>OX375809.1:21461806-24207511 GCA_947359405.1 Antitype chi | reverse complement strand
CGTAAATCCCGTTTAAATTAGTTGAAACAGATACTTACCTGCCTTACCTGCATTCCGGTGCGCGTTCCGCGAGTCCGAGTCATATAGGGTAGTTGGTATTCCTGGTTTTGTCAAAATTTTCATTCAAAATTCACGTTTTTCACCTGAAAAACAACATTTTTGTTCAGCACAATTTTCAGTAACGCCATAGTTAGCTAGATCGCGCGGAGACGCGTCTTTCGACACCTCTCCCGTGCGCCTAGCGTATATAGCCACTTTATTACATAGAATTTTCGTTTGTTCTATATAGCTGGTAGGTACAAAATTCTACCTAACCGAACCAAGTTTGCATAGAATCGTCATAACTTTGCTTCCAGGTGACGCATTTTGACGCTGTTTTCAGCTGAGTTGTTCCTAATTAGGCTACCTAACACCATCTGACTAATAATATTGACGAAAACGCGAAAAAATTTTTCTCGCTCATCGACTTGGAAAATTCATGCAAATTTTTGTATAGGAAACATAAAGTAATTTTTATTTCAAAATTCTTCCCGTAAATCCCGTTTAAATTAGTTGAAACAGATACTTACCTGCCTTACCTGCATTCCGGTGCGCGTTCCGCGAGTCCGAGTCATATAGGGGTAGTTGGTATTCCTGGTTTTGTCAAAATTTTCATTCAAAATTCACGTTTTTCACCTGAAAAACAACATTTTTGTTCAGCACAATTTTTAGTAACGCCATAGTTAGCTAGATCGCGCGGAGACGCGTCTTTCGACACCTCTCCCGTGCGCCTAGCGTATATAGCCACTTTATTACATAGAATTTTCGTTTGTTCTATATAGCTGGTAGGTACAAAATTCTACCTAACCGAACCAAGTTTGCATAGAATCGTCATAACTTTGCTTCCAGGTGACGCATTTTGACGCTGTTTTCAGCTGAGTTGTTCCTAATTAGGCTACCTAACACCATCTGACTAATAATATTGACGAAAACGCGAAAAAATTTTTCTCGCTCATCGACTTGGAAAATTCATGCAAATTTTTGTATAGGAAACATAAAGTAATTTTTATTTCAAAATTCTTCCCGTAAATCCCGTTTAAATTAGTTGAAACAGATACTTACCTGCCTTACCTGCATTCCGGTGCGCGTTCCGCGAGTCCGAGTCATATAGGGTAGTTGGTATTCCTGGTTTTGTCAAAATTTTCATTCAAAATTCACGTTTTTCACCTGAAAAACAACATTTTTGTTCAGCACAATTTTCAGTAACGCCATAGTTAGCTAGATCGCGCGGAGACGCGTCTTTCGACACCTCTCCCGTGCGCCTAGCGTATATAGCCACTTTATTACATAGAATTTTCGTTTGTTCTATATAGCTGGTAGGTACAAAATTCTACCTAACCGAACCAAGTTTGCATAGAATCGTCATAACTTTGCTTCCAGGTGACGCATTTTGACGCTGTTTTCAGCTGAGTTGTTCCTAATTAGGCTACCTAACACCATCTGACTAATAATATTGACGAAAACGCGAAAAAATTTTTCTCGCTCATCGACTTGGAAAATTCATGCAAATTTTTGTATAGGAAACATAAAGTAATTTTTATTTCAAAATTCTTCCCGTAAATCCCGTTTAAATTAGTTGAAACAGATACTTACCTGCCTTACCTGCATTCCGGTGCGCGTTCCGCGAGTCCGAGTCATATAGGGTAGTTGGTATTCCTGGTTTTGTCAAAATTTTCATTCAAAATTCACGTTTTTCACCTGAAAAACAACATTTTTGTTCAGCACAATTTTTAGTAACGCCATAGTTAGCTAGATCGCGCGGAGACGCGTCTTTCGACACCTCTCCCGTGCGCCTAGCGTATATAGCCACTTTATTACATAGAATTTTCGTTTGTTCTATATAGCTGGTAGGTACAAAATTCTACCTAACCGAACCAAGTTTGCATAGAATCGTCATAACTTTGCTTCCAGGTGACGCATTTTGACGCTGTTTTCAGCTGAGTTGTTCCTAATTAGGCTACCTAACACCATCTGACTAATAATATTGACGAAAACGCGAAAAAATTTTTCTCGCTCATCGACTTGGAAAATTCATGCAAATTTTTGTATAGGAAACATAAAGTAATTTTTATTTCAAAATTCTTCCCGTAAATCCCGTTTAAATTAGTTGAAACAGATACTTACCTGCCTTACCTGCATTCCGGTGCGCGTTCCGCGAGTCCGAGTCATATAGGGTAGTTGGTATTCCTGGTTTTGTCAAAATTTTCATTCAAAATTCACGTTTTTCACCTGAAAAACAACATTTTTGTTCAGCACAATTTTCAGTAACGCCATAGTTAGCTAGATCGCGCGGAGACGCGTCTTTCGACACCTCTCCCGTGCGCCTAGCGTATATAGCCACTTTATTACATAGAATTTTCGTTTGTTCTATATAGCTGGTAGGTACAAAATTCTACCTAACCGAACCAAGTTTGCATAGAATCGTCATAACTTTGCTTCCAGGTGACGCATTTTGACGCTGTTTTCAGCTGAGTTGTTCCTAATTAGGCTACCTAACACCATCTGACTAATAATATTGACGAAAACGCGAAAAAATTTTTCTCGCTCATCGACTTGGAAAATTCATGCAAATTTTTGTATAGGAAACATAAAGTAATTTTTATTTCAAAATTCTTCCCGTAAATCCCGTTTAAATTAGTTGAAACAGATACTTACCTGCCTTACCTGCATTCCGGTGCGCGTTCCGCGAGTCCGAGTCATATAGGGTAGTTGGTATTCCTGGTTTTGTCAAAATTTTCATTCAAAATTCACGTTTTTCACCTGAAAAACAACATTTTTGTTCAGCACAATTTTTAGTAACGCCATAGTTAGCTAGATCGCGCGGAGACGCGTCTTTCGACACCTCTCCCGTGCGCCTAGCGTATATAGCCACTTTATTACATAGAATTTTCGTTTGTTCTATATAGCTGGTAGGTACAAAATTCTACCTAACCGAACCAAGTTTGCATAGAATCGTCATAACTTTGCTTCCAGGTGACGCATTTTGACGCTGTTTTCAGCTGAGTTGTTCCTAATTAGGCTACCTAACACCATCTGACTAATAATATTGACGAAAACGCGAAAAAATTTTTCTCGCTCATCGACTTGGAAAATTCATGCAAATTTTTGTATAGGAAACATAAAGTAATTTTTATTTCAAAATTCTTCCCGTAAATCCCGTTTAAATTAGTTGAAACAGATACTTACCTGCCTTACCTGCATTCCGGTGCGCGTTCCGCGAGTCCGAGTCATATAGGGTAGTTGGTATTCCTGGTTTTGTCAAAATTTTCATTCAAAATTCACGTTTTTCACCTGAAAAACAACATTTTTGTTCAGCACAATTTTTAGTAACGCCATAGTTAGCTAGATCGCGCGGAGACGCGTCTTTCGACACCTCTCCCGTGCGCCTAGCGTATATAGCCACTTTATTACATAGAATTTTCGTTTGTTCTATATAGCTGGTAGGTACAAAATTCTACCTAACCGAACCAAGTTTGCATAGAATCGTCATAACTTTGCTTCCAGGTGACGCATTTTGACGCTGTTTTCAGCTGAGTTGTTCCTAATTAGGCTACCTAACACCATCTGACTAATAATATTGACGAAAACGCGAAAAAATTTTTCTCGCTCATCGACTTGGAAAATTCATGCAAATTTTTGTATAGGAAACATAAAGTAATTTTTATTTCAAAATTCTTCCCGTAAATCCCGTTTAAATTAGTTGAAACAGATACTTACCTGCCTTACCTGCATTCCGGTGCGCGTTCCGCGAGTCCGAGTCATATAGGGTAGTTGGTATTCCTGGTTTTGTCAAAATTTTCATTCAAAATTCACGTTTTTCACCTGAAAAACAACATTTTTGTTCAGCACAATTTTCAGTAACGCCATAGTTAGCTAGATCGCGCGGAGACGCGTCTTTCGACACCTCTCCCGTGCGCCTAGCGTATATAGCCACTTTATTACATAGAATTTTCGTTTGTTCTATATAGCTGGTAGGTACAAAATTCTACCTAACCGAACCAAGTTTGCATAGAATCGTCATAACTTTGCTTCCAGGTGACGCATTTTGACGCTGTTTTCAGCTGAGTTGTTCCTAATTAGGCTACCTAACACCATCTGACTAATAATATTGACGAAAACGCGAAAAAATTTTTCTCGCTCATCGACTTGGAAAATTCATGCAAATTTTTGTATAGGAAACATAAAGTAATTTTTATTTCAAAATTCTTCCCGTAAATCCCGTTTAAATTAGTTGAAACAGATACTTACCTGCCTTACCTGCATTCCGGTGCGCGTTCCGCGAGTCCGAGTCATATAGGGTAGTTGGTATTCCTGGTTTTGTCAAAATTTTCATTCAAAATTCACGTTTTTCACCTGAAAAACAACATTTTTGTTCAGCACAATTTTTAGTAACGCCATAGTTAGCTAGATCGCGCGGAGACGCGTCTTTCGACACCTCTCCCGTGCGCCTAGCGTATATAGCCACTTTATTACATAGAATTTTCGTTTGTTCTATATAGCTGGTAGGTACAAAATTCTACCTAACCGAACCAAGTTTGCATAGAATCGTCATAACTTTGCTTCCAGGTGACGCATTTTGACGCTGTTTTCAGCTGAGTTGTTCCTAATTAGGCTACCTAACACCATCTGACTAATAATATTGACGAAAACGCGAAAAAATTTTTCTCGCTCATCGACTTGGAAAATTCATGCAAATTTTTGTATAGGAAACATAAAGTAATTTTTATTTCAAAATTCTTCCCGTAAATCCCGTTTAAATTAGTTGAAACAGATACTTACCTGCCTTACCTGCATTCCGGTGCGCGTTCCGCGAGTCCGAGTCATATAGGGTAGTTGGTATTCCTGGTTTTGTCAAAATTTTCATTCAAAATTCACGTTTTTCACCTGAAAAACAACATTTTTGTTCAGCACAATTTTCAGTAACGCCATAGTTAGCTAGATCGCGCGGAGACGCGTCTTTCGACACCTCTCCCGTGCGCCTAGCGTATATAGCCACTTTATTACATAGAATTTTCGTTTGTTCTATATAGCTGGTAGGTACAAAATTCTACCTAACCGAACCAAGTTTGCATAGAATCGTCATAACTTTGCTTCCAGGTGACGCATTTTGACGCTGTTTTCAGCTGAGTTGTTCCTAATTAGGCTACCTAACACCATCTGACTAATAATATTGACGAAAACGCGAAAAAATTTTTCTCGCTCATCGACTTGGAAAATTCATGCAAATTTTTGTATAGGAAACATAAAGTAATTTTTATTTCAAAATTCTTCCCGTAAATCCCGTTTAAATTAGTTGAAACAGATACTTACCTGCCTTACCTGCATTCCGGTGCGCGTTCCGCGAGTCCGAGTCATATAGGGTAGTTGGTATTCCTGGTTTTGTCAAAATTTTCATTCAAAATTCACGTTTTTCACCTGAAAAACAACATTTTTGTTCAGCACAATTTTTAGTAACGCCATAGTTAGCTAGATCGCGCGGAGACGCGTCTTTCGACACCTCTCCCGTGCGCCTAGCGTATATAGCCACTTTATTACATAGAATTTTCGTTTGTTCTATATAGCTGGTAGGTACAAAATTCTACCTAACCGAACCAAGTTTGCATAGAATCGTCATAACTTTGCTTCCAGGTGACGCATTTTGACGCTGTTTTCAGCTGAGTTGTTCCTAATTAGGCTACCTAACACCATCTGACTAATAATATTGACGAAAACGCGAAAAAATTTTTCTCGCTCATCGACTTGGAAAATTCATGCAAATTTTTGTATAGGAAACATAAAGTAATTTTTATTTCAAAATTCTTCCCGTAAATCCCGTTTAAATTAGTTGAAACAGATACTTACCTGCCTTACCTGCATTCCGGTGCGCGTTCCGCGAGTCCGAGTCATATAGGGTAGTTGGTATTCCTGGTTTTGTCAAAATTTTCATTCAAAATTCACGTTTTTCACCTGAAAAACAACATTTTTGTTCAGCACAATTTTCAGTAACGCCATAGTTAGCTAGATCGCGCGGAGACGCGTCTTTCGACACCTCTCCCGTGCGCCTAGCGTATATAGCCACTTTATTACATAGAATTTTCGTTTGTTCTATATAGCTGGTAGGTACAAAATTCTACCTAACCGAACCAAGTTTGCATAGAATCGTCATAACTTTGCTTCCAGGTGACGCATTTTGACGCTGTTTTCAGCTGAGTTGTTCCTAATTAGGCTACCTAACACCATCTGACTAATAATATTGACGAAAACGCGAAAAAATTTTTCTCGCTCATCGACTTGGAAAATTCATGCAAATTTTTGTATAGGAAACATAAAGTAATTTTTATTTCAAAATTCTTCCCGTAAATCCCGTTTAAATTAGTTGAAACAGATACTTACCTGCCTTACCTGCATTCCGGTGCGCGTTCCGCGAGTCCGAGTCATATAGGGTAGTTGGTATTCCTGGTTTTGTCAAAATTTTCATTCAAAATTCACGTTTTTCACCTGAAAAACAACATTTTTGTTCAGCACAATTTTTAGTAACGCCATAGTTAGCTAGATCGCGCGGAGACGCGTCTTTCGACACCTCTCCCGTGCGCCTAGCGTATATAGCCACTTTATTACATAGAATTTTCGTTTGTTCTATATAGCTGGTAGGTACAAAATTCTACCTAACCGAACCAAGTTTGCATAGAATCGTCATAACTTTGCTTCCAGGTGACGCATTTTGACGCTGTTTTCAGCTGAGTTGTTCCTAATTAGGCTACCTAACACCATCTGACTAATAATATTGACGAAAACGCGAAAAAATTTTTCTCGCTCATCGACTTGGAAAATTCATGCAAATTTTTGTATAGGAAACATAAAGTAATTTTTATTTCAAAATTCTTCCCGTAAATCCCGTTTAAATTAGTTGAAACAGATACTTACCTGCCTTACCTGCATTCCGGTGCGCGTTCCGCGAGTCCGAGTCATATAGGGTAGTTGGTATTCCTGGTTTTGTCAAAATTTTCATTCAAAATTCACGTTTTTCACCTGAAAAACAACATTTTTGTTCAGCACAATTTTCAGTAACGCCATAGTTAGCTAGATCGCGCGGAGACGCGTCTTTCGACACCTCTCCCGTGCGCCTAGCGTATATAGCCACTTTATTACATAGAATTTTCGTTTGTTCTATATAGCTGGTAGGTACAAAATTCTACCTAACCGAACCAAGTTTGCATAGAATCGTCATAACTTTGCTTCCAGGTGACGCATTTTGACGCTGTTTTCAGCTGAGTTGTTCCTAATTAGGCTACCTAACACCATCTGACTAATAATATTGACGAAAACGCGAAAAAATTTTTCTCGCTCATCGACTTGGAAAATTCATGCAAATTTTTGTATAGGAAACATAAAGTAATTTTTATTTCAAAATTCTTCCCGTAAATCCCGTTTAAATTAGTTGAAACAGATACTTACCTGCCTTACCTGCATTCCGGTGCGCGTTCCGCGAGTCCGAGTCATATAGGGTAGTTGGTATTCCTGGTTTTGTCAAAATTTTCATTCAAAATTCACGTTTTTCACCTGAAAAACAACATTTTTGTTCAGCACAATTTTTAGTAACGCCATAGTTAGCTAGATCGCGCGGAGACGCGTCTTTCGACACCTCTCCCGTGCGCCTAGCGTATATAGCCACTTTATTACATAGAATTTTCGTTTGTTCTATATAGCTGGTAGGTACAAAATTCTACCTAACCGAACCAAGTTTGCATAGAATCGTCATAACTTTGCTTCCAGGTGACGCATTTTGACGCTGTTTTCAGCTGAGTTGTTCCTAATTAGGCTACCTAACACCATCTGACTAATAATATTGACGAAAACGCGAAAAAATTTTTCTCGCTCATCGACTTGGAAAATTCATGCAAATTTTTGTATAGGAAACATAAAGTAATTTTTATTTCAAAATTCTTCCCGTAAATCCCGTTTAAATTAGTTGAAACAGATACTTACCTGCCTTACCTGCATTCCGGTGCGCGTTCCGCGAGTCCGAGTCATATAGGGTAGTTGGTATTCCTGGTTTTGTCAAAATTTTCATTCAAAATTCACGTTTTTCACCTGAAAAACAACATTTTTGTTCAGCACAATTTTCAGTAACGCCATAGTTAGCTAGATCGCGCGGAGACGCGTCTTTCGACACCTCTCCCGTGCGCCTAGCGTATATAGCCACTTTATTACATAGAATTTTCGTTTGTTCTATATAGCTGGTAGGTACAAAATTCTACCTAACCGAACCAAGTTTGCATAGAATCGTCATAACTTTGCTTCCAGGTGACGCATTTTGACGCTGTTTTCAGCTGAGTTGTTCCTAATTAGGCTACCTAACACCATCTGACTAATAATATTGACGAAAACGCGAAAAAATTTTTCTCGCTCATCGACTTGGAAAATTCATGCAAATTTTTGTATAGGAAACATAAAGTAATTTTTATTTCAAAATTCTTCCCGTAAATCCCGTTTAAATTAGTTGAAACAGATACTTACCTGCCTTACCTGCATTCCGGTGCGCGTTCCGCGAGTCCGAGTCATATAGGGTAGTTGGTATTCCTGGTTTTGTCAAAATTTTCATTCAAAATTCACGTTTTTCACCTGAAAAACAACATTTTTGTTCAGCACAATTTTTAGTAACGCCATAGTTAGCTAGATCGCGCGGAGACGCGTCTTTCGACACCTCTCCCGTGCGCCTAGCGTATATAGCCACTTTATTACATAGAATTTTCGTTTGTTCTATATAGCTGGTAGGTACAAAATTCTACCTAACCGAACCAAGTTTGCATAGAATCGTCATAACTTTGCTTCCAGGTGACGCATTTTGACGCTGTTTTCAGCTGAGTTGTTCCTAATTAGGCTACCTAACACCATCTGACTAATAATATTGACGAAAACGCGAAAAAATTTTTCTCGCTCATCGACTTGGAAAATTCATGCAAATTTTTGTATAGGAAACATAAAGTAATTTTTATTTCAAAATTCTTCCCGTAAATCCCGTTTAAATTAGTTGAAACAGATACTTACCTGCCTTACCTGCATTCCGGTGCGCGTTCCGCGAGTCCGAGTCATATAGGGTAGTTGGTATTCCTGGTTTTGTCAAAATTTTCATTCAAAATTCACGTTTTTCACCTGAAAAACAACATTTTTGTTCACCACAATTTTCAGTAACGCCATAGTTAGCTAGATCGCGCGGAGACGCGTCTTTCGACACCTCTCCCGTGCGCCTAGCGTATATAGCCACTTTATTACATAGAATTTTCGTTTGTTCTATATAGCTGGTAGGTACAAAATTCTACCTAACCGAACCAAGTTTGCATAGAATCGTCATAACTTTGCTTCCAGGTGACGCATTTTGACGCTGTTTTCAGCTGAGTTGTTCCTAATTAGGCTACCTAACACCATCTGACTAATAATATTGACGAAAACGCGAAAAAATTTTTCTCGCTCATCGACTTGGAAAATTCATGCAAATTTTTGTATAGGAAACATAAAGTAATTTTTATTTCAAAATTCTTCCCGTAAATCCCGTTTAAATTAGTTGAAACAGATACTTACCTGCCTTACCTGCATTCCGGTGCGCGTTCCGCGAGTCCGAGTCATATAGGGTAGTTGGTATTCCTGGTTTTGTCAAAATTTTCATTCAAAATTCACGTTTTTCACCTGAAAAACAACATTTTTGTTCAGCACAATTTTCAGTAACGCCATAGTTAGCTAGATCGCGCGGAGACGCGTCTTTCGACACCTCTCCCGTGCGCCTAGCGTATATAGCCACTTTATTACATAGAATTTTCGTTTGTTCTATATAGCTGGTAGGTACAAAATTCTACCTAACCGAACCAAGTTTGCATAGAATCGTCATAACTTTGCTTCCAGGTGACGCATTTTGACGCTGTTTTCAGCTGAGTTGTTCCTAATTAGGCTACCTAACACCATCTGACTAATAATATTGACGAAAACGCGAAAAAATTTTTCTCGCTCATCGACTTGGAAAATTCATGCAAATTTTTGTATAGGAAACATAAAGTAATTTTTATTTCAAAATTCTTCCCGTAAATCCCGTTTAAATTAGTTGAAACAGATACTTACCTGCCTTACCTGCATTCCGGTGCGCGTTCCGCGAGTCCGAGTCATATAGGGTAGTTGGTATTCCTGGTTTTGTCAAAATTTTCATTCAAAATTCACGTTTTTCACCTGAAAAACAACATTTTTGTTCAGCACAATTTTCAGTAACGCCATAGTTAGCTAGATCGCGCGGAGACGCGTCTTTCGACACCTCTCCCGTGCGCCTAGCGTATATAGCCACTTTATTACATAGAATTTTCGTTTGTTCTATATAGCTGGTAGGTACAAAATTCTACCTAACCGAACCAAGTTTGCATAGAATCGTCATAACTTTGCTTCCAGGTGACGCATTTTGACGCTGTTTTCAGCTGAGTTGTTCCTAATTAGGCTACCTAACACCATCTGACTAATAATATTGACGAAAACGCGAAAAAATTTTTCTCGCTCATCGACTTGGAAAATTCATGCAAATTTTTGTATAGGAAACATAAAGTAATTTTTATTTCAAAATTCTTCCCGTAAATCCCGTTTAAATTAGTTGAAACAGATACTTACCTGCCTTACCTGCATTCCGGTGCGCGTTCCGCGAGTCCGAGTCATATAGGGTAGTTGGTATTCCTGGTTTTGTCAAAATTTTCATTCAAAATTCACGTTTTTCACCTGAAAAACAACATTTTTGTTCAGCACAATTTTTAGTAACGCCATAGTTAGCTAGATCGCGCGGAGACGCGTCTTTCGACACCTCTCCCGTGCGCCTAGCGTATATAGCCACTTTATTACATAGAATTTTCGTTTGTTCTATATAGCTGGTAGGTACAAAATTCTACCTAACCGAACCAAGTTTGCATAGAATCGTCATAACTTTGCTTCCAGGTGACGCATTTTGACGCTGTTTTCAGCTGAGTTGTTCCTAATTAGGCTACCTAACACCATCTGACTAATAATATTGACGAAAACGCGAAAAAATTTTTCTCGCTCATCGACTTGGAAAATTCATGCAAATTTTTGTATAGGAAACATAAAGTAATTTTTATTTCAAAATTCTTCCCGTAAATCCCGTTTAAATTAGTTGAAACAGATACTTACCTGCCTTACCTGCATTCCGGTGCGCGTTCCGCGAGTCCGAGTCATATAGGGTAGTTGGTATTCCTGGTTTTGTCAAAATTTTCATTCAAAATTCACGTTTTTCACCTGAAAAACAACATTTTTGTTCAGCACAATTTTCAGTAACGCCATAGTTAGCTAGATCGCGCGGAGACGCGTCTTTCGACACCTCTCCCGTGCGCCTAGCGTATATAGCCACTTTATTACATAGAATTTTCGTTTGTTCTATATAGCTGGTAGGTACAAAATTCTACCTAACCGAACCAAGTTTGCATAGAATCGTCATAACTTTGCTTCCAGGTGACGCATTTTGACGCTGTTTTCAGCTGAGTTGTTCCTAATTAGGCTACCTAACACCATCTGACTAATAATATTGACGAAAACGCGAAAAAATTTTGCCCGCCCACCCACCCTGTTACTAGTGGCGGGGTGGACGATTCTGGTTTTGGCAAAAAGGGTTAAATTTGTTTTAAATAGTTTTTGATTGTTTGAAAGTCTTTAGACTTTAATTTTTTCTATTTTCGTGCTTTAACGTCATTTGGCGTGCATTTGACGACCCCTCCTTGTTTTTTAGGAGTTTTATTGACGTGACGGTCGTTCGTCCTTAGGACGACGTATTTATTTTTATCGTGGTTATAGTTGTTTTCTGTGCGTCCCCTCTTTACAGGGACACACAAGTAATCATCAGTGTCCTCTGACAGGCCCTCTATGAACCTGACCTTCAACTTGACCAGCGCCATGTTCCGCACACCTGCCAAGAAAACTGCAAGCTCGCCGGGCTCCGGGACCTCGCCACGCTCGCTGGAAAAGGCTGGACCCTCGCTTCCTAGCGTGAGGCGAAGCATCGGGGAATGGGAGGCTGGGAAAACTGAGCCCCAGGCCAAGTCCCCGGTCAGCCCAAAACCTGTCACAACACCTCCGACTTCCAGCATCTCGGGAGCGCGCCGAGTTCCTGGGGACACCGAAAGACCACCAGCGAGACCCGAGTCCAAGTACCCTAATCTCACGGCGGAAGCGAGAGCTTGCCTAAATAAAGCTAAGCTTCATTTAGGCAACTCTCGAAATCTCAAAACCGAGATAAAGACTGAGGTGCTCAGTGCTATAAACAGGCTCTATGAGCTTGTTAAAGAGTCCGAGCTGAGCAAAGTCCCCGTCGTACCTGCTCCATCTTCACCGCCTGCAGTCACACCGATTGCCGCGCCATCAAATCCGGCCATACAAGAACCGACAGAGCTGATGAAGTGCCTTGTAGAAGGCCTCCAGCAGCACAAACAGGCGCTGCTGGAGTGCCAAGGACACACCCTGGCCCTGTCGGAACAACTCCAGGTGGCCCCTCACTTCGTCGCGGGCCAAGGCCCCTCTTTCGCCGAAATCGCCGCCGGCCCGAAGAAGAACACCCAAGGGCCTCTTCACTCGGTGGTTGTATCATCTGTGAATGATATGGATACGAGTGAAGAGGTCATTGAGAAGCTTAGGACGGCGGTCGATGCCCGCAATGAAGGCACAAGGGTAGAGCGACTGCGCAAGGCGCGGGACCAGAAGGTGGTAGTGTGCTTTGGAACCAGGGAGGAGCTCACGAGAGTGACGGAAAGGATCCGGAGAGCTGGCAATCTGGTGGCGGAAGAGATGAAAAATAAAGACCCGCTCGTCATTGTTAAAGACGTCCTATCCTGCCACACGGATGTGGAGCTTACACAGGCCCTGCAGAGGCAGAACAGTCACCTAATCGGGGACATTCCGGCGGGTGATGTGAGGTTGGGGGTGAAGTACCGTCGTAAGACGAGGAACCCCCACATGTGCCACGTCATCCTCCAGGTGTCCCCGATTGTATGGCAGAGGCTAACCATGGCGGGTCGCGTGCACATCGACCTGCAGCGGGTGCGGGTGCAGGACCAGTCTCCACTGGTGCAGTGCACTCGCTGCCTGTGCTTCGGCCACGGCAGGAAGCTGTGCACGAAGCCCGCCGACCTCTGCGTGCACTGCGGTGATCCCCACCTGCGTGCCGACTGTCCGTCGCGGCTGGCAGAAGAGTCTCCAAAATGCCACAATTGTGTGTCGGCAAAGCTGGATCGCACGGACCACAACGCCTTCGACAGTGTGTGCCCCATTCGCGTGAAGTGGGATGCATTGGCGCGCCTGTCGGTGGCGTATTGCTGAGGTGCAGTTAGCCACTCTCGGAATGAAGGCGTTTGACCACAGCGGAACTGTCTCCAAATTTTTAGTAAAAAACCATACAATTTGTAGCCAATTTCGTGGGAAATTGCACCAAATAGCTACTATTTGGTGCAATTTTAAAAAAGGTTACAAAATTTATTTCAACAGATTTTAAAATAAAAGATAAAATAGATTCAGCAATTAGTCTAATTAGTTGTATTACAGATATCAAATCCAAAATAAAACATAGACATACCGTACCGTGGTGGTCAAACGAGTTTTTTGAGCCGAAAAACATTAGTACCCTGAAAGGCCAAATTTGTAACGCTGCACCAGCCCAGAGACGGAAATGCTTCAAAGAAAATTCAAGCAAATCAGATCCAAACTATGTGGTTGCAATAGCAAGAAAACTGAACAGTGACAAATATTACAACATTAAGTTATTAGTACATATACATAAGATAGGTAATAAACGAAATAAGTAGATTTAGAAATTATGACTAAAAGATATATTATTATATATATTTGGATAGCCATAAAAATATAGCGTAAATTAAGAATAAGATATAAAATAGTATAGGTATAAGCATAAATAAGTTCAAAAAAAAAAAAAAAAAAAATACAAAAATAAAAATATAGAGAAATAAGTATAAATAGAAATGTAAGATGTAAATAAACTCATAATAAACACATGAAGGTATATAATAGGTCTTTACCTATGAAATTGCCGTTTTGTATGAAAAAATTTAAACGATTTTTTTTCATGTATTTTTTATTTGTATTAATCGAAGTAATCACCCATGCAATCAATGCATCTTTGCCATCGCAGTGGCAGTTTATTGATGCCCTTCTTAAAGAAATCAGCTGGACGGGAGGCAACAAATTCTTCAAAGGCATTTTGTACTGCCTCTCGGGTATTGAATTTTTTTCCCGCCAAGAAGTTATCCAAATTCTGGAAAAAGTAGTAGTCTGTAGGCGCAAGGTCTGGTGAGTAGGGCGGATGACGGAGAGCTTCCAACCCCAGTTCTTGCAACTTGGAGACCGTCTGCTGTGCAGTATGAGGTCGCGCGTTGTCGTGCAGGAGCAGCGGAGACGAGCGATTGACCAATGCTGGTTGGAGATGTGCCAGCTTCTCCATCATTGTGTTCAGTTCTTCACAGTACACATCTGCAGTAATGCTCACCCCGTTTGGTAAGAAGCTGTGATGAATCACACCGGCGCTAGACCACCAAACAGTGACCATCACTTTTCTAGGGGTAAGTTTTCGTTTAGGGCATTGTTTAGGTGCTGAACCAGGATCCAACCAACTTGCTGAGCGCTTGCGGTTATCAAACAGAATCCATTTTTCATCGCAGGTAACAATGCGGTTCAAAATTCCTTCATTTGTGTGTCTGTTGAGCAGTGCAAGGCACGTCTCGACGCGTACTTCGCGCTGACGATCATTGAGTTCGTGGGGCACCCATTTGTCAAGCTTTTTTACCTTGCCAATTTGACGCAAATGGACCAATATTGTTTTGACGCTAACGTCGAAAGCTGCTGCTAATTCAGCCGTAGATTGTGTATCATCAGCTTCCACAATCGCCTTTAATTCGTCATTGTCGACCAAAGTCTTCGGACGACCGCGAGGTTCATTTTTCAGGTCGAAATTTCCAGAACGGAAGCGAGCAAACCAATAACAGGTGGTGCGTTGGTTTGTAGTGTTAGCTCCGTAAACGTCGTTGATGTTGCGTGCCGCTTGTGCCGCGTTGCTGCCACGACGGTACTCATATTCCATAATTACTCGAATTTTTAACGTATCCATGATGACGAAAAAGATTGAAATGCGATGAAAATGTAACACTAATCAATAAACAAATGACTACTTTTGGAAAAAAAAATCCATGTTTTTAAAATAAAATTAATTTGAAATTAGAATTCTTACCCAAACAAAAATTATTTTGATTTGAAATGGCCAGTACTGCAAAACGGCAATTTCATAGGTAAAGACCTAATAATAACAGGCAAGATCAAATAGTGGATGAAGTGAGGTGACTCCTTCCAGGAAAGTTACAAAACCTGAAACAGAACAGACCGATAAGTTATCTAACGAAAGATTATAAAATCAAAACTATGACGAACAAGGGCTCTGATAATGTCAGAGGAACACTGAGCAAGGGCAGGAGTGGGTTTTAGCCGGTAAGAGTCCGGCACTGCCCAGACTGCGTCACAAGTGAGGCAGTCTGGGCGTCCATGAGGATTTCCCACTCCTGCGAAAAAAAAAAAAAAAAAAAAAACCTAACCTAACCTAACCTAACCTAACCTTTTTTTTTTTTTTTTTTTTTACGTGGAGAAATGCTCATGCATACTGCGCTACCACGGGGAGATAGCGCAGTTATGTGGGACTCTAACCCACTAAAACTCCACGGTGTCCTCCAGTGCCGCTTATGGCGGGAACACGGGAACGCGAAAGCCATCCGCGAACCCGCCGCGGCTGTCCGTCACCGGACCCTCCTCTTAGGGGAATGACCCCCATCTCCGGCGCACCAGAACACACGGCACGCCGGACCACCCCGGGCACCAGACAGCGCATGGGTGCCAAACGACCCCGTGTATGGCACCCTTGGTCCCCCTGCGGCGGGTCAGGATAGTGGCCCCGCCGCCTACCACTTTTCGGCCGCAGGGGATAGGGAGAGCGGCCTACGCAATACCGACACTCCTCCTCCCCTGCGGCCCCACCGCGTCCGCCATCTAACGATGGCAGCTCCGTCCAGACCGCGGAAGGTGAGGAAAGTGGCGATCTCCATACACCACTCCTCTCCCGCCGCGGCCCACTACCCCCAGCACCAGTTGCTATGCCGCCCCGCGGCACCGCAACTGGTTGGCCGCTACGTCGTCGGCTTAGCGGACAAAGCCCTGACGAGCGGCCCCTCCTCGGGTTCCTCTTCGCTTCACCGTGGGTGGGGAAAACCACGGCTACTGAGCCCCCCCGCAACGACAATGCGGGAACCCACCGGGGGGGAACCTAACCTAACCTAACCTAACCTAACCTAACCTAACCTTTTTTTTTTTTTTTTTTTACGTGGAGACATCTCACTTCGACTACACGTGTTTCTTCGACACGAGGCGTGACGTACGTACAGCCATCCCTGCCCTTACTGGAGACTCCAAAGCCGGCCGAGGAATCCACCTGCAGATCAGCCACCAGTGTGACGACTCCACAACCCACCACCAGGTACGCCCCGAGGGAACTCCTCAACCCTTAGTCCTACCCCCCCCGAGTTTGGGCTCAACCGACTTGGGACTTCAGGACCTTGCTTGAGCCACCAAGGGTCCCCTCACCCCTCAAGACCCCCCCCGCACCCCTCCCCCCCAATAGTCTTCCCACGAAACCTTCCCCTCCCCCCCGCACCCCTCCCCCTTAATAGTCTTCCCACGAAACCTCCCCCCCTCCCCCTCCCCCTCAGGGCGACCTCACCCCCCCGCGGCCTAACTTCGTTCCCGTTTGAGCTGGAAAGCCGAGTTTGGGCTCATTTGAAAGGGCACAAAAAGCTTTTCAATTTGGCCCCAACAGAATCCTGAAATTCGGCACCCACACACGCAGCGATCCAGCGGCACCGCAGGATTCCACTGACGACCACCAACAGTGCGCACTTCGGGCTCAAAACATCGAGCCCAGCAGTTATCGGGCTCCTCATCGGACAGCAGACGCAGACCATCAGCGGAACATCCGTGAGTCCATCAAGTAAATATATATTTAGATAAAAAAAAAAATACGCAAGCATAGAATAACCGTTTGTTTTAGTTAATAATTATTTAATTGTAACAGCATCCTCCATATTAACCCCAAAAAAAAAAAAAAAAAACAAAAAACATGTCGTCCAAACAACCCACCACCTCCCGCAAAACGACCACGGACGCCGCAAAACCGACCAAATCCCTAAGGGAGAAGGTACTCAAAAATACGGCAAAGTCGGTGATGTCGGAGAAATCGGCGCATCCACCGCAGAAGCCACAGCCACCTAAGGCAGCGTCGGAGCCGGACGTGACGAGTAGGACACCACCACTGCCATCAGTTCATTCTCCCGAAGACCGCAGGAGAATCTCGGAGACTGTCATCAACTGGGAGCAGTGCGGCATCTCCCCACCCCACCAGATCATCTCGGACGAGGAAAGCTCGGTGGCGTCCTCAGCCAGCCAAGCCGACCGTTCCGAGAGTGGACGGCCGAGCCTACTTTATCGAACAAAATCAAAAAAAATCAAAATCAAAATATTTTATTTCACATAAGCCTGCATGGGCACTTATGAAACGTCAGAAGCTAGGTGCACGGTTCCAATTTGTCGTTTCCTATGGAGAAGAGCCGGCAAGAAACTCCACGGTTACTCTTTTAAAAATAATTGGCTTTTACAATGTTTTCAAATTACAGTGATAATAGGTATGGGAGGACAGTGCAGGCCAGTCAATAAGTACCAGGTACTTAGAGGAATGAAAATACAGAATAGAAAAACGTCTACAAATCTAGTCTCTAAGGCCTACAACGTTCTCTCATTCACAATATGTAAAAGAATCTACCTATATAAAATGAATCTATTTGAACCAAGTGACATGATTTCGATGACAATCACTGAAAATAAATAGTAGGTAGTAAAATTGATGCATAATGTCAAATAATGACGAGAATATGTCAGACATTGTAAAAAAAAATAATAATAATAAAAAGAATAAAAATTAACATTGCAATTTGGGAGCAGTTAATAGACTTTCACACGGTTTTGCTGTTAATGAGGTACCAGGGAAGCCACATGTGCAGAAGGAATTAATGCCAAACTTCCCTGTCTTCAACGTAGTCTTTTATCTTATAATATGCTTTTTTGATAAGGACACGTTTGATGTGAGTTTTAAACTTTCCATCGCTAAGTTCTGTAACCGACTTTGGCAACTTGTTATAGAAGCGGATACTGTTTATTAGAAATGACTTGCTAGTTTTAGTTAATCTAAATTTTGGAATCACAATTTCATCTTTACTACGTGTATTTAGATTATGGAAATCGCATCTTTTTTTGAAAAGACCTAAGTTTTTGCGAACATACAAGATATTTTCTAGAATATAAAGAGAAGGCAGAGTAAGTATATCAAACACGAACACCGAGAAGAGGCACAGGGGTGGAGATGGACCTGGCCACCAGAGAAGCCAATGACCTTCTCCAGAGAGGTAAGGACGCCCTGGAAGCAGCGGGTAATATGAAGAGGGAGTGCAAGGCCACAGCTCATGAGTGCCTGCAGGGTCTGTACGAGACGGCCCTGTCACTGGCAGACTCGAGGGCTCGTCACAAGTTCAACCTCGAGAAGGAGCGCTCTCGACACGCAAAAGAACTTTTGCGGGTCGAGAGAGCTCACTCTCGAGAACTCATGACGTTAAAGGTGGAGCTCTCCCTCATGCGGACGGACGTCTCGGACACGAAAAAAGAGGCTAAAGGTATCCGAGAATGGCTGGGACACGAGACCCTTGAAGCCTTCAAGGGCATCAAGGAGGTCAAAGACGAGGTCACAACAGCAAGCCTCAGGAACCTCAAAGAGCACGAAAAGACGAGGCAGGAAAACACAAGAGCCCCGGGGGATCCCGAGAGCGATGCGTTGGGGGCCGGACTTTCACGCCTCGAAAAATCGGTGACCAGCATCTCCAACCAGCTGGACGTGCTCCGAAAGGCTCTTGAGAGACTCAAGGAGGACCTCGCCCAGCCACAGAACCTCGAGATGGAACCGAGTTGCCGGGAGACAGGCCTTCTCACGACCACCATATTTGAGGAGGCAGTTCAAGACATCCAAAAACAAATACAGGCCATCGCCAACAGGCCTGTAGCCTCTCCCCCACCACCACAACCTCCAATATACATTACACACCACCTCAAACCGATCACGGAAAGGCTGGAGCTCGTCTTAGCAGACCTCCGCGTACTGCGTGACAAAGAACCACCAGTCCAGGCGCCCCCAGCGCTGAACCTGGAAGCGGAACTCGCAGTCGGGGAGGTGAAAAAGAGCCTCCAGAACATCGAGAAGGGGGTGGCAGACCTGGGCAAAGCGGACAGACCGCTTCAACATCAGCAGGGCCCAAAAACCTTTGCCCAGGTCACCAGCACACCAAAGCCCCCGAAGCCACCTACACAACCAAATCACACCCTGATCGTCTCGTCGACGAACCCCCAGCACACTGGAGACAACGTAATCGAGAGGATCAGGACCGCCCTGGACCTCAAAACCAGCGGGGCCCGAGTCGACAACGTCCAGAAAGCGCGGAACCAAAAAGTGGTCCTGAGGTGCGCCAGCAAGTCGGACTTGAACAAAATAAAGGACCAAGTAAAGTCGAACGCAGGGCTCAAGTCCAGGAGCCAAAACCACAAAACCCCCTCGTCTGCATCAAGGGAGTTCTGTCCAGCTACGGCGACGGGGAGATCATCGATCTCCTTAAGGCGCAGAATAAACACCTTCTGCAGGACGTCGCTGTCGATGGACAGACCATAAAGATGCGCTATAGGAAGCGCGCGAGGAACCCCCACGAATGCCACCCTGTACTGGAGCTCTCCTCGGAGCTCTGGAAGTGCTTCACGAAGGTGCAGAAAGTGCACGTGGGCATCAAGCGATGCTCGATCGAGGACCAGTCCCCGCTCGTCCAATGCACGAAGTGCCTTGCGTATGGACATAACAAGTCCATATGCAAGGCCGGTAAAGAAGCGTGCAGCTACTGCAGCGGAGCTCACAACGTGAGGGACTGCTTAACTCGGGCAGACGGAAAAGAACCCACATGCATTAACTGCAAGGTTGCACAAAGGGCGGGCAGCGACCTGGCACACACAGCGTTCAGCGAAGACTGCCAGGAACGCCAAAAATGGGATGGAATAGCAAGGTCGCGCGTTTCCTATTGCTAAAGGCGACCAAGACACCACTCAAACCAGCACACCAGTCACTACTCAAAACACAACCAGACCGACAGCAAGATTGCCATTCATCCAGGTAAATCTTCAGCGCTCTAAGCTGGCCACAGAAGAACTCCACATGGCGGCTCAGGCAAAGGGAGTTTCAGTAGCACTTGTTCAAGAGCCCTATGTAGGAAGAACAGGTGTCATGAAGCAAATCCCCGGCACGCAAGTCATCCAGTGCAGCCTCAATCGCCAGAAACCAGTAAAAGCGGCGATCATTGTTTTTGGGAACAACCTGGAGGTCATTCACGACCCCCAGCTTGTGACCGAGAATATCGCCGCCGTTTTGCTGAAGGCGGGTCAGCTCAGCTTTGGGGTGCTATCGGTCTATTTTGAGGGTGACCAAGACATCGAACACTACCTTTCACAAACACACTACACCATACAAAAGCTACACACAAACAACATCCTGGTGGGAGGAGACGTCAACGCTTGGAGCCAGTGGTGGGGAAGTGTTTCCGAAAACCATCGCGGAGCGGCGTACAACTCGTTCCTCAATGAGCGGGACCTCCACATCCTGAACACGGGACAAACTCCAACGTTCGAGACCTACAGAGGAGACAGGTGGTGCACGAGCATCGTCGACGTGACGGCATGCAGCCAGTCGCTGCTAGGCAAGGTTGAGGATTGGCGTGTAGAAAGAAGTCTAACAACTTCAGACCACAACGCAATAACCTTCTCGATGCGTTTAGAAAAGGCTTTAGAACCCATAAGGCCAATCTCGACGCGCATCTACAACACCAAGAAGGCAAAGTGGTCCGACTTCAGCACGCACTTCAAGACCAGCCTGGCAGATAATGACATTACACCAGTCAGAGTCTCGGGCGTCTCGAACCCAGGGGATCTGGAGGCACTCATCACACAGTACACACACAACATCCACCGCTCATGCGAGAAAGCGATCCCAAGACTGGGGTCGCCTAAACACGACGCCAAGCCCCCATGGTGGACTCCTTCTCTAGGTCGTCTCAAAAAAGACGCGATGGCGAAGAAGAGAAGGATCCGAAATGCAGCCGCAAACCGGAGACACTTCACCATCCAAGAATACGTACTGGCAAAACACACGTACACAACAGCCGCAATGGAAGCAGCCACAACCAACTGGAAGGAGTTCTGCTCGAAGCAGGACCGAGAGAGCATGTGGGACGGCATCTACAGGGTACTAAGGAAGACAGCCAGAAGACAGGACGACGCCCTCCTGAGAAATACCGCAGGCGAAACGCTCAGCCCAGAGCAATCCGCGGATCTTCTGGCAAAAACCTTCTACCCCGACGACACAACAGATGCCGAACAGCCATACCACGCGGCCCTGAGGAGGCTAGCGGAGAAAAAATACCCCCAAGGACTGTCTGCCGATGATCCACCCTTTACGTCCGCGGAGCTGGAAATGGTTCTTCAGAACCAAAATCCGAAAAAAGCCCCCGGTCCCGATGGATTAACGGCAGACATCTGCACAGCGGCAATAAACTGCAATAGGGAAGTGTTCTTAGCGATAGCCAACAGGTGCTTGTCTCTATCACACTTCCCGAAGCAGTGGAAGGTCGCCCACGTGTGCATTCTCCGCAAGCCAGGAAAGGACGACTACACCAGCCCAAAGTCGTACAGGCCAATAGGTCTGCTCTCGGTCCTAGGAAAAATCGTCGAGAAGCTCCTAGTCGGCAGACTCCAGTGGCACTTCCTCCCTACACTGAACACAAACCAGTTTGGATTCATGCCGCAGCGCGGTACCGAGGACGCCCTCTATGCTCTAATGGGACATCTACGTGCCGAAATCAAAGCCAAAAAGATCGGGCTTTTGATATCATTGGACATAGAGGGGGCCTTCGATAACGCGTGGTGGCCAGCACTCAAAAGACAGATGGTGGTCAAGAACTGCCCCAAAAACCTCTACGCACTCGTCACCTCATATCTGGAAGACCGAAACATCAGGGTCAACTACGCCAGAGCGACTAGTGAGAAGGGCACCACAAAAGGATACGTCCAGGGCTCAATTGCCGGTCCGACGTTCTGGAACCTTATCCTAGACTCGCTCCTTCACAAGATGGATAGTATGGGGGTATATTGCCAAGCCTTTGCAGACGATGTTGTCCTAGTATTCTGGGACTTTACAGCCGGTCCCCTACAGCAATCAGCTAACGACACGCTAGACATAGTATCGGAATGGGGCGTCAAGAATAAGCTTCGTTTCGCCGCGCACAAGACCAATGCGATGGTGTTAACGAGGAAGCTTAAGTACGACGTTCCGGTACTCCACATGTCAGGCACGCCGCTGAACCTGGTCGGAGAGGTCAAGCTGTTAGGTCTCACAATAGACTCCAAACTCACCTTCAACGCGCACGTGTCTGCGACCTGTAAAAAGGCTGCAGACATCTACAAGCAGCTGGCATGCGCGGCAAAGGTGACTTGGGGTCTCAACAGAGAGATAATTAGGACAATATACGTGTCGGTGATAGAGCCAATCGTGATGTATGCAGCGAGCGCGTGGGCCCCTGCAGCTGAGAAACTGATGACAAGGAATCAGTTTGACTCACTGCAGAGAGGTTTCGCGCAGAAGATAGCGCCTACAACTATACCCACATAGCCGATAGTAACTGTTTGGCTTATTACGCTATAATATTGATGCCATTCGATAGGCCGCACGTACACCATTGAGTATAGTAATAGATAAGTACGCTCTGTGATAGCTCTTGGGAATTTCCAGTGCGACGACGAGTACTCGCCGGCGCGGGCGGTGTAGTCAGAAATCAACGATTCGTTTATATTATCTATTTTACCTACACGTGACCTTTTGTACCAATCTTGAGCAAGAGAATTGTTGCTAGCAAGTCGTTTTCGTTTCCTCGTCGGCGGTGGGCCGGGTGCCTAAGAAGGTTTGGCATGCCCTAGTCAAAGTTACCAATTGACCATATTTTGTACTTACATACCACAGAATGTATTAATTAAAACAAAGAGATTAACATTTATATACATATTTATTAGTTAAAATGTTTATAAATACAGTGCTGGTATAACACACCAGTCATACATTCTACCTACAAAGGTTCACGTTATGTAGCATCTAGATATTAATATTGCACTACTTTACAGTACATGTTCATTTTGCTCATAATACAGAGTAGATAGCTAATGGAGTACTTAATCAAAACCATTCTCACGGAATTTATAAGACGCTTTTGAACGTTTCTCAAAAAGTCTTACAGAGTACAATCAGTATTCTGCATATCCCGACCCCTCTTCTTCTTTTTAAGAGGGGTCAAATATAGTCGACTTATAGCCAGGTTCAGACTGATCGAGCCGTTTGCCTCAGCTCAACCGGTGTGGACCCAGCTAGTTCCTAACTACATACTTCATATTATCTGCAAATACTAGAGTAAATATTACCAACATTAACATTAGTAATTAAATACGTTTTTAAGTTATAGGAAATGTTTTTAAGTAGGCCACTAAAACTCTTTAGCTGGTATTGCAAGAACGGTAATAGTCTGCGATAAAAGGTAGAATAAAAATTTCCTTTGTCTTAAGAAAAAGTAGTTGAGATACTGGGATTTTCTCTAATTACCTAGTGTAGTAACATGATCGATGATACATTCAAACAACAGGGCCCTATTTTTAGAGTTGTTCGATTTCAACAAGTTTCGATACTGGTACTTATAACAGTACGCAAAACAAAACGAAAGAAATTATTGTTTTACTGATATTTTTCATTGAATGCAATTAGTTATCGAAATATATTTTTGATAAAATATAACCATCATCATCATAACATCACGCCGTCTCCCCAAAGCGTTCCAAAGGGTTAGGCAGAGGTGTGGGGTGTCGGGGGTGGTGAGAATTGTCCATCCTCATTTCGCCAGTTATAGGGAGCGAGCCTATTGCTATTAACCGTGCAGAAATCCCGACTCCGGGCTGCTACTGATACTCTGTAAATACCAGATAGAAAAACCCAATAACACTTTGGCCGTCCTGGGAATCGAACCCAAGACCTCATGCTCAGCAGTTGCGCTTGCGACCACTGGACCAACGAGGCAGTTTACATAAAATAATAAAATATCATTTTGCTTATATTAAAAGATATCAAATAATCATATTATCTTGAATCGAATCAACCCCGCCTGATTTAAAACATTACAATCATTCTTTGACTATTAAATTCATATTTGAGCTGCTCATAATTCTTTTGTGCTTTTAAGTGCACTTTCATCAAACAGAAATGCCTAGTTTTAACTAGGCATTGACTCATCATTCAACAATGGAGATGGTTACTAGTGGGTAATCTGAAGGCATTTAATGGGTACGAACACTAGTAGTGACTATAATCAATACTGTTTACTTAAAACGTATGTCAGCGCAAATCAATGGGAGGCTATTAATTTTATTACAGTTAAAACTCAACGTTATTTTCGTTAAAATAAAGCTTAATAGATAAGTTACAAAATTAAAAGTCTGCAACCCATTGGTTTGCGCAGACTAATAAACTAGTGAGACTAACAAGCTAACAGATATGTATGTTTATACCAATTCGAGCAGCTCAAAACTTGACGAAAATTTGACTATATTGAAATTATTGCTTTAATTTCTTCGCCTCGACCGCACTACTGTCCACCCAGGGTCTCCGTCTTCATCCATTGGTTCTGGCTGTTGATTTCTGTTTGATGAAGATGCTGCTGCTCCATTCATGTTCTTGTCAGGGCCTTCATCTTCTCCGCTACTGTCTGTTGAGTCGTCATCTGGATTGCCGTGGCACTGGAAAAGGTTTATTTTTTATCCTTTATTAAAAAGAACTTCCTTGTCTTTATATTTTTGAAATTTGTGTATTTATAAAAAGGTATTCGCACATGTTCCCATTGTATGACCACATTTCTAAAAGAGTCAACAGTAGAAGCCCAAATAAATTAGTTGCACCTAGCCAGAGACTGTATTTGTATAGCAGGAATTCCAATTGTATGGCAATCAAACTTTTCAACAATTTACCTTCTCGCATCAGCCTACTAATAAATTCAAGAAAGCAATATTTGCCTGGCTTTTAGACAACTGTTTTTATTCAGTTCACGATTTTTTTAATTATAAATTTTGACATTACATGTAATCAGTAGGTACTTAGTGTGGATTGACTTTTTAATTTTAAGGCATTTGACATTTCATTCATAAATATATTTAAGTTTTTGTTTCTAATTAATAAAATTTGACATTGTATTAAAAAATAATAGTTACCCATAGTCATTTCAAACTAAATGGGAATTGTACTTTAATTTAAATATTTCTACACCGGCAACGGTAGTATATGTGAAGCTATTTAATAATATTAAGATCATAATGTACCATATACTTGGAAATAAATATACTATTCTATTCTATTCTGAACCCGGTTATTAATAATTGATTACAATCTAGTCTATAAGATTAATAAGCAATTTTAATATAACTTATTTTTTTTACATTATGATTAAATTAAATGATTGAAAACTTGGAATAGTATGGATTGTCCTTTACACAAATCCGTTCCACTTTCTTAGAGTCTGATATGACGATATTATAAATACTTTGTATACTAAAATATTTAAATTAAAGTATTGGATGACGGTCAACGATGAGAAAACGATGCGCCTCCCTGGTGCGCCGCGTGCGGGCCAGCCCCAACCTTATTTTGCGCTGTGTGGCAAGCAGGCTAGATTGTTTATATGTGGGTCGCTGCTGCAAGCTTTCCAACTCGGTGTTACGCGTGTGGCAGTGATTCGCATGTATTCATGGTTTTAGGTTAAGTAATTAGAATAGGAATACTAACATAGGGGTAAGGAATATTGTTACTAACACAGTTGAGTCATGTTACTTGCAAAATAAAGATATTATATTATATTGGCATAAAATGAAACGTGACTACAGTTCAGAAAATATTCAGAAATTTTAAAAAAATATAAAAAATCTTTCTTTTTGTGAAATTTATAACACAAGTGATCCAACAGCAGCATATCATTATTTTGTAGTTTTAAATTAAACTATTAAATTATTACTTTTAAATTATTTTATAATCAGTGTTTTCCGTTAACTAAGATTACTGTGCAAGTAAATACAAAGATAAAATGGATATCACGTGGAATTAAGACCTGTAGTAGGACTAAAAGAGAATTATTCTGGAATAACAGACGAAAACCAACAATAACTAACAAACAAAAATATTCAACATATTCAAAACTTCTTAAACGAATGATAAACCTTACTAAACATGCTCAAAACAATTACAAAATAATAGTTTAAAAAACACGCTTTAAAAACCAAACTAAAAAAGGAGAAAATAATTTAATTCAATTAATGTCAAGCACCCCACGCTTTTTAATTGAATTATATTATTTTCTCCTTTTTTAGTTTGTTTTTTAAAGCGTGTTTTTTAGTTTTTTAAACTATTATTTATTTTCTATTTTTTAGTTCTGCTAACTACAAAATCGTGTTTTTTTTCTCAATTTTTTTTTTAATTCTTGAATTGTCATCGGTCCTCGACATGTTTACAAAGTTTCAATGAAATCTGACCGTTTAAAGTGGGTCAAAATCGCGCTCAAAGGAGTCGGTTACATACAAACAAAAAAAAAACAAACAAACATACAAGTGAAGCTAATATAAAGCGTGTAAAAAACATTATTAATTTGCTTCAAAAGAAACAATTAATTGATGATTCAATATTTTTTCATTTGGCAAAAAATGTTGAAGCTGCAGAATTATTCAATGGGATGTAAATAAAAAATAAAAAAAATCGTACGAGGCCGTTCATAAAATATCCTCCAGGTGCGAGAAAATTTGCTATAACGCTGCATTTTTACTCGCCATTTGCATACAAATATGTACGTGTTAATACATGTTAACCCCACCCCCATACATTATGAATGGTATCGAAGTGTAAATGCTAAACCTGGATTTTGCACCGAAACGTTAAATAGGCTTGAGGAGAAAGTAAAATCTAGTGATAAAAATATTTATGTGCTTTAGTTGCTGATGAAATGTCTATTACGAGGCAAAAGATATGGACAGGTAAAACTATGAGGGCCTAGTAGATATGGGTTTAGGTAGCGACAACAGTAGCCAAATGGCCACCCAAGCTTATGTTTTTTATGTTAGTTGCAATCAATGACACCTGGAAACTACCATTAGCTTATTTTTTTATTGACAGTATTAAGGCAGATATGAAGACGAATTTAATAAAGATGGCTTTCGAAAAATGCAATAAAATCGGTGTGCAAATTCGTTCTGTCAAGTTCGATGGCTGCAAAAGCAATATTGCAACGATGAAAACATTGGGTTACGTGTTGGATGATTTTAAAAACTTAATAACTGATTTCAAACACCTCAGTGCTCATTATAATGTAGTTTTATTTTTACGGTCTTATTCATAAAATAGTTATACCAGTACCATGCATCCATATAATAATTATGTTGTTTTGATGTACGTTGACTTGAAAAAGCGTGGCAGTTGAGAGTATGTCATGCTCACTTAAATGTCTCGCTGATGGTGGCGCGCGTGTTGGATCATTCGGTTTTTTTTTTTTTTTTTTTTTTTTTTTGGGTGGGAAATCATCAAATAACTTCTCCCGCTCTGGGTGGAGCGAGAGGGCGTGTCAGACTTTTACTGACTAAAACCCACCCGTGTTCCCTCAGTTGCCTGTGTGCCAGGGGCCGCGGTATCTCTTTCGAACAACCCGCACCCCTGGCAGGCATCGGCCCTTGCGGACCCCCCATTTGGTGCTGACATCTCTTTGAGGCGCGCGTGGAACACAACGCGCCGTCGACCCGGGCTTGGTCCTTACCGGACAGCGAGCTACCCATTACTCGCCGTCCGCAAGCCCGCGCCTACGGTGGCCGGGAATCAGCCTGGGATTCCCGACGCCCAGGGCTTCTCCCGCGGCGACTACGGCCGTGAGGGCGCATATACTGCCTCTCCCTCACGTGCGCCGCCTCCCTCTTCGCGAGCATTACTGCTTCGCAGAAGGAGGTGACGGCTAGCCATTCACTCTCGCTCCGTACCATGGCCTGCACCAGGGCCGGACGCGAGAGATCGCCGCCGCCGATCGCCTCCACGAGGACACGGCGGTGCTCCGCCCAAGCTGGGCAGACCGCCACCGTATGCTCCACCGTGTCCTCTGGGCGATCTTCGCAATGGAAGCACCCGGGCGTTTCCTCCCGCCTTATACGAAACAGGAACCTCCCGAAACAACCGTGTCCGGTGAGGACCTGCGTCAGGCGGAAGGTGAGGACGCCATGCCGCCTCTCAAGCCACTCCTCAAAGAGGGGACTTACCGCCGCTATCGTGGCGTGCCCAGCACTGGGTTGCGACAATCGCACTCTCCATGTCGCCATGAGATCCCGCCGGAGCTCTGTCCGCTGCACCTCGATTTCTCGCGGCAGCGGAGTAACGCCCCGGCGTTTGGCCTCCTCGCGCCACTCCCAGATGTGCGCGAGGACCTTTGCCTCCAGATCCCATGGCGGTAATCCGGCAAGGAGGCCCGCCGCCTCACCTGAGATCGTGCGGTATCCCCGGATCATCCTGATCGCCATGACCCTATGGGACGCCTTCAGCTTTCGGGCTGGTTGGCGCCTCAATGTAGGCGCCCACACCGGCGCCCCGTATAGGGCCATGGACCGCACGACCCCCGCGTAGAGCCTCCGGCAGGAGGCGTTTGGCCCCCCTAGATTGGGCAGGAGCCGCTTCAAGGCAGCCCCGGCCCGCTCCAGTCTGGGAGCCAAACGTCGGAAATGCTCCGCGAAGTTCCACCGGCTGTCGAGGACGAGTCCCAGGTACTTCATCGTCGACTCGACGCCGATGTGAACCCCTCCTGCCGTTATCTGGGAACCCGTGGGTGGCGCATTCCGAGGACCATGAAAACACATGGCCTCGGACTTGTGCAAGGCCACCTCGAGTCCCAGTTGCCGGATCCTATCGACGATTGTCGCAACCCCGTGTGCCGCTAAGTCGGCCGCCGCCTGGTACGACCTCCCTTGCGCCAGGACCAGCGTGTCGTCAGCGTAGCAGACTACTCTGACGCCGCTAGGGAGGTCGGCGCGCAGCACCCAGTCGTAACCGATGTCCCACAGATGCGGCCCCAGAACCGATCCCTGTGGGACACCGCACGACATCTCTCGCCGGTTCCACTCTTCTTGGTGACCGGGGTAGATGACGGCCCTGTCCGTCAGATAGGCCTCGACCACACGACAGAGGTAGGTCGGCATCCGGTGATACAGGAGTGCCTCCCTTATGCAACTCCAGGGCAGGGTGTTGAAGGCATTGGCGATGTCTAGAGACACCGCCAAGACTACCCCACCCCGGGCAACAGCATCCCCCGTCGTGAGGGCTCGCACGCGCATGATGGCATCCACCGTGGAGCGCCCCCTGCGGAAACCGAACTGGCTCTCCGCCAAATCCGGCCCCACCCGCACCAGCCGCCCGACGAGGCGGTCTGCAATTACTCTTTCAAAGAGCTTGCCCACCTCGTCGAGCAGCACGATGGGCCGGTAAGCGGACGGAGAGTCCGCGGGGCGCCCCGGCTTCTTAATGAGGACCAGTTTCCCCGTCTTCCAACGAAGTGGGAACCGGCCCTCCTCCAAGCATGCGCTTAGGAGCCCTCTTAGTCGAGGCCCGAGAGCCTCCAAGGCCAGGACCCAGGCTTTTCCAGGCAAGCCGTCGGGTCCTGGGGCGGTACTCTTGGCATTCAGCCTACGTACCGCCACTCTCAACTCTACCTCGGTCACCTCTGGAGCATCGTCGTCGTCGTCGGTGTGGTCCGCATCGGGCACTGCAGCAGGCGGAGCCATGGGCGGGGGAGCGTGCTCCTCTCGCGAAGGGAACAGAGCGCTCACCACGTCCTGCACGAGCTGAGGCCGGAGACTCTGCGTCAGCGGGGGAGCCCACGGGCGGATTTTATTCCGCACCGTTTTGTAGGGGCGTCCCCACGGGTCTCTGTTCAGAGTCTCCAGCGACTCCTCGCGGGCCAGCATTCTGGCCCGCAGGATCTCCGCTCGGAGGGCGGTCTTCGCCGCTCTGTACCCCTCGTACAGCTCCGCCTGAATGGCTTCCGTATCCGGAGGCCGGACACGGAGCCTGCGGTGCCTGGTGTACCGGTGCCGCGCAACAACGCACGCCTCGCGCAGAGCTGTGAGCTCCGGCGACCACCAGTACACCTGGCGTGAAGCACGTCCTGGCTGGACCCGAGGCATTGCCACGTCACAAACCTCGGACATGGCCTCCTGGAACCACTCCGCCTCGTCGTTGATGTCGGCAGGCCTGTCCGGTGGTGACACCCAGGCCTGCACGATCGAAGCTTCCAGGAGTAGCTCCCGGTCCAGCCGCTTCAGCGCCCACCGCGGACCACACGGGGCCCGTTGGACCGGCGCGCTCGAGGTCTGGGCGGAGACGTCAAACCGGATGTACCGGTGGTCGGAATACGTCTCCACCCCCTCCATGACACGCCAGTCGACGACACGCGGCGACAGAGCGGGGCTGGCGAACGAAATGTCCACCACCGACTCACCCCGCATCCGCACACACGTGGCGACAGAACCCCGGTTCAGGACGACCAGGCCTGTCTCCAGAGCCCAGTCCTCCACCATCCTGCCCCGCACGTCCGTCAGACGGGAACCCCAAGCCAAGTTCTTGGCATTGAAGTCCCCGAGGACGAGCACGGGGAGGGAACGGAACCCGACGACGACGTCTCTCAACTCCGCTAGGGAGTTGTGGAACTCGGCGAGAGTTCGGCTCGGGGAGAAGTACACACCTACCACGACAATCTCCCCGAACCGGGCTGCTACGCAACCCCTTCCCCTCTTGACACCCTCGAGGGTCGGGGTACCGGCGGCGGCCGACGAAATGAGGGTCACTGAGCCGCTCAGGTCCTCCACCCAGTCATCCCTGGGCGGGACAAAGTACGGCTCAGCGACCACGGCGATGTTAATCGACCACTGCGCCATGCTCTGGAGCAGCAGGTCCTGAGCGGCGGCGCAGTGGTTGATGTTCGCCTGGAGGAGGTGAAATGGGGCCATTAATGGCAGTCCATTTCAACCCCCTCCGGGGCCCCCTGTGTGGGCCCTGCCGCGCTGGGATGGATCATTCGGTTTCCTACTAAATGGTTGAGCTGCACCCTAATTGCGTAACACCCGATTAATCGTTATCGGTTACATATTGACAGTTCAACAATATTCATTGCGTTATTTACGTTGTTGAGTAGACAAAACGAAACAGATTATGATTAATCGTGAGTTACGCAATTAGGGTGCTGGATGGTGCTGATCCACGCGTCAAGTTCGTGAACGGGTGCCGTCGGTTGAGACTGGTCATCTCCTAACTTTCATAGCTTATTTAAATCTTATATTTAGAATTGTTATTATTATTTTTTTTTTTTTTTTTACAATGTTCTGACATATAGAAGAAACAAGCATAATGTTCCCAAGATTTTGTAATACCTAACATGATTTATAAAAGCGTCCTTGGAGTTTCTTGCCCGTTCTTCTCCATAGAGATCTACGTTTTGGAATGGGCAACTAGCTTCAACTTTCCAACTGGTCGACTTTTTGACAGTTCAAAAGTGCCTGTAAATAGTTTAATTTAAATATATGCTTTGAGTTTGAGTTTATCGAACATCTAAACAGTTGCTAAAGTCTGGTTTTCAAAGAGAAACCAGACATTAGCAACTGTTTATATGTTCGATAACTTTTTATGAATACGGCCGTTAGACGCGTGGCATATGTTAAAACTGATGCGGAACACCTTCGAATTTAAGTAAGTAATATATACTACTGGTGAAATATCAATTAGATGGCAATACTTATCGGAATTATATAACCGGCAAAGAAGAAAACTGCTTACACTTGGCGAATAAACTTTCACATCGACATGTCCATTTTTAAAATCAAATAATGATAGTGAAATTAGCAACGCAACTTCTTAGTAGAAGTGTTGCCAAAGCTATAGACTTCTGTAATAAAACCATAAATATAAAGCACAGTAGAATTGCCCAATTGTCCCAAATTAAAGATTACTTATTATCATTAGCAATTAATGTTATAAATAAAAGAACTCTTAAAGTCGGTACCGATATAAGAACTGTTTTCAACCAAAAAAAGTGTCCCTTATCAAAACACAGAATAATACTGGATTATTAGGACTATTAGTGTGCATCAACAGTCTGACTTATTTGTATAAAACTTTAGTTGCAACTGACATTCTTTCTTTTTTATTAACATAATAAGATCAGCCAAAACCATGATGAGCTATTTTTGGGAACATACGCAGTCAAAATAGACATAATAATGATCCCAACACTAGACAATTTAAAGCCAGTTAAAAAAAAAAAAAACTTCTGTCTCATTTAAAACTGGGCTCTAAAACCGGAAATTATATACCTATAGAGAACATACCAATTTTATCCGGATCATCATCACTCAACAAAATTAATAACTTCTTGTCAATAGGTTACCGTTTTGAAGAGACCGAGGAGAAAAACTTAAGTTCTGCAGAAATTTTAAACAATAAATCCATAGAACAGTTTTGATCAATATCAGATAAATTGCACTGAACTGATTGAAAAACTATATTATAATCCATCTTTAGATATTGTTCCGCAAATAGTAGGTTACATTTCTGGTTAAGCAAAACCGAACGTGTTATACGCAACTGTCTTCGCATGAGTGGTGGCAAATCAATGCAAAAATAGTATGATAAAAACTTTATACTTATGTGTAAATGTTTTAAACACATATATTGAGAAGTCGGTTAAAAAGGATGTGTTTTCTGGGGGAAACGAACACAGCCATAAAATAAGCTTAATTAAACTTATTATAAAAAAAAAACATAGATTTAAGATTACATTATATTTGTAAAAATAAAACCGCTCAAATAAAAGTTACTTCTGAAAGACAGCTTTATAATAAGCTGAATCTGTTTAAAGGTAATTAAACATACCTTCATTACTATTTTAAATACTTTTGTATAAAGAATACGCCGAAAACACGTTTCTTGATTCCCATTATTTTTTTACTTTATTTAATTTTTTATTACCTATTTGTTGTAATAACGGCAATGTAAAATAGTATCTATCAACCACCTCTTTTGAATCGGTCAAAAATATTTGCCACCAACAAAACTAACCTAAAAAAATATATTCTGCAACTCTACGTATTTCAATACTTACTGTGTTCTGAGCATTGAAATGTAATACCAAGAACTACGTCTAGTTCCACAATAGAATAAGCACGAAATTGTAAACAAAATGTTTTTAACCTTATTCTTTAAACTTTAAGTTTTATTTTAGAATCAATAATTATGTTTGTACTGATGATTTTTTATTTTCAAGCGACATTTTAAATTTATTGCTTCTAACCTTTCTCCGATGAAAGGACTTAAATAAATATATTTTGCAGTGGTAATTAAATTTTATGTTTGAGCATTAAGGTTTATAATAAACTGACTGACTGATATTATTAAACTTTTTTCTAAGAACTGTAGATGTTTACGTGTGTGCAAACGTTGCCACTTGAGCGACTTATTTTTGTTCCTGATCCTTAATCTAGTACTATTATTGATCGAAGGTAATGTATGATTGCAAGATATCAGCAAAATCATTAGACAGCATTAGTCTTAGCTTGTATATCAAACCCTTATGCCAAACTCTGTTAAAAGCTTGTGCCACATCTAAAAATACAGTGGAGCAGAGTTTTTTTTTTATATTCAAGCGTTATCTCAATGATGTTGGTAATTCGATGTACTTATTGAATGTTTATCTCTGAAACCGTAAAGGTTGTAAGCGTTTAAAAAATATTTTTTCAAGCAGCTTTGATAGTATTGTCAATAGAGAAATGGGCCTGTATGATAATGCTTCGTGAGGTGGTTTACCGGGCTTTGCAATCATAATCACTTCAGCAACTTTCCATGGCCCAGGAACATGCTTTAGCATGAATGCAGCATTGATGAGCCTGGTAAGTTTAACGATGTCAGGCTTATAATTTTAATTTCCTTTGCAACTTCTTTCGGGTCACAAGCTTAATTCTTTGATCTTGCAGAATATTGGCAACTGCAGGGTGTCTACAAACCCGTCATTTAGCTGAAAGGTTTCTAGTAACCCCCTTATTCATAAACGATGATTAAAGTTAACTAATGATTAGTGTCTCTTTAACCATACATTTTTGACGTTTAAACATCATTTAACTTTAATCATAGTTTATGAATATGGGGGTAAGTGATTTGCAAATCTTAGAGCTTTTTGCTCGTTGCTTATGGCCCACTTTTCATTATCATCTCTGATAGGGGAATTGATGGCAAAGGATTGGACAAAGAATGAGTGTATTTGTTATATTATTGTGCAAAAATTGTTTACACCCAGTAAGAATTAAAAAAAAACCCAGTAAGAATACACTTGCAACATATTTTGTGACAACAAGATAATAGCTAGTCGTGTGTGACGTGTCATTCATTGTCCTTTCATTCAATTACTCTTTTTATAGGTTTGTTAGCATTCCATTATGTTATACTCCTTGGAAAACAAAAGGTGAAATAGAATAAACACAAGTCCTGAAAGCAGTTTGTTCATAATTGACAACTAAATCGATTTCAATAACTTTTGACTAGTAATAAGTTTTGGTAGTTTAGTCACCCAAAATTTATGTATTTTGCCATGTATACCGCTGATTGAGTCAAAGAAAATTCAATCTTATTCAACGGTAATAACAACTTAATTTTAAATACATGAAGTGATGCTAGGGTCAACAAGATTTCCTTAATAACAGCTTTAAAAAAATATCTTTTGGTCATTGTATTATGCTTTTAACTCAATTCTGTAATTGGGCTGCATGAGGTTTTGCCTTAATTATGTGACCTGTTGTATAATTTTATTAATGATTTTAGCTAGTGGTTGACAAAACTTACTTGTGGTGGTACAGATTCATGTATAGGCTGGCTGAGCCATATCTGGCACTTTGGCATTGCATCAAGTCTAGCCCGTAACTCGTCATGTAGCCCATCTTTTAGAAGACTCAGAAACTGCAGCAATAAAACTGCTACTTCTGGAAACAATAAATATATTATTCTGAGTGGGAAGTCTTAATTAAAATGTGAATAAAAATATGATTTATCTTAACTTTAAGCAATGTTTTTAAATAAGGGTATTTACAAACATTGCTTACTGTTAAGAGACGTTTAACCGGTACAGTACCGCTGGCCCAGTTAAGGGGCCATTACTATTTGTGCAGCCTTTTTTCAAAAACTAATGTTACCTACCTAAGTGAAATGTATTGTGGTATTGTTTACAAAGGTTTATGGTGTCAATAAAGTTACTTTATTTATTTATTAATAGATAATTAATTGTGTCTCATTAGCCGGTAGTTGATCACTGATCAGTTAAACGTCAAAAAAGTATCTATGGTTAAAAAGACGCTAATCATTACAATCAATCAATCAATCATTTATTTTGTTAAACATAGGTATGGTTACAGTTAGTATTTTAAAAAATGTGCACTACGTTTTGCCATTAAATGGCGTACAAAATTTATAGAAACAAACAATTATAATTAGTAGGTGGCATGCCAATACATAACAAAAAAATCTATTTAAAAAATATGTCGGTAGGTACACAGGTCATTACATTTTTTTTTTTCTTTAATCAAAGTTTATAAATAAGGGGGTAAGTGTTTAGCACTTTCCCTATATCAAAAGCATTGTCAGTCACCCAAATATGAGCTCATCAATAAGTTTGCTATCAATCAAGCTGAAGAGTATATTTGTTTGAATGCGCTAATCTCTGGAACTATGGTCGAATTTGATTCAGTCTTATTGCCCAATTCTTGAGTAAGGGCTATGTAACACCACGCTAAGACTCTAACAGCCGAGCAACATGAAAATAAGTCAGAGATAACGTGAAAATAAAGTAATAGCGTGGGCGGGCGACACGATGCGTCAGGGTGGGTCTGGGCAACACGAAACTTTGACGCGGACGACCGCGCGGGTACAGACTAGTGTTTCATATTAGTAGCCATGCTGTGAAACACAAGGACGACGAACATTATTTTCGACAGAGGCACAAAATAGACAGAAAATAGTTCTAATGGACACACTGTTTGCCTAAGGTCTAACACAAGGGACCCCAGTTACGTAGACAATAATAATTCATGTGTCAGACAGGCGTGTGTCAAAGTTAAGGGTGTGATATTTATATTTTAGGTCAGTGCTAAAGTTTTGTATGGGATCAGTTTTTTTTTAAAGGGTATACCCCGAAGTTCGTCCCATATAAATTTGGAAAAAAATCCAACCCTAAGGGTAGGAAAACAGGGGATGATTGATTGTTCATTCACTGATTGTAACGTATGACCAGTGAGGTCGCTCCGCGAAGCCTGTGAAGCTCCCAGGAAGCTTCTGTGCTTTTGGGCGGAGCTAGGCTGGCTTTGTTAGCCAGAATCCCCACGCACAACGGACCGAATGGGAGTCTACGTGCGGAAAAGGGAGTCCCATCATCATCATCATCATCATCAACGTATGACCACGCATAACTTTTTACAGAGTAGTCCGATTTCGATAATTATTTTTATATTGGAAAGGGTATACCCCGAAGTTGGTCCTATATAAATTTGGAAAAAAATCCTACCCTCAGGGTGAGAAAATAGGGGTGAATGATTGTTCACTCATATATTTTAATGTTGAGTTATGTATTTCAATAATTAGTAAATAATAGCCACAAAAAAATATAAAATAAAAAGTTTTTAACAAATAAATTAAACCGCCGAAAAAACTGAAAAGCAAAAAATAATAAACCTTTTGGTTTAACCTTAATAACTAAGTTCTTAAACTAATGTTAGTATCAACTATCACATTACCTAGATAATTTTTTACTTATAATTATCTAGGTAATGTGACAGTTTAGAACATTATACCTTAGATCACATGACATATTTTTTTTGTCTATATGCCCCCTATCCATATACAAGGTGTAACAGAATAGATGCAAGACCTGAAAGTAGTTTGTTCCTAACTGACTACTGAATCGATTTCAGTAACTTTTAATATGAGTATTTTTTTTTTAGGTATTTTGCCATACCTACCACTGACTGAGCCAAAGAAAATTCAATCTTAATAATATCAGTTAGCTTTAAAAAAAAATAGTTTTGGTCATCATATTATGCTTTTAACTCAATACTCTAATTGGGGTGTATGAGGTCTTGCGTTAATTATGTTACTCGTTGTATACAGGGTGTAAGGGAAACGAAAACAAAGAAAGGTGATAGGGCTGGTCATTCTCGATACAGTACCATCAAAAAATCAAGTACTTTTTTAAATTTACTACCTATTTTTTTTAGCATTTTTTGTCCACTATGGCTATCAGAACAGTCAAATGAACCATTATTTGAGATTAAACACATTTAAAAACGACCCCAAGTCCAGGCGGTGACTTAAAGTTTAGGCATCATTTGTAAAGCGCCGCCAAATAAAATAAGTAGAAACATTGTGGAAGCGTCAAACGTTTTAAATTGATGCAAAATAACCAATTTAAAGCAAAAGGTTATTGCTATCCATTTGCATTTAGGTTGTATATAACCTATGTTCTGGCTTCGGAAGCATTCCCCTTACACCCTGTATAGGTATTACCGTGCGACGCAATTTTGAAAAATTATCAAAAGGGCGATCTGGGACGAGGCCAGTCTTCATACAAAAAAGGTAGATCACCTTTGACCACACTTTTCTGATACACCCTGTATACATATTTATTTGAATTAAATAAACTTAATTAAATATATATTATTTACCTTTAGGAGAGTCATCATGACAAACAGTTTCAAACTCCTCATCCATCAGATCTTCAATGACTTCTACTAGGTCATCTCTATCCACCACATTCTCAACACAGTATCTTGCTATGTAGACTGACATGAGCTGTGCTGTCTGTAATGTGAGGAAAGACTTCATGAATGCAACCATTTTTAATAATTACTAGCTAACCCATACAGGGTGGCACGGCCATTGACACGCAACCTGTTACCAAGGATTCAGTAAATGATTCTGAATGCCTTGCATTGAAGGTTTTAGTTGGTTATTAAAAACAAGATTAGTTGTTTCATACACTTTGACCGCATAGGTATTGCACTTTTCTGACTATTTTTTAAATGACCAATGCAATCATGTGCTGAATTTGTGGTAAGTTTGTGAGTCACGTCATGTCCCTGTCAGATATAGATTTTGATTGTTGTGGCATATAGCCCATTTGTGAGCTGGGTTGGCGGGGAATTAAACCACTGGAGACTTCTTGCTTCTTCTTCTTCGCTGTTCGACTTTTTGACAATTCAAAAGTGCCTGTAAATGGTTTAACTGAAATAAATGCTTTGAGTTTTGAGTTTTTTGAGTTTCTATATTTGGAATACTTTCTTCTAGGTATGTCGCCGCTGAATGTGTCGAATGGCAAAAATGTTCCAATTGTTATAAAATTTTGGTAAGGATTCAAATATCGATTTGACCAATCATAATCATAAAAAAGCGCGCGTGAAGCGTCAGCCTATCAGAGTGAGGTACAATATCATAAAGAAACGTGCATAAAGCATCAGCCAATCAGAGCGAGGCACAATATTGAATGTTTTTACCTTAAAATACCTCGAAACTATACCGTAATGAGGACTGCTCGACATTATTTGCATTTTTCGCTAACTTTATTATGCTTACATTGGTAAAACTATATATAATCGGACTCTATGTACTAAGGACTATCTAAAAAAAAAAAAAATTATTAAGAAATAGAAAAATATTAAGTCAATTAAAACAATATAAATTACAACATAAACACTTAAACTGCTGCTTACCCCTAGTGCTAAGTTACACAATTATAAACAAATTATTAAACTATATGGTAAACTATTCACTTAAGTACTGTCTTATGAGTGTCATGTATCACTTTATATACACTATTCTATTATGTACACTATTCTATCACTTGTCCCGCACAATTGTATTTATGTCAATTTGTCTCTTCTTGATCGCAAAGTAGAAGAGATGTGTGATTGACTGATGACTTAAAAGTAAAGCATCACTAGGATAAACATCACTAGGACAATCAAAAATAGAAAATCATAGACGTCCACAATATTGTTTATGCTGTTATACAATATTGTGGACATCTATGACTTTTTTTAAATGCTGCATGCATTTAATAAGGACTGTTGATCTCAGTAGTATGCACAGACAATTATTAATAGTTTCGTCACGTTTTCCATATTATAGTGCGATAAATTAGACTGATTTTACTTAATATCTTCGAAGATATTTACCTTTTCGCCCCCAGGCGCTCCCATTCCATGTTCCACAGCGAGCTGCAGTGCTGTCCAGTTGTTGAGTACTAAGTCTACAATCGGTTTAAAGTCGTCGTACAACATTATCAGGTTTTTTTATTCACTTTAACATATCAAACAAGCAGAAATACCTATATCTCACATTTTTATAACCTCCCTTCGGTGAAGCTCGGTGTTAATTTTTTTTATCGATTAGGCAAAGTATGGAATGACAGTTGTCTGTGACAACTGTGACAAGACAAATACTTTGTTCGGAAACTAGGTAAACAAAACATGAACAAAATTAAATCACATTCATATTTTTTTACCATTATTATTTAATTTTGAAAGGTATTTTTTCTGAATCTAAAAGATTCACATAAAAGTGCTACTTTACTACAAATTCGAGCGACTCGAATTAGCTACTAATTCGAGTCGCCCAAATTTGTAATAAAGGACACAAAGAGAAGCCACTCAATCTGTGTAATTGTTACCTGAAAAGACCATTTCAGACACCAATCTACATGGTCGTCACATAAACTGACCAAGATTATGTCTGCAGAGACTGGGACCCTGACCTCTGAGTTTGTTTAGGCCTTAGAATAATTCTAAGGTTTCGGCCTTTCCTAAACGACCCACTGACTGGCCTTCTCAGAGTAGTGAAACGTTAACTTAGTCTAGTTTTTTTATAATATGATTGAGCGTGACGTGTAAAAGTGATTGGCAAACCTACTAAGATAAAATTATCTCATTTGTTAACATTATTTAATTTTTTAGTTTTTGAACGAAATCACCGAAAGATGGCGACATTTAATATTCTTCTTTCAATGGTCATCATTCATATGCCCGCTCACAGGCACCGGATTTTTTTAAAGGTGAATAGGGGCTGAGGAGACACTATGACAAGATCCACAAATCACACACGTACAGTACCATTATGCCCCCTAGCGGCCCTAGCCACACCCCAAACATTAACACTTCCAGACCAATCCTTGTGGCAAACGCTAGTAATATAAAATTCTACCCCGGTTTTAAAAAGAGTTCCCCGGGGCGCGAAGCGGTCTGTTACACTGAATCTGACGCGATGTCTCTGTCTTGTGACCCGGGAGAACTCACAAACTGCCTGGGAGCAATGACGCAACTTCTCTTACCGGATTCTACATGTCCAGAAAAATTTGGCAACTCAAAAAACCTTGGCTAACCAAATTAACAACAATTGCAACAATTCGACCATAATTTTAGATCCACAATTACCTGCATTTAACAACCAATCACAAAAAGGTTTACATTTGGAATCAAAATTAAGTGCAGGTGAATTAAGAGCTGCCAGGACACTGTTCAGCAGCGATGTGGTGGCGCCTTACTCTCCAGAAACGCTATCACCCCTAAAGAGTAAACACTGCAGATGATCTAACCTTTCCCGACCCTCCCGACCCTGTTGACCTAAATTCAACCTCTCTAAAAGCTTCAGCCCCACAGTTGATTGCAGCCGTGAGCTCTTTCCGAAGTGGTTCCACTGGTGGCTTCGACGGCCTGACTCCAAAACATTTAAATGATCTACTGAGTTCTCCCAAGCAGCACATTAGCGGAAATTACATCCATAAACAAGCTATATTACAGTCAAAGGCTCTTATGTAGCTGTACTAATGGATAAGACGATTCTTGGGACTGTATAGGGGGCGATCTCTACACTGTTAAACAGCACAGCTGACTAATGGCTGTACAATGGACAAAAAAACAACAAAATGCATTTTAGTAGAACTTGAAAGAACTATTGTCCAGCTTTTGGCTACGTATAATGCTACTAGCTGGTTAAGAAGACCAAAGTTTGTAAACAGCTGCATAACGGGGTAACGTCACACCGTTTCTAAGCTTTGAACTGTATTAGAGAATAAAATTTTGCCATTGGCATTTTTTTATGGAGTACACAAATTCTATTATAATGCTTCCTCAATGAGCTTAACACTAGCTGGTTAAAAGCATTTTAAGACTGCGTGAGCTGTAAATTAGTGTAGTGTTACTCCACTTTAATTCCAAAGCTTATAGTGTAAATATTATCTATTTCACAGCCTCTAGAATTATTGAAGAGTAGACATAGGTTAGTAGTGCTATGATAACGTCAATTTTGTCATAACCTCGCAACACGACTTAATCACATAGATTTTGTTACCAATGATCATAGTTCCGTACAATTAATGGATTCGGTCAGTGACCTTTCTAAAAAAATAATTGTAACGAGAAATACTGAAAGTAATGAATCAATCCAGACATGAGGGAGAAAATATTTATATGGTAAACATTTTATTTAAAGAAAATATAAAAGAATGCCCATTCTTTTATAATAAAGAGAAATGTTGCTCAAGATGCACTGAAGGAATTGCTAATAATTGTGAATAAGAGATTTCCAGATATTTTACCAAATGATCCGAGAACGATTCTACAAGCTAGAATAATTGCTTTAAAATAAATCGAATCTGTTGATGAATACTGGTACAATGGACTAATCAATCCGCTAACTATAGTTTAACTGAAATTGACTAAAGTGACACAACTTAACTATATTTTAGTTAGACAGCACTAAGATTGCACTGAATTATTAATTTAGTGAAGATGGTAATTTTGCTATTCTGAGTTTGCCGTTTTTCACCAAAAATGTTCACTATATTAATTTTTCTAACTAAATCTGACTATTTTTAATGCGATTAAAAAAGTGTGGAATAAAACTAGTGGTCATGAACTAAAATTCACACCAACACTTCGACTTCAGGTGCAAAAACAGTATTGTATCTTTTTTTTTCTTTTCGTTTGCTTATATCTCGAAAATGGTGTGTCCTATCGCAAAAATGATGATAATTTCGACCCCCTTTAATAAACCCGTAAGCCCCATAATCTCAACATGTAGGTAATATTTTTTTTAATTTTCCATACAATAAGTGAAAAATTCTATAAAAAATGTCGAGGCTGCCCTCCTGCGCACGCTTCATTCAGCTCTTAAAAAAATCATTGCGTAGGGCACACAAGTACCACGTTGCGAAGCCAAAAGAAAAAAAAATACCACCTGCAGGCTTGGCACAACAACCGTAGAGAAGCGTTTTGTCGACGGAAGACAAGACAAAAATGACGTTTCCGTGTAGACAGATGTCAGTTTTTCACCGAGAAATGTAGACAAGCGATTTCTATTCTACAGTAAAGTAGAAATAGAAACCGTCATGCTACTAAGCCTGCAGGATCCGCGATTGTCAAATTCGATTTTAGTTGTGTCAAAATTATTTTTAAGTTTAGAGATTTTTTTTTGCAGAATAGCTTTAAGATTCTCATAGCCAAAAGTAAGGAATTTTAGTGATAGTTTAGTTCGGTGTACAAGAGAATCGGCACCATTGTAGTTGGAATGAAACAGTTATTGAATGACGGAATCCTTCTATCAACAAGCGATATTATAAAAGTCAAGATTAGATGTTTTACTTGCGATTCACCCGCAAGGGCTTTTATAACAGGTATGTGCATTTTCAAGCCCTCAGCGCCACGTCTTTATGAGAAGATAAATTTTAATATTGTGTGGCCTTTACAAAACAATAAAGCCGTGTCAGTGGCGCTCAAAAGTTTTATTAATTTATAGCTGTTGGCTAAGGAATGGTCAGTAAAAATAAAAGTAATGGTATACATTTACTGCGTTTTATTTTATTAATCACATACTCTCGATTTGGCTTTGGTCATTCTATATGTTAAACCATTTGTTGGTTTTATTTCTCCATCATCTGGGTAATCTGACGTGTCACTATGGTTCAACATGCCACTTAGTTCTTTTTCTGCATTGTTATATGTTGCAATGGATGACCGTTTCACTATGCATTGCATTTTTGTCCAATCTGTATGTTGCTTTGAATATTCTAGTTTCATCAATTTCGAAGTGACGTTTTTAATATATCATCTCAACCATCCATCCTTTTTCTCAAGCACTTGGTATGACAGATAATTTTCCTTCCCCTCTTTCTATTGTCTTCACTTTTTGAACGGCATTTCTATTTTCTGAAAACAAGAACAATTATTTAGCAATAACATTAGCATCTTTACCTACTACGTCAGAAGTAAGAGATCATTAAGTATGCGGATTTAGTATTTATGCCAATAAGTAAAACGCTCTATAGTATTAAAATATTTACACCTATTACAGGTACTATCACAAAAATATGTACACTATTATTAATTGATAAATTATAAAACAAACTAAGTTATTCACTTCGTTCGCATAATTGAATTGCAGAAGTGTGTAAGTGTGCAAGAGTGCGTACGACTCGCAATTTACAAGACAAAAAAAAATCGTAAACAAAATAGAAATAATAATAATACGTGCGGTGCGTAGCGCGTGACGGATAACAAACTCACAATATATAAAGATAATATGGTAAAGATTTGGCAAAAACTGGCTAACACAAGTTTGAATAACTCCTTTCAATAAAATATATATATATATATCATTGGTTAAATGGCGCTAACAAATACTTCGCGACAAAGCAAATTCGCGAATAAGCGACGGTCCAAATTCGCTTCATCTCTTTCACACGGCCGGGAGAGCGTAAAGTTAAACCTAGCTAAATATTCACTTAGCTAGGTTAAATTAAGTTATAGTTTTTTTTTTATCTTACTTTATAACATATATTTCTAAGCAACATGGCAAGTAATGGCTCTCTGATTTGACATAACAGGCAAGAATAAGTAGGATCACAAAATCAAGTGAAGTACCTAAGCTACTTGAGTACGAAATGCCCGAAATCGTTTTCTATCAATATTAGAGATCCCTAAGACGCTGTTGTATACTCTCACTTTGCTGCTTTCACCAGTCGTTAGAATAACTGAAAACCATTGTACAGCTAGCGTAAAGTTCTCAGCTGATCAATAGAATTAAATATGGCCATTGCACAGAAAAGAGAGTTTCAAGAGAATTTAGTTAGAATGATTGCTGGATAACAAATTAACGCCATTTTAATGTAAACAAGCCGATTATATATGAAAAAAATTACTGATATCTGTAAAATTTTCATGATATTTCAAAGCTATTAAAGTAAAAATACATTATTTTTTAGCTACAAATAGATATGAATGCTCATAAAATGTAATTTTTTTGTAAAAATCCATGAATAATTCGTACACCGTATTTATTTTGTATAATATTTTTAGTAAAACCATATTATTTCTGTGGCGCGTGTAATATTTGATAATAACACCTATATATATTAACAGTAAACTGGCACTCGCAACACAATTTAGTGATAGAGATACAAAGAAACGTGAAAAATTACTTACCTTAAATTGGAAATTATATATTTGCCCACAGATTAGAGTTTGACATAACACTTGCACTGCACAAACAGTCTTTTGTTGCTATTTCTTTGTAGATTTATTAATCGCCGTAAGGAAACCATACACCATCTAGTGGCTGTCTAAGAGAATTAAAGGAGCTGGATAGTGGCCTATTGACAGCTGTCTAAGCTATTGTGCAGCCCATGTACATCTCTTACAATGCTCTGGAATGCTTTTAACAAGCTACTATAATTCTCAGCGCTGGTTAATTTGGGGCCAAATGTAGAATTATAGGAGCTGTGTAGCGGGATAGACAGCCCTTGTACAAACAGCATAACAGCCTCGAGTTTTCAAAAATTCTGTTGTCCAGTGGCTATACAGCTATTTGTGCTGCTTGGGCTGGCGCCGGGGAAGGTGGTGAATCGGTTTTGAAAGTATTTGCGGCCCTGATTAACGTCATGCTCACCGGTTGTGTGAACGAGGCCGTCCCGTTGGCTGCACATATAGGTGTACGGCAGCCAAAATATGCAGTAAGCTGTATAGCGACCGCCATGGGATCTGGAGGCAAAGGTACTCGCGCACTTCTGGGAGTGGTGCGAGGAGGCCAAACGCCGCGCCGGGGCGTTACTCCGCTGCCGCGACAAATCGCGGCACAGCGGACAGAGCTCCGGCGGGATCTCATGGCGACATGGAGAGTGCGATTTTCGCAACCCAGTGCTGGGCACGCCACGATAGCGGCGATAAGTCCCCTCTTAGAGGACTGGCTTGAGAGGCGGCACGGTGTCCTCACCTTCCGCCAGACGCAGGTCCTCAACGGACACGGTTGTTTCGGGAGGTTCCTGTTTCGAATAAGGCGGGAGGAAACGCCCGGGTGTTTCCACTGCGAATATCGCCCTGAGGACACGGTGGAGTATACGGTGGAGGTCTGCCCGGCTTGGGCGGATCACCGCCGTGTCCTTGTGGAGGCGATCGGCGGCGGCGATTTCTCGCGTCCGGCCCTGGTCCAGGCCATTGTACGGAGCGAGAGTGCATGGGTAGCCGTCACCTCCTTCTGCGAAGCAGTAATGCTCGCGAAGAGGGAGGCAGCACACGTGAGGGAGAGGCAGTATATGCGCCCTCACAGGCCTTAGTCGCCGCGGGAGACGCCCTGGGCGTCGGGAATCCCAGGCTGATTCCCGGCCACCGTAGGCGTGGGCTTGCGAACGGCGAGTAATGGGTAGCTCGCTGTCCGGTAAGGACCTAGCCCGGGTCGACGGCGCGGCGCGTTGTGTTTCACGTGCGCCTCAAAGAGATGTCAGCACCAACTGGTGGGGTCCGCAAGGGCCGATGCCTGCTAGGGGTGCGGGTTGTTCGAAAGAGATACCGCGACCCCTGGCACACAGGTAACTGAGGGAACACGGGTGGGTTTTTGTCATTAAAAGTCTGACACGCACTCCTGCTCCACCCAGAGCGGGAGAAGTTATTTGATGATTTCCAACCCAACAAAAAAAAAGCTGTATAGCGAATCGCTTACTGCTAAGTTTCAGCCCCTGCACCTAGGTTTTGACTCGAAAGGGGGCTGTGAGGCTACCATACATGTCCTTTCCACTTTTTTTTAACTCCAACAAAGGTAAGGTCATCCTCGAGGTTGGCGTGAAAAGTGCCTTAAACTCTGTAACCAGGAACACTTTGTTGGCTCAAGTCAAAAAGGGACTACCCGATAGGTAGCAGCAGCAGGATGCCAACAAGGTGACCTTCTCGAGCCTGTCATTTTCAGCTTGATTATTCATCCAATTATCCATAAACTCTGAGCATAAACTAAATTCAATATTGAATGTGTGGTATTTAGATGATGGCATGCTAGGAGGTGATGTAGGTAGACATTGTTTTAAATTACCTTTAAATGCAATAGATCCACAAATCAAAATTTTAGAAAAAAAACAGAAAACTACATCATACAAACAGTAGACGAAGAAAGGGATCAGTCAGGAGCTAATGAAGTGCGCATCTACACAGATGGCTCAAAAACACAAAACGGTTCAGGTGCTGGCGCACACTACCTTTGATCTCAACATTAACAAACATCTTTATAATATGTATAGGCGTCACAGACAGCCCGCTTTGCAGGAGCTGCCTTGACGCTGGAGAATCAGCCGCCCACGTCATCCTGGAATGCGAGGCGGTGGCTTCTCAACGTGAAGAAATCCTCGGAACAGTGAGGTCGCTCCGCGAAGCCTGTGAAGCTCCCAGGAAGCTTCTGTGCTTTTGCGCGGAGCTAGGCTGGTTTTGTTAGCCAGAATCCCCACGCACATCGGACCGAATGGGAGTCTACGTGCGGAAAAACTAGTCCCATCATCATCATCATCAAAAAATCTCTGCGCATCTCCTAGATTCCCCCATTTCAGAAGACAGATTTTCTTCTATCATCGACGAAAAAATAAAAAATTTCAACGACATTTTACTTTCCTCATTCACCCTGATTAGATTCAGTTATTTTGGCTCAAATTCTATATATATTTTTTACGTTCTTCCCCTTTAAGGAAGCAGCCACATCTGTTGGAGAAAGTTGACCAAATTATTCGCAGCACTTCAACAACCATTTTAAATGTGGCCTTGGACGACCCCACTACCCCCCACTACTCATCCGATTTGGTGGCCTCAGACTTCCCAAAATGACCCGTATTAGTTTAACGTTCCTGTCCTCTGTCTACAGCACTGAAAAGTTGACCATGAACATTTTTGCTCCTAGATTCTAGACTCCGAAGTGCCGTGCTTGACTGATGCTGTGAACGCCTGGACAGTGACTTGCCCGGATACAGATCAGCCCGTGAACCCATCTTCTCAGAGACATTACCCACAGGTTGATCGATTCGTCCACCAATGCTGCTGAGCGTGACGGCCTATTGGCTGTGGTGAATGGGAGTCGGGCTTCAGGCACTGCCGTCACCCAACATAGGCACTATGATGTGTGAAACCACTTTCCGGCTCGCTACTAGTCTACGTCTGGGCGCTCCTTGCGGGACTCCTCATCGCTCCCAGTGCGGTGAAGTTGTCGACTGCTTCGGACACCATGGCCTATCTTGCAGTATCAGCGCAGGCCGTATGGCTCAGCACGCTGGTATTAATGACATCATCCGTCGTGCTCTTGTCACCAGCTGCTTGCTGCCAGCTGTTTTAGAGCCCAACGGCTTGGCACGCGACGATTGTAAGAGAACAGATAGACTGACCTTACATAATATGAATGACCATAGTTAGGCAGGCCTTTGCGCTGAGAGGAAAACCTCAAACGGTGAAAATATTCCTATCTTATATAAAGTTATAGTAGCTGACCCGGCAAACTACGCGCCGCCGATAAAAGATTTCTGAACTTTTTGTGACACTACCAAACGTCAATTATTTTATATATATATAGATTTTCTTTATATTTTCTCACCGTTTAAACCATCCCTGGACTGCCACAAATATTTTAAAACCAAAATTAACCAAATCGGTCCAGCCGTTCTCGTGTTTTAGCGAGACTAACGAACATATTTTTTTTTTTATATGTATAATATAGATATTTAAGCCGTTTGGGAACAAAACACTTGGGCCATGGGGTACGAGGGCCCACTTGGTTTTTCGAGACATCGCCAAGCGGGTAGTCGACTCTTCACGTGACCAGAGGGCTGGCCTGGCCTATTCTTTGGCCAAAAAATCTGCATCGCCATGCAACGTGGCAATGCTGCCAGCCTTTTGAGCACTTTCCCATTGACAGCGATGCCGACGTCTTTTTTTTTACACGCTTTTTATTAGCTTCACTTGTATGTTTGTTATGTTTGTTTGTATGTAATCGACTCCTCAGAGCGCGATTTTGACCCACTTTTAAACGGTCAGATTTCATTGAAACTTTATAAACTTATCGAGGACCGATGATAATTCAATCATAAAAAAAAATTAAAAAAATGAAAAAAAAAGGTAAAAATAATAATAAAAAAAAACACGTTTTTGTAGTTAGCAGAACTAAAAAAGGAGAAAATAATAAGCGTGGGGTGCTTTTTGAGGTATTTTTATAATCATGCACCCCACGCTTTTTAATTGAATTAAATTATTTTCTCCTTTTTGAGTTTGTTTTTAAAGCGTGTTTTTTAGTTTTTAAATTAAATATTATTTTATGTATAATGAATTATAGAAATATTAAATAGTTTTTTTTTGTAACACTAATACCATCATTCAATCGTCAACTGACTCACTCATTCATTCGTTCAATCAGAAAATTTTGTAAACATATCGCGTTGAGGTTATAAGTTGATAATTTTAGAAAAACTACCTATGTAATACACGTATATACAGTAATATCTGTATGTTATTAGTGTTTTACGCTATCGAGAAACAAAATGACCGAGGACATAAGTGTTACGTTCATAATACCGAAGGACAGCCGCTCTGATAATGAATGTTCGGAGGACATGCAACTCGCCTTTGTCGTAAGTTAAAAACTAGAAATTATTTTAAATCTGTGTATAAAATGTATTCCTTAGCATCCTAAAAGTCACGTTAATTGTACGTATAGATGAACAACGACTGGCAATACGTTTCGTAATGCTAAGAAACGGAGTTTAGCATGATGATAGCTATCAACATGATAAAGTTTGATCAACAAAAATGATATTTAATAATTATCTTATCTTTTCATAAACACGTTGACACCTTGAAAAACCACACTACTTGATATAAATAAACATTGGTATAGCCATTGGCTTTATTACCTGCAGCATGAATCAACTCAGCCTATTGCTGCCCACTGCTGGACGTAGGCATCTCCCAGGCTGTGCAACACTTTATCCTCCGCCGTCCGCCTCCCGCATTCAGTATGTCCCAGCCACCTTATTAGGCTGTCTATCCATCTAGCAGGGGGGTGACCCACATTTCGCTTGCCGATACACGGTCTCTACTCTAGGACTTGTCTGTGCCACCGACCACCGGTCCAACAACAGGCATGGCCAGCGCACTGCCACTTCAGTTTGCTTACTCTGCGTGCTTTGATGTTAACCCTGGTTATTTTCAGGCTAATTTCATTTCAGACTTTATCCTTCAAAGAAACTCCGAGCATACTCCAAACATGGCCAACCCAGTACCACTTCATTTTATGTAAAATCTGTAAAACCTGTGATAAAAGTACCCAGCAAAATTAAGTTTCCAATATCTTAGGAAGTATACAATTATTAGTACCTATAAATAATTCGACAGTACATAATTATGTACAAGTATGAAGTATGAATGGTTTACGGCTAATAATTTAATAATAAACCCAAATAAAACCCATGTTATGTTGTTTAAAACAACGTCACGTAACAAAGATAGCATAGATGTTACGCTCAAAGGGGATAATATTGGACTAGTAAACGAAGTTAAATTTTTTGGAGTTTATATAGATTCCCAAGTAAATCGGAAGAAAGAGCTCACCGCCATTGATGCCTCAATATCTTCAGCTTGTTACGCGCTAAGAAACCTCAGGGACAATATTAATCTGAAGCAGCTAAAAGCAGTATAATAAGCATTGGTAGAATTCAGGTTACGATACAGTATTATGTTTTGGGGGAGCAGTTACAGGTATAATTGCCAAAGAGCATTCATACTACAGAAACATGCATTAAGAACGATTGTTAGAATCCCACAACGAGAGTCATGTAAAGAATATTTAAAAAATTATGTATATTAACAGTACCAAGTTTATATTATGTTCTAGTTGTACTCAGCCACTTTGCAAAATACATACACAAGCACGAATCACAAGAGGAACGCGAACTTAGAGAGAACACTAGAAGAAACGTTATAAAAAATAAAATTGCACCTAAACTTAACATTACTGAACATTGCTCTAAATACCAAGCAGTAGAATTATTTAATAGGTTGCCTACTGACTTACAATCATTGATTTACAAAGGTACTTTATTCAAAGCTAAACTTAAAGCATTCGTCTTAAATAAATGTTTATACTCTGTATCTGAATTGCGGACGAATGATAGTAGATAGTTTTAATATTAATTAATTAGTTTATGACGTTAAATATATGCAATATTATTACATTTTATACAGTAAAGAGAATAGATTTTTTGGTGAAACTACTGTTTGAAATTCATAATTTATAATTTTTAGCTATATCTATTATGTTAATTAATGTACAAATATTTCAGACACAATGCGAATTGTTATATGAATAAATAAATAAATAATAATAAATAAATAAATAATAAAAAAGGGAAGAGCTCACTGGGCATCAAAGAAGTAGAAGTAAACTTGTTATCAACATTCTGTTTGTGTTATGCTTACAGACATGTGAACAGCATTGCGGAGGAGGTCTTCAAGCGCGCTGGGTGCACGAGAACCAGTGGACTAAGTTTGATGGGCTCACTAAAAGAGATGTCTTTGTACTGACTGAGTTTAAAGGAGTGCTATATGAAAAGCTACAGGCTACCAAATGTTTGTAAGTTTAACAATATTTAATACAATTTTGGTTGAAATAATGTTACGAGAATAATCATAATCATAAATCTTTATTTATCTCAACATCATAGTACAAGAACTGTATAGTAGAATGCACAATCTATACTAATATTATAAAGAGGTAAAATTTGTTTGTAAGTTTGTATGTAGGGGGTAATCTCCGGAATTGATGGTCCAATTCTAAGATTTTTTTTACTGATTGGAAGCTGCATTATTTGTGAGTGCTATAAATTATATTTATATGTTGCATATTAGCCGAGCTATCACAATGTATGTCTAACCAGGCGGAAGAAAACAGAGTTATTTGCATGCGCTGCCTAAACAGTTGTATATAATAAAAAATAATGTAAGGTAACTTGGTCCGCCCTAAATAGTTCTCCAAAAAAGTCCGCGATACCATACTTCTATCTTTTATATTTTAGCAGATATAGTAGCTTTTATGTATTCAAAAAGTTTATTTAATTTTGGATGATTTTTTAAACAAACTATTTAACCAATGACAACAACCAGGCGCAAATATTCCAATCTTACTGGAACCTATATATTCGAGCCGTTTGGGGTTGAAACTCTAGGGCCATGGGGTCCGAGTGCCCACTTACTTTTCCGAGATATTTCCAAGCGGTTGGTTGACTCTTCACGTGACCAAAGGGCTGGCCTATATTTCGGCCAAAGAATCAGCATTGCCATACAACGTGGCAATGCTGCCAGCCTTTTGGGCACTCTTCCCGTTGACAACGATGCGGACTTATTTTTTGATGCATTATGATTATTTTCTTTTTTATATACCTGTACATAATAATAGCTTTGCTTTGTGTTTATCAAATTAGACTGAATTAAATGATTAAAAACCGTTTAACCAATCGACATACTATAAAGGGCAAATCTTATCTCTATATCATAGAGATAAGATTTGCCCTTTATAGTATGTCGATTGGTCTATATCATAGAGACAAGATTTGCCCTTTATAGTATGTCGATTGGTTAAATAGTTTCGAAGATAACACGCGCTAGGGAATCTAGCTCCGAGGCTCCGAGCGTTCGCAGCGACTCGCTAGCCAAGTATGAGAACATCTCAGGGCCGTGCTCGGGAATCTATCACTGAACGTGCGCAGCGTTTCCCTGATTTAGGGCATGTATCTGCAACAGGGGATAGAGTCACTAACTTCGAGCGTTCGCAGTGACTCGCTAGCCGAAGTGTGAGCATCTCAGGGCCGTGCTCGAGAGTTTAGCGCTGAACGTGCGCAGCGTCCCCCTACTACTTTTGTAAAACAAATTTTCTGAAGTTAGTCACAGATCAAAAACAGGCTTTTGATGCATTATTGACAGCGTAACGAACAATTAAGAGAAAAAATAAGATTTGGACGCCCCAGGTGGCACAGGGAAAACATTCGTCGCTAATTTTATATTAGCAGATGTTAGGCAATCCGGAATAATAGCTCTGGCAGTGGCTTCTTCGGGGATTGCAGCTAAAAGTAGCTCAATAAAGATTGAGCGACGGTAAATCTACACACTCTACCTTCAAACTCGCACTGACTGTTTCATTGGAGCAACAGTCGATTTGTTCGACATTCAAAAATGGACCCCTTAGTCAGTTGTTAGAAGATACGTCGCTGATAATATGAGACTAATGTACCATGACTCATAAAGCTCATGTTGAAGCAGTCGAACACTTAAGGACTTGAGAATCTCAGTCGCTGCGACTTATAGATGCTGTTCATCTATAAGTTGCTGTAGACTGTGAACTATACGACCCAGACTTTCATTTATAACGATACGTTAACGTTAGCACCCAAGGTCGGAGAAGAAAAAGACCCTTCTCCAAGTTTAAGCAGCTGTTGTGGAAAATCGCTACCCATATTTAAGGTGGGCTCTCATGTTAGTGTGTAAATTTAGGGTTTGAATTATACTCTATAGGGGCGATGATTTTAGACACTTCTTGATGATGTCCACACGTGTCTCCTTTGTGTTTGCCGAAAGTCACCAGTATAACAAAAGTGACTCCACCCATGACCGCGACTGAGTTTCTCAAGTCCTTAAGTGTTCGATCCACTTCATCAACACGAGCTCTATGAGTCATGGTACATTCGTCCCACATTATCATTATGATTATTAAGTACCTAGACATTGTGAGATACAGGGTGTGCTTAAATAAAGGTAGTTTCAGTACGCCCGAGTTTCGGTCAAAGTAGACCACCAGACAGCTTCAGGTGTGCTCATATTAATTTACGAGTATGATGTCTGCAAAGAAAAGTTCAATAATTTATTTGTTTCAACGACGCAAAGACATAATGCTATCATAGGTGTCTATAGGTTATATGGCAGAGCAAAGCTTCTCCCAGATTAGATCAAACTGGTGTGATTTTTTTTTATTTATTGAGGTAGTCAGAAGTTTGAAAGTTTGATACCAATTGTAAGGGGTGTCGTATTACCCCCTGTAACTGGGCTGTGGAGGTTACATAAGCAGACGCTTCCTGTCAAATATCCGTACATATCGTAATATGTACTAAATAGAGATTTTCATTGGCTTTGTTCAAGGGCTATCGTCACACCTAGGAGCGATACAGTCAATTAAATCAATAATTTAATTTTACATTAAGTCCCCGGCCAAGTCAAAATCTACAAGTTCACTGATACAGTGTGTAATATTGAAGATGCAGACACTATCCGCAAGAACTTTTAAACTCCCTTAATCCATTCGGGTTGCCACCCCACGAACTGCTATTTAAAAACGGAAAATGTAAGCCAACCTAACCTGTGCAATGGCACAAGTCTACTAATAAATGATTTAAAAGACAACTTAATTACAGCGACCCTTCTCATCGGACCAGGAGCTGGCCAGCTAGCGCAGATCCCGAGGCTTCCAATAATTCCCACGGAGGTTCCCATATCGTTCAAGTGACTCCAGATTCACGTTTAAACATCATTTGCCTTGACTATTAACAAGTCCCAGAGACAAAAATTGTCTTTGGTTGGCATTGACACACTAAAATATTTTCTTACCCATGGGCAGTTATATGTTGGTTTATCACTAGCTGGATCAACCGAAAACCAGATAATTTTGGTACCGGAAAATAAAAAAAAACTCAAACATTCAACAAACAGGGAAGCTATAAATTAAAAACCTATTTAACTTAGTTAGATACCTATCTAAATTAAATTTTATAAAATTATCTCACCAAAATCAAAATCAAAAGTCATTTATTCAAACTAGGCTGAGAGTCAGCTCTTTTTGAATGTCAAAATAAAATTACATAAGACAGTCCCCCCAAAACGCCCGCCCTTCACCACTTCCTAGTGCTTTAGCTGGGAAGAAGAAGTAGCGGAACAACTCCCCAGCAGCACAGCTGTCTGTTAAGTTAGAAGAACTTGATTCTATACAATAATAGGTAATAAAAATTACGAAACACAAAAAATAAACATAAAATTTGCCATATGTCAGCTAGCACACGCCAATATACCATCAAAAATTGCAAACTAAAAATAATAGAAAATTTAAATAAAACGGAAACAGAACTTCCAATCTAAATAATAGCCTCCAGGCATAAAGGGCATGCCCGCTTACATATGCAATTCTGCATTATGCAAATATAGCTATAACTTAAAGTAACAAAAGTTAAACTAGGACCTCTGGACTAAAATTAATAAAAACTTAATACAATTAACAATAACAAAACCATGGTCAGCAAGACGACCAGTCACCACGAGCAGCACCCGTTCACGAGCATAACGCAAAGATCAGCCATTACCCCCCTCGCCATATTTGAGGGAAGGAGGCAACCCGACCCTCGACGCTACCGCAAGCAGTGACATCTAAGGGAGCATGACGAACTTGCTGCCGGTTGCACTGGCAAGAATAATCATGAATTGTCGAGGTCGCTAGCTAACTACATATTGCAATACTACTCATAAAAAAAACATTGTAATGAGTAGATTAAGTCAACAACAACACCTATAGAAACCTACAATATCAGTGAGTAATACTTAGGGCCTGTATCTTCGAAATTCACGCAGACGAAGTCGCGGGTGAACTGCTAGTCTTAAATAAAGAAAGGTGTCTTGGATAGGAGGAGCCTCAGTTACAGATCATATGGCTCTTATAGAAAGAATATTTTAATGCAAAAAAGGGTTAGAGTCAACATAATATAATTGTAATAAAAAATCAAATTGCAATTATGTATTTAAGTACATATGTATAAGCAGAACCTAAAAATCACCAAGTGAGGCTAGTACAATATCATCAATCATCTGCCTAGCCTTTTTTCCAACTTTGTTGGTGTCTGCTTCCAGTCTACAGGATGCAGCTGAATACGACGCCCACAACCCACTTACCACCAAGGGGTACCTTAGTAAGACTTGATCAGACTTTCCAATTTATGATGACCCGTAATGACGATCTTTGACATTGTTACGGGTCATCATAAGCCAGTAAGACGAATGATAGCCGGAACTAATGGCTTAATATGCTTTACTAGACATGGAGGGGTCTCAATATGTATGTATGTCACGGTAAGATTGTGAACACCGTTAGTTTATAATCTATCTCGCGAGATTATAAACCGTCTATAATAATAATTATCGACGGTTTATAATCTCGCGAGATAGATTAAAAAACACAATGCAGTTCACAATAGTGAACTGCAAAAACCATTACAATTTAGCGCACTATTTTTTTATTCTAATCTGTCTGTCAAATTCTGAACTGGTATCAAGACGGATAGTACCCTGCGCTATTACTAAATAGGCATGTAATTGCTACTAACTTGGAAGTAGCGCTCGCTCGGCTCATTCTAAACTAAGACGGTAAGACAGTGCAGTTAACAATTTATCAACAGTTTATAATCTCGCTAGAAAGATTATAAACTAACGGTATTCACAATTTTACAGTGACATATATACCGCTATAAGTATATACAAATTCTTTCCTCAGATTGGTGGGTCCTCGCTGCCTATCATGCTGCCTGACAGAGGGTACTCCAATACCATCAGGTCCAAAACCTGTCTTCACAATAGCCATGAGAGGCCTGGTGGTCACTGCAAGTGGATTGTCAAAGCTACAGAAGGTAATAAAATTAAGAAGTATACATTGTTATTTTTTTTCAAAGACTAACATTTTATATATTATGTAGTTCAAATTAATTTTAAAAATAACAAATTTCCACGAGTGAACTAAAATAAAGCGAAAAATTCATGCGCATCGCTGTCGACTGGTCTTGTACCCAAGAGACTGGCGGCATTGCCACGTCGTATAGCAATGCTCAGTCTCTGTCCAAGGAAAAAATCAGCCCTTGGTTCAAGGGAAGTGTCAACCAGCCGTTTCGAGATTTCACTCGGATCCCACGGCCTGAGGGTTTCACCCCCAAAAGGGTCAAAAATAAAATTACCAATAAGGTTGTTAAACTTACGCCGCTTGAGGTGTTTCGCAGCCGCTGCGGCAGCGCCAGCACAGCACGCTGAGCCAGGAAGTGTGCCTACCCATCTTCCATAAAAATAAAGACATGCCGTCCAGTCTCTTGCTATCGTCGTGTGCCAAGCCATTGGGTTCTGATACAGCTGGAACGCCGACGGTGATAAGGGCGACTCGCACTTCGGCTGCAAGACAGGCCGTGGTGTCCTAGACTGTTGACTACTTGGCTACAGTGTCAGCCATTAGGAGAACAACGTAGTGTCGTTGAACAAAGCTCCAATGTTCGAAGACGGTAGTGCATGAAGTCGCGCACGCTCCGCAGTAGTATCAGACCGTGTTCAGTAAATTGTCTTGTACAGCTCTGCAGACCAGCTCATCCCACTGTCTCTGGGAAAATGGATTATCAGGTAGATTCGGGAAAGCGTGTTTCCAGGCATTCATAGCCTCGGTGAGCCACGGCACATCAAAATCAATCAGTGTGGAGTTAGCCTCCTGATTAATTTCTTAGTACCGTGGACCGAGGATATGAAAGCCGGTAAACTAATACTGGGAGTTTTGCGGACGCCGCGGCCTCCTATGCGGATGGGAAGAGTAGCTTGTGCCCAAACTCGGTCGTCCATGGCCACATTTAAGATTGAAGTTAGTGTGTGTCGGATAATTCCATTCTGGCTAAAAGTTGAGTGTGCTTCCATAAATGGGAAGCACGAAGGAAATATGTTACGTAATTTTGGACCGTTTTTTTAATTGTTTATGTGGTGTTTAATAAATAAATACTGGCACTTTTAAATAAGCACTATCATTTGTACTTTAATTTCGCCTTGTTTTCAGGAAGAAATAAAGAGAAAAGTACAATGGATGGGTGGCATTTATAGTACAGTTTTAACAGATGACACAACACATTCAATATCAGACACTGTGCTTTCAGATAAATATGTTGTAAGTAATATTCCTCATCATAACACTTTTAAGCCTAAGTTATAATAGAAAACATCATAGTATAAAATATTCTTAGCTTAGAATTCTTAGGAATTCAATTCTTTCTTTCTTTCAAGTAGTGTTAGCACTACTTGAAAGAAAGAAAGAAGGAAATAAAAAATTGTTTTTTATTGGTTAAGTTCTTGACATACAAAACACTAACCTTTACCTCGTGTATTCAATTTTATCACCATTGCTCTAAAAACGGTGAAGGAAAACTGAGGAAAAAGACATGTCCTAGAACTATATAGGAACTCGAAGACATGTGACAACTACCAAGCCGCACTAGGCCCGCGTGCTGGACCACAGCCCGCTGCCTCTCACAGAGAGGAGTCTGGTGTCTCACCAGCGAAAACGTATTAGGTTGATTATGCTAAAAAATAACAATGTCTTCCTCATTTGTTTTCGTCCCTCCCCACTGCTTTTTGCTTTGGAACTCCTAATAATAACAGATTGATCTCTCTGGCTCCTGGGGCCTGTTGAATGCTGATTTACAATCATTTTAAATGTCTGATAAGACTTTTGACAAACCTGTAGTAAGTGATCTACCACTTAAAAAAACATTATTTTCCAGAAATCAATAGAAAAAGGCATACCAGTGATGGCTATGACCTGGATTGAGGCAGTCTGGGAGGCATCCCTCCGTCTTAACGTTAGTGGTTCCTCACCAGACTTCCTTATCCACTGCCTGCCTCCCTTCACCAACCTTCAAGTGACCACTTCAGGGATTCCTAAGAAGGAAAAACAGCTGATTATGAAGCTGGTCCACGACCAGGGAGGAATTTTTTCTGGAGCCTTCCAGAGTGAGACAACTGATGTTGTGGTGTTGACCAAGTTAGTAGTAAATAACATAACATCACGCCTTGTTCCCCCGAAGGGTGGGGCAGAGGACCCACATTTCGCCAGTTATGTCACCAGAAATATTCCAGGAAGAAAACCCAATAAAATGTCTTCTGACCTGGGAATCGAACCCAGGACCTTATGCTTAGCAGTAGCGCTTGCGACCACTCGACCAGGAATACTAATTAAAAAAAAAGATTTCTAATATCATAGCTGACATGTGATCTCTGCAAAAAAAAACAGCCTGTGTGTTGAACCCAATGTCAGTTGCGGTTGCATGGCAGTTCAGCGGCATCCATTATATTCAATTTTTCGGATGTAAATATTTGTGGAGGTTCGAATGCTTGAAGTTGATACCTATGAAGCTGATTTTCCCCTTTGCAAGATGTTGATAGAGGAGTGGTGGCCGCGACTTACGAGACGTAGGGTCGAACCCAGGCAGGCGCTTTACTTTGACTAAATTATTTCATCAGCACTGCTCTCAAAACGGTGAAGGAAAACATCGTGAGGAAACCGGCATGACCTAGAATCAAAAATTCCAAGACTTGTGACACCTGCCGCCCGCCATCACCCGCACTGGGCCAGCGTGGTGGATCTGTGTAGCAATATAATGTTGGGAACGCTGTAGGCCGAGCATGCTAAGATGTTGATATTTTTCGACCTCGTTAATGTCCATACTTTGATACCCATATAGCAGCTGAGGCAGAGCAGCAGAATCCAAATTCTTTTTGAAGTGTTTTCTTTTGAGGTGTGATTTTAGATTGTGTTCTCAGGGAAGGCATTGGCAGTGAAAAATACAAAGCCGCCCTAGAGTATGGCAAGGCGGTGGTCTTACCGTCGTGGGTCAAGGATTCGGCGGCTAAGGGCGTCGCCCTGCCACTGGCTCGCTACAGAGTCGCCGGCGCATCTACGTCTTCACCACTCGCCGAATCGCGCTTGCCTGATATGAGTGAGTTAGTTCATTAAGTGTATTGGAAATGTTTGTCCTGCTATTTAATGGCTAACCCTGCCTTTTTATCGGCTATTTTATGTTCTGTCCTGCTATGTTATAGTGCTGAGGCTATTGTGACTGAGCGGATTACCAAAATACCAGCTAGGACAGTTGCTAAAATGATTTCCGGAATGCAACATGGAAAATCGCCGTGTCACGATGGCTTCAGTTTAGAACATTTTAAGTGTGCTGGGGTTCATTTGCCTAGAGTGCTCTCTGTTTTTACTCGGTGCCTCGGTCACTCGTATTTGCCCGAACCGCTTATGTGGGCGACTGTAGTACCCATTGTTAAAACAAGACGGGCGACACGTCCGATATAAATAACTATTGACCCATCTCACTCGCCACCACCATGGCTAAAGTGTTTGATGGTGTGTTGACTGGCTGCCTTTCAGAATACGTTGAAGTACATGATGCCCAGTTCGGGTTTAGGGTGGGCCTGCCCACGGAGAGTGCTATAGGTACTTAGCCTGAAACACAGGGCCGGCGGAATACACAGCGCTCCACAGGTACTGGGATGCTCACCAGACAAAACGGGTGAAATGGGTTGGTACTCTGTTGGATGAGTACAAAACGGAGTGTGCTGTAAGGCAGGGGGGATTGGGGGTGGCATGGTGCTACTATCGATCTGCGAGACGTATGCGGAGGTGCACGGCCTTCAATACAACTCTAAAAAGAGTGAGATTCTGGTGTTTAAAACACAAAAACAACAGCCCCGCCGTGTACTTCCGGTATAACTCAATGGCGTGGTACTAAACGTGATTGAATATTTTAAGTATTTAGGTCACATTGTCACTAGTGACCTACGCGACGACAGCGATACAGTGAGGGAGCGCAGGGCGTTGGGGGTGAGGAGCAATATGCTCGCCCGCAGGTTTGCTCGCTACACGGCAGACGTCAGTCCTTTTATTCGAGAGGCCTGTGGGTGTCATACACACGCCGAGCCTACAATATCCTGCGCGTGCAATATAACAACGCCTTCAGGATTCTGTTGCGGCTGCCGCGGCCTTGTAGTGTTTTGGGCATGTTTGGCGAAGCTCACACAGATGGTTTTCATGCTATAATGCGTAAAAAAGCGGCTTCCTTGCTACAGCGGTTACGTAACACTCAGAACGGCATCCTGAAGATGATTGCTAACAGGCCAGACTGTCCTATACAACGGCACTGGGTGGAAATAGCTATAGGTACACGTAAATAAATAATTTCATCACATAACCTGTGAATTCCCCAACAGTTAGGCGGAGGCGTAAATGTACCTATGGTGCTTCCACACTAAGCCTCGAGGGCGGGCTTAGGCAATTTAAATGTGTTTGTGTCCCTACTAACAATACTAATATACCTAGACTAAGTATAAGTACTTTCTGTTACTAACCAACCTATGGACTGTTCATGTATGCGTTCATGTCTGAAATAAAGATTTTATTTTTATAGTATATCCTGCTATTTTATAGTCTGCCCTGCTATGGTATAGTATGTCCTGCTATTTTATAGTATGATGTGCTATTTTATGGTATGTCCTGCTATTTCATGATATGTCCTGCTATTTAATTGAACGTCTTGCTATTTCCTGCTGTGATGTTTGATCAAATGTGATATTTTTTTCTATAGGTTTAAACTTCTCTCGTATCACAAACTTGAGACCGCCGAGCAATTTTGTAGATGAAACCAGATCAGCAGACGCAACCATGGCGTCCGGTAAAATAAAGGTATGTGACTAATAGTAAATGGAAAAAGAGTAGTTTCACCACTAAATTACCGTCGAAATGATGTGCTGCTGTAGCGGCAAAACTCTTATTTTACGTGGACCACCCGCACCTAGACAGCCAACAACTAGACAAAAACATGCTGGGTCTGGGGATCCCCGCCAGGAACGAACTTCAAAATGAGAATCCAAGATGGCGGTTGTGGAAATTTTAAAATTACGAATACTATATAAATTTACGTAGCCGCAATCTTGAATTTCCATTTTGACCGCATTATGAATGTGCACCTTCGAAAACCGTAAAAACGACTCCCATGATGAATATTTTTTTTAAATTATCGCAGCCGACATCTCGATTTTTAATGTGACCTCAATATCGGCTTCAGCACTCTCGAAAACCACAATAAAAGGTATCATGGAGCGGGCATAACGCTAGTTTGTTACGTGACGATTTCTAACATTTTACTCCTACCGCAGGCCGTGTTAAAGAACTTCGTCCAAAAATAATAGTTTAAAAAACTAAAAAACACGCTTTAAAAACCAAACTAAAAAAAGAAAATAATTTAATTCAATTAAAAAGCGTGGGGTGCTTGACATTAATTGATTATAAAAATACCTCAAAAAGCACTCCACGCTTTTTAATTGAATTAAATTATTTTCTCCTTTTTTAGTTTGGTTTTTAAAGCGTGTTTTTTATACTATTATTTATTTTCAATTTTTTAGTTCTGCTAACTACAAAAGCGTGATTTTTTTTCCTTTTTTTTCATTTTTCACAATTTTGTTTTTAAATTATTGAATAGTCATCGGTCCTCGATAAGTTTACAAAGTTTCAATGAAATCTGACCGTCAAAAGTGGGTCAAAATAGCGTCCAAAGGAGTCTGTTACAAACAAACAAACATACAAACAAACATACAAGTGAAGCTAATATAAAGCGTGTAAAAAGTAGGGGCACGAGTCGGCACTACTTACTTTTTCACGAATCGTTTTTTCATATTTTTGAGCTCTCAGCTTTGGCCTGGATAATGCTAAAGAACTCAAATTCTCGGGATAAGATGTGCTTAGCAGACTTATAAAACACACACATTTGTCTAGCTTGATTTTATTAATCCTTTGACTACGTTGATTCGTCACTCACTCACTCGTCAAAACCTCTAGAGTACTTCACGAATTCCTAGACAGAAATTTGGTACCCCCTTAAAGGCAGGTCTGAATTTCTCACGGATAAACCTACTTCCATTTATTCTGAAAGCTAGATTAAAATGTTCGTAAACTATAAAGAAGAAACTTTTTTTCGTTGGTTATGAAGAAAGTAACAGCTGGCGTGCAAGAAATACCTGTTTTACCCGACTACGTATGCTAGACTATAGGGTTTTGATTTTAACATGTTTCTATAAAAAACATCGCTAAAATAAAATAGAATAGCGTAATGTGTCTTGGCAGCATACATGAAATGTTTTTGGTGGGATTTTTATATTGAAGTATTTATTTCAGTTCACGCAAGATACGAAAAAAACTGATATTTCGATTGACAAAGAAATATTGACGGCGATTGAGAACCTAGATATGAGTCTGATCAAAAAGGCTGGACCTATATTTGATGGATTTTGTGTAAGTAAAAGTAAACTACCTATATAAAACCATGAATAAAAACAGGAACACTTTTTAACCAGGGCGCAAATTTAGTTATGGTGGTTCAGTATAGATATAGAACACATTTCCACTCGTTTTTCAATACTTTTTTTATCCGACTTTATAACAGTAAAATATGGACACAAACTACTCGTAATAATGTTGCACCGGGGCGGCGCACACTGGACCCGATTTAATAAAAAATGGACATTGATCCTAGAGCGCTGATATTTTTTTCTAATGTTGTGGCAGTGATAACAAATAAGACAAAAATTCACTTCAGTATTTTTGTGTATGTACTGAGTGGTGAAAGTTTACGAGCAGCTCGCAGAATGTATGCGACGGAGGACGGAGAGCATAGCTCGAATGCGAGCCCATTGGATCGGAACCCTGCGGTTCTTAATGAAAGGACCATTTTAGTGGCCACTCAAAGGTTGCTTGATCACGGACAGTTCCTAAGTTCGTCAGTCCATAAGTACGTACACACATCAAGAAAAGTTTGCGATCACTTTGAAAAATCGAAATCTTTTTTGTAACAGTAGATTATATTATGATTTTTTCTTCTTTTTAGATTCCTTATTTAAAAATATAGATTAACGGTATCTTATTCATAAAAAGTTATCGAACATCTAAACAGTTCAATTATTTTTCCATAAAAAGGCTTTCAGTCCAGCTTACGCTCATTCAGAAATCTGATTTAGTCAATTTTAACGGATTTAAAATACTTTTTCGCGGAATGTTGTGATTGAAAAAATGCCAAGAGGATTATCAGCAGTTTTACGAGCAAGAATAGTAACTTTGAGGGAAGAAGGATACACCACGAGAGAAATAGCACGCAGAGGTGCTATATCCCAATCCTGAGTCGACCATGTTGAGGGTACCACAGGATGGGTAATTTTTGCTGACCGACCCCGCAGTGGTTGCCCAACTGTTTTGACTGCTGCCTAAAAGCGCTATATTCGATTGCTGGCAGCCCGTGACCCAACAATCAACGCAACTAACATAAAAGCAGAAGTTCGGGCTGCCTCTGGGCTTGAAGTTAGCACTCAGACCATTCGGAATTGCTTGCACCGGGCTGGAGTACGAGCACGGAGGTCTTGGCGAGCTCTGAATTCCCGGTAACGACAACGACGGAGATTTCAGTGGGCTAGGCTTAGGCAAAATGAAGAAGAAAACATTTGGCAAAACTGTCTCTTCGTTGACGAATCGCGAATCAGTACTCATCCAGATAACGACGTGTCCGTGTCTGGAGAAGACCAGGAGATGATAAAAGGCAAAGAACTGCCACTGGAACAGTCCAGCAAGGCGGGAAATCGGTGTCCTTTTGGGCTGGTATTATGATCAGAGCTAGAACGCCTTTGATCGCCGTATCGAGGCTTCATGTCAGCAGATATGTATAGAGCAGTTGCTATTGATGTAATTGTCAGACCATTCCGAGTAAACCACGGGCACTAATTTGTACAGGTCGATTATAATGAGCCCGCCCATCGAGCTCAACGAGTCAATGCTGCTCTCCGAGAATACGATATCACAAGGTTAGACTGGCCTGCCGGCTCGCCTGACTTAAACCCAATGGAGCACGCGTGGGATGCTCTTAAGCGAGCTGTTCGGAGCCGTCAGCCACGTCCCCAGACAGTGCCAGAGCTCAGGGAAGCCGCTATTCAAGAATGGGACAGGTTACCCCAGGAAATGCTGGATAACTTGATTCTCAGCATGCCCAGGAGGATCACCGCGTGTGTTCGAGCCAGGGGAGGAGTTATATTATATTGAATATAAACCTTTTATTAATAAATTGTTGTTTAAGTTTGGTTAAACAGTATTTTTCTCTCTATCAAATTTCTGTTACAATTACATTATGATTAAGTAATTACTCATAAAAAAAATGAAAAAATAGTTTTTGTTTTTAATTTCAAACAGGGTCTTTTCATTTCAAGAAAACACAGCAAAGAATTTTTCTTGATAAAGTTCAATTAAAAAAATGATATCCGCTTATGCTAGCGATCACAAACTTTTTTTTATGTGTGTACGCACCTAGTTATGTCAATTTAATTGATAATAATGCTTCTTTTTCTGCATTTCGATGGTCCTAAGCCCATGAAAGCATGAAGGAAGAATTGGAATTACTGTTCAAATAACTTCAGGTCACGGCCTATACAAAAAAATGTCTAGTTCGAACTTGATAAAATTAGCGATCAGTACATTGTAACTCACGTAAATACCTATGCTGGCGAATAGAGCAAGCGCACAGCTGATAGGTAGATACTTTCGCGCGCTCCGCTTCGCCGCGCGCCTTCGTGTAGCCATATAACCACTTTTAAAGTAATCATCTTTCGCTAACGATAACTTATTTTGTTTTGTACTAAGACATCAAAATAAAAAAAATCTGCTTAATAAAACTGGTTTATGTTTAAGTTGTCAAAATTTGCGCAGTGGATAAAAACTTTCCCTATATACCGCTAGTCGTTGGTAAGGCATCACTCGAGTACCTACTTGGGATTTTTGTATGAATTGTTGAAAGTTGGACAGGACAACGTCTTCAGGTCAGCTAAATTTATGATAATTATCTTGAACATTATTTAGGGCAACATCGTTCAGAGATATAACCCGGCTTGCACCCTACGTAGAACCTAGAATATTTACCAGATATGGGTGACCGGCCTCGAAGGCGCCGCCCGCGAGCGCGCCGCCGCCTGCGTGTCCCGCTGCGGCGGCGTGCGCTACGACGCCGCCCACCCGCGCGTCACGCACGCCGTGGCCGGCGCCGACGCCGCGCACGCCGCGCGCCGCGCGCTGCCCGCCGTGCCCGTGCTGTCGCCGCTGTGGCTCGTGCGCAGCGTGCAGGCGGCGCTGGCGCTCGACGAGGCTCAGGTGTGTGCCGTCGTCTGCGCATAGCGTAGCACCGACAGGCTGGCACAGATATTCACGTTTCCCTGTCAGTTCCTCGTAGCCACCCCGCCGGCCAGCCCGGGCCGGGCCCGCGCGGCGCCGGGCCGGGCCGCGCCCGCGTCGCCCATGAGCAAGCGCAGCCTGGCGCTACTGCGGCGAGGCCCGCTGCACTTGCCGCCGCCCGCTCCTGAAGCCGAGGAGCCGCAAGATGAGCTTGTTAACCATTATCTTAGCCGTAAGTATAGACGTCATTTGGCCAAGTTTCAAACGCAATTTTATTTTCTGTCGTGATTCTAAAGGTGAAGAAAATAACCACATGACTCATAGATGCGAAACCTTTTATTTCAAATGTTAAGATCATATTATTTCTAGTCCTATAATAATAGGCTCTATTCGGAATCTGAATCAGAATCTGATAAACTATCTGTCACATTAGTGTCATCATTATTTTTAACACAATTTAACAAAATCGAAACGCGCTTGTAAAATCGTAAATGTCGATTGATGAGAGCGCTGTCAAAGTCTGGTTAACCGACTAAAATACGTAATCTGTGGTAATAACTGCCACTTCAGTTTCCATAATACATCACACACAGCTGTTGTACTTTTCAATGTAGCAAATTTATTGTATTTTCTAAAAGTTTTAGGAAACCTTGTTATTTTTGACTCATTACAATAAGCAGATTACAAAATATTATATTATTGTAATTAATCTTACAAAAAAATCATGTTCAAGTAGTTATATCTAGGAAGAGCAGTTTAAGAATAAATGATAACGTTTAATATTTATTAATAAAAGAGGAAACTATCGTATAAATCGAAAATAAATATGATTTTGTTACACCGTATTTTTAAACAAGAAAGTGTCAACTATAAAAAACCATTTTTACGATTTGTTTACCTTTATCTAACTACCTAAACCTATGGAGTATACCAGAATGAATGAATGATCTATTTGCTAGAACATTGGGTACAAAGTGGCGGTGGGAATTTATTTAGGGTCACACTATTCGACATTTTTGTTGTGAAAATACAAAATATTTTATACTAGCTTCTTGAAATGTCTTGCCCCCGACCACCTTGTCGCATTGCATCGCTTGCCTGCGCTGTTACTTCGTTTTCGCTGATTTTGACTTTTTGGTTTTTGCTCGGCTCCTAAAGGACCTTACGTTATTTTAAGTAGCCTATCTCTATGTGTAATTACCTTCAAATCCAATATTTGAAGGTAATTACACATGCAAATCGCTATCAAATGCAAAAAGAAGTTTTCAAATCCGGCTGGTAGTTCCAAAGATTAGTGCGTTCAAACAAATAAACTCATCAGCTTTATTATTACTGGAGATAAGTCGACAAAGTTAGAGATAAGTTACAAATGCAATAGCTTAATATTATAATCCTTACTAATATTATAAACGCGAAAGTTTGTATGTATGGATGTATGAATGTTTGTTACTCTTTCACGCAGAAACTATTGAATGGATTTGTATGAAATTTGGCACACAGATAGATTAACACATAAAGATAAAGATAGAGATAAAAGATAAAGATGCATTTATTTGTATAAACATGTGTAAAATGATACATAAATGTACACATATGGATGCACCACGGTAGTACGTTCCTGCGGGATAATTTCCGACATCCACGCAGGCGAAGCCGCAGGCGGAAGCTAGCTATATCATAAAGAGTTAAAACCTCTCAAATTACAATAAACAAATTCTCAGTCTTCTTTTCAAACTAGACTCTGCCTCTATAATATCTTTCCGTGGTTATAATTCAACAGTCATATTGGTCGTAGGGCAAACACTGGTTTCGATAAGGGTTTCTTTCTTAGCGCTCAAACTTGTAAACTTGTTTGGTTTAAATTGACGTATAAAGAATTTATTTTGCTAAATCTACTTAATAAAAATCTTAAATTCACTGACAGATAAGGCACAGTCTAGACCGGTGTGTCTAGAAGCTTAAAATATGTCACAAGAGTTCCTTTTAAAACGGTAGTGAGCACTAGGGACAGATTTATGAATTTTTCCTAAAGGGATTAAATAGGGGATGAAAGTTTGTATGTTAGTTCGTCATTATTGCGTCATTATTGCCTATCGCGACGGGAAACCCTATCAAGCACATGGCTTGGCCGATATATAGAATTACTAGCTTCTGCCCGCGTGGGGTTTGAAAATTATCCCACGTGTTACCGGGACAAAAACCCTGTCCTTCCCCAGGATGCCCATCTATCTCCTATCCAAATTGTATCGCAATCCGTTCAGTAGGTAGTTCGTTAGTGGTTACTTTCAATTAGTATGAATTTATGTCAGAACTGGTTTTCCAATAACTAAATTCTCCACCCATCAGAGCATGTAGAACCCGAGCGAGAGAAGACTCCAGAGCCAGCTCGTAACGTGACAGGCCACGTGGAGGGCCAGCCAGACGTCACGGAGGACGACGCAGAGGATCCCACCGAGGAGATCGAACAGATATTTAGAGGTAAAGTCCCCATTCCTAATAGCTTCTTACCTTGTAAGGAAACATACACGTGGCGCGTTGTCTAGTTTAACAGAACAAAATTATTACGTGGTTATAAAGTATTGATCATCTTCTTCGTGTTGCTGCCCCGATGGTATTTCCAATCTAGTTGCATTTCCTATCCTGCTTTAAGTCCCAAAACATGCAGTCTAAGTGAACTGATCTCTGCGCTGTCACTGACACAAAGATATTGGATTATAGGTTTGGGTGGCCAAATTAAACTGGTTATCTAGGACTACGGGAAGACTATAGCCACTGATTGACCAATGTTTAATATAAATAACACAGATAAAATAGTAGGGGATAACTTGCACACTGAATAATGCGCCCCCGAAAACGGTCGCATATGTCTTGAGGTGCTTATGAGAAGTGAACGGGTAATCCACGGCTATCTTGACAATCCCGGAAGTACGGTCATAAGATCTCTACCAGCATCTAACTGGAATCGTTCCGAGTGTTGCCGGACGTAAAAACAATAGCAAGCCGCGATCGCCAACCCGCCTGCCAAGCGTGGCGATTATAGCAAAACCCCTCCAAAAAGTACAAGCAGCTCTGCACAACGCCCCCTAGTACCCGGCGGCCTGCCCTTGGCTACGGTAGCGGCCAAGGTTACGGTGAGGCAAGGGGCGCTAAGGATCTCCGGAATAGATCTGGCTACCACAACAAACGAAAACTGCACCTGGCAACTTACAATGCGCTTACACTCTGGACCGACGAGAAGATTACCGACCTCGAGGAACAATTGAGTAGGTTACAGTGGGGTATAGTAAGGTTATCTGAAGTCCGAATAGAGGGGGTGAACTCAATAATCCTCAAATCCGGTAACCTGCTCTATTTCCGGGAGGGCGACCAGCAGTCCCAAGGTGGAGTCGGGTTTGTTGTCCATAAGTACCTTGTGAGCAACGTGGTGAAGATCGAGAGTGTGTCGACCAGGGTGGCGTACCTTTTACTCAGAATATCCGCAAGATATTCGCTGAAGGTCATACAGGTCTACGCCCCGACCTCGTCACACCCCGATGCGATGATGAGGTGGAGACCATGTATGAGGATATATCACCAGTGCATGGCTCTAAAACTCATTTCACCGTTGTCATGGGGGACTTCAACGCGAAACTGCACTGCAACTGCAGATGTACCGTCACGAGAGGGCGCTACTAGTAGTTTACTTTGTATATCAGTCAGTTTTCTTTTCTAAATTAAAATAGTTAAAGTGAGAATTAGTCCTTTTTTGTCATACACATTTATTTATTTATTTTATTCTCTTCTTACATCTACCATTACAAGGTAACCCAATGCGATAAATGCGCTTATCCTAACTTAATTATCTTATACTAACATTCATGTACCTACACATAACAAATTACAAACAATGCATTCCTTGTGAATTCACTCAGAGAACAACTGAATAAGTCCGTCTCAACCGCTACGAGATTGCGTCAGTGGCGCCTCCCTTGCCAGGTTTGTCCGAGCGCGCGGTTCCACTAGCAATGGCGGCTGCCTTCTTCGCCACACGTACCTGTCCGGAACACACAGACTCACCTGCGCTAAAATAACTGCATTATGCACCTTCCCTCTCAGTAATTTAAATATATATGAGGTGAGTGCAAGATCCCTCCTAAGCCTTAGCTCATTGTATCCTACCATACCTAAAATAAATAAGGTTGGATACAATAACGGGTAAAAGGGATAGACTCCGTACAAACACCTATATAAATATCTTATAAATTTATTTTGTACCCTCTCCAGCATGAGACTATATTTAGCTTCATGCGGAGCCCAGATGACTGCATTACATACTAGCTGGCTCCTTACCAATGCATTATATAATGCTATAATAGCTTTCACATTCGTGAACCCTCGGACCGTACGAAGCATGAAACCTATATACGCTCTTTTGCAGCTCCGTATAATGTGATCCCGAAAATTCAAACCGGTGTTGAAGCCTACTCCCAAGTCCTTGACTTCTGTGACCCGTGCCATAGGTAACCCGTCCATATGGTAGGTATGTAGGATAGGATTGTGTGCGCGAGAAAAAGTGATGGTCACACACTTCGAGCTATTAAATTGCAAGAGATTTTCTTTGCTCCAGCTCACTACTCTATCAATGTCCCTCTGTAGTCTGACACAGTCATCACAATTTTTTACCGCGAGGGACAATTTGAGGTCGTCGGCAAACAACAAACAATTTGCGTCTTGGACTACTTCTGGCAGGTCGTTTACATACCACGTTCTTCCTTCAATTGCGTCATGTATTGTTATCAGTGAAGAAATAGACTCCCAAGTGAACTTTGTTGTGAAGTGTACGAGTAAACTAGTGCCATATACTAGGGGTGCTCAATAAAAAGTGATAATGTGTATGACGCAGTTATATGTTATTTTCCTTTATTCAATTAAATATACATATAAATTATATTTTTAAATATTAGTATACAAATATAAAAACATTTAAAAATATAAAAAATAGTAGCCCACCGGTATCGGGAACAAGGTCCAAGCTACCGGCGGTCAGGGCTACAGAGAGAGGAACCTCCTAACAATGCGAGCCGTGTCCAGGAGTACCGCTTTCTGAATCAAGCCCTTGACCCAGCTGCCCAACGAGAGCCTCCTCAGATGTTGGTCGAGGCTCTTGGCTATTAAGCCATTGGCTGTAACAACTATCGGTACAATGATCGCTGAGTCCACATCCCACATGTCGACAACCTCGTGAGCCAAGTCAAGATACTTGATTTGTTTATCTTTCTCGGCTTTCACGAGGTTCCCGTCATGCGGGACCGTTATATCAACGATCATTGCACGCCGCTCTAGTCGATCCACCACCACTATATCAGGTTTATTGGCGACAATAGTCCTGTCAGTGATGATGGATCGATCCCAGTACAGTGTGACATGTCCATTTTCGAGAACTGGGTCGGGCACATACCTGTAGTACGGCACTTCTGATTCCACAAGATTGTATTTCAGAGCAAGTTGCTGGTGGATAATCCTGGCTACTAGGTTATGTCTATGCAAGTATTCTTCGTTAGCTAGACGAGAACACCCGGAGATTATGTGTCTGATTGATTCTCCCGGACGGTGACATGCCCGACATATGTCAACCGTGCCATCTTTCACAATAAATCTCCGGTAATTGTTCGTCATCATAACTTCGTCCATAATTGCACAGACAAAACCTTCGGTTTCCCCAAATAGGTCACCGAAACGTAGCCAGGCTACGGACGCTAGAAGGTCTACATCGGGTCCATGTAGGGCCCGGAAAAAGCGTCCGTGAAGCTCCTTACTCTGCCATACCTCCATGCGATCTTTAGTGTCAAGCACTACAGGCTTGCGCCAGTTCTCTTTACCTAAGGAGAGCGGGGTGAGGCCCTTGTCCACCGCAACCACATCTCGATGCATCCCCACGTTGGTTTCTAGGAAATAATCCCTGAGACTGCATATCTCGCGATTGTGGAGAGTCTTAGCATTTAAAAAGCCTCGACCTCCACATTTTCGCGGGATATACAGTCTCATTACCGATGACCGTGGGTGATGCATGCGATATGCAGTCAGCAGCGTACGGACCCTCCTATCTATGGCGTCGAGTTCAGTCTGAGTCCATTTGAGTATGCCGAAAGAGTACATCAAGACCGGCATGACCCAACCGTTGAAGGCACGCACCTTGTTTCCGCCTGATAAAAGACTATTAAATACTTTTTTCAGGCGGCCAAAGAAGCGTTCCTTCAACGATTGTTTCATGTCAGTAACATTGATGCCCAAAGCTTCCGACATACCCAAATACTTATAGGTTTCGGCTGCGGAGAGGGCTCGAAGTTTTATGGAATCCGAGAGTTGGGTTCCCACGGATTCCACAATCTCCCCTCGCTTTACATGCATGACCGCACATTTGTCCACACCAAAATCCATCCTAATGGCGCTACTGAAAGTTTCAGTTACTTTCAGTAGCTCCATCAGTTGCAAATTGTTGGGGGCAAAGAGTTTTAGGTCATCCATGTATAGGAGGTGAGATATAACCTGACCACCTCTCCTCAGTCGATAGCCTATACCTGAATCCTCCAGCAGTGTGCTTAGAGGATTCAGGGCTAGGCAGAACCAAAGCGGACTCAAACTGTCGCCCTGAAATATGCCTCGCTCGATCCTTATCGGTTCGCTATTCCTCTGGATATTTCGACATCCTGGATATCGAAGGACCGTCCTCCATTGCCCCATACATGACATCAGGAAGGTGCGCAGAGTTGTATCTACTTTATACAATTCCAGCACCCTCATGACCCATGTATGTGGCACCGAGTCATAGGCCTTCTTGTAGTCTATCCAACATGTCGAAAGATCCTTTCTGGAACGACGAACCTGTTGGCTAATGGCCATATCAATGAGGAGCAGCTCCTTAGTACCGCGGGATCCGTTCCGACACCCATTTTGAGCGACAGACATGATGGAATTGGCGTCTACATGGTTGTAAATTTTAGCTCTCAAAATGGATGTAAGAACCTTATAGACCGTCGGCAAACACGTGATCGGCCTATAATTTTTGGGTTCCGCGGTACTACCAGATTTATGGAGCAGGTGGGTAACTCCTGTCGTTAGGAACTGGGGTAGCGAACCAGACTCCAAAGCAGTCTGGTACTGGGCCGCCAAGCGAGCGTGTGATCCAATGAACCATTTGATCCAGAAGTTGTGCAGCCCGTCCGGCCCTGGAGATTTCCAGTTTGGCAGCGGACGAACTGCACGAGCTACATCTTGGGGGCAGATGGTAATAGCCCCCATTTCTGGTATTGGATCGCAGGCTCGCTCGACTTCTCGAGTCCAATCACCTTCGGTGTGACTGACAGGCACCGACCTGATATTGCGCCAAAAAGAGCACATGGCATCATCATCCGGTAGGCGCGTATCAGCCACACCTTGATCCGGTCGCTCCCAAGCCCTATAAACCCACCTTTCATCACTCTGGAAGGTGCGGTTCTGAGTGTATCGGTCTACTCGCCGCTTATACCTACGGATACGGTTTGCCCATGCATACACTTTCTGCTTCAGGAAGTCTATGCGCTCTGCGACACGGGACATATAATCCTGAGGGCTGGTATCAGTCCCTAAGAATGCCCGCCTCACAAAGCGCATCACTCTAGGGCGAGTGTTGCCCTCCCTGAAGCAGATTAGTTTGCCGATGAGGGCTCTGGCCCCACCAATACGACGTTCAATTCTGCACTGCCAAGCTGGTATGGCTGGTTTAGGTCGTGTAGCTCTAGAGTCATTAGCGAATTTTACGTGAGCTACACGACATGCCGCTACAGCCGCACAGTACAGAATTGAATGAGTATCGGTGAGGTCTTCGCAGTCATCAAAATAGTTTGACAACAGCGAATCCAGAGCCGCCACCAGCGCCCTATTTTTGTTATGCATGGGCAAACGAGGTAAGCGTGGCCTAAGTTCGGGCGACATGAACCGGTATTCCCGAATCGCACCCTCCAAAGCACTCCTCAATTCCTCATTGCACTGGGTACTTACGTTAGTAACCCTATCATCAGTCCCCTCGTCAGTTTGATCTCTATTTAACTGTGGTGGTATTTGTGATTCCACCACATTCTGTAACGGGGGAGCGATGACATGGCTACTCTGCATTTCATTGCGTAGGCGATCAAGTACTGTGTCATCCAACATATGGTTACGCTGGATGACCCGCACCTGATCCGATAGTCGTTGTGATGAAACGTTGATAGCTGGCTCAAGCACCTGAAACAGAGAGAGCATCCGAACACGGTACGCGGTCAGGTTGTTTCCTCCCTCTGTAGCCCCATAGTATGAGCGCATGACATTCTCATTAATGGATCGTGTCCATCTCATGCGCTGCACACTTCCGCCGAGAGCTGGGACCCTATCAGAGGCCGGTGGGCCTCGAGGTCCTAAACAGGTCGGCGGCCGGCGTCCTCCCCGTCGGCGAGCAGGTGGTGGCGTCGTGGGCGGAGAGAAATACTCGTCGCTCGAGCTCGACGCAACTACCGCGGCCGGTGTCGTCACAGCGCCCACAGTGGGGCTGGGTACCGGCGGCGGCGAGGCGGAGCTGAGCAACGAGTCCGGAGGTGGTGGGCGTGCTTGACGTGCCGCTGATCTTGTCAACATATCGTCCTCATCATCATTTTCCTGTTTTCTGTTTTAACTCTTTTCATTGTTGTTTTTCGGAGGTGACATCTGTCATGTCACCTCCGATTAGACACTTTTATAATAAATTTTATTTCATTTTGGTGATAATTCGTCTCCTTTTTGATTTTCCAGTAGTTTTTGGTTTCAGGTTTTGTGTCTATTGAAAGATTGTTGTAATATTGCGTCGGAATTATTTTACAGCGAATATGAGAAAAACAAGACGTCTTTGTTGACAAAGTTATATATTATATATGTTATTTATTGTTAAGTATTTTATTTTTCGACATAATCACCTTTGAGGTTTATACACTTGGTATATCGTTTTTCTAATCCTAACATTCCCTTCTTGAAAAAATCTTCATCTCAAGATGAAGACGATGATGATTTTTTAAACGATCAATCGTTTAAAAAATCATGTACGGCGGCAATCACTTCCTCATCATTGCCATATTTGTGACCTCTCAGCTGTTCTTTTGACCGTGGGATCAGGTAGAAACCACTAGGCGCAAGGTCAGGTGAGTATGGAGGATGTTCCATCAATTCAAATCCAGCATCTTGGATAGCAGTCATCGCAACTCGGGACTTGTGTGCGGGGGCGTTATCTTGGTGAAACAACACAACTTTAGCAAGTTTGTCGCGGCGATTTTCGTATATTGGAGATGACGGCCTCTTCCAAGTCATGGACTGTTGTTTCGTTTCAGGATCATAATGGTGGAGCCATGTTTTATCCATAGTTACGAAGCGAGCCAAAAATCGGTCTGGATCGTGTAGTAACATTTCCAAATTGATTTGAGAAATCCGCAGTCTTGTTTGTTTATGCTCGTCTGTAAGCATTCTAGGCACCCAGCGCGCTGATACTTTTTTCATGCCCAAATGTTCATGTATAATACTATGGATACTTCCTATCGAAATCTTTAGTTCTTCAGCTACAAAACGAACAGTAATACGACGATCTGCCAAAACAATTTTTTCAACTTTTTTATCATTTATTCGGTAACGGCCGTCGTAGGGCGTCGTCTTTAACATAGCCTATCAAGCGATGTGATTTTAGTGCGATTAGAGAGATAAGATTTTAATAAGTTTAATACATATTAAATTATTTTAATTGAATAGTGGCGCTTATTACTGAGTAAGTTAGCTTATATCTCTAATTCATCGTTTTATGCATGTGGTGTTTACCTATAAGTAATTGTTGCGCTGTAATAGGGTATTTTACTTTATATGAGAAAAAAACTAAAAATATACTATTGAGATAGCAAAACGCAATCGGAAAATGTTAGTTTTAGTTAAGGGCGCTTTCACATGTTTTCTTCAATTTGAGCGTTTGACTCGAGATTTGATTAGTGATTATGGGTTAGATATAGGCAAAAAATAAAAATAAAAATATGTCCGGGAAAATTTCATTATTTGTCTAGGAAGCGCTCTAAACAAATTTTTCAATTTGTTTACATAACTCAGTAAAAACCTTGTCTCGGCAAAGGATGTTTCGTAAAATGTTACTTTCGGGCATCTTTTGATGCTCTGTTACATGGAACATATAATAGTTTAGTAATTTATAAAAATGTCTGTGGTAGGACTGTAGCTTGTTATTTGGAATGCTCAAATAATTTTTTTACGTTTCATACAATAATAACCCAAAAATAATTCCGTAAAACAGAGAATTAATGATTATTTTTCGTCTGAAATCATATTTTTTATCTATGTATGTTTGTTTTGTTTTTCGAAATTCAAATAAAAAGTATTTAATAACCAAGGTTACTAAGTCAACTTGCTTGAAAAAAAGAAACAGTCTATTTAAAAGTAAAATAATATTTTTAAACAATTTTTGAATGCAACGCTATGAATCAGTAATATATCTCGGGACGCGCGGGCTTTAGCTATAAGTCCGCGCCGGTTGGTTCCTGGGCGTCCGAATCATAATGGGTAGCATATCTGAGTAGCATACTTACTTCACTATACACTCACGCATGATCAGCTACCACGCGCTGTTAAATTTACCTAAAACTAAATACTTCAATTTGTAATAGCCCTCTTAATGAAATAACAACATAAATGTTAAAATTCAATTCAAAGATTTCAGTTTATTTCATCTGTTTTTGAACACCATGAAATAGTAGCCGCCATGTTATTACGTCATACGGCGTGTCAATTGAACAACTTTGTACTTTTATTATTTTCGTAACCAAAGTAATTTTTATTTAAATAATATTTTGCATTCAGGAACAGCAATCCAACGATAAGTAGAATAAAAACTCATTTTTTAAATTATAAACAATTTTCTTATAAAATATCAGCGCATTTGTCTATACAAGGTGGAAAAGGACGATTGACTTTCCTCTAAACTACATAGAGAATATCATGTTCATAACCCGTATACAAAAAATCAATGAAATCCAATTAATACTTTAGCCACAGGAAATTATTTTTCAATTTCGCAATTTTCAACATCATGTAAATCTGAGTCTGTAATAATAGGTACACATTGTAAGGTCAAGAACCTGTGTAAAACGTATGATTCTCATCATGCAGATCTGAGTCCGTAATAATAGGTACACATTGTAAGGTCAAGAACCTGTGCAAAACGTATGATTCTGTTCCCTGCGTGCATATGCTTGAAAGACAGAGAAAGGTGTCATTCTATTCTACTCTGACGCGCCCCGCCCAGTCCCACAAGAAAAAGAATTATTACTTACGCAAATTATGCATTAGTGATGCATAGACAATTGCAATTGTGTGTGTGAGCGGAATGCGCATTGTCGTGATTTTATGAAAAGTTTTAGTTGTTATTGTGGTTAAGGCCCATAGTATCCTCATCTCCCGTCTGAATGCTAAAGCACGACTGCCGCCCGCGCCCGCGCAGGGCACCTCTGAGCCTTTATCTCAAAATGGGGATATTCCTTGGCAAATGTTGACTAATTTACAATTGTGCTCTAGCGATTCTGTCGTACCTCTAACTATCCATTTTTCAGTGTATTTTTTTTCCCAAATAACGAAGCCGTTTAGTAGGAGTATGGAATAGAAGCCAAAATATTGCGTGTTGGAAAATATTTTTTTACAGCAAAAGTATTAACCATTCAAAAAAAGTACCCTCGGTAAAATGATCTATAGGAATCTATAGCAAAATCATATGATTTTCAAATCTTCAAGACAAGCCGTTAATGAGCAGTACGGTTCATAAAGTTACCGTGTTACGCTACCAAACGGGACTTAGGCCCTTGAAGACGATTTATCATAGTTGGATTAGTGCACAGGTTAGTGACTTATTATTAAGTTTCAGTGTAAAATTTGGTATTTAGTTAGGCATTTAATAGGTAGCTAGTTTAGTGATTTAGGTTAGGTTTGTAAGTTTTGTAGTTTAATTATGCCTCAAATAAGGTACACAGCGGCCGAGTACACCGACATGGTACTGTGATACCTAAGGGGTCTAGGTACCAATGAAATATTGAGTAACGTTCAATATTGTATATTTAGATAAGTTAGACTTTTACAGGGCCGCGCCTAATATAATTATTAAATATATTCTCAGGATAAAACTAATCCTATACTCATTGACGGATAGAATCCTAATCCCATCATCTTGATCGTTCAAATGTGACAGTCCTTCCATTACCGGCCTGTATTAACATAAAGGTTGCATTCGTAAGCAGCAAACCTTTACATGAGCTACGCCCACCCTTGAATAAAAGGATTAACGTAGTCGTATATCTGAACAAGACTTTTATTCACAACATTTGAACAATCACGAGATACCTACCTATAAACCTATCAGAATTATTACCTAACTCTGGAACGATAAATTGACAATATGAGGTCCAACTCTTACATGAGAAGGCTCAAGGACAGGACAAACATTTCTAATACACTATGAACAGTGTCAGCAAAGTTAAACATTAAAGCGTGCCAACGTGCACCTATACAAACTAAGTCTGTCATGCTTGAACCTCGTCACGTCAAAACCAGAGGAAAAGACGCGACGTGGCCTCCTACAAAAAAATAAATTAATGTGACAGTTCACATCAGTCCAGAAGGGTTAATCAGAGAAGTTCTCAACATCAAAAGCTTTTGCTCCATCGGACGGCATTGAGTCAGAGGGAAGGAAAAGGTTAAGAGGCTAAAACACACTTTGAATTCATCAAAAACAATCTAAATGATGTTCATACTCCAGAGCTAAAACTTTAAAAAAATATAATTACCTACTCCTCTCTCGTTCCTTTCCATTTAATATCAGCTACAGCTGATTCTAAAAATATACCTACGCCTTTCCCTTTAATATCAGCCTCAGCTGATGAAAATCTGTGGGTCCTTATTTAAAAGCTGAACCAGTAGTGTCAATCCAACACTCTTTGCGGAGACCATGCTCCTTTAGCAAAGTTGGCCATGGCTTGTGTGAGTGAAGGTAAAGAGTGCTCATCTATAGGCTGAACCAATGGTGTCAACTCAACACCCTTTGCGAAGACTATGCTTCTTTAGCAAAGTTGGTCGGCTTAGAGTGAGTGTCTTCCCCCCTCTAGGTGGAACCACAGTTTTTAAGTTTAATTAATTCGCATAGTTACTTGACATACGTTATTATTACTTCTGGAGTATGCCCATGCTAATTCACCGCTGTGAATCCTAGGTAATGAATATATAGTCGTGGTGTACTTCCCTCAGACTCTGCGTGGTTGTGAGGAGTGACACCCGGTGACCCGGTGTATCCTCGTGTCCGATGTGGTCTCACGTTCATATGTAATGAATACAAAATAACAAGCATTAATAAAATGTATAGTTAACCAAACTAAAATAATGGATGGATTAATGTTTACCTACATGTTTACATTTAGTTGACATTGAAATTATAATATAATAATGACACTAAAAAAATTAATTAATGTGACAAAAAGGGACAATAAAAAAAAACTATAAATTAACGAGAAATGGTTTCAATCTAACATGAAAAACCTCCCTGATCTTCCTATTATTTACTCTTCTAAATTTCTGCTTTAATATGAAAAATGTTTCTATAAATTGCCTTAGCGAAAATGTCTTTATAAAATATTTACTAAACTTTCTAGAACTTCTTTTGAGTTTATTTAGTTCTGGAGTTAAGTTTTTTATTTTAGTTGGTCCAGCATATTTGTATGCGACATTTTTCTTAATAGGCGCTATTTTTATATTATAAATAGTGCGCTTTCGTCGTAACGAAACATTATTGCGTTTTCTTTTGTCATTTTTAATTTTTATTGGACAATTGCGATGACCTACAGATTTGAGAGTTTTATGAAACTTTATACTTTTGAACTTTTCAACCATAACTTTCATATCATTTCCTTTGCTTATTTGTGTATAAGGCATTGGAATGATCTCAATTCCATTTAATGAACTGGATGACTGCTCAGGTGCAGCTGTGACGACCTTAACTATCTCCTGTTCAGCTTTACTTTCCCTTGACTCTAAAGCAAACTTAAAATCATCACCCTTTGGAGTCACGGATGACTGCTCGTCCTCCTTCGTATCGGTTGGCAATGCGAGTTGATCGGTTTCAACCACCGTGGACATTTGTTCATACTCAATGTTATGATCGACGATGACGTTATTTTTATGTGTTTCGTCATCGCGAACATTGTTTTCCTTGGAAAAGGATTCATTCCGAGGCTCTGAAACATAGCTATTAAGATTAATAATTGGAATGCTCTGACCCGATTTGTCCATCTCTTCCTCGTGTTCGGTCTCGAACACTTCGCTTAAATCTTCTTCAGCATTCACAGGACTGCATTCGACTTCCTCCTTGACATCATGGCTGTCATCGTGGATGTCATCCTGATTGTCATCATTTTGTTTCATTCTAGAAAATAATTCAGCATCATTATTTTTATTAACAATGCTTTCCTTTCCGACTTCCTCAGCCGTTGTTAGTGCAATGGTTTCCTCTTGCACTAAATATTTGTGCCATGGGTGGCATCTGCACTCGAACTCTTCCCTCAATTTGTTGCATAAAGTTTCAAAGGTCATACCTTCACGGTATATATATCTATGAAACATTAGGGCAGCGCTATCCATATATGCGCTTATTATGAGCGCCCAATCGCTCTTACGCCATCCATAATGGTTAGCTTCCTCAACAAACTCACTAATAAATTGTTCGACACATTCATATCTATTCGTGCCCGAAAAGAATTTATTAATTTCTGGCCAGAAACATTGATATGCCATCTTCCTTACTTTCTTTTATCATACAAATAATAAAAACCACTTAGCTTTATTCGTCTTCTTCTTCTGGGTGCGATAGGCCTTGCCTTATCGTATATTACTTACGAACTTTTTTATATCTCTAAAAAAAAAATAGTTATTGCGCAGTATCCAGTACCCGGCGCCTCCACCACTATGTGATACCTAAGGGGTCTAGGTACCAATGAAATATTGAGTAACGTTCAATATTGTATATTTAGATAAGTTAGACTTTTACAGGGCCGCGCCTAATATAATTATTAAATATATTCTCAGGATAAAACTAATCCTATACTCATTGACGGATAGAATCCTAATCCCATCATCTTGATCGTTCAAATGTGACAGTCCTTCCATTACCGGCCTGTATTAACATAAAGGTTGCATTCGTAAGCAGCAAACCTTTACAGTACTTACATACGGAGAATGCAACTTAAATGCGGCTGTAGCATTGCGTACATACCGGGAGAGATATGGTGACACACGAACGTGTCCCACCTACCTTTTTACCCTGGCCGTTCAGAGGTTACAAGAAAATCGGCCTTTGGTTCCTCAAGGAGAGAGCGTGTCTTCACATTCAGTAATCGAGGAGCGGATATTACAATATTTTATAAACAACCAGACTTTTAGCCTCCGGAACGCAGCACGGCGGTTTCAAGTGAGTCACATAACTATCAGTAGAATTTTGAAATGGCATGCACTGCGACATTTGAAGTTCAGAAAAGTTCTAGAACTGTTATGCAGAGATATGCCAGTCAGAGTGTTATTTTGCTGATGGCTGCTCGACAAAATATCAGACGACCTATTAAACGCCGTATTATTTATTAGACGTCCTATTTAATGTTATGTGGACATGGGCGATGAGAGCACTTTTACAAGAAATGGAGCTTGGAATACACAAAACCTAAGATATTGGAGTAACGGAAACCCGTGCCAGTCGAGAGTCTTCATTCCAGTACCGGTTTTCAGTAAATGTCTGGGGCTGTAATTCATAGGAATAAAAAAATAGGTCCAGTATTTATTGATGGGACGTTTAATGCTGAGAACTTCTTAGTGGCCCAGTGTCAGACTATACCGACGATTTACCTTTGGATCTGCACCGATCATTGTGGTATCAATTGGACCGTGCAGCCGCCCATTCCGTAATGCATGTTAGACAGCGACTTTTTACAAAAGAATGGATAAAGCACAAACGATTGGAAAGACAAATAGACTTTAACTTAAAATAATATTCTAAAAAACTAAAAAAGCGTGGGGTGCTTGACATTAATTAAAATACCTCAAAAAGCACCCTACGCTTTTTAATTGAATTCAATTATTTTCTACTTTTTTAAGTTTGGTTTTTAAAGCATGTTTTTTAGTTTTTCTAACTATTATTTATTTTCTAGTTTTTAGTTCTGCTAACTACAAAAGCGTGATTTTTTTTTAAATTATTCAATTGTTATCGGTCCTCGATAAGTTTACAAAGTTTAAATGAAATCTGACCGTTTAAAGTGGGTCAAAATCGCGCCGTAAGGAGTCGGTTACAAACATACAAACAAACAAACATACAAGTGAAGCTAATATAAAGCGTCTAAAAAAGATAACGGTGCTTTGAAAAAAAAAGAACACAATAATGTCGACATCACATTGTGACAACATCTGCGTACAAAAACTAATTTTAAAGCCGATATCCTTAACAGCCCCATCAGGTCAGTGTCTTTTCGTAGATAAAACGTGTTTACTTTTACGCAGCTGATTCTGCTATTTATTTACTAATCTTCGTGTTTTAAAATGTTTCGATGGACTAGTACTGTGCTCGTTTTAATTTAATGTCGTACATCCAGGTCCACATTGTATAGCAAACTGACTTCATACCCACAGAGCAATATGGCGTCCACTGCGTCCAGCGTTTTCGTGAAATTACGCGCGAAATTTGAAAATGTAAAATTTAAATGCAATTTTACGGCACTAATCGATTAGATAAAAAAAAAAAATGTTGTTTTTAGTGGTTTATTAGCACTTTAGAATATAATTAAGATACTTTTCAAAAATGGGTGTAATAGCCTATTTAATTTTAAGAATGTATTATGTCACTGTATTCAGTGTGAACAATTGTTGGTAAACCTAATAAAGCTGCGTGGACGATTATCAAACTCAAACTCAAACCATTTATTTCAAATAAACCAATTACAGGCACTTTTGAATTGTCATGGTCGGTGAGGTAGAAAGATGAAGCTAGTTGCCCATTCCAAAGCGTAGTATAACGATGGGTTCGTGGAAACTGTCCATACGGTCGAGTTTATGGTCTTCAAGACTCGTCGTGGCAAAAATAAACTCTCTGATCCTACTCGGTAGCTAATGCAGGAGAGGCGTGAAATGATCCTGCAGTCTTCAGACGACGCGCTAAAGTACCGACAGCTCAATAGACGGATTTCTAAGTCAATAAAAAGCGACTATCGCCGTTTTAAAACGGACCGCATCAAGGACGCGACATAGCGGAACAATAGCTCCAAGGTCTTTGCAAGAGATCTGTCTATTGGGCAGAGTCAGCTTGCGAAACTAAAGACCAATGATGGCAAGATCGTTTCCGTCAAGCCTGAGGTGTTGAGAGTGATAGAGAGGTTCTATAGGCAGTAATACACGTCAACAAGCAACCCCGTTACGAATCTGGAAAACTATCCAAGAGCCAGATTGACCTGACACTACACCGAAGACATCCCGGAGGTTTGCTTGTACGAGATTAGGATGGCTCTGAAGCAGCTTAAAAACAACAAGGCCCGGGTGATGACGGAATTATGGCCGAACTCCTGAAGGCCGGCGGAATACCCGTTCTTAAGGCCCTCCAGAAGCTGTTTGATTCCGTCATACTCGAGGGCAAAACGCCACAGGCATGGAACAGAGGTATGGTGGTACTTTCTTTAAGAAGGGTGACAATATCCTTCTTAAGCATTATAGGCCCATCTCACTTATGAGCCATGTCTACAAGCTGTTTTTAGTTAAGTTAGACGACTTCCAGCCTCCCGAACAAGCCGGATTCCATAAAGGCTTTAGCACCGTAGACCACATACATACGCTGCGGCAGGTTATACAGAAGACCGAAGAGTATAATAATAATAATAATAATCCCTTTATTTTCAGGCAACTAAGGCCCATAGATAAAATACACAAAAATAATCTTAAACAATAATAACAAACTAATACATATTAATAAACAGCTTAAAACTATAACTAAACACGTAAAGTCGTCGGCATCGTGTTTTGCTGCGAGGTGTCACGTAACCGTCCCCGGAAACGTCGATATACGACACCTTTCGGCCAAAAGTCCTCTTTCAAGCAGTGCTGTAGATGGTGCGTTGGAACTCGTACCACGAATGACTTAAAGTTGACGTCGTGGCGCGATTCCAACCTTTCGACCCTCAGAGTCCAGTTGGTCTTCACTTTCAAGTACTGCACCACTTCCTCGATCTTCGTGGAATGATGCAGACGCGAAATGTACAGCTGCGTCGTAGGTACAGCAGGCAGCAGCAGGCCTCTCTGCTTAGCGTTTGTGGAGTACGAATAAGCCTTCGATTTGATCGAGACATGGGGTGTACTGTAGTCTCTTCAACGGTGCCAGATCGACTATGGGTACATCGAGGTGCTGAAGTGTCTGTATGAAAACGCCACGATGTCAGTCCGAATCTAGGACCAGACTTCGAAACCCATCCCTTTGCAGAAAGGTGTGAGACAGGGTGACGTTATCTCTCCGAAACTGTCTTCAAGGTTCTGGACTGGAAAGGGGCTAGCATCAACATCAATGACGAGTACATCACTCACCTTCGGTTTACCGATGATATAGTTGTCATGGCTTAGACCATGGAGGACCTTAGTGTAATACTCGATGAGCTCAGTAGAGCTTCCGAAAGAGTGGGTCTTAAAATGAACATGGATAAGACAAAGGTCATGTCAAATACCCATGTAACACCCATTCTCTTGACGATCGGAGGCGCTACACTCGAAGTTCTGGACGTGTACGTTTACCTAGGACAAACTGTCCAGTTAGGTAGGTCCAATATCGAGAAACAGGTCAATCGTCGAATCCGACTCGGATGGGCAGCGTTCGGGAGGCTTCGCAATATCTTCTCGTCCCAAATAGCGCAGTGTCTTAAGACGAAAGTCATTGACCACTGTGTGATGCCAGTGATGACTTATGGTACACAAACGTGGTCGCTCACAATAGGCCTTATCAGAAGGCTTAATAATAATAATCATTTGTTGAGCAGGCATTAAAATCCAATTTGTTAGTAATTACACATCTTAAACACTAGCGTTCCCCCCCAGTGAAGCGAAGAGGAACTCCAAGGTGGGGCCGCTCGTCAGGGCTTTCGTCTCCACGCCGACGACGACGTAGCGGCCAAAAAGTAGGTTGCGGTGAGGTGCAATTTACCAACTAGGTTCTAGAGTTTCTCTGAGATTTTTTTTAAGATATTGGGATTCTCACGGTGGCATCGCAATTCATCTTAGCCAACATCTTATATATTAGGCAAAATATATACTTGTACACTAAAACCAGTCATATTCTTAATATTAATACTAGAAATAAGGACAAACTACGTGTTCTCTTTCACCAGCTTCATAAGGTTGATAACTCATTTGTTGGTCTGGGTATAACCTTCTATAACAAGCTACCCTCTTCCTTGCTAGATTTGCATTTTAGTGCGTTTAAAGCTAAAGTAAAATCCACCCTTTGTTCAAAGGCATACTATTCTATCAACGACTACTTAAATGATAAGAATTGTTGGTCGCTGTAATTAACTCAAGACAATGTTTGTGTTCTTTAACCAGAATTAGCTTACCCACTGACAGGTTATATCATTATGTTAATTCATATAATTACTTATTTTATTTGACTGTATAATTCAGTTTATTTTCATTTATTGTTTGACATAATCTACTCATTACAATGTTTTTTTTAGTGAGTAGTATTGCAATATGTAGTTAGCTAGCGACCTCGACAATATGAATAACATGAGTTATTCTTGCCAGTCCAACCGGCAGCAAGCTCGTCATGCTCCCATAGATGTCACTGCTTGCGGTAGCGTCGGGGGTCGGGTTGCCTCCTTCCTTCAAATATGGCGAGGGGGTAATGGCTGATCTTTGTGTTATGCTCGTGAACGGGTGCTGCTCGTGGTGACTGGTCGTCTTGCTGACCATGGTTTTGTTATTATTAATTGTATTAAGTTTTTACTAATTTTAGTTCAGAGGTCCTAGTTTAACTTTTGTTACTTTAAGTTATATCTTTAATTGCATAATGCAGAATTGCATATGTAAGCGGTCATGCCCTTTATGCCTGGAGGCTTTTATTTAGATTATAAGTTCTGTTTACGTTTTATTTGTTTTTTTTTAGTTTTCAATGTTTTGATGGTATATTGGCGTGTGCTAGCTGACATATGGCAAATTTAAAGTTTTTTTTTTGTGTTTCGTAATTTTAGTTACCTATTATTGTATAGAACAAAGTTCTTCTAACTTAACAGACAGCTGTGCTGCTGGGGAGTTTATTGCGCTACTTCTTCTTCCCAGCTAAAGCATTAGGAAGTGGTGAAGGGCGGGCGTTTTGGGGGGGACTGTCTTATGTAATTTTGACGTTCAAAAAGAGCTGACTCTCAGCCTAGTTTGAATAAATGACTTTTGATTTTGATTTTGCACCGCAACTGAGGCGGGCCGCGATGTCGAATGGGAGGCATCGCGGCTGAGGGTTACAGGCTGCGGCGGAGGAGGAGTGCCGGTACATCTGAGTAGCGCTCTGCCCTTCCGTAGTCTGGACGGGGCCGCCACCGTTTGATGGCGGACGCGGTGGGGCCGCAGGGGACGAGGAGTGTCGGTATAGTGTTGGCCGCCCTCCCTAACCCCTGCGGCCGAGAAGTGGTAGGCGGCGGGGCCACTGCGCTGACCCGTCGCAGGGGGACCAAGGGTGCCAGGGGTGCCAGGGTAGTCTGGGGCCCTTGTGCTGCTTGGTTTCTGGGGTGGTCACGGCGTGCCATGTGTCCTGGTGTGCCGGACTGGTGGGGTCCGCAAGGGCCGATGCCTGCCAGGGGTGTGGGTTGTTCGAAAGAGATACCGTCGCCCCTGGCACACAGGCAACTGAGGGAACACGGGTGGGTTTTAGTCAGTACAAGGCTGACACGCCCTCCTGCTCCACCCAGAGCGGGAGAAGTTATTTGATGATTTCCCGACCTAAAAAAAAACACTAGCGTTAGTACATACATTTACCAAAATGTTGGTAATAATTACTAATTGTGTCAAAATAATCAACAATGGTGTCAAAATCATTCATAATAATGTCACAAATTACCATTCATAACGTTAAAACCACCATTAATAGTGTCAAAATCATTAAAAATAAAATAATCCAAATACATAATACTCAAAAATGCAATAGGTACAATCAACACATTATTTCAAGGCACGGTTTGAAGGAAATAGTTGTGTCCTGGTCCACTGCCTGAGCATCAGACCTTCCGCCCTGTTGGCCACGGTGACCAACAGGCTGTTTGGGCTGCCCCGCACCCACCGCATCAGAGAGGGCGTCACGCTTTCGCATGATTGCGTAAAAGTCGTCTATACGTGCCTCTGAAAACATCCCTGATGCGCTACTGCGCGGGATTGTTTCGAAAAACCAATTATCTGACGCAAAAATTGCAACCGGGTGCAAATGTTTTCAAAGTTGCTTTTTTATAGATATAAAAATCGAAGTGCAAGGGCTAGACGAGGAAGCGATCTGCGAGATAGGCGCGGAGATAGCGGGCGCGGGCGGCGTGCTGGCGGCGCCGGGCGCGGGCTCGCACGTGCTGGTGCCGCTGGACTACGACGCCGAGCTGCTCGCCGGCGGGGCTGAAGCGGTCACTGTGTTTTGGGTGGTGAGTAGTTTAGGACTCATTACTTAAGTGCGAGGATTCGTCATGCGTAGTGTTTTGGAAGCATTGAGTCCATTACCAAAATTATGTATTCCTTTGCTAGAAAAAAAAAATTGTAAGAGTGACTTCTTGTTTGATTGATTTCAATTGTGCAAAGCAACTTTCTGCTATCGACTTTATAAGTCTTTCTGCCAAATTCAATTTATACGTAAAATATACTTTTCTAAAATTCATTCTAATGCGGACGGAAGAATATGAAATTTTCCACAGTTAAAGTTTAAATGGAGGAGTGCAGAAAGCTAATATTTTTATTTAATAATTCATTAGAAATAAATGAAATACAAAATTTAAAACATGGTCGAATTTCAATCACTGGGCAACGACTATACCCCATAGGTTTAGGTAGTTAAATAAAGGTAAACAAAAAAAAAAACACGTGATTCATAGATGCGTAATCTTTTATTTCTAATGTTAAAATCAAATTATTTATAGTCTTATAATAATAGGCTCTATTCTGAATCTGAATCAGAATCTGATGAACTATCTGTCACATTAATAATAAATCTTGATCTTTCCGTTTTATCATCAATTATTTTGCTAGCTATAATAACACAATTTAACAAAATCGAAACGCACTCGCAAAATCATAAATGTAGATTTTTGAGAGCGCTGTCAAAGGCTGTCTGGTTAACTGACTAAACGTAATACCTGGCACTTCAGTATGCCATACTACATTACAGTTGTACTTTTTAATTTAGCAATTCGTTGTCTATACTATATCTATACTAATATTATAAAGAGGAAAGATTTGATTGTTTGTTTGTATTGAATAGGCTCCGAAACTACTGAACCGATTTGAAAAATTATTTAACTGTTGGAAAGCTACACTATCCCCCGGGTGACATAGGCTATATTTATCCCCGTATTCCCACGGGAACGGAACTACGCGGGTGAAACCGCGGAGAGCCAGTAGCTTTAAATTCCCCGATCAATAATAATGCCAATATTTTGATCCAGCCTGTCCCCAACGATAGCTGTCCCCCTATCAGTGATGCCCTGAGCCGAGGTCCGTACCCCACAGGGGGTGCCCTCAGCGTGCAGTCGCTTAGTATGTAAAATTTAGTTTGTAAGCCCTGGCTGGAGGCGTTAAGATTAGTTTCTTAATGGCAGCCCCAGGAAAGCCCTGTTGAGCAGTCATGGCCTCTCAAGGCGAACTGCGAGATGCCCAACAAAAAAAATAATATTGATTTAGTTGCCAATAAACCTCGTAAAGGACAGACGCATTTTATTTCAAAAATCATTGACACCGTGCTGACAATAGTCAACCTTATCACCCACAACAGATGGTCGAATACGAGCCAGATCGAACCTCATTAAGTATTGACGGAGCGCCACCGTGAGAACAAAAGAACCGCATTCCATTGAGCGATAAGGGAACACCAGACGGGCAATTCTCGTAATTTTAAGCATGTTCACAGTCTGATCTCAGTGTCAATCTGTCAAAAATACCTCGATTTTCTATACATTTTTGACATTTGCTTGTCGCCGAGATGAGACTGTGACTAGATTTTGAACGTTTTTAATTACGAGAATTGGCCCGCTGGTGATGTTTTGCACGGATTTCTTAGAATTAGTCAATAAGTGTGTGTGTAAAGTGGTTTCGGTGTATCATTTGAACATTAATAATAACTTACAGCAAATAGACTAAATCTTTAAAGACTCGAGTGATTTCTCACATAAACAATGACAACTACAGCAGACAAAGCGTTAAGTGTACTAAAAGATTTGGCGTCAATACTCAAAAAGACTCAAATAAAAGTTAAAAAGTCGGTTGTCCAAAAGAACGGTTATCGAACCCAGGATATTTAAAAACACGTATTCAAACAATTGAAGAATACTGGGTGGCCTTTAAGAAAGCACACCATGATCTGTTGATAAACACAACCCGGGAACAACGTGGAGTTATTCCGTACTACGTGAATTGCACTTGCACGAGAAATAAAACGTAATATAAGTACACGAAAATCACCAGGTTACGATTTAATAACAGGAGAAATACTACATAACCTACCAAGAAAAGGTCTGGTTAAGTTAACAACCCTTATCAATGCTGCACTAAGGCTAAAATTTGTACCAGACGTATGGAAGGTGGCTGAAGTAATAATGATAGCCAAGCCAGGAAAACCGGCTCACGAAACATCATCATATAGGCCCATTTCCTTACTACCAATCATGTCCAAGCTGTTTGAAAAGCTGTTACTCAAACAGCTTAATCCAATAATAGATAATAAAAACATCATACCAGAGCACCAATTTGGTTTTCGAGAAAAACACTCTACCATCGATCAAGTGCATAGGATCACAAATGTAATAGAAAACGCCCTTGAAGACAAGAAAGTATGTGCTACTGTATTCTTAGACGTGGCACAAGCGTTTGACAAAGTATGGCATGAAGGCCTTATAAATAAATTGAAAAGTCTGTTACCAAAGCAGTTTGCAGATATATTAGAATCCTACATTCTGAACAGAGCCTTTAGAATAAGACAAGAAGACGCCTACTCAGAACTGAAACAAATTAATGCTGGCATACCGCAAGGAAGTGTATTAGGTCCGATCCTGTACCTACTATACACTTGCGATATTCCTGAATTAGAGCAAAACACGATTGGGACCTTTGCTGATGATACAGCCATAATGGCTGTGGGTAACAGCCACGAAGAAGCAGTGGAAAAGGTCCAAATGGCTGTAAATCAAGTTTATAACTGGACCAAAAAATGGAAGATTAAACTAAATGAATCCAAATCTGTTCACATAGACTTTTCCAACAAAAAACATCAGTATTCTCCAGTTTACATTAACAATAAACTAGTACCATACGAGAATACAGCTAAGTATCTCGGGATGACCCTTGACGCAAAGTTACGCTGGAAAGCCCACGTTAAGAAGAAAAAAGATGAACTCGACCACCGATTCAAAAGAATGTATTGGCTGCTTGGAAGAAACTCCATGCTGTCCGTGCAAAACAAATTATTGCTATACAGACAAGTCCTGATGCCAGTTTGGACTTATGGTATCCAGCTGTGGGGCTGCACCAAACAGACCAATATATTAACTATACAACGATTCCAGAACAAAGTGCTAAGGGAAATTGTAAATGCACCTTGGTACATACGAAATGATGACCTCCATCGGGATCTAAAAGTTGAGTTCATCGATAAAGTGATCCAGAAATTTGCAGAAGCTCACGAAAAGAGGCTTCATCAGCATGTGAACGTCGAAGCAATCCAGCTTCTCGATCACACAAATATAGTAAGAAGACTAAAAAGAACAAAACCGTTCGAGTTAGTGTTTAGTGTTAGTGAATAGTGTAAAGTACAAAAGTGCCAAACAAACACAAGAATGAAGTGTATTCGCCTTAATAGAGACAATAAGAAAAGTGCTATTGGACACATTCTTAGTAAAGACAATTTAGTAGTTTAGGTTATAATTTAATTACTTATTAGTCTATTTAAAAGGCTAGATTGTAATAAGATTAGGGTTCATTCTATTGATGAACCTTAGGACAAGGGAAAAAAAAAAAAAAAAAAAAAAAAAAAAAACTACGTGAATGAAGAATTCCTCCTTCATTGAAGACTTATATCTATGTATGTTAGGAGATCTTAGAGCCATGTTGGCCTCACGTACTTTGAAGACGAAAAATCACCCGTAAATCTTATCGTCTCCGGAATGGAATCCATGAAAGTCAAAGTCAAGCATGAGGTCATGCTTCAAGTATTATCACGATGGGAAAACCAATTCAATTTACCTATCAGAGACTACGTGATGTCCAAGCACTTGACCTCCAATGTACCAATAAACACCACGATGAGGACTGATTGGCCGCATATAGCAAACCTCCCACTAGCAGATACAAACTAATAGATCAGGACCTATTGATCTGTTGTTGGGTGTAAACGAACAGACAGAACAACAGAGCACAGTTGGCGCAGTGGTTAAGCGATTGACTGTTGCGCTGTGTGTCGCGGGTTCGATTCCCGCATGGAACAAATATTTGTATGGCCTACAAGTAGTTGTTCCGGGTCTGGCTGTTGGTGTATGTGAGTTTAAATGTTTGTAAACGCTCGCACAATACAGCGTGCAGACCCTGGCTTGGACATCAGCAAGGTCGTACACGTCTATCTACCGAATATTTTTCTCTCTCCTAACAGAAAGACTGCCTCTCCCAACAAGAGCTAGTCCCGATCCAATACTACCACCGTCCTGTGCGAGTAACATGCACGGCTCCGGGTCCGCTAACCGGTGTGGTCGCCAGCCTCAGCACTTACAGCGGCGTGGAGAGAGCCTTCCTAGACGAACTGGCGAAGTTACTGGGAGCCACGTGAGTACTTGCAGTATGTAAAGTTCTCCTAGAAAAAGTATGCGCTTCGACAATCCGCTCATCGCTTCATCGCCCTCAATGTGAGTGCGTTTCTGCTATGGAGTCGTTGCGCCACTTTTCCCAGCTAAAGCCTAGTGCTTTGAAGTGGTGAAGGGCGGGCGTGTCGGGGGACTGTCTTATGTAATTTTGACGTTTAAAAAGGACTGATTTTTAGCCTAATTCGAATAGATGATTTTTGATTTTGAGTTACTTGCGATATTATTATTTTTACAAGCTTTTCGTTAACTCGCTTCGTTCGTATGTGATTCCTGGTACATTTTGTAGGTATTTTTTCAAATCGGTGAAGTTTCAGTAATTAATTTTACCAAATCTGTGCACTCAACAAACATTCCGGGCCGCAGTACACAACTGCGCTTCTGCAGACGCAGCACCGCCACGGCGCGCGCCTCCACGCACCTGGTGTGCCCCGCGCCGGCCGGCGACAAGTTCGCGGGCGCGCGCAAGTGGGGGCTACCGGCCGTGCGCGGCGCGTGGCTACTGGCCTGCGCGCGCGCGGGCCGGCGCGTGCCCGAGGCCGAGCATCTAGTGGGAGACACCAAAGGTACGCGCGCAAGTGGGGGCTACCGGCCGTGCGCGGCGCGTGGCTACTGGCCTGCGCGCGCGCGGGCCGGCGCGTGCCCGAGGCCGAGCATCTAGTGGGAGACACCAAAGGTACGCGCGCAAGTGGGGGCTACCGGCCGTGCGCGGCGCGTGGCTACTGGCCTGCGCGCGCGCGGGCCGGCGCGTGCCCGAGGCCGAGCATCTAGTGGGAGACACCAAAGGTACGCGCGCAAGTGGGGGCTACCGGCCGTGCGCGGCGCGTGGCTACTGGCCTGCGCGCGCGCGGGCCGGCGCGTGCCCGAGGCCGAGCATCTAGTGGGAGACACCAAAGGTACGCGCGCAAGTGGGGGCTGCCGGCCGTGCGCGGCGCATGGCTACTGGCCTGCGCACGCGCGGGCCGGCGCGTGCCCGAGGCCGAGCATCTAGTGGGAGACACCAAAGGTACGCGCGCAAGTGGGGGCTGCCGGCCGTGCGCGGCGCATGGCTACTGGCCTGCGCGCGCGCGGGCCGGCGCGTGCCCGAGGCCGAGCATGTAGTGGGAGACACCAAAGGTACGCGCGCAAGTGGGGGCTACCGGCCGTGCGCGGCGCGTGGCTACTGGCCTGCGCGCGCGCGGGCCGGCGCGTGCCCGAGGCCGAGCATCTAGTGGGAGACACCAAAGGTACGCGCGCAAGTGGGGGCTACCGGCCGTGCGCGGCGCGTGGCTACTGGCCTGCGCGCGCGCGGGCCGGCGCGTGCCCGAGGCCGAGCATCTAGTGGGAGACACCAAAGGTACGCGCGCAAGTGGGGGCTACCGGCCGTGCGCGGCGCGTGGCTACTGGCCTGCGCGCGCGCGGGCCGGCGCGTGCCCGAGGCCGAGCATCTAGTGGGAGACACCAAAGGTACGCGCGCAAGTGGGGGCTACCGGCCGTGCGCGGCGCGTGGCTACTGGCCTGCGCGCGCGCGGGCCGGCGCGTGCCCGAGGCCGAGCATCTAGTGGGAGACACCAAAGGTACGCGCGCAAGTGGGGGCTACCGGCCGTGCGCGGCGCGTGGCTACTGGCCTGCGCACGCGCGGGCCGGCGCGTGCCCGAGGCCGAGCATCTAGTGGGAGACACCAAAGGTACGCGCGCAAGTGGGGGCTACCGGCCGTGCGCGGCGCGTGGCTACTGGCCTGCGCGCGCGCGGGCCGGCGCGTGCCCGAGGCCGAGCATCTAGTGGGAGACACCAAAGGTACGCGCGCAAGTGGGGGCTACCGGCCGTGCGCGGCGCGTGGCTACTGGCCTGCGCGCGCGCGGGCCGGCGCGTGCCCGAGGCCGAGCATCTAGTGGGAGACACCAAAGGTACGCGCGCAAGTGGGGGCTACCGGCCGTGCGCGGCGCGTGGCTACTGGCCTGCGCACGCGCGGGCCGGCGCGTGCCCGAGGCCGAGCATCTAGTGGGAGACACCAAAGGTACGCGCGCAAGTGGGGGCTACCGGCCGTGCGCGGCGCGTGGCTACTGGCCTGCGCGCGCGCGGGCCGGCGCGTGCCCGAGGCCGAGCATCTAGTGGGAGACACCAAAGGTACGCGCGCAAGTGGGGGCTACCGGCCGTGCGCGGCGCGTGGCTACTGGCCTGCGCGCGCGCGGGCCGGCGCGTGCCCGAGGCCGAGCATCTAGTGGGAGACACCAAAGGTACGCGCGCAAGTGGGGGCTACCGGCCGTGCGCGGCGCGTGGCTACTGGCCTGCGCGCGCGCGGGCCGGCGCGTGCCCGAGGCCGAGCATCTAGTGGGAGACACCAAAGGTACGCGCGCAAGTGGGGGCTACCGGCCGTGCGCGGCGCGTGGCTACTGGCCTGCGCGCGCGCGGGCCGGCGCGTGCCCGAGGCCGAGCATCTAGTGGGAGACACCAAAGGTACGCGCGCAAGTGGGGGCTACCGGCCGTGCGCGGCGCGTGGCTACTGGCCTGCGCACGCGCGGGCCGGCGCGTGCCCGAGGCCGAGCATCTAGTGGGAGACACCAAAGGTACGCGCGCAAGTGGGGGCTACCGGCCGTGCGCGGCGCGTGGCTACTGGCCTGCGCGCGCGCGGGCCGGCGCGTGCCCGAGGCCGAGCATCTAGTGGGAGACACCAAAGGTACGCGCGCAAGTGGGGGCTACCGGCCGTGCGCGGCGCGTGGCTACTGGCCTGCGCGCGCGCGGGCCGGCGCGTGCCCGAGGCCGAGCATCTAGTGGGAGACACCAAAGGTACGCGCGCAAGTGGGGGCTACCGGCCGTGCGCGGCGCGTGGCTACTGGCCTGCGCGCGCGCGGGCCGGCGCGTGCCCGAGGCCGAGCATCTAGTGGGAGACACCAAAGGTACGCGCGCAAGTGGGGGCTACCGGCCGTGCGCGGCGCGTGGCTACTGGCCTGCGCGCGCGCGGGCCGGCGCGTGCCCGAGGCCGAGCATCTAGTGGGAGACACCAAAGGTACGCGCGCAAGTGGGGGCTACCGGCCGTGCGCGGCGCGTGGCTACTGGCCTGCGCGCGCGCGGGCCGGCGCGTGCCCGAGGCCGAGCATCTAGTGGGAGACACCAAAGGTACGCGCGCAAGTGGGGGCTACCGGCCGTGCGCGGCGCGTGGCTACTGGCCTGCGCGCGCGCGGGCCGGCGCGTGCCCGAGGCCGAGCATCTAGTGGGAGACACCAAAGGTACGCGCGCAAGTGGGGGCTACCGGCCGTGCGCGGCGCGTGGCTACTGGCCTGCGCGCGCGCGGGCCGGCGCGTGCCCGAGGCCGAGCATCTAGTGGGAGACACCAAAGGTACGCGCGCAAGTGGGGGCTACCGGCCGTGCGCGGCGCGTGGCTACTGGCCTGCGCGCGCGCGGGCCGGCGCGTGCCCGAGGCCGAGCATCTAGTGGGAGACACCAAAGGTACGCGCGCAAGTGGGGGCTACCGGCCGTGCGCGGCGCGTGGCTACTGGCCTGCGCGCGCGCGGGCCGGCGCGTGCCCGAGGCCGAGCATCTAGTGGGAGACACCAAAGGTACGCGCGCAAGTGGGGGCTACCGGCCGTGCGCGGCGCGTGGCTACTGGCCTGCGCGCGCGCGGGCCGGCGCGTGCCCGAGGCCGAGCATCTAGTGGGAGACACCAAAGGTACGCGCGCAAGTGGGGGCTACCGGCCGTGCGCGGCGCGTGGCTACTGGCCTGCGCGCGCGCGGGCCGGCGCGTGCCCGAGGCCGAGCATCTAGTGGGAGACACCAAAGGTACGCGCGCAAGTGGGGGCTACCGGCCGTGCGCGGCGCGTGGCTACTGGCCTGCGCGCGCGCGGGCCGGCGCGTGCCCGAGGCCGAGCATCTAGTGGGAGACACCAAAGGTACGCGCGCAAGTGGGGGCTACCGGCCGTGCGCGGCGCGTGGCTACTGGCCTGCGCGCGCGCGGGCCGGCGCGTGCCCGAGGCCGAGCATCTAGTGGGAGACACCAAAGGTACGCGCGCAAGTGGGGGCTACCGGCCGTGCGCGGCGCGTGGCTACTGGCCTGCGCGCGCGCGGGCCGGCGCGTGCCCGAGGCCGAGCATCTAGTGGGAGACACCAAAGGTACGCGCGCAAGTGGGGGCTACCGGCCGTGCGCGGCGCGTGGCTACTGGCCTGCGCACGCGCGGGCCGGCGCGTGCCCGAGGCCGAGCATCTAGTGGGAGACACCAAAGGTACGCGCGCAAGTGGGGGCTACCGGCCGTGCGCGGCGCGTGGCTACTGGCCTGCGCGCGCGCGGGCCGGCGCGTGCCCGAGGCCGAGCATCTAGTGGGAGACACCAAAGGTACGCGCGCAAGTGGGGGCTACCGGCCGTGCGCGGCGCGTGGCTACTGGCCTGCGCGCGCGCGGGCCGGCGCGTGCCCGAGGCCGAGCATCTAGTGGGAGACACCAAAGGTACGCGCGCAAGTGGGGGCTACCGGCCGTGCGCGGCGCGTGGCTACTGGCCTGCGCGCGCGCGGGCCGGCGCGTGCCCGAGGCCGAGCATCTAGTGGGAGACACCAAAGGTACGCGCGCAAGTGGGGGCTACCGGCCGTGCGCGGCGCGTGGCTACTGGCCTGCGCGCGCGCGGGCCGGCGCGTGCCCGAGGCCGAGCATCTAGTGGGAGACACCAAAGGTACGCGCGCAAGTGGGGGCTACCGGCCGTGCGCGGCGCGTGGCTACTGGCCTGCGCGCGCGCGGGCCGGCGCGTGCCCGAGGCCGAGCATCTAGTGGGAGACACCAAAGGTACGCGCGCAAGTGGGGGCTACCGGCCGTGCGCGGCGCGTGGCTACTGGCCTGCGCGCGCGCGGGCCGGCGCGTGCCCGAGGCCGAGCATCTAGTGGGAGACACCAAAGGTACGCGCGCAAGTGGGGGCTACCGGCCGTGCGCGGCGCGTGGCTACTGGCCTGCGCGCGCGCGGGCCGGCGCGTGCCCGAGGCCGAGCATCTAGTGGGAGACACCAAAGGTACGCGCGCAAGTGGGGGCTACCGGCCGTGCGCGGCGCGTGGCTACTGGCCTGCGCGCGCGCGGGCCGGCGCGTGCCCGAGGCCGAGCATCTAGTGGGAGACACCAAAGGTACGCGCGCAAGTGGGGGCTACCGGCCGTGCGCGGCGCGTGGCTACTGGCCTGCGCACGCGCGGGCCGGCGCGTGCCCGAGGCCGAGCATCTAGTGGGAGACACCAAAGGTACGCGCGCAAGTGGGGGCTACCGGCCGTGCGCGGCGCGTGGCTACTGGCCTGCGCGCGCGCGGGCCGGCGCGTGCCCGAGGCCGAGCATCTAGTGGGAGACACCAAAGGTACGCGCGCAAGTGGGGGCTACCGGCCGTGCGCGGCGCGTGGCTACTGGCCTGCGCGCGCGCGGGCCGGCGCGTGCCCGAGGCCGAGCATCTAGTGGGAGACACCAAAGGTACGCGCGCAAGTGGGGGCTACCGGCCGTGCGCGGCGCGTGGCTACTGGCCTGCGCGCGCGCGGGCCGGCGCGTGCCCGAGGCCGAGCATCTAGTGGGAGACACCAAAGGTACGCGCGCAAGTGGGGGCTACCGGCCGTGCGCGGCGCGTGGCTACTGGCCTGCGCGCGCGCGGGCCGGCGCGTGCCCGAGGCCGAGCATCTAGTGGGAGACACCAAAGGTAACGCTTAGCTACCTGTAACCATGAACTCAGCATATCATTCTAGACCCCCTAGCGAACAAGTGGTTATAGTTTGCGGACTGGTTTTTCTGCGATCTCTCCAAAGCCTTTCATTGCATGTACCATGAGACGCTTTTGCGTAAACTTCGTTATTCTCTCTCTCTCTCTTCTTCAACCTTTGGCCACCCAATGCTGAGTGTAGGTCTCTTCCAAATCTCTCGTTATTACGAAGCTTTAATTCTATTTTAATAGAATAATAAATTCTTATTTACATAATAGATTCCAATGTGTTGATATTAATGGTGAAAAATCTTCCCGGCTTCCAGTTCAGTTAGGTATGCTTCAAGGTTCAATAATCGGCCCATTCTTGTTTTTAGTATGTGTCGATGACTTACCATTCTATTTAAAGGGTGGTGTTTCTCTAATCTGCAATGACTCACCGATTAAGGCGATTTTAATGATCCTTAACTGTATGTGTCGTGGGGGTAGCTGCGGACACCACCGCGGTCGTCATGTTGTCGGCTGCAACAAGTATGTTCGTGACGCTCACAGGGAGGCTAGGCAGAAGTTTTTAACCTGGGTGTCTTATGGTCGACCTAACAGTGGTAACATTTATAATGAAATGTACGAATCTAGAAAAAAAATCAAAAGCAAACTACACTATTGTCAGAATAACCAAGAGTTAATAAAAATGAATATTTTAGCTACCAAACATAGGAAAAAAGATTTTAAAGGATTTTGGCAACAAACAAAGAAATTAAACCCAAAACCAAGCGTCCCGGTGAGTGTCAACGGCATTAGCGAACCAAAAGATATTGCTAATATGTTTAAATGTCACTTTCAAGTGGAGTCTCCGCTAAAAGGTGAGCAGACCAGGGATGCTGAGGTCGTCGTGTCAGCGGTGCCTGACCGTGTCACAGCAAAACAAGTTGCTCTAATAATAAAGGGTATGACTCGAGGGAAGTCGCCCGGACACGACGGCCTTAGCATTGAACATTTCCAGCATGCGGGGCCACACCTCCCAAGGCTACTGGGACTGTTATTTACTCTCTGTGTTAGGCATTCCTACCTGCCAAATGAACTGATGAAGACGGTGGTAGTGCCTATAATTAAAAACAAGACTGGAGATAATTCCGACAAGTGCAACTACCGCCCGATATCATTAGCTACAACGACATCTAAGGTGCTTGATGGCCTGCTTGAGAGACGGCTTAAAGAACACCTAAATTTAAACGATGCACAGTTCGGTTTCAGGCCAGACTTTCGACAGAATGTGCGGTTATGTCTCTCAAGCAGACCGTCAAGTATTACACAGATAGGAGCACGCCGGTGTATGCAGCCTTTCTTGATCTCTCCAGGGCATTTGACCTGGTTAGGTATGATACTCTCTGGCGTAAACTCAAGGATACAGGTGTGCCGGGTGAGTTAATTAATATTTTTAAATATTGGTATGACCACCAAACTAACCAGGTCAAATGGCTTGGCGAACTTTCTGACGAGTACAGGTTGGAGGGTGGAGTGAGACAGGGGGGGTTAACATCTCCTTCTCTTTTCAACTTGTACGTGAACGGGCTGATTGTTGGGCTGAGCGACGTCGGAGTGGGATGCTCGATCGACGGTCACTGTATCAACAGTATTAATTATGCAGACGATATGGTGTTGCTCAGCCCATCAATAGCCGCGCTCAGAAAGCTGATAGGCGTGTGTGAGGAGTATGCGAGGGTACATGGTCTCCTGTACAATGTACAGAAAAGCGAGCTCATGGTATTTCAAGCCAGGGGTCGTAAACTGGGGGATGTGGCACCTGTGCTGCTTAACGCTGTCGCTCTTCGAAGAGTGAGAGAGTTTAAATACCTCGGCCATGTGGTTACCGAGGATTTAAAAGACGATGGGGACATCGAAAGGGAGAGGAGAGCGATGGCGGTCCGCTGTAACATGTTGGCACGCAGATTAGCAAGGTGTAGTTTAGATGTAAAGGTTACAGTTTTTAAAGCATTCTGCCAAACTCTTTACACCTGCAATCTGTGGGTCGACTACACGCAGCGGGCCATCAACGCTCTCCGAATACAATATAATAACGCGTTCAGGGTGCTGGTGGGGCTCCCACGCTACTGTAGTGCTATAGTTCCGCACGCGTGGGAGCTCCAATGCCATCCTGAACGTGCTCAGCCACAAGCTGGACAGCCCCCTTCTGGGGCACTGGGTTCAAGCACAAGTGCGCGTGCCCGGGGCCCCAGAGGGCGGCAAATACTTAAATTAATAGTTAAATTTTAAATACTAACATAGTCGTTCTACTAACAATATGTATGGGTCAAATCAAATATGCCTGAAATAAAAAGTTTTTTTTTTTTTAACTCGATTGTTGTACTAAAAGCTTAAAAATACATAATCTAGCTCCACTACCAGGTCCGGTGAATATTTCCATAATTGTTGTATCGTCAGTTTGTAGGTAAATAGGTATTTAAAAGAAATATGTCTCGCCTGAAACAAAACATAAGGCAATATTTTGGTGTTAGCCATTGATTTTCCAACATAAAAATACATATTTTAGCTATATTTAAAATAACAAAAAACTGAGATATGTGTCTTAAGTATCGGGTCTGGGCCACAAATGACCGTTCTTCTTTCATACAAATCCGTTTAGCGGTTTTTGCGTGATTGAGAAATGAACATTCAAACATCTAAACATGCAAAACATTCACATTTATAATATTAAATAGGATTTTTAGCCCCAAATCATTAATAAAAATATTTTTCATGCTTTGTTCAAGCAGAAATCGCACGTACTTACCATAGTGAGATACCGAGCACTTTGCTTAGAATAGATCTTTGTTCACATGGACGTCATTACGGCATCATCGAATTTGACGCGTTTTATAGTTTGCGTTCTGTACAACCAAATAACGCTACATAAAATAAATTACTGTAAAATAAGGAACTTTAAAAAAATTAAACAAACATGATGGGAAAATGGAAGGAATATGGGTAATAGTTGTTGTGTGAAAGATGATATTATAAAAGAAAGGGGGTGACTACCGAGATTACGACTAATAGTAATGTATGGAAGATTAAATTTAAAATTTAAAAACCCCCGACTTAAACAAAAACTGCAAAAAGTAAAAAAAAAAACTGGCCTTTTAAGTTGTAGGTAATATTTTGATCAAGGCATTGTCAAGTCGGGACGCTCTAATGAAAATGCTGGGCCTCCTCTATTTAGCATTTTCATTGACCGTCCCCCGACATGACAATGCCTTGATCAAAATATTACCTACAACTTAAAAAGCCAATAATTATTTTTTTTATTTACTTTTTAGTTTTTGTATGGGTCGGGGGTTTTTTAAATTGAATGTCTCGCTTAAATTCGCGCAGCGTTTCGTATGTTTTCCACAGCGAAGTTTGTTACTAATTTATCCACATTCCTCGTCCTGATCACCATTTATCCATAACCTATTCATTTTCAATAAATCCAAACACGATACTTCTGCTGTTTATTGGTGAGTGACTCGGGTATCCCAGACATTCCAGGTGTTGCTCCAGCATTAGTTCAAGGTTACTTTGTTCGTCTAATATCATTGAAGTAATAGAATACCAAATTTCGACTTGATGAGACCCGTGGGAGATACTCAAATCCCTTCATCAACCAGAAAAGAGCTGATAATTTTCAAACGGCTGAACCGATTTTGATGAAACATGTCTAAGAACACTCCCGACTAGTTCACCTTTCAAACACAAAAAAACAAAATAAAAATCGGTTCATCCGTTCGGAAGCTACGATGCCACAGACACACACACATAGACACGTCAAACTTATAACACCCCGTCGTTTTTGCGTCGGGTTGTTTTTTTTTCGACGGGAAATCATTTAATACCTTCTCCCGCTTTGGGTGGAGCAGGAGGTCGTGTCAGACTTTTACTGACTAAAACCCACCCGTGTTCCCCCAGTTGCCTGTGTGCCAGGGTCTGCGGTATCTCTTTCGAACAACCCGCACCCCTAAAAAAGACGTTGTTTAGGAAAGTTGTGAATTTGGAAAATACTTACCAGCGAATTCCGGCCATTGCTTCGCGCACCGATGGGCTCATTATTTGTTTTCTATCTTTTTAGCACCGCAATCTCAAATAGAAGAAGAACCTCCAGAACCTATGGAGGTACCCGAACCTGAACCTGAACCTCAACCTGAGCCACAAATAGACATACAAGTCAACATAACGGCGGATATAACTATAGATAAGGACAAAGAGAACGCCATGCTACCTCCTGTGGCTAGTGCTATACCGAGGAGAGGGTCCGTGCCCAGTAGCAGGGAGCAGACGCCCAAAGGGAAAGCGAATGGTAAGAAAAGTAACACTATTAATTTTATTATAAGTTGTCGTTGTATGTGGATCCTTTACTGGATTAATCAGATTGTTAAACTCAATTACAATTTATGAAAGTTCACTTATATTTTGTTCATTTTGTGATTTGTGCTATACGAACTGTGTGGAAATAAACTTTATTCTTTCTTTTGTTTAGGGACAAGGCAAATCTTCTCTTTATGATCTTTAACTCGTAGATAGTTAGGTACAGTACTTCTCGCTTCGAAAAGTCTCTTACCAGCTCTGTTCTGTTACGTCGGTAGGGGCTGGTCATCTCTTAGCTGCCACGGCAAATTATAATTATTATTTATAAAAAAAAAACGTTATGTTTTATTCTTTTATTGCGGCCTTTTTTAACGTGCATGTCTTTCTACATCGTTTTCACATGTATAATTTCAAGATGAATTATGTAACCTAGTATTTTGTCACAATATTTTGATTTAAAAAGTTTCCGTGGAATTTCTTGCCCGTTCTTCTCCATAGGCACGTACGACTCTTTGGAATAGGCAACTAGTTTCATCTTTCTGACTGACCGACCCCCTGCAATTCAGAAGTGCCTGCAGGTGCTTTATTTGAAACAATCGTTAAGTCCTATGAAGGGCTTGCGGCTGAGTAATAACAACCGCACGGGTCGATCAATCAGATTAAGCTACGCTTGGCGCCGTAAGTCCGTGGATGGGTGACCGTCTTTACATACCAAGAGTCCTCAGTGCCTCAGAAGGCACGCTAAGCCGATGGTCCCGGCCCTTATACGTGGATCTTTGACAGTCGTTACGGGTCGTCAGAAGGCCCAAAGTCGGACAACCAGTCTTACCTTGCTTAAGGGTATCGTATTACCCAGTAACTGGGTTGTGGAGGTCAGATAGGCAGTCTCTCCATGTAAAATACTAGTATTCAGTTGCATCCGGTTAGATTGGAAGCCGACCCCAACATAGTTGTGAAAAGGTTGGGCTGATTGATTGTAATCGAAGGCCCCCCGCCCAATGTAGCAGTTTGTCTGGGCATAACAGTAGATGCCAAACTTCAGTGGGGATCACATATATCAAGCCTAGCGGGAAGGCTCACTTCGGCCGCCTACGCCACCAAGAAAGTAAGACAATACACTGACGTTGATACAGCTCGGTTAGTCTATTTTAGTTATTTTCATAGCGTTATGTCCTACGGCATTCTGCTGTGGGGCAAAGTCAAAGTCAAAGCATTTATTTCAAATAGGCACTTAAAAGGCACTTTTGAACGTCAACATTTACATTAAAATAGAATTGATTCTAGTCGCCCCTTCCAAAATGTAGTTTCGTATGGAGAAGAATGGGCAAGAAACTCCACCGTTACTCTTTTAAAATGTTTCAAGTACAATATTTACATTCATTAATATGATTATGTGTGAAAACGATGCACCCAGAAAAAAATTACCATACCAAAATGGGTAAAAAGAATCAAAGCCGCTGACATTCAAAACATTTTTGTTCTTCAAAAACGAGCTATTCGTGCAATTTACCAACTAGGTGCCACAGTTTCTCTGAGACAATTTTTTAAAGATATTGGTATTCTCACGGCTGCATCGCAATTCATCTTCGCTAAAATCTTATATATTAGACAAAATATACACTTAAGTATACACTAAAAACAGTGATATTCATAATATTAATACTAGAAATAAGGACAAACTAAGTGCTCCCTTTCACCGGCTTCATAAAGTTCATAACTCATTTGTTGGGCTTGGTATAACCATAATTGCAATAAATACATTCTTAAATATAGACATATATTATGTGTTTTCTGTTTTAAGTTATACATTTCTAGTATAGTTGTATTTCAAGAAGATTATTTAATTAAGCATTACATGACTACTAAATATAAAATAAGTAATTTATAAAATGTACATTGTCTCAAATTGTGATACACATGAAACAGAACTCAAAAAAAAACAATCTCTTAATAAATAAGTGTTTTTAATAATTTCAAAAACAACTTTATCTAAATGTAAAAATATTAAGTATTTTACTAAAATAGCTGTCCAATTATTATTATTTATGTTATTAACTTTTTATCCGAATTGAATTTAGTACTCAGTTTATGTATATTTTTTTTAAAATTTTGGTTACAAGTTTTAGATTTTAGCTATGTATCAAATAATAGGCACCTTTTGCTGTGCCCTAATAGGGTCTACAACGGCTCTTGTTAACATCTTGTTTTTACCTTGTGGAACGCAATTCAATGAATATGAAGAAAATACCACACTGAAGACCAATAGGGTGCGTTGCAGAAAATGTAAGAAAAACTAGTTGGACTTGTGAAAAGAATGGAGGCACACTTCCAGCATTATGTAGCACCACCACCGGCTCTAACACTGATGCAAATCTTGACGCGGACAAGGACGTGGAGGAGGAGTTGTTGAGTGATGCTGGTTCTTCCCGATCTCCAGATAATTCTTCTGCTAAACCCACATCTGTGACTACTCTTCAATCTAAAAATGACAGTGCCAGCAGCAGCGCGAGCTTGAACATTTCAATGATTTTTTTTATTGTTGCTACAAGTCTAGAAGATGAGAAGAAAATTGATTTACAATGATCTCGTTATATGTTTGCTACTAACACGCCTTCTAACCACGTAGAACGGGTGTTCTAGGAATTGTGGGTACAGTTCCCGAAATTAATGGAAATGGTACGCCCTGGATATAAACCTCCAAACCGCAAACAAATTGCTGGTAATCTATTCGACGAGGTCTACAACTCGACTCAAGAAAGCGTAATAGAATTAGTTTTGGCATACACACATCAAATAAAGTTTGTGATCTCTAGCATAAGCTAATATAATTATTTTAATTGAACTTTATCAAGAAAAAAATCTTTGTTGTGTGTTTTCTTTAAATAGAAATAGGTACCCTGTTTGAAATTAAAAAATAAAACTATTCTTTATAAAAAAAATAGTAATTAATCATAATGTAATAGTAACAGAAATTTGATAGAAAGAAAAAGACTGTTTAACCAAACTTAAACAACAATTTATTAATAAAAGGTTTATATTCAATATAATATAGCTCCTCCCCTGGCTCAAACACATGCGGTGATCCTCCTGGGCATGCTGAGAATCAAGTTATCCAGCATTTCTTGGGGTAACCTGTCCTATTCTTGAATAGCGGCTTCCCTGAGCTCTGGCACTGTCTGGGGACGTGGCTGACGGTTCCGAACAGCTCGCTTAAGAGCATCCCACGCGTGCTCTATTGGGTTTAAGTCAGGCGAGTCGGCAGGCCAGTCTAACCTTGTGATATCGTATTCTCGTAGAGCAGCATTGACTCGTTGAGCTCGATGGGCGGGCGCATTATCATTCACCAGTACAAATTGGTGCCCATGGTTTACTCGGAATGGTCTGACAATTACATCAATAGCAACTGCTCTATACATGTCTGCTGTCATGAAGCCTCGATACGGGATCAAAGGCGTTCTAGCTCCAATCATAATACCACCTCAAAAGGACACCGATTTCCTGCCTTGCTGAACTGTTCCAGTAGCAGTTCTTTACCTTTCACGGTCTCCTGATGTTCTCCAGACACGGACACGTCGGTTATCTGGATGAGTACTGATTCGCGATTCGTCAACGAAGAGACAGTTTTGCCAAATGTTTTCTTCTTCATTTTGCCGAAGCCTAGCCCACTGCAATCTCCGTCGTCGTCGTTGCTGGGAATTCAGAGGAGCTCGCCAAGACCTCTGTGCTTGTAATCCAGCCTGGTGCAAGCAATTCCGAATGGTCTGAGTGTTAACTTCAAGCCCAGAGGGGCCCGAACTTCTGTTTTTATTTTAGTAGCGTTGTTTGTTGGGTCACGGGCTGCCAGCAATCTAATATAGCGCTTTTCAAAACAGTTGGGCGACCACTGCGGGGTCGGTCAGCAAAATTACCCATCCCGTGGTACCTGTGCAAGGTAGTCACGACACAGGATTGGGATATAAGAACTCTGCGTGCTATTTCTCTCGTGGTGTATCCTTCTTCCCTCAAAGTTACTATTCTTGCTCGTAAAACTTCTGATAATCCTCTCGGCATTTTTTCAATAACAACTTTTCGCGAATAAGTATTTTAAATCCGTTAAAATGGACTAAATCAGATTTCTGAATGAGCGTAAGCTAGGACTGAAAGCCTTTTTATTTGGAAAAACAATTGAACTGTTTTATTGTTTTATATTCTAAATAAATAATCTAAAAAGAAGAAGAAAACGTAATATAATCTACCGTAACAAAAAAGATTTCGATTTTTCAAAGTGATCGCCAACTTTTTTGATGTGTGTATAATGTCAGATATATGCTTAAATAATTCAACTGCTATAGATTTGTCAATTTCATTAAAAATAAATGACATGGCGCTGAAGCAAAACAAAAAACTGGAAAATATCGCAGTTACACTTGAGATCTCCCAGAAGACATCCTGCTGTATAGGGAACGTGCATGAACTATAGATGGCAGCACAAATCGACACGAGCGCCGCGGTGTGGTCAAAAAATAAACTTTTCTCGGTCATCGTGTTGCCGTCAATGTGTTTAGTTAATGTTTACATTATATTTACATCGTTTTTAATAATTAAAATGGTAAAATATGGGTTCCGGCCGATAATGATCGTGAGCGTGGCCAGAATATGTCCTAAGGCCAAAAACTCTTCGAGTCCGGGCATGTCTTAGATGTAGAAGAAACAGTTAGGAATCATGAAAATGCAGTAATAACTGGCAAAATTGTAGCTCAAAAGACGATTTCTAACATGATGTCAAAATAACTGTAAAGTATTTTCTAGTCTCATTTTTCACGTAAATATTTTGTCTATATTATATTATTATTTATGTTCATGTCGCCTTGTTTTCAGCGTGATTGCAATAGAAATATTAGAAGAAAATTGCAAATGTAAGGCAAGCCTATTTGAAAAATTTAAGCATATCTGTGCTTTAATTTATTTTATAATTCTAACTAAAATTATTTGAGGTCATGTTTACTCATAGATTTGTTTGTATTGAATAGTAGTACCACTACATACAAAACTTAGCTGATTTACAAATACCATTTTAAGTAATTTCTAAATGTATTGAAACTCATAATTACACATGTTTTTTTACTGCATTTATCCACTTTTATCGTTTAAAGTGAGTAGTATCCGTGGGAAAGTAATAGAATTTGATTTATTTTTCTTTTTCTTTGAAGTGTTCGAGCATTCACAAACACGACATATATTTTCATTTAGTAATTATGATTTTTTCACTTCTCAAATGAGATTGTTTTTTATCGTGAAGTGTCAATTTCAAGTAATGATTCCGAGAAAACTTCGAATTTGCGCCACCAGATGGCAGACCCTTTGTCGTGCACGTTCCCTATTGGCGAAGTGACTGAAGCATGGATAGAGCTTAAAAATATGATTGTGGGTGAGAATGTACGACTGCGTGAGATCGAGTATTCACTGGATGATTTAAGGAAGTTTAAAGCTCGTTATGAAATGGCAATATCTACAGCTCATTTTGTAGCAAACTTACTATATCGTAAGTACAGGGGCGAAAACCTCACGAGTGAAGATATTTCTGAGGCTATATTATTTATAGAAGCTTATCACAAAGTGCCGATGCCCTATGTTGTTAAATACAGGGCAATGACGGATCCCTTTCATAACTTTCTATTTGAAGGTCATGTAGTAAATCACGTCGGACCTCTCGAATGGTGGCAATTTTGATTGATTTGAAATTGAAATTTTGAATATTCTAATGCATGTTTCATATAAATATATCTTGTCACATATAAATCTTGGTAATTAGATCTTTGATTGAATAAATTACTTTTCACAAAAATATTTTTTTATTTAATTACAATGTCAGTAAAAGTTCAAAAATATAACATAGCAATAGCATAGACTCAACTGGTTTTATGCCAAGCTATGAAGAGCCCTAAATATTAATGTATTTTCTTTTTATATCCATTAATTCGCCATAAAAAGTAGTTAAAGCTTGTTTTTTTCTTATTGTTTTATACAATGCTTAAAACTTGTTTTAATCTGTGTTTTTAAACGTGTGATCAAAAAACACGGTTTAAATTCAAACTTTCTTAAACACTATTTTAAGCATGTGTTTTAAAACAACTCGTTTTAATCATGCCAACCCTGGCTGTAACTGACAAATTGAGCGAATGCCTAATGTTTTATATTGGTTATGTTTCGTTTAGATGTAGACGAGATGTCGCCGGCATCGCGGTATATAGCGATGGCACGACAAGGGCTACTCGGATGTGACTCGCAGGAAACACCAAAACGTGTGGGTGACCTCAAAGAGGATGCTAGACTAGGTATGTTTTTAGTGGTAAGTTGAATCGGAGTAATTGTATGAAGTGTGTTTTTATAATATTGAACACTTCCCTATGTCCAGCTGCAGACTGCGCAGTGAGGACCCCGACACTGGAGGACGCGCTGTCGTCGCCCAACCTGGCCGCGCTCAGCCCGCGCACGCGGCGCCGCCTGCAGGCGCTGCGGCGCGGGGACATGCCGTCCGACCCCGTGCGCACGCCCACCGACCCTTGTGCGTATTAGCTCTTATACACAACTGCGCAGCGAGGACCCCGCCACTGGAGGACGCGCTGTCGTCGCCCAACCTGGCCGCGCTCAGCCCGCGCACGCGGCGCCGCCTGCAGGCGCTGCGGCGCGGGGACATGCCGTCCGACCCCGTGCGCACGCCCACCGACCCTTGTGCGTATTAGCTCTTATACACAACTGCGCAGCGAGGACCCCGCCACTGGAGGACGCGCTGTCGTCGCCCAACCTGGCCGCGCTCAGCCCGCGCACGCGGCGCCGCCTGCAGGCGCTGCGGCGCGGGGACATGCCGTCCGACCCCGTGCGCACGCCCACCGACCCTTGTGCGTATTAGCTCTTATACACAACTGCGCAGCGAGGACCCCGCCACTGGAGGACGCGCTGTCGTCGCCCAACCTGGCCGCGCTCAGCCCGCGCACGCGGCGCCGCCTGCAGGCGCTGCGGCGCGGGGACATGCCGTCCGACCCCGTGCGCACGCCCACCGACCCTTGTGCGTATTAGCTCTTATACACAACTGCGCAGCGAGGACCCCGCCACTGGAGGACGCGCTGTCGTCGCCCAACCTGGCCGCGCTCAGCCCGCGCACGCGGCGCCGCCTGCAGGCGCTGCGGCGCGGGGACATGCCGTCCGACCCCGTGCGCACGCCCACCGACCCTTGTGCGTATTAGCTCTTATACACAACTGCGCAGCGAGGACCCCGCCACTGGAGGACGCGCTGTCGTCGCCCAACCTGGCCGCGCTCAGCCCGCGCACGCGGCGCCGCCTGCAGGCGCTGCGGTGCGGGGACATGCCGTCCGACCCCGTGCGCACGCCCACCGACCCTTGTGCGTATTAGCTCTTATACACAACTGCGCAGTGAGGACCCCGCCACTGGAGGACGCGCTGTCGTCGCCCAACCTGGCCGCGCTCAGCCCGCGCACGCGGCGCCGCCTGCAGGCGCTGCGGCGCGGGGACATGCCGTCCGACCCCGTGCGCACGCCCACCGACCCTTGTGCGTATTAGCTCTTATACACAACTGCGCATACATGTGTTGCCCTTGCAGCAGGCTTAGCACGAGAGCGTTTTGTCGTAATAGAACGGCCGCGCAGGGCTGGCTGGCACTCGGGGACGCAGAGGCCAGTTTAATGGCCAATCATCCACACGACCATCACCTAAAGCACTTTTCAGGGCCAACACAACCGGAATATCTAAATTCCAATCATAACTGCTTCTAAACTCGACCTCAACGTCAGCTATATGAGCCCGCCTTGAGCGTCATCTCGGTTAACATTGAGGGTTTTTCTGCAGACAGAGCCGGTTCTTTCTGAACTCTACCACGCACTGTGACATTATCTGTGTCCAGGAAACCCACCGAGATCACGACCAATCGAGGCCGCAAATTCGTAAAGATATGTAACAGTAGGAGGGAGTATATGTAACAAAAATTGTAAAGATTAAGCGTGAAATAATTTAGAAATATTTCGGCTTAGTAAAAATTACACATGGTCTCAAAAATCGTAAACCTCTTTATGGTAAACTAGTCAATCAGTCCGATCCAGTCGGTTTCTTTCTGCCCTCTACCAGCAATGCCCTAAGCCGAGGTTCGTACCGTACAGGGGCTGGCCTTAGCGAGAAGTCGCTATAGTTTTAAGTGTTTAAGTCCTGGCTGCAGGGGCGTACCAATAGAAAATGGCGTCTACACTCAGAAAAGCTAGGTCGCACTAATGCCTTCAATAACGAAGGTATTCATTTTAACATGCTAAAAAAATGCTTACAATGCTGCAAGTTTAAGAGAAATAGAAATATGCAGGTTTGGAAATACGCTTTCATCCCCGTACTGCACAATATATTCAAGTAGCTCTTCAGGTTTCTTAGATATAGGTAACAGTATGAAATGGTTTATTAATGTGTTTCCTTTTTTAAATTAATAATTGGCGAGTTTTTGCGCCCCCCTTCGATAGGCGCCCAGGGCTCGTGCCCTGCCTGCCCCAACCTAGTTACGCCTCTGCCTGGCTGGAAGCCTTCATTTATTAAGGTTACCTGCCACAGTCAGGTCCGGTTAAGAAGCCGACAACCTCATAGGTTGACCTGCGAGATGTCACTAAAAAAAACGGCACTAGTCAGTCGCAGCTCAGCCACCAAAGAGGGAACATCGAAAGGAAGAAACAAGCCGAAATCTGCGGACAAGACTTGAAACAAGAAGTTCTTTATTTTGTCTCCTCTTCGAATCCGCGTCTCCCCGTGGTCCCTGTGGTTTGTACTACCTATGTTACGCATTCAGGGGTGCGTGGTGACGTGTGCCGCCAGTAGAGTCGCGGTACTCAGTAAGTAGAGAGCGCACGTCAGCTATAGTGGGAGAAGTCCCAGGGCGAGTGCGGATGCTCATCGCCATTAGGTATTTCTTACTAAAAAAGGAACTAAACGCGAACAATATCTTTAAGTTACTGTTCTAAATAAACGTACATTTGGAATTCACTTCCTAAAACCACTTGACTTTAATTTAGAAATTGCAGAATTTGTACGCCGTCTTTTTTATTAGTAGATAGTGTAGGGCAAGGCAACGGTCCTACCGCATGCAGCTAAAGTCATGGTTAATTTTATGATTTTAACCATTTTCTTACGCCTAAATGAATTTATTACGTATTTATTGATTTATTTTTATCCCTTACATGTAGTTTTGTGGTACGTACTTATTTATTTATTTGTTAGTAATGTTAGTTTTTTTACATAAATAAGGATAGTATTGTGAGGTGTAAGGGGCGCCTATTGCGGCGAAACCCTCCTCCAAACCATTCCAGATGTGCCATGAATTTGTTACGTTACAATTACTCAATTAAAAACTATTTATATGATAATTATTAGCTGCGTTATTTAAAGGATAAAGCATTTTAATTCCTTATTACCGGTTTATCGTAATGAGTCAAACAATGCTATTCCGGCCCGTAACGTAGGTTCACGTGTAATAAAATATTCGCGGGGCAATCCCAAGTTGACACTATTGTTTTCATGAGTACCGAATCACGTGACTGCAAAAAAGACATTGGAATTTAGATTGGAATTAAAATTAGTTTAAAGGCTAAGCCCCCTGATTCTACACCCAGTATTGGCTCTAGATGATCTTAAAATCTTGAGGCGTGAACGTTTTCTTACTTTAGACATCTACTTCATTATATGTGTCAATATCTTTCTCTTTCATTTATTTAATACTTCACGCACAGAAATGTACAGTGGCGGACTTAATGCCAAAGGCATTTTCTACCAGTCGACCTTTAGGTGATGCAGAGACAAACAGTGGTAGGTGCAATTACTCGTGTTTTGAATATTTATTCAAATATAAGTAAATATAGGTACTAATATTATTATACTCATACATATGATATACATACTTAATTAAATATAACCAAAAATAAACATACTTAAATACACATAAATTTAATAAAATAAATAAGACAAACAATGGGAAAACATTATCGTTGTGAAGATACTGCCAGCTTCTTTTGAATGTGCTCGCGAACTTTCACTTTAAAGGACAACCGGTTGGTTGCTATCCTGATTTCCAAGGGGAGCGCATTCCACAGAGATATAGACTGAACGAAGAAGGAAGAGTGAATAAAGTCTGTACGGTGAGTGGGACATTGAAGAAGGCGATTGTTAGAAGAACGAAGATTTTTGTTGTGGTTGACACAAATGTACTGAAAGTGAGGGGCTAGATAGCTAGGGGAAGTTGGAGAGTCAAGAAAAGAAAACAAGGTGGTCAACGCCCTTTGCTCTCTGCGCTGGCGATTGGGCAACCACTTTAGAAGCGACCGTTGCGCAGAGACATGCTCATATTTACGCAGATTGAACACGAATCGAATGCAGTAATTGAGAAGACGGTCAAGTTTGTCGAGGAGATCAGCATTCAGATCGTAGTAGCACACATCACCGTAATCGATGATAGGGAAAATTAGGGACTGCACAAGCATTGTCTTCGTACTCGTTGGTAATAAATTTTTCAGCCGGTACAGAGCACGCAGCGTTCCAGTAACCTTCTGGCTGACCCTAGCGACTTGAGTACGCCAGTTTAGGGTACTATCAATGTGCAAGCCTAGGTCCTTCACATCAGTACTAAATGGAACGACCGAACCATCGAAGAGTACTGGTGGTAAGGTTGTACTATCAAGTTTACTCATACTCCGAGAACTACCTATGATGATTGCTTGACACTTCGAAGGGTTAACTGCTACCCCAAATCGATCAGACCAGGCTTTTACAGCTATCAAGTCTCTATTCAGTCTGTCGATTTCATTCTGATACTGAAGGTAGCGTCTGGTCTATAATAGTTTTGCCCAAAGTGTCCACTATTGACTAATTATGTATGTTTGTCTTAGAGCTGATTTTTCCAACGCCAGATATCTTTTATCCGTGAAAGAAATTTTTATCTGAGTTTTTTTGATAGAAAAGTCAGCTCAGGGCATTATGTTGACTGTTGTCTGATGTTGTTGCCTCTTACTCATCTGCAGTCGACAAGAACCCATCGACACCGGACAGTGCATTCGGAGCAGCATTACGGCCCGGATCCGGCAGAATGTCACCGGACGCCCGGAAGAGACTCTGGAAGTTCGTGGACGGTCTACCCAGCAAGCAGCCCGAGCCGGTTATACGGGATAAGCATACGGTGAGTTAGATTTTAAGCCTATAGGAATGATTTATCTAAATCCAGGGATACTTTCCTTAGATTCGCCACCAATTACATTAAACATAACATGCAAATACACCTATTGGAAGCCTTTGGAGATTTGTCATAAATTACTACAGGTATATGGTTTTACGTTTTGTGAAACATATCTTTTAAAATGAGATAGGGAAGAGCAGTCTTTCGGAGTATTTAAAGGCTTTGACTTCAGTATTTAAGTCTCGGGTAATAACCCGACGTAACGTATGTATTTAAACTAATAAGTTTAAATATTTTGACGACCCGGTGAAAACGTTCCTGATATATAGATAATATGTAAATACAACGTTTTATTTGCATACCATAAATAATAATGAATAGTAATTAAAAATTATCTTCTGTATGAAATACGTTGTTCCTGCACTAATATTTTATTTGCATACTATAAATAATAATGAATAGTAATTAAAAATTATCTTCTGTATGAAATACATTGTTCCTGCACTAATATTTTATTTGCATACCATAAATAATAATGAATAGTAATTAAAAATTATCTTCTGTATGAAATACGTTGTTCCTGCACTAATATTAAACTTAGTATTTTTGCAGCCACTATCAGAGATCCGCAACAGATTTCTCGCCCAGTTCAATGGTGATGCAGCGACACCACCTTCAGAACACTCCGTAGCACCCAGAAAACTACAACTACAGGTAAAGATAATGTAATTTACGAGCACGCGTCATATGACTCGTATGAGTATTGTAATAAGGTATACATTGGAATCATTAACGCGTGGTCATGAAATGCAACTTCTGTAAGAACAAAGTTAGGTTTTCCAGAAAATTTTACGTTCTTTTTTCGGTAGGTTAGTTGCTTGTATAAATCGGTCATTTAAAACATTTATACTTGTAGGTACTTTATTTTTGCAGGATCAATGTGAGACCCCGCCAGCCAAGGTGGCCAAATTTACACCGGATCAGGTAAGAATATTATAGTTAGAACCTAAATTCATTCACTGAGATTTTTTTTTTACTGATTTTACAAGAAATCATCATTTCAGCCGAAAGACGTCCACTGCTGGACATAGGCCTCCCCCAAGCTCCGCCACTTCGACCGGTTCTGTGCTTCCCGCATCCAGCGGACTCCTGCGGCCCTCACAAGGTCATCGGTCCACCTTGTGGGAGGCCTTCCAACTTTACGTCTTCCGGTGCGCGGTCGCCACTCCAGAACTTTTCGACCCCATCGGCCATCCGTTCTGCGTGCAATGTGCCCTACCCACTGCCACTTAAGTTTGGCAATTCTTCGGGCTATGTCGGTTACCTTGGTTCTCCTGCGGATCTCCTCATTCCTGATTCGATCACGCAGGGAAACTCCAAACAGCCCTCTCCATTGCCCTTTGGGTGACTTTAAACCTTCTTATGAGGCCCATTGTGAGCGACCACGTTTCGGTCCCATATGTCATCACTGGCAACACACACTGGTCGAAGACTTTCGTCTTGAGACACTGCGGTATGTGGGACGAGAAGATATTGCGAAGCTTCCCGAACGCTGCCCAACCGAGTCGGATTCGACGATTGACCTCTTTCTCGAAGTTGGACCTACCTAACTGGACAGATTGTCCTAGGTAAACGTACTCGTCCACAACTTCGAGTGCAGCGCCTCCGACCGTCATGAGAGTGGGTGTTACACGGGCATTAAACATGACCTTTGTCTTGTCCATGTTCATTTTAAGATCCACTCTTTCGGAAGCTCTATTGAGCATCGAGCATTGTACTGAGGTCCTCCATGGTCTCAGCCATGACAACTATATCATCGGCAAACCGAAGGTGAGTGATGTACTCGCCATTGATGTTGATGCCAGCCCCTTTCCAGTCCAGAACCTTGAAGACATCCTCTAGTGCAGCAGTGAAGAGTTTCGGAGAGATAACATCTCCCTGTCTAACACCTCGCTGCAGAAGGATATGTATCGAGGTCTGGTCCTGGAGTCGGACTGACATAGTGGCGTTTTCGTACAGACACTTCAACACCTCGATGTACCGATAGTCGATCTGGCACCGTTGGAGGGACTGCAGTACAGCCCATGTCTCGATCGAATCGAAGGCTTTTTCATAGTCCACAAACGCTAAACATAGAGGCAGGTTATACTCTTCGGTCTTCTGTATAACCTGCCGCAGCGTATGTATGTGGTCTACTGTGCTAAAGCCTTTACGGAACCCGGCCTGTTCGGGAGGCTGGAAGTCGTCAAACCTGCGCGCTAGACGGTTCGTGATGACTCCGGAAAACAGCTTGTAGACATGGCTCAGAAGTGAGATGGGCCTATAATTCTTAAGAAGGGCGATAATGCCCTTCTTAAGAAAGAAAAGTACCACCACACCTCTGTTCCATGCCTGTGGCGTTTTGCCCTCGAGTATGACGGAATCAAACAGCTTCTGGAGGGCCTTAAGAACGGGTTTTCCACCGGCCTTTAGGAGCTCAGCCGTAATTCCGTCATCACCCGGCGCCTTGTTGTTTTTGAGCTGCTTCAGAGCCATCCTAATCTCGTACAAGTTGACGTCCGGGATATCTTCAGTATAGTGTCGGGTCAATCTAGCTCTTGGGTCGTTAGCCAGATTTGTAACGGGGTTTCTTGTTGACGTGTATAACTGTCCATAGAACCTCTCAATCTCTCTCAACAGCTCAGGCTTGGTGGATACGATCCTGCCTTCATCGGTCTTCAGTTTCGTAAGCAGACTCTGCCCAATAGACAGATCCCTAGCAAAGACCTTGGAGCCTTTATTCCGCTCTATCGCGTCTTTAATACGTTCTGTATTAAAGCGGCGGAGGTCGCTTTTCAAGGACTTAGAGATCTGTCTATTAAGCTGCCGGTACTCGAGTGCGTCGTCTGAAGACTGCAGAACCATCTCGCGCCTCTCCTTCATGAGCTGCAAAGTAGGATCAGAGAGCCTCTTATTTTTGTCGATACGACGGGTCTTGAAAAACTTAGACCCGACCGTATGGACAGTTTCCACGAACCCATCGCTAAAATCGTCCACAGAGCTCCCTAGACACTCGAAACGATTCTGGAGCTCGAGTTGAAAGCTTTCGGAGTTTTGGACTTGGATCGGTGCTGGACGGAGCGTAGACTTCATTAGTCGAGGTCTTTCCAGCTTGATATTGAGATTCAATGTGCCTCTTACCAAACGGTGATCACTACCAGTTTTCACCGCGTTGATCACAGAGACATCATTGAATACTTGCTTCTTCGTCGACATAATGAAGTCAATCTCATTTTTGGTAGCACCATCAGGACTCTGCCAGGTCCACTTCCTGTGCTCACGTTTTTTGAAGAAGGAGTTCATCATAAAGAAGCCTTCCTTCTCCATAAAACTAGCCAGTAGGTGACCCCGGTGGTTCCTACGTCCAACTCCAAATTGCCCCACTCGCAGCTCATCATCGCTTCGTTTGCCTAGTTTCGCATTGAAGTCCCCCATGACAACGGTGAAGTGAGTTTTGGAACCATGCATGGCTCTGGAAATATCCTCATACATAGTCTCCACCTCATCGTCGGGGTGTGACGAGGTCGGGGCGTAAACCTGTATGACCTTCAGCGAATACCTTGCGGATATTCTGAGTATAAGGAACGCCACCCTGGTCGACACACTCTCGATCTTCACCACGTTGCTCACAAGGGACTTATGGACGATAAACCCGACACCACCTTGGGACTGCTGGTCGCCCTCCCGGAAATAGAGCAAGTTACCAGATTTGAGGATTATCGAGTCCTCCCCCTCTCGTCGGACTTCAGATAGTCCTACTATATCCCACCGTAACCTGCTCAATCCTTCCTCGAGTTCGACGATCTCGTCGGTCCGGAGTGTACGCGTGTTATATGTTGCCAGGTCCAGTTTTCGGTGATTGTGGTAGCCGGATCTCTTCCGGGGATTGTTCGCACCCCTTGCCTCACCGTGGCCTTGGCCGCTACCGTAGCCAAGGGTAGGTGGGCCGCCGGGCACTAGGGGCCATTTACTTTTTGTGCTTGTCATGTTGGGGGGGTTTGCCATAATCGCCACGCTTGGCAGGCGGGTTGGCGATCGCAGTATGGTGGTAAAATGCATAGAGAATTCTGCTGCCCATTCTCTAGTAAGTCCCTTAGTCGCCTTCTACGACACCCACTGGAAGAAATGGGATGATGCTATTCTTTTACGCCCGGCACCACACGGGACAAGAAATAGTAAAACTAAATAACTTACTTAGTGGTAAAATGGTAATGGTTTTGAGTATGTGGTGTGTCTAATGATACCGTTGTTTAAATCCGGTAGTACATCAGACCCTATAGACCTACATATTTCAGTGCTACTTTACCTTTAGTAAATTTTTTGAAAACCTTATTTTAGAACAAATGCAAAGATCTTTTATTAACATAGATTCCTACATAACAAACAGTTCAGTGTTACAAGGGTTCGTCGATTACTGATTAGTGTTGAACTTGTAGGACATGTTTATAATGCATTGGAGGATAAATGTGATGCTTTGGGCATCTTTTGCGATTTGTCTAAGGAATTCGATCGCGGTTTTTAATAAACATTAATCAGGAAACTGCACTGCTATGGAATCCGGAACGCCTATCTGGATCTTGTTATTTCATATTTATTTGTTTATTTTATTATTTATGTACACACATCAAAAAAAGTTTGTGATCACTTTGAAAAATCGAATTTTTTTTTTGTACGTTAGATTATATTATGATTTCTTCTTCTTTTTAGATTCTTTATTTAAAAATATAGATTCAGAATATAAAACAATAAAACAGTTCAATGGTTTTTCCATATAAAAAGGCTTTCAGTCCTAGCTTACGCTCATTCAGAAATCTGATTTAGTCAATTTAAAATACTTTTTTGCGGAAACTTGTGATCGAAAAAATGCCAAGAGGATTATCAGAAGTTTTATAGATAAATTGTTTATTTGGTGCATACAAAAGACACTACACAACATACAAAGCACGATGAGATAAAAACTAATTACATTAAAAGATTAAGGTTGCCAACATACTAAAAAACAAGTACATAAGTATAGTGACATCGGACATCTTTACGATTTAAAAAAAACAACAAAAATGCTCGGTTTTGTATACAAATTCAGTAGTGGTAATGATATTACGTCATATTGGACTTGTGTTAGTATATTACTTCAAGATCTGGGATTTTTATTGTTGTTTATAATATTTTAAATCCGAATTGTCACATTTTAAATTGCGTGTCTGATAAACATGTGTGTGATATTTGCGAAAAGAAAAATGTAACCACGCACGATTGCCGCGAAACTTCGACGATGGATATTAAAAAACTTAATTACCACTGTTTATGTAACTTGAACAATGGATGAATTTGTCAAGTAATTAAATTATGTATGTTGCCACTGCCCCGCGGTTGAGTTTGGACGTTTGCAATCCTCAATAATTATGTTTTTTAGCCTCGAACACCACCATCATCAGAATGGCGATTAGCGCATTTACAAATTTCGATAAAAAAAAAGGAAATTAATACACTAGCACGCACAGATGACTGCCGGGATCAACGGCTTTACGTGCTTTCGGAGGCACGGAGGGGTCTTGGTAAGTAAAGATGGACGCCCATCCACGGGCCAACCGAATAAGTGTTTGTGCCAAATAAATATATTGCATACATACATTATCGGATTCAGAGAGTTGATGTTAACGGAAAAAAGGTCACCTGGATCTGTAGCAACAATGGGGGTCCCCCAGGGTTCAATTCTTGGCCCATTTTTGTTTCTTATTTAGCCACTTACCTGATTAAGGGTAATCATGATATAGTGTTTACACCGTTTTTCAATTGCTATTAAACTAAATTCTTTGAAATCATTCAAATACACATTCAAGCTACTAGCATGAGTCTTAAATTTGAGTTACAATCTAGGATTTTACCGTTAATTAACGTCTTGCTATTCAGAGTCCAGGATGCATGAGCGCCCCAGGTTCAGAAGACACTCCTAAAAGCGTATCATCAGCATCCATTCCTGCCGCCGTAGACGCGCAGCTACAGCGACTGAGTGCGGCGCTGACGGGACGACTTAGCTCCCAGCGCGCTCGACGGAACAGGGACTCGGTACCTTCTGCACCTGTGCCTAGTAAGTGTATCAAGTTTGATGGTTCTTGTCAGAGGTTTACCTATGATACACCCTCATTCCGCCTGTTATGTTTAAGTCCCATGTAATAGGGAGCGAGCCATTGCCAACAACCGGGCACTAATCCGGACTCTGGGTTACTAGTGAAAAAATCCAGATAGAAAATCCCAATAACACTGCCCGACCTGAAGTAGCGCTTGCGACCACTAGACCAACGAGGCAGTCAAGCGGTTTTCTTATGTGTATGATGAAATATCAATAAAGCAATATCAGAACAGTCCGGATGAGACGCAGCCGTTTTACTCGGAGACTACTTGCGTGCGTGAGCAGCTCTAATAACGTCCAAAACTGCATTACTGTTCTAGCTCCAGACTCGGAGCCGGCGCCCGAATCTCAACCGAACACAGTGGGCTGGGACGACACCGCGCCCGCGCCTCTGCCGGACGAGCCCGGCCCAGGCACGGCCATGCAAGCACTGGGCAAGAGGTTCATGCTGTCTTCTAATGTCGATGTGAGTCTATTAACTCAATGCTTCATGCATAAAATCAGCCAGATCAAGACACTTTCAACAGTGTGGCAATAAATCACGAAATATTATACGCAATATTTTTTATTAAGTTTGTTATTTTCCTAAAATTATGTTTTTTTTTTTTTGTTTACACAATCAGACATACATAAACTCATACCTTCTTTTCATGGGGGTAGGCGGAACCTACAGAACGCTGGTTTCGAGTCACCTGACCATTTTTTTTGGTCATATGTTTATAAGGCTCTTAATGAGATGCTGTGCAAAATCAAAATTCATATAATCAAACTAGGCTGAGAGTCAGCACTTTTTGAAATGTTATATCTTTAGGGATATACTGGTGCCAAATAAAGTCCCAATAAAAGCAAATTACATATATTTCTTCAAATTGATGTGTCTTATACAGAGGTTCTGACGCAAGTGAATATGACAGTTAATTTAACTATTAACATATGCAAAGCGCCTGCGCTAATTAGATTAGCAACGGATATGCTATGAGCTGATTATTGCGTTTCTAGGTACGGAAGGCCTTAAGCCTGAACATATTCCCGGCCGTTGAAATATCAATTTCAACAATCTTCAAGTTCTTCGGTCGTGCAAAGTTTGCAGAGCCGAACTAATGAGCGTCGCACGTTGCCCTTGGTTGTGCGAATGTCTGCTACTCTGGCTATTCCGTCAGGTCCAGTTATGAGGCGAACGACACGGCCAAGCTTCCATGCAAGCGGCGGTGCATTGTCATCTGCCAAAAGCACCATGTCTCCAATGTCCAGCTTTGATGTATTTTGTCGCCACTTCGTGCGTTGCTGCAACTCGGATAGGTATTCCTTCTGCCATCTTTTCCAAAAATGGCTCCGGACTCACTCTAGTCGTTTATAGCGGCATATCTGACTCTCCTTGACGTTTGTCAGATTTGGTGTCGGCAGAGCGGTCAGCGGTCTCCCAATGATAAAGTGCCCTGGGGAGAGGGGGCACAAGGGACGGCTATAGTATAAAAAATACGGTGAACTAGACTTAGCATACTCATATTTAAAGCATTTAACCACTAAAATAAATCAACATTAAAATATTTTTGAACATTTTGAGGATTAAAAAAAAAAAACAGAAATTGTGCCGCAACATGAAGTATGTCAAATATTACAAATAAATGGTACTATATCTGTGTGTAAGGATATAATGGCGAACCTGATTCCAGAGATAGCCTCATTTTTCATGGCAGCTCCATACAAAGGAGAATGACAAAAAGTGGTACCAAATTTTGTATTTTTTACGACCTTCTGCGCCGGGGATTTGATTTTCGAATAGGGAATTTAATTTTAAGTTAAAAAGTTATTGTATTGCAATGCACGTTTCCGTAAACACTTTCTTCTTCCTTCTAATGTCGTTCCGTTTTACATGATTTGTACATTTTGATCCTGATTATGATCCTTTTCACAAAATCATATAAAATAATAATAAGTAAGCGACTTTACATGTAACTGTATGTAATAACTTAGTGATTAATTGTAATATTACAATTATAATTAATCCTTTGTGCTCAGTCTTTCTCTGGTTTTATTATTTATTTTTTATCTATGGGTTATTTGGCCGATTGCATCCGCACCGGTCATAGAGATGTCGAACGCAATTGAATCGATTTGCGATAACATCGGGCTCAGAGATATCTATTTTCGATTAATCTACTCGCTAGTAAATTTTTATTTATAGAATAGACGAAATAAGTTTAAGCTGGATAAACATTTTACATATTGTAGCTATTTAGCTTTGTGTTCTGCAACCACAATATTGCCGTCACCGGAAGAGTTTTGATTATAATCGATTAATGACATAAAATATGTCTGATTTATTGTAGAATTCAATGAAATGGCGTATATTTTATTGAATCGATTTAATGTTTATGATCGATTAAAAAAATGGTTTCTTTTACTCGTAAAGATTTATCGATTTTAGATCGATATCGCATCCCTAGCCGGCCTGGCTTATGATGTTTGACATTTGTACAGTGTTTATTGTTTTATTTGATGCAACATTTATCTTTTATTTATGTATGTGCCAGCCCCTCTAATACATCTGTGTTTTGAGTTTTGTGTTGATTTAGTGAAGCTTTGTTAGTTTATTGAGAAGTAGAACTTTTTGCATTTTATTGTGAAAATGTCGAGACGTGGGCCAACCGGTGTATCAATATAGTTTTAGGTTATCTTCGATTTTATGAAATTACTTTGGAGCGCGAATTTTGTTTACAAAAAGAACATTTGTAGGAGTTAACATGTTATATGTAGTCTATAAAAAAACAAAGTTTTATTTTGATGTACGGAATTCCATACATCAATTGGCATTGTCCTTTTTCTTAAAAAAAATATAACTCCTTCATTTGTACACGAAATTGCCCCATACGAAATTTTATAGAATAGTACCTAATGATCAGCAGAATCAATTTGTACACGAAATTGCCCCATACGAAATTATATAGAATAGTACCTAATGATCAGCAGAATCAATTTTATAGAATAGTACCTAATGATCAGCAGAATCAATTTCTAGCCAAAAAAAGGACCCTTCAAAATTCGAGTCTATGTCTATGAAAGGCGATTTTCAGTCCACCGTAGGCCGTCCCGTTGGCCGAACATTAATAAAATTGTTTCGCGTATTTGATATGTTAAATTATCTCTTAACCTATGCAACCACCCCGCCCAGTGGGTTCCCGGATTGTCGTTGCGGGGGGGCTCAGTAGCCGTGGTCACCCTCCCACGGTGAAGGGAAGAGGAACCCCAGGGTGGGGCCGCTCGTCAGGGCTTTTGCCTCCAAGCCGACGATGTAGCGGCCAAAAACTAGGTTGCGATGAGGTGCATCGCAACTGAGGCGGCCGCGATGTCGAATGGGAGGCATCGTGGCTGAGGGTTATAGGCTGTGGCGGAGGAGGAGTGCCAGTACTTCTGAGTAGTGCTCTTCCCTTCCGTGGCCTGGACGGGGCCGCCACCGCTTGATGGCGGACGCGGTGGGGCCGCAGGGGAAGAGGAGTGTCGGTATAGCGTTGGCCGCTCTCCCTATCCCCTGCGGCTGAAAAGTGGTAGGCGGCGGGGCCACTGCGCTGACCCGTCACAAGGGGACCAAGGGTGCCAGACACGGGGTCGTCTGGGGCCCTTGTGCTACTTGGTTCCTGGGGTGGTCACGGCGTGCCATGTGTCCTGCGCCGAACTGGTGGGGTCCGCAAGGGCCGATGCCTGCCAGGGGTGCGGGTTGTTCGAAAGAGATACCGTCGCCCCTGGCACACAGGCAACTGAGGGAACACGGGTGGGTTTTAGTCAGTAAAAGTCTGACACGCCCTCCTGCTCCACCCAGAGCGGGAGAAGTTATTTGATGATGTCCCACTCTCAAAAAAAAAACCTATACAACCAAAAAACATACTGAAACACAAATTTTATCTAAATAAAATATCCTTGCTGATAAAGCAATTTATTTCTAGCACTTGAGGCGATAAAACTTATTTTGATAATAATTCATAATTGTTGATAATATGACCAATAAACATGACCTAACGATTTTAATTATTTTTTTAATAAGTATTAATAAAAATACTTTTCGTGACTTAAATATAAAGGTTATACATATGCAAACGTTGACTTTTTTGTAGCCATTATCAAGCTCTACAACTTTTCTCTAGAACTCCATCATATTTCTCTCATCGTTAAGGCAGCGTTCGTGAGAAACGTTTTCGTTCGACCGTTTTTCTCCGACTTTGCAAATCCGGCTACCACGAAATAGTCTTTTCATTTTTCGGGTTAATATTATAGCCTATGACATTAACAAATAATGTGGCTTTCCATTGGTAAAATCATTTTTAAAATCGGTTCAGTAGATACAGAGATTACCCCCTACAAACTCTCAAACTTTACATCTTTATAATATGACTCTAGAAGTATAGATTATAAGTCGCCTTTCGTGTTTGTTTGTGTAACCACTTAGATCTTCTCAACTACACGATGGATTTCATTACATGTTCACCATAATTTAGAGCATGTATAAAATATTAATATTTAATGTATATAGCACAGAAATCTCTATATTATGACTTGTCCTTATTGCACCCGTGCGAAGCAGGTCCAGTGTTATCGAATTACATTCATCCTCCTTCCTCAGAATCGCGACGAAATAATGTCAATGATAGCCCACCTCGGCGGCGAAGTGTTCGAAGGGGCCGAGTTGGACCCTGAAGTTACGCACCTACTGTGTGCGGCGCCCGGCCGCAGTGAGAAGATGTTGGGTTCCATAGCGGCGGGCCGATGGGTTCTACATCCTGTTTATATCGCTAAGAGTCGAGCTGCGGGGAGCTTTCTGCCGGTGAGTGATCAATGTTTCATATCATATCTATGATGTGCGAGCACGGACGTGCCGAAGATGTTTGTGACGAGACGTAACCATGTCACGTAATCTGGAGGCGCTACATGGCTTTCTTGTTGCTGCGGGGCGAGGACGGCCTACTGTGACGTATCTTGAGTTACACAATCTATCACAGGGGCAATAGAACCGTTTTATCTTAAATTATAGCTCGGCAGCGTGAAATAATTTCATATTAGATGACATAAATTCTTAAAGTTTAGTTGGGAACATCTTATTTACTAATATGGGCGCACCCATTTTGTCACAAATATTAAATTTTTACCCGTCACCAACACTACATTAGACATCGGTACCTTCTTACAATGTTTAAAATCTTTTTTAGTGGATCTCTCATCTTATAAAAATTTAGCGGTTCTTGGAAATGTGACTTTGACATCAGCAGTACATAACCCAAGCCCTGATCGCGGTTCCGACTATCTTAACTCAATAGCTTTTCATGGTCTTCTTCCTGCCCACTCTTACCCTATTCGCAAGTCCGTTTGTCTGGACCATGTCATGCTCAAAACGAACTCACTAGTGCTCACGGTAGTTATTGACTAGAATAAGAATAATATTTATCAATGGGATTTAATTCAATTTTATTTTTTTTGTATGACAACTAAAACTGTTCGTACTGTCAAACAGGATGCGTTCAGAAATTAATTTTGCTCGTTTCTAGTATTTATATGTAAATAATTTATGTACAAAATTTCAATGTATCATGAAAAATCACAAAGTTAAAAGCTTGTTATGTTACCTAGTTGTCTATACAAACATGGTCAACACCTGCGCTTCCCGCGCGTCCAGCGTCGTATTTTGTTCATTGATATTATTATCAATGAACACTAATCACTCAATGATCACTAATTATTTGGGTACCTAACCGTACGGCGATTGTAATGTAATTAACTGGTGATAACATATAACATGGTGTAAAAATGATTGGAATCGATTCAGTTACTTATTCTGAACAAACTAATTCAGGTTTCGCATATATACTAAAAATAATGTTGTAAACAAGGTGTTTTTTTTAATATCCCATAACGCTAGGGTGTGAATGAGACCATAGGAAAGAACCAACTGGCATATTAATTATTTATCAATTATAATTTTTTTGTTTTAATTTTTCGTACAAAATAATTCGACGAAGTCATGATTATTAATATAAAATACCCTTTCGTGAAATATGTTAAAGTCGCATTTTTTAGCTTTAAATATTAATTACTGAATTGAATGAAAATGAATTACTCGTATTTATCAATAAAACCTAGATACCTAGACACATCGACAGTCTAGTGTTAGTATTTTGTACGGTAATTTGGCCACGTCGCAAAAGTACAGATTCGTTATACGGGTGACAATTGTTGACCTAAATTAATTATGATTGATGATATCTTCGAAACTATGCATTTTTGGGCCACATACACACATCAAAAAAAGTGTGTGGTCACTAGACTCACTGACAGACAACGCAGCAAATATGAGCCGTATGATACGAGATTTGGCTCAGCAGGAAGAACTAGCTTCTCACGAGGACATACTTACATACGGCTGTTCGTCACAGATATAAATCCTTTGCGAATTTGAATGCAGAAGATATTACTGAGAAAGTGAAGTCGATATTGCGGTACTTCAAATACACTCACTTTGCATCTACCAAATACAAAGAAACTGGTAGAAACGCAATTGTTATACTACAACACGGGGGCTACTCTCAAACTCCGTCAACGTAAATACGGGCCCGTCCGAAAATAGTTCGAAACTACGAAGTGACTCCTACAGCTGATTAATTAACTTTTTTGGACGGGTAAAATAATATAGGGGGTAGGGACAACTGTCAAATCTGTAGTAATTAATTCTTAGTTGGGACCCCAAACTAATCATAGGTCCGTAAGTGATACAGAGTAGGGAACGCCTGTAACATCGACCGAGATTGCGGATTTCGTACTTAGAGAGTAGGTCCCCAGGTACGGTGGAACACAATGGCTGACTGCTTAAAAGTTTTTTTTAGAAATTTGGCATACACACATCAAAAAAAGATTGTAATCACTAGCATAAGCTAATATATTTTTTTAAATTTAACTTCATCAAGATAAATTCTTTGTTGTGTGTTTTCTTTAGAAATACCCTGTTTGAAATTAAAAAATAAAACTATTCTTTATAAAAAAAAAATGAGTAATTAATTACTCATTTTTACAGTCTTTTTCTTTCTATCAAATTTCTGTTACTTACATTATGATTAATCATAATGTAAGTAACAGAAATTTGATAGAAAGAAAAAGACTGTTTAACGAAACTTAAACAACAATTTTTTAATAAAAGGTTTATATTCAATATAATATAGCTCCTCCCCTGGCTCGAACACATGCGGTGATCCTCTTGGGCATGCTGAGAATCAAGTTATCCAGCATTTCTTGGGGTAACCTGTCCCATGCTTGAATAGCGGCTTCCCTGAGCTCTGGCACTGTCTGACGGAGAGCAGCATTGACTCGTTGAGCTCGATGGGCGGGCGCATTATCATCGACCAGTACAAATTGGTGCCCATGGTTTACTCGGAATGGTCTGACAATGACATCAATAGCAACTGCTCTATACATGTCTGCTGTCATGAAGCCTCGATACGGGATCACAGGCGTTCTAACTCCAATCATAATACCACCCCAAAAGGACACCGATTTCCCGCCTTGCTGAACTATTCTAGTGGCAGTTCTTTGCCTTTCACGGTCTCCTGGTCTTCTCCAGACACGGACACGTCGTTATCTGGATGAGTACTGATTCGCGATTCGGCAATGAAGAGACAGTTTTGCCATTTTTTTGAGAAAATAATTTCTTCTTCGTTTTGCCGAAGCCTAGCCCACTGCAATCTCCGTCGTTGTCGTTGCCGGGAATTCAGAGGAGCTCGCCAAGACCTCTGTGCTCGTAATCCAGCCTGGTGCAAGCAATTCCGAAAGGTCTGAGTGTTAACTTCAAGCCCAGAAGGGCCCGAACTTCTGCTTTTATTTTAGTAGCGTTGATTGTTGGGTCACGGGCTGCCAGCAATCGAATATAGGGCAGCAGTAAAAACAGTTGGGCGACCACTGCGGGGTCTGTCAGCAAAATTACCCATCCCGTGGTAACTGTGCAATGTGGTCACGACACAGGATTGGGATATAGCAACTCTGCGCGCTATTTCTCTCGTGGTGTATCCTTCTTCCCTCAAACTTACTATTCTTGCTCGTAAATATTCTGATAATCCTCTTGGCATAATTTTCAATCACAACTTTCCGCGAAAAAGTATTTTAAATTGACTAAATCAGATTTCTGAATGAGCGTAAGCTAGGACTGAGAGCCTTTTTACACGCTTTATATTAACTTCACTTGTTTGTTTGTATGTAACCGACTCCTTAGAGCGCGATTTTGAGCCACTTCAAACGGTCAGATTTCATTGAAACTTTGTAAACTTATCTAGGACCGATGACAATTCAATAATAAAAAAAAAAATGAAAAAATAGTAAAAAAACAATCACGTTTTTATAGTTAGCAGAACTAAAAAATAGAAAATAAATAATAGTTTAAAAAAACTAAAAAACACGCTTTAAAAATCAAACTAAAAAAGGAGAAAATAATTTAATTCAATTAAAAAGCGTGGGGTGCTTTTTTAAGGTGTTTTTATACCAATTAATGTCAAGCACCCCACTCTTTTTAATTGAATTAAATTATTTTCTCCTTTTTTAGTTTGGTTTTTAAAGCGTGTTTTTTAGTTTTTTAAACTATTATTTATTTCGGCGACGAGTGAGCTTTTTGAGGTATTTTTATAATCAATTAATGTCAAGTACTCCACGCTTTTTAAATGAATTAAATTATTTTCTCCTTTTTTAGTTTGGTTTTCAAAGCGTGTTTTTTAGTTTTTAAACTGTTATTTATTTTTATATGGAAAAACAATTGAACTGTTTTATATTCTAAATCTGTCTTAATTAAAGAATCTAAAAAGAAGAAGAAATCATAATATAATCTACCGTAACGAAAAAGATTTAGATTTTTCAAAGTTATCGCAAACTTTTTTTGATGTGTGTACTCTATTGGTATCATTTTTATTTATATAATATAACCCTAGAGTTGTGGGATACAAAAAAAAAACAGTGGCACTTCGGGAGTGCCGACAGAAGTGAAAACTTGAACAATTACGTGTGTATTTTCTAAATCGTCAATACAGGATTTCACATTGGGTCTTTGGGTCCTGATTGCTCTCGGTAAAAAATGATAAACGAGCGATCGACTTAAGTTATTAAATGTAACAGCACAGATTTTTACGATGAAAATACAAAGGGTAAGAAAGGGATAAAAGAATTAGAAGTTCCTAATGAAAGAAAGTACACATATATACACAGTATACATATAGCTCATGGAAAGCGTTCGGTGTCGATAACGCGAGTTCCATGATTTTTGTTTACCCAAATTTTCACATCAAAAAACATTGCATAAAGTTACTCACTGGCAAGTGTCATTGTTCCGTCCAGTTTTATGAGATAAGATAGGAATGCCGTCAGCTTATAAGTATTTTTATAAAATAATATATATTCGTAGTCCGCCTCGATCGGATCGAAACGTTGCCAGCGACGCAGCACTCATCACCCTTTTATTTTGTTACAACAGGAAGAAGAATACGAATGGGGCAACCCCCTAGCCACTAGCCTCCCGCCACTGTCGGGCGCCGAGCGCGTGCTGGCGCGTGCAGCGCATCGCTGGCGGGCGGCACGTGCACGCGGCGCGGCCGGCCCCTTCGCCGGCGTGTGGGCCCTCCTGCACGTGCCGGCGCCGCGCCGCCGCCTACTGGCGCGTCTGGTGCGCGCGGGCGACGGGCAGGCGCCGGACGACGAGTGAGTACTTACAGCTATGACACCTTCGCCGGCGTGGCGGCGCTCCTGCACGTGCCGGCGCCGCGCCGCCGCCTACTGGCGCGTCTGGTGCGCGCGGGCGACGGGCAGGCGCCGGACGACGAGTGAGTACTTACAGCTATGACACCTTCGCCGGCGTGGCGGCGCTCCTGCACGTGCCGGCGCCGCGCCGCCGCCTACTGGCGCGTCTGGTGCGCGCGGGCGACGGGCAGGCGCCGGACGACGAGTGAGTACTTACAGCTATGACACCTTCGCCGGCGTGGCGGCGCTCCTGCACGTGCCGGCGCCGCGCCGCCGCCTACTGGCGCGTCTGGTGCGCGCGGGCGACGGGCAGGCGCCGGACGACGAGTGAGTACTTACAGCTATGACACCTTCGCCGGCGTGGCGGCGCTCCTGCACGTGCCGGCGCCGCGCCGCCGCCTACTGGCGCGTCTGGTGCGCGCGGGCGACGGGCAGGCGCCGGACGACGAGTGAGTACTTACAGCTATGACACCTTCGCCGGCGTGGCGGCGCTCCTGCACGTGCCGGCGCCGCGCCGCCGCCTACTGGCGCGTCTGGTGCGCGCGGGCGACGGGCAGGCGCCGGACGACGAGTGAGTACTTACAGCTATGACACCTTCGCCGGCGTGGCGGCGCTCCTGCACGTGCCGGCGCCGCGCCGCCGCCTACTGGCGCGTCTGGTGCGCGCGGGCGACGGGCAGGCGCCGGACGACGAGTGAGTACTTACAGCTATGACACCTTCGCCGGCGTGGCGGCGCTCCTGCACGTGCCGGCGCCGCGCCGCCGCCTACTGGCGCGTCTGGTGCGCGCGGGCGACGGGCAGGCGCCGGACGACGAGTGAGTACTTACAGCTATGACACCTTCGCCGGCGTGGCGGCGCTCCTGCACGTGCCGGCGCCGCGCCGCCGCCTACTGGCGCGTCTGGTGCGCGCGGGCGACGGGCAGGCGCCGGACGACGAGTGAGTACTTACAGCTATGACACCTTCGCCGGCGTGGCGGCGCTCCTGCACGTGCCGGCGCCGCGCCGCCGCCTACTGGCGCGTCTGGTGCGCGCGGGCGACGGGCAGGCGCCGGACGACGAGTGAGTACTTACAGCTATGACACCTTCGCCGGCGTGGCGGCGCTCCTGCACGTGCCGGCGCCGCGCCGCCGCCTACTGGCGCGTCTGGTGCGCGCGGGCGACGGGCAGGCGCCGGACGACGAGTGAGTACTTACAGCTATGACACCTTCGCCGGCGTGGCGGCGCTCCTGCACGTGCCGGCGCCGCGCCGCCGCCTACTGGCGCGTCTGGTGCGCGCGGGCGACGGGCAGGCGCCGGACGACGAGTGAGTACTTACAGCTATGACACCTTCGCCGGCGTGGCGGCGCTCCTGCACGTGCCGGCGCCGCGCCGCCGCCTACTGGCGCGTCTGGTGCGCGCGGGCGACGGGCAGGCGCCGGACGACGAGTGAGTACTTACAGCTATGACACCTTCGCCGGCGTGGCGGCGCTCCTGCACGTGCCGGCGCCGCGCCGCCGCCTACTGGCGCGTCTGGTGCGCGCGGGCGACGGGCAGGCGCCGGACGACGAGTGAGTACTTACAGCTATGACACCTTCGCCGGCGTGGCGGCGCTCCTGCACGTGCCGGCGCCGCGCCGCCGCCTACTGGCGCGTCTGGTGCGCGCGGGCGACGGGCAGGCGCCGGACGACGAGTGAGTACTTACAGCTATGACACCTTCGCCGGCGTGGCGGCGCTCCTGCACGTGCCGGCGCCGCGCCGCCGCCTACTGGCGCGTCTGGTGCGCGCGGGCGACGGGCAGGCGCCGGACGACGAGTGAGTACTTACAGCTATGACACCTTCGCCGGCGTGGCGGCGCTCCTGCACGTGCCGGCGCCGCGCCGCCGCCTACTGGCGCGTCTGGTGCGCGCGGGCGACGGGCAGGCGCCGGACGACGAGTGAGTACTTACAGCTATGACACCTTCGCCGGCGTGGCGGCGCTCCTGCACGTGCCGGCGCCGCGCCGCCGCCTACTGGCGCGTCTGGTGCGCGCGGGCGACGGGCAGGCGCCGGACGACGAGTGAGTACTTACAGCTATGACACCTTCGCCGGCGTGGCGGCGCTCCTGCACGTGCCGGCGCCGCGCCGCCGCCTACTGGCGCGTCTGGTGCGCGCGGGCGACGGGCAGGCGCCGGACGACGAGTGAGTACTTACAGCTATGACACCTTCGCCGGCGTGGCGGCGCTCCTGCACGTGCCGGCGCCGCGCCGCCGCCTACTGGCGCGTCTGGTGCGCGCGGGCGACGGGCAGGCGCCGGACGACGAGTGAGTACTTACAGCTATGACACCTTCGCCGGCGTGGCGGCGCTCCTGCACGTGCCGGCGCCGCGCCGCCGCCTACTGGCGCGTCTGGTGCGCGCGGGCGACGGGCAGGCGCCGGACGACGAGTGAGTACTTACAGCTATGACACCTTCGCCGGCGTGGCGGCGCTCCTGCACGTGCCGGCGCCGCGCCGCCGCCTACTGGCGCGTCTGGTGCGCGCGGGCGACGGGCAGGCGCCGGACGACGAGTGAGTACTTACAGCTATGACACCTTCGCCGGCGTGGCGGCGCTCCTGCACGTGCCGGCGCCGCGCCGCCGCCTACTGGCGCGTCTGGTGCGCGCGGGCGACGGGCAGGCGCCGGACGACGAGTGAGTACTTACAGCTATGACACCTTCGCCGGCGTGGCGGCGCTCCTGCACGTGCCGGCGCCGCGCCGCCGCCTACTGGCGCGTCTGGTGCGCGCGGGCGACGGGCAGGCGCCGGACGACGAGTGAGTACTTACAGCTATGACACCTTCGCCGGCGTGGCGGCGCTCCTGCACGTGCCGGCGCCGCGCCGCCGCCTACTGGCGCGTCTGGTGCGCGCGGGCGACGGGCAGGCGCCGGACGACGAGTGAGTACTTACAGCTATGACACCTTCGCCGGCGTGGCGGCGCTCCTGCACGTGCCGGCGCCGCGCCGCCGCCTACTGGCGCGTCTGGTGCGCGCGGGCGACGGGCAGGCGCCGGACGACGAGTGAGTACTTACAGCTATGACACCTTCGCCGGCGTGGCGGCGCTCCTGCACGTGCCGGCGCCGCGCCGCCGCCTACTGGCGCGTCTGGTGCGCGCGGGCGACGGGCAGGCGCCGGACGACGAGTGAGTACTTACAGCTATGACACCTTCGCCGGCGTGGCGGCGCTCCTGCACGTGCCGGCGCCGCGCCGCCGCCTACTGGCGCGTCTGGTGCGCGCGGGCGACGGGCAGGCGCCGGACGACGAGTGAGTACTTACAGCTATGACACCTTCGCCGGCGTGGCGGCGCTCCTGCACGTGCCGGCGCCGCGCCGCCGCCTACTGGCGCGTCTGGTGCGCGCGGGCGACGGGCAGGCGCCGGACGACGAGTGAGTACTTACAGCTATGACACCTTCGCCGGCGTGGCGGCGCTCCTGCACGTGCCGGCGCCGCGCCGCCGCCTACTGGCGCGTCTGGTGCGCGCGGGCGACGGGCAGGCGCCGGACGACGAGTGAGTACTTACAGCTATGACAGTATGAAACCGGTTTCTTAAAAAAACCAGTTCTTCTGTAAAAAAAAATGGGATGCTAGGAACACAGGGAATGCTAACTAGTCAGGTGTATAGTATGGAAGCGGCTTCTAAATTATTAGAATTTCACATCTATTCAGATGACCTCTCCGTGCCTCGGAAAGCACATTAAGCTGTCGGTCCCGGCTGTCATTCGTGGATCTTTGACAGTCATTACGGGTGATCAGAAGTCTGAAACTTTGAGAACCAGTCTTATTAAGGGGTATCGTGTTATCCAGTAACTGGGTTGTGGAGGTCGGATAGGCAGTCGCTTCTTGTAAGATACTGGTATTCAGCTGCATCCAGTTAGACGGGAAGCTGACCCCAACATAGTTGGGAAAAGGCTAGACAAAATGATGGCTTGACTAAATTTATCGATAAACTATTTATCTTTATGAACAATCCAGATTTAACTTTAGTAAAAACTAACCCATAGTTTTGACAAAAGCAAAAAATCCTTGACGGTCGTTTCAGTTCGCTAGCAAGCGCTGGATGAATTTCTAACTCAAAATCTTTGTCTCCTAAGGTTGTTACAGCTGCAATAATTCTGCCTATTGTTGTTTAACTTATTTTTATTCTATTTCAGACCGCCATATACGAACGACAATATAACAGTATGCTTCGCAGACAAACGCTACCCGTTATCAGACAGAGACAGCGCTTGGCTCATATCTAAGAGAATACCAGTATGTGCACCCGTCTTACTTAGTTCATACCTCACCGATGACCCTCCGCCGAAGCCTGAGGAACATTGCTTGCCGGATTTTAGACCTTAAAAACCACGAAATAGAGCTTACATTAATTACGTAACGATGTCTAAGAGAATTCCTGTCTGCTAGGCAACTTCCGACAACATTGCATGTCCGATTGTTGACTCTAACTAAAGAAATAGTCCGAATTCATATAGATAATGCCTTGAGAGAATACCAGTTTCCCGTCTTATTAAGTTCATACCTCACTAATCTTATGTTAAAGAAAACAAATTTTAAATTCGTTGCGTAACGATATCTAAGAGAATAAAATTCATCTGCTAGTTTTCAGAGACAATGTGTGTACGATTTTAGATCTTAAAAGTATGGAAATAGAGTCTAAAATCCGAAGATACGTCTTGTTCATGAAGCTCACCCCATATACATGTCGCAGCCGTCTGGTTAAATTAGCCAGCTAATTGGACGCCTAGGCGGTTCATTAAACGCCGGCATCCAATTAAATAGCTGAAAGACAACTAGCAAAGTCATTGAGCGCAACGTTTAACCAGATGACTGAATGTCGTGTAGTCATTTAGTTAAATTACTCATTTAGTTAACTAAATTTGAATCACTTGGCTGAGTTAATAGATAGATTCTTTTACATATTGTGAAAGAGAGAACGTTGTAGGCCTTGCAGACTTTAGATTTGAAGACGATTTTCTATTCTGTATTTTCATTCCTCTAAGTACCTGGTACTTATTAACTGGCCTGCACTGTCCTCCCATACCTATTATCACTATAATTTGAAAACATTGTAAAAGCCAATTATTTTTAAAAGAGTAACCGTAGAGTTTCTTGCCGGCTGTTCTCCATAGGAAGCGACAAATTGGAACCGTGCACCTAGCTTCTGACGTTTCTTATGTGCCCATGCAGGCTTATGTGAAATAAAATATTTTGATTTTGAGACTTGGCCAGTCATCTTCAAAGAGCTGACTTTCAATACGGCAAGTTGTTAAACGTTGAATGATTCTAGTTCAATTAACTATCGGCCTAGGCATACAATTAGCTGGCTAAATTAACCAGATGGCTGCGACATACAAATTAAATGTAACTTCTTTATAGTTTAAAATCGAGTGAAATAATACAAAGCGGTGTCGACAATAAATGTACGTTAGGAATGGACAAGTTTCCAATTTTTGTATAAATGAAACCAATAGTTACCTCGGCACATCACAAAATTAAATGCGCTATTTTAATAAGCGGAATTTTAACATGCATAATTATTGATAAGCAACATATAAAAATTATTACTGATGAATATTCGACTCTTTATTCGATTTCATTGTTAAATATTGATTAATTCATGCGATTTTTGTTTTATAAATGAATAATCATTGCATTATATTTAAACTTTCAACTGAATTAAGAAGATTTAATTATTTATGTTAATGATGACTGAAGTGTGTTATTGTATATTATTAGTTATAGCTTCATTATTTGGTGACAATAATAAAGAATATTATAAACATGAATTACTTGTGTTATTATTTTAGCTTTTTCAAATAATCAAAAGCTTTTTAATTTCAAAGTATTTGTTTTAAATATAATAATGGGGAATACTGGACAAGACATCTGTACACGATTTTTCTATAAACAAAACTTTTGTTTCGTTTATTTATCTTAACCTTAGTCGTCCGATTCGCTCCGAATAAATAAATAAATATTTATTAATAAAACGATCAAACAACTTAATTAAATAATTTGTTAAAACTTTTCACTGCCAAAACTAATCGTATACCGTGTTTCCTACACTATTAAATACTAATAAGTATATATAGATGTAGGGTGGTGAAGATGACAGAAATAAACACTCTTGACTTCTTATTAACTTCTTTTATTATTTTTATAACTTCTTACAAATTGATAAACGTCTTAACATCTTAATAGCTCGCTCGCCTCTCTCTTCTCCCTCCCACACAAACTCTCTCATTCACTCATAGCTGCGTTCACATTATACATATTTATTTTCTTAAAATTATGATGCGTTCTGAATTAACATCCTATATAAATATCTATACTTACATAATTATTACTAATATTTAAATTAATGTAAGATTAAAATTCTGAGTTGTTCGAATTTCATCTTAATAAACTTCCAGAAGACGAATAGTTATATTATAATACGCAATAATTTATAATACGTTTCCAACTGCATTTTTTTTCAACCTATCTTTATATTAATGTAGTTAAAGTATTTTATTGTAAATTAAAAAGAACAGATAATAAGGAAATTACTTCTAATTATTTCTAACTACTCATAATCACAATGCTTTGAGGAGCTATCCTTTACGGCTTACTTTAGAAGTATCATCTACATTATACAGGGTGGCTGGGTCATCGACGTACAACCTGTTACCATGGATTCTCTGCGATGACATTTTTCGTCGGTTCCATACGTTTTGACCGCTTAGGTATTGCACTTTTCTTTGAAAAAACTATTAGTTTTATGATAAACGACATAAAAATCCTGCGCTAGATTCATGAGCGGAGTTCATGGTAACAGGTTGCCGTTGCGCGTCTATGTCCCTGCTACCCTCTATATTAATGCTTTTCAACTTAGCGTTATCCCGGCCTGCAGTTTAATAATAGTTCTGTTTACTTTTTTTTTTTACTAGCTGACCCGACAGACGTCGTCCTGTCTTATCTATGAATATTGAATTCGCATTTTATACATACATTTATGTTACGCGCAACTTTCTTATTTTTTTCTTTCAACAAGCACCTTCTGACAATAACAAACACAACAAAAGAAGAATTAGCAAAATTGGTCCAGCCGTTCACGTGTGATGCCGTGACCAAGGGAAATAGGGATTGATTTGTAACGTAAATGTGTGTTTAAATGAAATTTGTGTGTCATTAAACTGCGGAGATGATTAATCAAGTTTCCGCTGCGTTGACGTTTGGCTATTTGATGAAAGTCATATAAAACAGCTTAGTGCAGAGTTGTAGTTTTGTAGGCACGTTACATTGAAATTGTGTATAAAGTGTGTGAAAACAGAATTTGGAAAAAATATACCGTTTAGAAGATATACACGTAAAAATAAAATAAGATTTTTAGGTCCAAGTTCTTAAAATAGGAAGTCTAGAGCCTAACTTATAACGTTTATTTGTTTCTTGTAAGGGTCTACAATGTCTTGCCAAGTTTAATTTATGTGGTCTTTGCAATGAATGAGCAATAGCATAATTTACTACGACTGGACCACTATATTGTATGACACTGATTGTAGGAATTTTAATTGTAAAAGAACAATAAAACATAATCCGATATTTAGTGTATTAATTATTCACATGTAAAATTTCATCTCATTACACTAAATAATTAAAGAGGTATAATAAAAATACTGGTATTTTTATTATACAACCGTAATACATGAATAAACCGGCCAAGTTTGAGTGGCTACGAAAAGGCGGCCGTGCAGTATATTTATATTTTTTTTTAAATGTAATTCACAAAACTGATGTACAATCACAAATGCAATAAAATCAGCTAAAAAACAATATTTTTGATTGACATCTACTAGCTAGATGTGAATCTTGCATGCCTATTATTTTGTAAAACACTTACTTTAAAAAAAAAATACAATGCCTACAGGGTTACACAAAAATTACAGAATGGGAACTTTCCCATAGAATATGACAAAGATTAAGAAAGAAAAAATTAAATGTAAAACGATACAAAAAAAAAACAGAAATTTTACAAATAAAACTCTAAGTTTAGTCCTAACTGAGGCTACAGAACCAGTAAATACATCTATATCCCCACGAATGGAGTTGGCAAGAGAAATCATGCGGCAGATGGGTGCAAAATTACCTATATTAGTTCGACTATGAGGCTGGACGAAAGTCTTTCGGTTAATTAACCGGCTACTGCTACGTGGGATACTAAATTTAACTTTTTCTAGAAGCTCAGGAGAATCAATTACACCATTTATTATTTTATATAAAAACATGAAATCTAAAGATTACCTACGCGCGCTTAAGGAATTCATTTTATAATGACTCAGCCTAGAATTATATGAGTTCAGACTACGACATCTGTTATCCGAATAACACAAGTGATATAAAAACCTTTTGTGAACGCGCTCTATCCGATCAGAGTGCACTTGATAAATTGGGTTCCATACCGTACTACAATACTCCAGAATACTACGCATAACGCAATTGTAAATGGAAATAGTCAGAATCGGTTCTTTAAAAATTTTCATTTCCCTAACCATGAATCCTGACAATTTAGATGCCCGACTAATTATCTGGTCGTAATGACTCCTAAAACTCAAACTACTATCTATACTAAAACACCAAGGTCCCATATAGTATCAACTTATTGGAGTGGGCTGTCATTAATCGAGTAATAATATTGGCAGGTTTTCCTTTTTCTGGTAAATTTAATGAAGTAACATTTGTTTTCATTTAATGACATTCTATTTAGTTTGCACCAACTGTGTACGTTATTTAAATCGAGCTGAAGCTGAAGAATAACAGCTTCGTTGTATATAATTCGATATATTTTTAAATCATCAGCAAAAAGTTTGTATTCCGAATCAATTTTGCAGCCCAAATCATTTATAAAAACTAAGAAAAATAGTGGCCCTAAGTGTAAATAGAGCTAACTTTCCAAAATTACCAGTGTTGTACCATTATTGGTGTACGGGACAACAATAAATGATAGAATGTGATAGAGTTTATAACTATAGGTTTATTGATATAATGTTATAGCTAATTGATACAGTGATCAGTAATGATAGGATGATTTTAGGATGTTGAACTGATACAATATTATGATATGAGTACTCGCGGCGGAGACCGATCGTGAACTAACTTAACTTGCGCACGCGGTACAAAACTGCTATACATAAAAAGATATTAATTGTACGGTTGGATCGTACATGCTCCCAGGCACGAGAGACTAAGATAAAACTGAACAGTAAAAATATAAAAATCAAAATCAAAGCATTAAAATGTAAGTACCTATACTTAAAGAAGGAAATTATAATCGAAAGTACAATTTGCGTAGGTACACAAAACACTTATGCCCGTTTTCACCGACATCCCCTAAGTTTATGGGATCCCCTAAGAATGGTTAGGGGGCTATTAAAAGGTGGTTTTTGTTTCACCAACAGTAAGGGGTCAGTTAAACCCTAAAAGGTCCCCTAAATTTAGGTGGCCGAAATGTGGGCCCATAAACCGGCATTTACGTATGTGATCTCTCAAGCAACGAACATGGATAGTGATTTATTAGAATTTGTTGAAAATTTTGAAACTTTTTCTACTATATTCGACTGAAATGACAGTCGTAGACCAAAGATATATCGGAAACGACCAAACTACTTCGAAGTTTTTAATGAAACTGACTTTTTTCGGAGATATCATCATCTGCCTAGCCTTTTCCCAACTATATTGGGGTTGGCTTCCAGTCTAACCGGATGCAGCTGACTACCAGTATTTTACATGGAGCGACTGCCTATCTGACCTCCACAACCCAGTAACTGGGTAATACGATACCCCATGGTAAGACTGGTTGTCAGATATAGATTGTTTTTTCGGAGGTATAGATTATATAAATCTTCAGTGGTGTATTTATTGGAACAGATTGAACATAACTTAGAACTTCCTGATAATAGGTAAGTACTTACTTAACTTAACTTATTAAAGTTTTTATAAGTAGGTAGCTCATAAAATAAAAATTTGCTGGTAACCTAACGTTAAATTGGTAAAATATACCTTAGGATCCACATTCACTATGTTATCAAACAAACAATCTTAACTAGTTATGGGAAATCTAGTCACGGGCTCGAACTCACTGGTGAGCCTGGCTTAAAAGCACGCTGTCTCATCAGGCATCGTGTCCGACAAAGGAAACTAGTCTACACGCACGTTATTGAGTGAGATGCAGGATCATTTGTAGCAAAACAGGCGCGTATTAAATTAAGAAAAGTCCTTCCGAAGATCGACTTTTATGAAAAACCCACTGCATAAATCATTTACGAATAAAGTTTATTGAACTTTTAGATATTTGAGCTTTGTCAGTACTGACTTGGCTTTGAAGGTTTTACACATCTTACACGCCCAACGTTAGGTTAAATTAGCAAGAAAAACTAATCTTTGTTGGCTCATAACTTTTTAATGGCTTTTTATTTTAGTATTCTATTTTCGCACAGACAATATTAATAATGAGACAAAACTACACCATGTTTAATTTTTGATGTACATTGTCAAACAGTGGAGTATACACTACCGAAGTTTGTATGGAAATATTTTTGACTAGATTAACCTTACTAAACTCTTTGCTACTGCCAACAATCAAACAAATCTTACGTCACGACGTCACAAAAGAAAGAAGTGTCAAATACAAATAAGACCACAGATAACACGCGACGTTTCGTAATGTGTACACAGAGTAAATAAGTATGAAAACATGAAATTCATTAAAAATATGAATGAAATAATATTTAATATTGCTATCAAAACACGATTTATAAATATCAGTATCCATATAAGTGTATACTTTAGAGAATTTTATAAAAAGCTATCTTGTTACAAAGTATCGATAAGTTCATAGACGAATCAGTCACTATTATCGAGAACAAAACGTCACATAGATATGTGTCCCCTAGTTAGGAGGTAAAAATGATGGTGAAACGAAATTTAATTTAGGGGCTACTTTAGGGGAGCTTTTAAGCTAAAAGTCCCATACGTAGGTAGCAGTTTAGGGGATGTCGGTGAAAACGGGCATTAATGTCTCTAAAATGTCTTATTCCTTTTCCCCGAAAATAGTTTCGTGGAACATAGGCGACGTAGCCTTGTTATGTTTACGCGCACTGATTACACCCGAAATTGTATTGAGCTCAATTTCACTTGGTCCCGATTGCTCATTTACACTGATACACGGAACACTGATTACACTAGCACTCTGAAGCTGCTGAGGAGTCGAGCGCGCGGGCAGAGCCACGCTGCGCACACGCCGAAGGCGCCGCCACACGTGCACGGCTCCTGCCGCGCACAGGGCGAACACCACCAAGTATATCACCGCATAGTGATGCACGTCGTGATATGAGAACCCGTCGTCCAAATCTTCATCAATGCTCGGTTCATATTTCATCTGACTCAACTTATCGTGGATTTGCCTTATCAGACCTTGAGTCTCGATCTGGGTATGGTTAGACTGATCGTCGATTGCACCGATAGGTATTGATAAGTTGATTATGTTGTTGATAGGTGGTATATCAATCCTCAGAACGTCTGCCGTAGTCTTCAGAATGTTGGACAGCTTCTTATGTGTGTAAACTGTGTAAGTATCGCCTTTGATGACGCATCCATCGCCGAGCATGATAACTCCAGCCTTGGTTAATTGTTCGGCCGTAACTTGATGCTCACATATGATTCGTATGGAGCACGGTCCGCAACAAAAATATAAATATGTGTTTAATTTATTAAGCTCTGTCCAACGGTTTGTGCAGATTGTAGATGCTGTGCTGCAACGATTGGACTGCTGATCTCTGATGCAGAGGTTTTCATCCGACCTCATTTGATAAATCGGACCCTTCAAAGGGCATATGTATGTTTCTGTGTCGTAAAACATACAGGTTTGGACATCGTTTTCCGTCATTGGAATGTAAGCGTCCCTTTGTATATTCATTGCTAGAAGATCCGCGATGGGAATTATGCTGATCATATTATTTCCACCCTGTTGCGGAACTGTTATGATTCTATAGAGGTCGTAGCTGTCTCTACTCACTAATGGGATTTTAACTTCGAAGATAATAAACTGCTGCATGACTCTGGCTTTAGTCTTCAATAAATGGTACAGTTTAGATAAATCCGATTGAATATTATCTATTGGAAGAGTCAATTCTTTTGCTAACTGTCCTATTATGACATTAAGTTCGTCCGTCAGCTGTTTAGGTGTTAGAAGGTGGAAATTGAACCCTGCGTGATGTAGATTCATTATAGTATCCACGATGGTTTCTTGAATGGTTTTCAAGTTCATCAGGACACTGTTGGCAATAATAGATGATACACTAAAGCTGTTGGACATTAGTGATTCTTTAACTCCTTCCTGAATGATTGTGTTAAATCCCTTCTCTAAACTGATCAGGTGCTGATTAAACACCTTGTGATGTCTATCCATCGCATTTTCGACTCTTTTGATGATGTTGTTCTCTGCTTCAACAATAGATGTGTTATTTTTCCATAAGGAAGCCAAACGCGTTTGTGTACGTCTGATTTGTTGGATATCCTTGGCATATTTTTGAGCAAACTCGTCGTCTAAGACACCAAACAAACTTCGTGCTATGCTTCCTATAGGATTGATAAGACCGCGCTTATGTCGCACATTCTTCGTGAACTGCTGACCAAGCAACATGCTATTGTAATGGTCAAGTTCATTGCTACCGTGACGTAATTGCATAAGGATTGCGTCACACTGTGATATCTTTGTTGTATTAGAACATATGTTACTCAGATGATCAACGTATTTTTTAAACAGATCTAATCCTTGCCAATAAGGCTCCATATCATAATATACAATCAACTTCCACTCGTCTCGTTCGAGACGCATATTAGATATCTTGTCGAAATAAATGCTCTGACTGCTATTCAAGGGTGCTGTTTTGTAATTACAAGTAGATGGTGTTATGATTAACAGCAAAAACATGAGAGCGATGTAAATAAAATTGCCGGTTTTTCCCTTCCGGCGACGTCTTGATCTGTTTTTCGATGTCTCATTCTCATTTGATTCCGAATGTTGATCAGTCTTCTCTGTGGTGATATTGTTTTGCTCTGTATTTGAGTCAGGTTGTTGATCTTCGTGGACTGGCAACAGGGAAAGTTTTGTGATTGGCCTCTTGATTACCCCATTTTTGGTTTTTACTGATACCACACGAACATAACCGTCCTTGCCGGGGTGCAGCTCTATGATTCTGCCGAGGGCCCACTTCCCAGGTGGTAAGTTAGCGTCTTGGATGATAACTATGTCATCGATTTTTAAGTTCGATCGCTGCTGCCGCCACTTGCTACGTGCTGATAACTGACACAGGTACTCGGTTTTCCACCGTTTCCAGATGTCATTATAAATCTTCTGGGTAAGCTGCCATCGAGTTCTTGCGTCTCGTTCCGTCTCAATTATGGTGAGTGTGGGACCACTTGATAGAAAGTGTGACGGAGTTAGGAAATCTGTGTCATCCGGGTCTTCGCTGATGGCGCAAAGAGGTCTCGTATTAAGGCAGGCTTCCAACTGTGCTAGTAATGTGGAATACTCCTCATACGTCAGTTTCTGCTCACCTACAACTCTCTTGATGTGGTGTTTGAGACTTTTGACAGCCGCTTCCCAGAGCCCCCCAGCACTCGGCCAGGAAGGCGCGTTGAAGTGCCATTGTATTTGCATATCTGTGATTTCTCTGTAGAAATCGTCATTAAGGGTTGTTCGTAAGTTGATGTACTCTTCACGTAAGGCCTTGTTGGCTCCGACAAAATTTGTCCCATTATCACTATAGATATGGGTTGGAGCTCCTCTGCGGGCTGCCATCCTCCTTAATGCTGCTAGAAAGGCAGCTGAACTCAGGTCGGAAACGAGTTCTAGGTGCACGGCCTTGGTCGCCATGCACACGAACACCGATATATAGCCCTTGGTCGTCTTGATGCCACGACCTTTATTTGCTTTAACGTCCACATAGCCGGTGAAGTCGACCCCAGTATGATTGAATGGCCGCGACGGATTACTTCTTGACTCAGGTAAGTCTCCCATTATTTGTGTATTTTTTACAGGATTATGCCTTCTGCATGTGACATAGTTATGTATGCGTTTTTTGACAGCACGGCTACCGCCAATAATCCAGAACTTCTGTCTTAACCACGCCAGTGTTAGGCGAGCTCCACCGTGGAAGGTCATCTGATGGCCTTGATCAATCAGTCGATCGGTAAGTAATCCGCTGTGAGGAATGATAAACGGATGTTGCATGTTTTTGCTTATCCTTGCATTGCTTATCCTGCCACCAACCCTCAGCAATCCGTTTTTATCTAGATACGGATTTAGGTTAAGTAGCTTGCTTTTAGAGTCTACATTGCTATGCTTTTGAAGGCTTTTGATCTCCTCCGTAAACTCACGTTGCTGTATATGCTTGATTAAAATGTGCTCCGCTCTTCTTAACTCAGTGATAGTAAGAAAAGACGGCCTTGGTTGCAATTTCGATGATATACGTAATATCCTCGCAAGTATACGAGTTGATTTCGCGAAGCTGCTATACTTGCTCAGTATTGTGTCGATGACGTCATATGATTGTTTTTGCGCGGAAGTGATTTGTTGTGCGATTGCTATATCTCTCATTTCTTCGCATGTGTTGTAGTCAGGGTGTTCCTTTGGCTGATTTTCATCGAATGAATGTAACCATGCGGGTCCATGCCACCAGAGAGTATGCTGCTTAAGTTGTTCTACAGACATGCCTCTACTGGCGCAATCAGCTGGGTTTTCTGCGGACTTAACATAGCGCCAGCTGTTTGATGGTATGATATCGGTTACTTGCTTGACTCTATTGGCAACGAAACGCTTCCAGCGACTTGGGTCACCTTGAAGCCATACCAGTACGGCAGTTGAATCCGACCATGCGAAGATCTCGATATCGTGCCCAACCAGACATTGTGTAACTGTGTACATTAACTTTGATAGTAGTACGGCTGCACTCAATTCCAATCTTGGTAATGTGATACTTTTGTTTGTAGGAACAAGCCGCGCCTTTCCAGTTATTAATGATACTGTTGAGATTTCGTTGGCATCTTCATTTTCGTATATGCAATAAATCACACAAGCGAATGCTTTTGTTGATGCGTCGCAGAATCCGTGCAGCTTAATAGTTCCGTTCCTGTGACACTGCAGCCATCTCGGTAGCTTAAACTCATTGATATGTTGTAAATCTTGTGTCATTAGTGACCATTGCTTAACAATCTCTTCAGGAACTTGATCATCCCATTGGAGTTGTAGCTGCCAGACCGTTTGGAATAGTAGCTTGAGCTTAGTGGTAATTGGAGACAGCCACCCCAAAGGATCGAAGATTTTCGATATGTCTGATAGAAGGGATCTTTTCGTCACAATTTTTGATGATGACACATTGATTTTGCTTTGGAATGTGAATTGATCCTCAGTAGGGTGCCAACGCAACCCTAGAGTCTTGGTGGACTCTTGATGTCGAAAATCAAATACCTCATCTGTTTTGCTAATGTCATCGAGTAGCTCCGTTTTGTTTGATGACCATTTGCGGAGATTGAAGCCTCCTGATTTCAGAAGATTGATTAAATCTTTCTGCAACTGCTTTGCTTCTTGCAGGGTATGATGACCACTCAAAAGATCGTCCATATAGAAGTCTTCTTCTAAGACTTTCGCTGCTGCTGGGTACTTATGGCGTTCATCATTTGCTAACTGCTTAAGCGTCATTATTGCTAAAAATGGCGCTGCTTTTGTACCGTATGTGACGGTCATGAGTTCGTATTCACGAAGAACTTGATCTGGAGAGTCGCGCCATACAATTTTTTGATACTTCAAATCATCCTTGTGGCAAAAAATCTGCCGAAACATTTTCTCCAGGTCGGCTGTATACGCGAATTCATATTGCCTCCATTTTAAAATCAAAGAAAACAAATCTCCTTGTAAATTAGGTCCACTGTACATCAAATCATTCAAACTCAGCCCCGACGATGTTTTCGCCGATGCGTTAAAAACGACCCGTAACGCAGTTGTTGTGGAATCAGATTTTATTACACAATGATGTGGTAAGTAGCAGCTGACTTGATTTTTGTCGTAAGTACTTTCTTGCATGTGGCGTAATTCGATGTACTCATGTATGAATGATCGATAGGACGTTTGAATATTGACGTTATTTGAAAACTTCTTTTCAAGTTGATAAAATTGTCCAATAGCCTTGTGTTTGGACTCCCCTAATTTTTCCTCAATGTTTGCTTTCAGAGGTAATCTGACGACATAACGACCATCTTCTCTTCTTGACGTATCTGCCTTGTAACGCTGTACGCACTGATGATCTTCTTCTGATAACTTGTTTTGACTGTCGTCAGCAATATCTTCAATTGCCCAGAACCTCTGAATATCATCTATGTTGTTTAGGACAACACTGCATTGATATGATATTAATTTTCCACTTACAATCCAGCCAAGGCGTGTTTTCTGCGCTACTACCTGGGAATCGCCTTCCTTGATGAGGCCATCCATAATGATCGATGAATAAACATCTGCTCCAAGTAGTATGTCGACTGGACGACTAAGGTTATACTCAGGATCCGATAGATTCACATGCTCTAGACAAGCCCATGATGGCTTTTGGAATGAGCGATTGGGCAAATTATAAAGCAGAGTTTTCATGATAAGTACCTCGGTAGAAAAAGTGAAGTCTGTATACACTGCTGATGCATCAATTTGTATAACACCCTTGCAGTTATTTTCCTTGGTACCAACTCCCATTACAATCCCCTTGCATGCTCGTCGAGGAAGTCCCAATCGCTGAGCAGCGTCCTCAGTGATTAGCGATACTTGGGATCCCTGATCTATTAAAGCTCGCATAGGGTAGTATACCCCATTAAACCCCATAACCTTGATTTGAGCTGTTGCTAACAGGGTCTCTGATATCTCTGGATTCGACACGTGTGTGACGTTTTTGCGTTCCTTTGAAGTGGAATCGCTAGCGTAAGACTTCGAGTTACTGGAACCCGAGAAGCTCTCATGTAACAAGGTGTTGTGATCGCCTTGACATTCCCGACATCTTTTGTCGGAAAAACATGCCTTACCTTTATGATCATAAAGACAGTTTTTGCATAAATGCAGTTTATTCACTGTCTTGCGTTTAGAATCCGATGTTGATTCTAAGAAAGTTTTGCAACTGAATAAATGATGATTTTCGTGGCAAACCGGACATTTCCATTGCTTTTTAGTCGCAGAGTTGTTTGAAAATGATCTATTTGATTTTTGGAAATGTTTCTTGCTGTTGGACTCTTGGTGAGACTTGTTATCTGATTTCTGACCATCTTGCTTGCGCCTTGAAGCTTCCAATGATGTAAACTTGTTTTCTAGAAATCCCAAAAATTCACTCAATATTGGCAATTCTCGTGGGTTTTTCAGAGAGTCCGTGTAGTCAGAGTGGGTCTGCTGATCCAGTTTCAATGCTAATACATGAACTATAAATGGGTCCCACGATTCTACGTCAACTCCAAGGTTTTTAACCGCATTGAGACACTCGTTAGTGGTGTCATACATTTTCTTGATTTGTGAAGCTGACTGCTGTTGCATAGTTGGTAATAATAAAATAATATTGATATGAGAACTGAATATTAACTTAGTGTTATTGTATCTGTGGTTCAATATGTCCCAACAGACCTTGTAGTTCTCGGTGCTAATATGCAAGTGCTGGATAAGTCTCTCCGGTTCCCCCCTAAGCTTAGCTTTCAAAAACTGCATTTTCTGTGCGCTGGAGATAGAACGATTGTTGTGTATTGATTCCGTGAATAAGTCTTTAAATGCTACCCATTGATGATAGTTTCCGTTAAATGTTGGAATGTCCATTGTTGGAGTACTTTTCTCACGGTGAGAGACAGACCACATCTTACTGTTGATAGATTTCTTAATGTCAAGACAAAGTTGTTCGTATTTGCTAAACGACTCTTCGTATTCTTCATTTTCTTCAAACAACTCGCTGTCAATGCCCCAATGTAAAGAGTCTATTGTTGACCATCTTGATTGAATAGTCTGCAAAATATCTTCGAACTCCCATTTCTCAGATATTTTATCTAAATCTATATTAGCAATGGTACGCGAAAATGCTTTAAAATTGCTTTTCTGTTTACGCAGCATCTCTTCCAACTTACTGCTGTTACCTTGCGACGTGTAAAAGGTCGGAGACTTGGCCCTAACCTTGCTGGTTGATGATTGTTGATAGTCTCCGGCATCTTGATCTGTAGATCCTCTCCCATGCTCTTGACTCTTCTCCGCTTCAGCTGCTTGCAATGATGGCTGCGGAGTAGTCGGTGCTTCGACAATCTTGGGATCGGTCATGGTGACCTTGTACTGCTGTATATACGCACGTGCTTCGTTGTATATTTTCCTAGTTTTTTGATAATAATTTTCTGAAAAATAGCTGTAGCCACGCTCTTCAGATTCTGATAATCGAATATGATTGGACTGGAACTCTTCCCAATATTTATCGAGAAGGTCTAAACGTTTCTTGACGTAAATAGAGGTTTTTCTTTCAGCTCCATCCTTTTTGAAATTGCGAAATCTGATTCTGATTTTCGAGTAGATCCTCCATCTCGGAGATGCTAATGTAGCTTCAGTGATAAAATGCTTGATATGATTAAAGAGATCTTTGATATTTCTATGAATTCTACTCGATTGTGTATTCCTTGCTTCGTCGACTAAGCTTGGAAAACGATATAGGTACCTTATGTTGATAAATGATCTTATGCAAGACTTGCTCGGGAATAGACACCCTCTTCATATAACGCTTGATGATAGCTGGTAATAGTCTATTCGAAATGCTGATGATGCTGTATGCTGGTGTGGTTGTGTGTATGCTGATGCAACAACTACGTGTCACGTGCTGCTAACCTCGCGGATGACTCCACCTTGTAGAGATTAGACCAGCCGCTTTGCTGTTGCGATGATAATGAAAGCTCACTCACCGATATCTTCTGCTTTGTTACCTGGTGGTTGCTACTGATAGTAGTATGTATATCCACTCTGATTCGCCGGAATGTTCATAAGCACTCCGTAAAACACGCGGTGGATCCCGCCAATACGGTGGCTCGAAGGACCATGATGTTGTACGGGACAACAATAAATGATAGAATGTGATAGAGTTTATAACTATAGGTTTATTGATATAATGTTATAGCTAATTGATACAGTGATCAGTAATGATAGGATGATTTTAGGATGTTGAACTGATACAATATTATGATATGAGTACTCGCGGCGGAGACCGATCGTGAACTAACTTAACTTGCGCACGCGGTACAAAACTGCTTATTATACATAAAAAGATATTAATTGTACGGTTGGATCGTACAATTGGATTGGTACAGGTGGGTACACAATTCTTGAACAAGTTACTAATAACTTTCGTGATAAAACTAGTAAGTGACTTGTTTTTTTCTTAAACTTACGAAATGATTACAATAATAATTGTCCAATCCAAGGCTGATTCCCGGCCACCGTAGGCGCGGGCTTGCGGACGGCGAGTAATGGGTAGCTCGCTGTCCGGTAAAGACCAAGTCCAGGTTGACGGCACGTTGTGTTCCACGCGCGCCTCAAAGAGATGTCAGCACCAACTGAAGGGGCCTGCAAGGGCCGATGCCTGCCAGGGGTGCGGGTTGTTTGAAAGAGATACCGTGGCTCCTGGCATACAGGCAACTGAGTAAACACGGGTGGGTTTTAGTCAGTTAAAGTCTGATACGCCCTCCTGCTCCACCCAGAGCGGGAGAAGTTATTTGATGACTTCCCACCCTCTAAAAAAAACTTATTTATTATTATTATTTTATTTCGGTTCGGTTTATCCTTGTATTACGGTTGTTCTGGTATTTTTTATTATATCTCTTTAATTATTTAGTGTAATGAGCTTAAATTTTACATGTGAATAGTTGCATTAATACACTAAATATCGGAATATGTTTTATTCTTCTTTTTCATTAAAAAATCCTAGAATCGGATGTCATACAATATAGTGGTCCAGTCTTAGTAAATTATGCCAGTGCTCATTAATTACAAAGAGCACATACACGAAACTTGGCAAGACATTGTAGACCCTAGCAAGAAACAAATAAATGTTATAAATTAGACTTCCTATTTTAAGTACTTGGACCTATAACCTTATTTTACTTTTACGTGTATATCTTCTAAACGGTATATTTTTCCAAATTCTGTTTTCACACACTTTATACACAAATTGAAAGCAACGTGCTTAAAAAATTACAACTCTGCACTAAACTGTTTTATATGATTTTCATCAAATAGGCAAACGTCAGCGCAGCGGAAACTTGATTATCCCCGCAGTTTAATGACACACAAATTTCATTTAAACATACAGATTTACCTCTCGCTAGACACTAGTTATTGTTTTTTTTTCTTGTACCTACGTTAATAGAAAAAAAAGTGCCGCTAGGATGACTTCGTTCCAGCGGAAACAGTTTTTGTTGAATAGATCCGCAATGGGTGGATCCACAAATTTATATTTACCATACACAATTACAAGACGTGACGGTGATATACTAAATATCTGCTGAACTGAAATTAAGAAATTCGACATTTTCCCGCTGCGACTACGCACACAATTTTTAGTGCCTGAAGAAGTTGCATGTTCTCATATTGTAAACAAAACAAAATTAGTTGTATGGACTCTCAATTTTAATCAGATATTGGTGCCGATTCCTTGTCACAAAATTATCTAAACTAGACTAAAAATTACCAAAATTTCGTTTATTCCTGTCAAACGACGATTTCCCATTCTGAAATTTACTAAAGTGACACAACTTAACTATGTTTTAGTTTGACAGCACTAAGATTATACTGAGTTATTAATTTAGTGAAAATGGCAATTTTACTATTCTGTTGTTGTCAATTTAATTATTCTATTCAACCTAAAATTTTGATTGTCTAACTAAATCTAACTATTTATAATCGCGATTAAAAAGGTGTGGAATGAAATTAGTTGTCAAGACCTAAAACTCACACCAACACCTCGACTTCAGGCGCAAAAACAGTCATGTATCTTTTTTTTTCTTTTCTTTTGCTTATATCTCGAAAATGGTGTGTCCTATCGTAAAAATAATGAAAATTTCGACCCCCTTTGAAATACTCATAGACCTTTAAAACTTAATATGTAGTAATTTTTTTCATGTTTTCCATACAAAAAGTGAAAAATTCCATATGAAACACGAGGCTGCCGCCTCTGCGCGCCCCCAGCTCTAAAAAAAATCACGGGGTAGGGCAAACAAGTACCACGTTGCGAAGCCAAAACATACCACGTGAAGTCGCGATTGTCAAATTCGATTTTAGTTGTCAAAATTGTTTTTAAATTTAGAGATTTTTTTTGCAGATTATGTAGCTTTCAGATTCTCATAGCCAATAGTAAGAAATTTTAGTGATAGTTTAGTTCGGTGGAATCGGCACCATTGCATAATTATCCCCATTTTAATTGTAAAATGATGTTATTATAAAACGGTTTAGATTTTGAGATTTCAGACAAAATATTAGTAAATTTTGAATGCTTCTATACTAAAAAGTAGTTCATATTCACTGTCTGATCTCTAACCCTCCTAAATCTCCCTATCACCGTTCTCTTACTCCTTGTATGGCAACAGCTTCGGTCACCGTAATTCTTCATCAGCCATCATTCGAATTTCTTCACCATAACCTTTATGGCCCTAGTTTCATCTTCAGGATAGTTAAGGCCGGATTCAGCCAGGTCTTTCAAGGTAATAGTAGCGATGGTCGTGAAGCCGGCTCGGGCAGCACTGATCTGCGAAGCGGGGCCGGTGAAGACTGTGGATGTGGCCTTAATACCGTTGTGGAGGCTGAGGGGTTTCCTGTAAACAGATGTTGGTTGGTTTGTTAGTTTGAACAGAAAAGTACCCTATCAATTTACTGGCTGCATTGATAAAAGGATTGTATTACCATAGCCTAAAGTAGAAAATTAAATGAATATCGACACAGTCGGTTCGCACATGCTCGCGACTCAAAGAAGCCTCTAAGGCATTAAAAAGACGGAGAAGGCTCGAGCCTGCGCGACAATTTTTCCGTTCTGTCTGTACTGACCCTTATAACTTCACTTGGAGTATTGGCGCAAATGTTCGCATCATTTAGTTAATGCAAAATAAACTTTCTTTAAATAGAGATTGGGTGTATTTTTACGGGTGTAAGGTGACTCCCCAAATGACAACCTCACCTACGCGCGGTACACCCTGCTACTGACAGACCGAGGCGCTGACGACCGACCGTTGGCGGTATAACCATCCAACAAGCCAACCTAAATTCTCCAGAGTGACGGCGGGCAGTAGCGTCATCATTGCGAAAGGATCGGCTCTGCGGTCACGAACCCGCTTGCCCAGCGTGGTGATTACGGGCATTAATCCTCGCATGAATAAAGTGCCAAAACAACGGCCACCAGTTCCCGGTGGTCCCGCTATTCCTGGTCAAGGTAGCGGTCACGGTAACGGTGGGACGGGGGTCGCGGAGAATCCCCGGGTTACGGCACGCTACCAACGACCTCTACATCTGGCTACGTACAATGGACGTTCGATGAGGCTGGACCATGACCTTGCCGAACTTGAGGTAGAGTTAGGTCGCATTAACTGGTATATACTGGTGTTATCGGAAATTCGAAGACAGGGGAATAATACGATAATCTTGGACTCAGGCCATCTATTCTACTTCCGCGAAGGTGATCAGCTCTCCCAAGGCGGTGTCGGCTTCCTGGTCAACAAGGAATACCAGCTAGCAGCGTTGTGGAAATCATTACTGTGACGACACGGGTATCGTACCTTGTATTGAAACTCACTGAAAGTGAAACAGGTATATGCGCCAACTTCGACATGCTCTGACCAGTGGCATAACTAGGGTGGGGCAGGCAGGGCAAGAGCCCTGGGCGCCTATAAAAGGGGGAACCATGAATTCAGCATATCATTCTAGACCCCTCAGCGCAGAAATTTTTCATTGGTTATACAAAAAAAAACAGCTGTTCCATACATTTTGACCGCATAGGTATTGCACATTTCTATGAAACAGCTGATTTTTTTTTGTAAAACCGACTGCTGAATTCGTGGTTAAAATTTGCGCACTGAATAAAAACTTTTTCTGTATTGTGCAGTACGGGGATGAAAGCGTATTTCCAAATCTACCTATTTGTGTTTAAATTCTCTTAAAATTGCAGCATTGCAAGCGATTTTTTAGCAAGTTGAAATTGATGCCTTCGTTATTGAAGGCATTAATTTGGTCAATAAAGGCTATGCGATCTAGCTTTGCTCAGTGTAGACCGAGAATATAATTTACACGAAAGGGCGCAAATATGATGCCTGCCCTAGGCGCCATTTTCTGTTAGTAGGCCCCTGGCTCTGACCAGACAGCTTAGGCCATGTACGAAGATATTGCCAAGGCAATGCACAGTACGACGAAGGCTAACTACAACGTTGTTATGGGGGACTTCAAAAGTGCCTTTTAAGTGCCTATTTGAAATAAATACTTTGACTTTGACTTTGACTTCGATAGATTTGTTGGTTTATTTTGACTTGGTTGCGACCCATTGGAAGAACAACAAGCGGAGAACGGCCTTTTTAAGACACCGCCCGCCCAGACCATGATTTGGTCGGCTCCTTGGCGTCGAGTGACTTGCAATTAGTCTGAATGGTCGCTGACACGTCCCTTCAACCAAACACGGTCATTTTGTTTGTTTAAAAACTGTTCAACGCAAAAAGTTTTCTCATCTGAAAACACCAAAGCGAATCAGCTCTTTCGATCGATCCAACCGTTTGCTACGCTGTAAAGCAGTGAGTTCCTGAGAAAGGTTTTTTTTATGGTTTGACTTTAAGCTTTTCCTTCAATATGCGTCGAACGTTACGATCGCTCACCTTGAGATCCTGCGGTAGCTGGTTTGCTGAGCGCGCTGGATTTCTGTCTAATCGATGACGCACCTTTACGACAACTGCTGGCGCCGTTGCAGTACAGCGTCGTCCGCCACCGTACCGTTTCTTAACGCTACCAGTCTCATAATAACGTTGAATAGTGCGATGCACGAATTTCTCGTTCAATTGAAGATTTGGCAGCGCTCGACGTATTTCGATATTCAATTTTCCCTCCAAATGAAGAGCAATCACTGAATTTCGTTTTAAATCCATTGTTCTAAATTTGAATGTGTTTCTCTCATAACAGAATCAAATAATGATGATAGAGAACATGTCAAAAACCAATATTTGAAATTTTGGCGCCGTTCGATTCAGTGGTTCGAATTTTAAAACAGTTAGATAGAGACGGACAGTTCAATCGCCGCACCCGATAATGTTTCCTTGGTCATCGTAATATGCTACAGATTTTATATAATAACAATGTTCAAAGTTATTTGATGCAAAAAAAATGAGGTTATTTTAAGTGTTTTTCACTAAGATGACGATTTTTACAAATCGTAAGTAGGATTATAGATGCCTTTGTATGTTTCAAGATTAAGTACAATTCATGTGATACTTTTTGTGGATCCTTTTCTTCTTCACGTGAACATAACACAAGCTTGTCATGTTGATTAAGATGAAGGGCGTCGCATGCTTCAGTTAAGACTTCTATTGGTGCTTCGCGGTAGATTAAACCCTGTATTACTGTTGCTTTTCGACGGAATTAATTCAGATGCTTGACCTTTACATTGGATCCCTCCAATAATCATGAGTTTATGTGGCGACGTCTTGCTGTTTTGAGGGGTCGGCCATACTAGTTTGATCTTGGTTCAATTGTGATTTACCAACTTTGTCCATATATCGTTGTACATCCTTTTTATTAGTTTTTGTGCTATTTGAGGGTATCCCACAATCTTTTTTACTGATTGGAGTCGTAATTGTCATCTCTTCTGTTCCGGATAGCGTGGCGCTTGAGGTAAGGTTGAGGTGCTCGAGGTTCAGTTCCGTTATGGTATGATCTTTGTTTATTTGCTCCGTTTCTTGTTTTCGTGATAGTAACTCAATCTAGTTTTTGGTGTAGATGTTCTATGTTCTATGTTAAGGGTTTGGTTTCCGCACTTAGTCCTTCAAGTGGACCATTGTGCGTGAGCCATGGCGGCCTTCGGTTGTCATTCCAGCCAGCCCACCTCCCTCCAGAAGTTGGCTATAACTCCTGGTCTGTTGAGAATATCCGTGTAACATTTGGGTTCCCCGAGGGTTTCTGTTCTAATCTGGGCTACGCCTGTGCATTCGAAAAGCACATGCGCGACGGTTTCCTCGGCCTCCATGCAAGCCCTGCACAAGGGGCTGTCCGTTATGCCTATTGTGTAGAAGTGTTTGTTTAGTGGGCAGTGTCCTGTGATGGTTCCAGTCACCAGACGCAGATCTTTCCTGTCCAGGCGTAACAGTCGTCTGGTCAGCCTGCCATCCAAGGATGGCATTGCTTCCCTAGACTGCCTGCAGCCTGGTGTCAGGTTCCACCAGCTCTCGGCTTGTGTGTGGGTGTATTCTTGAAGCCACCTGCGTAGTTGGTTGAAGGGGATAAAACATAATAAAATGACGCGAATACAGATGTGACTTCTTGATCTTTTAAGTTATTTGTCATTCAACCAGTTAATTTTTGGTTGGCATATAGATTATGGCGAAGGATTATTGTCGCAAAAAAATTTTAGGTACCTAAATAAACTCCACGTACAGCATTTACGCCCTAACTGCTACGTTATAAACGCTCTGACCATGTCAAATTGTATCCTTGATGTGCGTGTATTATTGCAGTAACTAACTTAATACCTTTGTTTTGGTTATACGGGGAAGCGGCAGGGTAGCCCGGGAAATTTCATGAAAAAGTCATCAATGGGATTATATGAAGTTCGAGGGTTGTAGGTAGGTATAGGTATTGACGGTTGGTAGATTTTAATAATTATAATTCTGTAAAGACTTATTTGTTACGATCGCAAATCATATTTTAATCAACATACAACCTGACACTGACCTGCAAAATGCAAAAACATATGAAAATTAGAATTTCGCGCGCTTCCTGACTACAGGCCCCTTCGGCGCCCATTCAAGTGATTTTAGTCATGTGTACAGACAGTCTAATGTTTTCTGATGTTTTGTACCTACACTATTAGGTCTAATTTTATGTGCCTCTCGACAATAGCAATCCATGAGTACTAATGTAATACGCTTTTCACCATCTGGTAATACCACCCATGGACTCCACGAGACAGGCTTGACCTAGTGTGGAGTTCATAAGCAAAATGTTTCCTTTGCGTCTTATTCCTGTTTTTATTTTTTCCTTGTTAACTAATGTAGACTTTAAGGAATTGTAAAGCACTGTTTTTTTTTGGTACAATAAAATTATCTATCTTATCTATCTAATAAAAATATAATATTATGGTGGCATAACTGCTAATAATTGTTTCCATTATCAGATAAGTCACCATAATATTATATGTGCTAGTTAGTGTACGAGAATAGTTTCATTGTTGTTTGAGTTAAGCCCAAGGAACAGCGATAGGTTGCGCCTGAGAAAACAACAGAACGCATATATTCATAAATGTCTTTCTTAGTCCACTTATTTACCTACATGTATGTACCTACCTAATAAGAGACAATTGACCGATCATAAGTCCAGACTCCGGACAGTTCCTACCTAATGCAAATTCGCTGCTGCTGCTGTTTGCTGTTGCTGCTGCTGCCCGCTTTCGCTTACTTGACCAACGAGGTAGTTGCCTGTGATAATTACGAAAATAAAAATAGGTAAAACAGTTTACCTCGCTGCCAGTATCCGTGATCCAAGCTTCGCTCCCCGATAGCTTCTTGTCACCACCAGACCGAGAGCATACAGTATCTGGTCCATTCCCAAGTATTTGAAGGCGTCCACCTTCTCCTCTGCTACTTTTAATGCTCCATACACGTTCTTCCAACTCTCACCTTCAATCTGAAAGAGTATGAAATGGATCAAAGAAGTTCTTGAGTGAGAGTGAGAGAGAGAAAAAATCTACATCTTTTTAATAAAATAAGTGATAGACATAATTTTAATACTAGAAACAAAGACAAAATAGATCAACCATTTTTCAGATTAGCTAAAGTACATACATCTTTTATGGTGTACTGTGTTAAATGTTACAACAAAATACCTTGTGATATATTACAATTAAATTAAAGGAAATTTAAAGCTCACATTAAAAGTAAACTTTGTACATTAAAAGTAAAATTAGAGGATTATATCCAAGATAAGAATGCTTGGAAACAAGCTGGTCCTGCTCCATAGGACAATCTAGAGTCTAGACAAAATCAAACTGGTTGCTAATTGAATTGTATAATTAATTATATTTATGACATTAATTTACACTCAGTGATTACTTTAACTCACACACTGACTCATTACTTGTTAATATTGTAGGAAAATCGTACCTATACTTACTTTTACAATGTTTGTAAATGTGTGAACACCATGTATCTATCAGAGAATTAATTTATCTGTATTGCTTCAATTTGATTCTGTTTACCTATTTTGGTATGGTAATTTTATTCTGGGTGCATCGTTTTCACACATAATCATATAATGAATGTAAATATTGTACTTGAAACATTTTAAAAGAGTAACGGTGGAGTTTCTTGCCCATTCTTCTCCATACGAAACTACATTTTGGAAGGGGCGACTAGAATCAATTCTATTTTAATGTAAATGTTGACGTTCAATAGTGCCTTTTAAGTGCCTATTTGAAATAAATGCTTTGACTTTGGCTTTGACTTTGACTTGGTTTATGATCGTTAATGTACCTGTCAAATTGAAAAAAAAAATATATTGATAACAGACTAAAAGGACTACAATTCGTTTTTAGTGTGAGTGTGATACAACAAATATTTGCAGTGTAGTCCTCCAAGGCAGACCAATGAAATGATGAAGATCGCAGGAATAGGTACGCTGCTGAAATCGGTCGTTTCTGCAATCGTAGGGTGAATTTATGGCGTTTGGTGAATTCAGCCGATTGTGTCGTAGGTAGTCACTATAAAACAATATTTTCGAATCAGCCTGACTGCTCAAAACAGGGTCTAATTCAAGTAAGCTTAGACTACTATTAACCTACCTAGCCTTGAGAAAAAAACAAAATAGTTGACAGGTTAAATGCTTACCACATCATCAGCCTTCTCTCCCGCACAGATCACCAGACACACGTTCAACGCAACTAGTTTGCTGTTTCCATCGTTCTCTGCATAACAGGCTAGTGACATCCTCTGTGCCAGGTAGCCTCTCCAGAAGTCTATCATACTTCGCACGCTTAGTGGGTCGTCAACGAGGTCTGGAAGATATTAATTGCTTAGTGGAGTCTGTGGAATTTAGTGATTTATCACTTACTTATTTGGTAAACTAGATATTGGATCCGTTATACATATTTTCATTTATGAATACCTATGTTCAGAAGCAAGTAATATTAACTAGCGAAAATCCGCACCCGTGATCAATATCTAAACATGATAAAATAAAATAAAATATTTTTGAGGTATGTGGAGTTTCGGTAGATAATTGAATTGGACCTTGTAGCATTAGGGGTCTCACACCCCACTGAAAGTAACGGGAAGCTGGTCTTTGTGGCGATCATTATCATCATCCTCCCCGGGAGCCTTGTTCTACCCGCTGCTGAGTACCTACAGGCCCGTCCCTTATGTGCAATGGTTCCCTGGTCTGTGCGAGTCTCATCCCGCAGGGTGCGTGCGCACACTATCAGTAGCAATGGTTTTCATTTTTAACCGACTTCAAAAAGGAGGAGGTTATCAATTCGTCGGAACCTTTTTTTTCATGTATGTTCCCCGATTACTCGAAGATGGCTGGACCGATTTGGATTTTGTTTTTTTTGTTTGAAAGGGTATACTTCCCAGGTGGTCCCATGATCATCAAATCAGGATCTGATGATGGGATCCTGGAGAAATAGCGAGAACTCTTCAAATTTTATAGGCGCACAAAGCGATTTAGGTATTTTTTGGAAGAGTACTTTCTCGTAGTGATTTCATTTCAATTTGGTGAAGTTTTGATGAAGAACTTTGGAGATAGGCAACGGAACTCCTCAATAAATGATAGCAAATGGACTGGGATTGCTGAAATCTCATCTCTGTCTATTGCTTACACCAGTTCATAACATAACATCACGCCGGTATGCTGTGAAGGGGTAAGCACATGTGAACCACTAAAAAGTGAAAAATAAAAACTTTTTCCAAAAAAAAACAACCGACTTCCAAAAAAACACTACAAAGTGAAAAATAACTTTAATTTCGGAAGGCGGTGGCAAAAAATTCAAAAACAGCTCCAAAGACACCGACTTCCGAAATTAAAGTAATTTTTCACTTTGTAGTGTTTTTTTGGAAGTCGGTCGTTTTTTTTTGGAAAAAGTTTTTGACGGTTCAACACCATTCATTGTGATATTTACGTTGTTGAGCAGACAATTTTTTCCGAACATATGAAGCAATGCATATATGGCAATATCCTTCAAAATGATTCAGATCGTAATTGAAAGTACACAATTAGGGTGCAGTTCTTCCCGTGTGGCGATGGTAGGGAATGCATAATGAATATCCAGCAGTAGGTACTAAAACGGCTTCCGACTGAGATCATGGATTCATGATGATAGCCTTTTGGAGATGAGATGAGCGGTCTATGAACGGTTAAGCGAAAGCCCCACAGCTGCATGGATAGTTTCGACTAACTGATTGCGAGTGTCATTGTTTTGGGGCACTCCTAGATATATTTTATTTTCGTAAGTGGCAGTGGGCAGGGCACATTACTCGCAGAACAGATGGCTAATGGGACCGAAAGATTCAAGAGTGGCGAACGCGTACTTACTGGAAGACGTAGAGTGGGAAAGCCTCCCGAAAGGTGGATGATGACCTGGTGAAGGCTGCCTGGGTGCGAGAAGCACAGAACTGGACGAAGTTGCGGTGCTTGGGGGAGGCCTATGCCCAGCAGAAGACGTCTTCGAGGATCTATCGGATTTGAGGGCTATCCGCAATTTGCGTAGGATTTTATATCTATATGTTTTTTGTGTGTATAATCTGTTGAGACAGAGAGTCAGAGTAAATGAGGATAAAGTCTGATGTCAACTGAACAATTATTTACGAAAATGCTATAATTTTTTTGTTGTTTTCGTGACTGTCATACACTTCCGTGAAGAAGAAACCGTGCTTTCTTTTTGGAGGTATCTCAGAGGAATCGTCTTTAAGACGAGAACTCCAGGGTAGCCCGCTAAATTAAATGCGAAGGTCAGTGATGGGCTATGTGTGGAAAAAAGTATTGTTCGCGACGTTAACAAATATGGCTTTACATAATATTATTGGTGGCGCTGTGGCCAATTTATTGGACTGTATTTTTGCGGTGCGGTATAAACGATTGACAGACGCTTGAAGACAGGTAATTCGAGTTGCTAGGAGTTCTGGACGATAGAATACAACCCGAGTAATTAGGGAGGGATGCACAAACCTTTACGGGAGACACGTGCTTTCGCCGTCTTCGCCGGTGCACCAGCTCATCCAGGTTCAGGCGCAGCTGAACTTCCAGTTACTGTCCTCACACGTTACACAAACACAAATAATTGTCGTTTATAAGTCTTATTACACAGTTTTCATCAATTTTAGCGGAGCTGGCTATCCGCCTTGCGTTAGCGGAGCGGTTCAATCCGGAAGTAACGTTCTTCGCGAAAAATGGCGGAGTGAATGCTCTCATTCACTCCTTCATACACACGAGGTATGTGCGGGAAAAGGGAATGAAGGGTCTAGGAACGAATGTCAATCATATTAGAATGTTGGCGCAACCATTCCCCCCCGGTTTGAAGGGTTACCTTCAAAAACAATAAGCTAAACTAATCAAATAACCAAATTTAGTTGTAACCTCTAACTGCTAACCTATTCCTAAACTATATATAATGCGTTACTATAACTACTAAACTAATTTGAAACCTGCTGCTGATTAGGCAGAGGACAGAGGCGAATAACCGGACGTAAATACGAACCGGTTGCGGTTTTGACTCTAACTATACGCGTTACTCCCTTTGAATCAGGGAAAACTTCCTCCACTACACCTAGAGGCCAGTGTAGAGGGGGCGCATTCTCGGTCATTAAAACTACCACAGTACCAGCGGTGACTGGATTCGATGGAGTATTCCATTTTTGACGCGACTGCAGCGTGTGCAAATAATCTGTTCTCCAACGCCTCCAAAAGGATTGAACTAATCTATCCAAAAGAGCGTGACGCTTTAGGAGATGCAGTCTGTCTTCATCAACATCCATAGCGGGAAAAAACTTAAGAGGAGTTGTGGTTAAGAAATGAGCCGGCGTTAAAGCTAAAGACTCCGACGGGTCACTAGATAAAGTTCGACACAGTGGACGAGTATTCATTACTGCCTCTATCTGAGCGAGTACAGTACTCAGCTCCTCATAAGAGAGAATCTGTACGCCTACGACGCGGAACAGATGCGACTTGAGGCTCTTAATATTAGCCTCCCAATTACCACCAAAGTGACTAGCAGCGGGCGTATTAAAATGCCATTCAATACGATTTTCGGCCAAAACATGAGCGAATTCACTCTGATAATACTTTGACCGCAATAATTCGTGTAATTCCGAGATACAACGGCGAGCTCCTACATAATTAGTGCCGTTGTCCGAATATAAACGTTTGACGGGACCACGGCGCGACAAAAAACGCTTAAAAGCGGACATAAAACTTTGCGTGCTTAAATCACCGGTCAATTCTATGTGAACAGCACGAGTTGTCATACAAATAAATAGACAAACATAAGCTTTCATGGAGCGTATACCACGACCCCGGGTAATAGTTACCCTAAACGGGCCGGCGAAGTCGGTACCGGTGTGTACGAAAGGTTTAGCGGATTGAACAACACGGCAAGAGCGATGATCGGCCATTTCAGGCGCGATAAAGCGCGGGCGAAGCTTAAAACAGGGCACACATTTGTGCACTCTGGCGCGAATCAAATTGCGAGCGGAAAGTATCCAATACTTCTGTCTAAGGATAGCCATCAACAAATCCGGACCTGCGTGACAATTCACCTTATGATGATAATCTACAATCAAATCTAAAATATGGTCCTTGCGGGGCAAAACTACTGGATGCTTTTGCTCAAATCCTAAATCGGAATTTCTCAAACGACCACCTACTCGAATGAGACCATTCTGCAAAAAAGGTTTCAAATGTTGAAAAGCGCGACTACAAGTTTTATGGGACTCTAAACTACTAAATTCTGAAGCGAAATAAAATCTCTGCAATTCACGAAGCACGACTGACTCAGCTTTATCCAGATCAGCGGCGGTTACATTACCGCGTGTGTGTAACAGTTTTAGAAAACGACAGACATACACCACACAACGCAAAAGTCTCGACCAAGACGAGACGCGATTAGACAACGAAAAAATAATCGACTCTTCACGTGGAACCGAAACTACAAGCGAATGCTTCTTCTCCTCGGGTGGTTCTGAAACGGAAGCTGGGTTAAATGGCCTAACCGGCCATTCTTCAAGCACACTATGAGTCCAAGGCGGAGCGCAGAACCACAGCGGATGATCTAAAATTTGAGAAGGGAGCAATCCACGGGAGAGACAATCGGCGGGATTATCTGTGCCAGCAACGTGAAAGAGATTTTGTGGTGGTAATTCGGACTGAATTTTAGCCACCCTATTAGCGACGAATGTGTCCCAGCGATGGGGCGAAGAATGTGTCCAACACAAAGCAACAGTAGAGTCAGAAAAAGCCATAATTCTATCAATAATAATGCGGTGTCTACAAGCATTGACAATAGAGCTGATTAATTGCACTAACAAAAGTATAGCGCACAGCTCCAGGCGCGCTAAAGAAACGACCTTGCGAGGGGAGACTTTGGATTTAGCGCTTATAAGACTAACCGAGACCTTATAAGTATTCAAAACGTGAAAATAAACTACTCCCCCGTAAGCCTTCTCACTGGCATCCGCGAAGCCTACAACAGTAACTATACTGTCTGAGAATATACCAACATGACGTGGAATTTTTATTTTATTGAGCAATGGAAGCTCCTTCCGAAAGCGAGCCCACAATTTAACAATATTGTCGGGCGCGGGGTCGTCCCAATCACTATTGGAAAGCCAAAGTTCCTTTATAAGCAACTTGGCATATAAAACGACGGGAGCTACAAATCCCATAATATCCCATATACGTGCTACACACGACAGGATAATGCGCTTAGTACAAACTTGCGGAGTCGAACTAACTTTAAGACTGAACATGTCAGACGCGGGTGACCAACTTAAGCCTAGAACCTTGTGCGTATCATCACCTTCAAATTCCTTGACCGAAGATAACTGGTGTGATAGTGGAATCGAATCTAGAACTGTCTGCAAGTTACTAGTCCACTTCACAAGATCAAACTGACCGGCTTTCATAAGACTTATTACTTGAGCGGCGGTCTCAACGGCCTCTGCCTCGCTGGCGACACTATAAACAAAGTCATCCATGTATAACCCAGTCTCAATAGTGTCTTTCGCTTTCGGGAATCTTTCACCCTCATCAGCGGCTAATTGCTTGATAGTGCGAAGAGCATGGAAAGGACTCGACTTAAGCCCAAAACAAACACGATTAAACTCATAAACTCTCAAAGGTTCTTTAGGCGAAAATCTATACAAAAAACGTTGAAATCTGCGGTCGCATTCGCGAATACCAATAGAAAGAAACATTTGCCTTATGTCGGCGGAAAGCGCGACAGCAAACAAGCGGAAATTTACAATAATGTCAAACAAGTTACCTTGAAGGTTTTGACCACAATACAAAATATCATTGAGCGATACAGAAGTGCTAGTCTTAGCACTGCCGTCCAAAACCACACGAAGCTTAGTAGTTAGCTTGTCTTCTCTAACAACTCCGTGGTGCGGAATGATGTAAGATGGATGATCGCGAGTCTCGTCAGTCTCGGCGGTGGGCGCAGGTGAGATGTATCCTTTATCTAGGTATTCGATAACAACATCATCATAGGCTTGCTTCAACTTCGGAGATGCTTGCATCTTACGTTCTAAGCAAGAAAAGCGTCTTTCAGCGGAAGCGTAGGAGTCACCGAGTGAAAAAATATCCTCCTTGAATGGAAGGGCGAAAACATAACGACCATCATTATCTCGAGTAGTCGTGCGACAATAAATCTCCTCAGCCACCTTATCATCAGGGCTTAGGATAGGCGGAACATTGACTTCTTCAATTTCCCAGAATCTGCGGATGGTAGACTCCAGCGGCGGCTCAACAGTGCAGCAATGTGACACAGTCGAGTAACTATTTAAACGTGCGGGTGCGGAACCAACAATAACAAAACCTAGAACTGTTTCTAGGGCGTGCGGTGCGGGGTACGAAGAATGACCTTGAACCTTACGCGATAGCTGGAGGTGCGGGAGAATCGATGCGCCGATCAACATATCGACGTCTCCAGGGACACCATAAGATTCATCTGCCAACGGTAGGTCTTTAAACTTGGTCAACAAAGACGTGTCAACCGGGACAGTAGGTAATTGTTCCGTAATTTTATCTACTATAAGCGAATCCATATCAAAACAGATATCGGAATTAAAACGCGATGCAAATTTAATTTTAATCGAACCATGAATGGTTGATTTTAAACCACCGAACCCTTTAACTACTGAGTGGGCTGGCTGGTTATTAATACTAAACCCAAGGCGTTGACAACAATTTTTTGTTAAGAAATTACTCTGCGAAGCGCAATCTAACAACGCTCGGACAGGACACGGATTTCCTAATGCATCGCTAACAATAACGTGAGCGGTTGCGAGCACCACGGTAGTACGTGCACTGCTTCCGGACATCGAACACAACGTGACGTCACTCAAGGCGGTCTGCGCGCAGGCAACATCGCGAGCTGGCGGAGCGGCGGCGGCGCGCGCTGGCTGAGCGGCCGCAGAGTCCGCACTGACCGGCGGCAACGACGTGTCACCGTTTGATAAACCAGCTGTGCTCACATTGGATGCGGCATTGTTATTACTTTTCTCCCTGTGAAGTAAAGTATGGTGCTTTGAAGGGCACTTACGACAACTTTGATTACTATTACAAGACGTAACCCGATGCTTGTCACTTAGGCAGTTAAAACACAAATTGTTGTCGCGAACAAACCTATAACGTTCATAAGGCGTTAATTTTAAGAAACCGGAACACTTGTACAATTGCGAATGTTCAGTTTTACACAAAGAACAAATAGATTGTACAGGTGTAGACGCGGTATTCACATACGTATGTGTTGACTTCGAAGGCGCATCCGTTCGACGGTCGGACTTAGTAACTACTTTCTTCGTAACTTCATGGTTGGATGAAGTGCGTTGTAATATTTTAATATGATCTCGAACAAAACATTCTAGATCATTGAATTTTGGCAGTTTACTACTGCCATGGTTCATTTCAAATAAACGAACAGTTTCACCATCTAATTTCTTTAAACCCAAATACAAAAACAAAAAGTCGCAGAGGTCATCGACCTTCAGATTCTTTACTGCTCGAACAGATGATGCAAAAGTATCTAAAAACCTCTCTAAATTAGGTTCATTACAAACAGTAATATTTTTCAAGTCGAATAACTGATCTAAATATGCGGTAGCTACTAATCTCTTATCTTCGTATTTAGACTTTAATGTTTTTAAAATTAATGAATAATTTTCAGCACTAAAAGTAATGCCGGCACAAACATTTTTAGCTTTACCAGTTAACTTTTCAACTAGATAGTATAATTTTTCATGATCTGTCAAAGAGACGTTCCTATCTATAATGTTTTCAAAACTATCTATAAACAGATTCCAATTGCGAATATCACCATTAAATTCAGGTATCTGAATGGGCGGTAATCTAGGTCGATCGCGAGTGTGATTTGCCGGGCTCTGATGGACAGACTGCGTCTCCAAGCTTCTCGCGACCCTTTTAATGCGACAGAATAAATCATCAAATGACGCCAAAGCTTGGTAACTCACAGCGTATTCTGGATTTAATTCTAACTCTAAAACGTTAATATCGTGAATTACGGATTCAAACTTCGTGCGCGAACTATTCAAGTTTTCTACTGAACATAAGAACGAATCTCTAATGGCTAGATCACCCGTTTTAAGTGCATTATCACAAATAGATTGCACGCGGGAAAGTAGCATGTCTCTTTTAGCATATAAAAGTTTCAATTCAACTTTGTTGACCTTTGGAGACATGGTGAACAATTATGACACTCACTACAGAGCGGCCAACAACAAAATAAAGTTAATTTTGCTAATTAGCGGCAGAGAACAGTGACGCGGGCAATATCTAAGTACAAGTGGGTAGGTAGATAAAACGAACTGCGGGAGAAATCTACGACTACCGACGTTGTGTCTCTGTTTCTGATATTCTAATACTTTTTGACTTCCGAATGAATAAGTAATCGAGCGATCTATATCTACGCATGTAAGTACTGCTTACGTACGTAGGTAATAGATGAACGATTTGCAGCGAAACAAACAACAAATTGCGTTAGGTATATGACTGCGGTGCGGTGCGTTTATTCCCTATGGAATAAATACTAATACAATAACTATAACAAATATGTAACTAATTCAAATACCTAACTATCCGGTGAGAGGGACCAAAGAAATGTTGGCGCTGTGGCCAATTTAGTGGACTGTATTTTTGCGGTGCGGTATAAACGATTGACAGACGCTTGAAGACAGGTAATTCGAGTTGCTAGGAGTTCTGGACGATAGAATACAACCCGAGTAATTAGGGAGGGATGCACAAACCTTTACGGGAGACACGTGCTTTCGCCGTCTTCGCCGGTGCACCAGCTCATCCAGGTTCAGGCGCAGCTGAACTTCCAGTTACTGTCCTCACACGTTACACAAACACAAATAATTGTCGTTTATAAGTCTTATTACACAGTTTTCATCAATTTTAGCGGAGCTGGCTATCCGCCTTGCGTTAGCGGAGCGGTTCAATCCGGAAGTAACGTTCTTCGCGAAAAATGGCGGAGTGAATGCTCTCATTCACTCCTTCATACACACGAGGTATGTGCGGGAAAAGGGAATGAAGGGTCTAGGAACGAATGTCAATCATATTAGAATGTTGGCGCAACCAATTATAATCACTAAAATTGTCAATACAACCCTCTCAGTTCATTTAATTCCATTGAATGATTTTGTCATGAAATAGTCATTGCAAAGAACGTAGGAAAATTTGAATTTCGCGGGTTACGCGAGTGTTTCCACCTTGAGAGCAACCACATAATTCTGTATGCAAATCGTTGACAGCAAAATTCGGTTCCAAATCCGTGTCCAGTAGATGCAGGGCAATATACAGGCTAGAAGTCGGTTCCCATTCCATCATGAACAATGGATTTATGATAACACTGGCTGGAATGGCCTCCGACAGCTGCCATGGCCCACGCACCTTTGGCCACCTCACGAAGTAAGTGCGGAAACAAAACCTCTAACATAACCTAACACTACTTACTACTAAGAGCACACAGAGCTTCATCAGGACAGAGGTTCTCCACCAGTATCTTGATCGCCTCTTCATCATCTTCCGGTGGAAGGTCCCGGATCACCCACGTTGTTCCATTGTCTTCCCACTTGTCCCAAACTCGGGGACAGGACGAGTCCCAGACTCTTTTGAAACCCATTGTTATCCTGAAGAGCAAACAACTTCATGTCAAGTCTTATTTTACGTGAATGCCTGGGGGGTAATTGAGTAACACAATTACAATAGCAATGCTTTTAATTTTAATCGTTCAACAATATTCATTGCGTGTAGGAAAATAAAATTAGGTTAAGTAAATAAAAGTTGTTAAATAAAAAAATTACAATTTGGTATCAGAAGGCATATAATATGGAATATAAGTACCTACCTATTATTCGTCTCAACTACCTACCTATCGTAAGTACCTTATAATTATGCCATTTATTATTCACGGATGCACTAGGACAATGCATTATAAATTGACACTTCCTAGGGATTATTGGCATCAAAAACTAAAGAATATTTTAATTTTACAATCCTTTATATAGAATAAGCCCCTTACCAATATCAACTTTCGTTACACTTGTTATTTTTTAAATTAGATTTTAAATTAGTCGTAAATATTTAAACGCATAGACAAGACATTGCCAAGATATTACTCAGAACAGACTACATCTAGACTCCGATAGTATGTTCACATTCCGTGTGTACTCATGCGTTTACAATGTAAACTTTACATTGTGACCTTAATGGCCTGTTCCCACTGATCAACATAATTGTTGACTGTAGCAAACGATATGGTAGCAAATGAAATGATTGCGTCACAGATAGACTGCTGCTAGCTGACAGAAACAAAAGACTACAATATAACATTACAGTAGCGACCCCTCCGCACGGTTTTTACGATTTGTCAAAACATCGAGATTTCTTTATTACACAGGATAAAATTTAAACCAGTGCGTAAACTGTAACCATGTATTCACCATATGATTCTAGACCCCCTGTATAAATTATTCAACGCTAGAAGTCTAGAATCATGAGCTGAACTCATGTTGTGCATCCTGTGTAATGCCTATATCAAACTAGCGACCCACCCCTGTGCTTTGCACGGTTTTTACGACTTGACAAAACATCGAGGTTTCTTTATTAATTTTAAACGTTCCGCAATAAATTCTCTAAATGATCGTGAAGACTACGTCAAAATCCATTGCGTAGTTTAGAAGAATAGCGTAGTTACACAGATATACACTAAAGTCAACTTTGCTGAGTTTTGAACATATAAATTATTATTATATGTTCAGAAAAACGTTAAAAAACATATTAACATAATTTACCCGTTTTAAAATGAAGTTGCCACTTTATTCACTTCTTCAATATACGAGACGTTAACACTGCATGGCAGATACACGACTGTGTGGTAATGTCTGCTTCCTGAGAAGAGGTTGGCCTAGACCTAGATCGAGTGAGTGCACTTCTTAGTGCTTGTGTCCACTGTCCAACATTTACGTTACTTTCAATGAGATTAGCTTTTTTCCGTAAGCGCGCGTTTATACCGTTCTCAATTTGAAAAAACCGTTTTCAATGTTTGTAACTGTAGTGTGATTTGGTCGTTTATACACTGCATGCGATTTGAATTTGCCCTGTCATGATGACAGATTTTTCGGAATACCGGGTCCGTTGTGTCTCGGAGCGATCCACAAGCGCTCTGACTGATACTCGGGATCTCGTACAAATAAATAAATATTCAATCTGCCTAGCCTTTTCCCAACTATGTTAGGGTCGGCTTCCAGTCTAACCGGCCGCAGCTGAATACTAGTCATTTACATGGAGGGACTGCCTTTCTGACCTCCTCAACCCAATAACTGGGTTATACGATACCCCTTGATAAGAATGGTTGTCAGATTTTGGGGCTTCTTACTACCCGCAACGATCATCGAAAATCTACAGATGACTTTCAGAACCAACTGCTTTGCGTGCTTTCCGAGGAACCTACATAGAAATAATTAGGGACTTTAATTAAAACCTTATGTTTTAGATCAAAAATACATAGTTGGATATATGTACCTACCAGTTCTGCTAACTAAATAAGTCATGAACCTTATAATTATGCGGCAAATTAAACATGTTTGATAGAGCTTATCGTAATGTTTTCTTTTATATACTGCGGTAATTCTTTTATCGTGAACAAAAATACAATTTGATGACGTAAAGTAATACTGTATCATCTGGTATGCGAAAGGATCATGGCCGGTTTTTATCTCGATAACTTAGCTTACACGGTAGTGCTGAGGAGGATTCCAGCGACTGGGACCGCAATTAACTCGAACCGCGGTTCCATTCGCCAGATCCATTCAATTTTAATATTTTCTTCCGGCAACTCGGACCATAATTGAATAACAAAATCTATTGTTTAAGCCAAAAATAGTATAGTCAAACGAAAAAAGTGTTTAAAGTAAAAATAAAAAACTTTTCATTCTATATAAATAATACAAAGTTGGGTTTGTTACACCATTAATAATATAATAAATAATTTTACGAGAAAAAGGCTAATTTATTTTCTCATACATTTTGTGTGACAGCTAGAAAACGCTTTATGCCTTCGAAGTATCAGGGGGTCGTAACTCGGTAGCAGCTCCCCTAACATAGGTAGGTGTGTCATGTAGAAAACGCTTTATGCCTTCGAAGTACCAGGAGGTCGTAACTCGGTAGCAGCTCACCTAACATAGGAATAATCAACGAACTATACAGTTGTTGTTTATTTCTTTAATTATTACTTTAAAAATATTTCGTTTGACTGTACTGTTTTTGGCTTGAACAATAGACGTTTTTTATTCATTCACGGGTGGTCCTAGTCACCGAAAATTAATTAAAATGGAGCCGGCGACTTTCACCGCGATTCCAGTTAATTGCGGTACCAGTCGTCGGAATCCTCGTGATGAGCAGGCCACGATAACTAACTAAAAGCAGTAGGTACCTTACTATAAATCTATTCATGTATAATTACGCAACACCATTACGTTGATTAAATAACAAACAACTTTTAATGTGGAATCGGTTTTTGGACCTCGGCCTTTACTGCCTGCAGCGTGTCACTCGCTTGACCTTGGTAACCAACACAAAACATGAGACGAATTATAATAGAAATTGGTTTTAGCGAGTTTCTGTGCACTTTTTTAGAGTAATTATTAATTCAGTTTTTTGTTTAGATACTAACAACCGGTTAACGGTTTGTAAGCCGTTTTCAGCTGCTTTGTACGTAAATAGATTTTCCGAAGTTTTTATTGATTTGCCAAGTGTTACGTTTAGCTAAAAAACTTTTCATCCTGGGATGAAAATTAAATATGGTAGATTTAATAAAGTCAAGTGCGAATAAAATAAATAATTTTAATCCAGGACCTAAACAAAAATGGAGAGGTGCAGGAGGCATTGCGTTGCGCAAAACTCATAGGCATAGTTAATCGGTTTCCACCGATATGTTAATAGCAACTAATTGAATGTAAAATGGTTGCAGTCTTGTATTATATAAAGGCGCTGTTTTTCGGTCTAGTAATACCCACTTTTTTATTTTATATGTTACCGGCCAAACCCGATTTCAGGCCAAACTAGTTTGTCCTAGGCCAAGTTTGTCCTAGGTCAAACTGGTTTATTAAGCCGGGGCATCCCGATTAAATGGGTTAGGTTAGGTTAGAACTGTGACCAAAAGGGTGCGAGCCGAGCGAGCGCAGCGAGCAGTGCCGCGGCAGCGGCCGGCGAGCGTTACTTCCAAAGGCTGTTAACGAAACGGCTAATTAGGCTAGTTGGCTGCGACATATCACGCGTAGGATTAAGTCTGTTTGGTCTAGGACAAACTAGTTTGGCCTGAAATTGGGTTTGGCCGGTAACACTTGGCTCGCGCCCTTTTGGTCATAGTTCTAACCTAACCTAACCCATTTAATCGGGGTGCCCCGGCTTAATAAACCAGTTTGGCCTAGGACAAACTAGTTTGGCCTGAAATCGGGTTTGACCGGTAACATATATACGTCATTGTTTATCAGAAAAATACATTACAAAGAACATAATGGTTAGTTCTTTTTAAGTAATTAAAGAGAAAAGGGTTTAAACTCACGGTCATCATAATCTGAGCAACTTTTTCTTCACAAATGCTAGTCCGCGGAGTATGAGTATTTCCACGAAGTGCCTACTCCTACTTCGTGGCAATAGGACATTTTTCCATTTATTAAAAACTATTTAAATTTGAAGGATAACCAAAATTCTCAACGTGTCGTAATTTAGTATAATTGCAATAATGAATTGTTTTTTAACTACTTAAGTACATGCAATGTCAGTTGCGTGTTGCGTGTGTCGAATAAGGCACGCCGCAAACTGGCAGGTCGCGGGGGAGCGTATCGAGACTTAACTCTGTATTTGCCTCCGTCCGCAAATACATACGAGAAAAGCCATATCGCGATAATCCTCCAGCTTCCTTACTTTGATTCCATTCGGTATCTTTCGACGCCCTCCGCAGACACTCGAGGTCGCAACAAGTACAACGTATACTTGCTGTGATTTTAATTTTCAAGGCAATTCTATTCTACTATATCCTACTAATATTATAAATGTGAAAGTTTGTGAAGATATTTGGATGTTTGTTACTCAATCACGCAAAAACGGCTGACCGGATTTAGATGAAATTTGGCACACAGATTATAACCTAGATTAACACATAGGATACTTTTTATCCCGGTAGTACGTTCCCGCGGGATAATTTCCGACTTCCACGCCGGCGAAGCCGCAGGCGGAAGCTAGTAGTTACATAATAACAGTTTTCGTCAGTCGTCAATCTTCTAGCTTTTGCCAGAGGCTTCACCCGCGCATCGGATGCCTCCAGTCATCACCTAGTTGCAAAAACTGTAAAATTATGAACATACGCTTCAAAAGTCTGATTGTAGTCATACGTAAATTTATTTTCACGTTTTTATTTTGCTATAAGTAACTCCTAAGATATTCATTTTAATGATATAAAGTGAAATTTTTCTTCTCTACATTAAATGCACAGAATATCTAACGTATTTAGTTGGATTAGGAATAATACTGTATTGTTTAAAATGCTTCGTAAATAACCCATTATTTTGTTGCAAAATGTAAAAGTGGTTACTGTGGGTTATCCTTAGGAGATAGACCTATACCATCCCGGACTTTATTGTAGATTTTTTTTAATATAGTCAATTCCGTAGTACATTATTTGGATCTATCTCGCGAGGCTCTATTTACCCAGCGTTTGCAATGGAAGCGCATAGGTTTTTTATGACATCACATTACAATTCTTTGAAATTCACGCCTTTTCTCTACTTCAAACTTTCATCTTGAATCATTCTGCCTATTGATGAAAACCGCTTTAAACTTCGTTGCGTAGTTTAAAAGATCTAAACGTACAGACGGCGGGAAGCGACATTGTTTTATACTATGTACAAGTATAGGTATAAAAAGGGGGGGGGGGGGGGGAATTATCGGGCATGTTGCGATTGGATGTTGGGTCGGAAATGACACTGTCAAAATCCTGGCTGAAATTGTCTCATTCAAAACTTCACCACCGTGCGTACATTCGATCTATCAGCCGCCACCTTTTGGATTCAGACAAATTGTGCGTTTGCAACGGGCCTTATGTCTATATCTACGTAGCTGTACGGCGACATCGTTTTTTCGTATTTACTTCTATAATCATGGTCATCAGTCATTCGAAATTAGCGATAGACGAGTAACGTAAGAAGCTGACACAGACATCTTTATAAACAAGTCACAGTAGATTCTCAATCAGTCGCCTTTTGAACTTGAACTGGACGATATCTTCGAAAATGATAACCGTGATACTAACATGCGTCAGTTTTGTGTTAGCCATAGGTTATTTGAAAGGAAAATATAACCAGTACTATTGGAAGAAACGTGGTGTACCTTTCTACGCCAAACACAGGACCGGTGGGCCTTTGTGGCAATTCGCAACAGAAGATAAATCATTCTTCCAAATTTTGAGTGAAATCTACTGGAGCTATGAAAAGGAGCCAGCTATCGGTCTTGGCTCGTTCTGCGATCTAGGACTGTATGTGAAGGATCCCACCAACATCCGGCACATCACACAGGATGACTTTCAAGCTTTTAATCACAGGGGGATCGCGTTTATCGACGAGGATATCTTGGCACAAAATGTTCTTTTGTTGCACGGTCCGAAATGGAAGCTCATTAGGCAGAAATTGACTCCTCTTTTCACTACTGCCAAATTAAGAAATATGTTCTACATTATTGATAAGAGTGCCCAGGATTTTGTGGTATTTTTAAACACTAAGCCCGAAAGGTTGACGGGAGATACTCTCGAACACTTGAGTCAGTTCTGTTCTGCTGCTATATCGGCCGCTGTTTTTGGGATAGGAACAAAATCAATCTTCGATTCTCCATTCCGTGAGATAGCTAGAGAGGCTTTAGTGCCTACTTTCTGGACGAATATAAAGTTTATGTTAAGTGGAGTCAGTGAAAAACTTTTTAAAACTTTAAAACTTAAGTTGTTTCAAACTCAACAAGAGGACTTTTTTATTGGAGCCATCAAACAAGTCATCAGACAACGTGAAAAAGAAAACGTAAAAAGACACGACTTCGCAGACATGTGTGTTGAGCTTCAAAAGAATGGAACGATGGTAGACAATGAAACCGGACTACGGTTAGAGCCAACGGATGAAGTATTAGCTGCTCAGGCATTCTTCTTCTTTTTAGCCGGTATTGATCCTACCGCCGCTGGAATCTTTGGAGCTTTAATGGAAATGGGTAGAAACCCCGATGTATTGAAAAAAGTACATGAAGATGTAGATGCAATTTTCGAGAAATACAACGGTCAGCTCACCTATGACTCTATCTATGAAATGAAGTATTTGGAAAACATTTTGAACGAGAGTCTTCGGTTGCACCCTCCTATTGGCTTCTTAACGAGGCAGTGTGTGCGTGATTCTGTGCTGCCAGTAGGTGAAGTGCCTGTTGAAAAAGGGGTGAAAATATTTACAGCTATTTTCGAGTTGCACCACGATCCTAAATACTTCCCTGACCCAGAAAAGTTTGATCCTGAACGGTTTACAAGGGAAGGAGAGGTGAGTGATATGACGTACATGCCTTTTGGAAAAGGCAGTAGATATTGCATCGGAGCTAGATATGTTCGCCTTCAGATCTTAACCGCGATTATTCATCTTCTAAAACACTTTACAGTGCGCACACACGTTCAGAAAGGAGGCATACAATATAGGAAGGAGCAATTTCAAGTGAGATTGAAAAACGTTAACGTCGTATTTATTCCTCGTTATAATTAACAAGTGAATCCGATTTTTATAAAAAATACGAATGAGTATGTATATTTGATGATTTTATGTATTTTGTTTGTAAAAAATTTAGCAGGACTAGATTAAAATCTAATTTGTTATTACTTAAAATGTTATTACTTACTACCCATAAATAATTACATTTTGAAAGGTCTCCCGCAAGGTGAACCGATGATCTTGTAAAGGCCGCAGGTATCCGCTGGATGCGTAAAGCACAAAATTGGTCGAAGTAGCGGTGCCTAGAAGCTCCCTTAGACCTTAGTATAACAGTAGACGTGTTTCGGCTGAAATGATGTTGACGATGACTAGTACACAAATAATTTTCATAAAATTAATCTAAACTAAGCTTTGAAAATCAAACGATCCTACTGGATGTTATCATACACATCCTGTGGTGGAAAGGGTGCCCTAGTATAAAACATCTGGAGTAGGTGTATTGTGTGTCTATTATTTTTTTATATACAGACGGAAGAATTCTAAGCCTGAGCAACACTAAGAGAAAAAAAAATAGTTTAAAAAACTAAAAAACACGCTTTAAAAACCAAACTAAAAAAAGGAGAAAATAATTTAATTCAATTAAAAAGCGTGGGGTGCTTTTTGAGGTATTTTTATAATCAATTAATGTCAAGCACCCCACGCGTTCCTTACAGCTGTGCGACATAACTTTGTAGCGGCGCGCGTTGTATCCGATGAAATCAAAAGATTTAATTATAATACTACTTATATGATTGTATTATGTACAAAATTACTTTTTAATCTATGGATAAACGTGACTTCAAACATTTCACTATCAAAAGTTTGGAAAGTTTCTAAGGAAAATATATACCTATTCTCCAATCTGGACTCTCATTCAATGGAACATCTGTGATTCTTTATCATCGATTAGGTACATTTCATTAGGTCAATAATTAAAAGACATACCAACGTCAGAAAATACTACTAATCCAAAATGGAAAATATGTTCAGAATAACAAAAAGGCAAAAGTAAAAAAAAACAGCTGTTTTGTTCGAAGGCTAATGCAAATTCTATTCTTCAACCAAAATTGATTATTACTTACATAATATTAGTTGATTGTAACATTACAATAACTTTTCGGCAATAAATAAGTATAAGTTTTGGAAAATAAAAGTTTTATTTTATTTATTTGTACCTCGTAAAATACCACGCCTCGCTGTAACGACGTTACGTCTTTGCGCAGACCACGCTGATCACATCGTAGTTACGAGTAATTCTAATAGATGGCGTTAGTTTGTCTGTATGGCGAAGTCTTCGGACAACCGTATCTTTACTTTTTTAAATCAATGTGCACACGTCATTTTGTTTTGTACTAAAATAAAAAAAAATGGCGCAAAAACATGCAAAACTAAAAAAATATCCAAAAACGCTTAATAAAGAACTTACCCATTCCATGCGAGATCCTAATGTTTTCGAGCTGGCTCCACTCGCTCGTTTGGCACTCTGATTGGATTTTCACCAATCCAGAGCCAATCGGAGCGCCAAACGCGGTCGATGCGTACAGTCGAGATGGTTAAAATAAACTCACGCTAGGGCTGAGTTACCAATATTACAAGTATTAAAACTCACCCGCACCCTAATTGCGTAACTCACGATCAATCATAATCTGTTTAATTTTGTCAGTTCAACAATATTCATTGCGTTATTAACGTTGCTGAGCAGACACATTTTTCGAACATATGAAGCAATGGTTTAGCACTCTGTTTCAAAATGAAACAGATTATGATTAATCGTGAGTTACGCAATTAGGGTGCTGGTTTACCCATGCTAACGCTATGGGGAACGGTTTCTGCTATCCGGCAATCGGGGCGTGTGATATGACCCTAAGTCTGTACTGTACGTAAGTCAGCACCCTAATTGCGTAACTCACAATTAATCATAATTTGTTTCGTTTTGAAATAGATGGCTAAACCATTGCATCATATGTGCGAAAAATGTGTCTGCTCAACAACGTAAATAACGCAATGAATATTGTTGAACTCTCAAAATGAAACCGATTATGATTAATCGCGTGTTACGCAATTAGGGTGCAGATCTCCACTTATAAAATACAGATTAAGAAAAAGTTAATTCAAAGTTGGTTGGTTAGTTGGTTGGTTACATTATCAGTTAAAATAAAAGAGTGAGAACGTAATAGTCATAAGGTGATGTCACTGCTTTGATAGGCTATATAGAAAATGTATTATTAATTAACTATTGAATTGATCAGAAAATGCTCAGGAATTATTCTGATCTCAGAGTAGGTGAACTAGCAAATGTAGGTTGATGATGTTATGGTGGATGGTGAGAAGTGTTTGCAAAGCAAGCTAAGCTGTCTAAGGAGTTAGGAGCCTCCAAGTATTCACGGACGCTGAATAAATGCGCGCTTTGATTTCTCACAAACAGTAACTGCTGTTTGTGAAGTATGGAGTACTGGGTACTCAGGTAATGGGTTAAGGATAATGATGTAGCTGCTTGTGTGAATTTAGGTGATTGTAAAGCATGATATAAGCCAGATATGGTTGAGCAGTGGTATCTGACCCAACTTACGAGTTGTAAGTCGTTAGTTCGAACCCAGGTAGGCGCTTACTTTGTGTAAATAATTGTATCACTACCTATTTCTCTCAAAACGGTGAAGGAAATCATTGTGAGGAAACTGGCATGTCCTAGAACCAAAAAATCGAGACATGAAACATCTACCAACCCGCACTGGGCCCAGACAGAAACTACTTACGGTCCTTAATTCTGTTTAGAATAAAACATATAAAATGAAATAATTCTCAAGTGTGTATACGATGGTGAAAATATAACGGTCAGTGTTTTTTTGGGTTTCGTAAAAAACGGAACCCTCATAGGATCACTTTGTTGTCCGTCCGTCCGTCCATCTGTCTGTCTGCCCTTTATCTGGAAAACGTGTGGAGGTATCGAGTTGAAATTAAAACGATATAAGTACTCAAGTCTACAGTCTCTTGAAGCTGTGAAAAAATCAAACTTCTAAGTTACGTAACGTAAAAAAAGATACGGCCGTTTATGCCGCAAAAAACATATATTTCGACACTCAGGGAATCAAAATTTATAGGGTATTTTCCGTTGACCTAGAACTACGAAATTTGCCAAGTAATACCGTCTTATACTACAATACAAGTCTAAGGAAAAGTCTGAAAACTATACATTTGTAATTAAATCATGAAACAACAGGGTCTTTACGCAAGGAACGGTGCGCGGTGCGGCGGCGGCGGCGGCGGCCAATTTTTTTTAATAATATGTATCTACATATTTGTACGGAACCCTTGGTGGGCGAGTCCGACTCGCACTTGTCCGGTTTTTGACATGAGTAATCGACATTCAGCCAAACAGGAATCGAACTATTTTATAGAATTATTGCCCAGTTATCATTAATTTAATATAATTCGAACCATTTATACCGTACCTATTTAAATCTAAAAAAAAAAATGCATGTCAATATTAATTAAAATAAAATTATGTTCAAAATAGAAAACGTATCGTAGGCTGTATGCATCACATGTCCTTTGCCTTACTGACAGTTTAACATTACCTACTGCATTTCATTCTTTCGATTGTTTACTTGAATTGATTGATTCATGGTTTTCCGTTTGCGACTTGAGTTAAATATTTACATATTGATGCTTTATCGGATATTTAACGACGACTGTAGCATTTTTTTAAGGATTTTGATTTTACTTTTGCACACGTTACACATTTTTGAACACGGACTTAAATTGGACCCGCCTTAATGACGACTTGGCTATTTGACGACGGACCTGCACCCTAATTGCGTAACGCACGATCAATCATAATCTGAGTGATTTTGAAATAGATTGCTAATCCATTGCTTCATATGTTCAAAAAAATGTGTCTGCTCAACAATGTAAATAACGCAATGAATATTGTTGAACTGTCAAAATTAAATAGAATAAGATTGATCGTGCGTTACGCAATTAGGGTGCTGATCCTGCTTAAATACGACGCTGCTGTTGTTTTGGCCTTGTGCCCCGTGTAAAAGTGGCGAGAGACGTACCTACAATGTGTTAATTGCTATCTCTATATTGCATCGATTAAAAGCTGTTTTGCCTTTATTTTAGTAATTTTTTTTTAAACTGGCTTCTACCTAGGTTTTGATAATTATTGAAATTGTAATGGGTTCCCTACGATTTGTAGTGTAATTTGGCGTGTATTTCATTGTTGTTCATTTGTAGTGTAATTTGGCGTGTATTTCATTGTTTTTCATTTGTAGTTTAATTTGGCGTGTATTTCATTGTTGTTCATTTGTAGTGTAATTTGGCGTGTATTTCATTGTTGTTCATTTCAAGCATTTATTTGTGTGGCTGATGGTTCCCTTTGTATTTGATTTGACCATAGTCATGTTAGCGTACAGAGATTGCACGACACAAGACAGATTGAGAAGTAGAAAGGGGAGCCGTTTACCCCTGCACTGGGGCATGACATAAATAAATGAAAGAGCCTTTTTGTTTCATGCAAAATTACAATAATAGATTTTAAAATAAAAATATCTATCGAATATTTTTTTTTTACACTTCCACACACCCACTTCCACGCAACTGAGGGAACACGGGTGGGTTTTAGTCAGTAAAAGTCTGACACGCTCCTTCTCCTGCTCCACCCAGAGCGGGAGAAGTTATTTGATAATTTCCCACCCAAAAAAAAACACAATGATACGTACTTTAAGTAATTATACAAGAAAAGTATTCTTGTGTGCTGCTAGGTAGTGAGACTTCCTGTTTCCTGTGGAAGAATGTTGTTTTACATTGAGTTTAAAAAAAAAATACCTATACAATTCGAGTTGCGGTTTCCAATACGCTTCGGTTCAGAATTCAATACGCCTTTACAAATTCAAATTGCAAGTGCTGTTTGTTTCTTAAATTATGAATTTATGACATTTAAGTCGTATTTTTGTTTCCAATCTTTTCTTAAATTGTCGCAGTTCCATGATTCTACACTGATGTAGATGTAGGTTAACTCATTTTGTCTAAACTATGATATTATTATTAATAATGGATACGTACATTCTACATACGATCGTGATCGTGATTCGTGATGAATGATCTATAATCAAATACTTTGTTAGACAAAACAGTCGCAGTGGACATGTTCAGACTTGCTTTCAATTCAACCAATGTTCCCTCCTCCCGCGCCTCTTATGGACACACACTGATGCTAGCTCGCACAAAAAAAATAACGGCATGCGATTATGACCCTTATATTTACAACACAAATTGTAAATTAATGGCAGATATTTCTGGTAGCAACAATGATTAAGTACAAACGTGCGAAGAAAAAACTATTTGAGTAGTTAAAGATGTTTCGCGGGACAACATGTTATCACTATCTAGAATTAGAGCTCAACATATCGATAGTAAGCACAGATCGGTTTATAAACAAAAGCTCAGTGGGCTCTCAATCAGTCGTACCTTAAACATGAACTAGAAGATACCTTCCAAAATGTTGTTCACTGTGCTACTAGTTAGTGTTGTTTTAGTATTAGCCTTCTTATATTTAAAAGGCAGATATAACGAGTACTATTGGAAGAAACGTGGCGTACCTTTTTACGAGAAAAATAAGACATTTGGACCCTTGTGGCAATTCGCTACCGAAAAACGACCATTCTTTCAAGTATTGAACGAAATCTATTGGCAATATGAAAAGGAGCCAGTCGTCGGTTTTGGCTCATTCGACAATCTTGGACTGTACGTGAAGGATCCTACCAACATCCAGCACATTACAGCAGGTGACTTCCAATCCTTTAATCACAGAGGAGCTCCGTTTGTCGAAGAGGATGTTTTGGCGAATAATGTTCTTCTGCTGCATGGCCCGAAATGGAAGCTGATCAGGCAGAAATTAACTCCGATTTTCACTACTGCTAAACTGAAGAATATGTTCTACATTATTGACAAAAGCTCACAAGACTTTGTGGAATTCTTCAAGCAGAATCCAGAAAGGTTGAAGGGAAATACCTATGAAAACTTGAGCCATTTCTGTACTGCTTCTATAGCAGCTGCTGTATTTGGAATCGTCACAAAATCAACTTTTGATTCTCCATTTCGTGAAATGGCTAGAGAGGCTTTGGTTCCTACTTTCTGGAAGAATCTTAGATTTTCGATAAGTAGTGTTAGTGATAAAGTTTTCAAAGCCTTAAAACTGAAGCTGTTCGCCGAGCAAGAGAAGTTTTTCGTAGGAGCCATCAAACAAGTTATCAAACAACGTGCACAAGACAACGTAAAGAGACACGACTTCGTAGACATGTGTGTTGATCTTCAAAAGAATGGAACAATGGTAGACAGTGAAACTGGTTTGAGGATAGAGCCAACAGACGAACTATTGGCTGCTCAGGCTTTTTTCTTTTTCATAGCTGGTATTGATCCTACTGCCGCTGGAATGTTTGGAGCGTTAATGGAATTGGGAAGAAACTCTGACGCCTTGAAAAGAGTACATGAAGATGTCGACACGCTTTTTGAGAAATACAACGGTCAACTGACCTATGATTCTATAGCTGAAATGAAGTATTTGGACAACGTTTTGAGTGAGAGTCTTCGGCTTTATCCTCCGATTGCTTTCTTAACAAGGCAGTGTGTGCAAGATTCTGTGTTGCCCGTAGGTAATGTGCCTGTTGAGAAAGGTGTGAAGATATTTACCCCTATTTGGGAGCTGCATCATGACCCTAAATATTTCCCTGAGCCAGAAAAATTTAATCCTGAACGGTTTGCAAGGGAAGAGCTCAGTGACATGGCGTACATGCCATTTGGTAAAGGCAATAGATATTGTATCGGAGCTAGATATGCTCGCATCCAGCTTTTAACTTGTATAATCCATCTGCTGAGAAACTTTACAGTACGAACATACATGCAGAAAGGAGGCTTAAAGTATAAGAAAGAACAGTTTCAAGTAAGATTGGAAAACGTTGACATTGAGTTTATTCCTAGGAACCTGTGATTGTGACATTCAAAAGCTGCGGTGATTGCGAGAAGGACCATCACTGCGTGAGTTTTTAGAGTAAAGAGTAGGAGGATCCTATACATTGGTATTGTAAATATGTGTTAGAGACCCCAGTTTAACATGTAGTACTACTATTATAATTATTAGGTTGTGATAAATAAACTTTGTGTTAGTGAGTAAAACCGGTATGAATTATGCCCGTGGAATGAGCAGATAGCAGATACACTTATCTTCTACGCATGTAGTTTATTTGAATGGTTTATTTACGACAACCTTGAACTACTAAGTTTGTCTTATTGGTCAATCAAGTTTAACTCGTTATTTAACAGTTTAATAAACATAAACATTTAATTACAAAATTAAACGTTTTGTTGGAAAAAAAAATCCCTATATAAGAAATATGGAAAGATAGCCCGCATTGTTCTAATATGTTTATGCTATATTATGTTGTTTAAGTAAAAAGGACAATGCTCACAATGTATGGGGAAAAATCCCAGGCCCGGCGCAAATGAAATGTATCTCAGATTTTAAGTATTTATATGTGACATAATATTCAGTAGGGGGCATTACCAAAATCTTTTTTTTAAATGTCATAAATTGCTAGTTGTTTTATGTAAGGAGCTTTAAAAATGTGATTTTTTTTAAAATTATTTCTTTCTTTCAAAGTCAAAGTCAAAGTATTTATTTCAAATAGGCACTTAAAAGGCACTTTTGAACGTCAACATTTACATTGAAATAGAATTGATTCTAGTCGCCCCTTCCAAAATGTAGTTTCGTATGGAGAAGAATGGGCAAGAAACTCCACCGTTACTCTTTTAAAATGTTTCAAGTACAATATTTACATTCATTATATGATTATGTGTGAAAACGATGCACCCAGAATAAAATTACCATACCAAAATGGGTAAAAAGAATCAAATTGAAGCAATCAGATAAATTCATTCTGTGATAGATACATGGTGTTCACACATTTACAAACATTGTAAAAGTAAGTATAGGTATGATTTTCCTACAATATTAACAAGTAATGAGTCAGTGTGTGAGTTAAAATAATTACTGAGTGTAAATCAATGTCATAAATATAATTAATTATATGTACAATTCAATTAGCAACCAGTTTGATTTTGTCTAGACTCTAGATTGTCCTCTTTACTCTTATTCTATAAATGACATTTAGGCATGTATTTTGAGAACGCCATCTACATTTTGTGCAATGTTAGGGTAAACTTAATAAAAAACAAGAGTAGGCAAATTAAATTATTTTATTATTATACACATTATTGGTTCTCTAAGTCTATGATTACATCTTCCAGAGTGTATCCGGGATGATTAAAATCATCTTGATGTCTGGCCCAACCCAAGTAATACAGTACACTCATAATATGGGCGCAGCTACCCAAAGTTCTTTTGCCATGTATACAAGAGCAATAATGCTCTGAAATTGCATTAATACCGGTTTCTCTTCTATACAAAATATAAGTATAGTAAGTTCTGTTCCTTACATGCCGCGATTGTATACGGCATCTTATTAAAACACCGCTTTCGCCATTAATTGTTACGAGCACCGGATGTCTATATACTTCAATTTCGTAGACACCTGTTTGTTTAATGTGCTCACTGTAATAGGAGCGTGCTATTTTACAGTGATAAGTGCCCACAGCAAACAATATCAACTCTTCTTGGGAAAGTCTGGGGAAATCTTCCAACGTCTGGTCATTTGCTTCCAAACGAACAAATGCGGCTCTATGTCTGTTTAAATTGTGCTCAATGACGTAGTCTGCCAAAAGGTTTGGCTTGTGCACATTCCTATTCATAATATCAACGAATTGTTCAGTGTATTGACTGTCCTCATAGGGTTCTTGGAAGGCATTGATAAGCGCTGCGGCTATCTTATAGTCAGTCATTGTTGAGGGTAATGCTCGATTAAATAATCTGTATCTAAAAATCTTAAAATCACGTTTAAACCGTCCATTGATTGTCTCTACGACCCAGCGGCATAAGGTGACCAGCCTAGATTTATTGGCTTCTTCACATGTCAGCTGGGTTTCACCACGTCTTTTGGTCGGGGGCATGTGCACGTCATAACCATATGTTTCTATAAGAGGAACTGCGTCACGGAATCCCCTGTCAAGAATGAACGCATCGTCTTGTTCAAGATAATAATTAATCGGTGCTTCTTCGTATGGGCCATCATGATTTTGTAAAATCTGCTGCATGATGGAAGCATCAGAGGTCGAAGCTGAGTATGGACCTGTGACGTCTATAATATGTCCATCACCGCAGACCAACATAAAAGGTTTTATCAAATTGGTATACTTATGGAGGCTGTAGCTATTCCTTTGGAAAAGGAAATTGGAGCTTTTTTGGATAAAAATGTAACCGCCGTCACATATTATCAACGCTTTCGTTGATTGGTCATTCCCAAAGATGTAATTAGGGAGAATTCTGTTTCTTTGGATTACTTCTTCTCTGCTGATATGATCCAGGCCCAAATGCAGAGGAACGAAATCATTGTAAAGACATTCTCTCACCAGCGCGACTTTTCGGTCTATACTTTGCCGAGATGTATCAAAAGTGGTTGCCAATCTAATACTGGGTTCACCTGTTCTTATTTTAGAAAGGTAAATGCCTAAGTCTTTTCGAGCAGAACGAGATCTCCGAGACAAAGTCGGTACTTGTGACAATAAAGTATCAAATTGTTCATGACTTAAGCCAGTCCAGAAATGTAAATCTTCTTGTGATATTTCGTTTATATTATCAAAATCCAATTGACATCTATTTTCCAGTGCTAGCGTATAGATATTCACAATATCTTTAAAAGTATCACTATTAAAATCTGTTTCACGATGTGACACATTATGAGGCATGTCTTCCAAGGATGTATTTCTCAGATGGTTTTCACAAATCCTTGCGAGCGGGGTTATGTATAATCTGTAATAACTTAGTAAAAATACCTTAATCGAATTAGGCATTTGTCGGAGTTGCATGTTGCCACAATTCTCCATCATACAACGACGGGAAGTGTTGGCCGCCCTAGTGAAATCTGGAACTGTGATTGCGGCACCACCAGCTTGATGGATAAGAGCAGCTGGTGGTTCAAGATCAGGACTTACAGAATGGTCGATCCTATGCCAACAAGGATGGCATATTGACCTCGACCCGTCAAAAGCTACCTGTAACATAGAATTAAATATTTTAGTAAATAACGTCGACAATGATTTGGTGCTAGCGATTAATATTTTTCTGCGGTCGATTATCTATGTTATCTTTTTATTCATAGCTATATTTAATGTAATTATTATTACATATCTGAGTACCTATACAATATGCAACCTGAAAGCAGGTATACTTATTGTTTTATTATGAAAAGTAAGGGGTTTAATAATAATATGTGGGGACATCTCACACACGGCCATCCGACCCCAAACTAGGCAGAGCCTGTACTATGGGTGTCGGACAGCTGATATACATACACAGATATATAAATAGATACATATATAGATAAACAACAACCAGACACAAGGCAAACACAAGTGCTCATCACACGAATGTTTGCCCTGGGCGGGATTCGGACTCGCGACCCTGTGCGTCGGAGGCAGTAACACTACCACCCAGGCTACGGAGCCGGTTTATTTATGTTATGACTATACATACATACCCCTTGCTTTTCATAATAAAAAATAAGTAGGTACACCTGCTCTGCTTTCAGATTGTATTTGTAGGTTATGTACCTACATAGATAATAATGTTTAATACCCGTGCATAATTATCATATTGACTATTTTAATACTACATAAATACACGTAAATAATTATATATCTTACCTCTTGTAGCGGTTGCAAATTCTGGAAAATACGTTCAACGAAGTCTCTCCGGGATTCGAAAAAACGCTGTGTCAGAACGTGTCTTCGAATACCTCGGTATAACGACCGATCACACACAACACACCTGTTCATGTTCAAAAATAACTAATCGCGAAGCTTATCCAAGTCCAAAGTAATGCCAAAGTAGTATGCAGGGTTATAAGTTCACAAAAGTCGATTATAAACAATGAAGCGCACATATCTCAACGAAGTATAACGAAGGATTGCGCATTGGTCACGTGACGTGAGCGAGACTACACAATGAGTGACACTCGGCCGGTAACTTGATAAGGTACGAGAATACAGGGAACCTATAAGTGCGAGTGAAATAGCAGTTGACTCTTGGTTCGTTTTTATAGCGAGCGACGACGACGGAAAGGTATTGTGTGAACAAACAACCGGTTTAGTTTAGTGCCTCTCCGCCTTGCAACAACCACTGAGAATATTATAATGGGTAGCGTAGTATGTTAAAATATATGTATATACATATTTTCTTTAAATAATTCTATTTAAAAATTACTTGCACGAAAAAAGGATTAGCAAAATATTACGTTTAAAAACGCATTTTTGGCTATATTTTTTTTTAGTATGAAACTACTATTTTATACTAAGAATTTGAGATATGTACCGTTTGCGCCGGGGCCTGGGTTTTTTTTGAGCATTATCCTTTGCTATTAAACATTTCGACACAATATAAAAATTCTTAATGAAATAAAAGACTAAATTAATAAGTTGTTTTCCTTCATGGGTGGGGCCCACCTGATAGCTAATGGTAAGACTGCTTTTCCACCAGAGATATGCTATGCAGCCATACTGCGAGGATGTGAAAGCGAAGCTACGAAACTATGTGACCGTTTCCACTAATGCTAAGCTGTGTAACGGAGCGAGTAAGATGTGCTATGAAGATACGCCGCCGCGAGATAGCCATGCGAGGACGATGCGCAGCTTGAGCTGTGTAAGGACATAGGCATGGGTAAGGACATGGGCTACTTTTCATCCTGGATAGCAGACGAAGTCGCGGACAACAGCTAGTTATAAATAACTAGGTACTGATGCAGATTACTAAGTCTATACAATACAACGTGGTTAGTCATTGAACGTAATAGATACATAACGACGTCATAGATAAGTACACCGCTGCCATCCTCTTCGGAGAACAATCGCAATGGTTTATCTAAGCAAATCCAAATCTATCAAAAGGGAGCCTTTTTTGATGGGAAGGTGGTTTGAAAACATCAATAGACTCAGCCTATCGCAGTCCACTGCTGGACATAGACCTTTCCCAGGCTGCACCATAACACCCTGTCCTCCGCCTTCCGCATCCAGTCTGTCCAAGTCACCTTCTTAAGGTCTTCGTCACATCTAGCTGGGAGATAAGCTAAGCTGGCCGATAAGCGGTTGCCGCTCCAGGACTCGTCTGCTCCACCGACCATCGGTTCTTAACATAATGTGGCCAGTCCATTGCCACTTCAGTTTGCTTACTCTGCATGCTTTGTCGGTAATTCCGGTTCTTTTAATTTCTGATTTTATCCTTCAATGAAACTCCGAGCATTGCCCGCTCCATAGCACGCTATAAGACTTGTGACAGCATCTTCATCCGCTGCAATTTCAACAATAAACACACGACAGTTCACCAAAACGCTATTAGATACAAAAATATACTTATTCTACTTTGATCCGATAGCTTATTAATTAAATTATCGTCTCCTGAGACCTTCCGCATACGTTTGATAGTACCAGAATCACACGTGGTTGATAAAAGTTGTCGTCGATATTGTTTACATAACACCATGCCTGTAATTCCCAAAGGCGTAAATAGAGGTGTGTAGTATATGTCAACTAGGTCGCATCAGTTGTATGTCCTATGTTATGCCGGGTGACTCCATTGCTTCTAAACGGGTTCAAATCTTGACTTTGGGATCATCATCTTCTTAGCCTTTACCCAACTAAGTTGGGTCAGCTTCCAGTCTAACGGGATGCTACTGAATAGCAATATTTACAAGGAGCGACTGCCAAATTGACCGCCACAACCCAATATCTGGATTCGAACTCCGGGATACTACTGAGAAATTCATGATTACTTTCAACACGGCAATTTTCCGGCAATAATACTTGCGGTAGATATGAAAATTTTGTCAATTAAATAATAGGGTTTAATAACCCTATTATTTAATTTAAAAGCCTATTCGATATTTTTTAACCAGCGCCACCAGCAAGTCACTGTAGGTATTTGCTTATCAAATATTTTTTTTTAATCAAATACATAATGTATGTAAGTACCTAAATACTTATGTAAACGAGTCTGCCCGTCTATTGATATAAAAAATTAACACAAAGCGGAAAATCAAGATTTGTATTTCATACATATGACCTTTAACTGTAGCGGTACCTCTTCATGCCTGTATAACCCAAAGGGATGTGCAGAGGCAGTTATATTAAAATCAGAATGGTAAAATAGAATGGTGCTGATCCGTAGGTCATGTTCGTGAACGGGCACCGCTAGTACTGGTTACTTCTTACCTGCCTAGGCTTATTTTAATTTCTGAATAGTTTTTTTTTCGCTTTTAATTTTCACGTATTTTTACATAGTTCTCACATGTATAATTTCAACATGAATGATGCAACCATTTTTGTAACAATATTTTGATTTAAAGAGTGTCCGTGGAATCTAACTATGAATAAAATACTTGATAGCGTTTAAATTCGTGGGACTCCACGTATATTTTAGGAAATAAAGACTTTACAGCACCGCGCCTAATACAAGAATGGAAATCATCTGCCGGAACAAAACCTATGTCAAATTATTCCTAAATTCAAAAGTTAAACTTCCTGGCTGTTCGATCATAGACAGCCCAATCATTGGCTGCCAGTAAACGTAAGGTTCTATGATGAGCATACAACCTTTACATGAGCTACGCCCACCCTTAAATAAAAGGATGAATGCAATCACATGATTGCGTAAGCCTTTTATTCACAGCGTTCGAACAATCAGAAGGTTCCTGTCTATCCCTGTTGGAATAATTACTTATCGCGGGGATGGATAATTGGATATACATAGTGAGGTACCTCTCTTCAAAGAGAAGGCTCAAGGACAGGACAAACAAACCGCTAGTCTGACACTATGATAAGCATCGGCGTAGTTTAAGCATTTAAGTGTGCCAATTCGCACCTGTGTAAGCTAAGTTTTTCATGCTTGAACCTCGTTACGCCAAAACCACGGGGAAAAGACGCGACGAGTCCTCGTACAACAAATAAATTGATGTGACAGTTCACACCAGTCCAGAATGGTTAAATTGAAAAAGACCTCTGACTTCAAAAGCTTTTGCTCCATCGGACGGCATTGAGTCAGAGGGACAGAAAAGGTTAGGAGGTTAGACCACCCTATAAATTATGTTCACACTCTAGAGGTAAATTCTAAAAAATGTACTCTCTCCTTTCTCGTTCCCTTCCATTTAATATCAGCCACAGCTGACGAAAATCTATGGATCCATAATTAAAAGCTGAACCAATGGTGTCAACTCAACACCCTTTGCGAAGACTATGCTTCTTTAGCAAAGTTGGATGCAGCTTAGAGTGAATTAAAATGCTTTGCAATAGGCAACAAGCTTCATCTTTCTGACTGAACGACCCTTTGACAATCCAAAAGCGCTTGGATTGTCAAATGGTTTATTTGAAACAAATTGGTTTATATTTGAAATGAATGCTTTGAGTTTGATATAGGACCCTGAGGCCATTAACACAATTGGCAAAAATCACTTCTACTGTAAGGAAGTAAGTAATTTATTTGCCAAAATGTAGGTGTACAAAGTAGTATGAATTTAATTGTAACCTACTAACCCAGAAAAACTTTGCCTGACCTGGGAATTAAACCCAGGATCGGCTCATCAGTCGCGGTTCCAATCAATAGACTAACGAGAAACTCATGTTTATCAGTTCTATTTAAGTACTAACATTTTCTGATCAGTCAATTTATTTCTGCTTTCAAATAGAGTACGAACGTTTTAGGGAAGGTACTTCAAAGGCCGCTCTTAAAATGTTTGCAAATACAATTGACAATACAAAATTATTTAAATAGGTAGATAAGATAGATAATTATGTAGATAAAATATTTGTAGATTACCTAAATAGATCGGTAGGTGCAAAACGACAATGAGTTCGCGTCGTTTTTAAAAGCAACTAATATAACTAGATTGAACCCGGGCACTGTGATGAAGCAGCAGTGTGTTATTTCCGTTTTCCGTTATTAATTGGCCTGAAACTCCTAGAACCACGAAAATCGAAGAAATGTGGATCTATCAACCCCTGGCCCCGCGTGGTGGACTACGGCGTACTCTCTCTCTCCGGGAGGAAGCCTAAGTCCCTGATTTTTTTTTATTGACTATCTAAATAATTTTTTAACCGACTTCAAAAAGAAGGAGGTTATCAATTCGACTTGTTTATATATATCGTTTTTTTATGTATGTTCGGGCATAACTCCATCATATATAAACAGATTTGCAAAATTATTTTTTTGGTCGAAAGGGGTTTATTCTGGAATGGTCTCATTTAAATTTCATATAGATCTGATGATGCGTTTCGGAGACAGACCACGGAACTCTTCAAAAAATAACAGCAAATCAACCGCAATTGCTGCTATCGCATAAATATGCATTGTTTTGACCCCAAGGATGATGAAATTTCGAATTGCTTTGGGTTAGGTACTATAACTAAAAAGTGAAAAAAAAACTAAAAAAAAACAACCGACTTTTGGAAAAACACTACAAAGTAAAAAATAATAATTTCGGAAGGCGGTGACAAAAAATTAAAATACATATCCAAAGTCACCGACTTCCGAAATTAAAGTTATTTTTCACTTAGTAGTGTTTTTTATTTACTATTATCCATTATGTCATTAGTTATTGACATGATGTACTCATAACAATATTTTTATGATTAGTTGTATTGCTTTATGTGGTTAGCTAACGACCTCGGCAGTTGATAATTCTATTCTTGCCTGAGTAATCGGCAGCAAGTTCGTCATGCTCCCGTAGATGTCACTGCTTGCGGTAGCGTCGGGGGTCGGGTTACCTCCTTCTCTCAAATATGGCGAGAGGAGTAGGTGGCTGATCTTTGCGTTATGCTCGTGAACGGATGCTGCTTGCTTGATTTTGTTATTGTTAGGTTAGAAAAGATGCGATTTCCATAATCTAAATACACGTAGTAAAGATGAAATTGTGATTCCAAAATTTAGATTAACTAAAACTAGCAAGTCATTTCTAATAAACAGTATCCGCTTCTATAACAAGTTGCCAAAGTCGGTTACAGAACTTAGCGATGGAAAGTTTAAAACTCACATCAAACGTGTCCTTATCAAAAAAGCATATTATAAGATAAAAGACTACGTTGAAGACAGGGAAGTTTGGCATTAATTCCTTCTGCACATGTGGCTTCCCTGGTACCTCATTAACAGCAAAACCGTGTGAAAGTCTATTAACTGCTCCCAAATTGCAATGTTAATTTTTATTCTTTTTATTATTAGTTTTTTTTTACAATGTCTGACATATTCTTGTCATTATTTGACATTATACATCAATTTTACTACCTACTATTTATTTTCAGTGATTGTCATCGAAATCATGTCACTTGGTTCAAATAGATTCATTTTATATAGGTAGATTCTTTTACATATTGTGAATGAGAGAACGTTGTAGGCCTTAGAGACTAGATTTGTAGACGATTTTCTATTCTGTATTTTCATTCCTCTAAGTACCTGGTACTTATTGACTGGCCTGCACTGTCCTCCCATACCTATTATCACTGTAATTTGAAAACATTGTAAAAGCCAATTATTTTTAAAAGAGTAACCGTGGAGTTTCTTGCCGGCTCTTCTCCATAGGAAACGACAAATTGGAACCGTGCACCTAGCTTCTGACGTTTCATAAGTGCCCATGCAGGCTTATGTGAAATAAAATATTTTGATTTTTGATTTTGATTGAGGTAGGTACTAATAATTACCAACCGGTTTATTTATTTTACGTCGACGGTTCTACACTCGAGAGCAATGAATCCGGGTCACTTAAAGAATCCTAAAAATCTCGGAAACTAAAAATGCTAGGTTAATGCAATAAATTGTATTTAATAGACAATGTAATACTCCTTAAATGAAGGTATTAAAACTTCATAGTTATTGTAAAGTTATATCATAAAAAAATCTAATTTGAAAAAGGGCCACTTTCGAAGATGGAACTACGAAATTACAGCATTTGGTTTTGCTTTTGTTTGTAATCTGTCATTTATGTGGGTACATAAACCATGTTGATAGTGCTCTATATTCATTATTCAAGCTGAAATTATGTCGCTTACGCCTGAAGAATGCACCAGAATACTTACAATGCTGGAAACCGGCCGGAGTCAGCGCGATACAGCCAGGACTGTCGGTGTGTCGCTGTCAACAGTACTAAGAGTTCTCCGACGTTACGAAGAAACTGGTTCTAACCTACGCAGACCAGGAACGGGCAGAACCAGGTGTACCACAGCACGAGAAGACCGATACTTGGTGAACACCATGCTTCGAAATCGCTTTCTCACAGGAACTGAACTCACAAATCAGTTTCGACGCCTCGGAGGAAGTAACCCAAGTGCATGGACAGTAAGACGTCGGCTTGCTGAATCTAACTTAAAACCCCTTAGACCTGCAAACGGCCCTAAACTGGAGCGTGGGCATCGTATTTCAAGACTAAGATATGCCCAGAGCCACGTAAATTGGAGTATTGAAGATTGGTCAAAAGTTATGTTCTCCGACGAATCAAAATTTATGCTCTACAAGCACGATGGAAGACACAGAGTGTATCGAAGACCAGGGGAAAGATTCAAGCAAGCATGCATCGAAGAAAAAGTAGCCTACGGTGGTGGGTCTGTATTTGTGTGGGCCGGAATTTCTTCTGAAAGTCGCACAGAGCTGGTGATCATAGAAAACGGCTCTTTAACTAGCGTAAGATATGTGGAAGAAATCCTCAATGATCAAGTTGGTCCATTTATGGTCAATTTAGGTGAGGATGCTATATTTATGCATGACAATGCCCGACCTCATACAGGTAGAATTGTGAATGACTACCTTCAAGAGATGAACATTACTCGTATGGAGTGGCCAGCGCGCAGCCCGGATATCAACCCGATCGAGCATGCTTGGGACGAGCTAGGCAGATGCGTAAAACAACGAAACCCTCCCCCAATCACGCTTCGTGAGCTCAAAATTGCTCTCACAGAGGAATGGGAGAATATTCCCCAAAATCGTATAAGGAACTTGGTGTACAGCATGCCAAACCGCGTAAACGCAGTAATGGAAGCACGAGGAGGCAATACGAAGTATTAAAATTCAAGAAAATCGTAATAAAGTTCAAAAATTTCATGTTTCCTATTTTTGTTTTAAGGAGAGATCAGCAGTTTTTTTCTTTATGTAATTTTGTGTTAATAAAATGTATGGTGACTCATATTTTTTTTACTTTCATTTAAGGAGTATTACATTGTCTATTAAATACAATTTATTGCATTAACCTATCATTTTTAGTTTCCGAGATTTTTAACATTCTTTAAGTGACCCGGATTCATTGCTCTCGAGTGTAGATTAACATTTGTGGCCTCGAGTCGTAACAGCTATGTGAACGTAATCCAGCATTGCATATGTAAGCTATCACGCCCTTTATACCAGTAGGCTTTTATTTTGATATTATGCTTTATTGAAATTTTTATTCTTTGTGTTAAGTTTTCATTTTATTTGTTGGTATATTGGCATGGCTAGCTGACAATATGACTAATTATTTAATTAATATTCTGTGTCTCGTAATGTTTATTACTTCGCCTATGTATGTATAGAATCAAGTCTATCCGACTAAACAGACAGCTGTGCTGCTGGGGAGTTTGTTGCGCTACTTCTTCTTCCCAAAAAGTGGTGAAGGGTGGGCTTTTTGGGGGACTGTCTAATATGTATTTAGACGTTCGAAAAGTGCTGATTCTCAGTCTAATTTGAATAATGACTTTTGATTTTGATCTTGTGATGATGTATACTATAACTGGCGAAATATGAAAGTGACACTTTTACCACCGTGGGTGACCTCCATAAGTACCTACTCCTTCCGCCAAGCAGCGTTGCTATGCAGCTTGAGGAGTATAGTTGCCGGTGTGATTACAGACACTTAAGACATTCTTGGTTTTATATCTGGGATGGCATCCCATCTGGTATTGCACATTTGTGCTGTCCGGTGGTGACAGTTTTTACACCTCAATCATATTTCAAAACTAGACGAGGTCGTCGTTACCTATCTGACTACTCTGAGAATGGCTACCATGAGATGGTTGATCATTACGTTTAATTGGGGCATGTTCTATCTTCTGACAAGGAGCATTCCAATGTAGAGATTTCCAGGAGAATACAGCTTAGGTCGGCGACATTTCAACCAATGAGTCATGCCAACAATGACCTACGGTGCCCAGGACTATAGAGCGAGCCATTTCTGCCCTACTAGACCGAATACGTAACACCAAGGTCCGTCGAAATACCACGACATTTTGGGGCAGGGCGTTGCGCCTCAAGTGGAGGTGGGCAGGACATCTAGTTGACGAGGAGATGGCCGATGAAATAAAGCTATGACCGAATGGTAGCCGATGTTAGACCAAAGAAACTAGGACTATCCAAAAGCACGTTGGGTTGAAAGTCGCACAAACACCTGGATACGGGACACACGGAACTGGGAAGTAAGTATGGCAGAAAAAAGGGTGTAAATACCCAGCAGTGTGTGATTGCGGGCTGAAATATTGAATAATGAAGCGGATTTAGATGATATTTGTGTGAGATACACAACGTTTTACAACAAAACCATATTTGTTTGTCTTTACGTATAAACTTGATTAATAATAATCAAGTTTCTTCAACTAATAAAAAACGATATAATCATGTCTGAAAAACTTAATGTTAGTTTAAGGTTGCACCAAGTTTCTTCAACAAATAAAAAACGACATAATCATGTCTGAAAAACTTAATGTTAGTTTAAGGTTGCACGTGTGCAATACATATTTAGTTTGTAATATAAATCAATCAATCGATCAATTTATATTTGTGAACACAGGTATTACATTATATGTCTTATGTATACATTTTAGTTGAGCTCTATGTCCTACCAATGAAATTGGTGTACAAATATATTAGTTTTTTTAGTAGATAATAAGTCTGAATCAATAGAATACAAAGTCATGTCAATTAAATGTAATAATAATTAGTATAGTATTAATAAATGATTAATCAATTATAATTTATTTTGACACGTATGTCAATGGTGAATTATATCAAAGGGTCATATTGCTGAATTGTCATATTTTATCATGTTGAAGGTAATGTCAATTAAATGTATGAATAAATAATTAATCAATTATATTTTTTTTACATGCATGTCAATGATAAATTACATTAGAGGGGTGGTAATGTCATATTTTATCGTTTAAACATTCTTCGATAGAGTACTCGTAATACGTCCTAACTAGAAATGAATACAATTTATTTTTGAATTTGTGGACACTATCTTCACTCCTTATACATTTCGGTAATTTATTATAGACCTTTGGAGCCATTACAAAAATACTGTGTCTGTACAGTGCAGTACAAGATCCGACTGTTTGTAAACGATCACAACGGCGCTAACTAGTTACACGAGCAAATTTATGTAAATTATTTTTGACGAACATAGACGTTTAATAGATGTACAACGACGATGTAACCATTTTGGTTAGTTATAATAACTTCGATACAGAAAAAAACAATATTCAAATATACATCAACTACTCAATAGGCATTAACGTCAACATAATATGGTGCTACAACTGTTAATTTTAAAGTTCATTAATATCACAGTGCTTCATTACAAAAGACATTACTCTGGTAGCAGGGACTGTGTCAATAACTACCGTCCAATATCCATTTTGCCTACACTTTCCAAAATTCTCGAAAAAGTTATTAACAAGCAATTAATCAAATATCTAGAAACAAACAAACTTTTATCAGATAATCAATATGGTTTTCGTCAAAGCAGGTCAACTAGCGATGCTGTACTACATCAACTTACCGATACCATAGTTTCTAGGTTGGATGAAAAGAAAAAGGTCCTTACGATTTTCCTCGACTTGGCTAAGGCTTTTGACACCGTCTCTGCGCCACTCTTGCTGAAGAAGCTTGAACACCTTGGAATTCGTGGCGAACAGCTAAAACTGTTCGAAAGTTACTTAAAGGGGAGAGCTCAACGTGTTGTGGTCAATGAGTGGTTGAGTGATAGCTGCGAGATCAATATCGGTATCCCACAGGGGAGTATTTTAGGGCCTACCCTCTTTTTAATCTTTATTAATGACCTCTGCCAGTTAAACCTTATTTATGGCAAAATTATTACTTTCGCGGACGACACGGCTCTTCTTTTCTATGGAGATACTTGGGAGGAAGTGTACCACTTTGCTCAGATGGGTTTCTCGCTGGTCATGGCCTGGCTAAACAACAACCTACTCTCACTTAATACAGACAAGACTAAATACATAACATTTACACTAACAAACACTCGCCTCGCTCAAATCCCCTTACTAAATATCACGGCCCACTCGTGTAACAACAAATCTTCCAACTCATGCCCATGCCCAAAACTCGAAAAAGTGGACTCCCTCAAGTACCTAGGTGTAACTATTGACAAAAACCTAAACTTTAATTCCCACATCGATCTGTTGTCCAAAAGAATTAGGAAGCTCATCTTCATTTTCAAAAGCCTACGACGTGTTGCAGATTCGAAAGTTCTTAAAACAGTTTACTTTTCACTCGGACAATCTGTACTCAACTACTGCATCTCTGTTTGGGGTGGTGCCCCTAAATCTTTTATGATTAAAATCGAGCGAGCTCAAAGGGCAGTGCTCAAGGTGGCCCATGCTTTACCGTTTTTTGACCCTACCTCTGAACTGTACGCTATGTGCAAGGTCCTTACTGTTCGGCAACTGTTTATCCTTCAAACAATCTTGCGTAAACATTCCTCATTATGCTACAACTCATCCTTGCACGCTCATAAACGCATTAAGACAAATGTCTGTTCTACTCAACTGTGTAAAAGTAGTCTTTCACACCGCAATTTTTGTTTCCTTGGCAGTCATTTATACAACAATATAAACTCGACTTTAAAAATATACGCCCTTACTAAATCAAAGTGCAAGCAAGTTCTCACAACGTATCTACTAAACCTTGATTACGCTAGCACTGAAACCCTCCTAATTGTTTTAAGATAAATGTGTTTTTAGCCTGTCCATCACAACACCACACTGCAACCCACAACACCAAACCGCACCACACTACACTGCACCACACCACCACACCACACCACGACACACCACACCACGCTACACTACATTACACTATACTAGACCACACCACATAGTACCACACAAACACACTAATAACAATTTTTTATTATTTTTTTGTATCTTTTTTTTTGGTTCTTTATTTTAGTTTCGCAAATGTTTCCGACCAAAGGTTAAAATTATTGTTACTCTTTAAGATTTAAGTTGTACTCATACATTGTTTTTGGGGGGGCCTGGTAATCTGTGTGACAGGTTTTCCTAGTGCAGATACCAGTCCCCCACAAAGGTTTTATTCACATATGTAATCTTCATATATTTAAGGTGCCTTTGTGGAAGAGAAAATAAATGTTTATTAATGTTTATTATTACATCTTTACAAATACGAACCTAAATCTTCTTTAACTTATCAACACACATACAGTTATAAAGTTAAGTACACTTATAAAGTTCCAATTTACAAAACTCACATAGTAATTGTCTTTCTCGTTAACACACAGCTTTAACAGCTTCGGAATGCTACAATCACAGTTTCCTAGGAATAAACTCAATGTCAACATTTTCCAATCTTACTTGAAACTGCTCCTTCTTATATTGTAAGCCTCCTTTCTGCATGTATGTTCGCACTGTAAAGTTTCTCAGCAGATGGATTATACAAGTTAAAAGCTGGATGCGAGCATATCTAGCTCCGATACAATATCTATTGCCTTTACCAAATGGCATGTACGCCATGTCACTGACCTCTTCCCTTGCAAACCGTTCAGGATTAAATTTTTCTGGCTCAGGGAAATATTTAGGGTCATGATGCAGCTCCCAAATAGGGGTAAATATCTTCACACCTTTCTCAACAGGCACATTACCTACGGGCAACACAGAATCTTGCACACACTGCCTTGTTAAGAAAGCAATCGGAGGATAAAGCCGAAGACTCTCACTCAAAACGTTGTCCAAATACTTCATTTCAGCTATAGAATCATAGGTCAGTTGACCGTTGTATTTCTCAAAAAGCGTGTCGACATCTTCATGTACTCTTTTCAAGGCGTCAGAGTTTCTTCCCAATTCCATTAACGCTCCAAACATTCCAGCGGCAGTAGGATCAATACCAGCTATGAAAAAGAAAAAAGCCTGAGCAGCCAATAGTTCGTCTGTTGGCTCTATCCTCAAACCAGTTTCACTGTCTACCATTGTTCCATTCTTTTGAAGATCAACACACATGTCTACGAAGTCGTGTCTCTTTACGTTGTCTTGTGCACGTTGTTTGATAACTTGTTTGATGGCTCCTACGAAAAACTTCTCTTGCTCGGCGAACAGCTTCAGTTTTAAGGCTTTGAAAACTTTATCACTAACACTACTTAGCGAAAATCTAAGATTCGTCCAGAAAGTAGGAACCAAAGCCTCTCTAGCCATTTCACGAAATGGAGAATCAAAAGTTGATTTTGTGACGATTCCAAATACAGCAGCTGCTATAGAAGCAGTACAGAAATGGCTCAAGTTTTCATAGGTATTTCCCTTCAACCTTTCTGGATTCTGCTTGAAGAATTCCACAAAGTCTTGTGAGCTTTTGTCAATAATGTAGAACATATTCTTCAGTTTAGCAGTAGTGAAAATCGGAGTTAATTTCTGCCTGATCAGCTTCCATTTCGGGCCATGCAGCAGAAGAACATTATTCGCCAAAACATCCTCTTCGACAAACGGAGCTCCTCTGTGATTAAAGGATTGGAAGTCACCTGCTGTAATGTGCTGGATGTTGGTAGGATCCTTCACGTACAGTCCAAGATTGTCGAATGAGCCAAAACCGACGACTGGCTCCTTTTCATATTGCCAATAGATTTCGTTCAATACTTGAAAGAATGGTCGTTTTTCGGTAGCGAATTGCCACAAGGGTCCAAATGTCTTATTTTTCTCGTAAAAAGGTACGCCACGTTTCTTCCAATAGTACTCGTTATATCTGCCTTTTAAATATAAGAAGGCTAATACTAAAACAACACTAACTAGTAGCACAGTGAACAACATTTTGTAAGGTGTCTAGTAGTTCAAGTTCAAGAAGCGACTGATTGAAAGTCAACTGAGGTTCTGTTTATAAAGCGGCCACTGTTCAGAAACGATCTAATTATAGTAGGTAATAAAATTATCATCTCGTCAAACATCTACAATTTTTTATCATCCGTTCGTATAATGCTTTATCATTGTTATTACTAGAATCGATCGCGATGTAAGACATTTCCAGTTTTGAGTTGTAAGCATAAGGCTGTTAATTGGACGTTAGTAATTTTTTTCGTGGCAGCTAGCAACGGTGATAGACGCAAATGGAGGGGAGAATGCTCCAAGCAAGTCTGAACATGTCGTTTTGATTGTTATTCGTGAGGTTTCAATGGCAAACTCGGAATCTTTATTCTGTAAAATTCTGTTATAATAGGTCTTTACCTATGAAATTGCCGTTTTCTATGAAAAAATTTAAACGAATTTTTTTCATGTATTTTTTATTTGTATTAATCGAAGTAATCACCCATGCAATCAATGCATCTTTGCCATCGCAGTGGCAGTTTATTGATGCCCTTCTTAAAGAAATCAGCTGGACGGGAGGCAACAAATTCTTCAAAGGCATTTTGTACTGCCTCTCGGGTATTGAATTTTTTTCCCGCCAAGAAGTTATCCAAATTCTGGAAAAAGTAGTAGTCTGTAGGCGCAAGGTCTGGTGAGTAGGGCGGATGACGGAGAGCTTCCAACCCCAGTTCTTGCAACTTGGAGACCGTCTGCTGTGCAGTATGAGGTCGCGCGTTGTCGTGCAGGAGCAGCGGAGACGAGCGATTGACCAATGCTGGTTGGAGATGTGCCAGCTTCTCCATCATTGTGTTCAGTTCTTCACAGTACACATCTGCAGTAATGCTCACCCCGTTTGGTAAGAAGCTGTGATGAATCACACCGGCGCTAGACCACCAAACAGTGACCATCACTTTTCTAGGGGTAAGTTTTCGTTTAGGGCATTGTTTAGGTGCTGAACCAGGATCCAACCAACTTGCTGAGCGCTTGCGGTTATCAAACAGAATCCATTTTTCATCGCAGGTTACAATGCGGTTCAAAATTCCTTCATTTGTGTGTCTGTTGAGCAGTGCAAGGCACGTCTCGACGCGTACTTCGCGCTGACGATCATTGAGTTCGTGGGGCACCCATTTGTCAAGCTTTTTTACCTTGCCAATTTGACGCAAATGGACCAATATTGTTTTGACGCTAACGTCGAAAGCTGCTGCTAATTCAGCCGTAGATTGTGTATCATCAGCTTCCACAATCGCCTTTAATTCGTCATTGTCGACCAAAGTCTTCGGACGACCGTGAGGTTCATTTTTCAGGTCGAAATTTCCAGAACGGAAGTGAGCAAACCAATAACAGGTGGTGCGTTGGTTTGTAGTGTTAGCTCCGTAAACGTCGTTGATGTTGCGTGCCGCTTGTGCCGCGTTGCTGCCACGACGGTACTCATATTCCATAATTACTCGAATTTTTAACGTATCCATGATGACGAAAAAGATTGAAATGCGATGAAAATGTAACACTAATCAATAAACAAATGACTACTTTTGGAAAAAAAAATCCATGTTTTTAAAATAAAATTAATTTGAAATTAGAATTCTTACCCAAACAAAAATTATTTTGATTTGAAATGGCCAGTACTGCAAAACGGCAATTTCATAGGTAAAGACCTAATATAATTTGTTTACGTCGCATTCATGAATATTCGTGGATTGTTTGGTAATTACAGTATGCAAATTTTTCATTTTGTATTAAGTATTCATTCCTCTCGATTGATTATTTTCCATCTAAGGTCCATGTAGGTAAGAGTCAAATCTGTACTTTCTAAAATAAATACTGTTTTAAACTTAGTTTTTCTGACTTTGACAGGATTCGGCAAGACTCCGACAAATATTATTGTTTTCAGATTATGTTGGGTGACGGAATTGTCTATACTCATTATAAAGAGGATCTGCTATAAAAACGTATAAAAAAATACAAAATACAATACTCATACAAAATTATTTAGTGACACCAAGTTGTAGATTTCTCTGACTCCTGCGCTAGTTACATAACTGTGTTGCAGGAGCCAGTGTCCTCCCGTAAAACAGAGACACAATGTATAGTAAGCCCCATTGCGCTAGTTTTGATAAGCCACTGATCATGTGTTTTTTTTCTTTCAGTTGATTTTGTTATGCAGTGAAATTGGTAAAGAATTAGCTAAGGCGTACTTTAGAGGTTCAAATATATTGGGCAATACCAGTCAATAATCGTAATTAATTGAGAGGTATCTCAAATTATTGCTCAATTTTATTTAAGGTCCTAAACCCGCCATAGAGCTACCATGGTGTAATATACCCATGAATTTACCAGCTTAAATAAAATAAACATTTTCACTGTCAGACGACGCACAGCCTAAACCGCTGAGTGTAAAATAGAAGCATGAAATTTTGATCAAGATTTTCTTCCACCTACGATGAGATTTTATTCTATGAGAGTGAGGGACCGTTTAAAAAAAATCATCATTTAAATGAGGTTTGTATGTGAGTCCCTCCCTCTCGAAGAGAGGATGCTTGTATTCCAGCAGTGGGAACTTTACAGGCTGATTACGCTGATATCGAATTTTGTCTTTTTTAAAATTATGGCGATGGGAAATCTCATTGGGGATTTTCGGGTTTACGGCTTGTATATTATGATTATTTAAAAATCTCATTGTTCTTCTAAACAAAATCTTCACAGCAACAAAACGGAACTACGCAGTGAACTGAAAACAATATTATTTATTGACATTTACAAGTTTGTGAAACATCATTTTAGCAGATCTTTCATTTGTAACAGGACACTGTTGTTTGTTGATGCTAAGCCGTTGTTATTTGAACGAAGAGTTCTCACAGTTGTCGTGTATGCGTAAGTTAGTTTGACGGAAAACTCTGTAGGTGGAAGATCAGACGAAAATGAGGAAGACGATTCTTATAGTGTTTGTGTTTGGAGTGGTCACATGTAAGTATGTTTTTGTTTAGTTTTTTTGTATCATCGATCTCTTTGAAGTCTAGTTTTAGGAAATCGGATCTGTGATGGAATTTCAATTTTAATATTATTTTGTTGCATAAGTTTACTTTTTGTGGCTGTTTGATAGGGCTTGCTTCAGCGGAGTTGGATTAGATGGCAACTAATCATATAATATTAATTATAATAACTACTTATTTTACAATAACAGATGACACGAAGGCCACCACGTATCTTGCGAATGATAATTTTGATAATGCGTTCTAATTCTTAAACTGACGAAAACACGTAGTTTTTTAAAAGAAAAAATACGTACGAGGGGTGTTCAATAAAAAGTAATAATAGCATATAAACTCCTTGAACCACAAAAAAGTAAATACTGGCAGGTAGAGCCCAGACATTTGATAAAATAAAAAAATAAAAATTGTTGATTTTCTTTTCTTTAAAAAAAAATAGAAGTCATTTTGTTTTCGTTGTGTCGGAGCGTAGTACGCAAAATGGATTAAAATGAAATTCGCGCCGCATAAAAAAATTCTGCTTGAAAAAATTTACTACTGAGCAAGTAAATCTAGACTTGAAAGGAACATTAGGGGTTAATGCTCCTCCGTATTCTAGGGTTGCGCGGTGTGTGCCGAGTTTAAGAGAGGAAGAACTTTAACTAAAGACGACCCGCGCTCGGGATGCCCTACGACGGCATTACCGAACAAATTATATTTTTTTTTATTGTTTTGGCAGATCGTCGTGTTACTGTTGGTTTTGTAGCTGAAGAACTAAAGATTTCGATAGGAAGTATCCATAGTATTATACATGAGCATTTGGGTATGAAAAAAGTATCAGCGCGCTGGGTACCTATGCTTACAGACGAGCATAAACAAACAAGACTGCGGATTTCTTAAATCAATTTGGAATTGTTACAACAAGATCCCGGCCGATATTTGGCTCGCTTCGTAACTATGGATGAAACATGGCTCCACCATTATGATCCTGAAACGAAACAACAGTCCATGGCTTGGAAGAGGCCGTCATCTCCAACGCCTAAAAAGTTTAAGGCAATTTCATCCGCCGGTAAGATTATGGGCTCTTTTTTCTGGGACAGCCAGGGGGTGATAATGATTGAATACCTCAATCATGAAGCCACTATTACGGGGCCCTTATACGCAGAACAAATAAAAAAACTGCGTCAGGAAATACCCGAAAATCGCCGCGGCAAACTTGCTAAAGTTGTGTTGTTTCACCAAGATAACGCCCCCACACACAAGTCCCGAGTTGCGATGTCTGCTATCCAAGATGCTGGATTTGAATTGATGGAACACCCTCCATACTCATCTGACCTTGCGCCTAGTGCTTTATACCTGTTCCCGCGGCTAAAAGAACAACTGAGAGGTCACAAATATGGCAATGATGAGGAAGTGATTGCCGCCGTACATGATTTTTTAAGCGATCAAGATGAAGATTTTTTTCAAGAAGGGAATCTTAGGATTAGAAAAACGATATACCAAGTATATAAATCTCAACGGTGATTATGTCGAAAAACAAAATAACAATAAATAATATATATATATATATAACTGCTTCGTACCCATTATCACTTTTTATTGAACACCCCTAGTAAACTAGTGCAAGAAGAACAACAATAATAGTGGATCTTACAAAAACAAAAAAAAATGGTTCTTTTACAGTAGCTAGACGATAGAAAGACAGGACCAAAATAAAAACAAAATTCGGTCACCTAACTACTAACTACTACAAATAAATTTGAACTCATGAATATGACGTAGTATTACAAGTAAATTACGAGGGGCCAACCCAAGCCAAGCTCTTTGCTTCGCCATTATATATAGCCTAAAGAAATGTGACCAGATTCGTGCCAACTAGCAGCGGCGTATTTTTCCTTTTTGGCATGTTCAACACAGCTTGAAATATATGCCACAATATGTTTGAGATCTTATTTTCTTTGTTTGAAAATATTAAGTACCGTTAAATTAAGTGTTAGTAATAGAGATGCCGGTGGATGGGCTCGTGGTTACATAATAACATTAAGCTACGTTTGCCGCTGTCAGTTCGTGGATGACCGTCCATAACGTGTCGAGACTCCTCCGTGCCTCGGAGAGCCGTTGGTTTTGACTGTTATTTGTACATCTCTGATAGCCGTTACGGGTCGTCAGAAACCCGAAAGTCTCACAACCAACTTTACCAACGGGTATCGTATTTATTACCCAGTTACTGGTTCGTGGAGGTTAGATAGGTGATTACTGCTGTATCAATTTTTGCTGCCAAACAGTATTTTTTCTGTGTGCAATTCAATTTGGGTACATAAAACTTTTCATCGTTATGTTTAAGTGACAGAAGCAATGCTATTATTCTGATGAAAAATTATGTTTCATGTTGTCTCCTTAATTCTTCTTGTGTACTTCTTTGTTTTAGATACACACAGTCAACTCCTTACAGTTGGATCGAGCCGCAAAACATCGAAAACGATATGCGACACATCAGCTAAGTCATCATTGGTAGAACATTTCTTCAACATAATCTTCACAGAGTTTCACAACACACCGCCAGTCTGTGTATGCGTTCAAATGTGCCAGGATCAACCAACATACTGCTATCCCAATGGGTGCTTAAAAAGAGCGGAGAAGTATAAGAAGGCAGAAGTTCCACTTTCCGTGACTACGATGAGTGAGAACCCTAAACCAATCTTCTTTATTGATGAGGCGAATGATTTCATGAATGATTTCCTTACGAAGAATTACATTGATGATAATATACCAATAGTCGCTCCAAGTGAGTTTACTGTAAAACTATTTTTGTCTATTTCCTGCGGTGGTAGAAGTATGTATAAAGTGTGTATAGTTATCATTCATACAAAATTCCCATAAAAATCAATTTCACTTTTCCCGATTTTGCGGCTGTTTGTGTTTTCCCCAGCTTTTTTTAACCACTACTTTAGTAGAGCAACAACATAAAACAGAAAAAAACATCGATAAAGCCGTTTTTGAGTTTTAGCGAGACTTACGAACAGTAATTGATTAAACCAGCGCTGCGACACTTTTAAATGTCGTAGCATTATGCTGAGGTAGTCGCCTTTGGGCTCATGCAAGTCTTTCTGTTTTATTTTTATTTTTTACTTCCAAGAAATTTGGTCTTTATAATTTCTGTACGATTGTGTGTTTAGTTTAATATGTGATCTTCCTGTGCGAGTCACAATAAATAATTTATGTAACAGAATAAACGCAATACCTAAAAGTAATTTATTCCTAATTGACTACTGAACCGATTTCAGTAAATTTTAAAAAGGGTATTTTTTTATTATTTATTTTGCCATAGCAATCGCTGATTGAGCCAAAAAAAAAATATTTCAAGGCAATATGACTCAATATTAAATGCATAGAGTAATGCTTGGGTCAACATGGTTTTCTGAATAATATATAGCAGTTAGCTATAAACAAATTAAGTCATTACATTAAGCTTTTAACTCAATACTCTAATTGGGGTGGATGAGGGCTTGCGTTAATTATGTCACATGTTGAATATAAGATTTAAAAGTAGTCTACTGTATTCTAATCATTATCATTAATGTGTATTCATTGTGTTTTAGTGCCCACACAATCTGAAAATTCGATGGCAACGAATATGCGCCCAGATCCATTTAAAGACAGATACAAAATTCTCTTCAAATATAAGAAGATGCCAAAAGTAGAATTGAAGTACAACCTTGGTGAACAGGTTAAGAACATGAAGTCAGAAGTATTGAAATCTGAACACGTTGATGTGTCTAATACAAGATGGCCATTCAATAAGTTCGACCGCCGATTAGGTGTTGGCCAAAGATCAGGTCAAAATAAATCGAATCAAAAAAGTACAACTAACCCCAAATACTTTATGTCCTTGTTTCCCGATAAAGACGCAAATTACCCACCCAAATACTCCAAAAGAGAATTACCAAACAATACAAATAGTGAAGTCGATATCAAAGCGATTTATGTAGTAGGGAAATCAGAATCAGAAAGCAGTGCTTTCTCATTAGAAAAACTAATAGATAGTTTAATTGAAAGCAGTTTTGATAAGAATGCGACCTCAGCCGGTACTGGAGCAGAGGCTAAGACCTTAGTCAATCAAACAACTGTCCAAATTGAAAATCAGAATGACGCACCTAAAGATAATTCAACTAAACGTTCAATGAAGAACGAGACTACAAATATCATATCAATGAATTTAACCAATGAAAATGTCGACAAGAATAAATACTCAGACGATGTAACAAATAACTCGAATAATGTTGGAGACATGATTGCGACTCTATCTAAACGGATAGAAATACAGAATAATACCAGTTTGGAAATGATGAAGCGAATAACAGGAGACTTTGAATTTGAATCGTTTAATACCACATCGGAGAAACCTATAGAACCTACGTTTGATAACGAAAATATAACTTCAACTACGGAATATACGACTTTACCAGTCATTTATGATACTAGAACAACGAGAAAGATCCGAAAAAGAATAGTTAGAAGGCTTCAAAATAGCAAAAATAATTAGTAATCTTTATTTTTTGGCTTTATGGAATAAGAATGTTATATTTTATAAGTTATTCAGTACGGCCGCGGCGTGGCCCGCTATAGGGGCCATTACAATAGATAATTAATTGTGTCTCATTAGCGGTAGTTGACCGGATAAAACATAAATTTTCAACCAATTCGTTGGAAGCCTAACAACTCAACAATAGGTAGTAATTGCCAATTATTGTAACTCCAAAGAATTTCACGGTTTATTATATGTTTGTAATAAAATGGGTCACAGACAATTCGTGGCTTCGTTATTCAAACTTTATTTGATGTTAAGATGAGGCAAAGATTTATTAGTAGCAGTTTTATTTGTTCTAGTGGTAAGTACCTACTTTAACGATATTTCTTAAATATTATTATTATTTTCAGCCACAGTGTGACATTTTTGGGCACGCCACGATAGCGGCGGTAAGTCCCCTCTTTGAGGAGTGGCTTGAGAGGCGGCATGGCGTCCTCACCTTCCGCCTGACGCAGGTCCTCACCGGACACGGTTGTTTCGGGAGGTTCCTGTTTAGCATAAGGCTGGAGAAAACGCCCGGGTGTTTCCATTGCGAAGATTGCCCTGAGGACACGGTGGAACATACGGTGGAGGTCTGCCCGGCTTCGGCGGAGCACCGCCGTGACCTCGTGGAGGCGATCGGCGGCGATGATCTCTCGCGTCCGGCCATGATACGGAGCGAGAGTGCATGGTTGGCCGTCACCTCCTTCTGCGAAGCAGTAATTCTCGCAAAGAGGGAGGCGGCGCACGTGAGGGAGAGGCAGTATATGCGCCCTCACGGCCGTAGCCGCCGCGGGAGACGCCCTGGGCGTCGGGAATCCCAGGCTGATTCCCGGCCACCGTAGGCGCGGGCTTGCGGACGGCGAGTAATGGGTAGCTCGCTGTCCGGTAAGGACCAAGCCCGGGTCGACGGCGCGTTGTGTTCCACGCGCGCCTCAAAGAGATGTCAGCACCAACTGGTGGGGTCCGCAAGGGCCGATGCCTGCCAGGGGTGCGGGTTGTTCGAAAGAGATACCGCGGCCCCTGGCACACAGGCAACTGAGGGAACACGGGTGGGTTTTAGTCAGTAAAAGTCTGACACGCCCTCCTGCTCCACCCATAGCGGGAGAAGTTATTTGATGATTGCCCACCCAAAAAGAAAAAAAAAACTTGAGAGGTGTCAAGGGACACCCGGATGGAACGAAGTTCCAGTACTTGCCGCCAGCACTTGCCGCCAGCACTTGCCGCCAGCACTTGCCGCCAGCACTTGCCGCCAGTACTTGCCTCTAGCATTGGCCGCCAGTAGTTGCTGCCAGTACTTGCCGCCAGTACTTGCCGCCAGTAGTCGCTGCCAGTACTTGCCGCCAGCACTTGCCGCCAGCACCTGCCGCCAGCACCTGCCGCCAGCACCTGCCGCCAGCACCTGCCGCCAGCACCTGCCGCCAGCACCTGCCGCCAGCACCTGCCGCCAGCACTTGCCGCCAGCACTGGCCGCCAGTAGTTGCCGCCAGTACTTGCCTCTAGCAGTGGCCGCCAGTACTTGCCGCCAGTAGTCGCTGCCAGCACTTGCCGCCAGCACTTGCCGCCAGCACTTGCCGCCAGTACTTGCCTCTAGCATTGGCCGCCAGTAGTTGCTGCCAGTACTTGCCGCCAGTACTTGCCGCCAGTAGTCGCTGCCAGTACTTGCCGCCAGCACTTGCCGCCAGCACCTGTCGCCAGCACCTGCCGCCAGCACCTGCCGCCATCACCTGCCGCCAGCACTTGCCGCCAGCACTGGCCGCCAGTAGTTGCCGCCAGTACTTGCCTCTAGCACTGGCCGCCAGTACTTGCCGCCAGTAGTCGCTGCCAGCACTTGCCGCCAGCACTTGCCGCCAGCACTTGCCGCCAGCACTTGCCGCCAGCACTTGCCGCCAGCACTTGCCGCCAGCACTTGCCGCCAGCACTTGCCGCCAGTACTTGCCTCTAGCACTGGCCGCCAGTACTTGCCGCCAGTAGTCGCTGCCAGTACTGGCTGCCAGTACTTGCCGCCAGTAGTCGCTGCCAGCACTTGTCGCCAGCACTTGCCACCAGCTCTTGCCGCCAGCACTTGCCGCCAGTAGTCGCTGCCAGCACTTGCCGCCAGCACTTGCCGCCAGCACTTGCCGCCAGCACTTGCCGCCAGCACTTGCCGCCAGCACTTGCCGCCAGCACTTGCCGCCAGCACTTGCCGCCAGCACTTGCCGCCAGCACTTGCCGCCAGCACTTGCCGCTAGTACTTGCCGCCAGTACTTGCCGTCAGTAGTCGCTGCCAGTACTGGCTGCCAGCACTTGCCGCCAGCACTTGCCGCCAGCACTTGCTGCCAGCACTTGCCGCCAGCACTTGCCGCCAGCACTTGCCAGTAAGTGTATAAGAGAGAGAGAGAGAGACAGACAGACAGAGAAACATGCGCACGCCGCACAGCTTACAATAGCTTACTATAGCAAAAAGTGTCGTGACAACTTTTCGTAAGAATTTTTTCCGTCTAGCCCCCTTTCACAACGCGCGATAAGGAACTTAGTTCCAAAAAAGTGTAACATTTTCACATGTAACGTGTTTTCCAATTACAAGGCTGAGTCAGCATAACAGGTACAAAAAAAATCCGTGATCTGTTAAGCATTTCTATAACTTTGCTTACTCTGCAGCATAATACAGAATGTACGAGTACATAATACATGTATGGTCAAAAAAAGAGATAAGAAAACAGGAGCGGATGTTTTTAAATGAAATTGAATTTATTAGACAGAAAACAAACAGTTAATTCATTAAATTAAATTTTATTCGATAATATTCATCTGTTTCTTACTAAACTTTAACTATATCCGACGAGCGGTTACTTATCTCTTTTGGTGACTATATCTACATGAATATAGTAACTGTATTCTCATTAGTCAAAACTTTTCTTTTTGTAGCCATTTTAGTAGATACCTACGTTTTATTTTCGAATCCATGATCTTTTTAGTGTTCTGTACCCAAAGCGTCCGCAGTCCGTCCATTCGTCTGTCTGTCAGCGCGCTGTATCTCATGAACTGTAATTGGTAGACAGTAGAAATATGTACGCATAGTGTGTACTACTTTGGCTGCTGTACAGGGAGGCAGGGACATCGATTCGCAACCTGTTACCATGCATTTAGTACATGATTCTGAATTCCCTGTATTAATAATAAAATAAAGTTAAAATTAAAGACAGTATCAATACAAGAAGTGTTTATTCTGGCGTTTTTGCCTAGTGGTACAGAACCCTTCGTGTGCGAGTCCGACTCGCAATGGGCCGTTTTTTTTTAGCTTTAAGGGCAGGTTATTCCAGCGCAGTAGGCATTTAGCGTTACCGCCCTCCCCGCATGGCAAGTCGCGCTAACGTGTAGTTTAAATGAACTCGCTGACGGCTTTAAAGCTTCAAAACGTTTGCGTCACAGTTAAAAAAATATCAGAAGGTACAGTTAACTTTGTTTTACGGAATTCGTGTTAATATTTCAGGGGTTTCGTTTTTAAGGAAATATAAGTAAAGCAACATCATTTAAGTTATAACCACCTACAATAAACAGTCCAATTAGACTTCGAAACCTTTATATCTTTCTTAATTAGTTACCTATACTTTCCAATTTTCCATCATGGGTGTCGTTTTCAGAGTATTTACGGATGGTCGGGTCAAAATTAAAATCCAAGATGGCGGCTGAGGAAATTTTCGACATTTCCATCATTGGTGCCGTTTTCAAGGAATTTAGGGATGCTAAAGACGATGGTCGGGTCAAAATAAAATCCAAGATGGTGACCAAGAAAAGGAGAAAGACCATCAATGGGCCCCTTAGTTTGTGTGCCGTGTAGAGACTATTTACTTTTCCAAATTTAGTCGAATTTTAACATGATCAAGTTTTTTTATCAACATTTCTTTTACCCCAGCATTGGAAAACAATAAATAATAATTTTATTGAATTTAAAACTTAACCCGAATGTAGCCAGACGACAGAATATATCAATTAAATACCTGTGATCGATTGAAAATATCGAAATTTTTCTAAACCAATGACAAAAGTGATCGGAGATAAGCTACAATAGATTTTATCCCGTTGTAATCTATTTAACTTTATCATGTCACTGATTAGGCGCGAAGAAGCGCTCAAATAAAAAAAAAAACATAAGTAGTAAATAAACTAAAAAAAATCACGAACGAATTTTAATTTGAGGGAGTACTCGTATATGTTCTCCTCACAGACATATAATATTATAAATAGGAAATTATACCGGTCTTAGCTCTGCGGTGCTTGAAGCTAAAATACGATCCTATGTGGAGGTCGTCTGTCCGATAGCGAAGAACTAAGACGGAAACAAATGCTCCGGTTGCTGGTTTGTAAGCGTATGTTTCCACCCGTAATCCCACATAATTATTTTTATTTTATTTCATGGTATTTCTTAACGTCAGAAATATTCCGCTACATTCATACCTGATTAGTTTCTTTGAAACAATCTTTTTTTTTGTTTAAGAAAAAAAACCATGTTTTATAACCTCAATTTCAGTATCCGAAAAAATAAGATTTCTCTTAAACTAGGGTGAAAAATTTAAAATTGATTTCAGGATATGAAAAAGTAATTCTAGGTCTACAAAACCAAGTTAAAACCACCTTATCACGCGAAGTTTTTAGGGGCCAAAACCTCCTAACAAAATGGGCATTGTCCTTTAGTTTTTTATGTTTAAGCCGATGGTGGGGTTAATTTAGGGGTGGATGATTTTTTTTTTAATGGACCCCCAAAAACCCTGAAAACCCATGGGTGTCACCCATGATGGAAAATTAAAAAAAATCTTGGATGCCAACTTGGATTTTCATTTTGACCCCACCATCAGCTTTAGCATCCCCAAATACCCTGAATACGATACCCACCACGAAAATTTCGGATAAATTCATAGCCATAATCTTGGATTTTAATTTTAAACCCACCATCGTCTTTAGCATCCCTATATTCCTTGAAAACGACACCCATGATGGAAATGTCGAAAATTTCCTCGGCCGCCATCTTGTATTTTTATTTTGACCCCACCATCGCCTTTAGCATCCCTAAATTCCCTGATAACGACACCCATGATGGAAATGTCGAAAATTTCCTCGGCCGCCATCTTGGATTTTCATTTTGACCCCACCATCGTCTTTACCATGCCTAAATACTCTGAAAACGACACCCATGATGGAAATTTCGAAAATTTGCTTTGGCGCCATCTTGGATTTTAATTTTGACCCGACCATCGTCTTTAGCATCCCTAAATTCAACGAAAACGACACCAATGTCGGAAATGTCGAAAATTTCCTCGGCTGCCATCTTGGATTTTCATTTTGACCCCATCATCGTCTTTAGCATCCCTAAATTCCCTGATAACGACACCCATGATGGAAATGTCGAAAATTTGCTTGGGCGCCATCTTGGATTTTCATTTAGACCCCACCATCGTCTTTAACATCCCTAAATACTCTGAAAACGACACCCATGATGGAAAATTGGAAAATATAGGTAACTAATTAAGAAAGAAAAAAAGGTTTCGATGTCTAATTGGACTGTTTATTTCCAGTCTGCTACACCCCTGCCCAACCCTGTGATAGAATACAGGCGTGATGTTACGAATAAATCTTATTTCCGCAACAATTTCGCGCAACTGTCCATTCGCGCAAGTGTTTTGATACCTTTTTTTAAACTTCAGAAAAAAAATTGGTCGGTACGTTATTTTATAAAAACAAATTCAACATACCGCATTCTAACGTTTCCAATAAACTCACCGTGAAACAAGAGCAGTAATACAATTTCAACTGAACACTTTTGTTTCCATTTGGCGTCGCGGCTTAGGTTGTAGCATCGATTCTAGAAACGAGTTGTCCCTAGTTCATAACCGGGCTTACTACAAGTATTTTTGTGAATGTTTCTGGCAGTTAAACCACTAACTATTTTATTGTTACATTTTTTATAATGAGTTGATGAGTACATGTTTCATTTTAATTTTTATGTTCTAATTTATAATTAAATTTGATTGATGATTAATGGACCAATTTATAATTATTTGATTTTCTCTATTTATATTTGTTCGCCTTTGAGGCAAAACATGACTGAACTTACTTTATTTAACATCTTGCATGCCATTATGTGTATTGGATACTCATGTTTTGGACAGATAAAAGTAATAAGATAAAGTTTTTTTATTAGCAAAAATAATCTTTGTTGTAGTGGTGCTACTGTTATATCTGTATCAGGTACCGTTATATTACGAACAAAAATATGAAATAGTTTAATTAATACGAATTATTATATTGAATTATGAATACCAGAACCTACAACAATATTTATAGATACATTTTTAAACCTAATACACAAACACGGAAAATAACAATAAAATTACGTATATTTCGATCGATTAGCGGGGAACGCAGCGAGCCAGCAAAAGCGACACAGATCCTACCTCGGAGACGCCTGGCCACGCCTGGCGGACTACTGAAGCGAAGCGCGCGTGCCGCCTGGTTATATAATATCTTGTTATAACAATACAAAATTGTTTTGAGAAAAATTTACGCTAGAATATTCTTACAAATGTTATTGCCTATTTTTTGACAGATTTTTTGGAAGTTAATGTTTGGTCTACTTCAATTAAGACTTGATAAACGATAAAGAAATGCACTGTTTTCGAGATTTTTTATGATCGAGTAAATTAGTAAGTATCGTGTTTTGAACCCTAGAAGAATTAAGAATATTGATTCAACTACAACATATATTTTTATCAGATCAAAACAAAGAAAATTTGATTGTTTTCCGCTGAATCAAAAATGGGTCGATTCGGGGACATGTGCCCTTAATTTCGGAAGTCGGTTACATAAAGCTAAAATACACATCCAAAGACACTGACTTCCGAAATTAAAGTTATTTATCACTTTGTAGTTTTTTTTTCGGAAGTCGGTTGTTTCTTTTCGGAAAAAGATTTTTTTTTTTTTTTTTTTTTTGAGCCCCGAAGGTAGTTAAGTAAGTCGAAGCATCAGTGGACCTGTAGTAGGTACCTGGGTGGGAACCTGCTTATATGAATTGATGTCAGCCAAAACTTTTCTCTGCGTTGCGATGAGACGGGCTTATATTTTTTCATGAATTCATTTACAACCACATTCTATTAACGTAGTTGCTGCTTTCTCCTAATTAATTATCTTGATCAATGAACAATACTTTCCATAAAAGAGTAATAAAGTTTGTCAAAACCATAAAGCAGTAAAATTCACAAAATGCCTACCATGAACAAATGATGACCTCCAATTTACCCGCCATTCCTTTCAAATGTCACAACTCAAAAAACTTTAGTGTAACAAGCTACATTGACCAGAATTAATTCACCTCGACCAGCGTAAATTATACGCAATGAAAACTGTAATTTTGTAGGACGATACAATGGAATTGAACCCAGAAAGGGTTGGATGTAATAGTGGAAAGCATCTGGGTCCGTTCTGTGAAATGTGTCGAACACAGCTTGTGTAATGCGGCTGTTTCTCAACCTTTTTACTGTCTGTCAGAACGAAATATTTAATCTAGATGGCTAACTTGTTAATTATATTGCTACAATCATTATTTGGCTCCCGAATGATGTTGTAATGGACCCCCATTTGCTGTTTGTAAAAGTTTCTGAAGTTGTCTCAAATAACAAACAGGCGGCGTTGGTTCCAAATTTGAACCACGCGCGAAACAACCGTGGGTTTTGTTATGAGCACATTGATATGTGCTGCTTGTTCTCTCAGAACTATGTGAGAGTAGCTGCTGTTGCCGTGGATCTTGAAAATAATCTGCTTCTTTATAATTGATTACAATCAAGCCTATAAGCAGTTTTAATCTAACTTATTTTTTAATAAATAAAAAGAAAAACTTAGAATAGTGTTGATTGTAATTAATACAAGTCCGTTTTTTTTTTTTTTTTTTTGAGGGTGGGAAATCATCAAATAACTTCTCCTGCTCTGGGTGGAGCAGGAGGGCGTGTCAGACTTTTACTGACTAAAACCCACCCGTGTTCCCTCAGTTGCCTGTGTGCCAGGGGCCGCGGTATCTCTTTCGAACAACCCGCAACCCTGGCAGGCATCGGCCCTTGCGGACCCCACCAGTTCGGCGCACCAGGACACGTGGCACGCCGTGACCACCCCAGGAACCAAGTAACAAAAGGGCCCCAGACGTACCCATGTCTGGTGCCCTTGGTCCCCCTGCGACGGGTCAGCACAGTGGCCCCGCCGCCTACCACTTTCGGCCGCAGGGGATAGGGAGAGCGGCCAACGCTATACCGACACTCCTCTTCCCCTGCGGCCCCACCGCGTCCGCCATCAAACGGTGGCGGCCCCGTCCAGGCCACGGAAGGGAAGAGCGCTACTCAGAAGTACCGGCACTCCTCCTCTTCCGCAGCCTGTAATCTTCAGCCGCGATGCCTCCCATTCGACACCGCGGCCCGCCTCAGTTGCGGTGCACCTCACCGCAACCTACATTCTGGCCGCTACGTCGTCGGCTTGGAGACAAAAGCCCTGACGAGCGGCCCCACCTTGGGGTTCCTCTTCGCTTCACCGTGGGAGCGGACCACGGCTACTGAGCCCCCCCGCAACGACAATGCGGGAACCCACTGGGGGGGAATACAAGTCCGTTCAAATACGATTAATAGTGTGTTATTGTCTCTTTTATTTCCACACTTTTTCAGTACACTAACTCAAAGGGGTATTCTATGTTTGGTCTAACAGCTGCCGTGATGTAAAATATTAGCTATCCAGAGAGATGGTATGGTATCTGGCTTGACTGCCTAGGTGTGTATCACCTCTTATGTTGATTAAATAAATCAATAATCAATTTAGCGAATACTAGCTTCCGCCCACGGCTTCGCCCGCGTGGATGGCGGAAATTATCCCGCGGGAACGTACTACCGAGATAAAAAGTATCCTAGGTGTCAATCTAGGTTATAATCTATCTGTGTGCCAAATTTTATACAAATCCGTTCAGCCGTTTTTGCGTGAAACAGTAACAAACATCCATACATCTATACATACAAACTTTCGCGTTTATAATCTTAGTAAAGATAATGTAAGTAAGGATTGTACCTACGTGTAATTTTGCCTTGAAATATTTTGTAAATTATTGACAATCTTCCTGTATTAAGACGCAACACCCATTCAAGCCTCTATTTATCCAGCAAACACAAGAATCCCTTTGAAGCAAACGTGGCAACGCAAATTCCCTGTCAACATTGAGAACCGTAGCAAATGACCTCGATTAGCGCTATTATAGCTATATAAAAGTAGAATATTAACTGTAATAAGCTTTCATTGGCTTGTATAAGATTATTAGCTGAATATAGGTGTGTATTACTAACAGTATATGCACGTCTTTGTATCATAATTGCATTTTGGATTAAGAGTGTTGTGAGCTGGTGATGTTATTAAATGATTGTACGGCGATCATTTTGGTTGATCTTCTAAAACTTATTGACCTTCTTCCAGTGATGGACACTTTTTAAAATTAATGAACTTCTAAGAGCTTTTGCGACTGTTCGTCTGACTGGTCGTCTTGCTGACCATGGTTTTGTTATTGTTAATTGTATTAAGTTTTTATTAATTTTAGTCCAGAGGTCCTAGTTTAACTTTTGTTACCTTAAGTTATAGCTATATTTGCATAATGCAGAATTGCATATGTAAGCGGGCATGCCCTTTATGCCTAGAGGCTTTTATTTAGATTGGAAGTTCTGTTTACGTTTTATTTTAATTTTCTATTATATTTTGTTTTCAATTTTTGATGGTATATTGGCGTGTGCTAGCTGACATATGGCAAATTTTATGTTTTTTTTTGTGTTTCGTCATTTTTATTACCTATTATTGTATAGAATCAAGTTCTTCTAACTTAACAGACAGCTGGGCTGCTGGGGAGTTTGTTCCGCTACTTCTTCTTCCCAGCTAAAGCACTAGGAAGTGGTGAAGGGCGGGCGTTTTTGGTGGGACTGTCTTATGTAATTTTATTTTGACGTTCAAAAAGAGCTGACTCTCAGCCTAGTTTGAATAAATGACTTTTGATTTTATTTGATTTGATTTGCGCATCAAAAGACACGCTTTAAAAATGATTATTTTAAAAGGCCAGAAAATTAGAAAGAAGGTCAATTGACCTTCTTTTTAATTTTCTGGCCTTTTCTCTCAGTTGTTCGCAGCAACTAAGTTAGGACATCCTGAACAAATGGGTCAGGTTAGGTTAGGTGAGTAAGGGAAAACGGGGTGGTTTTAGTCAGAAGAAGTCTGACTGACTCCTCCGTTCGCCCCAGGGCGGAGACAGAGGACATTCAGGAGGATTTCCAGCCCTTACCAAAAAAAAAAAATAGAACTGTGACCATGAGCGCGCGAGTCCGGCTAACGCTACAAAATAGGAAGGAAGTAAAATGGGAATTATTTGACTTTCACAAAAAGAGTAGAGTATTTTTAAGAACGCAAAAAGGGAATTCTATTCTATTTTATTAAAGGTTCGATTAAATACATGCCATTATTTTTCATGGTTTCAGCATGAAGTTTTAGAGTAACCTCGTCCATAGACGAAAAGGTCCGAAGTCCAAAATGCCTCTCATGAAATGTATTATCGTCTTCGTTGTATTGATGATTCTAGCTTAACTACTAATATATAGAGGTACAATTGTTTGTTTGTCAGAAAGAGGTCATTTTTGAAAGTATTGAGACCAGTGGTTGAGAATGGCAAACGACTTCGCGACAGGCCCAGACGGAGATGGCGAGATGAGCTGGTCTCCATTCATAAAAATGGGTCCTTGGCAGCTCTGGACAGAGAGAGGTGGAAAGAGAGCAGGGAGGCTAAGGCTTAGCCGTAGGAGAGTAATGGCTGATAAAAAATAAAATGAGAGACATAAAACTCTTTTATTCATAGAAAGCTGCACTATGGCAGACTATCATGACATGTTTCATATAAAGTGGATGAAGTCGTGGGTAAAAGCGAGTCTTTTTATATAAGTTTCGACCAAACTTCAACCAACTGAGAACATCAATTAGAAAAACCTTTCACAAGCCTCAGTAAACGTTTGAACAAATTAATCTAGGCTTTCAACTATTGTACGCGAACGTCGTGATGCAGTAACCCATTTACCTGGAGCACTACCTTCGTACCAAACTGGAATCAATGCAAAAATCACAGAACTGATAACAAAAAAAAACACATCCCTAAATCAAATAAAACCCGGTCGGTTCATTTAACAAATTAATAAGATTAGACCATCAATAATGTCATTTGGAAACAACTGTTAGAAAGTAGTACAATTTTCTTTGCAGTAAAGCGAGTGCCCAGGAACAAGTGGGGAAGTGGGACGTCATTTGATAAGCGGTAGCGGGCGATAAAGCGGAAAGCGATCGTTTGAGTCGTTTATTGGTAACTGTATAAATATTTTTTTTGTGATAACATCTTCGGATTTCCCAACGGCAAAACTGACGATCTTCCGTAAAAATCATCCCCTATTTAATTAACTTCTATCGGGGGTAAATTTTAGTGCTCACTTTCGTGATCTATGGAACTCTCGTGCAAAAATTCATGCTTCTAGAATCAGCAATTGTACACCAAAAAAAATGTATTACAAAAAATAAATTAAAGACAACAAAACAGAATGCGTGGTCTTATGCCCCCATATTTAAGATCAGTTCTGCAGTGGAAATAATTTGGCTAACAAAAAATATATTATGACTAGCTGACCCGCCAGATGTTGTCCTGTCTTAACTATGAATATTGAATTCGCATTTGTACAATATTAGAAAAGTTAATTTGGTCGTTAAGCTTTCTAAAATTTTCTAATATTTCGCGCAACTTTCTTAATTTTTTCTTTCATAAGAACCTTCTCCTGACAATAACACAACAAAATAGAATTAGCAAAATTGGTCTAGCCGTTGCCTGTGGGCTGTGTGCCAGGGGCGACGGTATCTCTTTCGTACAACCCGCACCCCTGGGAGGTGGCTTGGACAGACTGGATGCGGAAGCCGGAGGACAGGGTGTCGTGGTGCAGCTTGGGAGAGACCTATGTCAAGCAGTAGACTGCGATAGGCTGAGTTGATTGATCGATTGACGATGATTACGTGATATCGACATAAAGCCGATTATTGTAATTTCTGATAATAAGTCGTAATAAGATAAAAAAAATCGATGATATAGGTTTTTTTTATAAATACCTAATATTATCTTATAAATATCTTATAGGTGGAATTACAGAAACTTTATTAGAGATTAAAGATATCTTCAAGATATCTGTGATTTTTTGTTGCCGTATTTAAAAGATGTTAGGTGAGATAGTGGTCAAACCAAAAGCTTATCTTGCATGAACATGCATTTTAAGAATGTTTAAGCTGCTTTAGGTATAGCAAAGAAGCTCGTTTGTCGTCGCTTTAAAATTGAACCGCGCTTTTTTGCGTTGTTTTAATATTGTGTAATTCATCTTTATTAACATTATACAGGTAAAATTTGTTTGTTTGTAGGTAGGGGCCAATCTCTGGAATTACCATTCGAATTTCAAAACAGTGACGTAGGCGATCATAGGATCCTGTATTGCGTTGAGTCGTGTACGAGTACTTGCCTTCTCGCCACAGTAATAGCGCTGGCGCGCGATGGGACGGGGGCCAAAATGTCACGCGGACGAAGTAATAGCGCCAGTGCGCGATGGGACAAGGCCAAAACGTCACGTTTAGCTTTCATATTTAACACCAGTGGAGTGGGGAGTGGGGTTAAGGAGTCTTCCCGGATCTCATGAAATATAGTAAAGTAGTTCTGTTATTCAAATCCGGTGATAGTAAAGAACCTAACAATTATAGGCCTGTGTCAATTCTGCCAGTTCTCAGTAAGGTGTTTGAAAAGTTGATTCTCAATCAAATGTTACGTCACTTTAATAAAAATGCCATCTTTCATGAACAGCAGTACGGTTTCACCAAAGGGCGTTGTACCACCGACGCTGGTGTCACTCTAATAAAGAACATTTTTAACGCCTGGGAAGAAGCAAAAGGTGCCATTGGAATCTTTTGCGACCTTTCCAAGGTGTTCGATTGCGTAAATCATGAGACACTTCTGCTGAAACTGGAGCACTATGGGGTTAGAAATACAGCTCTTGATTTACTAAGATCATACCTGAAAGACAGAAAAGTTCAAGTTCAAGTAAACGGCATAAACTCATTAGGGTCTGAAATGGCAATGGGCGTTCCTCAAGGTTCAATATTGGGTCCATTCCTCTTTTTAGTTTACATTAATGATTTACCCTATTTACTTCTAAATCAACCGAAGATGGTGTTATTTGCAGATGACACATAATTGATATTTAAAATAGACCGACGTTCACAAAATCTTGACGACGTTTATTAACGTCAAAGAAAAGAACAAGAAAGAATAGAAAGAAAGATAGAAGAATAGAGTTATTACTCTATTCTTCAGGTCCAATATTGGTTTACGGTAAATAATTTGGTACTAAATGGCACAAAAACCAAATGCATTAGATTTAAATTACCAAATGTTAGAAGTAGCGAATGTGACATCATATTGAATGGAGAAAAACTGAAATTTGTTAATCAAACGGTGTTCCTAGGAATCACGCAAGACGAGAAATTACAATGGGGAGCTCATATAACATCTCTTGCGGGGCGGCTAAGCTCGGCCGCTTATGCTGTTAGAAAGATCAGACAGTTAACAGATGTAGAAACCGCGCGATTGGTCTATTTTAGCTACTTCCACAGCATTATGTCGTATGGCATTTTACTGTGGGGTCGGGCCGCTGACATTGAATCCATCTTTATTTTGCAAAAGAGAGCTGTCAGAGCCATTTATAATCTACGTCGCCGCGAATCCCTCAGGGAACTGTTTAAAAGGATTAATATTATGACGGTACCTTGCCAATTCATTTATGAAAATATTATGTATGTAAGACAAAATCTACAATCTTTTTAATAAAATAAGTGATAGACATAATTTTAATACTAGAAACAAAGATAAAATAGATCAACCATTTTTCAGATTAGCTAAAGTACATACATCTTTTATGGGGTACTGTGTTAAATGTTACAACAAAATACCTTGTGATATATTGCAATTAAATGAAAGGAAATTTAAAGCTCACATTAAAAGTAAACTTTGTAAACTAGCGTATTACAAATTAGAGGATTATATCCAAGATAAGAATGCTTGGAAACATGCTGGTCCTGCTCCATAGGACAATCTAGAGTCTAGACAAAATCAAACTGGTTGCTAATTGAATTGTATAATTAATTATATTTATGACATTAATTTACACTCAGTGATTACTTTAACTCACACACTGACTCATTACTTGTTAATATTGTAGGAAAATCGTACCTATACTTACTTTTACAATGTTTGTAAATGTGTGAACACCATGTATCTATCAGAGAATTAATTTATCTGTATTGCTTCAATTTGATTCTGTTTACCTATTTTGGTATGGTAATTTTATTCTGGGTGCATCGTTTTCACACATAATCATATAGTGAATGTACTATGTTAAATATTGTACTTGAAACATTTTAAAAGAGTAACGGTGGAGTTTCTTGCCCATTCTTCTCCATACGAAACTACATTTTGGAAGGGGCGACTTGAATCAATTCTATATGTAAATGTTGACGTTCAATAGGGCCTTTTAAGTGCCTATTTGAAATAAATGCTTTGACTTTGACTTTGCCACGCGGACGAAGTCGCGGGCGAAGTGCTTGTCTAAATTAAGAATGATATTATTTTACATGTGACTATAATTGCTTATAATCATCATGATCCCGCTCTGGGCCTGCGTGGTGGATTACGGCTCACTCCCTCCCACCGAGAGGAGGCCTGTGCCCCAGCAGTGGGAACATTGTAGGCTGATTATGATAACCCTTATCCTCATTGCTGCCTACCATCATGCCAAATTACTTGAGGTTAGCAATAGTACCAACCTTCATCTTTTACGTCTTTATACTACTAATATTATAGGTAAATGTGAAAGTTTGTATGTTTAGATATTTGGATGTGTGTTTCAATCACGCAAAAACATTTGAACGTATTTGGATGAAATGTAGCACACAGATAGTTACCAAATATGATAAATTTTATCCCGGCAGGAGGTACGTACCCGTGGGATAATTTTTGAACTCCGCGCAAGCGAAACCGCTGGCGAAAGCTAGTCTTTTATACATCTCTATCTGCCATCATCCTCAGTAGTCACTACTTTCATTGTCAAATTATTTTACAGCATCCATCCACTATCCATTGGTTCTTAGACCGGCCCCTTGTGTTGCGTTTAGCCACTTTCACATTGAAAACATCCCAACGATGCATGGCACATAAAATTATTTGCTCAGTCACAATTTATTATCTTTTATTTTGCTAACAAATAAATATAGAAATGTTGCAACAAGTTACATTTATAGATAAAAAAAAACACCATCGACACAGTATTTGCATGTCACGATGAACGTGTAGAACGATGTCCCTGCCACCCTGTATGCAATTACGTCACTCTTAACTTTGTCAAGTATTATATTGTTTTAATGATTGTGAATGTTAAGACTACATGGGTCATTTTTTTTCTAGCTCCTTAAGTGCTAGGCAAGTTAAGCTGCATGATTACTGAAAAATGCGTGCACCGATTGGACAGGTCCTCTCAATCTGTGTGGTTCTTTCCTTAAAATACCATTTCGGACTCCAATCTACATGGTCTTCGCAAGATCTAAGATTTTGTATCGACTTTTAAAAATACCTCTGATTTTGTTTCGGCCTTTCTTCTTAGAGTAGGTAGTCAAATAGGAAACACCGACCTCATCTGTGTAGTTTTCAAAATATGATAAACGTGTAAAAGTGTTTGTACAACCCTATTTACAGAAATATAATTATTTATCTGACTTTTCTATTACTCCAACCTTAGATGGTCGATAGAATTTTTGATTTATTTTAAGTGTGAATGCTGATCAACATTTTTCAGTTAAATAAGAACAGTCTCCTTAGGCTGTTTTCTTTTAATGACAACGAAGGTACGCACCGCGACATATCAAGCTGTCAAAATCAAAAGTCATTTATTCAAACTAGGCTGAGAGTTAGCACTTTTTGAACGTCAGAATTACATAAGACAGTCCCCCCAAAACGCTCGCCCTTCACCAGTTCTTAGAGCTTTGGCTGGGAAGAAGAAGTGGCGCAGCATACTCCTTAGCAGCACAGCTATCTGTTAAGTTAGAAGAACTTGATTCATTACAATAATAGGTAAGTAATTAACATAACTAAACACAAAACATTTAAAAAAAAATTGCCTTAATATATGTCAGCTAGCACACGTCAATATACCAACAAAACATAGTAATTAAACTCAAGCAGATATAAATAATAAAAACAAAACAATAAACGTAAACAGAACTCAAACCCACATAAAACCTCCAGGCATAAAGGGTGTGCCCGCTTATATATGCATGCAATGCTGCATTATGTTCGTTTAGATGTAACTTGAAGTAATAAATTTAATGTGTACCTGACATAATGCCCATCTCAATAATCGATCTTGAATAATTGTGTGTGTCAAAACTCACTACTTAGCTCCATAGAGGTATAGCGTCATGATAATCACTTAAAAGGTTAAATCGTAACTATTGGCAAAATTCTAACCTTTTGGCTTATCTTCTTACAGTTTCCATAACTTCTGATGAATACAAAGAAATTGCAATATTACTCATTCCCCTTAGCTAAGAACGTAATGTCTACATAAATACTGGCCAGACTTATAGGGAATATCTATGAACGTAATGTCTACATAAATACTGGCCAGACTTATAGGGAATATCTATGAACGTAATGTCTACATAAATACTGGCCAGACTTATGTATAGGGAATATCTATGCAAAATTAGAACATTTTCTTTGGTAGTTTTTGCGAGATGCTGCAACATACATTCAGGCAAACGGAGAAGAATTAAAAAATAATAATTTAGGCATTAGAAAGGTACCAGACCTCGCAAAGAAAACAAAAAGAAAAACAAAACCCTGTGCAGTTTTGACTTCGCTTTGATTGTATTATATTTATGCATGTATAATAGATTATACTTTTGCTGCATCATGCTTCGTAGCACAGTTTGATGATAGTAGGGTTAAAATCATGTTTATTGTAAGCCAATAACATTAATTGAATAAAGGATCTTACCTCTGAGATGATCTTGTCATCAACTCAATGTAGGGAAACTAAAAGAGGTACGTTAACCAAGGTCGCCAGATATAATTGAAGATCGGTAAGAAACCGATGGATGATTTAGAATAAAATTTGATTTAATTCATAGAAAACAAACAGTTCACATACGAGTAGGTATCAAATTGAATTTCATTCGAAAACATCTATTATATCCGGCGACCCTGTTACTTATCTCTTTTGGTGACTATAAGCATAGTTAGCTTATAATATGGGAGCGACTCGTGTAGGAGTGACGAATGACCAGGGGCCTTAGTCTGCTATTTTTATAAATTCGTCATTCCAACACGATCCTATTGTCATTCATTTGTCATTTTGGTAAAAGTTCGTAATCTGCTAAATTCATAATGAACGATCATTGGTCGGTCAATGGTGTCGTAATAGACTTGTGTTATAATGGCATTATCGTTTGAGTATCGTATATTCGTAACGAATTAAAAGCAATGACTGCACAATGACGTTCTAAGGGTAGGTCACTAATCAAAGGAACTGTCAAAATTTTAACAGATCACTGCCTTGTCATTCATTTATCATTATGTACGAGATTACCAATAAATGCCATTTCTTTCAATGGAGTGTCAGTGACTGACCATTGGAAAGTCATAATGACGTCATTTTATTAGTAGATTACCAAACTTGTCAAAATCAACAATTATGAAATCAATGATAGACCATTCTGACACTATTGTAATAGCAGACTTGAGGCCTGAAAGAAATGGCATTTATTGGTAATCTCGTACATAATGACAAATAAATTACTGACTTAATTTACGAACTTCCTACTACTTTAGATTGCTTAAAACACTAATAAATAATATGTAAAAATATATTATAAATGAAATCTGGCATGAATAAATTGTTAAAATTTAGTATTTCGAAAATCATTTCTAGTAACGAGTTTTATAATAATGGCAATGCGAAAATGCCATTATAACACAATTCTATTACGACACCATTGACCGACCAATGATCGACCATTATGAATTTAGCAGATTACGAACTTTTAGCTAGATGACAATGGGATCGTGTTGGAATGACGAATTTATAAAAATAGCAGACTTGGGCCCCTGGATCACGGGGGCAAATGCTATCAAAATAGCAGACTTGGGCCCCTGGATCACGGGGGCAAATACTATCAAAAGCTATCCAAAGATTCCAGAATCTTTCTGAGAATTTTAACATCATGTAAAATTACTCTATAAAAAATACAGACCTCCACGTCTTCAAGGTTTTCTTTAAGTACTGTGTAAATTAACTTCCGCGTTTTTAGCATCTGCCTGTCAATTAGTCAACTTCTGCGTTACAGGGCAAAACAAAATTCGCCGTAAAAAAAATCGAGGCTCTTAATTAGGTGTACTTAGGTTAAGTTTTGATATTCGTATTAGGTGCTGTGTTTTAGGTACTAGGCCTAGTATTATTTAACTGAGGATATATTGATAGAAGAGCTCAATAAAATTAAAGACTCGGTGCATCGCAACTTAAACCAAGACAACTTAAAAAATGAGTAAAATAGACTCAAAAACTTAAGTGAATCTTCCAAGTCCTATTAATAGCCCGGGATATACAAAGCTAGTTATTCAAGCTGGGATCATCATCAGTGTTTCAGCCGACAGACGTCAGCACATCGACTGGTTCTGTCCTTTTCGAATCGATTCCTGCAGCCTTTATAAGGTCATCAGTAAACCATACGGGTCTCGGCCTTCCAACGCTACGCCTTCTGGTAGGTACGCGGTAAGCCGGAAAATAGCAGGAAAATACCCTGGCACACTGTCCCAGCTTGGCAGTTACTAGAACTATTTACTATCCTACGTTATAAAAATTCCAAATCGCTATTCCTCCCACAAGTCCACACCCTTAATTCATTCAAATAAAAGAAAAAAATCCAATTTGTACAGGAAACAAAGCAGGGCCATTCAGAAGAGTCTTTTTCTATTAAGTTGTGAGAGAAAAAGTTTTTCCATTTGACCCATTAAGCCGGCGGCAAGACACTTCGGTTTGCACCGTATATTCTAATAATGTTCGAGGTAATACTATTTATCTACTAATAACGTTATATCTTGAGTAACGTCACGCTTTGTAGGACTGTATACAAGGTGTGTTTTAGTAGGTTGGTAGTATTTATTTTGTTTCTTTGTAATTTTTTCTAAACTAATATTTGAAAAGAGAAGAGTTTAGGTTTTTTCACACATGACATGATTCCTGAGAGGAAGATTTCAAAAAGAACTCTTAACAATGCTCCGAAATTCATAGATAGGTTAGTGTCATAACATTGAGATATGCTAAAATTTGCTTAGATACTTGAGATACTTCAAAGCACAGTGAGAGCAAAACTTTCAATCACATTTCATGTTTTTTTTTCCTTTCATGATACAAAATCTTCCACGAATGAATTCAAAAATTATATTATTATTAGAATTTCCCTTTCTTCTAATACCAAAACCAACGTAATAATATTAGACAGAATGTATACTTGTAAAACCCATTAAGCTGGTCCCTAAATTATTGTGGCAGAACTTTTTACGGGGACCGAATTTTTGCCCAAACATCTTGATAACTCTTTTAGCTGACCCTAAATGATTTAAGGTTGTTCCTTATTTCTTGTTCGGAGATAAAACCGAATTTCTCGTTCCAAATGTTTCTTCGAACTCAGATTGGGGTGCTTCTATTCTTGCGGTCTTATTCATAAAAAGTTATCGAAGATCTTAATTCTGGTTGTTAAAAAGTGTTATTTATAAACGCATTTTAGCACATAAACGTTGAATAACCCTAATATAAAATTATAGAAGAACCCTTCTATAACAGTGTTTTAAGAATAAAATGGCCGACTCTTTAAAGCAGCAAATTTCAAAGAAAATGACATTTGGCCATTTGACGTACAAAATATTGTGTGATAGCCAGAGATCGGATATTCGGATGCATATTCACCTAAAGTTGAGAAGTTGGCTAACATGGAATGCGCTTGACTATTGAAAAAGTCTTAATTTAGGTAATTTGTTTATTTTTTGTTTTAACTAATACAAACCACCCCTCCTCCCGTACATACACATATTTGTATCGGGTTAAACATTAATTTTAAATTAATAAACATCTGAATAGATAGACAATCCAAGAATCCCGGGGTTTTTAATAAATATCACAAATAATTTATAAAGCCGCTTCCATACTTTCATAGCAAAAATTATCTATAAGTAAATATGCATTCGAATATCCGACCTCTGGTGATAACAAATGTTAATTTTCAAGCAATCAGTTAACAGTTATAATTTCAAATGATTTGTCAAATTTAAATAACATTGACGTCACCGCGTCAGAAGTGTCGAAACTGTAGACAAATAAATAGTTCATAGCAGTCTTAGCATGACGCTTTCTATTTCTACTCTACCGTAGAATAGAAATAGCTTGTATAGATGTCTCGGTAAAAAATTGTCAATTGTCTACACGGAAACGTCATTTTTGTCTACTCTTCCGGCGACAAAACGCTTCTCTACGGTTCTCGTGCTAAGCCTGCAGTACGTAATTATGTTTATGGACACAATTATTCGGTGTTTAGACAAACACTCGTTAATCGATTCGATGTGTTGATCAATATGTTGGACGACTTCATTAAAATAAATGAAATTTATTAGTTATAGATTATATATTTATTTTTTGATGCCTTATGATTATTTTCTTTTTTATATACCTGTACATATATATATATATATATATAGCTTTGTTTTGTGTTTATCAAATAATTTTAAGTTTGAAATAATAAAAGTTATAGAACGTTTATGAAATGTTTATGAATACAAAAATTTCAAAGGTTCTATAGGCTCACCGAGCAGTTTAACGAGTCTTAAACCTTTGATAAGCTTGTTTTATGAATAAGACTGTAGGTCTTTTGTATTGACATAGAATCTTGTTTGGAGGAAACAATTGAGTCAAAACATTTATATCAAATAGGCACATTAAAAACACTTGATCGTCAACATTTGAAACATAATTGATTCTAGGCGCCCCTTCCAAAAGATAGTTTCGTATGGAGAAGAATGGGCAAGAACCTCCACCATTATTCTTTTAAAACTATTTACAATACTTGCATGCATTAAATTTTAAGTTTTATTGTAACTGTTGTTGTAAATGTTAATAATTACTTGTTTTTTTTATTTTTTACTATGCATGCCTGTTTAGTTTCATCATTAACACAGTATATTATTTTATTGTAACTATCAAATTGTAAGCGCACATCGCATTCGTTTTATAACTTGTCTTTATGAAAATGTCGTAAGTTATAAACCATTTACTCATTAATACTGCAATGTGTAAACGTTTGCTTTCCCAAATAAATAAAATAAAATAAAAATAATCAAAAAATCATCGACAAAAATTGAGATTATAAAATTAACATAATTTGTCAAAGGAAAAACAAGTTAAAAGTAATTTAAAATAAGTCTATCTGGTTCAAATATTCAAATAATCAAATCCAAGCACTAAATTTGCAAGTGGCATTAGAAATTGGCATCCACAGATACTTTTCCTGACAAACAAACATTTTAGGAACATACCATAGATCATAGCGTGAATTTTGTTCCAAAGAATCTCAAAGCATCAGAAGCACATACTACCCAATCATATCACAATCACGCCACTCCGCTATCTGCATCTATTCTCCAACACATCTTTATAGTTGAACTCGAACATCGAACTACTATAACTAAAGCTAACCGACTTGGAGCTGACTAGACCAAAACTTAGCCCGACACGTGCATAGTTCGAAACTAGCGCTTATCATAACGTGTACGTAACTACCGCTGTTGTGGATCAACGAATTTCAGTACTGGGAGTTTGAGATACGGAGTTGGGACAATAGGAATCCTGCTAATATTATGTCATGTGGAAGTTTGTATGTTTGTTTCTCTATCATGCTTTAACGATTGAATGGATTTGGGTGAAAATAGGCACACAGGTAGAATATGTCCTGGTTTAAAATATTAGGTCTTTACCTATGAAATTGCCGTTTTGCAGTACTGGCCATTTCAAATCAAAATAATTTTTGTTTGGGTAAGAATTCTAATTTCAAATTAATTTTATTTTAAAAATATGGATTTTTTTTTCCAAAAGTAGTCATTTGTTTATTGATTAGTGTTACATTTTCATCGCATTTCAATCTTTTTCGTCATCATGGATACGTTAAAAATTCGAGTAATTATGGAATATGAGTACCGTCGTGGCAGCAACGCGGCACAAGCGGCACGCAACATCAACGACGTTTACGGAGCTAACACTACAAACCAACGCACCACCTGTTATTGGTTTGCTCGCTTCCGTTCTGGAAATTTCGACCTGAAAAATGAACCTCGCGGTCGTCCGAAGACTTTGGTCGACAATGACGAATTAAAGGCGATTGTGGAAGCTGATGATACACAATCTACGGCTGAATTAGCAGCAGCTTTCGACGTTAGCGTCAAAACAATATTGGTCCATTTGCGTCAAATTGGCAAGGTAAAAAAGCTTGACAAATGGGTGCCCCACGAACTCAATGATCGTCAGCGCGAAGTACGCGTCGAGACGTGCCTTGCACTGCTCAACAGACACACAAATGAAGGAATTTTGAACCGCATTGTTACCTGCGATGAAAAATGGATTCTGTTTGATAACCGCAAGCGCTCAGCAAGTTGGTTGGATCCTGGTTCAGCACCTAAACAATGCCCTAAACGAAAACTTAACCCTAGAAAAGTGATGGTCACTGTTTGGTGGTCTAGCGCCGGTGTGATTCATCACAGCTTCTTACCAAACGGGGTGAGCATTACTGCAGATGTGTACTGTGAAGAACTGAACACAATGATGGAGAAGCTGGCACATCTCCAACCAGCATTGGTCAATCGCTCGTCTCCGCTGCTCCTGCACGACAACGCGCGACCTCATACTGCACAGCAGACGGTCTCCAAGTTGCAAGAACTGGGGTTGGAAGCTCTCCGTCATCCGCCCTACTCACCAGACCTCGCGCCTACAGACTACTACTTTTTCCAGAATTTGGATAACTTCTTGGCGGAAAAAAAATTCAATACCCGAGAGGCAGTACAAAATGCCTTTGAAGAATTTGTTGCCTCCCGTCCAGCTGATTTCTTTAAGAAGGGCATCAATAAACTGCCACTGCGATGGCAAAGATGCATTGATTGCATGGGTGATTACTTCGATTAATACAAATAAAAAATACATGAAAAAAATTCGTTTAAATTTTTTCATACAAAACGGCAATTTCATAGGTATTATAACATATTTTTTGTCCTGGTATTAAATGTAATTTTTAAGACATTGTCGTTGCCTATTGTAATTATTACAAACCAATTATAAAAAAAGCTGTAATTGCAGACTAACCAATAACACATCCCCCCCACCCAGTAGGTTCCCGCATTGTCGTTGCGGGGGGCTCAGTAGCCGTGATCCGCTCCCACGGTGAAGCGAAGAGGAACCCCAATGTGGAGCCGCTCGTCAGGGCTTTTGTCTCCAAGCCGACGACGTAGCGGCCAAAAAGTAGGTTGCGGTGAGGTGCACCGCAACTGAGGCGGGCCGCAATGTCGAATGAGAGGCATCGCGGCTGAGGGTTACAGGCTGCGGCGGAGGAGGAGTGCCGGTACTTCTGAGTAGCGCTCTCTCCTTCCGTGGTCTGGATGGGGCCGCCACCGTTTGATGGCGGACGCGGTGGGGCCGCAGGGGAAGAGGAGTGTCGGTATAGCGTTGGCCGCTCTCCCTATCCCCTGCGGCCGAAAATTGGTAGGCGGCGCGGCCACTGCGCTGACCCGTCGCAGGGGGACCAAGGGTGCCAGACTCGGGGTTGTCTGGGGCCCTTGTACTACTTGGTTCCTGGGGTGGTCTCGGCGTGCCATGTGTCCTGGTGTGCCGGACTGGTGGGGTCCGCAAGGGCCGATGCCTGCCAGGGGTGCGGGTTGTTCGAAAGAGATACCGTCGCCCCTGGCACACAGGCAACTGAGGGAACACGGGTGGGTTTTAGTCAGTAAAAGTCTGAACCGCCCTCCTGCTCCACCCAAAGCAAGTAGAAGTTATTGGATGATTTACCATCCTCAAAAAAAAAACCAATAACACATACTGTTCCTACAAGCGCTTACAGAAATTCGCATACCGTTAATGATTACGTGATTATGTCTAATCGTTTTTATTGGTTAACCGTCTACCTACATCTGTAATTTTAATAAGAATAAATTTGCACGTTCACATCAAGCAACGAATTTTTTCATTATTCCCCTAATTATACCTGGATCAATCCCGCACATGGTCCTTCGAGTCTGGATTTGGAGATTTGAAGAATATTTACTCCGATCAGCGAATTGTTACAAAGGGATTGAAGAGAATTGTTACGGTTTCAGACATTTATTTCTCAAAAAGAATACAATTCACTTAATATGAGAAATACAAGGTAATCTGATGGATGACTCATCGTTTCGGCTCGCTACGTGTCTCCCCTTGGGCGCACCTTGTGTTGCTCCGCATCGGTGTCACTGCGGTGAAGCTGTCGACAGTCTCGGGCACCATGGCCTGTCCTGCTGCAGGAGCGCAGGTCGCATAGCACGCCACGTCAGCATCAACGATATTATTCGTCGAGCCCTTGTCACCGCCGGCGTACCAGCTGTATTAGAACCAAACGGCTTGGTACTTGACGATGGGAAGAGACCAAACGGCATGACGCTTGGAAGGTGGGAAGACCTCTGGTGTGGGACGCAACATGACTGTGTCGACACCCTTACGCCATCCCATGTTCCTAGCACGGCGGGCTGTGCTGGCGCCACTGCTGCTGTTGCTGAGACCCTCAAGCGGCGTAAATACTGTAACCTTATGGGTAACTACAGTTTTGAGCCGTTTGGGGTCGAAACGCTCGGGTCATGGGGCCCGAGTGCACGTCTCATTTTTAAGGAAATTTCTCGCCGGCTGGTCGACACTTCACGTGACCAGAGGGCTGGGTCGTTCTTTGGCCAAAGAATTAGCATTGCCATTCAACGTGGCAATGCTGCCAGTCTTCTGGGCACGTTTCCTGATGACAGCGATGCGGAGGAATACTTCGACGCCTAAGTGTCCTTTTGTTTTTTGTATTTATTTTGTATATCGTAGTTTTAATTATTAGGTAATCTTAAAACTAAATACGAGAATTGTTGGACATCAAAAATCATAGTCCACGCCCGGTGTGGCCGGTGAATTCTGCTACGTCATTCAGATGATTATTGGAATTTACGTGGTCTGGATGCTTAATAGCTGAGAAAAGTCGTATTTATTATGACATTTGTAAAATTAGTGTGAGTCAGCCATGAATAGCCAGGTTAGTACAAAATAAGTATTGTAATTTTTCTTTGTTCTGTGAGTGGTTACAAAATAAAATACAATTATTAACTGACCAGTCTGTAGTCATTGTTCATTTTTTGTTATTTACACATTGTTAAAGAGTAGTTCAAGTAGTAACTGCATCATTTTGCTTTACGGTGTAAAAATAATTTTACAGTTATTGAGACAGTTACGTAATCACATTAGTTAGCACAGATAGACTATAGAAATCATTGCAATTGCATTATTATTATTAATGTTTAATACAATATAACCATCACTACTTATAGTTTATTATGTATATATGTAAATTCACTCTAAAATTAGTGTATTTTAATCTTGTACGTATTCAGGCTGCATCATTTGTAATTGTCATTTAAACGTTGCTATAACTGGGCACGCCACGATAGCGGCGGTAAGTCCCCTCATTGAGGAGTGGCTTGAGAGGCGGCATGGCGTCCTCACCTTCCGCCTGACGCAGGTCCTCACCGGACACGGTTGTTTCGGGAGGTTCCTGTTTCGTATAAGGCGGGAGGAAACGCCCGGGTGCTTCCATTGCGAAGATCGCCCTGAGGACACGGTGGAGCATACGGTGGCGGTCTGCCCGGCTTGGGCGGAGCACCGCCGTGTCCTCGTGGAGGCTATCGGCGGCGGCGATCTCTCGCGTCCGGCCCTGGTGCAGGCCATGGTACGGAGCGAGAGTGAATGGTTAGCCGTCACCTCCTTCTGCAAAGCAGTAATGCTCGCGAAGAGGGAGGCGGCGCACGTGAGGGAGAGGCAGTATATGCGCCCTCACAGCCGTAGTCGCCGCGAGAGAAGCCCTGAGCGTCGGGAATCCCAGGCTGATTCCCGGCCACCGTAGGCGCGGGCTTGCGGACGGCGAGTAATGGGTAGCTCGCTGTCCGGTTAGGACCAAGCCTGGGTCGACGGCGCGTTGTGTTCCACGCGCGCCTCAAAAAGATGTCAGCACCAAAGGGCGGGGTCCGCAAGGGCCGATGCCTGCCAGGGGTGCGGGTTTTTCGAAAGAGATACCGCGGCCCCTGGCACACAGGCAACTGAGGGAACACGGGTGGGTTTTAGTCAGTAAAAGTCTGACACGCCGTCCCGCTCCACTCAGAGCGGGAGAAGTTATTTGATGATTTCCCATCAAAAAAAAAAACAAAAACGTTGCTATAACTTTATTTATATACATTCCAGGTTGATCACACCAGCTTTCGCAATGCCAGAGGATAAGGAATTAAATAAGGACAATAAAGATCTCGTTAGGAAACGAGCGAGTTGCAAAGAAAAGGTGACAATGTTCTCAAACCATTTAAATTCTTTAAATCCCTCTTCTTTGAGCCCTACTGAGGTAAGCGAGTTGCTATTACGTTTTATTAGACTCGAGGCATTGTATGCCCAATATGATGAGGTGCAATTATTGCTGGAGTGTTACCTATACTGATGACTTGGATAATGCGCAGAGTTTGATTCTCACTATTACAAAACCCGGTTGGGATCTACTTAGGATCGTTTGGCAGGAGTTGGGGGGTAAAAATGGTTAAAACTGGTAGGAGTTGGGTCCCTGATTATAACGCTACCATTCTTATTAAAAGGTAATGTATATTTTTCGAGACAATTTTAAAATAAGTTTCTAACTTCAAATCAGCTAAAACCGAAAACAGAACGTTAAAATGTGTGATTGACAACCATATCTGACACAATATATATTGTCTGTGGTGTAAAATATCGTGCAAAATGCAAAATAGTTAAAACGGAACGTAAAAAGACGCCCATTTGTGCCAAATGTCACTGTCATCTGATTTCGATCATTCCGTTTCTCTTCGAGTTTTAAAAATTCTGCTTAGTTGAAAGTTAGTGTACTTCCACTGATCATAAGTGTGTATAAAAGGCAATTACAACTGTAGGAAGAATTAGGATGCAAGAGCGAGCGAAGCGAGCTCGTGACTTGGGACATCCCGACTCGGATATGTTAGGTTAGAAGGGGATGGCGGGGTCTAGTGAGCGAGCGGAGCAAGCGAACTCAGACCCCGCCATCCCGCAACCCCCGCAATCTTTTAAGTGTTTAAGGTTAGGTTACAAAAAATCATTTTTCTCGGAAACGGTGAGTTACCTTTTCATAGGAGTGGTGCCAGGGAGAAAGGGGGGGCACCCCCTTCCCCTCCGCCTGGCAAACGATACTAAATTTTAACCCAAAACCCTATCTAAAGCTCAACAAATGTTGCATGATAATAGGAAAGGAGAGTCTAATGATACCTGTGACATAATGTCGCGTTCTAGCAATCATAAGTTTGTTAAATTACCGATTATTCAGTTGCCGAAAGTCAGTGGTTCTTATACAAACTGGTTAGAGTTTCACGACACATTTGTTAGTCTCATCCATTCGAACGATGATATGGACGAAATAAATAAATTTCACTATTTGAGGTCATCCCTAGAAGGGTGTTCTGCTGTGGTGATCGACTCAATTCAGTTTTCTTCTGCAAATTATTCGGTATCGTGGAATCTTCTTTGCGAGCGGTTTGATAACAAACACCTGCTTATCCAACATCATTTTACTGCATTATTTCAAATCGACACCCTTCAAAAGGAGTCATCAGTTAATTTAAAAGTTTTAATTGATGTTGTTAACAAAAACATACATACCCTAGACTTCTTAGATGAACCCGTAAATCATTGGGATACTTTACTCATTTATATTGTCACACACAAATTAGATAGCAAAACTTATCGTGAGTATAAGGGCCGCTTGGACAAGAATTCTAAAGTTAAATTTGAATTATTTATTACTTTTATTAAAAACCGTGCTGAGATATTAGAAACGATCGAATCGGAAGCTTCTACGAATAATAAACACTCGCACACAAGTAAAAATTCAATGGGCACGCCACGATAGCGGCGGTAAGTCCCCTCTTTGAGGAGTGGCATGAGAGTTGGCATGGCGTCCTCACCTTCCGCCTGACGCAGGTCTTCACCGGACACGGTTGTTTCGGTAGGTTCCTGTTTCGCATAAGGCGGGAGGAAACGCCCGGGTGTTTCCATTGCGAAGATCGCCCTGAGGACACGGTGGAGCATACGGTGGAGGTCTGCCCCGCTTGGGCGGAGCACTCCCGTGGCCTCGTGGAGGCAATCGGCGGCGGCGATCTTTCGCGTCCAGCCCTGGTCCAGGCCATGGTACGGAGCGAGAGTGCATGGTTAGCCGTCACCTCCTTCTGCGAAGCAGTAATGCTCTCGAAGAGGGAGGCGGCGCACGTGAGGGAGAGGCAGTATATGCGCCCTCACGGCCGTAGCCGCCGCGGGAGACGCCCTGGGCGTCGGGGATCCCAGGCTGATTCCCGGCCACCGTAGGCGCGGGCTTGAGGACGGCGAGTAATGGGTAGCTCGCTGTCCGGTAAGGACCAAGCCCGGGTCGACGGCGCGTTGTGTTCCACGCGCGTCTCTAAGAGATGTCAGCACCAACTGGTGGGGTCCGCAAGGGCCGATGCCTGCCAGGGGTGCGGATTGTTCGAAAGATATACCGCGGCCCCTGGCACACACGCAACTGAGGGAACACGAGTGGGTTATAGTTAGTAAAAGTCTGACACGCCCTCCTGCTCCACCCAGAGCGGGACAAGTTATTTGATGATTTCCCATCCAAAAAAAAAACAAAAATTCAAACAAGATTAGGTTAATGTTGGTACAGGATTCTAATAAAACATATTCAAGAGAAAATTCAAGTATACAGGTGATTGTCACCGGCACTTGTCTACATGTTGCTGGGTGCTGACATTTTTTGGGATTTATTGGAATCTCAACGAATTAAGTTAGGTGATGGGCAACCAATTCTTTGTGAGACTAAATTGGGTTGGTTGGTTTCCGGCCCAATTAACAGTAGTATTTCTGCTAAAGGTAATTTTATAAAGCAATATAATTTGTAATTTTATAAAGGTGCATTCAGACTGTGATGATGAATTAAATTTTAATGTTGATCAACAACTCACAAAGTTTTGGCAACTTGAAGAAGTATGTACTTCGTTTCCATATTCCTCAGAGGAGAATCTATGTGCATTTTATGAAAAACACTACTCGTTTAGAAAATGGTCAATTTTGTGTTAGAATTCCTTTAAAATGATCCCCGGACAATTTAGGCAAATCTTGGTCAAGAGCCAAACATTGTTTTACTTCTTTGGAACGTAGATTTAAATCTAAAACTCAATTTTGTACTATGTACAAAGAATTCTTGATGGAATATGAAACTTTAGGTCGTATGTCTAAATGTAAAACTATTGATGAACAAGCGTTTTACATTCCGCTTCACGAAGTTCTGCGCAAAAGCAGCGCCACCACTAAGTTAAGGGTGGTTTTTAATGCAAGTAGTTTAACTAGTACCTACTGGTATTTCTACTAATAATATCCAGATGATTGGACGCGTGGTACAGGACGACCTTTTGTCGATCCTGTTGCGTTTTAGACAACATAAGTACATCCTAGCTACTGATGTTGAGAAAATGTACCGGCAGATAGTCGTTCATCCAAATGATAGGTATCTTCAACAAATTATTTGGCGTGATAATCCGTCAACTCCATTACACGCTTATCAACTGAATACCGTGACCTACGGCACGGCCAGCACTCCTTACCTAGCAACCCGGTGTCTTCGGCAGTTAGGGCTAGAGTGTGTTGATAGGAGATTGGTGACGTCAACCTCCACGACTTTTATGTGGATGACTTGCTCACCGGAGGAGATGACATCAATGAGGTCAAAGAGTTGCGTCATAAAATTACTTCAACGCAGATGAATCTAAGAAAGTGGAAGTCGAATGATATGCAATTGGTAAGTAGTTCTGAGTTTCCCCAGTCTTCACTGGATTTAATTGTTGGTGGATTTGAGTCAACCAAAACTTTAGGCCTAGGTTGGCAGCCACTGTCAGATTACCTTTGTTTTCCAATTAATCAGCTAGTTAATTTTAATAACACAAAACGTGACATGCGTTCAATTGTTTTACAAGTTTTTGACCCGCTTGGATTATTGGCTCCATGTGTAATTGTTATGAAAATGTTACTTCAGAAGTTATGGTTACAAAAACTGTCTTGAGATGAACAGCTATCATCGGACATTAGTAAGCTTTGGAATGAACTGATTATTAATTTACCTAAATTAAATTAAATTCATATTCCACGTCGAGTTTTAATTGATTGTTATGAGTTTTTAGTATTTCACATTTTTACTGATGCGTCTGAACGCGCCTACGGCGCTTGTCTGTATGTACGAAGCGTTGATAAGCAGGGACAGGTTTTAGTGCGTTTATTGTTAGCCAAAGGCAGAGTTGCGCCACTCAAGCCGACAACCATATCCAGACTTGAGCTATGCGGTGCTCTTGTAGGTGTTCGCATCTTTGAAAAGGTTGTGTCAGCTTTACGAGTCAGCGCGCAGCGTACTTTCTTTTGGACTGACTCCACTATTGTTTTAGGGTGGCTAAAAATGTTACCGAATAAATTCCAGCTGTTCGTTCGGAACAGGGTTGCCGAGATTTTTGATAAGACTGGTGGCTGCGAGTGGAGACATGTTCCAACTGATCAAAACCCTGCTGATCATTTGTATCGTGGGTTAGACATTAATTTATTACGTAGTTTAAAAGATTTGTGGTCCGGTCCTAGTTTTTTAATGAATGAAATGTCTTTTAGGCGCGTTATGCGCTCGGTTTGCGTAAATGAAACCATGTTCATCGTTGTAGTAGGTGTATATTCCTTTTTCACACAGTATACATATTATATCAGAACGGAAGCAATAGAACACACAATTGGCAATTATGGAATATGAAACATAAAATAATTACATTGTTGAGCTTTTCAGCCTCGCTCAATATCCTAGTTCTACACTTCTACCCGTTCAAAAACTGTCAACCATAGACCTCTCATCTAGAGACAAAAAATAGTGTTGCCACCAAACTATAAGAGTGGAAACCATAGATGTTAGTTTGGTTCGCCACAGTCTGATTGGCCTTCTAAATCAATGAACTTTAATAACTAAATTTTGCCTGAAATGAAATTAGAAGTCAGCTTGCATGTTTTGTTCAATAACAATGATTTTGATGAATTGATTAATTTTACACGGTTTTCAAGCCTTTTAAGACTTCAGCGAACAGTTGCCTATGTTTTACGTTTTATTGACGCTTGTAGAAAACAACCTATTCGCGGTCCTGTTTCTGTGCATGAACTTAGAAAGGGCTTTAAACTTGATTATATGTTTATCTCAAAGTCAATCTTTAAAAGACAATAAATTACTACTTAATATTAAACCATTACTCAAGAAAAGTGAATTAAATAAGTTTAACTTTTTCTAGACGGTAATAAGATAATCCGGATTTGAGGTAGATTACAACATTCAGATTTTCCTTATAATAAAAAAAACCCGATTCTTATTCAATCTAGTCATCATTTTTCTAAGTTACTTTTTAACTATGAGCATAAAAGATTGTTTCACGCTGGACCCCAGTTATTGTTGGCGTCTATACAAGATACATACTGGCCCATTCGAGGTCGCAATTTAGCTAAGATGTGATGTAAACAATGTGTTCGTTGTTGCCGATTTAGAGGTGAAACTGTAAGTCGTATCATAGGAGATTTACCACAGCAGCGACTTCTGGCAGGTTTTCCTTTTGAAAATGTAGGCTTGGATTATGCAGGTCCTATCCAGTCAGCTGTTGGTCAAGGTCGTGGCTGTAAATGAGGAAAAGTTTATATCGCTATTTTCGTATTTTTTTTTAAGAAATCAATTCATCTTGAACTAGTCGGTGATTGAACAAGCAATACTTTCATTCTGGCGTTAAAGAGGTTCATCTCACGTAGAGGAAAGCCGAGAAATATCTACTCGGATAATGGCACCTCATTTGTTGGTGCATATAATAATGACCTTTCTAGGTTTCTTAAGGCGAATTGCGATTTGCTGTCCGAGGAGATGGCTAAGGACTACCTTTCACTTTATTCCTGCATATTCTCCTCATTTCGCTGGACTTGCTGGTTTTAAACAACCAAGCATCACTTAGTCAGAGTGCTGGGCCTTTGTAAGCTTACCTACGAAGAGCTATACACCATGATGGTTCAGGTTGAAGCCATTTTGAACTCCAGACCACTGACGCCGTTGTCATCGAACCCCGAGGATCTACGGTGGCGGCGATCTTTCTGCGGCGGCGGTCTCTCGCGTCCGGCCTTGGTCCAGGCCATGGTACGGAGCGAAATTGCATGGTTAGCCATCACCTCCTTCTGCGAAGCAGTAATGCTCGCGAAGAGGGAGGCGGCGCACGTGAGGGAGAGGCAGTATATTCGCCCTCACGGCCGTAGTCGCCGCGGGAGACGCCCTGGGCGTCGGGAATCCCAGGCTGATTCCCGGCCACCGTAGACACGGGCTTGCGGACGGCGAGTAATGGGTAGCTCGCTGTCCGGTAAGGACCAAGCCCGGGTCGACGGCGCGATGTGTTCCACGCGCGCCTCAAAGGGATGTCAGTACCAACTGGTGGGGTCCGCAAGGGCCGATGCCTGCCAGGGGTGCGGGTTGTTCGAAAGAGATACCGCGGCCCCTGGCACACAGGCAACTGAGGGAACACCGGTGGGTTTTAGTCAGTAAAAGTCTGACACGCCCTCCAGAGCGGGAGAAGTTATTTGATGATGTCCCACCAAAAAAAAAAAAAACCCCGAGCATCTAACGCCGCTCACACCCGGACATTTTTTGATTGGACATCCTACGACGTCGCTGCCGACACCTGATTATCGAGACCAGTCCATCAATTCTCTGACTCGATTTGAACGTATTGAGCTTCTCTGACAGCATTTTTGGAGCAGATGGAGTAGAGAATCAAAGACTATAAAACTTAATACTCTATGTAGAGAATACATATCGGAGCTCTAACTTCACATGAAATGGCGAGCATGTAAGGGTTCCTTGAAGCTGAATTATTTATTTATTATAGGGGAATAATAAAAAAACGTTGCTTGATTATACCTGGATCAATCCCGCACACATACAATAAGATCAACAAAACACAAAACCTTCTTTAACCGACGCTGCAGTACGTACATCAATGGACAATAAAGTGATTTATAGCAACTTTTATACGAACAGCGCAATGGCGCGCATCAATCACTTTCAATCCATTTGGAGTTGAATAAATAACTCCCGCGTCGATACTCGGCGCTTTTTAATGGTTATAAGCGTGTATTTATTGTGTACTAAATAAAATAAGGCTGTTTATTTTAGCCGGTTCTGCAATGCGCATTGGATTGAACATAGTAAAATATAATGTACCTAATATTTGACACTCTACTTAAAATATTGTACATTGCAAATTGGAGATTACAGTTCAAAAACCAAATTAATAATACATTTGACACTCCGTTAAATCAACAAATTGTTTTTTTTTAACCGACTTCATTTACTGACTGTAGCTGTCCTACACATGTAAAAACAAAAAAAAATATATTTTATATTTTATTTTAATGAGGGCTGATTGTTCAATGGTCAGTTAATTGTTATCTGAGGATTAAGTATGTCGGTTTGACATCTTTTGTATAGAAAATATGCCAAATGGTCAGATTTATTCTTCAGATAAAAGTTATCTGATCAGCCCTTAGATGTTATTAATGGAATGATGTTTGGGATGCAAGAGTCGCTACGTGTGAACACACAAACCCAGGTTGCCTCACTGACAGGCTAATCTTTGGGATGCAAGAGTCGCTACGTGTGAACACACAAACCCAGGGGGCCGATTCTACTAATTTGCAACGTTACACGTTAAACTGTGTTTCCACAACAGTTCGATTTCGATCGCCGTTCGATAGTTACATAAAAAGTCATTCTACTATTTTATAAGCAAAATGGAAACTAAACTTAAAACGAATTGCAACTGAACTGTAGCGGGAACACAGCGGGTAACCCGCGTTACCAACATGCCAAAATAATATGTTTTATTAATACCAAAAAGAAAAAAGTTGAATCTAAAAATGTTACTAAACACGAATATGTGGCACTAAAAGTATTTTCTATAATTAAAAGACATAATGATCATAATTTTATCATTAACTTTGTCCTATAGTAAACGTCACGCTCATGTTCGATTTTGTTAGTAGAATAGGTTTTGACATTGTTTCAATCGATCGTTGGCGTAACTAAAACGTAACCGCAGCTGTGTCGCAGCTGGACCGTTGTTCATTTTAGTAGAATGCGAAAACGCTTAAAAGTGGTGATTCGGTTGCGGTTCTATTGCGTTTTTTTAACAAATTTGTTAGTAGAATCGGCCCCCAGGTTGCCTCACTGACAGGCTAATCTTTGGGATGCAAGAGTCGCTACGTGTGAACACACAAACCCAGGTTGCCTCACTGACAGGCTAATCTTTGGGATGCAAGAGTCGCTACGTGTGAACACACAAACCCAGGTTGCCTCACTGACAGGCTAATCTTTGGGATGCAAGAGTCGCTACGTGTGAACACACAAACCCAGGTTGCCTCACTGACAGGCTAATCTTTTTTCACCGAACCATGAGCAATTCTTGTTTAGCTTTTGCCGATAAGAAAAGAACAAATTGCAACAAAAGAAAATGGCGAGAGTTTTCTCAGCCACTAAAATACGAACGTTTACCTACACAAGTCTAAATAAGAAAAATTCAAACGAAAATTGCAAGACTAAAAAATTAAATTCAAAGTTTTATTCAAGGCTGGCAAGCGAAGGGGCGATAAATTGGAGCAGGATAGTTGTACGGTAAGGAACATTAAACCAAGCTGTGCTGGGTACAGGCTGCTTGCTAATGAATACAACCTTTTCTCACTGTAGGTATGAGAGTAGTGAAACCGATCTTGCGCAGTGATAGACGACTTTGAGGACACACAGTAACATTATTAGTGGAGTAGTGCTGGCCTAGTGGCAATGGCCGCGACTTGCTAGTTGCAGGTTCGAGCCCTGACAGGCGCTTTATTTAGTATAAGTTATTATGGCCATATAATAGTACACACATCGTCATAATATAATAGTAACAAAATATTAAACTCGAAAAAAGCAATTGACACGAGCACCGACGCCCTCCATTTTGGCGCGCGAGGTGTGAGTGGAGCGATTCTATGACATTGACAACGGACTAAATTGCAAATACTCCTCTACAACACATTGGAATTTATATTGTTGTCATATAATTTCACGTCACATTCACTCTAAGCAATGGCGTCGCTTTTCAACGTTTGTTTGATCATCCCACAGATTCATTGCACCTTAACTTCTTTCTCAAAAAGAAATCATAAACAAAAAGATTGATGAAGGCATAATTCTGAAGTAATATAGTTAGTTTAAAAAACCTCCTTGATTGAATCACATGCATATTCCCTCACACCTCTAACTTCCACACTGCAGCCAACTCCAGCCATTTTGTACACGAACCCAAACCAAAGTTGCGCTATAAACTATATTTGTAACCCGTCACCTGAGGTTAAGGTCTAGTCAACTGTTCCGATAGAGACATTAAGGCAATCTGCGTGCTACGTGATTCCGTTGTAATGAGCGCCGGTTGGCGACGCGACGTTCCTGTACTTTGAGAACGTTCTGAACGCTTTAAAAGTTTTAGAGAGGTTAGGTAACTGAAATGGAAGTGGTGAGTACTGATTTTTATTGAAAACTTCCATTTTATTTCTCACTAGCAACAAACTTTCACATTTATAATATTAGTAAGAGTAAGACTAGCGATTCGACCAGCCTCGGCTACTAACTGTTCTTAAAATTTAACAAAACAGCGAAATTTTTTTAGTGTCTCTAAGTTTATTTTATACTCAAAAACCTTTGAGCCTAAATTCTCTAAATTATGGTGAAAACCGCATCGAAATCCGTGGCGTAGCTTAGAAGTACAATTCAGTCGCAGACACGAAAGTGCCTTTAATTTATAAAATGGATATATTTAGCAGAAAGGTTGATCGTACAAATTGATCATGGTTCTTTAAAAAATAATCCCAATTTTTGGTAAGAATAATGCTTAGCCACTTAGACAGAACCATTTTTTTGTTTGGGAAATCATCAAATAACTTCTCCCGCTCTGGGTGGAGCAGGAGGGCGTGTCACATTTTAACTGACTAAAACCCACCCGTGTTCCCTCAGTTGCCTGTGTGCCAGGGGCCGCGGTATCTCTTTCGAACAACCCGCACTTCTGGCAGGCATCGGCCCTAGCGGACCCTACCAGTTGGTGCTGACATCTCTTTGAGGCGCGCGTGGAACACAACACGCCGTTAACCCGGGCTTGGTCCTTACCGAACAGCGAGCTACCCATTACTCGCCGTCCACAAGCCCGCGCCTACGGTGGCCGGGAATCAGCTTGGGATTCCCGACGCCCATGGCGTCTCCCGCGGCGGCCTAAAAACAACATGGACTCTCCCACTCTCAGTAATGCTAATGATTGGCTAAAACAACACGACAGTTGCATAAACAACTGGACTTTAACTGGCAAAAACTGTAAAATAGAAATGCAGAAGTTTCATTCAAAGGCGTTTTATAGAGATAATCAACAAGGTAATTGCGTAACACACTAACAATAAGAGTGGCTTTAATTTTGACAGTTCAATAGTATTCATTGCATTATTTACGTTGCTGAGCAGACAAATTTTGCAAAAATATGAAGAATGGGTGAGTAATACCCTTAAAAATGTGCAGGACTGGATCAAATGTTTGCCATAGACGTAGGCTTTTGCTTTTTGAATCAAATTTCAATCTCTTTTTTTGCTTAAATTGTTTGATTCTTCAATAAACATATCTATATCTATTCTATCTATATCTATTCTATTCTATATCTATTCTTCTATCTATCTATACATACAATAAATCTGTAGACGAACTGTTTCTGTACATTCAAAATATTTGAAAAAAAATTAGTTGGGGTGGTAAAGGATAATCAACATATGCCATTTTAATCCTTTTTGAAATATTTGTCTGTATGTGTGTGTGTGTTTGCCTTCCGGTGTCCACATGTCAGTGTTCCTGATTTCTGTTTAGATGCGTGAATAGATCAAGTATTACGTCAAAAGAACGAAACTAATATGGTTAACTTTTGTATTAAAACACTATTTATAACTCGGAGTATATTTTAGTCTTTGTTTCATCGCAATCGCTTCGCTCAATCAAAAGATATGATCAATTGAAAGTATTCAAGAAGAATTTAATTACGTAATGTTGAAACACGTAACGACATCTATTGGCGCGAAACGCTACTAACGAATACAATATACAAAAATTATGTTATTATTGCGTCTGCGTTATTTCAAAAAGTAATGATACTGACTACTAAAATCGCTATCCGTTGGTGGCGATTGCCAATAATCAAAAAAAGGTAAAAGAATTTCAAATAAAAAGTGGTGATAATAATAATTGATGTGGTGTTCTGAGTCATAAAGAATGCAATGTGAGATAAATATTTTATTGGTTTTAAAAACAACAACTTTACAAAAACAATACAAATAGAGGGGAAGAAATCTCATAATAACTCAATTTTTAAATTATAATCAATGGGGTTCTAACCAATTTATTAAAAATGATTTTAATTTGAAGATTGGGACGAAATATGTAACAGAAAAATAATATTGTCATTCATAATATCAATGCATTTGTTTACACAGAAAACTGACGTCATACCCACAGAGCAATATAATGGCGGCCACTGCGTCCAGCAGCGTTTTTGCGCGAAATATGAAAATGTAAAATTTCAATGCATTTTTATACGCTTTATATTAGCTTCACTTGTATGTCAGTATGTCAGTATGTAACTCTCCGTGGGTAATTTGCGCGCCTGCGGCCTTCCTTGGTTCTGGTAGCCGTTTCTCAGGCTCGGATCTCCGAAATCGAACTCGGATTCCCCGTATTTATAATATCTATAAATAATTATTTTATTCTCACTAATAAATAATTTACACGCTTTATATTAGCTCGGGTTGTATGTATGTATGTATGTATGTAACGGAATCTTTGAGCGCGATTTTGACCCACTTTAAACAGTCAGATTTCATTGAAACTTTGTAAACTTGTCGAGGACCGATGACAATTTACTAATTAAAAAAAAAATGGGAAAAAAAACACGTTTTGTAGTTAGCAGAACTAAAAAATAGAAAATAAATAATAGTTTAAAAAACTAAAAAACACGCTTTAACCAAACTAAAAAAGGAGAAAATAATTTAATTCAATTAAAAAGCGTGGGGTGCTTGACATTAATTGATTATAATAATACCTCAAAAAGCACCCCACGCTTTTTAATTGAATTAAATTATTTTCTCCTTTTTTAGTTTGGTTAAAGCGTGTTTTTTAGTTTTTTAAACTATTATTTATTATGGTACTAATCGATTCAATGCAATTTTTTTTTTTTTTTTGTGGTTTATATCATTTTAGAATCTAATTAATACACTTTTTCAGAAATGGGTGTGATACCATATTATGGACACAAAATCAAAATATTTTATTTCACATAAGCCTGCATGGGCACTTATGAAACGTCAGAAGCTAGGTGCACGGTTCCAATTTGTCGTTTCCTATGGAGAAGAGCCGGCAAGAAACTCCACGGTTACTCTTTTAAAAATAATTGGCTTTTACAATGTTTTCAAATTACAGTGATAATAGGTATGGGAGGACATTGCAGGACATACCTACATACATATAAAAGTAGTATTCATCCTAAAGTAGGGTATAATTTATTAGGAGTTTTGGGAGTAAAAAGAGTAGTAAATACATGTGCAAATTTTCGTGATGTTAGTTTTCGAGGTAGGGGGTTTCAAGGGAGGTCCAGTGGCGAAAATCAGGAAATAAAAATCCAAAATTACGGCCAAAACTACTGGTGGATCTGAGTAAATATGTTGGTTTTCACACGGACAACTGTAGGTATGTCGGTGCTCTTTCGAGCAACATCGCTTAATTTATTTATCTATTTGATTGATATCTCCAACAAAGGATACATAGAAACAATAGAAATCACAATAATATAATATTGACAATTTAATAGTTTTTTGCCTGGTTTTGAATTTTTATTTTCAACAGCGCTCTTAATTTGAGTAATGGCTGCGACGTTACGGGGCGTAATGTAACATTCGCAGCGAGCATGTCGTTACACCGAGTGCTAAAATCAGTGTTGCTCGCTCGCATGTTTTGCCGTATTGACTGCACGAATGCTCGCTTGGTAACAAGTTAGGTGCATTTTGCCCCGTGACGCCGGTCAGTATCCACCTTCACAGCGTGATCGGTCCCAAGGGCCGTTTACTAACAGGTGGCGCCAGGTGTTACCGCACTGCTACCTGTCGAAGCCTATCGCAGTCCTTGTCAAGCATTCCCACTGTTGTGGTTTTAATCAGTGGTCAACATTTGATAAACAAAAGCTAAAAGACACGCGCCTGTACGGGCCGAGGCAGGCGCCTGCCCCCACGCTGCGTCACCCCGCGCCGGGAACGACTAGCCACCGGAGACTTCATCGGCATCGTATGTTCCCACGGCCTATCGGCCTGGCTTGGCGCGGTCTGGCCTATGAGAAAGCGGGCCGTGGGAACGTGGAATAACGCTTCAGCACACTCAACCAGACGCGCAGTCGATTTATTGAGTATCTACGGCAGGTGCACATATATTATAAAATGAGCCTCGACCAGGCGCTTTGATTTATATTTATCCTCAAAAATCTGAGTGAGACTTCGTCGCATTAACATTATAGACCCTGAAGACGCAGTGACTGCATTCGAAAGCTGTGGTAGGTTCCTACCAGGCTAGATCGGAAGATTCTTTCTTTTTAATGGAGGAGTGGTACCTACACCATCTGAGTGACACAATATTGTTTTCTGACATGCTCGCGAACGAAGTCGCGGGCACAGCTAGTTAGTAATAAGACTTCTGTTTGATGGAATTTCCTAGAAAAAAAAATTCATCTGCTATTTAACTGCTTTTGGGGATAAAACTTCACTATGCTTTCCTTAGTTTTAACCTTCGTAATATAAGGAACCCATGGGTTTAGGCCTGGCGTTATCTGTCACATAAATGGTTTCATAAGTGACAAATTGACGTATATTTTAAAAATACGTACCAAATACCTTTGGCCATACAATTAGTGCAACTTTTGACTTTTGAATGGATGGAGCGGCAAAGTCAGACTTCTGAAGCTTTCTATTCTGTACCACAATGCTGCAAAAGCGCATAGTATTAAAAAGTGGAGTAACAAAATTGTCCAATTACGAACGAGCAGGACGTGGACTGTCCGCTTTTTATGTAAATCATGGTGCCCGGAGCTGGAACAAGCTGTTCCTTAGAGCTAAAGAATGTAGTTTACGTCCCAGCTAGGGTGACCATTTGTAAATGAGTTCGGACGCAGTTTAAATTGCGAATTCCTGTCGCATTTTCTGTTTGTACGTGTTTTAAAAAGTTGGGATTGTTTTAAGAATTATGTTGTTTGTTCTTTTGCTTTGTTTTTCCGTCTGCAGTGGCATTGTTTTATTTTAAATTAATATCCTCTCCCCCCTGGACCTCTGAGGAGCTCAGACGCTTTTAAGAAGTCCCGCTGTGTTAATTGATTTCAATATTTAAGTAAAATTTCGGCAATTAAATCCATATAAAAAATAGGAGTTCATAACTTCCGAGGAGATAATAATTCGCCCAAACGTCGTCGTCAGCCATTGAAGTGACGCACCGCTCCAGCTCCACCTGCTTTGCCGCCGCCCACTGCTGCCAGCAGCCCGTCTCCCGGGGCGTGACGAAGTCCGGCCAATTAGCTGCGCATGAGCAAGGCCACGGCTCCGCATCACTAACACAGCTGGGAGGTAAGTACCGGTGCTCCTGGTACCTTGTTATCACTCTTTCGCACGGTTTATCGATACTACTATACAGCGCTTTTCTCCTGGTACTTCGCTTAAATTGTCGATACAAAATGCCGCTTGGACGCACACCACCTAAGCAGAAGATATCTCTGAGAGTGTTGAGGGAAGCGTGTCGGATATGGCAAGTACTAATGATCGGGGTAACATAAATATGAGGCGTAATTTGAAACATAAACAACAAGAAAACGATCTTAGTAATTTTATGCAAGAGGTACGTGATTCTTTCGCAAAGTTCTCTGAGGAACATCACCTGAAATTAAAAGGTTTAGAATCGTCTTTGGCTGAAATAAAAATCCAGAATAAAAGTATTAATACGTCTATGCAGGCCTTGTCTTCCAACTATGACGTCATACTTAAAGAATTGGAAAGCCTCAAGTTTGAACGTAAGGAACACTTGACATATATTAACTCCCTGGAAAATAAAATAGAAAACCTCGAAAAACAATCCTGTTCCGCAAAGATAGAATTGAGAAACACTCCAAAATCACAAAACGAATCGAAAGCTGAGCTGTGTAACGTCATGATGAAAATCGGAAATGACTTCAATTACAAAAGTCGGACATTAAAGATATTTATCGTCCTTTTGCAAGACCGAACGTACAGAAATCGATTGTCGTTGAATTCACCTCAATCCTTACAAAAGAGTGTGTTCTAAACAGTGTTAAAAACCTAACACTGACGGAGAAGACCGAAAAGTTAAATACTAACTTAGTCAGCCTTGATTGCCCTCAGAAACCGATCTATATATCAGACTGTTTAACACCAAAGGGCAGGCGACTATTTTTCTCGGCTCGTGATTTTGCAACTACGTATAAATATACCTTCTACTGCTGAACTTCTTATGGAAAAAAATTATTTGCGAAAAAAAGAGGGTATGCCGCATATCGGAATTAACGAAGAACGAGAAATCTCTAAGCTTAAGGATGAACAGAACACCACAGAATGACTAAGTCCACATTATCATGTTCTCTATGTACGATCTCAATCCTTATGCTCTTGTTTATTATACCTAGGTTTTTTATTATTATACCTAGGTTTATTATACAGCCACTCAGTCATTTTACTTTTATAGTCTAATTTTAATTTAAGTTTTTAATTTGTTATATTTTTGGTCTCCTTTTTTACTTTTTTACTTTGTTTTCAAATTTTATTTTAGTTTTCTTTAAATCACTATATAATAATACAATCTTTTGTACAATATCACCTTACCAGCTCTATATTTCCATAAGGGTTTATAGTGTCCAAGTGGCAGTAGAACACTGACTCCTAAGTCACAGGTATTCCTAGTTTAGGAGTCAGGGTTTCAACTTTGTGTTCCTTTAATTATTGTGTACTTTAGCTAGTTGCTAAGCATATTGTAAGGACTTGTATCAATAAATTATTATTATATTATTATTATTGCATGTTAAGTATGTAGCGACCCTAGCGATGCGATTGCTGAATTGCATTTTTGATATTGTACGGGAGCGCCCGCGCCGGGCTCGCCAGTCGCTTACATACCATCGCCCTGCCACGTTCCTAATTTACTGTATTTATAATCGTGTATTGTGAACCCTAATTAAATATTCATCTAATTCAGTTTAATCCAGACTCGCTTATCATTTTACCTGAACCTAAATAACGACACGCACAACAAGTGGTGACCCCGAACGTTTATAGACAATAGTTTTTGAGTATTTTTGTGTTTTGCGCCGTAAGCGACTCAGTGGCAACGTGGCAAGGGCGCGTCAGAATACCGCGTGGGTACAAGTGCAGTAAATAGTCTCGAAACTACTACGATGGCTACCCCAACAACAGCCGGAATAGCCGCGGCTGCCCAGGCAGCTGCCACCGGAGTAGCAGCAGCATCGGTGCAGGCAAGGATACCAGATTTTTGGACAGATTTGCCAAGGTCATGGTCCTGTCAGTTCGAGGCTATTATGGCACCGCAGAAGCAGGGTGACGCGCAGCTATTTGATATAGCAATCGCCAGGTTGACCCAGGACACAGTGCGGCAAGTTACCGATATAATCGAAGCCCCGCCAGAGTCAGGCAAGTACGCAGCATTAAAGAAGCGTTTATTGGCGGTTTATGAGGAAAGCGCGGACAAGCAATTCCAGAGGCTAATTGGAGAGATGGACCTGGGAACACAGAAACCATCGCAGCTGTATAGGTCGATGGCGGCCCTAGCCAGGAATTGCAGCGTGACGGACGAGCCACTAAAAAGGTTGTGGTTAAATCGTTTACCCCCGGGCGTGCGGGCGGTCCTGACAGTGACCGGAGACACGAAAATGGAGGAGCTCGCTGCAACGGCAGACAGAGTGATGGAGAACATAGGCACCGGTGAGGTCGCGTCAATAGCACCGAGCTCATCGGATGTGACACGCAGCACGGACACGGATTTGGTCAAGCATCTCAGCGCACTATCCGTGGAAATGAAGGAGTTGCGTGGAGAGATAAACGACATCAGGAAGCGAGACGGGAACCCGGGACAGGACCGGAGAGGACGGCGTTGGCAGCAGGGGCGCTACGGAGCCAGGAGCCAATCAAGGCCGCGCCGCACACCGAGTTCCCCGGACTGGCTATGCAGGCACCATTTCCGTTACCGGGAAAGCGCGCGAGCGTGCGAGTCTCCGTGTAATTGGTCCAAGAAACAGCAGGGTGCGGGAAACTAGAGGCGGTACAGTCATCATCGGTGGGAGAGTGTACCGCGGGAAACCACCGGCTCTGCGTGCGAGACTATAGAAGTGGTATCGTGTATCTAGTGGACACAGGAGCGAATGTATCAGTGATACCAGTGGGGAAAGTGAGAGGTAGCAAAGTTAAACGTGAGTGTTCGTATAAGCTGTTCGCGGCGAATAACACTGAGATAAAACTTATGGTGTAATCGACATAGATCTTAATTTAGGTTTAAGAAGGAGTTTTAAATGGTCATTCATTATTTGTGATGTAAAACAGCCTATTTTAGGAGCAGATTTCCTAGAGGCACACCAACTGATAGTAGATTTACATAAAAAGCGGTTGATTGACGGTCATACTAAATTAAGTAGGGAAGCATCTGTCGTAAAGTGTACGGAACCATCAGTTTCGAGCATACAGTTAAATAACCCATACAGGGAATTACTAAAACAATTTCCGAGCATAACTAAGCCTGTATCTTACAAGGAACCATCTAGCCACAATGTTTACCACCACATAGAGACTACAGGCCCTCCAGTTTTTACACGCGCTAGGCCATTGCCACCACATAGGTATAAAATGGTACAAGAGGAATTTAGGCTAATGCAGGAATTAGGAATTTGCAGGCCATCCAGCAGTCCGTGGGCGAGCGCTCTACACGTCGTGCCGAAGAAGGACGGACAGATCAGACCCTGTGGTGACTATCGTGCACTCAACGCGATCACGAAGCCAGACAGGTACCCGATACCAAGACTGCAGGATTTTACCTATGGGTTAGCAGGTAAGTCAATTTTTGGAAAAATAGATATCAACCGGGCCTATCATAACATTTGTGTAGCACCACAGGATATAGAAAAAACGGCAATCATTACTCCTTTCGGGCTTTTCGAGTTTCCGCGAATGTCGTTTGGTTTGCGAAACGCAGCACAAACGTTCCAAAGATTTATGAATATCTTTATCATACCAGGTAACTGCGTTATTTACTTACCCACAGCAGAGCCAAGCACATATAGCTATTTGTTTATTATCAAACTGCGGTGCTTTGCACCTTTCCAATTCGAAATCAAGTTAAGTACATAGGTACTCACTTTAATTCGTTTCAGCGCGAAACAAAAATCAGGAAGTGTTAATTAATCCAATTGTTTTGATCTTTGTTAATCGCTTCGATATTGTTAAATTAGTTGCAATGATCACAACAGAGTGTCGTGCAGAACAACCGATCTAATATTATATTCATTATAAATGTGAAAAAAAAAACAGAGCCAAGGTAGGTACCTACTAAAATACTACTCAGCCAACCACCATAAAAGTATGAACGAGTGGCTGCTTATAATCGGTGTCAAGCTGTCAAGAAATAACAACACTATATTGACTCGATAATTGCTACCGTGATAATTTTTCCCTCCATATTCGGAAATTCGCGCTAAAACATTGTCAACAGAAAAAGACATTAATGTCACTAAGATTTTATTAGCCAGTTATTGTTTAAGTATCAAGAATTAAAATGGAATCATTTCGTAGAACTTGATTGTGATTGTAAAATAAATAACCTACTAAACTGGACCAATTGAATATTTGACTTCTGAGAAAAAGTAGGGCTCAAGAAGATACCCTGGGGAAACCAACAAGTAAAGCTTTTTTATCTGCATAAACTTTATCCTGTTGGAGTTTCATTGCCTTTAAAATGTTGAAATTATATTTTTTTGTTGAGTAATTAATAGTATTCAGTAATTCAACTCAGCCTATCGCAGTCCTCTGCTGGGCATAGGCCTCACCCAAACTGGCCACACGACTCTGTCCTCCGTCTTCCGCATCCAGCCTATTTAGCCAGGCGTAGGCGGCACGATGGCCACACTACGCTTGCCGATACGCGCTCTCCACTCCAGGAGTCGTCTGTTCCATCAGCCATCGGTAGTAACTTAGTAAGTATTGCTAAAAATAATTCTGTAGCTACCTAGGTATGTTTCGTAAGCTAAGCTAACTAAACCCGTATTCGCAGTGCGCTGCTTCGTCATGCATGTCTAACGTCAGGCACTAGTTGTCTAGCACTTTTTCTGAACTTTAGGCACAGCCGTGAGGCACACTTTAATGTTAGTTTCTGACATCGCACTTGGCACTTTTGATTTCGTTTTTATTTTACTTTTTTCTGCTGTACATTGTGTGCCTTTTAGTCAGGGCGTAATAAATGTACTTTCTTTCTTTCCTTTTATTTAGTCCCTCGCCCTACGTCGGATCACTAAATACGGAACTCAGTCTTTCAGTGGTTGACCTCATCAATGCAGCCCGAAATCACCCACAGCTGGGTATAGGCGTCCCCTTTTTCTGCCATACGAATACTTCCCGGTTCCGTGCGTCCCTGATTGGCCTTACAATTACGCTTCGCACCATACTCGTATACTCCTAGTAATAAATTTCCTATCCCACTTCTATATCAATATATTCTATGTCAATCGTTAACTAACACAAAATCCGGAATCTCAATCGATCCTCGCGGTCCATTTACCACTGAGGGATTAATTGATTGTTCCAACCCGTGAAATTACAGGACGGCTGTATCTATTAAATATTCAATTAATCTGCCGAACGGCTAAGATGTCTGATTCGATGGGAATCAGGGATATCCGTATCAGGAAACTTGTACTGATATTTGTGAGAGATTAATTGACCTTAGGTATAAATTACTAACGTATGTATTTACCCGCAGTCACTGAAATTAATGCGCATATAACTTACTCCATGACAAAATACAAACGTACGTCATCATCATCATCTGCTTAGCCTTTTCCCAACTATGTTGGGGTCAGCTTCCAGTCTAACCGGATGCAGCTGAATACCAGTATTTTACATGAAGCGACTGTCTGTCTGACCTCCAAAATACAGTTACTGGGAAATACGATACCCCTTGGTAAGTCTGTCAGACTTTCGGGCTTCTGACGACCCGTAACCAACGGCATAACGTGCTTTCCGAGGCTCGGAGGAGTTTTGGAAAGTAAAGATGATCACCCAGCCACGGACCAACCGCGGCAAGCGTAGCTTAACCTGATAGATCGACCCTTTCAGCTGTTATTACTTAGCCACAAGCCTTTCATACGTACATACACACACAGTACAGTCCTGTTATTTTACCTCTGATTTTTCATCGGTGTCCAAATCACAGGGATCTTAAGTTTCATTTAATTGTGGTTGTTGTTGGGTTGCTATCACTGACAAGTCTGTCAAAATCATTGTGATCTTCATTCCCGCCACAAAAAGGTTGCTGTTAGGTTGCTGCTGTCAGCTGCTGTCAGAGGTAAAATAACTGTGAACGGACTGTAACATGTCATTCTCAAATGTATTTTTAATTATTGTGCTATTTTATTTTATTCTAGGTACTTCGTTTTCACATATAATTATATAAGAAATTGCGTGCCATACAATAATAAAAAAAGCTTGTGTGGTTTTATGAAACCACCGTAAAAGTGAAACTTTTTTTCACATTATAGACATTTAACTAAAAACTACACGGTCAGCTGATGCGAACTACAGGCGCCGCCATATTGGCCTCGGCTGCTCTGACGAGCGCCTTTCACTTTATCCCTACTCCGCGGCCGACCGTCACGCGACACGTCACGCGACATGCAACACACAGACGAAAAAGTTTGAGACGATGTAATAAAAGTTTCACTTTAAAAAAGCTTAGGGGTAGGTTCAGTTTCGATAAAATAAAATAAAAATTGCAAGATCAACCTAATTTAGTACCTACTAACTTAAAATTGCAATCGTTTAGAATTAAAATTATTTTATTTGTTTAAATGCTTTAATTACTTACTTACTATCGAACGCGTTGTCATTTTGTCCTTCACTTCTCGCGTCCAAATACTAAGGGCTATTATTTGCTACAGAAAACGGCTCACGACAAATAGCGCAAGATGTGAGCCCCTAACGCTACTATACTTTATCGATACTGAACCTACCCCTAAGCTATGGCACACAAGTTCTTTAACAGCCTGTATATAATATATATAGTAAGGATAATTATCGTGTGATCCAATTTATAATTGTCGGAAATGCGGTGAGATATAAAGTTGAAACCTCCTACATACAGATGAACGTGTTATTGATTCTCAATAATACGTGATTGTGTAAGAATTAAACCTGAACAGGGTTTAGGTACACTTTCGTAAGATACTTTTGGGATAGACTATAGCGGCGCAAGTAGACTGGAGCATGTATCAAGTGCCGAGTTGACCTACACGAGTACTGACAAATGCTCGCACTGACTGGACTGGTGCACTCAAATCTGTTTGGTTCTTTTCTCAAAAGACCATTTTATACAGCAATCTACATTGTCTTCACTTACCACCTAGATTATGTCAGGAATTTAAATTACACTTTGACTCTTGAGCTTGTTCCGTCATTTGTTCGCAGGGGTAGTCAGATAGGAAATGTAGACCTTTTTAGCTTTCTGTTTTTAAATTAGTGGTCACCCAGTGGTCGAATTTAGACCATAATTCATTTAAATAGAAATACATTATTTTATAAAAATATTACCTGTCTGCACTCCTTATCCGTATAAACTTCAAGTGCGCCAAATTCCATGCTCTAACGTCCGCGTAATTTTCGTAATAAGGTCTACAAAGTTTTTACTTGACTGCTGCTGCTGAAACTGATTCCGATATCCTATTTACAGAATCATCATCATTACCACCCGACAGTGTTTCCACTGCTGGAACACAGGCCTCCTCGTTGTGTGAGGGAGTGGGCCGTAATCCACCACGCAGGGCCAGTGCAGGTTGGTAGATCTCACATGTCTTCAAAGTTTTGGTTCTAGGGCATGCTGGTTTCCACACTTTGTTTTCTTTCACCGTTTTCGCCCCTTTTTTATGTTTTCTGACATTATGAACATTTCTGTTCCTATTATTTTTATTTTTTGACATTACGAATAAGTTTTTATTTTTACTGAATCAAGTATTATTTATTAAAATTTCAAAAGATGTTAAATATTTTTCTTTCTTTTTGGAAATCAAATTTTATTAATTTCTCAAATACATTGCAAACTATAATTTTATATAATTTAGAAGCATTTTGTTTAAACTTTGTAAATGTGAGTACCATGCATCCGTATAATAATTATGTTGTTTTGATGTACGTTGACTTGAAAAAGCGTGGCAGTCGAGAGTAGGATGTCATGCTCACTTAAATGTCTCGCTGATGGTGGCGCGTGTGTTGGATCATTCGGTTCCCTACAAAATGGTTGAGCTGGATGGTGCTGATCCACGCGTCAAGTTCGTGAACGGGCGCCGTCGGTTGAGACTGGTCATCTCCTAACTTCCATGGCTTATTTTAAATCTTATATTTAGAATTGTTTTTTTTTTTTTTACATGGTTCTCACATATAGAAGCAACAAGAATATTGTTCCCAAGTTTTTGTAATACTTAACATGATTAAAAAGAGTGTCCATGGAGTTTCTTGCCCGTTCTTCTCCATAGAGATCTACGTTTTGGAATGGGCAACTAGCTTCAACTTTCCAACTGGTCGACTTTTTGACAATTCAAAAGTACCTTTAAATGGTCTAATTGAAATAAATGCTTTGAGTTTGAGTTTGAGTTTGAGTTTTGAGAGCAGTAGAGTGAGGGAGCATAGCATTTACAGAATAAACAAGTGTCGTGTTTTAATTGATTTAGTTTGGCTAATAATTAATTGGTTATTAATTAATTATAATATCCACTGTGGCAGCACTGTTAAGTTATTATCATGAATTGTAACAGCATTTACCCAACTGTGCCAGAAGGAGGGTTATGTTTTTTTATTTTGACAACTCAGGCAATTTAATGTGTAATTGTACGATGGCATCACTTAGAAACAACGTCATCTAGCCGTTATTTCTGGGTGGGGACATAAATGTGTTTTAAAGTATTTTATATGGTAAAATGGAGTGCGGATCATTAGTTGCTCGACAGTCAAAGATAACAGTTGTGAAATTAAAAGTATAAGCAAGTTATAAGTATCGTTTTCTTATTTTATATTTCGTGTATTGGAATAGATCTGTGCTGTTTTTGAAACATATAACATGTGGTCAACCTGCATATACCTTTACTAGGCACAGTTGCGTAGACCTTTACTTGGGAGGTGAAATGAAAATTTTCGAAAATTAACCGGAGCTTAGTTGAAGTAGCAGTAGGTCACGTTTCCCGAAGTGCCGATGGGCGCTGGAGTAGAAAAAACTTCTAGTGAAAATCGCGAATAGGCTAAAATAGTCCTCATGTCAAAAGGACCATCCTGGAAAAGACAGAACCAGATGATGCGGTGAAATATGAGAACTAGATGGAACTCCTTAGTAACCTTTGATGCTTTGATACGATACCCTTAGGTGGGTAAGGCTGGCAAAATTAAATCTCAAATAGAGGGATATAAAGAGAGAAAATCACGCGACTGTTATAAGCTTCAGAATACAATAACAGATTCGTGAAATAAAATAACGACTAAGAAAAATTAACAATTTAGATGTTCCTTTCACATCCTTTATAACAATTACTTTTCTAAATTGTGTACTTCAAACTTAACATATCCTTCATTATACTTATCAACTCGTAATTACGACAATACGTGTGCTCGTAAGACGAAGCTGTTTGTTCAGGACACCGTTATCTCAATTTTATCATAATGAGAGCGTTCCTTTGTCTCCCTGTTAGGCATTGTAGGAATGTAAATAAAGACTTTCGAAGTTATAGGATTTTGAACTTTGTTTAACTTGTATTTTAGTTAAGTGTAAGGAGTATAAGGTTTAGTTATAATTATATTCCATTCCGTGTGGTGCCGGGCGTAAAAGCGAAGCGAAGTAGATGGCGACTAAGAGACTTACTAGAGAATGGGCAGCAGCGTTCTCTATGCATTTTACTACCATACTGCGATCGCCAGCCCGCCTGCCTAAGCGTAGCGATTATGGCAAATCCCCCCCAAAAATGACAAGCAGCCCTGCAAAATGGCCCCTAGTGCTCGGCGGCCCGCCTACCCTTGGCTACGGTAGCGGCCAAGGTTACGGTGAAGCAAGGGGTGGTAAGAATGTCCCGAAGAGATCTGGCTACCACAACAAACGAAAACTGTACCTGGCAACTTACAACACGCGTACACTCCGGACCGACGAGAAGATTGCCGAACTCGAGGAAGAATTGAGCAGGTTATGGTGAGGTATTATATTTTTCATGGAGTACTTTGGGAAATCTTTTTGAAATACTTTGGGAATAAGCCCGCATTGCGATGAACTAGCGCCGCTGCGTGCCCCGGGAGACACACGAACTATTCGCGTCTTGATGTTTATGTGTGTGATCTTGTGGTCATGCAGATTTATTTGGTGTGCGTTCCTATTCATACGTGGCACACAATGTAACAAATAACGCATACAACCGTGCAGGTAGTCACTGGCCTTTTACGTTTTTTTACTCCACGACGAATTACGAAACTTACCGAAGTTTTCCGAACAAAGTTGGCTATGCGACTATTTTAAAAAGTAGCATTGTTTCATTGAATTGTCGCTACATAAACACCTATTACTTTGTGTCGTATTATTTTTATATTATGTTTTCCGACGCCATTGTTTGTTTTGATTTATTTGTTTTGGTTGTGAGCTAGGATAGCATGTATTTAGGATTTTTACGTTAATAATAGTGTGAATAAATAATACTTTAAAAAACTAAAAAACACGCTTTAAAAACCAAACTAAAAAAGGAGAAAATAATTTAATTCAATTAAAAAGCGTGGGGTGCTTTTTGAGGTATTTTTATAATCAATTAATGTCAAGCACCCCACGCTTTTTAATTGAATTAAATTATTTTCTCCTTTTTTAGTTTGGTTTTTAAAGCGTGTTTTTTAGTTTTTTAAACTATTATTTATTTTCTATTTTTTAGTTCTGCTAACTACAAAAACGTGTTTTTTTTTCTCATTTTTTTTTAAATTATTGAATTGTCATCGGTCCTCGACAAGTTTACAAAGTTTCAATGAAATCTGACCGTTTAAAGTGGGTCAAAATCGCGCTCAAAGGAGTCGGTTACATACACATACAAACAAACATACAAGTGAAGCTAATATAAAGCATGTAAAAATAGATAATATTCACTGTGAAAGTTGTTAAAGCGGTGTGTGTATAGAGAAAATAAAAAATATGAATTTTAAAAGCTATCTAACGGTGAAAAAAAACCAGTGATTGTGAAAGTAATTGTAGATTGGATTTGCAATTAATACAAACTAAAGGTAAAGTCAATAGTAAATTCAATACAAAACAATATGATTCTTAATTGCCTCACAGGTTGCGTGCTGTGTAGGTACAGCAATCGGTTATTCTGTTTTTTTTTTGGCTTTTTTAAATTTCTGCCTACCCTGTCTAAAGACTCTGTGCACGCCACTGATAGTAGGGTTATATGAAGTCCGAAGAGAGGGAGAGGAGTCGATAATCCTCCAATCCGGTAACTTGCTCTATTTCCGGGAGGGCGACCAGCAATCCCGAGGTGGTGTCGGGTTTATTGTCCACTAGCAGTTCACCCGCGACTTCGTCTGCGTGAATTTCGAAGATACAGGCCCTAAGTATTACTCGCTGATATTGTAGGTTTATATGGTTTTATAGGTGAGATAATTTAATAAAATTTAATTTAGATAGGTATCTAACTAAGTTAAATAGGTATTTCATTTAAAGCTTCCCTGTATACAATGTTTGAGTTTTTTTTTTATTTTCCGGTACCAAAATTATGTGGTTTTCGGTTGATCCAGCTAGTGATAAACCAACATATAACTGCCCATGGGTAAGAAAATATTTTAGTGTGTCAATGCCAACCAAAGAGAATGTTTGTCTCTGGGACTTGTTGTTGTTGTTAATAGTCAAGGCAAATGATGTTTAACCGTGAATCTGGAGTCACTTGAACGATATAGGAATCTCCGTGGAAATTATTGGGAGCCTCGGGATCTGCGCTAGCTGGCCAGCTCCTGGTCCGATGAGAATGGTCGCTGTAATTAAGTTGTCTTTTAAATATTTATTAGTAGACTTGTGCCATTGCACAGGTTAGGTTGGCTTACATTTTCCGATTTTAAATAACAGTTCGTGAGGTGGCAGCTCGAATGGATTAAGGGAGTTTAAAAGTTTTTGTGGATAGTGTCTGCATCTTCAATATTACACACTGTATCAGTGATCTTGTAGATTTGACTTGGCCGGGGACTGTAAAATTAAATTATTGATTTAATTGACTGTATCCCTCCTAGGTGTGACGATAGCCCTTGAACAAAGCCAATGAAGATCTCTATTTAGTACATATTACGATATGTACGGATATTTGACATGAAGCGTCTGCCTATGTAACCTTCACAGCCCAGTTACAGGGTAATACGACACCCTTTACAATTGGTATCAAACTTTCAGACTTCTGACTACCTCAATAAATGAAAAGATAAATCACACCAGTTTGATCTAATCTGGGAGAAGCTTTGCTCTGCCATATAACCTATAGATACCTATGATAGCGTTATGTCTTTGCGTCGTTGAAACAAATAAATTATTAATTTTTTCTTAGCAGACATCATACTCGTAAATATGAGCATACCTGAAGCTGTCTGGTGGTCTACTTTGACCGAAACTCGCCGGTACTGAAACCACCTTTATTTAAGCACACCCCGTATCTCACAATGTCTAGGTAGGTACTTAATAATCATAATGATAATGTGGGACGAATGTACCATGACTCATAGAACTCATGTTTAAAAAGTGGATCAAACACTTAAGGACTTAAGAAACTCAGTCGCTGTCATGGGTGGTGTCACTTTTGTTTTACTGGTGACTTTCGGCAGATACAAAAGAGAAACGTGCGGACATCATCAAAACGTATCTAAAATCATCGCCCCAATGGAGTATAATTCAAACCCTAAATTTACACACTAACATGAGAGCCCACCTTAAAAATGGATAACGATTTTCCACAACAGCTGCTTAAAGTTGGAGACGGGTCTTTTTCTTCTCCAACCTTGGGCGCTAACGTTGCGGAAATCGTTATAAATGACAGTCTGGGTCGTATATTTCACAGTCTGCAGCAACTTATAGATGAACAGCATCTATAAGTCGCAGCGACTAAGTTTCTCAAGTCCTTAAGTGTTCGACTGCTTCAACATGAGCTTTATGAGTCATGGTACATTAGTCTCATATTATCAGCGACGTATCTTTTAACAACTGATTATGGGGTAATGTCGAACATATCGACTGTTGCTCCAATGAAACTGTCAGTGCGAGTTTGAAGGAAGAGTGTGTAGATTTACCGTCGCTCAATAAAGTAGCTGCAATCCCCGAAGAAGCCACTGCCAGAGCTATTTTTCCGGATTGCCTAACATGTGCTAATATTAAATTAGCGAGGAATGTTTTCCCCGTCTAAATTTTATTTTTTCTTTTAATTGTTCGTTACGCTGTCAATAATGCATCAAAAGCCTGTTTTTGATCTGTGACTAACTTCAGACAATTTGTTTTACAAAAGTAGCTAATTTCTTGATGTTGTACGGTTTTACAAACATTTGCAGAGACATGCTGCCTTAAAATCAGGGGGACGCTGCGCACGTTCAGCGCTAGACTCCTTAGCACGGCCCTAAGATGCTTACACTTTGGCTAGTGAGTGGCTGCAAACGCTCGGAGTTAGTGACTCTATCCCCTGTTGCAGATACATGCTGCCCTACATCAGGGAAACGCTGCGCACGTTCAGTGATAGACTCCCGAGCACGGCCCTGAGATGTTCTCATATTTGGCTAGCGAGTCGCTGCGAACGCTCGGAGCTAGATTCCCTAGCGCGTGTTATCTTCGAAACTATTTAACCAATTGACATACTATAAAGGGCAAATCTTATCTCTACAATATCCTTGTGATTATAAAATATATTTTTTAGATAAGGATTAATATTTGGTTGTTAAAAAAATCATCCAAAAGTAAGTAAACTTTTTGAATACATAAAAGCTACTATATCTGCTAAAATATAAAAGATAGAAGTATGGTATCGCGGACTTTTTTGTAGAATTATTTAGGGCGGACCAAGTTACCTTACATTATTTTAAATTATATACAACTGTTTAGGCAGCGCATGCAAATAACTCTGTTTTCTTCCGCCTGGTTAGACATATATTGTGATAGCTCGGCTTATATGCAACATATAAATATAATTTATAGCCTATAGCACTCACAAATAATGCAGCTTCCAACCAGTGAAAAAAATCTTAGAATTGGACCATTCGTTCCGGAGATTACCCCCTACATACAAACTTACAAACAAATTTTACCTCTTTATAATAGAAGTATAGATAGTATAGAAATATAGATAAGTCCCTTGTGAGCAACGTGGTGAAGATCGAGAGTGTGTCTACCAGGGTGGCGTACTTTATACTCAGAATATCCGCAAGATATTCACTGAAGATCATATAGGTCTACACCCTGACCTCGTCACACCCCGACGATGAGATGGAGACCATGTATGAGGATATATAATTATCCACAGCCCATTTCACCGTTCAAAGGCTCCAAAAATCGAAACTTACTCGAACTTTAACGCGAAACTGGGCAAACGGGATGATGATGAGCTGAGAGTGGGGCACTTTGAAGTTGGACGTCGGAACCACCGGAGTCACTTACTGGCCGGTTTTATGGAGAAGGAAGGCCTCTTTATGATGAACTCCTTCTTCAGAAAATGTGAGCACAGAAAGTGGACCTGGCAAAGCCCTGATGGTTCAACTAAAAATGATATTGACTTCATTATGTCAACAAAGAACCAAATATTCAATGATGTATCTGTGATCGACGCGTTGAAAACCGGAACCGATCACCGCATAGTTTTTTTTTTTTTTGAGGTTGGGAAATCATCAAATAACTTCTGAACAAGCCTCCCGAACAAGCCGGATTCCGTGAAGGCACCGTAGACCACATACATACGTTGCGGGAGGTCATACAGAAGACCGAAGAGTATAACCTGTCTCTCTGCTTAGCGTTTGTAGACTACGAAAAAGCCTTTGATTCGATCGAGACATGGGCTGTTCTACAGTCTCTTCAGCGGTGCCTGATCGACTATAGGTTTATCGAGGTGCTGAAGTGTCTGTATGAAAACGCCACTTTGTTAGTCTGACTCCTGGACCAGACTTCAAAACCTATCCTTCTGCAGCGAGGTGTGAGACAGGGAGACGTTATCTCTCCAAAACTGTTCACCGCTGCACTGGAGGATATCTTCAAGGGTCTGGGCTGGAAAGGAGCTGGCATCAACATCAATAGAGACTACATCACTCATCTTCAGTTTGTCGATGATATAGTTATCATGGCTGAGACCACGGAGGACCTAAGTGCAATGCTCGATGACCTCAGTAGAGCTTCCGAAAGAGTGGGTCTTAAAATGAACATGGACAAGACAAAGGTCATGTCGAATATCCATGTAACACCCACTCTCATGACGATCGGAGGCGCATCACTCGAAGTTGTGGACGAGTACGTTTACCTAGGACAAAATGTCCAGTAAGGTAGGTCCAACTTGGAGAAAGAGGTCAAACGTCGAATCCAACTCGGCTGAGCAGCGTTCGGAAGGTTTCGCAATATCTTCTCGTCTCAAATACCGCAGTGTCTCAAGACGAAAGTCTTTGACCAGTGTGTGTTGCCAGTGATAACTTATGGTACAGAAACGTGGTTGCTCACAATAGGCTAAGGCCTATTGTGAGCGACCACGTTTCTGTCTGAAAGTCACCCAAAGGGCAATGGAGAGGGCTTTGCTCGGAGTTTTCCTACGCGAACGAATTAGAAATGAAGAGATCCGCAGAAGAACCAAGACAACCGACATACATAGCTCGAAGAATTGCCAAACGTAAGGCAGTGATTTCTTGAAAACGCTCAAAAAGGTGGTATTTTAAACCAGTGTATCTCTTTAACCGTAAATAATCGTGAAAGCATAAACATTTATGATATTTTCAAGTCTTTATTGCATACAGTGATGGAACTCAAAACATAATTAAACATATTTTAATGCATAAAAAAAACCATCAAATTTACCTCTTAATTATCTTTCAAACCTGTTAATCCCTTCAATAACAATTATAATTATAATTAAAAATATACCATAAAATTCCAAATGTCAAACTGCGTCCAGTGATCGATTATTTATTATTAAATAGTTAATAACTAGTTTTATACGAATTTATTTGCACTTTTACGACAATGCTTGCTCATTTATTATTCGAATTTATTACAACAGATTTTAACCCGTATCGGATTGCAATAAGAACTATTATCGCTCATAACGACAATATTTAAAGTTACCAGGGCCTTAAGTGGCAGTGTAGTTTTGACCATTTAAAGTGTTATGTTTCTATGGCTACCTTCCAGCTCCAGCATCAGACCCTGGTTACCATATAGGATCAAAGTACTCGTCAATACGAATCAAACGAGCCCAAACTCGATGGCGTTGTGTCGTTTTATTGCGGAGTTCCTATGACCACCTTCCAGCTCCAGCATCATCCCCTGGCTACCATATAGGATCACAGTACTCGTCAATACGAATCAAACGAGCCCAAACTTGATGGGGTTGTGTCAATTTATTGGGGAGTTAATATGGCCACCTTCCAACTCCAGCAGACTCCAAACTCAATGGGGTTGTGTATTTTTATTATGTTGTAGCTGTGCATTAAAAAATAAGAGTCCGCCATCTTAGGTGTTCCACCATGTTGGATTTAGAATGACGTCACACAGCTAACCATGCATTGCCATCCAAACTAAACGTGTATACAAAATTTCAGCTCATTCGGTTAAAGATATTTGCTTCAAAATTGAGTTGCAAGATTCCACCCCAACAAACATAGTTGCACACATTGCAAGTTAAATAAAAGCTTGTAAAATTTAAGTAAGTTTACGATTAAAATCCTTTTAACCGACTTCAGAAAGAGGGGAGGTTATCAATTCGACATGTTTACGAGTTTATATATATAAAAAAAAAATGTATTTTTGGGCATAACTCCGTCATACATAGACGGAATTACAATATTATTATTTTGTTCGAAAGGGGTTTATTTCGAAATGGTCCTATATTCATTTCGTATAGATCTGATGATGAGTTTCGGAAACACACAACGGAACTCTTCAAAAAAATTACAGCAAGTCAACCGCGATTGCTGCTATCGTACAAATATGCATTGTTTTGCCCCCAAGGATGATGAAATTTCGAATAATTGGTGTGTAGTTTTTATTTTTCACTTTTTAGTTAAACTAAAAAGTGAAAAAAATCAAATTTAATAAAAAAACAACTAACTTCCGGAAAAACACTACAAAGTGAAAAATTACTTTAATTTCGGAAGGCGGTGGCAAAAAATCAAAATACATACCTAAAATCACTGACTTCCGAAATTAAAGTAATTTTTCACTTTGTAGTGTTTCTGTCGGTTGTTTTTGTTTTGGAAAAAGTTTTTGTTATTCAAAAGAAATGCTAACGACCATAATTATTTCTAAACACACTCGTTGCGGCATCTACTACAACTCTACATGTGAAAGTTACATATAAAACTGACGTCACTGAAAATCCAGCATCCTGCAAGCAGAATTTACCGCGCAAATAGCATAATTATATACAATGTCCCGACATCAATCGTCGGGCAGTTGCCCACCAGACGGAATACCCGTCTGGTCGGATCCTACCTTTTCTATGTAGAATGACTAAACTGTACACTCTGTTCTTCGTACCTCTGTACGCTACTTCCTTGAGTTGTTAAAATACGTGCCGAGTAACGCTGCAAGGTATCAGCAAGCAGCTAAACATTATTCGAAAGTGACGTACCCCGCCCTTACTGTTCGTAGCAATCTGCTACGGCGTAGCATGTTGTAGCTCGCCAGATGCTAAAAACTATTTGGAAAGTTATTTTTTCATCTTATAAAAAAATATTCTTACTTCTCTAAATCTGTACGAACGGTTGATTTTATTACTAAAATTTTTAGAACAACGAAAAATCCCTCTATTTTCACACAATTTCCCACCATCTTCAAGCGATAATAGATAAAGAAAATCTCATGAAAACTCCAAAGCAAAACATAAATAAAGCTGAAAATATGATACAGTGCTATGTACAGCTACATTGTAGCTCGAGTAAGCCTCTTTGGCGCAAAGTTTTTCAATTAAAAAGGTTTTACTGCGACCACGGCGGGCGATGTATGATACTGTGAACGGTTTTTGTTGTATAATACTGTTACAGTTGATGGTAAAAGTTTTGGCGTGAGGATTGCATTATATAGTATATGTATGACGTTATTTTGTAGCCCCCCAAAATATGATCCATCCTGAATATGAACCATATATATTTTCACATGGAAAATTATAATGCCATCTTAATAAATGCTAAATTCCATAAAGTTTATTGTGGTCCTAGGGTGTTAGCCACGAGAAAAAAGGATTTGGCAATAAATACAAAAAAATCGTCATGACAAGCAATTTTCTAGCTCAGACGCTTAGGTGTCAAAGAAACTGGAGAAAAACCTCTCACGAGCTACTACTATTGCAATTCAGTTTTGTAAAGAGCAATAAAGAATAAATTTAAACAAAACTTCTGTGCTTAAACCTCTTCAAAAATGTCGCAGGAATAAAACAAAATGGTCTTCGGTAATTTTCGCGAAACATCGTCAACGTTCGGCCTCCATCGCTCACCGTCGACTCTGTCCCGAACGCATTCCATTTTGAATTGAGAACGTCCATGAATTGCCGTTTTTGTTGCTGCTCGGTTGAACAGGCATGTACTGGCACCAAAAAGGGTAGATTGAAAAATTTTCGCGCGTCCTACGAAATATAGAGAGGGTTTCTGAACCCTTGACATGTTGAGATGGAACGTAGGTACATGTTGCATTTTGGAAATTGAAGTAACAATGTATTAGAACCAAAGAGTTAAATTTAAATGGATTTAAAAAGAAACTTAAAGACTAGCTATGTAAATGTTAAAATAGTTTAAACGACTATTTGAATAGTACTTTGACATCCTAATTGTTACCTTTTAAACTTTGAGCCATTGACACTCTGACATTTAATTTTAATGATACTTTGACATCCTAAATAAATTGTGTGTTTGTGATATTATTTTTAACCGACATACCATGAATTGTAATTTTAGTTCATAACTAAGCAATCAATAATGTTAATCAATAAAATCGATAAATCTCTGTCCTGCAATAAATGTATGCAACTAATATTTGCACGCCACACTTGGCAGCATGCGATGATACGATTCACTAAACTTAAGATCATGAGACCTATTCGTGCGTCAATCTATAGACCCGAACAATTAGCTCATCCTATTTGGGTTCGATTCCCATTGTACCATAAATTCTGACATCTAAATGATTATGCATATGATGATTAGAATGTATAATTGGCGCATATCGGCAAGCGTAGTGTGGGACGCCCCCAAGCCAGATGGATAAGTTCGCCGGGACAGCATGAAGGCGGAGGACAGGGTATTGTGGTGCAGCGTGGGAGAGGTCTATGTCCAGCTGTGGACTGTGAAAGGCTGATTTGATTGATTAAATGTAGTAAAAAACAGAATTTTTGTTATACTAAAACATTTTTTTCTATACACATATAAACATTTGTCTTTTCTGTTCTACGTTTGTTTATTACGTGCCCAAAGTACATGTTAGCATCTCCAACCTACACCCCTCCAGCCAGCCCGGAACATGTGATCGAGTATGTATAAGTGATGTATAAGACCGCGCGCAGCGTGACCAAGGAAGCATTCCTAAACCCGGCGGCGCGCACTTTACTATTCCCTATGTACATAGGTACTTGATTCCGATACAGAACTAAACTTTACTTGAATACTCGTTTCTACATTATGGGCCATATCTAGTCACCATCATTTCAAAAGTCGAAATTAGACCGATCCAACGCATAATTAAACACACAACTTCTACCACTAACATTTCGAAACACACTTAGAACTTTAAAATTACTTTAAAAAAAAATCTCAGCTTCACCCACAAGAATTTCAATATAAACCCAACGCCAGACGGAAACTATTTGAATAAAATCCCTTTTGTTGCGCGTAACGACACTGTCTCGACCATTACACAAAATAGAATGGTGCAGAAAGACGAGTCCACACATACACACGCTTATACGTACATCGAGTAAAGCGCGCTCTTGACTGTATCTTCTTATAGTGGTTCATCGGAAACGTTTTTGTAGAGCAGTCGTGATGTGGGTTAGTTAGCGGCGAATATTTATTTTGACTGCCTCGTTGGTCTAGTGGTCGCAAGCGCTAAAAAAAGCAAAAAAAATAGTTTTATTGCGTTTTCCAGCCGGATTTTTTCAGTAGCAGCTCGGAGTCTAGATTGGTGCCTGGTTGATGTCAATAGACTCGCCACATATCACATGGGATGTAAACATAACTGGCGAAATGTGGGTGTATTGTAAATATACCTCTGCCTAATGCCATATTCTTCTCGAACATAAGATCTTAAGAAGGACATAAATAGTAGGTTTAATATACTAAGATATTGAGAAATGTCAACATTTTTGTTCTGTTAAACGTAAAGAAGCTGTTACACTGGTTGAAGTTATATGGCTTGAACCGTGAGATCACTGCATGTTCGTGTACGTCTTTGTGTGCGTGCGCCTGCTTTCACCAGTTGTTTGGACCCGACCTTCTGTACCTATTTATACTGTGGCGGCACTGTCGCGGCAGTTACATGAAACTAGCTCGGTTGCGCGTGGTAATACTGGAGAATTACCTTTATTACGCAAACGTGCGGTGTATGGGTATTTATTAGGTATTATTTATATTACTGTTTATGTTTATTGGCTGTGAAATAGTCGGAAATATTAGTGGTTATGGATTTTGAAGTTTAGTTTTGAACTTTAGACACTACTTTTTGATGTAGGTGGAAATTTTTAGGTGGTTGTGGCTGTCTTGCAACTGGTCTGGCTTTGACATTAAACTTTATCAGGTTGTAGAATAATTACCGCCTGGTCTGGCCTACGTAAAGCCTTTTTTCGGTTTAAGACAAGGATAAAAACAACGATATTCTTAACGTTATTATCTTCCTAAGGTTTTTGCCGTTTACTGCAGAAAATAGTCCTAAACCCAAAATGTTACAAAGATCCATTGGCAAGGAAAGTAGAGTTGTTAGAATAATCTAGCTTTGGACCTGAGCCTGTGAAAGTAAAAAATCTAGTAAAAAAAAATAAAAACTACATGTCTTTTTGTGCTTTGTATTGTCTGGTGTACAATAAAGTATGAAGTATGAATAAATCAATATCCAGCATTGGATGGCAATAGGCTGACGCTGATGATGATGACAAAAGGCATTACCGAACCAAGCACCCATTAATAAATAAAGAAATTATATACAAAATGCAAGTTTGTCGTAAATATTCATACCCCGGCATACGCAAAATGAATTCTGATTTATTCAGAATATTATACTATTACATGCAACTGAAATACACGGTTATGTTTCAGTTTCTGGCTTCTTTTACAGAGGTCAGTTGCCGTTGTGCTTAAACCCAGAAATGGGACATTATTAGTATGAATGGAATAATTGGAGCATACATTTTGAATTGCTTGTTGCGAAATGTTCTTATTTGCTAGCATGGTTTTCGCGCGTGAAGGATTAATTGCGTTCAATTCTCAATTAAGAAATGTTTTTTTGCTTAAAATCTATTGGAGCAAGTTTGTTTCACTCAGTGTAGTTTTCAATGGAGGGGCTCATGGCTAGGTATAAACAGACGCACGGGCATTCAATAACGTTAAGCTACGCTTGTCTCGGAAAGCCCTTTAAACGTTAGTCTCGGCTGTCATTCGTGGAGCTTTGACAGTCGTTGCGGGTCAAAATACAATAACAAAAAAAAGTGAATATAAATAATAATAATTAGGTGCAACAGTGTATGCTGACCTCAACATTGTTGGGAAAAGGCTAGGTATATGAAAATGGTGTAGTAGTCAATGCTTGCTCATTCGCTGTTAGTCGCAGCTGAACCGCCTCACTCGGGCCTGTAGGTACCCTGCCCGAAGCTTGATCCACCAGAAAACTTACAGCTTGTTCAAACATGGTCAAATATTTGCGGCATACTGCAAAAGGCACTGCATTTTTAACCGACTTCAAAAAGGAGGAGGTTATCAATTCGTCGGAACCTTTTTTTTTTCTTTTTTTTTATGTATGTTCCCCGATTACTCGAAGATGGCTGGACCGATTTGGATTTTGTTTGTTTTGTTTGAAAGGGTATATACTTCCCAGGTGGTCCCATGATCATCAAGTCAGGATCTGATGATAGGATCCTTGAGAAATAGAGAGAACTCTTCAAATTTTATAGGCACACAAAGCGATTTAGGTATTTTTTGGAAGAGTACTTTCTCGCAGTGGTCTCATTTCAATTTGAAAAAAAAAAAAAAAAAAACAAATACAAATGTCAAATGTGTTTCTGTGTTTTCAAATATTTGTATGATCTGCAAGTAGTTGTTCTGGGTCTGGCTGTTTGTGTATGTGAGTTTAAATGTTTGTAAACGCACCCACGATACAGGAGAAATTCCTAGTGTGGGGCAACGTTTTTCAAAAAAAAAAAAAAAAAAAAAAAAAAAAAAAAAAAAAAAAAAAAAAAAAAAAAAAAAAAAAAAAATTTGGTGAAGATTTGATGAAGAACTTTGGAGATAGGCAACGGAACTCCTCAATAAATGATAGCAAATGAACTGGGATTGCTCAAATCTCATCTCTGTCTATTGCTTACACCAGTTCATAACATAACATCATAGTATGCTGTGAACCACTAAAAACTGAAAAATAAAAACTTTTACCAAAAAAAAAACAACCAAAATAGGAAGTAGGGTACCTACCAAAGTTAATCAATAGGAAGTAGGGTACCTACCAAAGTTAATCAATAGGAAGTAGGGTACCTACCAAAGTTAATCAATAGGAAGTAGGGTACCTACCAAAGTTAATCAATAGGAAGTAGGGTACCTACCAAAGTTAATCAATAGGAAGTAGGGTACCTACCAAAGTTAATCAATAGGAAGTAGGGTAAACCTCTGTGGTTCCATGGAGTTTTATGATCTTTATAAGAAACAGGATCCATAGGCATCACATTTTCTTTGTGAACATTGCCCATTTTCTTGCTGACTGTTTTTTATTTTTATTTTGTGAATGTGATTTAAGAACGGTAATTTAAGGCCGTTTCATGTAGTGACAACGGTTGAGTTACCTACCCTTATTGCCTCATCCAACCTGACACGTTGTGATGTCCATCACTGCTGCTTAGGTGCATAATGGGAAAGAGTGATGATAAGCATTTAAAGGTTAAATCTGTAACTTTCCGCAATTTTGTAACCTTTTGGCCCGTCTTTTTACATTTTGCGGTAAACAATAGAAGAATACGAATAAACTGTAATACTGCTGATCCCCCATGGCAAAAAGCGTGATAACGCGTGACATTCAAAAATAGCTGACAGTATCTTCACAAAGATAATGTTTTCCCATTGTTTGTCTTATTTGTTTTATTATATTTATGTGTGTATTTGTGTGTTATATTTAATTAAGTATTTATGTCATATGTTTAAGTATAATAATATTATGTACCTATATTTACTTATTTTTGAATAAAGATTTAAAACACGACTTACGTAATTACACCTACCACTGTTTGTCTCTGCATCACCCAAAGGTCGACTGGTAGAAAATGCCTTTGGCATTAAGTCCGCCTCTATACATTTCTGTGCATGAAGTATTAAATAAATAAATTGATACTCTACGGCTTGCGCAGACATATAGGGAAAATCCATGAAAATTTTAATAAAATCTATTTAGTAGTTTTTGCGTGACGCTGGAACATACATTCAAACAAACAGACAAAAATAAAAAACAAAAATTTTCGGCATTAGAATCGTTCCCAGACCTCGCCAAAAATACAAAAAAAAAAAAAAAATATTCAATGTACAGTTTTAATTACGCTACGATTTTATTATGCGTATAGAATTACCAAATCATGCGATAATTATTAATAATGATGGATAATTATTAATAATTTTCAATTAAACACACTTACCGTAACAAATACACTGTATATGTTACGGTAAGTGTGATACACGGATTAAGATTCATTTATTTTTATTTTATTTTAATTATTAAGAGGAAAAGCAAACAGTTACATTATAAGGTCTTACAACTAGTTTAACAAAATAGCAATTTGGTTATAAAGTAACCCTCAACGCTGTCCACAAGTAGAAGTTTAAGAAAAAAAAAGCTAATAGCTGTACGTGTGGTAAATACTTAATTAAAAGTTAAATGATAAAAAAAGACTATTTGGAAACAAAAAATAGAAATAGGTATATAAAAAATTAAGAATAATTTGTTAAAATTAAAGTAAAAAGATAACAAAATTAAAATCAAAATAAAAAAAAGTCATTTATTCAAACTAGGCTGAGAGTCAGCACTTTTTGAACGTCAAAATAAAATTACATAAGACAGTCCCCCCAAAGCGCCCGCCCTTCACCACTTCCTAGTGCTTTAGCTGGGACAACAATACAATATTACCTACTATATTAAGGAGCACTTGTTGTGATATTTAATAGGGAATGGCGAATGAGGCTTCTAAATTTACTTGATGTGCAGTTGAAGATATCTATGTTTACAAAGGTACTGTTGTATGTGTCAACCATACGGCGGACAGGTGAGTGCAAGCCTGAGTTAGTTCGGCAAGTGTTCAAAGCGAAAAGAGTACCTGCGCGTACCTGCCGCCTGTGAATGGTTCGAGGTACAGCATAGCAAATAAAATATTGTTCAGATTTCTACAGTTAAACTTGTTTCTGACAATTTTATATAGTACTGTGGCTTCGAGGTAATTCCTTCTAGAGCTAAGGGAGAGGAGTTTGTACTTGCTGAGTAATTGAGAGTATGATAAGTAGGATTTGTGGTATCTGTAGTGCATAGCACGCAAGAATTTGTACTGTACATTTTCAACCACTTCAGAATATTTTTTGTAGAAAGGATTCCATACAGACACTGCATATTCTAGCTGTGAACGAACAAGCGCTTTATATAAGCATACAAATGACGAGGTTCTCTTGAAGTCAAGGGTGGACCGCATGATAAAACCAAATAGCTGGAAAGCTTTGCTCACAATTTTGTTAATGTGTGAGTGTAGGCACAGTTTAGAGTCAAGTATAACACCGAGGTCGCGAATTAAATTCAGTTGAGATAGAGGCACGTGACAAAGGGTGTAGGCAAACTTAATAATATGCTTATTTTTAGTAAACGTCAGGCAGCTACACTTTGGTAAACTTAGTTTTAATTTGTTACTGTGGCAGTAGTGTGTAAGTCTTTCATTTAATTTGTCTACCATCTTTGTTTCATAACATTGTAACAGTTTGTGCCTATCTGACCTCCACAACCCACAAGGACCCCATCATTATGTTTTGTTGCTCCACATTGATATAATATTAAGTGTCCAACATTGTAGACATGGGCACGCCACGATAGCGGCGGTAAGTCCCCTCTTTGAGGAGTGGCTTGAGATGCGGCATGGCGTCCTCACCTTCCGCCTGACGTAGGTCCTCACCGGACACGGTTGTTTCGGGAGGTTCCTGTTTCGTATAAGGCGGGAGCAAACGCCCGGGTGCTTCCATTGCGAAGATCGCCCTGAGGACACGGTGGAGCATACGATGGCTGTCTGCCCGGCTTGGGCGGAGCACCGCCGTGTCCTCGTGGAGGCGATCGGCGGCGGCGATCTCTCGCGTCCAGCCCTGGTGCAGGCCATGGTACGGAGCGAGAGTGAATGGTTAGCCGTCACCTCCTTCTGCGAAGCAGTAATGCTCGCGAAGAGACGCCCTGGGCGTCGGGAATCCCAGGCTGATTCCCGGCCACCGTAGGCGCGGGCTTGCGGACGGCGAGTAATGGGTAGCTTGCTTTCCGGTAAGGACCAAGCCGAGGTCGGTCGACGGCGCGTTGTGTTCCACGCGCGCCTCAAAGAGATGTCAGCACCAAATGGGGGGGTCCGCAAGGGCCGATGCCTGCCAGGGGTGCGGGTTGTTCGAAAGAGATACCGCGGCCCCTGGCACACAGGCAACTGAGGGAACATGGGTGGGTTTTATTCAGTAAAAGTCTGACACGCCCTCCCACTCCACCCAGAGCGGGAGAAGTTATTTGATGATTTCCCATCCAAAAAAAAAACATTGTAGACAATTAAGGAATTTTTGTTCAGGTCGGACTGTGCCTACTTATTCTATAGATATACCTAATTTGGGTAGTGGGATTTGGGTAGTGGGGCTTGCACTAAATTGGTACGGAATTGTTGATGTTATAAGATTACCGACTCGCCAAAAGAATCACTTGGGTGCCGTGCGTTTGTCGCTTCATTTCGCAGTTTTACTTATGCAAATAAGTTTCGACAGCGGACAAAAACCTGCTGAAATGAGAGCGTTTGTTACGTTAACATAAGTAGTGTGGAGTTGCTGTCGACGCCACGATTTTTTTGGAATTAAGTATTTACTTTATAGTCGTTCTAACTACGTGCACCCGGATGATAGAAAGGAGGGCAGCACTGTGCTCGTGTTTACATCAGCTCTGCAATAATTAATTAAGATAAAAGTACCTATTAACAGTGTTTTAAGTATTCGAGTGCCATTTTCAGCAAGAACTATGAGTGATTGACTATATAAATAGTGAACTTTAGTGCAAATATACTACAGACGATACATTCTTGTGATAACAAATTTGTGCATAAACGGACCATTTGAACTTAACGTAAACCTTATGATCAAACATTTTCGAGTGAAACATAGTGTAAAGTGGAAAGACCATTCGAAAGTAAAATAAAATTTCAAGATAACACTGAAAAATAGAATTTTAAGAAAAATAACCTCAGAACAAAATCCAAAATTCATTCCAATTGCAAATCACGATCTATTAGCGCTTACAGCGGCATCTAGCGATATAAAACCCGAACCGTTCAACACCATCTAGTGTCAAAGATCTGCACTACTTTACTTATAACAACGATCTAATTAGGTACCGGTCATTTATGAGGACATTCTGAATCATTAAAAGGTGTTGTAGTTTCACTAATTACCGATAGAGGGAGTTACTAGTACGACAACAATCTACAGTCACGACAATATGGAAGATCTAACGAAACTTATTTTAGACATGAAATCTGAGCTACAACAAAAATTTGCCACTGTTGAAAATTCACTTACAAACCTGGAAGGAAAGATTACGAGTAATATAAATAATAATGTTAATGAAAAGTTCAATAAACTCGATAGTAACTTGAATACTTTAAATTCACAAATAGAAGAGCAAGAGTAAAGACTTGATGAAATAGAGAAGACTATAAGACAAAGAAATGTTGTCTTTTTTGGAGTAGAAGAGGGAGAAACGTCATACTTTCAGTTGGCAGAAAAAATTCTAAATATAATACAGGAAAAATTAAATATTAATATTCAGGAATTTGAAGTGGAATCAGTAAAGAGACTTGGTAAAAGAAACGAGAACAATAGACCAGAAGTTGTCGCGTTCACAACACTAGGAATGAAGATAAAAGTTTTAAAAAATAAACAAGAACTTGCAGGGTCCAATATGTACATTAAACATGAATTTCCAACCAAGGTATTAAAAATCCGAGAACAACTAAAACAACAACTGAAACTAGAAAAAGAAAAGGGAAATGAAGCCTTCATACACTACGATAAACTCATAGTCAAGCGAACTAATGAGAAGCCGAACAATACAAGAGCACCCTCAGGTTCTCCTCCGGAAACAGACAGTACGGATAGTATATCATTTAGCAGATCCAACCAAAAAAAGAAACTCAAAGCAAATAACCAAATTACTAGCTACATGAAACAGTGCGACAAAACAACAGATCAAACTAAAAACTACACTAATAACGCATGAAATTCACAGGCCCCCTCCGTCCTAAAAACACACCATGCAAAGCAAAAATCATTAACAAGATCTCCCAGTACGGCTGGTCCCCGCGGGAGTGATCGGCTGAAACCCTCTTTGCAATACAATGAAAGCGAAAGTAACAACACATCTTATCTAAATATATGCACACTTAACGTCCGATCCCTAGCAACCGATACGAGACAAACTGAACTACTACACGCCTTGAAGAATATAAATTGGGATATTTTAGGTCTTTCAGAAACGAGGCAAAAAGACTTTGAAATCCTAGAAAAAGACCAGCATATTTTTATGTATTCAGGAAACAAGAGTGGCTACAGCGGTGTTGGCTTTTTGTTGAAAGATTACATGAAAGTACACGTAATGGATTTAAAACCTATCTCAGATAGAATAGCTCGACTCGACTTAAATATAAATAACACTCAAATTAACATTATTCAAGTCTACTCCCCAACAGAAAAATCAAAAGATGAAGACATACAACTGTTCTACAAGGAACTAATCTTAGCTCTGTACAATACAGGCCCAAATACAATAATAATGGGAGATTTCAATGCCAAAATTGGAGCCGCCAAACCTGAGGACAGAGACGTTATGGGCCCTTGGGGTTACAATAGTAAGAGAAGCAAAAGAGGAAAATTACTCACCGAGTTCTGTATAGAACATCGGTTTCGTATTATGAATACCTATTTTAAAAAGAAACAGAAGCAAAAATGGACTTGGTGTTCCCCTGATGGTAAAACCTACAACGAGATTGACTATTTCATAACCAATAATAAAGACAGAGTAGTAGACATCAATATTATAAACACAACACACCCTACTAACCATAGACTGGTACGAGCAAAATATTCGATCAGGGTACAAGTGAAATCAAGAAAAGCTTTCAAAGGTACAGTCTGCACCTTGACACCATTTGAAAAAGAAGCACTCAAACACAAATTTATGGAGGCGTCCGCATCTTTGACTGATACTGTTAACGTACAGGAATCATACTCTTCCATCATAAAAACGATTAAGAGTGTGACTTCTTCGATAAAAAATAACTCTACGAAACCAACACCCAAACCAGATATTTCATATGATATTGCTCAACTTATAGAACGTAGAACATTCCTAAAAGACAAGAAAAATAAGACGAAAATAGAAAAGCAGGAACTTACCAAACTATATAAAACAATTAAGAGAAAGATAAAGAGAAAGAAACATAAAGATAGACTAAAAATAATCGAGGAAGAGCTAACCTTTAATAGCTCAGTCAAGAGAGGTCAACAGCGTTTAAATGATGCGCGAAAATGGATTCCTTCTCTAAAATCTAAAGACGGAAGAACTACTTTTAATAGAAAAGAGCTAGTGGAGACGGCTACAGAGTTCTACGAAGATTTATACCAACGCAGAGACGATTCCAATAATACTTTTACAACAATGAGACCCGATGAGGTAAACATAGAAGTGCCAACATTTATGGAAAGTGAAATAATTAATGCTATCTCCTCTCTTAAATCCTTAAAGAGCCCGGGAGAAGATAGTGTTACCAATGACGAACTTAAAACTCTAATTGAACCACTGTCTCCTATTATTACGAAATTGTTCAATAATATCTTAGCATATGAAAGCATACCTGCAGAATGAGAGACATCAGTCATAACACTGCTGTACAAGAAAGGAAATCCTGAGGAAATAGAAAATTATAGGCCTATAAGCTTATTGCAGACTACGTACAAAGTATTCACGCAAGTATTGCTTAAAAGAATGATGCCGACTTTAGAATTCAATCAACCTAAAGAACAAGCTGGTTTCCGCCCAAGGTTCTCTACAGTCGATCATATATTTACCGTAACACAAATCATCGAAAAGTACGAAGAATACGGGAAAAGGCTCTACATTGCTTTCGTTGATTATTCGAAAGCATTTGATTCAATAGGACACTTAGCTCTGTGGAAAGCCTTAGACCAACAAGGAGTGCCACAAAAGTACATTAAAATACTAAAGGAAATTTATAAAAGGGGTAAAGCCAAAGTTAATTTAGAGAGACAAGGAAGACCTTTCGAAGTAAAACGTGGTGTCCGACAAGGCGACCCGATATCACCGAACCTTTTTACTGCGCTCCTCGAGACCATTTTCCGCAACTTAGAATGGGACTCTATAGGGATCAACATTAATGGAGAAACATTGAACCACTTACGCTTCGCAGATGACATCGTACTAATCTGTGACAACCACAGACACCTAGAATACATGCTACAATCTTTAGATAAAGAGAGTAGAAAATGTGGATTGACTATGAATCTGGAGAAAACTCGCATAATGACCAACGGAGAAAATACACCTGTAAAAATATCATCTCAAGAAATAGAGTACGTGGAAGATTACGTTTATTTAGGACAGAGAATCACGTTCAAGGAGCAAACGGCAGGCGAAGTAGAGCGTAGAATAAAACTAGCTTGGAAGAGATATTGGTCACTGAAACATATTTTCAAATCCAAACTCCCAATCAAACTAAAGAAAAAAGCATTCGACACTGTCGTGTCTCCCACACTACTCTACGGATGCCAGAGCTGGGCACTAACAAAAGAAATTATACTGAAACTCCAAGTCTTCCAGCGGGCCGTCGAACGAAGTATGTTGGGATTAAAACTGAGAGACAGAATTCGAAACTCTCAAATCAGAACTAACACAGAACTGATAGATGTAGCAGACTTAGCTTGTAGGCTAAAATGGCGATGGGCAGGTCACGCGGCGCGCGCAGACGATGGGCGTTGGAGCGAGCGTGTATTGCACTGGTGGCCGCGCGGCGAGGCTCGCCGCCGCGGTCGCGCGAGTCGCTGGACCAACCTGGACCAGGACCGCCAAAGATAGGAAATTATGGAAATGCATGGAGGAGGCCTTTGCCCAAAACTGGGTACCCCAAAACTGAAATTCTGTTATAATCCTTAAGACTTACCTTATTTTTATTTTATTTTTATTTGAATTAAATTATGAAATTAAACTGTTATTTATCGTCCATATATTACTGAATCAATTGTTATTAATTACTTTTTATTATTTATATCTAATTAACATAATTTTAATCTATAATGAACATTTTTACAATTTTTACTTATTTACTCTTTTAATTAATGTATCAGCATGAACTAAAATAAGAAATTCTAAAACTATCAATATGAATATACAAATTCTAAATTAAATAAAAATGTATAATTGAGTCAAACGCTAGATAATTAGGTAATTAATAAAACATTTAATGTGATAATGACCTAAGTTTAATAACTATCATGTTATTTTAATTACATTTAGTTATTTTTAAGTTGCATGTTATTTTAATACTGCATGACATAATTACTTAAGGAATGTTGAAAGTGTAAACTGTATATTTTGGGAATTAAATGGCTTTATTATTATTATCTCCTTTATTCCTTTCAATATACATATAAATTACATTTTTAAATATTAGTATAAAATTATATAAAAACATTTAAAAATATAAAAAATAGTGGCCCACCGGTATCGGGAGCAAGGTCCAAGCTACCGGCGGTCAGGGCTCCAGAGAGAGGAACCTCCTGACAATGCGAGCCGTGTCCAGGAGTACCGCTTTCTGGATCAAGCCCTTGATCCAGCTGCCCAACGAGAGCCTCCTCAGATGTTGGTCGAGGCTCTTGGCTATCAAGCCATTGGCTGTAACGACTATCGGTACAATGATCGCTGAGTCCACATCCCACATGTCGACAACCTCGTGAGCCAAGTCAAGATACTTGATTTGTTTATCTTTCTCGGCTTTCACGAGGTTCCCGTCATGCGGGACCGTTATATCAACGATCATTGCACGCCGCTCTAGTCGATCCACCACCACTATATCAGGTTTATTGGCAACAATAGTCCTGTCAGTGATGATGGATCGATCCCAGTACAGTGTGACATGTCCATTTTCAAAAACTGGGTCGGGCACATACCTGTAGTACGGCACTTCTGATTCCACAAGATTGTATTTCAGAGCAAGTTGCTGGTGGATAATCCTGGCTACTAGGTTATGTCTATGCAAGTATTCTTCGTTAGCTAGACGAGAACACCCGGAGATTATGTGTCTGATTGATTCTCCCGGACGGTGACATGCCCGACAGATGTCAACCGTGCCATCTTTCACAATAAATCTCCGGTAATTGTTCGTCATCATAACTTCGTCCATAATTGCACAGACAAAACCTTCGGTTTCCCCAAATAGGTCACCGAAACGTAGCCAGGCTACGGACGCTAGAAGGTCTATATCGGGTCCATGTAGGGCCCGGAAAAAGCGTCCGTGAAGCTCCTTACTCTGCCATACCTCCATGCGATCTTTAGTGTCAAGCACTACAGGCTTGCGCCAGTTCTCTTTACCCAAGGAGAGCGGGGTGAGGCCCTTGTCCACCGCGACCACATCTCGATGCATCCCCACGTCGGTTTCTAGGAAATAATCCCTGAGACTGCATATCTCGCGATTGTGGAGAGTCTTAGCATTTAAAAAGCCTCGACCTCCACATTTTCGCGGGATATACAGTCTCATTACCGATGACCGTGGGTGATGCATTCGATATGCAGTCAGCAGCGTGCGGACCCTCCTATCTATGGCGTCGAGTTCGGTCTGAGTCCATTTGAGTATGCCGAAAGAGTACATCAAGACCGGCATGACCCAACCGTTGAAGGCACGCACCTTGTTTCCGCCTGATAAAAGACTATTAAATACTTTTTTCAGGCGGCCAAAGAAGCGTTCCTTCAACGATTGTTTCATGTCAGTAACATTGATGCCCAAAGCTTCCGACATACCCAAATACTTATAGGTTTCGGCTGCGGAGAGGGCTCGAAGTTTTATGGAATCCGAGAGTTGGGTTCCCACGGATTCCACAATCTCCCCTCGCTTTACATGCATGACCGCACATTTGTCCACACCAAAATCCATCCTAATGGCGCTACTGAAAGTTTCAGTTACTTTCAGTAGCTCCATTAGTTGCAAATTGTTGGGGGCAAAGAGTTTTAGGTCATCCATGTAGAGGAGGTGAGATATAACTTGACCACCTCTCCTCAGTCGATAGCCTATACCTGAATCCTCCAGCAGTGTGCTTAGAGGATTCAGGGCTAGGCAGAACCAAAGCGGACTCAAACTGTCGCCCTGAAATATGCCTCGCTCGATCCTTATCGGTTCGCTATTCCTCTGGATATTTCGACATCCTGGATATCGAAGGACCGTCCTCCATTGCCCCATACATGACATCAGGAAGGTGCGCAGAGTTGTATCTACTTTATGCAATTCCAGCACCCTCATGAGCCATGTATGTGGCACCGAGTCATAGGCCTTCTTGTAGTCTATCCAACATGTCGAAAGATCCTTTCGGGAACGACGAACCTGTTGGCTAATGGCCATATCAATGAGGAGCAGCTCCTTAGTACCGCGGGATCCGTTCCGACATCCATTTTGAGAGACAGACATGATTGAATTAGTGTCTACATGATTGTAAATCTTAGCTCTCAAAATGGATGTAAGAACCTTATAGACCGTCGGTAAACACGTGATCGGCCTATAATTTTTGGGTTCCGCGGTACTACCTGATTTATGGAGCAGGTGGGTAACTCCTGTCGTTAGGAACTGGGGTAGCGAACCAGACTCCAAAGCAGTCTGGTACTGAGCCGACAAGCGAGCGTGCGACCTTTGGAACCATTTAATCCAGAAGTTGTGCAGCCCGTCCGGCCCTGGAGACTTCCAATTGGGTAACGGACGGACTGCACGAGCTACATCTTGGGCAGATGGTAATAGCCCCCATTTCTGGTATTAGATCGCAGGCTCGCTCGACTTCCCGAGCCCAATCACCTTCGGTGTGACTGACAGGCACCGACCAGATACTACGCCAAAAAGAACACATAGCATCATCGTCTGGTAGGCGCGTGTCAGCCACACTTTGGTCCGGTCGCTCCCAAGCCCTATATACCCACCTTTCATCACTTTGAAAAGTGCGGTTCTGGGTGTATCGATCCACTCGCCACTTATACCTACGAATACGGTTTGCCCATGCATACACTTTCTGCTTCAGGAAGTCGATGCGCTCCGTGACACAAGACGTATAGTCTTGAGGACTGATATCAGTCCCCGAGAACGCCCGTCTCACAAAGCGCATCACTCTAGGGCGAGTATTGCCCTCCCTGAAGCAGATTAGTTTGCCAATGAGGGCTCTGGCCCCACCAATACGGCGTTCAATTCTGCACTGCCAAGCTGGTACGGCTGGTTTCGGTCGTGTAGCTCTTGAGTCATTGGCAAATTTGACGTGAGCTACACGACATGCCGCTACAGCCGCGCAGTACAAAATCGAATGAGTATCGGCGAGGTCTTCGCAGTCATCAAAAAAGTTTGACAACTGCGAATCCAGAGCTGCCACCAGCGCCCTATTTTTATTATGCATGGGCAAACGAGGTAAGCGTGGTCTAAGTTCGGGCGACATGAATCGATATTCCCGAATCGCACCGTCAAAAGCACTCCTCAATTCCTCATTGCACTGGGTACTTACGTTAGTAACCCTATCATCAGTCCCCTCGTCAGCTTGAGGCGCGTGGCTTGTGGTAAACCGTGGTGGTACCACAACTGTCTGCGGTGGCGGCGGGGGGACGATGACATGGCTATTCTGCATTTCAATTCGCAAGCGATCAAGTACAGTGTCATCCAACATATGGTTACGCTGGATGACCCGCACCTGATCCGATAGTCGTTGTGTCGAAACGTTGACAGTTGGTTCAAGCACCTGAAAAAGAGAGAGCATCCGAACACGGTACGCGGTCAGATTGTTTCCTCCCTCTGTAGCCCCATAGTATGAGCGCATGACGTTTTCGTTGATGGATTGTGTCCATCTCATGCGCTGCACACTTCCGCCGGGAGCTGGGACCCTATCAGAGGCCGGTGGGCCTCGAGGTCCTAAACCGTCCGGCGGCCGGCGTCCTCTTCGTCGACGAGCAGGTGGTGGCGTCGTGGGCGGAGAGAAATACTCGTCGCTCGAGCTCGACGCAACTACCGCGGCCAGTGTCATCACAGCGCCCGCAGTGGGGCTGGGTACCGGCGGCGGCGAGGCGGAGCTGAGCGGCGAGTCCGGAGGTGGTGGGCGTGCGTTTCTTGCGGCAGATCTTGTCAACATTTTACCATATTTTCTTAATCTTCTTCATAGTTGTTCGGAGGTGACATCTGTCATGTCACCTCCGATTCGGTATTTTTGATTATGCTTATTACATTTTCATATTTTACGGTCCTGTTTTTGGTTTTTCGATGTAATTTAGGTTTCTGGTTTGATTTGAAATTAAAAAACTCTTGTGAAATTGAGTAAAAATAATTTTAACTATTGAAATTGCAGAAAATTGAAAATTATTATTATTATTAACTACGTGCACCAATAACATACATCAACTCACGCCTTTTTCACGGGGGTAGGCAAGAACTACAGAACACTACCTGCTACGATCCTTATGTATACTCCTTTTGCCTTGTTTACACTCATGCTTATGGTCATATACGCACGCCAGTTGCTTAACCTGACCTTTCTGAAGAACAACACCAATCATTCAAAAATACCTAACTAAGTGCAATTTCGTTGGTGGTTAATTTTCTAATATTTATTAATGCTTTGGTGTATTCAACTATTACTACGTAAATATCCTAATAAAGTAGTAACTTATCAATTATATTTGTGTAGTGCTGCGTATACGAGTAAGATATTTTCACAACAGTCATAGCCGTTAGCTTTATCGTTATCGTGAAAAGTGGTTTTAATGAACTAATAAGACTTTTTCCCACAAACGACTACTGACTTTCTGCAAAGTCCGCTTGAACTTGATCAGTTGAAACTGTAAAATTAATTGAATTAAAAACGACTCGAGTGCTGCCTCGTTGGCCTGATCGCAAGCGCTACAGGTGCGCATGACGTCCTGGGCCTGATCGCAAGCGCTACTGCTGAGCATGAGGTCCTGGGTCCAATTCCCAGTTCAGACAAGTAGTTATTAGGTTTTTCGATCTGGATTTTTTGGTAGCAGCCCAGAGTTTGGATTTGTACCCGGTTAGCTGGTAGGCTCGCCCCGTATTACATGGTACTTAAACATAACTGGCGAAATGTGGGTATTTGTACCCGGTTAGCTGGTAGGCTCGCCCCGTATTACATGGTACTTAAACATAACTGGCGAAATGTGGGTATTTGTACCCGGTTAGCTGGTAGGCTCGCCCCGTATTACATGGTACTTAAACATAACTGGCGAAATGTGGGTATTTGTACCCGGTTAGCTGGTAGGCTCGCCCCGTATTACATGGTACTTAAACATAACTGGCGAAATGTGGGTAGGTATACTATAGGTACACCTCTGCTCAACCCTTCGGGGAAACAAAGCGTGATGATTAATTAGAAATGATAAATAAAACCTTAAAGCAAACGTAAAAAAAGTTAGTTCAAAAAAATATAAACCAACACCACTCCACTCCGTCCACTGTTTTATGAAGGAAAACTTTTTGCAGATGCGAGAGCGCTGAGCTCTAATGACGACGGGTCACCAGCCGCTCCGAATATCCCATAATGGACCATTGTGTGTACCGCTGTTCAATGATGGATGGCCGCAAATATTTAAAAAGAGAATACTTTTATTCGAGAAAGGATTTTGGAAGCAGTCTCATATTTTTGGAATACTTTCGATTACTTTGGTCGGGCGTGGACTCATCCTGATGATGCATTCTTGTGAGAGCAGTGGTGGCCCGAATTGCGGGTTGTAGGTCGTCGGTTTCGAACTCAGGCAGGCGCGGTTTTTTGTGTAATTTATTTCATCACCACTGTTCTCAAAACGGTGAAGGAAAACATAGTGAGATAACAAGCGTGAGCTCGAATAAAAAAAATATAACATGCGACATCTACAAACCCGCCCCGGGGCCCACGGGTGGGAATATTGTAGGCTGATAATGTGTGCGTTCTTGTTCATAATTATCTTTATTTATACTATCAGCCAGTCTTTGCTACAAACTGTCTCATTGGTTTGCCAAGAAACCCATTGGTTATTGGTATTAATAGACATAGTTTTCTCACAACCAGATAAGAACTTTACCTATTAAACTGAAATGAGCTTGTTTTATTTAAAAGCGGGTTTAGATAAAATCTTCAAAATTAGCTATTCCGGTAGGTAGCCTAATTAGATTATTGTTACCTCCTCCGCATCCGTTTGTGCAATGCGCTCCTGGAACTTGTCAATACAGTTGGTAATAGAACTAAAACAAATATTCAAAAACTGCATCAAATTAAGTCCTATATATGTCATTCCGAAGTTGTGATGGTCACATACAATAAGCACGAGCGTCAAACTCACGAAATTCCGTTTTCGTCGAGGTTAATGAGAAATGAGTAAAACCAGATGTTTTTCACATAAAAATATCATATTCTGAAAAATCTAGCAACAAGTTTGTCCGTCCGTTAAAAATTGTGCAACGAGGTTCTCTTTTAATTTAAAACCTTTTAAAATGTGGCATTCTTTCATAACGTCGGGGAATATTTTAAAACATATCAACATTATAGTTATTTGCATGTTTGTTTGTTTTTAAGAGTTATCCAATGATTTTTACAAACTAAAAAAATCTTATCTATTTTCGGCTTCTATGTTCTGCTGTGTGGTTTATTATTAACTGTATGTTCATCAATATTTTCATCTAAAAACTAAGACGTGTGACATCCAACCCACACCGAGTCCGCGTGGTGGGTTACGGCCCAGTCCCTCTCACTGGGTCGTTCAGAACTTGGTTCGTCCAGTGGTCGGGAAAGTTTCAGTACCACCCCGGAGTTTGATTTGCTCCCGGTTGATGGCAATAGGCGAGGTTTTTATCACATAAACGGACAAGTGTCTAGTTATTAATAAAATTGCCTTTCTATTGTTATCAGACTCAGGCCTTAGGCAGGAAGACCAGGGGATATGGGACTTAAACATAACTGCCGAAATGTACCAATATACGAGTACACCGGTATTGTAGGTGCACCGCTGCCTTACTCTTCGAGGATTAGGGAAAGGCGTGATGTTATATCACGTTATATTCAGAAGGCTCTAAGTATATCCAAGGATTAACCCCGCCTACCTTACAACAAAAAGCAAACACAAAGATATGCTCAGTCTCAAAATAAGTTAGCACGTATCGGTAATTCGTCTTCGAGAGTAGGTCGATTAGATTGAGGAGAGCAGGTTAATGTGCCCAATTCTGTACCAATGGGGAAGCAATTTGTCTCTTTAAAACACTTGCAATTTTAAAGCCTGTACGTGCTTGTGCTTTGTGTAGCTTTAGTGGGTTTTAGATTAGCCTCTTTGTGTTATTTTAATGCTTAGACTCGTAGGCCTCTGGGAACAACCCTTTAAATATCCTACAGCAGGGGTATTGACTTTCGCCAATTGTTATTTCCTTTGACCTGCCTGCATGTTCGCGACGATAGGTCGTGGTGGAGCAAAATGAAATATTGAGTGGACTGTATAACATGTGTATAAATGTATTTATATAAATAAGACGCGTAAGCGCAGCCGTGCGAAGAGGTGTGCAACAGCTGACTGGTGTGGCGCGGGGGCCCTCGCTCGGCCGTCGGCCGGCTGGCGAGCCGCTGTCCCCGCACCCCTGTTTCACTGCCGCTGGCGCGCGGCGATGTTGAGATGGTGGACTCAACACTGCAGATGTTGTGAGTAAATGCATTCCAAATGATCATCCTCGTGATAATCTATGGGAATCTTACTTCTTTATTATAATAATATTAGCATAGACCTTTTGTCCGCGGCGCAGAATACAATCGGATAAAAATTATAAAAACTATATTTTTGGCATCAGACTTCTTTCTATCTGTAGCAGATTTCAAACTGTAGATTTATGGACAATTTTCTGTTTTTTTAAGAAACTGGTCCTACTTGTTGACTGGCCTAAACTGTCCTCCCATACACTGTTATTTGAAACTTTTGTAAAAGCCAATTAAACGACCAATTGGAACCGTGCACCTAGTTTCATAAGTGCCCATGTAAACCATGCGAAATAAAATATTTTGATTTTGAAATGTACGGGTTTGATTCGGTTACTATTTTATTAAATGTATAGATTAGTGTCCGTGCACCGCACTGATTGGGATGTCTTGGACCGACAAGCAAGCGAACCGGCACCGTGACCGATCATTCGTTCCTACGTTCATATGTTCTTTTATACACTCACTCAAAACCCACCATCGTGGCATTAGCTTGTAAACCATATCTCTTGAAAATTATAATAAACACATTTAAAGTTGGAGTCAGATTATTATTCATCGAACCCTGAGTCGAAACATGGTGACCACGACGTGATTAAGCCATCAAGAAGATTCTGCGCAGCTATCGGCATATTTCAAATTGCATCGTCATTCGTCAGTACCGAAAGCGGACTTTGTACTCGACGCACACTGATTGGAAATACGTTGCCTAGCCGTTGAATTTAATCTTCAATTTGAACATCGTTGAAGAATCAAGTTTAAAAAGAGATTGGTTTCTATAACTTGAGGAGAAACCGCTAGATAATCTCGATATTGTGGACAGTCCATCTAATAGTGCCAAGGAAATACGATTGGAGCTAAAACTCATCGCCAGGAGATCATTCCAGAGGCAGCTTGTAGCCCAGCCGGTCAGCTATATTGTGAATTAGGAGCGCCGCAGCCAGGGAAGTCAGCCAGGGAAGTGATCCATCCTTTATTTCCTCTGTTATTTTCCCATATTGCCTGTCCTCTATTTGCTTGAAAATTGTGCTGATTTTCTTCATTATTCAACTTTATACGAATGTCAAACTAAATAGCTCATTCATCGTTAAAATATACCCCAAAATCATTTATAAGCCGCAAGCCGTGCAGCTCATTGATTTCACAGCCACGTGCGCATGCGCAAATTGCCAGTTCAAAGCTTAATCGCACATATTTCGAAAGATCTAAACCGTTATATTTCATATAAGTAATTAATGCCTATATAATTACACATTCCAGTGCATTCTGTGTGTGAGTGAAGTGTGTCCTTGATTGAGAAACGGACCAGCTGACGCTCGACGCCCATTGTTTTATGCAGCGCGTTATCTATCGCCAGACGCCAGCTGATCCATCAGCTGATTTGTCCCGTTACCTGTGATTGTGACTTTGAATCATCGACGCATACGCTGGATTGCAATTAAGTATAATTCATTTTTACATTGTTTTTGTGCGTTCAATTGTGTATTGCTGAATTTTAACTATGTCGCAAACGAGTACACGTGATACGCGTTCTAAATTGCCTGTAGAAGGTGTTAAAGTTCAAGTTCCTACTGCTAGTTACTCAAAAAATGATTTAAAGGATTTGATTACAAAGCGTAGTTCAGTCAAAGGTCGCGTAACTAAGTTCAGTAACTTTTTGAAAGAATTAACTTCATTAGAAAACCCTACCGATGCTGAAGTGCAAACTTTAGAAAATAGGTACGAAAGGTTTCGTGAATTGTTTATTTATTTTGAAGATCTGCAATCTGACATAGAATTATTAAATTCCTCTGAGCTAGAAAATGAACTTGATATTAGAGATGCCATAGAAGGTGATTTTAGTTCGCTGATTGCAAAGGCTAAATTATTTATAGATGCTAATCTTCCGAAACCTAGTAGAAGTCCTGATTCTTCTCATTCTTCTAAATGCTGCAGTAAAAAGCCAATGGGCTTCAAATTGCCTTTGATCAAAATAGCGACGTTTGATGGTAATTTCTTTAAATGGATGGAATTCCGTGATACATTTGTTTCCTTAATTCACAGCAATGACATAATTGAACCTATACACAAGTTTCATTACTTGAACTCTTATCTTGAGGGAGAGGCTTCCAATGTAATCAGTAACTTGTCTGTTTGTTCTGCAAATTACGAAGATGCCTGGAATCTCCTCTGCGAGAGGTACAACAATGTTAAACAGTTGAAAAGGAATCATTTTAATTCATTCTGTAATTTTCCACCTACCTCTCGAGATTCTGCCAAGTCTCTGCGATTTCTGATAGACCATGTCTCTAAAGGCTTACGTGCCTTGAAGACTTTGGGTGAGCCTACAGAGTGGTGGGGCGGTCTAGTAGTCCATTTGGCCTCGGCGAAGCTTGATAGCAGCACTATGTTCAAGTGGGAGGAATATACAAACACAATAGAAAATTCTCCTACATTACAGGAATTCTTTCAATTTCTCAAGAATCGAGCTAATATTTTAGAGGCTGTTCAAAGTAATAAATCTAATTTGAAAGGTGAAACAAATTCTTCTCCTTCTTATAAAGGTGTTAAGTCTCACACTAAATCTTTTGCTATTTCAGCTGATTCTGATGTGTCTTCTGACGCGTGCATCCTGTGCAAGGGTAGTCATCGTTTGTACGATTGTGCGTCTTTTTTGGCCAAGTCACCAGCAGATCGGGCCTCGGAGGTGATGAGATTGAAGCTGTGCCTAAATTGCTTGCGTAAAGGACACTCATCACGCCAATGCAGGTTAGGTCCATGTTCTACTTGTAATAGAAGGCACAACACCTTGTTGCATAGGGAACCGTCTCAGCCTGCGAGCACATCAAATGTTCACACGTCTGCATCCTCGACCGAATCTCCAGTCGAGCAAGTTTCAAGTGCTGCTACTGATGACGTAGTTAGCATGTCGGTCAAAGCCGACCATAGCGTGTTGTTGTCAACAGCTCTGGTTGATGTTTTAAATCCAGTGACGAATCAATACACAACAATTCGAGCTCTGCTAGACAGCGGGAGTCAGTCCTCTTTAATCACTGATAGTTTGAGCCATAAACTTCAGTTGACTCCTCAGCCAATCCAGGTCGATATTGTAGGAATAGGAAACATATCTACTTCTCAATCACTACAGAGATGTGTAGTGCAAATTAAATCAAAACACAATGATTTTAAAGTAAATGTGTCATGTTTGGTATTGCCTGAGTTAACAGGTAATTTACCTAAGAAAACATTTGATATTTCGCAAATCAACTTACCTCCTAATATTAAATTAGCCGATCCCACACTCAACCAAAGTGCTAAGGTTGATATGTTGATAGGTGTCGATTTGTTTTGGTCGGTTATAGAGGGTGAACAAATATCTCTTGGTCCCAATCAACCTATCATGCGTAGGTCGAAGTTAGGTTGGATTTTGGCAGGCCCACTGTATGTTCGAGATATTAGTAAGTCGCGAAACAAATCTATTAATTGTAATCATGTTGCCATCGATAGAACAGATAATTGTGTGTCAAATGAATCATTAGACAAAAGGTTAACCAAGTTCTGGGAGTTGGAACAAATTCCTCACTCAAACAATCATGAGACTGAGGAAGAGATAGCATGTGAGAATCATTTTGTTACCAATACAACCCGAAATAGTGAAGGCAGGTTTGTGGTTAAGTTTCCCCTTCATACGGAACCCAACTGTCTAGGCAGTTCATTCATAATGGCTAAAGGGCAATTTATCGCGTTAGAAAAACGTTTTAATAAAAATCCGGAACTGAAGGATATGTATTCAAAATTTATTCAGGAATATTCTGACCTAGGGCATTTATCGGAATCTAGTCTTTTAATTCCACAACAGTCATATTTCATTCCGCATCATGCAGTATTAAAACCGACTAGCGAGTCGACAAAATTACGTGTGGTATTCAATGGTAGTGCACCTACAACGTCAGGATATTCCATTAATGATCTGCAGTTAACCGGTCCAAATATACAAGATTCATTGTTAAATATTTTGCTTAGATTTCGCCAATACGTCTATGTTTTATCAGGCGATATAGAAAAAATGTACAGGCAGGTACTAATTCACGAAGATCATCGTAATTTGCAAATAATTTTATGGCGTAATTGTGATAGTGAGCCATTGAAGTCACTCAGATTGAACACGGTTACGTATGGATACACTAGTTCAAGTTTTTTAAGTACTCGTTGTTTATGGCAATTAGGCGAGGAATGTAGTGACCCTGAAATAAGGGCCATAATACAAAATGATTTTCTTGTGGATGATTTGTTGACAGGTTGCGATAGTGAAGCTGAATTGATTAAAATTAGGGCCGCAATAGAAAACGCTTTGTCAGCTGGTTGTTTTACACTGCGTAAATATAGGTCGAATTCACGCTCCTTAGTTTCTGAATCCCAAAATGTACAACGCAATCTGATAATCAGCTCATCATCACACACGTTAGGAGTGGGGTGGAACCCTAATGAGGATTACATTCATTTCCCCACAAATTATGAAAATAGAAGTGAGACACCTACTAAAAGATCCATATTATCTGATTCATGTAAAGTTTTCGATCCTCTCGGTCTATTAAGTTTGTTCACTATCAAACCTAAAATATTAATTCAACAGTTATGGGTGCAAAAGATAAACTGGGATGAACCAGTGCCTAACGATATACTTAAATCATGGCAATCTTTCATAAATAATATGTCCAATATTCGCAATCTATTCATTCCCCGTCATGTGTTATGTAACAATCCGGTTTTGATAGAAATGCATTGTTTTTGTGATGCGTCTACGACCGCCTATGCGGCATGTGTTTACTTGAGATCAACAAATAGTCCAGGTGACGTCACAGTGCGATTGTTGTGTGCTAAGGCTCGTGTTGCGTCGGTGAAGCCGACTACGGTGCCCAGGCTTGAGTTGTGTGCGTGCTTGCTGGGAGCTCAGCTCGCCGCGGCCGTATGTCGCGCACTGCGATGTGTTATCTCTCGAAAGATATTTTGGACTGACTCATCTATCGCGCTAGCATGGTTAGGGGCCAGGTACGATAAATTAAAAACTTTTGTTGCTAACAGAGTGTGCAGTATCTTAGAGCTTACCGAAGGCTCGGAATGGCATCATGTGTCTACCACGCTCAACCCGGCAGACTTGGCATCAAGGGGAGTAGATGCAAATAAAACTAATAATTTAGACTTATGGTGGAACGGTCCTTCGTATTTACTTATGTCGGATACGTTTTGGCCTGCAAATAATAAAATGATAAATAATATTAGTGACTTACCTGAGATAAAATGAAATGTATGTACAAATAATGATAGTGAAACAAATAAATTAATTAACTTCGATAAATACTCTAAGTTTTCTAGATTACAACGTTCTTTTGCTTATGTACTTCGATTCACATATAATTGTAAACAATTTAATAATAAAATTACGGGTGTTTTACAGCCTGATGAACTTAAGGCTTCGTTAGAAGGGCTAGTTCGTCTTGTTCAAGAGGAACTTTATAGTTCAGAATTGAAAATGCTTCGTTCTGAAAAGACACTAAGTCCTAAAAATCCATTGTTAGCTTTAAGTCCTTTCTTAGATAGTAAAAATATTATGAGAGTCGGAGGCCGTCTAAAATATTCGTCTTACTCATTTGAGAAGCGTCATCCAATGTTGTTGCATGCTAAGCATAAACTTGTGAAATTGTTGTTTCAGCATGAGCATTTGCGTCTTTTCCATGCTGGTCCTCAGCTACTTCTTGCATCCATTCGCGAATTCGTCTGGCCCATTGCTGGCAGAGATCTCGCGCGAACCACTGCAAGGCAGTGCATTATTTGTAGGAAGGCTAGCGGGAAAACGTTAACTCCCATGATGGGTTCCTTACCTGAACAGCGTGTGAATCCCGACTTCCCATTTGCTAGCGCTGGTGTCGACTTCGCTGGCCCATTTTTGATAACAGATAGGAAGGGGAGAGGATGTAAAATTACAAAATGTTACCTTTGCATTTTTGTCTGTCTACGACTTAAATGCTTACATCTCGAAGCTGTGAGTGAGCTTTCGAAAGATGCTTTTATACTTTCGTTGCGTCGTTTTATCGCTCGCAGAGGAAAACCTACGGAAATATTCTGCGACAATGGCCGCAATTTTGTTGCTGCGGACAAGGAAATTAAGGACTTGATCTCAAGGCATGCTGATGATATTGCAGGCTTTGCTTCGGGTGAGGGTATCAAGTTTAAATTTCAACCAGCGTATGCGCCCCATTTTGGAGGCTTATGGGAGGCTGGCGTGAAATCTGCCAAGTTTCACTTGAAAAGGGTTTTAGGTAATGCACATTTGACATTTGAGGAGTTAGCCACTTTGTTCAGTCAAATCGAGGCTATCCTTAACAGCCGCCCTTTATATCCCTTATCCTCCTGTCCTGATGATCCTCAGTCCTTATCTCCGGGTCACTTCCTGATCGGACGACCGCTAACTTCGATGCCGTCCCCTAATCTGGACAACTTAAGTCTCAACAGATTGGACCGTTTTCAGCGACTGGAACAGCTGCGCCAAGGATTTTGGAGACGCTGGCAGCTAGAATATTTAGCTGAGCTGCAACAGAGGCAGAAGTGGAGAGTTCCCACTCGACCGCTACAAGCTGGCGATTTGGTATTGCTGAAGGAAGAAAATGCTCCACCCATGTCTTGGAAATTAGGCCGTATTCAGTCTCTGTTCCCAGGAAAGGATGGAGTCGCTCGAGTTGCCGAAATCAAGACAACTCCCAGCACTTACCGAAGAGGTGTGAAATACCTATGTCCCCTGCTGGATGCTACAGAGGATGCTTCGTTGGAGTCAGGAGCTTCCAAGGCCCCGGAGAATGTCCGTGCACCGCACTGATTGGGATGTCTTGGACCGACAAGCAAGCGAACCGGCACCGTGACCGATCATTCGTTCCTACGTTCATATGTTCTTTTATACACTCACTCAAAACCCACCATCGTGGCATTAGCTTGTAAACCATATCTCTTGAAAATTATAATAAACACATTTAAAGTTGGAGTCAGATTATTATTCATCGAACCCTGAGTCGAAACAATTAGTATAGTCGAAGTGGAAAAAGTCAGGTTCCTTCTATGAACAAAACCACTGAATCTTGCACGTCAGTGCGCACTGACAATGGTCAATCCGAACCTCAACAACCGGATTTTCATATAAATTGTATTGCCACAGCTTCCTGCGGTCCGGACCGGTAGAACAACAAGCAAATAATGGAGACAAAGCCTCAAGTTATAGGATTATAGATAGGGGACGTTGCTGGCGTCCGATTCGTAATCTGAACACAAATCTGTGCACAAATCAATCAGTGATTTAGTAGTCCTCATCATCACCTACCTAGCCATTTAGTAGTCCTCATCATCACCTACCTAGCCATTTAGTAGTCCTCATCATCACCTACCTAGCCATTTAGTAGTCCTCATCATCACCTACCTAGCCATTTAGTAGTCCTCATCATCACCTACCTAGCCATTTAGTAGTCCTCATCATCACCTACCTAGCCATTTAGTAGTCCTCATCATCACCTACCTAGCCATTTAGTAGTCCTCATCATCACCTACCTAGCCATTTAGTAGTCCTCATCATCACCTACCTAGCCATTTAGTAGTCCTCATCATCACCTACCTAGCCATTTAGTAGTCCTCATCATCACCTACCTAGCCATTTAGTAGTCCTCATCATCACCTACCTAGCCATTTAGTAGTCCTCATCATCACCTACCTAGCCATTTCCCAACTATTTTGGGTCGGTTTCTAGTCTAATCGTATGCAGGTGAGTAACAGTATCTAACCTCCACAACCCAGTTACTGGGTAATACGATACCCCTTGATAAGACTGGTTGTCAGACTTTCTGGCTTCTAACGAAAGTCCTCTGGACATGTAATGAGTCCTGACACGAATCATTATCTGTCAAATAAATCTGTGTTCTCAGTTTTTTTTATTTTTGCCATGCATCTAACGCCTATTATTTATTCTCAGTATCACTAGGGCTGCAAATTTATTTTGTAGGTATTCTAGGACGACAATTATTGGACACAATCGTGATGCATGGCGATAAAACTGTGACTTCAAATTAAGATTCGGGACAGTTTCAAGTTAAATTGTCTAGTGTTTTGGCGCTAATTTAATCAAAATCTCTTACAACCCATCAGTGGCGAAAGCACCTTATAGCACGATTCCTACCAGATTCTCTTCTGAGATTCGCATCAGCAACTAGTATAAATGTAATACATTACTACATGAAATCGAATGCCAAAGATCAGACAGACACTATCAGGCGGAAATTCTTTTTTCCCAACTTGTCCTTTATTTGTTTTATCGAACGGGAAGAAAATTTCCATCTCTTCAAATGGATGCCTCCGTTCGGAATTATTTTCCGGATTTCTGTTATTTCATCGTACGCCACTTGGGTTACAAAAAGTTTTTGGCGCAGAGCAATTTTGTTAAGCAGTTTTTTGGAAGGATTGCAAGAAGTTGCCTTTCCATATTTTGTTCGAGTTTCGTGGAATATTTTTATGAGATTTGGGAAAGTGAAATATTTTGTGGTGGCTGAGAGTTTGTTTTGATTTTGCTACATGCGTTAGGAGAGGATCCTTTCCAATGATAAGTGTAACGAAGTGTGGTTTCTATTAGAAGACTATCAACATAACCATTCTGAAAATATTACATCTGTCTTTTTGGATTAAGTAGTTTTGGCCAGTGGCTGCGCCCATACTACCGGGATAAAGGTATGATATGTTATTATGTTAATCCAGGTTATAAACTATCAGTATGCCAAATTGTTATCTAAGTCTGTTCAGTCGTTTTTGCATGAAAGAGTAACAAAGATCTATTCATTCATCCACACAAACTTTCACATCTATAATATTAGTAGGATTGTAGCTGTTAAGATTTGACCTTGACACACTTTCTTAGAAATCGTTCTTTTCCTGTTCGTTTTCGTCACAAAGCTTATTATAATCTTACAAAACCCAAAACCCCTAAGTCCCCACTATCACTTTAACTAAGGCACCGAGCCTCACATATAGATGTAACAGGATATTACCCTAAATCCTCGCAGGGCCCATTAGACTGGACAAACGGGATTAATTAGGGATCCCACTTGGCAACTACCGACCTACTTAAACATAAGGCTGTCTCACAAATTAGTAGAGGTATCGATATCGGAAGTGTAAGTGCTGGGCGGCTTTAAAGAGAATGTGTGATGTAGTTTAGATTTAGTTGATATTTTTGGCGGTACTGGGGACTGAGTACCTACTGGAAAATAAAAAAATTGAATAATAATAACATGTTTGGTCACTGTTACAATGATTACCCTAAAACTATAAAGCTATTTATTTTATCAGTAGGTAACTATCTAAACAGTCAGTTTATTTGGACGATGGTCCTCAAACTAGGTAGTTCGTTACTTTTATTTTGGGGACTGAATTAACGCACTCTTTATATTAACAATCCAGTAATTTTAAAAAGTTTTGCTCGGATTTTTCTTCTATTAAATTTACAGTAGCAGCCTGGAGCTCATACTTATGCCTAATAATAGCATATTGGTTATAAGCCCTACCTAATACCTACATAAACTTATGACAAAATTAACATAATTGCCGAAATGTGAGAGAACCATTTGAAATAGGCTCTTGTATGCAATTACACGAATGTTAAGTCACTAACAGGTATTTTTTTTCAAACTGTATTGTCCTACTGATTCGCAAAGGTCCTCTCCACAGCTTTCTATTATTTTTTGAGTGTTGCCTTCTCCAGCCAATCTCCACAGATTTAGTATAATTATGTTCCAAATACCACAAATATATGTCTTCTTCTGATTCGTGTCGCTAGCACGACTGTTATAAAATTTGGTTTGCCCAAAACTTCACCACTTCCACGGCGTTATCGTTGGCAACGCAGAGGTCACCTTGACTACATGTTTTGGGGTACAGAAGGAGGTGGAGCATAGTTTGTGACACAGCTTCACATCCTCTCTCTGCTGCCGTACCGTCGAGGTAGACTTTACGAGGTAAGTCTTACACCTTCCCACTTAGGTTATAGGATAATGGCATGCAAACAACAAACTCTTTTCTCGAAAACCCAAAACTGTTCCTTAATGTCTGTCATTGTCACAAATAAGTAAAATTAGCTTACGCTATTGAGATCCTCAGTATTGTCATAAAAATAAGCAACGTTGGCAAGTAAAACTGTGCATTGAACAAAGCAACGAGGCTCTAAAGGTGCAGGAAACCAACGTTTTTAACCATACATGTAACGGAGAACATTTTAGTTCTAAATCAAAATATTTTAAATGTAACAGTTATGGTCACAAACAAAACGAATGTCCTAAACGTATGAAATCAAATAATACGGTTGTTAAAAATGAACCGTTAGGGTCGGAACCGTCTTCTTCCAATCGGGTTACGAGTAGACCTGAGCCATGTAGTTTCTGCAAAAAGATGGGGCATATAGTAGAGGATTGTTTTGCAAAGCAGCGCAGTGAATCACGCGGCAAATCGAATGTTAACTTTTGTCATGAGATTCAAGATGATTATCAACGGAACGATATAGCGTCTGTAGTAATTCAAGGTGTACCCGTAGATATCCTTATAGACAGTGGCTTGCAGATTTCTTTAATTGCAGAATCAGTTGTGAAACATTTTCAGTGTACCCAGACACCATCTTTTTGTACTTTGCGTGGTATCGGCAGCCAAGAAGTTGAGTCTAGCTTTTCTACAACGAGTTCCCTGAAATTTCCCTTGAAGTGGATTTCCATGTGGTCCCTGATTGCTATTTGACTATCCCAGTTATCTTAGGTACAGATGTCCTCAACAGAGATGGTGTAGTCTACACTCGAACACGCGGTGTGCATCGCCTTACGCGATCAAAGTCAGTTCTTAATGTGCATTCGGGCGTGCGTGACCAGATAAATACGGTTGTTAACGGTGATGATAAAAGACGTTTACTGAATATTATCGAAGAGTTTTCTGAATTTCTTGTTACTGGTACCGCTACTACGACCGTGAAAACTGGATCTATGCACATTCGATTGCACAACGAGACCCCTATAGTATATAGACCTTACAAAATGTCATATCATGAAAAGATTCGCGTCCGGGAAATAATTAGGGACCTGCTCGATAAAGGGATAATTAGGGAGTCCGAATCAGAGTTTTCCAGCCCTATTTTGCTAGTCAAGAAAAAAGACTGTAGCGACAGGATGTGTGTCGATTTTCGGGCGCTGAACGCGAACACAGTGAAGGATCGTTATCCATTGCCACTTATTGAAGACCACATTGATCGTTTGGGCAAAGCCAAATACTTCACAAGCCTAGATATGGCTACAGGCTTCCTTCAGGTGCCGATAGATAACGACTCAATTCGCTACACTGGCTTTGTGACGCCCGAGGGTCACTTTGAGTACTTGAAGATGCCGTACGGACTCGCCAATGCACCTGTCGTTTATTAGCGCATAATATCTGATACTCTCCGTCCTTTCATCGACGCTAGCAAGGCTTTAGTGTACATCGACGACGTCTTAATACCAAGTAAGACAATAGACGAGGGACTACAGATGCTCCACGAAGTACTACGGACTTTGACCACTGCAGGTTTCTCTATCAATTTAAAGAAATGCACATTTTTGGTTAGAGAAGTAGATTATTTGGGGCGTACGATCAGTTATGGTCAGGTTAATCCAAGTCGGCATAAAATTGAAGCATTGGTTAAGGCCAGAACACCTAGCAATGTGAAGGAGGTAAGACAGTTTCTCGGTCTAGCTGGGTATTTCCGGCGGTACATTCCCGGCTACTCTCTCAAAACGGCTTGCATTGCCGATTTACTTCGCAAGGGTGTGCAATTTCAGTGGACTGAGGAGCACGAACGGGTTCGTATAGATATTACTGAGCGGTTAACTAACGAACCTGTGCTGGCTATTTATGACCCATTGTTAGCCACAGAAGTGCACACTGATGCGTAGTCGCGAGGTTATGGTGCTGTTTTACTGCAAACCGATGCCGAAGGGCGCAAACGACCTGTTGCGTACTTCAGCAAAGTCACACAGGGATCGGAGCCACGTTATTATTCATATGAATTGGAAACGTTGGCTGTGCTTAAGGCGTTGCAACATTTTAGGCATTATTTGATTGGTAATAAGTTTAAAGTTGTAACAGATTGCAACGCCTTGAAACTAACCCAACACAAAAAGGATCTACTGCCTAGGGTAGCTAGGTGGTGGATGCATCTACAAGATTACGATTTCGAACTGGAGTATCGTAAGGGGACTGCGCTATCACACGCGGATTACTTGAGCCGCAATGCGATAAATATGTGCCAAATACCAAAGCCACATAACTGGGCCCAGATAGCGCAGGCCGCTGACGAAGAAACTCGATCGCTTTTGCAAAAGTTGAGTGACGGTGAGCTTGATTCGAACCGTTATATAAAACGTAATGATGTTCTATATTACAAACTTGATGTAGTTGGAAAACAACCCCGGTTTTTATGTTACATCCCTAAAGGTTACCGCCTAAGTTTATTGCGAATCTTTCACGATGAACATCAACATATCGGTACGGAGAAAACGACTGATTTAATACTCCGTCACTTTTGGTTTCCGGGATTAAGACAATTTGTTAGAAAATACATTAAACACTGTATTGTTTGCTTATCGCACAAAAAGGCACCACGTCAACCTTTGCAGCCTATTAACTCGTGGCAAAAACCTAGTGTTCCTTTTGACACGGTGCATACCGACGTCTTAGGGCCACTCCCAGACTCAAATAGCTATAAATTTGTTATTTTAATAATAGACGCTTTTACCAAATTTTGCTTATTGTATCCGATTTTTAGACAAGATACTAATGAACTAAAACGCGTTTTATAAAACGCTTTTTCATTATTTGGTACTCCTCGTTTAATTGTATCAGATCGAGGACGAATGTATGAGAGCTCATCATTTTGTAATTGGATCAGAAACTTAGGTTGTGAGATTCATTTTATAACTGCAGAGATGCATCAAAGTAATGGGCAGGTTGAGAGGTACTGTCGCACCGTCATGAACATGATTCGAGTGGAAACAAACTTCCGACAGGAAAGTTGGTCTAGTATTCTGTGGAAGTTACAGCTCAACCTGAATATTACCTTATAGAAATCTACCCAATGTTCACCTTTAAATTTATTAATTGGCAGTGATAGTGCAACGCCTGTCATACGATCCGTGGTTCGCGATGTCGCATATGAAGCGGCCAGTCCGAACCGAGAATCTCTGCGAGAGCTTGAGCGGCAGCGCGCTAGCGGGCTGCTTGAAGAGAACCGAGCGCAGCAGGTTGCTCGCGTGAACGAGCGCCGCAGTGTGCCCCAGCCCTTCTGCATCGGTGACCGGGTATTTGTGAGGAAGACAAGCCAGTCTACCGGCAAGTAAGACTCCGGGATGCGCGGCCCCTACTTTGTTACGAAAATACTGCCGGAAGGTCGATATGAGCTTCGACTAGTCAGTGGGTCGTATGGTAAGAGTACCCAAGCTGCGGCTCAACACATGATATTGTGGCGAGGAGAGTGGACCCCCGATGTGTGCGCGGCATTCTTTGAATGTGAGTATGAGTATGCGGTTTAGCTATGAATGGTGCGCATCCCGAGGGCTCTGCGCGTATTAATTTATAACCCTCTGATAGCCTAGTTGTGTTACCGCTTATTGCTGCGCTGTTGTTTTGGCACCCTGAGGGCTCTGCCTGTGGTACATCCTGAGGGCTCTGTACTTGATGAAATCTGGTACCCTGAGGGCTCTGTTAGTCATACATCCCGAGGGCTCTGTATGGTAACTAGTAACCTGAGGGCTCTGCTAGTGTTTAAAGTGTCTATTTTTATGTTTTACATCCTAGGCCCCGTTTAACATAAAAATAAACCGTTCTTTTTAGATTCTTGCTGTCATCTCATATAAGTTGATGAAGGTTTTTATGGTTTTTTTATTCTAACGCAAACAATGTTGCCTATAGGTGCCGCCGACGAGGTGGAAGACGACTTCTTGGATTCCGAAGGAAGCGCAGAGGTAAACATACAAGAAGTACAAGCAGAGGTCCACACTCAACCATCACGACCACGTCGAACGCTGCCTGAAGATACTGCGGTTGAGGACGAGGCGACTTCAGGAACGGCCGAATTAGCTGAAGAATAGGCCCCAGGGGGCGTGGCTTTAGCTGTGACGTCAGAATGGCGTGATGGTGGCACGAGACGGAGAGGGGAGCGCAAGCGGACGAGCGGGGACACCGGCAGGCATCGGTCCTTTTTCTACCTGCGACCATTAGATCGGACGGACGCTCACTAGCATTATTCAATTACAGTTTAATTAATTTTAGTACTTAGAATATTTGATATTTTGTAATCATTTTAATAAATGTTTTTGGTGTAGTGAATCTTTTTTTTAAGCAATAACAGTCTAAAACGCTAATTATACCATATTTTTTATTAATGTTTTTCTCATATAATATTGAATGTTAATTACGAGTACTTACCTAATAGAATCATGTTCTTCTAACTGAACAGACAGCTGTGCTGCTGGGGAGTTTGTTCCGCCATTTCTTCTTCCCAGCTATAGCACTAGGAAGTGGTGAAGGGTGGGCTTTTTTGGGGACTATCTTATATAATTTTGACGTTCAAAAAGTGCTGACTCTCAGCCTAGTTTGAATAAATTACTTTTCATTTTATCGTGTGGAAACCAGCATGGCTTATGAATGAATGAATGAAATGCACCGATCTCAGCGTGGCTTTCTTCCCTGTATTGTGTTTTATACAAGGTGTAACCGAATATACGCAAGTCCTTTGCTTGAGTCAAAGAGAATTGGATCTTATTTCAAGGGAAAGAGACTCAGTTTTAAATGCATAAATTAGTGCAAGGGTTTTTTTTTGGGTGGGAAATCATCAAATAACTGCTCCCGCTCTGGGTGGAGCGGGAGGGCGTGTCAGACTTTTACTGACTAAAACCCACCCGTGTTCCCTCAGTTGCCTATGTGCCAGGGGCTGCGGTATCTCTTTCGAACAACCCGCACCCCTGGCAGGCATCGGCCCTTGCGGACCCCCCCCCATTTGCTGCTGACATCTCTTTGAGGCGCGCGTGGAACACAACGTCCTTACCGGACAGCGAGCTACCCATTACTCACCGTCCGCAAGCCCGCGCCTACGGTGGCCGGGAATCAGCCTGGGATTCCCGACGCCCAGGGCGTCTCCCGCGGTGACTCCGGCCGTGAGGGCGCATATACTGCCTCTCCCTCACGTGCGCCGCCTCCCTCTGCACGAGCCTTACTGCTTCGCAGAAGGAGGTGACTGCTAACCATTCACTCTCGCTCCGTACCATGACCTGCACCAGGGCCGGACGCGAGAGATCGCCACCGCCGATCGCCTCCACGAGGACACGGCGGTGCTCCGCCCAAGCCGGGCAGACCGCCACCGTATGCTCCACTGTGTCCTCAGGGCGATCTTCACAATGGAAACAACCGGGCGTTTCCTCCCGCCTTATTCGAAACAGTAACCTCCCGAAACAACCGTGTCCGGTGAGGACCTGCGTCAGGCGGAAGGTGAGGACGCCATGCCGCTTCTCAAGCCACTCCTCAAAGAGGGGACTTACCGCCGCTATCGTGGCGTGCCCATTAGTGCAAGGGTCAAAATGATTTTCTCTAACTGTTCGTTTTAAGATAAATTTTTAGTCGTTATATTATACTTTTAGCTCAATACTCTAATTGGGGTGTTTGAGGTCTTGCGTTAGTTATGTTACACGTTGTATAGTTACTCGATTTCACAAGAAGCTACACAGAGGCACACACACAAAAACACGGCTTGATTTCGAAGCCAGACGGGTAAGTCAACATCTGGTGCGCGCGAGCAAAGACGACCGCTTGCGACAAGGGCTCAACTCGGACCGTGTGGAAACCAGTATGTCTTAGAATCGAAAATTCAAAGACATGTTACATTCACTAATCCGCACTGGGCCCGCGTAGTGGTTTAGGCCCAGTGCCTCTCGCAGAGAGAAGGTCTGTCTTCCAGCAGTGGGGACATTAAAGGCTGATTATGCTATTACAAATGTGATGTTAGGTTACACTGCACGTTTAGCATCTTTATCCTAATGTAATAAAAACTGCCCCCATACTCAGCAAGCGACCGATACACTTCATCTTCCCCATTTCATTACAGTAAGGAAATGATTTTATAAATAATCGCACTAGGCGAGGGTGTAATTGAAAAGCGAATATACATCAGTTGTAAGAAATATAAATAACCTCAGATCTGCGGAAGTGTAGACAGGAATACGGAATTTTAAAACTGCATGCACGGATGGTAAAGGGTTGTTTGGACGCGTTAGTTTACTTGCATGATTAGAATTAGTCTGGGAGTGCTTACTCATTTTTGTTGCAAGTATTTTTGTTTACCTAAGTTTTTAACACTAAAAAACTACTTTCCTGTTTCTTTATCTTGTTTGGCTTGTTTTCTACGGCAAAATTCGGCACATCATTATTTGTGGCCGTAAAAACTGTTTAGAGCCGACAATTCAAATCAAACAATGACAGACTATAAGGAATAGTTTTAGGAAGGTAGTTTAGGAAGAAAAGAGTATGTTATTTATGTGCCATTTTCCTATCATAACATGTTCATCTTGTGTAAACAGGAGTCAAGGGTTTAAGCTGAAAACCAGCGCTTAGCAAACCGCTAGGGGGACCTAAGCATAATGCTGACGTTTATACCTTTTGCTTCCGGTATTATAGTTGTGTGTATAAGTGTGTCTAATACTACTACTACTAGCTGTAATACTGGAGACAATAAACGCTATTTTATGCATTTTGTCGCTTTTATACATATAATCACGATGTACGAGTAGGCTATAGAAGTTTAAATGCAAGAAAGTTTATTTATTTAATACTTCGCGCACAGAAATGTACAAGGGCCGACTTAATGCCAAAGGCATTTTCTACCAGTCGACAATCGACATAAAATACCACCTACTCGTAAATTCAAACGCAGCACCATCCCGAACCATAGGGAACCCACGGGAAATGTGGTTTTATGCGGACGCTACACAAATAAACTGGTTTTAAGAAATCCCCAAGTCTCGGTGAAACTTGTACGGTACGTAAAATGGTTCGGAATTCTGTTGGAACTGAGTTGCATTCTCTGAACTTGGACAAAACATTGATGTTGATCTTCTGTACGGATGGGGAATAATTAATTTTCGATTACATGATCTTTGCGTTTTGAGTTAGTTGGAGAGAATGGAGGAATGCACGAGAACTTGGTACTTGTGTGGGATTTTATTTAGGGTTCGGAAAGAAATCCAACAGTATCTGGGTGTTAATATGAGACATCAAGCTATGACATAAGGTATCAGTGACACAGACTCGATGTTATTTGTAACTTTATAAGTATGTATGTTAAAAAAATGCACCAAATAATTATGAAAGATGCCCATAGCCAATAAATAGGTGGTGGTTGTTTTATTATTTAATATTATTAAAGTATATGATCATCGTTTATTATCATTTAGTTTATTGATCTGTTGTTGCTAATTACACTACTTCTTTACTGTAAGCAAGAATCAAGGGTTTGAGCTGAAAACCAGCGCTTGGCAACCCGCTAAGGGGACCTCAGCATAAATGCTGACGCTTAAACCTTTTGCTTCCGGTACTATACTTTTGGGTACGTAGGTACTACAATCTGTAATACTGGAGACAGTAAATGTTGTTCTATTCCATTCTTATATCATATTTGCGACCTGGATCAGCATTTTGGCAGCTAAATTAACACATACTTATCACCGCAGTGTCGCGCTAGTAATGTGTTCGCATGCTGATGAGGAACGCAATCGATCGGATGATTGAAACTTGTTAAATCATGAACAGATTCAACCACATTTGTTAGGTCTTTCTCTATATTGACAGGCCATTCGGTAGCCGATCATTGTCGAACGTGGGCCCGAGTGATAGAGTACCAACGCATAAATAAGGCATTCGCACTTTGTTTCTGCACTTGTCGAGTCTGAGATGGTGGAAATAAACCGACTCAATGCGAATGATGTCTGATACGAATCTCGCCTTGAACATGAGAAAGGTGTGAATCGATTGTATCAAGAGTGTTATGTTTGTTAAACTTTACGGGAGATTCAGAATAAATCGTTTGGCTTACATAATCGGGTCGTACGAATTAACTCGTCCGAATCGGGCAAATCGACACTTTTATATAATATAATTATAGTTTTCTATTAGGCGACTCGCATGAAGTCAATTTAATTTTGGGTAAATTGACAACTCCAGAAATAAGTAGTAGGCAATCAGAACGTTTTGAATTTTATGCAAAAAGGTCACTGAAAAACAACAATAAAGTGCATGAAATTCAAATCGTTCCAATTTCCTAATCATAATAGGGGTTGAACACAGACATATAAAATAGTAGCAGACCAAACATTCGTTAAAAATTGCGTACCCATTACGCACACATAGAGAGTGTGACGATACAGGGCCGGACTAGGGCCGGTTGCCGGTATTATATAACGATATTGAAACGACCGATAAATCTTACTGAAAATCTGCGAAAATCAATATTCTCTGGGTAAATGAAGTGTAGATTACTTATCAATAAAGTCTTAACGAATATAACCACCCATCTGTTCCCGTGGTTACTGTAAAAGGCAACTAAGGTAATATTTTAAGAGGACGGTGGGCGGCAGTCCTTTAGAAAGAAAAGAAAGAACCACCTCCTTTTAACGGTATATTTATACACAGACCGTTGACGGGCATCAGTATCGGATAAAAGAACTCTCCCTGCAGTCATTAACCCGCATGCCCAGCTTGGTGGGACCTAGAGTTAAGGTGTTGGTATGCCTGAAAGCTAGCTTATAAATATATCAGGAATTTTGAAATAAAACAATGAATTTAATGAATATTTACATATTTATTTTTTACTTTTTTAAAACTTTATTTATTTATATATTCTTTGTTGTACACTACAAAAATACAATAAACAAAAAAATACACATAGGCGGCCTTATCGCTTTCCGCGATCTCATCCAGGCAACCATGGAATGGACAGTGATTAGCCTGTACATAAAATGGTGACGTTGTTGGTGCAAATAATGTGTTTACAATATTCTAAAATAGATACATAGATATATACATATCCTAAATAATAGATACATAAATACATATGTACATACAAAATTTAAAACGAACGAAAGTAAAAGCCTTTACAGAGATTATTACAGTTTGGTACGAGAACAAGATCACAACGACAAGTAATGTTCTTTATTTTCATAATTTAAAAACTACTGGTCGTAAAATAATAATATGTACAGGTATAAAAAAAAATCATAGGGCATCAAATAATACGTCCGCATCGTTGTCGATGGGAAAAGTGACCAACAAAGGCTGGCAGCATTGCCACGTGGTATGGCAATGCTGATTCTTTGGCTGAAAAATAGGCCAGCCCTTTGGTCACGTGAAGAGTCGATCAACCGCTTGGAAATGTCTCGGAAAACTAAGTTGCCACTCGGACCCCATGGTCCTAGTTTCAACCCCAAACAGCTCGAACATATAGGTTCCAATAAGATTGGAATATTTGCGCCATTTGAGGTTCAGTTTCAATCCTGGAGTTTCATGTTTTTAAATCCATGCATTCCGTAAACTTACATCCTTTGGAAACCTGGAAAAATATTAGTAAGCTCAATTATTACCTGCTGAATGAAATGTTAAAATTATGTGAGTAGCCTATATCGATTTATGTCCACCATCGTTCATGTTATCCATCACACAGACAGGGTAACATAACCGGCTAATGAGACACAATTGATTTTCTATTGTAACGTATCACATGTGTACGCGCCGGGCCGGAGCGATTCTATATACACTGGCAATCTGGACTCTGCAGTATTTTCAAACTATGTCACCAAAAAATTTTTAAATATCGTAGAGTAAACCGAGTCTCTATTTGATAATTCCATGATAGGTAAATATTTTCCATACAATAAAAAAAATCGTCTTTGTTGCCAAATCCGTCCCTGACTTCACAGCATAATAAAAAAAACTTACCGATGAAAGGTCAATCCAGGTGTTTTGTGGTAGCTAGCACTGTCACACTGGTACGCACAGCACTTTACCATTTTATTTTTGTGTAATTGTCCCAAACAATTAATTTTTCAAGTAATATTTCGCGGTTGAAACATAGAACGCGATTGAGGATAAATCTGCTTATCAATATGGCGGCGCGGGACAGACGGGCTACGCGTCAAATTTTGTCTATGTGTGAGTCAGTGTGACAACAGGTGACAGAACGAGATACAGCTTACGACTTGTCGCTTAGCAAAAAAAGGATAGAGAATCAAATCCATCGACTATGGATTAATGTTTGGTCTGCTACTGTTTTATATGTCTGTGGGGTTGAAGTAGGAAATTGCCGTTGTATAGTAATAGATACTTCGAATTGACATAAAATCTTCATGGTGTTAGATTTTCGTGTGAAACATTTTTCACTTGATACCTATGAGGTTCTTCTTTTAAAAAATGTGCAACATTCGATTTTCGACTTTCAACTGTTTTTTTATTCAGCTTAGACATAAAGATGGATACTTCGAAAATCCGAGTAATTTTAGTTTTGACTTAGTTTTTTTTTTCAACGTTGCGTTTGGAGAGGGGACTGCTAATGAACGCACCGTGCGTTTTTGGTTTAAACGATTTCGTAATGGAAACTTCGACTTGAAGAACGAACCACCACGTGAGGGAGAGGCAGTATATGCGCCCTCACGGCCGTAGTCGCCGCGGGAGAAGCCCTGGGCGTCGGGAATCCCAGGCTGATTCCCGGCCACCGTAGGCGCGGGCTTGCGGACGGTGAGTAATGGGTAGCTCGCTGTCCGGTAAGGACCAAGCCCGGGTCGACGGCGCGTTGTGTTCCACGCGCGCCTCAAAGAGATGTCAGCACCAAAGGGTGGGGTCCGCAAGGGCCGATGCCTGCCAGGGGTGCGGGTTGTTCGAAAGAGATACCGTCGCCCCTAGCACACAGGCAACTGAGGGAACACGGGTGGGTTTTAGTCAGTAAAAGTCTGACACGCCCTCCTGCTCCACCCAGAGCGGGAGAAGTTATTTGATGATTTCCCATCCTCAAAAAAAAAAAAAAAAAAGAACGAACCACGAGGTAAACCGCCCACACAGGTGAATAACGCTGAATTGAAGGAGATGGTAGAAGCCGATCCGAGTCAAACTACCCAGGAATTAGCGGCATAGGTTTAACGTTACCCTATCTATAATATTGACTCATTTGCATCAAATCAATAAGATAAAAAATATGAAAAATGGGTGCCTCATGATTTGACTGATCTGCAGAAAGAAATGCCTGTTGAAACTTGTGTTGCCTTGTTGAATCGGTACAGAAATGAAGGAATATCTGATCGAATTGTGACATGTGACGAAAAGTGGATTGTTTACGATAACAGAAGCGAAAAATGCAATGGCTGACCCCAGGTTAAACGCCGCAACAGTGCCCTAAAGCAAAGCTTACCAATAAAAAGGTAATGGTAACTGTTTGGTGGTCTTTTCATGGTGTTATTCACTATAGCTTTCTCAGGTTTGGTCAGCCAATAAACGTAGATGTTTACTATGCCGAATTTGAACAATGATGGTGAAACTGGCAGTGAAACAGCCCCGACTCGTGAATCGATCTTCACCATTATTGCTCCATGATAACGTAAGACCTCACACTGCACGAGAAACCGTTTAACTCTACAGGAGCTGTAGTTAGAAACTACACGTCATCCTCCGTACTCGCCAGACCTTGCTCCAACGGCTACCATTTCTTTCGTGATTTGGACAATTTTCTACGTGATGAAAAATTTCTTCCCAGGAGGCAGTACAAAATACTTTCACACAGTTTGTCGAATCTAGATCCTCAGAGCTATATCGTAAAGGCATAAATAAACTTCCGTTTAGATGGCACTAGTGTATAGATAATAAGAGTAAATATTTTGATTTTATAAATATGTTATAACATATTTATAAAATCAAAATATTTACTCACTTAGAAAAAAACGAGTTTCAATTTTCAGTACATTAATCAGCAATTTCATACTTTAACTCCTAATATTTCTGGAGTTCTAGATTTGCTTGCAAATAAATTAACTTCATGCGGATCGCCTATAGCAACTAATATATTATTTAAACGGGTCAATTCATCCTGTTCGGGCGTGTAAATTCGTGCGAATCGACTAATAAGCCATTAGTTTTTTTTTTTCGGTGGGAAATCATCAAATAATTTCTAATTTCTCTCGCTCTGGGTGGAGCAGGAAGGCGTGTCAGACTTTTACTGACTAAAAAACCACCCGTGTTCCCTCAGTTGCCTGTATGCCAGGTGCCGCTCTCTCTTTCGAACAACCCGCACCCCTGGCAGGCATCGGCCCTTGCGGACCCCACCAGTTGGTGCTGACATCTCTTTGAGGCGCGCGTGGACCACAACGCAACGTTGACCCGGGCTTGGTCCTACGTAAGCATAAGGTTCACGTTCAATTGGGAAAATTTGACAGTTTAGGATAGTTCGATGTGCTTGCGTCTGAACTCCGATTTGAAGGGTGCTGGTGTCCTGTAGGTACATGAGACATTGACAACTTTGTCTCTGATGAGGTAACGTGATATCTCTAGTAACGCAGATGAGGCATAGGTGTACTTACGACAACATAGAATATTATTCGGGGTGTAAGAGGGAGCACACAAAAACCGGACTCCCCAAATGTCAACCTCACCTGCGCGAGGTACACCCTGCCACTGACAGACGAGGCGCTTGCGACCGACCGATGGCGGTATAACTATCCAACAAGCCAATCTAAATTCTCCAGAGCGATAACGGGCAGCAGCGTCATCGCTGCGAAAGGACTGGCTCTACGGTCACCAACCCGCATGCCCAGTTTGGTGACTATGGGCATCAAACCTCCCATGGATAAAGTGCCAAAACTACGGCCCCCAGTTCCCGGTGGCCCCGCTATTCCTGGCCAAGGTAGCGGTCACGGTAACGGCAAGACGGGGAGTGCGAAGAATCCGGGTTATGACAGGCTACCAACGACGACTACATCTGGCTACGTACAATGGACGTTCGATGAGGCTGGACCATCACCTCGCTGAACTTGAGGTAGAGTTAGGTCGCATTAACTGGCATATACTGGGGTTATCTGAAGTCCGAAGACAGGGGGAGCATACGATAACCCTGGAGTCAGGCGGCCTATTCTACTTCCGCGAGGGTGATCAGCTCTCCCAAGGCGGTGTCAGCTTCTTGGTCAACAAAGAAACCACAGGCATTGTTGACGAGAGAGCCGACGAGGTGGTCAAAGCGCTACGTGACGTATCCCGCAGACTTTTCCCGTCGCTGCGAAAAAGTAAGGTGTCTAAACTTTCCTCGGAGACTCTCGGACTTATGAGGGAAAGACGAGAAGTGCCATCCACGCAGCCGTCTTCGTCAGAGAAGAGGGCCTTAAACCTAAAAATAAGAAAGCTGACGCGACGCGATCTTCGGTGCTCCAACACCCGCGACATTAAGGTTGCGATTGAGCAAAACCGAGGGTCGAAAGTGTTCGCTTAGTAATTAGGGAGGTCCCATCTGACGAAACTAAGAACTGCAGATGGCAGAATCGTGACTTCAAAGTCCGAGATACTCGAGGAATTCTATTCTTCAAAAAAGGTGACAAAACCTTGCTGAAGAACTATAGACCCATCTCACTTCTGAGCCACGTCTACAAGCTGTTCTCGAGGGTCGTCACGAATCGTTTCGCCAGAAGACTTGACGAGTTCCAGCCGCACAAACAAGCCGGTTTTTGAAAAGGCTTCAGCACCGTAGACCACATTCATACTGTTCGTAAAATTGTACAGAATACTGAAGAGTACAACCAACCGCTGTGTTTGGCATTTGTGGACTACGAGAAAGCCTTCGATTCCATCGATATATGGGTAGTTCTGGTCTCTCTGCAACGATGTCGAATTGACTGGCGCTATATCGAGGTGTTGAGATGCTTGTATGACGCTGGTACGATGACTGTCTAGATCCAGGATAAGGAAACATGCCCCATCCAACTGCTCAGAGGGGTGCGACAGGGGGATGTTATATCCCCGAAACTGTTCACCAACACGTTGGAGGACATCTTTAAGACGTTGGACTGGACAGGGTATCAATATTAACGGCGAATACATCTCACACCTTCGGTTTGCCGATGACATCGTCATAATGGCAGAGACACTGGAACAGTTAGACCAGATGCTGCACAGCCTAAACGGAGCCTCTCGGCGGGTTGGCCTCGGCATGAATTTGGACAAGACGAAAGTCATGTGCAATTCTCACGTCTTGCCGAGTCCAATCCACATCGAAGGGTCGCTTCTCGAAGTTGTAAAGGAGTATGTCTACCTAGGGAAAGTCATACAGGTCGGTAGACACAACTTTGAGAAAGAAGCCGACAGGAGGATCCGGTTGGGTTGGGCATCGTTTGGGAAATTACGTCAAGTCTTTTCGTCGCCTATTCCGCAATGCTTGAAGACTAAGGTTTCCAACCAGTGCGTCCTACCCGTAATGACATACGGTGCCGAAACGTGGACACTGACAGTTGGGCTGGTCCACAAATTTAAGGTCGCTCAGCGCGCTATGGAGTGGGCTATGCTCGGAGTTTCTTTGAAGGATAAAATCAGAAATGAAATTATCCGGAAAAGAACCGGAGTCACCGACATAGCTTGTAGAGTAAGCAAGCTGAAGTGGCAGTGGGCTGGCCATGTTTGTCGAAGGACTGATGGACGGTGGAGCAGACGAGTCCTGAAGTAGAGACCGCGTATCGGCAAACGTAGTGTGGGACGGCCCCCAGCTAGATGGACCGACGACCTTAAAAAGGTGGCTGGGACAGACTGGATGCGGAAGGGGGAGGATAGAGTGTTGTGGCGCAGCCTGGGAGAGACCTATGTCCAGCAGTGGACTGGGATAGACTGAATCGATTGATTGATTGAGAATATTATTGCATCGAAGATCTTTAACGCAGCTTGCGGTACGAGGAAACTTAATTTGTAAAACGAAAAAGCGTTATGCTCTATGAACTACATTCCTGATGGGGGTCACTCAAATGCCACACATGTTTTGCATGTATTCAGCAGCACATTCAAAAACATCACAAACAATTGGCATCACAAACTTAAACTAATTGACAAACAAGATCAATACACAGTTAACACTTCAAAAGCAAATAAAAAGAAATACAAATAAAACAATGGGGGTTCCCTATCCATTTGCATAAAATTTTAAGACCTAATATAACTTAGCATAATTTTGTTTGGCATAATTATATTTTCGCATAATATAATTACGCATAACAGCTTACGCATAATTTTTTTAAGCATAATTTCTCTAACCATAATAATTAAGCATAATATTCTAAAGCATAAATTTATTAAGCATAAAGTTCTAAAGCATAACTTTTCTCACCCAAGCACACGGTCAGAGTGTCGTCTTAGGGGCACTATGAAAAAAATACTTAGAAAATTTCGCGGTACCAATTTCGAGGTAGCGTAGTTGGTCACAGTTCTAACCTAACCTATGGATATCTTTGCAGGTACACACCGCTATACATAAAATTAAAGAAGACGCTTTAATTACTAACGTTATGCTAATAGTCATTAGGCCTACTAACGTTATGCGAATCAAATTTATGCCAAAACAAATTAGTCTTTAAGATGATTATGCCAACATAAAATGTATGCCTAAAAAAATTATGCCGAAATATTATTATGGCAAAACAAATTGTGCCAAAATCGTTATGCCGAAGTATATTAGGACAAAGAACATTATGCGAAAAGAAGGGATCCCAAAAAAACGAGGTATAAATGGAAAAATAATGGATACAAGTTCTTTTTCGCACTTTGTTTTGTCAAATAGGAAAATATTATTTATTCAATTTTTTTTAACGATAAGTTACTATGTACACATAGTAATTTATTATTTAGGGCATTTTTTTTTTAATTTTCGTTAATAATTAAATTAATAATAAGTAATTAATTAGTAATTTATTGTTGCTACAGGCATTGTTTGCCAAAATAATAACATCTGAGCTCTTCTTATTTTGTAACTGGTGAATAAATTACAATTCTAACAATGTATGTACAAAGTTCGTTAACTTTGAAACCGATGCGAGCTGCATACTTGGAAATCCACAAATGCTGATCAACTTCGGAGTAATTCTGAATTATTAATTTTGTATACGTTCTGGTGTCAGCGAAGTATGATGGGTAATTTAGAAGTCTTGGGAGATAACTTTGCTTGATTATGTTTATATTTTGAAGAACAATATGACGGCAATGAATGGAGCTATACATATTGGGCGTGGTACTATCTTTGAACTATTGTTTCTTTTGTTTTAACATCTGTTAGTATCTAATTTTTTTAGTCTTGACTTTAGGGAAAGTAAAGTAAGGCATTTCATTTGCAGTGGGAGCTCATGCAAGCCTTTCAGATAAGCTTAGATTCATGCTGGTACTTATCTACTCGTACCGAATTATAAATATATTTTTTTGCAGCTATAGAAAATAATTACTAAAATGTAATAAAGTCAAAGCATTTATTTCAAATGGACACATAAAAGGCACTTTTAAACGTCAAAATGTACATTTAAATAGAATTGATTCTAGTTGCCCCTTCCAAAATGTAGTTTCTTAAGGTGTAGGGTGCATCCCTAACATAAGTATTGTCAATGCAAATGTAAAATGCATAAAATGTCAGTGAATGCTGAATGGGATGAATCTAAATAAAAATGCAAGTTGTCCGACTCAAACCACGTCTAATTGAACAATAAATGTAATATACATGAAATGCATAGAATAATGCAATGTGTCAATTTAAACTATCAATGCACCGCCAAATGTAGTTCGCGTCCAAAGTGCAAATACGCGAGCCTACTGCCTAACTTAGTGCATTAAAAATATTTTAAAACCCATGAACGTGCACCGTACATATTGCCACGATAGAGAAAGAGAATAACTAATTATAACTATCCCAAAATATGTAAAGAATAATTAAATAAAACTGTAAAAAACAACGTAAAAATGCAGGACTCTAATGTAAATATAATTGATCTATGACTAATATGAAAAATGTAACCTAAAGTCTATAAATAGAATGTCACCATAATAATACATAAACACCCATCACTATGTTTTTCAGTGTCAAATTTCACTTCACTTGAGGTAGGGTTAAAACACGACACTTTGTTCACTTTTGAGTTCCGTTTGTCGATCTTGCTGTTCCTGTCCTCGACGTCATGATCTTATTCTTGTCTGCTTCTGGTAATATCTTACCTTTGCTCATTTCCTTTTTTTACTTTAACTCAAATATTCCACAAAACGGCGAACCAAATAAACGTACACAGCAGCACGATGATTCGCCTGGTAATGTAGTATTTTCTAATGCAACAAATTGTCGGCAGTGCGATATTCCGTCTCTTTCTCGTAATCAAGGACATTTTTCGGTAACCGGTATAAAAACGGTAACCTAAATAGAGGTAACATGTTTGTTTTTCTTGGTTACCCAGATAGCGGTAACCGTAAGTCTTCGAAATTCTTCAATACCTGTACCGTAGTTTATAAAGGTCTTCGGTCCCTGCCTACAAGTAGTTGTTCCGGGTCTAGCTGTTTGTGTATGTGAGTTTAAATGTTTGTAAACGCACCCACAATACAGGAGAAATTCCTAGTGAGGGACAAAGTTTTTATGAACAAAAAAAAAATGCTTGTTTACAAAGTGAACCTACTTTAAATGTGAGTTTTACATTTTCTTTCATTTAATTGCAATATATCACAAGGTATTTTGTTATTAATAAAAACAACAACACATATATTTTAATATCAGTTGCCTGTTTTTAAACTCTATGAATTAATACTCTACGATACCTCATTACTAGATCTCGCTTCTTCATAAAATTGGAACAACCAACAAATTGCCTTTTTCCAAATATCTATTACTACTGTATTATATATATTATTATACTATACGTCGCTTACAATTCAAACTGATCACAAGGAAAATTACTCGTTCGCAACATGATCTTTATCTGTCTAATTTATTGTAAAGGATAACCATTAGTGTGTGGTATTGGCAGACGGGTACCTAAGGGGAATTGACTTGAAAGGTTACGATCATATTGCCAGTTTATCCCAGTCGAGATCTGTGCCCTAAGCTACCATTTCTTATATTATGGTGGGTGCGTTAGGATTATACAGATTCGTAGTTCAGTCTTTCAGACACAAATCTGTGACGTGGGAGATAAAATAGGTACTGTAAAGGTTTCTTGCTTATCGAATGCAGCCTTTATGTAAATACAGGCAGGTAATGAAATGGCTTTGTCACATTTGGACTGTCAAGAAGAGGATTCTAGATTCTATCCTTCAAATAGAATAGGGTTTGTTCCTGAAGAAAATATATTCCTTGTATTAGGCGCGGCTATATATGTATAGAGCTCATTTCTAAAAATATACGTGGAGTCCCACGAGTTTCAATGCTATTAAGTATTTTATTTATAGTTAGATACCCAAGGTACCTGGGAATTCACCAGAATTCCCACAGTACCGACTTACGTACGTAATCCACTTGCATACCTAAAACCACGCCTTCTTCCAATGGGAGTAGGCAGAAATAACAGAACGCAACCTGCTAAGTCCCTACTAAGCACATACCTGCTAAGTACATACTTCTAAGACAGACAGACACAAACAACAGACGGATAGATAGACTAAGATTTAAACAGCAATAACAGAGTTTATAATTAATACAATGTATAAAACTCGACGTACTCAAAAAATCATTAAGTAAATCTGAAAAGTATTTTTGAGGAGCTATTGACATTTTATGGGACCCTAGGGTTCCGGACATTTGGAAGGCGTACGAGGGGTGAAAGCCAGCTCGCAGAGACCCGTTTTCAAAATCACCAACCGACGGTTATCCTTGTTCGTACTATGCAAGTGCACCCATTTTTGTTTTTTACGTGGTTATTTATCCACTGTATGTAATTTTTATAAAAATATTTTAAAATTTATTTAATAAGGATAAAGACTAAATAAAGGAAGTAATAATATTATGCCCAATATTATGCCCCCTCAAATCCAACCTTACGTGCAAGCTGAATACCTAGCTACGTGGGGTGCGGACTCGGGTACTGTACAATTATTATTTGTTACAGTCGCGAATCTTATTTTGTTCAACTTACAGCCAAAATCCTAATTTGCGGGTCAGTGTCACTGATCTGCAGAGGATTTTACGCGCTAATTCCGTTTAACTCTGACCACACAATGAATTCAAAGTCGCATTTCATCCCGCATTCCGCGCGGACGAGCCCTGCTGAGGAAAAAATACTAGTTTATATTTTCAATGATATAAATGAAAGGCTTTCGAGAGTAACAAAAGGCTACGTCTTACGCTTTACAACAGCAGTGTGTATTATAAAATCCATAGAAAATAACGTTTTCAAACTGAACGAAACAAAGCTCTTAAGCCGCTTACGGGGCGATGCAAGCAGCTCAGACCTCCATTTCGTTCTTTAATAGTCGATTGGGGAGAAAGAATCCAATAAACGAACGACTAAAAATGAAAAATATTTTTTTGATATACTTATCACGTGTAGATGTGGGTAAGACTCTGTAAATATAAATTGTTGCTTTCTTGAACGGAATGAAATCACGTTGTTGTAAAAAAAAGATTCCAAATAGAATGTTCATTACGCAAGAGCGTCGTCAGAAGCCCAAAAGTCTGACAACAGTCTTACCAGGGAGTATCGTGCTACCCAGTTCCTGGGTTGTTGAGGTCAGATAGGCGGTCGCCCCATGTAAAATAGTACCGACCCCAATATCGTTGAGAAAAGGCTGGACAGATGACGATCATGACTACGAATCGAAGGAGTAGGACCAATATTGTATTGTAGCTCCTAAAGACCACACCTGGAGTTACGTCATTCAGATCTTTAATCAGCCTATAATGTTCCCACTGCTGGGTCACAGGCCTCCTCTCTATGAGATGGACTGGGCCGTAGTTCACCACGCGGGCCCAGTGCAGGTTGGTAGATGTCACATGTCTTCGAATTTTTGGTTCTAGGACACGCCGGTTTTCTCAAGATGTTTTCATTCACCTTTTTGAGAGTGGTCATAAAATAATTTACTCAAAATAAAGTGCCTGTATGGGTTCGAACTTACGACCTGCAACTCAAATCGCGGCCGCTAGGTACCACTGGGTCAACACTGGCTTATTATACTTCGGGTCTCAACCGAAGACGATTACAAATTTACTTTCAGCAGTACAAGAGTTGTCTTATACTTGTAGACAGCACGTTCTAACGTGCTGTATTTGCCACACTTTTAGATACTCATAGATTAAAAAAAAAAAAAAACGATGACGTAGTGTCCTGTCTCGCTCCAACGGCACGCGGCGCTGTTGCTCCCGCTCTTTATTCATTACGTGTTTTCGTGTTGTCGGAGTCATATTGCAAAATTATTATCGTTTTTATTCGTTATTTAGTTTTATATAGGAACATCAAAGTTTAAGAATGGGAAAACGAAAGCGTTCGTGATCGAAGGATAGTGATGGTTATTATCGTAGTAGCGTATTTCCCTTTCCGTGTTCAACTGGCGACACCGCGCGGTCTCGCGAAATCCACACGCTTTTGTTTTACTACGGAATCCTACGATCCCGTGTTCAATTCGCGTCAACTGAGCACGCCTTTGTGATTAAGTGGCGCTGGGTAAGGTTTAACAAAATCGTGTGCAGTTGAACTGAACACTTTTTTGACTTGACTCTTAGACTGTTTGAGTCTTCAAAAGCGTGTTGAATCAGCGACGGTATTGTTCTATAGCTTATTATTTTCCGAGTGACTAATAACTTAAAAGGCGACTAAATGTTTGCAACAAATAAAATAACTTGCCAGCGATTAAATATTTTCGCGACTATTATATTATGTAAGTTACAAAATTAAAGGTGTTATAAAAACTAAAAACTAGCAGCTGCGTTTAGGTAGCAAATAAACTATACCAGTCAAATAAAATATTAGGCGAGGAGCTATAAATAATGACTTGGCGACTAATAATGTTAGTAGGGTGGCAAAGATAATATATTACCAGTCTAGTTAGAGTAGGTTATTATTAATTTTTTAATGGTTAGGTTAGGTTAGGTTAAAACTGTGACTTCCTAGGCACGAGCCGAGCGAGCGAAGCGAGCGGTGCCGCGGCAGCGGCCGGCGAGTGCCAGAAACGACTAGATTATATAGAAAATCTAAACCTGCCCTAATAATACAATAATAATATATTATTTAAATTAAAATAGATTTATTTGCTACCTAAACGCAGCTGCTAGTTTTTAGTTTTTATAACACCTTTAATTTTGTAACTTACATAATATAATAGTCGCGAAAATATTTAATCGCTGGCAAGTTATTTTATTTGTTGCAAACATTTAGTCGCCTTTTAAGTTATTAGTCACTCGGAAAATAATAAGCTATAGAACAATACCGTCGCTGATTCAACACGCTTTTGAAGACTCAAACAGTCTAAGAGTCAAGTCAAAAAAGTGTTCAGTTCAACTGCACACGATTTTGTTAAACCTTACCCAGCGCCACTTAATCACAAAGGCGTGCTCAGTTGACGCGAATTGAACACGGGATCGTAGGATTCAGTAGTAAAACAAAAGCGTGTGGATTTCGCGAGACCGGTGTCGCCAGTTGAACACGGAAAGGGAAATACGCATCGTAGTATGCGAAAAAAGGTAAAAAAACTCGAGCGAAAACTGTAAAGATACTGACGAAGTAGTTCGTCATCTTCGGAGCGTTCTAATTTTGAAATTTTATCTTGTGATGAACGCGCAACTGCAGAGAATGTTGGATGTCTGGATGAACAAGGTATATTCTACAGAGTTAATTACTTAATATTAATCATCTTATTTATACGAATGTGACCCAATCAATTTTCCTTCAACACATTTTAAAATATTTTTTTGGTGTACCCTCATTTAATAACTGAGAAAAAGGATAATGATAACGTTATTTATTTATTATCACGTTATATTATGCCTGTAATACCCGAAGGGGCAAGCAGAACTGTGTAGTAGCTACTAAGATTCATGATGAAATAAGAAAATGCCGATCTGGGACTGGAGACCAACACCAGTCGTTGGTAGTCTTGCTTGTGATAACCTGACCAACGAACCATGGTTACAAAATTATTATTACGCTAATATTGTTTGGTTATAATGAAATAGTAATCAATATAAATCCATCTCCACGTATATCGTGTTGAAGATACGACTGTTACGAATCAATTTGAATATTTCCTCCACGTAAATCGTGTAGAGGACAATACAATTCTCCACGTAAATCGTGTCGAAGATCTTAAGTACCTACCTGCTTTGGTTTAGGAACTTGGTGAGTGAGTACCTACTATAGTCTGATAACTTTTATTCCTTTTTTAATCGTGTAGAGATAACACACATTTATCCAAACGCCATGTGAATCATGTTGAGATCCTAATTGTCTTTCTCCGCGTAAATCGCGTTGAGTTTTATAGCCATCAAAATCCTATGACGATGCTCAATTACAGGTGAAGAAATCCCGAACGTAGAAGATCATTTGAAGGAATCGGATATACATGAGATACTGGCACAATTGCTGAGGAAGCGATTACTTCAGTCCCCAGGGAGGCAGAGAAAACTGAAGAGGTACTTGACCCTGAAATTTTAATGATGTTAGATGAAGATCCATCTATCCAGAAGGAACATGGGGAGGATTTGCATAAAGATATTGCTGCCAGATGGGAACATGTTTTAAGGAATGGGTTAACAAAAGAAAACAAATTGGAATTGATGAAACAATACCTACCGGCAGAAAACTGTAGTAGTATGAAGGTACCGAAACTTAACCTAAAAATTGAGGCAGCCTTGTCAGCCCTTAATATTAAAAAAAGATCTGTTTAGCCAATACAAGCAGAATCAAATATCAAGCTGCTTAACAGCTATAGGTATAGTCCTTAATTGGGCTGTGTCCGCTTTAAAGACACTTTACCGCAAGCACAGGAAATAATAAAATTAAGTGATGCTGGACGACTCCTGTGTGACTGTTATTACAGAGAGTCACAGTCGAGGCGATATGCCATCATTAACAATTTGAATAAGGAAACTCGAGAAATCGTGAAGAACATAAAGATCGATCAATACTTATTCGGCTTCAAACTTTCTGAACATCTCAAATCGGCAAAACCAATTTCTCAATCCGGTATAGAGATGAAGACTACTCAGCGCACTCCGTATAAGCCTCCAACAACACAATACCCAAGAGGGACTTTAAACGCGACGGGGTTCCGCGAGCAGCAGCCGGCCAGCCGCGTCGGAACCCCGCCCCATGGAGGCCAGCAGCAGCGCCGCGGGGTTGCCGCCCAGACTCGTACCGCCAGAATCGGACCAGCTCGGCGCGCCAGAGGTTCAGGAAGCGCTGACATCATTAACCAAGGTAGCACTCGCAGGTAGATTATTTATTAAAACACAATTACTGATAGGAGACAGACATAAGAAGGAAAACCTCACTCCCTATAACCAGTACCCTAATTGCGTAACACACTATCAATTAGAATGAGAATAATTTTTAAAAATACTGCTAATTTAATTCTTCATAATTATGTTCGTAAAGTATAACGTGATTAATGTTGTTGAACTGTCAAAATTAAAGTCATTCCTACTGTTACTGTGTTATGCAATTACCCCTCCGGATTGGCTTAGTGGAATTCCCAAGGACCAAGGAACTCGAGGATTCGATGTATAAAAAATATTGATATAATATCCTTTGACAGTTGTCACGGGTAGTCAAAAGTCTAACAACAAGCCGTGCCAAGGGGTATCGTGTTATCTAGTAACAGGGTTGTTGAGGTCAGATAGGTGGATTACGTATCTCCCTCTTAACCACAAGATGGTTATATTCTGTCGCCAGTGACCACCACTTAATAGAGTATAATGGAGGTTGTACTCGTTCTCCATATTAATAAAGTGGGGGGTAGTTGAAAATACAGCGCGATTTACGACGTGTTGGTGGCTGGCGGAGATACGGGAAGATATTGTGAACGTAACAGGTCTGTATTAAACCGGTGAGTTCAGTTCAGTACTTACCTACCTGTATTCAAAGGTATTCCGAATTCTGACATTATAAAAATTACTGAAATTTCCACACCAAAAACATAATACAGGTTTGGCGCTTAGGCAGCTGAGGTAGGTAGATGACAATTAGAACACCAGTTTGTAAGATATAGTGATCTTGCTTTATTGAATATTGTCCCTACCTATATACTAAATAACATGGTGGAACTAGCGTTAAATCTGCCATACAAGTAGAATTAATCCACCAATAGCAGTGAAGCACAAAACGCGGGGCGCAAGCATTGTAAAGAGTACGATACATTTACCGCCGAACTCAGATCAACAAAAAAAGATAGACAGCGCGCCGCGAACATTAAAGCTGAAGCCACCTTTTTATCTATGTGTGTATCGAAGGGTTGCCATTTGTTAAATTTTTTCCCTATAATTTGGGGATATTTGTGTGGGTAGGAACTAGTATAATATCGTACGAGTAAGAATATATTGTTGAGTATGGTATTGTACCTCAATTGAATAAAAGGATTTCTATTCCAAAAAAAATAACTCATATTTTCAATCAACTTTAATAAATTTAAAAGACCACAAAAACACTGACTCTAAAGAAAACGTAATATAAAGATAAATGGCAATGAAGAAAAAAATATTCCCTTTTAAAAACCTTGTTGTTGAGTAAATTTTTTAAATTGCTGCCTTTTAGATTTTATTGTTTATGAAATTGTTTCTAGTTTGGAAACTTGGTGAAATCGTATATTTAAATATTTTTCTATTTCTTATAGCTACGATCCATTTAATTTTTATTTCATTATTAATTGGAAACCTAAAATATTAAATACTTACATAAAAAAAGAAAATAGGAAGAGTACTCGAAGTAAGAAATCATATTTATATGTATCTAAATTAATCGAATGGGGAAATTTGAAATCGTATTATGGCAGCCCCCGCACTTTATGTCACTGCTTTCGTTCGTTGAGGTTTTTTGTTCCGAGTAACCTAAAATTCATAGTTTAATAATAAAGAAACGATGTTATTTCAAGTACTTACAAGTGAAAAGTAATTTCGTGAGACTTTAGTGATTTGCTGTTGTTTTTGCAACTTTACACTACACAGGATGGGCACGCCACGATAGCGGCGGTAAGTCCCCTCTTTGAGGAGTGGCTTGAGAGGCGGCATGGCGTCCTCACCTTCCGCCTGACGCAGGTCCGTCTCGTCAAAAAAACACTACACAGGAAGGCATAATTATATTTTTGTGATCTATGTTAACTTGACGACGACTCGTGACGTACTAAGAGCGATGAGCATGGTTTTAGTGTAGGTGTGTGCCTGAGCGTGTATGTTTACTTGCAGGGGCACGGTTTTATGGCTTCATTTTTGATGTTCGCGGCGCGCCGTCTATCTTTTTTTGTTGGTCTGAGGTGCCGAAGTTATAATGGCGCGCAGTGGAGACTCCACTGAGTGACGTGTGGCGCGCGCGCAGGTTGTGCGCGTTGCCACAAATTATTCGTATTGCAATATTCAGTTTACTTACTGCAATGTTTATATACCTATTCATAATTTGGAACAGTTACTAAAATAAAGTGGGTTGCGTTGGTCTAGTGGTCGAAAGCGCTTCTTCCAAGTACAAGTCCTGGGTTCGAATCCCAGTTCGGTAAAAGTATTACTGGGTTTTTTCATCAGGAGTTTCTCAGTAGAAGCGCGAATTCTGGATTTGTGCCGGTTGATGGCAATAAGCTTGCACCTATTACATGCGACTTCAACATAATTGTCGAAGTGTTCGTTAGGTGCACGTCTGCCTAACTCTGCGCGGATTACAGGCATGGTGTTCTGTATGTGATTTATGGGGAGTTTATCAAAATGCAGGCGCTTCTTATAATAAAGGAATAGATTACAACAGCAAGCAGCTTCAATAATGAAAATAATCGTGGAGAATGTTTACGCAATGAGCATGATAGCCACATATTATATAGAACGTAATAGTGGAACACTGGCATGTGAGGTGGATTGCGGTCCACCCCCTCAGACAGAGATGAAGCCTGTATCCCAGCTATGGGAAAATTATAGGCTGATCGTCCTTATACTTATGCTAAGCAACGTTGCCATACAAAATATGAAACCATATCTTCTGAGAAGTTTCTTCGACGTCATAACTAAGGTTTAATTGCCGGCGGTGCATCCGAGCCCTAAGGAGGTGCATTAAATGTTCCTTAATAATAACTTGTGTGGCAATGCATCCACAAGTACATGGAAGAGGTGGGCTACATCGTTACTTCGTATGCAGATGTAAGGTAAGTAATTATAGGTAAATACTAACCTTTACCTTACAAATTGCTAGTAGTGAAACACTTTAATCCTACTTAAACTAATATAAATATGAAAGTTTGTGTTTGGATGTTTGTTACTCAATCTCGCAAAAACGGCTAAACGGAAATAGATGAAATTTGACAAACAGTTTATAGCCTGGATTAATACATAGGATACTTTTATTCCGGTAGTACGTTCCCGTGGGATCATTCTCGACAAATGCGCGGGCGAGCAGCTGGCAAAAGCCACTTCTTCTTCCCAATGAAAGCACTAAGATGTGGTGAAGGCCGGCCGTTTTTGGGGGACTGGAATACGAAATGTTGACGTTCGTTTTCATATTATATTTAGGCATATATAAAAAAAAAAAAAACATTCTACATGAATTAGAAGGCTTTTTTTTGAGAACCCCGAAAATATAATTTCGACGAAACTCTTAACTAAGAATGTAATAGCCCATCAGGTAATTTCATCTATCAACATTACTCTTAAGTCCTATTCTAACTAAAAGTGGAAAAACCACAATTTATCACCAAATTACCCAACCATCTGGACATAATAGGTCAAAAGTTTTTAAATGCATCTCAAAGGACCAATAAACCCAGAAATAAACCACAAAATGCTAATAAGGTAAATATTATGTCCCTGACTAACGGCTTGGCTATTCGTCTTCAAGGCTTGGCAAGCATTCGTCTTGTAAATCCTTACGTTTAATCATATGAGGCAATTTTGGGGCTTTTGGGGGGGAGGGGATGACGTCACGCACTTCATTTGCGGATCTCAGGGTGAAATGTTATGGTTTGACCTGATTTTTACTAGGGCAACATTAATTGCGCCCGTTGCTAGAACATGCGGTTATCCTGAAAACTGTTTCCGTTGCGTAGATCGCCCTGAGGACACGGTGGAGCATACGGTGGAGGTCTGCCCGGCTTGGGCGGAGCACAGCCGTGTCCTTGTGGAGGTGATCGGCAGCGGCAATCTCTCGAATCCGGCCTTAGTCCAGGCCATGGTTCGGAGCGAAAGTGCATGGGTAGACGGCACCTCCTTCTGCGAAGCAGTAATGCTTGCGAAGAGGGAGACGGCGCACATGAGGGAGAGGCAGAATATGCATCCTCACAGCCCTAGTCGCCGCAGGAGACGCCTAGGGCGTCGGGATTCCCGGGCTGATTCCCGACCACCATAGACGCGGGCTTGCGGATGGCGAGTAATGGGTAGCTCGCTGTCTGGTAAGGTCCAAGCCCGGGTCGACGGCGCGTTGTGTTCCACACGCGCCTCAAAGAGATGTCAGCATCAACTGATGGGGTCCGCAAGGGCCGATGCCTGGCAGGGGTACGGGTTGTTTGAAAAAGATACCGTGGCCGCTGGCACACAGGCAACTGAAGGAACACGGGTGGGTTTTAGTCAGTAAAAGTCTGACACGCCCTCCCGCTTCATCCTAGAGCGGGAGAAGTTATTTGATGATTTCCCAACCAACAAAAAAAAAGAAAAACATAGTCGGGCAATGGCTAGGCAGCTATGCTTTTGCATCAACTACCTGCATAAAAAATATAAAAATAATAATAATTATATTTTAAATATATTAGTAGAAACCAGCAGTTCGCCCGCGACTTCGTCTGCGTGAATTTCAAAGATACAGCCTATCAGTATTACTCGCTGATATTGTAGGTTTCTATAGGTGACAGAATTTTTATTAAATTTTATTTAGTGAGGTATCTAAGTTAAATAGGTATTTAATTGAAAGCTTTCCTGTATCTACAATGTTTAAGGTTGTTTTAATTTCCGGTAATAAAATAATCTGATTTTCGGTTGATTCAACTCGTGATAAACCGACGTAAAACTGCCCATGGGTAAAACATTCTTTTCGTAGGTCAATGCCAACCAAGGAGAACGTTTGTCCTTGGGACTTGTTAATAGTCATGGCAAATTACGTTTAAACGGGAATCTGGAGTCACTTGAACGATATAGGCAACTCCGTGGGAATTATTTGAAGCCTTGGGATCTGCGCTGGCTGGCCAGCTTCTGGTCCGATGAGAATGGTCGCTGTAATTAAGTTGCCTTAAAATCATTTATTAGTAGCCTTGTGCCATTGCACTAGGTTGGCTTAAATTTCTTAAAATCTGATAGGCTTTCCGATTTTCAATAACAATTCGTGAGGTGGCAGCCCGGATGGATTAAGGGAGTTTAAAAATTCTTGCGGATAGTGGACTGTATCTTCTACACACTGTATCAATGGACTTGTAGAATTTAACTTGGCCGGGGACTTTTTGTAAAGTTAAATGATTGATTTCATTGACTGTATGTGTACTGTGTTATTATTCCTAGGTGAGAGGATAGCTCTTGGACAAAGCCAATGAATGTCTTTATTTAGTAGATATTACGGTATGTACGGGTATTTGACATGAAGCGTCTGCCTATGTAACCTTTACAGCCCAGTTACAGGGTAATACGACATCCCTTAGAATTGATTGTCGGAGTTTCAGGCTTCTGAATACCTCAATAAATGAAGAGTAAATCACACCAGTTTGATCTAATCTGGGAGAAGCTTTGCTCTGCCATATTACCTATGATAGCGTTGTCTTTGCGTCGTTGAAACAAATAAGTTACTAAACTTTTCGTAGTAGACATCATAAATAGGAGCATATCTGAAACTGTCTGGTGGTTACCGCCATGGGATTTGGAGGCAAAGGTCCTCGCGCCACTCCCAGATGTGCGCCGGGGCGTTAATCCGCTGCCGCGAGAAATCGCGGCGCAGCGGACAGAGCTCCGGCGGGATCTCATGGCGACCTGGAGAGTGTGATTGTCGCAACCCAGTGCTGGGCATGCCACGATTGCGGCGGTAAGTCCCCTCTTTGAGGAGTGGCTTGAGAGGCGGCATGTCGTCCTCACCTTCCGCCTGACGCAGGTCCTCACCGGACACGGTTGTTTCGGGAGGTTCCTATTTTGCATAAGGCGGGAGGAAACGCCCGGGTAATTCCGTTGCGAAGATCACCCTGAGGACACGGTGGAGCACTCGGTGGAGGTTTGCCCGGCTTGGGCGGAGCACCGCCGTGTTTTCGTGCGTCCGGCCCTGGTCCAGGCCATGGTACGGAGCGAGAGTGCATGGTTAGCAGTCACCTACTTCTGCGAAGCAGTAACGCTCGCGAAGAGGGAGGCGGCGCACGTGAGGGAGAGGCAGTATATGCGCCCTCACGGCCGTAGTCGCCGCGGGAGACGCCCTGGGCGTCGGGAATCCCAGGATGATTCCCGGCCACCGTAGGCGCGGGCTTGCGGATGGCGAGTAACGGGTAGCTCGCTGTCCGGTAAGGACCAAACCCGGGTCGACGGCGCGTTGTGTTCCACGTGCGTCTCTAAGAGATGTCAGCACCAACTGGTGGGGTCCGCAAGGGCCGATGCCTGCCAGGGGTGCGGGTTGTTGGAAAGAGATACCGCGGCCCCTGGCATACAGACAACTGAGGGAACACGGGTGGGTTTTAGTCAGTAAAAGTCTGACACGCCCTCCCACTCCACCCAGAGCGGGAGAAGTTATTTGATGATTTCCCATCCAAAAAAAAAAAGCTGTCTGGTGGCCTACTTTGACCAAAACTCGCAGGTACTGAAACCACCTTTATTTTAAGTACACTCCGTATCAATGACTAGGTACTTAATAGTAATGATAACGTGGGTCGAATGTACCATGACTCATTGAGCTCGTGTTGAAGAAGTGAATCGAACACCTAAGGACTTGAGAAACTCAGTCGCTGTCGTGGGTGGTGTCACTTTTGACTTTCGGCAAACACTTCCCATCGCCACCAAAAAAACACGTGCGGACATCAGCATCACCCATCATCGCCCCTATGGAGAATAATTCAAACCTAAATTTACACACTAACATGAGAACCCACCTCAAATACGGATAAAGATTTTCCACATCGGCTGCTTAAAGTTGTAAAAGGGTCTTTTTCTTCTCCAACCTTGGGCGCTAACACCGCGGAAATCGTTATAAATGAGAGTCTGGGTAGCATAGTTCACAGTCTGCAGCAACTTATAGATGAACTGCATCTATAAGTTGCAGCGACTGAGTTTCTCAAGTCCTTAAGTGTTCGATCCACTGTTTCAACATGAGCTCTATGAGTCTTGGTACATTCGTCCCATATTATTAGCGACATATCGTGTAACAACTGACTAAAGGGCCCATTTTTGGATATCGAACATATCGACTGTTGCTCCAATGAAACTCTCGGTGGGAGTTTGAAGGTAGAGTGTGTAGATTTACCGTCACTCAATAAAATAGCTGCAATCCCTGAAGAAGCCACTGCCAGAGCTATTTTTCCGGATTGCCTAACATGTGCTAATATTAAATTAGTGAGGAATTGTTTCCCTGTGCCACCTGGGGCATCCAAGAATGTAATTTTTCCATTATTGTTCGTTACGCTGTCAATAATGCATCAAAAGCCTGTTTTCGATCTGTAACTAACTTCACCAAAGGACCATGGGGGATTTTGTATGAACCCCGTCCCCACCCTACAACAGTCATGGGAAACGTGTCAATTTGTTTATTGGGACCCAAAAAAGCCTAAAGTACCGGCATAAGTTGCAAAAACTATTGGGTTTATTTATAATTTAAAAAATAGTTTTCCGCAAAAATGTTTTAATTTTTAAACAAAAATCACTTTTTCCACAAACAAAAAAGCATATTTAGATAGATAGATAGATAGATAGACGACATAAGGAAAATTGGAGGCGCTACCTGGTCCAGAAAAGCTAGAGACAAGAATGAGTGGAAACAGCTGGAAGAGGCCTATACAGGACACGCTGATCACTAAACCGGAAAACCCGATGTGTTAAATTTACGTTTTTTAATATTATTAGATTATACTTGTGTTTAGTTCTTCAGCAATAAATGCTTAATAAAAAAGGGAAAAATACAATCGGTTGCTTTAAAAACCGTTACCTTATATGAAAACATTATTAAGAACGCCATATTCTAACCCTTATTATTGCACACTAAGTAAATGTGTTAGTAAAAAATAAAAAATATATTTAAAACAATATATTATAAATCCTAAACCCCACGTATTTGAAGGATGTCGCCATAGTAAAAAATTATCTATCCTACTAGACGCTTCAAATGACAATTATTTCAATTCTGTTGGATGGTGGGGACGTTTCTTCTCATCATCCTTTGTTTTACAAACGTAGCAAATTCACTGATGTTGTACGGATTTACCAATATTTGCAGAGACATACTGCATTAATTCAGAGAAACGCTGCGCACGTTCAGCGCTAGACGGGAGTCTCTAAAATATCCTCACACTTTGGCTAACGAGTCGCTGCGAACGCTCGGAGCTAGTCTCTCTGTTCCTTGTTGCAGATACATGCTGCCTGAAATCAGGGAAACGCTGCGAACGTTCAGCGGTAGACTCCCAAGTACGGTTCTGAGGTATTCTCACACTTTGGCTAGCGAGTCGCTGCGAACGCTCGGAGCTAGTCTCTCTATCCCTTGTTGTAGATACATGCTGCCTTAAATCAGGGAGACGTTGCGTACGTTCAGCGCTAGAGTCCCGAGCACGGCCCTGAGATGTTCTTACACTTTGGCTAGCGAGCCGCTGCAAACGCTCGGAGCTAGTTTCTCTATCCCTTGTTGCAGATACATGCTGCCCTAAATCAGGGAGATGTTGCGCACGTTCACCGCTAGAGTCCCGAGCACTGTCCTGAGATGTTCTCATACTTTGGCTAGCGAGTTGCTGTGAACGCTCGAAGCTAGCCTCTCTAACCCTTGTTGCAGATACATGCTGCCTTAAATTAGGGAGACGCTCCGTACGTTCAGCGCTAGAGTCCCGAGCACTGTCCTGAGATGTTCTTACACTTTGGCTAGCGAGTCGCTGTGAACGCTCGGAGCTAGTCTCTCTATCCCTTGTTGCAGATACATGCTGCTCTAAATCAGGGAGATGCTGCACACGTTCACCGCTAGAGTCCCGAGCACGGCCCTGAGATGTTCTCATACTTTTCTATCAAGTCGCTGTGAACGCTCGGAGCTAGATTCCCTAGCGTGTGTTATCTTTGAAACTATTTAACCAATTGACATACTGTAAAGGGCAAATCTTATTTCTATGATATCCTTGTAATCAAAAAGTTTTTTTTTTGATAAGTATTAATCTTTGGTTGTTTAAAAAATCATCCAAACGTAAGTAAATCGAAAAATACTTTTTTATACATAAAAGCTACTTTATTCTCCTAAAATATAAAAAATAGTAAAGTGGTATCGCGGGCAGACTAAGTTGCTCTACATTATTTTCAGGGAATCTATAGTAAGAGTAACTTTAACTTATTTATTTGTTTTTTTTTGTTTCATGCTTTCGTAGCATTTTTCATTCCTCTTTCGAGTGAACATTCCTATAAGGTCTGTAACCTAAAGTTAAAAGAAATTATAATTTTTAAGCGAGCGGCATGTTACGTACCGTTCTCTTTAAGATAGGTATTACCTACCGCATTTAATCTTAGGAATTTTGAATAGTCCTTCAACCCCCACAACGGGCACGCAAGTATATTTTGTGTGTGGGAGAATGGGTGTGATTTGATTAAGTTGCCAACGACGGGCGATAGACGCCGCACGTCCGTATGTTTCTTCACTGGAACTGATCGTACACGAACTAAAACAATGTGCTCCTGGTGATAAACATTTTTTTCTCATACGAGATAGTCCTTCTGTGATTTTGTGCCACACCCCCTTCAAGATACGCTCACGAACATATTCAGCACCTGTGGAAATATATGGGCAGTGAAGTGCTAGCTGGATTTAGGACTACTGACTGATGCCGCCGAGCCCCGACCAGCGGAGCGCAAAGCAGTGAGCAGAAGTTTGCAGGTAACTATTCAAATTCACACCCTCATTTTACTAGCCATAGTGTTTGGTCCATACAAGACGGATTCAGTTCTAAGTGCTTGTTGTGGGGTTATTTTCCTAGTGTTCTTAGTTCTTAACTTCATATACCATTTTGCGTCGTTACGCATCCAAAATGGTGGAGTTAATTCAACAAGATGTTTTCGAACGCGAGATCATTCTTGATGATCTACAACGTACATTACAGTTCATAGATTCAGACGAACAACAGTTTAGGTCACGCTCAAAAGATTTAACCTTGCAACAAAGACGGTTCTTCAAAATTCAGGCAAAAATAGAAAAAGTCTTGATAAGGTCCAATACCTTCGACAAGGACGAACAAATACAGATTCGTAACAATTTTAATGACTATTATTACGCAATTAGTGTTCACTTAGACCAACTTAAGGAAGAGGACAATGAACGAAAACAAAAAATGTCGAACAGTACGTCGATGAGTAACTCGGTAGAACATGTTCCAGTAAATTATAATAATAATAATTGTGCAAGTAGATTACCTATTCTTCCAATGCCTTCCTTCTCAGGGGAAACCACGGATTGGCCGCCATTTCGCGATTTGTTTTAGTCATTAGTACACGGCAAAAATACTTACACGGATACAGAGAAGTTTCGTTATCTATTACTGACATTAAAGAATAAACCCTATAAACCTTATCACATCGATACCAAATTACGGACGCAAATTATAGTGTTGCGTGGGATATTTTAGTTCCTTGGTATAACAATAGACAGGCTATCGCCTACCGAGAGAATGACTCAAAGTCTAAGAAATTTACTCAATACTTATCAGGAAAACATCAAGGCACTGCACGTGCATCGCCTGCAGTGCCTTGATGTTTTCCTGATAAGTATTGAGTAAATTTCGATCCTTCGAGCGCACATTACAACGTGAACCAATGCCTGCACCAGCCCCTCGAGTTTCTTTCGCGGTCCCAGGCCTCACACGGGCAGCTAACGCGTCAAGACGTTGCATAATAGGCCATTGTGATAACCTACAACTCCACCAAGTACTTTGGTACTACAAGAAGAAAGACCTTGATAGAGTTTGCTCAGTCAAGGTATTTCTTCTGAGTTAATTATTAATTATTACCAATTATACATACCACAACTTGCCCGGATTTCTCAAAATCACTTTAAGGAACACATCTTTGGAAGATATCCCTCGCTACGTACCAAAACGACAAACTGCCTTCAATCCTGAAAATGTTCAGGAAATTATTGATATGTATACGATGGCGATAGAACGACGGAACAATTTGGATTTCGACAATATTCTTGAAATATCTACAGAAGACCTGCACTTCTGGTCTGGTTAGCACCATAACCAGTTTAGTGATCTTTTCGAACAAGTACCAACCTTAACCGGTAGACAGACCGCCGCATACTCAGACGAGTATGTGCGTGTGTTTGTATACCTATGTGTGTGAAGTGATAAACAGAAATAGGATTTTGCCTAACTACATCTTTGGCAGTGAAAAATCGCCTAAGGCTATTTTAATATTAGGCGGCACCTATATTTTTATCCAAAAGACTAGCAACTTCCTCTTCTAAAGGAGGAGTTATACTACTCATAAGTACCAAAACCTAATGAAACCATTTATGATGGTTTGTGCAGATGGGTAGATTTTGGATGTGACTGGTCCTTATGGAGCAGAAACCTCCGACGCCAAAATTATTCAGCAGATTTTAGAAAATCACAAGGTCCAATGGAAGAATCGGTAATCAATTACTTTCTTGAAGAAGGAGATATTTTTATATTAAACCAAGGATTCCGCGACTCAATTCCTATTTTGGAAACTTATGGGTATGTGGCCCACATGCCTCCAACGAAGAGACGCGGTGAAATTCAACTGTCCACTGAAGATGCTAATAAATCCAGACTTGTGACTGTATGTAGATAGGTGGTGGAAGCTATAAACACGCACTAAAATGAAAGCGATATCATTCCTTTGCATCACATGCAGAAAACTTACTCCATCTAGATCCGCTATCTCAAAAATACATCTCATCAAACATGAACCACAAACAGCAGATTAAGGAGCAATCGCTTTAAATTGTACTAGCTGAGCTGAGCAAGGGAGCAATGGTAGCTACGGAGCAATGAGAGCAATGAAGCAACGGTTGCGATGGGTGCATACATAGAGAGCAATTAGACCAATCTCGCTAAGTCAACGCGTGACGTTTGTGTTGCTCTTAATATAAATGCACATGTAGTGGTAAGTATTGCGTGTTGAGATGGGAATAGAGTTTGTAGGCTATTGATAAAATACAAGAAAGAAAAGAAATGCGTGTTGTTATAAAAAGTCAATGAAGACTTCCAAATATGTATGTATTATATAATATCAACATAATTTTTGGGAATAGGTTGATAATGAAGCTCTCTGAAAATTTATCTTTATTCATCTGTCCTTGTTCTATGTACTGTATGGTATTAGCAAATAAGGTAGGATGCTCTGTTTACGGCTGGACATTTTCATAGATATCCTCTGCCTTTGAAAGGCCTCAGCACTTTGTCTGGTTTGTTACTTCTAGTAAAAAACACTAGTTTCCTTCCTAGGCCTTCCTACACCTTCGTCACTAATAAATCCTGAAGTAAAAGTTAGTAACAAATTAATAAAATCTTCGCAAAAAAATACGGATTGCCATCAGCACACGTAATATGACAAAAGGATTATTCAAATCAGCTGCACATTAAAGCATAGCTATTAAGGAATAGCTGCGCGTCTGCAGCTGGAAGAGCTGGCTTTCGATGGAGTTCATAATAATGATATTATTATTATTGTGAATGACGGCACGGTTGACATCTGTCGGGCATGCCACCGTCCGGGAGAATCAATCAGACACATAATCTCCGGGTGTTCTCGTCTAGCTAACGAAGAGTATTTGCATAGGCACAACCTTGTAGCCAGGATTATCCACCAGCAACTTGCTCTGAAATACAGTCTTGTGGAATTGGAAGTGCCATACTACAGGTATGTGCCCGACCCAGTTCTCAAAAATGGACATATCACACTGTACTGGGATCGATCCATCATCACTGACAGGGCTATTGTTGCCAATAAGCCTGATATAGTGGTGGTGGATCGACTAGAGCGGCGTGCAATGGTCGTTGACATAACGGTCCCGCATGACGGGAACCTCGTGAAAGCCGAGAAAGATAAACAAATCAAGTATCTTGACTTGGCTCACGAGGTTGTCGACATGTGGGATGTGGACTCAGCGATCATTTTACCGATAGTCATATCAGCCAATGGTTTGATACCAAAGAGCCTCGACCAACACCTAAGGAGGCTCTCGTTGGGCAGCTGGATCAAGGGCTTGATCCAGAAAGCGGTACTCCTGGACACGGCTCGCATTGTTAGGAGGTTCCTCTCTCTGGAGCCCTGACCGCTGGACCCTGTTCCTGATACCGGTGGGCTACTATTTTTTATATTTTTAAATGTTTTTATGTATTTTATATTCTAATATTTAAAAATATTATTTGTATGTGTCTGTTGAAATAAAGGAAATAATAATATTATTATTATTGCTATCGTATCATCTTTTCTAATGTCTAGCCACCAGCCAGTTTATTAGCAACGCGTGTGGTGCGCAAGTAGATCCGACTTTATTCTAATAAGTAGGTGATTAATATTATTTTTACTAGCTTTTGCCAGCGGCTTCACCCGCGTGGATGTCGGAAATTATACCACGGATAAATTGCACCGAGATAAAAAGTATCTTACTTGTTAATTCAGATTACAAACTATCTGTGTGCCTGCGTGATTGAGTAATAAACAGACAAACTTTCACATTTATAATATTAGTAGGATACGAGACGAAAATTACACCTTATTAGGTATTTTGGACTTAACGGATTATGTGTGTTTTGTAGTCTTTGCACTGCAATTGTGCAACCTCTTAAGTTTCAATTATCCTGGCAGATAATTTCATAGATTTTTCGGAAATTGTATATCAGGCCATTAACGGTTTTGAAGGGCACAAAACGCCTTTGTCACAATTAATGCACATAATTCGAATTAAACTCGACTGGGCAGCACTCAGGAAACCACATATCTTCCACGTACCACATATCTTCTCGTCCCACATATCGCAGTGTCTGAAGATGAATGTCTTTAACCAGTGCTTGCTGCCAGTGATCACTTATGGCATTGAAACGTGGTTGCTCACAATGGGCCTCATTTGAGTTTCCGTACGCGATCGTATCAAAAATGAAGACATCCGTAGGAGAACTAAGGTAACCGAACATAGCCCTAAGAATTTCCAAATTTAAGTGGTAGTGGGCAGGGCACATTGCTTGCAGAACAGATGGTCGATGGGGCCAAAAGTTTCTGGAGTGTTGACCGCGTACCGGAAGATGTACCGTTGGAAGGCCTTTCATATGGTGGACCGATAACCTGGTGAAGCTGGCAGAAATCCCCTGGGTGCAAGAAGCATAGAACCGGTCAAAGTGGGATTGCTTGGGGGAGGCTTATGTCCAGCAGTGAAGGTTTTTCGGCTAAAAGTCAAAGCATTTATTTCAAATAGGCACTTAAAAGGCACTTTTGAACGTCAACATTTACATTAAAATAGAATTGATTCTAGTCGCCCGTTCCAAAATGTAGTTTCGTATGGAGAAGAATGGGCAAGAAACTCCACCTCTGGCTGAAATGATAATGATGACATAATTCTACCTTCGTTATGATCCATCATTATAATTATGTATCAAATTGGGTCATTGAATGACTGTGTGCTCCCTATGACTGCCGATGCGGAAGCGTGCAAGCATAATTATTTACATTGTGTAAATACACTAATTATTATAAAATTTACAAGAAATATCACTACTAATACTAATGAAAAGTTTTTGAAAAGTCAAAGTGTCAGGCCATTGTAAATTGAAAGCTTGGACATAATAGGTAGGGTGACGCTTAGCTCTCTTCCTCTTCTTATTTTCAATGGTACCGTCATACCCATTACTCATACTGTGAAAGAACTCGGTTTGCATCTTGACTCGACACTGAGCTGGCAACGCCAGGTCTTTACTGTTAGTAAAGAGTCAACGGTACTCTGCGATCCCTGTATCGTCTGAGGATTTTTTTGCCCAATAAGACGAAGACCATGCTTGTGCAGACTTTGATTTTCCCTATCATCGCCTATGGTGATGTGTGCTACTTTGATTTGAATGCGGTTTTGCTAGATAAGCTCGACGGACTGCTCAATAATTGTATCCGTTTCATTTTCGTCGTCTCAACATCTCTGTCCCTTGAATTTGTATACATATATATATTTTAAGTATATATTAAAGTAGATATGTATGCATATATGTGTATTATTAGTTAGTAACCTATTTATGTAACATTATTTATAATTCATTATGATATATTTCGTAGTTTTTTTTCATCATTGTTCCTCTCATCCAAAGCACCTGCCATCTAATCTCTGCACCACCCTTGGTTGACTGATAGAGAATGCCTAAGGCAATAAGTCCGAATTTGTACCTTTTTTGTGTGCGAGAAATTTTAATAAATAATGAAAAGTCTACAGATAGTTTGCACCACAATATCCTTCCCGACTAGACTTTTACTTTCTCGCAGTGGCGGCGGCTATTCCTCTGGGAAATATGCACGATAAGTTACTTTTATCTGCACGCTGTTTCCCCTTAAGCGCTGGACAGAAATCCAGGCAGAATTGCTGCAGTTGCAACATGTATGTGTAGCATATAATTAGACCAGTGACGTTATGCCGCGATCCCATGGCCCGCTTTCTCACAGGACAGGTCGAACCAGGCCAGGCGGATTGGCCGTAAAAACCGTTGCATCCGATGATGCCTACGGTAGACTCTTGTTGCCCGTCCAATCCGTCAGGAGTTGGTAAATTCAAAGGCACGGCGTGGCGCGGTGTGTGGCGCCTGGCGCGGCCTGAACGGCCACGTAGAATTGCGTTTCTTTTTGCTTAGTTTATCAAATGTTGATCACTGAATAAAACAAGCGTAGCAAGGCCTGGTGCAGCCTGTCAATAATCAACCCGTTAACCCGTAATTTACAATGATTGCTCGATAGATGGTGAGATGATAACAAGAGCTTCTGAAAATGTATTATTAGTATCCGAATAGCGTAACACATGCTCAATCACAATCCACGCGTTTTGAAGATAATGTCTATTCTATTGCTTCATAGGTTTTAAAAATACCATCTGTTCAACAACGTTAACAACCCAATGAACGTACGTAGCTGAACTGTCAAAATAAAAGGAATTGCGATAAATTGTAATTTTATGTATGTCACGCAATTACCTCACAGGTAGGTACCAAGTGTCGCTTTAAATTAAGCGGCTGGAAATTCTCTATTGAACAGTCTGCGCCTGCCTTAATTATCTTGTTAAGACATGGAGACGGAAGCCCACCCCAAGATAGTTGGGTTCCAACCAATATTATATCATCATGATATAATGACGTCTATTTCCGAACTTTAGCCTTTAAAAAAGTCACAATACGATAAGCAGTGATTTCCATTATAAATTATATTCCATTATAACATAGTCAAGAAGACGACCATCTAATGTAACTGAACGCGATTAGCTCATCTAAACCGCATTTAAAAGCCGTCAGTGGCATCATTGTTGTGCAATATTGACTTGCACTTGAACTTGAAATATTACACATTGAAACAAATTCGCATACTTAGTTATTTTGTTACATTTCATAATATCTGGATGACCGAGCTTAGCTTGGTATTTTTTTTATTTTTCATTTTCTAAAAATGAAACCTAGCTAAATCAATTTATTGGCCCCGAAAGCCCCTGCGCACTAATTTTCAGATTCAGATTATATATATATATATAACGGAGCACCGGGACCATAGGGATTTTTAAAAATACTGTTGGGCTCACTCATTGCAAAAATGAATACACCCACTTATCTATTCACGTTTTATTCTTAGCACTAGAAAACACTATTTAAAAACATCCTTAAAATCTAAAATAACAATAGAAATTGTATTCACAAGATATTTTAGTAAAAGATCAACTTGTCTTCACAAAATTCTCTGTCTCTGTGGCTTCGGTGTGGCTCACCATTTTTTAATACCTTTAAAAAAATGGCGTCGTAATTGCGAAGTTGTTTTTGTAACTTGTTTTTGTCTTGATTGAAGTAACAAACTATAGTTTCTTAATTCGTTTAACTATTTTTAGCACTTGATTAAAATCAAGTGCTAAAAATAAAACAGTGAATTAATTCTCTGTTACTTAAAACATTTTAAACACGCGCCATGTTTGCCGCTCGACCAACAATAGTTCAAACAACTAAAAATTAACCAAAAATCATTTTGAAACTCACACATATCACTTATTAATTAAGAATTGAACTTAACAACAGATAACTTGTTTTTAAACCTAAGTTTGAATAAACATTCAGAGTTATGGTTTGCTGTTATAGTAACCGCAAATCATAACATGACTTTTTACATTGAAAAGTAGTAAACTGATTACAACAATCAAACTTAATCTAATTTAAACCTATAAAGTAATAATTAACTGTTAAATTTGAACTTAAAGTTAATATGATTAAATTTTAAGTTAGCCTTGCGTCGACATATAGTACCTATATATGCTCGTTTAAAGGTATTATATTACGTTTCACCAATCTGTACCAGGCATTAGATGTGCTGATCGCGTTCAGTAAAATTCGTCCATAATATGCTTCCGAAGTCATTATCATCATCTACAGCCCAACTTACCCATTGTTGGGTTCTTTTATCGTGCCAATCTCCACGCTCCCGTGTCAGCTCCATCCAGGTTTTGCCCGAGATGGCAAAAATGTCGCCAGCCCATCTAGCCGGATGACCGACATAATTATCATGTTCCAGGCTTCCGAAGTACCAAATAGTATTCTAACAAACAAAATAAATTTTAAAAGGTTTAAACTCAACTTTACCTGAAACCCATTCTGGTACATGCATTGCCAACGTTACCAACACCGATGTACACCCTCTATCACCATTAGTTTCTATGAGCACACGTAACAGCGACCGCAGAAGGCTTATTCAAATTAGTTGCACATTTAGCAGCGTTCAATTAACGAATTACAGTAATGCTTTGTCAGACCATCGCTGTTTATGGTTGGTGTTGCCTTCTGTAATCGGTTAGCAAAGGGTTTTCCTACGAATATAATAAATGTGAAAGTGTGTGTGCGGGTTGGTGGATGTTACATTGCTTCGTATTTATGGTTCTAGAACATTCCGATTTCCTCACGATGATTTTCTTCACCGTTTTGAGAGCAATGGTGATACAATTATTTACACAAAGTAAGCGCCTACGTGGGTTCGAACCAACGACCTACAACTCGTAAGTTGGGTCCGATACCACTGCTCAACCATATCTGGCTTATATCATACTTTGCAATCATCTCTTTCACACAAGCACCTACATCATTTTGCTTAACCCATTACCTGAGTACCCAGTACTCCATACTTCACAAACAGCAGTTTGTGAGACATCAAAGCGCGCACTTATTCAGCGTCCGTGAATACTTAGAGGCTCCTAATTCCTTAGACAGCTTAGCTTGCTTTGCAAACACTTCTCACCATCCACCACGACATCATCAACCTACATTTTCTATACTACAACTACGTTTAACACCATATACATTGCCGGTTTTGAATGAAGAGGATCTTCATCGTTTGAACAAAACAGGCAATGGTTAGTGAAATTTTCTTCGGGGGCGATTTTAATTTCAATTGTGTTACCGGTGCGGTGTTGACGAAGATTTCCCTCAGTACGCAAATCTGTTGTACTCATAATGACTGGTGACGCTTTACACCGTTCGTGCTTGTCATAAATATTGAAAGTTGATTTCATTAAGAAAGTCTGTTGTTAAAGTAAACGGAGTCACAGAGAAAATGGTCTTTAATTTGTATAATTATACTCAAATGTTGATATTTAGGCAACCATGCTAAAATGTTGCTTTGTCGTTACTGCTTAGCTGCTTAGAGACGAAGAAGGTTCGATTTCAGATACACAGAAATCGAACCTTCTTCAAAGATATAATGCCTCCATATCTTGTCTTAGATATCAGACGCGTCTTAATCGTATGTGTTGCTTGAATGTGGCGGATAGAGACGTGTCGTTGCTGCCTCGTTGGTCTAGTGGTCGCAAACGCCACTGCTAAGCTTGAGGTCCTGGGTTGGATTCCCAGGTCGGGCAGAGTGTTATTGGGCTTTACTATCTGGAATTTCTAAGTAGCAGCCCGGAGTCTAGATTTGTGCCCAATTGATGGCAAGAGGCTAGCCCCCTATTACATGGGACTTAAACATAACTGGCGAAATGTGAGTGTGCTATTGGTACACCTCTGCCCAACCCTTTAGAGAAACAAGGTGTGATGTTATATTAGGTTATGGATATGTCTGTAAGGGCCACATCACGATCAAATCAGTCATGATCAAATTTAATTCAGAACTTGATCCTTATGGTGTTAGTAATTCATACGCAACGCCACAAAGCGAAAAACTAATCAAAGTCCTGACGTCACAGAACCCTAAAACGCGCAAGCAAAGTTTTCCGCGCGACTAGTTTTTATACAACGTCCCGACATAAATAGTCGGGGAGTAGCCCAACAGCATGTCGATTCTGTATCAATCTCACCGGGTGAAGTGAGGGTGGAGTGAGCTGTCAGTGTCATTCCACCTGATGCTAGGGATGTGCAAGCATTACATTTACAATCATAATCGAGAATTAATAATATTTTTTATCAATCATAATCGAGATTTAAATAATATTTTTTGGCTAATTCTATTGATAGTTTTATTACGATTTCAAAGCTAAGTATCATACATTGGGGGGGGGGGGTTTCAAATCAAATAGAAAAACAGAAATTCAGTAAGAAACTCAATGTTGTTTCGTTCTATTTTTTCCTAGACTAGACCTTATATTGCCTGAGGTGCGAGAGCGCATCACGCACGAACAATAAATATAAATAGAATAACAAACACATCTTGAAGATAGCGTAGGTCTACTAATGCTAATGAGAATCGATATTTTTAGTTTTTATGAACCCATTGTAAATGGATTATAGTTTAACAAACGCAATCCCATGGCCTAATCGCGGTGGGTTTTGGAGAAGCGATTGTCGATCGAGTCCAGTACCTAAAGACTGCGCAACGTTTTTCAGCGTTGGTATCAAAACCTAAATTTATTGAATGAGACGATATATCCGAGTGTGTCAATTCATCGAGTGCGAGTGCTAGTGTGCCTGGCTGACGGACCATAGCATTAAATCTCACACAAACTATGTGGGAACCCAACTAAACGATTTATGAATATCAGTAATATAGCTAAGTAAAAAGATGTGCTGATTACCACTTCTTCAAGTACCTTATGCAAACACTAATTATAGGCGTAATGCATATTTTCATAGAGCCAGTCGCAGTTTTAACGAAATTTGTTGTGAGGAAGGCATTGACCTTTTCTGCACCAATGCAAGTACACTCAGGAAGCTCTTGGCAAAGCCATTTTTTGTACAATATGCCGGCATTTGAATTGTTTCTGGTCCGAATTAGCTTAAAATTGTAAGCAACTAACTTTTGAAAGAGGTTGACAAACTACGAGGGATTAACTAAAATAATAGAAATCATGTATTTGCCTGTAATTATGTAAATTTTTACTACGAAGGAGTAATAACTTTGTATTTATCTGTGGGGGCTTGTAATTAGCAATTTAGTTTTATATTATTGTTTTTTAGAATGTAATTAGTCTGTAAGCCTTCCTAAAATAAATGAAATAAATAAATAAAATAAAATAAAATTATTATTCCAATATTTTAGTGTACATACCTATCATCATCATCGTACTAATACCTACAAAACTCAACTGACACTAGCCCCCGACCGACCCTTGCTCGTTGAAGCGCCAGCCCACGCCGCAGCTGAGCCAGTAGCTTTAAATTCCCCCTATAATAATAATATGCCAATTTCGATCCAGCCTGTCCCCAATAGTGATAGCTGTCCCCCTATCAGTGACGCCCTGAGCCGAGGTCCGTACCCCACAGGGGGTGCCCTCAGCGTGCAGTCGCTTAGTATATAAAATTAGTTTGTAAGCCCTGGCTGGAGGCGTTAAGATTAGTTTCTTAATGGCAGCCCCAGGAATGACCGGTTAAGCAGTCACGGCCTCTCAAGGCCAACTGCGAGATGTCAAAAAAAAAAAAAAAAAAAAAAAATATGGTGGAGTGATTAAAGATCACGCCGCGTTTCCGCGTACAGCACTGAAAAAAAAATGCAATACCAACGTCCAATATGTACGTAGGTACCTACTAACATTTTATTGTAGATAGATTGTCAATAATAAAAGAATAGATATTCATCATTTCATCATCATTTTGATACTACCTATGTCAAAATTCAACAGTTCAAATGACACTCGCGCAGGTGCTCACTTCACTGCGCCGAAATAGTGTTATGAATCGGGTGCAGTGATCACCCCGCGCATGCGCTCTTTTTAGCATTAACGTTATCCCGAATGCCTCCTCTCGCCTACTCTGGGCCGGTGCACTGTTGGTTGGCATAGCAGACCTCAGTGCCCGAGTACCTACCTATGTACGTGCTTACACCACTTCTGCTGAAGATAGTTTTACCAAGTAGGTGCTTCTTCAGCGGTCTTCATTGAAGCAACATATTTATAGATAAGAATTCAGGCCGGTCCATTCAGACGATTCGATTTTATTTTACTTAAACCGTCTGGTCCCCGCTTGATACCTACATAACTACTCGTTGTCAATAATCAAAGGATATTCATCAAATCAAATCATCATCATCATCAATACTACATCAAGTTTATTATATTAGGTCTTTACCTATGAAATTGCCGTTTTGCAGTACTGGCCATTTCAAATCAAAATAATTTTTGTTTGGGTAAGAATTCTAATTTCAAATTAATTTTATTTTAAAAACATGGATTTTTTTTCCAAAAGTAGTCATTTGTTTATTGATTAGTGTTACATTTTCATCGCATTTCAATCTTTTTCGTCATCATGGATACGTTAAAAATTCGAGTAATTATGGAATATGAGTACCGTCGTGGCAGCAACGCGGCACAAGCGGCACGCAACATCAACGACGTTTACGGAGCTAACACTACAAACCAACGCACCACCTGTTATTGGTTTGCTCGCTTCCGTTCTGGAAATTTCGACCTGAAAAATGAACCTCGCGGTCGTCCGAAGACTTTGGTCGACAATGACGAATTAAAGGCGATTGTGGAAGCTGATGATACACAATCTACGGCTGAATTAGCAGCAGCTTTCGACGTTAGCGTCAAAACAATATTGGTCCATTTGCGTCAAATTGGCAAGGTAAAAAAGCTTGACAAATGGGTGCCCCACGAACTCAATGATCGTCAGCGCGAAGTACGCGTCGAGACGTGCCTTGCACTGCTCAACAGACACACAAATGAAGGAATTTTGAACCGCATTGTTACCTGCGATGAAAAATGGATTCTGTTTGATAAATGCAAGCGCTCAGCAAGTTGGTTGGATCCTGGTTCAGCACCTAAACAATGCCCTAAACGAAAACTTACCCCTAGAAAAGTGATGGTCACTGTTTGGTGGTCTAGCGCCGGTGTGATTCATCACAGCTTCTTACCAAACGGGGTGAGCATTACTGCAGATGTGTACTGTGAAGAACTGAACATAATGATGGAGAAGCTGGCACATCTCCAACCAGCATTGGTCAATCGCTCGTCTCCGCTGCTCCTGCACGACAACGCGCGACCTCATACTGCACAGCAGACGGTCTCCAAGTTGCAAGAACTGGGGTTGGAAGCTCTCCGTCATCCGCCCTACTCACCAGACCTTGCGCCTACAGACTACTACTTTTTCCAGAATTTGGATAACTTCTTGGCGGGAAAAAAATTCAATACCCGAGAGGCAGTACAAAATGCCTTTGAAGAATTTGTTGCCTCCCGTCCAGCTGATTTCTTTAAGAAGGGCATCAATAAACTGCCACTGCGATGGCAAAGATGCATTGATTGCATGGGTGATTACTTCGATTAATACAAATAAAAAATACATGAAAAAAATTCGTTTAAATTTTTTCATACAAAACGGCAATTTCATAGGTAAAGACCTATTATTTACTGACATTCGTGTAGCGTGCGGCGCGCGCACCTTCGCTTCGTCACGGCATCTCACGGTGGTGTTGCTATGGCAACAGCACGGTGAGAAACTACCGCGCGGCTAGCCGCACTCTCACTTCACGCGATTCTAAAATCGGGTGAAGTGATAGTGACGTCATGGGCCACATTCCGAATTAAAAAAATAGCGCTGTGAGCGATCGTCAATAATTTGCGTTCCGAGATAGATATCACGATTATGACTGATAAGGACGGTAATTTTTGTCAACAATACGGAACGCTCGTGAACTTGCTAACAGTGCTCACTCAATGCTAAAACCTATTACGGAAGCACTATAATTATCTAAGTTAGCTAAAGATATGATTTGATTCAAAACAAAACACCACAACTGTCATTTTTGACAGCGCTCACGGTGATATTAGTATTACGCATGGTCGGCAGTGTCGCAAGATGACGCATGTCATGATGTCATCTATGACGTTTCACGGGACATGTTATCGCGCTTCCGCCAGTTCGGAACGGGTGTGAGCACGCTCAAATCGATATTATCTTAACTCGGAACGTAGCCATTGTCATCACATTCGATTTTTTAAAATTCTCAGCCCTTGCCATTGACGCCTTCTATTTATTTCAATGCTTTCAGATTTTTGTATGTCTAAATCCAACCGTTTTTTGCTTATGTAAAGTCAGTTTAGTGCCTCCATTTTGCATTAAATGGTTGTTTTATTTACGACAAACATATAAAGGTAGTTACCTACTCATTTAAATGATAACCTGTCACACATGCGCACTAAGAACATTAGGAAAATACAATACCAACTTCTGACCATTCTTAATATTATGATCTCATGTTTTTTTTTCATGACTTGGAAAAAAATTTCATAAACTTTGGATGCGCTAGGCCCCTCTGTATCTTTTTAGCATTAACGTTATCCCGAAAGCATCTCGCCTACTCTGGGCCGGTGCACTGTTGGCACAGCAGACCTCCGTGCCAGAGTACCTGCGTGCTTACGCCACTGCTGCTGGAGATAGGTATACCTAGTAGGTGCTTCTTCAGCGTTCTTCATTGAAGCAACATCTTGATGGATAAGCATTCAAGCCGGTCCATTCAGACGATGTGATTTTATTTTACAGAAACCGTCTGGGCCCCGCTTGATACCTACATAACTACTCGTTGTCAATAATCAAAGAATATTCATCAAATCATCATCATCAATACTAGGTACATCAAGTTTATTATATTTACTGACATTCGTGAAGCGAGCGGCGCGCGCACCTTCGCATCGCGGCATCTCACGGTGATGTTGCTATGGCAACAGCACGGTGAGTTACCACCGCGCGGTTAGAATCGCGTGCAGTGATAGGTAGTGACGTCATTGTCATGACATTAGTTTAATTTTTTAATTTTAGACTTTGAAAGTCATGTCTACAAGCATTGACGCCTTCGGGTTTAGAGCGTATTAATTTGAATGCTTTTGGAATATTTTAATGTAAATTCCAACCATCAAAAATCAGTTTGGTACCTATAATTTGTTTTCAGCAAATGAATATTACTTGACAGGTGACAGAGCAACTTCAAAAATCGTGTTAATAGGCGAGTGTTCAGTGATTGGTGTATTGTTCGTTTACATATTATTAAGCATGTACATAATACGTAAAAGCACATGATGTCTTTTTTTAAATATCCCATCAAATAGCTAAACCACACTACAAGATACAAGCCTTTAACATAAATATTTAGGTAGGCATATGCTAGCTATGAGTGCTGTTATGACACAAATTGCTTTTCTCTTGATACCAAAATATAAAAATTATTATTGTACCTATATAACTCTGTAAGTGTATATTATTAAAGTAAATGTTTAGGTTGCTATAGTATAATTTACTCTCGTTTTCCTGTTTACTGTTATAAACTCTGTATCTACGTTTCGCATCCTGTCACAGGTGTGCTGGAAATTTTTTAATGATAAAAGCAGATCCCTTGTGTTTTCCTATCTTTACTTACGTATTTTATTTTATTAGGTAAGCGTTTAGTGTGTTCACAAATAATTATATAAAATTTATTCTATTGTATCACATGAAAAAAACAATGCTAAAACATATTTTTTCTACTGAGAGTGCTGCTTCCCGAGGTTCAACTTCATGATGGGCATGCACGCCGCCACCGCGTCCAGCTGGAAATAATGGTAAGAGTTTTTTACTAAGCATTTGATTAATTTCACTCCTACACTTATCAGAGTATATCTTTTTTTATCAATTGAACCACATAAAATGTCATTGACTTTATCGTCTAATATTTAGACAGTTTATACTTAATGCAAAACACAGCGCGCGAAATTAAAATTTTCCTTTAAAAATAGTTCATCATTGTGACAGTGGCTAAATGCGCAAGACGTGAGAGGCCAAAAACAAAAAAAAAATGGCGCAAGATTCGCGCTCTTTTGTAAATTGTAAAAAAAAATACTCGCGCAGACCGCTACAGTAACACAATACATAAATCGATATTTTTTTACTTCGTTCTGCTAAAATGAGGTAACTACTACTACATTTTACAATGTTATTATAAATATGTCCTAAACGTTTTAAACAGGAGATGTACATAAATTAGGTATTTTACAGAACTATGTAAATAAAAACCTCCAGGCATAAAGGGCAAGCCCGCTTACATATGCAATTCTGCATTATGCAAATATAGCTATAACTTAAAGTAACAAAAGTTAAACTAGGACCTCTGGACTAAAATTAATAACGAACCCTGCCATAACGATGAGAGATATATGATTGAGTTCTAGAGAAAAATTGTAGAGCTTAATAATGCCAACAAAAAAGTCGGCGACATGCTGATGATGTCTAACTAAAAGTAGTTTTTTTAATTAACATTATTATTTTTTATTTATTTTTAACAACAGAAATTATCTGACAGACTCACACCAACAGTACTGAAAGATGTCAAATATCTGTCAAATCCAATACTCTTAACATGTTAGTTCCGTAACTCGCCACATATTTATGTTCTTTTCTAGCTGTCGATGTAGTTGTTTTTTTATTTTATTGCCATTTCATTTAGATTTTAAAATGTAACCATTTAACTAATCTAAGTGTATGGTTATCAAGGAAACAAATAACCGGTGTTATTAAAAATAATAGTTTAAAAAACTAAAAAAACACGCTTTAAAAACCAAACTAAAAAAGGAGAAAATAATTAAATTCAATTAAAGAGCGTGGGGTGCTTGACATTAATTGATTATAAAAATACCTCAAAAAGCACCCAACGCTTGGTTTTTAAAGCGTGTTTTGTAGTTTTTTTTTTAAACTATTATTTATTTTCAATTTTTTAGTTTTTGTTTTTTTTTTCATTTTTATCAATTTTTTTTTAAATTATTGAATTGTCATCGGTCCTCGATAAGTTTACAAAGTTTCAATGAAATCTGACCGTTTAAAGTGGGTCAAAATCGCGTCTAAAGGAGTCAGTTACAAACATACATACAAGTGAAGCTAATATAAAGCGTGTAAAAAGTGACAAATCTCAACGGAATTCATAAAATTATTCTACGTTACGTTGAGAATACAGTAGTCACTTTTTTTGTCCGCAACGCTTTTAGTCCGCACGACACGAGCCACGTGTGTTGCCAACACAGGTGGCTCGCACCGCGCGTCGTAAAGTTCCAAGTTCAAGTAATGAATGTTTGAATTTAGTACCTTTGTTAGTGACACTTTTAGTCATGAATTATAAAAGATTACTAAACTGTAAAATCGTCAATTTTAAAAGATTACTAAACTTCATCATCTGTGGTAGAAATTGTGTCTATGGGACATTCCGCTACAAACAAAAGTAGATGAATAAAAATATAAACCGTAATTACATAAATAATTTAATAAAACAACCTAAGCATTTGTTTTTCGATATTTTATCTTTTAGAGAGAGAACAAAAAAATCTCCATTGAAAGGAAAACCATAGACAAATTCATATGAATGTTGCTGTAAAATTTTGGCGGTTCTCGACTCGAAATCAGTCGAAGTATTTAAAACTTTTTAGTTTTCCGCAATTACAGTTTTTTATCGGTTTTAGTAAAGTTAACGTTGATTAATTTCCGATCTTACCTTCCCAGTGATATAAAAGTGTATTATTTTGCATTAGTAGTACAAGATGTAGGTACAACAAGTGTTCCACAATGTGTGTTGTGCCAGAAGCATCTTGTAAAAGATACATCAATGGGAAGTTTTGGCTCAAAGTTGGTCTTATCCCTACCCCTCGATGTCTTAGGCCGAGAAAATTACCACAGGAATAGTCACGGAAAATTCACGAAGGTTCGTAAGTTATCATTAACTATGGGTTAATCTTGTAGTAAAGAGTAGTTTATTTCAATCCAATCCACTCGAGATTTCTTTGCCAGCATTGCTTTTATTTGAGCAGGCTGGCTATGTATGAGTGGCAAATTTAATTAGGCTGACTGGCACTTCCAAAAGAATGGCAAATATTTTTGGCCACTTTTTCACTACATAAAACAAGCCTGTCAACATAGTTTAGAGAATAGGTACTAATTTATACATGGCTTTTTTCAATATCGATCAGAATAATAATAGTGATTAAAATGACTATGTTCGGAAAAATGAAACATGAAAACCATGCTTATGCCCGTCTGTCTGGTAAGACTGATATTATAATTTAGTATTTAAAAGCTAATAATGTGAATAATATTTAAAACAAACTTGTTTTTCAGATAACTGAGTGCAGTGCCTTCAATATTAGAACATGCCTGAGTTGTCAGAAAAAGATACTGGTTGCAGCCACTTTTGATTAATTTATATGTCTCAGTTTTGTAAGTATTTGTGTGATATTATTAGCATTAGAATAATAGTTTTTTTTTAAGGACGGAATTCCCTGTTCAGTTTAAATAAAAACGATAATGTGGTCATTTCCTAGCATTTGGACCAGCCATATTAATTATAATAAATCAAGCTGTTTGTTTTTATTTATTTGCCAGTCATTAATCTCATCAGTGTAATTTTAATAAATCTGATATATTTTCTGTTATTAAAACTATACATCAATTTTTTTTTCTTCAACTAACTAAGCATAGTACACCAAGTTTAATTTAAGTGTCATATTTTGTTCTAGCTCAATGCTGATTGGAGAGGAATTAAACAGTCATCTTAATAATTATGATGATCAGTTTGACCCTGTGAATGGTACTAGTTTAAATAATAAGACGTCAAGAGGGAATCCCTTACCGCATCCGTTACATCAGGTTCACCATACCAAAGTTATTGCCAAGAAGCTATACAAACATTAAAAGATATACTTACATACCTACTACACGGAGAGGGCACAACATAAGGAAATCTGAAGAAGTATGCGGAAACCTTCCCTAGCAGAAGGACAACATAGGGATCAGAAACATAAAAATAAACCTGTGAATTTTATTATTCTAAATATAATTCTACCTCTTGGCAGATGAGCCTATTGGACCCTGCAGCTGCTACAGAACTGTAGACAATTAAAGAACACCGCCTCTTATTGATCATATCAATCTTGGCTGTCTGCCAATCGTGGCTGTCTGAGGTTATTATTTCATTATTTCACAAAAATTTTAATAAACATAATACACCCAAAAAATTGGGACGAGAACAAGCATGGAGTTAGGAAACGTTGCAACAAATGAGTTACATTTTATTTTTTAGTACAATGGTACTCAAAATATAGGAATAATTTTGGCCCATTTGATTTATTTGGATTGGATAAGACACTGATCTTTTATTGTATTATAAATGAGTCACACTGTTATAGTTTTTGAAAGTACTAAATTAGCTGCAGGATTCTGATAATAAAGTCAGTGACATTTTATGTGGTTCAATTGATAAAAAAAGATATACTCTGATAAGTGTAGGAGTGAAATTAATCAAATGCTTAGTAAAAAACTCTTACCATTATTTCCAGCTGGACGCGGTGGCGGCGTGCATGCCCATCATGAAGTTGAACCTCGGGAAGCAGCACTCTCAGTAGAAAAAATATGTTTTAGCATTGTTTTTTTCATGTGATAGAATAGAATAAATTTTATATAATTATTTGTGAACACACTAAACGCTTACCTAATAAAATAAAATACGTAAGTAAAGATAGGAAAACACAAGGGATCTGCTTTTATCATTAAAAAATTTCCAGCACACCTGTGACAGGATGCGAAACGTAGATACAGAGTTTATAACAGTAAACAGGAAAACGAGAGTAAATTATACTATAGCAACCTAAACATTTACTTTAATAATATACACTTACAGAGTTAAATACAATAATAATTTTTATATTTTGGTAGCAAGAGAAAAGCAATTTGTGTCATAACAGCACTCATAGCTAGCATCTGCCTACCTAAATATTTATGTTAAAGGCTTGTATCTTGTAGTGTGGTTTAGCTATTTGATGGGATATTTAAAAAAAGACATCATGTGCTTTTACGTATTATGTACATGCTTAATAATATGTAAACGAACAATACACCAATCACTGAACACTCGCCTATTAACACAATTTTTGAAGTTGCTCTGTCACCTGTCAAGTAATATTCATTTGCTGAAAACAAATTATAGGTACCAAACTGATTTTTGATGGTTGGAATTTACATTAAAATATGCCAAAAGCATTCAAATTAATACGCTCTAAACCCGAAGGCGTCAATGCTTGTAGACATGACTTTCAAAGTCTAAAATTAAAAAATTAAACTAATGTCATGACAATGACGTCACTACCTATCACTGCACGCGATTCTAACCGCGCGGTGGTAACTCACCGTGCTGTTGCCATAGCAACATCACCGTGAGATGCCGCGATGCGAAGGTGCGCGCGCCGCTCGCTTCACGAATGTCAGTAAATATAATAAACTTGATGTACCTAGTATTGATGATGATGATTTGATGAATATTCTTTGATTATTGACAACGAGTAGTTATGTAGGTATCAAGCGGGGCCCAGACGGTTTCTGTAAAATAAAATCACATCGTCTGAATGGACCGGCTTGAATGCTTATCCATCAAGATGTTGCTTCAATGAAGAACGCTGAAGAAGCACCTACTAGGTATACCTATCTCCAGCAGCAGTGGCGTAAGCACGCAGGTACTCTGGCACGGAGGTCTGCTATGCCAACAGTGCACCGGCCCAGAGTAGGCGAGATGCTTTCGGGATAACGTTAATGCTAAAAAGATACAGAGGGGCCTAGCGCATCCAAAGTTTCTGAAATTTCTCCCCAAGTCATGAAAAAAAACATGAGATCATAATATTATGAATGGTCAGAAGTTGGTATTGTATTTTCCTAATGTTCTTAGTGCGCATGTGTGACACGTTATCATTTAAATGAGTAGGTAACTACCTTTATATGTTTGTCGTAAATAAAACAACTATTTAATGCAACATGGAGGCACTAAACTGACTATAAATAAGCAAAAAACGGTTGGATTTAGACATACAAAAATCTGAAAGCATTGAAATAAGTAGAAGGCGTCAATGTCAAGGGCTAAGAATTTAAAAAAATCGAATGTGATGACGTTCCGAGTTACGATAATATCGATTTGAGCGTGCTCACACCCGTTCCGAACTGGCGGAAGCGCGATAACATGTCCCGTGAAACGTCATAGATGACGTCATGACATGCGCCATCTTGCGATAAAGCCGACCATGCGTACTATTAATATCAACGAGAGCGCTGTCAAAAATGACATATATGTCTTTAGCTAACTTAGATATAGTGCTTCTGGCTTGAGTCGCCACCTAACCAAATAAAAAGACAAAATTTGTGGTGTAGGTATACAAGTTTTATATGGTGTAAATAGGTTTGAACATTGAGTGAGCACTGTTAGCGCGTTCACGAGCATTCCGTAGTGTTTACAAAGATGACAGTTTTTAGCAGTCATAATCGTGATATCTATTTCGCAACGCAAATTATTGATAAGCGTTCACAGCGCTATTTTTCTAATTCGGAATGTGGCCAATGACGTCACTCACTTCACGCGATTTTAGAATCGCGTGAAGTGAGAGTGCGGCTACGGTGGTGGGTTTCTCACCGTGCTGTTGCCATAGCAATATCGCGGTGAGATGCCTGTTAGTAGATATGACATTCAAATGACAATGACGTCACTACCTATCACTGCACGCGATTCTAACCGCGCAGTGGTGACTCACCGTGATAATGCATAGCAACATCACGGTGAGATGCCGCGAAGGTGCGCGCGCATTCGGGATAGCGTTAATGCTAAAAACTCGCGCATCTAAAGTTTATTACGCTTTTGCCCAAGAAATGGATTTTTTTTTAGCTATTTGTCAATTTTGTAATTAGGGGACTATAAGTAGGGGCCGTCGATATTATGAATGATCAAAAGTTGTTAATAAACGTTGGTATTGTGTTTTCCTAATGTGCTTAGTGCGCATACGTGACACTGTACAGGTTAAATGAGTAGGTAAGTACCTAGCTACTTAATAAATTGAAACTTTAATTATTTCAAACAAAATGGAGACACTAAACTGACTTGAAATGTGCCAAAACCAGTTGGATTTAGACATCCAATGCACAAGCATTGAAATAAATAGATACCTCTAAATTATTGTCTGAACTCGAATACGAACAGAATAAAAAGAAAAAACTTCCTATTACATTGATGGGAGCGCCTAGCGCGCATGCGCGGGGTGATCACTGCACCCGATTCTTAACACTATTTCGGCGCAGTGAAGTGAGCACCTCACCTACGCGAGTGTCATTTGAACTGTTGAATTTTGACAAGTAGTATCAAAATGATGATGATTTGATAAATATCCTTTGATTATTGACAACGAGTACCTAGTTAAGTAGGTAGGTATCAAGGGGGGACCAGACGGTTTAAGTAAAATAAAATCGAATCGTCTGAATGGGCCGGCCTGAATTCTTATCTATCAAGATATTGCTTCAATGAAGAACGCTTAAGAAGCACCTTCTAGGTAAACCTATCTTCAGCAGCAGTGGTGTAAGCACGTGGGTAGGTACTCGGGCACTGAGGTGACTGAGGTCTGGTTTGCCAACAGTGCACCGGCCCAGAGTAGGCGAGAGGCATACGAAGATACTGAGCGGCCTAGCGCATCCAAAGTTTATGAAATTTTTCCCCAAGTCATGAAAAAAAACATGAGATCATAATATTATGAATGGTCAGAAGTTGGTATTGTATTTTCCTAATGTTCTTAGTGCGCATGTGTGACACGTTATCATTTAAATGAGTAGGTAACTACCTATATATGTTTGTCGTAAATAAAACAACTATTTATTGCAAAATGGAGGCACTAAACTGACTTTACATAAGCAAAAAACGGTTGGATTTAGACATACAAAAATCTGAAAGCATTGAAATAAATAGAAGGCGTCAATGGCAAGGGCTGAGAATTTTAAAAAATCGAATGTGATGACAATGGCTTCGTTCCGAGTTAAGATAATATCGATTTGAGCGTGCTCACACCCGTTCCGAACTGGCGGAAGCGCGATAACATGTCCCGTGAAACGTCATAGATGACATCATGACATGCGTCATCTTGCGACACTGCCGACCATGCGTAATACTAATATCACCGTGAGCGCTGTCAAAAATGACAGTTGTGGTGTTTTGTTTTGAATCGAATCATATCTTTAGCTAACTTAGATAATTATAGTGCTTCCGTAATAGGTTTTAGCATTGAGTGAGCACTGTTAGCAAGTTCACGAGCGTTCCGTATTGTTGACAAAAATTACCGTCCTTATCAGTCATAATCGTGATATCTATCTCGGAACGCAAATTATTGACGATCGCTCACAGCGCTATTTTTTTAATTCGGAATGTGGCCCATGACGTCACTATCACTTCACCCGATTTTAGAATCGCGTGAAGTGAGAGTGCGGCTAGCCGCGCGGTAGTTTCTCACCGTGCTGTTGCCATAGCAACACCACCGTGAGATGCCGCGACGAAGCGAAGGTGCGCGCGCCGCACGCTACACGAATGTCAGTAAATATAATAAACTTGATGTAATATTGATGATGATGATTTGATTTGATGAATATCCTTTGATTATTGACCAAGAGTAGTTATGTAGGTATCAAGCGGGGACCAGACGGTTTAAGTAAAATAAAATCGAATCGTCTGAATGGACCGGCCTGAATTCTTATCCATCAAGATGTTGTTTCAATGAAGAACGCTGAAGAAGCACCTTCTAGGTAAACCTATCTCCAGCAGCAGTGGTGTAAGCACGTGGGTAGGTACTCGGGCACTGAGGTCTGCTATGCCGACAGTGCACCGGCCCAGAGTAGGCGAGAGGCATTCGGGATATCGTTAATACTAAAAAGATACTAAGCGGCCTCGCGCGTCCAAAGTTTATTAAGTACCTACATTTTTCTCCAAGTCATAAAAAAAACATGATCTAATATTATGAATGGTCAGAAGTTGTTATTATACGTTGGTATTATGTTTTCCTAATGTGCTTAGTGCGCATACGTGACACTGTACAGGTTAAATGAGTAGGTAAGTACCTAGCTACTTAATAAATTGAAACTTTAATTATTTCAAACAAAATGGAGACACTAAACTGACTTGAAATGTGCCAAAACCAGTTGGATTTAGACATCCAATGCTTCTACAAGCATTGAAATAAATAGATACCTCTAAATTATTGTCTGAACTCGAATACGAACAGAATAAAAAGAAAAAACTTCCTATTACATTGATGGGAGCGCCTAGCGCGCATGCGCGGGGTGATCACTGCACCCGATTCTTAACACTATTTCGGCGCAGTGAAGTGAGCACCTCACCTACGCGAGTGTCATTTGAACTGTTGAATGTAGTATCAAAAATATCAAAATGATGATGATTTGATGAATATCTGACTAGTTAAGTAGGTATCTATCTACAATAAAATGATAGTAGGTACCTACCTACATGTTGGACGTTGTTATTGCATTTTTTTCAGTGCCTTACGCGGAAGCGGGGCGTGATCATAGGTAATCACTCCACCATATTCTCGAAGCCATAGGTACTACGGGACGCGCTAGTGTCAGTTGAGTTTTGTAGGTATTAGTACGATGATGATGATAGGTATAGTACACTAAAATATTGGAATAATAATCCGCACATCTTTTTACTTAAATTACTGATATTCATAAATCGTTTAGTTGGGTTCCCACATAGTTTGTGTGAGATTTAATGCTATGGTCCGTCAGCCAGGCACACTAGCACTCGCACTCGATGAATTGACACACTCGGATATATCGTCTCATTCAATAAATTTAGGTTTTGATACCAACGCTGAAGAACGTTGCGCAGTCTTTAGATAATGGACTCGATCGACAATCGCTTCTCCAAAACACACTGCGATTAGGCCATGGGATTGCGTTTGTTAAAATATAATCCATTTACAATGGGTTCATAAAAACTAGAAATATCGATTCGAATTAGCATTAGTATTAGTAGACGCTATCTTCAAGATGTGTTTGTTTTATTCTATTTATATTTACCTATTGTTCGTGCGTGACGCGCTCTCGCGCCTATAAGGACTAGTCTAGGAAAAAATAGAACGAAACAACATTGAGTTTCTGACTAAATTTTTGTTTTGCTATTTGATTTGAAAAACCCCCCATATTAGTAATGTATGATGCGCACATAAATACTAACTTTGAAATCCTAATAAAAACTCAAACTCAAACCATTTATTTCAAATAAACCAATTACAGGCACTTTTGAATTGTCAAGGTCGGTGAGGTAGAAAGATGAAGCTAGTTGCCCATTCCAAAGCGTAGGTGCCTATGGAGAAGAACGGGCAAGAAAATCCATGGACACTCCTTTAAAATCATGATATTGTTACAAAAAGTTGGTTACAACATTATGTTGAAATTATCAATGTGAGAACGATGTAAAAAGACGTGCACATTAAAAGCGTCCGTAATTAAAACAAAAATAAAAATTATCATACAATCATAATCGAGATTAATCTCGATTATGATTGTAAATGTAATGCTTGGTCAATCCCTAGCATCAGCGGGATGACACTGACAGCTCACTCCACGCTCACTCGGTTCACTTCACTCGGTGAGATGGTTACAGAATAGCACGGCAGACTCTAGGGAGGATGAGTGAAGTGAACTGTACACAATGTTCATGATACATACCTCTACAACCAAAACAAGTAAATGAGGAAATCTAAACCTTGTAATGAGAACCTCAGATTCAGAACATTTCTCATAATTACAATATATCCTTGGAAACGGTGAAGCAGGAATCCGGCATGTCCTAGAACATGTGACATCTACCAACCCGCACTGGGCCTGCGTGGTACAGTATAGCCCACTCCCTCTGGAAGAGCGGGGACTTGTGGCATAGCAGTGGGAACATTATGGGCAGATTATGTTATGCTACAACATATCCTTACACAAAATACAATAAATACAAAGTAAAATAAACCAGCAAGATTCTTAGCACACAAGTCCCGAGGCTTACCACGCTTGCTATTAATATGTTTATTATAACCAACATTCTTTGCCTAAAGGAAATCTTACGACGTCTTATTGAAATTCAGGCACCATACTTATTTCGTACTTTGAATAATTACCGCGAATTTAAGGATTTCAGGTTCTGGATGTGGCTTTGTGTGTAAGGAAGATATTTAGAAGTTGATATTGTACCTATTAGTATTTTTGGGATAGAAGAAATTCAACTATACGGATGTTATGGGAAATCGAAAATAAGAAAAACGTAAAGTATTGTTTATGTATCTATGTACTAGTACTGCACTAATGCTGAGCATTAAGTCTTGAGTTTGATTCCCAAGTCAGGCAAAGGGTTATTAGGGTTTTTCTATCTCAAATTTCTCAGTAGTAGCCCGGACTCTCGATTTGTGCACGGACGATGGCAATAGTTCTATTTTGCGTGTTATGATTGTGTCTCTAGTGTTGTAGGTTGTGTTGCTGTACGTACGTGTTGTTTAAACTCGCTAGAGTTTTGTGACTGCAGGGTAAAATGGTTTAACTGTAGTTGATTTTACACGTCTTTTACTTCGTTTGGTATTTCATCTATTGTTTTTTTGTGGTAGTAATTTATTATTGCTCTACGTTGGTTTCCTATTCTCTGTCGACTAACCTGCATGTTTAAGATTTTGTCTGTAAATTTTACATAGAGCGGTTCGAGATAAGTTCTTCTGTCTGTATGTAGTGAAGTTAATTGAAGATAAGTACGCAGTATGAACTTGTTCATTTCAGGTGTCCATCGTCTGCACGTAGTAGGATTGCTTTTGGTAGGTGTTAGCTCAGAGTCAAGGTTGACATCTTGCAAAACACTATCAAGCGTGCTGGTGGTGGACAAGCTAGCTGTTCTTCTTGTCATGTAGGAGGGGCGAGTAGATGGGATGGATGACAAAGATGAAATGTATCATCGCCCGAGGAATCGGCTGTGGCTTCTACGCAGTGCGCCCACCTGTTCAACTCACTAAAACCAGCTGGTTCGCATGCTGTGGCACCTTTTTTTTTGTTTTCGGAGAAAAACCATCAAAAGGCGCCCGGTCTTTGGGGAAATAGACCTGGGAGTGTAGGATTTTTACCTCACTAAAACCACCTCGGTGGTCATCATCTACACATGGAAGAGGTACCGTTACCTCTCAGAAGACTAATCCAGAACCCCCTCTGTGCTACGCCTGCTAGGTCACATGTCTGGGGAGACTATAAAGGGGTCTCCTCGAAATCTAGCTCTATGTAAGGCAGCACGTAACCACTGTGAGCTATCTTCCCTGAGGTCACTCAGTGGGCGGTCAGAGTCCCCACTCTGGGCGCCCGCGACTCCAAATTTCCGCCTGCATTCTGTGGCACCTAGCATCGGCTCCACATGCGTCCTGGCGCTCCCCAGGAAGCGACCGTAAATTATATATTCTTTTACTACTCATCTCCATAAAGGGTTACCTTGCCTTGTTAGCCGCGTAAGTTTTTTGTAAAGAATTATGTATAAGCTTTTGGCAGCGGGTTCGCCTGTGCAGAGGTCGGAAACGTACCACCGGGATGAAAAGTAAGTGATTGAGGAACAGACATCCAAATATATAAACATCCAAACACCAAATTTTCAAATTTATAACATTAGTAAGAGTAGAATTAGTAAGAGCGAGCTAGCTTTTTTCGGCGGTTCACCCTCTTGGAGGTAAGAAATTATCCCACGGAACCATACTCCCAGGACAAAAAAATCAAAATCACATGTCCTAACCCAGGTCATGATCTACCCAAGTGCCAAATTTCATCCAATTCTATTCAACCGTTTTAGCGTGAAATCGTAACAAACAAACTCACTCTCGCACTTATAATATCAGTTAAGATATAATTATGTAACAGGAGAGTCGAAACTGTCATTATTTTTATTTTTATTTTTTATTTTATTTATAATGGGATAAAAAACAGCTACAATATACATCTTAATATTAAAAGTGTTATAATAATAAGTGTTTGACAATATTGCAGCCCACTGCATTATCCACATATTAACATGCAATATTCAAAAAGATAGGTGTCACTAGGTGGCGCTATACATTATTAAATAATGCATTCAAATATTCATGTAAACCTCAATGGTCTATTACAATTATTGAAACATTACCTACACTAAATACATAATTAGAAATTCATTCCTACTCATGCACATAAGTGGCTCAGAGAATAATAAATAAATATAATCAATCACGTACAACAAATCTTAAATTGAAATAATAATAATATATTCATAGCAATAGTATAACAACTTTATGAACGTACAAAGTATTGGAAAATTATATTATTCATTAACAACATACATCATTCATTGACAAAAGACTAGATACATTCCTCTTGAATCCAGGTCTTGACTGCAGAAATATATCTACATCGACAAAATTGTCATTATAGGCTTTTACCATACGACGAATAGGACATCGCGTACCAGAATTAGTTCGGCAGGTATTGACAGCGAACAAGGTTCCTGCGCGGACGCTGCGTTTATTGACAGTGCGGGGAACCGTGTAACAAATTTTAGTCGTCAGATCAATGGAATCGAAATCACTGTGCACGATGCCATGCAACACAGTAGCCTCTAATAATTTGCGTCTGGAATTTAGAGTTAACAGTTTGTACTTATGTAGTGATTCTGTGTATGGCATATAAGTTCTGTGGCACCTGTAGTTCAGTGCACGAAGAAATTTGCGCTGGACTTTCTCGATCTCCTCAATGTATTTTTTATAGATCGGGTTCCAGATTGGCACAGCATATTCTAGTTGTGATCTTATAAGAGTTTTGTACAAGTAGAGATAAGTAGCGGGCCGTTTGAACTCTGCAGCTGACCTCATAACAAATCCGTACATCTTATACGAGTTATTAACGATTTTTTCTACGTGTTCATTGAGAGACAGTTTGGTATCCAACAACACACCTAGATCCCTCACTGTGGAGACAGTATTCAGCTTTTCACTATCAATGCTATAGTTACTTTTAATAAGTGTCTTGTTTTTTGTGAAGCTAATTAGATGGCATTTAGGAATGCTAAGGCTCAGTTTGTTGTCAACGCAATACGCAGCCAGTCTATCTAGGTCTTCCTGAAACAATTGACAGTCATGCTGAGATTGTATTGTTTTATAAACTTTAAGGTCATCAGCGTATAAAAGGAATCTAGTATTTTTAAAACATTGCTTGATATCGTTTATATATAAAACAAACAACAAGGGCCCTAGGATAGATCCTTGAGGTACACCAGAGGTCACAGCCACTGTCCGAGACTGATAGCCGTTCACGACAATCTTTTGTGATCTGTTTCTGACGTAAGAAGCAAACCACCGGAGCAGGTTTCCACGTATGCCATTGAAGGCTATTTTATTTAACAGGATTTCATGATCGACCTTGTCGAAAGCCTTTTTAAAATCTGTATAGATAGCGTCCACTTGCAAGCGTCTATCAGAGCTCTCAAAGAGAAAGTTGGTAAATATTAAAAGATTAGAAATAGTTGATCGCTTCTGGATAAAGCCATGTTGTTCTGGGATAATAGCACTGTGCAAGATAGGATAAAGCTCATTGTGAACTAATCTTTCAAAAAGTTTCGACAAGGTCGATAGAATTGAGATGGGACGATACTGCTGAATATCTTGCTTTGATCCACTCTTGTGGATAGGCGTGACATTGGCCTGTTTCCAGATCTCTGGGAAAACTCCTTCACATAGGCATTTATTACCTATATATTATGTGAAGTGGCCTACAGATAGTGCTGGCAGTGTGCTTAAAAAAGATGGCTGGGTAGCCGTCAGGGCCTGCTCCTTTAGACGCGTCAAGTAGCTTTAACTCCTTCAGAACTTTATGTTGGTCTATGTGGATCGCGCTGACAACATCGACGTCAGCATTACAGTGTGTTGGTGGAGTCCATGTAGATAACGACGGAGACGCGGGTTCAAAAACTGACGTAAAGAAATCTGCGAACATGTTGCAAATTGTATCAGGGGCACTTGACTTAAGGTCACGGTACTGCATCGAGGATGGTATAGTAGACTTGTTTTTCCGATTCGAAATGTATTTCCAGAAATGATTTATATTGGAGGAGATATTATCCTCAATGTTTCGAATATAGGATGAATAGCAAGTCCTACACGATTCTTTAAACGTCGTTCGACTATCGGAGAAATCATTGTAGTCTTTGATATTTTTGTATTTCTTCCACCTAACCCACAAACGCTTTTTCGTTTTAAATTGTTTAATAAGTTGAGGAGAAAACCAGACGGGAAAGTCAAGTGCTCGGGATTTTGCAAGTGGAATATTTGGTTTAACTACGTCATCTAAAATATTGTAGAACGTTTTAACCGCTTCTTCTGGGGACAGATGGTCTAAAATGGCTGACCATTCAATTTCATCAAGTCTCTTATTTATAATGTCGTAGTTGGCCTTTCGGAAGTTATATTTTTGGATTGTGATCGCATAATATATTTTATATGTCCATTGAATCGAAAATTGCTTGATATTAAATTAAAACTTAATTAGAACTTATTTTCACGAGGAAATATCATTTGTTGTGTCAGTTTAATGTGCTCGGATAATAAGTTAAAATACTTATTTTTTTACGAGCTTTTAACTTTTGTTCGATTAATCGGAACACGAAGTGGAATGTGAAATATTGAGTTTTATGAAGTAACTCATTGCTCGATAAATTAAAACAGCAATAACCCAACAATAAGGTGGAGAGAACTGACGAGGGATAGGCCGTGAGTTTGAATCAACCTGTAACAACATGATTGACGCTTATACCAGTCGTCCTAACCAAAAGCGACCGCCACTCCACACCACACCACAGATCGTTTGTATGAATTATGACGTGCAATCGTGACTTGATTGTATTTTTTTTTTGGGTGGGATATCATCAAATTACTTATCCTGTTCTGGGTGGAGTAGGAGGGCGTGTCAGACTTTTACTGACTAAAACCCACCCGTGTTCCCTCAGTTGCCTATGTGCCAGGTATCTCTTTCGAACAACCCACACCCCTGGTGACTTGATTGGTCGCGGAGCATAATCAGCCTATAATGTCCAAACTGCTGAGACACAGGCCTCCTCTCTGTGAAACGGGTTGAGCTGTATTTCAGCACGCAGGCTCAGTTCAGGTTGGTGGATGTCACATGTCTTTGAACTTTTGGGTGTAGCCGATTTCTTCACATTTTCCTTCACTGTTCCGAGAGCAGTGGTGATGAAATTAAATACACAAAGTAAAGTGCCTGCGAACTTATGACCGGAAGCCGGTCGTGCTCCATGCCAAGCATTTCCACGGTCTGGCAATGTACAGGTGGCGCCAAGAGTGGTCTTGCCTGTCCCAACTCGTGCTTTGCATTCTCATATAAACAAAGAGAAAAGAAACACGCCTATTCAGGCCACAACAAGCGCTCCGCACTGCGCCACTCCGCGCCTTTTAACTTACCGACACCCGACGGATCGGACGGTGACAGGCCGCTGCAGGCCTCATCTGACGTATCAGCCTGGTCTGGTGCGGCCCGGCCCGTCAGTTAACGGGCCGTGGGACCTCGGCTTTAGATTTCTCGAACATACACTAAATATCTCATCATCATCATTTCAGCCGAAAGACGTCCACTGCTGGACATAGGCCTCCCCCAAGCTCCTCCACTTCGACCGGTACTGCGCTTCTCGCATCCAGTGGTTTCCTGCGGCCATCACAAGGTCATCGAATTTGGAAGCTCTACTAAGGTCATTGAGTATTGTACTGAGGTCCTCCATAGTCTCCTCAGCCATGACTACTATATCGTAGGCTAACCGAAGGTGAGTGATGTACTCGCCATTGATGTTGATGCCAATCCCTCTCCAATGTAGAACCTTGAAGACATCCTCCAGTGCAGCGATGAACCGTTTCGGCGATATTACGTCTCTCTGTCTCACCCCTCGCTGCAGGAAGAAAGGTTTCGAGGTCCGGTCCTGGAGCCGGACTGACATAGCGGCGTTTTCATACAAACTCTTTAGCATCTCGATGTACCGATGTTAATCTGGCACCGTTGGAGAGACTGCAGTACAGCCCAAGTCTCGATCGAATTTAAGGCTTTCTAGTAGTCCACAAACGCTAAGCAGAGAGGCAGGTTATACTCTTCGGCCTTCTGTATAACCTGCCACAGCGTATGAATGTGGTCCACAGTGCCATAGCTTTTTCAGAATCCGGGTTGTTTGGGAGGCTGGAAGTCGTCAAACCTGCGCGCGAGACGGTTTGTGATGACTTTTGAAAACAGCTTGTAGACAGGGCTCAGAAATGAGATGGGCCTATAATTCTTAAGCAGGGTGTTGTCGTTCTTCTTGAAAAAGAGTATCACCATACCTCTGTTCCATGTCTGTGGCGTTTTGCTCTCGAGTATGACGGAATCGAACAGCTTCTGTAGGGCCTTAAGAATGGGTGTTCCACCGGCCCTCCGGAGTTTGGCCGTAATTCCGTCAACTATATCATATAAACAGTAGAGGAAGAAAGTGATCAGTCAGGAGCTATTGAAGTGCGCATCTATACTGACGGCTCAAAAACACAAGACAGTTCAGGTGCTGGCGTACACACCCTTGACCTCAACATCAACTTTCACATACCACTAGAGACACACAGTTCGATCTTTCAATGTGAATGTGTTGCCTTAACACACGCTGCAACAGCAGTAAAGCGCTTACGCACCTGGAACTACGGCATTAAATTCTTATCAGACAGCCTATCTGTGCTCAAAGCTTTAGAAAACCAACAAACTAACAACAAACTAATTTTTAAGTGCCATCTGGAGAGTTTATCGACGTCCAATCGTATTATCCTCCAGTGGATCAAAGGGCACAGTGGATCTTTAGTTTAGGCAATGATGCCGCAGATGAACTTGCGGAGAGAGGCTCTGATATTAAAGTGCAAGGTCCGTACCCAGTTCTCCTCCTACCTTTCTCACAATTTCGTGCGTGGATTCGCCAAAGGTCAACCGAACTCCATTTTTAAATGTAACCAACAATATTTGCATGCTATGATATAAGCTAAACATGTATGCTCTATAATGTACCTTAAAATAACTTTATATACCATGTTTTATGCAAATAAATATTATTTCTATTTCTAACAACAGATGGTCACGGGCAACTGACTGTCGACAGTCAAAATTGGCTTTACCAATTATTGTACACCCGCGATTGACCAAAACACTCAGCCTGAGTAGAAATAACCTTAGAATAATAATAGGAACAATTACGGGCCATTACCCCCTTAACAAACGCCTTTTTAACATAGGCGCCAGAGACAGCCCGCTTTGCAGGAGCTGTCTTGACGCCGAGGAATTAGCCGCCCACGTCATCCTGGTTTGCGAGACCATGGCTTCTCAACGTGAAGACATCCTCGGAACAGTGAGGTCGAACCGCGAAGCTTATGAAGCTCCCAGGAAGCTTCTATGCTTTTGGGTGGAGCTAGGCTGGCTTTGTTAGCCAGAATCCCCACGCACAACGGACCGAATGGGAGTCTATGTGCGGAAAAAGAAGTCCCATCATCATTGTATTAAGTTTTTATTAATTTTAGTCCAGAGGTCCTAGTTTAACTTTTGTTACTTCAAGTTATAGCTATATTTACATAATGCAGAATTTCATATGTAAGCGGGCATGCCCTTTATGCCTGGAGGCTTTTATTTAGATTGTAAGTTCTGTTTACGTTTCTTTTTAAAAAAAATTCAGTGTTTTGATAGTATATTGGCGTGTGCTAGCTGACATTATGGCAAATTTAATGTATTTTTTGGGTTTCGTAATTTTAATTACCTACTATTGTATAGAATCAAGTTCCTGTGCTGCTGGGGAGTTTGTTGCGCTATTTCTTCTTCTCAGCTAAAGCACTAGGAAGTGGTGAAGGGCCGGCGTTTTGGGGGGACTGTCTTATGTAATTTTGACGTTCAAAAAGAGCTGACTCTCAGCCTAGTTTGAATAAATGACTTTTGATTTTGATTTTGATCATCATCATCACTACACGGAACCCTGCCTAAATATCTACCTACAGATAAGTGTCCCTACAATTCCCTACTACATATATCTTCGTCAACAGACACTGAACATCGCTTTAAGCCTACTCTTGTACTTGGCCGTCGCAAAGACAAGCTACATAATCATTTTCTATCCTGCCTGCAAGCTGCAACACAGAATTAAGCACTGCAATCTTTAAGCCTAGTACACACGTACGTGGCTTTAAGGCAGTATCAACAACGCTTGTTGACGCTGTTCTGTACCAAGCCTTGTTTACGAAAACGTAGTGCACGACTGTACAATGTATAGTGTTCACTTGTCTACGCGAATGTACGTAATTATGTGTGCATTTCCAGGTATGTCTATATAAGTAGGTTTGTAGCTTTGTAGTAACAAGGAATTATGTGCTTTTGTAATTGTTTTGTGTTGTATTAAAATGCTTTTGTAAGAGATATTATCATCGTTGTGAATTGTTTACTGAGATATCTTTAAGAGAATGCAGCGTCGTTCCTTTTTGTTGATAGCATTGCTGGGTTCCGGCTTGTTCCGGGCTGCAGCTGGAAATACTGCATCGTCAGGTACCATAGTACCCAGTATTGCCATTTAACATTGTGCTGAGCTGAGGTCCTTTTTTAGTCATATGGTTTTTTTTATAAATTACTCTTCACGTGTTTTATTTAGCTTATTAGTCAACGCCGAAATTGGGCGAACCGTCACTATTAAATTAATAACATAATATTTTCAAATCGACAATTCCAGAAATACGTATTAGGCAATGGGCACGTTTTGAATAAAAGGTTAAGGAAACAACAAAAGTTAAGGAAAAAGTACACTAAATTTATTACGTATAAAAACTTTTAACAAAAAGACCGCCGAAAAAACTGAAAAGTAAAAAATAATAAACCTTTTTGTTTAACGTTAATAACTAAGTTCTGAAGCTAATGTAAGTATACCTAAGTAGTTTTGAGTCGGCGCCAAACAAGCTGCAGCAAATTGATGAATTACGTAAAGCGTGATGCGCGGCGGTGTCGCGATGCGACACGCCTCTTCACCGGAAAATGCCGAGCGTTCACGAAGTTAATGTCAGCGAGAAAGCAACCCAAATGGGTACACACGTAAGGGCACACGTCGTCTTTGCAAGTGGTCGTGCGGAGAGCGCATTTTTTGGAATGTTAATGTTTATCGCTGGAGATTTCACGTTGCATTGTTAATTTGATTTGGTTATTTCTTTAAATTTAAGGTAATTTAGTTGAACTTTGTGCTTTGCTTGTTTGGCGTCGACTCTAAACTACTTATACTCCATTTACAATAGCATTAGACAGAACGCCTTTTCGCATTAAAAGTGTACAATTTCCAAAAATATTCAAAATGGAGTTAATATGCGGAAACGTTTGGTATCACCAGTATTTTTCTCTTAAATATTGACAAAAGAGCGTAGTTCAACAAATATTCGCTAGATGGCGCATTGGCTAGTTTTAAATCGGGCGAAATGAGAACTTGTATCGCACGAATACTATAAATATAACTTTTAGTTACGTTCGAACGACCGAGCAGTGCACGCATTGTGTGTCTTCAAAAGTATACAAAAACGAAAATTTGACCCTAAGGTAAGCATTCTATTTCATTAGTATTATACAATCTCAAAATTGTACACTTATTGCTATAAATGTTTAGCAAAGTTTGAATCAATTCTCCCTTTAAAATTGTATAATTATGTAATTGTACAGTTTTTGTGATAAAATATGAATAACACACTGTCCTGATCTTTTTCATTAAAACTATGTTTTTTCTAAATTGTATACTGTTTTATACAATGTTACTGTTGTAATAATTAAACAATAGTACTTTTATACCTACCTATATCTTAAACTTCATACTCAGTAAGACTGAAATACCTTGGTTAACAAGTTCCTAACTTAATGCCATGTTACTTAGTGATTAACGTGATTTAATCAACCACTCAATTTTATTTTATTATTATTTTATTTTTTGAGCCATTTTATTTTAGTTGTATAAGTTTTAGTTCATTATTTAGTATAATAATTTCAAAATTGTACTGAAAGAAATAAATATTTCATAAAATATAATTAGTTTTCTTAAATTTAATCGTATTTAATAAATTAAATTGTAAAAAATAATCAACATTTTATCTAGAAAAGTATTAAAACTCAAAACGATTATTTTTTTGACCTATGTTTCGGCTACAAACGGTAAAAAAAATTACATAATTTTGTCTTACTTTGAAAGACAGATAATGTAACTTGCAAAAAATAAAAAAAGAATGTTGAAAAGATAATTATTATTAAACATATTCCACGTTAAACCTTTAAAACGCTCTCCTGTAAAATTAGTAAGTTTTGAGTTTATACAGTTTTAATGCGAGAAGACGAGAAGTTAAAAAAGGTTATTTTTAATGTACACTTCGTAACAGCGTAATTACATTAAACGTGTAGCAATTACGATTTATGCCAAAAAAACTTAAGTGTCAATGCTAAAAACCTAAAAGAAGCAGGAGTGAAAAACAGATTATGTATGGATTAGTTCAGTTTTGCCTTGAAATATATTAGTAATTCTAGTTTGTAATCAGAGTGAGGGCGATTTTTCCTAGTTTTATGTGTAATTAAGCCTAATTCAAATAGTAGTAATGTACTACCAGAAACCATCACTTTATTTTATTACATTCTCAGGATGTTAATTTGAATAAAGGTAATCAAATGTTTAATTTATTAAGTAGCAATTCATCAAGTTATTCTAGACTTCAACGTGTCACATCCTATGTACATACACAGATTTATAAATAATTTTAAGAATTCTCGAGCACGGTTGTACGGCTCACTAACACCGCTCTGAACTAACCCGTGAGAAGGCGTGCCTCAGGTACACGGAGAGGCGCGCGCGAGCAAATTATTCACAATACTGTGCTCATACTTCAAATGTTCATATTTCTTCTTTTATGGTATTTATTGACTTATTATGAACTTGTATGAATAAAACAAGGTTTTATAAGTAAGAAAATAAGTAATTGAATTTAAACTATAAAACAGAAATGTAACTTCTAAAGCAAATAACAAATCAACATATTTTTATTTTTTATTTTGACAGTCTTTATATACAGGGTGTAACAGAAACCCTATTGCTATCCTTAAGCGCTAAAGATAAGAGCTGGTATAGAATCACTATACATAGTTTCAGTTTAAAATAAAATACTCTAAGAATTGAAACCAAATTTTCGGTTTCATATGTTTCTTCAATTCAAATCATAATAAACGTGTCACCGCACTACGTAAGTCAATAACTTTCCACGTTATTTGCCAATATCACGTTAATCTCTTCCGAGTGATGTATTTATTTCAATTTGAAAAGTTCGGTTTCTGGTATCAAGGTATTAAAAATTCTCATCTCTCTCTAAAACATGTAGAGATAGGATTAATAAAACCAAAAAAGCCGTGCCCTTGGTATGTATATACCCTTTCCGTTACACGTTGTCTATCACAATAAAAAATCTTACATAACAAAAACTAAAAAAAATACTCTTCCATGACATCTAGACGAGTGTATCTCTCAAAACACATTGAACACATAATGTGATATTTCGGTGCAGAGTAATTGATTGGACAAAGTGTAAGCAAGCGAATTAAATCTTTTTACCGTCTGTTCTTACGTCTAGAACATATTGAACACACGCCATCTAGACCATACCTACTCTCTGAGGTACCTACGGTCTAGATCGCTTCTTGTGAAACCTCCATGCATTCTATTAAAAAAACATTTTAAACTTCTAAGTTTTTTTTTTTAATCGTTTTCCGGATATACAGGGTGAAATTGAAAACATGCGACAAACCGAAATGGGAGATTGTACTCATCATTATGAACAACTTTTACTAAGGGACCAATGATGCAATCCCGAAAAAAAAAACATCTGTTCCCTACATTTACGTTCGCATAACTCGTCAAAATGTAGGGAACAGCTGTTTTTTTTTTGCGATTGTATCTTTGGTCCCTCAGTAAAAGTTGTTCATAATGATGAGTACAATCTCCCATTTCGGTTTGTCGCATGTTTTCAATTTCACCCTGTATAACCGTTTGCATCTATATCCATGACACACAACACAACACTCTACGAGTACATGTCTGTGATGTATTCGCAAAGCTTTTCCTGTTAGCAGTGATACCAATTTTTGATCAGGTGCAGAACAAGTTCTCAAACTTATAACATTAAAACGTCTTCTATGTTAATCTAAGACCGAAAACAGTCCACAAACGTAATAGCATAAATATTTATCTTTTATTTTGTATCCTTAAAGTAACTTTTATAAGTTTGGGCTTAAGTAAGTGGAATGTTATTCGATTCGCACATTGTTTATTCAAAAAATTTTATGATTAAGTCTCGGAATTGAATTTACCGAGAGCGGCAGGACGCGCTCAAGTGTTTTGGGACATACTGCTCGGAAAAATACGGTGGAAAGGTTTTTTTTGTATTTTATGTCGTACCCCTTTCCCTGCAGCCATTTTGCGAGTTAGAGAATTTCCATTGAAAATAGTGATAAGTATACGAGACAGTGGAGAATGTGCAGCTGTATCTTAAACAGGGCTTCTTACTATATGTAAAAACAATAATTTTTAGTCGGCCCACTCAATTTGTGTTGTTCTCTTCACCAAAGACCATTTGAAACACCAATATTCACATGATCTGACCAATGTTATGTCTGGAGTTAAAATGAGACTATGATTGAATTTGTTTTGGTTTCGTTCCTCAGAGTACTCGGACAGGAAACGCCGACCTCATCTAGTTTAAAAATATGATTAACATGTAAAAGTGTGTACAAACCTACTTAAAAGAAATAAAATCATTTATCATTTAGTCTGCACCCAAACTATCCATTAATCCCCCCCAGTGGGTTCCCGCATTGTCGTTGCGGGGGGGCTCAGTAGCCGTGGTCCGCTCCCACGGTGAAGCGAAGAGGAACCCAAAGGTGGGGCCGCTCGTCAGGGCTTTTGTCTCCAAGCCGACGACGTAGCGGCCAAAATGTAGGTTGCGGTGAGGTGCACCGCAACTGAGGCGGGCCGCGATGTCGAATGGGAGGCATCGCGGCTGAGGATTACAGGCTGCGGAAGAGGAGGAGTGCCGGTACTTCTGAGTAGCGCTCTTCCCTTCCGTAGCCTGGACGGGGCCGCCACCGTTTGATGGCGGACGCGGTGGGGCCGCAGGGGAAGAGGAGTGTCGGTATAGCGTTGGCCGCTCTCCCTATCCCCTGCGGCCGAAAGGTGGTAGGCGGCGGGGCCACTGCGCTGACCCGTCGCAAGGGGACCAAGGGTACCAGACACGGGTTCGTCTGGGGCCCTTTTGTTACTTGGTTCCTGGGGTGGTCACGGCGTGCCACGTGTCCTGGTGCGCCGAACTGGTGGGGTCCGCAAGGGCCGATGCCTGCCAGGGGTGCGGGTTGTTCGAAAGAGATACCGCGGCCCCTGGCACACAGGCAACTGAGGGAACATGGGTGGGTTTTAGTCAGTAAAAGCCTGACACGCCCTCCTGCTCCACCCAGAGCAGGAGAAGTTATTTGATGATTTCCCAACCTCAAAAAAAAAAAAAAAACTATCCATTAATAAAATCATTTATCATTTAGTCTGCACCCAAACTATCCATTAATAAAATCATTTATCATTTAGTCTGCACCCAAACTATCCATTAATAAAATCATTTATCATTTAGTCTGCACCCAAACTATCCATTAATAAAATCATTTATCATTTAGTCTGCACCCAAACTATCCATTAATAAAATCATTTATCATTTAGTCTGCACCCAAACTATCCATTAATCAAGTTAGTCGAAAAAAAAACTACTTTACTCTACATCAATGGCCAAGAACTGACGAGTTCACTGTGCATCTATTCGCAAAATTGTTCTAGCGATCAGTTGGAGGCTTGGAGGTTCATGTTTATCATATACAAAACTTAACATAACATCACGCTTATAATTCCTTAAAGGTTAGGCAAAGGTGTACTTATAGTACACTTACAAGTGGTTTTTTAAGCATGTATTAGGAGGCGAGCCTTTTGCCATCAACCAGGCTCAAATCTAGAGCCCGGGCTGCTACTGAGAAATACCAGATGGGAAAACTCAATAACAGTTTGCCTGACCGGGCAATGGAATACAGGATCTCACGCTCAGCAGTAGCGCTTGTTAAATCCTAACGAATATTTTACATGCGAAAGTAAGTTTTGCTTGTTTGTTACGCTTTCACGCTAAAACGGCTGAACGGATTTAGGTGTTATGATATGCTAGGTTTGCAGGCAACAACAACAAGGGACGCTGTGTTCCTATTGAGTAGTGGACAAAAAGAACTCTCCACGTCAGTCAATCAATCATTTCAGTCATTCATAAAGCACATTCCCATCAGCCATCCGTCACGTCCTTATGTCCACGCGGAGCATAGTAACTTGTTTATTGGTCCGTATTTGTCAATCCAATCGGTCGGTGTGTGTCAATAAAAAATATTTTCGTAATCCCGAGCCGCCTTTGCCTATGTTTTCCTATACAGAATATAAAAAGAAAATGTTTCAGGAAACGGAGGATAAATATGGGAAATTGTTTGTTGTTGTTAAAAATAGTGTCTGAAAATATCTATTGTAAGCAGAAATCGTTGTGGGTGGGAATCAAACTTACATCACGTAGTGCTGCAATCAATCGTTCAGCCACTGTGCAAATCATGCTATTGAAATATCTACAGTTAATAGAGAGTGAGGAAAAAAGAAAGTTTAAAAAAAAACCACCAATATTCAAGTATGTAACCCAAACGTCTAATCACAAAAGAAAGGAAAATAGATTTATATGTCACAGTAACACGTGCATGTTACAAAATAATAGTTTAAAAAACTAAAAAACACGCTTTAAAAAACAAACTAAAAAGGAGAAAATAATTTAATTCAATTAAAAAGCGTGGGGTGCTTGACATTAAGTGATTATAAAAACACCTCAAAAAGCACCTTACGCTTTTTAATTGAATTAAATTATTTTCTCCTTTTTTAGTTTGGTTTTTAAAGCGTGTTTTTTAGTTTTTTAAACTATTATTTATTTTCTATTTTTTAGTTCAAAAAAATTGAGAAAAAAAAACACGTTTTTGTAGTTAGCAAACTACAAAAACGTGTTTTTTTTTCTCATTTTTTTTTTAAATTATTGAATTGTCATCGGTCCTCGACAAGTTTACAAACTTTCAATGAAATCTGACCGTTTAAAGTGGGTCAAAATCATGCTCAAAGGAGTCGGTTACATACAAACAAACAAACATACAAGTGAAGCTATATTAGCTTAGCTTAGCTTTAAGAAATAGTCAAAATCTACATAGATTGGCCATAGGCTATAACGACACTCATCACTTTCGTATCACAAAATAAACCTAATGCTCTTACGAACAAACCTACCTTCACAGGACATCCGTCCCTTCTCCTTCGCGAAATTGATAGTAAATATCAATCATATCATGCTGTGTCAAATAACCCACTTTAAATAAGCCCTAAACAAACGAAGACTTTCGCAAAATAAAATTTCCATCGCGACGCACAACTTATTACGCATCAAATTGAACAATTCAGCGCTACTAAAAGTTCTTCCAATTTAGACCCCCGCGGGGTGACACAGCGGATACATTGAATTTTCCACTCAGTATACATGTCAAATGTCTTTGTGATTCTCAAAGTTTACCCCGACGCAGTGACGGGGCGCAGAAATGATAAATGACAGCGGCTAATGAGAGCCCATCAGAAGTTACTGAATTATTTCAATGATAAAGCTGAGTGTAGCGAGCTTCTGTACTGACTTTGTGTTGTGTTGTTATTTTATTTTGTGTTAGGGTTGAGAGGTGCACTAAACCCTCCCCGCGGACATGCATTTATTCACATGGATTGTATATAAAAGTATTTTCCAAGGTCGTCATCCATAAATGTTGATTGATTAGGTTAAGCCACGCTTGCCGCGAATGGCCTGCGGATGGGTGACCATCTTCACATACTAATATCCTTCCATCCTCAAAAAGCGCGTCAAGCCCCGGCGGTTATTCGTGGATCTTTTATAGTCGTTATGGTACGTCAGAAACCCAAAAGTCTGACAAACAGTCTCATCACGGATTCAAAGTTACTGGGTTGTGGAGGTCAGATAGGTAGTCGCTCCATATAAAATACTAGTATTCAGCTACATCCAGTTAGACTGGAAACTGACCCCTGATGATGATGTACATAAAATACATTTTCGATGGTCATTATGCAGGTGAATAGCATAAGCAGGCCCCGGGCTCCAAAAGGAGGCAACCGGGATAGCGCGAAGATGATGATGATGATTATGCATGACTAGTGGTATAGACAAGTAATTGATGTTACGTGAGGTACAGACACGCGGATTACAATAATTTTACTATTTCTGTACGTGATTTTTTTTTGTTTTATGACCCAACGACTTGGCACGCGACGATGGAAAGAGACCAGCACCCTAATTGCGTAACTCACGATTAATCATAATTTGTTTCGTTTTGAAACAGATGGCTGAACCATTGCTTCATATGTTCGAAAAATGTGTCTGCTCAACAACGTAAATAACGCAATGAATATTGTTGAACTGTCAAAATGAAACCGATTATGATTAATCGCGTGTTACGCAATTAGGGTGCAGATGGAAATACACTATCCGATATGATTAGTACTGTTTTAGAATGATGTTGAAGTAGCCACATTTTACCTAAAACTAGCGTGGAGAGGTTTTACGAAAATTATCCCACGGGAACGTACTATCGAGATAGAAAGTATCCTGTGTGTTATGCCAGGTTACACGCTATATATGTGCCAAATTTCATCCAAACCCGTTCAACCCTTTTTGCGTGATTGAGTAACAAATATCCAAACATCTAAATATCCAATCATCTAAACATAAAACTTTCACATTTATAATTAAGAATCAAACGAACTTACCTTGTGAAGTTTGATTCCAATTATGCGAGGGTCTCAACCGAAGACGATTACAAATTTACTTGCAGCAGTACATGAGAACGTGCTGTCTTTGCCACACTTTTAGATACTCATAGCTTAAAAAAAAAAAAAGAAACTAAACGATGACGTAGTATCCTGTCTCGCTCCCACCCCCGGCACGCGGCGCTGTCGCTCCCGCTCTTTATTCATTAATTTTAGAGAAATGTAGCTTCTAGCTGTTTACATATGTTTGGCTTTTCTTTTTTGTCTGTAGGGGTTCTCGTAGGGATGGGTGGGATTGTAATCGTCTTCGGTTGAGACCCTCGCATAATTGGAATCAAACTTCACAAGGTAAGTTCGTTTGATTCTTAATTATACTTCGGGTCTCAACCGAAGACGATTACAAATTTACTTGCAGATGTTTAGAGTAAGTATCACGATAAAAAAGGGAAAACAAACACTGCAATGTTATGATTCCCTTTACTAATAATTCGGGTTTAAAAAAAAAAATATTAACTTAATATTCTACTTATTAATCAGACTTTTATTGTTTGCTACATCCAGTTACATCTATCCTAATCTTAGCAAAGAAAGTCAATTCGATAGGTGTACATGATTATAACATAATTAAACTTTAATATTCTGATTTTGTACTATGGATTTATGTTCAGTTGAATGGTAATAGGCTTGCGTCTCATTTTATGAGGCTTAAACATAACTGATAAAATGTAGGTGCTTCTGCCAAGCCCTTCGTGGAAACCCCGGTATGATGATAAGATAATATGTTGTATCTCAATATAATTAAAGATCATTAAATATAGCATTTGCGAAATCGTTGTTTACAGGGTTAATGATATCTCTATTATAGTACTTTAAGAAGACATTGGAAGTATTACTCCAACCTGCGGCCTTCCGTACCACTTCCAGGTTTACACCCAGCCTATGGGCGGCTGACGTGGAGGCGTGGCGAGTACTGTGGGCTCCGAATATCGATATGTCAACGCCGCTATCCTCTAGAACTTTTTTGACCCAATGAGCTAGTGTTTGCGAACCTACTTTTTTATGAGGTTTTCGAAAGCTAATGAATAGATGGTCGTCTAATTGATTATGACGTAATAATGAAGTTTTATCAATATAAGCTAGAATAACGGTAGCTGGACATATGGATAAATTTTCGCGAATAAAGGGTAACCTGATTAGTGGTTGGAATGTCCCAGGTCTTGAGGTTTTTATTAAGTCAGGTATTTTAATTACAATCATATCATTTTCCATTCTGATATTTTTTAATTTGATTAAACTTAGTGTCTGCATTCTTTGTGCAGAGGCTATAGCTAATAAAGCAATAGTTTTTCTTGACAAACATTCAAGTGTTATATCCGTATAGGGATACACATTAGACACATAGCTCAATACTTTATTAGTGTCCCAAGTGGCTGTGTATTTAGGATTGGGAGGTCTTAACCTGTATACCCCCTTAAGGAACCTATTAATACAACTATTTAATGTGATTTCTGTACCTAGAATAATGGACAGTGCAGATCTGTGTGTGTTTAGGGTATTATAACTAGACCCTTCATTAAATTTTTCTGTTAAAAAGGAAATCACTTGAGTACTAGTCGATTTAAAAATTTCATGGTTATTATCTTGACAATAATTTACCCAAGATTTAAGGGTACAATTATATTGGTTCAAGGTTTTTGGTGCAAATGAAGCCAGTACGATACCCAAAGATGTCTCCGGAACACCTCGAGATATCATCGATTGCCTGATAATCTCGCTGCCACTAGGATAAGGTCTGCGTGTAGTGGATGGTGTGTTCTGAAAGGAGAATACAACAAATTTTGATCAGGTCCAAAAAAAATTTTTTCTGATACTATTAATTTGGTCCATAGTGGATACCAAGGTTGTGAACGCCAATAAGGTACAATTAGTATACCCTCTGCCTTATCTTTAATTATTTTTTGCAAAACTTTGGTTATAATGCTGAACGGAGGAAAACCATAGAAGGAAAGGTCCTTCCAGTTGAAGGTGAAGGCATCTACTATTTCAGAATGGGGATCGAGCTTCCATGAGGCGTATCTTGGACATTTGTAGTTTTGTGAGCTAGCAAAAAGATCAAAGTTGGGTACACCCAATTTATTTGTGATTTCCGAGAATGCATAATTAGCTAGCTCCCATTCCGTGTCCACATTTATTTTACGTGATTCCCGATCAGCGATAATATTATCTGAAGATTTTACATACGAGGCAAATATATGAATGTTCCTAAGTTCACACCACTGCCAGATATTCCGGGCTATTTCATTTAAATGGGTATGTTGTATACCCCCCATCCTATTTATGTAGCTGATTGCCGTTGTGTTATCGATTCTCAACAGTATATTGCAACTTCGAAGCTTTGAAGCGAATATTCTTAAACCATAAAACGCGGCCTTCAGTTCTAAAAAATTTATGTGCATACTAAGTTCTGATTCTGTCCAATTCCCGTGTGAACTTTCATTGCCGCAAGCTATGCCCCAACCAGTGGTTGATGCATCGCTGTATATTTCGAGACAATAATCATTATTACGGATAGGACATAATGAGTTTTTAATATTATCTCTCCACCAATGGAAGTCCTGTTTCAATGAATTTGACAGTGTCATTATCCTGTTATAATCGTAAGAGTTACCCAGAGCTAGAAATTTTTCCCTTTCAAATAATTTAGTATAAATCCATCCATAACTAACGGCCGGGCATGCAGAGTTCAGTAGGCCTATGAATTCAGCAAAGTACCTTATTGAACATTTATCTAAATGTAAAAATTCTTTAGTTTTGTCAAAGATCCGATGTTTCTTCTCTTCAGGAAGATAAATAGTCATATCTCCGGAATTGAAAATAAATCCTAAAAATTTACATTCTGTCCTTGGCGTTACCTGACTTTTATTGATGTTTATTACAAAACCTAAAGATTGTAAAAGATTCTGTGTCTTATTAATATTGTAGTCACATTCATCGTATGATTGTCCAATACATAAAAAATCATCTAAGTAATTAACTGAAATCAACCCTCGACATCGTAGATACTGCAGAACAGGTTTTAACAGTTTGGTAAACACAAACGGTGCAGTACATAGACCAAACGGGAGAACATTAAATTGGTATAGTTGTGATTTCCATTTAAAACGTAATTTTTTCCTATCACAAGTATTTATAGAGATTAGAAAGTAGGCGTCCTTTAAATCTAAAGTTGCCATAAAATTATTTTTATCTAATAACCTTATTGCTGTTCTGTAATCTTCCATTTTAAAATGTTCAAGTTGAATAAATTTATTTAGATTTTTAAGGTTCAAAATGAAGCGATGTTCGCCGTTGGCTTTTGGTAATGTAAATATCGGTGATATAAATTGTCCCTCGCAGGGATCACAGGTTGTTATAAACTTTGATTTTAATAATTCTGTGATACAATTATCAATAATCTTGCATTCCGAGATCGATTTACTGGAATTTCGGGGAGGAATAGTTTGTACTGGTTCTTGTTTAAACGGTATACTATAGCCTCGCACCCAAGATAATACCATAGGGTCACTGGTTATACGACACCAGTTATGATAAAAATATTGCAATCTACCTGCGAGTGCTACCTTGGCTAATGATGTCAGCGCTTCCTGATCCTCTGGCGCACCGAGCTGGTCCGATTCTGGCGGTACGAGTCTGGGCGGCGATCCCGCGGCGCTGCTGCTGGCCTCCGTGGGGCGGGGTTCTGACGCGGCTGGCCGGCTGCTGCTCGCGGAACCCCCCTCGCGTTTAAAGTCCCTCTTGGGTATTGTGTTGTCGGAGGCTTATACGGAGCGCGCTGAGTAGTCTTCATCTCCAGACCGGATTGGGAAATTGCTTTTGCCGATTTGAGATGTTCAGAAAGTTTGAAACCGAATAAGTATTGATCGATCTTTGTGTTCTTCACGATTTCTCGAGTCTCCTTATTCAAATTGTTAATGATAGCATATCGCCTCGACTGTGACTCTCTGTAATGACAGTCACACAGGAGTCGTCCGGCATCACTTAATGGTTTTATTATTTCCTGGGCTTGCGGTAAAGTGTCTTTAGAAGCGGACAAAGCCCAATTAAGGACTGTACCTATAGCTGTTAAGCAGCTTGATATTTGATTCTGCTTGTATTGGCTAAACTGATCTTTTTTAATATTAAGGGCTGACAAGGCCGCCTCAATTTCTAGGTTAAGTTTCGGTGCCTTCATACTACTACAGTTTTCTGCCGGTAGGTATTGATTCATCAACTCCAATTTGTTTTCTTTAGGTAACCCATTCCTTAAAACATGTTCCCATCTGGCAGCAATATCTTTATGCAAATCGTCCCCATGTTCCTTCTGGATAGATGGATCTTCACCTAGCATCATTAAAATTTCAGGGTCAAGTACCTCTTCAGTTTTCTCTGCCTCCTTGGGAACTAAAGTAATCGCTTCCTCAGCCATAGACGGCACTATCAGTTCCGATAGTGCCGGTATCTCCTGTACATCCGATTCCATCAAACGATCTTCTACGTTCGGGATTTCCTCACCTGTAAATGAGCATCGTCATAGGATTTTGATGTCTATAAAACTCAACGCGATTTACGCGGAGAAAGACAAATCTCAACATGATTTACATGGAGGTTGGATAAATGTGTGTTATCTCTTCACGATTTAAAAAAGGAATAAAAGTTATCACACTATTGTAGGTACTCACTGACCAAGTTCCTAAACCAAAGCAGGTAGGTACTTAACATCTTCGACACGATTTACGTGGAGAATGTATTGTCCTCTACACGATTTACGTGGAGGAAATATTCAAATTGATTCGTAACGGTCGTATCTTCAACACGATATACGTGGAGATGGGTTTATATTGATTACGATTTCATTATAACCAAACAATATTAGCGTAATAATAATTTTGTAACCATAGTTCGTAGGTCAGGTTATCACAAGCAAGGCTACCAACGACTGGTGTTGGCCTCCAGTCCTAGATCGGCATTTTCTTATTTCATCATGAATCTTAGTAGCTACTACACAATTCTGCTTGCCCCTTCGGGTAATACAGGCATAATATAATGTGATAAAAAATTAATAACGTTATCATTATTGTTTTTCTCAGTTATTAAATGAGGGTACACCGAAAAAATATTTTAAAATGTGTTGAAGGAAAATTGATTGGGTCACAGTCGTATAAGACTAATGATTAATATTAAGTTAACTCTGTAGGACATACCTTGTTCATTCAGACATCCATTATCCTCTGCAGTTGTGCGTTCATCACAAGATAAACTTTCAAAATAAGAACGCTCGGAAGACGACGAACTACTTCGTCGGTATCTTTGCAGTTTTCGTTCGAGTTTTTTAACCTTTTTCCGCATACTACGATAATAATCATCACTATCCTTCGATCGCGAACGCTTTCGTTTTCCCATTCTTAAACTTTGATGTTCCTATAAAAAACTAAATAACGAATAAAAACGATAATAATTTTGCAATGTGACTCCGACAACACGAAAACATGTAATGAATAAAGAGCGGGAGCGACAGCGCCGCGTGCCGGGGGTGGGAGCGAGACAGGATACTACGTCATCGTTTAGTATCTTTTTTTTTTTTAAGCTATGAGTATCTAAAAGTGTGGCAAAGACAGCACGTTCTCATGTACTGCTGCAAGTAAATTTGTAATCGTCTTCGGTTGAGACCCGAAGTATAATATTAGTAGGGTGCATTTTCCCCAACACTATTATATTTGATAACGAGCCAAAATTATTCAAATGACATATCTAGGACATCCATTTTCAACGAGGCTCGGCATTATCCTTTATCTTACAAACGAGAATAAAAATAGGCTTAAGTTAAGATCACTTAGGTATAATTTTGAAGAAGCAGCCGAATGCTGCTTTAATTTCGTGAGACAAAATATAAGTGTCCAAACTACTTTTTTAATTTATTCATTTCCGTTTTCTTTTTTGCATAATCTTAACAGCAATCACTTGTATAATTTTAGAGCACTGTTCTGTCTTTGAAGAATGCTTATTTGATATTGGCTTTCCTTTGACCTCAATTGCAAAGGATTATACGAGGCTGATGGATGCTAGATCACAGTTTTTTCAATGAACAACGTGGCGACCAAGCGTGGGCGCTTGATACTATAATAAAACTCACTAGATATAATACTGGTACTTTTATTTTCTCTTTACTTCTTTACAGATATTTGAGATATTGTCACCACAGTTGCTTTACACCAAAAATTGAGCTCTCTCGGTTTTTTTTTTTTTTTTTTTTTTTTTTTTTGTTGGGCATCTCGCAGTTGGCCTTGAGAGGCCGTGACTGCTTAACCGGTCATTCCTGGGGCTGCCATTAAGAAACTAATCTTAACGCCTCCAGCCAGGGCTTACAAACTAATTTTATATACTAAGCGACTGCACGCTGAGGGCACCCCCTGTGGGGTACGAACCTCGGCTCAGGGCGTCACTGATAGGGGGACAGCTATCTCTATTGGGGACAGGCTGGATCGAAAAATTGGCATTATTATTATTAGGTGGGGAATTTAAAGCTACTGGCTCAGCTGCGGCGCGGGCTGGCGCTTCAACGAGCAAGGGTCGGTCGGGGGTCTCGACGTTAGGCGCCGATACTACTAGGGGTCTTCGCGGGGCGCGAGGACCTCGGCGGCGAGGTCGGAAGGACGATTTTGTGCGGTGTGTGCGAACTGTACTGGTGGCCCTATTGCTTTCCTGGAGGAGAGTAATGTGGTCGTCTGGGTCGGTGAGGACATGTCTCGGCCGTCGGACAGAGCTAATCCTACTGGGGACATAAGTGGCGGCCTTCACAATCAAGGGATTGCGGTGAATTTCGGCTTTATCGAAGAAACGCTTCGCGGTGCGTTTCATGAATTGACTGACCGTGGGGATTTTCAGATCGAGATGGAGGATCTCGTTCCGAACGAACCAAGGGGCGCCTGTGGCTTGCCGGAGGAATCGGTTCTGTAGGGTCTGCATCCTATGGATGAATCGGGGGTTCGCGTGCGCAAAGATTGCACACGCATACGTCATGATGGGCCTTATACACGCCGTGTAAATCCGCAACTTGCACTTTAGTGACAACTTGCTACGTGCATTTAGAACAGAATGTAACCTGCCGAGAGCGAAGGCGGCGCGTGAGCGCGCCTTCTTTATGTGCTCTGCGAAGGAGAGATGCTGATCCATGGTCACACCAAGGTATTTGGCTCGCTTCTCCCAAGGGATAGGCTTGCCGAACAAAGAGATGGGACGGGGGGGCTCAGGTCTAATGCGTCGCGGTCTCGTAAAGAGGACTGCTTGGCTTTTATCCGGATTTATGTCGATCCGCCACTTTCGAAACCACGCGCCAAGGACGTTGACGGTGGTTTGGAGAGTGGCGGCTATCGCGTCCTGACTTTTCCCAGTGTAGTAGATGGCTGTGTCGTCTGCGAACAGTGCCAACTGTGCCTTTCTACTTTTGGGGATATCGCTCGTGAATAGAGTGAATATGAGCGGGGACAACACCGCGCCCTGAGGGACGCCGGCGCGAATGGGATGGGGAGACGAGATCGCCCCTTCGATGCGATAGCGAAAGGTGCGGTTCGACAGAAAGTCTCGTAAGATGAGCACGAGACGGTCTGGCACGCCGAGACGGTACAGCTTGTAAATCAAGCCGTTGTGCCAGACCTTGTCGAAGGCTTTCGCTATGTCGAAAAATACTGCACCGGTTATCGTACCGCGCTGGAAGCCAGCGCTTATATGTTCTACGATACGGTGGACCTGTTGCACACAACAATGTTGGTTACGGAAACCGAACTGTTCGTTGGGTATGAGGCCTTTTGTCTCGGCGTAATTTCTGAGTCGCTTATAAATAAGTCTCTCATAGATCTTGCCGAGACTACTCAGTAAACTGATGGGGCGGTAGCTCGTGGGCTCGGATTTGGGCTTGCCCGGCTTCGGGATACCGATAACCGTGGCCTGCTTCCATGCATCGGGGAATATATTATTACTCAAGGCACCATTGAAGATGGTGGTCAAGAGCATGATCAGGTGGGCGGGCAGCATCTGGAGCACCTTATTGGTGATTCCGTCAGCGCCGGGGGCCTTGCGGGGTTTCAGACCTTTGATGACCTCGTGTACTTCGTCCGGGGTGACGAGAGGTAATGGGTCATCAGGGTCTTCGACGGGCGGGAGGGAGGTTCTACGTTCGACTTCAGCGTCCACCTCAGCGAGATGAGCTTGGTCTACTGGTTGAGAACTGGGAGTGCATTGAGCCTCTAGACTGGCGGCTAGACATTCGGCCTTGTCAATGTCGTCGAAGGCAACGGTGCCATCGGGACGGGTCAGGGGGGGCATGGAAGCTACTTCTTTGGATTTGAGTTTCCTCTGAAGTTGCCAGAAAGCTAGGTGGGTCGGCTCTAGGTCGCTCAGCATCTTGTCCCAGCCCGCGTCCCGCAGCTCCGACATGCGTGTCTTTACAGCTCGCTGTAAATAGCGCATGTGGGCTTTGTTGGCGGCGCAGGGAAAGTTGCTGTAGGCACGAACAGACGCGTTCTTCTCATTCAGCAGTTCGCGTACATCGTCCGGCAGCTTCCAGCGGGGGTCTTCCCCCACCGGAACCCGCCTCGAACTTTCGTCCAGGACAGATTGTACGTGACCCGTGAATGAGTCGATCGCGGCCGTTGTGTCGGCGAGTGAGTCGAAACGATCGGGTATAGAGTCCAAGTGGGCGGACGTGTTGGCTTTCAGCGAATCGCTTACTTGCCTCCAGTCCGTTACCAGTTTGGTGAGGGGCGGTAGGTCAGGATCTGGGAGACCCGTCCGGGGGGCCAGATGCATGACTACGGGGCGATGATCAGAACTGAGCTCGTTCATTGCTTCTATGGAATTCAACCGGAGGTTGATTCGCTGCAGAATGGCAATGTCGAGTACATCAGGGGTATGATTAACATCGTGGGGATAGTGGGTAGGCGACATCGGGGCGATGACGTCAAAGTTCAGGCGCGAGCAGAGGTTGAACAATTGTCGCCCTCTGGTCGAAACCCGAGAACTGTTCCACGCGGGGTGTTTCGCGTTGAGATCGCCCGCTATGATAACGGACTCACTCATTCCTAGTAGGAGCGCGATATCGTTTGCGATTAGATTGAAGTCCTCCGAGTGGGACTGGGGAGGGAGATAAGCTGAGACTAGGGTGATAGGCTGATGGCCAGTCATGCCTAGTCTGCAGACCGAGACTTCTAATCGGGCCAGGGTTGGCGGATCCATAGGGATGCAGTATAGGGACTTTTGGTAGTAGATGAGAGTTCCGCCCCGATGGCAACGTGACCTGTCGTTGCGCACTACGCGGTAGTTTGCAATTTTCGGGTCACGGTTGCAGGGTTTAAGGAACGTCTCCTGTACTAATAGTATGTCTAAGTGATGGTCGCGGAGGAAAGTGGCGATCTCATCACGTTGGCCAGTTATGCCATTGGCGTTATATGTACCTAATTTTAGGGATCGGATCTTTAGACGAGAAACAACCGTGTTAGACATTATGGTGCCTAGGTTGGTTGGATCTAATCATGACTAACGCTTGCGTAATATCTGGGTACGCTTCGTATATGGCATATACCTGGAGGAGGTTGCCGGCCTTGGTGGCTGCGTCGACTTCCTGCGCCATCCGTTGGGCCCGGGGGGTGCAGAAAGTCAGGAACGCGCTGTCGAGTATACTATACGCGACGGACGGGGTCATGGCCACGGGGCCGTTACCGGTTGCGGGGGGAGCGGCTTGACGCGCCGCGGGGCGCGCAGCGGGGTTCGCGGCGGCGGCGACGGGGGCGGCGGTCGCGAGAGAGTACGGGGACGGGGTAGTCAGCGCGGGAGCGCCGGTACGCGGGTCCATAAGCGGAGGGATAGGCGCGGGGGTGGGCCTGGATGAACCCATCGCAGGGAATGCCTGCTGATGGTTCAGACGGTTCCAGGGGCTAGGTCTCTGGGGACAGAGACGGTCAGGGAGGGCCGCGGAGGGAGCTTCCCTTTGCTGACGGGCGTCTGCACGCTTCGCCAGCCTGGGAGAGGAGGACTTGGGTGCTTTAGAGCAGCCCCTATAGTTCGCGGGATGACCTGATTCACCGCAAAGCACGCAGCTCGGGGGCTCCGTGCAGAGGGTGCGGTCTTTGGGACGCGGGCAATCTGCCGTACTGTGCACTCCGAGGCACTTAACGCAACGGGGGGTCGCGTAGCAGTGCGACTGCGAGTGTCCGTACAGTTGACACCTATGGCATTGGCCGACGATCCCCGACTTGCGGGGCTTTTCGATCCGGATACCGGATAGATGACAGACTGTACGGACGTTGAAGATCGGGTTATGGCCTTCTGAAGGAGGGCAGACAACGAGTACCATGTCGAATGGTACTCCGCGGCGGGCACGGTGCATGCGGTGCACTTCGAGTACGGGGACGTTCTGGGATTCAAGGTCGGCCTTGATCTCCTCAGTCGCGATCTCCATCGGGACCTTCTTTATGACAACTCGTGTCTGTCGGTCTTCGGGAAGGGAGTAGGTGTGGAACGACACACCTCTATAGCGGAGAAGTTTAGTGAGCGCCCGATAATCGTTCGCGGTCGGGACGGTCACTTTTATACCCTGCTGGGTAGCCTTAGCACTGGTGTAGCCGATACGCTGCTCGGCACACCATTTGGACACATCAGTCCACTTGCCCTTTTCCTGAATGAACAGGGGTGGGGGCGCGGCCACCTTCTTACCCGCTGCGGTGCGGGGCGCGACGACTGGGGCGGTACTCTGCTGTGAGGCAGGCGCGGTCGCGGTGGGGGTGGCGGCTGGAAGAGCCCTTTGGGTCGGAGTGGGGGTGGGGACCGCGGCGGAGGTCGACGGGGTCGGGGGGCTCTGGGAGAGGGACGCGGAATCGTCCTCGAGGGCGATCATTTTGGCAGCTTGCTCGGAGCTTTGCTTGCCCTTCTTACGTTTCCCTTTCCTACCTCCGGCAGCAACGACCTCGTAGTCGTCCTCGGAGGAGGGATGGGACACGGGAGCTACGGGAGCGGGAGCGATCGCGACGGGTATGGGTTCGGGCACGGGCACGGCCTCGGGCTCGAGTTCGGGCTCAGAGGGAGCATCCTCGGCGTCCATCGAGCTGCAGTCAGACTCGGCGTCGGAAAACGCGGGGGAGGTCGTGGGCTCAGATCGCATTTCATTGAAATGCTTGGCCAAAGCGGGCGGAAGCGTCGAATTAAGAGTCCGTTCGACTCTGGCGCGGAATTCGTGTCTCTTTCCGAACGTAGCCAATGTCGCCCAGAAGGCGTCATCGGGTTCGTCCATTTCGAGCAGCGGGAGGTAGGGAACCTACTTTACGCTCATATGGAGCGAGCCTATCAAAATAACTCCTAACAATCCTAACGTCTAAGTCCCCGGGTGGGATGCCCGGGGATGTGTGGCACTCCCTGCCGGGTGCAGGCAGGGAGGTGAGTACCTAAGGTGAGCCCTAAGCTTGTAAACCTGTTGCCAATCTTAATGTGCAACAGGGCCCTGTGAGTCTAGCGCGAGGGGTGTAGACACACCCCAAAGACACTAGGTGAGTAGCTGTGGAAGCAAGACTGTCACCAGTACCGACTAGGAGATCCCCCAAGGCCGGTGGTCTGGGACCCGTCCAATTCACTGCCTAGCCCTGAAGGGGTTTCGGCGGGTGTGTTGGGTCAACACCCTCTCGGATTCGTTGGCACCGTGAGGTTTCAACCGAGAACCACGAAACTGTGGATTTTACCCAGAAGGGGCCAAGTGAATTTACTTGACGACTCTAATTAGAGAAACAGTATTGCCTTGAAAAAGACAGTTTTTAATATCAATTAACGACTGTATTGTCTTTCAAATACAATGGCTAATTAATGCAGCCGGGGCGGCTGCGATGCGTCACTGCGGGGCGCAGTGAGACGGGCGAGCGGCGGGAGGGTGAGTCACGCAGCAGGTGGGAGCACAATTAACACGTCCGCTCGGGGTGAGCGTCACGGGCTAATTGCTCTCTCGGCCAAGTGCCCTCGTTTATAAACTACCCCTGCCCCTACCAAATTGACAGTTGAACTGTGTTGCCATTTCATAAAAATAATAACGGATTTATAAAATCTGTAAAAACCCTACACTCGACCATCCTGACGACGTGTATGCCCTCATACACGCCTCAAATGGTATTTAAAATACCCTACACTTGGCTGAGAGGACTCACGATTACAAAAGAAAATACAAAAAAAAAATAACATACATCCAATTGATTTTGAGATTGCCTTGTTTGTTCTAAACATTTACAGCAGTAACATATTTTGTTATAAGACTACATCCCTTATAAATTCGAAACATCAAACAAAAATAAAACCAAAACAATCATTAAAAACTTAAAGACTAAGTTGGTAATTATTTAGTTACAACAGTTATCATTAACCACAAACATAAATTAATCCATCTTTCACTATTACTGAATTATGTTATGCTAATACATTTATGAAATCCATAATAACTCAATAAAAGATAAACAACTATACTATTTATTTGCAATTATCCACACAAAAAAAAATAAACATTTTGGCGAACCAATCGATTCTCGCCGAAGTACCTAGGACTTGTTCTATTCTCGGATTATGACACTATCAATCATTCAGAACTTAAGTTTCTCCTTAATACGGCAATGCGATCCAATCAATTCTCGCTACTGAACTTCCGTACTCTATCTGGTTGTGAACCAATCAATTCTCACACCTGATCAGAGACTCCAAAAACCTAGGCAAACCAATCAATTCTTGCCTCTAATTGTGTAATAACCGACGACGCGAGCCAATCAATTCTCACGCTCGGCCTCCAATTGTGTTCTTACTGATGACGTGAACCAATCAATTCTCACGTCAGGTCTTTTGCTTAATAACCGAGGACGTGAACCAATCAATTCTCACGTTCGGTCTGAAACAATAATATTAAACATTCTGTAATAATTGTCCTGTATTGATGATCACTAAGCATCACTATGTTCGCTATCATCACTAGATTCGCTAGAGTCCGATTTATTTAGTTGTAACGCAGCTACATGTACCCATGGCAGCATTCGATCAGCTGCTACAGTGGTAGTGCATTTATTTGTACTATTACTGAAACCAGGAATGGATGCTATTTTATATCTATCTTGGCCTAAAACTTTAGTGACTCGATATGGTCCTATGTAGGATGGGAGAAGTTTTTTACTCTTCCCATCGTTATAAAAAGTAACTTTAGTAATTTTGACTAAATCTCCCCGATGGTATTTCTTAGCAGGGCGTCTGTTCTGATCGTAACGCAACTTTTGCTTTGCTTGTTCAGTGTCTATTTTTTTCTTTAACTTGATTTCGGATAGTGGTCACATCTATATTTTCCCTAGTGACGTCTGCTATCTCATTTAGATTAGGACTGATCTCACTGTTCATGAACGTACCGAACATGACTTCAGATGGTCTCCTAGCGGTCGTCTTTTGGACAGTGTTATTCAACCCCCATTGTAGTTTCCCTAACTGGTTGTCCCAATCCCTCTCATCATGTCTCAGGTTTAGCGCTTTTAATGAATTTAGGATAGTCCGGTTATATCGTTCTACCTGGCCATTTGATTTTGGGCTCGCAACAGCATTCAAAATGTGTTTTATACCTTTATCATAACAGTATCTTTTAAACAAGTTAGATGTGTAACAACTACCACGATCACTGATCAAACGGTCAGGCATTCTAAATGTATAGAATATGTCATCTAGGGCACGAACCACATTTTGTGCATTCGTGTTTCGAACTGGCTTTATAAACACAAATTTAGTAAACGAGTCTACCACTACTAGAAGATAAGAGTATCCTCGTTTGGATCTGACAAAGGGACCCAGGTGGTCGACATGCAGGGTGTGAAACGGCAAATCTACTTTTTCGATCGGATGTAATAACCCTTCGTTCTTACTCGCGGACTTCTTAGCGTAAGCGCAATCAATACAAGCGGACACATACTTTTTGATAAACCGTGACATTTTCGGAAACCAATAGTTACTTCTAATCCTTTCCAAAGTTTTTTCTAATCCTAGATGACCAATATCGTCGTGATTCATCCTGCATATTTGCCACCTCGCCCCCTTTGGGACTGCCCAACGAACATTATCTTTATCGCCGTTAAGATACTTATATAACTTATTATCTCGAACAACATAATTATCTTTGATATATTGAAGATTCTTGGGATCTAAATCCTTCTCTAAAATCTGTTTAATTCGTTCCAATTCTGAGTCCCCTAGCTGAAGGGTATGTAACCAGTCTTCGTTACTAATTACCATAACTTGAGAACTCAGACTATTGGAATCAGTCACAGAATTATTCGGAATAGGATTACGAGATAACGCATCTACGTGGGACATTTTATTTCCAGGTCGATATTCTATCGAGCAGTTAAATTCTTGTAGCAAAAGCCACCAGCGCGCGATCCTAGGTATGAGATCGCGTTTCATGAAGGTGGAACGAAGAGCACTACAATCGGTGACTATTTTGAATTTGTTACCTAATAAATAGACCCGAAATTTCTCTAATGAACGAATGACCGCCAGCGTTTCTAATTCGTAAGAGTGATAATATTTTTCCTCCGGTGACGTTCGCCTGCTACAATAAGCAATTGGCCGAAGAAAACCACTATCCTTACACCGTTGCAAGAGTATGCCTCCAACGCCGTCTTTGCTGGCGTCAGTATGTAATTCCGTCTCCGCCTCGCGATCATAAATAGCTAAGACTGGTCTGTCTATCAATTGTGATTTAAGCACCTGGAATGCATTCTCTTGTTCTTGGCCCCACACCCATGCGGAGTCCTTTTTTAATAACTGCATGATTGGCGAAGCTAATTGAGCGAAATTTTTGATAAATTTTCGAAAATAACTAGCAAGCCCGAGGAATTGCCTAACACCATGAATATTAACTGGCCGTGGAAAATTCATAACCGCCTGAATTTTCTTTTCACCTGGCCGAATTCCTGACGAACTAATCTCATAGCCAAGATAATCAATATTATCGTGAAGAAAATTACACTTTGATAAATTTAACGTAAGATGTGCATCTTCTAACAGCTTCAGAATTTGTTCAAACCTATCAAGACATTCAGTAGCATTTTTACCAAAGACAAGCACGTCATCCATATACGCTGTAGCATGAGTGAATCGAGCTGACCCTAAGACCTTATTAATCATTCTCTGAAAAATTGCTGGTGCGTTTGCCAAACCAAATGGCATACGGTTGAATTCGTACAATCCATCTGGAGTGACGAACGCAGTTAAATGTTTGCAAGATTCCAAAATTGGCACCTGATAATAACCAGATGCCAAATCAAGCGTTATGAAACATGCTTGCCCCGACAATCTTGCTATTTCATCGTCTATAATTGGCATCGGGTACCTTTCTTTTACTGTTACAGAGTTCAACATTCTATAATCAATACACATCCGAAAACTGCCATCTTTTTTTCGAACTAATATAACAGGACTTGCATAATCCGACACCGATTCTCGAACGATCCCGGCTTCCAACATTTCACCTAACATGGACTGCACTTTTTCACGTTCGTGATGTGATAACCTGTAAGGGCGATAGACAATAGGACGTTGACTATTCAACTCAATTGTCATCTGCGTAACATCAGTGCAACCCAAATTTTTCAAATTTGAGGCGAAACAATGTTTATATTGTTTAAGTATGGTCATTAGTCTTTGTCTATCGTCCTCTGATACCGAATCACCTATGCGTACGTTTTTCTCCTGAATATCTCGTTCACAGTTATCTTGAATATCTAGAGACTCTGCAATTCCTGGAGACTGTATTACTATTCTCTTAACAAACTCTACCTTTTCTCCCCTACTAGCAACAAATTCCTTTCGTAGTCTACAGGGGATGGAAAATGGATAAACAAGAATGTCTAAATCCCCACGCTGGACCTGGTAAACACCACCATAAACAACAACCTCTTGGTGTGGACCACCCACGATGTTGTTGCTCAGCATTAAACAGCCACTAAATTCGGAACCTACACGAGCCTTTATGGATGCAGGTCCATGAAGTTCGACATTGGCAGCGATCCTAACTTCAGCAAGTTTAATGTTATTAGCATCGGGATAAACCATAGGTATTTCAGTGTGCAATTTACGAAATTGCAAAGTGTGGGAATTTTTGAACACAAGAATATGTGGTTGCTCCGTGTATGACTGGCCTATTAATATTGGTTTATCTAACAGATAATCTTCGACAACTCTACAAGCTACCCTCGCATCAACTCCATCTACCACTATGTCGAGCAATATATTACCCAACGATCGAACCGCCTCATTCCCGAATCCTTTTAAAACCGACGGGACCTGATCATGTACCAGATGAAGGCCCAAAATTATTGACTCCCTAACCAACGTCACTTCGCTACCGAAATCAATAAATGCTTCTACAGTCTTACCATCTACTGTGACTAGCTTTATGAATTTTGAATTAGGACTGGAGCTTGAAATGCACATTGTTTTGGACGGTGCTCCAGTTTTACCTATTATATTATCGGATTTAGGATCTTGTAAGCAATTTTCGACTTTGTGACCAATTTTGTGGCATTTATTGCATTTGATAAGTGGCTTTGGACAATGTAAGTATGGATGACCTCGCTCCTTACAATTAAAGCAGAACACAGGACCCTGAGACTGATAAGATTTATTTTGGTTTGTTTTAGAATTGGAATGGTTAGTTTTCCCAAAACTACGATCTGAAATTTGACTTTCCTTGTTGCTCATTAGGAATTGGAGAAGCTGTTCAGGTTGAGAACAACAAAGCGCCAACGAACTCGATTTCATAGTCCTATCAGATATACCGTGAATTATACAATCTACTGCGCGTTTACCCGTAATTTCACACTGAGTTAACAACGCAAGTTTTTCGTAGTAGTATACTTCAATTGGTTCGCCAAACTTACTTTTTCTCTTAAGCATATCTTCCAGGATTTGGCCATAGTTTTGCTCGCAAGGAAAAGCACTCATTAATTTATCTTGCCACTCTTTCCAAGTATGCAAAATTGTGTTCAGACCCTCATACCAAACTTTAGCCAAACCCTGAAGTTTTTGCATTGCAAAATGTGTTGTTGTTATATCATCCCAGCCGTATACAGTAGCGCATTCATTTACCTTACACAACCAAATGTCAATACGCTGGTTTTTTGCAGAAGGGTCAAAACTAGGGAGAATATTTTTGTGATCAATATTCTTAGAAATTGATGCACTTGTAGACGGCTGAGATGTAAATCCATGTTTAATAGAATGCACCAAATCCATGACATCTTTAACGGTAAAAGAAGGAGTACGTGACCTTTTATCTTGTGGTATGCCATCGCTGCGTCGACTATCGTTGCTCTGCTCTCGTGAACCTCGTCTCCGCTTGGCTCTGGTAGCTTCATGCTCCGGTTGACGCGACCGGCTCGGGCTGCAGCTGTGCTGCCGGCTCTTGGAGTGACGATGGCTCGTACTCTTGCAGCTTCTACCGGATCGGCTCCCATGCGCCTCGGTTATCTTCTCACGTTCCCGGCGTAGTTCCTGTTCGAATACACGTAGTTGCTCTCGTTTTTGTTCAAACTCCAGCTCTTTCTCGCGAAAACTTTGCCTCCTCGACTTGCTGCGACTTCGACTGCCACCGCAGCGTTCGCCGGAAAGATCACGTCGATGATGCGACGGGCACCTCACTGGAGTTAGCAGGCGCCGTCGGCTCTCTCTGTGACCACCAAAAGAAGCATCCAACGACCGGGTGGCGCCGTTATCTTTTTCCATTGTGAAACTTTCGGATCCCACTTCTGAAGTATAATAAAACTCACTAGATATAATACTGGTACTTTTATTTTCTCTTTACTTCTTTACAGATATTTGAGATATTGTCACCACAGTTGCTTTACACCAAAAATTGAGCTCTCTCGGCCAAGTGCCCTCGTTTATAAACTACCCCTGCCCCTACCAAATTGACAGTTGAACTGTGTTGCCATTTCATAAAAATAATAACGGATTTATAAAATCTGTAAAAACCCTACAATACCAACACTGTCATATTTTTTTTTATTGACATACATTGGTAAAAGTAGCAGTATAAAAATACCGTAAAAAGCACTCCACGATTTTTTACAGTAAATTAAAATAAAATAAAAAAACATTTATTTCAGGTATTTAACCCATATAAAATTAAAAAGGAATTTTAAAATTGCCATGCTTGCACTATAAATGTCAACGATTACTTACACATTAATAGACATACAAAATAATTACGGAAATTGAAATTGAATTTAGAATTATAAGTCAAATGCAAAATGTTTAAAAATGTCAAAAAATAAATAGTAAAATGTCACAATGTGTCCAAAGAAAATTTAATACCAAAGTCAAATATATATATTATGCAGGCGTTGGTATGCAGCTGCAGCCATCTCCGCAGAAGCGATGCACTCCTTTTGCAGATTATTCCGTAAAAGTCATCGGTAGTAGCATCAGCGAACATTGCCGATGCGCTACAATACCGGGGCCGCCGCCCCAACAGAATTTTGAACGCGTTGTTGTAGTGGACAACAAGCGCGTTGTACGCCCACAGAGTGAAGATGGTCCACAGGCTGCACGTGTAAAATGTCTGGCAGTATGCCTTGAACAAGGTAATTTTTACCTGTGAAGAATAACGTGCAAACCTGCGAGCCAACATGTTGCATCGGACAAACAACGCCCTTCGCTCCCTCTCGATGCCTGCATTGTCAGACAGATCATCAGAGATCCAGTGACCCAGATACTTGAATCGATCTACTCTATTCAAATGTGACCCGCAGATAGTTACAGGTGGTCCAGTTAAGTAGCTTTTAGTACCAGCTTTAAAGATCATGTATTCACTCTTCTTTGGTTATATCTGAGCCCATGGGCCTCCGCGTAGGTCTCACAAATATTCAAAAGCCTGCGCAGATGTTGGTGGAAAGCTTCTTTAAGGAAAAGTAATTGTTTGCTTTGTTTTTTTTTTGTTGGTTTAATTTGTATTAGTTAAGCGTGTATTATTTAAGTTAAGTCATTATTAGTTATTTAGTACCTACCGACCGTTTTTTGTTGTTGTTTAAGTTAAGTGTTTATCAGTGGAAACTTGTAAATGGCCTTCAGCTATATATTGTTTAATAACATTGTTTATGTTAGCTGTAAGTTTCCCAAATAAAATAAAATAAAAATAAATAAATATACAGGTTGAAGAGACGCGGGGAGGTTATTCCCTCCTGTCTCACCCCACCGTATATGTCAGAATGCGACCCTGCCCATCTGACACTATTTTGCTGGTGACTATACCAATATTCACATAGTGCTATAGTGTCATGTGACAACTTTGTCTCGCATCGCGACTTACGCCACAACTTGTCATAATTTACTGTATCGAACGCTTTTGACAGATCCGAGTAGGAAGCATATACAGGCGTATTCCTGTCTGTGTAATACTGAACAGTTTGCTTGAGACAGAAGATAGCACTCTCAGTTGAAAGGCCAGGCCTAAAGCCAATAAAGGTATCAAGCTGTTATTTATTGACTTTTTAGTTTAATAAATTAAATTAATAATTAGTCAACATTAGTCCTTGATACGTGTGCTAAATAATTTGATCTGTCTTTTTAAAGTAGGTGCAAAATTACGTTCAAAGTATCCGTTACAATAAATGATAGATAGATCAATACAGGTGATGTTAATATTTAGCATGTTAATCAAAGAAGAAAACATGCACAATCGTCAAATATCACACCATCTTTTACATAAAAATAAAACACAAAACATCACCTAATAAACAGAACGCAAACTTCATCCATTATTTAAATCCGGTAATTATTCGGGAAAACCAATGTTACGCCATAATGGAATCACTCACGATTCATTCGAGAGACTTCGTCCCAAATAATTATGCTTCAAAGTACTACGTCACAAGTTGTCCCAACTTTTGGGCCCGACCGAGAAGTTTTTTATTTGTAAATCGCCAATCCGAAAGAAATTAACATTTTTTCTGACATCCAACAAGGATTGCGTTCTTTTATTTCCGGGCTCCTTTGTTTACTGAAAATGAGGTTTTGGTGTTAGTTTTAATAATAAGACTGTTTTTAAAGTTGGTTTGCTTACAATTTAAGGAAACTCTTTGAACAAAATCCTTTTTATTCGTTGACTGTTTTCGAGTAGATTGAAATCGGATCCTTAAGGGAAACTGACCTTCATAATGTATTAGGGTAACGTTATTGCGATAAGGTAACACCGATTGTTAGTCGATCGGATTTCTGTTTGCCTTTGAAATCTTCAATCTAGGTTTCTGGTACAAACTTAGCTCAATTCTCGATATGTAAACTCGTTCACTCTCAAACGATTATTTTTTATGTAAATGATAATATTGTCCTTACAAGCATACCATGATTTGAAAAGTACAACAAAAAATAAATAAACACAGTTAAGACTTATCAAAGACAAAGTCAAAACATTTATTTCAAATAGACACTTTTGAACGTCAACATTTACATTAAAATAAAACTGATTCTAGTCGACCCTTCCAAAATGAAGTTTCGTATGGAGAAGAATGGGCAAGAAACTCCACCGTTACTCTTTTAAAATGTTTTAGGTTCAATATTTAACCTAGTACATTCATTAAATAAGTATGTGTGAAAACGATGCACCCAGAATAAAATTACTATACCAAAATAAATAAAAAGAATGAAATTGAATACAGGTAAGTAAATATTTTTTTATTAAATCTTTTCAAAGTACTTTCCACTGAAACTTTGTATAGGGGCTCCTATACAAAGTTTCATGCGTCTGAACCAGTTTTCGAAACACTTTTTCCAGTCCGCCGCAGACACCTCGTTTACAGCCTGTTCGAACGCTGACAGCGCATCTTCCGGCGACGAAAATTGTATCCCTTTGAGCTGATTTTTTATTTTCGGGAATAAAAAGAAGTCACTAGATCAGGGCTGTAAGGAGGGTGACCCAGGAGTACCGGTGTGCTGTCCAGGAAGTCCCTCGTTTTGAGCGCGGTGTGCGAAGGCGCGTTGTTGTGATGGAGCAGTAGCCCGCGGAGCCCTGTGTTTGCTCGCTTGTTGCTCACAACAGAGAAAACTTCTGCCAAGCTTTTGGTAGTATACCATACAGCGTTGTTGCTTCTTTGGTTCCGTAAAGGAATTGACACCAAGTAGCCAGTCGAATTGAAAAGCTAGCGATCAAAATCTTCCGTTTCTAGATCGCTTCACTTTGGTAGGCGTTGATTCGTTTTGAAACACCCAAACCATTGACTGGCTGTTCGTTTCTGGATCGTATTGATAAATCCAAGACTCATCACCTGTTGTGATGTCGTAAGCATGCCGAGACGAGCCAGCTTCAAATTTGTTTATCATATCACGGCGCCATTCCAACCGGGCCTGCTTCTGAGCATCGGTGAGGATGTGTGGCACCCAGCGTGAAACTATCCTCCTCACGCAAAGATGCACGTGTAGAACCTCGCGAAGGCTTTCCGATCCAACCTGCAGTATATGCTGAAACTCTTGATATGTAACTCGCCTAATATCATGGATTAAATTTTTCACTGCTAGCACGTTTTCTTCCGTAACAGCCGTCAAAGGGCGACCACTTCTTTCTTCATCCCTCAAACTCAGTCGACCGCGATTGAATTCGTTATACCAACGATACACAGTTTATTTATTTTTTTGACTGTGGGAAATCATCAAATAACTTCTCCCGCTCTGGGTGGAGCAGGAGGGCGTGTCAGACTTTTACTGACTAAAACCCACCTGTGTTCCTTCAGTTGCCTGTGTGCCAGGGGCGACGGTATCTCTTTCGAACAACCAGCACCTCTGGCAGGCATCGACCCTTGCAGACCCCACCAGTTGTTGCTGACATCTCTGATGGCGCGCGTGGAACACAACGCGCCGTCGACCCAGGATTTTTTTTTTGAACCTGGAGAAATGCCTACTGTGCTTCCAAGGGGAGATAGCGCAGTTATGTGGGACTGTAACCCACTAAAACTCCACGGTGTCCTCCAGCCGCTTGAGGTAGGAATACGGAAACTCGCAAGCTATCCACGAACCCGCCGCGGCTGTCCGCCACCGGACCCTCCTCGGAGGGAAATACCCTTATCACCGGCGCACCAGGATACATGGCACGCCGTGACCACCCCAGGAACCAAAAACCATAAGGGCCCCAGATTACCCCTTGTCTGGCAGCCTTGGTGCCCCTGCGAAGGGTCAGCATAGTGGCCTCGCCGCCTATCACTTTTAGGCCGCAGGGGATAGGGAGAGCGGCCAACACTATACCGACACGAATCTTCCCCAGCGGCCCCACCGCGTCCGCCATCAAACGGAGGCGGCGTCCAGGCTACGGAAGGGAAGAGCGCTACTCAGAAGTACCGGCACTCCTCCTCCGCCGCAACCTGTAACCCTCAGCCACGATGCCTCCAATTCTAAATATAAGATTAAAAATAAGCCCTGGAAGTTAGGAGATGACCAGTCTCAACCGACAGCGCCCGTTCACGAACTTGACACGTGGATCAGCACCATCCAGCTCAACCATTTTGTAAGGAACCGAATGATCCAACACACGCACCACCGTCAGTGAGACATTTGAGTGAACATGACATACTCTTAACTGCCATGCCTTTTCAAGTCCATGTACACCCAAAAAAAACACGATAAATGGAAGCATGGTACTAACATATAAAAATTAAACAAAATCCTTCTAAATTAGACAAACTATAGTTTGCAATGTATTTGAGATATTATTAAAATTTGATTTCCTAAAAGAAAGAATAACATTTAATGTATTTTTAAGTATTCCATAAAATAACTCATGGTTCAGTAAAACTAAAAACATATTCGTAATGTCACTAAAATTATAATAATAGGAACAAAAATGTTCGTAATGTCATAAAAAATAAAAAAGGGAAGCATCTCTTCCAAATATTAAAATTTTAACTAGTAAGCCCAGGTGGCTATGGAGCAGGACCAGCATTAAGCCAATTATTTTTATCTACGATATAATCATCCAACTTATAATATGCTTGTCAACATAGTGTGCGTTTATTGCATGATTTAAATTTCTTTTCATTTCGTTCAAGAATATCGACTGGTATTTTATTATAGCATTTTACGCAGTACCCCATAAAAGAAGTATGTACTTTAATTAGACAACCTGAAACGCGGTTGATCTAATTTGTTCCTCTTTCAAGAGTTAAAATTATGCCTGTCACTTATCTTACTAAAAAGATGCAGATTTTTCCGAACATACATAATGTTTTCATAGATATATTGACAAGCTACCGTCATGATGTTAATTGTTTTGAACAGTTCCTTCAGAGATTCGCGTTTGCGGAGGTTGTAGATGGCTCTGACAGCCCTCTTTTGCAGAATAAAGATCGACTCAATATCCGCAGCCCGTCCCTATAGCCAAATACCATAAGACATGATGCTAAGAAAGTAACTAAAATAGACCAGTCTCGCGGTATACACGTCTGTTGAATTAGCGGATCTTCCAAACAGCGTAAACGGCAGAACTTAGCCGCTCTGCAAGTGATGTTAAGTGAGGACCCCACTGTAGCTTTGAGTCAAGCGTGATCCCCAGAAAAACCATCTGTGCGACGAATTCCAGTTTCTCCTTATTCAATACAACGTGACATTCACTACTTCTATCGTTCGGTTACGCAAATCTTATGCATTTAGTTTTCTTCCCATTTAATACCAAATTATTTACAGTAAACCAATTATGGACCTTAACTATAGTATTATTTACGTCTTCAAGCTCCTGTGCATGTTTCTTCACTTTAAAAATCAGTGAGGTATCATGAGCAAATAAACAACATTTTGTGGTCGGTTTTTTTAGTAAATGAGGTAAATCATTTATATATACTAAAAAGAGGAAAGGACCCAATATTCAGCGTTGCGGTGCACCCATTTTGACTTTTAAGCCCAAGGAATTCACACCGTTTATTTGAACTAGCTGCAGTCTATCATTCAAATACGATTTTACCAAGCTAAGCACAAGTTCACCCAGTCCGTAATGCCTAAATTTCAAGAGAAGTGTTTCGTGATTTACGCAATCAAACGCCTTGGATAGATCGCAAAAGATACCTATTGCATCATGCGCCTCTTCACATGCGGTAAAGATGTATTTTAATAAGGTGACACCGGCGTCGGTTGTACAACGTCCTCTGGTGAAACCATAACTGTTGATCGTGTAGGATGTTATTACGATTAAAATAATTGAGCATTTAATTTAACATAACTTTTTCAAACACCTTTCTGAAAACCGGCAAAACCGATATGGGTCTATGATTATTAGTATCTTTGCTGCCGCCAGATTTGAAGAGTGGAATAACTTAACTGAACTTCAATAAATCCGGGAACACCCCTTGATCTACACACAAATTAAATATTAAAACCAAATAGGGTGTAAGTGTCTTAATAACGGATTGATAAACTTTAGTAGACATGCCCCACAGATCTCCGGTAATCTTGATCTTAAGTTGCTTAAACGCCTTTACAACGACCACAGGGTTTATATGTTTAAATTTAAATTCCACAGGACAGGCTGAAATATTCGCCCGTAATAAATCTATGGCAAGTGCGGGCGAAGAATTTAAAGTTTTTGTAGTTTTAATAGGAATATTGGTAAAGAAAGTTGCAAATTCCTGAGCAACATCGATGTTATCCCTAATGAGACCGCGGGAAGTGTTCAGTGTGTGATCAGTATTATGCCTTTTGTTTCTATTATTTTCATTGTTAATCATTTTCCAAACTGCCTTAATTTTATTATCTGCTGATTTAACTTTGTAGCTAATTTATTCATTAGCCTTAGCTAATTTGCAGATATTTTTAAAAGTTTTAGAGTAAGTAGCAACATACTTAGTAAAAGTTTTTGTGTTAATATATGGCTTAAGGCCATACAGTTCAAACAATCTACTTTTCCTGATGCCTTTAGTTGCCCAGTCACTGACTAAGAATTTAAGGCAAATAGTTTTAGATTTCTGCTTAAAAAAATGATTGAACTCTGTTTGTACTAATGAAAAGATTTATTTATACAAAATATTACCATTATTTACATTTAGGCCCTGAACACTGAACTTGCTTATTAAAGTGCTATTAAACTTATTTAAATTACCCGATGTTATTGGTCTAGTTTTTATCTGTACTTTTTGAATTGGTGTATTGGACTCAAAAGTAACGGTTTGACCGCTGTGTCAAAAGGGAGATAATTTACAATGGCCTTATCTAAATAGTTGTAGGCACAAAAAACACAATCAATACATGTAGCATTAGCCGTAGTTACTCGAGTTGGTTCCAAAAACACATTTGAAAGATTGATTGATTTAACGAGGCTTAACAATCTGCTACTATTTGAATTATTTTCCAAAATATTACTATTAAAGTCCCCACAAATTATTACTGATTTATTACCAGTTGCAAGTTTCGCCAAAACATCTTCCATTACTGACTCAAATATGGAGTAGTTTAGATAATTAGGAGGTTTGTAAACGCACACTATACAATGCTTATACAAACAACACAGGATAGTTCAATGCTATGTTCCACTGATAGTTTAACTATGTCTGTACGAGTCTTAGATTTTATACAATGTTTTATTAAGATTAGTGAACCTCCACGAAGCATAGATTTTGGTTAAAAAAACTGCCCACACTATAGTTCTCATAATTAGCTAACATTTCATAATCTTTCAACGAGTGTTTAGTTGTACAAATAATATCAAAGATTGTTTTTTCTAAAAACAGTTCAATTTCCAATTGTTTGGAAGAAAATCCTTGAATATTTTGATGAAACAATTTCAAGGAATTCTGCTTAGCCCCTTTTTTAAATTAAGTAATTGAATGCTTGAAAATACCTTGTCAATGGTGAGATTGATAACATTAATACTGGTACCTTCTGTTGTGTTTAGTATCGCTAACCACCATATTAGTATTATTACTAATTTTTGTGGTGTTAATTACAGTAGACTTCGACATAATACTTATGTCTGAGTTTATATTAAAAGCTACTAGCCATGCTATTTGACGTCTAAAACTTATAGGCAGATACGCAGTATCCCTAGTCGACTTAAATTTCTTAACAAAAGTGTTGGTATCAAAAAATATAAGTTTGTCACTATAGCAATTAGCTAATAACTGCATAGGGTTATTTAGCATATGAATATTGTGATTTTGCCTATTTGACAAGTGCTCAAAGTAAGGATAAGCACACAATATTATTTTTTGACAATTATTTTTCAAAATTTCAATGACACTATCAGTGATGCGATACAGCTCGGTTAGACTACTTTGGTTATTGTCACAGCGTTATGTCCTACGGTATTCTGCTGTAGGGCAAAGCTGCTGATATTCAAAATATTTTTGTCCTTCAAAAACGTGCTGTTCGTGCAATTTACCAGCTAGGTGCCAGGGTTTCCTTGAGGGACTTTTTCAAAGATATTGGTATTCTCACGGTGGCATCACAATTCATATGCGCTAACATCTTATACAGGGTGTCCAAGAACCTGGCGTCCAACTGGATTCCCACGATGCCCCAAGTTCTAACAGTACTCAGAAAAATATTTTAAAAAATCCACCCCATGTACTTACAGAATTATACTGATTTCAAAAAAAAGGGGAAATGAGCACCCTGTGACATACTTTTGAATGCTGTGACTGCTAATGCTGATAATTTCGATATTTCTTGGAGGTTTTGTAATCTAGGGTATTGCTGTGTCTAAATAGAATGTAAAAATAATGTACTTATTGTACCATTTTAAAATAAAATATTATTTTAACTAAAGGTGATATGGAAAACTATTGAATTTCGCAACTTTGACCGACTGTAGTGTAAAAAAAATGTACCAAAATAGTATGGCAAGTGACGTCAAATTTTGACGCGTTTATTCCTCTTTTTAAAAAGGTATAATACTTACACATTAATTTGAAAAAAAAAAATTTGATAATATTTTTACTCAACAACCCAATTTTTACGAAGTGCCTACCTACTAACGGTAACTGTCGGACCCTTTCTTATCTTAGAAACTGTTATGTTACTACTATTATTTACTTCGGTTCCAAGAGTGAGCAAGAAGGAAATACACACAGGTAGATGGGTTCCCAGTAGAATAAAAGCAAAGAATGTTAGTTTAAAGATATTTTATTACAATAAATGTTCAAAATGTTGACCACCCGCGGCAATACAAGCTCTCACTCTCCTTAAAAAGGACCGCTTTATGTTTCGCGAGTAACTTTTTTGACGTATCACCTGCACTGCTTGTGTTATCTTCTCACGAAGGTCAGCGATGTCATTAATGGGCTTCGCATAAACGAGCTCCTTCATAGTTCCCCAGAAAAAAAAATCCAGCGGATTTAAGTCAGGTGAGCGGGCTGGCCACGGGATTGTTCCTGATCGCCCAATCCACCTGTTCGGGTATTGCTCGTCCAAAAACTCTCTAACGGATACGTGAAAATGTGCTGGACAGCCGTCGTGTTGGAACCACATATCTGGTGGGGTCTCTTCTAGTAAGTTTGGCAAATCATTTTGAAGAAAATTTAAATATGATTCGCCAGTCAAATTCTCGGGCATCTCAAATGGACCAATAATATTCCCACAGAGAATACCGGTCCACATGTTCACTTTGAACCGGTACTGGGATCTATCTTCTCGCATCAAGTGCGGATTTTCCACATGCCACTCGTGCAAGTTGTGTAGGTTCATGTAGCCATCCTTCTTAAATGTTGATTCATCTGACCACAAAATTTTGTCGATAAAGTTTTCGTCTTCTCGATGTTTTTGCAGGATTGTTTCACAAAACGCGACTCGGCTCGGATAGTCTCGAGGTAAAAGACTTTGCACTCGCTGTACGTGGTACGGATGATATTCTTCTTTTTGGAGAATACTGTGTGCTGTGCTCTTCGGTATCCCCGTATCAGCTTCTATTCCTCGCACAGAGATGCTTGGATTTGCCGACACCGCCTCTAAAACTTCATCGCGTATGAAGTCATTTACGGGTCGTCCTTCACCAGCTACTTGATTGGGGAACCGCCCGTCACATAGTGATCTGTGCACATTAATGAAAACTCGATGGTCGGGATATCGCGTAGCCCTCGGATACCTTTCTCTGTAAAGTCTCGCTGCAGCTCGTCCATTACCTCTACATTCTCCATAAATGTAGTGCATATTTGCGTATTCTTGCGGAGTGTAGGTCGCCATGGTAGCACACACAAAACACAAACTGTCCAAACACAGGCAAAGGTCGTCGTAAAGAGTTCGTTTCAAAGTCCAGAGCACAAAGAGTAATCGAGTCCAATAAACAAAGCTTTAAATCGTAGTACGTGATCAATGGTAACAATAAGAGAGAGGTGCGTAGTAACGGCAGGAGGCAGTGACGCGTACTGACCGTACTGTTATCCTAAATAGCACGATCCCAGATAGCGTCACTATCTATCTCACTCGCACCTCTAACCAGCATGTCGATTCTGTATCAATCTCACCGGGTGAAGTGAGGGTGGAGTGAGCTGTCAGTGTCATTCCACCTGATGCTAGGGATGTGCAAGCATTACATTTACAATCATAATCGAGAATTAATAATATTTTTTATCAATCATAATCGAGATTTAAATAATATTTTTTGGCTAATTCTATTGATAGTTTTATTACGATTTCAAAGCTAAGTATCATACATTGGGGGGGGGGGGTTTCAAATCAAATAGAAAAACAGAAATTCAGTAAGAAACTCAATGTTGTTTCGTTCTATTTTTTCCTAGACTAGACCTTATATTGCCTGAGGTGCGAGAGCGCATCACGCACGAACAATAAATATAAATAGAATAACAAACACATCTTGAAGATAGCGTAGGTCTACTAATGCTAATGAGAATCGATATTTTTAGTTTTTATGAACCCATTGTAAATGGATTATAGTTTAACAAACGCAATCCCATGGCCTAATCGCGGTGGGTTTTGGAGAAGCGATTGTCGATCGAGTCCAGTACCTAAAGACTGCGCAACGTTTTTCAGCGTTGGTATCAAAACCTAAATTTATTGAATGAGACGATATATCCGAGTGTGTCAATTCATCGAGTGCGAGTGCTAGTGTGCCTGGCTGACGGACCATAGCATTAAATCTCACACAAACTATGTGGGAACCCAACTAAACGATTTATGAATATCAGTAATATAGCTAAGTAAAAAGATGTGCTGATTACCACTTCTTCAAGTACCTTATGCAAACACTAATTATAGGCGTAATGCATATTTTCATAGAGCCAGTCGCAGTTTTAACGAAATTTGTTGTGAGGAAGGCATTGACCTTTTCTGCACCAATGCAAGTACACTCAGGAAGCTCTTGGCAAAGCCATTTTTTGTACAATATGCCGGCATTTGAATTGTTTCTGGTCCGAATTAGCTTAAAATTGTAAGCAACTAACTTTTGAAAGAGGTTGACAAACTACGAGGGATTAACTAAAATAATAGAAATCATGTATTTGCCTGTAATTATGTAAATTTTTACTACGAAGGAGTAATAACTTTGTATTTATCTGTGGGGGCTTGTAATTAGCAATTTAGTTTTATATTATTGTTTTTTAGAATGTAATTAGTCTGTAAGCCTTCCTAAAATAAATGAAATAAATAAATAAAATAAAATAAAATTATTATTCCAATATTTTAGTGTACATACCTATCATCATCATCGTACTAATACCTACAAAACTCAACTGACACTAGCCCCCGACCGACCCTTGCTCGTTGAAGCGCCAGCCCACGCCGCAGCTGAGCCAGTAGCTTTAAATTCCCCCTATAATAATAATATGCCAATTTCGATCCAGCCTGTCCCCAATAGTGATAGCTGTCCCCCTATCAGTGACGCCCTGAGCCGAGGTCCGTACCCCACAGGGGGTGCCCTCAGCGTGCAGTCGCTTAGTATATAAAATTAGTTTGTAAGCCCTGGCTGGAGGCGTTAAGATTAGTTTCTTAATGGCAGCCCCAGGAATGACCGGTTAAGCAGTCACGGCCTCTCAAGGCCAACTGCGAGATGTCAAAAAAAAAAAAAAAAAAAAAAAATATGGTGGAGTGATTAAAGATCACGCCGCGTTTCCGCGTACAGCACTGAAAAAAAAATGCAATACCAACGTCCAATATGTACGTAGGTACCTACTAACATTTTATTGTAGATAGATTGTCAATAATAAAAGAATAGATATTCATCATTTCATCATCATTTTGATACTACCTATGTCAAAATTCAACAGTTCAAATGACACTCGCGCAGGTGCTCACTTCACTGCGCCGAAATAGTGTTATGAATCGGGTGCAGTGATCACCCCGCGCATGCGCTCTTTTTAGCATTAACGTTATCCCGAATGCCTCCTCTCGCCTACTCTGGGCCGGTGCACTGTTGGTTGGCATAGCAGACCTCAGTGCCCGAGTACCTACCTATGTACGTGCTTACACCACTTCTGCTGAAGATAGTTTTACCAAGTAGGTGCTTCTTCAGCGGTCTTCATTGAAGCAACATATTTATAGATAAGAATTCAGGCCGGTCCATTCAGACGATTCGATTTTATTTTACTTAAACCGTCTGGTCCCCGCTTGATACCTACATAACTACTCGTTGTCAATAATCAAAGGATATTCATCAAATCAAATCATCATCATCATCAATACTACATCAAGTTTATTATATTAGGTCTTTACCTATGAAATTGCCGTTTTGCAGTACTGGCCATTTCAAATCAAAATAATTTTTGTTTGGGTAAGAATTCTAATTTCAAATTAATTTTATTTTAAAAACATGGATTTTTTTTCCAAAAGTAGTCATTTGTTTATTGATTAGTGTTACATTTTCATCGCATTTCAATCTTTTTCGTCATCATGGATACGTTAAAAATTCGAGTAATTATGGAATATGAGTACCGTCGTGGCAGCAACGCGGCACAAGCGGCACGCAACATCAACGACGTTTACGGAGCTAACACTACAAACCAACGCACCACCTGTTATTGGTTTGCTCGCTTCCGTTCTGGAAATTTCGACCTGAAAAATGAACCTCGCGGTCGTCCGAAGACTTTGGTCGACAATGACGAATTAAAGGCGATTGTGGAAGCTGATGATACACAATCTACGGCTGAATTAGCAGCAGCTTTCGACGTTAGCGTCAAAACAATATTGGTCCATTTGCGTCAAATTGGCAAGGTAAAAAAGCTTGACAAATGGGTGCCCCACGAACTCAATGATCGTCAGCGCGAAGTACGCGTCGAGACGTGCCTTGCACTGCTCAACAGACACACAAATGAAGGAATTTTGAACCGCATTGTTACCTGCGATGAAAAATGGATTCTGTTTGATAAATGCAAGCGCTCAGCAAGTTGGTTGGATCCTGGTTCAGCACCTAAACAATGCCCTAAACGAAAACTTACCCCTAGAAAAGTGATGGTCACTGTTTGGTGGTCTAGCGCCGGTGTGATTCATCACAGCTTCTTACCAAACGGGGTGAGCATTACTGCAGATGTGTACTGTGAAGAACTGAACATAATGATGGAGAAGCTGGCACATCTCCAACCAGCATTGGTCAATCGCTCGTCTCCGCTGCTCCTGCACGACAACGCGCGACCTCATACTGCACAGCAGACGGTCTCCAAGTTGCAAGAACTGGGGTTGGAAGCTCTCCGTCATCCGCCCTACTCACCAGACCTTGCGCCTACAGACTACTACTTTTTCCAGAATTTGGATAACTTCTTGGCGGGAAAAAAATTCAATACCCGAGAGGCAGTACAAAATGCCTTTGAAGAATTTGTTGCCTCCCGTCCAGCTGATTTCTTTAAGAAGGGCATCAATAAACTGCCACTGCGATGGCAAAGATGCATTGATTGCATGGGTGATTACTTCGATTAATACAAATAAAAAATACATGAAAAAAATTCGTTTAAATTTTTTCATACAAAACGGCAATTTCATAGGTAAAGACCTATTATTTACTGACATTCGTGTAGCGTGCGGCGCGCGCACCTTCGCTTCGTCACGGCATCTCACGGTGGTGTTGCTATGGCAACAGCACGGTGAGAAACTACCGCGCGGCTAGCCGCACTCTCACTTCACGCGATTCTAAAATCGGGTGAAGTGATAGTGACGTCATGGGCCACATTCCGAATTAAAAAAATAGCGCTGTGAGCGATCGTCAATAATTTGCGTTCCGAGATAGATATCACGATTATGACTGATAAGGACGGTAATTTTTGTCAACAATACGGAACGCTCGTGAACTTGCTAACAGTGCTCACTCAATGCTAAAACCTATTACGGAAGCACTATAATTATCTAAGTTAGCTAAAGATATGATTTGATTCAAAACAAAACACCACAACTGTCATTTTTGACAGCGCTCACGGTGATATTAGTATTACGCATGGTCGGCAGTGTCGCAAGATGACGCATGTCATGATGTCATCTATGACGTTTCACGGGACATGTTATCGCGCTTCCGCCAGTTCGGAACGGGTGTGAGCACGCTCAAATCGATATTATCTTAACTCGGAACGTAGCCATTGTCATCACATTCGATTTTTTAAAATTCTCAGCCCTTGCCATTGACGCCTTCTATTTATTTCAATGCTTTCAGATTTTTGTATGTCTAAATCCAACCGTTTTTTGCTTATGTAAAGTCAGTTTAGTGCCTCCATTTTGCATTAAATGGTTGTTTTATTTACGACAAACATATAAAGGTAGTTACCTACTCATTTAAATGATAACCTGTCACACATGCGCACTAAGAACATTAGGAAAATACAATACCAACTTCTGACCATTCTTAATATTATGATCTCATGTTTTTTTTTCATGACTTGGAAAAAAATTTCATAAACTTTGGATGCGCTAGGCCCCTCTGTATCTTTTTAGCATTAACGTTATCCCGAAAGCATCTCGCCTACTCTGGGCCGGTGCACTGTTGGCACAGCAGACCTCCGTGCCAGAGTACCTGCGTGCTTACGCCACTGCTGCTGGAGATAGGTATACCTAGTAGGTGCTTCTTCAGCGTTCTTCATTGAAGCAACATCTTGATGGATAAGCATTCAAGCCGGTCCATTCAGACGATGTGATTTTATTTTACAGAAACCGTCTGGGCCCCGCTTGATACCTACATAACTACTCGTTGTCAATAATCAAAGAATATTCATCAAATCATCATCATCAATACTAGGTACATCAAGTTTATTATATTTACTGACATTCGTGAAGCGAGCGGCGCGCGCACCTTCGCATCGCGGCATCTCACGGTGATGTTGCTATGGCAACAGCACGGTGAGTTACCACCGCGCGGTTAGAATCGCGTGCAGTGATAGGTAGTGACGTCATTGTCATGACATTAGTTTAATTTTTTAATTTTAGACTTTGAAAGTCATGTCTACAAGCATTGACGCCTTCGGGTTTAGAGCGTATTAATTTGAATGCTTTTGGAATATTTTAATGTAAATTCCAACCATCAAAAATCAGTTTGGTACCTATAATTTGTTTTCAGCAAATGAATATTACTTGACAGGTGACAGAGCAACTTCAAAAATCGTGTTAATAGGCGAGTGTTCAGTGATTGGTGTATTGTTCGTTTACATATTATTAAGCATGTACATAATACGTAAAAGCACATGATGTCTTTTTTTAAATATCCCATCAAATAGCTAAACCACACTACAAGATACAAGCCTTTAACATAAATATTTAGGTAGGCATATGCTAGCTATGAGTGCTGTTATGACACAAATTGCTTTTCTCTTGATACCAAAATATAAAAATTATTATTGTACCTATATAACTCTGTAAGTGTATATTATTAAAGTAAATGTTTAGGTTGCTATAGTATAATTTACTCTCGTTTTCCTGTTTACTGTTATAAACTCTGTATCTACGTTTCGCATCCTGTCACAGGTGTGCTGGAAATTTTTTAATGATAAAAGCAGATCCCTTGTGTTTTCCTATCTTTACTTACGTATTTTATTTTATTAGGTAAGCGTTTAGTGTGTTCACAAATAATTATATAAAATTTATTCTATTGTATCACATGAAAAAAACAATGCTAAAACATATTTTTTCTACTGAGAGTGCTGCTTCCCGAGGTTCAACTTCATGATGGGCATGCACGCCGCCACCGCGTCCAGCTGGAAATAATGGTAAGAGTTTTTTACTAAGCATTTGATTAATTTCACTCCTACACTTATCAGAGTATATCTTTTTTTATCAATTGAACCACATAAAATGTCATTGACTTTATCGTCTAATATTTAGACAGTTTATACTTAATGCAAAACACAGCGCGCGAAATTAAAATTTTCCTTTAAAAATAGTTCATCATTGTGACAGTGGCTAAATGCGCAAGACGTGAGAGGCCAAAAACAAAAAAAAAATGGCGCAAGATTCGCGCTCTTTTGTAAATTGTAAAAAAAAATACTCGCGCAGACCGCTACAGTAACACAATACATAAATCGATATTTTTTTACTTCGTTCTGCTAAAATGAGGTAACTACTACTACATTTTACAATGTTATTATAAATATGTCCTAAACGTTTTAAACAGGAGATGTACATAAATTAGGTATTTTACAGAACTATGTAAATAAAAACCTCCAGGCATAAAGGGCAAGCCCGCTTACATATGCAATTCTGCATTATGCAAATATAGCTATAACTTAAAGTAACAAAAGTTAAACTAGGACCTCTGGACTAAAATTAATAACGAACCCTGCCATAACGATGAGAGATATATGATTGAGTTCTAGAGAAAAATTGTAGAGCTTAATAATGCCAACAAAAAAGTCGGCGACATGCTGATGATGTCTAACTAAAAGTAGTTTTTTTAATTAACATTATTATTTTTTATTTATTTTTAACAACAGAAATTATCTGACAGACTCACACCAACAGTACTGAAAGATGTCAAATATCTGTCAAATCCAATACTCTTAACATGTTAGTTCCGTAACTCGCCACATATTTATGTTCTTTTCTAGCTGTCGATGTAGTTGTTTTTTTATTTTATTGCCATTTCATTTAGATTTTAAAATGTAACCATTTAACTAATCTAAGTGTATGGTTATCAAGGAAACAAATAACCGGTGTTATTAAAAATAATAGTTTAAAAAACTAAAAAAACACGCTTTAAAAACCAAACTAAAAAAGGAGAAAATAATTAAATTCAATTAAAGAGCGTGGGGTGCTTGACATTAATTGATTATAAAAATACCTCAAAAAGCACCCAACGCTTGGTTTTTAAAGCGTGTTTTGTAGTTTTTTTTTTAAACTATTATTTATTTTCAATTTTTTAGTTTTTGTTTTTTTTTTCATTTTTATCAATTTTTTTTTAAATTATTGAATTGTCATCGGTCCTCGATAAGTTTACAAAGTTTCAATGAAATCTGACCGTTTAAAGTGGGTCAAAATCGCGTCTAAAGGAGTCAGTTACAAACATACATACAAGTGAAGCTAATATAAAGCGTGTAAAAAGTGACAAATCTCAACGGAATTCATAAAATTATTCTACGTTACGTTGAGAATACAGTAGTCACTTTTTTTGTCCGCAACGCTTTTAGTCCGCACGACACGAGCCACGTGTGTTGCCAACACAGGTGGCTCGCACCGCGCGTCGTAAAGTTCCAAGTTCAAGTAATGAATGTTTGAATTTAGTACCTTTGTTAGTGACACTTTTAGTCATGAATTATAAAAGATTACTAAACTGTAAAATCGTCAATTTTAAAAGATTACTAAACTTCATCATCTGTGGTAGAAATTGTGTCTATGGGACATTCCGCTACAAACAAAAGTAGATGAATAAAAATATAAACCGTAATTACATAAATAATTTAATAAAACAACCTAAGCATTTGTTTTTCGATATTTTATCTTTTAGAGAGAGAACAAAAAAATCTCCATTGAAAGGAAAACCATAGACAAATTCATATGAATGTTGCTGTAAAATTTTGGCGGTTCTCGACTCGAAATCAGTCGAAGTATTTAAAACTTTTTAGTTTTCCGCAATTACAGTTTTTTATCGGTTTTAGTAAAGTTAACGTTGATTAATTTCCGATCTTACCTTCCCAGTGATATAAAAGTGTATTATTTTGCATTAGTAGTACAAGATGTAGGTACAACAAGTGTTCCACAATGTGTGTTGTGCCAGAAGCATCTTGTAAAAGATACATCAATGGGAAGTTTTGGCTCAAAGTTGGTCTTATCCCTACCCCTCGATGTCTTAGGCCGAGAAAATTACCACAGGAATAGTCACGGAAAATTCACGAAGGTTCGTAAGTTATCATTAACTATGGGTTAATCTTGTAGTAAAGAGTAGTTTATTTCAATCCAATCCACTCGAGATTTCTTTGCCAGCATTGCTTTTATTTGAGCAGGCTGGCTATGTATGAGTGGCAAATTTAATTAGGCTGACTGGCACTTCCAAAAGAATGGCAAATATTTTTGGCCACTTTTTCACTACATAAAACAAGCCTGTCAACATAGTTTAGAGAATAGGTACTAATTTATACATGGCTTTTTTCAATATCGATCAGAATAATAATAGTGATTAAAATGACTATGTTCGGAAAAATGAAACATGAAAACCATGCTTATGCCCGTCTGTCTGGTAAGACTGATATTATAATTTAGTATTTAAAAGCTAATAATGTGAATAATATTTAAAACAAACTTGTTTTTCAGATAACTGAGTGCAGTGCCTTCAATATTAGAACATGCCTGAGTTGTCAGAAAAAGATACTGGTTGCAGCCACTTTTGATTAATTTATATGTCTCAGTTTTGTAAGTATTTGTGTGATATTATTAGCATTAGAATAATAGTTTTTTTTTAAGGACGGAATTCCCTGTTCAGTTTAAATAAAAACGATAATGTGGTCATTTCCTAGCATTTGGACCAGCCATATTAATTATAATAAATCAAGCTGTTTGTTTTTATTTATTTGCCAGTCATTAATCTCATCAGTGTAATTTTAATAAATCTGATATATTTTCTGTTATTAAAACTATACATCAATTTTTTTTTCTTCAACTAACTAAGCATAGTACACCAAGTTTAATTTAAGTGTCATATTTTGTTCTAGCTCAATGCTGATTGGAGAGGAATTAAACAGTCATCTTAATAATTATGATGATCAGTTTGACCCTGTGAATGGTACTAGTTTAAATAATAAGACGTCAAGAGGGAATCCCTTACCGCATCCGTTACATCAGGTTCACCATACCAAAGTTATTGCCAAGAAGCTATACAAACATTAAAAGATATACTTACATACCTACTACACGGAGAGGGCACAACATAAGGAAATCTGAAGAAGTATGCGGAAACCTTCCCTAGCAGAAGGACAACATAGGGATCAGAAACATAAAAATAAACCTGTGAATTTTATTATTCTAAATATAATTCTACCTCTTGGCAGATGAGCCTATTGGACCCTGCAGCTGCTACAGAACTGTAGACAATTAAAGAACACCGCCTCTTATTGATCATATCAATCTTGGCTGTCTGCCAATCGTGGCTGTCTGAGGTTATTATTTCATTATTTCACAAAAATTTTAATAAACATAATACACCCAAAAAATTGGGACGAGAACAAGCATGGAGTTAGGAAACGTTGCAACAAATGAGTTACATTTTATTTTTTAGTACAATGGTACTCAAAATATAGGAATAATTTTGGCCCATTTGATTTATTTGGATTGGATAAGACACTGATCTTTTATTGTATTATAAATGAGTCACACTGTTATAGTTTTTGAAAGTACTAAATTAGCTGCAGGATTCTGATAATAAAGTCAGTGACATTTTATGTGGTTCAATTGATAAAAAAAGATATACTCTGATAAGTGTAGGAGTGAAATTAATCAAATGCTTAGTAAAAAACTCTTACCATTATTTCCAGCTGGACGCGGTGGCGGCGTGCATGCCCATCATGAAGTTGAACCTCGGGAAGCAGCACTCTCAGTAGAAAAAATATGTTTTAGCATTGTTTTTTTCATGTGATAGAATAGAATAAATTTTATATAATTATTTGTGAACACACTAAACGCTTACCTAATAAAATAAAATACGTAAGTAAAGATAGGAAAACACAAGGGATCTGCTTTTATCATTAAAAAATTTCCAGCACACCTGTGACAGGATGCGAAACGTAGATACAGAGTTTATAACAGTAAACAGGAAAACGAGAGTAAATTATACTATAGCAACCTAAACATTTACTTTAATAATATACACTTACAGAGTTAAATACAATAATAATTTTTATATTTTGGTAGCAAGAGAAAAGCAATTTGTGTCATAACAGCACTCATAGCTAGCATCTGCCTACCTAAATATTTATGTTAAAGGCTTGTATCTTGTAGTGTGGTTTAGCTATTTGATGGGATATTTAAAAAAAGACATCATGTGCTTTTACGTATTATGTACATGCTTAATAATATGTAAACGAACAATACACCAATCACTGAACACTCGCCTATTAACACAATTTTTGAAGTTGCTCTGTCACCTGTCAAGTAATATTCATTTGCTGAAAACAAATTATAGGTACCAAACTGATTTTTGATGGTTGGAATTTACATTAAAATATGCCAAAAGCATTCAAATTAATACGCTCTAAACCCGAAGGCGTCAATGCTTGTAGACATGACTTTCAAAGTCTAAAATTAAAAAATTAAACTAATGTCATGACAATGACGTCACTACCTATCACTGCACGCGATTCTAACCGCGCGGTGGTAACTCACCGTGCTGTTGCCATAGCAACATCACCGTGAGATGCCGCGATGCGAAGGTGCGCGCGCCGCTCGCTTCACGAATGTCAGTAAATATAATAAACTTGATGTACCTAGTATTGATGATGATGATTTGATGAATATTCTTTGATTATTGACAACGAGTAGTTATGTAGGTATCAAGCGGGGCCCAGACGGTTTCTGTAAAATAAAATCACATCGTCTGAATGGACCGGCTTGAATGCTTATCCATCAAGATGTTGCTTCAATGAAGAACGCTGAAGAAGCACCTACTAGGTATACCTATCTCCAGCAGCAGTGGCGTAAGCACGCAGGTACTCTGGCACGGAGGTCTGCTATGCCAACAGTGCACCGGCCCAGAGTAGGCGAGATGCTTTCGGGATAACGTTAATGCTAAAAAGATACAGAGGGGCCTAGCGCATCCAAAGTTTCTGAAATTTCTCCCCAAGTCATGAAAAAAAACATGAGATCATAATATTATGAATGGTCAGAAGTTGGTATTGTATTTTCCTAATGTTCTTAGTGCGCATGTGTGACACGTTATCATTTAAATGAGTAGGTAACTACCTTTATATGTTTGTCGTAAATAAAACAACTATTTAATGCAACATGGAGGCACTAAACTGACTATAAATAAGCAAAAAACGGTTGGATTTAGACATACAAAAATCTGAAAGCATTGAAATAAGTAGAAGGCGTCAATGTCAAGGGCTAAGAATTTAAAAAAATCGAATGTGATGACGTTCCGAGTTACGATAATATCGATTTGAGCGTGCTCACACCCGTTCCGAACTGGCGGAAGCGCGATAACATGTCCCGTGAAACGTCATAGATGACGTCATGACATGCGCCATCTTGCGATAAAGCCGACCATGCGTACTATTAATATCAACGAGAGCGCTGTCAAAAATGACATATATGTCTTTAGCTAACTTAGATATAGTGCTTCTGGCTTGAGTCGCCACCTAACCAAATAAAAAGACTAAATTTGTGGTGTAGGTATACAAGTTTTATATGGTGTAAATAGGTTTGAACATTGAGTGAGCACTGTTAGCGCGTTCACGAGCATTCCGTAGTGTTTACAAAGATGACAGTTTTTAGCAGTCATAATCGTGATATCTATTTCGCAACGCAAATTATTGATAAGCGTTCACAGCGCTATTTTTCTAATTCGGAATGTGGCCAATGACGTCACTCACTTCACGCGATTTTAGAATCGCGTGAAGTGAGAGTGCGGCTACGGTGGTGGGTTTCTCACCGTGCTGTTGCCATAGCAATATCGCGGTGAGATGCCTGTTAGTAGATATGACATTCAAATGACAATGACGTCACTACCTATCACTGCACGCGATTCTAACCGCGCAGTGGTGACTCACCGTGATAATGCATAGCAACATCACGGTGAGATGCCGCGAAGGTGCGCGCGCATTCGGGATAGCGTTAATGCTAAAAACTCGCGCATCTAAAGTTTATTACGCTTTTGCCCAAGAAATGGATTTTTTTTTAGCTATTTGTCAATTTTGTAATTAGGGGACTATAAGTAGGGGCCGTCGATATTATGAATGATCAAAAGTTGTTAATAAACGTTGGTATTGTGTTTTCCTAATGTGCTTAGTGCGCATACGTGACACTGTACAGGTTAAATGAGTAGGTAAGTACCTAGCTACTTAATAAATTGAAACTTTAATTATTTCAAACAAAATGGAGACACTAAACTGACTTGAAATGTGCCAAAACCAGTTGGATTTAGACATCCAATGCACAAGCATTGAAATAAATAGATACCTCTAAATTATTGTCTGAACTCGAATACGAACAGAATAAAAAGAAAAAACTTCCTATTACATTGATGGGAGCGCCTAGCGCGCATGCGCGGGGTGATCACTGCACCCGATTCTTAACACTATTTCGGCGCAGTGAAGTGAGCACCTCACCTACGCGAGTGTCATTTGAACTGTTGAATTTTGACAAGTAGTATCAAAATGATGATGATTTGATAAATATCCTTTGATTATTGACAACGAGTACCTAGTTAAGTAGGTAGGTATCAAGGGGGGACCAGACGGTTTAAGTAAAATAAAATCGAATCGTCTGAATGGGCCGGCCTGAATTCTTATCTATCAAGATATTGCTTCAATGAAGAACGCTTAAGAAGCACCTTCTAGGTAAACCTATCTTCAGCAGCAGTGGTGTAAGCACGTGGGTAGGTACTCGGGCACTGAGGTGACTGAGGTCTGGTTTGCCAACAGTGCACCGGCCCAGAGTAGGCGAGAGGCATACGAAGATACTGAGCGGCCTAGCGCATCCAAAGTTTATGAAATTTTTCCCCAAGTCATGAAAAAAAACATGAGATCATAATATTATGAATGGTCAGAAGTTGGTATTGTATTTTCCTAATGTTCTTAGTGCGCATGTGTGACACGTTATCATTTAAATGAGTAGGTAACTACCTATATATGTTTGTCGTAAATAAAACAACTATTTATTGCAAAATGGAGGCACTAAACTGACTTTACATAAGCAAAAAACGGTTGGATTTAGACATACAAAAATCTGAAAGCATTGAAATAAATAGAAGGCGTCAATGGCAAGGGCTGAGAATTTTAAAAAATCGAATGTGATGACAATGGCTTCGTTCCGAGTTAAGATAATATCGATTTGAGCGTGCTCACACCCGTTCCGAACTGGCGGAAGCGCGATAACATGTCCCGTGAAACGTCATAGATGACATCATGACATGCGTCATCTTGCGACACTGCCGACCATGCGTAATACTAATATCACCGTGAGCGCTGTCAAAAATGACAGTTGTGGTGTTTTGTTTTGAATCGAATCATATCTTTAGCTAACTTAGATAATTATAGTGCTTCCGTAATAGGTTTTAGCATTGAGTGAGCACTGTTAGCAAGTTCACGAGCGTTCCGTATTGTTGACAAAAATTACCGTCCTTATCAGTCATAATCGTGATATCTATCTCGGAACGCAAATTATTGACGATCGCTCACAGCGCTATTTTTTTAATTCGGAATGTGGCCCATGACGTCACTATCACTTCACCCGATTTTAGAATCGCGTGAAGTGAGAGTGCGGCTAGCCGCGCGGTAGTTTCTCACCGTGCTGTTGCCATAGCAACACCACCGTGAGATGCCGCGACGAAGCGAAGGTGCGCGCGCCGCACGCTACACGAATGTCAGTAAATATAATAAACTTGATGTAATATTGATGATGATGATTTGATTTGATGAATATCCTTTGATTATTGACCAAGAGTAGTTATGTAGGTATCAAGCGGGGACCAGACGGTTTAAGTAAAATAAAATCGAATCGTCTGAATGGACCGGCCTGAATTCTTATCCATCAAGATGTTGTTTCAATGAAGAACGCTGAAGAAGCACCTTCTAGGTAAACCTATCTCCAGCAGCAGTGGTGTAAGCACGTGGGTAGGTACTCGGGCACTGAGGTCTGCTATGCCGACAGTGCACCGGCCCAGAGTAGGCGAGAGGCATTCGGGATATCGTTAATACTAAAAAGATACTAAGCGGCCTCGCGCGTCCAAAGTTTATTAAGTACCTACATTTTTCTCCAAGTCATAAAAAAAACATGATCTAATATTATGAATGGTCAGAAGTTGTTATTATACGTTGGTATTATGTTTTCCTAATGTGCTTAGTGCGCATACGTGACACTGTACAGGTTAAATGAGTAGGTAAGTACCTAGCTACTTAATAAATTGAAACTTTAATTATTTCAAACAAAATGGAGACACTAAACTGACTTGAAATGTGCCAAAACCAGTTGGATTTAGACATCCAATGCTTCTACAAGCATTGAAATAAATAGATACCTCTAAATTATTGTCTGAACTCGAATACGAACAGAATAAAAAGAAAAAACTTCCTATTACATTGATGGGAGCGCCTAGCGCGCATGCGCGGGGTGATCACTGCACCCGATTCTTAACACTATTTCGGCGCAGTGAAGTGAGCACCTCACCTACGCGAGTGTCATTTGAACTGTTGAATGTAGTATCAAAAATATCAAAATGATGATGATTTGATGAATATCTGACTAGTTAAGTAGGTATCTATCTACAATAAAATGATAGTAGGTACCTACCTACATGTTGGACGTTGTTATTGCATTTTTTTCAGTGCCTTACGCGGAAGCGGGGCGTGATCATAGGTAATCACTCCACCATATTCTCGAAGCCATAGGTACTACGGGACGCGCTAGTGTCAGTTGAGTTTTGTAGGTATTAGTACGATGATGATGATAGGTATAGTACACTAAAATATTGGAATAATAATCCGCACATCTTTTTACTTAAATTACTGATATTCATAAATCGTTTAGTTGGGTTCCCACATAGTTTGTGTGAGATTTAATGCTATGGTCCGTCAGCCAGGCACACTAGCACTCGCACTCGATGAATTGACACACTCGGATATATCGTCTCATTCAATAAATTTAGGTTTTGATACCAACGCTGAAGAACGTTGCGCAGTCTTTAGATAATGGACTCGATCGACAATCGCTTCTCCAAAACACACTGCGATTAGGCCATGGGATTGCGTTTGTTAAAATATAATCCATTTACAATGGGTTCATAAAAACTAGAAATATCGATTCGAATTAGCATTAGTATTAGTAGACGCTATCTTCAAGATGTGTTTGTTTTATTCTATTTATATTTACCTATTGTTCGTGCGTGACGCGCTCTCGCGCCTATAAGGACTAGTCTAGGAAAAAATAGAACGAAACAACATTGAGTTTCTGACTAAATTTTTGTTTTGCTATTTGATTTGAAAAACCCCCCATATTAGTAATGTATGATGCGCACATAAATACTAACTTTGAAATCCTAATAAAAACTCAAACTCAAACCATTTATTTCAAATAAACCAATTACAGGCACTTTTGAATTGTCAAGGTCGGTGAGGTAGAAAGATGAAGCTAGTTGCCCATTCCAAAGCGTAGGTGCCTATGGAGAAGAACGGGCAAGAAAATCCATGGACACTCCTTTAAAATCATGATATTGTTACAAAAAGTTGGTTACAACATTATGTTGAAATTATCAATGTGAGAACGATGTAAAAAGACGTGCACATTAAAAGCGTCCGTAATTAAAACAAAAATAAAAATTATCATACAATCATAATCGAGATTAATCTCGATTATGATTGTAAATGTAATGCTTGGTCAATCCCTAGCATCAGCGGGATGACACTGACAGCTCACTCCACGCTCACTCGGTTCACTTCACTCGGTGAGATGGTTACAGAATAGCACGGCTTTTTCTCCCTCACTCTTACCTGAATAATGGGGTACCATAAAGAAGAACCAGCAAATCGCAAAGATAGTTTCTGTCTTGCTCCCTCCTGTTGTAATAACGAATCACTATGGTGAGATGCATGCACATACCGTCCCTTACGGTCTAACCTGTTTTTTGAGAGGCCTGTTGTTATTTTTATGAGCATACAATAGTAATTCTTTAGAGGTTAGATTCAATTCGTCGTAAATTTTTCTTTCTAAGAATTCTGTAAGACATCGTAAAAATTGGGTTGTTGAGAAAAAATATTATCAAAAATTTTTTTTTTCAAATTAATGTGTAAGTATTATACCTTTTTAAAAAGAGGAATAAACGCGTCAAAATTTGACGTCACTTGCCATACTATTTTGGTACATTTTTTTTACACTACAGTCGGTCAAAGTTGCGAAATTCAATAGTTTTCCATATCACCTTTAGTTAAAATAATATTTTATTTTAAAATGGTACAATAAGTACATTATTTTTACATTCTATTTAGACACAGCAATACCCTAGATTACAAAACCTCCAAGAAATATCGAAATTATCAGCATTAGCAGTCACAGCATTCAAAAGTATGTCACAGGGTGCTCATTTCCCCTTTTTTTTTGAAATCAGTATAATTCTGTAAGTACATGGGGTGGATTTTTTAAAATATTTTTCTGAGTACTGTTAGAACTTGGGGCATCGTGGGAATCCAGTTGGACGCCAGGTTCTTGGACACCCTGTATATATTAGGCAAAATCTACACTTGTATGTAGCATACAAGTGTAGATTTTGTGAAAAAAAACAGTGATATTCACACCGTTAACACTAGAAATAAGGACAAACTACGTGCTCCCTTTCACCGGCTTCATAAGGTTCATAACTCATTTGTTGGGCTAGCTATAATCTTTTATTACAAGCTTCCCTCTTCTTTGCTAGATTTACATTTTAATGCGTTTAAAGCTAAAGTATAATCCACCCTTTGTTCTAAGGCATACTATTCTACCAACGACTATTTAAATGACAAGAATAGTTGGTCGCTGTGATTAACTCCAGACAATGTTTGTGTTTTTTCTCCAGAATTGGCGTAACTAGTGACAGGTTATATCGGTTCATATGAATATATTTTTTATATTTTATTTTTATTGACTAAGTATTTTTTTTATTCTCGTAATGTTTATGTAACTTTGTCTATGTATGTATAGAATCAAGTCTATCCGACTAAATAGACAGCTGTGCTGCTGGGGAGTTTGTTCCGCTACTTCTTCTTCCCAGCTAAAGCACTAGGAAGTGGTGACGGGTGGGCGTTTTTGGGGGGACTGTCTTATGTATTTTGACGTTCGAAAAGTGCTGATTCTCAGCCTAATTTGAATAAATGACTTTTGATTTTGATTTTGATGTCATCTTGTTTTACATTAGTACTATTACCTACTAATAGAGAAATAATGGCATTTGTGTCCTGATGCGCTGGACTGGTGGGGTCCGCAAGGGCCGATGCCTGCCAGGGGTGCGGGTTGTTCGAAAGAGATACCGTCGCCCCTGGCACACAGGCAACTGAGAGAACACGGTTGGGTTTTAGTCAGTAAAAGTCTGACACGCCCTCCTGCTCCACCCAGAGCGGGAAAAGTTATTCGATGATTTCCCACCTCAAAAAAAAAACCCTCTCCCTAAACTATCTGAAAACATAATAGAACAATAACAAACTTTACTAGAACAAGCGAGGCCACAAGTCTCTGTCTGTGCTACTTGAGATGAATTTTGTACAACCTGTGGTGTATCTTGAACGATGAAATAGTCCCCAGCCCCTCCAGACCGGGACGGGTCCTCCGTTGCCACAAGTTGGAGAGTCTCAAGGTTGGATTCCCTTTGATAGGAACACAGAGTAGAGCCTAGAGTCATCGGGTCAACTCTATCTGGGTCATCCTTACACATTTGCACTAACTAATTTTCAGCAAGGATGTGTTCATTTATTTGTTTTTGAGAGTTCACATACTTTATATAAAGTCAATGTAGTGACTCCGCAAGTACCTCAATTTCAGACATTAATCTTTGAGTGTCAAGATAATAAATGTTTTTACTATCTTCTAATTTCATTTCATAGTTTTTCAACTTATTTACTAGAAAAACACGTTCTTTCCTTAGTTTAATGTTATTCTAACTGTGTTTTTGTTGTTTCCTGAATTTATTGCATCTATTTATGTTTTCTTAGTTTTGCATATTTTTTAAATTTATTTTGACTTACTTTATAGCTACTATTATTATGTATCATCATTGAATCTTCAGTTAGGTCTATTTTTACTAAGGAACGAGGGTTACAGTTCGTTATAAAATAGTTCATGATATAAGTTATTGGTTTCCTTAGCCTGAGTACATTCTTTTTGCTGCTGTAACTTATTAATTCGAACGTTTGCATGAATTAATTCCTCTTCTAGGTCCCTAACCTTAAACAAAGCCTACTCATACAAGTTACTGCAGTTATTGAAACCATCGGTGACTAATCGCAGTTTGTCCCGTTCATCGAAAACATCCAGATATTTCTGATGTAGGTCTACTAGCTCCTGTTTCAAGCTTGTATTTTTAAAAACGATCTTCTCGACTTCCTTCTCACTATCATCTATTTTCTGTAACAGCTTATTAAATTTACAGTGTGAAGCCTTAAGATCTTGAAGGGTTGTTTTTAATTTAAGCTCCAACTCCTGAGCCGTAGCCTTACAGGTCATCACAGGCATGATTTCAGGAATAAGTACTGAAAGTAGAATGAAAGAAACGGTAAGAACTATGTAATTAGACAGCCAAACAAAAGGGTGACCTAGAAATTAAAGGAAAAATAAATAATAGTTTAAAAAAACTAAAAAAACACGCTTTAAAAACCAAACTAAAAAAGGAGAAAATAATTTAATTCAATTAAAAAGCGTGGGGTGCTTTTTGAGGTATTTTTATAATCACTTAATGTCAAGCACCCCACGCTTTTTAATTGAATTAAATTATTTTCTCCTTTTTTAGTTAGGTTTTTAAAGCGTGTTTTTTATTTTTTTTAACTATTATTTATTTTCTATTTTTTAGTTCTGCTAACTACAAAAACGTGTTTTTTTTTCTCTTTTTTTTAAATTATTGAATTGTCATCGGTCCTCGACAAGTTTACAAAGTTTCAATGAAATCTGACCGTTTAAAGTGGGTCAAAATCGCGCTCAAAGGAGTCGGTTACATACAAACAAACAAACAAACCAACAAACAAACATACAAGTGAAGCTAATATAAAGCGTTAGTGTTGCTTTTAGGTAAATGAGGTAGGGTGCTGAATCTAAATTGAAATGCAACTGATAAAACTTTACTTTTTCTTATGTGGGTAGGATACTTACTAGAACAAAATAAAATAAAAATCATGTAACTACTTATTGCTTAAGATAGCGATTAAAAACCAAACAAAAACGATGGTCAGCGTTACTGTTGTTATCTATAGTATAGCACTATTAGAATTGCAGTAATTAGATATTTCACGACAATTAGTTTTGATAATCTAGGGTGCCAATTTAACCAAAATTTGTGATACTAAGTTTCAATGAATATGTTAATGAGTCTAGGTTACGATTGTGTGCTAATTATAGAATAAAAATAAACAATACTCCGGAACGATACACGGTTGCCTTAAAAGGGCCTACATCCATGAATGCCATTTGAAGTCTATCGTACGATGCGTCCGGTTTAAAGCGACACTTGAAATCGTAGAAAATGATAGCGTGAAAATATTCCCGGCGCAGATCCATTTTTTTTATGAGCCACGATAATTTAAATTAGCTCGCAAACAATGTGGAGGGATTTTTTTTAATTGGAACGTACCTACTTTTACTTACAAATAATCATAATTATTTTCAAAATAATTATAATATATAAATAAAAATTCTCTCAAAAGGTACAAGTTTGGTACATCTAGGTTACAGGAAAATTTAAACCTTTGCGAGAGCTGGAGTCTATACTGGGTTCGGGACCTGTATTACAGATCTCCAGGCTCACACCCTTAAAATTACAATGTCAAAATTGCACTTACGCACTACAACATTCAAGTACTGAGAGGATGAGAATTGAATACAAAACAAAAGGAGATGTGCTATGTGTGTCTTTGGAGAGTGTTGTGTGTCCGTGAGTGCAGTATAAATCCTCACGGCCAGCGCCCGCTAAGGGCACTGGGCGTGGGCACCTACATGCCCGAGAGTGTGTGTGTGGTTATCAAGGTGTACCTCGATCTGAGATTAATTTGATAAGAGAAATTATTTTAGAATATTTAGCATAAATAGATTCGACGTCGGGGTCACCAATTATTGGGGTTTGGACAGTTATGTGAAGTAAAACTCGGTATATTACAGGGAATAATATTGCTTAGCTTTATTGGTAAAGGGTCCTTCTTACATACATTTTGACATAGGTTTAGTACCTTGGCTTACCTATATTAAAAATATTTAATTGACCAATGGGAGCACATTGATTTTACAAGGCTTAAAACAATCTGTGACAATAATCCACGATGAACGGGCACCCATCTCGCTCTGGCGCGAGCGCGACGTATAGCGTCGCCTGTACGCACACTATAAATATTTCCGACGCCGGCGCATCTCGTTAGTGTACCGTGCGCCGCTGCGCGGGCACGTTGTGTACGACTCCATGACTCCCATAAACTGGCCAGTCTCTCTTACATAAAAACATTTTTTTGCAATACTTTCTGAGTGGCCTGGTACATGGTCCTTTTTTTTGGGTGCGACATCATCAAATAACTTCTTCCGTTCTGGATGGGGCAGGAGGGCGTGTCAAACTTTTACTGACTAAAACCCACCCGTGTTCCCTCAGTCGCCTGTGTGCCAGGGGCCGCGGTATCTCTTTCAAACAACCTGCACCCCTGGCAGGCATCTGCCCTTGCAGCCCCATCAGTTGATGTTGACATTTCTTTGAGGTGCGCGTGGAACACAACGCGCCGTCGACCTGGGCTTGGTCTTTACCGGACAGCGAGCTACCCATTGCTCGCAGTTCGCAAGCCCACGCCTACGGTGGCCGGAAATCAGCCAGGGATTCCGATGCCCAGGGAGTCTCTTGCGGAGGCTATAGCCGTGAGGGCGCATATACTGCCACTCCCTCACGACCGCCACCTCCCTCCTCGCGAGCATTACTGCTTTGCAGAAGGAGATGACGGCTACCCACGCACTCTCGCTCCGTACCATGGCCTGGACCAGGGCCGGACGCGAGGGTTCGGCGCCGCCGATCGCCTCCACGAGGACAAGGCGGTACTCCGCCCAAACCGGGCAGACCTCTACCATATGCTCCACCGTGTCCTCAGGGTGATCTTCGCAGTGGAAACGCCCTGGCTTTTCCTCCCGCCTTACAAAGGTAAGGCGCCTTACAAAATAAAGTTCAAAATAAAAGTATTTTCAACTTTATTTTGTTATTTAAAATATATAGCGGCAATAGAAATACACACTCTGTGAAAATTACAACTATCTACCTATTATGGTTCATGAGATATAGCCCGCTGATAGACACACGGACGGACGGACAGCGAAGGGTTAGGAATAGGGCCCCGTTGGCACCCTTTGCGTATAGAACCCTAAAAAGCTGATCGTTTTGGGTAACAATTTTGATACTAAAGATAAGCATTCGTAAATAACTTTTCTCTTTCTAAATACCTACTTATCAACTTTTCGTAAACATATAATTTTTTACAAAATATATAAAATCAGCTTTCCATTCAAAAGTAAAACAAAATGGATGCAAAAATATAACATTTCAAAACTGCGAAAATGGTTCCAGCGTCCTACTAGGTTTTCAGCCAAGCGGGAGCGTCGACTTCCGATCCCACCGACGTCACTTTCGCGCTCCCCTTTGCGGGCGAGCCTTTGTTGAGTGAAAATTGTAAAAAGCATGTAAATAATAAATATTATCGCAAAAATGAATTGTTTTTCCATAATTTTTGCTTGGAGATAATATGTTGGTGTGAGTAGTTATGATGTTATATTTTGTTTACATTCTAAAATTGAAATTTTTAAGACTCACCGACCTGTTTCGCTAGATCTTTACTTCTTAAGATTTCTTTATCGTTTTTATTTTATATACATAAACTTTGAGAAGCTTGTGGTTAAAACCACACGGATCGATCGAAGGTCAAGCTACGCTTGCCGCGGTCGGTTTGAGGATGGGTAACCATCCATTACATATTGAGAACCCTCCGTGCCTCGAAAAGCACGTTAAACCGTTGGTCCATGCTGTCATTCGTATATCTTTGCCAGTCATTACGGGTAGTCACAAGCCCAAAAGTCGGGCAATCGGTTATCGTGTCATGGAGGTCAGATAGGCAGTCGCCCCATAGACAATACCAGTATTCAGTTGGAGCCGCTTAGACTGGAAGCTGACCCCAACGTAGTTGAATACCGCAAAAAAATCTCGCGTAGCTTAGAAAGAACAATGCGGTCACAGACAAACATGAAAAGGGACTTCAATACATAATTTAACTTGTATAGAATAATATTAGGGGTTTTTTTTTTGAGGGTGGGAAATCATGAAATAACTTCTCCCGCTCTGGGTGGAGCAGGAGGGCGTGTCAGACTTTTACTGACTAAAACGCAACCGTGTTCCCTCAGTTGCCTGTGTGCCAGGGGCGACGGTATCTCTTTCGAACAACCCGTACCCCTGGCAGGCATCGGTCCTTGTGGACCCCACCAGTTCGGCGCACCAAGACACATGGCACGCCGTGACCATCCCAGGAACCAAGTAGCACAAGGGCTCCAGAGTACCCTGGCACCCTTGGTCCCCCTGCGACGGGTCAGCGCAGTGGCCCCGCCGCCTACTACTTCTCGGCCGCAGGGGATAGGGAGAGCGGCCAACGCTATACCGACACTCCTCTTCCCCTGCGGCCCCACCGCGTCGGCCATCAAACGGTGGCGGCCCCGTCCAGGCCACGGAAGGGAAGAGCACTACTCACAAGTACTGGCACTCCTCCTCCGCCGCAGCCTGTAACCCTTAGCCGCGATGCCTCCCATTCGACATTGCGGCCCGCCTCAGTTGCGGTGCACCTCACCGCAACCTACTTTTTGGCCGCTACGTCGTCGGCCTGGAGACAAAAGCCCTGACGAGCGGCCCCACCTTGGGGTTCCTTTTCGCTTCACCGTGGGAGCGGACCACGGCTACTGAACCCCCACAACGACAATGCGGGAACCCACTGGGGGGATAATATTAGGGGTTAAAGTATGAAATTGCCGATTTGTACTGAAAAATTTAAGCTCGTTTTTTTCTAAGATATAACATATTTATTTAATCAAAATATTTACCTTCATCTATTTATACATTGCTGCCATCTAAACGAAAGTTCATTTATAAAATAAATAATAAAATTCATTTATTCAAATAAAAAAATAATGTAAAATTTCACAAAGCTGCCACAGAAGAATAAATTATCAGCAAAAAAGTCGCAAAATTGTAATAAAATAACAAGTCAAAGGGTCACAGAATTAGAATTTCAATAAAATGTCAAAATTTAACGGCCACAAAATTAAAATTTTACTAACAAAACTCATAGTAAAATTGCACGTATAAACAAAACAATATTAGGTCAGTATCATTATATGGTGTAATGAAATCAAGGGCTAAACCTGTCTGTTGCAGCATTGACGTATATAAGGGCAGTCAAATCGCCCAGCAATTATTTCCAGGACAGTAATGGAGCTGGCCTGCATCCTGAGCACTAAGGACGTGCACTGCTTGCGTATGGTGGCGTGAAAACAGTCAGTGCGCGCTTCCGCAAACATGCCCGAAGCGCTGCAGAAGCGGGGCAGCCTCAACACCGCCCTGAACGCTTTGTTGTACTGGACGCGGAGGGCGTTGTAGGATGCTTATATGTAGCGAGCCCACAGGCTGCACGTGTACAGTGAGGTGCAATATGCCTTGAAAAGAGTGATTTTCACTTGATCGGAGCATCGTGCAAACCTGCGAGCAAGCATATTTGCCCTTTTCGATAAAGCCCTCCGCTCCGTTTGATGTCAGCATGATCCTTGACGTCAGCCGTGACTATATGCCCCAAGTATTTGAACTGATCCACTCTGTCTAGCGGAACACCATTAAGACAGACAGGTGGTTACCAAATACCATGCATTGACTCTTGACAACATTGTATTGAGCCCATGCCTATCCGCGTACTCCTCACAGACCTGTACCAGTTTCCTCAGGCCACAGAACTACGCGCTCAGCAGCAACATGTCATCGGCATAACTAAGATTATTGACGCAGGCACCATCTACGTGGCAGCCGACATGCTAACTGCTGAGCGCGACGATCAGCGCGTCCATGTAGGGGTTAAAAAGGGTTGGCGAGTTCAATCCTCCCTGTCTCACCCCACACTCAAGTTGGTACGGTTCTGACATTAAAAAAAAAACATTTATTTCAGGTCTTTAACCCATATAAAATTAAAAAGGAATTTTACTATTGCCATGCTTGCACTATAAATGTTACATACTATTACTTACAGATTAATAGACATACAAAATAATTACGGAAATTGAAATTGAATTTAGAATTATAAGTCAAATGCAAAATGTTTAAAAATGTCACAAAAAGACCAAAGAAAATTTAATACCAAAGTCAAAAATATTTATATGTGCAGGCGCTGGCATGCAGCTGCAGCCATCTCCGCAAGAAAGGAGGATCTCACCTCTCGGACAACACGCTCAGGATCCCGTTCGAGCTGCCCCTACAGCGACGCAGAAGCGATGCACTCCTTTTCCGGATTATTCCGTAGAAGTCATCGGTAGTAGCATCAGCGAACATTGCCGATGCGCTACAATACCGGGGCCGCCCCAACAAAATTCTGAACGCGTTATTGTACTGGACACGAAGCGCGTTGTACGCCCGCAGGGTGAAGTTAGTCCACAGGCTGCACGTGTAATGCCCATCTGACACTGTTGACCTGATGCGTATACCAATGCTTGAAGATGGTCACAAGTTCACGTGGCAGGTTAATACTATTCAGTTTATTCCAAAGAATATCATATGCAACCAGGTCAAAGGCCCTAGACAAGTCGAGGAAACACGCATATATAGGTGTTCTACGGTCTGTGTAGTATCTGACGGTATGTTTAAGACACAGTATAGCACTTTCTGTAGAGAGTTGCGGTCTGAAACCAAACTAGTTATCATGCAAGCTTACATATTTATCCAACTGTGTATTAAGCAAACCGTCAAACACTTTGGCTATGATGGTGGCTAGGGAAATGGGCCTGTAGTTAGTTTTATCAGCAAGGTCACCTGTCTTATTTTTAACCACAGGCACCACCACAGACTTCATAAGATCTTACGGCAGGTAAGAACGGCTCCCGCACAGTGAGAAGAACATCGCTAAGGCTCAAGATATGGGAGCCAGCATGTTGCAGGTGATCAATGCTGAGGCCGTCGTGCCCCGGGGATTTGCCCCTCGTCATTTTCTTGAGAATTTTATCGACGTTTCTCGCAATAAACTCTACCCCAACTGCCTCGTTCGGCATTTCAGCATTAAAGACCCCAGCTGCAGGACCCAGAGGGTATTTTACTAAAAATTGTTACATCCGCAATATCCTTATGGTCACACACACCATCGACGCTCACAGGAAGACCCGGCCTAACATTTACTTAGCTTGTGCTCTTCCAGAAACCACGAAAATCACCCTTGGAATGCTTCTCAGCAAGATTGTCCATACGCATCTGATCCTCACGATCTTGGCAAGCCTTCAATAGTGACTTGAAAACTCTTCTGCTCTCACACATTTCAGTGTACATGGTACCACACGCTACCCACTTCGTAAACTTCTGTCGAGCCTCCCCGTGAACCTCTCTGTTATGCTCGTTCCAACCCACTACGCGTGTTCCACTCCCACCCGTCCTTGTGCTTCCTCGACCTACCAAAGACGCATCGCGCAGGGCAGCCACAATGCCAGAGTACAAACCGTCTAGTACACGTCTGAGGCCGACGTCATTACAACAATAGTCAGCACAACTCATACACTCTACAGGAAAATCTATTAAACTCAACCGTTTGTGACACATGTTGGTATAGTTTGCGACCTGTGTCTCGTTTCTTACACCCCACTGTACGCTATTATTATCAATTCGTTTATGAGGCAACTTAGGTGTCAATAAATTTAAATTACACTCGAGAACCAGAGGAAAATGGTCAGAACCAAATTGTGTCATATTTAATGTGTAACAATAGATCGTTTTGCGACTTGGATTAAAATACAGTGATCCAGCCAGCTGCAAAACCCATAAGCGTCACTAACAAAAGTGTAAGCACCTGAATCAGTACCCAGAAAATCAACATCAACACACGACCAACACTGTTCACTACAAAAATGTAAAAGCTCGTTATAAAACAATTCAAATAAATCGCCATTGTAATCACCCAACATAAAAACTGATTCAATACCGTATTCGTCAACAATTGCGCTCACCGTACTTAGGCAATCCGTAAAGTCAGGCAGGTTGTCCACCGCATTCGTAGGCATGTAAACACTCATCACTATCACCGGTCGATCACTAGTCGTTATCTTAATGGCACAGATACGAGCATTGTCACACCGCAACACCGACACTTGTTGGAATACACTGCTTCTCCACAACAGAGCGACTCCACCATATGGCCTCCCGCGCAGTATACCTCCAGACGTGTCGAGCGCAGACGTACCCACACATCCAAAGTCATTGTCGATCGTGCTTAGATGTGATATATCATCCGGCAGCAACCATGTTTCTTGTAAAGCAATGAGATCACATGTGTTACATAGCTCCCTAATACTATCCACGGAGCGTTTCACTCTTTTACAGTTGAAACTGGCGAAACTATAAGTACAACTACCCATCATGTATGACGTTTAATTTGATCGTGCGCAGATAACAATCTGCTCAGGTTACGGCGTTTAAAATACATGAAACGTCTAAATATGATCTCATTAGGCCATATGTTCTCGTTTAGGTACAAAGATAATTTTGATTCAGCGACTAAGAATTTGTACGTCTTATACTGTTTCTTGAGTCTTATTGCGAATATATTTAATTATGTCATCTTCCGTCGTTTTACAGTGAATATTAGTTATAATATAGGAACTTTCTTGTCAACAGCTTTTAAATTACATTTCTGATCTTCCGCTATGCCTGACTTTGCTAGGTACCGATAGTTAGATAGTTTCCTTCGATACGAAACCTGGTGCCAACCGCCACCACCTCAATCCACATTCGATTTTGTTTTGTTCACGTACAATCCATCCAAACGCGGCTGCCTCATTAAACAGCTGTTATTGTCGCTCGCGTTATAAGTGGCAGTCACTTGACGTTCCGCTATTTGATCTAATGAGCTCGATCGCGCTGAAGTCACCGTCGTCGTACTTGCCACCGCGTAACTTTTTATTACACCGCTTTCATCCAGTTTCGCCGCTGTCGCTGGCCGTTGTTCGGTACATGATTCAAGTTCTATTTGTTTACCTTCTACCCGCTCAATTGCTCGACATTGGGGTGTATTTATATTTGCATCACAATCGCTATTGATTTGAGAATCGTGTAGATAGGATAATCCCACGGGGCCACTATCCAACAACCAGGCACCACGCTTTGGATTCACTTTAGACGTGGATGTAGGGGGTAGTGAATCGTTCTTCAGTCGACAATTTTTTTTTTTTGGGTGGGAAATCATCAAATAACTTCTCCCGCTCTGGGTGGAGCGGGAGGGCGTCTCAGAATTTTACTGACTAAAACCCACCCGTGTTCCCTCAGTTGCCTGTGTGCCAGGGGCCGCGGTATCTCTTTCGAACAACCCGCACCCCTGGCAGGCATCGGCCCTTGCGGACTCCACCATTTGGTGCTGACATCTCTTTGAGGCGCGCGTGGAACACAACGCGCCGTCGAACCGGGCTTGGTCCTTACCGGACAGCGAGCTACCCATTACTCGCCGTCCGCAAGCCCGCGCCTACGGTGGCCGGGAATCAGCCTGGGATTCCCGACGCCCAGGGCGTCTCCCGCGGCGACTACGGCCGTGAGGGCGCATACACTGCCTCTCCCTCACGTGCGCCGCCTCCCTCTTCGCGAGCATTACTGCTTCGCAGAAGGAGGTGACGGCTAACCATTCACTCTCGCTCCGTACCATGGCCTGCACCAGGGCCGGACGCGAAAGATCGCCGCCGCCGATCGCCTCCACGAGGACACGGCGGTGCTCCGCCCAAGCCGGGCAGACCGCCACCGTGTACTCCACCGTGTCCTCAGGGCGATCTTCGCAATGGAAACACCCGGGCGTTTCCTCCCGCCTTATGCGAAACAGGAACCTCCCGAACCAACCGTGTCCGGTGAGGACCTGCGTCAGGTGGAAGGTGAGGACGCCATGCCTCTCAAGCCACTCCTCAAAGAGGGGACTTACCGCCGCTATCGTGGCGTGTCCACAGTCGACTGACTTCAGCTTTCAATGCACTCAAATGATCCAGCGTAGCATATGTTGACTTTATTGTTTCAATTGAAGTTTGCATTCGCAACAGATCCTTCAGAAACTTCGTACAATCGGCAACTCAACAACGCGCGGCAACTTTTCTAGTTGCCGCGCCACGAACACTGGAAGTTCGTCCGGATGAGTTCTAAACAATTTCATAATATCTGCGAGATCTCGTTCCTCCTTGCCTTTGTTTTTACGAACAATTATTATTCGCAAGTCACTACGAATCGAATCGAATCAAAATCAAAAGTCATTTCAATTGCACTTTAGAACGTCCGTCATTTTAACTCGATAATTAGCGCTGTCAACAACACGCACCTGTCACGGTTGGGTGCGCGACCGAGACTCATGCATTTACGGTAGGACTCTGAGGATCTAGATTCGATAAACTATGTGAAAGCATTTTGTACTGCCTCCTGGGAATATTTTTTTTATCACGTAGAAAATTGTCCAAATCACGAAACAAATGGTAGTCCCTTGGAGCAAGGTCTGGCGAGTACGGAGGATGACGTATAGTTTCTAACTGCAGCTCCTGTAGAGTTGCAACGGTTTCTCGTGCAGTGTGAGGTCTTGTGTTATCATGGAGCAATAATGGTAAAGATCGATTCACGAGTCGGGGCTGTTTCACTGCCAGATTCACCATCATTGTTCGAAGTTCAGCTCATTAAATATTTGCTGTTATTGCCTGACCAAACTTGAGAAAAATGTAGTGAATAACACCATGAAGAGACCACCAAACAGTTACCATTACCTTTTTATTGGTATGCTTTACTTTAGGGCACTGTAGCGGCGTTTGACTTGGGGTCAGCCATTGCATTTTTCGCTTACAGTTACCGTAAACAATCCACTTTTCGTCACATGTCACAATTCTATCCAATATTCCTTCATTTCTGTACCGATTCAACAAGGCAACACAAGTTTCAACACGCACTTCTTTCTGCAGATCAGTCAAATCATGAGGCACCCATTTTTCAATTTTTTTTTATCTTATTGGTTTGATGCAAATGAGTCAATATTATAGGTAGGGTAACGTTAAACCATGCCGCTTATTCCTTGGTAGTTTGACTCGGATCGGCTTCTACCATCTCCTTCAATTCAGTGTTAGTCACCTGAGTGGGCGGTCTACCACATGGTTCGTTCTTCAAGTCGAAGTTTCCATTACGAAAGCATTTAAACCAAAAACCCACGTTCATTAGCAGTCTCCTATCCAAACGTAACGTTGATATTGCGTTTCTGCCGCGTTATTTCCGCGTCTGAACTCGTATTCAAAAATAACTCGGATTTTCGAAGTTTCCATCTTTACGTCAAAGCTGAATAAAAAAAAAATTGAAAGTCGAAAATCGAATGTTGCCCTTTTCTTAAAAGAAGAACCTCACAGGTATCGCGTGAAAAAAGTTTCACACGAAAATCTCACACCATGAAGATTTTATGTCAATTCGAAGTGTCTATTACTATACAACGCAATTTCATACTTTAACCCCTATTAGTAATTAGTAATAGAGTGGGAAGGCTTCCCACAAAGTGGACCGATGATTGTGAAGGCCGTGGGAATTCGCTGGATGTGGGAATCACAAGACCGGTCGAAGTGGAGGAGCCTGGTGAAGGCTTATGTCCAGCATTGGACGTCTTTCGGCTGAAATGAGTAATAGACCGGTATGGAATCGAAATAGGAATATTGCCTATTCAATACATTCTAATGCATTTTGATGCCGCGAGTTTTAGTTAGAATTTCAACAGGAATTTACTGTCTACAGTCACGTGAAAATTATGAATAAATGAAATGCATCAGATAATTTTTGCATCACTATTATTATTTTCTACTAGCTTTTGCCCACGGGTTCAGCCGTGTGGATTTCGGAAAATATACCACAAGAACGTACTACCGGGATTCTAAGTAGGTACCTGTGTCGTAGATTAGTAGATTTGTAAAGTTACCTGCAAACTTGTGCCCACTGCTTCGCGCTACTGGTCGGGCTCGGCGTCTGGGTCAGTCGTCCTAAATCCAGCTAAAACTCCACTGCACATTTATTTCCACAGGTGTTGGTTATGTTCTTGGTCGTGTCTTGAAGGGGGTGTAGCACAAAATTACAGAAAGACTATCTCTTAAGAGAAAAACGGTTTTTAACACGCGGAGCACATTGCAGTTCGTGTACGATCAGTTTAAGTGAAAAAACACGCGGACGTGCGGCGCCACTGTCGCCCGTCGTTGACCAACGGGATTGCTTAGCGAGCAGGCAGTAAGCAAGGTGGCAACTTGACCAAATCAAAACCTTCTTACCGCACACAAAAGTTTGAGTACTAGTTATGGGGGGTGAAAAACTATCCAAGATTGCTAAGATTAAATGCGGTAGGTAATGCCTATCTGAAAGAGAACGGTACGTAACAGTACCCTATGCGTACCCTGTGTGTGTGTGTGTGTGTGTGTGTATCTGTGTGAAAAATAACATCCAACGTTTACTTTCGCTCCCAAACGAAAACCGGTTCGGTACTTTTTGAGTTTATCGCGTTCAGATAGACAGAGGCGGCGGCGGACTTTGTTTTATAATGCGCCGCGATTAAACATGTTTCTATAATAATCATTACGAAACAAATATTATTGCATCAAATATCTCTCACGTTGTTTTACTGCCAGCCATTTTGCTGGCTGATAAAACATAATAGATACCAGAAACAATACTTCCTTTATGTCCCAACACCTTACCTTTTTAATATTTCAACACCAACATCAAAAACCTCAACACTTTACCTAACAACCGACCCACCAGCAAGGCAAACCGTATATCCTTAAAATTGCAAAGAAAAGAAAAAGCCTTTCTTTTGCAGGTAACCAGAAACCTTCCAAGAACGTATGGTTATAACGTCCAATAAACTTTATCACGGCTTCGAATGGGCCGACAATGAAAGCCGTGGCCGGACCGTGGCCGGGCAGTGGCAGACCGTGCGCCATAAAAACTAGCCGTAACCCTCGTCCGTCCGCTTTACTTCACAAACGTGGCTAAATAATGGAAGGTTGTAGCGGTAAGGGTTGGCACGTAAAATGACATCAACGGACGAAAAAATTATATGACTTAAAAAAAACGTAGTTAGTTAATTTTGATCAGTGATATTTATTTAGTTTTATTATATTTACCGCTATTTTGTGCCAGGCTGTTTACACACTTAAATCAAGTGTCACTTGTGTTCTTTGTTATGTTTCACAAATAATTATAACATGTTTGCCACTTTTGCTGGATAAAAAAAAACAATTTATTTATTATTTATTTATTTAACCATTTATGCACACACATATAAACAGACAAGAAGAAAGGAACAGAAAAATACGTACAAAGGTAATGCTTATTTCTACAGAAATCTCTTCCAGCACACCTGCGATAGGAGAGAAGATAACAGAGATGTAGACAACGCGTGTAATAACAATAGAAGGAAAATCATAAAATTACAAATTAAACTCTAATTTAAAAATATACATACACACATAATATGAGAATATACATACATACTAATATACATACATACTTCTAAAATAAATATCACTAAAATATATATAATTATAATGTAATTTAATTAATAAATACAATTATGACAATGTGGAGAGATAGTGTTCTTTCACTCTTCTTTTGAATACTGCTACAGTTTGGCAATCTTGATGAATGACCAATCATTCCCAGCCTAAAACTGCCCACGGTTGGGCAAAGGCCTCTCTTCCATGGCTGCTACCAGCCAATCTGCAAAGAGCTTCCCTGCATCTAGCTTCAGTAATTTTGAACCTGTGTTGGCGTATAGGTTTGACACTGAAGTTTGTCAATTTCCGAAATAAAAGGTTATCTCAATAATACTATTTTACTGTAAGAATATAAATAATACAGCTTCAGACATTGATATTGTCGGTAATAATTTAAATTCAAATAGTCGAAAAAGTCTAATTCTCACACTCTCGCAATTCTACATGATTGGTTATAAAAGTGAGCGTCAATTTAAAATCACTGGCTACAAAAATCAATCGACATCAGTTTTAACCCGTAAATTATACATCGAAAAAAAGTCGTCGATAAAATCTAATGAGTTTACAAGTAGTCCTCACACTGGCGATTCGACATTATTTGTTATAAAAAGCGAGCATCAATTCAAAAACACTGGCTGAAAAAACAATTACCTCTACTTTTATCCTTTCATTCGTATTCCAGCCACACTTTGTTTTCTTTACAACCCTACAATCATAACGCTTGCTAGAACAACAATAGAGCAAAGAGAATAGAGCCACTGTGGGCAACTGTATGACACTGTCGAGTATTTTATGTGTTGACTGTAACCTGGTTACGACTCTGTAGCATTTCCTTACGGGTAAGAGAGATGGCCAGCTTCTTTTTTTAACTTTTAAACACTTACTTACATAGCCGTGAATTTTATCATCCATATCATCCAGATCGATACTGCCATACATTTGTTTGATCACAAATACGCTGAATTTGCAAAACTTGTCGATAGGGATACTAGAATTTTAACTAGACCCATGCCGTCTCATTTCAAAATACGATCATACATTAGTTTTAGCCAAATGATATTAGCCAGTTTTCGCGTTTCCAACTTTATTTCAATTTGGGTAATTTATTCCTTTATACAAAAATGTCAACTTAGGACCAGACTAAGTTGTTAGTTTTGAAACGAATTGTATTTCGATTTCTATTAGGTTCTTATTTAAAAACCTTGTTTTGTAATAAGAACGATGAAGTTTCTTCTGCTAAGTCCATTTCATTTTCTTGTTTGACTTTCAAAAGTGACTTTCTAATTGAAATAAATGATTTGACTTAGATCGAAAAGTTTGCTTTTGATTATAGGTGCAAAACAAGTTTTAAACCACGGATTTTGGTTTAAAACGGTTTATTTATTGCACCTACCGCTGTTTGACTCTGCGTCACCCCAAAGGTTGACTGGTAGAAAACACCTATGGCATGAAGTCCGCCTCAGTACATCTGTGTGCTTAATGTAAAATAAATAAATAAATATTCACAACTATAATTTTCCCACTGCTAGGATGCAGGCCTGCACTCTGTGAGAAGGCCATGATCCACCACGCGGGCCCAGTGTGGTTGGTAAATGTTACATGTTTTAGATTTTTTGGTTCTAGAACATGCTGATTTTCTTCACGATATATTCCTTCAACGTGAAATTTACATGAAATTCACGAGGCACGGTCGGGTTTTGGTATGTAAAGATGGTCACCCATCCACGAACCAACCGTGGCAAACATGTCTTAACCTGACCAGTCGACCCGTGCAGCTGTTATTACTAAGCCACAAGCCCCTGCCCTAGGAAATACTGTATATTGTTAATAAAATCCAATCCCGAAAATGGAGCAGTATTTTTTTAAGTTTGATGTACATATACATAGGTATCGTAATCTTATAAGTCGTTTCTTTCTTAGAATTTTAATGAAAGGTCTTGTGATCTTAAAGACTTATTAGAGATAAAGTTCACTAAGCTTATGCGATGCGCGTACAAAGAAAATTAACATACAGATAGTTTGAGAGACGTGGCGTTGGATCAGGGTCTTGCATTTAGGTTCTTATGGAGGTTTGGATAATAATATGAAGGACGTGGGGCTGATTAGAAATAAGTTTAGCTAATTTCAGGTACATTATCAAAACTATCATTAATTGTTAGGATAGCCGTCTGTGGTTCCTTTGAAAGTAAGAACACTTTGGTTACTTCTTATCATTTCAGCCGAAACACGTCGACCGCTAGACGTCCTCTGGCCTCCCCTAAATTGGGAGTTTGCCTTAATCGCCACGCTTGAGAGGCAGGTTGGCGATCGCCGTATGGTGGTAAAATGTATAGGGAACGCTGCTGCCCATTCTCTAGTAAGTCCCTTAGTCGCCTTTACAAAACCCACGGGAAGAGATAGTTTACGTCCGGCACTACACGGAACCAGTGGCGTTACTTCTACACAAACTAAATTTTATATGGAGCGACTGCCTATCTGACCTCCAGAACACAGTTATTGGGTAGTACGATACTTCCTTGGTAAGACTGGATGCAAGACTTTCAAGCTTCTGACCTGTAACACTGTCAAAGATCTACGAATGACAGCTGGGACCAACGACTTAACGTGCTTCCCGAGGCACGGAGGGGTTTTGCAATGTATAGATGGTCACCCAACCAACCGTGGCAAGCGTAGCTTTGCTGCTCGATCAACCCTTACGGCTGTTATTACTTGGCCACAAGCCCCCCATACCATCATGCATAAGTTCTAAAATGTAATCGTTAGTAAAAAGGAACAAAGGTAGCTAGGCACAGACGATTTCTAGCTGAAAAAGCATTATCCACTTAGACGTCAGATTGTAATAATCTAAAATAATATTGTTACAATAATAGTAGTAGCACAGACATCTGCCCTGATCACAGACCTGTCTGTGGTGTGATCGCGACTCGATCCATCCCAATTCCATTTGGAGATCAAATACTATCTCCAGTTGTCGATGTTAAGTTATAGGGTGTAACATTTGTGAGGTTTTATTTTACGTTTTGTGTTTATATTTTCAAGGAGTGTTTGTAAAATAAAGATAATAAGAAGGCCGATAAGCTACCTTATTAAAAACTGATTAATGATTGCCTCGTTAGTCTAGTGGTCGCAAGCGCTACTGCTAAGCATGAGGTCCGGGGTGCGATTCCCGGGTCGGGCAAAGTGTTACTGGGTTTTTCCATCTGGAATTTCCCAGTAGCAGCCTGGAGTCTGGATTTGTACCCGGTGGTTGGTAATAGCCTCGTGCTCTGTTAAATAGGACTTAAACGTAACTGGCGAAATGTGGATGTAGTATAAGTACAGCTCTGCCTGACTCTTCAGGGAATACAGTTTCAAAACAGCGTGTTACAAAAGGAAGTATTTCAAGAGACAAAGTAAATACGTCTCTTGAAGTGCCCATAACTACATAAACCAAGTACACAATTATTTTCTTTAAAGGGAGTATAAATACGTATGTAGGTACTTACTTTTGTCATTATTAATTAAGTGCATATACAATTCACACTAATAAAGTAGAAGAACAAAATATAAGTATTAATACACTTCTATTTTGTTAAGTGTAATTTTATCTTACATTTGCTAATAGCACATACATGTGTGCATTATGTGTACATCCATGTGTGTACGTATATATAATAAGATACCAAGTAATTTCAAGACTTTACATATGAGATTATTCAAAAATAAATTGAATGAATGGTTTTGTAGTCATCGTTTTTATAGCGCCAAAGAATTCTTTGACTATAAATGTAAAATGTAAATTATGATTCTTTGATTATAAATGTAAAATGTAAAATATGTTTGTATGTACGCTTATAACTGTTAAGCAAAAACATGCATGCTCTTGTTATTTTGTTTTTTTTTACCATCTTTTTATACCATGTTTACGGCAAATAAATATTATTCTTCTTATTCTTATTCATAATCTTACAGTCCAAGTAGCAGTTATGATAACATGTACGTACTTAGCAAAACAGTTTCAATATTATATTCTTAGGTCAGATAACCTAATAAGATTTAGAAACCGATCGAACCAAATCGATGTCTGATACCAATCATAACAATGGCTTATTAGTTAACCCGCACGAATCGAATTCGTGCTTGGGCAACAAGCATAGAAAATATTATATTAAATAATATTTTTTTGTGACGATTCGCCCGATTCGCGCGAGTTCATTCGTGCGAGTCAAGTAATACGCCGAAACAATTGCTCAACCTTTTCATTTTAAAAATCATCTAACAAACAAACACTATTCGATAATCAATACCTGGAATCAACCCAAATTTAGTATTCGATATAAAAATTACGAGCCAGCCTGTATACGAGGCACCTGCGCTCGGATCACGTTCTTATTAATTCTACAGAATAGAAATTGGATTCCCTTATTGGAGCAACGATTATTCCAATGGTTTTCATTTCGATTCGCGCGTCGTCGTATAATTTATTCCAAGTATAATTGAAGAGGGATCTACTGCGTTTTCGTCAACCTTTGATTATAATCTTTTGGGAATTAGCTTTTGATGGTTAATAAATTCCTCTGTGAAGCCTTTGACTATAGACTGATATTCTTCTTTTTTCTTGTAAAGGTAATTCTTATGGAGACCCTCCAAGGCCAGAGTTCTTCAAAACATTAAGAAGAATTAATTCATGTCTGTCCATACCTCCACGGATTAGTTTTTATAGACTCTTATATCTATGTAAATTGGAGCTAATACTCAAAGTACAACAATTTCTTTTGCACTTGATCGAAATTTTTATAGCAAAAATGTGTCACTTTGACAGTGCAAAGTGATTCTGGTAGGTATAGCAACGGTTGCATATTTTATTTTAAAGTTCAGAGCAAAGGTCCAAACAAGCATTATAAATAATAAAATAAATAATCGTTTATTTCGGAAATCAGGTTCCATTTTGTTAGTATTACAGTCTTAAAAAATAATGTTAGTACGCAAAATATTAAACTAAACGGGCATGAAAGGAGAACCACTCATCTCCTGTTGCAAAGAGAGAAATAAACTATTTTTTTTTCCAAACGGACCAAATTTTCTTTCATCACCACCCCTTATCACGTTTTGTCATAAAAGCTGCCACGTGTTTCCTTGTTGGCATGAAGGACGTTCAAAAAGAGCTGACTCTCATCCTAGTTTGAATAAATGACTTTTGATTTTGATTTTGATTTGTTGAATTATGCCAAATGGAGCAGCTGATGTTCTAATGCGAGCAGCTGATGTTTTAGGTCCCGTAGTAAAGTTAATAACTATGAGTAAAATTACCCCCTAAGACGTTGTAAGAGAGAACACACGCATTCCTCAATAACAAAACAGTTAAATCTTCAAAGCCCAAATAATTACGGAACTCATTGAAATTCAAAAATATCCATTCCACTGGCTAATACACGCTTGATTAATTTACGAATGTTCTGAGGCGTGATAATACTCAATTTAAAAATACATTTGTTCAAATTAATAACGCTTGAGCGACACGAGTTCAAAGGAGAACAGACATTAATGCATAATAATATGTGAAATAATTGAGCATGGTCCTTTTAGCACCAGACGATATAATTTGAACGGGCGGATGGGCAATTCGAACTCTTTTACATGTCTCGTCACCATCGCCCGTATTCCGTCTGTCACTCTATTTAACTGCTCTAGTCTCTACTATTATGACAGATAAAATATTTATGCGGTCCATACTCAAAGGCGATGATTCGACGTGAGATACATGGGTTTACATTCAACGCATACTCCTTGCAATCTGTCGTTCTCATTTCAATTCGTCCGTCTCTTTTAAAAAAAGAGACGTAAACCTGGCACGTAGCCTGGTAAGTGTGCATGAAAATTTTGAAACAGTTTAAAACTTGGGGCACTTTCACCACTAGAAACCGTTTATCTACTCATGTGACTCGAACGGAAAGGCCATTGCCTTTCCGTTAATGACAATGCTAACGACATTGACAATGATTGGTTTAGTACAGGGTAATAGGCAGAAACCCCAACATATATTGTAGGTACTAAAAGTAACAAAATAAAAAGTGCGTTGTGTGAAATTAGCAGGACAGAACAACTGCTCTCATTCTTCTCTCGTGTAGACTTGTGAATATCAGAATTAAAGTGTTTGTACTAAACTAGATGAAGCATGAAGATGAAATCCCCATAAAATACAACAACACAACATCATAACTCATTATTAACAATATCTAAACAGATTAAACACACGAGATTATTGTGTTGACCGCTAATATATCTTTAAGTAGACAGAATGGAAGCAAAGAAAACAATTTATATGTTGTGTGAGGTGAATAAAACATCAGTTACTGAGAAATATTACACATATAGCCAGATTAATGGTGTTAAGAGACGACGGCCATTTTGGACTGGGAGCATGGAACAAACATAATTGGTTAATATACCGCTAATGTGATATCAGGGCTTATTTTTTTTGTATTAGCATGAAGAGCAACATATAATATGAGCTTGTTATTCATTTTAAAAGTTAAGGCATCGTTTGAACTGTGAGAAGATTGTAAGATGGCATCCTACGCAAAAAAATTGGCATGAAGCTAAAGCTTATAATTGGGCACAAAAATACTGTATATATGAAAAATTTCGAGGGCTAACACTTTCGCCTTTTTATTTATACACGTTGCTTAGAAATGATTATGATTTACGTTTGCCTAACCATACGGTAATTAACGTTTTATGTTTAAACTATAAAACAAAAACTTTTTCCAAAAATAAACAACCGACTTCCGAAATTAAAGTTATTTTTCACTTTGCAGTGTTTTTCCGGAAGTGGTTTTTTTATTTTTTGGAAAAAGTTTTTATTTTTCAGTTTTTAGTTAAAGTACCTATCCCTCACCAATTCAAAATTTCGTGATCCTTGAGGTCAAAACAAAACATTTATGCGATAGCAGCAATCGTGGTTGATTTGCTGTCAGTTTTTGAAGGGTTTCGTTGTCTGTATCCGACACGCATCACCAGATCTATATGAAATTTAATTGGGACCATTTTGGAATAAACCTCTTTCGAACAAAAAAGAATTTTGCAAATAGGTCTATATTATGACGGAGTTATGTCCGAACATCCTACCACTCCCAACCGTTAAAGAGTTGTACCTTCCTACATCAGCTCAGTGTCATGAGATGATGATGACCATACGCAAATGTCTCAATATCTTTAGAAAATATATGAAAAAAATTGTTAATACCTATAACATTTGAGGGTTGCCCTCGCTTTCCCTGGAATTCCATCATCAGATCCTGACTTGGTGCCAATGGGACCACCTCAGGAGCAGGGACCGAAACCGCTATGAACAATACCGGTATTTTTTCGGTTACAACCTTTACTTGTTTTACCGGTATTTTTAAAGGTAACCTAAATGCTTCAATTTCATACAACCAGAATTAATACCGGTTACCGAAATAAAAATTACCTCTAACTTACACGTGCCGTCGGCATTAATCAAAGGGCGCAGATTGCCTTTGTGTGTGCCAGAGTCGAGTGGACACGCGCACCACGCCTCATGCTTCTATTTATTTATTTATTTATTTAATACTTCACGCACAGAAATGTACAGAGGCGAACTTTTAGCCAAAGGCATTTTCTACCAGTCGACCTTTGGGTGATGCAGAGACAAACAGTGGTAGGTGCAATTACTCGTGTTTTGAATATTTATTCAAATATACTTAAGTAAATATAGGTACTAATATTATTATACACATACATATGATATACATACTTAATTAAATAACCAAAAATAAACATACTTGTTGGCGACGTCAAGTCACCATAGAAAATAAGGTTGATTATTAAAAATAAAAATGATTTGATATTAGGTAGATATAAGAAAATTATTGTTGCATACCTAAGCGTAGGGCTGGTTTTGATTTCCCATACTCTTAAGTCCATGAATACCTACAGATCAAATGTAATGCTAAGCCAATCACATAATTAGAATTTGAATTATCTTCAAAGGTACATGATTAAAGGCAAAACCCAATTAGAATTAAGCCAAAATACATAAGTACCTACCTGCATATACCTACAGTACCTAATCTGCTATTAACAAACAACCAAATCTGTTATGCGCAGTTAAATTAAAGCAAAGACGTAAACATTGGTAATATTCCACGAAGAATCGGCACGTGACCGGTTTTCCCACGATCCAAGCGAAGCTTCTCGAAGGAATCAGGAGCAGGTATAAACTTGTCGAGAGAAATCGAGCTTACGCTTGACCATTAGGCTCCACCCCCTTTAATGTGACTGGTTTAGAACAAATGTTTGATGTCAAACATAACCGCTACTTGTACCCTAGTAGAAAACTACTTAAGGAAATTTCTAAGGAAAATAGTCATGAGTTACACAATGAGCTACACATAGAATTGTACACATTTTACTCAGTTTAAAGTTAGTCGTCAATGAGACAAGTTATGTTCATATTAAATTAGCAGTAATTCAGTATTTTGTAATAGTTATTAGTGCGTGATTCAATAAATGTGAATAGTGGAATTAAAAAAAGGTGTTTCAATAGAATCCCCTACAATAATGGTCCTTCAGAAGCCGAATAAAAAGAACTGAAGCCTGAGTCTGAAGTTACGTGAAGATAAATCGCTGTTTGAAGATTAGCAGCGTTTTAAGAGAAGATCACGAATACCAAGAAAGCTATTGGTGAAGATCAGTTCTACGAGCCACGCACTAATCACGCCACGAGTCCTACGTGTGCTAAAGAAAATTGCTGGGAATAAACGACTAAGAAGATCGCCTATTCTCGAAGCTAGGACATCTAGGACGTCTAGAAAAAACGATTGGTGGCTACACGACCCGCTGAGTGAATAATTGCTGGGAGGTCGGCTACGAACGACGCCGCGCCCTCTCGAAGCCCCTGTATCACTTGAAGCTTTACGTGTGCCGCTGAAGAACCTAGGACGTCTAGAAAATACCGATTGGTGGCTACACGACCCGCTGAGTGAATAATTGCTGGGAGGTCGGCTACGAACGACGCCGCGCCCTCTCGAAGCCCCTGTATCACTTGAAGCTTTACGTGTGCCGCTGAAGAACCTAGGACGTCTAGAAAATACCTATTGGTGGCTACACGACCCGCTGAGTGAATAATATTGCTGGGAGGTCGGCTACGAACGACGCCGCGTCCTCTCGAAGCCCCTGTATCACTTGAAGCTTTACGTGTGCCGCTGAAGAACCTAGGACGTCTAGAAAATACCTATTGGTGGCTGCACGACCCGCTGAGTGAAGAATATTGCTGGGAGGTCGGCTACGAACGACGCCGCGCCCTCTCGAAGCCCCTGTATCACTTGAAGCTTTACGTGTGCTGCTGAAAGACCTAGGACGTCTAGAAAATGCCTATTGGTGGCTGCACGACCCGCTGAGTGAAGAATATTGCTGGGAGGTCGGCTACGAACTACGCCGCGCCCTCTCGAAGCCCCTGTATCACTTGAAGCTTTACGTGTGCCGCTGAAGGAAATTGCTGGGAATAAGCGACTAGGAAGATCGCTTATTCTCGAGGCTAGGTATTCAAGAAATACCTATTTGTGGGAGCGCAACTAGCTGAGTGAAGAATATTGCTGGGAGGTCGGCTACGAACTACGCCGCGCCCTCTCGAAGCCCCTGTATCACTTGAAGCTTTACGTGTGCCGCTGAAGGAAATTGCTGGGAATAAGCGACTAGGAAGATCGCTTATTCTCGAGGCTAGGTATTCAAGAAATACCTATTTGTGGGAGCGCAACTAGCTGAGTGAAGAATATTGCTGGGAGGTCGGCTAGGAACAACGCCGCGTCCTCTCGAAGCTCGAATATCACTCGAAGCCCGGCGTAACCCTGTATAATAAGAACGTGTAGAATAAGTTTATAAGTGTTAACGTGTGTATGTACTGTAAGTTCGAAGTGTGTGTACGTCTCTATAACATAGCAGTCTCCGCTAAGGACTTCATATAAACTCAGGTGAGTCATTGAACAATATATTGACATTAAGTGAAGTGAATAAGAATGATGACGCGAAGCCGCAAAGGAGACAGCACGCGCTCGACCACGGAAGAAGAGACTACGGAGACGTCAGCTACTACCTCCGAAGAGGTGACAGATACTAGCGCGGCTACCGAAGATACAACCATGGTCGAGGAATCTAATGTTACCTTAGTGGAGAAGAAGAAGAAGGCGAAATCTACTTCGAATAAAGCTGCGAATAAGAAGAAAGAGCTAGAAGCCAGATTAGAGTTGGAAAAACTACAGCTGGAAGAAATTAAGCTGAAGACTAAGATGGCAAATACAAAGTTAGAATTAACACGTGTCACCGCAGAAGACACAGACTTGAGCGATAACGAAGAGGATGCTGCAACTAAGGCGGCTGCTGAAAAGGCCACTGAAAGGTGGGTTTCAAAAGCGAAGGAAGCGCAACCCGCAACGAACCCCACCAGTCAGTTGGCAGAAGCGATAATGGAAGCAGTCAAGTCCGCCACTGACAGCAAAGCAGCAACAAATACGCAGCACGCGCCGAAGTATGTCAGTGAGCTACATCAATTCGACGGTGATGCAAGAGACTGGATGGCTTTTAAAGCTACGTACAAAGACTCACAGGCTCTCTTCAGTGGAATCGAGAATATGGGAAGACTGAGAAGAGCAGTAAGAGGAAAAGCCAAAGAGGCGGTGAAGTCCATTCTCTATACACAAGTGGACCCGGAAGAAGTAATGACTGCATTAGAACGTCGATTCGGGAGACCCACTTACCTAATAAGAAGCGAGATAGAAAACATAGAGAAGCTGCCTCCCATGTCAGAAGATGCAAGAGAGTTAGTGAGATACGCTGGAGCTGTGGCCAATACAGTCAGCGTTGTAAAACAAATGAAGAAACAAAGTTATCTACACTCGAGTGATATATCGAATCGTATAATAGAGAAGATGTGTATTCTAGTACGATTCAGGTGGTACGAGTACAGAGCATCTAAAGAAGAAGATGATGAACCGATCCTCATTGGCCTTATGAACTTCTTTAATCAGATGGTAGACCAGTTCGAGATGCACGAGTTCACGGGAACCAGAGTGAAGAAGGAAGGAATGAGAAGCCGAATGAGACCTTCAGGATCCCGGAGCGTGAACGCCGCTCGAGTTAAACGGCACGATGAGGAAGAATATTCATCATACGACGAGGATTCAGATAGAGAGCAAGACGAACAACAAGCGGCGACAGTATGTTCATGCAAGGACGACGCCAAGAAACAAGATAAGATAGTCTGTCCTGAGTGCGCTGGAGAACACGCACTGTTCAAATGCAAGAAGTTCGTCGATGCTTCTATAAAAGAAAGATGGGAACAGGCCAAGCGAGCCTTCATATGCTTCAAATGCCTGCTAGGACGGCACAGAAGGTTCAGTTGCAAAGCAAAACCGTGTGGAAAATGCAAAAGAGGTCATCATGTGATGTTACATTCAGAAGACTGGCCAAAGCCAGAACCACCACAAGAGACCCAAGCCATAGCATCAACGATAAATGCAACTCGAGCAATAGCGAGAGCCTACCTGAAGATCGTGCCAGTGGAGCTATGGGGACCAGAGGCCAAAGCAGAAGTATACGCCCTCATGGATGAAGGATCAACAGTGACCCTAATAGAAGAAGATATTGTGAATATGATTGGGGTAGAGGGTCCTGAAGAAGAACTGAGAATTGAGGGCGTAGGTGGGCATCGAATGAGCCAGAAATCCAAGAAGTTTGACATCAAGATTCGGGGAAGATTCGAACGGAACATGGAGAAAATGTCAGGATATACTGTCAAGAATTTGAACCTATCCCCCCAAGAAGTCAGCAATAAGGATTTAGAAGATTGCCCCCATCTAGAACAAATAGCAGAACAATTAAAATATCCTAACGCTCGTCCTACGGTACTCATCGGACAAGACAATTGGCATCTGATCGTGTCCCAAGAGATGAAAGTTTGTGACCAAAGCAAGCCAATAGCCTCCAGAACCCTGTTGGGATGGGTCTTGCACGGAACCAAGACCAGAAACAATACGATGCGAATGGTAAATCATCTTTCAACACCAACAGGAAAAGATGATTATCTTGAGAAGACGACTAGAGACCACTGCGACATCAAAGCTCTAGAAGTCGCCGCCAGGGAACCATCCAGCGACATAGATCAACGAGCCCTCGACGTGCTGCATTCAACAACGACCAGATTGTCGGATGGAAGATTCAGCGCAGACCTGATCTGGAAGACGGACGACGAAGGTATACCAGAAAGCAGAACAGCTGCAGCACGACTACTAACGGGAATGGACAAAGAATTTGAACAGAAACCAGAAGAACAAGTCGAAAACCTGATCAACAGCGAATACGCTGAGGAAGTAACACACGAACCTGCCTCCTCAAGATCATGGTATCTGCCTGATGCCGCTATTGTCCACCCCCAGAACGAAGAAAATAAAGACAGTCTTCATTCCACCCGGAGTCTGCGCAACACTCGTGACGAAGACAAGATAAGAAGAGTGCAAGAAGACAGCTTCCCAGACGAATTAGCTGCCCTACAAAAGAAAGAAGACCTGCCACCTGAACGTCTAACGAAGAACAATCCTCCTTTCACCTGCCTAGGAGTAGACATTGAACCCATGCTCGTCACTATGAGAAGACGTACCAAGAAACGAGGGGGAGCATTATTTACGGGCTTCACAAGATCGATTCATAAAGATTTGACCACGACCCAAAGATACTTCTGGACCGACTCTAGAACAGCAATAACATGGATCAAATCAGACCGTAGGCGATTCAAGCCTCTTGCCACACATCATCAGCGCCGATCCAGAAAAAGAAGAAGCTTTGACCCCGAACCATTTTTCCATCGGGCGGTCATACGGAGCCACCCTCTTTGGCCCCTTCGACGACACAGAACTCATCGGTTCTCCCAACTGGCAGACATCCTAACGCCTGACCAATCATTTCTGGTCAAGGTAGTTGCGAGAGTACCTTCCCACTCTCTCGCCACGCTATAACCAAAGTCCTCATTATCAGGACCCAACATTGGGCGACATAATCCTAATTGTCGACCACACTCTGCCACGCTACTCGTGGCCACGCGGCGAAATAGTCGCCACTCATCCCGAGCGGGTATCCTGCGGCGGCCAGCATCACGTCTAGTCCTGATCGTACCTGCAACGTCGCCCCAACAAGATGGAGTGCAACGCACTGAGGGGGAGACTGTTGGCGACGTCAAGTCACCATAGAAAATAAGGTTGATTATTAAAAATAAAAATGATTTGATATTAGGTAGATATAAGAAAATTATTGTTGCATACCTAAGCGTAGGGCTGGTTTTGATTTCCCATACTCTTAAGTCCATGAATACCTACAGATCAAATGTAATGCTAAGCCAATCACATAATTAGAATTTGAATTATCTTCAAAGGTACATGATTAAAGGCAAAACCCAATTAGAATTAAGCCAAAATACATAAGTACCTACCTGCATATACCTACAGTACCTAATCTGCTATTAACAAACAACCAAATCTGTTATGCGCAGTTAAATTAAAGCAAAGACGTAAACATTGGTAATATTCCACGAAGAATCGGCACGTGACCGGTTTTCCCACGATCCAAGCGAAGCTTCTCGAAGGAATCAGGAGCAGGTATAAACTTGTCGAGAGAAATCGAGCTTACGCTTGACCATTAGGCTCCACCCCCTTTAATGTGACTGGTTTAGAACAAATGTTTGATGTCAAACATAACCGCTACTTGTACCCTAGTAGAAAACTACTTAAGGAAATTTCTAAGGAAAATAGTCATGAGTTACACAATGAGCTACACATAGAATTGTACACATTTTACTCAGTTTAAAGTTAGTCGTCAATGAGACAAGTTATGTTCATATTAAATTAGCAGTAATTCAGTATTTTGTAATAGTTATTAGTGCGTGATTCAATAAATGTGAATAGTGGAATTAAAAAAAGGTGTTTCAATAGAATCCCCTACAATACTTAAATACACATAAATTTATTAAAATAAATAAGACAAACAATGGGAAAACATTATCGTTGTGAAGATACTGCCAGCTTCTTTCGAATGTGCTCGCGAACTTTCACTTTAAAGGACAACCGGTTGGTTGCCATACTGATTTCTATCAGTTTGCTAGCGAGTGTTGTAAATATATAGACCATTTATTAATATTTTAAATGGGACGTAAGCGAAAAAACATGTTTATGTATATTTTACTTATGATAACGAAAGAAATGCATCGAAATGTGTTATAGAAGGTTGCAATAAAGTTATAAAGGTAAGTGGATTTTAAATATTCTATCATCGAAGCTTAAGGCGAGGTGACCCGAGTGCAGTAGGCATTTAACGCTTACCTCAGCCCTCGAAACGAGTAGCGAGACGTAAGAAGTTACGAATACGATGCGCGGGCGCCGCGCGTGCCATGCGTCGCTGGCGGCTGGCTGCAGTATAAACTTGCGTCAACTAATAGAGAAATACAGTAGATCAACTTGAACTTATTACGATTAGTAAAATTTATTTTGTTTTATTATTCTAGTATTTTTTTATATTATAGATAGAAAACGTTGCGGAAATGTGATTTCTTCATAACATTACGCCTGTATTCTTTCAGTGGGTTGAGCAGGGGGGTATTAGTACACCCATAATTCGACAGTTATGTTCATTCAGACTGGAAGTAAATTGACCAATTAGGGTGATCGTCGTAGCTTTTATGTTGCAACTTTTTAAATTTATTTATTTTCTTATTTATGTCATATAAAACTATGTACACACGGCTACACATCGTGTTGGATCCTCAACCTTTGGCTCAATACCGAGAGTTAAAAATGTAGATTACTATTTGCGGTTTGCAAATCTATTTACCTACGCGTTATAGATTTGCAAACCGCAAAGAGGTGTGTAGAACAATTCAATTGGTACCTATGTCCTTGTAAATCCACTATGGGTGTCGTTTACAGTGTTTTTGGGGTCGCTAAAGACGATGGTGGAGCCACAATGAATATCCACGACGGCGGCTGCAAATTTTTTCGAATTTTCCATCATGAGTGTCGCTTTCAAAGTTTTTCGGGTTGACAAAAGGATGGTGTGGTCAAAATGAAAATCCAAAATGACGGCCAAATTTTTTTTTGAAATTTTCACCATGGTGGAAAATTTCCTTGGCCGTCTACTTGGATTTTCATTTTGACCCCACCATTGGCTTTAGCAACCCGAAAAACCCTGAAAACTACACCCATGATGGACATTCCGAAGCAATGAAAGGTGGGTTTACAGAGCTTGGGAGTGACCGGACCAAAGTGGGGCTGACACGCACCTGCCGGATGATGACGCCATGTGTCCGTTTTGGCGAAACATCTGATCGGTGCCTGTCAATCACACCGAAGGTGATTGGACTAAGGAGATCGAGCAAGCGTGTGGTCAAATGCCAGAAATGAGGGCACTTACCATCAGCCCCTAAGATGTAGCTCGTGCAGTCCGTCCGTTGCCTAACTGGAAATCTCCAGGGCCGGACGGGCTGCTCAACTTTTGGATCAAATGGCTCCAAAGGTCACACGCTCGCTTGGCATCCCAGTTTCAGTCAGCATTAGAGGCAGGGTCGCTGCCTCAGTTCCTAACAACAGGGATAACCCACCTGCTCCATAAATCAGGTAGTACTGCGGAACCCAAAAATTATAGGCCGATCACTTGTCTACCGACGGTCTATAAAGTTCCGACATCCATTCTGAGAACTTAAATTTACTATCATGTAGATGCAGACTATAATCATGTCTGCCTTTAAAAATGGAAGTTGGAACGGGTCCCGCGGTACTAAGGAGCTACTCCTCATTGATATGGCCATTAACCAAAAGGTTCGTCGTTCCCGAAAGGATCTTTCGACATGTTGGATAGACTATATGAAGGCCTATGACTCGGTGCCACATACATGGCTCAGGAGGATGCTAGAGTTGTATAAAGTAGATGCAACTCTGCTCACCTTCCTAACGTCGTGTATAGGGCAATGGAGGACGGTCCTTCGCTATCCAGGATGTCGAAATATCCAGGGGAATAGCGAACCGATAAGGATCGAGCGAGGCATATTTCAGGGCGACAGTTTGAGTCCGCTTTGGTTCTGCTTAGCCTTGAATCCTCTTAGCCCATTGCTGGAGGATTCAGGTATAGGCTATCGATTAAGGAGAGGTGGTCAGGTTATATCTCATCTCCTATACATGGATGACCTAAAACTCTTTGCCCCCAACAAATTGCAACTGATGGAGCTACTGAAAGTAACTGAAACTTTCAATAGCGCCATCAGGATGGAATTTGGTGAAGACAAATGTTCGGTCATGCATGTAAAGCGAGGGGAGATTGTGGAATCCGTGGGAAACCAACTCTCGGTTTCCATACACCTAAGATCCCTCTCCTCTACCGAAACATCCAAGTATTTGGGTATGTCGGAAGCGTTAAGCATCAACCCTACTGACATGAAACAATCGTTGAGGGCGCGCTTCTTTTGCCACCTGAATAAAGTTTTAAACAGTCTTTTAGCAGGCGAAAACAAGGTGCGCGCGCCTTCAACGGTTGGGTCATGCCAGTTTTGATGTATTCTTTCGGCATACTCAAATGAAACTTGACGCCCTGGATCGACGGGTCCGTACACTGCTGACTGCAAACCGGATGTATCATCCACGATCATCGGTGATGAGGCTTTACATCCCGCAGAAGTGCCGGAGTCGACGCTTTTTAAATACGAAGACCCTCCACAACCGCGAGGTGTGCAGTCTGAGGGAATATTTTTTAAAGCCGAAGTGGGTATGCACCGTGATGTGGTCGCAGTGGACAAGGGGCTCACCCCATTGTCCATGGCTAAAGAGAACTGGCGGAAACCTGTAATACTAACTATCAATGACCGCAAGGAAGTATGGCGAAACATGGAGTTTCACCGGCGCTTCTATTGGGCTCTTCATGAGCTCGGTGTAGATTTCTTAGCGTCCGTGTCCTGGCTACGTGTCAGTGACCTTTTCAGGCAAACTGAAGGTTTTGTCTGTGCAATTATGGATGAAGTTATCTTGACGAATAACTACCGGAGACAAATTATGAAGGACGGGACGGTTGACATTGTGTCGGGCATGTCACTGTCCGGGTGAATCCATCAGACATTTTATCTTTGGTTGTTCTCGTCTGGCTAACGGCGAGTACTTGCACAGGCATAACCAAGTAGCCAGGATTATTCACCAGCAACTTGCTTTGCAATATAAACTTGTGGATTCTGAGGTACGTAATACGGTACCTCAGAATCCAAAAGTTTTTATTATTTTTTTATTACAAGTATGTGCCCGACCCAGTTCTCAAAAATGACCATGTCACGTTGTACTGGGACTGGTCTATCAATACTGACAGGACTATTGTAGCCAATAAGCCTGATATAGTGGTGATAGACCGGTTAGTGCGCCGCGCAATTATAATCGATGTAACCATTCCACATGACGGGAACCTCGTGAAAGCTGAGAAAGAGAAACAGGTTATAGTATATTTTATACCGAGGGACTAAACGAAGCCATATTATGCCAGAGGCGGTTTGACTCCCGAGCGTACGAGGGAGTCAATGAAACCGAGGGTATATTAAATTGGCGTTTAGTCTCGAGGTGCAAACTGTACTTTTCACTTTGAGTGCGAGAAAAATAGTAAATTTTGTACAAAAACATGTACTTACCTGATAAATATTACTTAATAAAATAAAGATCACAATATCTATTAGGATCACAATATCTTTTGCTCTTTGCTCGACGTCAAACTCTTCACCACGGAACATAATATACCACAACTGTCACTGGACATTCTTAATACCGAACCACTCGAAAAAGTTCTGAAATTTTCGCGGTCAGTTTTTTCTTCTAAACCAGTCACAGATTAACAATTTAAAACACATGGCGCATAGAGTATTAAACCACTAGAGAGCGTATATGTAGGCCGATTTCTTTGAAGTACATGATTCACTACTGCGGGCCGGGGGATGAGGAAGAATGCGCGGCTGCAATTGGTCAGTTCAAGGTCAAGTTGCGTAGGTATGCCTGGTTAGGGATTGCTCTACTTGATTAAGGGAAAATAGTCGATATCGATAAAATGGATTTTAACATTATAAAAAGTACTCAATAAAAATCACAATTAATCAAAATCAGTCAATTACAAAAAGAAAAACATGTATCCTGTTATTATTGATTTTTAAAATGAATTAATATGGTATAAGTTTTTCGAATTAAAGTTTTAGGGTCCTGATTGTTCTTGGTAAAAAAATGATAAATAGGTATCGCTGAACTAAATAAACGTCGGCGTTGTTTTAAATATTCAAAACAATCGGGGGTGAAGTGCCTTGAACAAACAGCGCTGTATTTTGTTGGAAACCAATTTTCCCTATTAACCTTATCTATCCACTTTTCTTTTAATTCCGGAATCTTCGGAAATCTAAAATGAAAACATGTATGTCAAAGTTGTCAAACACACAGAAGAAAAAACTGATAGCCTCCTCCTTTTTTAAAGTCGGTTAAAAGTAGATAGGTATTTAATGACAGTATCTGATTTGAATAAAATTGTATAACGTTTAATTTTATTATTATCGATACCGACTTCAACCATAGGTAACATCACAAATTATTACGATAAAAATACAAAGGGAAAGAAAGGGATAAAATAATTAAAATTTCTTAAGGAAAGAAAGGGACTTTTCCAAAAGACATCAACGCGTGCGACAAATCCGATTGCTCGTTCACCCAACCACCATTTTAAATAGACCCCTGCGGTGGCTCATATTTCGATTAAATCAAAAATAATTTTCGTAGTGTTTATTTACTGATAAAAGTAATGCCATCCTTTTTGTAACTAGATGTCTTGGAATGTTTTCCACACATTTTACCGCGCATGAAGGCATTTTCATGCGTTATAATTGCATTACAATTTAAAACAATTTGTAATTATTTAGCGTGCATACACAGGTCTAACACTTGGTCACAACTAAAATGGTTACTTTTTTTTTTTTTTTTTGGCATCTCGCAGTTGGCCTTGAGAGGCCGTGACTGCTCAACCGGGCTTTCCTGGGGCTGCCATTAAGAAGTTAATCTTAACGCCTCCAGCCAGGGCTTACAAACTAAAATTTAAAAACTAAGCGACTGCACGCTGAGGGCACCCCCTGTGGGGTACGGACCTCGGCTCAGGGCGTCACTGATAGGCGGACAGCGATCACTATTAGGGACAGGCTGGATCGAAATATTGGCATTATTATTATTAGGGGAATTTAAAGCTACTGGCTCAGCTGCGGCGCGGGCTGGCGCTTCAACGAGCAAGGGTCAGTCGGGGGTCTCGACGTTAGGCGCCGATACTACTAGGGGTCTTCGCGGGGCGCGAGGACCTCGGCGGCGAGGTCGGAAGGAAGATTTTGTACGGTGTGAAAAATGGTTACTAGTACCGTAGCCAATATATAGGCGACCAAATACTAATCGTTTTCATGCGTCGGGGCACTGTGTGCGCAGTCAAGTGGTTTCATAGTCTTTGACATGGCGCCACCTTGGCAAAAACCATGGAACTAAAACTCTCAACATTTTCGCAATGAAGATGGTCTACACTCCACAGATAATAGTATATTTACTGGCTGTTTGAGTTTGTCTATGTCACATGAAGGAAATTAAAAAACTAATTACTTTTTACTCCCTAGGGACTAAAGTGGTCACTTTAGTCCCGCTTCGTAGGGCTATATTGGTGTCTTTTTAGAGCATGAGAAGTGAAAAATATTTTGACTTAGCACACGAGGTTGTTTACATGTGGAATGTGAACTCGGCTGTCACTGTGCCGATTGTCGTGTCAGCCAATGGACTGGTCGCCGAAAGCGATCAACATCTCTCGAGGCTCTCGTTAGGCGGTTGGATCAAAGGCCTGATTGAGAAGGCAAAATGAATAAACGAATAATAATTTATTTAGTAAAACGCATAAAAAAGAGTACATTTAGCCAACAGTGCAACTTAGTGTAATGTTATAAATATAATTAATTATGCAATTCAATTAGCAACCAATTTGATTTTGTCTAGACTCTAGATTCTCCTACGGAGCAGGACCAGCATGTTTTCAATGTTACGTAAAAAAAAATACGTAAAGTCGAACATAGAACCTCCTCCTTTTTTGAAGTCGGTTAAAAATTAAGTAGGCGCAATCCGAGTCCACGCCGTTTGTTTTACTTAGGGTTTGGTAACAAATGTTCCTATGGGTCCCGATACAGCTGTAGCTGTTGTATTCGCTCGATACTAGATTTAGTAGGTTCATTGCATTCCTTATGAAGTAAGCTTTCATTGGTTATGATTTTGTTCAGTTTTGAGCAGATATTAGACGACATCGTAAACTATTTTCTATTTGCAACAATTTTTCTTAAGGCTTCAGGCACTGCCGCAGGTATTGTATTTGCTCGGTACTAGATTTTTTAGGCTCATTGCATTCCTTTTGATGCCAGGTTTCTTCGATTACGATTTTTTTCATTTTGCTGTTGTCAACTTCAAATTAATTTTTAACTTTATTTTGGCCAACATTTTTGTCGTTTCTCTATGTCCTAGTAGTGCTTTGTCAACTTTTTGCGCAATACGAATTGGAATTTCGACTTACTGTGAAAAATAGAGGGTCGCGCGCATGCGCATGCATAGCGTGACGTCATATGCAAATTATATCCCGCTTAAAAATTGTTACAACTAAGAACTATCCTTTGAATGCTCAAACACTAAAACTTTCGTAGTTATAAGTGTTTGAATTTTTACATGTTTTTGTTGGTCAGAAATATTGAACTCCGAGCGAAAAGACGTTCACGTCAGTAAAACAACACTGCGTGACTATACATAATCTCACACTTTTTGTAAAATTTTGCAAAGACGAATAAGGAGAAGGTGTCCATTAGTTACTAAATTATCACCACTGTCGTAATATGCTGAGTTCAGTCTTTTAAACTATCAGTGAAAAATACAGACAAGTACTAATTAGATGTAATAATCGTCAAAGGGAAACGATGAACTTCGTGCGAAAAAAAGTTCATCAATATACCGGAATCCAGACTCCCGAGCTAAAACTTATGCAGTCGCGACACGTGGTGTGTACCAAGCGATTTAGAACATGGCAGGCTATAGGAATTATTATCAAGTATTATTTTTTATCCGCTATGACAGACGACGCTTTATGGTGGGGGTAATGTACCTTCGCGCAATAAATTCAAGAATATTTGAAAGGATAGACTGACATCATGAGGAAGTGATGTTTGCGGATCATATTTTAGTAAACATATCATTTTTAAGTGTCTTCTATGCCACTTGGAAATTTTCATTACTTAACGAAAAACAAACATCTCTCTCTCTCACTCACTCAACCATTGCAAAACCGTGACAATTTACAAAGTATGCAGGAAATGAATTCGAGTAACAGGAGATATTCCAATCAGAAGTGAACGGAGCCAAACAGCTATATTCTTTTGTCTTCACACAAGTCTGGTACACTGTGATGTCCTATAGTGACGAAATCAAAAACAGCTAAAAATAACCACAGCTAGAGCATCCCATAACCACACCATCACAAAGGAAATTATTAAGTATTATTTTTATCCTCCATGATGGACGGGGTATTATGGCGCATGGCAATATAGGCCAACAGTCGTTTAGTGATTTTTTACTTTCATGGGAGCATTTTGTAGGCTGCCATGTTGTATGTATGGGATTTTTTACTGTCAAAGCACCGACCATTTGTTGTTGAGGGCCTGTAAACGGCTTATAGTTCCGCTATATTTTGCGCTATTGAAGCTGGATTTTGGTTGGAGCCGCGTGTATGAATAATACACGCAGCGTAGTTGTTTGTACAATGTTTTTTGTTGTGTGGATAAACTGAAAATATGTGGACGGTTTTGGGATTACAAAAAAAATAAACATTTAGTAATAAAAGAAAAAATGATTACCGTTTTTTACTAATTTCGTATAATGTCGGTGAGAGTCACTTATTTATTGAAATATATTTTTATTTCTGTATGAAATCGTGCTTTTATTTGCAGACGATTATTAGTGAATTGTGTACTGGCCACCTTTTAGTAATTAACAGATCATAGTTCACTTAGATAGAATAAGACTTCTTTCTACTGACATAATTATATTTATACACTTACCCGAAATAACACGAACCATAATAAAGTAAACACCCTTTTGCAATTAATCATGAATAAAACCTCTTATTAATAAAGAACAAACCCACTCACAAGTTAAAAGCCGACAAAACTTCGTCTAAACCACGCTCAAAATATCAGAACTCAAACCGAAAACTCATCAAATCTTGACGTATTTAAGGCTGATATAAAAATTTCGACAAAAGCGGAGTCGCCGGTAAAGTTTCACAATTAAGCCGTAGTGGTATCGTATCGTTCTTGTGTGAGCGAATTTATTAAAACCTTGCTCGCGATATTTTGTTACAGCTTTTGGGATCCTTCGGGTAGGGGACTATTTGACTTTTGAAGACCTCGGTAACAATGGATATACGTATTATAGAAGGGTCATTATTATGGATATATGACTTACGTGAACAAGAAACCTTTGTTGTATATATGAAACTTTATAATCTATACTAGTATTATGGCTCTTTTAATCGAAACTAGCACGTTGGTAGTTTCAAATCAATTTCAAGTATTTTACAATAAGCCTTTGAGACACCTAACCACAGAAATCATAGCTTTCTTTTCATTAGTGACCTCTTTAAAACTCATTAACAAAGATTTTTGGATACCCCATAAACATATTCAACCGTTATGTCGTCTTTCAAAATATAATCTTAAACAGAACCATATAAATAGCGAGAGGGGTACCCCAAGGCTCCATCTTTGTTCCCCGACGAACTTTGACGGTAAACAATCAGCTTCTAATTAATTTCGTCTTTGAAGGTGTGCGTACGACGCACAACTTTACTAAATATTATATTAATTTCTCGAATTTTACTTTAACACGCGAAATTTAATTTACGAAAACACGTAAGTATTATCAGTTGGCAAGAATGTATTTTATGTTTTTGTGAGTTGTTTGAATGGATTTTAAACGGGTACGATGGGAAGTAACGTATATGTAATCAAATAATGTATTATAAACAATGTTACTCCAATACATTTCATCTGTCTTTGTTATGAAGATTATACAGGGCAGTGCCAATTGTTTGGTGTTATTAGTACAAAAACTATATGCATTTGTGCAAATGCAGTTACCATCCATAATATATAAATATAATTTAAAGAACTCTAACGTAAAATACAAGCATAAAAACTCTCCGAAGAATCGTCTTGAATATATAAGTTTACAACTTTAGGCAGAAAATACACAACGTTATCTTCAAAAAGAAAGGAGTACTTTAATCTTGATCTAATATGATCCCTGTAAAAGATACCGCGTAGACCTCAACTCAGGCAGTTTTACGAAAATTGCTGTAATTTGAGGGCACCTAACAATTTTTGATTTTTGATGATTTCACGTTTAGAAGTAACGATAGCTGCAATGTTAACCAACCTTAGCATAGCAAAAAACGCAAAAAATCCAAAAATCTATGAAACCCAAAAACAATTTCATCCCTAACAACATCTAATATCTTCTAGAAAAACCATAGATTGCTTTTCTAAAATAAACCCCATTCACAGAAACATTATAATATTAATTTATAAAAATAAACTTTTTTTTTCTCAATTCCGGATGGTTTCTGCGGATAATACGCAATCAGCGAAACAATTAAAGCCTGGCCGAAAAGGTCGGGACTTTTATTTTTTTTCAACCCTTTTACCTGATCCCCGGCTAATAAATCCGTTGAGGAAAATTTGGGTACAAGTGATAAGAGGATGGAGGACTGTTGTTTCATCCAATGGATGTCTGATTTCGTTTGTGCAGTTTCCTTGATCACGTTTAAATGTTTAGTCTGAATGGAGTTCAACATTTAGTTCCGATAAACTACCTCATACATACACTATCATCATAATTATCCTTCTGTCTTTATCCCAATTAATTGTGGTCGACGCAGCGTTTCTTTTTGCATACTTCTCTATTCCTTTACCTCTTTAAAAACTAATTTCCTAGCTACTTCTCAGTCAGCAGCGCCAATTTGAAACTTCCTAAAGGACCTCTTACATCATATGCAGTAATAACTCTCAGTTAGTTATTCTTCTAAGCGTACAGATGGGAAAGCTTAAACATCTTTGGCCCAAAATTCAACTGCGTGAACTCTGCTCACTGACGCAGTCATAATATCATCAAAACACACAAGGCATGCGGCGCAGGATCAGGATGGACGGTGGGCCATTGTTGGGGAGTTGCATGCATGCACTTGAGATCTAAACTGAATACAAACTGACTATAATCAACGAGGTCTGATTTAAAACACACTTCTCCGGTAAAATTAAATTGTTTTTTAACACACAAACATCACATCCAACATTGGCAGCTTGTATCAAAATTAATCAGTCTCTCTTAAAATAGTCACTACTTTGTCACCATGTTTTGATACACGAGGAACATCCACGTTAAACGTTCTCCATAAATGAGATCCAAGTTAGAAATTACCTTTAGTGCTTGTTTAATTAACTAAACAAATATGTAGATATTGAAATTGTTTGGGAAACTTAACGGAAGCAAATTGTTTAGAATATTTGAATTAACTATAAGTTAGTTTGAATTTAGATTGTAGCTTCCCGATCACTTGATGGAGATTTTGGTTTTAAGTGACACCAGTTTATCAGTTTGAGTTGACATTCCCAATATAAAAATAACTCGGATATTTGAGTTTTAATGTATGCCAATATTAAGATTTAGTCAATGAGAAAAGGCATTAAGGGGAACCTAGTCGCGGGCTCGAACTCACTGGTGGGCCTGGCTAAAAATCACGCTGTCTCACCAGGCTTCGTGTCCGACAGAGATAGTATCAGTGATGAGCAGTTAGACGCTAGTCTACACGCACAACGTTATTGAGTGAGATGCAGGATCATTTATAGTAAAAAAAATCGCGAAAAAATTAAGAAAAGTCTTTTGGAAGATCGGGTTTTATGAAAAAGTCAATGCATTAATTAATGACCAATAAAGTTTATTGAACTATTCGATAATTGAACTTTGTCAGTACCGACTTTGTTTTGGAGAATTTACACTTCTTTTATTACTTAAACACGCCCAAAGTTAAGTAAAATTAGCAAGAAAAACGGATCTTTGTTGGCTCCTAACTTTTTAATGGGTTTTTATTTTAGTATTCTGTTTCCGTACGGACAATATTAATAATGAGACAAAACGATATCATATTTTACTTTGGATGTGCCATGTCAGTCAGTGGATTAAAATACTCCCGAAGTTTATATGCAAAAAATGTGGACTAGGTTCACCTTAATGTAACTTGGCCAACAACAAAGACTGTCTTAGTAAAAAAACGACCGCCAAGTGCAAGCTAAACTCGCACACGAGGGATTCCATACAGCCGTAAAAATATTTAACATTTATCATAATTTTATTCATATATTTTAAAAAGAACACGTTTCTTGTGAGCGGAACCCCTTTAATTTTTAACTTTATTAATTCTTGTAATAGCGGCAATAGAAATACACACTATGTGTAAATTTCAACTGTCTACCTATTACGGTTCATGGTATACAGCCCGCTGATAGACAGACGGACGAATAAGTGGAGGCATAGTAATAAGGTTCTGTTGCTACCCATATGGATAGTTTAGTTTAGTCAAAATCTTTATTAGCATAAAAATAAACAGCTATAGAATTTAAAAATATAGTAACAGTTACACTTATAATAATCAACACAATTTTACAGGCTATGGTCACCTTAATAAGTATTGTAATAATGATGGTTAAAAACATATTACAGCATGAGGCATTGTTTAATTAAATCTTTAACATTAACATACGAAATTATTGTAATTATTTCACTTATAAAATTAGGGGGTAGCTTCTTCTTCTTCTTTTTCTTAGTCGGTACGCTCTTAGCAGAGCAGTCGTGGTCGTCACGTAGTCGTAGTGGAGGGGGCTGAATGAATACGCCTAACGATGTCCCGCCATCTGTCTCTGCTGAAGGTCATTCTACTGCATTCGTTAATAGAGCTGCCCACAATAGATTTAATCTGGTCGGTCCATCGAGTCGGTGACCTCCCGCGCGGTCTAGTACCTTCCACTTTTACCTGGATGACGAGGCGCTCTATGGAAAGGCTAGGCTAGGGTATTAGGCTAAACGTGGCCAAAGAAAGCTAGAATGCGAGACTGTACTATAGAAAATAAGCGCTGCTTTATGTCGAGTTCTTGGAGTATGGGGACATTTGTACGAAACTCAGTCCATGAAACTCTAAGCATTCTTCTCCAGCATTTCACCTTCAGAGCGTTTATCTTTTTTCTTTCTACTTCCCGCAAAGTCCACGTTTCAGCAGCGTAAAGAAAAAAAAAAACAACAGTGGCACTCCGGGAATGCCGACAGAACTGAAAACTTGAACAATTACCTGTGTATTTTTTTTATCGTAAGATTTCACATTGGGTCCTTGGGTCCTGATTGCTCTCGGTAAAAGATGATAAACGAGCGATTGACTTTAGCCATTAAAGGTAACAGCACAGATTTTTACGATAAAAGTGCAAAAGAAAGAAAGGGATAAAAGATTTAGAATTTCCTAATGAAAGAAAGGGACTTTTCCAAAAGACATAAACGCGCGACTCATCCGTATGCTCGTTCACCCTACCACCATTTTAAATAGACCGCTGCGGTGGCTTATAATCTGATATATCGCGAGTTTCACGCTTTTTGTTCACCCAAAAAGTACACGTAATATGTGTATTACGTGTACTTTAGTATACATATAGCTCATGGAAAGCGTTCGGTGACGATGACGCGAGTTCCATGATTTTTGATTTTTGTTCACCCAAAAAGTTTTCACTTCAATAAATATTCGCATGAGCCTGGTATTCGTGGCTTTAGTGATGTTCCGAGGGGGTAACACCAAATACTTTACTACGCCCTCAGCGTAAGTGCGACCGGTGCAAACGGTAGCTAGGTACCCATATGGTAAAGATCCCTAATAACTGTGTTTTGACACGAAAAGGGTGAAAGCACATTAACCGTTCACCGCTACTTAAGGAAATACCTGCATAGATTGATGGCCTATAAACAGTATATTTATTTTAGCAATACGTCTAATATGCATATCCAATCGCTATTCAAACAAACTTGTACCACAAAAAAATGGAAGGAAACGCCGACAAAGCGATATAAATGTTTTATTGTACTTTTGTAACTGAATTGCATATCAGGCTTCGTGTTTTATTAATACCAACGAGCCCAGTGCTGGACGTGGGCTTATGGGGGCACAGATTTGTGTGTGTATCGGTATTAATACCTGTGGAATAATTAAAATGCGCGTGGACTTGTAAGTATTGTTCTCGCTTTGTGCTACAAATTTAAGGGATGTTTTTGCATTGTCAGCTCAGACATCTGTTTTCATATGATTTTAATATGTATGAACTCTGGAGGTTAATCTGTTCAATGATTTACGTAGACATTTCAGAAAAGCTGCTTTCTCTTCAAAGCTCAAAATATTATATTTTATCAAACATGCTGTAATTTTCAGAGCAGTGGTGGCACAGTGGAAATGGCCGCGACTTACGAATAGTAGGTCGCAGGTTCGAACCCTGACAGGCGCTTTACTTTGAGCAAATTATTTCTTAACCACTGCTCTCAAAATAGTGAAGGAAAACATCGTGCAGAAACCGGCATGTCCTAGAACCAAGAATGCAATGCCATGTGAAATCTACCAACCCGCACTGGGCCCGCGTGGTTGTGAACGGCCAACTCCCTCTCACAGAGAGAGGGCAGCACTGGGAACGTTGAAGGCTGCTGATGGATGGATGGTTGTAGTTGTGGAATTTGCCTGAACAGCTTTTCACAACCTAGAGGCAACACTAGCGAATTCAGAAATCTTCAAGGATTTGTTTTAAAGGAAACGTTAATATTTTATTATATTTAATATACCCATTTGCTGTCGGCTCAAAGGCTTCTCAGGACCATTTGCTCCCTTTAAACAAACTCTGGATTTTTAAACCGACTCCTTATAAACACGTCACGAAAACCTCAGAGCTCTCTATATCGTCGTAATGTTAGAGATTTTCCGCAGTTTTATCATGCAGCCCGGCCTTAAGTCTAAGACGGCGTATATATAAATTTTGTTTATCACTAATAGGCGAGTCTGGTACGTCCGCGGAATATAAATATGGGCACTCTATTGTTGCCAAAGCTGGTAAGAAGTATGGCGACTTGTGGCTTTGTGAATTTGATTCTGGGCCTTGAGATTTTTATTTCGTATGGTGGCTGTATTTTGCTGTGAGATTTCTTTCATGAAACTAGTTTTTCCGCAAAATCAATGCCCTTTGCAATTACTTTTTGGCAATCAACACTCAGACGACTTTGAGGATTGAAATATTTTATTTTATAATTATTTGATTATGTGATGATATTATCATCAGTTGGTTCTTCAGTTTGGCAAGATTAGCTTGACTATACACCAGAACCCATTTTAGATGAGCTGCAGCTGGAAACATATGTAAGAATTGGGATATCTTAGATTTTTACTTAACATAATGAGGCATTAAGGAAACGGACGATAAGACCATATGATCTAGACTAGAATCGATCGCAAACCCAAGCTGTGTACGTGAGTCTAGAACCCAGCTTTTAGAGTAAAAGCTTGCCAAAAAACCTACTTTGCCCTTAACATGAAAATAAAACAGACCTTTGCACGAAAAAAGCTGCCTATATTAAGGCCTTTAGTTGTACTTAAAAGGTCATTAACTAATTTAAAGGTAGTCTTTAAAGTTATAAACTTTTTAGTACCTTTGACGTTATTTTTTTCATGACGTCTTTTTACGACGTCGTTCTAGAAAATGGTGCCCTCCTTTATAGGTTTATTTAATTATTTTTTATTTATTGTAGCAATTACCTAAATATGGGGGCTGTTAGCTTCATGGGAAGTTATTTGCCATAATGTTTTAGTTGATATCTTGGGAGTTCATAAAGGCTGTTATGTCAAATCGGGTATTGGACTTGAAAATTTATTCTACTATCCAATGTTTTGACGTCTTTTTCTAAAGTTATGCATGGGTGAGTTATAGATAGTTATTTACCAGAGATAAATTGGGTTTTGTAATTTAAAAAAAAGCCTATGTTCACTATCAAAATCTTCAACCCTTAGAAAAGATTCCAGAGGATGCCCAAACAAAATGCCAAACATTCATGGCTCTTATTTATATTAAAGCACCTATAATTTCATGGACAATATCTTAAAAAGATGGGGTATCTTGAACTCGATCCCGGTGAACATAAACGATTATCAAATCCCTTTCATCTTTATGCGAACACAAGGACCAAAGGTGTGCCTAACAAGAGAAAAAGGACCAAACTTAACAACGAAGGTCTCATTAAAAGTTTTCAAGAGAATTAAATAACGTCTCCGAAATGAATCCGTTTACTAGGGAAACTTTTATCAAAGTTTAGCATAAAAGTAATTTTGAAGTGAGGTTTAGTTCTTAACCCAAGTGGCTTTAACTGGCAGATTTGTTTATTCTACTGGCTGCATTAATCGGGTAGTTATTTAGAGGTGTTGATTGTTGTAATATATTGTGATGTGGGTACACGAACAATAAATCACTCTCACATGAACTGTCTTTGTATTTGCATCGAAACCCTACAGTCGCGACGAGGATTTATAAAAAAAAACAGTAAAAGATCAAGATGCCGATCGGGAAAATACATGTATTTGATCTGGATGGAGGTGAAAACTGCGTTTAGTGGAACAATTTATTTTGTTAAACAGCATAAAAGATAACCTACGTGTAGCCACGCTGGTTGACAGTATAGATACATCTAAAGGTAATGCCATAACGAAAATGCCCATCCCCGAAAATGTGTCTTAGTTATGAGCTTTATTGGGTTTCACAAATTACTATGCACGTTTTATACCCAATCTAAGTATGATTTTACATGCAACGCTCTTTAAAAAGAAGGAGTAAAACGGGCGTGGTTGGAGAACTGTAGGTAATGCCGCTTTTGAGGAGATCAAGGTAAGATTGACGAGAGACCCGGTACTGGCTCAATACTCGCCGGCGCTACCGCTGGTGCTGGCTGTGGACAGCAACGCGTACGTCCTGGGCGCCGTGCTAGCGCAGCGTCACCCCGACGGCGAAGAGCGCCTCGTGTACTGCGCCTCGCATACGCTCTACGACGCCGAGCGCCGGTACAGCCAGGTAGATAAGGAGGCGTTAGCCATTGTGTATGGAGTCACGAGGCATCATCAATATCTCTTTGGTAAGCATTTAATGACCGGGTGCTGGACCTAATTTTTTGTAACAATTACCTAATCGTTGATAAATGCCTTGATCCTCTTGTCCCAGAAGACCCTCACCATATAGCTCTTACTATTTGTGTAGATTTTGTTGAGTATCATGCGCTCCCTTCACAGCAAAGGAAAAAGTTTATTTATAAATCAGCCGATTTTCCGTCTATAATGAAAGAACTTGATGAGTTCGACTGGCGTCGTGATCTCGCCAAAGGGTCAGTGGAGGAAGCCGTGTCATTGTTGTACGTCAGACTAAACAAATTGAGTGAAACCTTTATACCTACTAAAATTATAAAATCTTTGTCTAACTATCCCCCTTGGTATAAAACTCCCCTAGTCAAAATTCTTAAAGAAAAATTTAAATACCACTCCAAGTTTAAGAAATATGGCAATTTATCAGACTATGATTCATTTTTAACTTTGCGAAGTCGTGCTAAATTACTGGAAAAAGAAATGTATGACAATTACATTGATGTAATAGAAAGTAGTATAAATAAATCACCAAAAGCTTTTTGGTCTTTCGTCAAAAGCAAGCAACAGTCTTCAAATACATTTCCATCGGTTATGAAGTATGGACTTAGCTCGTCGGGACAGGGTGATGAAATATGCAACATGTTCAGTGAAGTTCTTAAATTTAATTTTCTCCAGAACACTACCCCTGGTGTAACACACTTAGATAATAACATGCATTGTCTTTATCAAACGTCTGGCTCTGATATAAGCTCTATTGAAGTCTGCGAAACTGAGGTACTGATACTGCTAAGAACTATTGACGTCAATAAGTCAGCAGGGCCTGATGGTATTCCTGCTATACTTATAAATCGGTGCGCACAAAGCTTAACTTTTCCACTTACCCTAATATTTCGGCGTTCTCTTTCTGAGGGAGTTGTGCCACATGTTTGGAAGACAGCGTTTATTACCCCCGTGCATAAAAAAGGGCCTAAAGACAATGTAGAGAACTACAGGCCAATATCTAAGCTTTGTTTGTTTGCAAAGGTTTTGGAAAAAATTGTTTATTCCTCAGTTTATAGTGCTATTAAACAATCACTTAATCACTATCAGCATGGCTTCTTAAAAAACAGGTCCGTTGTGTCGAATTTGCTGGTCTGTTCCGACTACTTGTCTTCCTTCATGTCTGAACCCTCTCAAGTGGATGTGGTCTACACTGATTACAGTAAGGCTTTTGACCGTATAGACCACGTGGTCCTATTACGTAAGCTGCTCGCGGTAGGTATCAGGGGCGATTTATTCCGATGGTTTACATCTTACATTGAGAATCGCTGTCAAACAGTTGTACTAAACGGATACAGTTCAGTAACTATTAATATACCCTCCGGAATACCGCAAGGATCCCTTCTGGGTCCTTTACTTTTTATTATTTTTATAAATGACATTGGTTCGTGCTTTACCCGTTCCAAAATAATTCTTTACGCCGACGATATGAAAATTTTATGCCCTATATCAGTAATTTCCAACTGTTCTGATTTGCAGCGGGATTTAGATGAACTACAAAACTACTGTCTACTTAATAAACTTGAACTTAATGTTTCTAAATGTTTTGTTAGTACTTTCACACGTAAACCACGTGCAATCACATTTCAGTATGAGTTACATGATACTATTATAAAAAAGGAGTTATCAGGGACCTGGGTGTAACATTTGACTCTAAATTGCTTTTTGATGCACATGTCGAAAACATTGTTAGTAAAGCTTCCAAAGCACTTGGTTTTATACTTAGGTTGTCAGCTGACTTAAAAAAAATAAAAACGTATAAAATACTTTATTGTGCTTTTGTCCGCAGTCATTTGGAGTATGCCTCACAAGTATGGAATCCTAATTATAGCATTTATGTTGACAGAATTGAGGGAATTCAGAAGCGACGTTTTTTGCAATACAAAACTAAGATATATTCCTCCAATTATATAGCGCGATGTAAGAGGTTTCATATCTTACCACTTCATGAGCGCAGATGCATTGCAGATTATGTCGTACTTGTTTAAAATTGCAAATGGTACTGTAGATTGCCCTGAACTGTTAGGTAGCTTAGCCTAGCTTGTTGCATGTCCCTCATTCCAGGTCCGCGTACAGGCAGAATTCATTTCTAATCCATGCGAGCAGAAGTTTTAATAAACTGTCTTTGGCAGATGATTTGGATATATTCAATACTAGTGTTTCTCGGCTTAAGCAGATTTTGGTGGAAAGCTTCTTTAAGGAAAAGTAATTGTTTGCTTTGTATTGTTTGCTTTGATTTTTTTTTGTTGTTTTAATTTGTATTAGTTAAGCGTGTATTATTTAAGTTAAGTCATTATTAGTTATTTAGTACCTACCGACCGTTTTTGTTGTTGTTTAAGTTAAGTGTTTATCAGTGGAAACTTGTAAAGGGCCTTCAGCTTCATATTGTTTAATAACATTGTTTATGTTAGCTGTAAGTTTCCCAAATAAAATAAAATAAAAAAAATTCACGTTACGGAGCGACCATAACGCTTTAAGTCATATATTTGGCCTAAAAAGGGTATTCCGCAAACTGTAGCCAGCCGCCTGTAGAGATATGCTGTGCGCCTGGCGGCTTATGATTTAAACATCGTGTTTGTAAATTCACAAAAGAATAGCAATGCATATGGGTTTTCACGATTACCTTTAGCGAAAACCAAGGTGGAGGACCTTGGTCCTCCACCTTGGTACGAATGATACATAGAGCAGGGACAAATACAGTGTTCGCTTCCAATTATAGGAAACCACAACATTTACTTCTAATCCAGGTATATAAAGAAGAAAGGAAAGAAGAAAGAAGGAAGGAAGGAAGGAAGGAAATGGCTTATCCATTGCTTCATAATTATGTTCGAAATATTGATCTCCTCTGCAACGTAAATAACGCAATGAATGTAGTTGACCTGTCAAAATGAAAGCCATTCTTACTGTTACTATGTTACGCAATTACCCCACTGGAATACAGCACATCAAAGCTATTGACTTTTTGAAGACAAATTGAGATTTGTAACTGACTACATTCCTTTTATAGTGTAAAGTTTCCAAGTCTCCAATTGTATTTGAAAGCCAACCGCATTGCAGTTGGACGTAACACGCCGAAATTAAATTGTGTCGTAATTAATTGTGGACCATCGGTGGGTTCGCCGTTAATTATTATCAGCGAGGCGCCATCGCGCCATGTAGCCCACTAGTGACGAGTGTAAATTGACGGGTCGAAATTGTTTGTCCCCGTTTTTAAGGCCAGACCCGGTGCATCAGTTGTACAAATATTTGGTTTTACTAAATGTTATAGAAACGCTCGCTAGTGTTATATTTATTATTATTATTAAAAGCCTGTGATGTCCCACTGCAGGGCAAAGGCCTCTCTACCCTCCTTCCACTTCGCTCGCTAGTGTTAATTTTCTAAAATATATTTAGATAGTTTCAACCTTAGTGAAGTAGCAATTTACTGAGAATTTCCCTAAAAAGTGGTTAAGTAATTTCGTGGTCTACTATACCTACATTACCAATAGTATTGTTTAGGCTCTAAATATGGTGAGCAGTGATGAGCCAGTGCCAACCGTACGGAGCCAGTTGTAGGTCGTAGGTTCGATCCCAGACCGGCGCTTTACATGGTGTGTAATTTTTTTCATCACCACTGCTCTCAAAATGGTAGGAAAATTTTAAGACGTCACATCTACCTACCCGCACTGGGCTTGTGTGTTGGGTAACGGCCCACTCTCTCTCTCACAGAGAGAAGGGTTGTGTCCTAGCTAATGGGCTGATTATGTTACGGCGACTATTTGGCGTAATGTCCATGCTTATCATTAGGGCTTATTCAGGCAAAGTTATGTTACCACTTTTTGACACACCACGATACTTTCTTCAGTCGCTGCGCCACAAGTCAGTCGCGAGCGATGTCGTGGATGTAATGTTTTACGTTCGGAATTAAATAGTGGTCCATTATAATTATCTTATAACAAAGTTAATGACGGTGTACACCCTTTATTTCACCAATCAAATCCAGATAATCGTGAACAAAATAATCACAACACTATCATCATCGCCTGCCTAGCCTTTTCCCAACTATGTTGTTGTTGTCTTCCATTCTAACCGCATGCAGCAGTTACTAGGAAATACGATACCCCCTGGTAAGATTGGATGTCAGACTTTTGGGTTTCTGACTACCCGTAACGACTGTCAAAGATCTGCAAATAAGTACATGGTACTTTACAAAAGCATGAGAATATTTTTGTAGTAGTTCAATCAACTGTGGTTTATAGTCAGATGGAATATCAGTATCAATATCATTGAAATTTGGAGTCTCAGGAATAGAGCATTGATCAATAATCTTAACTTTTGTAATGGTAAGACTATTTTCGGTCATATTAACTGCAAAACCTAATTTCAATATCTCACGGCCTATCATGATACTATGAATTATATAGGCATCCGGTATCACATGAAAGAGTATCTCAAAATGGTAGCCATCTATTTCTACTTCAGTCAGAATTTGTTCGGTACATATTATGTTAGAATTTCCTATTCCCATTATATTGACCATACTAGAAATACGTTTGCCAGACAACCTTTCAGCAAAGGTTTCAGCAATAAGAGAACATTCAGCCCCCGAGTCATAACAAAAAGCAAGCGACTCACCAGATTGGTGTAGTACACCAGTGATAGGTCGTACATCACAAGATTCAACTCGTTTCGCGGATGATTGGCTGCTCGAAGGTCGACTCCCGGCATCTTCTCTTGAACCTCCCGGCCGCTTTTCAGTCGCCTTTGGGCAGCGAGGAGCCACATGTCCCGACTCCCCACAGCGGTAACAGATGATTTTCTTTGGAGACGCCTTATGCGACGAGCTGGCTGGTCCAGGATCTTTGCTCTTCTCGGCCTTCTTGCGACAGTTTGTGGATTTATGCCCCACAATACCGCAAAAGTGACATACTATTGTACCCGGTTTGAGCTTCTTAGGTTGAGAAGAATCGTGCTGGTCAGAGGAATTCTGAGACTTCCTCTTAAGATGGGACAAGACACTCAATTCTTGTTGAAGTTTATGCCTAGTATGTACTTCGGTAGTAAATGCTAGTCGATGAGCACGGGAATCAAATTTGGAAACATGGGCCAGCACAGTAGAAACAGCAATGTGTTCGACACTCAGGCTATTCCATTTAGATGTCAGTGAAGTGACCTGTCAACTGGCATATGCGGCTAGAGATTCTCCTTCTCTAGGTTGGCTATTATGGAGGTTAATGAGGGTAGCGGCAACAGTTTCCGAAACGTCATAACGACAAAGGAAGAGACTCTTAAAGTCTGTCCAGGTCATGCCTGCATATGAAACTTGGGAAAACCATGCGTTAGCTTTACCCTTTAAGGCTTTAGTAAGGGCAATAATAAGAGCGCCATCTTGAAGAGGCTTTTCCGATAGGCAAATATCGACGGTTGTACTCCAAGATTGAGCATTGGAATCAGGTAGGTCTGGGTCAAAATCGGGCAAGCAAATTACTGTAGATGGAGCGGAGTGAGTCTTAATTGCTTCAATTAACTGAGCCATATTTTGGTTCTGAAGCTCTAACATTACTCGCCATGGATCACCAACACCTTGCGATTCCTGGGCTAAACCTAATCCCACTTCTGATGTAGGATCAGGAGTGCCGAGCGGTATATCGTCAGGATTTGGAGTTCCCATTATATTGGAATAAACAAGACTGTATAAACAATTACAGAGTTTTTATTACACGAATAATTGCACAACTAAAAGTAACACAATAAAAATGGTAGTATGTAGCACAATAAAATAAGTTTTAAAAGGACTATTAACAATACAGATAGACGAACAAACCCTTTAAGGTTCCAAGTTCGTATAGCTGCGTAAGCCACCCAAACACAAAGTGTATTACTCGCTATCAGCAAGCCAATACAGCTATGTAAATATACAGCAGCGCTGTACCAGGTAAACCGACAGTTTTGTCGGGAGCAGGTGCTCTGTAATGAGTCGAATCCGAAGATCGACTGACTCGAACATTTTTTTTTTTTTTGTAGGGCATCTCGCAGTTGGCCTTGAGAGGCCGTGACTGCTCAACTGGTCATTCCTGGGGCTGCCATTAAGAAGTTAATCTTAACGCCTCCAGCCAGGGCTTACAAACTAAATTTACATACTAAGCGACTGCACGCTGAGGGCACCCCCTGTGGGGTACGGACCTCGGCTCAGGGCGTCACTGATAGGGGGACAGCTATCACTATTGGGGACAGGCTGGATCAAATTGGCATCATTATTATTAGACGGGGAATTTAAAGCTACTGGCTCAGCTGCGGCGCGGACTGGCGCTTCAACGAGCAAGGGTCGGTCGGGGGTCTGACTCGAACACAGAGTGCTCGCTCTTTTATAAGACGATACCCCCACCTTACAATCCACGACAACTCTGTCCGTTGACGTACCGAAGTAGGTCACGCGTTTACTTGATACAAAACACTCACATATTATGCTAAATCTAATAAGACTTACAATATAAAGTAATTAAATAATACAAGGATAATTATCGTAAATAAACAGTGGTGATTTAACAAAGTAAAACATTTTAAAATCAAAGTAACTCAGTTGTTATGAACAAAACTATCGGTCACAAATCTCGAAATAAGTTGCCAAAATCAATTAGTGTGAATCAAGTACTCCATTAATTATGTTCCAATTTATGAGACAATAATTGATAGAAAAAATCATGTTAATTAATAATTAGGAAAACAAAATATAACAAATTCTGCGATTACCCACAATTGTGATTGACAACCAACTCCGACATATATAACATTACATTTTAAATTTACATTAACATTAAATTCATTATTATTATTATATTACAATTGCAATAATTATTAAAATTCATTCGTTTTTAAATTGGCATTAACATTAAATTCATCATTATTACAATTTATTATCATTATATTTTATTAGGTACTATCATTCATTTTCGATATTATTACTATTAGATTGGGCGTCGGCGTGTCTTTGCGACACGAAGGCCTCCTCCAGCTCTTTCCATTTTGCTCTTGTTTGGGTTAACCTGTGTCATATAGGACCCGCATGCTTTTTTATGTCATCAGACCAACGTTTTCTTTGCCTTCCTCGTTTTCTCTTTGTTTGGAATCTAGGGGTCCACTCTGTTATTGCTTTCGTCCATTTATTACTCTCCTCTCTCATCATGTGGCCTACCCACCTCCATTTGAGTTTTTTCGTTTTGACAACAACATCTTCCAATTTAGTAATTTTCCTTAGATCTACCGCTCTTTTTCTGTCTCTTTTTGTGTAACCCAGTATACTCGTTTCCATTGCTCTTTGGCATGTTATCAGTTTTTGGTTTTGTTTTTGTGTGTTTGCCCAGGTTTGGCACCCATAGGTAAGAATTGGTAATATGCATGTATTGTATACTTTCCTTTTTATTGCAATATTATATTGATTACCTTTTAGCACTTCTTTGAGGGACCAAAATCTCTTCCAGGCATTAGCTACCCGTCTTTCTATATCCGAATCCATTGGGTTGTTGAAGGCAATCAGATGGCCCAAGTATATATAGGAATTAACATATTCTATTTCTTCCTCCTCTACTGTGATACTTATTTGGGATTCGCTCGTTATTATCTTGGTCTTTGTTTTGTTTATTGTTAGTCCCACTTTTTTGCTTTCACGTGAAAAATCTTGTAGCATGTTTTTAAGGCTTTCCGGGTTATCTGTTACAAGTATTATGTCATCTGCGAATCTCAAATGATTTAAACGTGTTCCATTTATGTTAATCCCTATGTTGTCCCACTCCATCTTCCTGATAACGTCCTCTAGCACGGATGAAAAAAGCTTTGGTGAGAGTGGGTCTCCCTGCCTCACTCCCCTGTGTATTGGGAAAATTTCCCCCTCTGCTTCTAGTTTTATTCGTGCCTTGCTGTTAGAATATACATTTTTTATTAGCCTTATATATTTATTTTCTATTCCTTGATTTTTCAGGGCTTCCCAAATGTACTGATGTTCCAGGCAGTCAAATGCTTTATTATAGTCCACAAATGCCATGTATAGTGGGTAATGATATTCTTGACATTTTTCAATAAGCTGTTTTGATGAAAATATTGGCATTATTATTATTAGTAGGGGAATTTAACTATACTGTCTCAGCTGCGGCGCGGGCTGGCACTTCAAAACTCAAACTCAAACTCAAAGCATTTATTTAAATTATACCATTTACAGGCACTTTTGAATTTTCAAAAAGTTGACCAGTTGGAAAGTTGAAGCTAGTTGCCCATTCCAAAACGTAGATCTCTATGAAGAAGAACGGGCAAGAAACTCCATGGACACTCTTTTTAATCATGTTAGGTATTACAAAATTATTCTTGTTGCTTCTTTAAGTGAGAATAATGTAAAAAAAAACAATTCTAAATATAAGATTTAAAATAAGCCATGGAAGTTAGGAAATGACCAGTCTCAACCGACGGCGCCCGTTCACGAACTTGACGCGTAGATCAGCACTATCCAGCTCAACCATTTTGTAGGGAACCGAATGATCCAACACACGCGCCACCATCAGCGAAACATTTAAGTGAGCATGACATACTCTCAACTGCCACGCTTTTCAAGTCAACGTACATCAAAACAACATAATTATTATACGGATGTATGGTACTCACATTTACAAAGTTTAAACAAAATGCTTCTAAATTATACAAAACTATAGTTTGCAATGTATTTGAGAAATTAATAAAATTTGATTTCCAAAAAGAAAGAATATTATTTAATGTCTTTTGAAAATTTAATAAATAATACTTGATTCAGTTAACACGTATACTTATTAGTAATGCCAGAAAATAAAAATAATAGGAACAGAAACGTTCGTTATGTCAGAAAACAAAAAAGGGAAGCATCTCTTCCAAATATGAACATTTTAAATAGTAAGCCCAGGTGGCTGTGGAGTCGGACCAGCATTAAGCCAAGCATTTTTATCAACAATATAATCATCTAACTTATAATATGCTTGACTACATAGTGTGCGTTTAATGCATGATTTAAATTTCTTTCCATTTAGTTCAAGATTATCTGCTGGTATTTTATAATACCATTTTACACAGTACCCCATAAAAGAAGTGTATACTCTAGACAATCTGAAACGTGGTTGATCTAATTTGTTCCTATTTCTAGTGTTAAAATTGTGCCTGACACTTATCTTACTAAAAAGATGCAGATTTTTCCGAACATACATAATGTTTTCATAAATATATTGACAAGGTACCGTCATGGTTGCAAAATTGCCGGTCGTAGTGATCAGACGTATCGAACAATTATTGCATTAAACAAATAATCACTTGCGAAATTGTGACCTAGTTACAAATAGCCAGTACGAATACTCATACAGTGCATTTGTGTTAGGTGTATTATTAGTAGAAATGATCGGTGTTTAACAGGAACGATATAACTTACTTCATGATGGAGGATAGTCCATTCAACCGGAGTAGTAAATGTGTTCGGTCCCCGCCTTCTACACCTGTGCCCATGGCCGAACCCGCCTCTACCCCTCAAGCACCTATCCAAAGGAACGATGCCCCTGAAGTTCTCTCGACGTCAGAACTTCAGAGCTGGATGGCGGTTATCGAACAGAGCCTGAAGGAGGTGTGCGCTATTGCAGCTGAAGGAAAACTGAATGTGGAGCAGAAAATGCGCATCACTAACCTATGCCGGAAGGTTAATCACGGGACCTCGCAGTTGGCCGTCATGTACCAGTCCGTCAAAGCTAGAGCCCTCCAATCGCACTACGCCATCAGAACTCTGGAAAACCAACTTGATCTTTCGCAGCAACTACAGAATCTTAAGCTGAGTATACAAGATTCGACGAAACCTGCCCAGGGATCTTCCTTTGCTGACATGGTAAAGAAAGGTGCCAACAATTTTATCCAGCCAAGTTCTGTAAGTTCTGTGGCCATCTATCCGACTGACAAATTGAAGACCAGCGATGAGACTAAAACTCTTGTCCAAAAAATTATCAGCCCTGAACAAATGAAGCTCCACGTGAGAGGCCTGCGCAAGACGAAGAACGGCGGTGTTATCATCAGCACCGAGACGAAGGACGACATCGAGAAGCTGAGACAATCGGTGCAGCTCACCAGATCAGGCCTAACAGTCGACGAGCCCCATAAAAGGAAGCCTAGGGTTGTAATTATAGGAGTGCCGACAACCATGCAGGAAAATGAGGTTTTTACCTGTGTTTACAACCAGAACTTAGCCGAAAAACTTCAGGACTGCAGCCTTGAGACGTTTTTGAGCTTAATTAAATTAAGTCATAAGTCAGGTAAGAAAGACTCGGAGACATGTAACTACATTGTTGAAGTATCTGCAGTCATTCGCAAAGCCCTGATATCACAAGACCGAGTTTTTGTAAATTGGTCATCATGCCCTGTGAGAGACTTTACTTTGGTCACACGATGCTATAAGTGTCAGCAGTATGGACATGCGGCCAAGTCATGTCGGCAGACATCGCATACCTGCGGCCACTGTGGTGATCAAGGTCACTCATTGAAAGAATGTCCAAAGAAGGCTGACGAACCAAAATGCGCTACTTGCTTGCATTTTAAAAAACCAGACAAGCATAACACAGGTGCTGCTGACTGCCCGGCAAAAATAATGGCTGAAAAAAGGTACATCAATTCTGTAGATTATGGAGGCGCCTAAGAGCGCCGTTAATTAGTAATTTTTCTGTCCTTTTTAATCTTAAGTTTTTATTTATACTACCATTATGATAAATAGTTTAATTAATGATTTAGATAATTTCTCTGTATCCGAGTCCAAAGTTTGTGAAGTTGAAAACTGCAAACAATATTTATCCGGCTATAAATCTCCACTAACCATATTAACCCAAAATATTCGCAGTGTTTTTAAGAATTTTGATAGCTTTAGTTCATTTCAGCAACGGCTAAACATAAATTGTGACGTTATTGTTTTAACCGAATGCTGGCTTGCCAAACTATATAACGTACCACTAATCCCGGGATATAATATGTATAGAAGCACCATAAATTACAACCAAAATGATGGTGTGATAGTTTATGCAAGAAATCATCTCAACGTCTCTGTTGAGGAACCTGATATGCACGACTGTAACAGATTGTTAGTTAAAATTGGATCAGAATTTGCGATATTAGCATTATATCGACCTCCGTCTTTTAAAAATACTAGCAATTTTACTGACTCTCTGAATGAGACCTTGCAGAACCTCTCATCCATTAAAAACACGATTGTACTTGGTGATATTAATATCAATATTCTACCCGGAAGTGCAGATGCTACTGCTCAGGACTACCTAAACTTATGCGCCTTTCATGGCCTACTCCCAGCACACAGCTTTTCTACACATCACAGTGGCTCCTGTTTGGATCATATTATGCTTAAATCGAATTTCCCTTCACTTGCACTTGTTGTTAACTCAACAATTACCGATCACAATGCTGCCCTACTAACCCTAAATTGTAAATTACCTAAACAAGACACTCGCCAAATTTCAAAACTGAACATAAATAGACTTGAAGAAGATTTACGCGTCATCGATTTCGACCCAGTCTATAATTCCGCTGACCCGCAGTTTTGCATGTTGTTTGTAATCGAAAACTTACGAAATGCAATTCAGAAAAATACAGTCGTATCGCAGTTGAGCAACAAAAATCACAACATAAAACCATGGATCACATCAGGTCTCATTCGCTGTATGAAACATAGGGATAAACTCCATATGAAAGCTAAATCTAATCCAGAAAATGTAGTATTGCAACTTTCATACAAAAGATATCGAAATTTCTGTAATGATCTCCTTAAAAAAATTAAAAGGAACTACGACAAAGTGGCATTGGAAAAGGCTGGAACAAATAGTAAAAAGATCTGGAAATATATTAAAGACATAACGTATACTTCAAAACAATATGAGTCATCTTCAAGTTTATTACAAGCACACTCGTCACCGATGGAATCCGCTAACTTAGCAAATAATTTCTTTGTTAATGTGGGTAAGTGTCTGGCAGAAAAAAATCTGGGTCAATCCCAAAACCTAACAAGCACTCCTATAACATCTAACACTGCTTTAACATCCTTCGCGCTGCTAGATACTGACGAGACTGAGGTAGAAAGTATAATCATGACCTTGAAAGAAGACTGTGCAGTTGGCTGGGACAATATATCGAATAAAATTATTAAAAAATTCAAGGACATTTTGGTACCACCACTGACTTATATTTTCCGCCTTTGTTTATCTACAGGTCACTTTCCAGAGTGTCTCAAAAAATCTATTATTGTCCCTGTCTATAAATCAGGCAGCAAAGAGCAAGTGGCCAATTATAGACCAATTTCTTTACTGCCTTCTATGTCAACAATATTGGAGAAAATAATAAACAAAAGGTTGGTGAAATATTTGGAAGTAAAATCTATTCTGTCTGAACGGCAGTTTGGATTTAGGCCTAAAGTTTCAACTGCCGATGCGGTACATCATCTGACTGACTATCTAGCGCAAGAACTCGACAAGGGTAATCACACAGTAGGAATTTTCCTGGACCTTGCCAAAGCTTTTGACACAATTTCCATTCCAATTCTGTTGCGCAAGCTTGAAATCATTGGTGTAAGAGGCACCCAGCTGAAAATATTCAAAAGTTATTTAGAAGATCGTTCCCAGTGCGTAAAGATAGGCGAGGTTCTCAGCGCTGTTCAAAAAAACACATTTTTTGGTGTTCCTCAAGGAAGTATTCTAGGGCCTACTCTATTTTTGATCTACATAAATGACCTTTGTAATCTAAAGCTAGAGCATGGAACTATCATAACTTACGCTGACGACACTGCTTTACTTTTTTCGGCTGACTCAGAAAACGAAGTCTACAATCTTGCGCAACACGGATTTAATATTGTAAATAAATGGCTTCAAAATAACTCATTAACTCTAAATGCAGAAAAGACAAATTACATTAAGTTTTCGATGCGCAAGCATATATCAAATATCCCCACAGCATTGCATGCTCATTGTTGCCCAGACCCAGCGTATAGCCAATGTAAGTGTCCTAGTATTAAGAAGACTGATAAAATAAAATACCTGGGTATTATAATAGATGAAACCCTTTCCTTCAAACCACATATGGAAACTCTTAATAATAGAATTCGTAAGCTAATATTCGTATTTAAAAAGCTACGATTTATTACAGATCCAAAAATACTGAGGCAAGTATATTTTGCTCTTTGTCAGTCAATTCTGACTTACTGTATTACTTCATGGGGTGGGGCGAGTAAAAGTCTGTTATTGCCGATTGAAAGAGCTCAAAGAGCTATTCTCAAGGTGGCTACTTGCCGCCCTTTCCTTTTCCCCACCTTCCTCCTGTATAAATCTTGTGAAGTACTAACTGTCCGACAATTATTTATTATGAGCACTGTACTAAAACAACACGCAGCACTTCCATATAGCACTGAATTTATTAAAAAAAGACGGAAAGATATAGTTTGCCCTCAAAAAAGTACAAAACATGCTTTCACAGCCAAGTTTTATATGTACCTCGGACCGCTGCTCTATAACAGGCTAAATGAAAAAGGAAACATCTACTCCTTAAATCACAGTAACTGCAAGAAGATCCTTAAGGAAGCTCTTCAAACTATGTCCTATGAAGATACAGAGAAGTTATTACTTGTGCTAAAGTAAATATTGTTCGTATTATTGTTATTTTTTTTTTTTTTTTTTATTTAATTAGTTAGATATTTTTAAGATACTATAATTTTTATATACCTTTTTACATAGGCACCAAGACTAATATGCTATGTGATTATTTAATCAATTAAGGTTACCTCCAATCGCCTGAGACACAGGATTACCTAGTTCAGGCACAAATCATGAGTGAACTTGACGTAGATTAAAGAAAAACTGTAAACATTGTACCTTATGTTTTTGAATAAAAATTTAATAATAATAATTTAATAATAATGGTGTTAGTTGTTTTGAACAGTTCCCTTAGAGATTCGCGTCTGCGTAGGTTGTAGATGGCTCTGACAGCCCTCTTTTGCAGAACAAAGATCGACACAATATCCGCAGCACGTCCCCATACCAAAATACCGTAAGACGTGATTTTATGAAAGTAACTAAAATAGACCAGTCTCGCGGTATCCACGTCTGTTAATTGGCGGATCTTCCAAACAGCGTAAGCGGCAGAACTTAGCCGCCCTGCAATTGATGTTAAGTGAGGACCCCACTGTAGCTTTGTGTCAAGCGTGATCCGCAGGAAAACCGTCTGTGCGACGAATTCCAGTTTCTCCTTATTCAATACAACGTGACATTCACTACTTCTAACGTTCGGTAACGTGAATCTTATGCATTTAGTTTTCTTTCCATTTAATACCAAATTATTTACAGTTAACCAATAATTATGGACCTTAACTATAGCGTTATTTACGTCGTCAAGCTCCTGTGCATGTCTCTCAACTATATAAATCAGTGATGTGTCATCAGCAAATAACACCATTTGTAGTCGGTTTTTAAGTAAACGAGGTAAATCATTTATATATACTAAAAAGAGGAACGGATCCAATATTGAGACATGCCATGAGATCTTCAGTAATTTTGATCTGAAGTTGCTTTAATGTCTTTATAACGACCACAGGGTTAATATGCTTAAATTTAAATTCCACAGGACAGGCTGAAACATTCGCTCTTAATAAATCAATAGCAAGTGCGGGCGAAGAATTTAAAGTTTCTGTAGTTTTAATAGGAATGTTGGTAAAGAAAGTTACAACGAGCAAGGGTCGGTCGGGAGTGTTTCGGTACTGAGGTAGTCGCAGCGGCCTCGCCGGCAGGCGGTATCGGGGCATCGCCCCCTGACCACAGATGCTTTGCAGTGATCCGTAAAAACGGGCCTTTCATTTGGCCTGCCTCCACTGGGTATCCAGCTTCCGGTGCTGCTGCTCCTCACTCCCTAGGTGTGTTGGCGTCGCAGGCGGCAGTCGTCATCCTAGCAGGTGACCATCACGCACAGGGGTTCCGGGCACCACCCCAGTTCAACCCCGGCAGTCGGTCTCTTGTGTGCCGGGCGGTCCCTCTTGGGGTCCTGAAGATAACCGCCAGCCCGGGGACGCCTCCGAGCAGCAGCTGTATTCTTCAAATGAAGCGGCCCAGCTCGGGCCAGCCTCGGTGTCCGTTCCGTTGTGGTGGCTTCGGTCGCGGGCGGCGACGCGGGGCGGAGTGGCAATGCGCACCGGGGGCGCGTGGGTAGCGCGGGGAGGCACGTGCGCGGGCCGTGCGATACGTGTCAGCACCGCGCGGCGACCGCACAGGCTTTCTGGTACGGTGTGAGCAGGGGCATCGGTAGCGGCAGCATCAGCGCGACAGGGCGCGCGTAGCTCCGAAGCATGCGGGAGGAGCAGAGGGGGGGGGGGCGCACGGGTGCGCCGCCATCCATCCGTCCGGTCTTCTTGGGTGGCTTCGGTAACGAAGCACCCAGGACAAATCAGGTAGTGCTGCTATTCGTGGTCTCGGCACCCCGGGCGCAGCGACAGGGGCTGTGACGCGCGGGGCGGCACAACATCCACGAACAACAGCAGGCAGCTCTGGTCTTCTGGCTTCCCAGGTTACTCAAAGCTGACGCAGCTCGGGTCAGCTTCGGCTATCTTGCCATCGCCCGCGGGCGCACGGGCAGCGCGAGGAGGTGCAGGCGCCGTGCGGGGCGCGGGCGGCGCGGGGTGCGCGGCGTCGGTGTGTGCGCGGGCGGAGTGCGGTGCGGGATCGGCGCATCACACGGGCGGCGCGGGTATGTCCGGGCAGCGTAACGGTGCGCGCATCGGCGCAGCGGAGCGCACGGTAGCGACGGGGACGCGACGGGCGGCGCTGTGGCATGCGCTTGCGGTGCCGAAACGCCTCGGGGCGGACGGGCACCGCGTGCCAACTCAACGGCGGCGTCGACTCAACGCGCGCAGGCGCCAACGACGACGGCGCCCCTGCAGTCGCAGCCGGCTCGACGCTTCCCATCTCTTCTTCGTTGACGTCTTCGTCCCTCTTGACGGGACAGGACGTCTTCTCATCCTCTCTTCCAGAGGGCGTAAATCCGGGGGGGGGGGTGGACCGGGCGACGCGCCGCCGATGCTCAGCAGCACCGTCGCCCAGCGCAGCGTTAAGTCCTTTTCAGGCCCGGCATCGCAGCCCTAGGGCCGCGCATGCCGGGGCGACTTCGGTAGGGGTATGGCCTCCGTGACCACGAACGGCAAGTGGGTGCTCGCCGGGCAGCTTCCGGTGCCCCCCCTGCGCTCACACGGCCTGCTATGCAACCCGTGCAAGCACAGAGGGAGCACAAAGTGGTGGTTCACGCGGAAGTTCCACGAACTGGAGGGGTACAGAACGCGACCAGCTGTGGTAGGCCACAAGCCGATCCGGAGTGTCTCGGCCTTTTTTAACCGACTTCAAAAAGGAGGAGGTTATCAATTCGTCGGAACCTTTTTTTTTTTTTTTTTTATGTACCTATGTTCCCCGATTACTCGAAGATGGCTGGACCGATTTGGATTTTGTTTTTTTTGTTTGAAAGGGTATACTTCCCAGGTGGTCCCATGATCATCAAGTCAGGATCTGATGATGGGATCCTGGAGAAATAGAGAGAACTCTTCAAATTTTATAGGCACACAAAGCGATTTAGGTATTTTTTGGAAGACTACTTTCTCGTAGTGGTCTCATTTCAATTTGGTGAAGATTTGAGGAAGAACTTTGGAGATAGGCAACGGAACTCCTCAATAAATGATAGCAAATGGACTGGGTTTGCTGAAATCTCATCTCTGTCTATTGCTTACACCAGTTCATAACATAACATCACGCCGGTATGCTGTGAAGGGGTAAGCACATGTCCACCACTAAAAAGTGAAAAATAAAAACTTTTTCCAAAAAAAAAACAACCGACTTCCAAAAAAACACTACAAAGTGAAAAATAACTTTAATTTCGGAAGGCGGTGACAAAAAATTCAAATACAGCTCCAAAGACACCGACTTCCGAAATTAAAGTTATTTTTCACTTTGTAGTGTTTTTTTGGAAGTCGGTTGTTTTTTTTTTTGGAAAAAGTTTTTTTTTTTTTAAATGGTCATCTCGCAGTTGGCCTTGATAGGCCGTGACTGCTCAACCGGGCTTTCCTGGGGCTGCCATTAAGAATTAAATCTTAACGCCTCCAGCCAGGGCTTACAAACTAAATTTTATATACTATGCGACTGCACGCTGAGGGCACCCCTTGTGGGGTACGGGCCTGGGCTCAGAGCGTCACTGATAGGGGGACAGCTATCATTGGGGACAGGCTGGATCAAAATATTGGCATTATTATTATTGATCGGGGAATTTAAAGCTACTAGCTCAGCTGCGGCGCGGGCTGGCGCTTCAACGAGCAAGGGTCGGTCGGGGGGAATAGTGTCTCGGCCTTTTTTTTTTTTTTTGTTGGGCATCTCGCAGTTGGCCTTGAGAGGCCGTGACTGCTCAACCAGGCTTTAAGTGTCTCGGCCCACAATGGCCCGTCTTATATACAATTTTGGTTAAGGGCTCCAGCCAATCACAGGGCAGCACAAGTCCTGACTAATGGGCGTCAGCCAATTACAGGGCAGCAAAAATCTCGGTACACTTAAGCTTAACTACGACGAAACTATACTGTAGTGAGAGCCGTTTTTACATATTTGGCGCACGTAACTTAAGCGTGTCGAATCTTTACCGTAATGAGAACCTTTATTTTTAACCGACTTCAAAAAGGAGGAGGTTATCAATTCGTCGGAACCTTTTTTTTTTTTTTTTATGTATGTTCCCCGATTACTCGAAGATGGCTGGACCGATTTGCATTTTGTTTTTTTTGTTTGAAAGGGTATACTTCCCAGGTGGTCCCATGATTATCAAGTCAGGATCTGATGATGGGAACCTGGAGAAATAGAGAGAACTCTTCAAATTTTATAGGCACACGAAGCGATTTAGCTATTTTTTGGAAGAGTACTTTCTCGGAGTGGTCTCATCTCAATTTGGTGAAGATCTGATGAAGAACTTTGGAGATAGGCAACGGAACTCCTCAATAAATGATAGCAAATGGACTGGGATTGCTGAAATCTCATGTCTGTCGATTGCTTACACCAGTTCATAACATAACATCACGCCGGTATGCTGTGAAGGGGTAAGCACATGTGAACCACTAAAAAGTGAAAAATAAAAACTTTTTCCAAAAAAAAAACAACCGACTTCCAAAAAAACACTACAAAGTGAAAAATAACTTTAATTTCGGAAGGCGGTGACAAAAAATTCAAATACAGCTCCAAAGACACCGACTTCCGAAATTAAAGTTATTTTTCACTTTGTAGTGTTTTTTTGGAAGTCGGTTGTTTTAATATAATTATTTACAGTATTTCTCTGCTTATACCATATTATTTCACACATATTCACTCCTAATAAAGTCTCTTACGTATTTTAAAACACTCTGATTATAGTCTTTCACAATTCAAATCACTTTTATGTAAACAAGGCTCGGCGTCTGTTATAATCAGGTAACTCGCACGTTGCACGTGTCGCGCGATTACTGCCATCTATGGACATGTGCAACCATCTTTGGAGCAGGTCTTCACATAAGAGGGTAACACAATAATTACATAAAAAATCATAGATATCTCTAGAATTCATGTTATAAATATAGTAAAAAAAAAAAGTTAAATTGCATCGTTTAATTAATGTTTTGTAAATCTTAATTTGCATGAAATAAAGACTTTTTTATTTAATTAATCCGACTTCAATCCGAAAAAGGAGAAGGTTCTCAATTAGCATGTTTTTTTTTGTATGAATGTTCTGCAGTATATTCGCCAATTGCAGATAGATTAAAAAAAAAAAAAATACATGCCTGCCATGAAAATTTATATGGGACCACCCCTGGTCCCATATAAATTTTATTAACTTTGCTTGAGTCGTTTTTGCATTAGCTTTGATAATAGGTATTTAATTCACTTTGTGTATCGTGATGATGTCCTCATACTTCCTGTTACTATTGTTTACGTAGTGGTATACGAATTGGTGCGGGGTAGGTACCATAACTAAAAGTGAAAAATAAAAACATTTCTACCGACTTCCAAAACAAAAACCACATTACAAAGTGAAAAAAAACCTTAATTTCGGAAGTCAGTAACACAAACCGAAAATAGGTACAGATCCAAACACACCGACTTTTCACTTTGTAGTGTTTTTCTCGGAAGTCAGTTGTTTTTTTTTGAAAATGTTTTTAGTGACTTAATTGTGTTTCTTTTGGAAAGTCGGTTGTTTAATAATGAATACTCTTCAACCTAGAACATAGTAACGCTTCTGTAGTATTAAGCAATGTGTACTTCCCCGGACGAGCCACTTCATAAATAGCTCCTTTATTTTCCACCCGTCATATTACGACCAATGAAAGTCGGTACAGGTAGCTAGAAGATTATAAAAGGTTAATGTACAGAAAATGTTTATAGATACCCTATAAACGAGCAAGTTAACGTTAACACAAGTAATTGACCCAGTTATCTGGATCGTTACGTTTTTTCCATGCAAACTCATCCGGAATTTTTCCGCATCTAATTATTATTGTGGTAAAAACAATGTAGTACTAACGTAGGTTGGTGTTGAAAAAGATTGCGTCATTTCATGTTTGATTTGATTTTTTGAGGTTATGTTTTTGTATTTTGTTTTCTAGAGAGAGCTAGACGGAAAAAAGTGTAACATTCAAAACTTCACAAAAGTTTTAGTATAGTATGTTTATTTTTTTTCAGTATACGACTAAACGCCGACAGACACTACGCCGACAGACAGAACACCGACAAGACTTTACTTCGACGGGACTCTTCGCCGACGGGACTCTTCGCCGACAGGACTCTTCACCGACAGAGCTCATTAGGTAGGTAATAGGTTAGGTTAGGTTAGAATTGCGACCAACCGCGCGCGAGCCAAGCGAGCGCTACTTCCATGTTAGTGGCAGTTACTTGACTATTTATTAATAGCGCAAAGATGAGCCGTGTCGGTGAAGAGTCCTGTTGGCGAAGTGTCCTGTCGACGAAGAGTCCCGTCGAAGTAAAGTCTTGTGTCAGTGAATGCGTTAATACATAATATAATCGAAAGGCCCTTCGCTTCGCGGATGCAAAATATTACTGTGTTACGCAACTACACCGCCGATTAGAAAATGGGCGAGGTAGTTGCGTAACACAATAAAAGTAAGGATCGCTTTTATTTTGACAGTTCAACAACATGCATTGCCATATTTACGTTGCTGGGCAGACCATTTTTTCAAACATATGAAGCAATGAATTAGCAATATCCTTTGCAATGAATGCTGGTGTCCCGTGACACCTCTCGACTTTTTCCATCACCAAACACCTACACACAGAAGCTGCTCAAGGTTACGAAGACTTTGAAATACACCACAATGTCCTAATAGTGTTTGCAAAGATACAAAAATATGGATATAAAACGTAGAGAAATAAAACATGTTTTGGTTTACAAGATCCGATATAATATCCCTAAGGACTGTCTGAAAGAAATGGGTTACCACCTACAAAATAGATCGAGGTATTGGAAGTTTTTCTAGATAATGTAATACATAGTCAATATTCTTTGAACACTGTTTGTTACATAGGTCTATTATGTTTGACCTAGAAACTCTGAAGGACGGGTATATTTTGAAATGGTTACTTCTTCGGACCCTTTCGGTTTCTTATTATCTTGTATTACACATACACGTGTACGTATTCTGTATGTTAATCTAGGTTATTAACTATGTGCCGAATTTCATCCAAATCCGATCAGCTGTTTTGGTGTGATTCAGTAACAAACATGCAAATATCTAAATATCCAAACATACAAACTTTCACATTTATAATATTAAGTAGAATAAGACTATTTATAAAGTAGGTATTAGAAACAGTTAGCAAAAAAACTTAGTTACTACTAAAAATAAAATAGAATGGGTTGAGTGTAATCACAAGTACACGCATTTGTTTTCAAATAATATTGAATAATTTGCCTTTTTTACGAAGTTCGGAAAAGTATATCTGGAATCAAAAATCTGAAGTCGGAATAAAATAATAATCCAGAGAGCAAGCGTGTTGATCGATGCCCGTATATTTACGAATGAGAATAAATGTGAACAGAAGGACTTTTCTTGTTAAGAAAGTGACTGGCTGAACATAAAAGGATGCACCTGACACAACTGCGATCTAATCTCTATATCTTATCCGAAATTGGTGTTCCAAATTCAAATATCAAACACACGACTTCAATTGCCAAAGTCAGCCCATTAATTATTCAGCCCCTTAATGCTTTGCTAATACTCGAACTGTAAAAGCGAAACACGGCTTATCCACTATTTTACCCCACTTTAGGAGTGCCAAAAAGAATAAAATGGTGATACGACGAAACAGGTAGGCTTAGAAGGTTCGATTAATACTTATCTGGACTAACTTTAATGCCTGTAATGATCCCACCGCTCTGGGACATAGACCTCCTCTCAGTGAAAGGGAGGCGACCTACTATCCACCACGCGGGCCCAGTGCGGGTTAATAGATGTCACATGTCTTCAAATTTTCGGTTTTAGGACTTGCCTGTTTCCTTACGATATTTTCCTGCAGTGTTTTGAGAGCATTAGTGTGCAATAATTTGCACGAGTAAAGCACCTCTCTGGATTCGAACTAACGACTTAACACTTTTAAGTCGCGGCCTTTACCCACACCACTGCTCTCGTGTACCAGCATCAAAATCTGTTTAGCCTTTAAGGCGTGATAAGGTTACAGACAGTCAGGTAACCCTGTCTGTCTGTTACCTTATCTTTCGCGTTAAAGTAATAAGGATTAAAATGTCGCCACATATAATTTAAATAACAGCGGAACTTGCAAAGGAGTGGGGGCAGCCGGTTCAGTGCAGTTTTTCATTTATATGCCATTTCATTTTTCATATTCCAGCATTATCATGAATATACCTGACCAGGATCTTCTAGGCTGTTCCTAAACCTCCACTGATAAACGCGTATCTAAATTTCAAATCATTAAATATCATCATCTGCCGATCTTATTAACTACTAGGCTAGATTGTAATGTGAATAAACTACATATCATCTATTGTGATATTTTATAAAGGAGAAAAAAAATTAAAAATCTGCCGAGCTTTTTCCCAACTCTGTTGGGATTGGCTTCCAGTCGAACAGAATGCAGCTGAATCCCAGTATTTTACATGAAGCGACTGCCTAACTGCCTCCATAACCCAGTTACTGGGTATTACGATACCCTTTGGTAAGACTGGTTGTCAGATTTTCGGCTTTCTGACCCATAACGACTGCCAAAGAACTACAAATGACAGCCGGGACCAAAGGCTTAACGTGCTTTCAGTGGCACGGAAGGGTCTCGTTACGTAAAGATGGTCCCCATCCACAGACCAACCGCAGCAAACGTAGCTTAAACTGATAAATCCATCCGTGCAGCTCTTATTACTTAATCACGAGCACCTTCTCATTCTTAATAAATTATATATACTTCATTTAACACCCGTGCAAAGAGGATTATAATCACCATATTTATTGATTTGGTGACTGCAGTCAGTTTTACCAAAAGACTGAGTCCACTAACCCTTCTGCACCTTCCTGCGTTACCCCGAAACGGTGAAAGCGTGTTCGGTTCCGTGTTATCCATTCATGAATTGCTTAGCCTATCTAGTACTAATGGACTCGCCGTTTTACCAGTAGTGTCCTCTATGTGCTTCTGAGGAATTGAGTTCTTTGCATTCACTTTATTAAGTGGGATAAGCGGTGAATATGACTTGCCGTCCTACTTTTTTATTTCGTGTTACATGTGTTTTGTAATGCTATTTTTTTCGTAGTTTCCAAATGGTACAGTTTACTGTCAATTTTGTTTTTTGATATATTAAAAACGCGTTCATGAATAGCGTTATAAAAAGCATTGTGCTAATAATAAAAATGCTAAATTTTTAAATGTTTTTTATAAGGTTATTTTATAAAAATATTTAAAAATGTATTGAAATATGTAGTTAGATTGAATAAACGAAATAAAAATGCTAATAATAAATAATAATCACTCAAGATTTAATTATCAATTCTAAGTTTCGGTTGGATCACTTTGTAAATGAATATCATGATTTCAATAATCAGATATATAATTTGACATCTCTTGAATTCGGCTTGTTTTTTCTCTTCCGTGGGCTTTCCATGTTACATTTATGAATGTTTCAAAGTTTTACCATGCAATTTCCACGTAGCTTGCGCAGAAAATAATTTGTTAATACCGTACCCACTTTATTTCCGCCACCTACCTGCTGGAAAATAAAACCGGCAAAGATACGGTCATATACAAGACCTCTTTGTTGTAAAAATACGTGATGCGGGCTCGGCCAATGAACGGGCTTACTTCCAAGCTAGATACGTTAGGGGTCTCCGAGGCACCCTAAAACTAAAATACTAGAGATAGAAGATCCGACCATGATGTTAGGTAAACAGTATATAACGTCACTCCTAAATTTTCAGGATCTTTCTTATAGTGTAAAGGTCGTACTATTTTTGGTTGTTGGTTTAGAAAATTAAACTGTAGGCGTTTTGTTGACTTGCTTTTATGAAGTGCCCGGTTTGATAAGGCTAAGGCGTTAATTAAAATTATTGGGAATTTAGACTGGCATTATTTTGTAGATTTTGAAATTGGATGTCGATTTACTCTTGAGAGTGGCGTCTATGAGTACGCCACGATAGCGGCGGTAAGTCCCCTCTTTGAGGAGTCGCTTGAGAGGCGGCATGGCGTCCTCACCTTCCGCCTGACGCAGGTGCTCACCGGACACGGTTGTTTCGGGAGGTTCCTGTTTCACATAAGGCGGGAGGAAACGCCCGGGTGTTTCCATTGTGAAGATCGCCCTAAGGACACGGTGGAGCATACGGTGGAGGTCTGCCCGGCTTGGGTGGAGCACCGCCGTGTCCTCGTGGAGGCGATCGGCGGCGGCGATCTCTCGCGTCCGACCCTGGTGCAGGCCATGGTACGGAGCGAGAGTGAATGGTTAGCCGTCACCTCCTTCTGCGAAGCAGTAACGCTCGCGAAGAGGGAGGCGGCGCACGTGAGGGAGAGGCAGTATATGCGCCCTCACGGCCGTAGTCGCCGCGGGAGACGCCCTGGGCGTCGGGAATCCCAGGCTGATTTCCGGCCACCGTAGGCGCGGGCTTGCGGACGGCGAGTAATGGGTAGCTCGCTGTCCGGTAAGGACCAAGCCCGAGTCGACGGCGCGTTGTGTTCCACGCGCGCCTCAAAGAGACGTCAGCACCAACTGGTGGGGTCCGCAAGGGCCGATGCCTGCCAGGGGTGCAGGTTGTTCAAAAGAGATACCGCGGCCCCTGTCACACAGGCAACTGAGGAAACACGGGTGGGTTTTAGTCAGTAAAAGTCTGACACGAAGAGCGGGAGAAGTTATTTGATGATTTCCCACCCAAAAAAAAAAGAGTGGCGTCTACGATACTTAAAATTACTATTTAGTGTTTACATGCAATCTAAATGGTTTTCGATAGTGCTCTATTTCGCTCCATGTTCGATGACGCTAATAAGAAACACTAAATTGAATTTTGCGATTAAAATTTTCGTTTTTATTTATTTTGCGCCAACATCGATGAACACGATCCCTTCCATATAAATATACGAAAACCTGGTACCTCCCGTATCAACATTTTTACCCGGCTTCGCATACCCGGGTAACTACTGGAAAATAAATAGTGCTCGTTCGCGCAGTAATTAGGTTAGACGGATAAATTGGCGCCTCGGGTGTTATGTGCCCCGCTAACGAACGGACCAACTGAATATATACAAGAGGTAATGAGTATGCCCAAGAACCGGGTAACATTGACCTTGCGTTCGAGGGTCCAATCGACTTTTTTGGTCATTACTGCTTGCTTTTATTGGATTAGGTAGGTACTACCTGGGTAATTGTCGCTTAGTGTTATTAGGTCATTACTCGGTTTGCTGTTGGCTGAAGTCGGATTCAAGGTTTAATTTCCTTTTACAACCTATTTAAAAATCTTACAAAATTGTCTGGATATAGATGTTTATGTAAGAATTGAAAATTGTAAGATTTCAAACTTTTTATTTATTTGTTCTGGCCAAAATCGGCTTTGTCAAAAGATATTCTTCCAAAATGTGAGTCAAACAAAGATGAATGCAGTAGCAAAGTCTGCACCCATCTTTTATTAAGTGCAACACACCTACCGGTAACGCCCGGCCGTTGATACTTGGTAGGCGAAACTCGTCAAGCTCCGCGCCGATTTCTGGCAGCGGACATGTTTACGACTTTGCTCACAAAAAAAAGTCCACTCAAGTTTGTATTGCTTCTAGCTACTTATTGTAAACTGGGTTGGGTTTTCGACTTTTCAGGCCATAATATAAATACTTAGAAGTACCTTAATTATAAGTATTTGTATTCATAAACAAATGTTGAAAACAAAGAAGTGGTTGAAATTGTGTTTGCTCCCGTGTTATAAATGATGATTTCTGATCAAATTACAATGTTATTTGCACGAAATTTTGCTTATTTTTTGAATAGACTAGTAATCTAATAACCGTATTTTTTTAGGAATCCTAATTAACATTTTCATAATATTGAAACTCAAACTTCATATGGCGCGGAGGTCCACGACCATTTTGACACTCGGAACATGTAAACAATTTATAAAATACGATAACATATTAAATATACGTAGAATGATGATTAATTATGTTAATAATTAGTTTACATACAATTATATATACCAGGATTCACTAAATTGACTGTGAAACACTCAAAACAATCAAAGTTCACCTAACAATTACTACTTTGACGAACGGTTTGTTTACGTACCATGTTTTGTCGAAAAAAAAATTTTTTATGATGCTATTTGATGCAAATATTATCTTAAACGATGTAATAACTATTTCTAAATGAATATTTACACGCACAAACACTAAGAAAAAACGCCCCGTTGACAAGCGTGTTAGAAACGTTAAATTTTACTTTTTAATTTTTGTGTTCACAGAAAATATTTTTGTCTTTGAATTCGACGAGAATATTTAACTGACAACACAGTTAAATCATTGCAGACGATATAAAACCTTATTTATATTAAGAATAAAGATTAAAACCGCCTGCATCGGGGGTGGTTCCGTTAGGAACCAGGCAGCGGGGCGAAACATAACAACGTCTTGTCCACGGTAAAACGTTGAAACCAAAATGTATTTATATTTTCTAGAAATTACACCAGTTACTTACTTTTAAATGTACTCTATAACTCAACTTACCCCAAGCTCGCGCAAGTCAGGTGCAGTTACCGTCAAATCCACCTGAAGAACTCCAAGAAAAATGCATCAAAGCTATAAAAATCCTCCAAGTCGCGATAGATTTCCCACAAGCGTTCGACTCTGTGAAGCATGGCCCTGCGACACCTAGATAAACATACAGCCGTCTATCATTCCGTTTGTGGCTACCAGCCAAAAAGTATCGCGCACAACCTCGGTCGGCTGCCCAACTTCCCAGTGTTTTTCTGGAAATTTACAATTTCACACACGGTGGAACACAGTAACCTAATAATCTGTGGAGACTTGGGTCTTAGAGATACGATCTTGATTAATTTGTGGAACGTCCACTGTTTGGTCTGAACAGTTAATTAAGACATTTACAACACTATTTTGTAATATGTTTAGGTTTTAAAACGTCAATTACTTAGAAGGCTAACCACCTGCGCTACCAGAGAAGGACATAGTTTTTAAAACTGATTTACGCCCACTCACTAAATTCATGAGAGCTAAACGTATTTAAAACATCGTTCCATTTTCGTCAATCGTTGGAATTTAGCAGAGACGATGAGAGATGTTTTAAATTAATTTAGTGATACATGTTTAGTGATTTATTGGGCGATTGGCCATAGGTTCGTGTAGCACTAACACGATTATTAAAACAGCTTATAGACTAAACGAAAAAAAAACGTGTCGGGTCGGGGTGACCCCCTTCAGGAACAAAATTCCTTACGCATTTTCTTCTACTCCGGATGTAACGCCACTTACTCTATTTTGAAAATATTCGCAGCCACCATCATAGATTTTCATTTTGATCTCAGTATCGGCTTCATCAGCATCAGCACCCTCAAAAACCATGAAAACTATCTCAGTCTCTCTCTATCTTTTTCTATTATTCAGGGTCAAATCAAATAAGCTGGTGAAACTGTGCAGACTAACAAATAATAACTTTTTTTAGCTAATTTGGTTTGACCCTGTATACAACATATAACAAAAAGCCTGTCCGATCCTTAAGAGTATTATTCGGCATCGTACTGCGTACACATACATATTTTCCCCAGTGAAAATAATTAAATTGAAATAAAAAATGGTTAAAGGCAACACTGATCGCTCGACAAAGTTCACGAGTTTACTACCTACGTTTTATGTCAAAGAAGCCGCCTAAGCGAGACGGTTTTAAGGAATCTTTGTGTGTGCCACCAAACAAACGTATAACAAAAGAAACCTACGGCTACGTCATACCCGTAGGTATAAGCTGATATTGTTGGTAGGCATAGTGATTCGGATTTCAAACTTAAATCTGTTTATCAAGAAACAATTAATTAAATTAAACATAGCCCTGATAAGGGTTTTTTTTTAAATATGATGTACTTCTGGCAATGTAGGTAGAGTCTGGCCAACGAAAGCTGTCCAAGAAAAAAGGCGTCAATTTTATAAAATCAAGAGCTGCCAACACTGGCTATACGCTGCTTAAACGGACTTGATATTTTTATTATTCAAGACTAATAAGCGATATTTACACTGCTTCGATTTTCTCAGTAACAGTCACGGAGTCTGGATTTGTTCCCGCAAATAGGGCTAGGCGCGCCCCCTTTTACATGGGACTTGCCATAATATGTATACCACTTAATCAAATATTTATATCAAATCTTTCCTCTTTATAATAGTATACATATATGGCATTTTTTAACTTCTGCGTGCATTGTAGTTCACAGCTCGACTTCCTGGCACGACATTATATCGAAAAGGTAGAACTATAGAAAAAGTTATAACTAAAAGTTTATTTCATAACACAAACATAGGGGCTAGGAATCATAGTCGAAATCGGATTCCAAGAATTCTCCACCTGATAAAATTGAATTAGCTTCGTTGCTTTCTTCGCTGCTACTACTACTGTTCCCAACATGTATTATAAAGGGTTCAAATTCGTTTTCAATAAGACGGTCCCTTATTTTGTACTGCTCTTCAACATGAAGTACGCCGTGATCAGTGTACTTCTTCCAATCATCACCAGTTATGGATAGGAAACATTCTTTTATTAAATTTTGCATTTCAGACCCTGGTATTCCTATATTTTTGCTTGCTACTTTTCTCTTCGCCTGACTCCATACAAGCTCAATCGCATTGAGGTCGCAATGATACGGTGGCAGCAACAAAATTTCGTGATTCAATGTATTTTTTTAGAACTTCTTCTGCTTCGTAGACAACTGCAGGTTTATCTTTCACCAAACACATTAATTCAGATTTGGTATGATATTCTTCAAAATGAATATTATTCTCTTGAACCCATTTTTGGAGATTAGCTTTAGAATCAGACATAGTAGCGGGTTTGTTTACTTGTTTTACATGATAAATTGCATTGTCCATCACAAGTACACTAGGTTTAGTTAGATTAGGTATCAATATTTCTTCAAACCATTTCATGAAGTTGGTAGCATTCATATCATCATGGTAGTCAGCCGATTTGGATTTTGTACTAAATACCAATAATGCACCAAGCACAAACCCTTCTTCCGATCCTGCATGCACAATGATATGTCTTTTTCCTGACGATATGTTAGTAGTGACACCACTTGTTGAAGGTCCTTGCCATGATTTTTTAACTTTATAGTTCTGATGTTCATAATTATGTCTCATCAATGTATACAATTTGTTTACCTTCTAGTCTCTTTTGATATATTGCTCTCAAAAATCTGTGTCTCCATGCCGCAATTTCATATTTTTCTGTAAGTAAAGTCCGTTCGTTTTTATTGTTTTGGAAGTGAAAGCCGTTCTTGTGTAAAAATTTTCTAAGAGTTTCACGACATCCCATGAATCCAATTGCTTCTTTCAGCTCATTGTGCAGGCTTCTCAGTGTTGGAACTTGTTTTTTCACTGCATAAAATGAGTTTATTTTGTTTCATAAAGCCGAAATGTCAAAATTATCCAAATTGGAAACTGTTTCTGCATGTAGACGTTTTTTCCCTGGAGTATTCCACTGTTCTTGATTTTTAGACCCTTCAGTTTTAATTCTTCTTAGAGTTTTCAAACTTACATCTGAAGAGAACAAATCCAACAAATTATGTAACAATATTATAAAATTAACCAGACTGTAAAATCTTTGGATAAGTGCACTCAGTCATGCAATTCAAAAACTATAATAAATAAAATGCAAGGAAAGCATGTTAGTCATTAAACCATGTATAAAACCTTTAAACGTGACTGTTAAGTCTATAATGTGACAATTCATTATTTTCAAGATTCTTCAATTTCTTGACTTTTTTCACAATTTTAAGTTTTGTTTCCTCGTCCTCATTGTTAATACTACCTGAAAAGTAGATACACCGTGAAAACAAACAAACAAACAGGGCAAGCTAAATAAAACCTTTTAAATACTGCGAAATGTATCAAGATGTTTCAATGGAAATTTCAGAAACTAACCTATAAGTGACACGATTGAATCCAATAGTCGTATTTTCTCTGTAGATTTCTGATTCAAATCACTTTTTACGTCTTTATATTCGTCAATCATTGTAAAGAGAAGCTTTCTCGTCGAACTTTTGAATGTTTTCGGCATTATTTTAAACAGAACCAATGAAAATAAGATGCACGATAACACAAGACGACTTAATTACGAAACGTCAATGTGACAATTTTGACAGTGCTAAATTATTGCCATATTAAAAGTTTAGAAATTAATTCGTGGTCAGCTTTCGTTGGCCAGACTCTATCAGTTCATTAAGACATTCACTGTTTATTGTTGCAAACTTCGGCGATCGTGCTACACATGTCTACCTCCAACACTAATAGGTACACATTCAACACCTTTTCTCACACGTGGGGTCCACGGCAAACATATCCCCCACTTGTTCCTTGACAACCACGTTGCGTTCTCGTGGTCTTCCAGCGCGGTCTGCGATTCGTGCCCTTGAACACTGCCTGTGGTTTACATACGGTTATCCAGGCGTTGGAACGCACGCTCCGACAGTACTGTCACACCTGGTCTATTTGCGAAGCGAACCACGTTCTACGCTCAACTGCATAATCACAGTCGGTTATGCCTAAGCACATCAACATAATTATTAAAAATTTCCTGATTGGAATACGACATTCACAAAACGATAGCGGCACGTGATACGTACCCGACGGACGTCCGATCGAAAGCTATCTCCACGACAGACTGGCAAAGTGGCAACAAAACAAGTAGCGCGCCGCCGCGCCGGCCGCGCCGGCGCCGGCCGGTAGGTAGCCAGTCGGCGAGATCAAAGAGGCGGGGACTAGTTGAAAGAGTGCCTACGACCTGGTAGTGTAGGGCGGTATTCTTTGAAATAAAAATAGGTAAAAATAAAAAGATTTTGCCGCCGTGTGGAGTGTTGTCAACTTATGAAAATTTGCCATATTCAGTGTTAAATTTCGCATGGATTATAAAAATAAAAAATCAATTACTTTTGGGTTTTATGAGTTAAATTTTTATAGCAATTTTTTCTAGTACGTATGTTGAACCAGGAGTACGCCTTTACTGAATCGGACAGGGTTTGTGTTACATATTGTATAAAAGAAATCGCATGGACGAAGTATAACGCTTTTTTGTTACGTGCCGATTTCTACAATTTTACTACTACCACAAGCTGCGTTAAAGAACTTCGTTCCGAAAAAATCTCTAAGGATGATAATACCGACAAGCAGTAAGTCTAGACTTGTAATGCTGATCTGCCACTAACTGAAACTAAAGTCAATAAACCATCTCAATTCTAACCTTATCTTAAGTTTTAGATAGCTCCATCCATTAAGACCTAAGGCAAACTTACTTTTGTCTACGTAAACACATAAAATATCGGTCTTGTCAATCTTGCAGAGTTTTTGATTGAATCTACAGGCGTTTTAAATTTGTATGCAAATTACGATTTCATTAAAGCAAATTGAACAATTCTGTTTTTTGGAAGCGTCGACACAATCGATAGTGTATTGGCTGTTAGTGGTATTATAATGTGGTCGTAGTCGCGTTGGTTGTGTGTGGTTTGCGTTTACGTTTAAGTTTTGTTTTTCTATCAAACATAATGTTATTGGTATGGTTGTGAGGTTAACGAACTTTGTGTTATGTTTTGCATGGCTTATAATATTAAGTATAGTATTCTTGATAGTTGTGTTTAGTCAGCTTTGTTGACGTAAACATTTTGGGTATTATGAGTAGTAAATGTTGTAGGTATTTTGGGCAGTATCTTAATACGAAATTGTTCTTATAACTACAACAATGAAATGGTTAAATGGTTGATTAAATAAAAATATTTTAAACGCGGTTAAAAAAGATACAAATTAATCTATATACTAAAATTTAGCATGATGACAACCCTGTGTCAGCTCACCGAGCTCAGTCTCTATTATTTTCTTATCTTGAAGTACTACTTCTTGAGGGAGCGCCATGATAGCTCGCGACATTCAAATTTTCTAACATTTTTGCAATTTGCAATGTCAGGCTGTATGTAGAAATATATATGACTCGCGACCGTAAGACGTATGTCATTACAGAATTATAATCATTAAAATAATCAATTCAACACTCTAAGTTTATTTAATGACGTGTTAATGAAAAGGGTGCGAATTGCTGTTTTTAATGATTTATCATTCCATAAAGCTATATTTGTTATGGTCGGGAATCATATTTAAATCAATATACGACCTGATACTGACCAACAATTAGCTAAAAAATTATAATGTTATAATTTTGCAAGCTATTGGCGCATCCACCACAAGTCATTAGTAGGTATCCCATCAACTTATAAAAAAGTCGCGGAGGTTGCATAGAAACATCATGTATGCTAAAGGTCTTATTCATAAAAAAATATCGAACATCTAAACAGTTCCTAAAGTCTGGTTTATAAAAAGTGTTATTCATAAACGCATTTTAGCACTAAACCGTTCTATAAACCTAGTATAAAGTTATAAACGCCAGAACCCTATTACAACAGTGTTTTAAGGAAAAAATGGCCGACCTTCAAGCAGCTGATTTCAAAGAAAATAACATATTTTGACCATTTGTCGTACAAATATTGTGTGCCAACAACTGTCAATTTTCAAGCAATCAGTCTGTTGACAGTTACAATTTCAAATTATTTGTCAAATTCAAATAACAATGACGTCACCGCGTCAGAAGTGTCGAAACTGTATACAAATAAGTAATTAGTCGGTGTGTAAGCAGACATTCTCGTTATACGATTCGATGTGTTGGTCAATTTGTTGGATGACTTCATTAAAATGGCAAAACATTTTGATTTATAGACGACATATTAGATAAAGAACTTTTATGAATACAATATTTTATCAAACGTTCTATAGGCTTATCGAGCTGTTTAACTAATGAATGTCATAAACCTTCGTTAAGCTTTTTTTATGAAAAAGACCGTAAGTCTCTACAGTACCTGCTTCTATTGCGTTCACAATTCTTAACCTCATATCTGTGCATCTCATTCGTCCAACGAACACCTATGTGTCAGCCCATTTTATACTTATCCCAACGCACTACGCTGAAATTACCCCTTGCGATGGAAACGACGATCATTCCCGAGTAATCTCATCACTCCACTTGTAATCCTATTTTCGTTGCGTTACCCGGGTAATCCTTTGAACTGGTGACACTATGCATACCCGGATCATGAAGATCCAACTGATGGATTGATCCAGTTGTGACAATTTTGATGCAGTAAAAAATGAGGGGTGTTTAAAATATTTTACAGGTTTAAGGGGATAGTCTATGTAAAGCACAATAAATACATTTCAGTTTTGTGTGTGGGTTGGTAACGCACTAATGATGTCTTTGACATTACAAATGGCAGCGGTGATCGCTTATCATCAGCACCCACAGCATAACTACTTCTATCTCTTCTCTACGTAATATATACAAGACAAGTTTTGAATCAGTGCTCAAACTGTAACCATGAATTCAGCATATCATTCTAGACCCACCAGCGCAGAAATGTTTCGTCAGTTACACAAAAAAAAAATCTGCTGTTTCATAGAAAAGTGCAATACCTACGCGGGCAAAATGTATGTAACAGCAGACTTTTTTTTTGGATACCGACGAAAAAAATCTGTGCTGGGGGTTCCAGAATGGTATGCTGAATTCATGGTTACAGTTTGTGCACTGATTAAAAACTTATCCTGTACATATAATTATGTCTTTCCAAAATGGTCTTCATCTTTTCCTCATTTGCGAAAAACGACCGTGAGCTATAGAAAAACCTGGAGGAGGCCTAAGCTAATGAGCAAAGCAATCTGGAGATGACGGATGTGCCAGCCTTTAAATTAAGTAAATTGTGGAACTAGTTTTGGTTAAGGTTTCTAATACTATGGCCATTTGAAATTGATACAAAGTGGCATTTCTTTGGTAAATTTTTGACATCGCGCCGTAGAAATCTTTCTACAATGTTATTTTATCTTTTGCTTCTTCTGTTTCTACGGTGGCCATGGTAAACGCGTGCAGGCAGGCTATTATGCTTGATTGCAACCCCAGGACACATAAACATTTGTATGCCAATATTGGCAAAACATAGCGCACTACCTTATTTTTAAGATCTTTTTAAGAAATTACCTATGTTTTACAAATAAAGCTATTCTATTCTTACTTCAAGTAAATGAAGACTACAAGATTTTGAGACAATTTTCCTCAGTAAAACACGGTTTTGAACTAAGTGAAAACAGCTAATCTAATAATATGACATCATATTCCAGAAGTTACGACAAGTTAAACCAAATTTATGTTTGAAAGACTTTAACATTTAGTGACGAATTTTACTATGATTACTTATTTAATTATTTAAGGCATACGCCTATGTTTTGATTCAGTTTTGGTTTTCTATTGAAATAAAAAGATATCATTACCTAAATGCTATGTTGGAACTTTATCCTTTCAACCAATTCCTGAAAATCCTGTAAAAAGGTATTTTCAGCAATTTGTTGGAATTATACTAACTAGTAGTTCCACTAGTAGCCCAGTGGTCAAAATTTGACCATAATTCATTTAAAACTTAATATATTAGCTTTCTGCACTCCTTCTCCACATAAACTTACTGTAGGTACTTAAACTACGCCACATTTCATATCTACTCCTACGTTCGCTTAATTTTCGAAAAAAGGGGTACCACTGTTATTTATTATTGAATAGATTTTAAATTCATTGAAACTGTTGTTTATGCAATCTCAGAAATGGAGCTGCAATTAAAGATGGCTACTAATCAATAAAAGTAGCGACTGCCGACACATCTAAAAAAAAACAAATTTCCTACGCGTCCTTTTCAGAACCTCCTCCTTTTTTGTAGGGTGAAAAGTAGAAGGGATCTATTCAAATTAGTCCCTAAAAGGGTTAGATAAGAGGGCCTCGATTGAGAGAATTCCGAAAGAAGTGAAAACAGAATTACAGGTAGGATATATCCAAATACTATCTCAAATAGACTTTTATTTAGAACTGGCTTCGTCCGCGTGTTTTGACATTTATAAATACTAGCTTTGCCAGCGGCTTCGCCCGCGTGGTACTTATCCCACTGTAACGTTCTACCGGGATAGAAAGTATTATAATGTGTTAATCTAGGCTATTAACTATCTATGTGACAAATGTTATCCAAATCCGATCAGCCTTTGTTACGTGATTGAGTACTTACACAAACATCTAAACATACAAACTGCCACATTTATAATATTACTAGGATTACTAGGATAGGATAAGCAGGAAGTAGGACTAGCTTGGTCCGCGTGTTTTGAAATAAAACATGTCATACTCGTAAGGCACTAGGCAATAGCGTTAGTTTCTACCAGTGTAGAATTTTAAAAGCTTTTATTTTTGTAATCAGAACAGTATCTACTTCCAGAGATTACATACATGCCTTGCAATGCGATTACATACAATGCGACGCTTTAGTATTTGGTTTTTTGGCCTCACTTTGGTGTTCCTCGCGGTCTATCTGCCTTTGTTTTATAATCTGAACCTTTTACAAACATAATTAAATACAAAAAAAAATACGCAACGTCCAATTCTGTATAGCAACCATGACTATGTGTTTTATAAAATATCTCAACAGGTGGCGACAAGTTTGAAATCTACACGCTAAGATCATAAATAATCCCCGAGGCTATCATTTGCTCATTCATTATCATTTTTTATCAACCATCTGACGGATAGTATAAACAAAATAATAGTCATGTTTTTATTATTCAAGTCTCAACAAGTTTCGACACGATGTTTTGCTTTACTAGAGCTCATTGAGATTACGCGCTTACACAATAATATACTTATCAATACTGTTAATGGTGTAAACAATACCCACTTATAAACTTACACAGTCATTATGATTTTAATTTTTAATTAGTTGTATTGTATGTTAGTTAATATTGTGCAATTTGGGCGATACTTTTGAGACAAATAGAGGACAAGACTTATACGATGATAAAGATTGATCAATATTTCTCTCGATACTACCATGGGTCCAAATTCGAGATTTTTAATGGACTTAGGTAACAAGTATACTTTTAAAGATCTTCCTACCCTAAATAAAGATAAAAACAGTGTTTCAAAATCTATTTATTAGGTGTTTTAACAGTAATTCTTGGTGTAATTTATTTTGTTATCTTGTCGTCATACCTAGGTAGTGGTACATACTTTGTTGTTTTTAGCACAATCCTCTTTTATGATCTAGATCACTACTAGATCTTATAAGCTATCTACACCAATGGAGTATAGGTATTAAGGTTATTACCATACTCCATAGGTTCAGGTAGTTAAATAAACAAAAAAAAGCACGTGACTCATAGATGCCAAACCTTTCATTTCAAATGTTAATTAGGTCACCGGCGCGCGGAGTAAGCAATGTAAATTCGCGCCGAGGTGTCGGTTGCCCAGACACATCGGTCACGAGTTTTACGTCAGCAGTTTTGTCGCCGGCGCCTGTTGCTGAGTCTGCGTGTTGCGCCGTAAGCGTGCCGCGTAGCCCCGCTACCGTCCCCGCAGCTCCTCCCCGTAGCGCAGCCCGACCGATGCCACCAGCGGACCCGTTGGTCAATGTGAGCACTCCCACTGCTCTCCCCGCAAAGCCCGTGGCTATAAAGAAAACAAACTGGGCTGATGATGACGGCTTTGTGACGGTGCAAAGGAGGAAGCGCCGACAGAGTAGCTGTAAGAACCGCTGTGGCAAGGCTCCTACGGAGCCCAACGAAAAACTGCGTGCTGCGAAGCCGAATACCCCAGTGTATATTTCCCGTCTCCACTACACCACCGACACGGAAGACATCGTGAAGTACGTGCGCCAAAGACTGAATTACGCGCCGAGAGTGCAGCTGATGGAGTCGCATCGCAACGTCAACTTTAAGGCGTTTGTGGTGCGCGTACTAACATGCTACCTGCATCTGGTGATGAAAGCAAGGTTTTGGCCACAGGATGTGGGATCCCGCCGCTTTCACGGACAAGTGCCACCGGAACGTACAAAGACTTAGTGCAAAGAAGTGATAGGTACTAACATAATTTTAAGTTTTATTTACTAATACAAATTGTGATTATACTAATATGTATATTTAGGTTAAGGTATTTATCTATGGGTCATTGTAACCTGAAAATAAATGGTTTATTATTATTATTTATTAAACGTAATAACTGCTACTTCAGTTGCCATACTACATCACAGTTGTACCTACTTTTCATTTCAGCAATTCGTTGTATTTTGTAAAAGGTTTAGGGAACCTGTCATTTTGGGCTCATAATAATAGGCAGAGTACAAAGATTAATCATCAACATATCAGCCGAAAGACGTCCACTGCTGGACATAAGCCTCCCCCAAATGGGGGGATTTGTCATAATCGCCACGCTTGGCAGGCGGGTTGGCGATCGCAGTATGTTGGTAAAATGCATAGAGATTGCTGCTGCGCATTCTCTAGTATTTCCCTTAGTCGCCTCCTACGACACCCACGGCCCACCCCTTTCTAGGGGGTGATGCTATTCTTTTAGTCCGACACCACACTGTAGGAAATATTATATTATTATAATTAATTAACAAAAAAATTGTGCTCAAGTAGTTACATCTAGGCAGAGTAGTTTATGAATAAATTATAAAGTTTAAGATTTATTAATAAAAGAGTAAACTATCGTATATATCGAAATCAAATTTGATTTTGTTACACCGTATTTTTAAACAAGAAACTGTCAACCATAAAAAAAACCCTTTTTACGATTTGCTTACCTTTATTTAACTACCTAAACCTATGGAGTATAGAAAGAAAAAAAGAAAGAAAGAAAAGAAAACGTATTTATTAGACTCGCACAGGAATAAAAGAAACTTAACTACACAATATGCTTAACAAAAAAAAATTAAAATTAAAATATTATAAAAAATAAAAAAACAAAAAACAAAATACTATACGAGGCCAAAAGGCCCCTATCTCAGCATGATACTGCGACATTTAAAGGTGTCGCAGCGCTGGTATTCTGATAGGGCCCACTTTGATGTCACGGACAGATACAGGAATAAAATAATAAATAAAAATGAGATAATTATGTGTAAAATACCTAAAAAAATATGTACGTAAAAAGTTTGTTTTTTGTAATCCGCGTGTGTGCACCGCACGTAACATCTATTATTTGTCTATGCCTTTAGTGTCTTTGACACTATGGCATCGCTGTGACAAGCAATGAGACTAGGGTTGCCATCCGTCCGGGTTTCCCCGGATTTGTCCTAGTTTAGAAGGTATCCGGGGAGCGTCCGGGCGGGGAGACTGGGGGCGAGACTGGTCTATTTTAGTTACTTTCATAGCATCATGTCTTACGGTATTTTGCTATGGGGACGTGCTGCGGATATTGAGTCGATCTTCATTCTGCAAAAGAGGGCTGTCAGGGCCATCTACAACCTACGCAGACGCGAATCTCTTAGGGAACTGTTCAAAACAATTAACATCATGACGGTACCTTGTCAATATATCTTTGAAAACATTATGTACGTTCGTAAAAATCTACATCTGTTTAGTAAGATAAGTGACAGGCACAATTTTAATACTAGAAATAGGAACAAATTAGATCAACCACATTTCAGATTGTCTAAAGTACACACTTCTTTTATGGGGTACTGTGTAAAATGTTATAATAAAATACCAGCCGATATTCTTGAACTAAATGAAAAGAAATTTAAATTATGCATTAAACGCACACTATGTAGACAAGCATATTATAAGTTAGATGATTACATTGTTGATAAAAATGCTTGGCTTAATGCTGGTCCGACTCCACAGGCACCTGGGCTTGCTATTTAAAATTTTCATATTTGGAAGAGATGCTTCCCATTTTTGTGTTCTGACATTATGAACATTTCTGTTCCTATTATTTTTATTTTCTGACATTACGAATAAGTTTTTGTTTTGACTGAATTAAGTATTATTTATAAAAAATTCAAAAGATATTAAATATTTTTCTTTCTTTTTGGAAATCAAATTTGATTAATTTCTCAAATACATTGCAAACTTTTTTTTTGTATAATTTAGAAGCATTTTGTTTAAACTTTGTAAATGTGAGTACCATGCATCCGTATAATAATTATATTGTTTTGATGTACGTTGACTTGAAAAAGCGTGGCAGTTGAGAGTATGTCATGCTCACTTAAATGTCTCGCTGATGGTGGCGCGTGTGTTGGATCATTCGGTTCCCTACAAAATGGTTGAGCTGGATGGTGCTGATCCACGCGTCAAGTTCGTGAACGGGCGCCGTCGGTTGAGACTGGTCATCTCCTAACTTCCATGGCTAATTTTAAATTTTATATTTAGAATTGTTTTTTTTTTACATTGTCTCACATATAGAAGCAACAAGAATAATGTTCCCAAGTTTTTGTAATACATAACATGATTAAAAAGAGTGTCCATGGAGTTTCTTGCCCGTTCTTCTCCATAGAGATCTACGTTTTGGAATGGGCAACTAGCTTCAACTTTCCAACTGGTCGACTTTTTGACAATTCAAAAGTGCCTGTAAATGGTTTAATTGAAATAAATGCTTTGAGTTTGAGTTTGAGTTTTTGAGTTTTTCATTTGTAGTCCGGGTTTTAAAATGTAAAGTCTTGGGTCGCTAGCGACACATGCACTGTTCCCAAACGCTGCGATCAACCGACGAACCGACTCGCTAAATTCACAGTCCGCCCGCCCCACCGTCGCAGTTGCCACCGTCCGCACTCCGACCGCAGTGACACTGGCAGTGAGTCGCAGGATGGTTAAAGTTATGTTTTTTTTTATTACGTAAAATAAATTTTGCTGCTGATTAAAACTTTAAGGTGATATAAATGAATATAGTTTTTGGTTATTTTATGTTTAAAAAAAAAAATTAACTTAGTAAGTCTAAACTTTAATTCAATTTTTGTTAGGTTTAATATTTTAATAAGGTTTTGTTTTCATAACAGAGTATATTAATAATTTGTGTTTTGATTATTAAAACAATTTATTCTGTTTTGTTAGGTACCTACATTTAAAATGATGATAAAAGATTACTAAATTTAATTAAGGTCTGAAAATAAATAAAAACGTGATTTATGACATTTTCAACTGTTTTTATTACACTGACTGTTTAAAAAAACCTGTTGACATGTCCGGGTTCTGGGCTCTAAAATCCGGGGTTTTCACGCGTCTTATCCTGGTTGCCAAATTTTAGATATGGCAACCCTAAATGAGACGCAGGCGCCGACCACAGCAGAGTACTTTAAATGGCGCCGACTTACGGCAAAAGAAAAAAGAAAATCACATCGAATTTATATTGTTACGGCCGTCATGTACCTAATACAGACAATTTACGGTAATTAGAGAAAAAAGATAACTAAGGTTTTGAAAGGTGTGAGAATTCCGATTTACAAAAAATGACAAACAACGAACAAAAAAACAAAGAAGAAAGAAATAAATAAAAACAAAGTGCAAAACCAATGCAGCTATGCCTTTACAATCGCTGCCAAACCACGTAGGGTAGGTTAGGTTACGTATAGGTAGGTTTTGAAAAGATGGTCTATTTAAAAATTCACTTTTTAATGTTCAGAATTGGACTGCGATAGGCTGAGTTGATTAATTAAAATGAGCGCAGGTTAAAAATTGGTACAGATGGAAAATAAAAAAAATACCTGCTCCTAACTATATGTTATAACATTGAGTGAAGTAAGGACTGTTCCAAATAATTTGAGTGAAGTAAGGACTGTACCAAATAATTTGTTAATAAACTGCACCCTAATTGCGTAACACACTACTACCAATCAAAATCTCACCATGCATGCATACCAATCGTTTAGAAGGATATTGCTAATTCATTGCTTCATATGTTCGTTAAATTTGTCTGCTCAGCAACGTAAATAAATAACGCAATTAATGTTGTTGTACTGCCAAAATGAAAGCCGTTACTACTGTTAGTGTGCTATGTAATATCCCAGCTGGGGTCCGTTTCATGTAATGTAAGCTTTCTTTCCTAAGTAAAATGCGTATTGTCTAATGCTGTTTTACGAGTATAGTAAATTTATGTTTTCCTTAAAAATGAATAAATAAGTAACTACGGTTCAGTTGCATCATCTAGGTACGTTTAAGTAATAAAAAACCGTTGCTTTACTCGTCATGTCAAACTGAGGTTATAGATTATTATCTACGTGAGCCTTGTAACTTCCTGCCTGAATTTTAGATGTTTATTTCGACTGAATTAGAGGTGATGAACACTTTTTGAAAACACTAATAGCAGAGACTGGCCGCACAGCTGCTGGACTAAAGTACAACTTAGTTGGCTACATCTGTCGCATATTGGACCAGCAATACGCGAAAACCGCAACTCAGTGGATCCAAAATAGCAGGAAACGACTACGCGGCAGGCCCAGAAAGAGATGGCAGGATGAGCTGGACTCCTTATTAAAAGTTTGGCTCACAATTAAATCGCAGTAGATCGGGAAAAGTGTAAAGAGGAAAGGGAGGACTTCGCCTTGCAGTGGGACAATACAGGTTTATGATAATCTATAATAAATAATAACACTGTGTATTACCTACATACATTTTATTGCAAAACTTATACTTTTTGCCATATTATAACATTTTGTGGACTGGCCATTTCTGTCGAAGGGCCGATCGATGGCCATATGAGAAGGTAAGTCCTTGAGTGAAGACCGCGATTTGGCACTCCACATAGTTGGATTTATGTTATCGGATGATTACTGAAAACCGTTAATTTTTAATCTATCTCGCGAGATTATAAACTTTTGACAAACTGTGAATTGTGCCAATCTGCTCTTACAATAATATAATGTAGTAATTTTCAATAGTATAACGTATCTCTGTGATACCGCCAAATTGCGAACGAACCTGTACTTAACAACAGGGTTCATAATCTGTCCGATTTCATCACCCGTAAAATTGTAAAGCGTACCTGGGGGCCTACTCTCTAAGCACGAAATCCGTAATCTCGGTCGAAGTTACGGGCGTTTCCTACTCCGTATCACTTACGGACCTATGATTAGTTTGGGGCCCAAACTAAGAATGAATTACTACACGATTTGACAGTTGTCCCTTCTCTCCATATAGTTTTACCCGTCCAAAAAAGTTAGTTAATCAGCTGTAGGAGTCATTTCGAAGTTTTTTTTTTTTTCAGTATGGGAAATCATCAAATAACTTCTACCGCTCTGGGTGGAGCAGGAGGGCGTGTCAGACTTTTACTGACTAAAACCCACCCGTGTTCCCTCAGCTGCCTGTGTGCCAGGGGCGACGGTATCTCTTTCGAACAACCCGCACCCCTGGCAGGCATCGGCCCTTGCGGACCCCACCAGTTCGAACTATTTTCGGACGGGTCCGTCTTTTCGTCGACGTAATCAGAGAGTAGCCCCCCAGATTTGTCGGTCTTGCAACTAAGCCAAGGCACCCCGGTCAAAAGGGTTAGGTTAGTTTTAGCGCAAGGTGCGGTCGCATACAAGTTTGATACTAGTTCACAATTTGTCGGGTTGCCGTGGATATATTAGGCCTGTAAACTAACAAAAAATAAATGCCCTAAATTTTAAATACTTTGTTCCAGTTCAGAATTTTTCGATGGTTTAATCATTAAATGATATCGAAGCTCCTACAAAAATCCGTAGAGCAGTGTTTACGTAACGCGTGATAGATGTTTATTTATGTAAGTGGATCTTTTAAGACACTTTTACACGTCCAATATTTTGTTGGTCAATATTTGAAAACTACATGGTGCCGGCATTTCCTAGCAGACTGATCCCAAGAATATACCGAAGAGTATATATATACCGAATCAAACAGTCAAACTCAGAGGTTATGGTTCTCTTTTAATTTTAGTGTGTGTCTAACAATGCAATGCCATGTCTGGAAGGGCCTTTTGAAGAGACACACATATATCACTCATCAGGCAGCTTTGAGCTGACCTGTCCCTGATCATCGTGTAGCTCCATCCTATTCTAGATAGCTGTACGACCCGTCACAAGACGCTACCAATTCTGCAGGACATTTGCGTAGCAATATACAAAATACCTAACCGCAGACGGTTATAAAGTCATGTATTCATGCAATAATAATAAGGATAACTCGTGTTTACTATAATTTTGCATGAATGGTTTGTCCACATTACAAATAATGTATGTAAATAGTTTTGTTTTATTACGGGGATAACAAGTGTTTCATATCTTGAACTACCGCGTAAAGGAGATCATAGATGATAATGATACTTAGTGTACAGCACTACAAGATATTTGGTATACCGTAGCTAACTTTCAACTGTAGCGGCATACGACACCACATGCGGACTACGCATGGAAAAGATGACGTCACGTAAAACTTGTATCGCGCAAGCAAAGTTATCCGCGCGAATAGAATAATGTACATAACATCCCGACTTCAAGGGCAAGGGCAGGGATCGACATCCGTATACTTTTCTATGTGAGGATGAAGAACTTTTCACCTTTTTCCTCATACAACCTATCAAGCTGCTGTGTACCGAACGGCATGCTAGCGCACGACGGTCAATGCAACATTTGTAATGGTAAATTTGTTTGATAAGTGGCGGTGACCTCCTATCATCGTGGCCATCTGCCTCAGTTTACCATCCAATAACATATAAAACAATTGCCTTTCAACATACACGTAGTATAGACTCGTAAGTTGTTGACATATCTGTGGTTTATGTTTATTTTGATTTTTTTAAGAAGGCGGCCATGAATAAAATCTGAAGAGGAGCTACATAAAAAATGCGAAAAGTATAGTTTATTAACAAACATAATAATATACAAAATAGAAAATACCCATTATAGAGTACGGAGTACCTACCATCTAAATCTTAACTTTAATCAAAAAACCCACATCAAAAATGGTGCTGTCAAAATACCCATTATAGAGTACGGAGTACCTACCATCTAAATCTTAACTTTAATCAAAAAACCCACATCAAAAATGGTGCTGTCAAAATTAAGATAGAAGAAGACATATCCAGCAGAATATCAGCGTCAGGTATATTTGCCTGACACATGCTGAGCTGTACTCCCAATTGGTGCAACCTTGAGACGCACACCGCACCTTGTAATATCAGCGTCAGGTATATTTGCCTGACACATGCTGAGCTGTACTCCCAATTGGTGCAACCTTGAGACGCACATGTAATGGTGTCACTATATTTCAAGCACCTAAGTATATTTTTCTTTTTGTAGATGTATTGGGCACCTTGTTCTTTATTTCATTTTTTTTTTTTTTTAAACGTTGCCTCACATTAGGTATGTACAGTCACCAAAAGAGATAAAAAAATTAAATTTTATTTGCCAAACCTGAAATATATCTGACGACACTGGTTACATATCTCGTTTGGTAAACACAAAAAACACTTCAGAGGTACCTTTGAAGTGTTTTTGCAACATAAATTCATAGATACATACCTACCTAACTCGTTGATTACTGTATAAATCTTGATTTAAAATACCTAATTACCTAAATAGGAATAGATACTTTCAAGTGTTACACAGACAGAAATAACAAAAACAATGGTGTAAACAAAACAACGTTACTTCTCAAAAGGAATTTTTCATAGGTTATTATGAGTTTTGAATTAATTAAATATGTAATTACTTAAATCTAGAGATATTTAAATAGAACATACATCCATAGACAACAAAATATTTTGGTTTTAAAATCACGATCACAAAACAAAACAGTTCAACATAAAAGCTAAAATCGATTATTTGACTAAATCTTTACTGATGACATTAATTTTCCCGCTGCTGGTATACAGGACCTCCTCTAGGAGAGCGGGAGTGGGCCATAATCCACCTCGCAGGCCCAGTGCGTATGCGTGGATATCACGTGTCATCAAACTTTTGGTTCTAGGAAATGCCGGTTTCCTCACGATGTTTTTCTTCTCCGTTTTGAGAGCATTGGTAATGAAATTAAATACAAAAAGTAAAGTGCCTGCCTGCCTGTCTGAGCTCGAATTCACGATCGTAAATTGGGGCCGAAACCACTGGGCCACTGCACGCTGCTCCCTGATAATATTGCTATTAATATGTGTTACAAATATAAAAGTAAGGATGTTTCTGAATTTGTGGGTGTAACCCCACTTTTATGGCTACACTGATTTCGATGAAATGGCACACATAAATTGTGACTTGGGTAAACATATCTGACATTTTTACACCGGCACATACATACTTATTCGAGGATGCGAGTGAAACAGGCTACTAGTAAAGAAAGAAAAAAATAGAAAATAAATAATAGTTTACAAAACGTTTATTTACGGTAAACATGACAAATTACTTAGATGAATTTAGTCCTAAATATCTCTTAACCTCAATTCATAATGTGCAGTAGGGCTTCGCAGACCAAATGGGCTTCGTTCGAAGGTTGGAGTACAGTTCTGTTGTTCACCTAAAGTGAAGCGACGTAACAGACGAGCTAATCCAACTTTCACTTGCAGGCGAGCGAAACGATTACCTGAAAAAGAAATAATAGGGGTTAAAGTATGAAATTGCCGTTGTATAGTAATAGACACTTCGAATTGACATAAAATCTTCATGGTGCGATATTTTTGTGTGAAACTTTTTTCACGTGATACCTATGAGGTATTTCTTTTAAAAAATGTGCAACATTCGATTTTCGACTTTCAATTGTTGGTTTTATTCAGCTTAGACGTAAAGATGGATACTTCGAAAATCCGAGTGATTTTTGAATACGAGTTCAGACGTGGAACTAACGCGGCAGAAACAGCTTGCAATATCAATGTTGCATTTGGAGAGGGGACTACTCATGAACGCACCATGCGTTTTTGGTTTAAACGCTTTCGGAATGGAAACTTCGACTTGAAGAACGAACCACGTGGTAGCCCGCCCACTCAGGTGAATAACGCTGAACTGAAAGAGATGGTAGAAGCCGATCCGAGTCAAACTACTCAGGAATTAGCGGCATGGTTTAACGTTACCCTACCTACAATATTGACTCATTTGTATCAAATCAATAAGATAAAAAAAATGAAAAATGGATGCCTCATGATTTGACTGATCTGCAGAAAGAAATGCGTGTTGAAACTAGTGTTGCCTTGTTGAATCGGTACAGAAATTAAGGAATATTGGATCGAATTGTGACATGTGACGAAAAGTGGATTGTTTACGATAACCGTAATCGAAAAGTGCAATGGCTGACCCCAAGTCAAACGCCGCAACAGTGCCCTAAAGCAAAGCTTACCAATAAAAAGGTAATGGTAAATGTTTGGTGGTCTCTTCATGGTATTATTTACTATAATACTTTTCTCAGGTCTCGTCAGCCAATAACAGCAGATGTTTACTGTGCCGAACTTCGAACAATGATGGTGAAACTTGCAGTGAAACAGCCCCGACTCGTGAACCGATCTTCACCATTATTGCTCCATGATAACGTAAGACCTCACACTGCACGAGAAACCGTTTACCTTTACAGGAGCTGCAGTTAGAAACTATACGTCATCCTCCGTACGCACCAGACCTTGCTCCAACGGAACTACCATTTGTTTCGTGATTTGGACAATTTTCTACGTGATAAAATTTTTTCTTCCCAGGAGGCAGGACAAAATGCTTTCACACAGTTTGTCGAATCTAGATCCTCAGAGTTCTATCGTAAAGGCATAAAACAACTTCCGTTTAGATAGCAGCAATGTATAGATAATGACGGTAAATATTTTGATTAAATAAATATGTTATATGTTTTTAGTATAAATCGGAAATTCCATACTTTAATCCCTAATATAATGAATTATTAGCTAGCGGTATGGTTAGGATAAGGCTAGGCAGAGAGAGAGAGAGCGAGACCGCATAACATGACATCACACCTCTAATCCCCGAAGGGTTTTTTTTTGAGGGTGGGAAATCATCAAATAACTTCTCCCGCTCTGGGTGGAGCAGGAGGGCATGTCAGACTTTTACTAACTAAAACCCACCCGTGTTCCCTCAGTTGCCTGTGTGCCAGGGGCGACGGTATCTCTTTCGAACAACCCGCACCCCTGGCAGGCATTGGCCCTTGCGGACCCCACCAGTTCGGCGCACTACGACACATGGCACGCCGTGACCACCCCAGGAACCAAGTAGCACATGGGCCCCAGACTACCCTGGCACCCCTGGTACCTTTGGTCCCCCTGTGACGGGTCAGCACAGTGGCCCCGCCGCCTACCACTTTTTGGCTCCAGGGGATAGGGAGAGCGGCCAACGCTATACCGACACTCCTCTTCCCCTGCGGCCCCACCGCGTCCGCCATCAAACGGTGGCGGCCCCGTCCACGCCATGGAAGGGAAGCACGCTACTAAGAAGTACCGGCACTCCTCCTCCACCGCAGCCTGTAACCCTCAGCCACGATGCCTCCCAGTCGACATCGCGGCCCGCCTCAGTTGCGGTGCACCTCACCGCAACCTACTTTTTGCCGCTATGTCGTCGGCTTGGAGGCAAAAGCCCTGACGAGAGGCCCCACCTCGGGGTTCCTCTTCGCTTCACCGTGGGAGCAGACCACGGCTACTGAGCCCCCCGCAACGACAATGCGGGAACCCACTGGGGGGGATCCCCGAAGGGTGGTGTCTATAGTAACATCCACATTTTGCCAGTTATGTATACGTCTCATGTCATAGGAGCGACCCTATTGCTATCACACTGGCCAAACCTAGACTGCGGGCTGCTACTGAGAAATAAGAGAGAGATGACGTAAATGAGTAGAGTGTAAAAAAAAACACGAGGATAATATACAGGGTGGAAGGGACATCGACAAATAAACTGTAACCATGAATTATTTTATTTATTTATTTTTTAATTCAGGGAGGTTCAGAATCAGGTACTGAATCCATGGTAGCAGGCTGTGCGTCGATGTCCCTGCCACTCTGTATAGGGTCTATATCATTTTCCACTCCTGCCAAAACAAAAAAAAAAAACGGAGGCACAATAAAGTTGAAACAGCAACTTGTACATGTGAAACATCAATTTATGGCACTATCTCTGACTGTAAATCCCCTGGCGAAGCCAAAAATACTGTTCTAAAATTTGAAAATATTCAGCAAAATGTATCTAATCTCTTAATGAGAATCATGTGATTCACATTATTACTGTTATCTAAACGTCTATACATCTACAGATATACATAAACATTTACAAATAAATAAAATTAAAGTACGGTTTGTAAAGTCAATATAAGAGCTTTTTACTAAATGCCTATAAAAGTTATATACTTTTAGTACGGTTCTTATAACAAAAAAAACATTTAAAAGTCTAACTGTCTGTCTGTATGTTCTGACTTATCTCCAAAACCGATTTCACTATACTGGTTTTGACGGGGCTTTCATTGCCAGATAGCTGAAGTTATAAGGAGTAACATTGACTTCTGGTCCCGGTAGCACATGCCCGTGAGATAATGACCAACATCCACGCAGGCGAAGCCGCGGGCACAAGTAGTCATGAAGAATTGTTGCAAGATGCCAATGACCGTTTTGATATTAAGTAATCAAATCAAACTCCCGGTATAGACGACGATAAAAATATAATCTTGATTAGTTTCAATCTTTAAACACGCCAATGTTTTTGAACAATGTGACTTTTATAGTCATGATTCACACTGTAAAATTAAAGTAATTTAGATAACTTACCAATACAAATACGGTTTCCTTCACCAAAAGGTAAATAAACATAATTATTTATTTTAGAATCGTTTTCAGTTGAAAACCTCTCGGGATCAAATACATCTGGATTAGGGTAATACTTTTCATCTCTATGAAGGGCAAAAACTGGTAACAATATAATATTATCTTTTGCTATCGCAACTCCAGACGGCAGATATGTATCTTTTGTACATAATCTTTGTATGACACCTATTGGGGGATACTTTCTCATTGCTTCGTTCAACACTTTATCCAAGTACTGCATCTTCTCGATATCATTGTATGTGAGTTCTTCAGTACCACCTTCAAAAGCCTTGTCTATTTCTTCATGCAATTTTGTTAAGATTTTTGGATTATTTGACAGTTCCAGTAGACTGTAGTGCATTGTGCTAGCTGAGGTGTCAGCACCAGCAATGAAGAAAAAGAATGCTTGTGCAGCCAGGATCTCATCGGTAGGATCCAATTCATACCCTGTAGTAAAGTCCTGCATCACTCCGTGTTTTTGAAGCTCCAAACAAATGTCTATGAAATCATGCCTTTTTGCAGTCTCGTGTCTTCTGTTTTCTAAAACAGTTTTCACAGCGCCCACAAAAAAATCTTCAAACTCTCCGAAAATTTTAAGTTTTAAGAGCTTATAAAGAGAAGGGAACACATTTGCAATTAAAAGTACGAGATTTTGACTCATTGATGGTTCTAGAGTTTTCCATGCCATGTCTAGGAACGGCGATTCCATAGTATTTTTAGTCTGAGTATCTATGCCGAACACTGCCGCACCTATGGATGATGTAGTATACGTGTATAGAACGTTGAATGGTTTTTGCCGCATATGAAGATTATCTTCCAGAAAATCCACAAAATCTCGGGAGCATTTGTCTAAGATGTAGAACATATTCTTAAGTTTAGAACTCGTGAAAACTGGACTCAGTTTCTGCCTTAAGATCTTCCATCTTTGAAAATCGTTGATGAATAAAATATTATCAGCTAGAAGGTCGTTTGGGTTTGCAATTATACCACGGCTGTGGAAGCTTTGGAAGTCTCCAGCTAGCACTGCTTGGATATCTTCAGGACTCTTCACCATCAGCGTAGGGATTGTTCCCATAGTCATTCCAACATACGGTTCGTCGTACTCATTGTATATAGTTTTCACAATTTCTGGCATCGACTGTTTACCGAGCACAAACTTTATCATTATGTCACTGATTTGCACTACATTTTGCTTCTTCCAGTAATTTCTGTTCGAAGACTTGAAATAGAACCACACTATACACAAAACTATTGTTATCAACAATGTTATGAACAACATTGTGACCACGATGCGCGCTCACCAAGGTCACAATACCGACTGATAGCTAGCACTGCTCAACTACTTTATTTAATCACACTTACGTACGAAACGTTACGTACAAACTATTGGAATGCATAGATTAACAAGAACAAACGACTCTTCCCTGTGGAAGAGTTGTTTGTTCTTGTTTATCTATGCATTCCAATAGTTTTCGTTAAATTTATTCATGCCTTTGGATCTAGTTACGGTGTTAATGACTGCTTCTAGATTAGTAGAGCCGTAATTGTGTAATTAGCTTGTTCTATCAATTGAGTGGTTTGGAATTTGGTCAAATGACCAAGTGATCATATGAAGTCTCTAACAAAATATAATGTGTTTACTTTTGTGAGTATGTCACGTTTGAAAACATTCAACCTAGAAATGATATGTCACGAGAACATAATGTTCTCAATGCCAGTTGTTAAGTGGTAATTTTCGGGGGCCTCAACTACTAGTATTACTACTACAACGAGATTGGTCGAGCGGAATTTCTTGACCACTATCAAGCTATGTTATTAATGTTATTATTACCTCATCGTAAAAACATAATAATGGATTTAACAAACAGTGTAAAAACTGCTCACGATTGAGCGAATTCTGTAGTTTAATATTTTTTTGCTTTCTGTTTTATCATTGATTTATAAAACGGTAATAGGTATATTTAGAACGATACCTATATTTAAATTAATAAAAAAACTAATAAAATTATTTAAATGTTCCTTATCCTGCTCATTTGTTGTGGCAAGAATCTGACACTGGGACCTAGTTTTAGAAAAAAAAACTATCTTTTATTTCAGCCTGAAAGCACGTTAAGCCCGGTTGGTCCCGGCTACAGATATATAGGTATCTGTGGTCCCGGCTATCATTTATTGTGCAGATCTTTGTTTGTCGTTAGGGGAGTTAGAAGTCTGAAAGTCTGACAACCAGTCTTTCTAAGGGGCATCCTATTACTTAGTAACTGGGATGTGGAGGTCAAATAGGCAATCGCTTTATGTAAAATACTAGTATTCAGAATTACTGGAAGCCGGCCCCAATATAGTTTGGGTAAGGCTATCGTTGTGAACACTGAACCAAAAATAAATGTCCCATTCAACAGTGATTACGTTTTTTAAACGTAACTAGACTTTTTTTTGACGCTTTGTTGTAGTTTATTCGCTGTAGTTATATAGTTTAATTGAAATAAATTTATCTACTGATTAAAACTAGACTAGTCTAGTAGTGGAACTTCCAAATTGGATGGAATTGGTATCAAGGTAAATGATATCGTCTATTAACTAGAGACAAGTAACAATCTAATCACAGTCGATAAAAATTGTTGTGAAGGAGAGATAGATTACGGACTCAAGGATCTTGACTTAGCACACGAGTTGACACGAGGTCTTCGACGTACAGGGTAGGTATATGGACTTAACAGCCATGGAGATAGCCCTTCAATTAACTCCCCTTGACCTGTACATACAGCAGGAGGCGGCACTAGCTGCCATCAGGCTAATGCATCTGGGCATATGGGGCAAGAACTTAACCAGTCCACACGCTAAAATCCTGGACCGGGCAATTGAGTACCAGCCGCTCATCGCTGCCCCGTGTGATAGAACACCAAACCAACCTATGCTCAACAAAAACTATGTTATACAAACAGTAGAGGAAGAAAGGGATCAGTCAGGAGCCAATGAAGTGCGCATCTACACAGACGGCTCAAAAACACAAAACGGTTCAGGTGCTGGCGCACACTCCCTTGACCTCAACTTTAACTTTCACATACCGCTAGGCAAACACAGTTCAATCTTTCAATGTGAATGTGTTGCCTTAACACAAGCCGCAACGGCAGTAAAGGGCTTAGGCATCCAGAATTACGGAATTAAATTCGTATCCGACAGCCTATCTGTGCTTAAAGCCCTAGCAAACAAACAAACCAACAACAAACTAATTTTTGAGTGCCATCTAGCTCTGGAGAGTATATCGACGTCCAATCGTATTACCCTCCAGTGGATCAAAGGGCACAGTGGATCCTTGGGTAATGATGCCGCAGATGAACTTGCGAAGAGAGGTTCAGATACGAACGTGCTAGGCCCGTACCCACTTCTCCCCCTGCCTTTCTCACAATTTCGTGCATGGATTCGCCAAAGATCAACCGAACTTCATAATAACCGATGGTCACGGGCTACAGACTGTAGACAGTCAAAATTGGCTTTGCCGACTCTAAGCCCGCGATTAACCAAAAAGCATCTCAGCCTGAGTAGAAATAACCTTAGAATAATCATAGGAACAATTACGGGCCATAACGGGTTTGTTGTATAATGCAAAGAAGAGCCAGTGTATGATCTTTGAGACCACCAGTGCAAGATGTCCGGGAAGCATACCTCCGGTCAGACTCAATGGGGTCCCTTTGGAAAGGGTTGAACAGTTTACATACTTGGGGCATGTTTTGACTGTCGACCTCAGGGATCACGCAGACATGGAACGGGAGCGGAGGGCGTTGTCTGTTAGAGCGAACATGATCGCCCGCAGATTTGCGCGGTGCTCAAATGAAGTTAAGGCTACGCTCTTTAGAGCGTATTGTACATCGCTGTACTCATGCAGTCTGTGGGCTCACTACACTAACAGAAGTTACAGCGCCATCCGCGTCCAGTACAATAACGCGTTCAGGGCGGTGATGGGGTTACCCCGATACTGCAGTGCCTCGGGTATGTTCGCAGAGGCGCGCATCGACTGCTTTCACGCGACCATGCGCAAACGCGCTGCGTCCTTGTTGCACAGGGTGCGGGTTAGCCCCAACACGGTACTGGCGATGATTGCGGGAAGGCTGGACTGCCCCTTCATCCGGCACTGTTCCAGCAGACATGTTGCTGTACCAGTGTCGGAGAGAAAGTATTAATTTTATTGTTTAAATTACTTACGTTGTTTTATTTTGATTTTATTTTATTTTATTTGACATTACTTATTTTATTTTATTTGGTTTAATTAATTGCATTTTATATATTAAATTTGTATCTGTAAAATTTATATTAATTTATGTTTGGCAATGGGTGTTATTTACCTGAAATAAATGAATTTATATTTATTATAACCCCCTTAACAAACATCTTCATAATATAGGCGCCACAGACAGCCCGCTTTGCAGAGGCTGCCTTGACGCCGAGGAATCAGCCGCCCACGTCATCCTGGAATGCGAGGCCGTGGCTTCTCAACGTGAAGAAATCCTCGGAACAGTGTGGTCGCTCCGCGAAGCCTGTGAAGCTCCCAGGAAGCTTCTGTGCTTTTGGGCGGAGCTAGGCTGGCTTTGTTAGCCAGATTCCCCACGCACAACGGACCGAATGGGAGTCTACGTGCGGAAAAGGGAGTCCCATCATCATCATCATCATCATGGACTTAACAGATATTGTGCTAAAGATGATAACGGTCAACGGCCCTAGTCAACGTTCACGCGGACGCAATAAAATCGCGACGCGTATTTTGCGTACTGGATTTTCAAACAAACAAACAGTGGAAGTTTTAGAAAATCAAGCAGCGTGTTTTTTCGACGCATCTAGAGTGCCCTCTGTTGGATTCTCAATATTCCGTTCAACACCGAGAGTAGAAAATCCAGTGCGAGGTACTATCCTGCTGCGATATTTTTACGTCCGCGTGACTGTGGTCTTAAATAGACTTCACGTCAGGCAGCTGGATAAAAGACTTCATTCAAGAAGCGGTACATTTGGACAAAGCGCCAGTAATTTCTGATAACAATGTATTTACTGAAAATGTATCTGTGGATGACAATAATTTTTAACGCCTATAACAAAATTAGTGATTTCATGTGGTTGTTTGAATGCATAAAATCGAAATTATAATTTTAACATAATCAGCCTCCATTGTTTGGGAACAATAGAGGCTGATTATGTTAAAATTATAATTTCCCTGTAATAATGGGCCTGTGTCCCAGCAGTGGGCTGCTGGGACACAGGCCTCCTCTCGGTGAGAGGGAGTGGGTCGTAATCGACCACGCGGGCCCAGTGCAGTTTGGTAGATGTCACATGTCTTCGAATTTTTGGTTCTAAGACATGCCATGCCGGTTTCCACACAATGTTTTCCTTCACCGTTTTGAGAGCAGTGGTGATGAAATAATTTATTCAAAATAAAGCGCCTATTTGGGCGAATTCGAACCTACGTACGACATACAGCTCGTAAGTCACGGCCGTTACCACTGGGCCACCACTGCTCTCAAATTCTAATCTCAAATAACCTTACCTAAGTTCTACATTTGACAAAATTAACAAAATTGTCGACGACAATAAATTGAGTTAAAAACCTCAATTGGTTAATACCTCAATTGTCGTCGACAGTTTCTCAAAGGCAGTTTAATAATGTTAAAAGAGGGGACATTCAACGTTGATATCTTTTTAATACACATGAATTTAGTACTAACTCTCATCAGAGAGTGATTGCGAAAGAATTTAACCGGAACCGGTTTATTTACAATTTTACCAAAAAGTTTCGGAACAAATTATACATAATTTTATCGTGTATATGAACGTTATCATAACCATCATCATTAGTATATTGACGTACATTGTAATAGCTGCTACTATTAGCAGCTGACTATCATTAGCTAAATATTAACTAACTAGCTGCGTCCCGCGGTTTCACCTGCGTAGGTTTCGATTCCGTGGGAATATCGGGATAAAAAGTAACTGCTATAGGTGACAGCTATGTACCTTTCAAGTTTCATCGTAATCGGTCAAATCGTTTTTGCGTGAAGAAGTAACAAACATATTATGCACATACTTACTGTGACAATGTGGCATTCCTGCTTCGCAGAAGGAGGTGACGGCTAACCATGCACTCTCGCTCCGTACCATGACCTGGACCATGGCCGGACGCGAGAGATCGCAGCGCCGATCGCCTCCACGAGGACACGGCAGTGCTCCACCCATGCCGGGCAGACCTACACCGTATGCTCCACCGTGTCCTCAGAGCGATCTTCGCAATGGAAACACCCGGGCGTTTCCTCCCACCTTATGCGAAACAGGAACCTCCCGAAACAACCGTGTCCGGTGAGGACCTGCGTCAGGCGGAAGGTGAGGAAGCCATGCCGCCTCTCAAGCCACTACTTAAAGAGGGGACTTACCGCCGCTATTGTGATGTGCCCAGCACTGGGTTGCGACAATCGCACTCTCCATGTCACCATGAGATCCCGCCGGAACTCTGTCCGCTGTGCCGCGATTTCTCGCGACAGCGGAGTTACGCCCCGCGGCGTTTGGCCTCCTCGAGCCACTCCCAGATGTGCGCGAGGACCATTGCCTCCAGATCCCATGGCAGTAATCCAGCAAGGAGGCCCGCCATTTCACCGGAGATCGTGCGGTATCCCCGGATCATCCGAATGGCCATGTCCCTATGGACGCCTTCTGCTTGCAGGCTGGTTGGCGCCTCAATGTAGGCGCCCACACCAGCGCCCCGTATAGGGCCATGGACCGCGCACGACTCCCGCGTAGAGCCTCCGGAAGGAGGCGTTTGGCCTCCCTAGATTGGGCAGGAGCCCCTTCAAGGCAGCCCCGTCCCGCTCCAGTCTGGTAGCCAAACGTCGGAAGTGCTCCGCGAAGTTTCACCGGCTGTCGAGGACGAGTCCCAGGTACTTCATCGTCGACTCTACGCCGATGTGAACCCCTCCTACCGTTATCTGGGAATCTGTCGGTGGCGCATTCCGAGGACCGTGAAAACACATGGCCACGGACTTGTGCAAGGTCACATCGAGTTCCAGTTGCCAAATCCTATCGACGATTGTCGCAACCCCGTTTGTCGATAAGTTGACCGCCGCCTCGTACGACCTCCCTTGCGCCAGGACCAGCGTGTCGTCAGCGTGGCAAACTACACTGACACCGCTCGGGAGGTTGGCGCGCAGCACCCAGTCGTACCCGATGTCCCACAGATGCGGCCCCAGGATCAATCCCTGTGGGACACCGCACGATATCTCTCGCCGGTTCCTCCAAGCATGCGCTTAGGAGCCCTCTTAGTCGAGCCCCGAGAGCCACCAAGGCCAGGACCTAGGATTTTCCAGGCAAGCCGACGGGTCCTGGGGCGGTACTCTTAGCATTCAGCCTACATACCGCCACTCTCAACTCTACCTCGGTCACCTCTGGAGCATCGTCGTTGTCGTCGGTGAGGTCTGCTTCGGGCACTGCAGCAGGTGGAGCCATGGGTGGGGGAGCATGCTTGCCTCGAGAAGGGAACAGAGCGCTCACCACGTCCTGCACGATCTGGGGCCGGAGACTCTGCGTCAGCGGAGGAGCCCACGGGCGGATTTTATTCCGCACCGTTTTGTAGGTGCGTCCCCACGGGTCTCTGTTCAGAGTCTCCAGCGACCCCTCACGGGTCAGTACCCCGGCCCGCAGGATCTCCGCTCGGGGGGCGGTCTTCGCCGCTCTGTATCCCTCGTACACTTCCGCCTGAATGGCTTCCGTATCCGGAGGGCAGATACGGATCCTGCGGTGCCTGGTGTACCGGTGCCGCGCAGCAACGTACGCCTCGCGCAGAGCTGTGAGGTCCAGCGACCACCAGTACACCTGGCGTGAAGCGCGTCCTGGCTGGACCCGGGGCATTGCCACGTCGCAAACCTCGAACGAGCTGTTACCATAGGGCCACAATTGGTCTCTAGATATAAATCCTGTATGGAGCACAGGAAAGTATTAAAATAAAATGACTTAAAATTTAGTTTAATTACTGCTTCTTATGGATGATTTGAGAATCTTATGAGAATTATGTTATGTACACACGACCAGTGGTCCACTTTAGCCCTGGATCGAAAGAGTTGGAAGTTATGGGGAGGGCCCTTTGCCCAGCAGTGGAATGAAGAGGGGTAACAGTTACAGTAGACCAAAAAATTGCTAAAAATTTGCTTAGGAAGCGACACTTAAAAATGTTCGTTGCATAGGTATCCTGGACTGTCAACTCTTTGCTGATGGACACTCCTGATGGCACCAAATTTGTGGCCAAAATCTGAGCCGACGTAATATTTATACCACGGAATTCTTACACGTGTAATGAAAAAAACAAGTAGGTATAACCCTTAAGCTATGTGTATATAACCCCTTAGCTACTTTTTAAGAAACCTCCAAGTCGAGAAAAACAACGTCGTGGGAAAATTCCTTTATAGAACCTTGCAACCATTTAAAGATAGCGCAAAAATAACAAGCGCCAATTAAGTTATTTCAAAAAATAATACACGAACTCTAACAAAAAATATAAGTACGGAAACCAATTTGATTGAAGTATAAAAGTTCTTTTTGTTGAACAACTTAGCTTGGCTTCGTTCCAGCCAAGTTTCATGTTACATTTTTATCTCCATACAACTTTCATTTAATCTGTTTCGGCTTAAAACTTCAACGTTCAGATGTAAGTGCCTTATAAGATGTATTTTCATGGTTATAACCCTGCTGGATAAAAGGTATAACGTGGAGTATGTGGCAGGATAACAGGGAAGAAAAAGGACCAGGATACCATGGCTAAGAAAAGAGTAAAAGATCGTTTAAATAAGACTTAATCTAGGGCCACTGCCCTACCTATTTAATTTTACCAAGTCAGTTAATAATATATTTCAAACGTGGAACAAAAAAAAAACAAAATGCATTCGCAGTATAACACTTAACTAGGTGGTACTTAAGTCCAGTTCACCTTTAGTTCGTTTAAACTTCGTCGAATATTTTTTGAAACTTTTTGATATAACAATAACGCTATGACCTGTATACATTCTATTGGCCCCACATTGGAAAACACTACAATTTACACAATATACCATCACGCTTGTATTTCCCAGAGGATTAGGCAGAGGTGCACATATAGTTCACCCACATTTTGCCATCGGGATAAATCCAGACAACTGGGACTACTCTCTAAGTCCGTCAATGAAGATTCGAGCCCGTCCGAAAGTAGTTGGATACTTCCGAATGGACTCTACGCTCTTTTCCGGATGGGCAAAAACACATCGGGTATAAGGAGAACTGTCACATCGTGTTGTCGTTCATTCTTTATTCGGGCCCCAAACAAATCTTATGTCCAAAGGTGATACTGTTCACTCCTTGTAGAGAGTTTTCCGTGGATGCAATCAAAGACTTGACGAACTCGTATACCAGATATATTGTAAAATAAAGTTACTTAGAAAATACACGAGTGCAGCCATCAATATGTCACGACCAGATTTCATAAACGGAAATCTTATTTGTTTTCCAAGAATGCAAACATCACAATTATTTGTAACTTCTGCATTCTGAAAATCAATAACGTGTGACAGTAACTTTAGGCTGTCATAATCTGCTTGTGGTATATAATATGTTCCTTGGTCAGAATTCAAATGACCCAATCTTTGGTGCCAAGACTCCTTTGAAATCTCCTTATTTACACTACTTAAAGCTACCGCGTTAGTATGCAGTTTGTATACCCCGCCAACCGACCTAAAACTAGTATACAAGATTAATTTCTAAAAATCTTACAAGTAGACTCAATAAACTCCACTCTAAGCCCTGTAACTGCTAATTTACTTACAGACAGTAAATTAGCACTCATTTCCGGAACGTACATCACTTCTTTAACAGTCAAATCATAATCTCCGAGTTTCAAACACACATTACCGATACCGACGCATTTCAAAGTCTGTCCGCTCGCCACGTTCACCTCTACCTCCTTGAAGAAAAGTCGTATACCCAGTCTCGCCGTCCCGTCATGTGACTCGACGCACCCGAGTCTACGTACCACGTGTCAGCCAAGAACCGAGTCGCGACCAGCGCAGCCCCTTTCTGGGTACACTCCTTCGTAACGTGACCAGACTTTCCGCAGTTCCAACACCTCGGCTTCTTCTCTTGGCGCCTCTTACCAGACCTTTTCTCTGACTTATCAGCAATCAGGCAATCTCCACCTTTGCAATTATCAGACCACTTCGTATTCTGTAGCAGTTTAACCTTCACGAAGTCACTGGTTAGGTCGCACACACTACTCTCCAAGGCCATGATCATTGGATTAAACTTAGGAGGTAATCCCTGAAAAATAATCGCCGCCAGGAACTCATCGTCAATTGGTTTATTTATAGCCGCCAACTGTTGAGACAGCGACAAACATTCGCCAACATATTTGTCCATATCACCACCGAAGTCGTCTAACTTTACCGAGCACAGCATTCACAACAGTTTTAATCTCCTGCCTATGCCCTTATCGTCATACGCCTTCTCCAGGCTCAGCCAGGCATCCTTACTTGTCTTCGCAGTCATCACGTGGGATACGCATGAAGCATCCACTGACAGGCAGATCTTATCCAACACCCTTTCATCCTTACGCCGTTTCCGCTCCAGACTGGGCTTATCGCCCTCCAGATACCCGTCGATAGAACACCAAAGGTCGTCATGGATAAGCAGGTTTCTCATATTGAACTTCCAGAGGAGGTAATTGTCTCACCCTTTCAGTTTCTCAATACAAAGCCTACTTACGCTTCCGCCTCCTGCAGACATAGTTGCCAGGTCTTGTTCGATCATATCTTAGTAAAATTCAACTTCTTTGCGCACTCTGAGCCCATAACCTTGTTCACTCCTTGTAGAGAGTTTTCCGTAGATGCAATCAAAGACTTGAAGAACTCGTATACCTGATATATTATAAAATAAAGTTACTTATAAAATACACGACCGCAGTTATCAAGCGGTCACATTGACGAATAATCAAGTAATTCTCAATTCAAACTAAACTACAGCAAAAGTACAGAATTTTAAAAAAGAAACACAAATCAAACAGAAACTGCACAAAGAAGGTCAATATTCAACAGATACGGAGTAGGAAACGCGCGTAACTTCGACCGAAACTACGGATTTCGTACTTAGGGAGTAGACACCTTGGCTGCTATTGAGAAATTCCAAATGGAAAAACCCAATAACACTTTGCTTGACCCAAGAATCGCGAATCCCATACCTCAGCAGTAAGTAGCGCTTGCAACCTCTAGACCAACGAGGGACAAAAATACTATTGTAAAAGTCTACAAAAAGTCCATAGGCATTTCCCGTCCAGTGTATTTGCTTTGCTGCTTTTCATAATTATCAAACCTATAAAAGACAAATTGATATTCAACTATTATTTCGTTCTTTTTTCGCAAAGCAATCACTCAAATGCACAAAACAATAAAAGCCATTCGTAATAGTGACCGCAGAATCTCAGAGAATGACGCCTGAAAGTAATATGTGTCGCTCCTGAAGAGGGTTGTGCTACACTTTTGTTGGCAGCTGATTTTCATTACTGTCGGCTTGAACACCTGTCTGGCTTAGACGTAGCTTTGTCGTGATACTTTTGGCTTTAGGGTGCGTTTACATGAACACAATATACAGGATGTCAAAAGGAAGATCCACCACGAACGTAGCCGGTAACTACGCATTCTGTACATCAAACCATGCTACACTGACCGAACATTATTGCTAGGTAACGACTTTTAATTTGTGGTGCGAAAAATAGCTGTTTACGGTATCGAAGGCGTATTTTTTTCTCACGAAGCGACGCACGCTTTACTTGTGGTTATTAAGTGTACAAACATGTGAATGTGTGCGTGAAGACGAGTAGCGTCAGCACAACAAACACACGCACACGCACACTTCCGACTTCGCCATTGTCTCGTACGGTAGCTAGAAGTCCTGCACTTACACACACATTCACAGCATGTTTGTGCACTTGGTGACCACAGGTAAAGCGCGCGTCGCTTCGTGAGATAAAAGTACTGTAGGTACCAACCTAGAAAATACCTATATGTTTAACATTCAAAAGATAAATTTCAAAATATTCACTATGAAAAACCTGAATACAACAATAATAAAAATGATTACGACTCGCATCGTGAGGAGGTTCCTGTCTCTGGAGCCCTAACCACCGGTAGCTTGGACCCTGCTCCCGATAACGGCGGACCACTATTTTTTTTTTAAACGTTGCCTCACACACTAGGAATTTCTCCTGTACTGTGGGGCGTTTACAAAACATTTAAATTCACATACTCAAACAGCCAGACCCGGAACAACTACTTGCAGGTCATACAAATATGTGTGCCGCGCAGGAATCGAACCCGCGACACGCAGCGCAGCGGTCATGTTTCTTTCATAAAAAATATTTCAAATGTATCTAATAAGTTCTAAAATGAATAAACAAAATGATTCATTAATAAACATATAATAAAGTCCACTATAAATAAATACTCATACACTACTACAACTATTTTCTGAAGTGCTTGTTTTAAATTTATGTACTTCAGGACAAATTGTCGTGAAAAATATTATTTCTATGAAAACTGTTTCAGAGTAATTAGATTTTTCCTGGATATCTAAGTTTAGTAAACGATTATAGTAAGTAATTCTCTATTTAGAGGAGGATTATTTACCTAATAATAAAAGCTCAGATTCGAACATCATACATTTATACTAATAATAAAGCAATAAAGCTGGAGAGTTCGTTTGATTGAACGCGTTAACCCCTGGTACTAAGGCGGCCATCTACAACGCCACATAAGGGCAGTTGCCCACCAGACATAACACCCGTCTGGTCGGAGGATTCTCACTGTTACATACAGGATGAGTGAACTTTACACCCTGTTCCTCATACCTCTATAGAACTACCAGAAAGGACTAGGTACGATAGGATCCTTAAGCGCCAAGCAAAAAGAAGGAAAGGCAGAAAAAACGCTAGGCATAAACGATATAGCGTGGGCAGGCGATGCAATGCGACGGGGTGGGAGGTGGGACGCGTGGGAATAGTGTGGACAGGCGATGCGATGCGACGGGGTGGGTCGTGGGAATAGGAAATGACATGCGGACGAAGTCACGCAGATTGAAGCTAGTTATCTATACTAATATTTTAAAGAGGAATGATTTGATTATTTTTTTGCATTGAATAGGCTCCGAAACCGCTGAACCGATTTGAAAAAGTCTTTCACTGTTGAGAAGTTACACTATTCTCGGGTGACATAGGCTATATTTTATCCCCGTATTCCCACGGGAACGGGAACTGCGCGGGTGAAATCGCGGAGCGCTGCTAGTTACTAATATAATTAAACTGAAGTGTTTGCTACAAGTACTAGTCGGATTTAAACAAATGTTTTTTGCATTTGATAGCCAATTCTTGAGAATGGTTAGGCTATTCAACATCACACTACGACACTTAGGAGCCAATAAAAATAAAAAAGGAATACTAAGCGCAAACGAAGTAATAACGTGGGCGGGCGATGCGACGCGACGCGGTGGGACGAACTTTTACGCGAATGAAGTCGCGGGCAGAAGCTAGTTAGTAAATACGTCGCAATTTAATACGGTCAATCAGCCCCTAAGACATCCTTGTATTCACTCAAATAATAGAATCGACTTCAGTCCAAGTCATGAAACGCCAATCAAATAATAACCCATGTCAAATAGTATTATCTTATTCAAAGTTTGCTGGTGCAAAAGATAATATAACATAACGCCTGTTTTACTTGAAGGAGTAGGCATATATAGCACTACAGACGAGGAAGCGTCTTACAGCTATCAAAGATTCCTGAATCTTTTCTATTGGACCTGCCAGTGTGAGTAAATAAACGATCATTATCTGCCTAGCCTTTTCCCAACTTTGTTGGGGTCAGCTTCCAATCTAACCGGATGCAGCTGAATACCAGAATTTTACATGGAGCGACTGCCTATTTGACCTCCAGAACCCAGTTACTGTGTAATTTGATATCCCTTGGTAAGACTGGTTGTCAGACTTTCGGGCTTCTGACGACCCATTACGACTGTCATAGATGAGTACCGGGACCAAGGGCTTAAATTGGAGTATCCAAAGTCGAAGTATCCCTTGATAAATAAAAAAACCGCCAAAATGGGACTAAACTGTAAAAATCATACGTGGCCATAAATAAAAAACATAGAAATATAACGAGTAACTGAATTAATGCACCCTATGGAAGTAGTTGGTTCAGAATCGTATTCTGAACGGATTTCTGTACTTTTTGCGACTGTGTGCGAGCTTACATTTATAACGTGACCACAATTTTCTCCCACAATCAGTATTACTAATTTAGTCAATAAACATTGTTTACACATACATGCCGTTTGTTGGGACAGGCCAGCTCAAAGCTGCAACGGCTCTTTCTTCGAAAGGCTCTTCCAGACATGTCCCTGCATTGTTAGACTCACATAAAATACTTATAATATAATATATTGTTTTTACTTCTAAAAGAGACCATGACCTCTAAGTTTCTTTCGCTATTTTTTCTTAGGGATTTTTTTTTGGGTGGTAAATCATAAAATAACTTATCCCGCTCTGGGTGGAGCAGGAGGGCGTGTCAGACTTTTACTGACTAAAACCCACACGTGTTGCCTGTGTGCCAGGGGCCGTGGTATCTCTTTCGAATAACCCGCACCCCTGGTAGGCATCGGCCCTTGCGGGCCTCATCAGTTGATACTGACATATCTTTGAGGCACGCGTGGAACCCAACGCGCCGTCGACCTGGGCTTGGTCCTTACCGGACAGCGAGCTACCCATTACTCGCCGTCCGCAAGCTCGCGCCTTCGGTGGCCGGGAAGCAGCCTGGGATTCCCGACGCCCAGGGCGTCTCCCGCGGTGACTACGGCCGTGAGGGCGCTCTCTCACGTGCGCCGCCTCCCTCTTTGCGAGCATTACTGCTTCGCAGAAGGAGGTGACGGCTACCCATGCACTCTCCCTCCATACCATGGCCTAGACCAGGACCGGACCCGAGAGATCGCCGCCGCCGATCGCCTCCACGAGGGCACGGTGGTGCTCCGCCCTAGCCAGGCAGACCTCACCGTATGCTCCACCGTATCCTTAGGGCGATCTTCGCAGTGGAAATACCCGGGCATTTCCTCCCGCCTTATCCGAAACAGGAACCTCCCGAAACAACCGTGTCCGGTGAGAACCTGCGTCAGGCGGAAGGTGAGGATGCCGTGCCGCCTCTCAATCCACTCCACAAAGCAGGAACTTACTGCCGCTATCGTGGCGTGTCCAGCACTGGGTTGCGACAATCGCATTCTCCATGTCCCCATGAGATCCCGCCGGAGCCCGTCCGTTATACCACGATTTTTCGCGGCAGCGGAGTTACGCCCCAGCGTTTGGTCTCCTCGTGCCACTCCCAGATGTGCGCGAGGACCTTTGCCTCCAGATCCCATGGCGGTAATCCGGCAAGGAGGCCCGCCACTTCACCGGAGATCGTGCGGTATCCCCGGATCATCCGGATGGCCATGATCCTATAGGACGCCTTCAACCGGCGGGCCGGTTGGCGCCTCAATGTAGGCGCCCACACCGGTGCCCCGTATAGGGCCATAGACCTCACGACCCCCGCGTAGAGCCTCCGGCAGGAGGCGTTTGGCCCCCCTAGATTGGGCAGGAGTTACTTCAAGGCATCCCCGGCCCGGTCCAGTCTGGGAGCCAAGTGTCGGAAATGCTCCGCGAAGTTCCACCGGCTGTCGAGGACGAGTCCCAGGTACATCATTGTCGACTCGACGCCGATGTGAACCCTTTCTGCCATTATCTCGGAAACCGTCGGTGGCGCATTCCGAGGACCATGAAAACACATGACCATGAACATGATGATGAACAGGGCTTTGTGGTGTGCGTTAATTCCGGGCCTTGTTGTATATATGCCGACTTGAGAACCTCCTCCTTTCTTTCGTCGGTTCTAGAACTACACCAATCTAGTCTATGCCTTATAAGATATTTCTAGTGTTTGCCCCCCGGTGCCAAAATTACACAATATTCTTTGTTTATCTGGCTTGCGTGTTTTTGTTCTTTTGTGTAGCCAATAAAAAGACAGGTGACATAGCGGCTTGAGTCTGGGAATATACTCCACCAAAGTATTAAAATGTGGGGTCTATAGAAGTAGTTTTTGTAATTAAATGCGAAATTGGAGTGTTTCTGACTTGAAGGGATGAGGTGTAATTAAAAGTCTAAAATTAAGACTCAGGTGACACCAGTTTCACCAGTCTATGGCAAAATCACCGTAAAAAATATTTAAATTTGACCATTTAAAGGCAATTTCTACTACTCTTTCTATTTTTTCTTTCTACTTTGTATGTGTATCTGTTTTATAATATTTTTTGTAATCAAAATTATTACAGTTGGTATATAAAAATATCATTATCCAAGAAATTCTAATAATATAAGAAATAAAAATTACGAAATACGGGTATACATATCTACATACCCTCCTCACAAACAGCTGTATTGAATATGAAATGATAATTTTCCATTTTCCAGTCTTGTCCCGTACAAACTCCTGGGAATTTAATGTGTCAATATTCATACGGGCAAGTTTTTTCTGCAGAAGATTTCTCTCCGGGATAAGAACGTATGAAAAAGACGAGGTATGGTGAAAAGAGTCCATTTAAGTTTATACGCTGACTATACAGGGTGGCAAGGACATTGACGCACAACTGAACTATGAAATCAGCACATGATTGTAGACCCCTAGCGTATACATTTTTCGTCGGTTATCAAAAAAAAAACTGCTGTTTTATGCAAAAGTGCAATACCTACGCAGTCACAATGTATGGAACAACTATTTTTTTTTTTAATAACCTATGAAAAACAACAACGCAGAAGGGTTCAGAATCATACACTGATTCCATGGTAACAGTAAGCGCGTCGGTATCCCTGCCACCCTGTTCATCTGTTGTTACTCCGGCTTTTATAAAAAAAGAAAGATATTGCTTGCCTTACATGGTGTCTGAGTTTCAAGCCTGATTTATACGGTGTGATTTAATTTACTGTGGCATAAGTACCATAACTTGAAGCATCTATAAAATGTGTACCATGTAAACAGTGTTTGGAATTTGCAAGTAATTTGTTGCTTCCAATTTTATTGTATGCAATAAAGCATCGTGTAAATGATGCTTTAATTTTGGACAAATATTTTAGAAACTAAGAAGATTTTAGGTTTAGATTGTAAATTAGTTTTGATTGAATCCAATTTGATAGTTATTCATAAGGCTACAGCAGCCCACTGCTGGACAAAGGCCTCTCCAATAGTACGTCATCCAACTCGATTCTCGGTAACTCTTATCCAGCTGCTACCGGCCACTGTGTAAAGATCGTCGCTCTGACTAGCCTGGGGACGTCCTACATTACGTTTTTCATTTTGCGGCGTACACTTCAATTGAGCAGTTATTTTTTTCTTCAAATATTTCATTTCCGGTTTGTTAGGTCTGCAAATAAGAAGTAGGAATAGTTTAGTTGGTTCACAATAAAAACAGGACATACCTACTATTAAAATAGTGGCCATTGAGTTCTGTAGCTTGTCCCCTTTATACCCCAAGGTATTTCCAGAATCTCCGAAGCTCACATAAATATTTGTACCCCAGGACAATGTATGTTTTTAGTTTGTTTTCTCATGTTTTGCAAGCTTTGAATAATTATTTATGAAGTCCGCTGTTTCTGCGGGGGTTGGTCTTTGTTTTATGGCTTGTAAAGAATAGTAGATGTTTTAAACTAGCTGTGTTGACATCATAGTGGAAATCCGGGGTACTTTAGTTCTTCGTTTGGCAGTTGTTATATTTGCATTAAGACTGTGCACACATTGCCCACCGGAATCAAGACACAGATATGGCTCTATGTACACAGTGACGCAGCGCACACTTGCAACAAAAATGTCTCATAGTTTGGTCTTAAATTTGTACAAAACTATTTTAACCGACTTCAAAAAAAGGAAGACGGTCTCAATTTCGTTGTATTTTTTTTTGTTTGTTATCCCAGAACTCGTTATGTTGATGATGTTATAGATAATAACTTCCTATCCCTGTTACTTAGTATGTGAAGGTACCTATATGAATTTGTATACGATTGGTATTGAACTATAAAGTGAAAAACATATATTTCAAGTTTGTCTTAAAAAAAACAACCGTCTTCCAAAAAAATCACTACAGAGTGATAACTTTAATTTCAGAAGTCGGCAGCAAAAATAAACAAAAATATAAAACCAAATATATCAAATTCCGAAATTTAAGCCATTTTACACTTTGTAGTGTTCTTTTTGGAAGTCGGTTGTTTTTTATTTTTAATAACTGATGTAAGTCTGCAACCCCGGTGGGATTGAAATGCCTTATGGACAAGACACAGGGCAGCGGAGTAATTGCGCAACACGCTAACAAATTGCGTAGCGCACTGTCTAAGATGCACCATTAGCCGTTAATTGTGTAGCGCAATGTCTAAGATGCACCATGAGCCGTTAATTCTGGTACTTCATTCTCATACAAAGATTGCTGTTGTGATTGAGATTGCGACGCCTGATGAGATTATTTAGCAAAGTTACATCAAGCAATCATCTGCTCTTTAAATATGGATCTCACGGATTCCGTTTTGGACCAAAATCGCAATAATTATGTTGTTATATTTAACTAGCTTTTGCCCGCGGCTCCGCCCGCGTGGAGGTCGGTTATCACGTAAAAAAGTAGCCTGTCCTTCTCCATATCCCAGGCTATATCTCTGCCAAACTTAATTACGATCGGTTCAGCGATTTAGGCGTAAAATCGTAACAGACAGTCAGACAGACAGACAGACAGAGTTACTTTCTCATTTATAATATTAGTAGGGATTATCTCAAAGTAGAAACTGCTGACACTCATGTATATACATATCTTCTCAGGACGTGGTATTTTCTTCGACCGGATAATTGAGTCGAACAATACCAGAGTTAAAATTCATTACTTCTCTCCTGCATTTACACTGAATATAAAGCGACCTATTAGAATAAATATCTCATAATTAAAGATTAATATTGGTAGTGCAGCTATCGTTCTATGAAGTGGACGTAGCGACACACTAAACGCTGTGAAAAGTTAATGAAAATCGGTCAAATTTAAAGCAACTCGTTGTTGACGTTTACATAGTTTTTTTTTTTTTTTTGGTGGGAAATCATCAAATAACTTCTCCCGCTCTGGGTGGAGCGAGAGGGCGTGTCAGACTTTTACTGACTAAAACCCACCCGTGTTCCCTCAGTTGCCTGTGTGCCAGGGGCCGCGGTATCTCTTTCGAACAACCCGCACCCCTGGCAGACGTTTACATAGTTCAGGTACATTCAATTCTGATATTTTGACTTTAATTTAAATAGGGCAACTTAGTAGCTATCGAGATATCGTTTTTGGATATGTTTAATTTATTTATTGACGTGTTCATATTGCTTATGTGTTTTCGGTTAAATTAAGTAATTTATCATTAAATAAGTGTTAATGGTGCTGGATATAGAATAAATCAAAATCAAAATGCTTTATCTAAACTAATATTATAAAGAGGTAACATTTTTTTGTTTGTATGCAGGTGGTAATCTCTGGAACTAGCAGTCAAACTCAGAAATATTTAATATCACGCTAAGACCCTTGGGAATCGAGCAAAAAAAAAGTCGTAAAGAATGCTAAGTGAAAACTAAGTGATAGCGCGGACGGGCATTGGGATGCGACGCAGCGGGTCAATGGGATGCGACGCAGCGGGTCAATGACTGGACGCAGCGGGTCGATGGGATGCGACGCAGCGGGTCGATAGGATGCGACGCAGCGGGTCGATGGGATGCGACACAGCGGGTCGATAGGATGCGACGCAGTGGGTCGATGGGATGCGACGCAGCGGGTCGATGGGATGCGACGCAGCGGGTCGATGGGATGCGACGCAGCGGGTCGATGGGATGCGACACAGCGGGTCGATAGGATGCGACGCAGTGGGTCGATGGGATGCGACGCAGCGGGTCGATGGGATGCGACGCAGCGGGTCGATGGGATGCGACCCAGCGGGTCGATGGGATGCGACGCAGCGGGTCGATGGGATGCGACGCAGCGGGTCGGTGGGATGCGACGCAGCGGGTCGATGGGATGTGACGCAGCGGGTCTGTAGCCATAACTTCAAGCGAACAAAGTCGCGGGTGGATGCTAGTTTTACATAAACCTACATCTCAGCATCTATGAAACGTCAGAACCTTAAAGTGAACTTAAAAGTGTCAAAAAAAAAATGCGCATTAGCAGGAACTTTACTTTAGGTAGGACTTCTAGTCATTACCACAGAGCAAGTTCTTCACATGATTTTTTTTTAAATTCACATGAAAATCCATTTTGCCATCCAAAATATTGAATGTACAAAATATTGAAAAGAAAATATAGACCACCCTTTTCGATTTCCGATATCAAAATAGCTTTAGAAACATTAAACCAATAGAAACTACTAGAACAATGCACTAGCAATATCAGTTTTTAATAAAGAGTTAGGAAGCGGACAGTTACAGCATCCTGGTACAATACTAGTTGTACAATTGTGAAAATTCAGTATGTTATAATATAACCTCTGAAAGAATATTACAGCTATTTTCTAATTTAGCTTCTTAAAACTGTTTTCAGTTGAAGATGAGAAGGAATTTAGTGTACTTCTTTAACATGTATGTGTTTTAAAATCAATTTAATAATGACCCTAAGATGAGTAGCTTGTTCTTACTATTTGCTCATAACAACTGTCAGCTCTATGTGAGGCTCTTAGTGTGCAAACACACGAGCGACACACGTGTATGCACACTAACTGTTTGTATTTTTAATAATGAACATAATATTAGTTACTAGCTCTTGCCAGCGGCTTCAATCGTGTGGCGGTCGAAAATTATTCCACTGGAACGTATTACCGGGATAAAAAAGTATCCTATGTGTTAATCAATTAAAAAAATTCAAAACACTACCCTGATTAAACTTTGAAACTAAAAAACGCTAAGTACTTTATACAAATTACAATAACTTAAAGTTGAACGTTTGGCCGAGTACCAGGAAGACAGAAACTATCGGCACACTTGCGCTAAGTGTGGCCCGCACTTAGACGCGGTACAATTTATGTGTTACTTAGCAAACGGGATGGCCAAGATGGAGTTCGGCCCTGAAAATAGCAGAGAAGACGACGGGAACTTGAATTTTCCTGAATCTTTGTGTCAACAAAATTTGTAATTTTGGATGTTGACTGAATGAGCCAATGTGTTCCATTTAATCCATTGGCTAATTTGCGAATGTTTAAGTGAAATAGGGTAAACTGGTTTTTTTTTTTTGAGGGTGGGCTATCAACAAATAACTTCTCCCGCTCTTGACGGAGCAGGAGGGTAAACCGGTTGTGTAAATATTCCATTCCACGGAAAAGGTCTTCGATCGTTGGAATTCAATTTGATACTTATTCCACAGACAATATAACAAAATTGTAAACAGGACAGGATAAATGGAAGACGTGAGAGTTACTTTCGTTAATTTTTTTCACTCTTTTTCATTTCCATTCCTCTAAAAAGTATTGCAAAATTAAATCCATCATCATCTGCCCAGCATTTCCAAACTATGTTGAGGTCGGCTTCCATTCTAACCGGATGCAGCTGCATATCAGTTTATTACATGGCCTACCTGATCTCCACAACTTATTCTCCACTCTTTGTAGTTTCCAATACTATTACATGTCCGATTAGCTAAACTATCTAGATACAAAACATGAAAACAACAGAAACAGATTAAAACAAAAAACTCCTAACTCATATTTTCCGCTCGCTTCATGGCTCTTACCAAAGTATTATCAGATGGAAAAATAACATCGAAACTTTTAGTGACTAGCCGTTAAAGCGCCTGGTGTACGACCAGTACCGTGGTCGCTGTTGAGGAGCAGTAGTGACCAGTGACAGAGCGCCACGGCTCACAAGCTTGAGTGGCGAAGGAAATGGTGCTGATACTAAGTTTAGGGCTTGAGTTGTATTGGGTTTTATTAGGTTTCTGTTTGGGTGCTAGCACAAGTTCGCACGGACGTAAAGATATCGCGCCGGGATTTTATTGTGCGCGATAATAAGCCGCGATATTTTTACGTCCAAAGAAGTGCAAAAAAGTAGGTGACTTTTGCCATTCTTAAAGGAGATAAATATTACGAAGACAAAAAGACTCCATTTTTTATGCAGGTCACAATCACTGCAACAGTAGGCAAAACCAACAACATCCAAATGTATGCTAATTATGTTCCTTAAAATTGATTTATTTATATTTTTATTACAAGCTAAATACGTCCTATACCACAGTTTACTAGCTTCAACTTTCCAACTGGTTGACTTTTTGACAATTCAAAAGTGCCTGTAAATGGTTTAATTGAAATAAATGCTTTGAGTTTGAGTTTGTTTCAGCTTAAAACTACCAGGCAATGATACACTGAAAGAGCACCTAAGTATTAATTAACAAACTTCTACAAACGAGAACCTAAATTACTCATTACCTTAAGAACACTCTAGAAATGAATACCTCATGTGTGAACTAGAGACTTAGGTCTCATGTAGATTCCTAGTCGGCTGATTAAGGCGATGAGACGCGATAAAAAGTACGTAGGTAATGAGGTAACCTCTTACGCACCATAATGTTGGGTCCAGCTCAGTAAACATCAACCATAACATTCGTCCTTATGAATTAATTTTCCTCAGAAAGTGTAAACCTATTTCTGTACCAGTAAGCAATATTTAATGACAAGTATATTCCTTTTTGAGAAGGACCAATGAGTGCTGATAAAGTTTAGATAGTTTTCAACTTAATCTTGTCTATAGCTGCCTGCGTGGGCTACCCGGGGGCATAAATATTTTATTCTAAACAAGCCGTGAGCTTGATGGGATTTCCTATCGTCTAAAATTACGAAGTTCTGTAAAAAACTTTCATTCCCGATTTAGTACCTATATAGGATACATTTCCAAAAAAAAAACATTCTAAAAGTGTTCACATTCATTGTAAAATTTCATGCTTCCAGCGGTTTAGTTTGTGCGTTTTCTGCCTTGACTAGAAGTCCTTCTTCATGAGGCATTTGTATACCATCGAAATTGCAGACTAATGGCATAACTATTTTCTATCAAGTGCACTGTCCTCCCATACCTATTATCACTGTAATTTGAAAACATTGTAAAAGCCAATTATTTTTAAAAGAGTAACCGTGGAGTTTCTTGCCGGCTCTTCTCCATAGGAAACGACAAATTAAAACCGTGCACCTAGCTTCTGACGTTTCATAAGTGCCCATGCAGGCTTATGTGAAATAAAATATTTTGAGTAAATTGTTGGCCTATAAGGTAATGGCTTAACACACTTAAGCTATTTAAGATATTCTTGTGCTAATTATGTTGACAGTTCAAGAGTATTCATTGCGTTGTTTACGCTGTCGAGCAGACAAATTTTACAAAGCAATGAATTAGGAACTTTCTTCAAAATCCTTCGGATTGTAATTGAAAGCACGTCGGGGTGCTGTTCACAAATAATATAAAAGTACAAATTAAAAATATACACAGTCAAACTAAACCCTATATTTTCGCCCTCTTCACTCACATGGGACACAGGCCTAGCTCTGAGCTTACGTCGGCTTTGTTTGTCTTTCCCTTTGATGTCGGCGGTGCGTGCGATTTGCTTCTCCTACTTAATTAGATGTGTCTTTGAGTCGGCCCTTTTTGTTATACTAATGGTTATTGGGCTGCTTGAAGAAATTGTAAGGGAGGCCTCTTGTGTTCTTGTCTGTACGTCTTTTTGTTAGCCCTTTGGTTTGGGAGCTTGAGTCTTTATGTGTTCGTAATCAAATGTGGAGTGCTTAAGTAGTGGACTATGAACATATTTATTGCTATGTGTAGTTCAGGAAACTTCTGCCTAATCTTCTTAATCAATCTTTTGTATATCGTCATTCATATTTTAAAAACCGTCTTTTCTGGTTTTCGTCAACGCATATAAAAATACTTGGTTATTGTTTTTTGGCAATTTAAAACTTTACGTGGAAATTTAACACTTATTTTATTCACTAAGAACAATCTTAAATATTTGACACAGTTCCAAGAATTAGTGACGGTAACATTTTCTAACATTCTACGCTCCCAGCTTTCTAGAATTCCCAATATCTTAAGTGTCATTACATCTTAAATCTCCTTCACAACCCTTCTGAATTTTAACAAACATCTGTAGATCACACGGATATTCCCATTTAATTGAACCGGAAGTTAAAATCGTGACTTTATGTGGCGAAAACTAAAGTTTTCTAGTGATTTTTGTAGTATGTTCATATTTAAATGAACTTTAACTGTACGTACTAGAGTTGGTTTAAAAAATATATGTATTTCATATAAGCCTCACTGTGTTACAAGTGAGATAACCTATTATCCTACTCCTACTAATATTATAAATGTGACAATTTGGATATTTAGATGTTTGTTACTCAATCACGCATAAACGGCTAAACGGATTTGAATGAAACTTGGGACACAGATAGTTTGTAACCAGTACCCTAATTGCGTAACACGCAATTAATCATAATCGGTTTCTTTTTGACAGTTCCACAATATTTGTTGCGTTAGTTGTTGAGCAGACACATTTTTCGAACATATGAAGCAATGGTTTAGCCATAAGTTTTAAAACCAAATAGATTATGATTAATCGTGAGTTACGTAATTAGGGTGCTGGAATAATACACAGGTTAGTTTGTATCTCGATAGTACGTTCTCGTGGGGTCATATATGACCTCCACGCGGACGAAGACATCGGCAAATGCTAGTACCTATATCATATTCATCATCTGCCTGCCTTCTCCCAACTATGTTGGTATCGGCTTCCAGTCTAACCGGATGTAACTGAATACCAGTATTTTACATGGAGCGACTGCCTATCTGACCTCCACAACCCAGTTACTGTGTAATACGATACCCCTTGGTAAGACTGGTTGTCAGACGTTCGGGTTTCGGACGACCCGTAACGACTGTAAAAGATCCACAAATGACAGCCGGGACCAACGGCTTAGCGTGCATACCGAGGCACGGAGAGGTCTTGATATGTAAAGATGGTTACCCATCCACGGACCAACCGCGGCAAACGTAGCTTAGCCTGACCGATCTACCCGAGCGGCTAATATTACTTAGCCACAAGCCCCTCTATAGGTCTCATATTATCACATTATTAACATACGTGAGTTTATGTTAATATTGGGATCACATGAGACCTATGTATATATACCTTTTCTCGGTTTCTGCCCATGGGGGCAGGCAGAAACTACAGAACGCCACCTGCAACAATCCTTACATACTGGTTGTGCTTTGTTTACGTTCACACACATGCGGTAGCCATACACGCACGCGGGTAGCGAGCACGGAGCCGCCTGACTTCTGTAAAGAACGTCACCAATGAGGTCACTATAAATACGTCCTTCGAGACCTCCCTTCACAGCATTTTCAGTCTCATTTGCTTTCTAAATATTCTTTGTTCGTCGCCTTTCATTCATCCTCTCAATATGACCAAAATAAAGACTGAATTACTTTTGTTACCTGTTTGTTTACTGTGAATACCTTTTCACACCATGTGCGTTACTTCAATTCCTTTAATTTCAATAATTTAAGGAGTATAGAAAGAACATCGTATCTCTTTTGTTTTGCATCAAAAAATGTTTCTTTGAAAATTTTCGAAGCTCAAAGCTCTGAATCCTTATGAGCTCGGCGAATTCGATTGCGTTGGCTCGAGGGGTTTAAAGAGAGATCGTTTGATTAAAACAGCTGAGCTGCTGAGCTAATGTTTGTGCCAACATTCATTAGGTGCGATGTTACGTATTTTAGATTGAATGACTGCGCCTTTAGCGGGAGATTATGTGAGAAGACTTTTGAATTTAGAGTCTTATAATTCGTTTTCATATTCTCATTCTTGTGTGAGAATTGGGTAAACATTTTTCGGTTCAGTATTTATGGATAACCATAATATATTTTACATTGACAACATAATATCACGCCTTGTTTACTTGTTGGGCAGAAGTGTACCTGTAGTATACCCACATTTCGCCAGTTATGTTTAAGTTCCAAGTAATAGAGGGCGAGCCTATTCCCATCAACCGGGCACAAATCTAGACTCCGGGCTGCTACTAAGAAATTCCTGATAGTAAAACCCACTCTTTGCACGACCTGGGAATCAACGAACCCAGGATCTCATGCTCAGCGGAGAGCTTATTACGAACATAGACCAACGCAGCCAGTCAGATTTTACATTCATCAATCCTTAAAAGTATCATTCCGTTATTCTATCCAGATATAGTGGTATTAGAAACCTCCTTGAGGTTACAAGCCCTGTAATTTTAGCGAAAATATTTTATTGCAGTTTGTTTTAGTTTAAATGGAATTTAAACACAACTGACGAAGTGTTTAAACTATAGGTACGCCTTTACCCAACCCAAGGGGCTATAACAGCTCGGAAATAACAGCAGCACGTGTCGATCGATAAGGTTTTGCTACACGTGCCGCGGTTGGTCCGTGTAGTAATAGGTGACCATCTTTACATACCAAGACCCCTCCGTGCCTCGGAAAGCATGTTAAGCCGTTGCTTGGTCCCAGCTGTCATTCGTAGATCTTTGACAGTCGTTACGGGTCGTCGAAAGCCCGAAAGTATAGCAAAAAGTCTTACCAAGGGGTATCGTATTACCCAGTAACTGGGTTGTGGAGCTCAGATGGGTAGTCGCTCCATGTAATATACTGGTATTCAGCTGCATCCGGTTTAACTGGAAGCTAACCCGCATAGTTGGGAAAAGGCTAGGCAGATGATGACTATAGACACAAATTTGCATAAACCTTCGGGAGTACAGGCATGATGTCATGTAGACTATCTACTTCACATTAGATGAAGCACCCGCAAGATATTGCTTGTAACATTTTGTATTGTATTGTAACATCGCATATTAAATTAAATCAAGTATTTTCAAGCTTATTTCCACAAAAGTGACAAACGGACGTTACAACACAGATTCTAACATAAACAGAGTTACCTATTTAAAACAAAACAGTTATTTGAAAGAGGACTCGAGAACTCTGTTTGAACACACCATACAGACAGTTGACCAATAGTTGAAGTTGTCCTTGTATTTCATGAATCAGAATTCGGTATAAACAGTCACCGTTTGAACTATTTGAATTTCGAATGAAATATGGAACATTGTTTCCAGGAAAACCATCGAACACAAGTTTCCATTCAGGAATTGTAAACTGCGTGGTATTTGAAATCAGAACCTGTGAACGTTTACGAGAATATTGTCACGTAACAGATTATGTAAGGTGTAAAAAAAAATACTTTATAGAAAATTCTTGATACCGATCAAGTACACGAAATCGTGTACTTGCTCGCTATCAAAAGACGAAAAAAAATAATAAGCGATGTCAATTTTTCACATACAAAAACAATTTAGTAAAATATTTTTAGGTACGCTGTATACAGGGCTGCGCACACGGCTCGGCGCGACCTTGCAGCTGTGACCGCAGCACGACTCCCACTACCCCTTCTCGTCCGCTTCAGTGGCCCGTTATCTGTTATCTGACGAGGTTTTTAATTGAAAAATGCTTTTATAGTGTACACGAGTTTTTAAATTATAAATTTTGTAAATTGGACAGTCTTTCTAAATTATTATTGTTATTTTTATTGTGCGGCGAATCTCCCCCATTATTGACATTTTTTTTTCATTATATTGACATTTACATAATTCAATAATACAATTTTAATGAGATTATCTGTTTAATGACTGCACGATTAAGATCAATAATTAATTTAAATAAAATGTAACTTTATTTTATATTTGCACGCCGAAACTTTGCACGCCGATTTTAGATTTAATTTTTTTTTGTTGCGCGGTAAAGGTGTGTTGCCTTGTGCCGTCGCAATTTACGTGCACTCGCGCTGTTTCGTAAATTAGGCATCTCTACCCACCATAATACCATTTATGTATGTATACAAATCGCCAATATTAAGATAATATGATAGTGTGTTACTTCACGACCGGTGAAAGTTTAGCTGCAGCACGTATTCGGTAGCGTGAACTGTATGGTGACCAACGGCGAATTCCTTCTATCCACACCATCCTGGAGGTTTACTAGCGTTTATTGGATCCTGGCCAGTTTCGCTCTCATCAAACAGATTCACGCCACAGCTCTCCGGTAACGTAGAAGGAGTGTTGTCGAGTGTTGGACTACTTCAACGACACTTCACATGGAACTTAGGACTAAAACACGTTAGTTACGCGCGGAGAGTACTACACGAAGAAGACCAGCACTCGTACAATTTTTAAGAGTACAAGAACTAATTCTCACTAATTACGAACCACGACTTAGATTCTGTAGGTGGTGGTGGAAGAACCTGGTCGTGAAATTCATTAAATAAGCTATTTGTATGTAATTTCGATAAATTTCCAGTCCAAAGTCCGAAAAATATGATGGGAAAATTAGAATCAGCTGTTTATGTAGGCATTGACCACGAGCAGCTGTCTGTGCCTACACGGCGTACGGTGCGCATGTGCAAATTTAATAATTAGCGCGTAGTGAAAATATTGCATTTATCTTTGGAACGGATTTCTATACATATATAAATAATTTATTCGTGATAATTTTTTTTGATGTCTTTTTAAACAACTCCTTAAATTACTTAAGGTTAATTTTTTAACACCTCATTTAATCACACATGGTCTATTCTCTAATTGTTTCAAACTTAATATTAAATTCATTTATCCTATGATCAACAAATTTAAATTATTTGCGAATCGAATAAAACAAAATCCTTTTTCAATCGAATGCACAAAAACAAAAATCGGGCAATCTCTAATTGCTCCAAAGTGGGTTATTTTATTTATTTAAACACACTCAGCCCTCTGCTAGCGTATTGATGGTCCTCTCTCGAGAACAATGCAAACTTAACAATACACCACCACCAACCCTTATTCCTGAATTCCCAAAGATCATTTTACCTCATCGTAGTGTTACTGCTAAATTGGCACACGTCTCTTGAATAGATTTATATTCAATTTAACTTTTCGCTGTTAGGTTTCCATTGGTTACAATAAATAAGCTGGTGATAGGTCGGCAGTTGTTACGGATGTTAAAAGGTGTTAGTTTGCGTCCGTATATACGTATACACGGCCCGGGCATTACTTTATGGGCACTTACATCCTGTTTCGGGTAGTATACGTATTTATGTACACTGAAATACCTTTTTTAGGGTTCTGTACTCAAAGGGTGCATACGTGACGCTATTACTAAGGTGGTCATTACAGTGACTCATTACAGTACGGTGGTAATTTTCACACAGAATGTGTACTACATTACGGCTACTATATAAAAAAATAAAAATACAAAATTAAGAGGGTCCCCAATTCCCCATACACGAACGTTTTTGGTGTTTAAAAATAATATAGTACTAAACATTATACGGTGATATAGAACCTTCGTGTGCGAGTCATACTCGCACTTGACTATTTTTTGTAGTCTGTACTTGATATATTGTACCCAAAGTAGGTCATTTTACCTTTTATGGTACTTAGGTACCGAACGTAGGCGACGACAGGCTTACACCGGGTGAATTACTGTAGATATACATTAGTACATGATACTAAAATAAAAAGGATCATGTCTAGAATAAAATACGAGGCGTTTCTTTCAACGCAAAAAGGGAATAATTATGATCATTTAAGGAATAAATTCATCCAGTGTAGGTAGGTACCAACAGGAATGCTTCCAATGAGTCTCAACAAGAGACGAAGCTTTAGTGCGTCTATCTACAGGCTGGCTCGGACATGGACGCGCAAAATATAACCATGAATTCAGCACATGATTCTAGACCTCTACCCTCTTATTACAAAACAAGGTTTTTCTTTAGGTATGGTTTAAACCATCGAGCCTGTTTTTGAAATAAGAACCTAATTGAAATCGAAATACAGCTCCTTTCACAAAACTGACAACTTAGTTCAGTGCTGTATTAAAAACTTTACCCAAATAGAAGAAAAGTTGGTAATGCTAAAACTGATTTAGAGTTTTAGGCTAGAACTAAAGTTAGATCGCGTTTTGTAATATCTTATTATCGAAATATTTATACGCAAACCATCTTGGTTTGCGTATAAATATTTCGACGATTATAGTAAAAACAAAATGCTGTTCCATACATTTTGACCATGTAGGTATTGCACTTCTGTAGGAAGGTTTCCATTGAAACCAGATGCAGCTAAATACCAATCATTAAAATAGATGAACTGTCTATCTATTTATCCATAGCCCAGTAATTGGGTAATACGATACCCCTCGGTACGACTGGTGCTCAGACTTTCGGGATTCTAAGACCCAAACTGTCAAAGATCGAGACATTGATCTCGGCTGTCATTCGTGGATATTTGAATTAGATTATTTTAAGCCATTGGGCTTAACGTGATTTCCGAGGCATCGCGCGGTCTTGGTGTGTAAAGATGACTCATCACCCATTCAAGTACCAACCACGGCAAGCGTACCTTAACCTGATCGATCGACCCGTGTGGCTGCTAGTACTTAACCACAACCATATGGATACAAACACATAATCCAATCTATGAACCAGTTCAAGGCTCCACCCATCTGTACATTGTAAATCTAAAAACCAGATCAAAACGGGAAACAACTTTGAAACTAAACAATGCCAAATGTACATCAAAGGGAATCAATCGAAAACATTCTGATGAAATGTTCGTGTGTTTGTTGGTGGGAATGTTGTTGCTACATTTGATTCTTAACTGAAGTTGGGCGTCGAGACCTAGAATAAAGACCTTGGATCAGTTATTGTGTATTTATTGAAGCTCTATGGCGATAGTAATCAAATACACCATCATCATCGAACGCTTCCAAATGCTAAACTTTACTGTACATGTCTATTATTATATAATGAAATAATAGTGACATGGACGCATTTTCGCTACGTGAAGATTTCCATGTTTTTTTACAAGTTTTCTCTTACCTATCTAGTTATAATTTTCAACCAATTGTTATTTAATTACTTGTATGATTGATAGATCGGCGGCGGCGATCTCTCGCGTCCGGCCCTGGTCCAGGCCATGGTACGGAGCGAGAGTGCATGGGTAGCCGTCACCTCCTTCTGCGAAGCAGTAATACTCACGAAGAGGGAGGCGGTGCACGTGAGGGAGAGGCAGAATATGCGCCCTCACGGCCGTAGTCGCCGCGGAAGACGCCCTGGGCGACAGGGATCTCAGGCTGATTCCCGGCCACCGTAGGTGCGGGATTGTGGACGGCGAGTAATGGGTAGTTCGCTGTCCGGTAAGGACTAAGCCCGGGTCGACAGCGCGTTGTGTACCACGCGCGCCTCAAAGAGATGTCAGCACCAAGTGGTGGGGTCCGCAAGGACCGATGCCTGTCAGGGGTGCGAGTTGTTTGAAAGAGATACCGCGGCCCAGGGGCCGCGGTATCTCTTTCAAACAACTCGCACAGTTGCCTGTGTGCCAGGGCACACAGGCAACTGAGGGAATAAGGGTGGGTTTTAGTCAGTAAAAGTCTGACACATCCTCCTGCTCCACCCAGAGCGGGAGAAGTTATTTGATGATATCCCACCCAAACAAAAAACATTTTTTTAGATAGATATCAATATTTGAAGCGTAACGTTCTGGTTGCTTATTTCCAACCTTCTATAGCAATAGGTAGGTAATGCCAACGTTAACAAACATTATACCGAATACTAACAATTACTAAAACAGTAGATCGGTTACAGCGATGTTGTGAACCAATTATATTGATAGCGCTGGTCTAAATTATTCCACTACTAGAGTTAAAGTTATTGTCTAGTTAGTTACTCGTAGTATTGCCTCGTTAGTCTAGTAGTCGTAAGCGCTGAGCCTGATGTCTTGGGTTCGATTCCCAGGTCGGCCAAAGTGTTATTGGGTTTTACTATCTGGAATTTCTTAGGAGAAGCCCGAAGTTTGGATTTGTGCCCGGAAGATGGCAATGGGCTCGCCCCCAATTACAAGAGACTTATACATAAGTGGCGTAATGTGCGTATACTATAGGTACATCTCTGCCCAACCCTTCGGGGAAACAAGGCGTGATGTTATGATAATGTTAAATTAAACATTTATTTTAACATTTCCATAGAAAACTTAAATTTGTCTCTTACCGAACGAATAAGTTGATAACAAAATACTTAATCCTAATTTCAGCTTATTGAGTTGGTTTAGGTAAACTTAAAAACCAATAACCACGTTGTAAGGTTATTTTTACTTGCACATACGACAACCAGCACGACAAGGATTTAACCAAGAAGCCTCCTTCCAATAGACCGCACCAATGTCTACAATACCTACACGCTAATCCCCCAAATTCAAGCCTCAAATTCCGAACCAATTCTACTCAACCTAAATATTCAACGCAATTTGAATAAGATCTTTGTTCCAAAATTATCTACAATACGTACTGTTATAGAACGCTAATTTCTCGTATGGTATACAACCGGAGAGTCAAACTTCGGAAGCCACAGCTGCTGCACCAAGATTCCGATGCTAATGAACTGAAGTTATACCATAAAAGCATATCAAGATATTTGCATTTTGAGTAGGTTTCTTCCGAGAGGTATGAGGAAGGCTCGCATCGGAAGTTATACTTTCAAGTATGTCGTTAAATGTGGCGACGTAATGTTATATTCTACTTAATGTTAAAAAAATTGACTGTCTACTTTAGACGATACCTGGGCCCGTTCCATAACCGTTTGCTGGGCGATTCAAGCGCAGAGTAAATTAGGGTGACAGCAATACTTGCTGAGCACAAGGTTCAAAATGGCATGGCGCTATTTTTAAACAGCACTTTTAAAAATATTTTGACAAATATTGGCCTGCTAGAGTTTAGAGAATTATATCCAAGATAAAATTGCTTGGAAACATGCTGGTCTTACTCCATAGGACAATCTAGAGTCTAGACAATATCAAATTGTTGGCTAATTTAATTTTTAAATTTTTTTGGACATTCATTTACATTCTATGATTACTTTAGCTCATACACTGACTTATTACTAGTTAAAATTTCCTGAAAATCGTATACTTACTTGTACAGTGTGTGTAAATATGTGAGCACCATGTATCTGTCACCGTTTTTGGAGTTCACAATTTATCGACAGTTTATAATGAGATTTTGAATACCGTTAGTTTATAATCTATCTAGATTATAAACTAACGGTATTCAAAATCTCACGGTGACATATACATCATATAATGTTGTAAAACAGTTTAAAGGCTTAATGGTGGAATTTCTTGCCCAGTCTTTCTCCATACAACACTATCTTTTGGAGGGCGCAACTAGAATCAATAAAATTATATTTTAATATAAATTTTGACGTTCAGAAGTACCTTATATTTTTAATAAATGCTTTGACTTTGACTTTGGGCTGAAATGAATTAGAAAAAATTAATAGTGCTGCGGCCCAATTCGGGTAAGGCCTTCGTCCTGCAGTGGCACGCGATAAGCTAAGTTTTTTGATCAAAACTTTTGAAAAGGGACAACAGTTTGGGGACTTAACGCTTTCATTTGTTTTTTGAGTTATTGGGGTCCTCACCATTCTTTGCAAGCGGGGTTTACTTCCGTGTTTCTGGGAGCTCGTAAGTTAAACTGCCAGTCCCGATCCCGATAAAACAGTCATTTATGAGTAATTAGATACGGGTTGTTATAACTCCAAAAATTTAGAGGAAAGATTTAATCATTCATTTGCTCAAACATAGTACAAGACATACAACACAAATTGTCAGCATGCAAGAGATGTTAAAAAGTAAAGATAAAACGGGTCATCACGTTTGCCCCAAACAATGGCATGCAAATATTAATATAATAATTTATAATGTCACTCTGAATTAAATTATTTAAAAATCTCATAATATTAAAAGAACATTATAAATAATAAATTGGTAAAACATAATCAAAATCTCTCATTTAACCAGAATTACCCAGTAATTGGAGGATTCTTCAGTTCTTCTGTATCTAGCTGGAAGCTAACCTCAAAGAGCTAACTCTCATAGATAAGGCTAGGTACTTCAAGACAGCATAAATATACCGCATTGTACGCTATTAAATTTACTGCCAGTTTGTAGTTTAACAAGGTCCGGATAAGCTGAATCTATTTACGTGAGAACTGAGTTTTTGCCCGAGTCTGCTTGAAAACTTTAGTTCTTTGCTTCGAGGGAGAACAAAACAGGGACAAGAATAGCCTTGCAAAAATACTCAGAATTTATCTTGTTGATTTATGTAATTTCTTGGATTTAAAGCTGCATTGAAGTAGAGAGACTGGATAAGTAATGTAATTTTTTTGATTTGTGCAGAGGATGAGCTAGCTTCTGCGCCGCGCGAGAAAGCTTTTGGTCGTGTTGATATACATTTGTGGGGCCCACAGATATGTAGTTAATGGTTAGTGGTTAATCTATACGTTAATTTGTAACGTTACATTCAACAGTCATACTTTAGTGAAATTCGGCAGCGTCTAGAGACTGTACTTATAAAACTTGTGTTTTACCCGTTTTACTTTAAAAACAAGCACAAACTTCTCGCATGACTGCAAAAGATCGTACAAACTTGCCCTATTCATTCGCGACTCAGCAAAAACATGGCGTCGCTTTAACTCTCAAGTTAATTGGACGCTGTTTACGCAGAACTAATTAATACATTATCATTAGAAGACAGCTTCTATCTACTTTTAAGAAGGGGAACAATGATTGAGAACTTACTGACTGGAAGTTGTTTTGGTGAGGGAGACTTCGGTGTACACTTGAGGACATAAGCCGTTTTGATGTCAAGAGGGCTTAGGAGAGGTATTGACGCAGTTGAGCAATTTCAGAAAAGATGAAAGTTCTTCATATTAAGGAGGTGATCTAATGCAAACTTTACTATTTAAAATAAGTAGGTGTAACATAAGGTGACATGTGGATTCGGTGATTTGAATCGGCTTTCATAATTCAGGATTATCGTGAAGAAGTATTGTGATTGGTTTTATTTTCAAGGTCGATAAAGGTTTTAGGGAAGAGCACCGGCTTTATATTGAAGACTAAGAATTCACGTAATAAAATACTCACCAATACCGTTTTTGAAAGAAAAAGAAAATAAATCAATTCTTCCTAATAGTCCTTAGTAACACATATAGGAAAACCTTCATTTAGGCCCGAAACGAAAATTCCCTATTTACTTTGCGAAGGAAACGCCTGCTACATACTCCTTCATATAGCCTATTGTTATTAAAGACGGCGTACCTAAAGACCTATTAAGAGTTGGTCGTTAAATCGAAGCAGATAACTCCTTAATTGCTACGAAACCAAATTTTTATCGCGTTAGATCTTTGTAAAAAAGTTTTTTGAGATAATGGCTTCAATGGCTTTGTAAAAGGCTTGAGACAGGGCCCGTGATAAGACGTGAAGTTTTCTGTTTCTTTTGATCAATTTCAGCATAAGTTTTAGGGAGTTTTTGACTGATAAGTTGAAAGATAATTACGGTGTGGGTGTGCATTTTGGGTTAGAACCAACTCTCTTCGTTCTTGTTTCCCCCCGAAAGTTGTAATAAAAATATCCTTTATTAATATTTTCGATTCACCCCGAAAATAAAAACTGAATACAAAATCAAAATCAAAAGTCATTTATTCAAACTAGGCTGAGAGTCAGCTCTTTTTGAACGTCAAAATAAAATTACATAAGACAGTCCCCCCAAAACGCCCGCCCTTCACCACTTCCTAGTGCTTTAGCTGGGAAGAAGAAGTAGCGCAACAAATTCCCCAGCAGCACAGCTGTCTGTACAGTTATGCGAGAAAGTGTATTATTTTTAGGAATCATTTTATATAAATACGCAGGCGCATTGCGGGTTGGTGGATGACACATACTTTCGCAATTTTAGTCGAAGCACATGGCATTTCCTAATGATATTTTCTTTCATGGTTTTGAGAGCAGTGGTGATGAAATTATTTACACAAAGTAATGTGCCTGCCTGAGTTCGAACACACGACCTACAATTTGTATGCCGGGGCTGTTACTACTGGGACACTACTGCTCAAAATATGAGCATGAACTATAATTGAATATTGTTCGAGCCTGTACCTGAAAAATAAAGAAAGAAAAATTTAAACAAAATCCACAACAAACTTCCCACATAATTTTTTCCGTGTCAGGTAAAAATATCCCTTTAGTACCTTAGAATATTTTGTCTGACTATTGACCTTTGTAAATATATTCGTACGCGCCCTAGAATATATTCTACGTAACTTAGACTGCCACAAAGTGGGCCTACAGATCACCTCATTGTGCCCTAGTCTAGAGAGTTATGAAGCCATGTATAAACTACGAAAGATCACATCTTTCTGTGGCACGCTGAATATATACGAACACATATTTCTGGCGTGGTTGAGCATAAACTTGAAGAACTTATAAGGTGTGTTACATGAAATAAATAAGCGTGATATATTAGTGGTTTTGGGTTGGAGGTTACGGAACAGTGCGGTTTCAAAACTTGACGAAACGAAATAGATTGTAGTGAAGAGTATCTTACATAGCATCACGCCTGTACTTCCCCGAAGGGTTAGGCATAGGTATACCATTTTGTAACACCCACAGGTGTGGTAACCAAAATGGCCGTAATGTTTAAGTCCCGTGTACAATAGGCCTCGCCTATTACCATCAACCGGGCACAAATCCAGATTACAGGCTGTAACTGAGAAATTCCTGATGGAAAATCCAATAACAGTAACAGTTTGTTGTGTAGTGTATAATAATAATGTTATATTGATTAGAAACTTGCTTTCTTATGGTGGAGGGAAACATCTGTAAATCTGGATTGGTCGTAAATAACTAGCATGTAGTGAGCAAATATGGCCATCAATTATAAATACTTCTCTGTTTATAAATTAGCATTCTTATGTTGATATAACTTTGAGCAATCTTTGGTTTTCACAAGAATTTCAATGCAAAAGTATTGTACTATAGAGTGGGAAGACGGATTTAAGAAAATTTTTCTTGTCTTTCCAAAGCAGTGTCTTTCTTGAAAAGTACAAGACAACATGATATGTTCAAAAAAGTCCCTTGTTTTATAAAACTAAGCAAACAGCTTCCATTTTTACAACAATTTTTCCTCTACATGAATTTTCCACAATATCTCGGTACAGTAAGCCAGTTATTTCGGTTTCACCGGCTCGTGACCGGAGCGGTAATGCCCACAATATCCTACTGTTCATGTGAGCGCCGATCAGTCAAGATGCCAAGACTATCCTAAGGGAATTTTCCGAGTAGTACTTTTGAGGAGTTTCAAATGAGTGAAGATGTTTGTTATTTTGTTTGACGAAATGTAGTTTTGGGGGTGTCGAAACTGTTTTCAGTGATTTATGGTCGAATTTATTACAACCAGTCTTACCAAGGGGTATCATATTACCCAGTAACTGGGTTGTGGAGGTCAGATAGGCAGTCGCTCCATGTGAAATACTGGTATTCTGCTGCATCTGGTTAGACTGGAAGCTGACCCCGACATAGTTGGGAAAAGGCTGGACTGATGATGTCGATGATAAAGTTGTTTTGAAAAATACTCAGAGAATGGAGATCAGATGTCGGTCCATGTCTATTAACTATAATCAGCGTATAATGTTCCTACTGCTGGGACACAGACCGCCTCTATTCAGAAGACGCTGTGAACTACCACACGAGTCCAGGGCGGATTGGTAGTTGTCACATGTCTTCGACTTATTGGTTTTAGGACATGCCGGTTTCCGCACGATGTTTTACTTAACCGTTTTGAAAGAAGTGGTGGTGAAAAAATGTACACAAAGTAAAATGCCTGCCTGGATTTGAAGCCATGACGGTACAACTCGTAAGTGGGGGCCGGTACCAATGGGCCACCACTGCGTTTTGCGCTTTGCTGCAGATGATGATGATTTGATGACAACTGTCACAGAATTAAGGTTGTGATTTGAAGGTCCAATTTTTTTTAGATGGTAGTCAATTTGATAAGCAATTAATGTCGCTGACATGACATTAGTCGTCATTTTTTATAATAATATATTTATTATTCGTTACATATCCAGTCTCTTGAAAATTTCAAATTCCCCTCACAGTCGACAAATCTTTGCGACTATTACCACACAAAAACATTCGCAAAATGAGTAAATATTTATCTGTATATTTACTCGTGAGCGTCTGCCTAAGTGCTTATTACTGATGGAAACGTCTATACAATTCCCTTTAGGTCTTGATTGGGCTATGTATCAAGTATACCAAAGTGCCTAATACCGTCTTGGAGCGAGCCTAAGCCTAATACCGTGTTCTTGTACACGTCATTCAATGTCGATATGAACGGTAGGTAACTATGTAACAGACAGGTAATATACTTTTTGTGAATTGTAAGAAATTGAGATAGTTTTTTAGATCCGTTTTCAGAGTCTATTTATATTGATTGAAAAACTAAGGTAAATACTAGCCAGCATTTCTTTCTGTGAGTATGAAGGTAACATCACGACTGTAATCCCCGAGAAGGAAGGCAGTGGTACCAAATATTGTTAGTTACCGCCAAATAGCAATATTTTAGGGGCAATAACCAAATAGCACAAGCAAAGAAGGCTTATTGACCGAAATAATGTTGGAAATGGAAACACTGGCGCAAAGCTTTAGGCTAGAACTAAAATAATATCGCGTTTTGTAATAGGTAACAGGGACAGCATTTATTTCAATTAAACCAAATTCCGAAACTTTTGGATTATCAAGGGATGTTGATAAAAATAAACAACAAGGCATTCATAGGCGAAATGGGCCCGCGTCTTAGTCGGTAAGTGTTGATCATTGATTGATTTTATTAGCTACCAGCAGGTAAATTCAAATAGGTTCGACCAGTGTCTTTGTGTCTTTCCTGATGGTAAGCACGCTTCTCTAGAGGTAACCTATTCACTTGAGAGTTAAAATCGTCCAGGTTAGGTAACGTAAATCCAACACACTGGCTTGGTTCCAAACCACTAGAATGAACCCCATAGAAAAAACGTATGGAGACAAGGGACGCCCGTCAGGAACGAAATCCCTTACGCATTTTCTTCAACTCCGATTGTAACGTCTTATACTCTATTTTTAAAATATTGAAACTTTATTTTGACCTCACTACTGAATGCCGAACACCCTCGAAAAACAACGAAAACGACACCCATGAAAAAGTAGAAAAACTTCGCAGCTGCCATCTTAGATATAGGCCACTCTGTGCACGTACTCGATAGTGCATTTTTTTGTTGGCAGGGCTTATAAAGGTTCGCCAAAGTTTATAAAAAGTTCCAAAAAATAAATAAAAATAATAATCTGGAGCCTTGCCGAGCCACACCGAACGTAAATGAGTAGTACATAATCATGTACCTACACTATCAAGGCACCTTCTCGAAAACTTTGTTCACATGGTCGATAAATCCAAGTGAAATTATAAAATTTCTTAATAAATATTAAATTAGCGGAATTTTCTAAACTGTTGAGAAAATCCCAACTTTTAATTGATCTGATTGATTTTTTTGATTGAGTTTTCTTTTTCCGTTACGTGATGATTTCTAGAATTTTACTCCTATCGCAAGCTGCGTTAAGAGCTTTGTTCCAAAAAGAGTGCACTTACACAGTTGATTAAGTGCAACACTGGTCGAGTGCAACAGAAGACATTTTAGCTTTAAGTTAAATCTAAATTGAATTTCAAAATTGAACCAACAAGCGTCGTTGTAATAAAAAAACAACGTTTTTTATTCGTACTGCGACTCGAGGTTGTGGAATCATCGCGGACGAATACAGATTTTCTCGGAGGTGGTATTAATTATAGGGTTTCATAAAAATAAAACCTCCAAGTGATACATTGAATGTTAAGAGCACACATTCGGCGCAGACTGGCAACGTCATATTTCAAGTGGTTTTTCGTGATTATCTTAGGTATTAAGTTTAAATCAAAGCACAATATTTTTTTTTGCCACCTATACCCGAGTGATTGGGAACCTAAGCTATTTCAATGTTTTCCGTTTTTCGAACAAGTGAATAATAAAATAAGAATACCAAATATTATTTTGCTGTCAATTTTAGATTTAAGTGGGTTTTGAGCTACTCGTAAAGCTTGAATGCTACTTGCGAGAGTCCGAGAAAATGACAGAATTTTTTAATGTTAATGGTTAAAATTAAATTAATGCCTTCTAGGATACCGATGCATTCCCCAGTAAATACGGAGGCTTCTGGTGGACATTGGAATAGAAGAGCGATTTTGGAATTTTGAAAATATGTTGAAACAGGTTGTACATCCTGTTAGAGAAAATTTGGATGCGTCCGTATAAAACAAATTCCAACCCTCCCAGTATCTTTTAATGGCCCGATCAAATTCGCCTTTTACGTCCTGGGAGTTTTTGGAGATACCAAGTCCCAAAACGACCTTTGGCCTGAAATAGGCCACCTCATACGAGGAAGAAAACACCAAAAGGGAAGGGGATTGACAAACAGGAGAGGAGAGGTCCTTAAGCTCTCTGTTCATCAGTGGAAGAGATTTATTATCCCAGTAGGAAGACTCGTTAAGAGAGGGGTAAATTTGTTCCAAAATGGGGAGTAAGGGATGGAACGAAAGGGAGAAAACTTTTGACAAGAAACGATCCGCTAAGTATTGTCTATGAAGGATGAGTGGAGGTTCTGCACATTCCACCTGGAGAACATTTATAGGGGAGGATTTCATAGCATCAATAACGATCCTTAGATGGACAGAGTTCAGTCTACGCAAGGCTTCTTTGTTACATGGCTCAATTAAGTAACTGCAGTAATCCATTACGCTTCCGACCAACGCATTTTAGACTAGTTTTAAGGTATATGGGTGAGCACCCCACCAGACACCTGCCGAAGCCTTGAGGACCGAAACCGAGCGCACACATTTTTTTACTGTATTATTTGTGTAGTCTTTTCCCGACAATTTCAATACGAATAGATAGATAATAGACGATAGAGCAATTGGTTTGTATGAACAATGATTACTAGGATCTTTACCAGGTTTTAATATGGGGATTATGACTTGAACCTTCCAATCGGGTATGGGTCTTATCACCAGCTCTAGAAATGAAGGAGTAAGGGAATCCATGCACTCCAGGAGCAGAATCCCTCACATGGGCGATGACAGATTTGAGTTCATTAAGAGTGAATGGCCCGTCTGGAGGACCATCTGAAATCATCTGAGAGTTCGAAGCGGCACCCTCATTAACTCAGGGAACATAGACTGGAGCGAGCTTAGAAAATGGTTGCCCAGCTCCGCAGACAATGTGCTGCCGGAGGGGGGCTTCAAACTATTTCTGAAGGATTTCAATTTATGCCACACAGCTGAAGCTGGAGTGGATGGACTCAGTGAGCTATAGTACTTCTGCCACCCTTCTCTCTTCTTATTTTTGAGTAATTTCTTGGACTTAGCCAAGATATGTTAAAAAGCTATAAGTTTAACCCGACAATCAAGTAAATCAAGTTAGATGGGGCAGTGCCTATTCTAAACCCTACAGACTTACTTGTGGCGTTAGACAGGGGGGTTTACGTCTTTAGTTTTATTTAATCTATATGTCCACGAGTTGATCGAGGAGCTGAGCCGCTCCAGAGTCGGATGCAATGTTGGCAGCATAGGCGTTAACAACTTGAACTATGCAGACGATATGGTGCTGCTCAGCCCCTCGGCCAATGGTCTCAGATTACTCGTGAAGATTTGTGAGCAATATGCAGCTGCTCATCAACTGATGTACAATGTTCAGAAAACTAAAGTTATGATTTTTAAGTATGGAAAGGGTCCTGAGTCTGTAAGTCCACCACTTTCAATAATTGCTCATTGTTCCAAGCAAGTGAAGGCAACACTTCGAGGCCTACTTTCGGGCGTTCTACACCAGCCAACTTTGGTACTAGTACACGAGGAAGGCTTACAACTCACTTCGTGTACAGTATAACAACGCGTTTCGGGCCATGTTTAACCTGCGTTGGCGGTGTAGCGCGTCTGGTATGTTCTTGGAAAACAGAGTGGGTGACTTCTTTTCCGTTCTGAGAAAGGCAATAGTTTCATTTCGAACACGATTGGTAAATAGTAAAAGTAATATTATAACCACTGTATTCCGCACAGTTTTCGTGACTAGAACTGAATTGTTCAATCTCAGCATTGACTATGACGTAATCAGGTAATAATAATGACGACTTAATTTATCTAATTTAATCTATCAAATATAATTATCTAATAATAATTTCTAATAATGTATGAACGTATTAATTTCATCTATAATTTGTAATACCTAAAATACCTACTTAATATAACTTAATAATAATAATATACTTAATGTTTACTTATTTATGACATGTAGTCACAGGTCGGCAAAGTGTTATTAGATTTTTCTATCAGGAATTTCTCAGTAACAGTCTGGAGTCTGAATTTGTGCCAAAGCGAGAGCAGAGAGCCTTTGAACTTAAACTTGCAGTCTTTAAGATGCCGTATCCACAACAAGTTAGCAGCCACAGTATTAGATAGCGGCCGAAGGCGGCGCGCGGCGAGTTGCTTCATATAATTAGATTGCACTCCGCCACACCGCGGAAGGAAGGTGTTCAGAAAATTGCATAATTTATTTAATTTCAACGCAGTTTTACAAATAAAGTGCGATGATTTAATAACGAGAACGACAAAAGTTACAGTTTTATGACTATTGTTGAAGAAGTCGTTATGATAAAGGAGAAATAGTGGCCCTCTTTGAAAATTGTAAATGCCGAGTCGGCTTCCAGTCTAACCCGATGCAGTTGAATGATAAAATTTACATGGAGTGAGTACCTACCTGTCTAACCTACACCACCCAGTTACTGGGTCATACGATACCCCATGGTGAGGCTGGTTGTTAGACTGTCGGGTTTCTAACGACCCGTAGCGACTGTCAAAGATCCAATAATGTGCTTTCCAAGGCACATCGTGGTCTTGGTATGTACAGATGGTCACCCATCCACGGACCAACCGCAGCAAGCGTCTGTATTCGATCAATCATACCGTGCGGCTGTTATTACATAGTTGGGTAAGTAATAACAGCCGAACGGTACGAGTCACGCTAAGCGACGCTTGATCTATCTGCTATCTCGACCCCTTTTGTTTATTAGCAAATTAAAGACAGCAATTTATTTTACCCAATTAAACTGTTTTTTTTTTTTCTATTTAATTATTCACATCTTCTAATACAATAATGTACTAGGTATAATTAAAAAAAAATACTACTAGGTCTGTGGACGAGTCCGATGCCGAAAAAATAGTTTTCAGAATTTTTGTCCGTTTGTCTGAATGTAAGTTCCGGGTTGGCTAAAATCGAAAATCCGCTTAACTGATTCGAGTAAAATTTGGCCCACATTATAGTTTATAGCCGTGTGGTGCTGGACGTAAAAGAATAGCACAATCCCATTTCTTCCCGTGGGTGTCGTAGAAGGCGACTAAGGGACTTACTAGAGAATGGTCAGCAGCGTTCTCTAAGCATTTTACCAACATACTGCGATCGCCAACCCGCCTGCCAAGCGTGGCGATTATGGCAAAACCCCCCTTTTGGGGACGGCCTATGTCCAGCAGTGTACATCTTTCGGCTGAAATGATGATGATGATAGTTTATAACGCGGAAGCTAGCGAAAACTAAAAATATGTTTTTATTTCCTAGCCCACGCTGTCCCAATCCTGTTCAAACGCCACTCCACTCCTTCCATCTTTCGCGAGCCCGCGCGTCCTCCTTCCAATTGTGATGGAACTTATCCAGCTCGTCCCGCCATCTCATAATTATGTGGTCTGCTGTGACCTCGCGTTATTAAAATTAATCCTACATATTTATTATTTAAGCATAAACCGACCAGACCAAAGAAAATCACAATAGATTTAATTTCCCTAAGAGTCCACAACAAATCCTTCTCCAATTCACAGCTAAGCGTTTGTAAAACCAGTAATTCTTTTCATTTCGTTAAAAGTGTTCCGTCATTTCGGTATTATGAGCTTACTGGACGAAATTTAATAAATTCTCCTTCGTTGACGATGAAGAAATAAATGACATTAAATGACAATAATATGTATATTGAAAAATGAAGAGAGTCACGACGTTGAGATTTATTTTTTGTTCGTAATGAGTTTTTGAGGCGAGGTGGGGAAAATGGAGGTGGCTTGCCTTGTGTGGGTAGTCTTGAGAAATGTTTTGTTGTAAAATCAAACTTAAAAGTTAGTTTTTCAAACTAGGCGGAGAGTCAGCACTTTTGAACATCAAAGTTACACATGACAGTCCTCCAAAGCGTCTGTAGCTGGGAATAAGTGGTGCAACTTGATTCTAAGTATTTACCAAAATTATTTGCCATAGGTCAGCTAGCACGTGTAGTACTAATATAAGTACTACACGTAGTGATAATATAAAAAAAAGTGTGCATCATTATAAGTTCAAAAAGTTTTTAGAGTGTCAGATAATAATTTCCTAGCTTAGTTACCGCGACCAAATTGTGATAAAAGGCCAGAGAGTAAAAAAAAGCTCACTTATTTTAAAGAAGTGTGCATTATTAGAAGTGCAAAACGTATTTGAGGTTCATTCATTTTTTTTATGTCCTTCTTTAGAAGATCCATAAGTTTTTAGAAGATTAGTAAAATATTTCCCTTCCCCTATTACAGAAACTTCTAAAACAAAACACTAAACTTCTTTAACATTTAACAATAAATAACGACTTTAATCTCAAACAAAAAGTCGGAGCAGTTTCAAACTAGCTGAACAAATTATATTTTCGTAAAGTTTGTGAAATCCTTTTTCTCAATGTTTAGGTTAAAATATGATTTACTTTGGTATCCTCGCCTCTATGCATTTTTGTGGCGACGTTTTTGGTCTCGTTAGTCCACTATGCGAGGTTTTGTGGAAAACCTTCGCGTTGTTAGCTTTCAGAGTTCGTTAGAAGATTTTTGTGGGAAATTTTATTTTGAACTACATGAATATTTTATAGTGGGAATTATATTAAAGTGGCGCTACCGTAGTTTCTGCTTTCATGTTAGCTTTAGGTACATGATTATTGTTTTTTATTTTTTATTTAAATGAATGATGCTTTGTTCGCCGTTTACATTATAAAAACTTATAGATTTTCAGGTAAATATATAATGTGTTTAAAAAGACACATAAAGAATATGAATTTGACTTATACTTTGCCAATCTGATATTTTTTTTGTTCTGGCCCATTCTATCTGGAAACATTCCGGTTATTGAAAGTTCCAACAAAAGTTTATTACTTTTGTTGACTTTATTATGACTTAATTTTCCGTATAGTTATATGTTAAACTCCGTGAAAGGTATTATGAAAAACAGGAGCTATTTAAATGAGTTACTAACTGCCGCTCGCGGCTTCGCCCGCGTGGGTGTCGCAGATTATCCCTAGAAAAAGTGCTAGTGGGGCAAAAATGGGCTATCGGTCAGTGAAAGTTCCGTTCAAATCGGTCCAGCTATTTTGAAGATAATAAGCGGACAGACAAAAAGAAAATGTTTTTTTGTTATAAGTGCCGTATATGCATTTAGTATAAAGCTGTTAGTTGGACATTGCAAACGGACACTGTAATTTTAATTCTTCGTAAAGATGTATTGATAAAACTCCAAATGACCAATATTCCCGGACCTATCACCATTATTAAATGAGAACAGAACTCCATTCAAGAAACCCATCCAAGCGAACCCCGGTGTCAAAGTTATACCAAACTCTAACCTAGAAGAACGTGCCTAAACATAACTAGACGACTTAACTAAGTGAACGCTAACAGCTGTCAAGTTGAGACGTGTTCCTAGCGTATTCACGAAAAAGACAAGTACAGAAGGTTGGCTCCATACAACGAGTGAAAACGCACGCACACATAGTCACGTTCCTGGTCTTGTGTGCCTTTAAGTTGTGAAGTTGTCTGCGAGTTGTATTTTTATTGAATCACTCTCGGAGATCTTCCAGTTTAACCGGATGCACCTGAGTGCTGACTGCTTATCTGGAATTTAAATTTTCTTCCTAACCCTAAGGTAATTTAAGTCCATTGAATGATTTTTTTATGAAATAGTCATTCAATGGGAACTGAGAGGGTTGTATTGAAGATTTACAATTATGTTAAGCCATATTTGTTACGGTAGCGGTTCTTTTTTTGGTCAACATACAGCCTGACACTTGTGTTTTTTGCAATTTACAGGTCAGCCTGTAAATTGCAAAAAACACAAGAAAATTTGAATTTAGCGACTACTTTACCGCATCAGAACATCCGATCGGCAAGTGTCTAGGTGCGTCCGTCTTCGCTCGTTGCATTGAGTTAACCTTCTGTAACTACCTATGTTTTCTGTGGTCGTATTGTGTACTTAGAGTAGCGAGCATCCCTGATTGGTGGTAATCTAAGGTATAATGTCACGCGGGATGTGTCTAAGAAATTAGATGGAAATAGGTACTTGGTAGTTTATTGTTAACATTGTGTGTTTGTGCGTATAATAGTACAAGTTTGAGTAAAACTAATGGACCGATTTTGATGATTATTTTTGCTATCGGTCCACAATGATGCGAAGATGGGATATTTCGGGTTTATAAGGTTTTTTAAAATTTAAAATTTCGTATACCTGCGAATGGATCACAACCAGTCGAAGTGGTGATACTTGTTGCAGGCATAAGTCCAACAGCGGAAATCTTTCAGCTGAAATGATGATGATAATAAGTATCTCAACGGATTTGGTAGTTTTGCTATGAAGTAACAGTAGGAGGTAGATCACCGTCCGTAATAAATTTAAATGTACAAGTGCATATTCATTTCCAACTTTCGGTCCGTCTTGTTTACAAAGATTAGAACAGACGGGTTTTATAACCTGTCCTAATTAAGTGCCATTATTAACAATTTTTTATCCACCATTATGTGTGTCAAACGTGTTATTAAGTAAAGCTTCAGCATTAACTGTGTGCTTAACTCGTTAAGTATTTTGAGCGTAATTTAGAACATGTTTGCTTACTTAAATATTTACATATTAATGGTCGTAAATATACGAGGAAATTATGGTGAGAGAGCGTCAAAGAAGTGCTTAAAACTCATGCGTCGAAACACTGATATCCAGCTGCATCCGGTTACATTAGAATTCGACCTCCATACTCGTATAGTTGGGTGAAGGTTAGGCAATCCTTAAGTATACAACAATCCGTTCTATCACTAAAATAACGAATGTAACTCGGAAAGCTGTCACGCTTAAATGGAATTGGGCTGGACACATCTGCCGTATGTCAAACTATCTATGGGTCAAACTTATGACCCATTGAGTCTGGCTTAGTGACAAACGACATCGCGGTAGGACCAGACTGTGATGGCGGGATGAGCTGGAGTCCTTTAATAAAGATTGGTCCTTGGCAGCTGTGGATAGAGAGAGGTGGTAATAGAGTAGAGAGGCCTTTGCCCAGCAGTGGGACATTAATGGCTAACAATATCGCACTCAAGTGGTTAAAATAGGGCTAAATGTAAGTGAAGAGTTTCTTATTATATACGGTGTGCCTCAAGATAGCATACTAGGTCCTACTCTATTCCGTATCTATATAAATGAACTCTGCAAAACTGCCCATTCAAAACTGTGAAGTCATTACCTACGCCGATGACAGTTCCCTGCTTATAGATGGAGTAGAATAGGGCCAGTGCTATCGGCGTGCTGAGAAGGCGTTTACACGTGTAATGGAATGTTTGAATAACAACCTCCTCACTCTAAACATCAGTAAAGCGGTTTATATGCCATTTGCTATCAGGTCAAATTTATGCCCATCACCTTCCCTCACTCTTAAAGCACATACATGTACGCCTTCCACCATTTGTGACTGCCTTGCAATCTCTAAGTCCACTAGTGTCAAATACCCAGGCGTTCATATCGACCAACATCTCAATTGGCATAAACTCCTAGACACACTTTCTAGTAGAACTCGCAAGCTGAATTGTGTTTAACAAAAAATACGCACATCTGCAGATAGGGATACGTTGAGGGTGGTTTACTTTGCTTTATACCAATCGATCTTAGCTTATTGTATTCCAATCTGGGGTGGTGCTACTGAGAACCATTTCATCCGACTAGAACGAGCAAAAAGAGCTGTTCTGAAGGTTTTGCTCTCTCGGCCGCTAAGATGTTCCACAGTACAGCTATATACAGAATCTAAAGTGTTTACTGCGAGGCAGCTTTATGCCCTTCAGTCAATACTCCGTAAACACCCTACTCGCCCGTCTTCAGAGTCAACAGGCAGAATTAAACACGCGGTTTTTCCTCAAGAGTCGCATAGCACCTCGTTTGCCATGAGACACTATTACGTCACCAGCACGAAACTTTATAGCCAGCTAAATGAATTGCTAAAAAAAAATCACGATACTAAAAATCAGTTAAAATCTAAGCTACAGGGCTATCTTCTAAAACTAACTTCTCGCAATACGGAGGATCTTCTGTTGGGAAATTTTGGAAATCTATATAAATAGTTGAGGATTTTTTTATAAAGGAAAAATTGTAAATATTGTGAAAATTCTTTTAATAATAATAATAATCATTTTATTGTCAGGCAACTAAGGCCCATAGATAAAATACACGAAATAATCTTCAAAAATAATATCAAACGAATACATATTAAGGACCTTATTACAACTATAACTATACACCGAGAAATTTTATTGGTTGTTTTCCCGCAGCGAAATGGTTTTGTCTTAGTAATACAATCGTTTTATAAACAAATAAAATATTAAAAACAAAAAATGGCAGATTAACAATTGTGAAAAATCACCACGTGCGAGAGTTTATTTTGCTTTGAACATTTATGGATCGCTGTTTCTTTTGTCGGCAGCGCGTGTGATTCGAGTAGTACCTACAAGTTACCTCTAGTGTTACTTTTGATTCTCACGTTTTCGAGTTTATTAATATTAAAAAAAAAACATCTTATTTTTTTACTTTTACTCTATGCTTCGAAAGTACTCCTTCGGTGGTTACACGTAAAGTTGTCAGCGTCGTGTTTAGCTTTGAGGTGTCGCGTAACCGTCCTCGGAAACGCGCATACGCTCGCACACTCACTCATATTTCATTCACAGTCACACACACTCTTTCATAAACATAGACACACCTTCTATCACACGTACACACACACAAACCCACACACACACTCACACACCCACACACACACACACACACAACTCCAAACAAACACACTAAAGAAATACACAACACTTTAATTGAATGTTTTTAAGTGCTAGTATGTATTCTGTGATATAGGTATGTGTGATGTGTGTGTAAACAGAAATGAAAGAGGCTTAAGTTTAGCTACGGAGAAGTCACTACGATTGTGAGGTAAACAGATATTCAGTTTCGTCGTAGTTTAGACTAGTTACCAAATCCGCTAACTGTTTTTACACATTTCGTAAGAAGATTAATGTAAAGGGATAGTTTAGTTTCTTCTGTTGTAAAAAAAATGGCCCAAGATAGTAACAGAAACGTTTACTTTATTAAAAGCAAAGCGTGTTAAGGGTATTTTTCGAATTTCGTTCTTTCGCTTAAGTGTGAAAAGAAAGATACCAACTTACTTTCATCAATAGCGTATCAGTGGTGTCATTTAACAGTAAAATCAAATCAACATCAAAATATAAATAAAAACATAAACATAAACACATAAACCTGCATGGGCACTTATGAAACGTCAGAAGCTAGGTGCACGGTTCCAATTTGCCACTTCCTGAGCAGAAGAGCCGGCAAGAAACTCCACGGTTACTCTTTTAAAAATAATTGGCTTTCACAATGTATTCAAATTACAGTGATAATAGGTATGAGAGGACAGTGCAGGCCTGTCACTAAGCACCAGGTACTTAGAGGAATGAAAATAACGAATAGAAAATCGTCTACAAATCTACAGTCTGCAAGGCCTACAACACAGTACATTTTAGACACTTTGTCGCGGCTACCGCTCTCCTAGATATGAGACGTGTAAGTTGAACTACAACAGCATTTGACAGGCACATATCCCATGAAATCGGTCGCATAAAACAGACCGCGTCCACACTCATCTATCAGGACGGGCATGTAATGTACGACGCTCATTAATAAAGCCAATCGGGTGTATTTTCCGCCTTTGCTGGACTTGTCACTGGATGTGACAGTTGACGGCCGATTGGCGAATGTTTTGGGCTAGCGTGTTCGGGGAGTATCTAGTTTATTCGTTTTTTTTTCTGGAACTACATTATGTATGTTTCGTACTTTATTCTTTTGTTCGTTCGTGTTTCGAACTCGATGGTTGATAAGCTTTCAAGAAATAAATAAACGAATGATAAGTTACAAGCCGAATTCCCGATAACATGTTCCACCAGCAAAAATTGCGAACTATTAACCAGAAGATTAGTTTTCAAAAAAAAATCATCAGTGCTGGCTGACACTTAGAATGGCAGCACACTTCAAGCTCATCACCCGACTACGGCCAAGCAACAAGGAGGGTTATGGCTTTGACAGGTATGTATGTTTGTAGGTAAGTTCATTTGTTCTCTCATAACTTTTAAACTTCTTTTCATAATTTTACAATTGTGGGTCTCGATGAAAACGTCTTGATTGTCTGCTAGTTATGTGCTATGTAATGTAACGTCACATTAAATTAAACAACAATAATTGCGCTCTAGAAGACATAAAGACATAAAGTATTTTTTTTAATATTTTATTGATTTCGTGTTGGGTTTTCTGTGGTTGGGTTTTAGTTTTTGAACTTACTTTTTTCACCTAACACGTTTACATGGTGATAATTTTACAGAATAGACCAGCAGCTTAAATGCACCGTGATATTTAAATAACATCACAATAATGACCCCTATGTGTTGCGTCCATTTATAATTATTGCCAAATTATATATTAAAACCACATTTGGCACAGCAGCAGTGGATTAAAAGGTGATAAAACCGCAGCATGTACCGACAGCTTGCCAACCGAAACCTATCTACGAATAATCGTTTGTAGTGGTAAACATACAGTTACGGACTGAGGGGCAGCGCTTTTTGTAAACATTTTCACCCGACGACTGCGCGACAGCAAAGACGGCTTATTGGTCGACTCGCACGAATTATGTGTCCCGAATCGGGCTAATCATAATATTCATGTAATATAATATTTCCTAATTCGACTCGCAAGAAGTTTAATATTTGTGGATGATTAGACAACTCCAGAAATGCGTACCTAAGTATTAATTAGGTGTTATTAAAGTTCGTGCGAGTCGCCTATACTAAAATTTTATATTATTTAAAAATGACGATTCGGGCGAGTTAATTCGTGCGAGTCGACTAATCAGCCGCAAAGACAGGGTTATGTTTTGTTTTTGTGTGGGATTTTTTTACCTTTGACGCATTGTAAAGATTGGATGTATTTCGCTACATGAGGTGATCATCGACTCCGCCTGGTCGTGTGATGGTTAAAGATTAGATTTTGTTGTTATTAAATCTCAGTGGCGGTTGTATAACGTCAATAAGTTATGCCATGGATAAATAATTCGTATTATGACCTTGTGGGGTTCAAAAAAGGGCTAGAGGAAATGATCCCAAAAATATAACTGAAAAAGGTTGAGAATAAATAATAAATAACTGCCACTAACTGCATAGACTATACAACTGCCATCTACTTGATAAATAATTGATCATGTTATATAAACTTTTTTGTTGCAAATTTTTTATTTATAATATGCAATGGAGTATACAGTATACTCCATTGCATATTTTAAAATAAAAAATTTGCACAGCTTTCTCTTGGCCTCTAATTCAAACTTGGTGTGGGTACTCGTTAAAATAATTCTGATGACAGTAGGTAAAATCAGAGAAATTAATTGATTAGCAAATTCACAAAAAAAACCGTATATTCAAGTCACAACTGTAATTTTAAATAGTTGTACGAAATGACTATAACACGGTATATTGATAAATTTCATTAACTGTAAATTAATTTAGAAAATAGTAGCACAATTAATCTGATCGTTGAATAATTACTATTTCTTTATTATAAGAGATATTAATTAGAACCTATAAATAGAACTTAAATCATAACATAACTAATGTAACAACCTCATATCATTAGCACTTCGAATCCGCTAACAATTTCCAACAATCAAGTCAAACGCAAACCAGGCAAGTCAATACAGTTATATTGTTCCACAAACAGACGTAAACGCGTTAGTGGGAATTTTAACACATGTTCTGAGAATATAGAGACGTACCGAATACGAGTTTTAGTGCTCAAATAATTATGATGACTTTATTAATTTATGAAACTGCTTCATTGGTCTATTTTTGTGAAGGCATTTCGCAGGTCACCCTTGGGAGGTTGTGACTGCTTAACCGGGATTCGTTGTGGGTGCCTTAAAAAATTACGGCCTCCAGCCAGGGCTAAAAAAAAACAAAAATAGGCAACTACACGCTAAGGGCTCGGCCTTTGGGGTACGGACCTCGACTTAGGGTAGAATTATTTTGGGACGAATTTAAATCCATTGGGTTCAAATTCGATTGGAAGATGGCTTGTTCAAGTACGGTCCAGCCCGTGAACCCATCTTCCCAAAGACAGTGGGATGAGCCGCTCTGCAGGTTAGTACGGAATAATCTTATTAATACGTCCACTGCTGAGCGCGCCCGCTTGCTGGCTGTGGGAGAGTGGGAATCGGCCCTATGGCTTCAGTCGCTACCATCACCTAACATAGATACTATGCTGGGTAACTCTACCTTCCGGCTCGCTACAAGTCTGCGTCTGGGTGCTCCTTGCGTGGCTCCGCATCGCTGTCAGTGCGGTGAAGCAGTTGATCGCCTCGGACACCATGGCCTTGCTTGCAGCAAGACCGTTGGTCGGCTGGCACGGCACGCCATCCGGCGGGCTCTTGTCACCGCCGGGGTGCCAGCTCTCTTAGAACCCAATGATTTGGCACGCGACGATGGGAAGAGGCCAGACGGAATGTCTTGGAAGTTGGGTAGGCCTTTGGTGTGGGATGCAATCTGTGACGACACCCTCGCGCTATCCCATCTTCTAAGCACGGCGGGCTGCGCTGGTGCGGCTGCTGTAGGTGCAGAAAACCTCAAACGGCGCAAATATAACAACCTTATTGGGAGCTAAATGTTTGAGCCGTTTGGGGTTGAAACACTAGGGCTTTGGGGTCCGAGTGCTTATCGAGTATTTCGGGACATCGCCAAGCGGTTGGTCGACTCTTCACGTGACCAAAGGGCTGGCCTATTCTTAGGTCAAAGAATTAGCATTGCCATCCAACGTGGCAACGCTGCCAGCCTTTTGGGCACTTTTCCCGCGGACAACGATGCGGACGAATTCTTTCATACCTAGTGAGCTCTTCCTTTTTTTGTACTTTATATACTTGTACATACTGTCTAATTATTTATTTTAAGACTAATATTTTGTTATAAATAAATTTGGAATCATATACAGGGAAGCTAGGATATCAACGCGCAACCTCTTACCATGGATTCAGTGCATGATTCTGGACCCCTTGCGTTGTACTCTACTGTTGGTTATATAAAAAAAAAAAACCTGTTCCATATATTTTATCCACGTAAGTCAACACTTACGCGGATAAAATATATGGAACAGGTTTTTTTAAAATATATGGAACAGCTGTTTCATGGACAAGTGCAACCACTTGTCCATGAAGCAGCTGATGTTTTTTGTTAACAGACGCAAAATTTCTACGCTAGGGTTTTTAGAATGATGTGCTGATAAATTAATTATGTACTAGCATTTGCCACCGGCTTCGCCCGCGTAGTCAAAAATTATCCCACGGGAACTTACAATAGGGATAAAAAGTATCATATGTTAACACATAGGATACTTTTCACCCAAATCCGGTCAGTAGTATTTGCGCGATAAAGTAACAAACATCCATCCATCTTAGTAGGAAATAGGATTAGTAGGATTCACACTGAAATATGAATTAAACACCAACATAAGGAACAACATAATATCCCACTTACATAAGCGTGTAATTGTTAGAGATGACACGTGTCACGCGGCTGTTAGTGCACAGCCGTAAGACCTTCTCAACTTAGTGCAACGCTCAAAGACTCTTTAATGTTTGGTGCAAGTTATAAGAACATTGCGTTTCATAAATTTATTTTTGTCACGATGATGATTTATTTGTACTTTGTCTTTTATACAGGCATGAAATGTTTATTCTTATTTTGGTTTTGGTATTCATTACAAGTCTAGAAATGTAATAATGCTATTTTATCATTTGTATCAAATAGTAACTTCTTTTTTATTTTAGTACATTATAATTAAGGGGGCATCATCAAAGTATCATAAACTTTTGGGACTTAAATTAATCGTAATAATGTCATCACTTGCACCACTATCTAACAAAGGTCCCAGGTACATACAAACTGTCACAGCAGAACGGAATCTGCATCTCCCTACTCATTACTACATTACATAATGAGGTTTGCATCCAGTATAGCCCGGCCTTTATGAAATATTCACATCGCTCACGTTCCAAAATGAATCTAATTACTGACTCAAAGGGTTCACAATCGTTTGTGAATAACATGTGCAAATGCAAGTCAGCCTCATTGAATATAAGCTGTTTTAGTTAATTATACTATAGCGGTATGAGGAACAGGGTGTAAAGTTCGCTCATACTCTATTGGAAAGGGAGGATCCTCCGACCAGATGGGTGTTGTGTCTGGTGGGCAAGTGCCTGACGGTTGATGTCGGGATGTTGTATGTATGTAAGGAAGTGTCGAGGTAGGGAATTAATACAAAGCCATAAACTCGTCGAGAGTTTCTTTATTTCTACCTATCCCGAAACCACTTCAGTACCTACAGACAGTGGAAAGGTGTAGTGTTGTATGGAATTCCATTACTCTTGTGTGTAAATAAAGCCTTATGGCTGCTATTATTTGTACGTTAACTAAGAGGAATTGAGCAAGTTAGTCCAGGTTCTGATGGTGTTTGTACCGTTTTGATTATTTTAAACATAAGTTTATATTAGTGGAAACTTGTAATTGGCTTTTTTCTACATGTTACTTCTGACTACTCGAATGTATTAGCTGTAAGTTTTCTTAAAATTAATAAAATGATAAGTATTGTGATATAAGTACACGCACGTATTAAAATTATCTTGGTCTTTAGAAAAAACATGACAACACCAGATTGTCAATTTTACTTTCCGATTGCCTTTAAAAAAAATTAAAGAGGAATTAATTGAGAAGTAATTTTTTTCCTATAATTTTTTGTTTATAATAAACAACGAATTGAAGCGATCGATCAATTATTGAAATTGCCTTTTAGAATTAGACAGACTACACTAATATTGCGTTATCAACTAGTTTGTGATTGGCTGAGTCGTCGAAGTCAGACTCAATAATCTAAAATAATCTAATCTATCTATCTAAATATCCAGTGTTATCTCACCGTAGGGAAAATATCTCCCTCTCCCATTCCCACACAATCCTGTCTGTGTCTATTGCTGGCCAGTCCTTTCGGTAGCTCGTCCCTCCTTCTCCATCTCGGTAGAGGGTCAAAGTGAAAGTATTTATTTGTAACTAGCTTTTGCCAGCGGCTTCACCCGCGTGGATACCGAAAATTATCCCACAAAAAAGTATCCTATGTGTTAATCCAGGTTATAAACTATCGGTGTGTCAAATTTCATCCAAATGCGTTCGGCCATTTTTCCTGGATTGAGTAACAAACATCGAAACATTTCAACATCCAAATATAGTAGGAAATACTGGTATACAGCTGCATTCGGTTAGACCAAGGAAGCCGACCCCAACATGTTGGACTAGGCAAATGATGATACTAGGGTAGGCACATAAAATACACTTTTAAGCGTCAAAATTTACAATAAAATATCAGAACTGATTCTAGTCTTGTGTGGATCTCCGTTGCAATACCAGTGCTGTAAAATTTTGGCTACTCATTAGTGATTTCTGTTTGAAACACGTTGCCTTTGAGAAGCGTCCTTATACAACATAGTACAAGGTGAAATGGTGCCAACACGACATTAGGTGTTAAGCAAATGTGATCTAGATAACAATAGTAAATGCCTTTGCCGTACAGTTACTGCTACCCTGTGAAACTCGCCTTATTACAGCAGCGGTCCTGACCTGCTAACTGCATGCGGTAAGCATGGTACGCCAACTTCACTTGTGGGAAAACTTCCCTTTATTATTTAACAGTAAATAAGCCACTTTTGTATTGAATCTTACTGTCCTACTAATATTATAAATGTGACAGTTCATATGTTGGATGTTTGCTACTCAATCATGCAAAAATGACCAAACGGATTTGGATGAAATTTCGCACACAAATAGATTAAGTATGACATAACATAATATAACATCACGCTTTGTTTCACGAAAAGTTGGACAGAGGTACACCCACATTTCGCCAGATATGTTTAAGTCCCATGTAATAGGGGGCGATCCTATTGTCATCAACCGGGCACAAATCCAGACTCCGAGTTGCTACTGCGAAATTCCAGATAGAAAAACCCAATAACACTTTGCCCGACCTGGGAATCGAACCCAGGACCTCATGGTCAGCAGTAGAGTTTACAACTATTATAGAGGTATGAGGAACAGGGTGTAAAGTTCGCTCATACTCTATGGATAAGGGAGGATCCTCCGACCAGACGGGTGTTGGGTCTGGTGGGCAACTGCCCGACGGTTGATGTCGGGATGTTGTATATATGCCAGTCGCGCGGTAAACTGCTTGCGCGATGCAGGATTTGTGTGACGTCAAGTCTTTGATGCGTAGTTCGCATGTGGCGTTGTAGATGCCGCCACACAACCACTAGACCAACGAGGCAGTACCAGATAGATATAGCCTGGATTAACAAATAGTATACTTTTGTGGGATGACTTCCGACCTCCACGCGGGCAAAGCTGCGAGCATAAGCTAGTTTTATGATCATTAGGTCGGTAGTTAAGCTGTAAGGACGATCTATAGGGAATGCATTTGTCTAGGAAATTGACACCCTACGTCAATTTGCAGAATTATGGTTATTTCATATAACTACCACAGAATGACGATTCTGAGTTGAATACACGGATAATTTAAGTTGGTAGTTAATCTGCTTTCAATTTATTCTCCTGAATTTACATGGACTAACTCACGGTTCTTAAAATACTGATTAAGATTCTGATGGATAGAACACGAATATTATCCATTGTAATTACTGCCTCATCATCATCATCATCATAATTTCAGCAGAACAACGTCCACTGCTGGACATAGGCCTCCCGCAACTAGTGCCGAGAATTTTTTTACAAAAAAAATATGTTTCTAATCTGAGGTTCAAGTAATTCGCTACCATTTTGACTCCACAATCACAGATGCCGCACGCCACTGTCATTGTCTTACTTTTTTTTACGGGTGGGAAATCATCAAATAACTTCTCCCGCTCTGGGTGGAGCAGGAGGGCGTGTCAGACTTTTACTGACTAAAACCCACCCGTGTTCCCTCAGTTACCTGTGTGCCAGGGGCCGCGGTATCTCTTTTGAACAACCCGCACGTGGAACACAACGCGCCGTCGACCTGGGCTTAGACCTAACCGGACAGCGTGCTACTCATGACTCGTCATCCGCAGGCCCGCGCCTACAGCAGCCGGGAATCAGCCTGGGATTCCAACGCCCAGGGCGTCTCCCGCGGCGACTACGGCCGTGAGGGCGCATATACTGCCTCTCCCTCACGTGCGCCGCCTCCCTCTTCGCGAGCATTACTGCTTCATAGAAGAAGGTGACGGCTACCCATGCACTCTCGCTCCGTACCACCACACCACTATAATGGCCGGTGAGGACCTGCGTCAGGCGGAAGGTGAGGACGCCGTGCCGCCTGTTGTCATTGTCTTTACTCACCGATTACACTTTACTCTTTTTTATTAGAACTAAGTAGTCCCAAATCAAATAGAAATATTGATCCAGATTTGAATCATGCATCTCTTTATTTTTCAAAATGTGTCCTAGTAACCATTTTTAAAGGCCTTTATACAAATATAATTCGCCATTTGACTCACACCTCCGTTAATTGTTCGGTAACTGCACCGAGACCGCGATCGTTATTAGAACTGTTTCAAAGTCTAACACAAACATTAGTTAAGTTACAACCGCAGGAACTTGGACTAATTCGAAATTAGTAATGTAGGTATTGTATGCTAGTTCTTGATCTGTCTAATTAGTCTAATTAGTAATGTATTGTACTAGTTCTTGATCTGGGCTCTGAGGGCCGTCTAATTAGTAATGTATTGTACTAGTTCTTGATCTAGACGCTAGGGGCCTTCTAATTAGTAATGTATTGTACTAGTTCTTGATCTGGATGCTGGGGGCCGTCTAATTAGTAATGTATTGTACTAGTTCTTGATCTGGGCTCTGGGGGCCGTCTAATTAGTAATATATTGTACTAGTTCTTGATCTGGACGCTGGGGGCCGTCTAATTAGTAATGTATTGTACTAGTTCTTGATCTGGACGCTGGGGGCCGTCTAATTAGTAATGTATTGTACTAGTTCTTGATCTGGATGCTGGGGGCCGTCTAATTAGTAATGTATTGTACTAGTTCTTGATCTGGACGCTGGGGGCCTTCTAATTAGTAATGTATTGTACTATTTCTTGATCTGGACGCTGGGGGCCGTCTAATTAGTAATGTATTGTATTAGTTCTTGATCTGGGTGCTGACGTCTAATTCTATGTTTGGAAAGTAAATCTTTATTGTTTTACCGAAAGCTTGACACCATCATCATCATGAAATAATAATAAAATTTGTATCGGCCTAGCATTTTCCCAACTATGTCGCCTTCAGTCTAACCAGATGCAGATTAATATCAGTATTTTACATGGAGCGACCGCTTATCTGACCTCCAAAACCCAGGTACTGGGTAATACGATACCTTTTGGTAAGATCGGTTGTCAGACTTTCGGGCAGAAGACAGAAGACTTCCCATAATGAGTGTCAAAGCTCTAGAAATAACAGCCGGACCAAAAGTTTAAGGAGTTTTCCGAGACATAGACTGGTCGATACGTAATAGATGGTCACCCATCCACGAACCGACCTCAGTAAGCGTCAGCCTAACTTTCAATCGACCAATGCGGCTGTAATTATTTAACCACGAGCCCTGAGATCTTAACATCAAGCTAGAAAAGAGTGATGTTGAATAAAAGTATAACCCAGTTCGATTTTTTTTTCCATTGAATTAGTGTCAATGGTTTTGATCCAAAATTCTGTGTCATCCCCGAAATGGTCCCATCCAAATGGACGCAAATACGATGCTTTTAAAAACTATGAGCATTTTTAACAGCGCTGACGAAATGGCCAGCTGGCAAGCTGTTCCGTAGGGAGTTAGAAGAGATGGACAGATAGAATAAAAATAATATGTTATTGTAGCAAAGCTCAGCAAAGGTAAAATAATAATACCAGCCTTTGACTGCTCCAATGCAGAGCCTATTCTCATTTAGAGAAGCCATAAGAATTGATCACCACGCTTGAGTGCGACTTACCAATGCGACTTTTCAAATCATTTATGTGTTTTCAAAGTTCATCGGTGAAGGAAAAACATTGCGAAAAAACCTGGACTTAAAGAGGTAACGCAAAATAACAAACAATCCTACCATAAACATTTTGACAAATTTCCCTACTCTTGGCTCCCCAATATAAAATTCCAAATGCGTCTTTGTTCTACTCACTTCTAAAGCAATCACATTTCGACCCAAATCGAAGTCCAAATTATCAATAGTCCTAATGATCCAAAATCCCTTCAAACGATGGAACAGCGGTGCCTTAATAAACCTCGATCATTATTAGCTGCGCTAACGAAGTGGCCAGCTAGCTCATCCAATTATACGCTGATCCCGGTGGGTATAACTAACATAATTGGTGTTATGCTGAGCTGGCTAACTTTTCAGTTCTGTTACTTTGTTGATATGGGGAGTTTTGATGATGTCGTTGCGTTTTGATATGGCTGGAGCTCAGTTCCTGTAACTTTCAGTTAAGTTGTGGTTAGTTTTGTGTATGGCTATTAGGTGTTGTCTTCATAATATTGACTACTATCTACTATTAGTTAGGGTAACAATTTATTTTTTTAAACGAAGTTCTTTAACGCAGCTTGCGGTAGGAGTGAAATTGTAGAAATCGTCATGTAAAGAAAAAGTTTTATGCCTCAATGCAATTTTTATTAAAACTAGCTGTGCCCGCGACATCGTCCGTGTGGAATAGTGTCTTTGGGTCTTTGTCTCTTGTCGCAAACTTATAAAAAAATCACATAAACCTTACATTCTTCCATACAAACTTTCATCCCTATTCCCTATTGTTATTTTACTCCCTTGAGGGTAAAACTTTTACAGACTTTGAATGTCATATTTATTTATATCGAATCAACAGCCTAAAAAATAAGTTTGAAGCTTCTAGCTTTAAAAATGTTGATACTTCCATACAACTTTTCATCCCCCTCGTTTCAACGCCTTACAACCATTTTTTTGCATTAAAAAGTAGCCTATGTCCTTACTCAGGCTCTAGACTATCTGTGTACCAAATTTCATTCAAGTCGGTTCAGTAGTTTTGTCGTGAAAGCGCGGCAGACAGACAAACAGACAGAGTTACTTTCGCGTTTATAATATTAAGTAATGAAGTAAGGATTAGTAAGGATAATAGAAAGAAACAAAAACAGAGAGTGAGATAGTTTCCATGGTTTATTTTATTTTATTAAGGATTCGATATTGTGTGTTTGTCTCTCCATATACTTATACTTATTATGTAGCTTTTTAATAATGTAACTGTTATTTGTTCATAAGTCAGAAGAATATACGTTGATATCTACAGAAAAACTTAGGCGTCCCAAATCTGTAAGAACTTCTACAGCACCTATTAACTATCTAATGAATTTTGATACAGATTGTAGCCAAAATCCAGATGCTGCACATAGCAGGGTAATTGCGTATTACACTAACGGTAGGAATGGCTTTCATTTTGAGAGTTCAACACAATTCATCGCGTTATTTTTAAGTTGTTGAGCAGACACGTTTTCCAAATATAAGCATGCATTGGATTAGCAATAACCTCCAAGATGATTCAGAGTTTAAATTATAGTGTGTTACGCAAGTATTACAGTGCAGGTTGATCGGTAATCAAACCAGTCCATTTTGTGTTTATCCTGTAGAATAATTCCTTGGCTGTCTTTTTTGCTACAAACAAACAATTCTGAACCACTAACAACATGATAACTATTTTATTCCCAACACGTATCCTTAACATATCTTGATATCCCTTACAAACTACAACCTCCATTATGATAACCATGTCACCATAAATACAATAAGGTAAACATAAAAAATAATTCAGTACGTCGTTACACCGCTAGATGGCGTTATAAATAAAAGAATATCGACACTATTTTTCAAGGGAAAGGCTCCGTTAAAATATTTAGCGGCCATTATTTGGTTCTGAAAAATGCGTGTCCCTTCCGTGTCCGTACTTTGTATGCAAATATGAAGACTGGGTTAGGTCGGAAACATACGAGTGCGTAGTATGTGCGGGTACTCGGTTCAAATATGTCATCTATAAAGCTTGGGGCTTATTTTGTCTGCATATATTGTTGACAGAAAACTTTTTATAAAAAACCCACTTCCATAAAAAAAAATCACTACAAAGTTAATTTAACTTAACTTTAATTTCGGAAGTCAGTCACTACTTGACAGTTCAAAAGTGCCCGTAATAGATTTATCTATATAAATAAAAAGAAAAGTCCTGACTGACTGACTCATCAACGCCTAGCCCAAACCCTTGGACCTAGAAAGCTGAAATTTTGCATAGAGGTTCCCATTATAATGTAGACAAGGAATAAGCAATGATTTTTCGAAATTCAACCCCAAAGGAAGTTAAATAGGGGATGAAAGTTCCGCGCGGGCGAAGCCGCTGGCAAAAGCTAGTGTGTTAAATATCATTTGAGTTTGAGTTCAGTGTATTTAGCTCTGTGTTTAAGTTTTTATTTTTCACTTTTTTTTCAATTCGTTGTACCTACTTTCTGTGTAAACAACAGTGACAACATCATCAAGACTCTCAAATTGGATTAAATACGAACAAACCTAACGCAAAAACTACCCAAGCAAAATTTATTAAATATATAATTATATGGGACCACCCCTGTGCCAATACCCCTTCTTTTTGTGTTTTTTTTTTAATCGATCCACAATAGCCGGAGATATTGCGGAATATATAAATAAATATACAAACAAAAAAATAAAACAGACGAATTGAGAACCTACTCGTTTTTGAAGTCTGTAACGTTGTACGTTAATTAAACTTATGATTATTATATCAATATCTTAACACATCTGAATCTTGGTTAGAAACAAATATAAAGTACCTATTTGTATACTACTCAATATAATAGTTTACGCTTGCAACTGATGTATTTACTAGCAAAACATTTCAATCAGTCTTAAAATACTGTCGCGAGCTTCGCGCACAAACCGGTTTATTGGTGTGTGTTTCCCTCTCCATAACGTATCGATAACGTCCGCGCATCCAGCGGTCAGGGGAACAATCTCGAACGGATTCACTTGACACTACGGAGTAGCACAATGACCGTGCCTAGTGAACATTTAATTGTACCACTGCTATTTTCAGTATTGTTCGCAACGAACAACATTTTAAATAAATATTTAATAATACACTTCATACGTGTCTGTCGTTTCCTTATAAATTCGGTGTAACCCCAAATCGGGTGAATGTTGCAAAACCTACTATTAACTCGTTTTAAGTATTCGTTGCATGACTCGCTAAAATTTTATTCTTTACTTGTTTTAAATCTGTAATTGTGACTTGATTGTTGTAGTGAATTAAAGGAGGTGGTTATGGCTCCGTAATTTAATTTAATAATTTTTGTCATATTTTTTTCCATCTACTTTCCATTACCAGTTATATGTTTTTTTCTGCTAGTCATCTATCATGCTTTTAAAATTGTACCACGCTGCTTAGACTGCTTCATCTCCATAGCTAATTGATGCTTGAACACCGCTTTCCAACGTAGATTCTACGTGCGACGGTTGTCCTGATGTTGCAGTCAGTAGCATGAACTCGGTCATTTTCCAAAAGGCCCAATTCCGGATTTCTAGGGTTCTTCCGCATCGAATTTTACATTATTTACCGCCGCTGCAAGGGTTGTGGCTGGACAACCCTACAATACGACCTAACTGCCGTTGGAAGACCGACCTACCTACCTGGCTGCCACCGGTCCTACGACTTCGGAATAGCGGTTTCCTTTAGGCGGGCTAGAACTAATACGCGCCCGATATCGGGAACTCACGCCAGCTTGCTGCTGGAATCAACAATTTTTCTCTTTATATAATTATCTTCTTTTTTATATAAAAATCTGTACCTTACCTATTTCTTTGAGTTTTTTAATTTACCTTCCCTAGCAGAGACGTAAAAGTCCGCCTAGATGTTACTATTAATCATGCTTAATATTCCCTAAGATCTCAGACCTTTGGAAGGCGTACGAGGGGCCAAAGCTAACTCGTGGAGGTCTCGTAGTGGCTGATCTTTGCGTTATGCTCATGAACGGGTGCTGCTTGTGGTGATTGGTCGTCTTGCTAACCATGATTTTGTTATTGTTACTAATTATTACCTACCCGTTTGTTTATTTTACGTCGATGGTCCTAGTTTATCATTTGTGGCCTCGAGTTGTAACTCGGGTAGTAACAGCTATGTGGACATTGCATTGCATATGTAAGCTATCACGCCCTTAATACCAGGAGGCTCTTATTTTGGTATTATGCTTTATTTACATTTTTGTTCTTAGTGCTCGAGTTAAGTTTCCATTTTATTTGTTGGTATATTGGCATACATATGGCTGACATATGTATGACTACTTATTTAATTAATGTTCTGTGTCTCGTAATGTTTATATTCCTTTGTCTATGTATGTATAGAATCAAGTCTATCAAACTAAACAGATAGCTGTGCTGCTGGGGAGTTTGTTCCGATACTTCTTCTTCCCAGCTAAAGCACTAGGAAGTGGTGACGAGTGGGCGTTTTTGGGGGGACTGTCTTATGTATTTTGACGTTCGAAAAGTGCTGATTCTCAGCCTAATTTGAATAAATGACTTTTCATTTTCTTTGTTTTTTTTTTGTCCCTGGATGCACTTGCATAGTCCATAACTTTTGCTAAAGAGATTCATAATTACAGAGAAGTAAATAGAGAAGGTACATTCACTGCTCATTTTCTTCATTAAAAACCCAATATTTATTACTAACAGTAAAGTTAATATTTAATAGTTTTATTATCCTGTATAAACCAGAATAATAAAACTTGAATTTATTAATATAACTCAGCAAGCAGGTGTATTTTAATATCACTCGGTAATAATAAAAAATTAGACGTAGTATTTTTGAGCAGATATTTATTAATTACTCAAAGAGTTATTAGTTTAATCCTATGATAATACATCAAAGGCTTTCTCAAGATTATCAAAACTATTCAAGAGCCCTTTAAAAGTATTATCAAAATCGCCTAAAATAAAAACAATATTATTGTGCGTTATCATAGATATCTTATTTGAGTATTAAAGCTGCCAATCAAATTGTATAAAATTAAATAAGATAGAGTAAATAATTATAAATATGTAAAACAAAATAGATATTCTCATGTTTACTTAATTGGAAACGAAAAAAAAAATACTTAGCAGCAAATCTATGCATAGTGTTGCATGAAGTTTTTTACTTAAATGTTATGCTGTTGGCTTGCTGCAAGCTTTGGTGTAAACTGTATGTGCAGCAAGTAATAAGAAATATGCATGTGATTCAAATAAAACTCAAATACTGTCTTAATAAACTGTCTCATTTCAGAATATTATGCCTTCATCAGTGTTATTAATTATAATTTCGTTATAAAACTGTTTAAAACTGTGGCAAACACAATTATTTGAAAAGAGACGCCACTGACCAAAGCGAATGTGAGGTAAAAGTCTATAAAATCAATAAATGTCAATGTGTATTAAAAGAGTGTTTGCGGTTCAGTCCTTTGTCAACTTTATAGACTATAATGCCACACCAAGTGCGCCAAAATGGAGGGCGCGCGATGGCTATTTTAAGCTTTTTTAAAAAGTTCTTTCAATTGCTTTTTGGTGTTGAATTTTTTAAACTATTTTATGGCGATGTAAAATATCGAATAAGAATATAAAAAAAAATGCACATTCCATATTGTTACAGAAGTTGATGTTATTTCTGCAACAACTATTAAGAACTATAAACTGAGCGTCAACATTAATTGTTGTGTTCAACCACAAATATCGCGGAAAATTTTCAAGTGGTATTTGTCTACTTCGAAGTGTGTCCAGTGTTTAAATAAAATGAGAAATTGAGCAATTACGTAACATTGTTTGTTGTGTTAAAGAAATATCTTCCCAAATGAGGTTTTATTTCAAAAAGATTCTGCTTCCTTTGGTATTGTTATTTGAATCAAGCTTGTTTGTAATTAATTGGATTGAAAAATGTACCTACTTGTGTAACGAGTTCACATCAAATTATAATGAGCACGGTATGAACAAGCGACCTCTTAGATCCTCTCACATCGGACTTCTGAATTGAGGTTTTGAAGTTGAGAACATGTCGAACTTTACTTTAGTATTAAATAAGAACGAAGCGCTAAGGTAACCCGTGACATACATTTTTTTACTAACACACTTTTATTAGCTTCACCTGTATGTTTGTTTGTAACCGACTCCTTTTTTGGACTTGATTTGGACCCACTTCAAACGGTCAGATTTCATTTACACTTTGTAGACTTATCGAGGACCGATGACATTTCAATAATAAAAAAAAATAACGCTTTTGTAGTTAGCAGAACTGAAAAATCACGCTTTTGTAGTTAGCAGAACTAAAAAATAGAGAAAATAATAGTTTAAAATACTAAAAAACACGATTTAAAAACCAAACTAAAAAAGTAGAAGTGTTTTTTAGTTTTTTAAACTATTATTTATTCTTCAGTCAGTGTCACGTTGTATGTTGATTTTAATTTTATTTGCGACCGTAATAAATATAGTTATACGCTAAGTTAATTGAATCCCATTAAATGACTTTTTCATGAATTTTAAATAGTCGTAATTTCACTGGCTACCCTGGCACTTCCCCCTTAATGAGGAAGCACTCGAAATTCAAAATTTCTTACGATTTTTAGTGCGCTAGAACTGATAGTCGGACTGCCTCATAGGTCTAGTAAGGATAGGATTTAAACGTAACTGGCAAAATGTGGGTGCAAATATTGGTACACCTCAGTCAGCCTAACCCTCCACGGAATGACAGGCGTGATGTATGTTACACACAAGCTTGACTACAGCAACGTTCCTGCCCACAATATTCCTCCGTATGTTTATCGCGGGGGACTATTGTCATGCGTTTTACGTAACCCGTCAAGAAAGGATTACAATAGTGTGCGTGACAGATATACTTTGATCTTTTAACGTGTTTGCATAATATACCTTAGGGTTTTTATTCTCTAAACATATCTTCTTGGTCCTTTTTGTCCTGTTCTATAAAAATCATGAGTTTTCTTAGAGACAACCATTTTTAACATTCAAAAATCGTACCTACAGCACTGTCTTACCTTAAGTCCAGAACAAATCATTAATCCTCCTTAGTTTTCATTTACTTTTACTATATTATACAGATTGTTAATTTATTAAATTAAGTATTTATGCACTTCATAGCCTGAAACACAGGTTCAACTTAGTTCAGGCAATAAGCAACTGTGTTCTATTTTAATTGTAAAGATTCTTTGTAAATATGGTCCTTTTTATAAATAAACGAAACGAACGAAACGATTATTGTAATCATTAATTAAGTCACTGCTTGCGGTAGCGTCGGGGATTGGGTTACCTCCTACCAGAGATGTACAAAATAGTTTAAAAAAAGTATTTAAATACAAAATACAAATAGTTCTCTAATTTACCATTTCAAATGCAAAATACTTTTGCTTTTTGTATTTTAAATACTAAATGCAAAATAACTATTTTCAAAATACTTTATTCAAATAAAATTGTTTTAGATGAAATTAGTGTTATTTATTTATTAAAGATTTTAACATTACTCGTTTTAAAAGAGCATCAGACATGTTGTGTCTGTGTGGACGCATGATCATACCACCATGTAAAAATACTCTTTCCACTGGTGCAGAACTTGGTAGTCAGGTGTTGTATTTTAGGAATTCCCTTTAAATTTTATTGTTGGGTATATGTTTAGTATATGGTTCAAGAAGTTTGTAGTCGCAGTCACGGTTCCTTTTAATGTTTTTGAACATTTTTACAAACAGAAGAAATATTAACTTCGTGTCCAGCATCCCACTTAACGTCTTTGAAACAATGCCTCAATATAAATGGATAATTGAGGTTATGGCCACCCCTGAAATAGAGAATAAAATAAAAATAAAACACCTTAACAGGTCTCGGGGCTAGCTAACATTAATTAACTTATAAAAAACCCAAGAAATAAACTGTAGACGCGTACGCAAATAGGCGCGAGCGTAGTACCTAGATATTAAAACAACCAACATTGTTACTCAATTTCAGTTACTGTTGGCACACCAATAGGTAGGTATATGTTACTGATTGAGTAATATTAAAAAAACGGTAGAAACCCTTACTTAGCCTCAGAGGCTTTAGTGTGAGCTTCATTTAACCATCTCTAGACAAAATCAAACTGGTTGCTAATTGAATTGTACATATAATTAATTATATTTATGACATTGATTTACACTCAGTAATTATTTTAACTCACACACTGACTCATTACTTGTTAATATTGTAGGAAAATCATACCTATACTTACTTTTACAATGATTGTAAATGTGTGAACACCATGTATCTATCACAGAATTAATTTATCTGTATTGCTTCAATTTGATTCTTTTTACCCATTTTGGTATGGTAATTTTAGTCTGGGTGCATCGTTTTCACACATAATCTTACAATGAATGTAAATATTGTACTTGAAACATTTTAAAAGAGTAACGGTGGAGTTTCTTGCCCATTCTTCTCCATACGAAACTACATTTTGGAAGGGGCGACTAGAATCAATTCTATTTTAATGTAAATGTTGACGTTCAAAAGTGCCTTTTAAGTGCCTATTTGAAATAAATGCTTTGACTTTGACTTTGACTTCGATCAAACACATCGAGCGCGTTTGGTGCTCCGATTGGTCCGTCACCATCCAGGGAAAATCGGAGCGCAGGGAAAATCGGAGCGCCAAAAGCGCTCGATGCGTTAGATCGAGATGGTTAAATGAAAATCACACTGGGGCCACCTATTTCATACGAACTTTTGAGTTTATGTTTATGTACCTACTTACATTTTGATTCACATCACTATTGATCAAGTAATCTCTGTTTATTATATTTCAACATTAGAAAACCAAATCCAATACTTTATTTTTGATAATAAACACTATTAACGGCGACGAAACAGAAAGACCGGTAATCGAAGTGAAACCAATCAACAAGGCGTAGCGCGTATTGTCATGTTCCACAGATAACGAACGATATTTATGTTTTGTCACTTCACTTTGCACACAAACCCGCAATCGCAAGGTTGCAGCACTTGCAGCGCCGCTAGTGGCTATTTGTCGAATTGCTTACCCATTTACATGATTTGAGTGGTAAAGTGGCGAAAATTTGCAGTAAAGTATTTTGCATTTTACAAATACAAAATACACCTCGAAAAATATTTGAAATAAAATGCAAAATGCTTTTTTTAAAGGTATTTAAATATAAAATACGGATTTTGCATTTTGTATTTGCATTTCAAATACAAGTATTTCAAATAAGTCGCAACTCTGCCTCCTACCCTCAAATATGGCGAGGGGGTAATGGCTGATCTTTGCGTTATGCTCGTGAACGGGTGCTGCTTGTGGTGACTGGTCGTCTTGCTGACCATGATTTTGTTATTGATGCTAATAATTACCTACCTGTTTGTTTATTTATTTTACGTCGATGGTCCTAGGTCATCATTTGTGGCCTCCCGTTGTAACTCGGGTTGTAAACATATGTAACCATAATCCAGCATTGCATATGTAAGGTATCACGCCTTTTATACTAGGAGGCTTTTATTTTGGTAGTACCTATGCTTTGTGTACATTTTTATTTATTGTGCTTGAGTTAAGTTTTAATTTTATTTGTTGGTATATTGGCACGGCTAGCTGACATATGACAAATTATTTAAGTTCTGTGTCTCGTAATGTTGATTACTTTGCCTATGTATGTACTCGTATATAATCAAGTCTATCAAATTAAACAGATAGCTGTGTTGCTGGGGAGTTTGATGCGCCATTTCTTCTTCCCAGCTAAAGCACTAGGAAGTGGTGAAGGGCGGGCGTTTTGGGGGAGTGTCTTATGTAATTTTGACATTCGAAAAGTGCTTATTCTCAGCCTAATTTGAATTAAAAACTTTTATTTTATCTTTATTTTTAAGCAAGATTCATAATTTCAGCCAAAACACGTCCACTGCAGGCTGGACATAGATCTTTTACAAGCACACCACTTCGTCTGTTCTGTGCTTCAGGCTTCTCGCATTCGCCATGTCCAACGATTTCGTCTGTTCTATGCTTCTCGCATGCGGCGGATTCCTGTGACCTTCAGCAGGTCATCGGTACACCATTTAGGAGGCCGTCCAACGCTACGTCCTCCAGTACGCGATCGCAACTCAAGAACCTTTCAGCCGCATCGGCCATCTGTTCTGCGAGCAATAAGCCCTGCCCACTGCCACTTGAGTTTGAAAATTCTTCGGGCTATATCGGTACCTTGGTTCTGACTTGGTTCTACGAATCTGATACTTATCCAATCGCGTTTCCCTACGCTATTGGATCAGTATCAGATTCCAAGCTTAGCCCTCTTCTTATGAGGGCCAAGCAACTTTTGTTTATTGCCTCGTCGTTCTAGTGATCTCAAGTGCTGCTGCAGAGCATAAGGTCCTGGGTTCGATTCTTGGGTTGGGCAAAGTCTTATTGGGGTTTTCATCTGAAATTTCTTAGTAATAGCCCCCACTCTGAATTTGTGCCCGGTTGATAGCAATAGACTCGCCCCTGTAGCATGGGACTTACACATTCCTGGTGAAATGTGGTTGTTACAATAAGGTACGCCTCTGCCAAACCCTTCGAGAAAACCATGCGTGATGATGTTATGTACGTAGGTTCGAATGGTCGCGATGACGCGCGTGTGGTAGACGCTAGTTTATTTAAGAAGTCGTCCTAGTTACTTCAACAAGCAAAAGGTAATTTGTGAACGTCTTAGAAAACGTGTAGCATACACTTAAAATGCCGCTTTAAGTTAAAGCATTGTGATTAGTTAATGAATATTATTATTTTTAATACTAGCAAGTGACGGTTCGCGCAAACTCGTCCTCACGCGAATTCTTTGTGTGCCCATATTTCGCCAGTTATGTTTATGTCCCATTTAATAGCGCGCGATCCTAGTTCCATCAACCGGGCACAAATACAAACTCCGTGTTGCTATCAAGTGTGACTTAGTCCGTCCCGGGAATCGAACCCACGACGTTATGCTCAGCAGTATCACTTGCAACCACTAGACCAACGTGACAGTCAACAACCTGAACCTTGCCTCACACATAGGTACTATTGAGAAGTATGTGCTACTATTTCATTTACAACTTCGCCAGATGTATTACATGGTATGACACCAGACAAAATAATAAAAACCGACTGTTTTTTTTATATTTTATCAACATTTTCACGTGACTGGCGTCTGGTGTCAGGTAGCATTTCAAAGTACCTCGAGCTGGCGATACCAGTTTCATGTACGATACAGTACGTTTTTTGTGTTAAACAAAAGTATAGAGGCATAGAATGTTCATGAAAATATCCATAAGGTCACGCACATAATACGTAGGTGAATAACAAAAGAAAAATACAGCAAAAGTGGAAACCTTCAAGACTGCAGTGATTTGTGATTTGTCAGAATCCCAACGATTAGACGATACTAACATACAAAGGTGATATTTTGATTCACGTTATTGACATGCGTATATGGGTTTTTACTTTGGCCGTCTTCTTTGTGTCAAGTCAACAAGACGCAAATTGGTATTAAAATCAAAACGTTCGCTGAAATCTTCGTCTTTAGTATCGAAATAAGACGAAAATTTCGGATTTTGATACTACAAAAGGCAATACAAAGTAAGTGTTTAATGCTTAAGGGTTTCGAAGTTTAAGTGCGAATGGACACTTCAAGAAAACTTTGGGAGTTCGAATTTCAAACTTTAAAAGTAGCCCACTATTAAAGTCTATTGTGCCTTTAAACATTGATAGTTCGGAAACAATTTCGAAATATCAAAGCGTAGCATATTGTGGCGATTTCCCCTTTAATTATGCGCTATGTTATGCAAACTTTGCCCCGAACTAAACATAACTAGTGAAATGTGTAAAATGTATAGGTTTACTTACAACTCTGTCTATCCCTTCGGGGAATACAAGCACAATGTCGTGTTGTGTTTGCCCCAACATGTTATGTCCTACTAGATTTTTCCCACGTGGTGGTCGAAAATTATCCCACGGGAATTTACTACCGACATAAAAAAGTATCCTATGTGATAACCCAGGTCATGGTGTATCTGTGTGCCAAACATCCAAATCCGTTCAGCTGATTGGACTTGAATAGGTAGATTTCTTAGATGCGTTTACACAGACTAAAACTTAGCATTGATGCGGCATCTACAACGCCACATGCGAACTAGGCATCACACTGACGTCACGCAAAATCCTGCATCGTGCAAGCACAGTTTACTGCGCAACTAGCATAGTGATATACAACGTCCTGACATCAATCGTCGGGCAGTTGCCCACCCGACACAATACCAATAGACAATGAGTGAGCTTTACACCCTGTTCCTCATGTCTCGATATCATAATAACATTTGGAACGTGCCGGATTCAAACTCTCGACCCGTACCGCAGAAGCTAAACGTCCAAAAACACTACACAAATAAAGCCAATATTGGCACCAATGTGTGATGATAGCCCTCAAACTTTCTTCTTTAATCTAACGCTAACAAAATAAACCAATGTGGAAAAGCTAGCCTTAAAATAGCCAGCCCTTTGACTCCACCCACTCCTTTCCGTAAATAGCGTGAAGCTAAGATTAAAATGGCGGTGTAAACACGCGCCGCTTGCGTGGTCGGCGGTTATATACGACGGTCAGCTTATGTGGCCGTATTTCACACCGAAGCGTGTCAGCTGGAGGGATTTTTTTAAATTTAACTTGGCTTGGCTTGTGCACACGACTTTGTAACATAGAGTTGTATGAGATGTTACTGAAAATTCACTCATATAATATACCTACGCAAAGTTTAGTTTCACGTTCTTTTTGATATTCAATAATATCTTTGTTGAGTGAGGTAAAATATTTTTAGTAATTATTTTCCATTATGGCCAAGTGTGATATTAAGATTACTGGGGCAATCACTCTTTTGAAATTTTTTGGAAGGGCTTTGATGTTCCAAGCATAAGCATTTCCATGAAGATTTAGATTTATATTACACTAGAGACCATGATTTGTGATTTAACTGACATAATTAATTTCCCTTCTCATTTACCATCTATTCAGCTTGTAACATAACTAATCACAACAATGACCAGTCGTTAAGTAGATAACATTAACATTTTCACGTTCGCTTTGGTGTGAATGCATTCTATTAATCTGACGTCGCAACGTTTTTCCAATAGCTTACATTCATGTCGGATAGCTATGAGAACTTATAGACACGTGTAACATTGTGCGGGAAAATGTTTAAAATGTAGGTAACGTTTATTAAACTTTAAACGTTGCAAATACTAAATTATTGTATTTTCTCTTGTTAAGAGTTATCAACCTGCGCCCTAATTTAGCAATACACTATTACTCAGAATCTGAACCATTTAAAAGGTTATTATTGCTAATCTATTCTTTCATAATGTTCGAAAAAGTTGTCTGCTTAGCAACGTAAACAACGCCATGAATATTGTAGAACTGTCAAAATGAAAGCGATTCGTACTGATAGTGTTTTACGCAACTACCCCTCTGTTTTTTAAAGCTCGTCAAAAATTGGTGGAAATATTAATGATATCTAGAAAATTCTGTTAGTGTTAATTTTGAAGAACCAATAGTCTTGACATTGATTTATAAATTCTACGAACTTGTGAATAACACAATCCTCTTTCATGACAACTTCAGAACTATAATAATTTGTAAACATTTAACATTTTGGCTTTGAATTGTTTATGCCGTGAAAAATCAACCATGCTTAGTGTACATAACTATTGCAAGGAGAAACTGGTTTGTTCTGCTCGAAACAACGTGGTAGAGCACATTAGACCTTTATTTTATCTGATTGGCGACCGATCCTTACAATCGATAATGGACAGTGATGTATAAACCTTGTGCAAAAGTTGAAAACTCCCTGATCACTGTCGGAAAATACACACCGGCAAGGATTCCCACTACTATGAGATTCGAAATAAGGGTTCCCGTAGACAGGCGCAGCGCGACAGCGAGACGCGACCTTAATAGAACAATCATTACTATGAAAACTTCATGGAATTTGATCTCCTAGAGTAGAGTCACGATGTCGGGTCGCGCCGGTCTGCGGGAGCCTTAGAGAACATTGCATGTTTTCATTAAAGATATGGTTTAGTTTCTTTTTCGAAGTAATACTGACACATTTGCTACAAAACCAGTGACGTATCCGTGGTAGAACTACAACAACGCCGGTACAAGTTTCAGTTGATTCACAAGCGGTCGCCCGTTCATTCAATGTTCACGGTCGAGTGCGTCGCCCGCCTCACTGCTCGCCGACTTGTTGATACATCGCCGGTTTTAACTCGCACGTAAATAGTCGAGTAGGTGAGCTAGCTTGCTAGTTTGAATGAACCAGATTGAGCGTCTGTTGGCGTGAAGTGACTATCAATTGTTTTGGATAGGATTTTGGCATAAACGTAGTATTTAGTAGTAGTTTGTTTTTCATCTTCTTGGCGTACGTTGCTGTTAGCAACATCAAATCCATGCTGTGGTGCTAAGATTAGTCAGTAAGCTAGGTTGTTGAAATCGAAGCTGTATCCCCAGGGAGCAGCACTCAAAATGGTGAAGAACATCATCGTGAGGAAACCTGCATGTCGCAATGCATGTGCACAGTCTAATTTTTGCTTCCAAGAACCGAATTCGATTCGAGATTCAAGGCAGGTGACATCCACCAACCTGCACTGACCCCCGCGTAGTGGATAACGGCCCATTCCTTCTCGTAGAGAGGAGGTCTGTGTGCCAGCAGTGGGAATATTATAAGCTGACTATGCCCCAGGCTGCGCCTGACATGTCTAGGTGTATTTTAGAAGAGCGAGGTCCTTTTTTCTACCAATGGTATGATGCTGTTCTATGGGCATGTGTTTTAATCAAAATGTTGGCTGATAGTAATGCTATAGAGCATTAAGTCCACCTTGTGAATTTCAGTAATAGACATAGATTTTCTTGAAAGTACGTAGTGTTTCCGAATTATAGACTTAGCTATCTTTTTGTTTTTGTACAGAATATTCACATCTGCTGGCTTCTTCAGGCAATGGTATTTTTGCAATTTTAAGTGATTTAAACTGTTTGGGCAAAGTCTAGAGATTCCAATTAACATTCAAAGAAACATGTTTCGTTTGGATAACCTCTTCCATATCCGAAGTCGGTTTTGAATAGTTAAAGTTGAAGAATATTGAAAATCCGTAAACTCTCACACATAATGCAATCGCGCAGATGTCGACAACACGTACCGCACGAGTAATACATTCAACTCTAAAGTACGTGCTCAGACTGCACTGTGATGCGACGCATTGATTCTATAAGACGTAGCATTCTATTCAGTCGATAGTGCAGAGGATCAATCTCATAGCTGTACGTAAAATGATGAGATTTTTAGGAAGATTTTTATTGTAAATTTTTTTATAAGTACCTTACCGGTGCGGTATCTTGTTTTTTAAAAATTATAATAATTCAACAAAAATATAATTAAACTTGCTAAAATCTCCCCCCTCTTTACTACCTTTTTTAATAATTAAAAACACAAACTTATAAAACAATCATGAATGTTTTGCCTGAGAGAGTAGATGGAAGTGTACTTATATTGAGTAAAATTAACCTCGTAATTGATTTGCCACCCTAAAGGTGAATGTCACTTGCACGTCACAAAACAACAAGGTCTATTTCCCTATATAGGTAACAGTTAGACAGTTTCAACCTTAGTGAAGATTCAACGGAATTGTTATCAAAACGGTAAGGTAATTTCGAAATCAACTAAACTTCTCTGTGCATAATCGCCGTACCATTTTAATGTGCATAAAAATAATAAAATGAGATAAAAATATATGTGAGGTCTCATAATGTAAACTTTAGAAAAAAATATAAGGAGGGCTTGAACTCCTACCTATCTCGCGTTGGATAAAAACAACACATTTCCTTGTAAAACTTCACGCATACCCTCGTAGGAAAGGCGAAGGGGTATTTCAGACCCCTAACGACTAAATCCATACTGTGTCCGTCCTAAGAACATAAGGATTCGAGGCTTACCGCGTGCCGCGAGCTACACGCGTCTTACGATAGCGGCTGCGGAGAAAACAAATGATGGAACTTGTTTGAAGCCCGCTCTACACACGCGGCGTGAACGCCACTTTCGCGCCTTCGTAATTCCCCGATCGTTGTCGGTTTTTTATCCCGCGACAAAGAGTCCACGCTTGGTTCACGGCACGGGAACGTGAACTTAACTACACTCGCAGCTCTTAGCAGTAGCGCATGAAATGTATTCGGAAGTGATCGAGCCTAATTGTTTTAAGCTATTTGAAAAAATTGGTACGACTTATAATAATGAACTGGGGCCAACACTGGTTGGGTGTTTTTACACGCTTTATATTAGCTTCACTTGTATGTCAGTATGTAACTCTCCGTGGGTAATTTGTTATTATTAGCTTCACTTGTATGTTTGTTTGTTTGTTTGTATGTAACCGACTCCTTAGAGCGCGATTTTGACCCACCCTAAACAGTCAGATTTCATTGAAACTTTGTAAACTTATCGAGGACCGATGACAATTCAATAATTTAATAATATAAAAAAAAATTTTTTTTGTAGTTAGCAGAACTAAAAAATTTAAAATAAATAATAGTTTGTAGCAGCGCGTGTGCGCATGACGGTGCTCGCTGCTACACTAAGCTAAAGGATCGAGCGCGTCGCACCTATATTTATAACTTCAGCGCTTAATGGTTACTTGCACTGTTGGCAGAGGGCGCGCACTGCGCGCAGCTTATTATTCTAAGAGTTTTACTGTGTTCTGATTGGCTGTTTTAATTAGTATTAATGTAAGTAAAGCCAGTGTTTGTACTCATGTAATTTTGTATATAGTTAGTATCTTAATAAATTTATTTACATACATTCTTCCTTACAACAAACATTGTCTTATTTGATACCATCTGAAGAAGTCGCTAAAAGTTTAAAAAACTAAAAACACGCTTTAAAAACCAAACTAAAAAGAAGAAAATAATTTAATTCAATTAAAAAGCGTGGGGTGCTTGACATTAATTGATAATAAAAATACTTCAAAAAGCACCCCACGCTTTTTAATTGAATTAAATTATTTTCTTCTTTTTAGTTTGGTTTTTAAAGCGTGTTTTTAGTTTTTAAACTATTATTTATTTTTGTCCATCTCGTTTTATTATTTCGTTATTTTTAATATAAAGATAATTGAAGAATGCTACAGCATATAGCATCACTGCAGCAGCTATAGCCACATCGTCGTCCAATTCCACGTAGATTTTGAACGAAACTGTAAAACTTTGCGAATGTGGTGGGACACGCTTTCACGGCAGAGTTGCGCGCGAGTGTAGAACGGGCTTATAGCATTCGATGAGTCATCGCTACGCGACTTGGGAATCGACGGACAGTAACGTGCCGCTTGACGCAAGTCGCATAGCTCGAGGCCGTGGAATCCGGCCTTATAGGGATCTCCGATGAAACGCACCGATACTCATGTTTCGTAGTAAAGATGTCCCGAGGGTAATAAAGCCGGTTTCCGTAAAATTTTAACATGGCTAATACTTTTGGAAATACAGCCATAACTTAATTTATTATGTAGTAAGCTATAAATAGATGAAGGTATAATCATCAAGTGCTAGCTTTCTCCCAACTATGTTGCCGCCGGCTTACTGTCTAATCGTCACCAGCCTGCCGCAGTCCACTACTGGAATTATCATCATCATTTCAGCCCGGAATCCCCCACTAAAAAAGAGGAGGTCTATTATCCATATAATAGATCTCCCCTATTTTCTGCCATACTTCCCAGTGTCGTGCGTCCCACATCGTGTTGTTTCCCGCCACTTTGGTGATATCATCAACTGGAAGTATGCCTTTCCAATTATACGTCGCTGCGCTACTTATCTATACTTACTACTAATATTATAAAGAGATAAGTTTATTTGTAAGTTTGTATGTAGAGTGTAATCTCTTGAACTACTAGTCGGATTTAAAAATATTTTTGTATCTGATATCCTAATTCGTGAGGAAGTTTATAGGCTATTTAACATCACGCTACGAACCGACGGAGCTGAGGAAAAAGTCGAGAGGAGAAGTAATGTCGCGGGCGGGCAAGGCGACGCTAGAGGATATATTTTATGTTAAAACAAGAAATTTCACGTGGACAAAGACGCGCGAAGAAGCTAGTACGTATCCTAATAAAACACTTTAAACCAAAAAAAGAACATCATAACATTATTTCTCATTATTGTCGACGGGCATTTTAAAATATGACATAATCATGTGCTACATAACAAAATAATTAGGTTCAGCAGCATTTCTGTGCAGTATAACATGTGTTTGTAATATGTTCGCGCTATTTTATTGCATAGCTCTCTCTACAAAATGTTGTATCAAAGCTAATTGGCAAAAGCTGTTGTTGAAACATGTTCTGCGAATATTTACAGCAAAACAAGGAAACAACTGACGTTTATGCATTTATAGGATACCTCAGGAATAACCACAGTTAACCTCCAAAACTTATTTATTATTCTCTTAACTTATTTTTATCAAAACTTATATCCTAAAATTAATCACACAATAACAAAACTTATTGTGGTATTTAAAACTAAACTTATTGCGGTGTTTAAAACTAAACTTATTGCGAACCAAAACCTATTTGATCTTACGACTGTTCGCTGCCAACCCCCATCGAAAAGTCTATGCGTACCAAACCACTCCAACTGTTACCACCAGTGTGCCCAGTGCAATAAATGAAGTCTCCCGGTTTTATTTAAATAGGGTCATTTCGCCTGTTCGCGTCCATTTAGTGCAGTTGGCAAGTTTGACGGCGATAATAAAAATATCCCAGCGCTAATTTCTATGAAAAATTTATGTAATGTGTTCATTATATAGTCTATTTTAAGATTAACTTTCAGTTTTGTTCGAAATATTTTGTGTTTTTTTTTTTAATAGATAAACATCAGAATTAGGCGTTTTACCCAGTTTGCGTCCACAAAATCCGAATTGCGTCCACCCGTGGACCAATTCGCGTCCAACAGCTTAGAAAAGGAATATAGGGGTGATAGTTTTAAGAATTTGTAAAGAAAGATTGTATTTTAACAATTTATTTATTAAACATCAACATTATTTTCATTAAAAACATCACTTTAAAAAATTAAAATAATTCTTCTGGCTTTATTTGGTGTAAGTTTTTGAACCCTCTTGGACCTAAAACTTTTCCTGTTTTTGGACAAAGAGCAAAACCACTTTCGTCCCCATTAAAAAATATTTTTGGGTCACTCAAAATATTTTTTTGGTGTATACTATCCAAATATTCCTCTAATTCTCTAAACCACAATCTGGTTGACTCTTCTGTGACCTTTATTAATACCCTCCGCATTTTTAAGTAAGATTTCTTTATTTCTGGCCAAAAAAAATCAAACCACTTTTGACCTGGGCGATCATTTTTGAATCCCCCTTCTCGAACTATTTTCTTGAACAGTATCCAACAATTCTTGCTTTTTCACTCGAAATCCACATTTGGAAATGTTAAGACGCCATTCAACCACTTTTTTTCACCATCTACTCCTAGTGCTGGTTCTGGTCCCGGTTTCTTTACTCCATCTAGTCTGCGCCCATTGATTTTGTGTAGTCTTGGGAATAGCCATATTCTTTGCATATTTGTCTTATCGATTTATTCTTCTCTCGAATTTCATTTAACGCTTTCTTTAAATGGTCTTCTGTGTATGTTCTCTTTTCCTTCTTCTTTTTTGTCTCCGAAGAACTCATCTTAAATAGAAAAAAAAAAATAAGAATGAAAGAAATTACTCATTTCATTTAAAAATAGAATTATAAACACGTAGTCTTAATAAAAAATGTACATTAATAATAATCAATACATTTTAAATTATTTTTACAAGCAAGTCAATTGTATTTAATTACCGAAAATAGTGGACGCAATTTGGTTTATTATTATCCCCTGTAGTTATAGTTTGCGTCCATTGTGGACGCAAAGTGGATGTTTTGTAAATTCGATGTAGTAATTCGCGTCCACCTTATTTTATTCGTTAAATATAAAAACATAAGCAAATTCATAATTAATATTATTCCTTTTTTCATTATAAAAGTCTAGAAACAGCTATGTATCCTAAAATTCACATAAAACAATAAAAAACTTACCATCGAACGCGCCGCTGCACACTATGTTTTATCTAAAAATCCCCCGCGTAGGCACTCCCTTGATAAACGGCCAGACTAACTATTTTTTTAAACGGGATTGGTTTGGCGCACGGACCTTTTGTCCATCTGTGCGTGCCTCTTATACATTAAGGTATTAGCGGTAATGACTTGTCGTTTGATTGGTGTTATAGTTTACTTATTTTTGACGATTTTTAAAGGGAGATCCGTAAAATGGACGCGAATTGGGCGATGGACGCGAACAGGCGAAATGACCCTACGTATTTCCGCCGTCAGTATGGCCAGTATAAAACTTTAAACCGTGGATCGATTTGATTAGTAAATTTTCAATCGTGTAGTTTCAGTCATATTAATGAAACCTTACACATTGTATTGGTCGTACTAAGAGTTGGTAGTTTGTAAACTGGAGGTTGTAATTGTCCAGTGGACTGTCAAAACATTTTTACAACACCAGTGTGTGGATGTTCTATTAAATTGAGGGAGACTTCCCATACGAAACTACTCTTTGGAACCTTTTGGAAGGGGCGATTTTTTTGTTATTTTTTTCTACAGTTTGACGTTTAAAAGTGCCCTCTTTATGTAATTTGAACTTACTTTTTTCTGGCTGCATTTCTATTAATCTATCCTATCTACAATAAAACCCATAATCTACATCAATGACCTTGTAAAAACGTAATCGGGCAGAAGTCAGGCTAATCTCTGCTGTGATATCAAAAATGCTGGAACAAGTCATCTGCGAAATGCTCAGTACTCCGTTAATAATAGGACATGCCTACTCAAAGCGTGGCATATTGTATGAATATTGTTATATATTTATATGTGGTATATACTCGTTGTGTGCGTGGAGTTATTAATGTGAACTATGTTGTGCGTGAGAATTTGATGCAGGTATGTGAAGTGAATTGAATACATTATGTGATCGGGCAATTATAGGGCTGTTTGAGTGATAGAGATTGTCAGCTTCGCAGATAAGTTAAGTAAGAATTTTGAAGGTCTTATTAGTTTTATTGGTTTTTTATTAGTTCTAACAAAGTAGACAGTCCCTAAGTAGGTAGGTCATCATCATCATCGTCATTACAGCCAAAAGATGTCCAATGCTCGACATAGGCTTTCCTTGTTTCCTGTTTGTGTGAAAGTAGAATGGTGCTATTCTTTAACTCCTGCAACTTAAAGAATAGCACCATTCTACTTCCTCCCGTGGGTGTTGTAAAAGGTAACTAAGGGACTTATTAGAGAACGTGCAGGAGCGTTCTCTTTATATTTTTAAAACCATGCTGCGATCGCCAACCCGCCTGTCAAGCATGGCGATTATCACTTTTTCATCTTGCATACTTTCGATTTCACGATTGAAGTTTTCAAAGTTAAGAACTTCAAAGGTCAATTTTAAAACGGGTTGCGATACCATACATTTCCCTCAAATCAAACCTCACTACCCAACAGCCAAAATAAAAATAAAATGTAAGCAATTATTCGGTTAAAGTAAAGTTACACGAACAGCCTCGCCAGTAAAAAGTCCAATTATCGAGGTTCAGAGATCGCAACTTGTTGCGGTGTGAGAGCCAATATTGAAATCAGATAGACTGTGTTAAGGGTGTGATGGGGGCAAGGAAATTATTTTTGAAGGTTGTTTAGTGGTAAGGTTTTATTATGTTATTGGATGGCAAACAAGGCCGACAGCTAACGTGGTGCATATAGACATCTGCAGGTGTCTGTAGAGAGAAAAGGTAATATACAAGTGCGGTTCGTTGATAAATCAGCAATCAAATTCATGCCTTCGCAGATAAAACAGATGAAACTTAGATGAGATCAAGAATATAAAAGCTTTCAGGTGGTGCCACAAGACGAAATAGGGGTAAATTAGTACTAAGCAAGGTTAACAACAGGACCATTTTTCAAAAATAACGGGCCAAGGGTATAACACTATATTTTTTTTATACTTTTGTGCATGACGTTTTCTGTATTTTGTTTTTACAATTTTTTGTTATCGCGGCAATAAAATGTATACTCTGTTAAAATTTATACTGTCTTCCTATCATGAGATACAGCCCACTTACAGACATACGGACGGATAGCGGAGGCATCTTGGCATCTTTTGGATACGAAACCCAAAACTAAGAATCAAAAACATCCTTAGAGCTCTAGAACAGTGAACTTTGATTAAGTACCAATTTTTCTAGTGTGAAGGTTATGGTAATTTCCATTATTACTTAGGTTTTGAAACTCAAGTCGTAAGTCATAAGTCCTTTATTCATTTGTTTAACATAGGAACCGGAGAGCTAAACAATGGGCTTGGCTTTATTTCAATTTACTCCTTGATTCTTATCTAATGATATATAACAGTAGTCGAGTCTCCCCCTTAAGTGACGAACTATTTGCATTCAGTTTGGATTGGCAAACGAGCCCCGATCGCCGTAACGATTCACTATATTGGTGATTTTCCGACCTAAAAATATATATCGAAAGGTAAATTGACCAACTATCTGTGTACCAGTATAGATCATTCCCAATTTAGCTTACCAACCTATACTATATCTTTATCTATACATATTACAAGTGGAGGTGCTTGTGGCTAAGAAATAACAGCTGCATGGGTCGATCGATTAATCGATTAGTCGATACACTTTCTCCGGTTGGTCTGGTGGATAGGTGACCATCTTTGCATACCGAGACCCTCCGTGCCTTAGAAATCACGATAAGCCAGTGTTCCCGGCTGTCATTCGTGAATCTTTGACAGTCGTTATGGGTCGTCAGAAGCCCAAAAGTCTGACAAACAGTCTTACCAAGATATTGTCCTAGATACCCAGTAACTGGGTTGTGGACGTCAGATAGGCAATCGCTCCATGTAAAATACTGGTTTGGCGTCTAGAGCGCCATAAAGGAACAAACATTCATGTATAGGCCGATAAACACATCACACTCCTTTGCGTTACGCAGTCGTGTAAGAAAGAATTGAAACGCAACTATCAGCCATCCCTTTTCGGACAAATTTCGTTCACAAATAAGTCGAATTTCCTGACAACGCGCTTCGAAATCTGATAACATCACGATAGATTGATTGTTAGTCTATATAGTAACTGTATCCTTCCCAGAAATAGTCCCAAGGTTTATAGGACCACTAATGTGGTATGTATGTAGCGAGGGAGATTTGAGCATTCCGGGAAGTGTTGTTGAGGTTAGTAAAAGTAAATAGATGTGTTTAAGTTTATTCTTGTTGCTATGGTAACGGATTTATTTTATTTGAAGGAACTGGCTGTGGGTACTATGCATTCATAAACATACATAGATTTATTGGTTGTTCTATCATAGACATTAATTGTTAAGGAAATTGACTCACTACGTCAATTTACCGTGTTACATCCATTTGATGCAACTTTCAAAGAAAGTCAATTGTGATTTGAATGTACCTATGAACAAACATAGTTTTTATTTCAATTTTCCTAGATAATATTAAAACGTTTAGTCTTATAATAATGAACTATCTATCTATATCTACAGGGTGTAACGGAAACCCTCTTGCTATCCATATAACAGCTGGTATAGAATCACTATACATAGTTTCAGCCCAAAATAAAATACTATCAAATTTTCGGTTTCATTATGTTTCTTAAATTCAAATCATAACAAACGTGTCACCGCACTACGTAGGTCAATAACTTTCCACGATAGACAATATCACGATAAATCTCTTCCGGGGTTCTAATGTGTTTATTTCAATTTCAAAAGTTCGGTTTCTGTTATCAATGTACTAAAATTTCTCATAACTTCCGAACATGTAGAGATAGGATTAAAAAATCCTTCCTATATCGTTTGATATCATCCAAAGAAGCCATGCCCTTGGTATGTATATACCCTTTCCCTTACACCTTGCATCCTAATTATAAAGCTGAAGTTTGTTTAAACACGTTGTTAATCTTTGAAAAAAATATTATTGAATTCAATAGCCTAAGTCTTGAGGAAGGCTACAGGTTTATTATTTAACATCACGCTAGGACTCTTAGAAAACGAGTAAAATTAAAACGTAAGAAAGAACGCTAAGCGACAACGATGTAATAGCGTGGGCAGGCGATGCGATGTGACGAGGGGGGAGGAGGCGGGGTGACAAAAAAATATCAGGCGGATGATTTCGCGGGCAGAAGCTAGTTATAATAATAATTATGTAGAAGTTTATAAAAGAAGGAGGGAAAATAATCATAGGGCATCAAAATATTCGCCCGCATCGCTGTCAACAGGAAAAGAGCTCAAAAAGTTGGCGTTGTATGGTAATGTTGATTCTTAGGCCAAAAAATAGGGCAGCCCTCTAGTCATCTGAAGAGTTAATAAACCGCCTGGTGATGTAACAATGAAGTCAACTTGCTTAACAATGAAATTCCCTGAGTTCACTAATAATTTTTTGTTGTGATTCGAAATGGGTCGTCAGCCAGTGATGCTTATGAATATGTGTTCGAAATTACGCTTTTTAATAAAAGTCTGTTCCTTTTTAAGCAGACTAGGCAGACTAAATAGTTAATTCATATTTCCAAGGTAGAATATAATGTGATAGTTCCCAATAATAGTATTTTTCGTACTCGTAGGTAGGTCTCGAAAACAGGTCGGTACCTAAATATGAGGTTGATTATACATGCTATATATATACTTACCTGTTTTCAGAATCGATAGGGTTCCTATGCATGGGTTATACTGAAGACATTGTACATTTACAGCACGTATAATCGAACTCATGTTTGACAGCAAATTGCGTAACACGCGATTAGTCATAATCGGTTTCATTTTGACAGTTCAACAATATTCATGCGTTAGTTACGTTGTTGAGCAGACACATTTCCGTGTGTGGTCATTCTATTTTTAAGGTGAACTACACACTACTAAAATAATATTTATCAGACCTAGACAAAAAAAAACAACCGACTTCCAAAAAAACACTACAAAGTGAAAAATAACTTTAATTTCGGAAGTCGGTGTATTTGGAGCTGTATTTGAATTTTTTGTCACCGCCTTCCGAAATTAAAGTTATTTTTCACTTTGTAGTGTTTTTTTGGAAGTCGGTTGTTTTTTTTTGGAAAAAGTTTTTATTTTTCACTTTTTAGTGGTTCACATGTGCTTACCCCTTCACAGCATACCGGCGTGATGTTATGTTATGAACTGGTGTAAGCAACAGAGATGAGATTTCAGCAATCCCAGTCCATTTGCTATCATTTATTGAGGAGTTCCGTTGCCTATCTCCAAAGTTCTTCATCAGATCTTCACCAAATTGAAATGGAACCACTTCGAGAAAGTACTCTTCCCAAAAAATACCTAAATCGCTTTGTGTGCCTATAAAATTTGAAGAGTTCTCTCTATTTCTCCAGGATCCCATCATCAGATCCTGACTTGATGATCATGGGACCACCTGGGAAGTATACCCTTTCAAACAAAAAAAACAAAATCCAAATCGGTCCAGCCATCTTCGAGTAATCGGGGAACATACATAAAAAAAAAATAAAAAAAAAAAAAAACAAAAAAAAAAAAAAGGTTCCGACGAATTGATAACCTCCTCCTTTTTGAAGTCGGTTAATAAAACAAAGGAAACTTTTTATTACACTATGATCTATTTTTTATCAAAACTTTATTAACTAGGCCTATAAACCTTGAATAGAACAAAGAAAATATTAAAGGCCTTGGAAGTTAGAACTAACAAAAAACTAATATAAGTGAGGGAAGCAAATAAATCAATCATCCCTGTCTACAGCTGAAAGTTTTGTATATGAGAACTGTTTCTCTTTTCTGAATTTGTCATTTGACATTGTAGGTACTAGGTAAGAGATATTTCTGAGTATTGACGTGTCTGACTCTGTGAGCTAGCGTGTTCTAAGACTTTGTGTTTCGAAAATTGGATTATCTATTGTCAGGTGTTTGTGAGATACTTACACTGGCACATGTAATGTTTTTCATAACCGACGACATACTTCATGTCGATTATAAAAAAAAATGCTGCTTCAAACATTTTGACCCCATAAGGATTGCACTTATTCTATAAATATTTCATGCAAATACAGCAATGCACATGATTTACAATAACCAATCAATAAAAACAGCTGCTCTTTTTGTACTAACCTCGAGGGTCACGGCCTACGGGCAATGGATATGGCTTTCCAACAGAGTGACTGGCCTGTCTGATTCCACCTTGGCTGAGTCTGGTCTGTGTTAATGTCACTTGAGTACTTGGTTTGGTGTTGCACTCAGTGATTAGGCCCACTAAAATAAAAATTATCCTTAATAACACTATTATGATGTACCAATTGGCTATAAAACTGCGCCTTGACAGAAAAGCATGATAGGCAAACTCCGCAAATGGCCGCCATACCATCGCAACTCCCATGGTACACGACATTCTTATTACTTTTAGTACAAGACATTAATATGTAGCATTTATATCTATTAACACTGAATCATTGTCTTAGTTTATGTATTTTATTAATTACTTATAATTATTTCCGTTAACTACAGTTATGTTTATATATTTATACGTAATAGGTTCAGCTATTACTGTGGAAAAATATTGTACTTACCCGATTTATTAGATCACACGACGAGCGTCTTTACGTCACTCTGAAAGGTAGGGCTGAAAACCAGCGCTGTTGACAATAAGTTCGTCCGAAGTCACAGCATTTTGCTGAGCATCTACCTATTCTTGCACAGATGCGACGCACAGGTAAATTGTTATTATATTTGTAGTCTATTTGTAACAAAAGTAGTCATTATTGCACTCTGTTATCGGCACTTTATTTTTGTTGTGATTGTTATTATATAATTGCCAGTGTCGTAACCATAGACATATAAAAAATATGGACTGGAAATACCTACTAAAAAAAGGTGCATACCTACAACTCATAATGTGGCATAAAATGGCTGCCATTGCTAGGGATGGTCAATCAACGAACATATGTGTTACTTTAACGATTAACGATACTGATACTAGTTATATAATAGGTGTTACTATAACGAGTATCGATAGAATCTTACTAGATATTACATTTGAATCATAATTATATATGTTACCAGCAAAACCCGATTTCAGGCCAAACTGGTTTATTACGCTGGGGCACCCCTATTAAATGAGTTAGGTTAGGTTAGAACTGTAACCAAAGGCGCGCGAGCCGAGCAAGCGGTGCCGCGGCAGCGGCCGGCGAGCGCTACTTCCAAAGGCTGTTAACGAAACGGCTAATCAAGCTAGTTGGCTGTGACATATCACGCGTAGGATAAGTTTGTTTGGCCTAGGACAAACTAGTTTGGCCTGATATTGCGTTTGGCCGGTAAGATATACAATAATATGGTCGAAATATCTCGCAGAGCCCGAACTTCGCACAGAAGGCTACGTAGTAACATTTTTTAGAAACCAAATGGTAAAATAAGGAGAGTGTGAGTGAGAGAACATGCGCGAAAGTTCGTAGTGCCTATGTTCAGACTCGCTAAGATTTTTCGGCAGTGTAGTTAACCGTTGTAACAGAAAAAGATGAGTAGGTTTACCTTCTACTGAGAATAAAATACATGTCGGGTTTTTAATCAAAATAAAAATACATGTTTTTAATTAAAATACATGTCGGGTTTTTTTTTTTAAATCAAAATATTGTTACAAAATATTGGTTTAAATATCATTAAAATGTTGAAAATTTACATGTGAGAACAACGTAGCAAAGACGTGCATAATAAAAGCTTCCGTAATAAAAAGATTAAAATTAAAACCCCAACTTCCCTACTTTAATTTTTAAAGTTTCAAATGCTTCTTTCGTGAATCCCGGTTCGCAATTCACATGTTGGTACCATTTGCACAAAGTTCTTGTATGAGGTAAGCATGTATTGTAAGTCCGCCGTACATAATTATAGGCCTTGGGGGATAAAAAATGCAACCTTAATGCGAACTTTCTGATTTCTTCAGAGTATTTATTTGGTACAGGTAAACCTTTGGACTTATTAATTTGTCTTTTTAAGAAGTCTTTTGGTCCCGCCAATTCTTCTATCACAACAGCCTGTTCCATGCTGATACATTTTTTTCTTCGAATTTCTTCTATAATTTCTTTCAAATTGGCAATTTTTTTGTTTTTCTTTCGAATCCTTTCGTTGAGGCGCTTAATTTTGAGCTGTTCCTTGACACATTTTTCTTTTAAAGCCTTAACTTTTTCAGTTTCTATAACCTGAAAAAAATAATATAACTACTTCAATCATCAAGTTACTTCGAAAATGCTGCTTTGTAACATTTACGTCATGCTACGTACACAGGTTCTAAAAAAGCATTACAAATTTAAATTTTAGCACAAAGATTAGGGAACGTACTGAGAAATCACTGACAGGTGGGAATTTGAGACACCTGGTACATACCTCTTCGTGCACTGGTTCTACAAATAGATGGGGTAACTGCAATGGAGGCATTACAGTAGATGTACAAGAAACATCAGATTTTTTAATGTTGCTTGTTTCACATGACTCTTGAAGTGGTTCTTTTGTTCGGTGCCTGAAAAAAATAGATACTCATATTACCTAAGCAAGCAATAATTATTTGTTTTTTTATATTTATGTAATTAATATACCTAGGTATATATCTATTTATTTATTTCAGGTCAATAATTTTAACCACTTACCGAAAATACTGTGGGAACACAGTTATCATGTAATCTCATTACATCAAGTGTTCTATTGAAACAGCTTTCGTCAAAGTGAAGTGAACAGAGGTACCATTGTTTTTGTCGGGGATTAATATTTTCTTCACCAATAGCCTCTAACCACTTTTTCTTTAAGGCTTCATTTTTAGGAAACCTATAAAAAGAGGCAAGTATTTTATCAATACTGATACATTATGCGGTTCGGAACTAGTTTCGGGACTATTACGCAACGGTACAACACTATTCTAATATGACATATTATTGTAAACAAAACGAATGAAATAATAAGTAATAAAAAGGTCTGTTAAACGGAAATGAAACCTAATATCAATACTTTACCAATAAATTCATGATTGCGTATCAATTTTATGATCGAAAGTGTATTCATATTGTTACAATTGCATGAAAACCGACTACTAACCTGTGCAAAGACAATTGAGGTTGATTATCATTCTTTCTTGCACCACACTTCACAATACAACACTAAGGCATGTTGAATTGCTGTTTTCCAATATTTACATGCAGTTTTAAAGGTAAACTTCATGTAATTTTCTCGCAAATCTCAATAACACAAAACATAAACAACCATTTGACAGCAAAACTACCACGAAACTTGTGGCTAAAGATGGCCGCTATGGCACCTATCTACAACTTTTACAAAATGTTGCTATAATAAGCAACAACTTAAATATTGTTGTCTCTTTCATCTAATACGATTATTTTATTAGAAGGAAAGTGACAAAACGATATTTCACATTCTGTATCGTATTTCACTCATATTAGTCTATGCAAATGTATCGCGGCGTCTCCATGTTTTTCCCATCTCAATGGTCGTAACGCAGATAGATCCTTAATGTCTATGGTCCCCCCAGCTTTGACATTAACAGTCAATGGACAATATAATAAAAACTTTTTCTACCTGAATACGGGGCTTTTAGCTACTTTGTATGTGTATCTGTTTTATTATATTTTTTGTGATGTGCGTTTTGTTTGTGCAGAATAAACATGTTTTCTTTCTTTCTTTCTTTAAAACAACTATTTTATTTTATTACCGACGAAAAATTTATACGCTTTTCTAATCTAGAATCATGTGCTGAATTTATGGTTGCAGTTTACGCGTCGATCTCCTCTCACCCTGTAGTTTACCTTACTTAAATACTGCAAACAATAATCCCTTAGAACAACCTTTGATGCTGGTTTCGCTCACGAATCATCTAAAAGATGAAGATGTTTTTGAGACAACCGCCTACTTAGGTGATCATTATTATCAGTTCTACTACGGGTATGGTCCAATTGGTCTCCATTATAACAATCTATACATATAATTAAATTGTAATAGGCCGATGTCTGCACATTAAAGATTTTGAAGAAAAAATAGTATGGGGGGTCTTTATTAGAGCAACAGAAGCCAAAACAACGGTTTTTAGAATTTTTGTCTGTCTGTATGTTTGTTACCGCATCACGCAAAAACCACTGCATGGAATTGAATGCAGTTTTCAATGATGTATTCCGAGAGGTCTAACTTAAAAAATAGGCTATATATTATCAAAAAAAAAGATTATCTACTTGATTCTAAAGTCCACGCGTATGAAGTCGCGGGCAAAAGCTAGTATTGTAATATGTTCAAAGTTTGTGTTTTGGAAATTGGCCTGTCTATTTTTGGGGTTTTCTGGGTAGCTATGATTGATATAAGTTGTATGGAATATCGTCAATAAATAAGTAACTTAAAAACTTTTTCATATTATTAAACTGATGGTTCAATCAGTCAACTCAGCCTATCGCAGTCCATTGCTGGACTTAGACTTCCCTGGCTGCGCTACAATACCCTGTTCTCGACCTTCTGCACCGAGTCTGGCCCAGCCACCATTTAAATGTTGTCGGTCCATCTAGTTGGTCCGTGGATCCATCGTCCAATATTACGCTTGAGAACATCATGAAGAAATCGGCATGTAGTGGAACCAAAAATTCAAAAACGTGTTGCCTCTACCAGCCCGCACTGGGCCCGAGTGGTAGATTTTTTTTTTAAACCTTGCCCCACCCTAGGAATTTCTCCTGTATTGTGGGTGCGTTTACAAACATTTAAAATCACATACACAAACAGCCAAACCCGGAACAAGTACTTGTAGGTCATACAAATATTTGTTCCGCGCGGGAATCGAACCCGCGACACGCAGCGCAGCAGTCAATCGCTTAACCACTGCGCCAACCGTGCCGTTAGATAGCGGCCCACTCGCGGCCCGCCTGTGTCCCAGTAGTGGGAACATTATAGGCTGATTTGATGATAGTTATCTAAATAGGAACATAATAAAACTCTTCAAACATCCAAATAATAGACCTATGTAGAGGCTTCTGTACTAGGAAAACTGTGTAGGGCTCAAATACGGCGTGAATTAAACCAACTTCGGCAACGGGTTCGTTACGTGTCGATGTTCCTAACATCGGTTGGAGAAGGGTCCATTGTTTGACGGCACGAGATTTCTAATGAAATTAGTAGTAAAAGTAACTTATTTAGTTCAGGGGTAGAAGATAGTTTTGAGGTCAAACAGAATATGAAGTACATAATAAAAACATAAATGCATCGTTGTATTTATTTATTTAAAAGTTGCGTGTATACTTTTCAAACTCAACGCATTTATAAAAAAAAAACTAGTTCCTGGCACTTTGGAATTGTCAAAGGTCGGTCACTTAGAAATATGAAGTTAATTGCCCATTCCAAAGCGTAGTAGGAACTTATGGAGAAAACGGGCTAAAAACTCCACGGACACTCTTTGGAGTAAAATGTATTGCAAAAGATTGGTCACATGATTCATGTTAAAATTATACATAATATATGAGAACGATGTTAAAGGACGTGCACGTTATAATCGTCAGTAATACATAGACTAAAAAAAAAACAATTTAGAAATTTAAATAAGCCGTGGCAGCTAAGAGATGACCATTCCCTACGGATTTTGTTTTAGTATCACATTGTTTTTTTTTGTTTGGGTTTTAAAAGAGCAAATATTATATTTACATGAGCAGTAAGACAACATCAGTCTGCAACATTTAGATGAAGCAAAGTTACATTACATTGTCTTCCAAAAACGGGTTTCTTTTTCTCAAGAAAAAGTTTAAAAATCCTGAGTTATACAATGGAAACCCACATGAACACCTGCTTGCATCAGGAAATGGTACCCGATGGTATCTGTGCCGTGTTAAGTGAAAACTGAAGCGTGCCGTGTTACCGTGCCGGATTTATCTCCTTGTAACGCTAACTCATCTGGTTGATTGAGGATACAAGCCAAGTCTTGATGAGGAAAATTGGAATTAAGACTTGATCCTGATAATGAAGACAGATTTGATATTGAAATTATACGGGGACTGACTTGATATGGCTTCACAAGCGTGCACTAGACGGGTTCACTCAATCTGTGTGGTTATTTCCTCAAAATACCATTTCAGACACCAATCTACATGGTACTTGGTCAATTTACATGAACTGACCAAGTACACAAGGTACTTGGTCTCTTGTTAACTGATTTAAAAAAGAAGGAGGTTATCAATTCGACTTGTTTATATTGTTATGTATGTTCGGGTATAACTCCGTTAAATACAGGAAAAGTTTTTATTCAGTGCGCAAACTTTAACCATGAATTCAGCATATCATACTAGTGCAAAAAAAATTCATCGGTTACACAAAAAAAACCAGCAGTCTAGAATGATATGCTGAATTCATGGTTACAGTTGGCGCACTGGATAAAAACTTTTCCTGTATATAGACGGATTTGCAAAATTATTTTCTTGTTCGAAAGGGGTTTATTCCGAAATGGTCCCATTTAAATGTCATATAGATCTGATTATGCGTTTTGGAGACAGACAACGGAACTCTTCAAAATTGACAGCAAATCAACCGCGATTGCTACTGTCGCATAAATATGCATTATTTTGATCCCAAGGATGATGAAATTTCGAATTGTTGTGGAGTAGGTAACTAAAAAGGCGGTGACAAAAATTTCAATACATATCCAAAGTCACCGACTTCCGAAATTAAAGTAATTTTTCACTATGTAGTGTTTTTTCCGGAAGTCGGTTGTTTTTTATTTTGGAAAAAGTTTGAAAGTCCAGAATGTGACCTCTTTTTTTGTGGATCGGCCTCTTTTCTCTTCTCTTCGGTTGGTCCCATATGAAATGAGATGAAATAAATGAAACGAGATGTTTATTTATGTTAGTAGATCTTATAAGACACTTTTACGCGACATTATTTTGTTTACAAACTAGATAGCGCCGGTATTTCCTAGCTGACTGTTCCCTGAGAAGAAAAGCCGAAACAAACTCAGAGGTTTGAATTTTATGTGAGTCTAGCAATGCAGGACTATGTCTGGAACAGCCGTTAAGTCATAGCACAGCATCGTGCGAGTGGAAGCCTTCTTGTCACAGTCACGGCGTGCAGCAGCCGACTATATAAGTTCTGTGTTCTTAAATATAAATCTGTGTTGATTTCAAGTTTTTATGTGATGTCATCTTTTTGTATGCACGTATTTCTGTGACATGTAAATTAAATTTTCTTTCTTTCTTTTCAGAGTAGTCAGAATTGAAACGTTGACCTCATTTAGTTATACAATATGATTTACGAGTAAAAGTGTTTGTACAAACCTGCTAACAGAAATACATTTAGGTATTTATCATTTAATGAATACAATTAACTGTCCTATGTTTGCTGCATCGAGCGTATTCCTGCAGGATATTCCACGGTCGTCGGTTTTTTTTTGGACGTGAAATCATCAAATGACTTTTCCCGTTCTGCGCGGAGCGGGACAGCGTGTCAGACTTTTACTGACTAAAACCCACCCGTGTTCTTTCAGTTGCCTGTGTCAGAGCCACGGTAACTCTTCCTAACCAATCTGCGACCCTGGCAGGCATCGGCCCAAGCGGCCCCCTTCAATTTTTGCTGAGATCTGTTTGAGGCGCGCGTCTCTTTGAGCTACCCATTGCACGCCGTCCGCAAACCCGCACCTCCGGTGGCTGGGAGTGCTGTGGAATCCCGACGCCCAGGGCGTCTGCTGTGGCGGCTAGGGTCGCGAGGGTGCCATCCTTGCCTCTCCCTAACGCTCGCCGCCTCCTCCTTCATGAGCTTTACTGCTTCACAGAAGGAGGTGACGACTTCCCATACACTCTCGCACCGTACCATGGCCTGGACCAAGGCCGGATGCGAGAGATTGCCGCCGCTGATTGCCTCCGCAAGGACACGGCGTTGCAGACAGGGCAGATCTCCACCGTATGCTCCACCGTATCCTCTGGGCAATCTACACAGTGGTAACACTTGGGCGTTTCCTCCCGCCTTATTCGGAACAGGAACCTCCCAAAGCATTCGTGTCCGATGAGGACCTGCGTAAGGCAGAAGGTGGCGACACCATGGTGCCTCTCCAGCCACTCCTCAAAAAGGGGACTTACCGTCGCCATTGTGGCGTGCTCAGCGGTCGTCGGTCCACCCAGTGTGCTTACCCAGGCCGTACCTTCCAGTACGTTGTTAAGACTAGAGAGATCTTAGGTCCCACTTGCCATCCTTTGTATAAGTAATTATGTGTCTAGATACTAGCAATACCAACAAATAAAACCCAATCTTAAATTAGGACTAAGATAAGAGACTGAATAGATCACGTTTTCAGTAAGCTGTTACGTGCCCTATTCAGCGACACTAAAAAGATAATAATGGATCGTAAAAACCGACAATATCAAATTAGCTGTCATAAAAATTAAAGGGCGTGAACTTATTTCTGTCAACAAGACTGAATTACTAATCATAATTTTCTAACAACACCAAATTAGACAGTTTCAATCAGTGTAAATTCGTTAATTGACACTACATAACATTCATGTTTCCACAACCGATTTCAATTTGCCTGATATTCTATCAATGGACTAATGATACACACACACAGAGAAAACACTTCTAACACATGCCAGCATGCACATACTCTCAAATGGATATATAGACAGAATCAGTGAACACCCTAGATACAGAATGCCAAAGAATATAGTGATAGATTGGGAGAATGCTATCGATTCGCTATTAGCGAGACGACATAGCAATAGCTTTTGATAGTCCCTATTTAATGTAGTCATAATATTAAGATTTCATTACCCGCGTCGGTACTACTGATTAGCTTTAGTGTGGGCTATTGAATTAGTTTGGCGTTTGAATTGTTAAAGAAGAAAACAACTAGAAAAAATGCATCGATTTTTCTCCGGGTTTGATAATAACTAAGTCTATTGCTATCTCATCTCGCTAAAAGCAGCCTGGGACTCGTCCTCGACAGCCTCGGACTGGAGTGAGCCGGGGCTGCCTTGAAGCGGCTCCTGTCAAATTTAGGGGGGCCAAACGCCTCCTGTCGGAGGTTGTACGCGGGGGTCGTGCAGTCCATGGCCCTATACGGGACACTGGTGTGGGACCTTCACTGAGGCGCCAATCAGCTCGCCGGTTGAAGGCATCCCATAGGGATGACCCTCGGGATGACCCTCCCATAGGGATACCTTGACCTGTACATAGAGCAGGAGGCGGCACTAGCTGCCATCAGGCTAATGCATCTGGGCTTATGGGGCAAGAATCTAACCAGTCCACACGCCAACATCCTGGACCGGGCGATTGAGTACCAGCCGCTCTTCGCTGCCCCGTGTGATAGAACACCAAACCAACCTATGTTCAACAAAAACTATATCATAAAAACAGTGGACGAAGAAAGGGTGATCCCTTTCTTCGTCCACTGTTTTTATGATATAGTTAGTGTGCACTTCATTGGCTCCTGACTGATGTCAGTAGCCAATGAAGTGCACACTCCCTTGACTTCAACATTAACTTTCACATACCGCTAGGCACATAAAGTTCAATCTGTCAGTGCGAATGTGTTGCCTTAACACAAGCCGTAACAGCAGTAAAGCGCTTAGGCATCCAGAACTACGGCATTAAATTCGTATCCGACAGCCTATCTGTGCTCAAAGCTTTAGCAAACAAACAAACCATGAACAAGCTAATTTTTGAGTGCTATCTAGCTCTGGAGAGTTTATTGACGGAGCTAGGCTGGCTTCGTTAGCCAGAATCCCCACGCACAACGAATGGGAGAACGAAATGGGAGTCTACGTGTGGAAAAGGGAGTCCCATAATCATCGTCATCATGGTCCGAGGATACCGCACGATCTCTGGTGAAGCGGCGGGCCTCCTTGCCGGATTACCACCGTGGGATCTGGAGGCAAAGGTCCGCGCGCACACTGGGGAGTGGCGCGAGGAGGCCAAACGCCGGGGCGTAACTTCGCTACCGCGAGAAGAGAAGAGTGCGATTGTCGCAACCCAGTGCTGGGCAAACTACGATAGCAGCGGTAAGTCCCCTCTTTGAGGAGTGGCTTGAGAGGCACCACGGCGTTCTCACCTTCCGCCTGATGCAGGTCCTCACCGGACACGGTTGTTTCGGGAGGTTCCTGTTCCGTATAAGGCGGGAGGAAATGCCCGGGTGTTTCCACAGCAAAGATCGCCCTAAGGACACGGTGGAGTGGAGCATACGGTGGAGGTCTGCCCGGCTTGGGCGGAGCACTGCCGTGACCTCGTGGAAGCGATCGGCGGCGCCGCATCTGGCCCTGGTTTAGACCATGGTACGGAGCAAGAGTGCATGGTTAGCCGTCACCTCCTTCTGCGAAGCAGTAATGCTCGCGAAGAGGGAGGTGGCGCACGTGAGGGAGAGTCAGTATATGCGCCCTCACGGCCTTAGTCGCGGCGGGAGACGCCCTGGGCGTCGGGAATCTCAGGCTGATTCCCGGCCACCGTAGGCGCGGGCATGCGGACGGCGAGTAATGGGTAGCTCGCTGTCAGGTAAGGACCTAGCCCGGGTCGACGGTGCGTTGTTTTCCACGCGCGCCTCAAAGAGATGTCAACACCAACACTGGTGGGGTCCACAAGGGCCGATGCCTGCCAGGAGTGCGGGTTGTTCGAAAGAGATACCATAGCCCCTGGTACACAGGCAACTGAGGGAACACGGGTGAGATTTAGTCAGTAAAAGTCTGACACTCCTGCTCCACCCAGAGCGGGAGAAGCTATTTGATGATTTCCCTTCCAATAAAAAAAGACCCCATAGTATTAGGTATTAATTTGTTTGTTAGTGCCAAATACACTAGGTGTTTGCCGCTAACAAATTCACAACGTGATAAATATGTTCGACAAATATAATTAAAAAAAAAAACATATCATGACAGCTGTTGGCTTAGTAGGAACAAATGTCGCCAAAAAATAATTTCTGTATCATTTACTTCGACTACTGAATTTAATAAGAAGTTCCTTGCCTAAAATATTTTCTATTATTTAATGAATTGTCTATTGCTATTCTTTGTCTACAGTCAACAACCCACTTTTCGTACATATGCTCACATACACAAGATCAAATTTCGACCTATCAAAAGCTTTTGATATCTAACCTATTGCTACTGGTACACGTGTCATATCCGATAATGACGTCACCAATTTAAACCGCTAATATATCATTGGCATAAAGGGGCATCTGTTATTAACGAGCGCATGATTTCGGCATTTTATCAAATAATTTGTGGATATACCCGTTTGACAGGTTTGATTTCATTACGATACTGCCGTTTAATTTGGCTGTAGCCTGATTAAATTTAGGGAGCGGGATGGGTGGATGTAGATAGTGTTGAGAGTGAAAGGGATGGTGACAGAGCATATAGTGTGGTTGTAGTATGTGATGAGCAGTTCGGTGATCGCGTTTTAGGTAGTTAGTTTTCAAACTAGCATAATAATTGATTATGGTTGATCTGAGGCCTTTTCGTTTACATATCAAAAGTCAGGATTAAACTTATTTGCAGAAAGTTTTTGATGTAAGATTATTTAAGATTCTGTTTTTCACAAAAAGTTTTGCTTCAAGTAGTTTAGTGTACAAATAAACAAAAAGTACGTACACGAATAATAATTGAATGCCTGTTAAAACTGATGTAAATCGTCATTGTGATAAATTATGATCTGTAATACTTAATGGATGGAAAATTAATAATTGGATAATGTAAATGATTGAATACTATATAATTTTGTTTAACTGTGACTGATATTTAATGTATAAATGTAAAAGTTATAAATCATTAATATAAAAATAATAAATAATAATAATTGTACCTTAGAGATTTGCACGCCATGAGAAATGGCAGACATGTCGTGAGTCACTCTTTATTTTAAGATCTTGCATGCATGTATTATTTTAATTCTGTATGTATACACATGTTCGAGCAAATAAAATTTCTTTCTTTCTTTCACAGCTTCAGTATGTGCTAACCCCTCAAGTTTTAAAATGTTACACTGCTACAAAATTGAATTCGTTACGAATAATCTGCAGAATACTTCAAAAAGAGTTTATTGTTTCGACTTGGATTCGAACCATCGATCGCAGCACCGAACGTCGTCATACTCATACCGGCAGTATGACGAACTAGTCGGCGAGCCCATATGAAATTGTTATCCACTATCGTCCGAGTCACTTTATTTCTGACTAATCGGTAGACTTTGTTATTTGAGGGTATGCACTAATTTTCGATATATACGTTCACTTAAAATTTTAAAACGTCTGTATGCAGATTACAGAGACGACATGATAGATCACGTGATATTTCGTTAGTTTATGTCAATCTAAAATATTTCTAGCGCAACTAATTTTATCGTTTGCGTTAAAAGGATGTCACTTGTCTAGGGACCCGTTTGTGTCAGTAAGCAACATACGTATAGGTTATATTAATCAATCTGTAAATTATCAAATCAAATTGTAAAATTTTTGTAGTAAAATAAGATCAAAGTTTTGTTAAATAATAGCAATCATAAATATTATGAAATAATTACAAAAGTTTTTATTTTATTTTATTAGAATTCTTTATAAATATTACTAAAACAAAAAAGAAAAATACTTTAAATAAAAATAAAATAAATGCATGACAAAAGCACATTTCGTATCCAGGATTCGAGCCTCCAATCTTATGCATGGCAAGCGGTCTTGTAGCCTCTGGTCTAATTAGAGGTAGAATAATTCCTCGTAAATGTCAACCATATATTCACTAAAACAATGCAGTAATTATAATAAAATGTTTTTGCAAAATACAAAAAGTAACTTGGGCCTAGCACGGATTTGAACGCACATATCTTTTGGAGGGGTAACCAATTAGTGAAGCTGTGTGTACTTACCTACGGCACTGAAAAAGTTACACTGGCACACGTAACCTGAAACAATAGCTATATTTGGATCAGCGAGACAGCTCACTAACAAATTACATCTAAAGGCGAATTTTGGCAATGAAACTGAACGCATTCACCACATCTAAACCGCGTTCAAGAACTGTCAATGTCAATATTGTTGTGAAATATGTACACTGATAGCTCTCTAAAGCGGCTTAGAAGTTCTGATCACATTCAGTTTCATTGGTGAAATTCATACTAAGACAAGTAATCCACAACATCTTGTTCTAACATGCCTTGTTCATCCACCTATCATTTTCAAACTTCCTTTGTATCTCAAACCCGGAACCCATAATCCCCGGAACCGGAACAGATGTAGGTGTACTACATAAATACCTTGCAGTAGCCTACGGCATCGCAGCTTAATTCAATGGTACCCTAGGGACAGCAACTAACGCTGTTTGCTTAGAGAATGTAAATATTATAACATCAAATAAGGTGGAGTCTGTTTTCGAAAATTATACATGGAAGGATGTTTGTGTTATGAATGGTTATAGAATAGAGATGTATTACTATTGAGAAATCTTGGGATAGTGATGCAGGTAATACTATCGCAATGTTACCTAAAAATCTTTTAAATATGTTTTTTATTTCACCAAAATATGACAATTACACATACGTAAGTACGAGCTTAGTACTTAGAGGTATATAACACAGGAGCATCTGTAGCCGAACTGAGACGACTCCTGCATCTTGAATGTATGTGTGAGGAGTACCTCAAAATAGCCAATACTACCTAGTTGCTCAAAAGAAATGCAAAACGATTTATTAACGAATGATCATACAAAACCCTGAATAAGAACAAAACTGTGTGTGTTTGTGCCTTTGTTTATGGTGGGAAATCATCAAATAACTTCTCCCGCTCTGGGCGGAGCGGGAGGGCGTGTCAGACTTTTACTGACTTAAACTCATCCGTTTTCTTCCAGTTGCCTGTGTGCCAGGGGCCACGGTATCTCTTTCGAACAACCGGCACCCCTGGCTGGCATCGGCCCGAGCAGACCCCACCAGTTGATGCTGACATCTCTTTGAGGCGCGCGTGGAACACAACGCGCCGTCGATCCGGGCTTGGTCCTTACGCGACGGTAAGCTACCTATTTACTCGCCGTCGGCCGGGAATTGGCCTGGGATTTCCGACGCCTAGGGCGTCTCCTGCAACGACTAGGGCCGTGAGGGCGCATATACTGCCTCTCGCTCACGTGCGCCGCCTCCCTCTTCGTGAGCATTACTGATTTTCAGAAGGAGGTGATGGTTTCCCATGCACTCTCGCTCCATACCATGGCCTGGACCAGGGCCGGACGCGAGAAATTGCCGCCACCGATCGCCTCTACAAGCACATGGCGGTGCCCAAGCCGGGCACACTTCCACCGTATACTCCAGCGTGTCCTTCGGGCTATCTACACAGTGGCAACACTCAGGCATTTCGTCCCGCCTTATCCAAAACAGGAACCTCCCGAAACAACCGTGTCCGTTGAGGATCTGCAACAGGCGGAAGGTGAGGACGCCGCCGTGGCGATTCTGAATCCACTCCTCAAAGAGGGGTACTTACCGCCGTAATTGTGGCGTGCCCAGTGTGTTTGTGCCTTTGATTTTGATTGACAAAAGCATGAACTATTTCGGAACCTTAAAGTTTCTCTGTTTTATCTTAGAAAAGAGCAAATAGGTAGTTATGTACCTTCTTTTTGCATAAAGATTTGTTGAGCGGAAATGGAGCTGATACTGCCTTATTGTTGCCGATTCGTTTGTTCACCACATAACTAAAATAAGAGTATTGCTATCTCTTACAGACAGACCGCGAAAGATAAAAACACGACGATTTGGAACTGTCAAACTAGATTACGTCTCGATAGCCTACTAGAATTTACTTACACTTCTACTAGAATTTGGCGTTATTCGTCGTAGTTGCGTCGAAGAAAATCTTATTTCAACTAAAGACTGCTCTTATTTAATTCCGTCTCTTTCTTATTTCATTAGAAGGAAAAAGATAGCAATAGCCCAATTAAGTTTATTTGGTGTACAGCAGAATCACCGCCAATGTTTCTTCAGTTAGTATAGCGTCCAATGTAATCAAGTGCAAAAAGCAACCAATTACTTGAAGATTTGGGCACTCCGATGTAATAAATGTCTAAGACAAGTTACACAAAATATATTAAAGTATTATCCAATTTTCAAAACTACTAGTTGAGATCTTCTTGATTTATTTATTTAACGTTTAATTTTGTAACCTTGAGAATGTGTAAGTCAATTAGATCTAGACAACCTTGTCAGTAACAAACTTACTGAAAGTCTGCCATGAAGGCTTATCTAAATAATATTACGCAAAGTGATTGACGTGAAGTCTCTTTTGTACAATCTCTCTCGTCTTTGTGTATAATGTTCCGAATCATCATCATCATTCTCGCCCCTTATCCCAATCTATTAGTGGTCGCAGTATATCTTTTTCTTCCACACTTCTCTATTAGTCGTCATCTCGTTAGTCACACCCTTTCTAACCATATCACATCATCATCGTCATCATATCAGACGTAAGACTGCTCGACATTGGCCTCCCCCAAAAGGTGGGGAACCATATAGGTTACAATAATATGTTCTGAATATGGATGCTATTATACTCACTTAAATAACCGTCTTATGACCGTATCTGGCCCGCCAAGACGAGCCAAGCGGAGCTTAAGGGCACTACCTACCTTTTCTCGAAACACTTCGTCGTTTTTTTGAACCCTTATAACTTGGGTTTGCATAATACCAGATAAACAAAATTCTCGGGATATGTTGTCAATAGCGGACTTATTAAACATATAAAGTTTTAATTGCATAGCTTTAGATTTTATTGAAATCTAAAAAACCCTGATTCGACACCGACTTACTGATGACCATCAAAATTCTTAGGGTAATTTCTAATATCCCAGAAAGCTGGAATTTGGTATGTAAGCTAGTATTAGTACACAAACAATAAAAAAAACCTAAAACTTCGAACTTTTATACCCCAAACCCTTAAACTAGAGGATAGAAGTTTGTATGAGCTTCCGTAATTTTGACGCTAAAGGTCTGAAAATTTACATAGGGACTGCGTGTTATCATATTATCTCATTTGACCCATTTACCACCAAAACCTATTATTTTTTTCCACCCAAAAAAATAACCTATTCTGTACGCCCTCGGCTGATCGCTGACTTTTTCAAAACATGTGATCATAAGATTTTTACTATTTTTTTTCTGTTTTTGTCCATGAGAACCTGTAATTGATAATAAATTTACTTAAACAATTGTTATCTATATATTATAGCTCTTGGTTCTCCTATAAATAAATAGATAATAATAAAAACATGTAACACCTCAAAAAAGAAAATAAAAGTAAAAAATATTGTTACAAGCAACTTACAAAAAGCGTCGTCGCCCTCGCGTCCGGCCCTGGTCCAGGCCATGATACGGAGCGAGAGTGCATGGGTAGCCGTCACCTCCTTCTGCGAAGCAGTAATGCTCACGAAAAAGGAGGTGGCGCACGTGAGGGAGAGGCAGTATATGCGCCCTCAAGACCTTAGTCGCCGCAGGAGACGCCCTGGGCGTTGGGAATCCCAGGTTGATTCTCGGCCACCCTAGGTGCGGGCTTGCGGACGGTGAGTAACGGGTAGAGCTAGCTTTCCGGTAAATACCAAGCCCGGGCCGATGGCGCGTTGTGTTCCACGTGCGGCTCAAAGAGATGTCAGCACCAACTGATGGGGTCCACAAGGGCCGATGCCTGCCAGGGGTGTGGCCGGTTCGCAAGAGATACCATAGCCCCTGGCACACAGGCAACTGAGGGAACACGGGTGAGATTTAGTCAATAAAAGTCTGACACGCCCTCCTGCTCCACTCAGAGCAGGAGAAGTTATATGATGATTTTCCCACCCTTAGAAAAAAAAAACAGTTATTGATAAAATATTGAATCATTTTGTCCTCCACTCGCTTAAAGATTTGAAATCCTATTGATTGTCTAGAGAAGGTATTTTTTGATTATTTTTAGCAATGATAATGGTGCCGATTCTCTTGTACACCGAACTAAACTAATTAACTGTCACTAAAATTCCTTACTTTTGGCTATGAGAATCTTAAAGCTATGTCTGTATTTTAGTCAAATGAATGCAAAAAGGTTAATAAATTTAATGTGCAATAAAATTAATTTTTTATTTTTATAGTAATAGATACTCATTAACTTACTCTTCTTAAAGGAGACCTGTGCCGACAGTGGGGCGTATATGGGTGGTTGATAATGATGATGATAATGACCCATTAACTGGATTTTTTTTTATTAATATCTCTATCACATCGTCACTTATTAGTTGCAGGTAGGATTGTGGTCAAATGCTTGTAAATTTTTAACAAATTTAAATGTACCAAAACACTTTGTTCACGCTTGATTTTGATTTAACCGCCATAGAATGAAACAAATGGTACCCCAATAGCTTTCATATGGCATTGGTTTTATCACTGTTGGGGGATTGGACCAGGTCCCATACATTTCTGCCCATGGTCCTTCGTTTAAAATGGTTCCACGACCATACAGTGAATGAGTATTACCTACTTAAAAAAAATACATGTTAAACCAAAAAAGAGGCCATCAAACTACGTTTATAATACGTTTTGCATCTATAGACATGAGCATACCTTATATTTAAGTGAAATTAAAAAGTGTTTTCTCCTAAAATAACGATAGCAAGTGACCAACTCCATAATATGTTATTGTTTTATGAAAATACTATAATATTCGTAATACCACAATTTTAATATTTCCTTAAGGTCTTTAACAAAATATATTCACATAAAGGACATAACTTTATAGGACAACATTAGGTATTAAGACCTACTTAATACTTAATGTGGCCCATTACTTACTTTTCACTTATAGAACACCACACAATGCACACAATAACTTAACAAGTTAGCTGATTAAGTCAAAATATTAATGGTAAGGAAAAGATCGTATTTACATCTTGCAAATGCAACGTATTTATGTTCGTGACGGTACCTACCTACAGCTAAGTCAAACCCCAGGAATCACACATTCAACTCCTCATATCCACAGGACTCCTATTTCTGTTTGCACTAGAAATACAAACCGTACTGACACAACCACACCATGTAAACTGTACAGTGTGCAAAAGAAATAGCTAACCAGGCAGCTAACTCAAACTCATTTCTGTACTATGTTGGGAGTGTCATGTCTGTTATTGTCATGTGTCCTTTAGTTATTCAGAAGATTTAGGGCGTAACTTTAATGTATGTAATGCGGCACATTGCTCCCAGAACAGATGGCCGATAGGGCCGAAAGGTTTTGGGCGACCGCGTACGCGAAGTCGTATTTTTGAAGGCCTCCCACAAGGTAGACTCACCTTGTGGGAGGCTGGGCACGCCACGATAGCGGCGGTAAGTCCCCTCTTTGAGGAGTGGCTTGAGAGGCGGCATGGCGTCCTCACCTTCCGCCTGACGCAGGTCCTCACCAGACACGGTTGTTTCGGGAGGTTCCTGTTTCGTATAAGGCGGGAGGAAACGCCCGGGTGCTTCCATTGCGAAGATCGCCCTGAGGACACGGTGGAGCATACGGTGGCGGTCTGCCCGGCTTGGGCGGAGCACCGCCGTGTCCTCGTAGAGGCGATCGGCGGCGGCGATCTCTCGCGTCCGGCCCTGGTGCAGGTCATGGTACGGAGCGAGAGTGAATGGCTAGCCGTCACCTCCTTCTGCGAAGCAGTAATGCTCGCGAAGAGGGAGGCGGCGCACGTGAGGGAGAGGCAGTATATGCGCCCTCACGGCCGTAGTCGCCGCGGGAGAAGCCCTGGGCGTCGGGAATCCCAGGCTGATTCCCGGCCACCGTAGGCGTGGGCTTGCGGACGGCGAGTAATGGGTAGCTCGCTGTCTGGTAAGGACCAAGCCCGGGTCGACGGTGCGTTGTGTTCCACGCGCGCCTCGAAGAGATGTCAGCACCAAAGGGTGGGGTCCGCAAGGGCCGATGCCTGCCAGGGGTGCGGGTTGTTCGAAAGAGATACCGTCGCCCCTGGCACACAGGCAACTGAGGGAACACGGGTGGGTTTTAGTCAGTAAAAGTCTGACACGCCCTCCTGCTCCACCCAGAGCGGGAGAAGTTATTTGATGATTTCCCATCCTCAAAAAAAAAAAAAACCTTGTGGGAGGCCTTCCAACAATGCGTCCTTCAACAGGTAATCAGTCGATGACCTGCTGACGGCCGCAGGAATCCGCTGGATGCGAGAAGCACAGCCGGTTGAAGTGGCGATGCTTGGGGGAGGCCTGTCATGAAGTGGACGTCTATGTCATGCAGTGGACGTCTATGTCATGCAGTGGACGTCTATGTCATGCAGTGGACGTCTATGTCATGCAGTGGACGTCTATGTCATGCAGTGGACGTCTATGTCATGCAGTGGACGTCTTTCGGCTGAAATGATGATGATGCAGATGCGGCTGTGCTTTTTTTTTATTTAAAAACAACGTCAAAGCACATTGATTAAACTAATTATTTTATTAATACTACTTCCTACTACTCCTACTAACTACCAAATAAATAACACTACTACGAGTAATACCAATCATCTAATTAGTTTAATAAATGTGCTTTGAAGTTTTCTGTTTCTGAGGGTGTCTTGTTTTTCAAAGTTGGTATCTATTTATTTTGCCTGTGTAGTGTACTGTAAGATGTTTCTGTCGACTGTACAATCAATCTGCCTAGCCGTTTCCAAAAGATTTTAGGGTAAGCTTCCAGTCCGACAGGATGCAGCTGAATACCAGTATTTTCCATAGAGTGACTGCTTATCTGACCTCCACAACCCAGTTACTGGGTAACACGATAGCCCTTGGTTAGACTGGTTGTCAAGATTTTGGGTTTCGGGGTACTCGTACTGAATGTCAAAAATCTACGAATGACTGCCCAGACCAACCGTTTTATGATCGAGGTCAAGAGCAGGACCATCTAGTAAAAAAAAAAAATGAGCGTTCCGAGTCACAAACGGGTCTCGATATGTCAAGATGGTCACCCAGCCACGAACCGACCGCGGCAAACGTAGCTTGACCTTCGATCGACCCGTACGGCTGCAAATTATTTAGCCACAAGCCTCTCTTTTGTTGACTGTACAGCTGTAACTTCCACCCCGAGGTATCTATCGCCTGATAATTCGGTCCTTCGTCTACACAAGACAGACGGGCGACGTTTTGACGTGACGTCACACAGCTTGATGTTTGCCCAGATTGTTTCCTCAATAGAAGTTCTGTTAAGGATAAGTACTTTTGTTGAAGAAATATTTTTAGTATTTCGACGGACAATGTTTTGGGAGATTGTCGGGTATCTTTTAGTTTTGGTTCGTTATTGGTTTCTAAGAATCTTTTGGATTGATTCAACGTTCTTAGTGGATTGGGTTACTTTGACGTCCATTTGGTATACGCTTTTATAATATTTAGTTCTTAGCTTCTATAAATATTCTTGTATCTATGTATCTACCTTCTTTTAAGTTATCATAGTCTCATATTTTTGCACGAATGCGCGACGCAAAGGAGGGTAATATGTTTATTACCCTATATGTTTGTTTGTTCCTTTGTGGCGCTGGCTGTAGAGGACAAACGCATGGCCCAATTTTGATGTTTCCTTATGATAAATGATATTTTAAAGAAGGTTATTTTTTTAAATGTATTTATTAATTTAAAATATTTTGTTAATTTTTTTTTATGTTTTATCCTGCATTGTCACGAGAAACAAACGTATGTGCCAAATTTCAGCCCGATAACTTCAGTGGAAGTGAGTGAAATATTGAATGGACATACAAGTGAAGAAATAAAAGGCTTTTAAGTAAGAAAAAACTTTAAAAAACCGACTTCCAGAAAAACCCTATAAAGTGAAAAATAACTTTAATTTCGGAAGTCGGCGACTTTGGATATATGTATTTAAAATGTTTGTCACCGCCTTCCGAAATTGAACTTATTTTTCACTTTATAGTGTTTTTATGGAAGTCAGTTTGTTTTTTTTGGAAATAGTTTTTATTTTTTACTTTTTAGTTATAGTACACACCAATTCAAAATTTCATCATCCTTGGGGTCAAAATAATGCATATTTATGCGATAGCAGTAATCGCGGTAGATTTGCTGTAAATTTTTGAGGAGTTCCGGTAAACTAACTACAGCGAATAAACTAAAACAAAGCGTCAAAAAACTCATCCGCATCGCTGTCGACTGGTAATGTACCCAAGAGACTGGCGGCATTACCACGTTGTATAGCAATGCTTAGCCTCTGGCCAAAGTAAAAACCAGCCCTTGGGTCACGGGAAGTGTCAACTAGCCGTTTGGAGATTTCCTTGTAAAGAGCATGAGCACTCGGACCCCACGGCCCGAGGGTTTCAACCCCAAACGGCTCGAAAATATAATTACCAATAATATTGTTATACTTTCGCCGCTTGAGGTTTTCCGCAGCCGCAGCGGCAACGCCAGCACAGCACACTGACCCAGGAAGATGGGATGGCGCAAGAGTATCGACACACGTTGCATCCCACACTAAAGGCCTACCCATCTTCCATGGAAATAAAGACATGCCGTCCGGTCTCTTGCCATCGTCGCGTGCCAAGCCAATGGGTTCTAATACAGCTGGAACGCCGACGGTGACAAGAGCTCGTCGGATGATGTCGTTAATGTTCGCGTGCCGCGCTAAGCGACCCGCACTTCGGCTGCAAGATAGGCCGTGGTGTCCGAGACTGTTGACAACTTCGCCACAGTGACAGCGATGAGGAGAACAACATGGTGCTCCTAATCGTAGGGAGGCAGCGAGGCGGAAAGTTGTGTCGTCGAACAAAGTGCCAATGTTCGACGACGGTAGTGCATGAAGCCACAGACCCGACTCCCATTTACCCACAGCCAGTAGTCGCGCACGCTCTGCAGTAGTAGTAGAAGTGTTCAGTAAATTCTCTTGTACAACTCTGCAGAGCGGCTCATCCCACTGTCTCTGGGAAAATGGATTATCAGGTAGATTGGAGTTCGGGCAAGCGTGTTTCCAGGCATCCACAGCCTCGGTGAGGCACGGCACATCAAAATCAATCAGTGTGGAAGCTAAGATTTTCCTGATTAATTTCTCAGTGCCGTGGACCGAGGATATGAAAGCCGGTAAACTAATACTGGAAATTTTGCGGACGCCGAGGCCTCCCATACGAATGGGAAGAGTAGCTTGTGCCCAAGCTCGGTCGTCCATGGCCACATTTAAGATCGAAGTTAGTGTGTGTCGGATAATTTGGTCCATTCTGTCTAAAAGGTGAGTGTACTTCCATAAATGGGAAGCGCGAAGAAAATATGTTAATTTTGGTCCGAAACAGCAGTAACGAATTAAGGTGATGGCCGATGTTCCGGTATATGTCTCCGAAACTCATCATCAGATCTATATGAAATTTATATGGGACCATTTCGGAATAAACTCCTTTCGAACAAAAAAAATATTTTATAAATCCGTTTATACACCGTGTAACGGAAAGGGTACATACATACCAAGGGCACGGCTTCTTTGGATGATATCAGGCGATATTGGAAGGGTTTTTTAATCCTATCTCTACATGTTCGGAAGTTATGAGAAATTTTAATACATTGATACCAGAAACCGAAATTTTCAAATTGAAATAAACACATCACTCACACAAGAGATTTATCGTGATATTGGTAAGTAACGTGGAAAGTTATTGACCTACATAGTGCGGTGACACGTTTGTTATGATTTGAGTTGAAGAAACATATGAAACCGAAAATTTGGTATCAATTCTCAGAGTATTTTATTTTGAGCTGAAACTATGTATAGTGATTCTATACCAGCTGTTATATTTAGTGCATAAGGATAGCAATAGGGTTTCTGTTACACCCTCTATATGATGGCGTTCTGCCCGAAAATACGCAAAAAAATACTTGTCGAATTGATAACCTCCTTCTTTTTGAAGTCGGTTAAAAAAAACTACAGTACACACTACTACGCCCATAATCCAGTAATTTAAAATCCCCAAAACTTAATTACACTTTGAGCCAGAAAAAGTAGTCGCACCAAAGAAGATTGTAATAATCCTTATACGAACCTAATATAGACCAAAATGTTGGCTAAAGACAAGGGTACGACAGTGACAAATTGGCTTTACGGACACACTGTACCTATAGGAACAACTAATTAATAGGTACAAGTGGCTGGTCTAGCTTACAAACCAGACAAACCTAGTTACGAAATCCATTTATCTCGACATTTTAGCTAACGGGATGAGCGTTGTTATGCCCAAATCTTACAATAAGTTGCTATAAAATACATCGTTTGACAACTAAATTTTTCAGAATCGAAGTGTAATAATTTTCATGAGGTGGCCACTGCGCATGCCATTATTTGCAGTTTTTTTTTGCTTGGGTCATTATTGAGGCCCTTTTTCTTTTCAACCTATACCTTCATGTAGGCTATATTTGTCTCATCCTCTTTTAAAAAATGTTTCTTATTAAAAAAAATATAAAGAACAAAAAGAACACATACATTATGAATGTAGGTACTCCAAAAAATGTACGAAAAAGTCCCCAAAAATGGGACTGTCTTAAAAGCAAACCCATTTTACACTGAATAAAAAATAAACTAGCCATTCAGGGATTTTTCTCACAAAGAAATCTTAAAGGAACCTTAGCACAATGCTAAGTTATGAAGTCCCTCTATTTAAAGCTAACATTTCTATTATTTATCGCGGCCCGTTATCTTTTGAATTAATTCGGGGACCACTTACTTTGGCCAGAAGTGGACTTTATCTGGCCCGAATTTAACTAAATTTGTTATTTTATGAGAAATTGCTTCTTTGCTTCGTGTCTGTGTTTATTTCGTTATGTCTGTTATCTGTTCCTAGTGGCTAAAATTACGCTTTGTTATTGCTTGGTATAATTGTAACTGAACGTATTCGAGATACTAATTTTGATTTATTACACTACAAACTTACAATTTACTCGATGAGGAAAGTTCACAAAAACAAGGGCGAAATTCAACCAAACTTTTATACCTAGTTTATATCGTTTATTAATTTTTTGATAGTTTTTACCAAAGCTGTCAGAGCATGGAACAAAAAAATCGAAGACATGATGTGATATTCACCAACCCGCACGTGGATTACGGCCCATTCCCCCCAATCCCTTAAACTAGGGGATGGAAGTTTGTATGAGAGTTCCGCAAATATTGATGCTAGAGGTCTAAAAATTGATATTGATATTCTTCTTGATATTTAAATAATAAAATAAGTATTGCAGGATTTTTGGTAAATCGTCCCCCACTCTTTAAATAAGAGGATGAAATTGATCGCGCGCACAAAATAAAAATATATTGTCATAAGCAACTTACAAAAAGAAGTGCAAGCCCACCAAAAACATTTTCATATAAAATGTTGCCAAGACGAGATCACATGGTTCGCACTGTTAAAAAGTGATTAGATCTCATGTAGAGCAAGCTTTTAACTCTACAAGCTCTAACTTTCCAAACTCTACACCTTAGTCAACATATTATGTGCCGTGGCCGTTTCGCTACCGTTACCTGGGCGTAAGGTGAAAAAATTATTCACTGTGCATTGTTTTTCTGTTCTATAACACTTCTTGTAGTAACGAAACGGTCCAGCCACATATTTTGACTAAGGTGTTGAGTATGTGAACTTAGGGCTTGTAGAGTTAGAAACTTGCTTTACATGAGATCTGATAACTTTTTGACAGTGTGAGCCATATGGTCTTCTCTTGGCAACATTTTATATGAAAATGTTTTTGGTGGGTTTTTTTTCTGGTCGGTTCCCAAGGGTCGTAGTGAAATACTTTAGACTACCCAACCTATGCATTTCGCATGGTGTACTCCAGGATATACACCAATTATACATACATAGCAAACATAAACTCACGCCTTCTTTGTACGGGGGTAGGCAGAAACAATAGAACGCCATCTGCTACGATTGTTACGTATATACTCCTTTTGCCTCGTGTACGTTCATATACCTCGTCATACACGCACTCCGGTTGCAAGAACTATGCACCTGACCCTTCTGAAGAACATCACCAATAAGACCACTATTATATCTTCCTAGGGCGTCCCCTCCTGAGGATTCGACTCACATCTGCCATGTAAATAAACAAATAATAAATAAATAAATACCTTTTATTTGTCGCCCTTCATTCATCCTCTCAAAATTAACAAAACAATAACATACTTTAAAAAAAACTGTCACTACATCTTATTTAAACCGCACCGTTGCCTTAATACATCATTCCTCAGCCTATCATTTATAGTGACACCAATTATAGTGAGATCTAATTTCAACGCAGCTGCAATTAAGGGACCACATTCAGCTGGGCTATCAGCAGTGAGCAGTGCGTCCGACCGTGTGTATTTAGTTTAGTATACAAATATTATGAGGTGTAGGTATTTGATTGGTAACGAGAATTACAATATGTAGTGTTATGTACGGTTTTTGGAGAATAATGTATTGTCAAAAGGATGCATGGGCTTATAATGTTTCCACTACTGGGACACAGACCTCTCTGTTAATGTGAGTGGGCTATAATCAATCACGCGGGCCACTGGGCGCACGCACTGGCGTGTTCGCGGATGTCTTCGAATATTTGGTTCTTGGATATGCCGTTTTCTTCACGATGTTTTCCTTCTCCGTTTTGAGAGCAGTGGTGATGAACTTACATACACAAAGAAAAGTGCTTGCCTGGGTTCGGACTCCCGACCTACCACTCGTAAGTCAGGGTCGATGCTACTAGACAATCACTGCTCGCTGTCAAAACGATGCGGTGTACTAAAGTCTGTAAATAGCACATCTAAGCTTTTCAATAAAAACTTTTTTTTTCTTTTTTGTATATCTCTCTATCTTAATTAAGCTTAGCTTCGGATTTAACCCTGAAGTCTCAAAAACTAACTTTTTTTATTTTTAGAAGCTAAGATTAATTTAATTTTGTAATAAAAAACAAAACAAAAACACTGCACAAGATGTTTACACCGAAACCAATTTTTCACAAACCTCTAATAGGAAAAGATTGCTTAACTTAATAAAAGCTTTAAAAAATAATGTGGCATAATCAATGTGATTTTAATCTACACTTAGGAAATTACCGACTCAGGGATATACATCTTCAAGAGGTATATCCCATCTGGTAGAATCTAAGTTAGCGGAAGGTGACATTAGCGGAGCAGCCAGGATCCTTTTCAGTAGCGATGTGGTGGCACCGTGTTCTCCAGAAACGCTCGCAGCTTTGGAGAGCAAACACCCTGCCCCAGCGGATGGCCTTTCTTTTCCCGACCCCCCGGACCCGGATAATCACTCCCTCACCATTTCAGGTCAAGAGTTGGTTACAGCCGTGTGTTCCTTCCGGAGCGGCTCCGCTGGCGGCCTCGATGGTCTGAGTCCTCAGCACCTAAAGGACCTTATTTCTTCAGGCGTCGGGGAAGCTGGTGAGTTGCTTTTGAAGGAGCTCACGGCTCTGATTAACCTTATGCTCTCCGGTAAGGTGAACGAGGCCGTCATCGACGTTCTGTACGGGGCCAATCTCTGTGCCCTGCGTAAGAAGGATGGCGGTATTCGTCCTATTGCCGTGGGAACTACTTACCGGCGTATGGCAGCCAAGATTTGTTGTAAATTCTATGGTGAGATGCTTTCGGAAAAATTTCAGCCCCTGCAGCTAGGTTACGGCTCCAAAGGGGGCTGCGAGGCTGCCGTACACGCCTTGTCGACCTATCTAAATTCTGGCAAAGGAGAGGTCATCCTGAAGGTTGACATAAAGAATGCCTTCAATTCAGTTAACAGAGACACCTTGCTGGCAGAAACTAAAAAAGAAATACCCCAAATCTATAGTTTCCTTTGGCAATGTTACAGACACCCATCTAAATTACTATATCGGGACAACCTTTTGGAATCTGCTGTTGGCTGCCAACAAGGTGACCCACTCGGGCCAGTGATTTTTAGTTTAGCCATTCACCCAATTATTCGACGCCTAAATTCAAAATTTAATGTTTGGTATCTTGATGATGGAACTTTGGGAGGCGATGTAGAAACGGTTCTAAATGACCTACAATTCTTAAAAAATGAACTTCATTCCATTGGCCTTGATCTCAACCTTTCGAAATGTGAACTATTCTTAGCTGACACCACTGACAGACATTTTACACTTCCTAAATTTAACGCAATAGCTCCAGAAATCAAAATTATTCAAAAAAGTTCTCTTCGTCTCCTTGGATCTCCAATCTTTGAGAATTCCTTTCCCGCTTTTATTGAGGAAAAAACACAAAATTTCAACGACGTTTCGGAAAGATTGTTCCAAATTAACATGCATTCGGCCATCACCTTAATTCGTTACTGCTGTTTCGGACCAAAATTAACATATTTTCTTCGCGCTTCCCATTTATGGAAGTACACTCACCTTTTAGACAGAATGGACCAAATTATCCGACACACACTAACTTCGATCTTAAATGTGGCCATGGACGACCGAGCTTGGGCACAAGCTACTCTTCCCATTCGTATGGGAGGCCTCGGCGTCCGCAAAATTTCCAGTATTAGTTTACCGGCTTTCATATCCTCGGTCCACGGCACTGAGAAATTAATCAGGAAAATCTTAGCTTCCACACTGATTGATTTTGATGTGCCGTGCCTCACCGAGGCTATGGATGCCTGGAAACACGCTTGCCCGAACTCCAATCTACCTGATAATCCATTTTCCCAGAGACAGTGGGATGAGCCGCTCTGCAGAGTTGTACAAGAGAATTTACTGAACACTTCTACTACTACTGCAGAGCGTGCGCGACTACTGGCTGTGGGTAAATGGGAGTCGGGTCTGTGGCTTCATGCACTACCGTCGTCGAACATTGGCACTTTGTTCGACGACACAACTTTCCGCCTCGCTGCCTCCCTACGTTTAGGAGCACCATGTTGTTCTCCTCATCGCTGTCACTGTGGCGAAGTTGTCAACAGTCTCGGACACCACGGCCTATCTTGCAGCCGAAGTGCGGGTCGCTTAGCGCGGCACGCGAACATTAACGACATCATCCGACGAGCTCTTGTCACCGTCGGCGTTCCAGCTGTATTAGAACCCATTGGCTTGGCACGCGACGATGGCAAGAGACCGGACGGCATGTCTTTATTTCCATGGAAGATGGGTAGGCCTTTAGTGTGGGATGCAACGTGTGTCGATACTCTTGCGCCATCCCATCTTCCTGGGTCAGTGTGCTGTGCTGGCGTTGCCGCTGCGGCTGCGGAAAACCTCAAGCGGCGAAAGTATAACAATATTATTGGTAATTATATTTTCGAGCCGTTTGGGGTTGAAACCCTCGGGCCGTGGGGTCCGAGTGCTCATGCTCTTTACAAGGAAATCTCCAAACGGCTAGTTGACACTTCCCGTGACCCAAGGGCTGGTTTTTACTTTGGCCAGAGGCTAAGCATTGCTATACAACGTGGTAATGCCGCCAGTCTCTTGGGTACATTACCAGTCGACAGCGATGCGGATGAGTTTTTTGACGCTTTGTTTTAGTTTATTCGCTGTAGTTAGTTTAATTGAAATAAAAATATTATACCATGTAAAAGACGAAATGAAAAAAAAAAAAAAAAAAAAAAAGCTATATCATAAATATATTTCTTGAACACTTAGGAAAGGCATTAAAAAATACGTCTTTTACCCAAAACGGCTATTTAAAACAATTGCCGTGAACCCTCGTCCGAGCCAATGGATGACCTTGTTACGGTACGCCAAATTGAACTTTATGTCCCAAGAAATAGCGAAGTTAATAGATAAGCTATTAAGCCGATAATTGGAAGCACGAGTGATGTTTTTCAGGGGATATAGTTTAAGATACATCGGTTTTAATTTTCTTTTTTCTTTAGGAAAAACAACTTTAACAGGTTCAACAATGTCACTCTAGTTAGAGCTCATAAACGTTGGTTAATTTAAATATCTCATAAGTGAATATTATTCTTAGTCAATTTATACCTACTTGCGAAAGTAACTTTGCTATCTGTATGTATGTTTGTTGTCTTATCGTCTTAACGCGTGAACGGATTTCGATGAAATTGTCATTCGGATAGACAATGACCTATAATTAAGAAGTTTTCTTTATAGTAATATAGCATACTTTCATCCCGGACAGTTTCCGATCTCTACGCGGGTGATACCGCTAGCAAAAGCTAGTATCAACATACTTTGCTTCTACGTCAATAACCATAATTATCATCATAAACTCACACCTTCTTCCCATGGTGGTAACCAGAAACTACAGCACGGCACCTGCTACGATCCTTACACTACTTACTCCTATTGCCTCGTTTACGTTCATACATCTGGTCACACACGCACGCCAGCTGCCAGTACTAGTGCTGGCCTTTCTGAACAACATCACCAATAAGGTCACTATATTATGTCCTGCTAGGGCAGCTACTTGCGGCGTTTCTACTTTTATCTGCCTTTTAAATACCTAAACGGAAATAATCTTGCGCGTAAACAATCATCATCGCATAAAAAACCGACTGTTCTGAAGCGTAATAACTTTCAAGTTTCGCTTCAAACGAACATTATTTTGTTAACAATATCAAAACATGCTCAGAATAACCATTCCATATTTTATCAAATTCACGCGTCATGAAAACGTAGAATGGGGCGGGGATGTAGGTTTCATTGGTCGTAACATGCTTTTTTTTGTGCTTTTTCACCTTTCCAAAACTATTCGCAGGCTGTGCAGCTACGTAGCCTAACAAGCATTGTGGAGCCGATCTATTCTGTAAAATCTCACCGTAAAAACTTGGGTGAAGCCTACCTGATGCTAGGGATTGACACTATAATATTTACAGCTAACTATAAGCTTACTTCACCTGAATTTTTACTATGAGCTTTTTACAGAAATGATCGACAAGTGGAATGGCAGCTACCTTCTAGCTGACTTCACTAACATTTTCACGGTAATTTTAACAGAAAAGGTTGCCCGCGTGACGCAAAATGTCAAATGGAGCAAGGTGTGAAACCCTGCTCCTGGATTCTTCAGTACACAGGACTATAATGGTCACTAGTTAATTTATTACTGCATTAGGTGAAGATTTTATGGAAGAATAAACTTTGCAGTTTATATCATAACATGACGCGTGTATGTAGAGGCAGGCCAAGGATGGATGGTCGTTGGAACGGCGGGCTTGTATGTGACAATAAAACAATAACATTTATTGACAGCAAACAGTTCATAAAATAAAACAATTAAAACAAATTATTAAATGGAATTTATTAACAACAACAGTGAGTGAAAAGTTCATAATCTCAACTACTGCAACTCCTGAAAGCTGGAACCACCAAAGTAAGACCACATTTCGTCAGTTATGTTAAGGTTTCACGTACCTAATAGATAGGATCGAGGGGAAGACCTGGATGACTCTTCGATACCTTGCCTACTACTCAGCAATGAGTGGAACAAGGTTGCCAATGATAATGATGATGGGGCGAGCCAATTGCCGTCAATGGGTACAAATTATAGAAATACAGAATACAAGTAAACCTTCTAAAGTTGTCTGCCCAACGAGAATAGTGGGATGTCCTCTCGTTAAAAAGCACCTTTCATTTGTGGAAGCGAGCCAAAGCCATGGGATTCGAATGGGAATTCCTGGTGTTAGTTTAAGCTTCGCCCTGGCACTGTTCGCTACGCGTTGGATTGGGCAACTAGCTTCATCTTTCTAACTCACCGACCTTGACAATTCAAAAGCGCCTGTAATTGGTTTATTTGAAATAAATGCTTTGAGTTTGAATTTGAGTTCCATGATATTGAGAATAATCTATTGTAATTACAGTTGACGGCATAAGTGAGGTGTATACAAAGACCTTTGCGAGTGATAGACTTTCATTTTGCTGGCCAATTTTTCGTCATAGCGCTTCTTTAGCAAAAAATAACTTTAAGCCGCGTGTAGTTAGATTCAAAGTCGGGCGAATTAATTCTCCTGCCAACATTCACGTAAATCCAATCCAATCCATCCAATCACTGTGCTGTAACAAGGAATTTCTTCAGATGACTTAAGATGAAGTCCTGCATCTTCCCGTGTGCAAATTCTAAAACACTTCTCAATAAACGTGTTACTTTATAGCTAAAAACTATAGTTTTAAAGCTATAAAGTAACTAATTATCATCATCTTTATTTCATCCGAAGACGTCCACTGCTGGACATATGCCTCCGCCACTTCAAACGTCTACTTCTCGCAGCCAGCGGATTCCTGCGGCCTTTACAAGGTTATTGGTCCATCTTGTGGAAGGCCTTACAGCGCTATGTCTTTCGGTACGTGGTCGCCATTCCAGAACTTTTTGGACACATCAGCCTTCTGTTCTGCGACGAATTATATCCATGCAAAACGTCCTTCACGTTAAGTCACCTTTTTGCGCTTAAATTTATGTTGCTCCTCTGGCTGTTTCCGACTATACTTTTATTCAACAATATTCAATTTAATCAGGTATCTTAACAAAACTTTCTCCCATTAATTCAGCACACGCAAGGCCGTTGTCAAGACATTAATATCGGTAAGCAGTAACTTGTATTCAGAGGAGAATACGCTAATTACAAACTAATCAGTCTTGAGGCCTGCGTTGGTAAACATCACTATGCTAATACATTACCTGGGTAACAAGATAGGTCTAAATTAATTGGTTTTGGTAATTACTAAAATCCATCAAGGTTCCTGAAAGCAGACTAGTGCTTTTCTGGGGTAAATGATCCAGTTTCATCATAATTATGAATTAATTATCAGCTATAAAACTGGAATACTATCCCATCCATGTCCATGGCCATGGTTACCACGGCCGAAATACAGTCTGGAGGAATTTGCTATATAGGGGTTAGAAACACCCATCACGTAGGCGTTATCTACGCATTTTGTACATCAAAAGAAGTAACATTAAGTAAAAATATTGCGGGAAACGACGTATGAAAAATCGCAGCGTGCAATGCAACATTGTACTTTTGGGTGCATTTCACGGTACGGGAGAAAGCTAAGTTACAAGATTTAAAACAAGTTTTCATGAAAAAAGCTCGGAAAATTGGAGTTTTGACCTTCAATACCTCCAAAACCAGAAGAATCCCAGTAATGTACGCACAATAAAAAAAAATGACACGGGGAACCAGTGTGACTCTTTGCTTGGTTAAGCGTATTTTATACCCACTATCTGTGAAGTATAAATTCTCCATTTGAAATAAGATTAGACATTTAACGAAACCTTTTTTACAATCCGATCAACCGATTTTGAGTTCTATTGCTTAGGTGGCATGACAAATGGCAGCTGCAGTAAACAGTTGGTATTGTAACTACTTTTTTGCTTTTAATTCCATCTTTATGCCTACGGTATAGAAGTCAGAATGAGTTGAATGGACTGTAAAAAAGGTTTGTTTAAATGTCTAATCTTATTTCAAATGGAGTATAGTTTATTTAGAAGTAATGGGGAGGAGCCTTTGCCCAGCAGTGGGATGCCGCAGGCATACAGTAACGATTACATGCTAAGATATCCGCACTTATCACTACTTCTGAGTTTTGCTAGCTAATTAAATTTGACCGTGTATTTAGGTTTACAATAATTGCAACAGTCAAAAGCATATGGGGCAATCACACAATCATCACAATACATGGCATAGTTGCTTATAAGTAGGGACGGTGTGGCCTTCTTGGTGGCAAAATCTTTTAATCGTTATCAAGACATCCACGTGGGGAGGATTAGCCTATTTCTTTGCCAAAAGGTATCAATTTAGACAGACTAATTTCACGTTAAGCCTGTTACACAATGTCAGGATAGACACAGCTATCTCTTCACTGACAAACAGACTAAATACAGGTCACCAGGTAACTGGGTCTAGAAGCATGAAATGCACAAGAGTTCCTTATGTAACGAAATTGAACTCTAAGAAAGGGTTTTTAAAATTCATCGCCTACCTAATGGTTAAATAGAGGATGAAAGTTTGTAGGAAACAGACCCGAAGAGTCAGACCCAAAAGGTATTTTAGTAACCAGTAATTGGGTGGTAAAGGTGTGATCGGCAGTCGCTCTATGTAAAGTATTGGTATTCAACTGCATTCGGTTAGACTGGATGCCAACCCCGACATAGTTGGGAAAAGGCCAGGTAGATTGATTGAAAGTTTGTAAATGGAGATCCCATCGACCTGAAAACAAACGCCAATTTAAAAATAAAACAGGTGTTTTATTTATGCAGATCAGCCGAAAGTTATTCCAAGGTTATAAAGCCCGTTGTCAAAATAAAAAAAAATCATGAGAAATATAAAGCCAAGGTAGACATTTGTGTAGACGGTACAAAATCCTAAACTTCATAAGATAACAAAAATCAGGATTGGTAGAATTATCTGTCCCCGTAGTTTGGACAAGGCTTTATCACGATTACGTCACCGCTAGTAACTCAACTATATACGGTGTCTGATGTCAAGCTCGCAAGCTGACCCGTACACGTAATTAACTGAGCCAAATTGGCTATGACTATCCATTCTTAAAGTGATAAAGAGTAGGTACTGTGATTACTATAATATTAAAATAGAGTTTTTGCAGTAACTATGGGGCATGAGGTGGAAATGAGGGGCTCGTGGCTAAATTGTAACAGCCGCAAAGGTGATTCGAAGGTCAAGCTACACCTGCCGCGGTCGGTTTATTGATGGGTGACCATCTATTACATAATTATAAGAGCCACGTGAAGCCGTTAGTCCTGGCTGCCATTCGTAGATTTTTTACAGTCGTTATGGGTAGTCAAAAGTCTGACTAACAGTCTTACTAAGAGATATAAGCGTTACCCAGTAACTGGCACGTTGAGGTCAGATATGTAGTCACTTCTTTTAAAATATTTACTATTTAGCTGCATCTGGTTAGACTGGACGCCAATCCTAACATAGTTTGGAAGAGACTAAGCAGATGAAGTTTGGAAGAGACTAAGCAGATGAAGTTTGGAAGAAACTAAGCAGATGAAGTTTGGAAGAGACTAAGCAGATGATGATACAATGGTTGTGGATGAGTGAGCTATGTTAATGTTGTTGTTTACATCTAATAGTCGTCCAGGCCTAAATTCAGACACGGTGGCCAATCTAACAGCAAACTAGCCATCTACGCCGCAGACATTACAGTGCCCAAGTGTGTGCGCAGACAGTGCAAGTAGCTCTCACTCTTACGTCAATAGCCCAATGGGACCGTAATCGGACATGACCGGAGAGAGATCAAGCGCAGGACTAACGGCTTAACGTGCTACTCGAGTCATGGGGCTATCACACCGCCATCTTCTAAACTTCAGGCTACTACTTTCTACTAAAAGCAGTTTCAGGGCATCTATTAATGGCTAGACTATTGTCACCTATAAGATCCTCTTCTCCTTGATGTCGCCTAATTATTGAACGTCCTCTCTAAAAAAAATAAACAATGATTGACACTTTCAAGGCCTGATCGCGGGCAATCAAGCGGGAAATAACTAGTACCAGCTCAGAGGTTGCAATTATACAGTAAATGCCAGTTGTATGAAAATTAAAATTTATAATAAATTACCACCTGCCCTGAGAATATTACCAATTAATAAGTTTAAATGTGAGATGTTTGATTGGCTCTTAGACATCGTGGTTTTATTCCGTCAATGAATTTTTAAATCACACTTTTTGATATTGTATTTTTTTTGACAATAGGTATGATTTATATTTTTGACATGATTTGTTCTATCACATTATGATTAACATTTTCGACATTATGACTTATATTTTTGATTTAACTATTAATATTTTGACATTATAAATAATGTTAACCAGTCTAAAAATTTGTAAGAGTCCAAGATTTCATAATTTTATATAATATTCCTGTAATACCCAGTTCTGATTTGCATGTACCTAGTTTACTATTTAATATTTCTACACCAGCAATGGTAGTATGGGTGAAATAATGTTTAATGTAAGATTTTAATGTACCTTATACTGAGAAATAAATCTAATTCTAATTCCAGAAAAGATTTTCAATCCTCAAACTCAATGAGTTCCTAAGTCCTGCAATTTTAATCGTAAAAATCATACCAGTCCTAGGCATTGCTCCACTAATCCTCTTACCAGCATCATCTACACCACAGAAACACTAATTACACACTATTGCGTCCCTAACCCTACCTAATTCCGAACAGCACAGCATTACCAAAGCAAAACCGTTCGTAATTCGGTTCCACCAAACAGCTTAGTACGATTCGTAGAAATGCTCTAAATTGAAATCCAGATGCGATAATAATTAGACAATTGTTGGGATCATTACAATAATAATGTGTGTCACCGGATTGTGGATTCGTATGCAACTTAATCTATTGTCGATTGTCGTTTTAAGTGGATTTGCTGTTAATATTTTGGCCTGAACAGCTATCATCAGATTAACTTATTTTGATTTGTAAAAGTGATTGACAAATTTCAAATATGTCGTCATGGGTGTCATCATTTTCGATGGTGGTAAAGCCGATAGTGAGGTAAAAATGAAAATCTATGACGGGGCGGCAAAGATTTTTTTTCATCATAGCGAAACGAATTTCATTTCCGACAGGGAGACCCCTGTCGGAAATGAAATTCGTTAAAATAACAAATTTAAAAAAACGTGTGAGGCAGACGCCTCACACGTTTTTTTTAAATTTGTTATTTATTGCATAAAAAAAGGAACATAAGCGGACTTAATGCCTTAGGTATTTTGTACCAATCAACCAAGGGTGAATCAATCAATGGTACTCAGTTTGCGAGGAAAAATGAAAAAATAAATATAAAAAAGAAATCATAATGAATTAGCTCAATTTGCTGGAAATTTATATAAGCTTATCTTTAAGAGAAGTAAAAATTTCTATGTGTGTTCGGGCATAACTCCGTCATATTATAGACGGATTTTTTATTTTTTTGTTCGAAAGGGGTTTATCCCGAAATGGTCCTATTTAAATTTGATATAGATCAGATGATGCGTTTCGGAGATAGACTACGGAATTCTTCAAAAAATTACAGCAAACAAACCGCGATTGCTGCTATCGCATATTCGAATTGTATGGGGTAGGTACTATAACAAAAAAGTGAAAAAAATAAAACTTTAAAAAAAAACAATCGAATTCCAAAAAAACACTATTAAGTGAAAAATAACTTTAATTTCGGAAGGCGGTGAAAATACATATCCTAAGTCACTGACTTAAAAATAAAAATGTATTTAATATACTAAACTATGAAGTAATATTATGATCATAGCTGACTGTCTGATTCATGGCAAACCTTTGAAGATTCCACAGTTACGGTAGGTACGTTTGGATTTTTGCCAAAAACGGCAATAGATTTGTCCTGATCACAGCCATGGTGTTATTTATCGTAGTTCGCAAACTGCTGTCATACACAATTTATTTTCAGGAACACATACATGATATCCTAAATTGAATCCGAGTTATCAGTGAGAATGTTGAGCTTATAATAAATTTGGGGGCGTTTAAATCACAACAGATTTCGGAAGCATCAGGACGTTTGGTGCAATTCATTAAATGGACCAATGTGTCTGAATGTGCTTGATATATGACCAAAGGACTGCTTTGCGTGTGGTCTCGGTGAAGAAAGATAGCGGTATGATAGGTAATCTTATCATCTAGAAAACATCAAATTATTGTAAATTGCGATGTTTATTTAATTTTTTACACAGGTACTACTTTGAGATAATCTTCTCATTATTGATGTTATCAACAATTCTAATTTCAACTTTTTTTTATTGGTTGTAATTGCAATCATGTAATTTATTTAAAATAGATTTTATATTTTATTTACCTATGGTAAATAGATTATTTTGTATTTTACGAATGTTAGAAGCCTTGTAGACTATATAGATTTGTAGACCATTTTGTACTTACCTGGTACTTGTTGACAGGCCTACACTGTCCTCCAATACCTATTACCATTATAATTTGAAAACTGTGTAAAAGCCTGTGTAATTTTTTAAAAGATTACCGTGGAGAATGTTGCGAACTCTTCTCCATAGGAAACGACCAATTCGAACCGTGCACCTAGCTTCTGACTTTTCATAAGTGCAAAAAAAAAGGATGATTAGGAGCAATTAAAATCCGAAACAATTAGCTTCGTTGCTCTAGTGCTCGCAAACGTTACTGCTGAGCGTGACATCCAGGGTTCGACTTTCATGTCGGGTAAAGTGATATTGGGTTTTTGTCAGAAACTTCTAAGTAGCAGCCCTGAGTCTTGATTTTTGCCGAGTTGATTGCAATACATATTGCCCCTTATTACATAAGACTTAAACATAACTGGTGAAATGTGGATATACATACTATAGGTACACCTCTGTTTAACCCTTTGAGGAATACATGCGTGATTGTAAGCGGTTATATGAAACAATCTATCATTCAATTCCTTCTTGGAAATTAAACATTACCATCATCTGATTTGTATTGCCCTATGAGCTAAGTCAGAGATACCTAGCCCATTACCAAGAACGAGCAAAGCTTCTGAACTAACATTATGGTGCCAAACGGGACTACAGCGTCTTAGCGTTTAAGATTGTATAAACTATAGTTGTCAAGCTATCGAAACCCTTGGTTTGAGCCAAATTTAAAAATATTTTATAGAATAATGTATTACCGATAGTTACCGGTTACCGTACAATTTATTATGAAGAATAGTTACTTCAACTTAGCGACTAACAATCTTGCACCTTTAACAAGCATACATATACTACGAATGATCAGTAAATGATCTTCTTCTATCAAGCCTTTTACCAACTATGTTCGGGTCGGCTTCCAGTGTCACCGAATGCAGCTGTACACCAGCATTTCACATGAAGCGACTGGCTATTTAATCTCCACAACCCAGTTATTGGGTATTACGATACCCCTCGGTAAGACTGGTTGTCAGACTTTCGGGATTCTATACAAGAATGCCAGCTGGGACCAACGGCATAACGTGCTTTCCGAAGCACGGAGGGGTCTTGATATGTAAAGACGGCCACCCATCTACGGACCAACTACTGCAAGCGTAGCTTAACCTGATAGATCACCCCGATTAGAATTTATAAAACCTTTTGCAGACAGTAGACACAAAATAAATTCAACAAATGTTGACGATCAACATAACACGGTGTTATGGAACACCATTTACTCTTAACTTGTACCACCAATCACGTAGTGATTTGTAGCTGGAAACGCACCGTGATCGCTTGATTCACTCGCGCCTGTTAATTATTAAAAGCAATTACTGAATACCGTACTTTGTTTTATTTTCCAATTGTTTTCCCAGCGTTTATTGTTGCTGGGTTCAATAGAAAGGCATGTGTGGTATTGTTTTGTGCTAAGGCTACATGTGGGCGAGATTTTTTTGTAACTTTTTAGGGTTTAGTACTAAATGTTCGTACTTAATTGGCTCGTGGTGTTCAACCTTTGATACTTTTTTTTTACTTTGCGTAGCGTAAACAGCGTAAACCCCAATTGCGTAACACACCATCAATCAGAATTGGAATTATTTTGAAGGATATTGTTAGTCTATTGCTTCTTATTTTCGGAAAAGGATGATGCCACGAAATGTATGGAAGCTAGTACACGCTCAACTAAGAATAAATGATGTCTGAAAGGTTTCAAGATTTATTACAAGAATTCCAATGACCCTTGTCTTGATTCCTAGTCTGATGTGAGATAAACAGGGTGGAAGTTGAGACGAAGCAGTGTGGGAAGCCACCTAAACCGTTGTAGCTACAGAAAAACGTTTTTAGGAGACTGTCCTTAACTTCTTATGTAACTGCTAACTGCATTCACAGAATATAGAAAAAATAACCAGTCATTTAGAAAATCGTTATCTAGTAATTCTAACATTTAATTTTTATGTTGCCAATCGAAGCAATTTCGTGGGTTAAACGGTACTTTTGGACCAACTGAGGTTAGAGTACTAGAAAGGCTTGTGCCAAGCTGAAATGCTACAAGTTTTATTTTGACGACACTGCTTACTGATAGGATCCCAAGATTTACCCGTTTTTTCTACTCTTTATTGTGTTGTGTTGGCATCAATCAGGTTACTGCATATTCATTAAACTTGCGCAGCGAGCTGAGAGTATAATATACCCTTATCATCATATTTTGAGAACAAACTCACGTTATCTTTCAAACTCATACCTCAGCGATGTTCAATAACTTCCCTGTCGAGTTTTCATTTTCAGGCCTAAAATACAGACACATCACTTCCAAAACAAACATACCAAACTAAAGTCAAATAAGCCAAGCAAATACAGTGGGAATACGTATCGCGTAGCACAGCATATATTTCTCTACCTTTACAATGTAGATTAGTTCAGAGAAAGAATTATGTAGACCACCTATGTATGACTGCCATGAAAATTTAAACGTTCAAATGTTTTTTAAGTGGGTGATGAATTTTAAAGCGTTGACGAGCTCTTTTCTCGTTGTTTAAAGTAGGACTGAAGTTTTGATAGAAAGTAGTAAAAAGGTGGTCGTTAAAAAAAGAATGAGTAATATGTATTGTTTGTAATGGTCGTTTACTATAGGGAATGTGTGGCCAATGTAATTTCAGATCAGCCAAAATTATTAAAGGGAATGTGTGGCCAATGTAATTTCAGATCAGCCAAAATTATTAAAGGGAATGTGTGGCTAATGTAATTTCAGATCAGCCAAAATTATTAAAGGGAATGTGTGGCCAATGTAATTTCAGATCAGCCAAAATTATTAAAGGGAATGTGTGGCCAATGTAATTTCAGATCAGCCAAAATTATTAAAGGGAATGTGTGGCCAATGTAATTTCAGATCAGCCAAAATTTCACAATGTCTGATCTCCCACCTCTATAACTAGTGTGTTCTGCCCACCATGACGTATGTTGCTGAGACCTGGACGGTCATTTGTGGGAATAAAAGGGCTGACCTCCGTTTGTTATTTTAAATATTCTAGTAAAACAACTATACATACGACTTAGAAAAAACTCACGTCTTCGCGGCTTTTGAAGAGGCTGTGTAAGGCTGAGAGTTGCACAGAGAGCCATGGAGCGTTCCATCCTTGGCATCAAGCTAATACACCTAGTTCCAAACGTCAATATACGAAGACATACGAAGCTCTTCGATATCGGTAAGCGTATTATGGAACTCAAATGGAGTTGGGTGAGACACCTGGCAAGGCGCAGTGATAAGAGGTGGAGTAAGGCTGTGACAGAATGGCGGCCAAGGATTGGAAGATGAGAGGGGGGCAAGGTGCCCACTGCTGAGATACCGACCGAGTGGTCTTGAGTAGCTGCCCCGCCACTGCAGCGCCTCGGGCATGTTCGCGGAGGCGCGCACCGACTGCTTTCACGTGACGATGCGCAAGCGGTGCATGTCATTGGTGCGCAGAGTGCGGGGCACTGCCAACACCGTCCTGGCGATGATCACCGACAGAGTGGATAGTCCTTATGTCCAGTAAAGTTGCAGCAGACATATTGATTTCTTGTGAGTGTTCGTCTTTTTTTTGTCTGTGCTTGTTATCATCCTGTCTGTATCCTTTATGTATGTCTGGATATGAGTCTTGTTACTTGAATTAAACACATTTTATTTTATTATTTATTTAGGGATTGGCACGTGAAAAGAAAGACCTATGCCCAGCAGTGGGTGAAGTTGAGCTGTGGATGATGATGATGAAGGCCAATGCACCACCAAATATGATGATCCCTCAGGATTTTAGTACCTTGCAAACTTTGGAGCTGTAACCAAATGTCCGCACTTTAGTTTAAATAAAAGTCTTATGTTTATTCGTCAGTGTGGTCACTTTACACCAAACCGCCTAATTATAGTTAGTCACTTACCATGTAAGTTCAACGTTCACTCTTCCGGAAACGAAGTAAAATTATAATCGATTTTCATTGACTAATTTACCATTTCGTATTGTCTATTTCTTTAGGAGTAACTACGACGAGTCATTTTTGAAAATGCTTTTGTTAAATGAAAAGATTAAGTTGAGTACTCCCTAGACTTTAATTTAGGAAAAACCAATATTATTCGTTTTTAACCAATAAAACTCAAGCCCAAATAAAACACGGATCTAGAATAATGAGGTAGTTTTTAACATAGCGCTGTTTTAAACTAACTTTAGATGTTTGATTGAAGCGATCAACGGTTTCGTGGAAAAAGTAGTTTTGGGGCTTGGGATGCTTTAAAAAAAAGGTTAAAACTTAGGCGTTACTTTTAACCCATCGATACTGGGAGTCTCCTTGATTTAGCCAAGGCCTTCGACACGGTGTCCGTTTCTGTCCTTCTCAATAAGCTAGAGACTATAGGTATAAGGGGAACGCCACTGAAACTATTTGCTGACTACTTACATGACCGATACCAATGCGTTAGAATAGATAAAACCATGAGCGATGAGCAGAAAAGTACGGGTTTTGGCGTGCCCCAGGGAAGTATTTTGGCCCCTACCCTATTCCTGATTTATATTAACGACCTGTGTAATCTTAATATTAAAGACGGGGAAATCATATCATATGCTGATGACACGGCGCTTATATTTACCGCTAAGACCAGTACCGAACTGTTCGAAATCGCACAACTAGGTTTTGATACTGTGACTAAATGGCTTCAAACAAATTTACTAACATTAAATGCTGACAAGACAAAATATATTCACTTCTCCATGCGCAAGCCTCAACTTAACATTACTAACCCACAACTATATGCACATCAATGTGGAAACCGTTCAGTCAACATGTGTAATTGTCCTTTTATCCTCAAAACGAACAACATAAAATACCTCGGCGTAATAATGGACGACACTCTATCTTTCAGAAAACATATTGAAAGTCTCGTTAAAAGAGTGCGCAAATTAATATTTGTTTTTAAAAAACTGCGATCATTTGCAGACTCAAAATTAATCACACAAGTTTATTTAGCCCTATGTCAAACAATAATTCAGTACTGCATCACATCATGGGGTGGCGCACCAAAAACTAATCTGCTTCCTCTTGAAAGAGCACAGAGAGCAATTTTAAAGGTTGCAAACTTCCATCCCTTTTTCTTTCCCACAGATCTGCTATATAAATCCTGCAACGTGCTGACTGTTCGACAACTTTTCATTATGCACTTAGTACTAAAACAGCACACCATGCTTACCTACACTGCTGACAATACTTACAAAAGACGGAATGATATAGTATGCACATCCAATGCAACCTCAAAACATGTTTTTGTAGAAAGATTTTTTACATTCTTGGGCCCATTTCTGTACAATAGGTTAAATAGGAAACTAAGTATCTATAAATTAAATTACTTTAGCTGTAAGAAAATTATACTTAAATATTTACTAACCATCGCTTATGCACAGACAGAAGATCTACTTGTTGTCTGCAAATAGAACGACTAACATGCTATTTTATTACTTTTACTTTTATTCCCTAGTTTTAATTTACATTTACCTTATATAGATTGTTAATTTATTACATTAAGTATTCATGCACTTCATAGCCTGAAACACAGGTTCAACCTAGTTCAGGCAATAAGCAACTGTGTTCTATTTTAATTTTTAAGATACTTTGTAAATGTGCTCCTTTTTATAAATAAACGATTATTATTATTATTGGGAGTGTTCTTTTTCTCAGCTCTAGGCTGGTTTAAGCTACATTTACGGGCCAAAACCAAGTAAATGTAGCGAGTGGTGAACTTTATGTTGAGAGTGTGTTTTCGTCCAACTGCATAAATTTCCTAACGATTCTGCATGTGTTTAGGATGGCTGCTTTCTGCAGATTGATGTAAAGGGATTCTTCTAGGTCTATTACTTTCAAGCTACGGAGGAGATGGTTGGGAATAACACCTGTCGTGGAGAGAACTACAGGAACAACATAAACTTTATCTTGTCTCCAAATTCGTGTTACTTCTTCCTTAAGTTCAGCATATTTGCTTATTTTTTCAGTGATTGTTTTTTGTAAGTTATGGGTGTTCGGAACTGCAATGTCTATGAGGTAAGTAGTTTTTCTAATTTTATCCTGAAGGGTTATGTCTGGTCTATTGTAGTGGATGGTCCTATCTGTAAGTATGGCACGATCGTAATACAGTTTATGTGTGTCGTTTTCTAGGATAGTTTGTGGCGCGTACTTATAATAGGGAGTGTTAGTATTTTTTATGAGATTATGTTTGAGAGCTAGTTTTTGGTGAATAATGTTTGCAACCTGGTTGTGTCTGTGAGTGTAGTCTGTCTGTGTGAGGGTTGTGCATGCTCCGGTTATGTGTTGGATGGTTTCTGATTGAATGTGGCATCTGCGGCATTTATCGTTAGTGATGGTAGGGTCTTTAATGATAAATTTCCTGTAGTTTTTGGTATTGATGATTTGATCCTGTATAGCCATGATGAAGCCTTCTGTTTCAGGGAACAGGTTTCCTATTTTAAGCCACTTATTAGACGCTACTATATTAATATGGGATTGTTCTAAATCGTGAGGGTGTCTACCGTGAAGGACTTTCTTTTTCCAATTTTCAATTTTTTGGTTCTGTGGGTTAGGGTTATTTGAGTCTTGTATATTTGGTTCCTTTAAGTTAAGTGGGGTGTAGTTACAATCATTTAGACAAACAGCTTTGTGTATATTACTAGAGTGAGATTTTGAATTGAAAAATGTTTTAAGACCAGTGATCTGCTTCTTCCAAAGGTGATGGATGTCGATTAGGCCTCTCCCTCCATTCTGTCTTTTGATGGTAAGTCGTTCAATTGCAGATTTTGGGTGCAGATTGTTGTGTTTTGTGAGTATTGTGCGCGTGGTTCTCTCTAACTTTTCGATGTCGGTTTTTGACCATTTTATGACTCCGAATGAGTAGGTCAATATTGGTATAGCAAAAGTATTTAAGGCTTTAATAAGATGTTTTCCTGATAGTTGTGTTTTGCAAACTACGTTAATTCTCCTTCGATATTCTGTGTTTAGTGTCTGTTTAATCGCTGTGTGGTCGAGTCCCTTAAGTTGCTTGTATCCTAAATATTTGTATAGGTGTGTTGGTTCCATTGCGTCAATGGTGTCGGTGTCGTTAACTGTATAGCTGCCAGGTTTGATTTTACCTCTTATGATATGTAATGTCTTGCACTTGTCTAACCCAAATTTCATATTTATATCTTGGCTAAATTCTGTCGTGACTTCTATAAGCTTTTTCATTTCTTTTTCGGTTTTTGCATATAACTTAATGTCATCCATATAGATGAGGTGTGAGATAACTGTTTCTTCAGTAGTATGTTTAAGGTTGTATCCGGCCTGACACCGGTGTAACAAGTGAGACAAAGGGTTAAGGGCGAGACAAAACCACAGAGGGCTCAGGGAATCTCCCTGATAGATACCCTTCCTAATAGATATCTGTCGTGTTATAAGAGAAGAATTGCGGTTATTAAGCTGTAGTGTAGTTTTCCAATGTGACATTATGTTACGTAGAAAATCTATTATTTTTGAATTAATTTTGTAAATCTCTAAGATTTGAATCAACCAGGAGTGTGGTATACTATCGAAAGCTTTTTGGTAATCTATATAGGTACAATGAAGATTTCTATTTTTTGTGGTGGCATGTTTATGAATAGTGGAGTCTATAATTAACTGTTCTTTGCATCCCATGTGGCCCCGCCTGCAACCCTTCTGTTCCTCAGCTATTATATTGTGATGTTCAATGTGTGAGTTGATTTTTGTTGTGATTGCTGATGTTAATATTTTGTAAATAGTAGGTAGGCATGTGATTGGTCTGTATTGGGAAGGTTGTGTTGTATATGTAGTTTTAGGTAGCATGTATGTTATTCCCGTTGCAATGAAATCGGGTACGTTCTGTTGTCCTAAAATAATTTCCGTCAAGTTCTTTGCCATAGACTTGTGGAGGATCGTTAGTTTTTTGTACCAAAAATTTTGTATTTTGTCTATACCCGGTGACTTCCAGTTATGTAATCTGGCTGTTATATTTGTAATATCAGACTCTGTTATCTCTTTAAATTCCATTTCATCTATTGCTCTCCATTTTGTTTCTTCTTCTGTGATCCAAGTTGCTTTATCATTGTGTCGTACTTGTTCTTCCCATATGCTAGACCAGAATGTTTCTAGGTGTTCTTTTGATGGTGCGTCTATGTTGTTTTCTATTGTAGTATCTGTGTGTGTTTTCTGTATGTTTCTGTAAAATACTTTTTCATTCATAGCAAACGTTGCATTATCATTTTTGCGCTGTTGTGCCTTCACATATCTCCTAAGCCTATGAACTTTAAGTGCTAGTTTCTGCTTTAATGTGTCCAGAAATTCCTCAGGTCTTCTATTATTAGTTTCGTGTCTAGTGTGATTAGAATAGTTATTAAATATTGTTGCAACTCTCTTAACTACTTTTTGCGATCTGATGCCATTGATATAATGTGTCAGTCTACCACAATCTGCTCTTAACTTTTCAATATCTTTTTCTAGTCTCTGTTGCCACGCTGGTTTGATAGTGTGGATTCTTCTTGTGGTTTCTATATAGTCTGTGATTTTAAAGTTTAGTTCTTCAGATATAACTACCGCTGTGCAATATATAAGTAAATGTATGTCTATAAGTTGTGTGTCATCAGATATAAATTGTATAAGGATATTTTCATTAAATAAATTAACTAAACGAAATAGGTTAGGGGTGTATTTAAGTTTAGGTAGTTTTGGTCTTACTGTTGGATCCATTCCGGAGTATTGCGTTATTGTTGTTCTAAACTTATCAAGTATTTCTTGTATGTATGTATCTGTGATAAGATTTTGATCTGTGACAACTAAAGTCTCAATATCATTTTCGAGCGTTAGGGTTAAAGATTCGGTTTGTGTGGATGTGTGTGCTGTTTGCGTGTAACCTTGCGATTGGTTATATGGTTGAGATTGATAATTAGGTTGTAATTGAGTGAGTGATTGTGGTTGTTCGTGTAGGGTATTTTCGTTTGTGTTTTGGGTTACTGTGATAGTGCGAATGTCTGCATAGTTTTCTGATTCTTGTAGTAATTGTGTGCGTACTTCTTCTTTTAACTGATGTATTACTTCTTGCGACAACAGTTTATTTCTAACTATAGCTCTTCGTTGATCTGAAATCCGTTGTTCCGAAACAGAAATCTCAGGATATTGACGCGAAAAAAGTTCATGCAGTTGGTGTCTGTAGGTGGTCATGTCGGTCTCTAATTTAGTGATGTATAGATAAGTTCGCATGATGAATAGGTTTACTTCTTTGCTCCATCTCATGCGAACTCTTGATTTTCCAGCCTTGGTGGACGCGGGTAAAAAGGTAGATACCTCCCGCGCAACATTCAAGGCCGGAGCGGGTGAAACTGTATTAAAACTAGTTATGGGGTGTATCGGTGAAGATGGTATTGACGGTGATGATGTTCTTGAGGGAGTGTACGATACTGTACTTGGACTATAAGGCTCTACAGGGGTGTCTGTCCTGTTTGTCAGTCTATCACCATCGTCAATGGTTTCGGCTGTAGCATCTTTGTCGGTGGGAGTCCGCCTGTTCAACTCCTCACCGCTGACGGTTCGCATGCTGTGACACTCAGCGTCAGCTCCAAGTGCGCCCCGGCGATCGCCCCCGGGCAGCGGTCCTATACGTTTTCTTTTCGAACGAGTCTCCATTTTTAAGTGGGTTTCCAGAGCCACGTTAGCCACGTCAGTAATTTCTCATTCGTGTGTCCGCCCCCCACGTGATTAGATGGTCAATCAGGACGTGTGGTTGTTTAGGGGGCTTATTATTATTATTATTATTATTACTATATAGAGATCCAAATAATAATTTATTTTTCTTTAGAAGAACACGGAAGGGGAAATACGTAGGTATCATTCAAATAACGGTTTGGTAGTAAAAGTAGGGTATACAACTTGACTATTAATTTACCATCACAATAGTGATGTTCTGTATATCTGTTACGGTGATAGTCGATGAATAGAGACGAATATTTTTGATTTTGAATAATTAGTTACCTAGCATTAGGGACATTAGAAGTGAAGTGTCAACTGTCAGGGGTGACAATGTCACCTTTATATTAATTGTTACGTCAGTGATATCTGTTGACCTTTTAAATGTATTTTATTGAAGTTGTAAATAGGAATAAGTTTTATTGTTTTAGATATGCGAGCATTAATTTTGTTGGTTTGGTTGGTTGGTAATAATGATAATATTGTAAATACTTAGGAGCCATTGTGGTAGAGCAGTGGTGGCCCAGTGGTGACAGCCGCGAAGGACGAGGTGGAGGTCGTGGGTTTGACCCTAGGCAGGCGCTTTACTTTGTGTTAATAATTTCATTACTACCGCTCGCAAAACGGTGAAGGAAAGTATCGTCAGGAAACCGACATGTTCTAGAACAAAACATTCGAAGACTTCTGACATCTACCAACCCGCACTGGACCCGCGTGGTGGATTACGGCCCACTTTTTCTGACGTAGAGGAGGCCAGTGTCCCAGCAGTGGGAACATTATAGGCTAATTATACAGGAGACTTAGCGGGAAAACACGAATTTATACAAAGTCAAAAACGAACGCATCAATGGCTTCAATTAAAGAAAAATGTTAATGAAGTAACCTAACATTCCACTAACATTAATACACGTTTTATCTTCAACTGAATGGATGGTCGATTTTTAACAGTTAATGCTCGAGACCCGTGGACATTAGACATTAATTCTGTCGCCCCTCTGAATTGGACGTCGAAGTATGTGACGTGTGTGCGACAACATCAACTATGGAGTCAGGGGCGTGCTGATGAAAAAATACACTTCCTACATAAGCATTATATAGGAAGTCTACAACTCTACTTGTGCATAAACAGTATCGTTTAGTGGCCGTAGAAGTGGCGCCGCGATGCTTAGACGTCCATACGCGGTCTGCTTACATAACCACACGCTATTTGCTTTCAATTCCTTGTATAAGCATAATTATAGTTAATGTTACATCAGCATGTGCTTTGACTACAATATCAGTGTTAGTGGGCTCTGGGCTTCAAATAATAATATTAATATATAGTTTATTTCTGACTTAAAGGTACATTGTTACAGTAATTTATTTATCCAACTTTGCTTTTTGCTAGAACCTTTATGAGTGCTGAAACAAACGTAAAGCTAACTGACTGATATAATATCCTACTTACATTATAAATTTGAAGATTTGGATGCTTAGATGTTTGGATATTTGTTACTCAATCACGTAAACACGGCTGAATGGATTTGGAGCATAATTTATTTATTTCATTGAATTTGTATTCTACAAATATACCGTTTTATTGTTATGTTATGTATTTACTTCAAATTAATTACTAGAATTATAATAGTAGGAACCCTAAAATGTAATATTATTTTATTTTTTATTACTTAGTTTTTTTTAATGATTACCGAATACCCATTTCGTTTCGTAAATTATGACGTTCTATACACTTATAAATTTTAAAGCATGCTACTACTTTACTCAATTGTTGTACCCGACAGGGTCCATGTGAACTTTATAAATAATGTTAAGATCTTGTACACACATGAGAGATGCAATAAAGATTTGAATTTGGATGAAATTGGGTATAAACAGGTATTTTAAAACTTAGATTAACCATTGAATATTTTTATCTCAACAGAACGTTTTCATGTTTTCATTTTCCGACCTTCACGTGGGCGAAGCCACTAAGCTAAAATCGAATGCCTTTTGTAGAACTTTAATGTTTCTTATTTTATAGAAGTCTACATTTTCGGTTTAACAGTTGCATGCGCAACTACTGATAGTCGTCCAGATGCGACGGTTTAGTGTTCGATCGCCAGGTCTGGTAAAAATTGTTCTCATCGGGGGACTAGATTTGTGCAGAAATCTAAAACATCGAAATTACATAAATTCACTTACTTCTACAAAATTTAAATAAAATATTTAATGAGCATGCATTGAAAAATTCACAATGTGAAGATGTGAGGATGTTGAAAGTATGCGAGGACTATGTTGCTGCACATGGGCTGGTATACAATGCAAAAAAATGTGAGTACATGGTTATTAAGGCCGCCGGCCGGTAAATGCACAGACTATGCCCCTAATCTCACCTTAAATGGCTTGAGCATAAAAAAGAGTGAATACATTTAAATATCTGTGGCACATTCTTACCGACGACCTTAAAGATAATGAAGATATCGAGAGGGAGCGCAGGGCACTGGCGGTCCGAGGTAATATGGTGGCACGTAGATTCTCCCGCTGTACCGACCAGGTTAAGATAACACTATTCGAGGCATATTGTCAGGGTCTGTACACGGGGTGTCTATGGGCCAGCTACACCACAAGGTCGCTGAATGTCTTGTGTGTCCAATATAATAATATTATCAGAATGCTCTTGAGACTGCCCCGTTTCTGTAGTGCGTCGGAAATGTTTGCATATAATTGAACTGACGGCTTTCATGCGATCATTCGAAAAAAAGTCGCATCATTAGTAACTAGAACACGGGCCAGTTGCAACAGCATTCTGAAAACAGTATCAGATAGTTTTTATTCTCCCATTTTGAGGCATTTTGTGGAGAGGATGGCTAAGTGAGTTTGGACCTTACTTGGTCATCTTCTGTGCAAAGTCTTTAAATTTTCAAACTCAATAATACGAGTAATATTATTGTACTACTAACACTAGCTTTAAGGTTTTACTAACATTATGGGTCTTGTTGTCCGACTAATTTTTTTTTAATTACCTACTCAATATTCTATTGGGGTGATTGGGGACATGCGCTAGTTAAATAAAATATAGTTTCTTAAGGAAAGTTGTTTGTTATAATGAGTACAATCATGTGTTTAAATATCGGTCACTAATTACCAGTCACCCTATATATATGTTTTAAAATGTTATTTACAATAACCGTTCATTAATTTAACTTCACACAATTAAAATATGAATTTATTTACTGCAATAATTATGGTATGTCAACTCTGTGAATTATTGTTAAAACGTAACGTACTAAGTTAGCATCCCAATGATGTGTGTTCATGAAATGTAAAATACAAAGGAATTCAAATAAATGGATATTAATTAATTTGGTACGAACTCTGCCTTTTTGTGATGTTCTCTGCATAAATAATATAAATTAAAGTCGCTTTTCATGTGTCTGTGTGACCGCGTTGTTCTTTTAAGTTATTCAACGGATTTTTATGCAGTTTTCATGAATATTTAGAAGATTTACTCAGAAAGTTTATTAGTTTAGTATTATGGAACATTCATTTTTTACTTACAAAGAATACAGGAATAGCGAAGTTTCACACTTGCGATCTTAACTTTTGGTGGCAAGAATAAAAAACTTAATACAAAATCGCATGTGAGTCGATCATGTCCACTGCTGGACATAGTAGGTTTCTCCTAGCCTGCGCCACAACACGATACGCGGTCTCCCCTCCAGGACTCGTAAGCTCCACCGGCCATCGGTACTTTGACAAACATTGCAGGCCCACTTGCCACTTTAGCTTGGTTACTTTGCAAGCTACATGTTAGTAACTCCGTAGTAAAAATCGGAAATGAAATTATCCGGAAAAGAACTCTTTCTGTTCGGTGAGTATGGAACCTTAACAACAAATCCAAATATTAATTCAAAAATCTTAAAACAATAATCGAACAAACTAACGTATAATAATTTAAAATCTTACTAAGCATTCCTTAGAATTATATTTTAAGCCTGGATGCCTGGGCCCTGGAGCCTAACTGACTTTAGCATGACTTTTGAACTAAAACTAATTGTATTATACGGGTCATGAACTTAAACACGGTTAGTAAAACTTATTAACATTTTTGAAGGTTAGAATTAGGGTTGCCGATCAACAACTGTGATTGTAAAAAAAAAAAAACTGAAATCGACAAGATATACTCGTAGTCCGTTTTATTGACTCAGAAATAAAGGTCTTTAATTTTCTCTTGAAATGCTTCCTGCCTATAAAAGCCATAATATAATATCGGGTCCGTTATCCCCGTAGGATTCGACAGACGGAGGTGTACCTCTAATAGTTCATCCACATCTCCCCAGTTATATTAAAGTCTCATGTTAGTACTTGGTGCAAACGAGACAAGCCTATAAACATCATCATTATCACCATTTCAGCCGAAACACGTCCACTGCTAGACACAGGCCTCTCCAAGCGCCGCCACTTCAACCAGTACCGTGCTTCCCGCATCCACCTTGGTTGGTCCACCTTGTCCAACTCCAGTTGTTGTTGTTTCCGACTCTACGTCCTCAGGTAAGCTGTCGTCACTCCAGAGTGTTTTGGCCCCATCGGTCATCTGTTCTGCAAGCAATGTGCCCTACCCACTGCCACTTAAGTTTTGCAAATCATCGGGTTATGCCGATTACATTGGTTCTTCTGCGGATTTCTGATTTGATTACGTAAGGAAAATCCAAGCATAGTCCTCTCCAGTGCCCTTTGAGTAAGTTTTAGCCTCAATATTATGTAACCCAGCACAACTGCAGGCTACTACTGAGAAATTCCTAATGGAAAAACTCAATAACACTGGCTGCCATAGGAGATACAACGATTACGGCGGTAAGTCTCCTCTTTGAGGAGTGGATTGAGAGGCACCATGACATCCTCACTCCTTTAACCTCGCTTCTATAACAAGTAGCCAGTCTGTTACCAGAACTTAGTGATGGAAAGTAAAGAGTAACCATGGAGTTTCTTGCCGGCTCTTCTTCATAGGAAGCGACAAATTGGAACCATGCACCTAGCGCCTGACATTTCTGTGCCCATGCAGGTTTATGTGAAATAAAATATTTTGATTTTGATTGAATGAAAAACGAAAAAAAACCTAATATCTAGGAATAATCATTCTAATTGACCTTATTTAGGCATTGGGAGAGATACCTTCCCCAGTCATTGCTCTCGTACCGTTAATATTAACATAAAACGTATTATATAGTTTTACCAAAGTTAGTCAACGCTTTAACAACTATAATACATTTACAGCTTAATGAAAGTATTAAAGCTAACTAGATAAGTGTGGCGACCCTGCTTTGAATAATGTTACTAAATTTTTCATATTTTCACGGTCCGTTTACTCAAAGCTACCACTATAATTTAGTGAATCGTGTATTCGAGAGTAACTTCGTTACACAATATACTGTCTAAAGCAAACATTAGAATCAGTGGTTTCGAATTTTTAAAAGAATTTTCGGGTTCACATAGACTTTTCTGAATGACTGAATTGTACATGGAGCGGTGGTGTCCCAACTTACTAGTTGTAGGCCGAAGGTGGTTCGAACCCAGACAGGCGCTTGACTTTGTGAAAATTATTTCATCAGCACTGCTCGTGAAGGAAACCATCGTGAGCAAACGGCATGTCAGTCTGCCTCGCGTTTTCCCAACTATGTTGGGGTTTGCTTCCAGTCTACAGGGATGCAGCTGAATACAATTATTTTACATGGAGCGACTGCCTATCTGACCTTCACAACCCAGTTACTGGGTAATACTGAACCCTTGCGTAAGACTGGTAGTCAGACTTTCGAGCTTCTGATGACCCGTAACGACTATAAAAAATCCACGAATGATAGCTGGGACCAACGGCTTAACGTGCTTTCCAAGGCACGGACGGGTCTAGGTATGTAAAGATGGTCACCCATCCACGGACAAACCGCAGCAAGCGTAGCTTAACCTGATCGATCGACCTGTGCGGCTGTTATTACTTAACCATAAGCCCCTTGAAACCGGCATGTCCTAAAAGCAGAATAAAATCGAAGACATGTGACTTCTACCAAACCGCAGCCGCGTGACGGATTACTGCCCATTCTGCCAAAAATAGTATCAAAGAGAACCCTATTTATTTATCCTAACTCTTTGAAAACCTTATTTATTTTTAAGCAGGTATTTATTTATATAGTATTTATTTATACTAACAGATATTTGTTTATCCAAACAAAAATTGTATACTATACATTATTGATATAATATAATGTTTGGAACTTTGCACTTTAAAATGACCATGACCTCTGTGTTTGTTTCGGCATTTTTTCTCAGGGATCAGTCAGGAAATCCCGGTGCCGTTTATTTTTTTTTTTAAGATTGACCAACAAAATATTGACGTGTAAAAGTGTCTTAAAATAATTAAACGAAATAAACATTTCGTTTAATTATTTTTAACACCGACAAATAAATAGGCCTTGTCGTTCTATGACGTGCAAGTGACATTCAACCTCAGGGTGGTACTTGTAAACAAAGCTTGAAAATTTAACTTTCGGGCAGTGCGTGGGTATAAAGCAATACTTAAGGAGTCTGCCCACTAATCCGTACCATCGGACGGCGAGTAATGGGTAGCTCGCTGTCCGGTAAGGACCAAGCCCGGGTCGACGGCGCGTTGTGTTCCACGCGCGCCTCTAAGAGATATCAGCACCAACAGGTGGGGTCCGCAAGGGCCGATGCCTGCCAGGGGTGCGGGTTGTTCGAAAGAGATACCGCGGCCTCTGGCACCGAGGCAGCTGAGGGAACACGGGTGGGTTTTAGTCAGTAAAAGTCTGACACGCTCTCCTGCTCCACCCAGAGCGGGAGAAGTTATTTGATGATTTCCCACCCAAAAAAAAAAAAAAACTAATCCGTACCATGCCATGAACGTGCTATGAATATATCAGGCAAGGAAAGAAACATGACAAGGACTACGATACCCACTAGAACGTATCAACAGCGTTTCATACCCGCTCGCTATAAATATCCACGCTGTAAACGTATATGACGCGTCGCTGTTGGTCGGTTACGGAACGGTCTAGTCTCATACTTTTCAATACAAAGATTTTTTTGCCTGGCATCGATGACGTTCTTAGCACAGTCATGGTACGTTGTACTTGTAGTGGGCAGACTCCATTACGTGCTTTACCTACGCTTTTTATACGAACTTAAAGTAAACAAAATAATAGTTCTATGGTAACATTTACCCATTCACTTTAGATTGACACATATAGCCTGGAGCTGAGATAGGTTTCTAAATAATTTGTTTGTAGCCTTTCAAAGGTAGAATAAACAAAATATCTACAGAGGTAGGTACGTACAAAGATTTAGATCGTAAGATTTGCCCTCACTAAACTTAGTCGAGTCGAAATCGGAAGTACACTATACACGCACACTGTAAATATTAATAATTATGTCACTCTCTGCTTTTTCTTATTTTCTGTTTACTTCGTCAATAGCGTAATGTTTAGAATAATTAATAATGTCATGCTTATTGTCAGCTGGGAGGATACCTTATAGTAAATAAATAAATACGGCTTATATGGTCAATTTGCACGAATTTATTCGCCCGAATCGGGCGAATTGTCTCTTTAAAATTATATAACACTGTGCGACTTACCTAATACCTAATACGTATTTCTGGAATTATAGAATCGCCTTCAAATAAATTAACTTCGTGCGAGTCACCTATAGAAAATGTGATATTATCTCAAAGTGACGATTCGCCCGATACGGGCAAGTTATTTCGTGCCAACTAATGAGCCCACGAATTGTCACTGTGAAGAGTTAGCACACACATCCCGCATTATGGCATTTCCATGGCAGCATGCAACATTGTGTGTGTCGGAGATGTCAAAACGAAACAGAAATGTGACCATCACTTGACGCGGTAGGGTCATAAAACATAACATCACGCCCGTATTCCACGAAGGGCTAGGCAGAGGTGTAACTATAGGATGCACAACTACATATCAAGCTATACATTTCCAGTATCAGTTGTTTTTACATTGCACGAAAAGCCTAGATAATGTGAAGTCACCTAAAACAGGAAATGTATAACTGGATAAGTCGCACATTGCTCCAGTTATGTTTAAGTTCTATATAATAGGGGGGGGGTCTCTATTGGGGTGTAGCCGTGTAAGATTAGGGGTAAATCTAACGATTTGAATCTTTGGGAATATAATATACCCAACCAGGCACTATAGAATTTCATGATAAACTTTAGGTACTTGTTTTTGGCATAAACATTTTAGTAGCAATCGATCTCTTTGCAAAGAAACTCGTTCTGAGAAGTATACAATCATGCATATTTACTTTGTTCTGGCTTAGGTACAGCTACAAAGACCGTTTTTCCCGCCACTGTCACCAGCACCCTAATTGCGTAACACGCGATTAATCATAATCGGTTTCATTTTGACAGTTCAACAATATTCATTGCGTTATTAGGTTGTTGAGCAGACACATTTTTCGAACATATGAAGCAATGGTTTAGCCATCTGTTTCAAAACGAAACAAATTATGATGAATCGTGAGTTACGCAATTAGGGTGCTGGACATCACATAGAAACGATATCATTCTTTTCATGCTGGTGGCGGCGGCGGTCTACCTCGATCACGGGTTTCATTTGGGAATCTTTTATTGCTTCATACTTTTTTGAGCGTAATTTTTCCATAGTCGAGTTTAAGATTTTGAACTAACTATTTATTTTAACTATTTTGGGGCTCGCTAAGGATATATAATATGTACCTATATTTTTTTAATGTGCTAAATAAGTCCAACCAACTGGCAACTAATACATTCATAATTAAAACAAGTTCATGATTTGATATCCCCTAAAGGGCACCATCTTCAATTTATTTATTTATTAACTGTGGATGACGTACAGCTAAAACAAACAGATTCAAAAATAGTATGTAAGTCTGACAGCCAATTATAAGTCTTCACTTCTAAAAAAGCGGTAACGTCCTGCTGGTTCCGGCCGGAACCAAAAGTAAAACCACCTTCAAGCCCCGCTGGTTCCTATCGGAACCACCCAGCATGCACCACCATGCAGGCGGTTTTTATCTTTATTCTTAATATAAATAAGGTTTTATGTCGTCTGCGATAATTTAACAATGTTGTCAGTTAAATATTCTCGTCGACTAAATGATTCAAAGACAAAAAAAATGTCTGTGAACAGAAAAATAAAATAGTCAAACTTGACGTTTCGAACGCGCTTGGCAACATGGCGTTTCCGTGTTATGCTCTCTAGTTTTATCGTGTTTTTTCTTATTTTTAGTGCGGTTTCGACATTCAAGTGGATTAATATTCATTTAAAGTAGTTATTACATCGTTGAAGGTAGTTATTTGCATAAAATAGCGTCATAAAAAATTTATTTTCGACAAAACGTGGTACGTAAACAAACCGTTCGTGGAAGTGTTCCTTGTGTTGTGAAATGTGATTGTTTTAGTGTTTTACAGTGCAAAAAGTGGTATCCAGATGGAAATAATGGTAAGTTATTAGTTGTAAGAACTATATTATTAAAAAAAACTAGCCAATTTAACCTAAAAATTGTTTTATAAATCCTTTGAATGTTCGAGTGCACAAATGGCCGCTGACCTCCGCGCGGCATGAATTTTGAGTTTCAAGATTATGAAAATGTTACGTAGGATTCCCATAAAATAACTGCTGATCGATTCTAAGTCTATTCAATAAGTAAACTCCAAAATTTAGAGAAAATTGAGACGGTACTTTTATGAGTTAGCGACATAATACAGTAACATAAACACTTTCGGCCATTGTTTCTTATCTCCATTGTTTATAATTAAAATTCTACGTAAGACGAGAACTAATTAGCCTTAACACATGGTTTGTTTAGATAAGAAACCATAAAACAAAACTTTAAGTACCAAGAAGCAACAAAAACTCGAGCCGACCTTTTTTTCTGAAGTGCGTCGCAAAAAATTCTTTTGTCTAAACGCCGCGGGCCTAGCCGGACTTGGTTTACATAAATCTTCGTCTTTGAAGTAGTTTACCGGTTAGGTTGTTGAGCAGACACATTTTTCGAACATATGAAGCAATGGTTTAGCCATCTGTTTCAAAACGAAACAAATTATGATGAATCGTGAGTTACGCAATTAGGGTGCTGGACATCACATAGAAACGATATCATTCTTTTCATGCTGGTGGCGGCGGCGGTCTACCTCGATCACGGGTTTCATTTGGGAATCTTTTATTGCTTCATACTTTTTTGAGCGTAATTTTTCCATAGTCGAGTTTAAGATTTTGAACTAACTATTTATTTTAACTATTTTGGGGCTCGCTAAGGATATATAATATGTACCTATATTTTTTTAATGTGCTAAATAAGTCCAACCAACTGGCAACTAATACATTCATAATTAAAACAAGTTCATGATTTGATATCCCCTAAAGGGCACCATCTTCAATTTATTTATTTATTAACTGTGGATGACGTACAGCTAAAACAAACAGATTCAAAAATAGTATGTAAGTCTGACAGCCAATTATAAGTCTTCACTTCTAAAAAAGGATTGGAAAAAAAAAGATTGTGAACAGCACAACACAGCTACCGAAAAGGAACAGAAAAAAAAAACAGTATAACATTCAAGCTTAAACTAAATTCACATTTCACATTGAATACAAGAATAAAATACCTGAACATAAAAAATCTTAATTAAAAAAAAAACCAAGGCTCAGGCACTTTCTTGCCGAGGACACACCTGTTGTGAAAGGATCAAAATCATGTTGTTTGCAAATGCTGTTAAAGTTGCTAGTCACACGCACTATAAATGAATTCTGCCTGTAATTCGTAAACGTAAATGGAACACGCAAAGGTACGTTCTATCGCTTCGACCTTCCGGGAACGTTAAAATAAAATTTGGATAGAATATCGGAGTTACCTAATAATAGAATTATTAAAAATTTTATATAATTTAATACAGTCAGAGATTGCTCGCCGATTAATTACGGGTAATAAATGATACTCCTTACAGAGGTTGAGCTAATCTTCAGACCGGTAGGACACTTTCTGATGATAACACAAATACTTGATGAACCTTTTCTGGATGCTCTCTATACGATCAATGTACTTGTGATAACATGGATTCCAGATTTCAGACGCGTATTTATATGCGTGTATGTATCCAACTTGCGAAGCAAGTTAGAAACTTCTTCAACGTTCATTACATGCTACATAATATTAGATAGGCTGGAAGATTCAGTGAAAATAGGGGGTGAAGAAATTCCATGACTAGGGCTTGTATCCAGAAATGTAGAATTAAAGTACGTAGAAACCGCTTCGCATATTGTTTCTCCAGTGGGCAACGCTTCGTTATTATACATAGTATAAGGTGCTCGGAACTGCATTTGAGTTGTGTCGTTTTTTAACGAAGGTCCAAAAATACTAAGGATTTTCTTTAATGGATTTTTCGGTTAATTCAAATAATTTTCATAACATTGCGATTATAGTAATTTTACCTTTTCACGAATAAGCTTAAATGTTGACTCATTCGCTATCCTGCCGTACGTCTTATTTTTTTTTAATATTTTGTATTTTTCTTTAATTTTTATGACGTCATATTGGATATAACCACTGAACGATCAAGACGCTTACAACCTCATGTAACAAATTATGATAAGTAGTTTAGAAGTTATGGCGGAACAGATATAAACACATACATATCCACATACAATACATACCGGTAAAAATCATAACCCTCCGTTTTGCTTCGCTGTAATCGGGTCAAAAGATGAAAGATAACTTGGTCTTTTCAGCAACATAATCACACAAACTCCATTAACAAAACAACTCCATTTAAACGGTAATGTTAGTAATTAACGTTAAAACTGCGACAACTAACAAACTTGTACTAACATCATTGTCGATTAGTTTCTAGAACGTACTAATGGCAGAGGATCAATGTTATTTGACTTCGGCGACTTCGAAGCAACTTTTGATAGCCAACGCGATTGCTGTTAGAGAGTATGTGCGAAGTAAATGGTTTGACTTCTACAGGGTGGGTAAAAAATCGTGGATCAAACGAAACACGGCGATAGTAGATGTTATTTGCAGTTAAAAATATCTCTGTGGCAGAGCTCTCACTTGATCTCCTAAGTAATGACTATTTGAGTGTTTTTTGAAGAAAATACCAAAATTTTTAATAAATTGGTATAACAGTAAAATGGATACCTATTTTAAAACAATTAATGATGTTTAATTGCTTCTAGGAAATGTATCATCAATATGTCCTACGAATATTTTTTTTACATCAAAATTCCTCACCTATTGCCTTTTTTCGTTTGATCCACGATTTTTATCCACCTTGTATATTTAGCTTTGAGGGCGTTGACAGGAATAACCAAAAATGTTTGTTGGTGGCCACATTTTTTGCGGCGTTAGCGGCGTTGGTCAGCTCGTCAAGAGTGCAGGTGAGCGGAGAAATATATAACATCATGCCTATACTCCCCTAAGGGTTACGCAGAGGTACAATCTTATAGCACACCCACATTTCGCCAGTTATGCTTTCAGTCCCATGTAATAGGGGGCCAGCGTGTTGCCAACAACCGGGCACAGATCCAGACTCCGAGCTGTTACTGAGAAATTCCAGATAGAAAAACTCAATAACACTTTTTCCGATCCTGAAATCGAACCCAGGACCTCATTCTCAGCAGTAGCGTTTGCGACCACTAGACCAACGAGGCAATCCAACGGTGAACGGACAATTGGGACAAAATAATGTAGGTATGGCTTACAGACAGCTTTTTATGTCTCATCATCTGCCTAGCCTTTTCCCAACCATGCTGGGGTCAAACCAGCTGGGCTGGGCTGACTAACAGCATTACACGTGGAGCGAATGCTGGTATCGAGGCAACCGGTTAGACTGGAAGCCGTAACAAGCATAGTTAGAACCCCATTGATAAGCAACCCGCCATCATAAACAAAAAGCGAACTATGTTGTGGAGGTCAGCCTCCACCTTTACAGCGAAACTAAAACGAAGATAAGAAGCATTCATTGTTCACCACGCTTGCTAACAATCAACTCAGCCTATCGCAGACCACTGGTGTTCTCCGCCTTCCGCATACAGTTTGCCACTTTTCTGACGTCGTCGGTACATCTAGCTGCGGGGCGTCCCACACTACGCTTGCTCACGAACTTCGCATAATATAATAATCTTAATTCATGCTCCAAGTATACATTTTTCCTAAGCCAAAAGTGTCAACGAATATGAAAATTTTAACATCTTAAACCACTTTTTAAAATTCAGCACAGCTGTTGGTTGTATTCTTTAAAAACGCTGGCGAAATGATATCAAAATTCACTTAAACTCTGAACAACAGATGCAGCGGAAGTCCTTGGCAAAAATCCGATTTAGAACAGTTTAAAATTAAAAATCTTATGAAGTAATAACAAGGGAGGGTCCGTTTTTAGGGTTCCGTACATCAAAAGGTAAAAAAGGAACCCTTATGAGATCCCTCTCTTGTCCGTCTGTTTGTCTGTCTGTCACCACCGATTTTCTCAGGAATGGTTGGACCTAGCAAGTTGAAATTTATACGAAATTCTGAGGTCTATAGTCCCTATTAGGTGTATAAAAATCAAGGCTTTGTATCAACACGATAAAAAGATATGGGTAAATTTTGATTTTCGCGAAAACTTGTAAGTACCGAAATTTCCCTTAATTTTCAACTTTTTATTTTTTTACAATTCTAGGTCAACCGGAAGTACCCTATAGGTTTTGGGTCGAAAACCTGTATGGTAGTTCCCGCTGACCTAGAATCACGAAAGTTGGCAAAATGCAACCTTACAGAACAAATAAAATGGAAAATTACAAAAAATTTCAAAAGTTGAAAATTAAGGTAAACTTGGGTACTTACAAGTTTTTGCGAAAATCTAAATTTGCCCATATCTTTTTTATTATGGCGCGTGGCGGTATAATGTGTAGGTACGGAACCCTCGGCGCACGAGTTAGACTCACACTTGACCGGTTTTTGTTTATGGTGTAGATTTTTGTTAAGAACTAAGAGTGAATAGGTTACCTACTTAATTGAATGACTACTACTAATAATAAAATTATATTCTAATAATTAAGCTAAAGAGTTTGTTTGGCTGTTCTTTAAACGCGCTAATCACTGGATCTACCAGTCTGATTTGAAAAATTCTGTTTGCATTTGATAGCATATACCTATTATTTGTCCTAAGTAAACGTACTCATCCACAACTTCGAGTGCAGCGCCTCCGATCGTTATGAGAGAGATGTTACATGGGCATTAGACATGACCTTTGTCTTGTCCATGTTCATTTTAAAACCCACTCTTTCGGAAGCTCTACTGAGGTCATCGAGCATTGTACTGTGGTCCTCCATGGTGTCAACCATGACAACTACATTATCGACAAATCGAAGGTGAGTGATGTACTTGCCATTGATGTTCAGCCCCTTTCCAGTCCAGAACCTTGAAAACATCCTCCAGTGCAGCGGTGAAGAGTTTCGGAGAGATAACGCTCCCTGTCTAACACCTCGCTGCAGAAGGATAATAGGTTTCAAGGTCTGGTCCTGAAGTCGGACTGACATATTGGCGTTTTCGTACAGACACTTCAATACCTCGATGTACCGATAGTCGATCTGGCACCGTTGGAGGGACTGCAGTACAGCCCATGTCTCGATCGAATCGAACGCTTTTTCGTAGTCCACAAACGCTAAGCAGAGAGGCAGGTTATACTCTTCGCGTTCTTCTTCTTCTGTATAACCTGTCGTAGAATATGTATGTGGTTTACAGTGCTAAAGCCTGTATGGAACCCGGCTTGTTCGGGAGGCTAGAAGTCGTCAAACCTGCGTGCTAGACGGTTCGTGATGACTCTGGAGAACAACTTTTAGACATGGCCCAGAAGTGAGATGGGCGTATAATTCTTCACCCTTCTTAAAGAAAAGTACCATCACACCTCTGTATGACGGAATCAAACAGCTTCTGGAGGGCCTTAAGAACGGGTTTCCCGCCGGCCTGTAGGAGTTGGGCCGTAATCAAGTCATCACCCGGTGCCTTGTTGTTTTTAAGTTGCGTCAGAGCCATCTTAATCTCGTACAAACTGACGTCCGGGATGTCTTTAGTACAATGTCAGGTCAACCTAGCTCTTGGGTGGTTTTCCAGATTTGTAACGAGGTTTCTTGTTGACGTGTATAACTCTCCATAGAACCTCTCAATCTCTTTCAACAGCCCAGGCTTGGTGGATATGATCCCGCCTTCATCGGTCTTCAGTTTCGTAAGCTGACTCTGGCCAATAGATAGATTCCTAGCAAAGGCCTTGGATCCTTTATTCCGCTCTATTGGGTCTTTAATACGTTCTGTATTAAAGTGGCGGAGGTCGCTTTTCAAGGACTTAGAGATCCGTCTATTAAGCTGGGCGTACGCGAACACATCGTCTGAAGACTGCAGGATCATCTCGCGCCTCTACTTTATGAGCTGTCAAGTTAGGTAGGTCCAACTTCGAGAAATAGGTCAATCGTCGAATCCGGCTCAGCTGGGCAGTGTTCGGGAAGCTTCGCAATATCTTCTTGTCCCCCATACCGCAGTGGCTCAAGACGAAAGTCTTTGACTACGTGTTGCCAGTGATGACATGTGGGACCACAACGTGGTCGCTCATAAGAAGGCTTAACGTCACCCAAATGACAATGGAGAGAATGAAGAGATCCGGTGGAGAACCAAGGTTTACAACCAACATAGCCCGGAGAATTGCCAAACTTAAGTGGCAGTGGGCAGGGTACATTGCTCGCAGAATGGCCGATGGGGCCGAAAAGTTCTGGAGTGGCAACCGCGTACCGGAAGACGTAAAGGTGGAAGGCCTCCCACAAGGTGGAGCGATGACTTTGTGACGACCGCAGGACTCCGCTGGATGCGGGAAGCACAGAACCGGTCGAAGTGGCGGAGCTTGGGGGAAGCCTATGTCCAGCAGTGGACGTCTTTTTGCTGAAATGATGATGATGATGATGACCTATTCTTTTCAATTTTAATGATTTATAGTGCCTTTATAACAGAAAATAGATCAAAATAGAACTAAATCGCCCAAGGATAGTTCTTTAATTTGTGGGTGCTTGTCTATCTGTGCTATTGCTATTTGTGCCTGAAAATGAAATTAGAGCAAAAAATTCTTAGTGTATTATTCTTGTATAGCAAATGCGTGGAGGTATTTGATTATTCCTTGTAAACGAAAAAAAATATCCAAAAGCTCACATATCATGATATTGTAGTATGTAAACTCAGGGAAATTAATTATTTAGCAAACTACTTAGCTAATTAAAATGTTCATATACTCCAATCACAATTACTGTCAATCTTTGACAGTTCTTGTGAATGGCTTGATAAAATGGCTATATCATGGCAAATTGACGTAAGACTGGCTGTACATACTTGATTAACTTGTGAGTTCTTGGCATTCATTTTCATACACTTGGCATAATCGAATACGACTGTTTAAATTTGTATGCGTAAAGGGCACCCAATTTTTGTAGCTGACTATAAATATAGATTAACATATGCAGTATCTTCCTGTAGCACCATATTACGCCATACATTGGTACGTAAACGTATTCAAGCGAAATAAACAGGCAACTTAACGCGAAAAGTTAGCTCAACTAACGCCAACACTTTATTAACCGGCTTCATTGGATTTGCGTGGATTTGTACTGGGTTTTAAATCAATTGTAACTAGTAGAACATTGTGCTATTTGCTTGTAATTCGATTAGTCTATGAATATTGTATTTGCCTGTATTGATCGAGCAACAGGCAAGGTTTAGCGCGGTTTTTATGCTGTATTCTTCTATTGTGTTGGTACAAATTGATTAACTACAATTACGCCAGACATGTTTCGATTTAGTGAATGTGAGTATCAATACAAACCATCTCTGGTTTAGTGATTTCAGAAGGGCAATTTTCGTGTTTTTTAGAACTTATTCTAATCTTGGTTTCAATTTGTCAAAAATAACCTCTTATTCATAATCAATCATCCAAATCAATAACATTCAAAGATGGTAGGACTGGTTAGCATCAAGTAATATGAACCAAATAATCACTTATAACAGATTTGTTGCCGCAACAATGAGCCATCATAGAGGCTGATGTTAATGTTCATAATTGAGAAGAGTAAACGCCGCCGCTAATTCTCATAGCAACACACATGTCATTGTATTGTCGCTTTCCCTTCTTCCGCTCATTCGTGCACTGTCATGGTCGTTTTATAAATTAATATTTCAAATAAATAGTTCTACTATTTATATTGCTCTTTGCTTTATTTCATCAGGTTATGGGCCGTCCCAAGCCTGCCGTTTAATGTTATTGTTGTGTTCTGGACAGTAATTACAAAGTTACAATGAAAAAGTAAAAATCGCAAGCATAACCTCACTTTTAGTTACCGGCTCGCGAGTGTTTTTTTTTCTTTTCAGCTAAGTAATTATTTTCTTATTGAATCGTACATTATAAAATATGGCTGGAAATATAGCTCATTGATGTCGATTGAGAAGTTAACGGGTCGTGAGAATTGGTCAAGCTGGAGTTTTGCGGTAAAGGCATACCTTGAACATGAAGATTTATACAGCCATGTTTTGAAAGAACCAAATGTTAATGATCCTAACTCGGTCAAACAAGACATCAAAGCCAAGTCAAAGTTGATTCTATTAGTTGACCAGATGTTATATGTGCATATACAAGACGCACAAAATGCAAAACAGGTATGGGATAATTTAGCAAAGGCATTCGAAGACAGTGGGCTAACTCGTAAAGTTGGTTTACTCAGAGAACTTATCAATACCAATTTGGAAAATAGTTCATCCATTGAAGACTATGTAAACAAAATAATGACAGCCGCGCACAAATTGAGAAACATAAAGTTTAATATAGATGATGAGTGGTTGGGCACCTTAATGTTGGCAGGATTGCCAGAAATATACAGGCCTATGATTATGGCTCTAGAAAGTTCCGGTATGAAGATTAGTGCTGATCTTGTGAAAAATAAATTACTGCAAGAGGTAAAGATTTCAGACACTACTGCACTTTATACAAACACAAAAAAGAAGCAAGAATTTAAGAATAAAGGCCCGAGATGCTTTCATTGTAATAAGTATGGACAACTCAGCAAGTATTGTAGAAATAAGAAGACAAGTAATGATAAAAAATCAGATAGTAATAACACTGGATATGTCGCAGCTTTTTCAGCATCCACAGCAAATGCTTCCAAATACTGGCATGTTGATTCAGGAGCATCCATGCATATGACCATGCACCGGGACTGGCTTACTGATATCACTTCTTCATCTGTACCGTTCATAACAATTGCCAACAACAAAGTGTTAAAGGTTGAATGTTGTGGTAATGTATATATCAATGTATATGCAAAAGATGGCAATACCAATTCAATACAGGTGAGGAATGTCTTATATGTACCAGAATTAAAAACAAATTTGCTGTCTGTTAGTAAAATAATTAAAGCTGGAAATAAAGTCACATTCAATGATTATGGATGTCAAATTTATAATTCAAGTAATAAGTTAGTTGCAAAAGCTAAATTGATTAATGAGACATATATGTTAAATACTAGTCAAAATGAAGAAATGCATGTCATGTTGACAACGGCTGATGATGATACTTATCTGTGGCATCAGAGGATGGGTCACTTAAATTTCTCCGCACTTAATAAATTACCTAACTGCACAGAAGGTGTAAAATTGTCATCCAGAGCAGGAAATTTAACTTGTGTGACCTGTCTTGAAGGAAAGCAGACAAGGAAACCGTTCCCCGCTGAAGGCTCCCGAGCAACCAGTTTGCTAGAGCTTATCCACAGTGATGTTTGTGGACCGATGAAGAATACTTCTTTAGGAGGAGCAAGGTATTTTGTTACCTTTATTGATGATTTTTCTCGTCGAGTACATGTATATTTTATTAAAAACAAGAGTGAAGTTTTTGAAAAATTTATTGAATTCAAGAATAGAGTAGAAAATGAGTTATGTAGAAAAATAAAAATGTTGAGAAGCGATAATGGAACCGAATACAAAAACAACAATTTTGAAAAGTTCTTAAAAAAACATGGAATTCTGCATCAAACATCCAATCCATACACCCCTGAGCAGAATGGTCTTAGTGAAAGAATGAACAGAACGTTAATAGAACGTGCTAAATGTATGATTTTAAATGCTCAATTACAGAACACGTTCTGGGCAGAAGCAGTTGCTACTGCTACATATATTATAAACCGATCTCCGACCTGCTCTTTATCTAATGTAACACCTCATGAGGTCTGGACTGGAAAGAAGCCGAATTTGAATCATATGAGAATATTTGGATGTTCGGCAATGGTGCTTATTCCTAAGGAAAATAGAACTAAGCTTGATGTAAAGTCACGCAAGCTAATATTTGTTGGTTATAGCGATAGCACAAAGGGCTACCGATTCATAGATCCTGAAAGAAAAAAAAGTGTAATAAGTAGAGATGTTGTATTTCTAGAAGCTTCAATTAAGAGAAATATAGTGGATAATGTACCTGAAACAGAAAAGGAAAAGATAAGTAATGTAATAGAGATTGAGGAAAATAAAAATGAAAATATAAAGGAAGATTATAATAAAAAGAATTATGTGATGAACCTGAAGTAATTGTTGAAAGAAACACTGATGACTCTGAAAGAGAAAGGCAGAATTTATCTCAAAGTACTGATTCGGATGATTCTGATCAGTTTGAAGATGTTAATGATGAGACATACATACCTGATACGACGTTAGATTCTCCACCAATGTCTAACATAACTTTGAGACCACGACAAAGGAGAAACCAAATTAATGATGTTCAAAGTCCTTCATCGCTATTATGTCAGAATGTTGAGTCAACAATTAATTTATTAAACAATGATCCACAAAGTCTTCAGCAGGCTCTCAGCAGTGAAAATGCTGATGAGTGGAAGAAAGCAATGAATGAAGAATATCAGTCATTGATAAAGAATAATACATGGACACTTGCTGATTTACCGGTAAGAAATTCAGTCATTCCTAGCAGATGGGTTTATAAAGTCAAGAGGGATGGCAATGGATCTGTTACACGCTATAAAGCTAGACTGGTGATCAAAGGCTATAAGCAAATCAAAGGTATAGACTATAATGAGGTATACGCTCCAGTGGTCCGTTATACATCCATACGATACCTGATTGGCCTTGCTGCCAAATATGGACTTAAAATACACCAAATGGATGCAGTTACAGCATTCTTACAAGGTGAAATTGAGGAAGAGATTTACATGTCCTTACCACCTGGCTATGAAGAGGAAAATAAAGTATGTAGATTAAACAAGTCAATATATGGACTCAAACAGGCCAGTAGGCAGTGGAATAAAAAATTAAATACTGCCCTGTTGGAGATTGGCATGATACGTTCAAATATTGATCCTTGTGTTTACTATCGTATTTTGAACGATAATGATATGCTTTTTATAGCAGTGTATGTGGATGACCTGCTCTGTTTTTTTAATTGTGAGGAAACTTCGCAAATGATAAAAGGAAAACTAAAAGAAAAATTCCATATGAAGGATTTAGGAACAGCTGAACATTGTATTGGTTTTAGAATTTCGCAACAGGAAGATGCAATTTCTATTGATCAGTCTATATACATAAAAATGATACTTACACGGTTTGGAATGATCGACTGTAAACCAATATGGACGCCTGCTGATGCTAATATTAAATTTAAGAAGGCTGAAAGTCAAGAAGAAATCTTAAAGAACATTCCATATCAGGAGATAGTTGGCTGTCTATTATACTTATCACAGGGTAGTCGGCCAGACATTACTTTTATCATAAATTCATTGAGCAGATTTAATAGTCAGCCTACTAATGAACATTGGGCAGCTCTGAAACGAGTCATGAGGTATCTGAAAGCTACAATGTATATGAAACTGTTTTATAAAAGATGTGTTGATAAAAGAATTTCAGGCTATTGTGATTCAGATTGGGCCAATGATTCTGAAGACAGAAGATCTTGCACAGGCTACATATTTTTATTTCAGGGCGCTGCAATAAGCTGGAATTCTAAAAAACAGCAGACTATAGCTCTCTCTACAAGTGAGGCTGAATACATGGCTCTAGCGTCAGCCATTCAGGAAGCTCTCTGGCTGAAACAGCTGGCAGATGAATTTCAACCTGAGTTTAAAGGTAAACCTATCACTCTTTACTGCGATAATCAGAGTGCGATTAGTCTTGCAGGTAATGCTGTGTACCATGCGCGCAGTAAACACATTGACGTCCGCTACCACTTCATACGAGAGGTAGCCTGTGTTCATCACGCGGGTGAAGCCGCTGGCAAAACTTAGTTAAAAATCAATTGCTACGGACTTTCTTTAGATACAAATCTATCGCTTTTCCCTGAATGTCTCAAAACTTCCAATATTCATCTCCCTCACGCTTCAATTTGGACGTTTTTCGGGGAAACCTATACAATACTGAGCGGGTTTTGTAATTACTTTACAGAAATAAATATCGCATTTCAAATTAATTTCGATTCTAGGAATCATGGAGGTTACCTAAAATTATAATATTTCGATACCCAGAAGGTAGAGAAATAAAAACGATGGTTGGGAAAGTTCGATGTTAATTGAATATGACATCATCATTTCAGTCGAAAGACGTCCATTGCTGGACATAGGTCTCCCTCAGGCTCCACGACTTCGATTATTTATAAAATAAATAAGTTAATGTAGATATATTTCCAAAAATAGAATTTAATTATTACTTTAATTTAGATAATATTTTGCCATTCGATATGGCAATGCGGCCAGTCTTCTGGGCACGTTTCCGGATGACAACGCAGCAGACAGGTACTTCGACGCCTGAGTATGCTTTTGTTTTTATTTGTATAGTGAGTTAGTCATTTAATTTAGTACCTAATGTATTTTTTTATTTATTTATGTATTTGTAAGAATGTAGTTTTACATAGTATGGTGTTAATATGTGTATGTAAACAGTTAGTTGTGTTAAGTTCTGTGTGTATTGTTAGGCACACTATTAAACAATATAATATTATGTAAAGTAATTAATTATCAATGCAAAACAATTACTCGTAAACAAAAGATGAAATTATTTTTTCCATAACTTAGCATACGCCAATGTGCTAATTAAAACATTTAAAATTGTACTCGATCCAAAGGTTTCAAGTAATCGAGTCCAATTCAATTTTCGTTAAAAATTAAAATAATAACATAACACTACGCCTGTCCCCTAAGGGCTAGGCGGAACTGCACCTACAGTACACCCAAATTTCGGCAGTTATGTTTAAGTCACATGTAATTGGGATCAAGTCTATTGCCATCAACCGGGCACAAATCCAGATTCCAGGCTCCTAATAGTCGCAATCGATCGGGGATCGATTGCGACTATTAGGCCAATGAATAATAAACCTGCTATATTCCATTAGAAGCTAATAATATATTTTCAAACCCATAAAATTCAATCCACAATCCTCATAACGTTCACCTGCAGATCTAATAAACGCCAAACCGTGAAAATAAGTTACAGTATCAAAAGAAACAATCGTACGGCTTAGATGAAAAAACCCATAATCACACGCATACACCCATACTCTCACTCACACAGATACACACACCTCACATTGTGTGCATACGCGACAATAGGTGTCCCACACACGGAAATTCTTACAATTTCGATTCAATTTAGATTTCTTGCCGGCGCCTTTACAGGGTGTCCCTGTTTAGAAATCGAATTTCATTTTCGTGTGAAGTTAGTGGAGTTCTTGGATTTTATTTTTGTTTGTATGTTTTCTGTAGGTGCTGTGTAGCGTAAGGTTTTTCGATGATTAGGTTTATAGACATGACTAGGTTGTGCTCGCGGCTTCGCCCGCGTGGAGGTCAGAAGATATCCCACGGGACTGTACGAGAGAGACATTCTATATGCCAATTAAGGTTACTAACTATCTATGTGTCAAATTTCATCCAAATCCATTCAGCTATTTTTGTGTGACAAACATTCAAACATCTAAACATCCGAACATAAAAACTGTCAGTACCTTTTAGTAGGATTATAACATAAGTAAAAAGTATGATAGTAGGACTTAAAATAGTGACAATATTTTGAATCGTTTCTACCAAACTGTTTGTTTAACTTAAACAGCTTGCGTTTTTATTTTAATGAATAAAAACTATTGCTTTAGCTTCATGATCACAAGCTCGTCAATCTAACGCATTCAAAGAGAATTATATTTGCTAGCTGCTGCCAGCGACTTTGTCCGCCATCCAAGACGAAAAGAAGCCTATAACCTTCTCCAGGTTATTGGCTACCCATGTTCCTAATTTCGTTCAAATCCGTTCAGTAACTATGTATGAAAGCGTAACAACTAAACGATCAAACTCACTTTCACATTTATAATATAAAATTAGCTTTTGCCAGCAGCTTTGCCCGCATTAGCCAATTTACACGACACCTCCCGGCTAAACAACCCGGTGGGTTGTTTAGCTTTGGTTTCCTCAGAAAGTGGTGAACGGTCATATAGTAACGGCTGTCTAAATTAATAGCGCTTTTTGAGACCTTAATGTCAAATGCAGGAGAAAATTTCAGTTTTCAGTTTTATAATATGACTTAACTACTCTACTAGGAAACCACAGCTTTACTGCTACCCAACCTAACAAAATCATAATTTTATTTGTAAAATAAATTATCACAAACAACAGTATCTTTTAATTTACTACTTATTTTCACCGGACACGCATTTACAAAGCACGATTGCTAACAAATCTGTTCTTAACATTAATTTACATCCCCACTGAAAACAAAACGCCTAATTTAATGTTCTTAAACACGCAATACGATGTTTAAATGTTAATTAAATGAATATTTTTCACACTTACAATCTTTATCGTGTTATTTATATTGACAAAAACAGTTGTCATCGTGATATAAATAATTAATAATAATTGTACTTCTTTGATACAAGTGCTAAGAAAAGGACTGATGACCGAATCAGTGATTATGAAATACTTAACGTAACAGTGACTTATTACGTGTGGTTATAATAACTTTCGAGCACTAAACCTCGAAGTTTCCTACTGTAGTAGTAACTACCATTTGTCTAATGTCAGAAAAATATTGAAGTGAGTATTTAAACAAACACATGAAAACGCATTATCAATTTTGTGTACTCCGAATGTTTTAATTATTTCAAATATTACTGATTAAAAAAAAATAGTATATAAAACTAAAAAACACGCTTTAAAAACCAAACTAAAAAGGAGAAAATAATTTAATTCAATTAAAAAGCATGGGGTGCTTTTTCAGGTATTTTTATAATCAATTAGATAATGTCAAGCACCCCACGCTTTTTAATTGAATTAAATTATTTTCTCCTTTTTTAGTTTGGTTTATAAAGCGTGATATTAAGTTTTTAAACTATTATTTATTTTCTATTTTTTAGTTCTGCTAACTACAAAAACTGATCTGACCGTTTAAAGTGGGTCATAATCGCGCTCAAGGAGTCGGTTACATACAAACAAACAAACATACAAGTGAAGCTAATATAAAGCGTGTAAAAAGACCTATCTTAATATTTTGTTGCTAATTCGCACTAGGTGTATGTTTTGTTTTAATTCATTAATTAAATAACATATTACAGAGCACCCTATACGTCACCTGTCCCCAGAGATAAAGTTGAGTGTTTCCTACATCGAAGGTGTCGAATACTCAACTGAACGAATGAAATGATCTAAAGACGGTATTCATCAACCTTTTGTAACTTTAACAAAAGATTTCGAACCGTATAGTGTTGAAGATAAAGTTTAATTTTACACGTAAATTTTGTGAACAATTTTCAAGTTTGATTTACGAACGAAGTGTTAATTTTGAGAGCTTTAAACTGAAGCCGGTTTGAAAATTTTCTACTTACGGAAAGTTTTGTTTTCAAGTCAAAATTTACGATATTAAATTATGTATCTAATGATACATACGTGCGATTTCAACCCACGGAAATTCGTAACAGGCGAATAAGGTATTATTATGTCGATTGATAGCAGTATCCTTTTGCACTTGCAGATTAGTGTAGTAATTTTAGTTACATTTTAATATTTAAAAAATATTGATATAAAGAAAGTGTTACATTTTCCATTGAAGCCCTGACTTCTGAGCTACAGAAGTGTCCTACCCATTTGTGTAACATTAAATATTTTTGCAATAAAATTAGAACGAAGTAAAATCAGTCCGATTCAGTTTGTCCCTTGCTGCCCTCTACCACCGATACCCTAAGCTGAAGTCCGTACCCCGCAAGGGGTGCCCCAATCTGAGCTTCGTACCCTACAGGGGGTGCCCCAAGCTGAGGTACGTACCCTACAGGAGGTGCCCCAAGCTGAGGTACGTACCCTACAGGGGGTGCCCCAAGCTGAGGTACGTACCCTACAGGGGGTGCCCCAAGCTGAGGTACGTACCCTACAGGGGGTGCCCTTAGCGAGCAGGTCCGGTTAAGCAGACGACAACCTCATAGGTTGAATTGCGAGATGTCATTCACAAAAAAAAAACGTAAAATGAAGATAATTATTTTTGTACCTGAATTCTTTTATGTTGAGTGTGTGTGTATTTTGTGTATATGGCGTGTATGAGTGAGTGTGTTGTATTTACGTAAAAATTAAAAGAATGGCAATACATTCACTGATGTGATTTTGTTTGATGGTTGGACCTTGCGTTATGTCGGAAAGTTTGTTTGCCTACTGCCTATTGGTAGAGGGTTTTTGATCAAGCATATGCAGGGCGAATAGTAGATAGCTGATAAAAAAATTATAAAAAGTTATAAAGTTAAATTTTTAAAGTTTCACATAGAAGCCCCGCGGTTAGGTGTGCAAATTCAGATTTTGAAAATGGACATGTCAAATTTCATGTTGGCACATCAGTCATCATATTTAGGTTACTTTGTCAACAGATTTGCCTATTTAAGTTGTTATGGGTTAGGTCGCACACGATCATACCAAAATAAACAGTTTTGAAGATCACTTTATTTTTTGTTTATAATCGAAATCTGTAAGTGTACTCCTGACAACGGGGCTTCTATCTGAAACTTTAAAATATATTCGAGGTGTTCTCTCATCATTCTGCGTCAACTTGCAATGACATGTTTGTATTGTAAACATGCGCTAGCAATGCTACCATCGAGTAACTCGGCTTGTTGCAACTGAAACGAGTAAAAAAAACTCGATATATTACAAACAAATGTTGCAAGTCAGTTTACGCCTTTACGATTCATCTTCTAACTTGTAAACAAAATTTCTTACATGTAAATTAGCCGAGTGGTCAAGGTATTGGGGACAGTTACATCCCCTGTCATGTGGAGATTACCTTGCTTGTGATGTGGATGCGAGGTGGGCAGGTGGATTACCATTGGTTGGCGATTACCGCTGTGATTGGCAGGTACATGTGTTGGTGTATTTTGTACCTAGCTGTATATTATTATGAGTTATGACTCTGTTAAGTAGTGCTATTTGAATAAGGGGGTGGGTACTAATAACCATACCTTTTGAATAATCGGACCTTTAAAAGACTGAGATTTAAAAAGACTTCTTCAGGGTTCCTTACCCAAAGGGCGCCAACGGGACGCTATTACTAAAGCTTCGACGTCCGTCCGTCAGTCACGGGACTATATCTGTTAAACCATAACATTATGTAGACAATTTTCACAGAGTTTAGATGACTACAAATGCTACTACAACAACAAAATAAAGTTAGAAATTAAAGGGCGTCGTGTTACAATATATAGTGTACTTCGTGTATGATTTGGCCGTTTTTCTTTAAAAGTAAACCTTGAATGAATGCTTTCAGGAAAAATATCACCAACTTATATGACCTGTAGGATTTCTGTGCTTCCATTTGGGGCTAGGTACATGTAAAAAAGCATGAGAAACAACCGCTTAGCCAGAAAAAACCGCATTTTACCAGGTGAGCAGTTACTTTTATTTGAGACATGCCCAATTATAGTGCTCAATTGATAACCCTATTCCTATCCCGTGGCAAACGTTTTGCCAATTGTATATGCGATGTGCACAGCGTACAAAGAAAGTTTTGTCTGTGCCGTGGCCTATTTTGTATACCCTAAAACAAAGTAAACAAAACACCTGTCCAGTGTAAGCTATACTATACAACCTATAAACCATATTATTTTTATCCGCGGAGGTCGGCATCTGGTCACGTCGTATCCGCCTTAGTATCCGCTTTAATTTCCGAACGGCATTTAACGTGATTTCGTGCTCTAACGACTGGTAGGGATGTGGTGCAATCGATTGTTTGATGACGATAAAATTTGTTTGGCTACACCATTACATGGTTGCGAGTAAGAGATATTGTTAGTATTAGTTTTCTAGTAATTTGAAAGAGTTTAGATAGGTTTATTATTAAGACTGGTTTTTCAGCAAGCTCTGTATTGATCATGCTAGAAAAAAGTTGAATATATATGTATCAAATAACATTAATTCCAAATACAACAACTAAGTATTTGAGGCTCAATCTTCTTTCAAGAATTTGGATAATTGTATAATACCGAACTGACACAGTTGTGGCGATAACGGCCGTGACTTACGAGTTGTAGGTCGTTGGTTGAAACCCAGACTGGCGCTTTACTTACTGTGTAAACTATTATTTCATCAAAATCACTACTGCTCCGTGCTCCAAAACCGTGAAGGAAAATGTTCCTCACGTACCATGTCCTCGAATCAAAACTGAGCCAGCGTGGTGGACACAGCCTGTCGACAAGAGGAGGCCTGTGTACCAGCAGTGGGAACAGTATAGGCTGATTATGATGATGATCATAAAACTGAGACAGGATCCCTAAATTAATAACAACATATTCAGGGGCACATATATCGCAAAATGTTATTCCCAGATGAATCGACATCGTTATTTCCATAACTAGGGGCCTAAAACATTACCTACATTTGATTCTCAATTAAAAAAGAATAATCAGAAACGACATCGATAAGAAATTCTCACATCTCTACCGTCCAAAGGAACAAAATGAGACTAACGAAAAAGTTACAGAACAGAAGCGTATTATAATTTAATTGCCTTCTTTAATTACGTATCGACGTAAATCTCTTTTAATTCTAACTTAATTAGCAAACGAAGTGGAACTTTTTTATGGAAAGAGACGTCGTATAAAGTATACTTAATTGAACATTAAAACTTTTGAAGGATGACTTTTGAGACGGAAACTCAAGGGAAAAGATTTCAGGTTGGTATGTTCTGTAATGCTTTAATACATTCAGGGAAATGAATTAAGCATTTTGACTACTACTTAAATGGTCCGCATTTTCTATTCTTTGACAGTTGTATGAAATAGATATATAACGACAAATAGACATAGGGTGTCAAGTTATTAACAATTCAGATCCTGGATTACATATATCTAGATATTGCTGCAAATGCCACGAAAGGCATTGATGATCAAAATATCAATAGACAATCAATAATAGCAATAGACAAACAAGACAGCCAGCACCCTAATTGCGTAACACGCGATTAATCGTAATCAGTTTATTTTGACAGTTCAACAATATTCATTGCGTTATTTACGTTGTTGAGCAGACACATTTTTCGAACATATGAAGCAATGCTTTAGCCATCTGTTTCAAAACGAAACAGATTATGATTAATTGTGAGCTACGCAATTAGGGTGCTGGACAGAGCATAGTAATAGACTGGCAAGAGTTTTCGGCAGATATGGACCAAACAAATGACTAATCAATGGACTAAAAGATTGGATAAGAACGTAAAATAACCTCCTCATTTCAAGAGACGAGGAGGTTATTTTACCTTCTTATGGGAACTGGAAGTTATATTTAGTGATTGTTAGTGGACAGAAGCGTATTTCAGAAACGCTTAGTTGAAAATCAGCCTCAGGCACTAGATGTCTGGAATTTTGCTGATTGGGCAATTTTATTTGACGCAGCAGTGAAGAACACACTATTTTAGAAACTTTTATTTAACTTGCAATGTATGTGTGTAACTATGTTTGTTTGGGTGGAATCTTACAACTCAATTTTGAAGCAGATAGATATCCTAAACCGATTGAGCTGAAATTTTGTATACACGTCTAGTTTGGATTACCATGCAAGGTTAGCTCTGTGATGTCATTATAAATCCAACATGGCGGAACACCCAAGATAGCAGACTATTATTTTTTAATGCATACCTACAATATGGGTCTCAAATGAAAGAGCAAAAAAACGCCGCCACCGTTGTTTTTTCGGGTAAGTTGGTTGCGTTTGTTTGTGATGCTGGAGCTGGAAGGTGGCCATAGGAACTCCGCAATAAACCGCCAGAACCACATCGAATTTGGGCTCGTTTGATTTGTATTGACGAGTACTTTGATCTTGTATGGTAACCAGGGTCTGGTGCTGGAGCTGGAAGGTGGCCATAGATACATAACACTTTAAATGCTCAGAACAACACATATGTGTGGGTTCTACGAATGATTACGAGCTACATAACGGAAAAACGCTTCTACAAACTACGCCAAGTAGTAAACCCCACATCTTAAATACTAAAAAGTTAATAATAAAATTAAAAGAATAAAAAAACTTGTTTTTAAATAAGCTTTTACTATTATTTGTTGTTTGTTCTTTCTTTCTTTAAAAAATAAATTTTTTCTTTTAATTTTTTTATTACATTTATGTTGGTTCTTTTTTTATATATTATAGGTCGTTTTGTGAAATGTACCAAATAAACAAACATATTCTTTTTTATTGCTCTGATGGTCTGGAAGGAAAATTAATGCAGGTTTTTTGCTGCTCATGGTTTGCGTGGGCCATTTTCAATCACGCTAAATAATTATTTACTAATAATGTTATGTATCAGAGAACTCAATCTAGTAGGCATTCAACATTTTAACGTGCTTGTAACAAACAGTCAAAACAAAAAGAGTGTCAAGTAATTACTTTTTACAACAAAAATTTAATGCAGATCTATCCCATAAATCAATTTCGGTACTTTCTCTGTAATTATGGTTTAAGTAGCGTAGTGGAAACGTTTTCGTGAGGTAAGGTATTTCGTAAAATTTTAGTCTGCTTCCAACATCGGACAGTTTACAGTTTAAATGCTATTGTATATATCAATAATCTACATGGAGTTATTATTTTGACCTATACAACCGATGGAAAATCGAAAACGTTGTTAAACTTTCAACTTCCTGTAATTGTTTATTAAACCTGTGATTAAAATAAGAAGCTCTTAGGTTAAACAACCGTCCACTCCCCTAAAAACGGCTCGTTTACCAGGCAATGAAAATACAACATAAATCAAAAAGTAACATACGAAAAAATGCAGATACGATAAGTATATGATTCGTGAACAGGCTCGCGGAATTATGATGAATGTTATAGTTGCGTGCGTTGTACTTTGAAGGGGTGTAGGGCTGAGTGTAGGCCGAATTTAGGCCGATGTTCCTTAAAAAATTGGGATTTATTTTGTTTATTAATATTTAAAGTTGATTCATCGAAGTGCATTTGCAACTGCCGAGCATACGGTAACATGGGTCCTAATAAGATGAAGAAAGAATTTGAGAATTATTTTGTATCGTCGATTTCAAATAGGTACCTTATTAACATCAATCACAATTGGTGAGTAGGATTTCGATTCATACTTATAATATTATAAATTTGAAAGTTTGGATATTTAGATGTTTGGAACTCAATCACGCAAAGTTTTTATCCCTGTAGTACTTTCCAGTGAGATCATTTCCGACTTCCATGCGGGCAAAGCCACGGCCAAAAGTTTATAGAGGTATGAGGAACAGGGTGTAAAGTTCGCTCATACTCTGTGGAAAAGGGAGGATCCTCCGACCAGACGGGTGTTGTGTCTGGCTGTGGGTTTTCCGTAGTGCCGCTACAAGCTAGTTTGAAATAAACAGTGTTCAGACCAAAAATATTGTGTCTATTTAGAACAAAAACAGTTAGAATCAAAATCATTATTTCAAACAATCTACTGGAAACCGTGAATCCCTCTGCTTGGCATGTTTTTTTTTTCTTTTAAGAATTCCGTAATTGCAAAACAATTTGCTGCAATGCTGGTAAATACGCAGCTATGACAATCGAGAATCATTCTATCTCTAATTAAGTTTAAGAACTTCTTTTTAAATGAAACCGCATCAAAATATAAATCTTTATACTATCCTCAAAAAATCGTTCAAGGAAAGTACTAGGCTTGGTTTTTTTAAGAAATCTTGTCTTAACTTAGTCTGACTATTAATAACTTCCTAAAAAGAAAACTGCTAGCTAGGTAATTAATTTTAATTTAATCTGGCCTATATCCGCTTTCAGGTAAACTTTCAGGGTTAGCACTTAGACTTATCTTAAACTTACTTTTTCATAATTTAAAGATATTGAATTATAGTTTGTGTATCTTGGCTCTGGCTTGCAATAACCAAGATTGTACTTGTTGGTTTTTAAAACCGTATAACGAGCTGTATAAAACTTGGTAGTTAAAATGTGTCTCTGGCCTCAGTATAACTTTTATAAAGCTTTTTTTTTTGAATTCTTATAATAACCACGTTCGTGTATAATTACGCTAAAACATAAACTTCACTCATATTCCAAGAAACAAATCTGCTAGTCCAAATTCCAACACAACTCTCACCGGAATTAACAGATTGACAGCACATATTAAATTTAATACAACGCAATTTACGACCAACCCTACGCGGCGGGGCTCAAAAGAAAATATATTATTTGTAACATAATATTAATTATACTAGCAACTGTTTCTACCTGAAGTTATTACAGGCTAAGTAGAAAATTAATTATTGTAATATCAGAGGCCGCGTTGTAATGCAGATTTTGACAGGTAGGGTTGGATACACACGCGATCGCTTCGGTGTTAGGCGGGTCATAAACGATCAATTATATTGCACAATATCGCATATTTCGCAATGTTTTTGACCGTATAGGGATAGGGGGCCGTAGGGGTATTGATGATTACGCCATGATTAAACAAAAAATTGAGCGAGTTTAGCCCTTCAGGAATAACAGGGGTGATGTTATTTTAATTGCACTATGTAAATAAATAAATAATAATCTTTATGTAGGATAAGTTTTGTAACTCCCGCAAAAACATTGAAGCTTAGGGCCGTCAATGTTATTACGTTAAGTAATGGATCGATTGAGTGCAAGCATTGATTGAATTATATTTCAAAATATAAACATTGCCCAAACTTATTGTAAGTGTAGGGGCCGCCTAAGAACAATTTGTCGGAATTTTGTGTTCAAGTGGTTACTTGTATGGGTATGTTGTTAGTCTATTATGGTAATGAGTTCAAAGTACCAGGTAATATTTTGTATGTAACAAGTTGTTCGCTTAACTGGTTCAGTTAATGTCTGTGGTTAATGATTCACTGCATTGCCGCAGCGGCTGTAATCTTCGGATTAAGAAAAAAAATCTAAACGGGTTATCGGTTACTCCTAAGTTATTTTTAATGCGCCTGCTTGTGCGCTCAAGATTTTAATGTATTTCAGTTACGCTTAATCTTTTTGTTTATTTTTCTCCTTTCAGTTTAGGTAGCTACTTGTGCTGTATCTATATTTTTATGTCTACCTATCTGTGTCCGTGGATGTGGGAAATGATCCCACGGGCACTTGCTACTGTGGGGCAAAAAGTAGCCTATGTGTACTCCGTTTTCTTACATCGGCTATTTTGTCATAAAGTCCCGTCAAAATCAGTCCAGCAGTATCGAAGACTAGGCGGAACACACATATAGACTACCACTTAAAAAAAAAATTAAGTACCGTTCATAAGCATTTAGTAAAAAGCTGTTATTTTTATAAACAGACGCTTCAATTTTATTGTAAAGAAGATAATATAATTTTTATTTCACAAAGTACGTGAAAGAATTGTATTACAAAGTGAAAAGTTCTTTGCAACATATTATTAATTTATAAACATAATTTAATGCTTAACAAAATTCCAGACTAGATTACTTTTTGTTAAAACATAAAAACGTGGCGTGTGTAGCCAACTTTAGTCTTTATAATATTCTCAAAATGCACGCGCGGTCGTGCATACCTTCGCGTGGACAATTAAGGGTTAAATTAATTTAAACTGTAGCATTAACCAAACCGCTTAAGTCATTTATTATAATCATTTTTGACAGCCATTTAAAAAATAATATTATCCAAAGTTAAAGGGAAAGTTGAGAGAATACGAATCTGATTGATAAAATCACGCTTATTTAGACCTAAAAAAAAAGGACCTATGTACCCCTCGTACATAGGTCCTTTTTTTTTTTTGTAGGGCATCTCGCAGTTGGCCTTGAGAGGCCGTGACTGCTCAACCGGTCATTCCTGGGGCTGCCATTAAGAAGTTAATCTTAACGCCTCCAGCCAGGGCTTACAAACTAAATTTATAAACTAAGCGACTGCACGCTGAGGGCACCCCCTGTGGGGTACGGACCTCGGCTCAGGGCGTCACTGATAGGGGGACAGCTATCTCTATTGGGGACAGGCTGGATCGAAAAATTGGCATCATTATTATTAGACGGGGAATTTAAAGCTACTGGCTCAGCTGCGGCGCGGGCTGGCGCTTCAACGAGCAAGGGTCGGTCGGGGGCGTACATAGGTCCACTCACATTGCGCCAGTTATGTTTCACAATCATAATCAGCCTATAATGATCCCACTGCTGGGTGGACTTCGGACGACCCGTAACGACTGTCAAAGATCCACAAATGTGTGATACTTTATTACATCAATTTTTACACAGTCCTGCTACTGTCAATATTCTAATCGAAAAACCCCAAAACTTTGACTAACTCGAACATAATACCCAGGACCACACCCTCGGCAGTAAACGACAGCTTCTGAACGATATACCAACGAAACAGCCAAATTGATACTTATTAATTTAGCCCTCGTAAATTCAAAACCGAAACACCCAGCAATCACTGTATGTATGTCCAAAATTAATATTGAATCAGTTTTATTAATTAATCACCTCTCCGCACTGCAGCATAACTTGCAAAGTGGATTCATTTTGTTCATAATTATTATAAACGGGTGGTTTGGAAAACATCTTTAAATATGTAGCACGTATCATACGGTGTAATTTTGGGTGGTTAAGTGATAGGTTTTTTATGTGTTTTATTGCTGAATGGAATTTACTCTTGACCTTGATTACCTACGCCTGATGGAAAGCGATGGATGAGATCTATGATTGGATGAGCGTACCTAGAAGATACTTGTTCACTCTTGCTTTGAAGGCAGACGGGATAAATGTGGTAGGGAACACAGGTATGCTTGTTTGTGAATCATCATCATTATTATTATTGGCAGCCTTGTTCCACCCATTGCAACCGTTCTGCCATGCATCCCTGGTCTGTGCGAGTGACATGCAGGTCTATCCTTTCTTCATCTTCTTCTTATTTTTTAATCAACTCAGCCTCCCGCATCCAGTCTGTTCCAGCCACCTTTTTGTGGTTGTCGGTCCATCTAGCTGGGTGCATCCCACACCATGCTTGCCGGTACGCAGTCTCCACTCCAGGAATCGTCTGCTCTGCTGGCCATCGGTCTTTTGACAAACATGGTAAACTATGTTGGCAACTCAAGTTCTTTTCCGTTCTTCATTTCTGATTTTATCCTTCAAAGAAACTCCGAGCATCGCTCGCTCCATAAGCTGGTGAGCGATCTTACATTTGTGGACCAGCCAAGAGTCAGTGTCCATGTTTCGGTGCTGTATGTTATAACGCGCAGGACGCACTGGTTGAAGACCTTAATAGTCTTCAAACATAGCGGGATAGCTACGAAGACTCGATTAAGTTTTCTAAACGCTGCCCAACCCAACTATATCCTCCTGTCGGCTTGAATATTGAGTATGATTATTTTTACATATTCATTGTGATTTCTGTTTTCCAGCATTCTTTATTACTAACTTGAAGACTATTGACTTTGTTGTTTCTGCGTACCTCCATTGGGGAAAGAGTTTTATCCTGTACAACACCATCACGACATGCTTACCTAATACTAAATGTTTTACATACTTGTACACATAAAACTCCACATAAAAAGCTTTGTATTGTATCATACCTACCTACCCAATCTGTGCTGAAATCCAAAGAAATCCCGCCCCCCAAACTCGCGCTTTTAACAGTAAAGTGACATCTTAAAGTATGTTTATAGCCCGTTTCGAAGCTTCTAAAGATGGCGTAAAAGCAGTATTAGATACACTGTAAATAAATTCACTCTCACGGTAATAAAATGTTCGCCTCGCACCGGATAAGTGTTGTTCCTATGTCGAGAATAGAACCAGGTTCAGTCCTGGGACGTAACATTTTGAATGAGATTTTTATTGAGCAGACAATAGTGTAGCCATGTATGGCAATGGTATACGATTTTAAAAGTCTTTTGATTCGATTCGTTTAGTTATAATTTTTTGGGGTTTTGGTAATATAATATCAACTCAATCAGATTATATCTAAACTAAATATAATATTCACATGCGAAAGTAAGTTTGTTACGCTTCCACGCAAAAACGGCTGAAAGGATTTGGTTGAAATTTGGTAAACAGATAGACCATAGCCTAGGTAAGAACAAAAGCTACTCTTGATTGCAGACGAAATCGCGGGCAACAGTTCGTGATAAATATTTCTAATAGGAATGACAAAGCAAAATAATACCATTAATTGATCGAATAAAAAATATATTCAAGGTTGCACGTTCCAAAGTACAGGCAGAAGCCAAACGATTTGTTTTGTACATTCTTTTCGTTTAACGCACGTTAAATACGTTTGGCGCAGTGGTTAAGCGATTGACTGCTGCGCTGCGTGTCGCGGGTTCGATTCCCGCACGGAACAAATATTTGTATGACCTACAAGCACTTGCTCCGGGTCTGGCTGTTTGTGTATGTGATTTTAAATGTTTGTAAACACACCCACAATATAGGAGAAATTCCTAGTGTGGGGCAACGTTTTTTTAAAACAAAAAAAAAAAATGTTCGTCAGTTTTCAAATATTTCATCAATCAAGTCAGGACACAAAAAAATAAATAAAATAATATTTTTTTTTTTATTTAAGTGCCAGAGTATGTACCTATGTATTCATCGATCAGGTTAATCTACGCTTTTCGCGGTTGGTCTGTAGATGTGTAATCATCTATAAATACCAAGACCCCTCCGTGCCTTGGAAAGCAAATTAAGCCTTGGTTCCGGCGCCATGGGATCTGGAGGCAAAGGTCCTCGCGCATGTCTGGGAGTGGCGCGAGGAGGCCAAACGCCGGGGCGTTACTCCGCTGCCGCGAGAAATCGAGGTGCAGCGGACGGGGCTCCGGCGGGATCTCATGGCGACATGGAGAGCGCGATTGTCGCAACCCAGTGCTGGGCACGCCACGATAGCGGCGGTAAGTCCCCTCTTTGAGGAGTGGCTTGAGAGACGGCATGGCGTCCTCACCTTCCGCCTGACGCAGGTCCTCACCGGACACGGTTGTTTCGGGAGGTTCCTGTTTCGTATAAGGCGGGAGGAAACGCCCGGGTGCTTCCATTGCGAAGATCGCCCTGAGGACACGGTGGAGCATACGGTGGCGGTCTGCCCGGCTTGGGCGGAGCACCGCCGTGTCCTCGTGGAGGCGATCGGCGGCGGCGATCTCTCGCGTCCGGCCCTGGTGCAGGCCATGGTACGGAGCGAGAGTGAATGGTTAGCCGTCACCTCCTTCTGCGAAGCAGTAATGCTCGCAAAGAGGGAGGCGGCGCACGTGAGGGAGAGGCAGTATATGCGCCCTCACGGCCGTAGTCGCCGCGGGAGAAGCCCTGGGCGTCGGGAATCCCAGGCTGATTCCCGGCCACCGTAGGCGCGGGCTTGCGGACGGCGAGTAATGGGTAGCTCGCTGTCCGGTAAGGACCAAGCCCGGGTCGACGGCGCGTTGTGTTCCACGCGCGCCTCAAAGAGATGTCAGCACCAATAGGTGGGGTTCGCAAGGACCGATGCCTGCCAGGGGTGCGGGTTGTTCGAAAGAGATACCGCGGCCCCTGGCACACAGGCAACTGAGGGAACACGGGTGGGTTTTAGTCAGTAAAAGTCTGACACGCCCTCCCGCTCCACCCAGAGCGGGAGAAGTTATTTGATGATTTCCCACCCAAAAAAAAAAAAAAGCCTTGGTTCCGGCTGTTATTCATGTATCTTTGACATTGGTAACGTTTTGTTGAAACCCGAAAGTCTAACAACCAATCTTACCAAGGAGTATCGTATTAACCAGTAATTAGGTTGCGGAAGCTATATAGGCGGTCGCTGCATATGTATACAAAAACTGATATCCAGCTGCATCCTCTTAGACTGGAAGCCGACCTGAACTTAGTTGGGAAAAGGCCAGGTAGGTGATGAGTATATAACGAGATGACTGAATGGGAGGTGACCAACACACTTGAAATGTGACTTTACATTAATAAGTGGAGAGGATCTCCCATCTAACGGTCTTATTCATAAGAAGATAACGAATATCTAAAACCTTGCTTAAGTCTGGTTGTCAAAAATTGTTATTCATAAATGCATTTTAGCATGTTCTATAATCCTACTATAAAGTTATCGATGCCAGAACCCTACTTTAACTGTGTTTACACGCTTTATATTAGCTTCACTTGTATGTCAGTATGTCAGTATGTAACTCTCCGTGGGTAATTTGCACGCCTGCGGCCTTCCTTGGTTCTGGTAGCCGTTTCTCAGGCTCCCTCTCCGAAATCGAACTCTGATTCCCCGTATTTATAATATTTATAAATAATTATTTTATTCTCACTAATAAATAATTTACACGCTTTATATTAGCTCGGGTTGTATGTATGTATGTAACGGAATCTTTGAGCGCGATGACCCACTTTAAACGGTCAGATTTCATTGAAACTTTGTAAACTTGTCGAGGACCGATGACAATTTACTAATTTAAAAAAAAAAATGGGAAAGAAAAACACGTTTTGTAGTTAGCAGAACTAAAAAATAGAAAATAAATAATAGTTTAAAAAACTAAAAAACACGCTTTAAAAACCAAACTAAAAAGGAAAAAATAATTTAATTCAATTAAAAAGCGTGGGGTGCTTGACATTAATTGATTATAAAAATACCTCAAAAAGCACCCCACGCTTTTTAATTGAATTAAATTATTTTCTCCTTTTTAATTTGGTTTTTAAAGCGTGTTTTTTAGTTTTTTATGGTAAACTCTCTTGATTACAAAGATAATGACATTTGACCATTTGACGTACAAATATTGTGTGTCGCCAAATCTCAATTTTCAAGCAATCAGTTGACAGTTACAATTTCAAATTATTTGTCAAAGTTAAATAACAATGACGTCACCGCGTCATAACTGTCAAAACTGTAGACAGTTAAATAGTTGCCAGTACGTAATAACGTCTATCGGTGTGTAGGCAGCCATTCTCGTTTGACGATTCGATCTGTTGGTCATTTTGTTGGATGACTTCATTAAAATGGCAACAATATGATTTATAAACGACATATTAGTTATAGGACGTTTATGAAATGTTTATGAATAAAACATTTTATAAAAGGTTTTATAAGCTTATCGAGCAGTTTAACTAATTAATGTCTTAAACCTTCGATAAGCTATTTTTAAGAATAAGACCGTAAGTGTTTATCTCTGATATTATCAATATAATTACCTAGATTTTCCTGATGGTGGAACCGTCTATATGTGTTTATACATTTCAAGTATCCTCTGACGTGTAGTGTCCTACATCGCTTAACCCTCTCACGTACTCTATGAAGCGGAGTGGCCGCGGGCGCAAATATTGTGTGAAATAAGCTTTATATTCCTCTATCTTCATATGGAACGAGGATCTCTGTCTAGATTGTGACCTTGTTTTGATTTAACACGGCTAAAAGGATTTTAGAGTAGAATAATACGAAGAACTGCTGAGAAAGAGGTATAAAGTAAATTCAAAGATCTTAAAACTATAAAATACGACAAGTAATTTATAAAAAACTAACTAGTTTCACATGTTTTTTTTTTGATGGTGGGTAATCATCAAATAACTTCTCCCGCTCTGAGTGGAGCAGGAGGGCGTGTCAGACTTTTACTGACTAAAACCCACCCGTGTTCCCTCAGTTGCCTGTGTGCCAGGGGCGACGGTTCTCTTTTGAACAACCCGCACCCCTGGCAGGAATCGGCCCTTGCGGACCCCACCAGCTCGGCGCACCAGGACACATGGCACGCCGTGACCACCCCAGGAACCAAGTAACATAAGGGCCCCAGACGACCCCGTGTCTGGCACCCTTGGTCCACCTGCGACGGGTCAGCGCAGTGGCCCCGCCGCCTACCACTTTTCGGGCGCAGGGGATAGGGAGAGCGGCCAACGCTATACCGACACTCCTCTTCCCCTGCGGCCCCACCGCGTCCGCCATCAAACGGTGGCGGCCCCGTCCAGACCACGGAAGGGAAGAGCGCTACTCAGAAGTACTGGCACTCCTCCTCCGCCACAGCCTGTAACCCTCAGCCGCGATGCCTCCCATTCGACATCGCGGCCCTCCTCAGTTGCGGTGCACCTCACCGCAACCTACTTTTTGGCCGCTACGTCGTCGGCTTGGAGTCAAAAGCCCTGACGAGCGGCCCCACCTTGGGGTTCCTCTTCGCTTCACCGTGGGAGCGGACCACGGCTACTGAGCCCCCCCGCAACGACAATGCGGGAACCCACTGTGGGGGTAGTTTCACATGGTTAGATACACTAACGAACTTTTCAGAACAAATTCTCTAAATGTCTCCACAGGATACATACCGGGCTTAGCTCGCAATCTTTTCCTATCCTAAGGGGACATCTTCCTTACCATTACAACGCCTCGCGGTCTGCTCCTTGATTGATAAACAATGGTCTCTGTCGCACTATGAAACCTGAGGCTTCAACGGTTAGTGGAAATCTTAGGGTTCATTGGGTTAATCGATTCTCGTCAAACAACGCTGAGGTCTTTACATTTTATTAAATCATTCTTAAATTTTGGTAAAAACTACATCAAAATCAGTTGCGTAATTTAAAGTAAATACACGTTTACATCGACAGACTCGAAAAGCAGACACGAAAAACTATTTTAAAATATGTATAGAAATAGAGTAAACAAAATATTCACAGGAAGTTTTGGTACAATTTAAACATTAACCTCCATGTTAGTCCAGTGGACATTTACGCTCACATTACTCTTTGAAATGATATATACACAAGTGATATCTTTTTGATAACCGACGATTACAGATTATTTTTTGATAGCCGATGAAAAATTTCTCATGGTCCAGAATCATGTGTTGAATTCATGATTTCATTTTGCGCCGCTATGCCCCTGCCACCCTGTATACAGTCCAACTGACACACAAATGGCCATAACACACACACCCACATACATCTTTCACAAACCCTATTACATAACAAATAAACAAACTCATCAAATAAAAACTCGTATACGTGTGCTACGAAGCGCTACGATATCGTAGCCTCGTAGCAAACCTCGTAGACAATTTGTAGATGCTGCTACGAGCATTTACTTTAAAGCTCCACTGAATATAACAAAGGCTTACCCACAAAGAAATATAAACTGATATGATATAAGAGAATGCAGTCTTTACGACTGATGCTGAAGTTAAGTAGTAATATTTTCATTTAGTTTAACACCAGTTTGGACGTGACTTGTTGTTTTTAGTGTTGAAGCACGTTTTAAAACTGAAAATTATTTTTTTCTGTGCATAATTTTAACATACAGTGCAAATACGTTGCGCGAACAAAACAAATTATGAAAAAGGCAAAGAACTACTCTGATTGCAAAGCTGACGTCATAAAAAACTAATCGTGGATAACGTTGTGGTATGAATACATTCAAACAATAATCATAGCACAATACTGCATTTCCAACATTTCTGTGCGAGAAAAATCTGCCACTAAGATTTCCGGTGCTTACACAGAAAGCTTAGCGCAGCTACAGAAGGTATAATGTATAAACATATGACAGCTTGGCTACTCAAATATATGTCGCCTAGCACTAGTAAAAACCAACCAATAATGATGACTAGAATTAATAGTATGTACTTTGAATGAATGAATGAATGTCTTTATTTGCCAGAAACACGGTACATAAAGGATATTATTTAATACATATTTGGTTCAGCAAGTTTCGCCGACACAGCGGCATCCAAATACAATCTAGAATCAATAATATTAATCAATTCAAATAAAGAATGGACACAATGCAAATCATTATAAACATTAAATAACAATAAATCAGTGTCTAAACTTTTTTTTTTTTTTTTCAGGGTGGGTAATCATCAAATGACTTCTCCCGCTCTGGGTGGAGCAGGAGGGCGTTTCAGACTTTTACTGACTAAAACCCACCCGTGATCCCTCAGTTGCCTGTGTGCCAGGGGCGACGGTATCTCTTTCGAACAACCCGCACCCTTGGCAGGCATCGGCCCTTGCGGACCCCACCAGTCCGGCGCACCAGGACACATGGCACGCCGTGACCACCCCAGGAACCAAGTAGCACAAGGGCCCCAGACTACCCTGGCACCCTTGGCTCCCTTGGCTCCCTGCGACGGCTCAGCGCAGTGGCCCCGCCGCCTACCACTTCTCGGCCGCAGGGGATAGGGAGAGCGGCCAACGCTATACCGACACTCCTCTTCCCCTACGGCCCCACCGCGTCCGCCATCAAACGGTGGCGGCCCCGTCCAGGCCACGGAAGGGAAGAGCGCTACTCAAAAGTACCGGCACTCCTCCTCCGCCGCAGCCTGTAACCCTCAGCCGCGATGCCTCCCATTCGACATCGCGGCCCGCCTCAGTTGCGGTGCACCTCACCGCAACCTACTTTTTGGCCGCTACGTCGTTGGCTTGGAGACCAAAGCCCTGACGAGCGGCCCTACCTTTGGGTTCCTCTTCGCTTCACCGTGGGAGCGGACCACGGCTACTGAGCCCCCCCGCAACGACAATGCGGGAACCCACTGGGGGGGAGTCTCTACACTTTGATGCAAGGTCATAAGTATAAAATTTACAAGAATGTTTATGACAGAACTCATTAAGAGAATAATAATAATAATAATAAGCTGGCAACACTTTGTCAACAAAGACGTCTTGTTCTTCTCATTTTCGCTGTAAAATAATTCCGACGCAATATTACAACAATCTTTCAATATACACAAAACCTGAAACCAAAAAACTACTGGAAAATCAAAAAGGAGACGAATTATCACCATAATGAAATAAAATTTATTATAGAAGTGCCTAATCGGAGGTGACATGACAGATGTCACCTCCGATAAAACAACAATGAAAAAAGTTAAAACGGAAAACAGGAAAATGATGATGAGGACGATATGTTGACAAGATCAGCGGCACGTCAAGCACGCCCACCACCTCCGGACTCGTCGCTCAGCTCCGCCTCGCCGCCGCCGGTACCCAGCCCCACTGTGGGCGCTGTGACGACACCGGCCGCGGTAGTTGCGTCGAGCTCGAGCGACGAGTATTTCTCTCCGCCCACGACGCCACCACCTGCTCGCCGACGGGGAGGACGCCGGCCACCGACCTGTTTAGGACCTCGAGGCCCACCGGCCTCTGATAGGGTCCCAGCTCTCGGCGGAAGTGTGCAGCGCATGAGATGGACACGATCCATTAATGAGAATGTCATGCGCTCATACTATGGGGCTACAGAGGGAGGAAACAACCTGACCGCGTACCGTGTTCGGATGCTCTCTCTGTTTCAGGTGCTTGAGCCAACTATCAACGTTTCATCACAACGACTATCGGATCAGGTGCGGGTCATCCAGCGTAACCATATGTTGGATGACACAGTACTTGATCGCCTACGCAATGAAATGCAGAGTAGCCATGTCATCGCTCCCCCGTTACAGAATGTGGTGGAATCACAAATACCACCACAGTTAAATACAGATCAAACTGACGAGGGGACTGATGATAGGGTTACTAACGTAAGTACCCAGTGCAATGAGGAATTGAGGAGTGCTTTGGAGGGTGCGATTCGGGAATACCGGTTCATGTCGCCCGAACTTAGGCCACGCTTACCTCGTTTGCCCATGCATAACAAAAATAGGGCGCTGATGGCGGCTCTGGATTCGCTATTGTCAAACTATTTTGATGACTGCGAAGACCTCACCGATACTCATTCAATTCTGTACTGTGCGGCTGTAGCGGCATGTCGTGTAGCTCACGTAAAATTCGCTAATGACTCTAGAGCTACACGACCTAAACCAGCCATACCAGCTTGGCAGTGCAGAATTGAACGTCGTATTGGTGGGGCCAGAGCCCTCATCGGCAAACTAATCTGCTTCAGGGAGGGCAACACTCGCCCTAGAGTGATGCGCTTTGTGAGGCGGGCATTCTTAGGGACTGATACCAGCCCTCAGGATTATATGTCCCGTGTCGCAGAGCGCATAGACTTCCTGAAGCAGAAAGTGTATGCATGGGCAAACCGTATCCGTAGGTATAAGCGGCGAGTAGACCGGTACACTCAGAACCGCACCTTCCAGAGTGATGAAAGGTGGGTTTATAGGGCTTGGGAGCGTCCGGATCAAGGTGTGGCTGATACGCGCCTACCGGATGATGATGCCATGTGCTCTTTTTGGCGCAATATCTGGTCGGTGCCTGTCAGTCACACCGAAGGTGATTGGACTCGAGAAGTCGAGCGAGCCTGCGATCCAATACCAGAAATGGGGGCTATTACCATCTGCCCCCAAGATGTAGCTCGTGCAGTCCGTCCGCTGCCAAACTGGAAATCTCCAGGGCCGGACGGACTGCACAACTTCTGGATCAAATGGTTCATTGGATCACACGCTCGCTTGGCGGCCCAGTACCAGACTGCTTTGGAGTCTGGTTCGCTACCCCAGTTCCTAACGACAGGAGTTACCCACCTGCTCCATAAATCTGGTAGTACCGCGGAACCCAAAAATTATAGGCCGATCACGTGTTTGCCGACGGTCTATAAGGTTCTTACATCCATTTTGAGAGCTAAAATTTACAACCATGTAGACGCCAATTCCATCATGTCTGTCTCTCAAAATGGGTGTCGGAACGGATCCCGCGGTACTAAGGAGCTGCTCCTCATTGATATGGCCATTAGCCAACAGGTTCGTCGTTCCAGAAAGGATCTTTCGACATGTTGGATAGACTACAAGAAGGCCTATGACTCGGTGCCACATACATGGCTCATGAGGGTGCTGGAATTATATAAAGTAGATACAACTCTGCGCACCTTCCTGATGTCATGTATGGGGCAATGGAGGACGGTCCTTCGATATCCAGGATGTCGAAATATCCAGAGGAATAGCGAACCGATAAGGATCGAGCGAGGCATATTTCAGGGCGACAGTTTGAGTCCGCTTTGGTTCTGCCTAGCCCTGAATCCTCTAAGCACACTGCTGGAGGATTCAGGTATAGGCTATCGACTGAGGAGAGGTGGTCAGGTTATATCTCACCTCCTATACATGGATGACCTAAAACTCTTTGCCCCCAACAATTTGCAACTGATGGAGCTACTGAAAGTAACTGAAACTTTCAGTAGCGCCATTAGGATGGATTTTGGTGTGGACAAATGTGCGGTCATGCATGTAAAGCGAGGGGAGATTGTGGAATCCGTGGGAACCCAACTCTCGGATTCCATAAAACTTCGAGCCCTCTCCGCAGCCGAAACCTATAAGTATTTGGGTATGTCGGAAGCTTTGGGCATCAATGTTATTGACATGAAACAATCGTTGAGGGAACGCTTCTTTGGCCGCCTGAAAAAAGTATTTAATAGTCTTTTATCAGGCGGAAACAAGGTGCGTGCCTTCAACGGTTGGGTCATGCCGGTCTTGATGTACTCTTTCGGCATACTCAAATGGACTCAGACCGAACTCGACGCCATAGATAGGAGGGTCCGTACGCTGCTGACTGCATATCGCATGCATCACCCACGGTCATCGGTAATGAGACTGTATATCCCGCGAAAATGTGGAGGTCGAGGCTTTTTAAATGCTAAGACTCTCCACAATCGCGAGATATGCAGTCTCAGGGATTATTTCCTAGAAACCAACGTGGGGATGCATCGAGATGTGGTTGCGGTGGACAAGGGCCTCACCCCGCTCTCCTTAGGTAAAGAGAACTGGCGCAAGCCTGTAGTGCTTGACACTAAAGATCGCATGGAGGTATGGCAGAGTAAGGAGCTTCACGGACGCTTTTTCCGGGCCCTACATGGACCCGATGTAGACCTTCTAGCGTCCGTAGCCTGGCTACGTTTCGGTGACCTATTTGGGGAAACCGAAGGTTTTGTCTGTGCAATTATGGACGAAGTTATGATGACGAACAATTACCGGAGATTTATTGTGAAAGATGGCACGGTTGACATATGTCGGGCATGTCACCGTCCGGGAGAATCAATCAGACACATAATCTCCGGGTGTTCTCGTCTAGCTAACGAAGAATACTTGCATAGACATAACCTAGTAGCCAGGATTATCCACCAGCAACTTGCTCTGAAATACAATCTTGTGGAATCAGAAGTGCCGTACTACAGGTATGTGCCCGACCCAGTTCTCGAAAATGGACATGTCACACTGTACTGGGATCGATCCATCATCACTGACAGGACTATTGTCGCCAATAAACCTGATATAGTGGTGGTGGATCGACTAGAGCGGCGTGCAATGATCGTTGATATAACGGTCCCGCATGACGGGAACCTCGTGAAAGCCGAGAAAGATAAACAAATCAAGTATCTTGACTTGGCTCACGAGGTTGTCGACATGTGGGATGTGGACTCAGCGATCATTGTACCGATAGTTGTTACAGCCAATGGCTTGATAGCCAAGAGCCTCGACCAACATCTGAGGAGGCTCTCGTTGGGCAGCTGGGTCAAGGGCTTGATTCAGAAAGCGGTACTCCTGGACACGGCTCGCATTGTTAGGAGGTTCCTCTCTCTGTAGCCCTGACCGCCGGTAGCTTGGACCTTGTTCCCGATACCGGTGGGCTACTATTTTTTATATTTTTAAATGTTTTTATATTTGTATACTAATATTTAAAAATATAATTTATATGTATATTTAATTGAATAAAGGAAATAATAATAATAACCCCATCGCAGTATCTCTACGTTGACGTCGTGGTGGGGCTTGCGTGGTCCAATGACCCCTGGGTCTATCTCGGTACAGTATACTTTATCGAGACAGATCTAGGGTGAGGATCCAGACCAAAAGGGATACAATCCAAGCCAAGGTCGCACATGCCGAGGGCTGCATGGCTAAGGGAAAGCATTAGTCATTAGTGTGCCAACTCTGGATACTAGGGGACCTCCAGTTTTATTCACCCTTGCCACAGTGAATGCAGGGCTCTGCTGTGGTCGACTTTTAAGTCCCTAGCTACTCGTGGGAACAACATGAATACTAGATCTAAAACGAAAAAACAATTTCAGGCAAATTTGCCTCAGATAGATGACGTAAGTTCACAAATCTCTTCGTCATCTCCCTCATCTCTTTTTCCATCTATCCCATCAACATCACAATCTTTTTGCGTCACGCCGACGCCATCAACATCATCAATCAGTATACATTCAGCGGATGTTGCACAGGAGACAAATTTTGTCGACGATACTGTACCCACTGCTAGAACTGCAAAAACTCGTAGGAAATGGAGCACTGAAATGAATAAATTTATCCTACGTACTTACCTTCATCTTACTAACATGGACACAGACAAAAACGCGTACCTTCCATCGCTTCACACTAAGTTTCTAGAAAAATACCCAGCTATGCAAATAAGTCGACAAAGAATAGGTGACCAGCGTAGAGCCATAGTGCAAAAGAAATTATTACCACAGGACACAATAGATCAGATTCATGAGGAAGTCAGAGCCGAACTAAAAATAGTTCATACCGAAATACAGCAACACTCTACACAATCTAAGATAGGTATTAACAGTCAATGCGGCCAGCGCATGAGATGGACGAACGAATATAATGAAACAATCATGAGAATATATTATACTGTCACACAACTAGAAACAAATAAAACAGCCTATAGAAAACAACTACATGAGAAATTTATTAATATATATCCAGAATTAGCACATGTAACAGAGCAAAGATTATCTGATCAAGTAAGAGCCATTATTAACAACCAATATATACACACCAACAGATTAGAAGACATTAAAAACCAGGTAGCTTCTGATTTGATCAACACACATAATATTGATAACGATAATTTGAACACACAACTGCAGAACGAATTAGAACAACCAGATGAATACATTAATGCAATAAATACTCAATATACAAATGCGGTAATTTCTGACACACCTGCGAGCACCGTCACAGCAAATATATTCATAAATGATAGCATAGATACCGACATCATATCTCACACACGCATTAATGCAGGCGAAGACTGCAATCTCTTTAACAATATAGATATTGGTCAATTTGCACTTACGCAAACTAACTGTGATGCTGCCCCGGAAACCAACACAGAAATAGAAGCCATGTTTCAACAAGCTCAACAATTGTTTTCTGATACAAACCCCACTAATAGGCCATACATTCCCAAGCAGAAGACATCTAGAAAGTTTTCCGCAATAGTTACTTATATTAATAATGTCATTCTCCCTAAGTCTGTAAGTAAGGAAACTGAATTTAAAGAATTGCAGACAATAATTTACTGTGCAGCATGGACGGCAGCTAAATGCAACGGAGCAAAAATATCAGACTCTACACAAAACGAACGCCGCACATATAAACAGAGGAAACCAAAATGGGAAATTAGATTAACAACAAAAATCAAAAATCTAAGAGCAAGCATAGGTCGGCTCACACATTTTATTAATGGTAGTAGAAGTCAAAAATTAATAGCTGCAGTAGAAGAAATAAAAATAAAATACCAACTACACGCGCAACACGAAAATTCAAACACACAGTTAGTACACTTTTTGGACACTTTAAAACAAAAATTAAACGCAGCATCGAGTAGACTCAAAAGATATCTCACATGCACGAACCGCAAAGTCCAAAATACCAAATTTATCAACAACGAAAAAATATTTTATAGGAACCTTGCATCCAATAACAGAGACACCGCGAACCAAACTCTTGACACACCTCCTCCCGAATCGTTACGAGAATTTTGGGCAAACATTTGGGAAAATCCAGTATTCCATAATAATCACGCAGACTGGATTAATGATGCAACACCAGAAATCCCCGAAATGGAGTTTGAATTTATTCCAATAAACACATTTAAGGATGTCATCAAACGCACACACAACTGGAAATCTCCAGGCTCAGACAATATTCACAACTACTGGTATAAGAAATTCACAAGCATCCACCCATTCATATATAATTACCTAAACACATTCATTCAATCACCTCATTTGCTTCCAACATACATAACACATGGAGTAACATACATGATACCTAAGGACATGAATAACACCACAGATCCAGCCAAATATCGACCAATCACTTGCTTACAAACTCTTTATAAAATCTTGACAGCCTGTGTAAGTGAAATAGTATACGGACACTTAACCAAACATAACAAACTCGCAGAACAACAAAAAGGTTGTCGTAAGAATAGCCAGGGATGTAAGGAACAACTTACTATTGACGCGATTGCTATGAACAGCGCAGTAAAACGCAAAAAAGATATTCATACCATGTTTATCGATTACCAAAAGGCCTATGATTCAGTCCCGCACAGCTGGTTGCTACGCGTCCTAGATATCTATAACATCCACCCCACACTCAGATTTTTCTTAGAATCTACCATGAAAAATTGGCAAACGGTACTCAAAATAAATTATGCCTCCACGAGTCTGACCACTGAACCAATCTTCATAAAACGTGGTATTTTTCAAGGAGACTCTCTAAGCCCTTTATGGTTTTGCATGGCACTCAATCCACTCTCCCACCTACTAGATAAAACTAACACAGGATTCACATTGACAAACGATAACACACAATTCACATTGACACACCTAATGTATATGGATGATATAAAGTTGTACGCAGCAGATAAGAAATCACTTTTCCATTTAGCAGACACCACACAAGCATTTTCTAACGATATTATTATGCAATTCGGAGTAGACAAATGCAAAATTTTGTCAATTGTCAAAGGAAAAACACAAAACAACAGTTACGCACTTGGATCAGGTGAATCTATTGAGCCAATGGATGAACACAGTACTTACAAATACCTAGGTTTCAAACAATCGAGACAGATAGAACAAAAGATGACAAAACAAGAACTGCTCAAAAAATTTACACATCGTCTTAACCTAATTTTTAAAACCAACCTTAACTCCAGAAACACAATAAAAGCTATCAACACGTTCGCAATACCCATACTTACCATACTCTTTCGGAATTATTCGATGGTCAAAAACCGATATCAGAAAACTACAGCGCACTATCAATACACTCCTTACCAAACACAGGAAACATCACGCTAAATCATGCATACAGCGACTTACACTACCACGCCAAGAAGGAGGAAGAGGATTAATAGATATACACAACTTGCACAACAAACAGATACTTTCACTCAGATCTTACTTCCATAACAAATCAGAACATTCGTCATTACACAAACATGTAATCGAAACAGATAAGAAACTTACACCGCTCAACTTACAAAATAGAAACACACAAATTAATGAAAATCTCATAACCACTCAACAAAAAATTGCAGCATGGTCTGAGAAAGCCTTACATGGAAGACACCGAGCCTACTTGTGCTAACCACACGTCGATAGAATTAAGTCGAACGAATGGCTCAAACGAGGTGAATTGTTTCCTGAAACTGAAGGTTTCATGCTTGCGATCCAAGATCAAATAATAGTAACTCGTAACTACAGAAAGTACATTATGAAAGACTCCAATCAGCCGTCTGACACATGCCGACATTGCAACAGTGCCTCTGAGACCATTCAACACATAACAGGGGCCTGTAAATCCCTCGCCCAGACAGATTATAAACACCGACATGACCAGGTTGCCGCAATTATACACCAACACTTAGCGCACAAATACAAACTTGTAGGTGAGATGATTCCCTATTATAAATACAAACCTGAAACCATATTAGAAAACAGGAACCAGAAAATCTATTGGGACCGAACTATAATTACAGACAAAACTATACACTACAATAGACCTGATATCACTGTTCACGACAAAATAAATAAAACAGTTTACTTGATAGATATAGCTATACCTAACTCACACAACGTTCAAACTACAATATCCGAAAAACTTAGTAAGTACCAAGACCTCGCCATAGAAATAAAAACCCAATGGAAAGCACAAACCGTCCATATAGTCCCTATCGTACTCTCTTCTACCGGTGTAGTACCGAAGGCTCTCACACAAAGTCTTGAGACTCTACACATGCCATCTCACACACTTTACATGCTCCCAACACCTGTCGTATCACACGAAAGTTCCTGACTTCTTCTACACTATCATCCACCTTTTCAATTTAATTTCCCCTTACACACTTGGTTCCGGCCCGTGTGTAAGGTCGTAAACTCTCATAAAAGAGAAGAAAAATAAAGAACTCAAAATAATAATAATAATAAAGCTGGCAACACTTTGTCAACAAAGACGTCTTGTTTTTCTCATATTCGCTGTAAAATAATTCCGACGCAATATTACAACAATCTTTCAATAGACACAAAACCTGAAACCAAAAACTACTGGAAAATCAAAAAGGATACGAATTATCACCAAAATGAAATAAAATTTATTATAAAAGTGTCTAATCGGAGGTGACATGACAGATGTCACCTCCGAAAAACAACAATGAAAAGAGTTAAATGGAGCCAGAACCTTTAAAAATAGAATAGAATAGAATAGAAAAGAGTTAAAACAGAAAACAGGAAAATGATGATGAGGACGATATGTTGACAAGATCAGCGGCACGTCAAGCACGCCCACCACCTCCGGACTCGTCGCTCAGCTCCGCCTCGCCGCCGCCGGTACCCAGCCCCACTGTGGGCGCTGTGACGACACCGGCCGCGGTAGTTGCGTCGAGCTCGAGCGACGAGTATTTCTCTCCGCCCACGACGCCACCACCTGCTCGCCGACGGGGAGGACGCCGGCCGCCGACCTGTTTAGGACCTCGAGGCCCACCGGCCTCTGATAGGGTCCCAGCTCTCGGCGGAAGTGTGCAGCGCATGAGATGGACACGATCCATTAATGAGAATGTCATGCGCTCATACTATGGGGCTACAGAGGGAGGAAACAACCTGACCGCGTACCGTGTTCGGATGCTCTCTCTGTTTCAGGTGCTTGAGCCAGCTATCAACGTTTCATCACAACGACTATCGGATCAGGTGCGGGTCATCCAGCGTAACCATATGTTGGATGACACAGTACTTGATCGCCTACGCAATGAAATGCAGAGTAGCCATGTCATCGCTCCCCCGTTACAGAATGTGGTGGAATCACAAATACCACCACAGTTAAATACAGATCAAACTGACGAGGGGACTGATGATAGGGTTACTAACGTAAGTACCCAGTGCAATGAGGAATTGAGGAGTGCTTTGGAGGGTGCGATTCGGGAATACCGGTTCATGTCGCCCGAACTTAGGCCACGCTTACCTCGTTTGCCCATGCATAACAAAAATAGGGCGCTGGTGGCGGCTCTGGATTCGCTGTTGTCAAACTATTTTGATGACTGCGAAGACCTCACCGATACTCATTCAATTCTGTACTGTGCGGCTGTAGCGGCATGTCGTGTAGCTCACGTAAAATTCGCTAATGACTCTAGAGCTACACGACCTAAACCAGCCATACCAGCTTGGCAGTGCAGAATTAAACGTCGTATTGGTGGGGCCAGAGCCCTCATCGGCAAACTAATCTGCTTCAGGGAGGGCAACACTCGCCCTAGAGTGATGCGCTTTGTGAGGCGGGCATTCTTAGGGACTGATACCAGCCCTCAGGATTATATGTCCCGTGTCGCAGAGCGCATAGACTTCCTGAAGCAGAAAGTGTATGCATGGGCAAACCGTATCCGTAGGTATAAGCGGCGAGTAGACCGATACACTCAGAACCGCACCTTCCAGAGTGATGAAAGGTGGGTTTATAGGGCTTGGGAGCAACCGGATCAAGGTGTGGCTGATACGCGCCTACCGGATGATGATGCCATGTGCTCTTTTTGGCGCAATATCTGGTCGGTGCCTGTCAGTCACACCGAAGGTGATTGGACTCGAGAAGTCGAGCGAGCCTGCGATCCAATACCAGAAATGGGGGCTATTACCATCTGCCCCCAAGATGTAGCTCGTGCAGTCCGTCCGCTGCCAAACTGGAAATCTCCAGGGCCGGACGGGCTGCACAACTTCTGGATCAAATGGTTCATTGGATCACACGCTCGCTTGGCGGCCCAGTACCAGACTGCTTTGGAGTCTGGTTCGCTACCCCAGTTCCTAACGACAGGAGTTACCCACCTGCTCCATAAATCTGGTAGTACCGCGGAACCCAAAAATTATAGGCCGATCACGTGTTTGCCGACGGTCTATAAGGTTCTTACATCCATTTTGAGAGCTAAAATTTACAACCATGTAGACGCCAATTCCATCATGTCTGTCTCTCAAAATGGGTGTCGGAACGGATCCCGCGGTACTAAGGAGCTGCTCCTCATTGATATGGCCATTAGCCAACAGGTTCGTCGTTCCAGAAAGGATCTTTCGACATGTTGGATAGACTACAAGAAGGCCTATGACTCGGTGCCACATACATGGCTCATGAAGGTGCTGGAATTGTATAAAGTAGATACAACTCTGCGCACCTTCCTGATGTCATGTATGGGGCAATGGAGGACGGTCCTTCGATATCCAGGATGTCGAAATATCCAGAGGAATAGCGAACCGATAAGGATCGAGCGAGGCATATTTCAGGGCGACAGTTTGAGTCCGCTTTGGTTCTGCCTAGCCCTGAATCCTCTAAGCACACTGCTGGAGGATTCAGGTATAGGCTATCGACTGAGGAGAGGTGGTCAGGTTATATCTCACCTCCTATACATGGATGACCTAAAACTCTTTGCCCCCAACAATTTGCAACTGATGGAGCTACTGAAAGTAACTGAAACTTTCAGTAGCGCCATTAGGATGGATTTTGGTGTGGACAAATGTGCGGTCATGCATGTAAAGCGAGGGGAGATTGTGGAATCCGTGGGAACCCAACTCTCGGATTCCATAAAACTTCGAGCCCTCTCCGCAGCCGAAACCTATAAGTATTTGGGTATGTCGGAAGCTTTGGGCATCAATGTTACTGACATGAAACAATCGTTGAAGGAACGCTTCTTTGGCCGCCTGAAAAAAGTATTTAATAGTCTTTTATCAGGCGGAAACAAGGTGCGTGCCTTCAACGGTTGGGTCATGCCGGTCTTGATGTACTCTTTCGGCATACTCAAATGGACTCAGACCGAACTCGACGCCATAGATAGGAGGGTCCGTACGCTGCTGACTGCATATCGCATGCATCACCCACGATCATCGGTAATGAGACTGTATATCCCGCGAAAATGTGGAGGTCGAGGCTTTTTAAATGCTAAGACTCTCCACAATCGCGAGATATGCAGTCTCAGGGATTATTTGCTAGAAACCAACGTGGGGATGCATCGAGATGTGGTTGCGGTGGACAAGGGCCTCACCCCGCTCTCCTTAGGTAAAGAGAACTGGCGCAAGCCTGTAGTGCTTGACACTAAAGATCGCATGGAGGTATGGCAGAGTAAGGAGCTTCACGGACGCTTTTTCCAGGCCCTACATGGACCCGATGTAGACCTTCTAGCGTCCGTAGCCTGGCTACGTTTCGGTGACCTATTTGGGGAAACCGAAGGTTTTGTCTGTGCAATTATGGACGAAGTTATGATGACGAACAATTACCGGAGATTTATTGTGAAAGATGGCACGGTTGACATATGTCGGGCATGTCACCGTCCGGGAGAATCAATCAGACACATAATCTCCGGGTGTTCTCGTCTAGCTAACGAAGAATACTTGCATAGACATAACCTAGTAGCCAGGATTATCCACCAGCAACTTGCTCTGAAATACAATCTTGTGGAATCAGAAGTGCCGTACTACAGGTATGTGCCCGACCCAGTTCTCGAAAATGGACATGTCACACTGTACTGGGATCGATCCATCATCACTGACAGGACTATTGTCGCCAATAAACCTGATATAGTGGTGGTGGATCGACTAGAGCGGCGAGCAATGATCGTTGATATAACGGTCCCGCATGACGGGAACCTCGTGAAAGCCGAGAAAGATAAACAAATCAAGTATCTTGACTTGGCTCACGAGGTTGTCGACATGTGGGATGTGGACTCAGCGATCATTGTACCGATAGTTGTTACAGCCAATGGCTTGATAGCCAAGAGCCTCGACCAACATCTGAGGAGGCTCTCGTTGGGCAGCTGGGTCAAAGGCTTGATTCAGAAAGCGGTACTCCTGGACACGGCTCGCATTGTTAGGAGGTTCCTCTCTCTGTAGCCCTGACCGCCGGTAGCTTGGACCTTGTTCCCGATACCGGTGGGCTACTATTTTTTATATTTTTAAATGTTTTTATATTTGTATACTAATATTTAAAAATATAATTTATATGTATATTTAATTGAATAAAGGAAATAATAATAATAAGCCCCCTAAACAACCACACGTCCTGATTGACCATCTAATCACGTGGGGGGCGGACACACGAATGAGAAATTATTGGCGTGGCTAACGTGGCTCTGGAAACCCATTCAAAATGGAGACACGATCGAAAAATAAACGTATATGGCCGCTGCCCGGGGGCGATCGCCGGGGCGCACCTGGAGCTGACGCTGGGTGTCTCAGCATGCGAACCGTCAGCGGTGAGGAGTTGAACAGGCGGGCTCCCACCGACAAAGATGCTACAGCCGAAATCAATGACGATGGTGACAGACTGACGGACAGGACAAACACCCCTGTTGAACCGTATAGTCCAAGCACAGTCTCTTACACACCTTCTCAACCGTCATCACCATCTAGACCATCGTCACCCATACTTTCAACACCTCTTATCAATAGTTTAAATTCAATTCCACCCACTCCGACCTTGAATGTTGCGCGGGAGGCTAGTTCCTTTTTACCCGCGTCCACCAAGGCTGGAAAAGCAAGAGTTCGCATGAGATGGAGCAAAGAAGTTAACCTATTTATCATGCGAACTTACTTTTATATCACTAAATTAGAGACCGACATGACCACCTACAGACAACAATTGCATGAACTTTTTACCCGACATTATCCTGAAATAACCGTTTCAGAACAAAGAATCTCAGATCAAAGAAGAGCTATAGTTAGAAATAAGCTTTTATCTCAAGAAATAATAGAACAATTAAAAGAAGAAACACGAATACAATTACAAGAAGCAGAAATTAATACAAGCGCTAACGCTATCTCACTGTTGCAAAACATAACCGACATTGCTGAACAATCACACGCACAATCGCACACCCAAGTACAATCATATACTCAGTCTCAATCATACAACCAATCACAAGCTTACACGCAAACATCACACACATCCACACAAACCGAATGTATAACCCTAACCCTAGAAAATGATATTGAGACCATAATTGTTGTGGATCAAAATCTGACAACAGATACATATATCCAAGAAATACATGACAGATTTAGAACAACTTTAGCAGAATACTCTGGGATGGACCCAGCAGTTCGACCAAAATTACCTAAACTTCGATATAGTCCTAATCTTTTCCGGTTAGTTAACTTATTTAATGAAAACATACTTAACCAATTTATTTGCGACGACACTCAACTTATAGACATACACACACTTATATATTGTACAGCGGTAGTCGTATCTGAAGAGCTTAACTTTAAAATCACGCTACACTCCGGAAACGGGATACCAAAACATAATATCAAACCAGCATGGCAACAGAGGTTAGAAAAAGACATCGAAAAACTAAGAGCCGATTGCGGTAGGCTAACACAATACATTAACAATATTAGGTCAAGTAAAGTAGTAAGGAGAGTTGAAGCTATATTCAGAAGTAATGTCACGCACACCAGACACAGCGCAAATGCCCGCGCTTTCAGCGGGAGATGAACAAGCAAAAAACAAAACGTGAAGAGGCAATCCTCCGTGAGGAGGAGAAACATTATAACAAGCAACAACAGCAGCCTCCCAAACAGGATACACCTAGCGAACATCAATCCCGCCCACGTGAGAGACCAATTAGAGGTGAACGTAACTATGCTAACGTCACCGCCAACACCCAACAACAAGAGACTACAAGACCGAGTCGTAAACTCCTAAAACAGGATTTCCTCGAGATACTCGAGCGTTGCTTCAGAGAACTACGCGATGCCATCCTTAACTGCAACTGGAACTAAGAAACAAGTGCGAATAATGCACATCAACGTGCAAGGCCTCCGTGGCAAATTCATGGAAGTCAAGCATACTGTGAACATGTATAACGTTGACATTCTCATACTCAACGAGATAAAAATTAACCTGGACGAACAAAGGTACAATATACCCGGCTATGACAAAATTTATGAAAGAAAAGAGCAACATCTAGGCACCGTAATGTACATCAAACAAGGCCTAAGATGGGCTCAAACTCAGCTGATTGATAGTATCGACGACGCGGACAGACGCATCGAGGGATGCAGTATTAATCTTTACACCAAACACACTACCAATGACAAGATCACAATCAAGGGCATCTACATACCGATACCGAGACAGGGAGACCTCGTCGACGAGTTCGAGACGCTGATACTCGGTGAAAGCGCCATCATCATAGGTGACTCGAACCTACGCATGAGACAACTTAATCACACCAGAGACGTGGGCCTGGGCATCGTACTCCGTGACGCAATCCAGCGAGGTTCCGTCAGACTCGTAAACACAGGTCAACCATCTCGGCCCACGAGCCAAGGAAACAGCATACTAGATACAGCAATCGTGAACCACGATCACTCAGCATTAGAATTTAAGTGCCAGCAGAGGGAGTGTATTTCCTCAGACCACCTCCCGTGGACATTGGATGTAATAATCGATAGCGACTACGAACAACAAATGAGTCGCAATTTGAAACAGACAAAAGGTACCCAAGAAGGTAGACAAGCTTTCGAAGAGCTGCTTGCTAACAACATGAACTCAGAACTACAGATCGCCTCACATGACGACTGTGAAATGTATATTGCAGAAATAGAAAAAGCCGTCGTTAAAACACTAGACGAGTTGGCTCCGCTAAGAATCGTTGACTCTAAAGACAGACTTCCAACATACATAAGAGAAAGAATATTCGAGCGCAACGCCAAGAAGCAGCGTGCCTGGCGACTTAGACACACTTATCTCAGGACAGTGGCAAGAAGGCAATACAATGCCTGTAAACATCAATTGGCTAAAGAAATTACCCAACATAAAGATTCCGAGTGGACCAAGCTACTCGAAGACACTAAAGATAATAGGAAACGCATGTGGGCCGTGCAAAAAGCAATGAAAAAGCCCATAATGAAACTGCCTCACTTCAGTGATTGCACTAATGAATTAGAAATCATCGATAGAATGGTCGATACAGCCATAGTTAAGGAAGCAACTATCGATGTAAGTGACGAATGTACAGAAATTACTACACCATTCGCACCACTCGATCGAACATCAAAACACGAGCTCAAATTAGCTCTGAGACGCTTCAAGAACAGCAAAGCCCCCGGACCTGACGGCATCAAAGCCGACATACTCAAACTAGGTGGCGACACCATGATCGCAATATTCAAGCGTGTTATGGACTACGTACTCGAGACGGGTTACTTCCCTAAACGATGGAAAACCAGTACATGTATTTTTCTGCATAAGTCGGGTAAGGATCACAGTGATCCCAAATCGTATAGACCGATCAGCTTACTCAACATCATGGGCAAATGGGCCGAGAGAATAATACTCAACCGCATCGAGACAGAGTTAAGCGACTTAATACCCAGCCACCAGCATGGGTTCACGAGAAATAGAGGCACCGCCACCCAAATCCTTCGTACAGGCAAATACATCGCCGACGCGCTGGATAAGGGCCATAGCGTCGCCATGATATCGACTGACCTCAGTAAAGCCTTCGATTCAATCAATCATAAAGGACTATGTCGAAAACTGATCGACGCTGGAGCACGCAACAACGTCGTAAAGATGATCGAGAACTATATGAGTAACAGGACAATAAGAGGTAGCTTCAGAACCACTTTGGGAACGGAGCAGCCTGTGCCACATGGGGTGCCCCAGGGATCGATACTCGGTCCGGCGATCTTCATCCTCTATGTGGCTGACCTACCAAATGAAAGAATAGCTGGTCAGATGCTGTCACAGTACGCCGACGACCTGTGTATACTCAACGCAGCTGAAAGACCGGACCACGCTACGCGCCGAGCGGAGTGGGCCGCCATCGACATAATTGATTACTACAAAAAATGGGGCCTCAAATGCAATGTCGATAAGACAGAATGCATAATGTTCTCGCACAAGAGACCAAGACTCAACAATTTGAACACAGGGTATCGCAATTATGTTCAATTACGTGGCGAACGCATTGCATTCAAACCAGAAATAAAATATCTCGGAGTCTGGCTGGACAAAAGACTTTCTATGAATAAGCATGCTAAGGAAAATATTGAAAAGGCCAAGAGAGTCAGAGGAGCGCTGCATCCAATCATCGGCTACCGCTCCAAGCTAAGTGTCGACGTCAAGCTACTTGTCATTCAAGCATGCTTACTGCCAGTGATAGACTATGGAGTAATACAACTGCTACCGAGGTACAGCAAAACAAATCTGCTCAAGCTTGAGAGGCAGTATAAAATGGCATTAAAGAGCGCCACACGGTTACCCAGACGCACTGACACCGTCCTACTCTGGGAGTTCTTGCAACAAGATCCGTGGCACATTCGTGCGCATGATCTCCATGGCGACATGATCGAACGTCTCAAATCTTTGTCGATCGAGGGGCTACAAGAACAAGGCCCGGCGTACACGCGCTATGGGCAACACAATCCCTTTCTCTTCGCAACTAGAGTAGGAGAAATTGAGTACATAAATAAAAAAGATAGGGAAAAGCCGCTCTTCAAACCACTGGCCCCCTTCCGACAGCGTAGGCTCTGACTGTAGAGTCACTCAATAAAGTAATAAGCGGCTTGCCGCTAGGGCTAATCCCCACTGCTTTATCGTTATCCTCACGTTAAATTATATAATCACTAGTAATAGAGGAAACGACCAGGATAGGTTTCAAAAGCTCCTACTCTACGGACAAAATGAAACACGCAATTGTAAAATGAGATTTTTTAAGTGATATGTAAATAAAACTAGAGAAATAAATAAATTCTGATTCTGATTCTGATGATTCTGATTCTGATTCTGATTCACACCAGACATGAAAATAATAACAGAAAACCTGAAGATTTCTTAGATACCTTAAAACAAAAACTAGCTCTTAAAGTTCATAGACTCAGAAGATACAAAAAAGCACAACAACGCAAAAACGATAATGCCATATTTTCCACAAATGAAAAAATATTTTATAGAAACTTACACAAACCAGACAACGACACAAATTATGACATTAACACAGATACACCTCACCAACCTACAAAAGAGCAACTAGAAACATATTGGTCTAGCATTTGGGAAGAACAAAAACAACATAACGATAAAGCAACGTGGATAGCAGAAGAAGAAACAAAATGGAAGGCTATTCATGAAATGGAATTTGTAGAAATTACCGAGTCCGATATCACACACATAACAGGCAGATTACATAACTGGAAATCTCCTGGTATAGATAAAATACACAATTTTTGGTACAAAAAGTTAACTTCATTACACAAACTCATAGCAAAAAACTTAACAGAAATTATATTAGGTCAACAAAATATACCCGATTTTATTGCAACAGGTATAACGTACATGCTACCTAAAACAAAAAAATCACCACAACCTTCCCAATACAGACCAATAACTTGCCTACCCACGATATATAAAATATTAACATCAGCAATAACAACGAAAATTAACTCACATATCGAACACCACAACATAATGGCAGAGGAGCAGAAGGGATGCAGGCGGGGCCATATGGGGTGCAAAGAACAGTTAATTATTGACTCTACTATCCATAAACATGCCACTACGAAGCATAGAAACCTACACTGTACATATATAGATTATAAAAAAGCTTTCGACAGTGTTCCACATTCCTGGTTGATACATATACTTGAAATTTATAGGATAAATCCAAAAATAATAGAGTTCCTTCGAAACATAATGCCACTGTGGAAAACCACACTTCAAATAAATTGCAATCACAATAATGTCACAACGCGACAAATATATATCAAGAAGGGTATCTACCAAGGTGATTCACTGAGTCCCCTCTGGTTTTGTCTAGCACTAAACCCTCTGTCACATCTACTGCAGCGCTGTCGGGCCGGCTATTGTCTCAAACACAATATAGAACAAACAACACTCTCACATCTCATTTACATGGACGATATTAAACTATACGCGCAAACTGAAAAAGATATGAAAAAATTAGTAGAAGCTACAGCAGAGTTTAGTTTAGATATAAACATGCATTTTGGTCTGGATAAATGTAAAACACTTCATATCATGCGCGGCAAGATACGACCCGGAAACTAAATCATAAATAACACAGACACCATAACAGCAATGGAACCGACCGACGTATATAAATATTTAGGGTACACGCAACTAAGGGGACTAGATCATGTTAGGATTAAAGAAACACTTACTGCAGAGTACAAAAAGAGACTAAATGCCATATGTAAAACACAACTGTCTAGTAAGAATCTCATCAAGGCCTTAAATACATTTGCCATCCCCATCTTGACATACTCATTCGGAGTTATTAAATGGACAAAAACAGACACAGAACAATTAGAACGAATCACACGCACCACCCTTACCAAACATAACAACTTACACCCTAAATCTGCAATAGAAAGACTTACTATCAAAAGACAAAATGGAGGGAGAGGCCTGATAGACATCCAGCACCTATGGCGGAAACAAGTCTGTCAACTGAAAACATTCTTTCACTCAAAATCTCGCACTAGTAACATTCATAAAGCCATAGTTCAAAATGATAGTAACTACACCCCACTTAACTTGAATGAACAGCTAGATATTCCACAAATTACTAGCGAAGACCCTCAGAAACAAAAAATTGAGGACTGGAAGAAAAAAGTACTTCATGGCCGACATCCTCATGACCTAGAACAATCCCATGTGAACCAAGTAGCCTCAAATAAGTTTCTGAAAATAGGCAATTTATTCCCAGAAACTGAAGGATTTATAATTGCGATACAAGATCAGATTATTAACACTAAAAATTATAGAAAATATATCATCAAAGACCCCTCAATAACAAATGATAAATGTCGCAAGTGTCACACACAACCAGAAACAATTCAACACATAACAGGAGCGTGCACAACTCTTACGCAGACAGACTACACACACAGGCACAACCAGGTAGCAAATGTAATTCACCAAAAACTAGCACTCAAATACACACTCATTCAAGACACAAACACTCCGTATTACAATTACACACCACAAACTATCCTAGAAAATGACACACATAAACTTTATTACGACCGCGCCATACTCACCGACAAGACAATTCACTACAATAGACCGGATATAACCTTACAAGACAAAATAAATAAAGTTACTTACCTAATAGATATTGCCGTTCCTAACACACATAACATTCAGAAGACAATATCTGAAAAAATTAGTAAATACGCCGAACTCAAAGAGGAAGTAACTAGAATATGGCGCCAACAAAAAGTTTACGTGGTCCCTATAGTCCTCTCCACAACAGGCGTCATCCCAAATCACCTTCTTCATAGCCTTAAATTACTTAACCTAAAAGAAACCCTCTATATCACCTTACAAAAAGCTGCAATTTTAAATACATGTCGCATTGTCCGAAAGTTCATGCAAATAGATGAAAACGAAATAGGGCCTCATCACAACACATCTTAAACATAACACACCACACGCTGCATTTACTTGGCTTCGGTCCGTAAATGTTGCAAAAACCAGCCAAAGAGCTGAGAAGAAAAAACACTACAAAAATAATAATAATAATTTTATTTAATAAAAACGTATACAAAAAGAGTACATTTAGCTAACAGTAGTAAATTTCCCATACAATTATAGTGCCTAAAAATAAACTATTTCTAAAATATTTTTACTAAAAGTGCAAGTGGTAATGTTTCGGAATTAGAATGATAGATAGCGACCCACCCGATCTAGGTTCATTCAAACCTGTGTTTCGGGCCATCATTTTACATTTCAATTAATTTGGGACATTAACAATAAAAATTAAATTGGTATAAAAATAATCGATTAACAACTATGAGATAAAGCATATTGGTAATTAAACATTAATACCTACAACTAAGCCAATGTAAATACTACAAAAGTAAATACTTACGAGGGAATAAATTATCGTCATGACATAATTTCTAGAAGTTTTTCTGTGTCTGTGTAACTGAGCAACGCTAGGTATTCTGATAACTTAGTACTACATTTTTTATAGCTTAAAATATAGATGTTCGTTAATTTGTTAAGTCTATTATACAGAAAAGGACCTAAAAACACATAAAATCGATTAGCAAACGCATGTCTAGTTTGAGGTTTTATGCAAACTAAATCCTTCCTTCTCTTGTCGGAAGGTACTGGGTTAAAAGGAAGTGCAGTGTGCTGGTGTAGTACTATGCTTCGAATGAATAATTGCCGAACTGTTAGTACATTACATGCAATGTAGAGCTGGTGCGTAGGAAATCTAAAAGGGCGAAAGGTAGCAACCTTCAGAATTGCTCTTTGAGCACGCTCTAGAGGAAGTAAAATGGTTTTTGCTGCACCACCCCAGGAAGTTATGCAATAGCTAAGAATGGATTGACACAAAGCTAAATAAACCTCTTTAATTAATTTATAGTCGGCTAGGTTCCGTAAGTTCTTAAAAACATATATTAATTTGCGCACTCTAGTACAAAGTAAATCGATATGTTTACGGAAATTTAGATTCGATTTAGATTTAGATTCGAGTCAATAGTGACACCTAGATATTTCAAATGGTCAGCTTTAGCCAAAGTAGTGCAAGAACATGCAGTGTCAGCGTTCGTGGTACAATTATGTGCGTAAATGTTTAGATTAGTAAGCGGTATATTAGTATTTCTCATTGCAAATAAAATGTATTTTGTTTTTGTATTTTGTTTTTGTTTTTTGTGAATAACATTCATACAACAACCCCTTTCTTAATTCAGTACAAAACTTACTTCCAGTCTAACCGAATGCAGCTGAGTAGGGACCAGTATTTTATATGAAAGGACTGTCTATCTGACATCCACAACCCAGTGTCTGATTTGATTGTATCAGAGAACAATGATTAAATTTATACAACATTTCAAGCATATAAATCCACTGACTTTGAATTACAATAAATATAACTTTTGTTAAACCTTCACTGGGTTCCACAACCCAGGTACCTACTGGGTAATATGATTACCCTTGGTAAGACTTTCAGTTTTGTTGACGACCCGTAACGACTGTCAAAGATGAATGACAGTCAATAACTACTTAGGGAACAATTTAATCAAATCAGTTTTATACCACTTAGGCCAAACTTCACCAATAAAACTAAACGCGATCAAAACTATTCTCAACCGAGCTGCTGTTAGTGTCAATATTGTACAACAAATCATCGCCATAAGTTGTTAGAAACGATTTGATTTAAATGGTTCATAGATATATTCCAAGAAACCATAAGAGACACCGTCCATATTAACATCCCTATAATATCCCAAAGCATAGCACCACATTAGATGCAATACCTACCTACCCCCGAAGGTACAAGTTTACCCCTGTGTATCTAGGTATGTGTCGGATCGTAAGGCGCATTGCAAACACGTGTGTTTGCTAAGGTCTGTGTTAGCTCTGTCAGACTACTAGGAGCGGTGTCTTCCTTTGCTATTTTATTAATTTTTATATTTTGTCGAAAAATTATGCATTTTTGTTTTCATGTTCGAAAGATGATGTTAAAATCTTTACACGAAATTGTGAAAGGTGAAAAAAAAATGTTCAGAATTAATGTTATTTAATTTATTGGCAAGACGAACAAAACCACATACAAAACCATTAAATTAAATTAAAATCAAGTTGTAGGATTATTGCTTACCACTAATATCAAACAAGAATACTTAAGTCTTTTGAATACACACCTAGCGCCCTAAATAATGATAGACGGAGTAATTATTTTCCATGAACAATAAATATAATTTGCTTCTCACATAAAAACCCCTAAAGTAATTAGTACTTTTAGTAGTTTTATTTTACGGAATTTGATAAAACAAAGACTGATTGTGATTGATATACAGACATGAGTCACATAATAATAATACGCGATATATTATTGTATATGTGCTTTTATTCGCTACAATGCCAAAAAGAAGTTTTTAATATTCAAGTTTTTCTGAATCTTACAAAACCAACTATCAATATTCGCAAGTTTTTACAATACCAATTACAATGTTCTTTGTATTTTATTATTGAACTATAATTTTGTATCAAAATTGAGATTTTACACACACGAGTATAGATACATCCTACGCGAAGGAGACAATAACCCCGTATAGAGATCCGGGCTGTATGTTGAGCTCTCGTACATTATTGGTCGCTGGATGCGCGTCTTGGTCGGAGTTTATGTAATGCCACTTTCATATCGGACTTAAGGCTTTGGTATAATACTTGTTGATAATGTAAGAATTTCTAGCATGGTACCTAGTACTCGTAGTAGTGCTCACATTTCAAATTGAGATAGTTCATAAATACTGGAATGCAAGTTAAGTGTAACAATTTTATTCGCGATGGGGACGATAACCCTGGCTGAATGTTGAGGCCTCGTACGTTATTAGTCGATGGGCGAGCGTCTCGGTCGCAGATTCCTAATTATAGGAAAAGGTAACATAAAATCAATGATACTGTTTTTGAATGATTTTTTTGTTTATATTAGTTTGAATAGTTTTTCAGCATTTTAGTGACCAGATTTTTGTAGAGCTTTGTTATGTGTCGCTTCGTGGATACCAATTTCTTGTACCTACACTTTACTCGTAAGAGAATCACACAATGTCACAATCACAAATAACACACAAACTGCAATATGCCACACCACACACTGACGAGTGCTGTATGTTGGATGGCGTCCCATCCCGTATAGCAAGCAGGACGACCCAACCCTGTTACCTTACCCTCGTGAAAACAAGCACACTGACGCGGATACGTCGCATTTTGTTCGACGATGTTCTATCCACTGTAGTTGTAACTTCTTTCATCTCATCTTTGAGATAGTATGTCTAAATTACATTTATATTATAGTCCTAATACTTTGCAGCTTTAGCACTTTTGTTGATACTTTTTTTACTTGGAGCGTATCGTATAACGCTCTCGCAATATCGCATGCACAACATCATGCTCACACAATCACAAACAACACTACAATAAAACAAATAGAAAACATACTCTACAATATTACGTCACACCATACGCCCGTCCACGGTTCCTATCGTCCCATCCAACGTATAGGACGCAGGACGTCCTAACCCTTTTGCCTCACCCTCGTCAAAACAAGCACACTGACGCGGATACGTCGCATCTTGTTGAACGACGAAATTGTAACAGGAAATAGAGTGGACCTGTTTTGTTACGCGGACATTTTGAGACTTAAAAGGTTTGGCTACCTTGAATTTTTGGAGATAAATGTTTCTTAACAATACTTAGTAGGTGATGAAACGGAGCTATTGATAATTGTTTTAAACTTCTTAACCACGATGTTCCCGTTCTGTTTTTGGCTAGAAAAAAATTGTTTCTTTAATCTTTATTAACTCTTTTTACTGTGTAATGGGGGAAAAATAAAATATGTTAAGAAACCAGTTGCCATAAGATCTGCCTTTACCGTTTTTATCTTAATAATTTGATAGGTTTTTTTTATTTCACTCACGATTCACATTTAAAGTTCTTACCATAGATTTAGTGGGCATACAAACTATCTTTTAAAGAAACGTCGTCTTGTAATTACACATTAAAAGTTACAGAACAAACGGCTTATGGAAATTGTATTTCATACCGTGTCACCTTGTATTATTTACGAAGTATTTTATTTTTTTATTATCTATTATGTCATTAGTTATTAACATGATCTACTAATAACAATATTTTGTATAATGAGTTGTATTTTAGCTAGCGACCTCGACAATTGATAATTCTATTCTTGCCTGAGTAGGCGGCAGCAAGTTCGTCATGCTCCCGTAGATGTCACTGCTTGCGGTAGCGTCGGGGGTCGGGTTACCTCCTTCCCTCAAATATGGCGAGAGGGGTAATGGCTGATCTTTGCGTTATGCTCGTGAACGGGTGCTGCTTGTGGTTACTGCTCGTCTGGCTGACCATGATTTTCACGACCACGTCACATCCACTGCTAAGGAGTCCTTCAGGCGCCTTGGCTTTATTTTAAGAAACTGTCGTGATTTACACAACCCCCTTTTATCAAGCTTGTTTTTGGGGCATTGGTCCGTAGTAAGCTTGAGTCTAGTGCGTGCGTATAGAATCCTTTTGAGAAGCAGTATGCGTTAACTTTAGAAAAAGTTCAAAAAGCTTTCCTTAGATACCTCTACAAGCACTTGTATGGGTTCTATCCTTTCTTGTATCCCACTAAATTCCTCTTGGGTTGCATAGGTTTCAATTTTCTAGAAGTTAGACGGTTGCGCGATCAGATGACTGTAATATTTAAAATTCTTAGGGGGATTATTGATGTTCCTTATCTACATAACGCAATCTGCAATCTATTTGTCCCAGACAATTACTGTCGAGGCAGAAAACACCGCTTACTGGCTGTTCCAACTTGCCGTATTGTTGCACACTCCAAGTCACCTATTCCTCGGACATTAACCGCTATTAACGCTCTCCTGAACTCGAATACAAGTCTCGATATGTTTGTAAATTAATGGAAGATGATGCTGTCAGAATGTTAAAATTTTTGTGAGAAGAATGCATGACGGTTGAAATAGATTTTAATGTGTTTATTGATATGTATAAATAGTGTAATTGGCTTCAGCCGTTCTAATTAAAATAAATAATTTGAAAAAATATTTTGTTATTGTTACTAATAATAACCTACCCGTTTATTTATTTTACGTCGACGATTCTAGTTTATCATTTGTGGTCTCGAGTTGTAACTCGGGTAGTAACAGCTATATGAACATAATCCAGCATTGCATATGTAAGCTATCACGCCGTTACTACCAGGAGGCTCTTATTTTGGTATTATGCTCTATTTTTTTTATATTCTTTGTGCTCGAGTTAAGTTTTCATTTTATTTGTTGGTATATTGGCATGGCTGGCTGACATATGTATGATTTATTATTTAATTAATGTTCTGTGTCTCGTAATGTTTATATTACTTTGTCTATGTATGTGTAGAATCAAGTCTATCCGACTAAACAGACAGGTGTGCTGCTGGGGAGTTTGTTCCGCTATTTCTTCTTCCCAGCTAAAGCAGTAGGAAGTGATGACGGGTGGGCGTTTTTGGGGGACTGTCTATGTACCATTTTTACGTTCGAAAAGTGCTGATTCTCAGCCTAATTTGAATAAATGACTTTTAATTTGATTTGATTTGATTTATCCCAAGAATTTCATTGGTGATGTATTATAGACCACATCCACGCTTCCCTTACCCAATAAATGGGATGTGGTGAAACGGGCGAATCGCGCTGATTTAGTGATTCCTTCGTCCAATATTGTGCGGTTTTAAGATTTATTGCGCGAAGAACTATAGACGTCTGAGTTATCTATGTACTTGGACATTACTGACGAATCTTTTAAATGCTGTGAAACTATTGTCAGAAATGACCACTGCTTGCCACTCTTTCTCGCACTAGCAGTTGATGTTTACATATATACTTCATCAGCCTATAATGTTCTTTCTGCTGGGACACAGGCCTCTCCTCTTTGTAAAAGGGAGTGGGCCGTAATCCCCCACGCAGACCCAGTGAGGGTTGATAGACGTCACATGTCTGCGAATTTTTGGTTCTAGGACATGCCGGTTTCCTCACGATGTTTTCTTTAACCGTTTAAAGAGCAGTGGTGATGAAATAATTTACACAAAGTAAAACGTCTGTCAGGGTTGAACCACCTACAACTCGTAAGTCGCAGCCGTTACCACTGGGCTACCACTGCCAGTTGACGTTTATGGGATGTCAGTTAAAAGTGCAAAAGATAATGAATGGCAGGACGGAATTCTATGAGATCATGAGTTTAAATTTCATCTCCTTTTTGATGTGAACTAATTCCTTCGAATGCCAACTGCGTGAAACTCTTTTCTTTAACCCTTTATTACATGCATGGGTATTACCAACCCTAACTCACGTAATAATTTTGTTTTTTCTACGAGTCGATTTTTCCTAAAAGGAGGTTAAGTTTTGTTATTTAGTCATAAGAAAACAGCAGCTTAGGCACAAAAAATACTTAAACTGCTGGCTGGCTGGCTATAAACATTACCTTTGCCAAAAGGTGTGATGTTAACAGTCAGTCATAAAGATATTTTTATCGTTATTTTTATATGTATTTTTTTTTAGCACTAGTCCACGCTCGAGGTTTGTCAGAGAACCATAGTTCTAGAACGGAGTATTCTGGGTATAAAAGTAACAGACTGGGTTAGAAATACGGCCATCCTTTTCATCACAAAGATAACTGATGTCACTTCGAAAGCTGCTGCGCTAAAATTGAATTGGGCTGGACACATTTGCCGCATGCCCGACGACCAATGGGCCAAACCTACGACCAAATGGGTCCCACTTAATGGCAAGTGACATGGCGGTAGGCCCAAATGGAGATGGCGGGATGAGCTGCACTTCTTCAACAAAAACTAGTCCTTCGCAGCTTTATTCAGAGAAAAGTGGAGAGAGAGTATCCCAGGCCTTCGCCTCGCAATGAGACATCACAGGCTTTTAACAATAATAATAAGTAATCATAAAATAATGTTGGCATAAACCTTGTCAACTCCGGAAATGAAGGCAAAGATGTCTACCTACAAGCAATGTATGATAGAGAATTAATATTAAATACATAGTTAGAACAAAGGAGCTGTCGTGGTATAAATAATTATAATATTAATCAAGTTTGTAACGTTGAGATCTCGGCGCGATGTTGTGACGTCATGTTCATGTGTGGGAAACTTATTACTTAAAGTTTCTTTAAACGTTGTTTTTGAATATTGTGTAGGTAAGACATGTCATTAGAAGAGTATTAGAAATTGGAAAAGTTATTTATTCCTTATTAAATAGGCAACGGATGGGCAAGAAGTCATCATTGCACAATGAAAAACAGGTTGTTCTATAAGTTTTGTTTTAGTCTGATACATCAAAAATGTGGTTTATTAAAAAACATTTTTTGGGGAATGACAATGGGTGGAGAACTGAGTGATGCATCTGTAGAGCATAGGGACCCTAAGTACGCCCATCGAACCATGCATAGGCCACTCTGCTACGACAGCCTTTTCAGTTATTTTCGGTACTGCCGTCAGAGGTAAATGAAGTGAACCAACTGACTAATCTTTTTACCATAGCATTAAAATATGAATTGATATTCTGACAACTCTTGACATATTGTATAAGCAAATATTTCTCTTTCTACTTCGTTACGAAAATATTCCACCAAACCCATATGCATAACGAAATGTGAACGCCAATAGCACCATCAGTTTCACGATGCCCTCATCGAGATCGGGGCATCGGCAGGTCAACGGGGTTAGGGGTCAATGACAAAGGTCGAACTGCGGGAACTTCATTTGAAGAGAAAAACTGAAATGGACTCCTTTTGTTAGGATTTGAAATAGAAATACATTCGAGAAAATCTTTAGATAGTTTTCAAATGACTAATTAATTAAAGTCTTTTATTATTTTTTAATTGTTTTAGTTGGGAATCCACATCCAAATGGATGAATTTTCAATTAAATTAACTGTCTTCTCTTATTTTTAAGTCGTTTTATATGAGAACCCATGTTATTTTATCAAAGGTTTAGATCCTCAACATAATCTTCGGTAAGTAACATTTAAACGTATGCCCATTCATGACCCTATCACTTATCATATAATATTCCAGTTATTTGTAAATAATTCTTGTTATAACGTTTTTATCGACTGTCATTCGTGGACCTCTGACAGTCGTTACGGGTCGTCAAAAGCCCAAAAGTCGGGCAACCAGTCTTACCAAGGGGTATCGTATTACCCAGTAACTGGGTTGCACAGGTCAGATAGGTAGTCGCTCCATGTAAAATACTGATATTCAGCTGCATCCGGTCAAACTGAAAGCCGACCCTAAAATAGGTGGGAAAAGGCTATTTACGCTATGTCCCATTCTGTCTGCAACCACTCTATGAACGAGGCAGCCATTGACAGCCGATATTACATGAAGTAAATACTTGCAATGTAAACAGGAACAAGATTGTTTTCCTCTAACATAACAATGCCACGCCTGTAATCCCCGAAGAGTTAAGCAGAGGTGGACCTTTAGTACATCCACATTTCACCAGTTATGTTTGAGTCTCATGTAATAGGGAGCGAGCCTATTGCCATCAATTGGGCACAAATCTAAAGTCTGGGCTAGTACTGTGGAATTTCTGATGGAAAACTTAATAACACTTTGCACTTTAACAGGACCTCAAGCTTAACAGAAGCGCTTGTAATTCTCTTCTGAGCTAGAAACAAGTATGACCCACTTATTTCCTTGCATTAGTGGTAGTTATAAATCTCATGGAGTAAGGTAACGCACGGTACATGCCCGTGCATTTGTCAGGGACACGGTCCCCTGTCGCTTCGGGGTACGTCCGAGCAACTTAAATTAATACTACGTCTTCTATTTTGGTTTGCTTTCGTTTTTGATATGTTTATGTGAACGCCTGGGTAAGTAGCAGTTGTTGGTATAGTATCATAACATACCAAGGGTATCGCGTCACTAAGGAACTGGGTCACAGGCCTCCTCTCTTGGAGAGAGAGTAGGCCATAATCCAGCGCGCATGCCTAGTGAAGGTTGATGGATGTCTTCTAATTCCTTAAAATATTCCAGAACATGCCGTTTTCTTATGACTTTTCCTTCGCCGTTTTGAGTGCAATGGTGATGAAATGCATCATCATCATCTGCCTATCCTTCTCCCAACTATGTTGGGGTCGACTTCCAGTCTAACTGGATACAGCTGAATACCAGTATTTTACATGGAGCGACTACCTATCTGGCCTACACAATCCAGTTACTGGGTAATACGATACCCCTTAGTAAGGCTGGTGATTTTTTTTTTCAAAGTAAAGTGCTTTGCTGTATTCGTTCTTGTTGGTAGATGTTATGTATGGTCTTCGAATTTTAACATTATACTCGCATAATATTACCAATGTTGTTATTGATTTCTTACTCAACCTTGATAGTATGATCAAATGTATCATATTCTAAAATAAAACTTCTATTTTTGTAACACGTTGTGTAATTAATTAATAATTAGAAGGCACGGAGCTGTTCTATATCTAAATGCTATCATGGTGAAGCCAAATTGAGTGCGTGGGTGTTTTGTAGGTGTATAGAGTACGTGTACTTAAATAATTATAAAATTTTCCTCGTACGCTCTTAAATTTCGATAAAGCAAGAACTTTCTTACACCCTGGTTGCTGAAAAAGGTAACTATTTATAGATATTTGGAGAATAGAGAACAAAAACTTTTTGCTTATACCGCTTAAAGGCATTTCTAACATAGTCATTTACAGCCAGTAACATTATGAGTCCTAGATAAAATACTTGCGAACAACTGTCTATGCCTTCAGCATTTCTGCTGATTGTGCACGTGACGCCGAAGTTCAAATGCTCTTATTGTAGAGACGTTTGGCCATCTGCCAAAAAATATTCTCAATTCAAAAGAGAGAAAATTATTCAGAATTCAAATTGTCAATTCCAATCATTGATGGTCGCTTTGTGGCCTGGATGAAAGGTTAGTTTTTTGAAAACGGTTCATTTTTTCTTATATCCTTAATGGTAAGAATAAGGTTGGCTCTTAATGGTGAGTGTTTTGTTTTAAAACGGGCCACTAGTTCAGTGATATGTTTTAACTTTATACATGGCCTAAAATACCTGAGGGCCAATTCTCGTAATTAAAACGTTCAAAATCTAGTCGCAGTCTCATCTTGGTGACAATCAAATGTCAAAAACTTGTCAAAAATGTAAAGAAACTCCAGGTATTTTCTGACATATTGAGACAGAGATCAGACTGTGAACGTTTTTAAAATTACGAAAATCGCCCTCAGGTTTCGCATTTCGGGAGTGACACATACCTAAGTCACTGTCCAGTTGCCAACTATTGCAACTAAACACAAAATTGTGGAAACATTTTCAGTTACCATTCTGTTAAATTTAAATAAAGCATTAGATTTGAAAAAAACTAAACGAACTAATTAAAACATGTACTTACGTAAAAGCTAATTAAATCCTCATTGTTTTATTGGATTTGCTCAAGTTATTAGGGTAGCACAGCGGTGATGACGTAGGCTTGTGTCACGACACGTGACCACTGTGTCTCGGAATGCTTTACCCGGCGAAGTATATTATTATACCATGACTTTACACCTGTAGAAGTGCCGCATGCTTAGTCCTTAAGTTTGCTTGGAGATTGGTTGAAGTCTAAATATGTATGGCAATATTGAAAATCGTTCAAAAGATTTTGATAGTTAAAGATGTTTTTTTTTTTGATTGGGAAATCATCAAATAACTTCTCCCGCTCTGGGTGGAGCAGGAGGGCGTGTCAGACTTTTACTGACTAAAACCCACCCGTGTTCCCTCAGTTGCCTGTGTACCAGGGGCCGCGGTATCTCTTTCAAACAACCCGCATCTCTGGCAGGCATCGGCCCTTGCGGACCCCACCAGTTGGTGCTGACATCTCTATGAGGCGCGCGTGGAACACAACGCGCCGTCGACCCGGGCTTGGTCCTTACCGGACAGCGAGCTACCCATTACTCGCCGTCCGCAAGTCCGCGCCTACGGTGGTCGGGAATCAGCCTGGGATTCCTGACGCCCAGGGCGTCTCCCGCGGCGGCCACGGCCGTGAGGGCGCATTTACTGCCTCTCCCTCACGTGCGCCGCCTCCCTCTTCGCGAGCATTACTGCTTCGCAGAAGGAGGTGACGGCTAACCATGCACTCTCGCTCCGTACCATGGCCTGGACCAGGGTCGGACGCGAGAGATCGCCGCCGCCGATCGCCTCCACGAGGACACGGCGGTGCTCCGCCCAAGCCGGGCAGACCTCCACCGTATGCTCCACCGTGTCCTCAGGGCGATCTTCGCAATGGAAACATCCGGGCGTTTCCTCCCGCCTTATGTAAATACTATTACAGTACTTATAACAAAAACCCATATATACAAATTTTGTTCGTGTGTTTGTTGCAGCTAATCTCCGAAATACTGGAATAATTTTGTCGAGACTTTCACTGGCAGATAGCTGATGTTATAAGAAGTAACTTACTTTTATTTTAAAAAAGCAAAAACAATCAAAAGGTAAAATAGCGCACATCGCATTCGTTTTATAACTTGTCTTTATATTAAGTCGTGGGTTATGTTATGAATTGACCAACTGTGGAGCTCAAATTTTGTGTAATACTGTAATGTGTAGGTAATCATTTCTTTTTTCCAAATAAATAAAATAAATCAGCAATTATTCTGTATGATATTTACTTAAGAAATAAAATAGATCTCAAGATCTAATAGGTGTATTTTTTTACAGATGAGTCCACGCAACGCGTCTTTATGTTATTCTGTACCTACTTTATCTAGGAACAACAGTGACACCATTTTAACAATACCACTCAATACACACCCTCATCAATGGTGTGAACATTGCAGAATAAGGGGAACACCATAGAGTACGTGTGTAGAATGTTAGAAGACGTGTTTTGTTTCTGTAAAGTATGGAAAATGTTGTTCATTTGATGACAATGCAGAATAATGTATGGGTGTATGTTTTTTCTTTCTTTTGTTTTTTGCGTGAAAATAAGATGAATGGGATCCCAATGTCGGATGAAAGTAACTGATAATAATATTGTGGTGTTGTTTTATGAGAAGATGTGATTATAATGAAATAATATTCTGCCAAATATTATTGAATGAATTGATTTTAAATTTAAATTTAAAAAATTAGTTCAACGAATTGCTTAGAGTATGATTTCCCACGTGTCCCGATAAAGTTTACCTCAAAATAGGTAAAACTTACCTCACCCAACTGACCGTATTCGATTCAAAGCAAATTCGTTAGTTTTTAGTCAGTCCGAAAAACATTCAAATATCAAAATACTGTCAAAAAATCATTTTGATTTTCGAACACGACCAACTCTAAACCCCATTTGCTGTTCCTTTATCTACAGCAGCGAAACCTTGTTTTATTCCACTCCTATCTCCAAAATCTGTAGCAAACAACTTCCGAATTCAGAAGCTTGTTGCTCACACGGGCCAAATAAATCCCTCTCTCATGTAAGCCGCTATTCGTCACAAAGACCCCTGTCATTTGTGTTGGTATCGCTTCACACTGCCGCGGTACGTGGACGAAATATTGACGCGGTGAGATCTCTATCGGGTACTTGATTATTGCGTTTCTGTGTAGTCTGGGGTCAGTTACCAGTGAATGATGGTTTAGGAGTGTTTCACGAGGTTTGGAATATAATTTCCAATAACAGACTAGATACGGAGTGTGGATGTCTGTGTTCTTGGCAATAAGCTTGTCCCGTTTTACATGGGGCTAAGGATTAAGTATAACTGTCGAAATATGGGTGTGCTATAAGTACATTGCCTAGCCCTTGTGGTTTTTATTTAGAGGAAACGACAAGCTTTCCTGATTTCCTTTTAACTATTCTGTCACTGAAACACTCTATTTCGCTTTTTAAACTTGAAACGTTAATGATTTACTTAAGACTGCACACAAATTAAATACAATAAAATCAAATGAAAAAAAAACACAATCTCACACTAACTTTTCTCTCAACACATGTACAATGTTTCCCCAATACGAAAGCATCTGAGCAAACTTCGAAATAACGTAACACAGGAAATAGAGCGTAATTAATTTGCCAGGGTACAGAAAGTAAACGTCACAGGGTCAGTAGGCAAAGGACACTATTTCGGCACACACGGGGAAAAAGAACATGGCGGCTTGTGTCTATTGAACTGTCCGTTTGGGCTTTTAATATATTTATTGTCTTTGTATACGGAGTAGGTTTGGAAATTGGTTCTGGTAAAAGAGTGGCGTTCAGTCATTAGTTGGAATTGCTTAGTGACGAAGACGTTTTGATAATTAATAGTGGATGGATCCAGCCAAGCCTGATTGTCATATTGAACTAGCACTGAGGTGACTCGGATATTAAATTTCTGAATAGATTTAGATACCTTTGCCCAGCAGTGAGATAACATAGATCAATTGATATATTACAAATTATATCGATTATTCTACATATTGTGACAATAAACTCAATCTCTAGGTAAAGGTTAGGTCTGGCCAAGGTTTTACGGCAAATGGGTGCCAGTACATTTCTGAGAATGTGTGAAAATGGACATCAGTATAACATTCCCGTAGGATGAATCTTGATAGCATAAGGCGTAATGTGTATAAGCGCACTGGACTGTCAACTCTCGGTGTTGAACCGAGTAGAATCGAGAACCCAACAGCGTGCATCCCAGCGCGTCGAAAAAAATCTGCCGCGATTTTTTTTTTTGACGTCCGTGCATTCGTGTACTGTGAGAGCTAGCTAAACCATTGACAATCTGTGCTACGAGAACGAACCACACTCAAGCTTTGGTCTTTTCTCAAAAGACCTTTTCAGACATCAATCTACATACGGATAGTCTTCATATCATCTGACCAAGATTATGTCTGGACTATAAAAGAGGCCTCTGTGAACTCTGAGTTTGTTTCGGCCTTTCTTCTCAGAGTAGTCGGTTATGAAACGCCGTCCTCATATAGTTTTAAAATTTGATTGACGTGTAAAAGTGTTTATACAAACCTACTTACAGAAATTGGATCTTTTATCGTTCATTGGGCACTACCAGAAACTGCCAAGTTAACAGCACAAATGAAAACCAATTCTGCAAAATACGATTGCAATTTGATAGCATTTTAATAAAATGTACGTACCCACAACAGGTTCATAGTTCAGATGTATGTGAAAAGGTTTTATAAATTCTGTCTGTTAATGCTCAATATTTGAGTGCTCAATTTTGGGGAAAGTTTCGTTTACACAAACAATTTTGGCCTCAGGCTTTCTATGAATTTTTGGATGCCTGCAAATCTGGTTGCGATATTTCCAGCTTTGTTGATGAATATTTTACTCGGATATTGAATTTTGGAATTGATTTACGTACATTTAAAAAACTGAGAATTGCGTGGGTTTTAAATATAGTATCTACAAATTTTGAACGCATTTTACGTGGCAATGTGAGTAGAACGCCGGCAGTGGAAGCCCTAGGCGGAAAAACAGTGAATGTTTTGGTGATGTTCTTCAGAAAAGTCAGGTGCGCTGTGCTCGCAACCAGCGTGCGTGTATGACCAGCAAGCTTAGCATGACGCTTTCTATTTCTACTCTACTGTAGAATAGAAATCGTTTGTAAACTCTTCTCTAAATTACGTTTTCGAGTTTTTTGTAGACGGTGACTTTTCCATAGATTTTATATTATGTATGTTTCACTTTAATATTTTCCGATTTCCCGAATTCCAGAGATTTTAATTGCAATTAAGTTGAAATTGTTTTTCTCAAAACAACCGGTACGAACCTCCCCAAAATATTTCTATCGCATTCCTGAGTTAGTTCAAGGATGTATTCTGGAGTTTAACGATATGAATAGGGATGCTCAGGGAATATCAGTGTTTATCAAATTGACACACTAGGTATGTCAAAATGTCGAGTTAATGGTTTTCATACAAATGTCAAAGAATCTACAATTTTACTCCTACCGCAAGCTGCGTTAAGGAACTACGTTCCAAAAATAAAATGAAAATAAATAAATTATCAATCATTAATCATGAGGATTTAATCTAAGAAACTAGTAGCAACAGATTTTCGTTTACAAACTATTTTTTAATGTATTGATTTAAAACATACTTATAAATTAATTTCAAATCCATTTCTAACCATTTAAAGTCTCTTTTGTTCGTACCATCTGTATTTTAGTTAAATATTACCAGCAACAATTAAATTGTCGTAGGCAATAAATATGTACTGTGGTTCAACTAAACCTAACTACGGTAATTATGCTACCAATTAGCTAAACAGCATGCAATGTGGCACAAACGGTTTTCAATGCGAAAACAATATGTAATTAGATATAATAGATATAAAGGTATCCATGTTAGGTTTTCATTTTGCATGTACCCACAACGTAATTTGTTTCAAAAATTCACTTTGATAAATTATCATGACATATTTGTGTTGCATAATAATTATGGATATTAGAAACGGGGTGAATAGGGATGCAAGAGTGAATCGGGACGAAACTTTAAAAGAGATTTTAACATCGAAATAATATAGATTTTTGTCAAAAAGGACTCTAACGTGTTCACTATTTCATAATAAACGATTCAGTGCCCTTGTTAGCAACATATGATACTATGTATATTATTTCAAAGTTAAAATCTATTTTAAAGTTTCGTCCCCATTCCCATCCCTATTCACTCTGTTTGTAGGTATAATTTTGAATGTAGGTCAAATTATGATTTTTTAAATCAAAAGTTCTACTTAATTATTATAATTCAAACTCAGTTAGTGGATTAGATTGCAATTTAGTATAATTTTAATTATTGTTCTCTGAAACCACCTAATCAGATACTGGGTTGTGGATGTAAGAAAAGCAGTCGCTCCATGTAAAATACTTGTATTCAGCAGTCAGCTGCATCTGGTTAGACTGGAAGCCGACCCCAAAATAGGTGAGAAAAAGCTGGGCAAATTGCTCTACTATTTCTGTTTTTCACTATCAAAATTATCTTAAACATTAAATACTTGCAAATTAATCGTATCAGTACATTCTTAAACTCAATTTACTTCCTACCGAGCAGACAACCAGAATAGGTAAACAAAATTAATTAATTCCTTAGAAAATTGGAGCACGGTGATCGATTCGTATAATTTCTTATTTCATGTTTTAAAGTTCAATTAAGACCAAATTTCAAAACTTGTACAGTCGCTGAACATAATTGAACCAAGTACTAAGCATTCAAACTCAAACGGGCACTTTCCAATTGTCAAGGGGTCTTACTGCGGCCGATGACTCCACAAAAAGTCATTAAATCAATTTCTGTTTTTGTTTTATAGTGTTTAGATATCGTTATCCGTCTCGTCTGTAGAGTTTCGCTACCTAATTTGACCTTGTATTGTATATCGAGAAAATAGTAAAAGTCTTAAAATAAATCTAGTAAGTATTAACACTAAGTCCTTTTGCCAAGTTGGACTTTTTCTTTTTAGTTTTTCTATTCCGTTTTCCTTAGCTATTGACCTTTGAACTCGCGCCTGACTTGTTCAATACTTTCAATAGTGGATTTCTTAAGAAACGGTGAAAAGGTGATCATTTAGAGTTAGGTAAAATAAAATCTAGGTTTGTCTGAAAAGCTAAAATGTCGATAATTGCTAGGAAGGCACGGCCTATCCAGCTTATTTATTGAGTAGGTACAATGAAAAGCATAAATACCATTCACTTATGTAAGATTCAAACAACATTTTTTCCTTAATGCTCGATAAGAAGCAAGTTTTTGGCATTTGATAATAGCTCATCGATCCCACCCAGTGGGTTCCCGCATTATCGTTGCGAGGGGGCTCTGTAGCCGTGGTCCGCTCCCACAGTTAAGCGAAGAGGAACCCCAAGGTGGGGCCGCTCGTCAGGGCTTTTGCCTTCAAGCCGACGACGTAGCGGCCAAAAAGTAGGTTGCGGTGAGGTGCACCGCAACTGAGGCGGGTCGCGATGTCGAATGGGAGGCATCGCGGCTGAGGGTTACAGGCTGCGGCGGAGGAGTGCCGGTACTGCTAAGTAGCGTTCTTCCCTTCCGTGGCCTGGAAGGGGCCGCCACCGTCTGATGGTGGACGCGGTGGGGCCGCAGGGGAAGAGGAGTGTCGGTATAGCGTTGGCCGCTCTCCCTATCCCCTGCGGCCGAAAAGTGGTAGGCGGCGGGGCCACTGCGCTGACCCGTCGCCGGGGGACCAAGGGTGCCAGACACGGGGTCGTCTGGGGCAAGGGCCCCATGGCACGCCGTGACCACCCCAGGAACCAAGTAACATAAGGATGTTACTTGGTTCCTGGGGTGGTCACGGCGTGCCATGTGTCCTGGTGCGCCGAACTGGTGGGGTCCGCAAGGGCCGATGCCTGCCAGGGGTGCGGGTTGTTCAAAAGTGGTACCGTCGCCCCTGGCACACAGGCAACTGATAACACGGGTGGGTTTTAGTCGATAAAAGTCTGACACGCTCTCTTGCTCCACCCATAGCGGGAGAAGTTAGCTGATGATTTCCCAGGTTCAAACAAAATAGCTCATCGATCTCGGAAACAAATAAAAAAATAGATGTGCGTTTGGTGTTAATTGAATCGAATAACCACCAAAATAAATATAATTGCAGAAAATATTTACAGTTAATATATAAATAATAATAAATGTGGGATTACTGCAAAATATTTGCAGTTTCAATTCAGCACATTTCAGCACTGAAACTACCTTCCTACATACTAAAAATCCTTAATAGAATCTGAATCGGTGTGATGCAAATCATAAACTGTGCACTATAATCAAAACACTATACAAAAACACTACCAGTCTTAAAATTCCCCATATTTTACACATAGTTACAGCCTATTCTGCTCACCTCGAAAACTAACATAGTCATGAACATAAAACTACAACGGAATTACCGGAGAGGAGTTTTAAACGCGCATAAAATATGTTTAGGAACTGATAAAGTAGAATCTAAAAGTTATAACGGTAATATATTGAATTCCTTTTAATATGGCCGCTTGTTACACCGATGTGGTAATAAAAAACAATTTTCCTGATAATAATAATTGACAAACTTTTGTTATAGCAACATACGCAGATTAAATGGGCAAGAAAATGGTGGGTAATAATTGGGTTAAATATAAGCCAACTTGACTTTTTAGTATCATTGGTGGAAAAGGAGTAAAGTTTACCGGGTTAAACAAATTTTAATCATCAGCCAATTGTCTTTCTGAATGGTATCCGATACAGAGAAAGAGCTAGACCGGTGCAGAGTTAGGACATGGTATCGACAGGGGTTGCGATATGAACAAGGAAAACTCACAACAGAAAACAGTGGAAGGGTCTGGCGGAGGCCTATCTTGGAAAGCAAATCTAACTCATAACAGATGTCTCAGCATCGTTATCATTATTCAGCCGAAATATGTCAACTGCTGGCCTCCCCCACATGAACTGGTTATGTTACTCTTTATACTTCAGCTTTTTTACGTCCGTAGGTACCTTTTGTGTCATGTTACATATGTGCCACAGAACGGTGTAACAGCCACCCGACATTGTCTCCACGAGATTTAAAATCACTTTTGTTGAATTCCCTCATCTCACACGGCTATTCATAGGACCGTACGTAGGAGTATTTGTTGAAAGAGTTATAGATTCTTTTTGTTGAACGGTGATCGTATTAGGAAGGATTGCAGGAATAGTTCGCCGATAGCTTCACGATTCTTTCAACCTTCGAGTATTATTTCTTTGACCTTTTATTTTAGGGTCCCGTGGCTAAGAAATAACAGCCGCACAGGTCAATCAATCAGGTTAAGCTACGCTTGCCACGGTCAGTCTATGGATAGGTGGCCATGTTTATCGCCCCAACCCCCCCCCCCCACCCTCATGCCCTGGAAAGCACGCTAAGCCGTTGGTCCCGGCTGTCATTTGTGAATCTTTGACCGTCGTTACGGGTTGTCAGAAGCCCGAAACTCTGACAACCATTCTTACCTTTCTTATTCTTATTTTATTTCTGTATCTGTACTATCTGTCCGTAACATCACAGTGGGCCCTATCAGAATACCAGCGCTGCGACACCTTTAAATGTCGCAGCATCATGCTGAGATAGGGGCCTTTTGGCCTCGTACAGTATTTTGTTTTTTGTTTTTTAATTTTTTACTTTTTATAATATTTTTTTTTTTTTTCTAAGCATATTTTGTAGTTAAGTTTATGATATTCCTGTGCGAGTCTAATAAATACTTTTTCTTTCTACCAGGAAGTTTCGTATAACTCAGACACTGGGTTGTGGATGTAAGATAGGCAGTCGCTCTATGGAAAATACCGCCGACCCCAACATGGTTGGGAAAAGGTTAGGCATCTTATTATCTTTCTATTTTACCAACGGGCATAGTGTTATCCAGTACCTAAGTACAACTCAATTACTCAGATATGTTCAGGTCAGATAGGCAGGCACCACACGTACAATACTGGTACTAAGCTGCATCTGGTTAGATTGGAAGATGACCCCAAAAATAGTTGGGTAAGGCCTGGCTGATTATGATATTTTATTATAGTAGGTATTTAGTCCTGCTAGAATCTCAACGTTCGTCGTTGATCAAACATCGTACGTCATTTGTCAATGTAGTAATAGAAGAACGAAACCCTAAAAAATCTAGGTAGGTCTTCGTAAAGTTTCTCTTGCGGTCTTGAAATTAATATTATTATAAAGAATATCTGGGTATTGATTTCATCAGAAAACTATTTAGAAGCACGCAATATTTACTCATTGCTGAATTACAAAACCGTTTGAGGAAGAGACCTTTCCTAAATATCACAAGTTTGATAATACTATTGTGCGGTTTAACTTGTGCCTAACAATTTTATGTTGAGTTTGATCCCTAAAGAACAATATTTTTCAGTCATATTTATGTGCATAGGTAATTCAGCACTCTTTATGGTGTTTCTCCTGTTACGAAGGACCGTACCATAGTTTCCCTTGAGGGCCGTTGGCAACTAAATGATGCTAGAAGGGATGGCCAGTAGAAACTAGATAATGACATAGAGTAAAAAAACCGTATAGAAGTGACTGTCTCGTGTACAGTTGCGGAAATAATGCTAAGCATCTTTAGGTAAATTTTTACTTGCACCTTGCTGAAATGATATAATATATATCGATTATGTACTGAAAAAATCACGTAAAAAACTGCAATTCATAACAGTACTACTAAAAAGAGAGGGCATCTATGAGAAAGACCTTTGCCCAGCATTGGGATAATACAGTTTGAACTTTATAACTCAGATATTTGTTTGAAAAAAGCCTTGCGTTTTTGTTTTATGAGAGGGCTTTCTCTTGTGCATTCATACAAAAGCTCTTCAAATATAGGTAATTAAATACCACCAGCACTCTGATATGACCAAAACCTGTTTATACCAAAACGGTGTTAATTAATTAATCGACAAAGCTAGTGATAACACAATCCTGACTGAGTTTAAACTTTCTTAATCTTGAAAAAAGACTGTTGGTTGGCATTTCAAATTCATTTGGAAAGTGATTATCGCTTCTAAACATTTTTATTCTATGGTAATGAGTTTATATTGCCAAACTGGACCGTCAGTGATGTACGGCGTACCTGCCACGTTGGTCTAAACTATTGGTCATTTATTTACTTGATTGGACTATTGTGCATACTAAATATAGGTGGAATTTACAGTAATACACTAGGCTATTTTCCATTCCATGGCTATTTACATTAAGCTAGTTTCCGTTACCAAAATCACTATTACTATCATCTGCCCGCAACTTCATTCGCGTGGAAGTCGTAAGGCATCACAATTTACTAAAACAGCAGCCACACTATTTTTTAAAACGGTTCTGTGAACTGCGTTTGTACTTTTGGTCTCAGCAGCTTAAATATGGAGAGAGTTAGGACTGATGACGCGGGAGCATGCGACGTGTAGTTGTCCGTGTGAGAAGCAGCTCGTACTATACAATACCCGGTATAACAAATAATAAAATAAATTAAAATCAGACCCCTCTTTGATTTCTAACTTATTAAAAATATCATTGTGTTAAATATTGTACGATGGTAGAGAACCCTTCCTGTATGTTTCCAACTCACACTTGTATTTTTTTTAGTAAAAAATTTTTTTTTTTTTTTTTTCATTTTTAGTAGTAACTAAAAATATATTGTTCTAAATATTGTAGATCATTTTGGTTGACGATTGACAGTACTTGCTTAGTTCAAACATTACATAAGAAGATCGAATTCTAACTCAAAAGCACTTATATGTGACCTAATTGTAAGTACAGTATTCTTAGAACGCCTCCTAAGCCTTTAAAACTTTGATTGAAGTAAAGTGCTGAACATATAAAAATAAACACAAGATATTCCACGAAACAACTCAGCAGAGTCCCTTTGACCGCATTCCTGACCTCTACAAGAGAGCCAAACAATCGTCTCGTCGTTCAAATCTCTACATAATACAAGTCAACTCTACATAACGTAGAGTCAAAAAGTACTTTTATAACAAAAGAATCGTATACGTTTCATTTCGCGTAGCCATTTGCAGTTTTGCGAAAGCCTTTGACCCAAAATGCGAATTTTAATAAAAATGTATCGAGTTATACGGTTTGAGACGCGAAAACAAGGGTAAAGGTACGGTAGGGTGGTTATTATTGTATTACTTACTCACTTGCTCGATATTAATCATTTTTGAAGCGCTTGTGGCTAAGTAACAACATCCGCACGGGTCGATCGATCAGGTTAAGCTACGCTTGCCGCGAAGGTTGGTCCTTGGATGGGTGGCCATCTTTCCATTCCTAGACGGGTCTAAGCCTCGGAAAGCCTGTTAAAACGTTGGTCTCGACTGTCATTAGTAGATCTTCGACAGTCGTCGACAAGTCGTCAGAAGCCCGAAAGTCTGAAAACCAGTCTTACCAGTAACTGGGTTCTGCAGGTCATATAGGCAGTCGATCCCTCTAAAATACTGGTTTTCAACTGTATTTGGTCAGACTGAAAGTCGACCCCAACATAATTGAGAAAAGGATAGGCAGATGACTCGTCTACATTTTTTTCCAATGGTCTTCTGGACCTGGGGGCACCATCGTCGAACAATTTGCCCTTACCATCAGATGAGACAAAGGTTCAACGCAAATCTATCAATGTTTAACTTTCTTCGAGCCTGCAACAATCAATCAGAAAATAACAGCGGAGAAGTAAAAAAACTATAGTTAAAATTTCCCCTCCATATCAAACCGGTCTTCCATTTGCAAATTATTATTAGATTTACGCAATTGCTTTTTGCCAGAACCCATCAGAATTGAAAACAATATCTCACAGTGCATTTCAAAATACTATTCTCACAATTTTCACGGAACACTTTTAATTCCCGAATAATAACAGGTTTAAACCGTATGAATGAACAATGGAAATTAAAAAAATCTGACTACCCTCATTTCCGGTATATCCACTCTGGCAGCTTTCCAAAAAGTTCGGGAGAGATAATCTTGAAAATTTAGCCGATCGTGAAGACGAGTTGCCGAATGGAAGTCACGTATGGGTCGCGTGATGTGCATTCCAGGTAGCCTGGTCTGGGTAGGAGGCTACCCAAGTGTAGGGTACCTAGTAGGATTAGTTGGGGAATTGATTAATTGTGGAGTTCTGGATTGGGTCTTGACAGCGTGCAAATTGGTTGTTTTCTCTGTTGGGAAGCTTTTTTCCTTTAATTATAGGTGATAGGGGCAGATTCCTTTATGATAATACTTAAGCTAAATTGCATAGACCTTAGTAATTATATTAAACTTGTAATTCCTAGATCAATACATCGTCGTGGAGTGCGCGATTACCGATTGTTTGATCAGACATCACGCCGTGCAAGTGTACATTGAACATTTCAAAGATATTGATATATTTATGCTCGTCGTTTGTGGTCGTCGGCCGCGCGGCTCTAGGCGAGCGCGGTTATGCGTGAGCCTATGTCAGCTGATTTTTATATTTGAATACTTTGCTTGCTAGAGTTGTAAAAACATTTTTTTTTTTCGTGTCTGAAATAATGGTTCATTTAACTGTTCCCACAACATAGTGTACAAAAAATATAAATGAAATAGGTAAAAATTGTAAATAAAAAGAATCTAGATTTTTGTATGGTACTGTATCGAGAATCACTAGCCCTATCACCTGTCTGCGTTTTCGGAATCGTTTCCCTTATGTATGTAATGAAAAAAAAAAACCCTTATAAGATTACCTTTATTTTTGTTTTGACTGTGCGTGCGATTGCTTCAAGTTGTTTTAGTCTTCCGTTCCAAAATTGAAACATTCTTTTCCTAACAATATTATACACGTGCACGTCGGTATGTTTGTTACTCAATCACGTAAAAATCGGCTTTTCGGATATAGATTAGGCAAACAGATAGGGATAATTTTCGGCAAATTAAGCGGGTCAAGCCACCGGCAAAAGCAAGTTGTATATATTTAGCTAGAAAGGTAATAGCGAGATGAATTTTTTTTTTTTAGTTATAAAAATAATTCAACCTTTGGTCCCGCGTTACATTTGACAAATTATTTCTTAATTTTCTTTCTAACTACAGAAAATAATTTCACGACTGCCTTCCGAATACACCCATCGCAACGTACGTAAAAAACAACATCCACATTTTATCGATACAGCTGATCGGTCCGGTCGCGCCGCCATTTTAGGGTCCCACACATTAAATGAATGTCCCAGGTAAATATTTGAAGTGGATTCGATACGCAGAACCATGTAATCTGTTTGATTGATAAAATATCGGGATGAAACCCGAATAATTACTTGTATTTTTCGGTACGATTATTTCTGTATCGCATGTGTGTTTTTGTCGTGACGTATTTTTGGTGTGTTTGATATAGATTATCAATTGATTGGTTTTTCTATTGATACTGAATCAAATTTTTGGTTTCATTCGTTCATGATTGAAATGGAAATTGAATGTGTTTTGATTTATTGTGTAGGGTTTTACCTATTTATGATTGTTTCAGGGTTTAATGATTATTTTCTATGGCAGCTTCTACTGGATTAAAACGATGTTGTAATAAGAAACTTACTGAAAGTATTATTACGTTTTATTGCATGGTGTCTTTTGACACTCATTTTGTGGGCAAAGCTTTAACACTTATAATGATTTAATTATACACGTATAATACCTTGTGGTATTAAGTCTTTCTATGAACCTATAACTGCAGTACCTACAGGAAGGTTTTTTTTTAAATAAAATAACACTGGTATTTATACCTTCGGAAGTAGACAGTCATGTCTGACTACAGAAATAGGTGAAAGTCATTTACAGAAAGTTTACTCAGAGCAATGATACCGGCACTACACAGCACAACTACCAAAATATTTTCCCTAGTAAATCTCCCAAAAAGAACAAAAACAAATCACAAACCAGCCCTTTTTAGCTCACTGCAGTCGGGTCACCAACGACGCATGACGACACGCAGTCATTTGGGAAACCAACGTTGCGTCAGAAAAACTCATCCCGAAAATGTTTCCCGCTTGTAAAGTTACTACTCAGTTGTAGGTACATTCCACAAAATAGTTTGATTATTAGGAACAAGTTAAAATTAATGTAGACAATATTCATTTGATATTTTTAAACATAATCTCGCGGCCACGTGCTGCACGTCCAAGCGACAAGTGTCTTGCGACAACGACTGCAGTAAAAAAAAAACAAAGAAGTTATTTAGACCATGCCACGAGTTCCCTCGTAGTGAATTGCGGAGCAACAGATGAAAACAGGTGACGTGCGCGCATTTCGCTTTAGGCAAGTCGCGTAGAGGCTCCGGTCCGACGCGATTCTGGTGGAACCATTTCCATGAAGTTTTCATAGAAATTGTTCCAGTAGAGTCGCGTCTCGCGCAGGAGCCTTAACTCGAGGCCGTATACGGAGTCTAAAATTCATTCTGACGGTTTAATCTACATTTCAGTAATTCACAAATATTTACCCTATTTTATGGTGTAGAAATTAACACAAGTGAGAAGATGTAAACGGACCTCTAGTGGTAATAACTAATAAAGTGCGAACGCGAGCTTATCCAATAAAAAAGTAGGTATGCTTAACTACCTGCATACTTTTCTTCTTTGCTTACTGTACACCTCGTATACGGGCCCAAAAAAGGCACAACTGCTCGGAAACTTTACCTTCAGTGTATCGCAAGCGGCGTACGTTTGAGAACAAAATGCACTTCGCTAGTATCCTTTTTTCGATTTAGGCACGTAGAGAGTTTGCCAGCTTTGTAAGTTTGAGAGGAGAGGACTTATTTTTGACGATGTTTCGAAGTATGGAGTGTGTTTTGGTGTAAAGAATTTTGTTGCAAGTATTATGCATTTTTTTGTGTTTGAGTTGTCTGGTTAATATTTTTTATCATTTTATGTCACTTGTCTACCGTTTTTGCTTCTGTTTTTTCCGGAGATATCAGACGTTAAATTGTTTGTCGTCCATTTACCACCTTTCACTCGAAATCAAACGTCTGAATACAATGTGGACGAAAAGTGAAAATTGAATTCAACATTAAACTGATTGAATGATGTTGGATTTTGGCTGATCTTTCACAGTCCTCTGAATGATGGAAAAGTGAATTGAAATGAGCAGGTGAAGGTTTATTCCGACATTGTTTTTTGTCTGTGTCGTGTAAACGTGGAATGCAACAAAAAGGAACATCAATTCGAATGACCCATTCACTCGAGTGTGTGTCAGAGTTTGATATAGCGCATTTTATTAATAATTTTTAATAAATAATAATAATAATAAGCCTGTATTGTCCCACTGCAGGCCAAAGGCCGCCCTTCCCCTTTCTACTACGATTCTAAGCCAATATGGACCAATCCCATATATAAAGTTTATCATAATTAGCGAAAGACCTCTTATACACCAATTAGAGTATTAAGTTAAAAGTTGTTACGTTAATACAATAACCAAAACGTATTATTTTTGAAGCGTTTTTATTATTATTGCCCACTGCTGGGCAAAAGCTTCCATACTTTCTTTCCACCTCTCTCTGTCCAGAGCTGACAACCCAAGCAGCACATTAGCGGAAATTACATCCATAAACAAGCTATATTACAGTCAAAGGCTCTTATGTAGCTGTACTAATGGATAAGACGATTCTTGGGACTGTATAGGGGGCGATCTCTACACTGTTAAACAGCACAGCTGACTAATGGCTGTACAATGGACAAAAAAACAACAAAATGCATTTTAGTAGAACTTGAAAGAACTATTGTCCAGCTTTTGGCTACGTATAATGCTACTAGCTGGTTAAGAAGACCAAAGTTTGTAAACAGCTGCATAACGGGGTAACGTCACACCGTTTCTAAGCTTTGAACTGTATTAGAGAATAAAATTTTGCCATTGGCATTTTTTATGGAGTACACAAATTCTATTATAATGCTTCCTCAGTGAGCTTAACACTAGCTGGTTAAAAGCATTTTAAGACTGCATGAGCTGTAAATTAGTGTAGTGTTACTCCACTTTAATTCCAAAGCTTATAGTGTAAATATTATCTATTTCACAGCCTCTAGAATTATTGAAGAGTAGACATAGGTTAGTAGTGCTATGATAACGTCAATTTTGTCATAACCTCGCAACACGACTTAATCACATAGATTTTGTTACCAATGATCATAGTTCCGTACAATTAATGGATCCGGTCAGTGACCTTTCTAAAAAAATAATTGTAACGAGAAATACTGAAAGTAATGAATCAAACCAGACATGAGGGAGAAAATATTTATATGGTAAACATTTTATTTAACGAAAATATAAAAGAATGGGCAATAAAGAGTGTTGAGGTAGGAGTCCCTGGTAGTGTGTGAAGTGAAAGACGGTTGAGATTAGAATGAATATATTGCCAAACTACACCTATTATATACAAAAATATTTACAATATTATTTAAGGCTACCTACATGCATATTATAATAAAATAAACAAATCATATGTCGGTAAGACGAAAATGTTCGCATTATGGCTCACATATAAAAGCTTGCGCCGGGCCTGGGTCGACAGTATTTCACCAGCCACCGGCGCGCGCGCATGATGAATGGATGCATATATACATGACGTAGGTGCAGCTACAGGACGGCTTATTCCACTTTTCCCCGTTGGATGATCCCCATTGATGGGGATTAGTGAACTTTTTGTTCACTATTCCCCGTTGACCCAAAATTTTTATTTAATGGGGATAAGTGAACTAAAAAGTTCAATAATCCCCATTAGGTAGGTACGTTAAAAAAATAAAATATATGAATCATGTTACGGGTAATTCCACTTTGCCCCACCAAGCCCGCCACCCTGGTGTGGCAAAGTGGACTGCCTAAAATTTTGCAGTGGAATATGCCCCACTATTCTGATTTGATGGGGCGGATAACACTAGCATAAACACTTTGTGGATTCTGCCCCACTAGGGTTGGCAGCTCAGGATTTGTGTATGAAGGTTAACATGTATTTTTGAATCATTTGGGTTAGGTTAGGTTAGAACAGTGACCCTTAACGCGCGACGGCGAGCGAGCGAAGCGAGCGGTGCCGCGGCAGCGGCCGCCGAGCGCCATATCCCCTCTATTTTTGGTGAATCATTTGGGTTAGATGAGGCGGTGAATGTCTCGTAAATCCTGAGCTGCCAACCCTAGTGGGGCAGAATCCACAAAGTGTTTATGCTAGTGTTATCCGCCCCATCAAATCAGAATAGTGGGGCATATTCCACTGCAAAATTTTAGGCAGTCCACTTTGCCGAGAGACATTCACCGCCTCATCTAACCCAAATGATTCACCAAAAATAGAGGGGATATGGCGCTCGGCGGCCGCTGCCGCGGCACCGCTCGCTTCGCTCGCTCGCCGTCGCGCGTTAAGGGTCACTGTTCTAACCTAACCTAACCCAAATGATTCAAAAATACATGTTAACCTTCATACACAAATCCTGAGCTGCCAACCCTAGTGGGGCAGAATCCACAAAGTGTTTATGCTAGTGTTATCCGCCCCATCAAATCAGAATAGTGGGGCATATTCCACTGCAAAATTTTAGGCAGTCCACTTTGCCACACCAGGGTGGCGGGCTTGGTGGGGCAAAGTGGAATTACCCGTAACATGATTCATATATTTTATTTTTTTAACGTACCTACCTAATGGGGATTATTGAACTTTTTAGTTCACTTATCCCCATTAAATAAAAATTTTGGGTCAACGGGGAATAGTGAACAAAAAGTTCACTAATCCCCATCAATGGGGATCATCCAACGGGGAAAAGTGGAATAAGCCTACAGGACTCCCCCTCAAGCGAAGCGTACGGGCATCTTCACGAGCCTTCCGGATCTGGTTCTCCGCTCATCATTCACTGATGTCTTAGGGTCTGTAGTCGAAGATGGTGTTGAGCTTGAAGTTATGTTCGCGGTTCGATGTTCGCTGTCTGTGTTGATTGTGTACGCAGGTTTAAGGCGGTCAATGGAGACGTTTGCAGTTCTGCCGGGCATCTGTATCTTGAAGTACTTGTCGTTTCTTTCCAAGACAAGGTAAGGCCCTTCGTACGGTCGTTGCAGTGACTTGCGGATGGTGTATATTCGTAGAAACACTGAGTTGCATGTTTGCAGATCTTTATGCACGAACATACTGCGCTTGTTGCTATGCGGCACATACGATGGCGTAAGTTGAGTGATAATTCGATGTAATTGTTCCGCACAGTCGTGACTCATTCTTGTGTTGCTCGTAGATGGTGATATGAAGTCGCCGGGTAGACGTAGTGCTTGTCCGTATGTTAGTTGAGCGGGGCTTGTATGGGTATCGGTCCGGGCTACAGCACGAAGTCCCATGAGCACTGTAGGTAGTTCATTCAGCCACTTGTTGTTGTCCGCGAGTCTTGCCATGAGTGCCGCTTTTAGTGATCGATGCCAACGTTCAACGATTCCATTACTCTGCGGGTGGTAGGCAGTAGTACGGGTTTTCTCAGCGCCCAATAGTTTTGCGAGTTCGTGAAACAGCTGACTCTCAAACTGTCGTCCTTGATCTGTCGTGATTGTGGTTGGACAACCGAACCGGCATATCCATGTTTCATAGACGTTATTTGCTATAGTTTCTGACGTCATGTCTTGCATTGGGATAGCTTCGGGCCAGCGTGTGGCGCGGTCGATGATTGTTAGCAGGTACCGGTGTCCGTGTGCTGACGTAGGTAGCGGACCAACGATGTCTATATGTATATGTTGGAATCTTTCGCTGATCGGGAACGTTTCGATGTCGCTGCGCGTGTGACGTTGTACTTTTGATTGTTGACACGCTGTACATTGTCTTGCCCAGTTGCCAATGTCGACGTTCATTGATGGCCAGAAATACCGATCTTGAATCATTTTCCGCGTCGTTCTTATGCCAGGATGACTAGAGTTGTGCACGGCCTTGAAAGCGATGCAACGATAGTCATTTGGCAAATACGGTCGTAAGCTTCCTGTCGATGTTTCGCAGTATATTGGCTTGATTGTTCCGGGAACCGTGATTTTCTTTAGTTGAATGTTGGTTTGTTTGATAAGTGTTGGTATCGTGTCGTCTCGCTCTTGCGCTGTAGCTAGCTGTACGTAGTCGATTGGAGTTGGTACGTTGATTGTCTCAACACGCGAAAGGGCATCCGCCACTACGTTATCTGTTTCGCTAATATGCCGAATATCTGTTGTGAACTCGCTGATAAACAGTAGTTGCCGTGTTCGCCGCTGCGTGTCGCTAGCTGACGGTGGTTTGTGAATGGCGTATGTGAGCGGTTTATGATCGGTGTAGATTATGAGTTCACGTCCTTCGAATATGTTGCGGAAATATTTCACAGCCATATAGATTGCCAACAACTCTCTATCGAATGTGCTGTATCGCTGCTGCGTATCAGAAAACTTCTTTGATAAGTAGCCGAGAGGAATCCAATTGTTGTTGACCCGTTGTTGTATAACAGCGCCAGCGCAGGTGTTCGATGCGTCGCACATTAGAGATAATGCGTTTTTCGTAGACGGTGATGGATGAGCAAGCATAGTGGCGTTCTGTATGCCCACTTTGCACGCTTCAAAGGCTTCTTCAGCTTGTTTTGTCCAGTTGATCTTGGTTTTGTCTCGTTTTTTCGAGTTGTGCAGGAATGCATTCAGTGGTGCTTGAATACCTGCAGCGTTGGGTAAACTGTCACGATAAAAGTTCAATATCCCAAGGAAACGTCGTAGTTCTTGAATGTTTTCAGGCTTGGGGTAGTCGGTAATAGCTTTGACTTTTTCTAGTGGTGGTTTGATTCCTTCTTCTGATACATCATAGCCGAGGAACTTGACAGTTTGCTTGCCAAAGACGCACTTCGACGGGTTTATGGTAATCCCGTAATCGTCTAATCTTTGTAGGACAGCACGTAGATCATCATAATGTTTGTCCTTGTTTTCAGAAGCAACGATGACGTCATCGATAAATTGAAAAGTGTTGTCGCATCCGCTGAGCACTTGATGGATGAACCGCTGAAATGTTTGTCCAGCGTTCATAAGTCCGGGACACATGCGAGGAAATTCATAGAACCCGAACGGTGTTGTTATTGCTGTCTTCTCAATATCGGGTCCATACACGGGCAGTTGTTGATATGCACGGCAGAGGTCTAATGTGGTGAAGATCTTTTTGCCGTGGAGAAGATATGTAAAATCTTTAAGACGTGGAACTGGGTAACGGTCGGGTTTCGTAACCGCGTTCAATCTTCTATAGTCTCCACATACACGTATGTCACCATTTTTCTTGGGAACTACATGTAGTGGGCTTGACCACGGGCTCTTGCTTGGTCGGCACAGACCCTGTTGCATCATGGTTTCGAATTCTTTCTTCACAGCCGGATAGAGGTGCGGTGCTAATGGTCGAGTCTTGCAATACAATGGCGGACCGGTGGTTTCGATGTGATGTTCGACCCGATGCTTTGGTGTTTCTTTCATTGATGATGGTCGAGCGATGTTGGGGAATTCTGCTAAAAGCTGGTGGTACGGATGTTCCATGTCTATGCTTCGTACCGTTGGCTCGTTGGAGTATGACATTGGTGCCCTTACGACTAAGTTCGTGACTTTATCGATGAGTCGTTCGCCAGCGATGTCGACTAATAAGCGATGGTGCCTCAGAAAATCAGCGCCGATGATTGGTTTGCTGACTGCTGCGATAACAAACTTCCAGCGATATGGTCTTCGTAGTTTGAGGTCCAATTCGAGTGTCTTCTCACCGTATGTGGAAATAGAAGTATTGTTGGCCGCATATAGGCAAAAACTTGTAGGTGTAGCCTTCATACCGGCTTTCTTCGGAATGACAGAGATGTTGGCGCCGGTGTCAATCAGGAACGACAGGCGTGAGTTCCTGTCGGTGATAAATAGGCGGTGTGAAAGTGTTCTCGCGCCGGTTGCCGCCTCAGCCAACGCAGGTTTTAGTTTTCCGAGGTCGTCTTTGGGTCTACAAAATTGCAAGGACGTGTGCACCGTTGAGCTTGTTTTCCGAACTTTCGATGATAGTAACAGGTCCTATCATTTCGAAACGATGAATCACTGCGGTTGGAGCGGGGTCTAGATGGTGTTCGTGACCTGGAACGATATCTTCGAAATGGTCGTCTGTGCCGATACGATGATTGATTCGTTTTCAGTTCGGCGATCTCACGAGTTAGTAAGTCAATCTTCTCAGTAAGTTTCTCTGTAATGGTCATCTCGTGAGTTGTCGCTTGGCTTGTACAGGTGGAGACAGCAGCGATAGTTTGTGGATGTGAATGTTCCAGGATCTTATCAGCCATTTGCGCGAGATCGTCGATGTCTGACTTCTTCGCGATGTTGTCGCTGACTGCGAGGACAGCGCGGACTGACTGTGGTAGGTGGTTCGTCCACATGATACGTAGCGCCGAGTCAGATATATTGTCACCAGCGAGGTTTTTCATGCGCCGCAATAATTGTGACGGCTTCATATCACCTAGTTCCATTTCAGATAACAATCGCTGGACTTGTCTTTGTTCGGATTCTTCGTAAACCTGCAGTAATCGTTTCTTCAACGTTTCGTATTTGTCGGTTTCTGGTGGTCGGAGGATTATGTCGGCTATTTCGTCGATATCCTGGCGTTCCAGCTGGCCAATGACGAGCTCGTACATTGCCTTGTCTCCCTTCTTGTGTGGAGAAACGATGGCTTCGAACTGCGCGAACCATAACCGCAGTCTGTCGCGCCAGATCGGTGGAATGCGAAGAGTAGCTGACACACCGGACACTTCTTGCTCGTCTTTCTTCAAATCTACGTTGGATGTCATTGTAGCTTTGTAATCACGTCGGGGTCACCACTGTTGAGGTAGGAGTCCCTGGTAGTGTGTGAAGTGAAAGACGGTTGAGATTAGAATGAATATATTGCCAAACTACACCTATTATATACAAAAATATTTACAATATTATTTAAGGCTACCTACATGCATATTATAATAAAATAAACAAATCATATGTCGGTAAGACGAAAATGTTCGCATTATGGCTCACATATAAAAGCTTGCGCCGGGCCTGGGTCGACAGTATTTCACCAGCCACCGGCGCGCGCATGATGAATGGATGCATATATACATGACGTAGGTGCAGCTACAAAGAGAAATGTTGCTCAAGATGGACTGAAGGAATTACTAATAATTGTGAATAAGAGATTTCCAGATATTTTACCAAATGATCCGAGAACGATTCTAGAAGCTAGAATAATTGCTTTAAAATAAATCGAATCTGTTGATGAAAACTGGTACAATTAATGGACTAATCAATCCGCTAACTATAGTTTTAAACAAGTGGCTAGACGTTTTAGAAAATATTAAGAGCATTTGTTTGAATATAACCTTTGATGGCTTGCCTCTATATAAAAATTCGAAATATGAGTTCTGGCCGATTTTCCGTAATGTTTTTGAAATACCCAACTATTTATGGTGTTTATTATGGTGTCGGAAAACCGAAGAATCTTGATCTTTATCTAGAAGATGGTGCCGATTCTGTTGGCACAAAATTCTCTAAACTAAACTAAAAATCACCAAAATTTAGTTTAATCCTGTCAAACGACGCTTTCCCATTCTGAAATTGACTAAAGTGACACAACTTAACTATATTTTAGTTTGACAGCACTAAGATTGCACTGAATTATTAATTTAGTGAAGATGGTAATTTTGCTATTCTGAGTTTGCCGTTTTTCACCAAAAATGTTGACTATATTAATTTTTCTAACTAAATCTGACTATTTTTAATCGCGATTAAAAAAGTGTGGAATAAAACTAGTGGTCATGAACTAAAATTCACACCAACACTTCGACTTCAGGTGCAAAAACAGTATTGTATCTTTTTTTTTCTTTTCGTTTGCTTATATCTCAAAAATGGTGTGTCCTATCGCAAAAATGATGATAAATTCGACCCCCTTTATGAAACCCCTATGCCCCATAATCTCAACATGTAGGTAATATTTTTTTTATTTTCCATACAATAAGTGAAAAATTCCATAAAAAACGTCGAGGCTGCCCTCCTGCGCACGCTTCATTCATCTCTTAAAAAAATCATTGCGTAGGGCACACAAGTACCACGTTGCGAAGCCAAAAGAAAAAAAATACCACCAGCAGGCTTGGCACGACAACCGTAGAGAAGCGTTTTGTCGACGGAAGACAAGACAAAAATGACGTTTCCGTGTAGACAGTTGTCAGTTTTTCACCGAGAAATGTAGACAAGCGATTTCTATTCTACAGTAAAGTAGAAATAGAAACCGTCATGCTACTAAGCCTGCAGGATCCGCGATTGTCAAATTCGATTTTAGTTGTGTCAAAATTATTTTTAAGTTTAGAGATTTTTTTTTGCAGAATAGCTTTAAGATTCTCATAGCCAAAAGTAAGGAATTTTAGTGATAGTTTAGTTAGTTTAGTTCGGTGTACAAGAGAATCGGCACCATTGTAGTTGAAATGAAACAGTTATTGAATGACGGAATCCTTCTATCAACAAGCGAGATTATAAAAGTCAAGATTAGATGTTTTACTTGCGATTCACCCGCAAGGGCTTTTATAACAGGTACATATGTGCATTTTCAAGCCCTCAGCGCCACGTCTTTATGAGAAGATAAATTTTAATATTTTGTGGCCGTTACAAAACAATAAAGCCGTGTCAGTGGCGCTCAAAAGTTTTATTAATTTATAGCTGTTGGCTAAGGAATGGTCAGTAAAAATAAAAGTAATGGTATACATTTACTGCGTTTTATTTTATTAATCACATACTCTTGATTTGGCTTTGGTAATTCTATATGTTAAACCATTCGTTGGTTTTATTTCTTCATCATCTGGGTAATCTGACGTGTCACTATGGTTCAACATGCCACTTAGTTCTTTTTCTGCATTGTTATATGTTGCAATGGATGACCGTTTCACTATGCATTGCATTTTTGTCCAATCTGTATGATGCTTTGAATATTCTAGTTTCATCAATTTCGAAGTGACGTTTTTAATATATCATCTCAACCATCCATCCTTTTTCTCAAGCACTTGGTATGACAGATAATTTTCCTTCCCCTCTTTCTATTGTCTTCACTTTTTGAACGGCATTTCTATTTTCTGAAAACAAGAACAATTATTTAGCAATAACATTAGCATCTTTACCTACTACGTCAGAAGTAAGAGATCATTAAGTATGCGGATTTAGTATTTGTGCCAATAAGTAAAACGCTCTATAGTATTAAAATATTTACACCTATTACAGGTACTATCACAAAAATATGTACACTATTATTAATTGATAAATTATAAAACAAACTAAGTTATTCACTTCGTTCGCATAATTGAATTGCAGAAGTGTGTAAGTGTGCAAGAGTGCGTACGACTCGCAATTTACAAGACAAAAAAAAATTCGTAAACAAAATAGAAACAATAATAATACGTGCGGTGCGTAGCGCGTGACGGGTAACAAATTCACAATATATAAAGATAATATGGTAAAGATTTGGCAAAAACTGGCTAACACAAGTTTGAATAACTCCTTTCAATAAAAAATATATATATATATATCAATATGATTGGTTAAATTTAAATGGCGCTAACAAATCTTTCGCGACAAAGCAAATTCGCGAATAAGCGACAGTCCAAATTCGCTTCATCTCTTTCACACGGCCGGGAGAGCGTAAAGTTAAACCTAGCTAAATATTCACTTAGCTAGGTTAAATGAAGTTAAAGTTTTTTTTTAATCTTACTTTATAACATACATTTCTAAGCAACATGGCAAGTAATGGCTCTCTGATTTGACATAACAGGCAAGAATAAGTAGGATCACAAAATCAAGTGAAGTACCTAAGCTACTTGAGTACGAAATGCCCGAAATAGTTTTCTATCAATATTAGAGATCCCTAAGACGCTGTTGTATACTCTCACTTTGCTGCTTTCACCAGTCGTTAGAATAACTGAAAACCATTGTACAGCTAGCGTAAAGTTCTCAGCTGATTAATAGAATTAAATATGGCCATTGCACAGAAAAGAGAGTTTCAAGAGAATTTAGTTAGAATGATTGCTAGATAACAAATTAACGCCATTTTAATGTAAACAAGCCGATTATATATGAAAAAAATTACTGATATCTGTAAAATTTTCATGATATTTCAAAGCTATTAAAGTAAAAATACATTATTTTTTAGCTACAAATAGATATGAATGCTCATAAAATGTAATTTTTTTGTAAAAATCCATGAATAATTCGTACACCGTATTTATTTTGTATAATATTTTTAGTAAAACCATATTATTTCTGTGGCGCGTGTAATATTTGATAATAACACCTATATATATTAACAGTAAACTGGCACCCGCAGTACAATTTAGCGATAGAGATACAAAGAAACGTGAAAAATTACTTACCTTAAATTGGAAATTATATATTTGCCCACAGATTAGAGTTTGACATAACACTTGCACTGCACAAATAGTCTTTTGTTGCTATTTCTTTGTAGATTTATTAATCGCCGTAAGGAAACCATACACCATCTAGTGGCTGTCTAAGAGAATTAAAGGAGCTGGATAGTGGCCTGTTGACAGCTGTCTAAGCTATTGTGCAGCCCATGTACATCTCTTACAATGCTCTGGAATGCTTTTAACAAGCTACTATAATTCTCAGCGCTGGTTAATTTGGGGCCAAATGTAGAATTATAGGGGCTGTGTAGCGGGATAGACAGCCCTTGTACAAACAGCATAACAGCGTCGAGTTTTCAAAAATTCTGTTGTCCAGTGGCTATACAGCTATTTGTGCTGCTTGGGAAGGACCAGTCTTTACTAAAGGACTCCGGCTCATCCCACCATCTCCGTCTGGGCTTGCCGCGATGTCGTTTGCCATTAAGCGGGACCCACTGGGTCGTAAGTTTGACCCATTGATCGTCTGACATACGGCAGATGTGTCCAGCCTAATTCCATTTAAGCGTGGCAGCTTTTCGAGTGAAATCAGCTTACTAAAGCTTAGCTTACTTAAAGCTAACGGGTATTATTAAGAAATTGTGTTGACTCTAGCATTAATTTATGCATTTAAAATTGAGTTTTATTGCCTTTAAATAAGACTGAATTTTCTTTGGCATGATCGGCAGTAGGTATGGCAAAATACATAATTAAAAAAACCCATGTTAAAAGTTACTGAAACGACTCAGTAATCAATTCTGAACAAACTAGTTTCAGGACTTGCGTTCATTTTGTTACACCTTATAAAGGCATCAAGTTCGTCCCGCCATCTACGCCCGGTTTTCCGCGGTGCCGTTGGAAGTTCAGGAACCCATGTTAAAGTTTTTTAAGCCCTTAATAGGTATGTGTATAACTTTATATTTAAATTAATATTTATTCCTCGAGTTTTGTCATGACACCTACTGAACTACTTTTGTTTATTAAAATTTTAATTACTGCTTTTCTCTGCGTCGCTCAAAGGTTGGTTTATAGATAATGTCTATGACGTTAAGGCCGCCTCTATACATTTTTGTGCATAAAGTATTCAATAAATAAATATCAGCTTTAGAGGATTAGTTCCAAACATCCGCCTGTTATGTATTTAATTATTATTATCATACGCCTACCACCCCACTACGAACCAACTGACCGGCTAATCTTTTGCTGTATCATTATCTATTCACGCATCATAACATCACGCGTCATAATCCATTAAACATGGGATTATGCCTATTATACATTGACGACATGTACTACCTACGTCATACCACGACCACCTGGCCGCACCGCTTCTTTTGATACAAGTAGCTATCTATTCATGCCATGTCTAACTAGCTTCTGCCCCCGACTTCCATCCTCGTGGAAGTCAACCGCCTATCATAATTTGCCTCGCCGCTTCTCAGATATTTTTGGGGCCGGCTTCCAGGATGCAGCTCAATACCAGTATTTTATATGGAACAACTGCCTATCTGACCTCCACAACTCAGTTACTAGACTGGTTGTCAGTTAGACTTTCGGGCTTCTGACGACCCGTAATGACTGTCAAAAATCCAAGAATGACAGCCGGGTCCGATGGTATAGGGTTCATTCTGAGGCATGGATAGGTCTCGGTATGTAAAGATGGTCACCCGTCCACGGACCGACCAGGCATAATAATGTCCAATGGTAATCTGAACTAGCACGGCTTTCTATCAGTGATGTTTTTTTGTAATTGGATCAAAACTTCCAGAGATTACGTCCAACAAACAAACAAACAATTTTCAGTTAATAGTTTCAATAAAAAACCTTCTTATATTTTGGGCGGTAAATACAAAATGCAATAAATTATAAACCAGGTTTCAAATAGAATAGATAAAATGATCAGCAATTTCTCTGCAATAAAATAAACTCAAAAATTAATAGCAGAACTATAGAATAACTATCAAAGCTTCGCTATTAACACCCGTCTCAGTATACCTCCAATACTTGAGACGGCTGCTGCCTGACACCGCTCTGTTCAGACACGCTCACATACTGCAGGATCGTTCGGAGAACCGAAATTGAACGGTGGATTTTTCCGAAATAAATTGATTGGATTGGATCGTGAAGTTTAGTGTAATAGTGATGTATAATAATGAATTAATAAAAAATAAAAAATGTTTATTATAATTAAGTATTTCGCAAGCCGCAATGGGAGCTAGTGTTTAGTAAGCAGTGGTCGTCCAGTGGGACCGGCCGCGACTTAACGAGCAAGTAGATCGTAGGTTTGGAACTAGACACACTTTGCGTAAATTATTTCATTACCACTGCTCTCAAAAAGAGTAGGTAAACTTCGTTAGGAAACCGGCATTTCCTAGACCTACATCAACTAGCCCGCACTGGGCTCGCATGGTGGCTTACCCACTCTAGCCTACTCCCTCTCGTAGAGAGGAGGCCTATGTTTCCAATACTTGAAACCGCTGCTGCCTGACACCACTGTCGTCTGATTATGCTCACATATTGTTGGGGCGTTTGGAAAACAAATGTTTTTGGCAGGAAATAATGCCTCAATTTGCAGAACCGATGTTCTTAGCTTTTCCTGGAAAAAAACAATTACAAGCGATATTATTTATTTAATATTATAAAGCTGATGAGTTTGTTTGTTTGGTTAAACGCGCTAATCTCATGAACTACTGGTTTGAATTCTTTTTTTTTTGAGTTGGATATTTCATTTATCGAGGAAGGCTTTAGGCTTTATAAAATCACGCTGCAACCAATAGGAGCGAAGCATCAACGGAAAATGTTGCAAAAATGTGAAAAAATATTCTTTTTTTAAAGTTTCCGTTACGTGCGCTGCGTAAACGATTTAAGTTAGGCCAAAATCATGTATGATGGAATTGTCCCTGTTTAAAAGTAAAAAAAAATCCGCGACAGCAGATGTCTATCGATTAAGATTGACTCACTATAACCTTTGTAACCGCGATACGACTGATATTCACGTGGACAACAGCTAGTAAGTAATATTTCCATATAAAAATACTATGAAACAACGCCATCACAACGGCATGGCAAGAAACATAAGTGCGACCACACCCAACATGCTCGTCAAATATTAACCCAGTGTCTCCCAACATCCTAAACTCTAAGGTACTATCAAAGTTTCCGATGCAGTTGACTCGGTAACTTAGATAACTTGATAAATAACTGTATAATACTTAGTACTGCAGTGTTTCAACCAACTTAGTGAGGGTCAGTTTGTCTTACACTTTATTGAGTTCAAATGAAAGCGTATTGAGTTTCCTCGTTTGTGTCAAAATTGTAACCAAGTTTTTGGTGTTTCGTGCCAGAATTAATACCAAACTTGTAGCAATGCAATCACTAAGTTGTCGGTTTGTCTGACAGTATGACCGTGATCAATCTAATCAGTGACTAATTTGCCAAATGACTCTGGTTTTCGGTTTAAAATAAGTACTTTTGGTTTTGTTTAGTATAATAATTTATTTCAGATGAATCAGATATCCATATTTTTGTGTTAGTAAGTACTTAAGAGCTAAGTTAGTAACATTATAATACAATAGAAATACTCGAAATCAATTAGACACGTGGAGTGCAATCCAGTGTCAAATAAAAGGTCCGTATAATCGGTCTGCTGTTACTTTCAGAATGCTGTTGGAGTTTGCTCGGATACGGTACAATATGGAGGCCGCTCGCTTTCTAATGATGACATAAAAGCCATTAATCCGAGCCTCCATAAACATGCCAGACCCACTACAGCACCTCGGCAGCCCCAACAACATCCTAATATAATAAAGCAGAGAGCAGTGGTGGCCCAGTGGTACTGGCCCTGACTTACGAGTTGAAGTTCGTGGATTCGAACCCAGGTGGATGTTTTACTTTGTGTAAATCCTATCATCACCACTGCTTTCATTACGGTGAAGGAAAACATCGTGAGTAAAACGGGATGTCTTAGCACCAAAAATTCATGTGACATCTACCGACCCGCACTGGGTCCGCGTGGTGGATTATATTATATAGCCCACACCCTCTCAAAGAGTGCAATCCTGTGTTCCCGTAGTAGGATCATTTTAGGTTGATTATGATGAAAATAAAGCGTGCCTTTTGAAAAAAATATCTTCATGATCTCAGATATTTTTTTTTATTTTATTCAATTACAAATACAGTTATTTTAGGGTAAAATTATATAATTATAATATTTATTAAGGGAAAAGATCTTTAACTCCCGATGAGCAAGCGTAGTTATGAATGCTGCAATGGGTTAATTATAGGCCGGCTGATATTATCAATAACTGTAAAAATTATCTCTTCTGTCGATATAAACATTGACGTCATTTTAGTAACAGACTTAAGTACGCCTTTCCTATCCTTTTGAGTTGGAAGAAAATACATACTCTTAGCTTGAAATACGATTTAAACACCATTAGTGCTTATGACACTCACAAAAAATGAGACAACACATTTTAAGACATAAATCACAAACGCAAGGCGAAATCTAGTTACATTAAGTGAGTACTAAAAACAAATGGCGTTGACCATAATCCCTTTGTGTGTATGACAAATGTATAAGCATGGTTTTAGTGTAATGGGACATACGGGAGGAGTTAGTGATAGTGGTCGTTAGGAAGATGGTGGCCATCTTTTGTTTTGCTAAAAGAAAAATATTTTGGGGTATAGTTTCCTGTGTGGAACTGAGTAATTATCTATTTGATGTTCAACGGTCAGCTGCTTATTAGAACATACTTTAAGTGATTTTACATCTGAGAAGTAATAGTTTACCTCGTACCTTCTTAAGGTTGAAAGTCACTTGTATATCATAAAATGGCAAGGTCTATTTGTGTATTATTATGACAAATATATCAACCTTAGTTAATTTTCAATTTACTCTTAATTTGTGTCAAACTGGTAAAGTCGATTATATTTATTTCTGTGCCAGAGCATTTCACCGTTACCCGTCATCCAAAAACAAGGTTGAATAACCTAATTCCGAAATCAAGTCATAACATAAAATAATCAGCCAATAATGTTCCCACTGCTGGGACACAGGCCTCCTCTCGATGAGAGGGAAATCAAGTCAAAATGAAAATATTGTATTTCACATAAAACGCACTTATGAAACTTCAAAAGCTAGGTGCACGGTTCCAACTGGTCGTTTCCTATGCAGAAGAGCCGGCAAGGAACTTCAGGGTTTGGTATACTATTTTTCTGGACATTTATGAAACTACGTACTCCTTTTTCTGGAAACAATGTATGAGAAAATCTGTTTAAGCCCGCACCAGGATGTTTCCTTAGGGTCAAAAACAATCCGGAAAAGTCAAAGTAACACCAAACCTTATCCAGTCAATGACAACAACAGCTATCATTCATTTAAACAAACCTATCTATTTCCAAACAAACAAACAACTCCTCAAAAATAAACAAATTACACTCATTTCAAGCTTACCACATTCAAATTAATTTCAAACAATTCTGGACAAAACAATAAATTAAATGGCGCTGGACTTAAATGAGCAGACCGCAAACATTTAAATGCTTAGCTAACTTGTAGTAACGACCGGTTGTTGTTAGCAAATTACCAATGATCGTGATTGGAACGTTTAGTTGGTGCTAAATGTACTTTAGTGTATAGAGTGTGGTTGATACGAAATACGTATATACATAAAATATGTGTATTTTTTTAATGGAGATAAAAATTACAACAATCTAACCACATGCAGTTCCTTGAACGGTGAGCGAGGGGCTCATAGCTAAGTAATAATAGCCGCACGGGTCGGTCGAGCAGGTTAAGTTTCACTTACCGCGGTCGGTACGTGGATGGGTGACCATCTTTATGTACCAAGCCCCCCGTGCCTTGAAAGCACATTAAGTCGATGGTCCTGGCTGTCATTCGTGAGTCGTCAGAATCGCAAAAGTTTGACAATCTTTCTTACCAAGAGGTATCGTAATACCCAGTAGCTGGGTTGTGGAGGTCAGATAGGCAGTTGCTTCATGTATAATACTGGTATTCAGCCAAATCTGGTAGGATTACAAGCTGACCCCAACATAGTTGCGAAAAGGCTAGGCAGATGATGATGTTCCTTGAAGGAGGTATAAAAACATCATATTTTACCAATTATGTTAAATTTTTATTAGAAGCAGTAGAGCCTATTGCCATCAACCCATTAAAACTTTGTCCGATCTGGGAATCTAACCAAGGGTTTCCATGCTCACTTGTTTAGCAGTTGCGTTTGAGGTCTCTAGATCAACGAGGTAGTCAGACAGAATAACAATGTTTTTGATTGTTACGTAAACTGGGCAAATCTGGGGACCTCTCCCGAGATGCGTCATAACGAAGTTAATGAGCCTCTTATAAAATGCAGGTAGGTACTGCTAGTACTTCCTTCAAATACGCAACATTTAATAAACACGCGTCTCCAAGGACTAGTCTAAGAAAAGGCGAGATGAAGATTATATTCAATGTACTCTCAAAGAAACTTGAAAAAGCCGTCTCTCTCAAGTCTTAAAACGTCCTTATAAGATATCCTACGTCTAGGTAATTAAAATTAAAACACTTCCTCTTCAAGACTTTTGTACAAAATGAAATATATAGAAGGTCAGGTCCATAGAACAAGCGAAAACAGGCGCTCGCACACTTAGACACGTATGTACGGGTATCTCAAACGAATACCAGTCGTGTGTGCGCTAGCACATACTTTCCGTGAAGCGTGTCAATGTATGCGTACGTTTTCACTCGGCATGTAGAGCCAACCTTCGGTACTTATCTATTATGTGACATGAACGCTACAGAATACACGTAGCGCTGCTACGCGTATCGTAGCTGCTATGAAATTAAGTCTCTTTGGCGTAGCACACTCGTAGCGTTGAAATTAGTTTTAAATGCTACCAAAACCTTTGTCCAGTGTATTGTATTTGAAGGTAGCATGGATAAAAATACATTTTGGACAGATAGGTTTCTGTCCAAATCCATGATTGAGTTTAAAACGGCCTAATCAATTCAAAAAAATGCATTTTACCTAAATTGAAAAACATGGCCCATACTTAGTAGTAGACCTTTAACCACTCTTGATGTACATTATCGATATTATGTTCGATAACATAAGTAAAAGGTTTATTTGAGAAAACAACACGATAGGTTTTTTTGTTCATTCATCATAAAACATAATTGAAACAATCAACACTTACCAAAAACAGCTTCAAAAATTAAACATTGATTAAAGCAAGATGTACTGCTCACAAGCTCGACTGCATCAAATATTTAAGACAGTACCCAAGTCGCTTGACGGCATACATCACTATAAGACTACAAGTACCTACATATAGCGTGGATCTCATAATGGAGTATCTTGCCGGTTTCTAGCAAAATTTCCTTTGCGTCGTTTTGAATATTATGCCTTAATGAACGTTTCAGAAGCTGAATATTGTAAACAGCTGTTTATACTTCTTTGTCAACTTAATCCTGGTCTTTTATCCGTTTTTTTTCTTTTTCAAAGCTTGAAGTGAAAGAGATGGTCTGGTGGATATTAAAATTTTCATTTTGTAATGATATACAAAAATGGCAAGAAGGCCCTAAGAAAGTATGTTTATATCCATTTTAAGACACTTGCAGCACAGATTGCACGTATATACTACTTAATAAAAATCGCTACTGCCGAGCATGAGCTCCTGGGTTCGATTCCCAGGTCGGGCAAAATGTTACTGGGATTTTCTATCTGGAATTTCTCAGTAGCAGCCCTGAGTCTGGATTTGTGTCCGGGTGATGATAATAGGCTCGCCCTCTATTACTTGGGACTAAAACATAGCTGACGAAATGTTAGGTACATCTCTGTTTTATAATTTATAATTATAATTTTTTTGTTCAAAAATATACAACATTTTATTAGTATGGTGATACATTTTATGACACTTGTTTCTATAAACATATTTTGAACATCTGTGTCTGAACTACATAAGAGATATATGTATTTCATACTAACTTTGCCCAACCCTTTGGGGAATCAAGGCGTGATGTTTTGTTATTCATGCACTGATAGACAGTACATAGCCCTAACCACTGCGTAAATTTTGCATTAGAGATTCTTTAATAGCGAAAGTGCGAATTAAGAAAGGATCTTTGAAACCGTAATGGGGCAATATTAATGGAATTTCGTCAATTTTGCCGATAGGAGATCCTTTCCAGCGAACAGCTAGTGGTAGAAGAAATCCCCATGAAAAACATAATAAACCTACTTCGGCTTACTAGCTCATACAATGAAGTTATCTTCCAGAAAAGTTAATCTGAATTTACCTGGACGTTTTAAGGCAACTTTATATGAATTCGCAAGTTACGCCCTTTATCAAGCCAACGCTGATCACTATCACCCCAAACACTACAATAACTTCAACCACTTATATCTCTACCCACCCCAGTTGCTACAAGACGTAACAAATAGCTGTAATTCCAGTGAGGTTGGAGCAACACTGCGCCATTACGATGAAATGTGTGCGAGCGAGCACATTTGTCAAATGTACTCATGAAAGACGACGTATTATGATTTTTGGGATTTTTCTTGAACGCAAATTTTCATACTGAGTATTACGGTTAGTTTTGTCATCGATATATTTGCAAAAGTTCTAAACCCGTCTTAATTTCAAATAAGCACTACAAAAGGAACATCATCATCATCAGTTTAGCCTTTTTCAAAACTATGTTGAAGTCAGCATCCAGTCTAACCGGATGCAGTTTAATACCAGTATTTTACAAAAACGAATGACCGTCGGGATCAAAGGCTTAACGTGCTTTCCGAGGCACAAAGTGGTCTGGGTATTTAAAGATGGTCACCCATCCACAGACCAATCGTGTCAAGCGTAGCTCAAACTAATCTAACGACCTGTGCGGCTGTTATTACTTAGCCACAAATCCCCCAAAGTAACATCAGATGGTTGTTAAATTATAAGACACACTGAATTGATGACCCAGGTAAAGATATTAAGATCAATTAAACAGTATCGAGAAAGATTAGATCATATCACAAAACAGCAAGACAGCCGTAAGAAACGAAAAGAATGGAACGATGCCTTTAGCTTAATCAGCCTATAATGTTCCTACTGCTGGGACACAGGCCTCCTCTGTGTCAGAGGGAGTGGGCTGTAAGCCAGCACGCGCGCCTGGGCACGCTACGATTGCGGCGGTAAGTCCTCTCTTTGAGAAGTGGATTGAGAGGCGCCACGACGTCCTCACTGTCCGCCTGACGCAGGTCCTTACTGGACATAATTGTTTCCGGAGGTTCCTGTTTTGAATAAGGCAGGAGGAAACGCACGCGTGTTTACACTGCGTAGATCGCCCTGAGGACACGGTGGAACATACGGTGGAGGTCTGCCTGGCTTGGACGGAGCACCGCTGTGTCCTCGTGGAGGCGATTGGCGGCGGCGATCTCTCGCGTTTGGTCTCGGTCCAGGCCATGGTACGGAGCGAGAGTGCATGGGAAGCCATCACCTCCTTCTATGATGCAGTAATGCTCGCGAAGAAGGAGGCGGTGCACGTGAGGGAGAGGCAGTATATGCGCCCTCACGGCCCTAGTCGGCGCAGGAGATGCCTTAGGCACCGGGAATCTCAGGCTGATTCCCGGCCACCGTAAGTGTGAGCTTGCGGATGGCGAGTAATCAGTGGCTCGCCGTCCGGGCACACAGGAAACTGTAGGAATACGGGTGGGTTTCAGACAGTAAAAGTCTGATACGCGCCCCGCCACCCAGAGCGCGAAAAGTTATTTGATGATTTCCCATCCAAAAAAAAACCACCACGTGAGCCCAGGGCGGATTGGTAGATGTCACATGTCTTCGATTTTTATTCTAGGACATACCGATTTCCTCACGATGTCATCCTTCAACGTTTTGAGAGCAGAAGTGATGAAATAATCTACACTAAGTAAAGCGCATGTCGGGCGATGTGTACCACTGGGCCAGCACTTCTCTCAAAGAAGTCCTATAACAGCAATAAGACAATATGATAGGTACCTTAGATTATTGTTTGTATTCTATTAGCGTAAACATATTTTTTTATGATAGTCATTTATTTTTGTTTATAACTTATAGTATAAGACCATGCTTTGAACAAGCGTGGTGATTAACGTGGCCCTTTTCTACAAAAAAACTTTTTACAAAAAAAACAGCTGACTACCTACAACATTATCAAGGTTATCAAGGTTACACAATAACTACCCAAGCAAAGGTACTAAAATTTATATGGGACCACCCCTGAGACATAAAAAAAAACATTTTTCGAAATCAATTCACTTTTGCCGGAGATATCGCGAAAGATACATACAAAGAAAAAACAAACAAACAGATGAATTGAGAACCTTCTCCTTTTTGAAATCGGTTAAAAAATAGCCGTACTTCCATTGTGGCTTTGACTGTCAAATAATTATTATTTTAATCACTTACAATTCTGCTCGCATCAGACAAAATTAGCTGATACAAATTGTAGCCATTCATGAGTGGTTCAGAGGAACGCTGTGGTATTACATTGTAATGTGCGGTGGGGACGTATTTATCAAGCAAGATACCTATATATTTAATACATATATCTAATTACTTCAATCGATTTTACTATTAACTGATTGCTTGAAGTTTTAATGGGAATGGATCTATTTTGCATGGGACTTACACCACTGGCGAAACGTTTAAAGTAGGTCACACCTCTGCATTACCCTTCGGATGACATGATGATGATATAAATGCATGCTATACATATACACCTTTCGGAATAAATTCTCTAAATGATGGTAAAAACATAAAACATTTTGTCTGGTCGTCTGTCTGTTTGTTCCGTCTAATCTTTAAATGGCTGGACCGATTTTGACGGGACTTGCACTACATAGCTGACTCTGCGTAAAAATATTAAAACCCATAAAATCCAATTCGTTTTCAGACATCCGAACGATGTCAAAGGTAGTTTATACCTAATAAGCAAAGATAATTCTAACGAACTGAAGAACAGACCCAGAACCTAGCTGTAAAATGCACTAATGTAAATTAATGTGAACCCTTTGTATACCTATAGAGTGTCATATTCGCATTTAGCGAAAAAGCTCTTTAAATAAAGATTTAAAAAAAGAACAAGTTAGATTTAAGGTAAGATGATAATAATTACCAAACCTTAACTTCTTAAAATGATTGTTACATGTCATGCTCTGGCAAGTCAGCACCAAATATAATGAGTTCCAGTGTCGCTAAAGCATTTTTTTGTCGAAGTAAACTTGCTACATCCCTGAATTATTTACCACCAGTCCTTAACCGCTTTGAGTAATGTCAGTGCAATGATTGTTAACACTTAACAAAAACCGAGCTTGGTACAAATTGCACTCATTTGAGTGTGGTTAAGAGGAGCACCGTGCTATAACATTGTAATGGGAGGCGCGAACGAATTTGTCGAACACGATTTCAAAATAAAATCTCTTATTTTGTCGGTTAAATTAACCAAAAGAAAGGTTTATGATTTGTTTTGGTTTTAATCGGAGTAACTGTATTTTGAAATTGGCTTTGGTATTCATAGAAATACTTATTAACACGGTAAATTTCAAGGCAGAGAGATATTGTGATCAACGTTATGCAGGCGTTAATTTTCATGTACTTAAGTCCTGTAGTTATTAAGATTATCCCTAAATAAATAAATAAAACGACGTTGTAGAATAACGAATCCTAAATGTCTAAATGGCACTAGGAAGTGGTGAAGGGTCGGCGTTTTGGGGGGACTGTCTTATGTAATTTTGACGTTCATAAAGAGCTGACTCTCAGCCTAGTTTGAATAAATGACTTTTGATTTTGATTTGATTTTGTCTTTGATTATGTATGTTTAATCGTGAAAAATAATATTTGCCCAATCATATCAGCTGGCAGTCTCTAGACGTATATTATTTAAATCAAACAATATCTGCGGGGCGATTGCGTAACGCACTAATAGTAGGAATGAATGACTTCCATTTTTAACTGACTTCAAAAAGGAGGAGGTTATCAATTCGTCGGAACCTTTTTTTTTTTTTATGTATGTTCCCCGATTACTCGAAGATGGCTGGACCGATTTGGATTTTGTTTTTTTTTGTTTGAAAGGGTATACTTCTCAGGTGGTCCCATGATCATCAAGTCAGGATCTGATGATGGGAACCTGGAGAAATAGAGAGAACTCTTCAAATTTTATGGGCACACGAAGCGATTTAGCTATTTTTTTGGAAGAGTACTTTCTCGGAGTGGTCTCATTTCAATTTGGTGAAGATCTGATGAAGAACTTTGGAGATAGGCAACGGAACTCCTCAATAAATGATAGCAAATGGACTAGGATTGCTGAAATCTCATGTCTGTCGATTGCTTACACCAGTTCATAACATAACATCACGCCGGTATGCTGTGAAGAGGTAAGCACATGTGGACCACTAAAAAGTGAAAAATAAAAACTTTTTCCAAAAAAAAAAAACAACCGATTTCCAAAAAAACACTACAAAGTGAAAAATAACTTTAATTTCGGAAGGCGGTGACAAAAAATTCAAATACAGCTCCAAAGACACCGACTTCCGAAATTAAAGTTATTTTTCACTTTGTAGTGTTTTTTTGGAAGTCGGTTGTTTTTTTTTTGGAAAAACTTTTTTGACATTTCAACAACATTAATTGCGTAACTTCCGTTAAGCAGACAAATGTTTCGAAGCAATATATTAGCAAAATTCTTCAAAATTCTTCATATTCTGATTAATAGTGTGTGACGCATTAAGATACTGGATACACTGGGAGCGGACCTTAACATAGTTGTCAAAAGGTGATACTGATGATGAACATCGTCTAATAAACCTTTGACTGCCTCAGAAGTAGATTATAACTAAGTTCTGGAAAGTTCCCTTCGCATGTAAGTAATTAAAAAAAAATATACAAAACACTGTTATAAATTTTAAAATGTAACTACGGAGTCTTTTGCCCATTATTTTCCATACGAAACCATTTGAAAGGGGCAACTAGGATCAATTCTATTGTCATATAAGTTTTGACGTTTAAAAATGTATTTTAATGACGAAGGTACTTGTAATTAATTATTTCACTTTGACAGTCTAGATTGTCAGAAAGATGCTAGCCTCATTTTATTTTTTTAATCCTACCATCAGCCAATATAATTTCAGGCACTTACAATTCTGCTCACCCCTACACCAAAAAGCAGATACAAATTGCACTCATTGAAGTGCGGTTAAGAGCAGTCCTATACATACGGGGGTGTACGGGTATACGCTATAACATTGTAATGTGCGGTGCGAACGCATTTGTCAAACAGGTTATCGCTGAATGGCGCAAAAATGGAACATTATTTTAAATGTTTGTGTTTTATGGGTATGAGGTGAAAAGTAGGGTGTTTTGTTGTACTGGTTATTTGTAGGTAAATACCCTAGGTCGTGTTTGTGACCTGTAAACAAGAAACAGTGGAATAATTAGTTTTTAAGATCTCAAAATCGCACTGTAGGTAATATTAGAGGTATACCTATGAGAAACAAGAAACATAAAAAAGGCTGTTGAATGCATAATTTCCTTTTTTTTCGTAAGCTGTTCAAAGTTGAGATCAACTTAGTGCCCTTTTTATTTTAGCTGGTAATTAAGAAATTATTCTTCGGGAAAACTGGGTCTGTATAATTTTACGAGCGGTAGATAGACGCGGTAACAACACAGCACAACACGACACGCACGACGTGCATAACATCACGACTCGTTTCCTCGAAGGGTTAAGCAGAGGTGTACTTAGTATAGCTACAATTCGCCAGTTAGGTTTATGTCCCATATGATAGCGAACACAAAAACTTCTTATATAAGTACCTCTTTTACGTGTTTGTTTCAAAGCCTCACTGTAGACTTGTATGTCTGCATGAATAGTTGAACGTACAAGTGAAACAGTGATAGAATTTTGTTTAAATGTACGAGAAAAAGAGCTACGTCTACGTCCAACAACTGCTTTGCAGTTTACCAGAAGTAATATATCTTGTAATCATGGATTTTTTATGATTAAATACTTCTTTTTTTTATTGCCAACGGTTAACAGTTAAAAGAAAGCAGTACAAAAAAACAATAGCTACAATATAATTATGTACAAAGCACTCGTAACTTTAAACACATGTTATTCTACACAAAGATTAGACAGCAAACCTTTATATAAAATTAACGTAGCGCTGTAAAATGTAAAATTTAATCCTCTGAGCTGGATTAAATTGTACATACGAAACAACAATGTCGAAATGGGAAAATCCGGAGATGCGAGAGTTAAATCTGGGCAAAAAGTGCCCGTTTAGTACTCAATTGGTTGCAAAAAACAAAACATAAAAAATTATACGATCATTTTAAGGTGAGGACTTTAAGATATGATCAGCTTGTCTTGTCCCACCGCATGGTTAAGGCCTCCCTTTCCTTTTCCCACTCTGGGCCCCAATTCTGTATGGTTATAATGACTCCCCGCGAAATCTTACTACGTTCAAACTACGTCAATATCATGTTTTTTAGAAACCAATGTAACGGTAAAGAATCGAAATGTTATATTATGTATATTCCAAGACAATTTGTCGATATTATTAATACGATATTAACAGATTTCGTGTGTGATTGACGTGGTAATGAGTAAGGGATCGTTAAGTGGTCATAGTTAATTCAGACCCAGATCAATCCTGAGCCAATTAATCAATGTAAAAGTATGCACTTTGAAATTTATCGTATAGACCTACGTATTATGTTCTAGAAAAAAAAATGTTTTCTTCATACCAAAGCATTAAATAAACTAAAAAAAATTGAAACGACAATTTCGAATCTCCCGAAAACAGGACTGAAAACAAAAATAAATCTAACCATTAAACAACACACATTAGAAACCCCAAAGAATGACTCTTTTCACAAGAAACACAAAATACCACAACATTTGCATCCAAGCTCAGTTTTCCTCAACACTCGAATGTTACAACACTCATACACTTACTTCCTCTATCAAATCTGATAGCCTTTTACATACCCTACACAGATTACCCAATCACATTCACTCAAGTTAGGGATGGTCAACCTTTGGTAAAATTACCATAAGTAATATGATATAAGAAACGGATACAGACTTCTAATGTGTATAGAAATACAGGTTATAAATTACCAGGCCACTCAGAAAGTATTGCGAAAAAAGTTTTGATGTACATATGATAGACTGGCCAGATCTATTTTGAAAATATGATTATTTGTAAGTAAAAATAGGTACGTTCCAATTTAAAAATTGCCCTCCACATTGTTTGCGAGCTAGTTTAGCGTATCTCATTAAAAAATGGATCTGCACCGAGAACATATTTTTCGCGCTATGATTTTTTACGATTTCAAGAGTCGCCTGAAACCGAACAAATCGTACAATAGACTTCAAATGACATTCATGGATGAAAACCCTTATAAAGCAACCGTGTATCGTTGGTATAATGAATTCAAGCGCGGTTGACTAACTTTGGGGGATGAAGAAATAAGTGGTCGCCCTTTGACGGCTGTTACGGAAGAAAACGTGCCAGCAGTGAAAAATTTAATCCATGACAATAGGCGAGTTACATATCAAGAGAATCAGCACATACTGCAGGTTGGATCGGGAAGCCTTCACGAAATTCTACACTTGCATCTTCGCGTGAGGAGGATAGTTTCACGCTGGGTGCCGCACAACCTCACCGATACTCAGAAGCAGGCCCGGGTGGAATGGTGCCGTGATATGATAAACAAATTGAAAGCAGGCTTGTCTCGGCGTGTTTACGACATCATAACAGGTGATGAGTGATGAGTCTTGAATTTATCAATACGATCCAGAAACGAAGCGCCAGTCGACGGTTTGGGTGTTTCAAAACAAATCAACGCCTACCAAAGTAAAGTGATCTAGAAGCGGGGGGAAGATTTTGATCGCGAGCTTTCTGAATTCGACTGGCTACTTGGTGTCAATTCCTTTACAGAACCAAAGAAGCATCAACGCTGAATGGTATACTACCAAATGCTTGGCAGAAGTTTTCTCTGTTGTGAGCAACGAGCGTACAAACACAGGGCTCCGCGGGCTACTGCCTCCACCACGACAACGCGCCTTCGCACACCGCGCTCAAACCGAGGGACCTCCTGAACAGCATGCCGCTCAATCTCCTGGGTCACTCTACTTACAGTCCTGACCTAGCATTGTGTAACTTCTTTTTATTTCCGAAAATAAAAAATCAGTTCAAAGGGATACAATTTTCTTTGCAGGAAAAGACGCTGTCAGCATTCGGGCAGGCTGTAAACGAGGTGTCTGCAGCGGCCTGGAAAAAGTGTTTTGAAAACTGGTTGAGACGCATGAAACTTTGTGTAGTGGCTAGTGGAGAGCACTTTAAAAATATTTAGTAAAAAATGATTTAGGTACCTCTAGAAAATTTATTTTTGAAGTGAAACTTCTGATGCGACTTCCAACAAGGTTGCGTTAAACGTTTAACGCAACCGACGCAACAGAGTGATAGAGATGAGTCGTACTAAGTAAATTTTGTACTAGGTGCACCTAGTCCAATTCCGTACAAACACTCGATCCAAATACCTGTTCCACCTAGTCCACAAAGTACGCATACTTTAGAGTATGTTTAGTCTTTGCGTACCACCGATACGTCTATGTAACGTACGTACACAGTAATGAATTTTATTGTAATCTTCCCTTCATACTTTACACAGGCTTAGGACTGTCAACGTAAAGATTTATCAACTTTGAAGATTGTTGGCATAATAAAAGATTTCAATTAATTTTCTTAATTTTTTTTGTTTTTTTTTTATCACCTATCTACAATCATTGTTTTTGAAGTGAAACTTCTTATGCGACTTCCAACAAGGTTGCGTTAAACGTTTAACGCTAAAAGTTTCGCAAACGTTTAACGCAACCAACGCAACCGACGCAACAGAGTGAGTCGGTTTCACTTCTTCCGCGCGGAGGGACTCCACGCACTTTTTTATTTTCGCTAAACTTTCTAAGTGTCGTGTATTTCTTTGTGTGGTTGCGTTATTCTTCTAAGCTACGCAACGGATTTTTAAGCAGTTTTCACTATAAATTTGCAAAATTCCGGAAGTATAAATTGCATGCACGAAATAACGAAATCTCGATGTTTTGTCAGGTCGTAAAAACTGTGTGAAGCAGGGGAAGGTCGCTATAGTCATTGTTTTAAGATCAATGTTTTATATTAAATTGACGATAACGAGAATAGTTTGTCCTTTTATAATAATCGTTTAGTAATTTGGTAAGGGGTTAATAATTATATTGTTTTATTTGGATGGGATCTATTAGCTGTAAACTAAATAGCTGTATACATTCTGTTTTAACATTCTGGCTCTTGGTCGTGTCCTAAAAAGACTCTTAAAAATACACCACATACATTACATTTCACCTTTATTCGTCAAATCGAAAGTATGCAAAAATTCAAAATTAAACTTCTCTTCCTTTCTTCCATAATTTAATCCCAGGCAAGAAATTACCACTCCTGTTTGTTTTCATAAAATATTAGTTAGTCCCAAAATGTGGAAGGTATTCATTTCTATGGATGTTTCTACAGTCCACCCCAGGCATACCTTTCTATGGGGTGTCTGTGGCTAACCCCTGAACAATTGGTTCACCCATGTTAACCCAATGCAAATCACTAAAAAAAGATTCACCAACCCTGCAAGACGATATAAAAACAAAAAAAATCTCCTATACTAATACTTCTCAGAGAAATTGGGTCAATGCTCACATTTGGTCAGACACACGCGATTCCCTACTAATGCTGACATTATGCTGATTGCCTGCTCTTTCTACGTTGGATAAAAACTTAGTATTTCTAAAGGAATATTTTTTTGTAGGAACGGTTTTTGTAACAGCTGTTGCCTTTGGGACTGTTTTGGGCGATGGTCTGGGTCTTGTGTATTATTGGGTTCTTTTTAGGGTATAGAAACTCTTTATTAAATCCTTTACTTTTTATTTACGGGAATCTGGAATGTTAGTTGCACGTATGGTGTCTGCTAGGCGAGAGTCCTGATGATAGGCCGAGGTCAACCTAAAAAGAGGTGGCGGGATGACCAAAATACGAATCAGTTTGAGGTTTTGCAGGAAAAGACCAACTGTGAAAACTGGTATAGGCTTTGCCCAGCAGTGACAAATCTTAAGCTACATAAAAATCTATAATCACCCTGTAGCGGGCAACAGTTGGATATGGGAAACTCCAATCACACACAATTTACTAGTAATTCAGCTACTCCCATCCAGCTGTTACCAGCCATCCTGCGAACATCGTTGCTCCACTTAGGATCAGGCCATTCAACGTTTGTCGTTGTATGATTTGCCGAAGGAGAATGGCGAAATGTACAAACATTCTCAAAAGATAGATCTCGGTCAAATTAAGATAAAGGGTTCGCGAGAAAAACAATACAAGACAGATCAATCAATCAATCAACTCAGCCTATCGCAGTCCTTTGCTGGACATAGGCTTCTCCCAGGCTGCGCCACAACACTCTATCCTCCGCCTTCCGCATCCAGTCTGTCCCAGCCACCTTTTTAAGGTCGTCGATACATCTAACTGGGGGGTGACAGATACGTGACATTAAAAATTATAATTATGACATTTCTAAATTGAAACTGACATCAGTAGATTTCAATGTTGCCATGAAAGCTAAATTCTCCAAAAAACGTTTGCATAGTGGATTAATTTAACTGACATAATTAACCATAATCAAGATGCAAACACAAATAGACAGTGGGTCCAAAGCTTACACTAATACTGTTGTATTTCAAAAGACAGGAACCTGCTTCTACAAAATGTCTATGATTTGATGGCCTAGAACTGAATTATAACTGCAATAAGCAACGTCTCGTCATATAATACTCCTCTTAAAAATACGAGGTAGTAAGTTTCTTTAATAGTAGAAATGATGAAACCACTACCACCAAAATCCTGCCGATTAGCATCAATTTAGCAGTGCCAAATTGGGGTGAGTATGGTAACTGCATAGCTAGCGTAACAGGTTGCGTTTAAATATTGATAATTGCTAGGTTGCGTTTAATACTAGATTTAATCAAATGTATGTTTCTTCTTCATCTTCTTTGTGCAGCTTAAAAAAAACATATGCCAAAAAAGTAAAGCCAACTGTTTCAAATAAAGTATATTTTCATTCATGAACGCTTCTGAATATAAACGACACCAAAACTGCCATTCTTCTTAATGTAATAGGCACATAATCGTATATCTATCTAACAACATCATCAGAATATTACTTCCTATTCAATAATAACAAGCGAGACTCGCCTACACAAAAAAGTAATCAAAGTTGATTACTTAACCAATATACCAAATTACCAATCATGATCAAACGTAATGGACACACAATAATAATTTAACTTCTGTGACAGTAACATAGTGATCGTGACTTATTTTTATTTTGATGTTTTTGGGTGTTCTTTTCTATTTTTGGGTGTCGATCCAAATGACAAGTCAAGTCAGAGTCAAAGGCTGATACGCAAAAATAAACACGTGCATATGGGTTCAGAATCATGTACTGAATTCATGGTATTTGGTTGTGCGTCTATGTCACAGCCACCCTGTATGACACATCGAGCTTTAGAGACTGTAACCCAGGTGCTGCGTGCTGAATATGATGCTCTACGGGCCATTTTCTTTAAATCCTCTGAACAATAGTCAATACAGTATAAGCGTTGTCGTGTACGTATCTGCAAATTTAGATCAAAATGAAAGTAAAATCATTATTGCGAATGTTGTACAGTAGGTACCCTATAAAAAGAAATAAAGTAGGTACTCAACCAATGCGCTTACACGTATTGCGACATTTATAAGATGCAGGTATTCAGTGGACAGATTGCCGTTTGCAGGTCGTCAAAGGATTCCAGTTCAATCCATGTGTAGTTTTATACGTCTCGTTGCATGCTTGGAATGATAAAATAAGAATGAGCTTCTAGTCAAAGGGACGTCCAGTCTACCACCTCTCTGCGTATTCGTTTACTTCACAGTATAAATAGTCATATTTCCAGTTTTATGGAAACGTGTGTCGGTAAAAAATGATTACCAGATGATTTTTGCAAACAGGCGTCACGTCGTGTAGTGTAGACTAATGACCTTGTAAAAGCCGCATAAATCCTAGATCTTGGATGCGAGACATTACAGGACCGGTCGATTAGGTGACGCTTGGAAGAAGCCAATGAAGGACAGTGGATGTCTTTCGGTTGAATTAAAGTGATGATGAAATGTGTTTTTTTTAAGCTTTGTAGTCGGAGGTTCCCTACTTATTGGCGCTAGATACCTAAGTAAAAACTGTGATTTGATAACATAAAACTTGTAACATATGGATATGGCATAGAAATGAGCGTGTGAACGTTTTATTTAAATGTTACCTTCCACAATCTATCGCACCAGGACTTTGGTACATTGTCGAACTTATCAATAATAGCAAATAAAATAGTAATCTTCCTCTCCAATGACAAAATCAATTTCCCGAAGTCTCCTCAAGAAAATGTAATGGAGACCGAAATGTTAGATGTTTTTGCGCCAACGACATTAAATATCAGTGATCAAAGCCGACGTAAGTGCTCGTTAGATGTAAATTGTAATTAATTAGCAGAACATCATCTGTGAACGCTTCGAATATCTCTGAAGAGGATGCTGTTTGATCAAGCGAGATTGTGCGATGTGTCAAGTGGTTGGAGGCTGTTTTGCATGGATTGATCTTGTTTTGCTATACAATTTAGTTGACTAATTATGACATAGGTACAATGTGTTTTTAAACAAACAAAGCATGAATGTATTACTGGCCTTGAGGTTAAAATTGCCACAATTTATTCTGTGTGTAGAGTAATTTTCAATTAATCTTATCAACAGTTTTATTAAATGGGTAGTCTAAGAATATTTTATCCTTTCTGTCCTTTAACTTTCATAAAAAAATTATATCCTTTTCAGAAAGTATCTCGTGACTCCTCTCAATCATAATTATGCTGAAAATATTCAAATTCCTTGAAGCTGAAAATGTGAACGGGTAAGTGATCGCATGTACCAGGCGCTCAGAAATAGCTGGTAGCAAGCGTTTCGTCGTCACTCTAAATGCCTGAAGGCCGCACTATGTTAGCACCATACCAAGGTTCTCACACCGTAATGTAATGTGAGGTACACCGTAGTTCTAGTTTTAACCCCCTCAAAAATAAGCCCGAAGCAAAGTTGTAGAAGTAAAGTAAAAAGTAACTTATGTTTAACTACATATTTTTCGAAATATAAATTAAGTTTGTCACTCCGGGTCTATAAATAAGTAAGAATTAAAAAATGACATAAAGTTATTAATTGTTCGCAGACTAAAAACTTTGATTACTATGATTACTCGTTTCTTGCAATTTCAGATTGCTTATAGGTAACTGTCCTGATTTTTTTCCTAAATTTGTTATTCCTCTTTCTTCGTTTTTGTCAATTAATTACCCTATGCAAAGACTAATCGTTAGTTTTGTTTTCCATTTTTTCCCCGCAGCAATTTATTTATTTTTTACTTAATACTTAGTAAATTCGAGTTGGTGTCTAAGCGGCCTACAATCCCGAATAGTGCCACAAAATTAAATTTTCCTGCTACACTACTGCATGAAACCATCCATCCACCACAGTTAGTGTGCTGGTCCATCCGGCGCGCAGTGAAAGCATTTCATTCATTGCTATCTTTTGATGAACACCATTTCGTATAGTGTCACTTGCCTGTCCTATCACACAATAGTTTACTAGTTTAGTTTTAAATATAGTACTGCTTCAGTTTGTAAAGAGTTTTTTTATGTTCTGTAGGAAGTTAAAATGTTTTTCAGTGTGTTGAGTTGGTATTTAGTTGGGTTTATAAAGATTTTTTTAGTGTTGGTAATGTATGTGGAATGTTTTTAGGTATTATCTTTTTTTGTTTGGCAGTGTTTTGTTTTTCCCAAATTTAAAGAAGGAATATAATTTACAAAAAAAGTATTATTTAACATCAGACTTGACGTACATAGGTATATTAGGCGCTGGACGGCTTAAGTAAATGAAATGTGTCACATTAAAGCAATAAAGTGCATGTGTGTGTAGCGACACTACAGAAAAACACTTCGCAACAATATGTAGAAATACAAAAAGAGAAGTGGCGCCATCTACAACGCCACAGGCGAACTATGCAAAGACGCACGTCATAGAAAGCCTAGATCGCGCAGTTAAATTTTACCGCGCGATTGGGATAGGTACAACATCCCGACATCAACCGTCGGGCACTTGCCCACCAGCCACAACACCCGTCAGGTAGGAGGATCCTCCCTTTTCTATAGAGTATGAGTGGACTTTACACCCTGTTCCTCATACCTCTATATGTGTGTGTGTGTAAGTTACCCGTTTTTAATCTGAATTTAACAACTATTATTAATACCAACAGTATAATGAAATTATTAACATTAATTAATCCAGTCATAAAAAAATGTAGTATAAAAAATAAGTCTTAGACTAATAACATGTACACAGAATTAAGGCATTAAAATTATTATAAATTATCCACCGAGTCAACAGAAAAAGTGCCCCAGCCGAAGGCTAGCACCAATGCCACGTTGTATGGCAATGCTGATTGTTTGGCAAAAAATAGGCTAGCGCTCTGGTCATGTAAAGAGTAAAACCATACAGTAAAATTAATCCATGATTGATTTGTAAATTCCACAAATCTAATAACTATGTAGACCGAAGCACTACTAACAGTAATATTTTTAGTCATTCCACTATCTATAAACGCTTTCCAATATCACTAAAAGGTTTAGTTTTAGTATAACGATGTGGTATATTACCACTGCGGTGGTAAGTGATGTTACGCTACGGTGTAAATGAGGCCAAAAATGGTTTTAGTCTCGCGCTGCAATTTGGAAATTTCAGATCTCCCTCCAACGGAGCCTAAAGAAAAATGTGGTTCTTACGTGTTTTGCATAATAGAAGTTCAGAAGTGTGATTTGTGGGATTTTTAATGGCAAAAGAACCCAAAACGGTTCAAGGTGGTAACTTGAAGAGAATGGTGTTTTTACAAGGTACTGCTAACAGCTACTTACTAGATATTTGCATGTTACAGTAACTACGAAACCCCCCAAATCTACGGTTTTTTGGAAACACCAATGACATTGAAATAAACAACCGTCCTTTATTTTCCATTCCTTACTTATAAACAAAATATTTATTTATATTTTAGAATAAATTATCATATATTACAAAACCTACGTAAGCCGTGGTCAAGTTAGACTACATAAACATATTATCTTATTGTTCTTAATGTGTCTTAGTGTCCTAGTTCTGATATTCTTTTGACCAATAAATTGTCCACTTCACCAAGTTTTCACCATTTAATCTTGCCAAGATTCTTCGAATTTCAATCAATTCTTCAATAGAACAAATCCTCTCATACCAATGTTGATTGATAACATGTAAATCCTTTAGCTAAAGCTGGAATCTAAATTAAATCTGGATTTCTAGACGAAATGGCAATCTAAGTAGTCTTGACAAATGTGAACCGTTCTTGGTATGAAATGCCTTCTAATTGGTTCAATCAAACGCCAGACGTTTGAGTTATTGAGCTGACAAACGATTTTTGGTTAAATAAATATGGTTGTGTGGATAATAGGGTTCAATAATCTGATTCAATGATGTGGTTTTTGGTTAATCGAATCAATTGAAACTGAATTAATGGGTAAAAAATTGGATTATGTTATTTTGAGGTGCAAACCTTCATTCTGAGACATTGGCTGAAAAGATCACTACACAGCAATGGACGTCTTTCAGCTGAAATGATGATGATGATGATATTATAAATTTGTTTTCAGGAAAACTCACTTAAGCAATACACGTGACTAAATAATATAATAACTTGAAATCTTATATTTTCCATTTTCATTGTGATGAATTTGAGGGATGTGATGATATTACTGCATAAAAAAACGACTAATCAAACAGTCTGAAAGTTCCTTGTCGGGGGTTAAAAATTACACTACTTTACTTAGAAATTATTGTTATAAAATCCAGAGGTTTGATCCTGTAATTAAATATTATAATGAAACTACTGATGGATACAACTTCCAGGAATTAAATATTCATTTTTAATTTATTTATTCAATTCCGTGATCAAATAGATTTCCAATGAACTGGGATTTACCGTGATAATTCAATGGAACAACAACTAAGCGTGGTCGGAACGAAGAACGGTGTAACGAAGAATCAATAAGAAATCACGTGATCGCTTTGGTATTGTCTTGTTTTCCATAAAATAATTTGTTCAACATATTAGCCATAACTGTTATTAACTATAAAATAAGTTTCCATAATAACATATATTAAAATCGTTAGTTTCTATAAGTAATACATTAGATAATCGATATTTGACTTAAGCAACATTTTATATAATTTAGAAACGTTTATTGTTTTGTACAAAAAAAAATATGTCATTAAGGCATTTGGTCTGTAATCAAATGGTTTATTACAGCAAACAATCTTTAGACAATAAGCTGCTTGTCAAATTCGAAACGGCTAGGTTAGGGTAGGCTAGAACTGTGACCACACAACTAGATTTCCTCATTTGCAAAGCACTGTGAATATGTTAATATAGCAAAATTATTCATTTTAACATGATCATAACATCAAAATTGCAGGCGCTTGTACTGAACTAGCATTATTGTGCTAGTATTATGGGCAAATGAATATTATGTTGAATAAATGTTGTGGAATACGACATTATTGAAAATTCAAAATATAGCAAATAAATTTATGGATTAAAATTAATATGACACTTGATTGATTATGAACAATGAAATTAGTGAAAATGATTTTATATAATTTTACGATTATGGCAACTGAAGCGTTATTTCTAATGAAATTATGGCAAATACAGTACGGTATATAGAATTATTGCATTTTTGATTATGGCAAACATTAGTAAACCGATCGCTTTATTGCGAACAACCAAGGGCTATTAATGAGACTTCACAATCACAATAATAATAATGCCTATAAAGTTCCCACGGCTGGGACACAGGTGTTTTCTCTGTGAGAGGGAGTCGGCCGTAATCCACCACGCGGGCCCAGTACGAGTTGGTGGATGACACAATCTACGAATTTTTATTGCAGGACATGTCGGTTACTTCACGATGTTTTTCTTCACCGTTTTAAGAGCAGTGATGATGAAATTAAATACACAACGTAAATTGCCGGCCTGGGTTCGAACTCACGTCCTACAACTCGTAAGTCTAGGCTGATACCACCGGGGCACCGCACCTGCTCTATGAGACTTAGAAGCATAATATAGGTTGAAAGCCACCTCGCGGTCTTGTTGACTGTCTAACATTATAGGTTTTAAAAGTTCGTTGGTCTACTGACAAGAGAGAAGAACATAAGATTATATTTTAATTCTCAAATAAAGCTTTCTAAAAGCCCTTTCACAGACAGGCACGGTCCCAATATAGTTTTGCCTATAGCTGTGCCTTTTTGATCGATAAACTCAATAACTACTAAATTAGTAATACATAAGCACGTCCCAGACAAAGGTCGAGGTCAGACCCAGCTTAAAATATAATGTGGCATGTTAATCCAAATCTAGACGAAACCCAACTCCTGAACTTGTAGCCAATAAGTAATTGGCTTGATTGAATGGCTGATACGTAGAATATAAGAGGAACTACACATTGTAGATTGAAGCCGAGTTTCGATACAATAATGAGATGAAATTATTTTATAAAGATAGGCATTAAACATCATACTATCCTACTTATCCTACTCCTACTAACCTACTATTTTCAAAAGGTGTAGGGAAACATTGTAAGATAACATTTGAATCCGGCATGTCCTAGAACCAACAATTCGAACACATGCGACTTCTACCAACCCGTACTGGGCCAGTGTGGTGGATTACGCTCCCTCTCACTGAGAGGACGCCTGAGTCCCAGCAGTGGGAACTTTATGGGCTGATTATGTTGGTGAATAAATTTCCTTGTTCAATTTTATACGTTCATTCTATTATTTTCAGCAACTGAGTGCATAAACACGTTCAGTGCCGCTGACACGCCTTGCATATTTATTGTGTACTAGCTGACCCGACAGACGTTGTCCTGTTTTAAACGATGAATATTGAATTACATATAATGCGAATTCAATATTCATCGTTATATATATTTATATATAAATATATGTATATATATGTTACATGCAACTTTCTCATTTTTTTCTTTCATAAGAACCTTCTCCTGACAATAACAAACATAAACAATTTCATTTTTGTATGTATAATAAATATATATAGAGAAGATATAGATTCCACTGACACACTGCGCGAGTTCCGATACTTTTAGTAATATTCAAACTCAAAGCATTTTATTTCAAATAAACAAATTACAGGTAATTTTAAATTGTCAAAGAGTCGGAAATATGAAGCTAGTTGCCCATTCCAAAGCTTAGTATGTACCTATGGAGAAGAACGGGCAAGAAACTCCATAGAAACTCTTTTTAAATCATGATATTGTTATTAACCATTTGTTACAGAAAGTAGGTTCAAATGATCAATGTGAGAACGATGTAAAAAGACGTGCACATTAAAAGCGTCCGTAGTTAAAAACAAAAATCAAATGACAATTTAGAAATTAAAATAGGCCATGGCAGCTAAGAGATGACCAGTCCCTACTGGCGGCGCCCGTTCACGAACATGATGTATGGATCAGCACCATTCAGCTCAACCATTTTGAAGCAACTTAATGGTCTAACACAAACGCCACCACCAGCGAGATATTTGAGTGAGCATGACAAACTCTCAGTTGCCAGGGCACATTCAAGTCATTTAAAGACGTAACGTTATTTGAAAATAAACCTGTATTGCCTGCTTAAAAGCAGTGTAGATTCATTACTCTATACATTTATAATTTTTGAGGTGGTCTGGGTTTAAAAATCATTGTTACTAAAATAATGTCATTATGCAGAGTCGCTGACATACATTGCATGTTTGTCGCGATATAATAATAATAATTTATTTAATAATAAAAACGTATACAAAAGTAGTACATTTGCAATTGCAAATTAGTAATTGTTTATTTTTAGGCACTATAACCATACTGTTATAGTGCCTAAAAATAAACAATTGCTAAAATATTTTTATTAAAAGTGCAAGTGATCATGTTTCGGAACTAGAATGTTAGGTAGCGACCCGCCCGATCTAAGTTTATTCAAACCTGTGTTTCAGGCCATCACTTTACATTTCAATTAAATTGGGACAATAACATTTAAAATTAAATTGATATAAAAATAATCTATTAACAACTATGAGATAAAGCATATTGGTAATTAAACATTAATACCTACAACTCAGCAAACTTAAATACTTACGAGGGAATAAATTATCGTTATGACAAAGTTTCTAGAAGTTTTTCTGTGTCTGTGTAATTGAGTAACGCTAAGTATTCTAATAAAACAGTACTACATTTTTTATAGCTTAAATTATAGATCCTCATTAATTTGTTAAGTCTATTAAACAGAAAAGTCTAATAAACAGATATGGTACCCTTAAGGACTTCATGGAAACAGAGGTGGTATGAAAGTGTCAAAACAACCTTTATGTGTGGCTATAACTCATGGCCGGTGGCTGGGACAGACTGGCTGCGGAAGTCGGAGGACAGGTGTGATGTAGCTTGGCAAAGGCCTATGTCTAGCAACGGACTGTGATAGGCTGAGTTGATTGTTGATTGTGGCTTTGAATAAACGTACATCTGTGGCTTCACCTACATGAAACGCTTGTCCAGAGCATCCTGAGCAGTCGGCTTCAATACCAACTCGCTGATTGGCTAATATTTTTGTAACGACCTGAGCTATTCATATGTGGTTTCTGTCTAAACGAGTGCATTTATTCGTGTTTTGGGCTATCTGGTCCGGCTCTCAGCGAAAAGGAAAGATTTCAACATTGTTTACTTTTTGAAACAACCTATCAAAGATATTTACACTATTAACTAACTTCGTGCATCTTAATGCATTGAAGACTTTATCAAGCGTTTTGTGTGACGGTGAATTAGTATTAAGTCTACCTATTTGTGTCACTTCTTTGTTCTCTCGGAATACATACGCATTTTGCAGCTCCAGTTTAGAAAATGCCGACGAGACAATTAACACTTCAATGAATAGTCAAAGAGAAAATAGCCACAATCACATCGCGTAACAGACAGAATATATATTTTGTACAACACGGGTAAATGTAACATTTAATTGGCAATCTGAGTCGAACGGACGACAAACCTCTCCAGTGTATGGTCCCTCTTACACAAGCATGAACTGAGTAAATATGAGGACTATTTGAGAAGTACTTGAATTCGATGGCTAACAAGAAAAGTTGGTAACTGTGTCCTCTCGGTCCTTATAAATATTTTTCTAGGAGTTTTTGGGACACAAATATCATGGAAATGTATAGATATCATAGAAATACGGGCTACCGTTTTTGTTATCAATTTTGGGAAATGTTTTTCTCAGCCCGTATTCTCCGAAGGGTGAGGCAGAGGTCTATTTTTGTGTACACCTACATTTCGCTAGTTATGTTTAAGTCTCATTTAATAGGGAGCGAGCTTATTGTCAACAACAGAGCACACACGAAATAAATAAAATATGGTTATACAATATCCTGGACTTGCTCCGAGTTTTAAACGGATGGCTTTATCGCAGGGACCTATAAATGTGTGTGTGTATGTCTTATGTCATGTCAAGGTTTCTTCTTACGTGTCAAGATCTCATGAAGATGCTTTTAGCTAATGTTGTAGTAAAAAAACAACTTTCTTATACACCTTTCTTTTCTATTCGTGCTCCATTCTATGTTTTATAGTACTCAAATCCCCGAACAAATCAGTGTTCATTCAATATCGATAAACTATGTTAAAGCTCAGCTATTAACGATGGCTTTAACAAACAATCTTGCTACCCAAAGGAACAAGTTCTAACATTAACTTCTAAAACCAACCAACAAATCATTCATAATTACCAATAACAGTGACTATAACCATTGTAAAAAGATCCCTTGTATCGCCTTACCAATTACGGACGAGGAAAAGTGTCTCAAAAATAATAACAAGTGAAGAACAGTCGGATATACGACACTCGCCAAAGGGAAGATATTAAATCGGGACCCTTGGTCCTTTATTGTCACATGTTAGAGATAAGGTCGATTGCAAACGAACGACGGCTACCGCGACTGTCGATGGTTGTCGTTGATAGAGGTCGATTAACGTTGCGGTGACGAACGATTTTGACGGAATTTGATTATAGGTTGATGAGATGACGTGAGGTCTTTTTGGAACGTCTTTTTTGTTTGGGGGTCGAAGTGTTCAAAAGTACCGCATTGTAGGCGAGCAGTCATTAGATATTATCTCAATAGCATCATTTAATGTCTGTTCAGATTGGGTGAATTGGGATGTGTTTAACAAAACTAATACCTAATTGTAATATGAACAGCTAGAAGGCGGCGCGGCAGATCTCGTAGGCGGTGGTAAGACGAAATAGACAAAAAATTGATCAATGGTCCACATTTACACCCAATCGCAAGCACTGGAAGTTGTCGGATAATACAGGCAAACAGTAATAGTAGTTGTAAATTAGTGCATAGAAAAAGACGAGGGGCCTAAATCTACTAATGTACATAATCTGGCATTAACTCTCCATTGTGATTTTTTTTGAGAAAATGGCAAATTTGACAAAAACTATGGAGATCATGGCAACGTTTGTTGACTTGGCCCCCAGCTTTTTAGACTGGTCAAACACACATAAAATGGCAATCGATAGGAATGACTTTCATTTTGACAGTTCAGCCACGTTCATTGCATTATGTATGTTGTTGAGCAGACGAATTTTTCAGACCTATGAAGCAAGCTATGGATTTCCGTAAAAATCCTCGGATTGTGCTTGAAAGTGTGTTACGTAGTTAGGGTGCAGGGGAAAAACCAAATGCGCACTGTAACTACTCGTGCCAGCTGTAATGTCTCAACATAGCTGCAGCTATCCATTTGGTATCTATTGAGTCAGCGATAGAGGAAAATCGCTCGTATGTAACCACCCCAAGAGAAGGCGACACTTCAATCGTTGTACAGTTTTTGGGCGTGTGAAAGAACATGGAAGATTTCTTTTAATATCTGATGGGTTGATCCGGGTATGGGGTTATTGCAGATGTTTTGACATGAACGGTATTGCATGGAATGAAGTTGACAATAGCTATTTTAACCATTCAAAGACGTATTTAAAGATGAAAACTGTGGTTTGAGATTTGGTTTCAAAAAATAAAATCTTTTCTCCACCTACACTATTTAGCCTTTAAATAGACTTATTTATATCCAAGGATAGTAAGGCCCTTAACAAAATGACAGAAATAAAATAAAACATGGTTAAAGAAATATTTCAAAACAAAAATTAGTTTACGAGACACTCAAATCACCAGTAAAACGCTGATAACACCCAAACCGGTCACTCAGGTCCACCGGAAAAACCACCCACTTCTAAGTTATATGCATATAAATATGAATAGGTTCCATAAAACATGACACCAATAACTCTGAGTTAGCCACATCGAATCTTTTCCATAAATCTGCCAAACTGATGGCGTGCGGTGGCTCCTAAATTATGACTGCGGTCCACGGAGGATTAATTTTACGTTTTAAAATTAGATTCAGGGTTGAAAGGTTTGACTTTCCTGTTTGTTCAGTTTTGAGGTCACTATTATTTCGATCGCCTGTTTTGTTGGAGAGTAAGTGCATTTAGACGGTTTAAATGGAAGATCTACTTATTGCAGTAAAGTTTTAAGTAGTTAGTCAGTAAAGTCTGTGTATAACCGTGCTTAAGTGCTTTTGGTTATGCTGCAACGATTTGATGATGCAAGTCGAAGCAATGTGATATATTCTTGGCATAATCTCGTATTTGTTTAAGTATCGACACACAGTAACAATGTGTAGATTCGTGGTAGTCTTTGCCACTTAAAGTCTACCAAAATCTATTAAGGTGCAACTATGCAGCAATCAATCAACGTCGTCGACCAGGCGATGTTGATTACCTCAAATCATATCAAGATGTGATCGACTGGCAAAGTTCTAATTGCACCTTTAGGGAAAAGGACATCCACGACTGGATAAATTTATGTTGTAATTTTTATTATTTTTAACCGACTTCAAAAAGAAGGAGGTTATCAATTCGACATGTTTACATATTTTTTTTATATATTTTTTTTATGTAATGTTCGGGCATAACTCCGTCATATATAGACGGATTTGCAATTTTTTTTGTTCGAAAGGGGTTTATTCCAAAATGGTCCCAATAAAATTTCATATAGATCTGATGATGAGTTTCGGAGACAGACAAATGAACTCTTCAAAAAATTACAGCAAATCAACCGCGATTGCTGCTATCGCATAAATATGCATTGTTTTGACCCCAAGGATGAAGAAATTTTGAATTGGTGTGGGGTAGGTACTAAAACTAAAAAGTGAAAAAAAAGCTTTAAAAAAAACAACCGACTTCCAAAAAAACACTACTAAGTGAAAAATAACTGTAATTTCGGAAGGTGATATAAAATTAAAATACATATCCAAAGTCACCGACTACCGAAATTAAAGTAATTTTTCACTTTGTGGTGTTTTGTTGGAAGTCGGTTGTTTTTTTTTTTTAATTATCTCATTATAGGAGCAAAACGTTACCATAAATTATAGTCATAACTCAATATTCACTCCTCGCGGTCGGTTATACCAACACATTTAACTTCCAGTTGAAGGGTTACTACTCGTTTTTTTGCGGAATTGACGGTGACCGTAAAACTGAATGATTTACGAACTGTGAAGCTATAGGCAGAAAATGATGGGTTAAGGAGGTGGTAGAATTTGTTAGGAGCTCCATACACCATAGGCGAATGGGTTTGAAGATACGAGAACGATGTGCTTTTGTTTTTTCGGTTTTAAAATTGACGATCAAAAGCAAATGCGCCCGATACGAAAGTAACATAGGATTCGTTTCAAACGAAAGGAAATCGCTTGCATCGAACGTATCAAGCTACTTTGGTTGAATTATTTGGCAGGAGTTTTAATCCCATTATGTGTGATAATGGTCAAACGTGAGACTATTAATATACTACGGTAATTATAAAAACACAGTAATGTCGTAAGATGGGTACAAAAAAAGTGGCACCGTTTATTTCTCGACAAAGAAGCCATTCTGTCCCCACTGGTATCTGTCATAAGCATTATTCAGACAAGTAAATGACTGTGAGTACAAGTTTCCTCGCGTAGCAAAGCGATGTATGGAGCAGACTCATTTACAACAATGAACGACTTTAAGCTGAAATGTATTGAAGAACTTCAAGCAATCCCAAGATTGTTTCACAATACAATGACAAAACCGTCCTTGAATTTATTTAAAATGAGACAAAACCCTCATAATTCGTCGGAAAATCGACTCTAAAGCGACCACTTAAGATTGCTATCTCATATTATTTAGAGGATATCCCGAAATTCCTCGCATACTCCTTGATCCAGATAATTCTCAAAACTTATCCGAAGTCAGATTAAGGGAGGCGAGAATTCGAAATTCTTAGTGTGGTTGCAGAACAAGGCTTGGGCGTATTTCACACTAGAGAAAAGCGAGCGGAGCGAAAATGAGACTTTTTATAACACCCATTCAATTTCCTACCTTATAACAAAGACACTAGGTTTCCAAATTGAATGTAGGCTGTTTATATCTTACAGGATATTGAAGCAGACGCCAGTTACCACGAGTTCGGCCGCGGACTTTAATTCGGAACAGTATTTAAAGCTGATAGGAGTTATGATTTTTAAGCTGGTGTTTGAAAATGAGTGTGCAGACTTACAGTGCAATTTAAAATGAGTTTTATTAACTAAGCTCTATGCACAATTCTGAAAATATCTCAACATTTCACGAGGATTTAAAATAGTATTAGGGCTTTTCTACAAAATAATTCGATTGACATGCAGCATGGCTTAGGGTAAATTCCCGTTCAACAAAGCAGACTTTAAATAAAGCGGTTATTTATAAACATTGATTAAAGATATGAAACGTTAAAACGTCAAACAAATATGGAAAGAATTCAGTTGAAGTTGATTTAAACATGGATTCAAGATAAGTAATTATTAACGTATTTGTATGAGGTAACTACCTACTTGGTAAAGTCTGCACCACACAGACAATCTTAGCATCAAATTTTCGAAATAGCGAAATAAAAATGTTTCTCCGCATCGGCTCTATCTGTTGTGTAACCCGCCTAAAACTCCCAAGGATCCGTCTGAAAACTATTAAGGTTTGTAGCCGAATTCAGTTTTTGAAAGTTTTCAAGAGGCTCACTATCTACGTGTGAACTGGAATGGTTTGCGGAAATACCGTGATAAATATCAGTTCAGTGAGGCGAAAATGAGAGAAGGATTAGCGGGCTTATAGGTATGTATTTCGTGGAAGCTCCTACCAATGAAAAGGGGTAAGGGAAAGAGAAAACGACTCTGAGGAACTATCTCTCTGCCCAGTCTTTTTCCAATTTTCTTGGGATCGGATTCAGTGTAACCGGATGCAGCTCAATACCAGTAATGCACATGGGCCGACTGCTAGTTACTGGGTAATACGAAACCCCTTGGTAAGACTGGTTGTGAGACTTTCAGGCTTTGGAGGACCCGTTACGACAGTCAAAGATCTACGAATGACAGCTGAGACCAACGGCTTAATGTGCTTTCCGAGCCGCGGAGGGCTCTTGGTATGTAAAAATCGTTGCCCATCCACCGGGCACCGGTTGGTCCATGACCAACCGGTCAAAGATATCTTAACCTGATAAATTGACCCGTATGGCTGTTATTACTTAGCCACAAGCCCCTATATATACCCAGAATGTTTAATATTGTCAACATACGCAAGAACTCATTTAGTAAAGATATAAAAGAGTATTTGTGTGTTAGCAGAGTAGAAAAGATATTCCAGATGTTTCCAACTGAGCAACTTTAAGACATCCGATTTCGACTTATATCTTAATACGTTTCCTTGAAAGGCTTCATTTCTAGTTCAGTAAACATAGGTACAGAATCGATTACCAAATTCCGGAGATATTTTACGAATTGATCAAATCATTCAATTGATTCGATTGAACTGGTCAAAACTGTGAAAAGACTCATGTAGGTACTTTAGCATCTAGTGTAAACACTACAACGGCAACCCAAAAATACATACGGAAAAAATATAATTTAAACTTTTCCGGGTTACATAAAAACATTTTTTTTTTTGTGTGAGAACGTTTGGGAGTGGCGCGAGGACCTTTGTCTCCAGATCCCATGGCGGCAATACGGCAAGGAAGAACATCATAACATCAGTCCTTGTTTCCCCAAACGGTTGGGTAGAGGTGTATCTGTGGTACACCCACATTTCGCCATTTCGCCAGTTATGTTTAAGTTGCATGTATAGGGGCGAGCGTATTCCAACAACCGGGTACAAATCCATAATCCGGATTGCTACTGAGAAATTACTGCAAGAAAAATCCAATAACACTTTTCTTATCCCGGGAATTAAAACCTGGACCTCATGCTCAGCAGTAGCGCTTGCGACCAACAACTACAAGGCAGACGTGAATATCCTTATACATAGTACAAAATAAAGTCGCTTTTCGTGTTTGTACGCTTAGATCTTTTAAACTACGCAACGGATTTTTATGTGGTTTTCATCAATAGACAAAGTGATTCAAGCGGTTCCTCAAAGCGGGCGAAGCCGCTGGCAAAAGCTAGTGTCTATATAAATTGGAAATACACAAATAATCCAAAAAATAACCTATAGGTACCCCATTCAAGATTAAACATAACCCATTACATGTTACACAAAACTGGAACGCGGAATCCCTATACCCGGTGGACCTATCAATTTTACGATTGTACGTAAACGGTACGCGCACAGTTTACGATTCACGATCCGACTTACGTATACGTACGGTCGTAAACAAAGATGGATGTCACCTGCTTTGTTAGAGGATGGTATAAGGAAATTAGGTAGGGATTGGTTCGGGGCTTAAAATTTTATGCTGGAAAATATTTTTAAATTAAGTTTGTGCATAACATGGTATCACGACTCTGTTTTCTGAAGATGTAGTGTATGTGGGGAGGGGGGTGATGCAAAGTGCACACTGCTACTATTTTTTTGTGAATGCCAAATGCAATAGCCTAGTAAAGACGCCAAGCACATCAAGCTACCCCAATCTGTCAAATTTATTTGATAGGTTTTCAAATTGATTACAATGAATAAGGTTCATGTTTTTTTTCATTTTTTTTGGATGGGAAATCATCAAATAACTTCTCCCGCTCTGGGTGGACCAGGAGGGCGTGTCAGACTTTTACTGACTAAAACCCACCCGTGTTCCCTCAGTTACCTGTGTGCCAGGGGCCGCGGTATCTCTTTCAAACAACCCGCACCCCTGGCAGGCATCGGACCTTGCGGACCCCACCAGTTGTTTCTGACATCTCTTTGAGGCGCGCGTGGAACACAACGCGCCGTCGACCCGGGCTTGGCCTTTACCGGACAGCGAGCTACCCATTACTCGCCGTCCGCAAGCCCGCGCCTACGGTGGTGGGGAATCAGCCTGGGATTCCCGACACCCAGGGCGTCTCCCGCGGCGTCTACGGCCGTGAGGGCGCATATACTGCTTCTCCCTCACGTGCGCCGCTTCCCTCTTCGCGAGCATTACTGCTTCGCAGAAGGAGGTGACTGCTAACCATGTGCTCTTGCTCCGTACCATAGCCTGGACCAGGTCCGGACGCGAGAGATCGCCGCCGCCGATCGCCTCCACGAGGACACGGCGGTGCTGCGCCCAAGCCGGGCAGACCGCCACCGTATGCTCCACCGTGTCCTCCCGCCCTAACACCCGGGCGTTTCCTCCAGCCTTATGCTAAACAGGAACCTCCCAAAACAACCGTGTCCGGTGAGGACCTGCGTCAGGCGAAAGGTGAGGACGCCATGCCGCCTCTCAAGCCACTCCTCAAAGAGGGGACTTACCGCCGCTATCGTGGCGTGCCCAATAAGGTTCATGTTCAATTGGGAAAATTTGACAGTTTGGAATAGCTTGATGTGCTGGCGTCTGTACATTTTCCATGTACTGTGTCTGTTACATTTGCTGCCTTTGTGCTTATACTTTAAAATGTCGTATATTTATATTGTAACTGGGGAACCATACGAGGCTGTTGAACTCAGCGGTCATAGTAACGACATAATCTGTGTTAGTTTATGATTTTTTAAATGTGTAATGAAACTTCCGCAAAAAAAAAAAAAACTTAGAAAATGGCTAGATTTATTAATATCATAAATTCAACCGAAAAATAAAGACCGGGAATCATTTGTGGAATGTTGCCACAAATAACGATACACGATATTTTTATTCCCCAAATCAGCATGAAAAATAACAACAGTTGGTACCTACGTGCCTTTTATAGTACGCATAATATGTAGGCATATGGCACATACTACAATGTAGCAAGTAGGGCAATAAAAAACTTTTATTTACAGACGCCATATTGTGCCAAATAAAACACAACGCGTAAAGTCGTGGCAGTAAAATAAATTTTGTAAAAGTATTTTTACTGAATGGAAAAAATACGAGTAATTTTTTTGGTAATGAATATTGGAAAGCAATTGACGGTATGGAACATTTTGACAACAGATTTTTTTCACATAAACATTACTGAATTTCTTTCTAGAAAGATCTGTAAAAGTTTTTGCCATTCAGACCCTCTTTTTTGTATTGAAAATTTTAAATCTCTTTCAACAACGAACACACAGAAAAATGACACAGTTCCATCTAAATAACAATGCAGAAGATTAACATCATATCACAAGGGTACGGGAAAGTGGGGCGATATGGGGGAAAAACAGTGGGATTAAGAAAGGCAGTCCTACAACATAGTGTTCCATAGACCACGTTGGAGCGTCACGACACAAACTGAAACTTTGATCATTCTAAGGCTTTTAGATCTCGTTTTGGGAAATAAGTTTTTGTTAGAGAAATTCCACCAAAAGACGTCCGCTTCTGGAAATAGGCCTAAGCATCGCCACTTCAACCGTACGATATAATCCTACTATCCTACTATAACATTATAAAAGTGAAAGTTTTGGCGTTTGGATGTTTGTTACTCAATCACGCAAAAACGGCAGAACGGATTTGGATGAAAAGAACACAGATAGTTTATGACCTGGATTAATAGATAGGATCATTTTTATCACGGTAGTACGTTCCCGTGGGATAATTTATGAACTCCAAGCAGGCAAAGCCGCTGGCAAAATCTAGTAAATCAATAAATAAAGAAAGTCCAAATAATAATTGTTTAAACTGCATTTCATAGTTTTATTGACAGATTCTCGTGATTTCTCGCAATAGATTTCAGAGGAGTAGGTGAAGGCATAACGGGATTACTAAGATTGACCCCGTTATACCTTCACCTACTCCTATCCTCCTATACTATTCCTATCTATGGCGACAAATCACGAGTGCAAAATTTGCTTCGATTAAATTATTCACCTTACAATACACCTGCTGTGGCTGATGATGGACGCGAGAGAGCTGAAACCTCCTTAGAGCCGAGTGAGGAACTTTCTAGCACAAACGTATTGAGCTTAGTCCGTAGAAAGGGCACGAAATAGATAAGTGCAAAAAGCCAAGTCCATACAACGAGCGAGAAATGTAAACTTACCCCTTTTTTTTGGATGGAAAATCATCAAATTACCTAATTACCTAATCATATAAAGGAAGCAACGAATCTTAGGGCATTTAAAAATAGGTTAAAGCTTTATTTAATCAATAAAGCCTATTATAAAGTTAATGATTATTTAAATGATAAATGTAATTAGTATTTAATTTTATTAAATTTTTAATTAAAATAAGGATAATAAAATTATATAATTAATAACTGTCAATAAATGCTATAAGTATATATTTGTCAAATCATAATAGTTGTAGTAAACGAGGCAAAAGTGGTATGTAAGGATCGGAACTGGTGGCGCTCTGTAGTTTTCTGCCTACATCCATAGGAGGAAGGCGTGCATTTTAATTTAATTAACCTATGATAATGTGTATATTTTAGTACAATAGATATTTGCACACCTATTAAGGTAGGATATGGTCATAAGAACTTTTATTATTGTATGTATCACCTCATGTAACTACCCATATTTCAAGCAAATAAATGATTTGATTTGATTTGATTTGAAATTACTTCTCCCACTCTAAAGCGGGCCCGTGTGGTGCCGGGCGTAAAAGAATAGCATCATCCCATTTCTTCCAGTGGGTGTCGTAGAAGGCGACTAAGGGACTTACTAGAGAATGGGCAGCAGCATTCTCTATGCATTTTACCACCATACTGCGATCGCCAACCCGCCTGCCAAGCGTGGCGATTATGGCAAACCCCCCCCAACATGACAAGCACAAAAAGTAAATGGCCCCTAGTGCCCGGCGGCCCACCTACCCTTGGCTACGGTAGCGGCCAAGGCCACGGTGAGGCAAGGAGTGCGAACTCTAAAGCGGAAGGGCGTGTCAGACTTTTACTGACTTAAACCCAGGGCTGTTTCGGGGGGTTCCTGTTTTGCATAAGGCGAGAGGAAACGCCAGGGTGTTTCCACTGTGGAGATCGCCCGGAGAACGCCGTGGAGGATACGGTGGAGGTCTGCCCGGCTTGGGCGGAGCACCACCGTGTCTTCTTGGAGGCGATCAGCGGCGGCGATCTCTCGCGTCCGACCCTGGTCCACGAAAAGGGAGGCGGCGCACGTGAGGGAGAGGCAATACTCGTACATGCGCCCTCACGGCCCTAGTCGCCGCAGGAGAAACCCTGGTCATCGAGATTTCCAGGCTGATTCCCGGCTACCGTAGAAGCGGGCTTGCGGATGGCGAGTCGAGTAATGGGTAGCTCGCTATCCGGTAAGGACCAAGCCCGGGTCGAGCGCGCGTTTTGATTCACGCGCGCCGCAAAGAGATGTCAGCATCAACTGGTGGGGTCCGCAAGGGCCGATGCCTGCCAGGGATGTGGGTTGTTCGAAAGAGATACCGTGGCCCCTGGCATACAGGCAACTGAGGGAACACGGCTGGGTTTTAGTCCGTAAAAGTCTGACACACCCTCCCGCTCCACCCAGAGTGGGAGAAGTTGTTTGATGATATTCTAACAAAAAAAAAACCGTGCTCTTTAGTTGCATGTACCAGGGCCACAGTAACTCTTTCGAACAAATCCGCGATCCTGACAGGACGTAAACTTACCTTGTTTAGTGTATATGGTAAATTCTGACCTAATAATTACTCACTCAAGGGAATTGGTTACACGTTCATCTGTGTTTAGAAGGTTCCAACTTTATGTTCCAGATTTTTCTCAATAATACTTGTTTCATTGACATTTTTAAATTATAATTGAAAAATCATGAACGAAAATAGGGAAACGAAAACAAAAACTATATACTTATGGATCCTTCTGTACCCATCTCTTTCGTGGTACTGGAGTTAACGGGAATATTATTCATGTGCAGAATACTCGAAATGGTGTGAATTTGGTCCTAGATGGTGTAGAATCAATTGTGGTTTTGTACGGACGTGTAGCACTGTACCTTCTCAATTTCTGAAGTCATGTGCAATGACTAAGGGAATTCATGATAAACATAGACATGATTAATATTTCGCATGTTTAGCAATATTCTGGACTAATCGCTTCAGCAGGGTTTTTCCTGTACTTAGTTATGTCTAATACATTACAGTCGCACAACCAGTCTTACCAAGGGGAATCGCATTACCCAATATCTGGGCTATGGAGGCTAGATAAGCAGCTCCATGTGAAATACTGGTATTCAGCTGCATTGTCCCACTCTTTAAAAATTTAAAAATATTACCACTTCCATCGTTATAGATATTCGAACTCTGTATCTTTGTACATAAAAACATAGCTCTATTTCAAGTACATAATGACGTTGTACGATTAATAAGAAAAAGTCGAAATATCCACAGATTTTGTTTACCCCTGCAAAGAATTAAACTATTTTCCAATAATATTTATTGTATGACAATTCGTTTTTTATAATAAATTACCTAATGTTTTTAAAAATCTTAATTTCATGACATTTAAAAATAAATTATTTAACATCCTATTGCAGAAATGTTACGACTCAACAAATGAGTTTATAAATTAAAAAGTTGATTCAAAATTTAAATTAGACGTCGACTTGCATTTATATCCCTAATGATTGAATAGAATTTAATATGAACTGGTACTGAATAATTCTTTACACTTTATTTAATCATTCTTGACATTGTAATTAATAATCCTTGACATTGTATTTGATAGTAGTTAACATTTTCCTTTTCTTTGACATTGTATGGTTTCAACAACTAGTTTTGATATATTATATTGTACATTTAATTTTAATTCCTTAAAATATTTGTACGCTGGAAACAGCAGAATATTATAATATAATAATAATAATATTAAATCATTTATTTCAAGTGACATAGACTCATAATGATACAAGAACACACAATCACATTAACATTAATTAAAATTATATACAATTACATTGGATAAATTAAAAAATAAAAAACAAATAAGAATAAAATAAGCATAACAAATTAAAATTCCATATTTCAAACTACGTTACGTGCTACGTGTCGCATCGAACAGTGAGTCACGATAGCACAATCGAGCCTTTCCGCGAGCGCGGCCAGCATGCTGTTGGGGCTCCCCCGCACGCGTCGCACCAGCGAGGTGCTACGCTTCCGCATTGTTGCGTAGAAACAATCTACGCGGGCTTCTGCAAACATCGTTGATGCGCTACAATAGCGGGGGAGCCCCATCATCATCCTAAACGCGTTGTTAAACTGGACACGAAGGGCGCTGTACGATTTTTGCGTGTAGTCGGTCCATAGGCTGCATGTGTACAGTGTGGTGCAGTAGGCTCTAAAAAGGGTTATTTTAACTGCTGTTGAGCACCGAGCAAACCTACGGATGACCATATTCGCTCTGATCGACAGCGCCCTCCGCTCCCGCTCAATGTCCGCGTCGTCTTTCAGGGTAGGTGTCATTAGATGGCCCAAGTACTTAAACTCGTCTACCCTTTCTAACGGTAAGCCATTCAGTGTAATTGGTGGCATTGACATTACTTTACTTTATTATGGACGTCATATTATGTGTAATACCTTTGTAACAACAATATTCTAACAAATAAATTTTAAATAAATTGGGTTACACTGGAACCCGACCCTTTAGTTGCTAAAAGCCTAGGCAGAATATGATATTTCAGTCGCACTTACGATGACGAAAATATTGTATTCACCAATGTGGTACACTGGTAATCATAAATATTTGTTTGGAATCATATTATTATGATGTTAAAATCAATAAAGATTTACGTCAGATAGGCAATGGTTCCATGTAAAATACTGGTATTCAACTGCATCCGGTTTGACTGGCAGCTGACCCCAACATAGTCGAGAAAAGGCTAGGCAAAGAAATTATGATGATGATGATAAATTATGATGATGATGATAAATAAATATTTAATTGGTAATAAATTGCGTGTTAAATCATTACAGACACGGGACAATCTTATACACAGAAAGTAGGCAGTCTTGGGAATCTACACTTATTCCTTATTTCTATGAGAAAATACATTAGACCTTGAGTGTGACAATAACTGACCGATAGTGAATAATCTTCAAGAAATTGAATTTAACTCTTGTGTTTGAAATGTTCAGAAATACTCCCAGAGTTTACAACATTATAAAAATAACACCAAGAAGCAAACACAAAATCCTCAATCATGATAAAGAAAATAAAGCAAGCAGTAAGTAAGCAGCAACGAATGCAGAAATGAATGCTGGTAAAACTAAGACTATCCACGTTGGTTCCAATCACTTGCTCAACTCTGGCAAGCCAGTTAAAATTATTGCTCACTCTCACCAATGCTTGCATGTAGTGCAATTGTCAAGGCTTGGTTGCAGATGTGAACCATTGGAGCAGGTTACCAACTACCAATATTTGGGTTTAGTTGTTGATGACGGATTTAACTGGGGCTATTACATTGACTCCTTAATCTTTATAACGCACTTGCGGAGTCAATCATTTCATACGGAATTACTAGCCATGGCAGAACGTTTAAAACTTATTTAGACAAAATATAACCTACGTTTATAAAAATAAAAAAAACAAATAAAATAAAGAAAACGTTTTATAATGGTGATGCGGTAACAGGATTTTTTTAATATTGTAAAATCTTACCAATACACACAAAAATACAAAAGTGGTTATTAATAGAACAGTTCACCAACAATGAACTGCAAACTAAATTCAATCATACCATCGCAACAAGAATGGCGGCCCAATTAAAACTAGTAGTACCGAGATACAAGAACTATTACGGAAAACGAACGAACGCTTATTTAATACCTATTTTAATTAATGATGTTCCAACAAAAATTCAATCGGAAATACAAATAGTAATTATAAAATTAAATACAAACAATACTTTGATTCTCTTTGAAAATGCATCATCCTGTTTAAATTTCATTGAATGTAATTAGCATCGACGGAATGCCTGACCCGCACTGTTTTTGTAGTACATATTTTAGTTATTACTTTACAAACTAACTTAAAATGTTTTTATTTATTTAAAAATTATAAACTGTGTGTTAATCATAAATTAATAGAAAATGACTATGCCGTTAGTATTAGTTTTAAGATTGCTGAGAAGTGTTTCAACATCCGGACAAACCTATTAAGGTTTTTGTGACGTTTCTGTTTATATTTTGTTTGTTCCTTTATTAATAAAAGTAAAAACAAAAAGCTATAAATAGTTCTTCACTTACAACCCTAATCCTAAGGTAAACTGAACTCGGTCACCGAGCAAACATGTACTCGGTAATGAAGTAATTACTCGTAAACTAGTAGGTTAAGAAAGTTATAACGAGTACCGAACTATGAACTACAACTTTTAGAGTTTGCAACATCGATTTAAGTTAGCCAGCCTTGTTCAGGAAATATTTTCTGAGGCGTGAAAACTTGGAACGAAGATTGTTTAGGTGAGAATTTTCTTTTAAATTCTTATTATTAAAGGGTTTTAATGTAATTATGTTACTTTTAAATGTATGGAGATAAAGCGTAATGGGTAGTATTGAAGCTGATGTGGTAAATTGTGGACGTGAGGTAAACAGTTTTTGACTTATGACTGAATCCGATTCCCGTCACCCCTTTTAAAACACACAACAACTCAAGAGCCGAAATAATTATGTTCACTGTACACATGCCATCCAATACCAACAAAACACAACAATCACCACCAACCGACTTCTTGAACCCGTGAGCGTGGATTGCGGTAGAATATTTGGAAAGCACAATGGATGGCGTACCCAAGTAGGCCGCTACAAATTCAAATTGGCAAAATCGGGGATTATAGACCTGTCCGATACCCAAAGTGACACCGTGGCCACCCGTTGGGCCCTACTAAATTGAAAAACACCAAAAATCATCAAGTATAGTAGAATTCAAACCCACAATAGATTAAAATTTTACTAACGAACGTGGATGTGTGATTATTCAATAATTTGCTTAAGACTTGTAGCTTAACGGGTCAATCGATTAGGTTAAACTACGCTTGCTGCTGTTGTTCCATGGATGGGTGACCATCTTTACATACCAAGACCCCTCCATGCCTCGGTAAGCACGTGAAGCTGCTGGATCCCAGTTGGTCTTGGTCAGAAGCCCGAATTCTGACAACCTGTCTTATCAAGTATTCCCAGTTACTGGGTTGACAGATGGGCTAGTACTATATTAGCAGACTAGATGAAAAAAAAACTGACAATAAACTATAAAATTCCATCTTCCCTAACAAAAATCCAACATTCCAACGCAGCAGAAAAAGGAGAAAGTCGTACAGAAATGTCATAACACCAACATTTTATGTAAACCGAAATACAGAGGCGAAACTTGTACCGGTGTCGTTAAAAAGTTCAAACTAGTAACAGTTCCGTCCCAAGAGAAATAAATGTAATATACGTTACGTTTCTAACTCCCAACTGTTCGGTTTAACACTAGTTTGGTTTGTTACTTATCTAGCAAAGAAATGATAACTCTATTACAGGACGTGTATGACAGGAGTGATGTTTTGATGATGAGAAAGTTTTGGTTTTCTGGTTTCTGCAAACTTTTTTCTTTGATAGTTTAGTTAAATAGTTGATTTTGAGGTTAAAAATAACTTTGCAATTTAGATCTATTATTTCTCAAAAGTTGTTGTAATTTTGTCTTCGATTTATTTATCTCGATTTCGGAAAATTAGAGCTAGTCGCGGAACAAGCAAATAGCGATGCCATACTTGATGTGAGTTAGGAAGCTGTGCTGATTTTTAGTGCAAGCCACGGTTGTGATAATATAACATTATTATTCAAACAAAAATTTTCCTTGAAACATTGAAATGACATCCCTATGACCTTGACACTCAAATTCGAAAGAAATTATCGTTTAAGGGAGAATATTTCGCACGCCCCCCTTCATTGTCGCCTTCTCATTGTAGAAACGGTCACTTAAAAGAAATGTTAGTTGCAAACTTCTGTTATGAGTTTTGAAATGGCCTCTTTGTGGTCGTTATGAAAACGTTAAATGCAATAAGCCTGAAATTATTATTACAAGCATTGGCGTATTGACAATCTGGTTGCTTATCGTAAATGCTTTTGAATGATTTGTAAATTTTTTTTAGTAATACTTACTGCTATTTAATTACATCTGATGAGACTGAAAGCTAACCCCAACATAGTTTGGAAAGCGCTCGGCAGGTAATGATGATAATGATACCTAATTAACGAACAGTGGTATTCAAACCAAGTGTATTATAAAAATATTCTGAGAGACAAGTAAAAGCAGATAAAAGATTTAGAGTAACACAGTTCATTCAATTAATTTACAAATTATCGGTTTTTCATAAAGAAATCATTTTCATTACCAATAAAAACCAAGTAAATTCAAACCAACAAAATTAAAGTATAAAACCCAGACGCTACAAAAAGACGTCAACCAAACGAGAGGAAACGAAGCTGAAGTTTTCCGAAGCAATTGAATAAGCAGCGGGTATATAACGATGCCTAGCTTGCAAGATTTTAAGGAGAATATTCTAGTTATTACTGTGGTTGCAATTGAAACATCAGGGACACACGTTTCAGAAACGTATCGCTTTAACATGCTTTTACAGATGGCGGCTTTTGAGTATGTTGCAGGAAATGAAGATGGTTTTTGGAAAAGGTTAAACTATACTTGTGGAAACCACATAGATGCAATTAATGAAACCACAAATAATACTAGTCCACAGATTTATAGCAAAATTTAATATCTAATTTATAACCGAGACTTATAAAAGTAAAAATTTTCAATCAAAATATAATTATTCAGTAAAAGTAAACACTCTTTTTAGACAACTTAACTTCGTATCTTGTCGGTTAGGTGTACCGATTTGACATTTTAGGCAAATCAGTTCGAAACTTAACAGCGTCATGATAATTTACACTGCGTAGAAACGTAACTTTTCAATTCGCATGGACTCAAGTTCGTTGAATCATTGATCTCGTAATCTACAAGGGTGTTAACAATTTGCACAAAATAAAACTCAAATTTTGACCTAATTACTGAACCGATTTCACTCATATTTTGTATATCTTCAGCAAAGGCAATAAAAAAGTATTTGGTTTAATTTGTCGTATATCCACCATAGTACAGGGTTTGAATATTTTCCAATATTCAAGGAATGAGCTGAGTAAAATTCCGTCAAACTAGTAAAATTGACTTTACTTTTTTGCTTTTTTGTGTTTCTTTACTAAAAGAAAATCGTTTTTCAGCATCAACATGGCCACTGTTAATAATATGGGTTTCACACATATTACTGTTGTGAAATTCTGCAGAGATTAAAGTACCTCTTGTGTAAACCCTTTTATTACGACATGGCTTAGCCTTCTAGATCAACGTCCTCGCGCTGTCTGTAAACATTATGAATAATCAACTGAAACTGCATGTTACCCTTACATGTTTCTAAATCCCTACTAAATCTAAATACTACACAACAAGCACCTAGGGGTGGTACTCCGAAGGTTATGAGAGTAGTATTACAGTATATGTAGATACAGGGAATCCGCAATTTGCAAGCCGATGCAGCCGACATCCCTATTCAGTGACCAGCCATTAACATAGCGTTTGTGAAGCTTAGGGCTGTGCCCAGTTCTTTTTGTGGAAAAACCTTCTTTTTGGGGAAAGTAAAAGGTTTTGCAAATGAAAAAATCAAATAACCGTCAGGATCTTTGAATTCTTCCGTACGTAACAGTGATTGGCATTTCTTGCGTTTAAATTTCTCTCCTAAATTAACCTCTGTTATTCAACACATTCACGTGAATTTTATTACTTCTATTCTTCTACTGTTCTATTCTAACAGTTTTTGTTGCACTTCTAAAACAGTTGAATGACATCTTCTGAACTCGTTAGCTTTAGCGTCTCGGCACTTTTCTTGCGGTCGTCACTGCTAAATCTAGGTTACTGACAGCAGTTGCAATGATATGGAAAAGCGTAGTAGACACGTCCGATATGAAAATTACTCATGTGCTGTTGGAAATATTTGTCACCAGGATTCTTTCCAAACTTTCTTAATATAGTTTTAGCGCACCTCAACCGGAATCAGCCAAAAAAAATATCGTAACTCGAAATTCCTTCCGACTTTCATGAAAGCACAATAAACCTAACTACCTTTCCTTTCTGAATTCCGTTTATTATTCAATACACGTCATATTTACGCGGCATTAAAATTGGTGCTGGTCTTTTCAAAAAAAGGATTACGGTCTCCCCCTGCCTGAGCACGTCACGACTAGAAATTGAATATTATTACGACTTTAATATAAATCTGCTGGAAGTATCACTGCCTTGTTGGAAAGTGTCAGCGTAGCTGCTGAGCGTGGATTCATGAGCCTAATTCCCAGGTTGGGCCAAGTGGTATTAGGTTTCCCATCAGGGAATGTTGGGTAGAGTAGCCCGGAGTCTGGTTTTATGGCGAATTTGTGCTTGGGTAGTGATTGATAGATAGGCTTGGCCCTGTAACAGCAGAAGTTATGGCACAAGTCCCACTTCTAACATAACTGTTGAATTGTGAATGTGATTGCGCTATACTCTTTTGTCTACTTCTTCGAGTAGTAATATACGTTGTGTTAATTTATCATAAAACAAAATAATTTAGATGTTTTTTTTTTTATACTGTTTAATACGTTAATTCTAATATATTTAACTATTGTAGTTAACAAAATCATAATTATGGTAAAAGCTGTTATTCAAATATAATGAACTATGTCACGTTAATCGACTATAATTTAATCATTATTTAACTTAATTTTGGGTTCCTCATTTTCTAGATTGTAAACTGAGGGGTAATTGCGTAATACACTACCAGCAGGAATAGCTTTCATTTTGACAGTCACACAATATTCAACATTGTTTACTTTGCTGAGCAGATAATTTTTTCGAACATATGGATTAGCAATAACTTTCAAAATAATTCAAATTCTGATTAATAGTGTTACGCAATTAGGGTGCTGAGTTGATTTTTCACATTTCGAAATAGAAAAATATAATACTTTTTTACACCTTAACGTATTACAATAAGGCCTAGAAATCCCCGTCGCCTTTATAATGTTATACCAAGTGGATCAGAAACTGGAAATAATGATTACTATTGGTAATATGACAGATTGTGATATTATTTTAAGCTCAGCTAATAATAACGTATTGTCTTACTTCTCGCCTAGTTTCGTTTTTAAAACCTAATTCCCTTCCAGCAAAACTATAGAGCTAGGAATTCTTTCATCCATATTTTTTTTCTTTAGAATAAGTTGGTCGCCGGTTCCGAGACAGTTTAGCATTTCTGGAAACTTTTCGTTGGAGTTATTATTCAATGTTTATTGGTCACTGCGGAAGATGTTGAATTATTTATGTTATACGATTATAGAAATGGTATATACAAGGCAATCTATCTGAAGTACGTAATGTTTCAAGAGTATAAAAGCTCATACAGATTACTGCTCACCACGTTGCAAAAAATGCTCCTAAAAGCAGAAAGGCGAAGCAAAAAGGAGGGTTACGATTTTGACCGGTATGTGTGTATGTTCCACTGGGTTGTGAAGGTCAGGGAGACACTCGCTTCATGTAAAATACTTATATTCAGCTGCATCCGGTTAGACTGGAAGCTAGGAAAAAAACTAGGAAGCACATAACTAGGTGTCGTTCCACTCGAGGCTGTTTTTAAACAAACTAATATGTAATTACTTAGCCCGAAGCCCCCCTTTTTGTAGTTTAGTAATAAGTCTACAAGCCACTTCTTGAGCGATAGGGTACTTTACTAGAAAAAGGAACTGTTAAAACAAACAGTCACAAAATCACAGTAGAGCATCTTTCTAACGAACGCACTACGCTAAGATTCCCAAGAATATTCCTCGAAAATAATAACCATTTCACTCTCCCGGTAATCCATGGAAAGGGCTAAAGGCATAATCAAATTGCGTCAGTATAAACGTTGCTATTCTAACGTTTGCAGCCAGAGGGTATCATTATCATTCATCATGACTACGTACACATAATTCCCTTGCGAGCGAATGGAGATAAGCGATCAATTGGATTAGATAATGGTATGGCATCTATAGGTACAATGTTGTGAATGGGTGGTATGATAGTGAGGCCGTGTTTGTTAAATTATTTTGGCAATATAGGCAAGACGTTCGCTTTTATTCTGGAAATTGAAATTGTTTATTGAAATAACTTAATATCAATATTTACAAATCATGGCGTTAAATTGGAGTTTGGTAAAAATAATTGGATTCTACCTAAAATAGGAATAAACCTGTATCTTAGGTATTTCACTCAAGTGCTTATAATTATAAATACGCATTATCTAAGATTATTTTAATTTAAAAATGAAAGTAGTTAGGTGTTTGGCTATAAAATATTACCGGTGACTTTGTGTACGATACGCAAGTTGGACCGATGACCTTGTGGAGACCTCAGGAATCCACTGGATTCAAAGAGCATAGAACCAAAGTGGCCTTGCTTGTGGAAGCTCTATGTCCAGCAATGAACGTCTTGCAACTGAAATGACGTTTAAACTATTCGTGTAGTCTTATGACGTAGTACAGTGCTATTAGTTTTAATGTTTTTTTAAGGGAACATTTTCACTTAATCACTATATGATTTTTATCTTACTTGAAAAGAAGGTTTAATATAATTATATATAGTCCTCTTCACCGTATCTGGTGACAGTGACCCAGACTCTCTTTCGTGAGCTCTCTGATGGCTAGCAAAACAAAATTCGGTCTTAATTAAAACCCTGGTCACACCGTGTATAGAGGAGCTGATCAGAATAGATTTAATATAGCATAGTAGGTATATACCTATATTATAACTTAAATATCAGTGCCAAGAATTTAGTTCCATCACGTCCTTCATATCGAGCGTCAAAATTCTTTGATACGCAGTCTCAAACGGCCCTCAGAATTAACATTAGAGACGTGACCTACCCGACTATGAATAAATCAGACCTGTGCTATGTTAATGTGTACTCTACTGTGGTCTGAATTATTATAGGCAAAGGGAGCTTAAATGAAGAGACGTATATGTAAAGGTAAGGATGATAGAGGATAAGGTGTTGGTATATGATTAAATGTATGTTTTGGTATTTAATTCGGTCTTTTTTCTTATCGTGGCTATTGACTTATATTATGACCGACCAGTACGTAGTGACTTAGATAGCTCTGACGTTTGAGACAGGCAGTGCGATTGCAGCAAATTATTCTGTTGAAAGTAAATTGTAGTTGTGACTGATGCAACCAATATGCTTGTTGCTAATGAAATTTGTGGATTTTTAAGCCAATATTTTAAGATTGTAACGACTAATCATAAGCCATTCCCGTTACGAGCATATTAAGCTTAGGCACAAAGCTAAAAGATTAATAGAAATACATATTATTGAAAAGCCGCATTGCTAGGAATGGTCGATATCAGATGAAATGCTCTCTATTCATGGAACTTAAAACTAAGATAAATGTTGGAATTAAATTATCTATGTCCATTTCAGTTCAATGGTTTAAAAAATACTATAGACTACTCTAAAAAGAAAGCTTGAAATAAACCCAAAGGCCACAGTCTTTTTTAAATCTTAAAATAAGGAGCTCAACGACTCGACGAACACTAAAAAAGAAAGAACATTTGGGTAGGCCATATCTTAAACTGAAAAAGAGATACACATACACTCATAGTCCTTACATTCACAATAACTAAAACAGTATTATTGTAATACATTTATAAGTAAATCTACATGTGATTATTGGTGCGATCTCTTGCCCTATCCATTTGGGGAAGACATACCTGATATTAAGAATACATTTCTGTGGTTCCAGTAGCCGTAAAACAAGTAATTCCTTCTCCCAGAAAAACATTAACAAACGATCAATACCGCCAAAACTCGAACTGAACCCCGAAAAGCCAAGAAATAAACAGACGTCACATTATTCGGATCACATACGAAACTGATTCGCCGTGTGCCCGTTACTCGCATGATTTGTACCGGGATGCAGTAGACATTCATTTGCATACCAAATACCGTTTGGATAGGGGATTTCATTGGGTTAGAATTTCAATGCCTATGGATTTTGTGAGGTATCTTGACTTGTGTTATTAGAAGCTGTGTTTGAGGCATAATGGGATTTGATGGAAGTTTTGATTTTGTGTCGAACTTTTTTCGAGGGCACCCAACACATCGCTTACTGATACGCGGTCTCCACTCCAAGACTCGTCAGCTCCACTGGCAATCGGTCCATCGAATAACAAAAGATGAGTTATAATAACTCTGCTCTCATATCGAGATTCGTTTATGGATGAATTTCGATATAAAAATGATTAGCAAATTCTAAGTCTAAAGCATGGGTTTCCTACTGCTGCTGGTGGGCGCCACATAAAAATCGCGTCATGAATATGATGGCACCGGACTATACGGGATCAAAAAATGCTCGCTAGGGAAACGCACTCACTAACTTACTTTCATAACAACGGTTGACGTCAATCGATGGTAAATTATGAACGCTGTGTGGCGGCGCATAATCATCGTTCACTCTTGCTTTACGATCGTTAAAATATGGTTGATTTTCAGCACAAAACTTGAAATAAATGATGATGTTTCGATAGCGTTTGACGACTCTACTGCTGCTTTCATAGAAAAGGCTAGCGCAGATTGGAGCGAGGCACACCACAACACAACACATTGCAAAAAATATTTGAGCGAGCACATACTACCGCACTTTTTTTTTAAATGTGCGTTTCTCGTTTACTAAACGTTCGGCTTAAAATCGTAATTTGTATTCCCGAGTGCCTATTGCTAGTTTTTAACGTGTTGTTGTGCATAAAATTAGCCCCTGCGCTAAATCGTATCAGTTAGCTCCTCAAATGACCTGAATCCAACTAATTTCAGGCTCCCAATTTTAATTACATTCGCTCAAATAAATAGCCGCCATATTGCTACCTCATAATTTACGTCAGTACTCTGACATTTTACTTATTTTTAGATCCCCACATTTACAAAATATGACAAGCGACTAATAAGTAAAAAAAAATATGAAACATTTTCATTCCAAAGTAACTCAGTTTCATAATAAAATGAGTACAGTCACGAGCATAAATACGTTATACTTACGCCAGATTCATACGATATTCTTATTTATAAAAAAACAATATCATGTGTGTTAAATCGTAACTGGTGAAATGAGGGTGTAGTTACTAAATACGTGCCTCTGCCTAACCCTTCCTGGATTACAGTCGTAATGTAACGTTAAGTGTAGGTATTTATTGAGAGACATTGTATGTTTTTAAATTCATATGGTATTTTAGAAATTAAACTGTTATAAAATATGAGTTGGCACCGGTAACAGAGAAGTTGTGAGGAAATCGGTTGTGCTATGTAACTCATTTATTGTTCTTGGTATGACCTTTTATAACAAGCTTTCCTCTTCTTTGCTAGATTTGCATTTTAATGCGTTTAAAGTTAAAGTAAAATCCACCCTTTATTCAAAGGCATACTATTCTATCAACGACTACTTCAACGATAAGAACTGTTGGTCACTGTGATTAACTCAAGACAAGGTTGAAGTTCTTTCACCAGAATTAGCTTTCCTACTGACAGGTTATTTATGTTAGTTCATATAATTGGTTATTTGATTTGACTGTATAATTCAGTTTATTTTCACTTATTGTTGACTTAATCTATTCTTTACAATGTTTTTTTTATGAGTTGTATTTCAATATGTAGTTTGCTAGCGACCTCGACCATTCACGTTATTCTTGCCAGTGCAACTGGCAGCAAGCTCGTCATGCTCCCTTAGATGTCACTGCTTGCGGTAGCATCGGGGGTCGGGTTGCCTCCTTCTCTCAAATATGGTGAGGGGGTAATGGCTGATCTTTGAGTTATGCTCGTGAACGGGTGCTGCTTGTAGTTACTGGTCGTCTTGCTGACCAACGTTTTGTTATTGTTAATTGTATTAACTTTTTATTAATTTAAGTCCAAAGGTCCTAGTTTAACTTTTGTTAAAGTTATAGCTATGTTTACATAATGTAGAATTGCATATGTAAGCCACGTATTTTATGCCTGGAGGCTTTTATTTATATTGTAAGTTCTGTTTACGTTATTTTGTTTATTTATTATTATTTATTTCTTCTTGAGTACCTATAGTTTTCACTGTTTTGATGGTATATTGGCGTGTGCTAGCTGACATATGGCAAATTTAATGTTTTCTTTGTTTCATAATGTTAATTACCTACTGTTGTATAGAATCAAGTTCTTCTAACATAACAGACAGCTGTGTGCTGGTGAGTTTGTTGCGCCACTTCTTCGTCCCAGCTAAAGCACTAGGAAGTGTTGAAGGGTGGGCGTTTTGGGGGGACTGTCTTATGTAACTTTGACTTTCAAAAATAACTGACTTTCAGCCTAGTTTGAATTAATGACTTTTTTTTTGCATGCAAGCAAGCATGTTACGCCGACCCCAAATAAATTAAGATAACGCCAGGACAATATGATGATTATGACTATTAGAAAATAGGTATTTTCTGTTTGCAAACGTTATGTTACAAGAAAGACGTTTGTGAATTTTGCGTACGTATATGGTATTTATGCTCGTAACTGTACGTCGACAAAAAAATTAAGGCACATTTTTTATTTATTAAGAATCTTCATGTGTTCTCGCAGAGGAAAACATGATTTTATTTTGTATTCATATCTTCAAGCTACGTATAATTATCTCAATCTAAACGTTAAGGGCTCTGCAACGGAATGTTATGAAACAATTTGATTATTTCAGGAACGGTTGTCGTGACGAGATTGTTTTTCTTTATTTTCGCTTTGGATGTCTTTGCTTTGGGGTAGGTTTGGAAGAATAACATACGAGACTTATTTTGTTGAGTAATCGTGCTTGAATTTGTAAATTATTTGACGAGCAATTATATGAAGTAATAAAAAGTTAACAAAATAAAAACTTTGAGGAAAATTTCGGGAATAAGTAACTGAAGATTTAAAACTTCAGTACCTATCTAGACTAATTACACGACAATAAGGAGGGATAAAATAAATGATTTCATTTTTGTAAGTAGGTTTGTAGAAACACTTTTACACGCAATCAAATTTTAAAAACTGGATGAGGTCGGCGACTAGGTTATCTGCGAAGGAACGCTGAAACAGAATCAGAGATCACAGTCTCTTGTAAACTCTAGGTATAATCATGGCCAGATCATGTGAAGACCAATTTATAGGTGTCTGAAATAGTCTTTTTGGAAAGAACCACATTGAACGCATTTGTAAGTACCTGATCATGCAGCTCAACTCAAAGCATAAGGAGCTCAACGATTTGACGAACAATACCAAGGGAAGAACATTTGGGTAGGCTGCATAAATTACACAAACTACTAAAAACACGAATAAAATCAAAAAGAAAAAAAACTTTTTCCAAAAAAAAAACAACCGACTTCCAAAAAAACACTACAAAGTGAAAAATAACTTTAATTTCGGAAGTCGGTGTCTTTGGAGCTGCATTTGAATTTTTTGTCACCGCCTTCCGAAATTAAAGTTATTTTTCACTTTGTAGTGTTTTTTTGGAAGTCGGTTGTTTTTTTTTTGGAAAAAGTTTTTATTTTTCACTTTTTAGTGGTGCACATGTGCTTACCCCTTCACAGCATACCGGCGTGATGTAATGTTATGAACTGGTAAGTAAGCAATAGACAGAGATGAGATTTCAGCAATCCCAGTCCATTTGCTATCATTTATTGAGGAGTTCCGTTGCCTATCTCCAAAGTTCTTCATCAAATCTTCACCAAATTGAAATGAGACCACTACGAGAAAGTATTCTTCAAAAAATTCCTAAATCGCTTTGTGTGCCTATAAAATTTGAAGAGTTCTCTCTATTTCTCCAGGATCCCATCATCAGATCCTGACTTGATGATCATGGGACCACCTGGGAAGTATACCCTTTCAAACAAAAAAAACAAAATCCAAATCGGTCCAGCCATCTTCGAGTAATCGGGGAACATACATAAAAAAAAAAAAAAAAACAAAAAAAAAAAAGGTTCCGACGAATTGATAACCTCCTCCTTTTTGAAGTCGGTTAAAAAGAAACGGAATATAGACTCGGCATTAACTGTTTTAAATAGTTGTTACAATAGTCTATAGCGTCGACCATCGAATACTATGCTTGATTTCAACCTTACCTAAAGAAACACCTTGTTTTGGAATAAAAACAATTGAGTTTTTGCTTTGCCTGCCTGTACGCTACATGTCGTACTAAATATTTTGTAGAAATCATAAACCACATTTACAAAAACCAGTGAACTAGATCTCGTAAAGCATAAATACGTTATAAGAGCGCTGCACACGTCGTTGCGACGTGCGCTGCTTGCATGTTGTAAGTAATTCGAGAACGTGCTGAGCGCGTAACTGCGACGGCGGTTGCTCATTGTACTCATTGTCGAATAGCTGCACACGTCTCCCCATTGTCACAGCGTGCGGATTGCGTGTCGGGATGAGGAACTCGTAGTGGCGAGTTTGATGCTGATTTTTTTATGTGACAATCTATAGGGTGGCGCATACAAGCATAGGTATATTATATTATGTAAAGACGGTGTTAGGGATATCGACGCGCAAACTGTTTTCATGATTTCCACACATGATTCTAACTCCCCAGCAAAGAAGATTATCGTGAGTTATCAATAAATAGGTATGTAGAGCCATTGCACGTGTGTTGTCAGCCTGCGAAATGAAATAAAATGATTTAATCAGTAAATAAAAATTATGTCACTTTTGCTAGTCCATTTGTGCGTGTAATATAAATACTGATTTCCTTCAGTGTGAGTCAGTCTTTACAGCAATTGAAATCTTCATCATGTGCCTAATATTTACCCTACAAAGCTGGGGTCGGCTATCAGTCTAATTGATTACCAGTATTTTACATATCCTATGCCTATCTGACTACCACAACCCTAAGTGGGTACACTGGGTATACTTGTTAAGACTGGTTGTCAGACTTTCGGGCTTCTGACGACCCATAAGGATTGCCAAAGATCTATCAAATGACAGTTGGAACCAAACATGCTTTCCGAGGCACGGCAAGCACAGCGGTTTGGTGAGCGATGGAAATCATTGTCTTTTAAAAATCTTTCTTAATATTTTATTTATTTATTTATTAATAACCAACTTATACTAACAGTTTGCACCACACATACAAGTTATCGGTCAATACAGGTTATTACACACACAATCATAGAAACATAGAACAAGCAAATTAAATTACATTATAAAACTAGACAAAATTAGAAGACATTATACGATTGAACAAAATTAGTAAAAATAAGGTAAAATTAGATATTATTAGGTACAATTAGATAACATTAGATAACATTTAATATATTGGAGTCGTTGTCAAGTTACATCAGAACGACGTGCACTTGGAAAAGTAACTTGCTTATTGTTTGTACAAGTATCAAACGAATTCAATATAAACATCGTTCCGGTATCCGTAACCGGAAAGTTTCAATAGAAGGAATAAACAGAAAGAAATCAACTTGAACAAAACCGATAAAAGTTTATGTTCAAGTTTGTCATTATAATATTGACAGATTTTGTGTTTTTTCGTGGAACAGATAACTCTCTGTGACTACTATTTTGGGATAACTGCTAATTTTAAATATTAAAGCCATACTATAATTTTAGAAAGAGGTAAAATATTTGTTCGTGAGTTTGTATGTAGAGGGTACCCTCTGGAACTAGGCGCATTTGAAAAATCCTTTTAGTTAGCATAGTTAGGTACACAGAAAAGGACAAGAGCAGCGGTGGTCCAGCGGTGTCGGCCCCGACTTACGAGTTGTAGGTCGTGACTTCAAACCCAAGTAGGTGCTTTACTTTGTAAGACAGGTTGTGAAACTTCCTATTGCACTTCTGACGATCCGTAATGACAGCCAAAGATCCACGAAAACAACCGGGAAAAAACTGCTTACCAGAAAAAGTCCGAGCAGTAAGAATTTCGTTCATGCAATCGCAACCACGGTAGTGGCGGGTACTAGTCCGTTAGCTGTTTATGAAATGTAAAGAACTGCTCCCTCAATCCTACAAGCACCACTACGTTATTCCAAAACATTCTCGTTTTCAACTAACGCTTTCCAAGCGTATCCTTCACAGACAAAACAACAAAAATCCGGACCAAAAAGCGAGTGACGGCCTATTTACACACACCAAGCGATACCATTGTGGAAGTTGTCCGTATCTGCACAATCGTGAAGTTTCAACAAAAGAGAACAGGGAGAACAGGCGAAGGACAGAACAAACTTGTCCGTTGAACTAAAAGCGCGAATCCTTCTAAAAGTTGTGCATTATCATAATGTCGGGGGATGTTAACTACAGGGCGGGTGTGGATGTTTTTGGGTGGTTAGGTTTTAACTGTGGTTGGATATTGTGTAGCGGTTCTTTAAAGTTTATGGAGAGTTTTATCTTGTAACTTGTTAGTTAAAAAATCTGCTGAACTTGCATCTGGATCAAACGAAGCATAATGGAATTAAGCACGCGAACTGACATTAGTATATTTTATATCGAGAGACTAAACGGAGCCATAATATACCAGAGAGAAACTGAGGGTATGTTAAGTTGGCGTTTAGTCTCGAGGTGCAAACTATACTGTTTACTTTCAGTGCGAGAATAATAGTCAATTTAGTACTAAAACATTTATTAGTTAATATTACTTAATAAAATAAAAATCACAATATCTTTGCTCGACGTCAAACTCTTCACCAAGGAACATATATACAACAACTGTCACTGGACATTCTTAATAAATTTATTTAAATCGAAAAATTTACACTCAACAAAATTCTGAAATTTTCGCGGTCAGTTTTTTCTTCTAAACCAGTCACAGATTAACAATTTAAAACACATGGCGCCACCTTGGCAAAAACCATGGAACTAAAATTCTCAACATTTTCGCAATGAAGATGGTCCACACTCCACAGATAATAATATATTTACTGGCTGTTTGACTTTGTCTTTTTCACATGACGGAAATTAAAAAACGAATAACTTTTTACTCCTTAGCTTCGTAGGGCTATATTGGCATACTTTTCGAGCATGAGAAGTGAAAAGGTACATTACATACATACAACTTCTTATTTTCTTCATCATCATATTCAACCTATAATGTTCCCACTGCTGGGACATAGGCCTCCCCTCATCGAGAGCTAGTGGGCTGTAATGCAGTGCGGGTTGATTCACATGTCTCCGAATTAGGATTTCCATAAACTTATTAGCCTCTCTAGTCCCTACTCTAGAAAGAAAATCCCGAGTCCCAAGATACAGACTAACTGTCTAGGTTTAAGCTCACTGGCCCGTAACACTAGTGTAACCTTTTTTCTGGTAATAAACAATGTATAATTATATTATGACTGTAGCTATATCTGCAATGATAGAGTTGATACTTCACGACTGTGTCTTCTATGTGACTTCTTTTTAGAACTACGAGAAATGCCTCGATATTATTCCTAAGTATTCTTATCTCCGGACATTTTGTAGCAAAAAATTATTGTATACTCACAATTTTATGATTATGATGAATTTAAATAACAGCAGCTTTATTTTTGCGAAACCTCGTCTCTTCTTAAACAAACAGTTAATAAAGAATTTTCGAGTCCCATGATCTCAGTCTTACTTGATTTCAAACCACCTGTATCATAACCGGAAGCCTGCTGACCTTTGTCAGATTCTTGATGACGTAATGAGTTTTATTGTTCTAAAATTGTTTAGAACTTATTATTTTGTATACAACCTCTTTAGAAGTTGTATCAAAGTTTTTGGGCATATTTGCTTTTGTTATTCCTTAAATAGAGTTTGAATGGAACGAAACGCTGGAGTTTTTGTTTTATACAACTTTTGCCCGCGCTTTTGCCCACGTGTCTTCTTTTCTTTTTGTACATATATTTTGCACCTTGTATTTCGGTTTTTCCAAATATTTACGTAATTAGTTACTATTTCGTCGTGGTTTTGTATGTTGTGCTATGTCTTCTTGTGCATCAAATAAACCATTTATCTATCGAGATATATTTTATCTGAGGAATAAAACACACACTGTCAAAAATTCAAATTATAATTCTAGGTTAAGACTTATTCTAGGTATAAAAGTTTCGTAAAATTCGTCCTTTGCCACAAAAATAAAACTAAAAACAAGCGGCGCTCAGACGATATCATATTTTATTAACATCGATCATATTCTATACGACCCATACGATGTAGTAGGTACACAATTTTGAGGGGCACCCATATTGCAAGAAACTACACATCAAATAATCGTAAATGAAATCAGACGGAATAAATAACTTTTGATCAGAAGTTTTTATGACGATATTTTACTATTATGGTATAGTTTTGTACTATGTATATGATGTAAAATTTCAATGTATCTAGCTTTCATTTTGACTAATATTATTGGACTGCAAACCTTCCTGTTCCATCTTGCTTCTTGGCGTCATTATATATATGATTATTGGAATCTGTTGGTTGACTAAGGAGCTCGTGGCTAAATTATGCCAGGCGCATGAGTCAACCACAGGTTAAGCTGGATGCGTACTATCCATTACATATCGAGCCCCATTCGTGCCAGCTAAGCCGTTGGTTCCAGCTGTCATTCGTAGATCTTTGTCAGTCGTTACGGCTAATCAGAAGTTCGATAGCTGACAACCAGTCTTACCAAGGGATGTCGTTTCACCACAGCTCAATAGAAACACCTCAGAAATAATGCGATATGCGTATGTCACTAGACCTTAATGATAAATCACTTTATTTCTGTAAGACGTACGTTTGTTCAAATACTTTTAAACGTCAGTCATATTTAAAAAAATCTAGATGAGGTCGGCGTTTCCTATCTGAAAGAAAAGTCAAAACAAACTCAAAGGTCACAGTCTCATACAAAGTCCAGACATAATCTTGGTCAGATCATGTGAAGACCATTTCGATTGTTGTCTGAAATGGTCTTTCAGGAAAGATCCACATGGATTGAGTGGACCTGTCCAGCTAATGCACGAATTTATCAGTAATCATGCAGCTCAACACAAAACCTAAGGAGCTCAAATAAGCCACATACAAGAATCAAAATCAAAACCGGAGATATATCAAAACCTGTCTCATTATAATGGATCACATTCCTCTGTAATTCCAAAACTCAAAACATAAAGCAAGAAATTCTACAGCATTAAAGTTTCAAAGAAATCCGTCATCATTTAGCTTTTACAACTAAAGTAGGTAAGCACATAGTACAAAAGACATAGGAACGGCATAAAATAATCATATGTTATATTTGTGATGTAGGTTGATGTTACGTATTGTCCGTATTTACTTTGAATAGATTAAGTGGTTTTGTATAGATAGGACAGTTTGTGTTACGCATAGGTTTTTGAAGTAAAACCTTCTTTAGGCGCACTTAGTGGTCTTTCTGAACAGCAAAAGAAACTAAACCATCGCAACTGGATCACAAATAGCGGTTAATGCTGCCACTGCTGGGACACAGGCCTCCTCTTTGTGGGAGGGCCGTAATCCACCAAGCGGGCCCAGTGCGGATTGGTGGATGTCACATTTTTCCGATTTTTTATTTCTGGGACATGCCGGTTTCCTTACGATATTTTCCTTTACCGTTTTGACAGCCTGCAGTGGTTATGAAACTATTTACACAAATTTAAGCGACTACCTGGGTTACAAGTTGTAGGTCGTAAGTTAACTTACGACCTACAACTTGTAAGTCGAGGCCGATACCGCTGGGTCTCCACTGCTCTTGGATTGGTGATGCTGAATCCGGTATTGTCGGCTCCAGTCAGTCGGAGACGCTGAATCGCGTATACTCTGCTCCAGTCGTAAGTTTTTATATCTATCGTGTAGTCATAAGCTCACACCCTCTTTTTCATATTTGCTCCATTTTGAAGGCTTTATGGCTAAGCAATAACACACGGGTCCATAGATCAGGATAAGCTATGCTTGTCGCGGTTGATCCGTAGACGGGAGACCATCTTTAGATACTAAGACCCTTCCGTGCCTCGTTGTCGTCGTCGTCGTCGTTGATTTTGGCTGTCATTCGTGGATATTTGATAGTCGTTACGGACCATATCAAGCCCGAAAGTCCTCACGACCAGTCTTAAACAAAGGGTATCGCATTACCCAGTAATTGGGTTGTGCAGGTCGGATAGGCAGTCGCTCCATGTTAAATACTAGTATTCAGCTGGATCCGGTTAAACTGGAAGCCGACCCCGATATAATAGTAAAAAGGCTAGGCAGATCGATAGCTCCATTGTGTGCTATATTATAATTGTAGTATGAATAGGTATGTATGTGATGCTGAGGAATGAGAGTAAATCACAGGAGAATTATAGTGTTTTATTATAGATGGTTGTGAGAAAGGAGGCAACCATAATTATAGCTAGGACGGTAGTAAATTTTGAGATGATGGCTAGTAAACATATATGGATGGAAATGACGTGACACTTTAAATAAATTTGAAATAAGAGCAGGAGGATTTTGATGACGTTGTTTTTTAGTACGATGATAGACAAAATCGATCAGACAGAGGTGTAGGTGTTGCTGATGTATGTACAATTAATTTTTACAATATAGTTTTTAGTAATCTTATCGTAAAGTTATGTCTCATCTTTACATTAATCTATGTTCACACCTTCGTTAGATTATATCTGAGGTATCGCCACTCGCAATGATTGCAATCGCGTTCACATTTCGCGTTTGGCGTGTGTCCAGTAATTTTGCATTTAGCTGATTTTCTTCAATGCAGTGCACAGGATATGAATCTAAACCAGGACGGACCAGGATTAATTATAAAGATTCTCACTTGACCACTAGCGACAATTGTGTATTTTTGGGTATAACGGTCGATAAAAATTGCAACTGGAAAACGCACATAGATAAAATTCTTGCAAAAATAGATCGTTTTATATATGTTCTAAAAAGAATTAGACAAACAGTAAACTGTGATACGGCAATGATGGCTTACCATGGCTATGTGTCATCAGTACTCAGATACGGCATTGTCATATGGGGAAACTCTGTAGATTTTGACAGAGTATTTAAAGCTCAAAAAAAATGTATCCGAACAATTTGTGGAGCTCACTTTTTAGACAGCTGTAAGCCACTTTTTCAAAGACTAAAAATTTTACCTCTGCCATGTTTATATATTTTTGAAATGTGTATTTTTGTTAAGAAAAATTACAATTTATTTGAAGCTAGCACTGACAGGCCAAATAGTCGAACACGGCATAAAGATAGACCTCGACTGCCACCAATAAAACTAAAATTATTTAAGAAAAATGTATACTGCATGTCGATTATTATTTACAATCATTTACCAAGTAGTTTACAAGACTTACCGTTGACAATGTTTAAAAAATTTTTTTCAAATTATTGCTATGTAAAAGATATTATACCATTAAGGACTACTTAGAAGACAAATCAATAAAAACTGATATTTGTAAATTAGATAATTGCTGATTGTTTATGCATTTGTACGCCATGTTATGGCAGGATATGCTCAAAAAAAATTACTGTAACATCTTATGTACCATATTCTAGCAAATAAATATTTTTGATTTTGATTTGATTTGACGAACAACAAATGTATAAACTCAAGTCATGAGTAATGTCAAATGCAAATCAGAATTGAGCAAAATCGATATTTTTTTCTTAAGTCAATGCCATCGAGGGAGAGCAGTGGTGGCCCAGTGGTAACGGCCGAGACGTACGAGTTGTAGATCGTAGGTTCGAACCCGGACAGGCGCATTACTTTGTGTTAATTATTTCATCACCACTGCTCTCAAAAACGGTGACGGAAAACATCGTGAGGAAACCGGCATGTCCCAGAACCAAAAATCCGAAGACATGTGACATCTACCAGACCGCACTGGGCCCGCATGGTGGATTATGGCCTACTTCCTCTCACAGAGAGGCCTGTGTCCCAGCTGTGGGAACATTATATGCTGATTATGATGTTGATGATGATGAATGCCATCAAAGACAATAATATAGAGATTAATAGAATGGGGAAACATATTGTGGTAACCTTAACTAAAAGACAACGTTAAGTAGCCGACGCTTCAAAGCTGATTTAAAACTAAATTAAAATATGTACCTTAGTCGCTTCTTTAATATTCAGTCATCCATTTCATGGGCTCAACTTTTTATCCGGAATTGAGATATTTCAATGAACCTTCTCCTCTCCCAATTAATCTATGTCAGTACCTCCGTTAGAATATCTGACGAATGGTTCCACAACTTGCTTTGATTGCGTTCACAATTCTCTTTTGGCATCTGTCCAGTATTCTAAGACGGCTATATTTGTTTGATTGCTGAGCTCGTATCCGATTACTGATAACTTGTATGCACGTACGTTTGTTTTCGGAGTCAGCAGTAGTATAAATCTGTGTTCAGCATTGAGAGCATTCGCATTACTTCTCGTTTCTTCGAGGAACTTGTGGTTACTAATATTCAATATAAAAATATTGTTACTTCAGTATAGAAGATGTTCATCACTATTGTGTCGTTACTCTATATCCGGTCGGTGTCACTGTCAATGGATACTAGTTTCTTTTCTATAGCTCTCGCCTTTAGCTTCTATAACGGCATGTCGGACTTAATATTTAAATATTAATAGTGTGTGTTTTCACAATATACATAAATGAAATGAACACTTCATTCTCAATTCCACAACATCGTCAAACTAAGCTTCTGTTCGCAAATTCCCCAGTCGTTGCTTGAAATCCTGTCAATAGATCGTTCTCAGTACGAATACCTGTGACATAAATAGCCTATAGGTAATGTTCCCACAGCTGGGACACAGGCCTCTTCCCAAAGGGGGAGTGGGCTGTAATCCACCACGCGGCCCCAGTGCGGGATGGTAGATGTCACATATCTTCGAAGTTTAGGTTCTAGAACATGCTGGTGAGCTCACGACGTTTTCCTTCACCATTTTGAGAACAGTGGTGTTTAAATAATTTGCATAAAATAATGCGCCTGTCAGGGTTCAAACCTACGACCTACAACTCGTAAGTCGCGGCCGTAAGCACTGGGTCACCACTGCTCTTACCTGTGACAGTAAAAATCCCAACTTTTTGGTTTCTGATAAGCGTTGTATTGACTAGACAACAAAAATGTCCTCCAGCAATGTCCCTGGACGTATCAGTGCACAAAATATGGCCCACAAAACGAATCTGTGACATATCGTGCGTCTAGCGTATTGGGTGCTTCAAAATATTGACACCGGATGAAAAACAATTTGCAGTGAGGCACACTTCCGATACAGAATTATCTTTACAAATAATAATATAATCAGTGTTTAGTATATGTTACGACTCCTAGAATATTTCATGTCTTCATACAATAAATTTTTTGTTTCATCCCTAGTATTGAAATCTGGTTTCATATTTCTCTTTTGGCATGGACCCAACGTTTTTAGATCCTCATATTTGTTTGATTGCTTAGCTCATTTTCGATAACGGATAACTTCTTAGTTGATGCCAAGAAAGCAAAACTTGAAATTCTGTTTAGAAAATTGATATCCTTCACAAGGCGTCCACCGACTAATATAAGAAATTCTGCCGGCTGTCTTTTTTACAGTGGGCGTCGTCATCAGTCAAACTTCTTTGTCCAATCGTTACATGTTGTCAAGTCTATAATCGATCTTTTTATCAACCACCAATGCTCTTTCGCTGACAAAAGCAATCAATTAACTTAGTCAATCGCAGTTATTTGCTAAATATAAGCTTTACGCAATTAGACATGGATGTGGGGATGTATCTTAGATACAACCTTACATCCTTCCCTAATTGCGCATTCCCTAAAACACTATTAATCAGAATCAGAATAATTTTGAAGGCGCAGTGCCATTTATCATTATCACAAAATTGTGAAAAAAAACTTTGTAATAAAATAAATACTGTAAGCTATAGGCTGTTCACTGAATTAATTCTCAGGCATAAATTTAACAAATTTTCCTTATTCAATATTTAAATAGGAATACTATTAAAGTCAGACATAATAAAGTCTTGAAATCTAGTCGAAAAAGGTCAAGAATTTCTAGACCGGAATGATTCTAACAAGATTTTGTAATAAGTCAATATTACATCCCTATTTCAACTTGCTTCTAGGAAATGGGCCCTTTAACGATTAGTTCAAAAGCCAGGCACCACAAATTCGATTTTGGGGTCAAGTCAAGTCAACACAAAAGTTAATTAGTACCGGTACTGGTGAAAACGGGTTAAAGGCTTTAACCCTCATAGCGATCAGCGTAAGGGTGATGCATAAAGAAGCAGATTCAGGGTAGAGACAAGTCAATACCGATCGGTGCGGGTAAATGAGCCTTGTTTTAAATTATGCGCTCACACACAAACCAGCAGCAGCAACTGCAGCCCAATGTCCTGAAAAACCCACTACTATATATGCCTCTACCACGTATGCACGGACGTAAAAATATCGCATTGGGAAATTATCGCGCACTGGAGATTTGAGCATCGAACAGAGTGCATCTCAGTGCGTTGAAAATCGAACACTTTGTTTTACTGTTCGAATTTCAACTCTCGGCGCTAAGCATTGCGTTGAAGATCGAGTGCGCGAACTTATCCTGCCGCGGTATATTTACGTCCCGTTTCATGCGAACGTGGACTAAAGCTGAGGACACGGTGGAGCTTACGGTGGAGATATGCCCGGGTTATCCTCGTGGAGGCGATCGGCGGCGGCGATCTCTCGCGTCCGGCCCTGGTCCAAGCCATGGTACGGAGCGAGAGTGCATGGGTAGCCGTCACCTCCTTCTGCGAAGGAGTAATGCTCGCGAAAAAGGAGGCGGCGCACATGAGGGAGAAGCAGTATATGCGCCCTCACGGCCCTAATCGCCGCAGAATCTTAGGTTTATTCCCGGCCACCGTAGGCGTGGGCTTGCAGGCGGCGAGTAATGGGTGGCTCACTGTCCGGGAAGGACCAAGCCCGGGTCGACGGCGCGTTGTGTTCCACGCGCGCCTCAGAGAGATGTCAGCACCAACTGGTGGGGTCCGCATGCCTGCCACGGGTGCGAGTTGTTCGAAGGTGATACCGTGGCCCTCCTGCTCCACCCAGATCGGGAGGTCGTTATAAGTTATTTGATGATTCATGGACCCACAAGAAAAAAACAAAAAAAAAACCTGGGCTGAAGCATTCAAAACTCAGATTGTAAAACATTTATTTGAATGTTCAGACTCTTTTGTTTTAATATTTTAACTAAAATTATTTAACTAATGAATACGTTTAATTTCGTGTAACTCGAAGTTTGAGTGGGTTTTGCAAAGCGTGGCTTTTGATTTCATAATTAGTATTCTTTGTATTTATTAATGTCGGCATTAATAAATAAATACATTATAATAACGTAATTTTTATACAAATATACCTACGTTATTCGATTTGTACTATTATTTTTTTTACAATATATTTGGTGATCCAAAATTTCATATAAAAACGTTGGATAAAACGTTTTCACCATAATCCTAAACAAAATATACCGAAGTTATCTTCATGTAGTTATGATTAGCTAAAAGCAAAACTGCTCCGAAGTCGATCAGATTAGTTCAATCTGAGTAAAGTTGTCAAGTAGGACCAACTTCTACATTAGATCTTTCCTTATTAATGTTCCTAACTTTTGCGGGAAAATCTTATAAAACATTAATGTATTTTGTTTTTAAGATTTCGCTTCGGTTTGTGCTGGCGCTACTGCTGGTCATGAAGTCCTGGGTTCGTTTCCTAGGTCGGTTCCATCTGGAATTGCTTAGTAGCAGCCCGGGGTGTAGGTTTGTGCCCGGTTGATGGTGATTAGGCCCGCCTCCTACAACATGGGACTTAAACATAACAGTGGGTGTACTTTGTACAGTTGTACACCTCTACCCTATTTTTCGGGGAAACATGCATTATGTCTTGTTTTTATAATTATTATTTACTTGTAATCATAATAATCAAAGAGCAAGTCACAGAAAAGTTGAAAGGGATCATTTGCCGTTGAATGGGCATGTGATGAGGAGGGATTAAACACATATTATAGCATATAAGAATTCATGAGCATCAGCCTTGCCTTTTTACCACCTTCGTTGGGGTCGGCTTGCGGTCTAACCTGCAGGATAACAGTATTTTACATGGAGCGACTGCCTACTTGACCTGTGCAATCCAGTTACTGGGTAATACTATACGCCTTGGTAAGACTGGTTGTCAGACTTTCGGGCTTCTGACGACCCGTAACAACTGTCAAAGATCTACGAATGACAGACAGGACCAACGGTTTAACGTGGTTGTCGAGGCACGGAGGGGTCATAGTATTTATAGATGGTCACCCATTCACGGATCGACCTTGGCAAGCGTAGCTTAACCTGATCGTAAGACCCGTCCGGCTGTTATTACTTAGCCCCAGCTAAAAACTGTAACTAAAATTATGAATCGAGAAAGAGACGAAGACCAAAGAAAAGAGAAACATGAATAACAGAGTGACGGGTGACGGGAAAAAATGGAAGAAAAAACAATAATAATTATTATTATCTTAATCAAGAATTGTACCTGGTAGATAAATGACGTATCTTACCGCTAATAATGTATTTTCGGTATCAATATCATCCTCCAGCTATTTCAACATGAATGATGTACCAATATTTTGTAACCATATTTTGATTGATAGAGTGTCCGTGGATTTTCGTGCCCGTACTTCTTCTTAGGTACATACTATGATTTGGAGTGGGCAACTAGCTTCATCCTTCTGACTGACCGACTCCGTGACAATTCGAAAGTGCTCGGAATCAGTCCATATGATATAAATGCCTTGAATTAAGTTTGAGTTTAAGTGAGATTCGCGGTCTCAACTCAAGAACACGTCTACCCCAACGGTCAACAATTCTACGGCTAATATGGCCGGCCCACTACTACTTCAGCTTGTTGATTTTATAAGCTATATCGACCAAGGAAAACGCACAGCAAATAAATAAAAGAGAATCCAAATAGAACCGTTTAAAACCAGCAAAAACACATCACGATTTAAAACCCAAGAGATTTCAAAAGAAAACTAAAATAATCGGAATACTGATCGGCGCACGTAAGTTTAACATAGCTAAAAGGCTTTTAAACAATATATCTGTCCATTAGCCTCCGACTGCCGTGAAAGCGGAATAAGAGAGAAAAAAAACCGTTTTTACGCTTAGCCAGAGTGTTGCAGATCGATTCGGGAGCCTGAACAAAAATGTAGGTTTTCAGTCAGTTTGTATGGATTTACTGTTGCGTTTTTATTTGCTGTGTGTATTTGTGTGAGTACTGTGTGTAGCTTAAGATATGTGTGTGATTTTATAAGTAGAGATCACTGATGAGATAGCTACTTGGTATAGGCTAGACGAAATTGACATTATAACCGCTTTGGAGAATGTTAAGAAGAGTTTAAAAAATCCAAACCTAATCTAGGTTTGATTTTTTTTTTTGGAAATGAAGCTTTGAAGAACCCATCGCGTAACTACTGCGATAATTTGACCTCGTTTATGACAAGTTCTATTCTTCATCTTCGAAAAAAAATCCATGAAAACAAACAATTTAATTTAAAACTTCCTTACAGTTAACCAAAAAATCAAGTCATAGTTAAGTAATATATCTCGCCGCTACTCAAGCTACCACAAACATATTTTTAACTCATCATTAACAATTCCACGTAAACCCACCGAAAAGCTGAAACATCTCCCAAAAACAGCCAACTTCACATGACCTCGCATTTAAATTCATGCAAATAATGGTACCACATCATAGGTGAGTAAATAATACTTTGTGTAGATGCGACACTCCTGCTTCGAATGCATTCTAATGCCCGGTTTCTGGTACAAAAACCAACACAAAAATAAGTGAAAAAACTTGAGAGGTGTCAAGGGACACCCGGATGGAACGAAGTTCCAGTACTTGCCGCCAGCACTTGCCGCCAGTACTTGCCTCTAGCACTGGCCGCCAGTGCTTGCCGCCAGTACTTTCCGCCAGTACTTGCCGCCAGTACTTGCCGCCAGTACTTGCCGCCAGTACTTGCCGCTAGTACTTGCCGCCAGTACTTGCCGCCAGTACTTGCCACCAGTACTTGCCGCCAGTACTTGCCGCCAGTACTTGCCGCCAGTAGTTACTGCCAGTACTTGCCACCAGTACTTGCCGCCAATACTTGCCGCCAGTAGTCGCTGCCAGTACTTGCCTCTAGCACTAGCCGCCAGTACTTGGCGCCAGTACTTGCCGCCAGTACTTGCCGCCAGTACTTGCCGCCAGTAGTTACTGCCAGTACTTGCCACCAGTACTTGCCGCCAATACTTGCCGCCAGTAGTCGCTGCCAGTACTTGCCTCTAGCACTTGCCGCCAGTACTTGCCGCCAGTACTTGCCGCCAGTACTTGCCGCCAGTACTTGCCGCCAGTACTTGCCGCCAGTACTTGCCGCCAGTACTTGCCGCCAGTACTTGCCGCCAGTACTTGCCGCCTGTACTTGCCGCCAGTACTTGCCGCCAGTACTTGCCGGCAAGTGCTAGAGGCAAGTACTGGCGGCAAGTACTGGCAGTAACTACTGGCGGCAAGTACTGGCGGCTTGCTTTCTATAAGAGAGAGAGAGAAAGAGAGAAACATGCGCACGCCGCACAGCTTACAATAGCTTACTATAGCAAAAAGTGTCGTGACAACTTTTCGTAAGAATTTTTTCGGTCTAGCCCCCTTTCACAACGCGCGATAAGGAACTTCGTTCCAAAAATAGCTAAAAGCATGTAAGCAGTTTACATGCTTTTAGTAATTTGTTCGCGGTGATTGGTTGGCCGAAAAATAAACTGCCAAACAGATCACTTGATTTGATTTGAATTTTAAAACGTTTTTATTTAATAATGTTTCTCAAACTTAATCTCGTTTGTTAATAAATGTAACAGTGTGCTAGAGCTAAAACTCTACACGACAATCACAATATAAAAATGTCAAAGTGAACATACCTAAGAGGTCTGACATGCGCAAACAGTACTTTTCCTTGCATTCACCACACACATACAAATATTTAGAAGGAAATTCCTAATACATTGCTTCATAATTATGTTTGAAACATTCGTCTGCTCGACTTGGTACACGTAATTTGTTGAATTGTCAAAATAATAGGTATTGTCATTATAAGTGTATTGTGTAATTATTTCATAAAAAAACGACTCCATTTGACATGAACGAGCGATGTTTCGTTTCTATACGGTTTTATATTATTCTATGACCACAGAAAGAACCGAATCAAAAATGTTATGTTCATTTGATAATAATTATGATGAAACTGGAGACTTCGCACGGATTGCGGTGAACGTAATGAACTTCATACAGAAATGTTTATATTAAAAATGAATTTTATGGCGGGACTTTTAAATAAGAATGAATAATGATTTTTTGAACCTAATTTAAAATATTGTTTAATGAAAGCAAACATCTTATTTATAACGGAAAAATAGGTTTTATTTACCGTCAGTAGGAAAATTTTATAGAGCTTGTGGCTAAATGATTGCAGCCGCGTGAGTGGATCGATAGCAAAGCTATGGTTCCCGCGGTCGGTTCGATGATCGGTCGCCATCTATTACATACCCCCCCCCCCTTTTTTGACTTGAAAAGCACCAGCAGTAGACAGAAAGCGTTCTGAATCATTCATGTGACCCAGTAACTGGGTTGTTGAGATCAGGTAGGCAGTCGCCCCATGCAAAATACTGGTATTAAGCTCCATCTGGTTGGACTGTAAGCTTACCCCTGAAAAAGCTAGGCAGATTGATGGAGGTAATTATACACCACTGAGCCGACATTATCATTATTTCACGTAAGCTATTTTTCAATCAACATTTTATAAGTCAAGACTCGATTTAAACTCCTACATAGGGCACACAAGTCTCATAACAAACTCTTTGTGACATAACTCACACGAACACAAAGTTACTTACAAAATTAATTTCCACGTACATTTTCATACACAAGTTAATCTTTCTCTGTGATGTAACTCAATTAATTATTAAATTATGACTTTTTTCAGAGATGTACGAAATTGCAAATTATTCTATGTTTGAAGGGGATTCTGCCCATCTGTTTCCAGGAACTCGTGTTAAATTTAGGGGAAATTAAAATGCCGTCACTAATTTCTTAAGGGGGAGTGAGAAGAGCGAGAAATTAATTTGGCATATAGGTCAGGTTTATAGCGCACAGTTAAGATCAATTCCATAAATGGCTGATGGATTTTTATTAAGTTCGGATAACGTTTTTCGCTGTGCTTGGATGTTTTGGGCTCTAGTTTATAAAAGTATTGGAATTACTTTTGCTTAGACAGCTTAATTAGAGTATGATGGACGAGTGGAGGTGAGTCCGTTTGTAACGTTTGGTACTCGATGGGCAATTTTGCTTACTAGCTTACGTGTTTTGCGACAGTATGACACACTTGGTATTACTTCTTCTCGGCTTAGTATAAACTAATATTATAAAGAGGTAAAATTTGTTTGTTTGTATGTAAGGGGTAATCTCTGGATACTAACAGTCGGGTTCGAAAAAATATATTTGCGATTATAGTCCAATTCTTGATATTTAACATCACGCTACGACCCTTACGAGCCGAGCAAAAATGAGATGCGACGCAAGTTCACAGTTGCGGGCTGAATCTAGTCGCTTATAAACACCTCCCTTAACAGAAGGAGCTAGGTGAATTCCCTACAGTGCTTATCAAGAATTCCTAACCTCGTTTTACTACTAGACGTCACAGCTTATTTCCACTAGGGCCCCATAACCCTGTAAGCGAACAGTTCGCAAACTATACCAAACCTAATCTTGTCGTTAAGGTCCTTGCTCTCATAAGCCAGCCACACTCCTCCACCAATAACATAAGTCCTAATTTTACACCCCCTGTTTATGTTGCCTTAGTAATCACGGAAATACTTCACGCACGCCTATGAGCTACATAAACCCAGGACCAAATGCCACAACAAAAAGTTACAACTTCATTTACAAATCCAGGTAGATGGTGGACAGGACCAAATCGTTTCACTGTTCGCGAATAAAAAATACGGGCCATTCTAGCTGTTATGGGGTACTAAAACTCCTGGCTCCAATTTCTTGTTTTATCACTTGTTAGGTTATGCTCGCGGTTCCCCCTTCCGGGGTTTTGATTATCATTTTTTTTTAAGATGTGCAAGCGCTCAATTTTTTTTTATACGTCCTATCTTCATCTATTTTGAATCTCTGTGTTAGATTGCGGTGAAATGAAAGAGAAGACTGTATTAAATAGACAATGGTTTATTGCCGTTCTTATTAAAATTTAAATTAGAGAGGAGTATCGTCCATCGAGTGGAGTGCGTGGAAGCGAGGGGTCATCGGTCCGAGCCGTGTCGCCCGCTGCGGCGCCCCTCCAGTTACCAATGATTCGCTGGTCAAGCCACCTGCTTATGCAGCTCGTACGCAAGGTGTTTTTTTCTGACTTACTTTCAGACTAATTGTAGGCCACAGTTAGTTAAATATTGGATAAACCCACTTTGGAAAGCCATATCGGTAGCTGGTTTCCCAACTTATGACCAAAAAAAATGGAAATAATGAAAAATAATTATCTTTAAAGAATTAACTTTATCCCGTGGTAACTTAATCAAATATTCTAATCTGAATGTCAGATTAAAAAGCAGGTATTAGTGAATAACTTTTTATTAGTTGTTTGTATATTATTAAATATAGCCGCTTGTATAAGGTCACTCACCGCAGCTTAATTTTATCTACGGTCTTACAACATTTCTTAATGAAACGGTCAGAATGAATTTTATACAAAGTAACTGAACTCTGTGAATATTAATATTACACCTTAAGTAATGAGAAGATTAAGAAGAGTATTTGTTTAAAAGTACAAAATTAAAATGAGAAGGTAAAATATTTTGAGTGTATAAATTATATTTATTTTCCAAAGTAATGTGGAGAAAAATAATATTTAATTAAATTGTAAAGGTTTTTATTTACCCCTCTTGTTAGGTCCGATGTTGAGATTCACCAAAAGATCAGATTATGATCTTTAATAAGTTCAAGAACAAGAAAGAAAACAAAAATATGAAATAAAAAGACTTGAGTGAAAGTCTAGCCCCTAAGCCGGTTGGTATTAAATCTGAATATCAAATATTCTATGAATGCCATTACTTTCATTTCGACGTGATTTACCATCAAACACCAGGTCCTTACTAATGGACACCGAGTCATTATCATCGGTCACCAAGTACTTACCATCGGTCATCAAATCTAGCAAGCAAGTATTTGGATTGGATTTGTATTTTCAATGGACACCAAGTACTTACTATTAGACATCTAGTACTTACTATCGGTCCCCAAGTGCTTAGATCGAACATAAGTTTCTATGAAAATGGAAAAGATTTTATTTTTGCGTTCATGAGTACCAAATACTTTAATAGGTAAAATAGTAATTTCTTATGACGTTTTCCAAATTTAAATCCAACTGTATCCTCCATATTATAATGTGAATTTAAACGAGATTTTTAACAACTCAGTTAATATTTATACCGTCCCCGATGTTCCAGTAAGTTACAATCCTAAATAAATATATTACACCCGTAATATTTTAAGTTTAAAATTTCCTGTTTATTTTTGGCTCATAATTGAGTTGGGGGCTACTATGTTATTTAAATGTTATTTCCTTTGAGCCACGCATGTAAACATGATGTAAATAATGAGCTGCATTTTAAATAGCGAAAAACTTACAAGTACCTATACTCCATTTGAAATAAGATTAGACATTTAACTAAACCTTTTTTAACAGTCCGATCAACCGATTTTGACTTCTATTGCGTTAGTAGCATAACAAATGGTAGCTGCAGTAAACAGTTGGTATTGTAACTCCTTTTTTGCTTTTAATGCCATCCTTATGCCTACGGTATAGAAGTCGGAATCGGTTGAACTGACTGTAAAAAAGGTTTGTTTAAATGTCTAATCTTATTTCAAATGGAGATAGTAAGTTAAACGTAAGGCATCTAAGACGTCACTTATTTTTGGGTCTTTGGTCATCATCAGCCTAAAGTGCTCTCAAATGGCTTTGCATGCCATATAAACACAAATAAACAACGTCATTTCATTCCGCAAGTAGCCGCTCACTTGCGAAATGAAATGAGGTTATTTATTTTAGAAATTGGGTTTTGGAATATGTAAAAGTTTTAACATGACGCGTAAAAGAGTGAAATGTTAAAATAAAAAAAATTGTTGTAAAGAGTCGACATTTTCTATCTGACTACCCCTGAGAAGAAATGGCGAAACAAATTCAAGGGTCAAAGTTCCCGAAGACTCTAAAACCTTCCTCCAGGAGAGTAAGCAAGTTCACCAGCACACTCAAGATACACTGTCGCAGACCGCTGCCCTTCAGTCCTGGCCGACGAAGCCCGCCGCAACGGCGACGTCCCAATCTATGTCCACCCCGACCCTTGCTCAAGCCAGCCCGCGCCGCTGAGCCTGTAGCTTTAAATTCATACCTAAATAATAATCATTCTGATCCAGCCCGTCTCTAACTGCCATCTTCCAGCGACGCCCTGAGCCGAGGTCCGTACCCCACAGGGAGTGCCCCTAGCGTGTAGTCACTCAAATTTTAAGTTTGGCCCTGGCTGGAGGCCTTAATTTTGAAGCCACAGGAAAGTCCGGTTAAGCAGCCGACAACCTCAAGTTTAAACTGCGAGAAGTAATTCCAAAAAAAATAATGTCAAAGTCACTTTTAAAGTCCAGACATAATCTTGGTCAGATCATGCGAAGAAAATGTATATCAGTGCCTGAAATGGTCTTTTGAGGAAAGAACCACACAGATTGGAGTGGGCCAGACCAGTCAGTGCAAGCTTTTGTCAGCAATCCTGTAGCGCAATTCACGCGTTTCTTCCAGCCACCATGGAATATGGCCGCTCTTTATATCAATATTAATACAAGCCTATTATTGACCCACTGCAGCACAGAGGCCTCTTCGCATACAAAGAAGGCTCGAGCATTGATCACCACTCTTTCTCAAGACGGGTTGGTCGCTCGCCATTTGTAAAAATATATTGAATTGTAATGACATAATAGTTTGAAGAACCATTACACTATTTCTCTTCCCAACTTGACCCAATAGAATCTAGCTTATTTTCTACAAAATGTACAAAAAAAATCCTACATTTCGTTTTCAAGTTCCTAATTAGCCTGGTACTTAAGCTGTACTTTCTTTCATTGGCAAATAGTCTCGACGAAAAATGTTGCTGAGATCCAGCCTTCGAGGGTACACAAAAAAATATCTTGTCATGCTGAGCAAGTTTTAAGAGTTCGTAAGAGAAAATGGGACGTTTTGATGTCGGAAAGTTTCTGAGACCTTTTCATTATGTTAGTAAAATACTGAGCTGAGTGCTTGTCAATCTTATGTTTGTTTGGTCCATTGAATCTACTATCGAAAGTAGTTTAGGCATTTTTGTTAATAGGTACTATGCATAAGCTGAGAATTATTTTTGTACTAAAACACCAGAGTAGCAATTTATGACAAATTCGCATGGGCAAAGGTCTTTTTTAACTACAGTAACATATGCACATTGAAAAAAAGTTGCGTACTGCACTTACTAACTTATTCACCAGTCTAAAAAATCAAAATTCAAAAATAGATCTTTAACTTCCATCGGTTCCAAAGATGAATGGATAATAATAACAAAATGGCAAAATAAAAGACCGGATGACCGGAAAGATCGGATCACCTGAGATGCCTTGCGATAGCCCGAAAGAGAATTTTGATTTGTCACTTTTTGTTCGATGAGTAAATATAAACTCCGATACAGGAAACATACCACAAAGTGCATACCTACCTAACTACTTTCATACGTCAGCAAACACCAAACCACCGGTAGTGTATGATAATGTCGGATGGGACGCTAATATCGTACGGACAAGTCGCTAATATCGTACGTGAGCTGTGCATGTGACGAATACCCGACACACGTTAGTCACGTTAAGTGCTGAAATGACTCTTGTAGCCCCTTTCATATTTGTAGGGGTGGCGCGAGGAATAGTAACGTTTTACGCTTTGGGTTTAGATCTTACTTGGATATGACAAAGGTTTTTGGGTAGGTACTAAGAAATGTTCAGAATATTGTAGTGTCCATAAGGTATAATAAAATAGGAACCCTGGAAACGTATAAAGTATTTGTGTAATTTCTATACTAACTATTATGCCCACTAACCTAGCTGCCTAAATATATCTAGTCATTGGATTTTGTAATGTTGATCCATAGATGGGTTTAGCATCGGCTAATTATCTTCTTGGTGTTTTACAATTAAGAGTTGGTGATGACATTTTAGTGTTCTTAAAATTACTTCGTAAAAGTTTCCCATAGAAATTCGCTAATCTTCGCATTCCAACGTGTTTCAAGTCTGCGAAACCGCGTTCACATAAATAATAACAACATAATTGCTTTTATATGATAATATTGTTGGTTTATTACTTCCTTCCCGCGCTGACGGCTATAACAGGGGCAATTATAGCGAGCCGCCGACATGTCTGCAAGTCGTCTTATTACAATTTGTCTGTATCAGCTATATTTGGTTCATTTGCGCCCCCGTAAGATCAATTTTTTGGTGAAAATGCTAGTTTGTTTTTTGTTAGGAAAGAAATTAATGAGGTGGCATGATAGTTGCATGAATACAGTAGTCATTATTGATATTTATGAAGGCTGATACATGGAACTTAAGCAAAAGTATGCAAGTAACTTGCATATTATTGTGACGTAGCGATGTCATCACTAAACAGGAATTCTTTTGAAGTCAAAATTATCAAAAGCAAATGCATGCTATTGTAGCATAACTACTTTTGATTGGTGATAAGGACACTTATGAATTCGATTGTATAGTTTTTAGATAAAGTATAGTGACTGCGGCTTATTATCAAATACTTTTTCTGACCAAAACAATTTAAAATATTTTCTCAGAATGCTTCCTGGATTCCCAGAAGCACTTTGGACAAACATAGCCAGCCGTTAATGTCCTCGCCTGAAGCCATCTCCGCAGAGGCCCTTAACACGACCTTATCACGGATTCCCAGAATATTTAACAGTACAAGCTAACTTGATTCTGAATGGAGGCTGTATTTTGGACGATCAACAGAATTCACTGACACGTATGATCGGTTGACTGTTTTTTTTACCACTTAAAGGCACTTTCGATTTGTTAAGAAGTTGGTCAGTCGGAAAGATGAAGCTAGTTGCATATTCCAAAGCGTAGTAGGCACCTATGGAGAAGAACGGGCAAGAAACAGGCAAGAAACGGGAAAAAATATTATCTTATGTTGAATTTTAAGTGAAAACGATGTAAAAAAAAAGTAAAAGTTAAAAGAGTTCAGCGAATAGGAACACCAAAAAAAACAATTAAATTAAATAAATAATAAATCTTTATTACACAAGAAAGTGGTTACAAAATAGTGTGAAGTCCCTGACTCATGTGCTAGGTGATATACCTGTGTAATTAATCCGGCAGCTGAGAGATGACCAGTCAGTCGCAGACCAGAGTGGCAATTTTCGTAATTTTAAAACGTTCACAGTCTGATCTCAGTGTCAATCTGTCGAAAATACCTCGATTTTTTGTACATTTTTGACATTTGCTTGTCGCTGAGATGAGACTGCAACTAGATTTTGAACGTTTTTATTTACGAAAATTGGCCTGCTGCTATCGGTAACTCAGGTCGTCTTGCGTATTCAAAAATTTATATTAAAAAAAGTAGCAGATTAGCCATTTGGCATAAAAGCTGCACTCCAAATGCGTAACGCTCTATCAATCACAATCTAAATCATTTTAAACGATAATGCCGTTGCTTCATAATGTTTGAAATATTCAACTGTTCAATAACGTAAATAAGGCAAATAATGTTGTTGAGCTATAAAAATGAAAGCCATTCCTGCTGATGGTGTGTTACTCAATTACCTGCTGGTTATTCGTCAAAGTCAGATGAAGAACCAAAATAATTGTACTAAGACGTCTACCTATTGTTTTTTCTGTCATGAAAATAATAATTTTTGAGAAGTTACAAGCTGACATACATCGAAGTCTTTGAATAAAATGTAAGTACTTCAATTTATTACACTCTCGCAAAAAGTTATTAACTTTTTTTGGCGCTTTAGTCCCACATTATTCGACATATTTTCTACTACTTGCATGCATAACCTAAGTGCAATATTCCATCCTTGGCCAGCCCTACCCGATGTTGCATACGCTGTGGCGATGGTGAGAGCCCTTCACTGAGCCCGAGGGCTCCGTAATTTGGGTCAGCGGACGCAAAAGTTTCTGTCTAGCAAAATTTTTAATTTGATTAGACTTCATTTCTGGCATTTTGAGTTCGTTTCGGGAGCTGTTATTCTAGCTTTGGTTTGAAGAGAGAAATAGGTTGAGATTTGGGGTTTTGTGAAGTGGACAGGGATTATCTAATTACTTTAATAAACAAGTCCATAAGGCACTAGTAACATCTTTGATAGTTAGATTATCGCTTAATGGAGTTTATAATATGGATCATGGGGTAGTACTCGTATAATATCGTACATAATAATAATCATAGACAAAAAAAGGACACAATTATCACATCTAAGATCTCGGACAGTTGTGAACTATGTTAAGTCAGGAAAATTTGTTATAAACTAAACGGTCATTTCATACAACTGTCAAAGAATAACATTTGTAATTTCATTAAACTGACACTTAAAGATGGTTGTCAATTTGCTTAAAAAAACATTTTCTTGACTTGACATGGTGTAGAATTAATATATGCAGCTTAAATACACAATGTAGTTATAAATGAGTTTAATTACGTCACCATTTTGTAAAACATTGTGCTAAATTTAAAGAAATAATAAAGATAAGTTTGAAGATCATAACTCTTTATAAATGGCGACAGTTTACTAGCCTATCACGTAACGGCTATGACCCATTTTCTTTAGAGCTATCCCACACTGCAGATTTTTATCGGCCATTAAAATCTTCAATGGACACTATATGGGTAACATCGTGTACTTGAGTTGCTTATTAAAAGTGAAGATAATGTGAAAACACTTTGCATATTTTATTATCATGTTCTACGATACAAAATATATATTTTGTTAGTGTCTTTTTATGGGTAGATCATTATTGGGTTAATCAATTTATTGACTAAAAGAGGTGGCTGGAAAGTTTAAGCACCAGGTTTCGAACCGTACCAATGTGACTATTTCAACTCTATAGTCTTCTAGTGCACTTTGAAGTTAATCTTGAAAACCACTGAATTGTAAAGGAAACATCCCACGGAAACCTTGACTTACTGACCTGAAATCGTTAGCACGCAGAACAAAGCGAGATCCCCCTAGTTTTCTTAATAAAATACGCATAGTCTGCAAGTTGGTGCTAGTTTATATTTTTTGGTATGTGTGACGCACGGAACCGAAAAAGTATAGCAGAAAAATCGGGAGGCCTATACGCAAACCGAGGGCTGAACGCCATGTAAACAATAATAAACCAAGACCTCTTTTGCTGTGGCGTGGACCTCGTTGGCGACGAAGGAATTAGAAAAGAAGAAGAAATCACTAATCATTTGGCCAACAGTGGTAATTATTGTGCTATACTTAAGCTCTTACAAATATCAATCTTGTTGTAAACAATCACCAATCTGTTTACCAAGCGTGGTGATCATGTCTGTAGCTGCACACATATTTACTGTAGCATATAATAAGTTCCTTTTTTATACTAGACTACACGGGTTAATAATGACGACAGCCCCTCCAAATCTGCTGCGTAGGACTCTTCAACTTGAGCATGTCGACAGGCAGCCATTGCGACCTAAATGTATCATCAGATAAATCGCCCGTGTACGACAACCCTTACCTCAAAAGTAGTCGGTATGACCTAAATTTCTCTCATCAACAAAATGTACAAGCCCTTTTCGCGTCGTCATGCAAAAAATTAACACCACATCTCACATTACGTTATAAAAATAAAAAGGAGAAAATGAAGCTGCCATATTTCACACCCCTAAAACCATAGTACATAGGCGTGTAACGTTATGTGAACCATGAAAAAGATGAGACGAGATAACTTCGTCAAAGGTGACTCTTTATGTAGATACGTAGGTATCCTTTGCAGCTAAAAAGCATCAGAGTGCCTTTCAAAGAAAATGGCTATTCGCTTTTAGTTGTGCCTCTTGGCGACCTTTTACACTCATTTTTACAACAGTTAGTAAATGTTCCAACTAATGTTTTTGGGGATTTTTTAAAGTGCTTTTCCGTTTGTTGGATCTGTTTGGATTTTGTGTTATTGTGACTTGTGGTTTCGGAGTAGGCAGAAATTATGGTAACTGAGTTTCAAAAGTAAATTGAATGTACTGAGAAATCTGACATTGGTTTATAATTATTTTATGTAATTTCACTTTCCTGCCTGCCTGCTTTGCCGCCTGGGCCTGGTGTTCTTTCCCAGGTCGGGGAAAGTGTTATTGGGTTTTCTATTTGGAATTTCTCAGTAGCAACCCGGAGTCTGGATTGATGGAAACAGGCTCGCCCCCTATTACATGGGACTTAAATATAACTGACAAAATCTGGGTGTACTATAAGGACACGTCTGCCCAATACTTCGTGGAAACAAGGCGTAATGTTATGTTATGTAATTTCACTTATCTTCGTATCATTTTCGTTTCTAGGAAGAAAAGAAAATGATACGATGATTTAAATGATATAATAATAAGATTCCATAAAATTTATCACATTCTTCTGGATAAGATAAAAAGTAATTCAATATCAGATTTTTCGAACCGCCGGCTGTTCAGTGTGTTCTATATCTCTACATTGATCAGTAAAGCTTACTTTATTATATTAGTTTCGGTCAAAATAATAACTTCTTGTTGTGAATATCATCAACCTATACTTTTCACAACTATGTTGTGGGTCGGCGTCTAGTCTAACCGGACGCAGCTCCAGGACCAGTATTTTACAGGGAGCGACTGCCTACCTGACATCCACAACCCAGTATCTGGGTGATACGATACGCTTTGGTAAGACTGGTTGTCAGACTTTCGGGGTTCTGATGACCCGTAATGACGTCCGTAACGTCTTGTTGTGAAAAACCTCGCAAAATATACGTTACAATCGGTATGTAAAAACGACGACTTTATTCTTCACTTCTATATAGCGACATCGCATCAATCTGGTGCATCATAAATATATCAACTACACGAGCTTACGATGCATTACAGACATACCACATTCAATCTAACTTGTACACGAAAGTACTATATTTATGTATATTTTGCTTAAAACGATTAAACTTAGACTAGACTTTTACTTAAGAGACTAGCATCTGTGACGATGCTACCCTAATCGACTTTTAAGCATGTGAAGTTCTAACTATAATGTCTTTAGTTAGATTTATGGTATTTCATACTTGTGGCTACTGAACTTCTTCTGGGTTCAATTCCTAGGTCCGGCAGAGTACTATTGTTTTTTTTTTTTGTAGGACAGTCTGGAGTGTGGATTGGTGGCCGTGTAATGGAGACTAAAACTTGTAGTCTTGGCGTATTATGACGTCATCTGTTACGTTTAAAATTTATGACTATTAGCATATGAAATACGAGTGCAGACTAAACAATTAGGCCATATACCTCGAGGAATGCAGGCGTGATGTTATTTACCTATATGTTATTTGTTTGTTCAATAGTGTCTTTACTTTTACCGATAGAATTGAACGCAAAAAAAATCATATCCTGATAACCTGTATTTCTTAAAGTGGGTAATACTAACTATAACTACTGTCACTGATAACATATATTGTCAGCAACTAACAGATTGTATTGAGTCTCACCCTGCAAAGGGTTAGGTAACGAATCTCTCTGACAGCATTGAACTAATTTGCGTATTTTTTTTTTTTAATTCCATTTGGTAATGAATTTGTGTAAAAGAATTAATCATTTATTCCATATTCATCCTTCGAAGAAGTTTAGCGGTAAACACATTTATATCAAAAGTAAAAATAAATTTTCTGGCTAAACACACCAGACTCTAAATGAGTCTTTTTACTGGGTTGAGCTATGAAATGGTTAAGCTACACTCAAATTTAAAAATAGACCGAATGGCGGTTTGAAATCCATCTACAGTTTTTCAACCTTTCAGCAGTATTATGGGATTAAGATTATGTATGTTTTTATTTTAGGTTACACTATTTAAATATTACAGAGCAGTAGTTTTCAAATGGTAATGAATGGTAGCGACTTAGGTGGTAGGTTTAAACCTAGACAGCCATTTTATTTTGTGTAAATGAATTCATCACCACTACTCTTCAAACGGGGAAGGATAGCTGCGCAACCGGCATGTTCTAGAACCACAAAATTCGAAGACATGTGACACCTACCAACCCGCACTAGGCCCACGTGGTGGAATCCCAGCTGTGGGATCATTATAGGGTGATTATATATACGTATAAGACTGAATATTAATAAGAGAGTGAAAAGTTGTAGTGAAGGTTGTAAACTTCAAATAGAACAGAATCAAATCCCAGTAAAACAACTCACGCTTTACAGAAACCGATTATTACACAATCGCCTCGTCATCAGCGTTCTACTGCAATACCACAACACACTTTCTCCATTAGCATTCAGCCTCATTTACTATTGAAATCGTAAAACAAACGAACGCCATATTTTTACGAGCAAAAGGCGCGTAAAGTGAAGCGGGTTCACGGCCGGTCAATGAGCCATCGATCATGAAACGGTCAAAAGTTGCCTAATGTTTCTCTTAAATTACTGGGTTTTTTACATTTTATTTGAATGTAGGTCTTTTAGGAGCAGACTGTTTCAGTATAATTTTTTTGTTAGCCTAATCAGGTACATCTGTGAGCTTAACGGGGTTGCGCTATGGTAGCCTTTAATAATTAAATTTTGAACATACAACTGAGGAGAGAAGACCCGACCCCAAATAACGGGACCAGGGACGGAAGATGACGAAGAAGAAGAAGATTAACATACAACTGACACTGGTTCACAAATTGTAATAAAACAAAATTTTAATTTCGTGGACTACTCATACATTTGTTACATTTTCTTCTTTTGTATGCAAAGTCAAAGTCAAATAATATATTTCAAATAGGCACATTTAAAAAGCACTTATATTAATAATAATAATATAGATGGGTAATATGAATTTATGGGGGAAAAAGCTGCTCAGGCTTAGATCCAATTGTGCTGCATGATTAAGCAACGGTAAATGCCGAACCAAGTTTTCCGTTCGGCACTAGTCGAATAAAAGTCGAATATGAGTAGTAATTGATTCGGGTCGGCTTTGTTGTTCAACAAATACTGCCGAATGGAAAGTCCCGACTCATACATGTGCGTGGCACCCCTTAATGAACAGTAGATGGGACATGGCGAGCATCTCTGTAGGGCCTATCTGATGACCAAAGAGATAAAAATATACAACGAAATACATAAACGAATAAATAAAAATCTATGATCATAAAACCTTAATTTTTATTTTATGTTTTCGTTTCATGTAAAACTTTGTATGTAATATTGATCGGGACTTTTCGTGAAAATAATGTTTTGTCAGACCCTACAATTGAGCTATTATAGAATTTCAAGGCAACGCAATTTATAATCAGAGTATAAAGTTTAGAACAGCCTTAATTTTTCTTTGGCATAAAATACTTAATTGTGAATGACGCAGCTGTAGTCTGATCGACAATAATGTATTCGTTATTGTGAACCGATTTATCGAAGGTTTTATCTACTTTAGTGCGATTTATTTATTGAATTGAATTGATAAAATTCTCAAAAACACCACCGTATGTTTGATGGTAACGGTACCTTGTTATGGAAGACAAATCAGTGGTGACAAAACCAGTATAAGCTGGCCTCGTTCAAGGTCACAGTGTTTTTTTTTTTTGAGGATGGGAAATCATCAAATACCTTCTCCCGCTCTGGGTGGAGCAGGAGGGCGTGTCAGACTTTTACTGACTAAAACCCACCCGTGTTCCCTCAGTTGCCTGTGTGCCAGGGGCAACGGTATCTCTTTCGAATAACCCGCACCCTTGGCAGGCATCGGCCCTTGCGGACCCCACCAGTTCGGCACACCAGGACACATGGCACGCCGGGACCATCCCAGGAACCAAGTAATATAAGGGCTCCAGACGAACCCGTGTCTGGCACCCTTGGTCCCCCTGTGACGGGTCAGCGCAGTGGCCCCGCCGCCTACCACTTTTCGGCCGCAGGGGATAGGGAGAGCGGCCAACGCTATACCGACACTCCTCTTCCCCTGCGGCCCCACCGCGTTCGCCATCAAACGGTGGCGGTCCCGTCCAGGCCACGGAAGGGAAGAGCGCTACTCAGAAGTACCGGCACTCCTCCTCCGCCGCAGCCTGTAACCCTCAGCCGCGATGCCTCCCATTCGACATCGCGGCCCGCCTCAGTTGCGATGCACCTCATCGCAACCTAGTTTTTGGCCGCTACATCGTCGGCTTGGAGACAAAAGCCCTGACGAGCGGCCCCACCTTGGGGTTCCGCTTCGCTTCACCGTGGGAGCGGACCACGGCTACTGAGCCCCCCCGCAACGACAATGCGGGAACCCACTGGGAGGGAAGGACACAGTGTTACCACAGATGTGCAGTCTGTTGGTACGTCTACCATGAGTTGTTATCGAAGAATTAACGATTTCGATAATGTTCGCATCATGAATTTTACGGGGTCTTACGCTAAGATAAGCTCGATAGAACTTGTCGTCTAGCTAACTTCACTTCTTATGTTTTGTTTAATATTCCTACTAAATATAAAGGTTGGCGGTTAGTGGACTACAATTAGTGGTAGATATGTTACTGACGAGTGTCGTCTATTCAATTCGTTATTTTGTTGACTTCAAATCGGTAACATTGTTCAATAATATGCACAACTCTTCAAAGGCTTCTCTAGAGAGTCTGTAAAGTTTAATAAACTTTATTTCACCTATATTTTTCAATTGGTATCCAACCTGATTTGGTTTGAATTTCACGTTTTTCACGTTATTGGTCTAAAAATTCAGCAGTCACTGACATAATCCATGCTCAATAAGCTCTTCTAGACATTATTTTGACTTTCATAGACTCAAGAACGTATATAATTTTAACGTAAACATATGTTTCACACCTAAAAATTAACGAGCTACGCAACAACTATCGCAAGCGTATTTTTCTATAGTTTCTCTCAAATTAGTGACTCATGGTGCTGTTTTGTATGGCGACACCTGAAAAGCGTTACTGACTATCGCATAGATAACGTTAGGTTTTTTGCCTATAAAGAACTATAGTGCTCATGTTACGATTTTAATTGTTTCTGTGACCGCTAGGGGCGCTGTATAATATTTCATATACAACATTATTTTTAGTATATGCGAAACCTGAATACAGTTTTTTCAGAATAAATAACTGAATCAATTCCAATAATTTTTACACCATGTTATATTTTTCCCAAAAAAGATTTGCAAATGTGATGGAAAATGTTATCACCGGTTAATTACAATACAATCGCTGTACGATTAGGTACCTACTGCCTAATTATTATCAATGAGCACAATACTATGCTGGACGCGAGTGGGCCGCGGGGGCGCCGCGTGTTTGTGTAGACAACTAGGGAACATAACAAGCTTATAACTTTTAGATTTTTCATGATACAGTTTTTAAATTTTGTACATAGATTGTTTACATAAAAATTGTAGACACGTGTTTCGGGTATACGCATTTACGAATTCGCATTTTTGTTTCGCATATACGAAAACTAGGTTTGTATATCATTTACGGAGACGTAAGCGAGTTTTGGCCGTGTAAACTCATGGTAGAGCTACGTGTCGCAACATTACGACTACACACCTAAAGTGATGACCCGTCTCCGTCATTTCACCGGCACTTATACCTATTCTTCAAACTGCAACACAGCAATGCTAGGTAATTCGCTAAGATATGATCTAGTTGTAGTTCCCAGGTATCGAATTGAATAAAGATTTAATTGTGAACCTGTGACGGAAGAACAAAATGAAACGAGATGAAAAATGTTTTCTCACGAATTTTATTCTGTCTTATTTTTTTTAATTTTGATACTTGTCATAAGATTTCATAGTAACGGTTAGATAACTTGTTATCATATAAATTCCCAACATAATAATATTATGATAATTACCGAGTTAATAATTATATGATCTTTACACAAACAATATTTGAGGAAAACATTCGATACAAAACTTACGTTAACAGAAAATGTGACAGAAATACTTTGGCTATTACGACGTAGATTTCAAACAATGAAATAAAATAATTATTTATGTACATGTAAAGTTAATGAAACGTACAAAAAATACTTATAAATAATGAATCACTACTGCCTGTTTCACCACTTGAGCACAAGTGCATAAAAACAAAAGGTCAATTATTTACATACAATAAAAAAAAATGTTATCACGACGTAATAGGCAAAGAGCTTGTGACACACAACACAAATCGTATGATATTATAGTACAACAATCATACATTATAAAAAATACATCAATATAAAACTGTACGGAACACGGAGTTAAAACAACAACACCATATTGAGAACATGTGACACAGATTTATCTAAATATTTTTCAAATAAAATGTAGCGTTCGAAATTCTATTGGAAATATTTTTAGGAACAAACTCTCTACCTATTTTGTAATACAGGGTGTTTGGCAGAACGTTAAACATACGAAAATGGTGGATAAGTAGTGTCATCTGCTACTTACTCAAGCCTAATTTATTTGGCCCTGGCCCCCTGGATATGAAAAAAATATTTTTTTTTTGCTTTCTTCTACTTTCTTAACTTTAAAGAGTATTTTTTTATTAAAAATGGGTAAAACAGGCAATTTTTTTTTAAATCTTTAATGTTGGCAGATTCTTATAAAATTATTGCTTTATTCAGATGTTAGCTAGAAAAAAGCTATGTGTCCTCAAACTTACAGAAAGATGTAAAAAACACTTAAATCTTAATTTCAACTAGATATTGAGTAACTTGCATTATAAAAAATACCCATTTTTTTTGAGAGGAGGCATGCGTTCCAGTTGTGAGTGCATTATAGCATGATTGTGATCCGCAACTCCACGTCAATGCGTGTTTTTGCGTACATGATATAGAGTAAAATTAATTCAAGTCCCGTTATAAAACACAACCGTTAAACAAAACCAAACTAACAAACTTTTATTACAAAGCCACACTTTACAACTACGACAAAACAGTAATTCAACCAAAAATTGGTCATGCGTGAGCCCTAAATCTGCCTACTATATGTAGCATGTACAGGCGACCTCGGTACCTCGCCCCAGCAGCCGTTCGCCGAACCCCAGCTAGTTTATAGCTAGATTTCCTGACCTCATAAACTCAACGTGTTGATATTAAAGCCTCTCTGATTCGCAGCGCGAAATATTTCACTCTTTTTTTCATGTAAGTATACATTTTTTCACATACATTTTTTTTCTCTTATCCCGGTTCATATGAAAATGTGCGCTATTTTTGAAAAAGAATACTGGCTTGCTAATATTCGTGCTAAGCCTGCGTACTGTAATTCGGTTGTGATAGGAAATTAGACGCAATTTTCATGAAGAGTTAAATTACTTTCAGTTTGGTATCAGCAGGGTTGATGCTATGCAATCTTGATTTCATATTTTTTCCTCTTTCATTCATAGGTATATAGAGGACTAGTTTCCGCCCGCGGCTTCACCCACGTGGTAGTCAGAAATTATCCCGCGGGAACGTACTACAGGGATAAAAAGTGTCCTATGTGTTAATCTAGGTTATAATCTATCTGTTCGCCAAATTTAATCCAAATCCATTCAGTAGGTTTTACATACAAACTTTCGCATTTTAAATATTAGTAAGGATTATTTTGAGAAGTAATTTACCACTAATCATCGTTTTAATTTTTTTTTTTTGGGTGGGAAATTACGAGTTTTGTGTGGATTATATTTTATCGATGTAAAATCCGATTTAATAGTCGTAATTGGCTGTTAAACAAAATTTTGGAACGAAATAAAATTTACGAATCTCGAAAGTATCAAATTCCGACGAGGATTAAAAACCACTTATTTACAAAAAGATGATATGAAACTTGTCTTGCAAAAGCTTTTCAGTAGCAGCTGCCTCACCTAAACTTATCAGGTAGGTACTGATGCCAACCACGGTAGCGATCAATCAATCTTTTAAAGTAAGTAAAGTAAACTTAAAACTAACTAACTAAGTACCTAATCCCGGGTTCGTGACCCTAATCGAAGTGATGCAAAAAATGTAATCCCTATAGGCACCCAGAATCCCAACACGAAAATATTTCAATACACAAAAGCCCATTACAATTTCGTCGGCCGCTGCACACGGCAGGAACAAAATGACGCCAAACTCAACTCGCGATGAATACGATTTTATTGATGACAATACTGATTGTTTTTTCCCTTTTGACGATTTTCTTTTTATACAAAATCGTAAATACGTATCGGGACATTTTAATCATGTATTGTTTGAGTTTTTTAAAGAGGATTCGGTAAAGTACTCGTATCATAAATCACGATTGTACCCTTTGTGTTCACGATAAGTTAAAACAGTTTATTTATGTATGAAAGGTAAAAGTGTACTGTTTGTTTTAGACATGCTTTGTCTGATTGGCTTTGAGGGTTCAAATGTTTTGTAACAATAAAATGGAAGCCAACTTTACAAAAGTGTTATTTATGTTCAGTTTAATATTGATATAGAGTGGTTGTTTTAGTGCTTTTTGTTGCTTTTTTAGTGTGTGTGTATTTAAAATTTTCAAAAGTCTGGGTTCTGACCTAGATCTAGGTCAGAACCTTAACTTTTGAAACCATTATGTACACATTATGTAGTCTGCTACCAGGCCTACATACAACAAAAGGGATTGCTATAACACAAATTGAGAAGTGCTACATATTCTTGAAATCGAAGAAATATTGACATCATTAGAAAGAAAAACCTATTGTTTTACAAATTCAGCAATACTTTTAAGTAAGAAATGGCCTAAAATTTCATTAGGTTTGTCATTCAATAGGGTAATATGAGCTTGGAGAGATCAATTGATGGTTCTTATGATTATAATTCTGTAAAGGCATATTTGTTACGGTAGCGAATCATATTCGAATTAACATAGAACCTGACACTGACCTTCAAATTAAAAAAACGTAAATAAGTTTGAATGTTGCGAGCTGCCTCAGTGCACCACCACCCTTATGCATATTATGTGTGTTTATTTAAATTAGAGTTTGATTTGTAATTTTATATTTTCCCTTCTACTGGTATTACACGCGTTGTCTACATCTCTGTTATCTTCTCTCCTATCGCAGGTGTGCGGGGAGAGAATTCTGTAAAAATAAGCATTACCTATGTACGTATTTTTCTGTTCCTTTCTTCTTGTCTGTTTTTATGTGTGTGCATAAATAGTTAAATAAACAGCCATTCCCGAATAAACTATTTATTTTACGTTTCTCGTATCCTAGGTGCTCAATTTAATACTCTGTTAGGGTTGCCGTGTAACTGAAACAAATTACTCTTTTGTTCTAGAAAGTTCCAAGCACGTACTTAGACGGAAAAATAAAGATAATTCACCGTCTTAAAAACTTCCTAATGCCGACACTTTAGCATTCTGAAGTAATTCTTTGCAACAAAGAAGTTAATGATCTGTGTCACATGGCTCTTTGAACTGAAAATATCTTATTATAGGTATACAGTCTTTAAGATTCTAATTTATTTACAATAATAGTCATTTTCAATGACAGTACTAAGTGAAGTAACAATATGTTTGTTATTTTTTCTGCATGATTTTATTGACCCACGAAACAAAATGTTCATTTAATTTTGATTTATTTCCTGAATTTACAATGGTAGTTTTCATGAGGATGTCCGTATTATTTTTTTATCAAATGACCTCCTTCTGTCATCCATTTTGAATGGCGATGATATTACAATAATAATAATATTTACATGATCAACGAAAAGTTCAAAATGAACAGATTCATTTGTTACGATTTCTGAAAAGTTGGATTATCGTTTAAAAAAATGACAATTTATTCAGAAACCTATATTACAATTACACCTATGAATACTTAAAACGTTACCTGTATTACATATTACATTAATTTAACATCGTATATACACTGCTTTAGTCCGATATTTACAACCATGGATTGTCCCGTGACACACACTGAATGTTCCGACCGTCACTTTACACATAATTGTAAATATCTTCCATGTCTCATACATTCATCTCCGACATCGCTGCTTGAGGAACCCTAGACTGCGAGAAGTGCTGAGAAGGGGGCGACGACGGAGGGGGGAGGACAGACCCATTCCCAGGCCCTTGAGACTGCCCTGTCTGAGCTTGCACGTCAGGCAAATTCCCCGCACTGCTCATAAAAGTCGCGTTCTTCGGTAGCGTCATACAATTCGACGCGTTACATATCTGATTCTGCTGATAACTGAACCCCACTTTTCTCGGCAAAGTCGTACATTGTCCCCTATTTGTTGGCGGACTCGATTTCTGCGACAAATTCGACATTTGTATCCCCGTGTGACAAACGTTCGGGCAGTTCGCTGTAGTGAAGTGGGGAACTCGATTTGTCATTGCGATTATCGCGTTTTTGTCCTGATGATCGATGTCGACAATCGTGCTCGAGCTTTGCGAGTGGCCGACGAAGTAATGGGGATGCTTGGACGATACGCTATCGAACGTTGAGTTATGGTTCCTTTTCTGTTGCTGCTGGAGTGCTTTTACCTGGAGTCTAGTTTTATCTCTTTGGTAGTAAACCCCGGCAAATATAAGAACGTTTAGAATGAGTAGAGAGCATCCTATAGCTATGGTTACACTTAGGGCTGTGGAGTAAGCGGTGTAACCTGCTACTTCTAAATTAGATACGTCCTGTGTGTGCGTGTTGTTTGGAACTTGGCTCTGTGTGACGGCGGACCCTGGTCGCGCGGACATCACACTAATGCACGTAGTGACGTAAGTGTCCATCGTAGTCGAGGGTACATCTAATGTGAGGTTGTAGGTCGGTTTGCGGTACAGCTCCATCGTGGGATCGAAATAGTTGGCGCGTGTGAGAGGGTCCGGCCTGACCAGTCCATCGTACAACTCCGGGTCGTTGTGGTTCCTAAAAAGGTTGTGTTTCGCAACCACGTCCTTCATCCCGGCGCGGTGGATTTCCGGGATCAGTCGTAGCCACACTGACAGCTGATGGGCCCTGTAATGGTTTTTCATCCGCGGTTTCATGCCTGCAATGGAATTTTTGATTATGTAACGCGTAAAGGAATTTGTAGGGAGAAAATGGTGTGGTGCGAATAAATGAAAAAGGTTGACGTAATTAACTTTCGGAATTGATATTGCCAGTGGTCGTGAGGTGAGCGAGATTAAATTTTGTCTTTTGAAGATTAATGTGAAGATAACGTTCTGTTATTAGATTTTTAGATAAGAACGTTCATTGGGATATTTACTTGTTTGAAAATCTCTTTGACTAGATCTACCTGCGCAAATTAAATTTCAGGCGTAAAAAAATGGCAATATTCCATTTTAGCATTTGCAAAGAATTATAAGTTTGATTATGATTTTTAAATGTAAATTTAACGACTTAATGCCAAACCAACGGCATGTCGATGTCATATTTTATACATCATGTGCTTACCGATTTCCAAATACTTCTGGTACAGCGTATCATACTCGTCCCACAGTATGCTCTTGTATTTGTTCCTCTCTCTTGATATTGGCAACACTGATTCTTGACGATGAACTTCATTCGGGTTTCTAGAGAAACAGAAGAAATACGTGTTTTAGGATAGGCAAACATTTTGATCGTGAATAATAAATAGCGTAATTTCCGTGCATAGAAATTCAACGAACACATAACTAATTTTGCGTCGTGTTGTGTATCACAAACTAGACTTATACAGCTTGTATCACTAATGTGTGTTCATATTTAAGGGTGTACTTGTATTGAAAAAATATATAATTTAATGTTAATTCCTCACTATTGTACAAGTTCTTCTACCAGAACAGACAACTGTGCTGCTGGAGAGGTTGTTTGCGCTACTTCTTTCCAGCTAAAGCACTGGGGAGTGGTGTAGGGCTGGCGTTTTGGAGGACTGTCTTATGTAATTTTGATGTTCAAAAAGTGCCCATTCTAGCCTAGTTTAAATAAATAACTTTTCATTGATTTCGATTTTTGATGGTCTGTACATAAAATAAAATAAATATAACCACACGTTTCCGATACATACTTTATGAATCCAACTGCAATATAAATTATCTGAGTCAAGAAACGCGACTATACTCATAAAATAACAGTTGAATGGCCTCGCCCTAAGTATAGACAGAAGCGTTAAATAAACCTTCGGTTAATTTTAAAACGGATCATTTTAATTAAACGGTAAACATAAAGACCATTGAAGAGAATCCCAAAATGAGAGCGAATTTTCAGAGCTATTTTCATAAACAGCCTTTTTAATGAAAATTCAACGTTCAATAAACGTTAACCTTGAAGTATTCACAATGAGTAGATAATTCTAGCTATTATGTCTATTAACTTAACGTTGAATGCATTCATCATTCTAAAAGAAATTTAAAGCGAAGCGAATAAGTTTTAAAATTAAACAAGTCAACGTCTGTTTCAAACTAGTTATGAACAATACAATTATTTCAAAATTTTGTTGACGAATAGTTGAGAAATAATACAGTTATTTCAAATAAATTGAATACAAACAAATGTAACTGGCTGGCAACAAACTTTCTTGGTTGGAAAATGTACGAAATATACTCAGTAAGCCTTATAATGGGGTACTTGTTAAGCCATTAATAATTCAGACTGTGTTTTGTTCACAGTTAATTTCTTGTTTGTGAAGTGAGCGGATAAGATAACGATATGGATTGTAAGAAAAAGAACATAATATTCCTTTTGAAAAGAAATTTGTCGATCTATTTACAGACAAGTAAGTGTTGAAAAAAAAAGAAAATTTCAAGACACTCATAAACGTTTTAAAACAACATTGATGTGTTTAAATGACCTGATCGGAGGATCGTGTCTTTTCTGCAGAGGATGAGTAAACTTTACACCCCGTTCCTCATGGCTCTTTATAATAACTATGTCTAATAAAATATCCCTATCATATCATAACGATCCTCAAAAATGTTTGCCATTTTAATACATACACGTGCCGTATATTTTCACATACATCTAGCTCGTTACTAAGTGTCCTGTTACAGTACCTACTCGTGCGTAAACCTACCCAGCTTTAGCTCACGTTCCTACGGACTCAGTAAAATCGCGTCGGTTCAGTGCATCCAAGCGCGTCGAAAAACATTACTGTTCGATTTTCAACTCTCTGCGCTAATCAGTGCGTTGAAGATCCAGTGCGCGGAAACATTCCACCGTGATTTTATTATGTCCGTGTGGATGTCGACTTAGACATGCCGAACATGCTCGTGTTTGCGGTTGCTATTTCTACACCTCGATGTCAATACTCGCTATTTCTTTATGGCGTCGGTTCAGTCGCACCTGTAAGCTCAGTTGCTCAGTCCTGTGTTTGTGCTGTACTCTACCTACTCCAGAAGAACAAGTTCAACCAATTTGGCAAATCACGAGCTAGACCAAATCGATACTTAATTTCGACCGTGATGTATAAACAAAATAATTTGTCGCCACGTAGGCATCGAGGTTAACCCCAAAACAGCAGTGATATATCGCAGTGAGGTATCCACTGGCATGTGCGGCCGGGTCTATTACTTTGCATTTGTTTTACATGGACGTGACATCAAGGTAGCAAGCTAAACTGCGATCGCGTATGGTAGTGAGGCGTCTTCAGTAAGAAAATACCCTTAGGGAGACATTCAAAGGGATGAGTGAGAGAGACACAGCGCTCTACAAAGCCGATGTTTTCTAAAATTCGATCTAGGGCCATATTTTCACGTAGGTACCTATTTGGATTACTCGTGCTTAAAATTAACCAATAAAGTTCTGGCAAAAGACTGACCGACAGGGATTATTGTTGACCTTGCTGTACCACTATTGAGACTTCGCTAAGGTTGTCACATAGATAAATAGATGCTATCTCTTCTCGTGTGAGCTATTCATATTTACGCAATTTGCATGTTTTCACACGATCTGACTACGATAATGTTTGTTCTTTAAAAGAGACCTCTGAGTATATTTCGGTGTTTCTTCTCATAGTAAGGATAAGCATAATCGGCCTGTAATGTGTCCACTGCTGGCACACAGGCTTTCTCTCCATGAGAGGCAGTGGGCCGTAGACCACCACGCGGACCCAGTGAGGGTTGATGGATGTCACATATTATCTTAAAAAAAAATGATTCTTGGACATGCCGGTTTCCTCACAATGTTTGCCTTCACCGTTTTGAGAGCAGTGATGATGAAATTATTTACAAAGTGTAAAACACCTGCCTCGGTTCAAACCCACAAACTACAACGCATAATAATAATATAAGTGGAGGCCGTTACAAATGGGCCACCACTGTATCAAAACTATCCCGTCTAGGTTTAAATGAGACTTACACACATAGGTACATAATTGGGTAATAAAGAAGTCACTGCACAAAGTCAATTTATTTCTAAAAAAATATGTACCACTGTACCGTAGTTTTATCTTAAAATGCGCGCTTTACATGTGGTACCCAATTGTACAAACACATTGTGAATGTGTGCGTAAAGATGAGAAGCGTCAGTATAAAACACTGACATACATATACACACTTACGACTTCGCCCGTGCTTCGGACGGTACCGAGCGAGGGCTCCTGCGCTTACACACACAGTCACAGCTTGTTGTATACTTGGTAACCACAAAAAATGTGCGCGTCGCATTATGAGATAAAAATACTGTATTTGTGCGTAGAATTACCTTATCTAGGTTTAAGATGAGATTCACAGAATTATATACATGATTAGGTCGGAAAGAAGACACTCTAAAAAGTTTTTTTTTGTATAAAACTTGATGTGCACAGAACCGTTTCTACAGCCGGACACAGTACTAAATAAAATACACATTCTCGCATAATATTTACACCTAGGTCACAGGAAAACGTTAGTTAGGCTCCTATTTACTAAGTTAGATAAAATAATGATAGTGTTTTGTTTTATTTCCCCTGATTTATGTGCTGTCGTGAGAAATAATGTTCACGCTTAAGTGGCGCGACAGATATGAATTTGTTACACACGCAATTCTGATTTAGGTGGCGTAGGCTCGAGGTGTTATTGATTTTCTTTTAGTTAAGATTACTGAAAGTGGGTGTATAGTTTCCTGGTTGATAATGAGACTTTTAGTGTATTGCCTAATGCTTGGGTTGTAAAAGTTATTGTTAGGGTCACCTTGAGGGGTGGAATGAAACCCGAGGAAACAAGTTTTGACGTTTCGAGTCTGCCAAACTGTGATAAGAGTCTCTTTGAACAAAATTATTATTGAAATGAAACGATTAGTTCTTAAGTAGACATTTTAAGACACTACACTATGGCAAGGGGTATCGTGTTACCCAGTAACTGGAATGTGGAAGTCAGATAGGCAGTCGCTTCATGTAAAATACTGGTATTCAGCTGCATCCAGTTAGGCTGGTAGCTGACTCCAACATAGTTGGAAAGAGTCTAGGCAGATGATGAGATATTTTAAAACACTTTTACACGTCAATATTTTGTTGCTCAATATTTTGAAACTAGATGGCGCCGGCATTTACTAGCTGACTGATCCCTGAGAAGAAATGTCGAAACAAACTCAGAGGAATTGGTATCTTTTAAAGTTCAAACATTATATTATAAGGATTTAATGTGCATTCTATTATTTGCTCGATGAGTATGTAGTTTACAATTGCATTAACGTGTTATTAACGTAACCTACAAAATTGTGACGTCGTCACTATTGGACTTAATCTTTGTATATGTTACGGGCCAAACCCGATTTCAGGCCAAACTAGTTCGTCCTAGGCCAAACTGGTTTATTAAGCCGGGGCACCCCGATTAAATGGGTTAGGTTAGGTTAGAACTGTATATTTTTCACAAAATTACTCTTTGAACAAGGACCTCAATCGTTTACTGCGAAATGCGTGTTTGTAGGCCTAGGCCAAACAGACTTAATCCTACGCGTGATATGTCGCAGCCAACTAGCTTAATTAGCCGTTTCGTTAAAAGCCTTTGGAAGTAACGCTCGCCGGCCGCTGCCGCGGCACCGCTCGCTGCGCTCGCTCGGCTCGCGCCCTTTTGGTCACAGTTCTAACCTAACCTAACCCATTTAATCGGGGTGCCCCGGCTTAATAAACCAGTTTAGCCTAGGAAAAACTAGTTTGGCCTGAAATCGGGTTTGGCCGGTAACATATATATCTATGTTTGCAATATCGTTCCCCTAACACCCAATTAATACAAAATATCGCTAACACCCAACTCTGTGGCGCATGTGGTTGCATCAACACTTAACAGTAACCGCTGTGACTGACAGTCAATTAAGTCCATACCTACTCTATTTATTATGTAGCTAGATAATTATCTTGGCGTACTTAGGACATTGATCTTGTATCTGTTAATTAGCAGAAATGACGAGCGGTGGTGGCTCAGTGGTATCAGCCCCAATTTACGAGGTCGTGAGTTCGAACTCGGACAGGCGCTTTACTTTCAGGAAGCCGGTATGTATTAGAACAAACAAAAAAATCGAAGACATGTGACAACCACCAACCCACCCCGGGCCCGCGTTATGGATTATGGCCCGCCCTCTCATAGACAGGAGGCGGAGGAGGACAGGAGGAGGAAAATTATAGGCTGACTATGCTTATGCTGGTAATTACATGCTTTTCGTAATACCTACATAAACGAATAATTTTAACTAAAAATTGTTATCAGTAAATTGTAACTAAAACAATGCCCGACTTACTGGAGTGCTATAACCTGAAGAATGCCACTGGTGCCACAATCAACGTGCACACGTACAAATTAATTTTAAAATAAAGACGAGAAAGAGCTTCATCGACAAGAAAAAAGGTGAAGAGATAATAGTTTGCAAATTTTCTAAAGCGATATACTCCCAAAAGACGAAAATTTCTCCTAACTACTTAATCTGCTTTTGAAATTTCCGAAAACACAACACAAAATTTTCATTAAACATCGAAATGACATAGCAACGAACTAAATTCACATAAAATTCGACAAACTCACCCGGTTCTCGCAAAATTAGCCATATAAAGTATAAATGCTTCTGACAAAGCCACTTCAGACTTTGTATAGTTTCTGGGAAAATGGCCGAGCCCCTCCACTAATGGGGCTCCGAATAAGTACGGGAGTTCTTCACCGTGGACTGACCCCATCCGCTGCAATAGAAAATCGTATTAGTGGTGACATTTAATGGGTTGAGGGAAGATTTAAGTTTGGAATTGAAAAGATCTGGAATAAAATTTATTTTGAATGATTGGCGCATCGAGCTTTGTGTTATGATAGTGGATTTTAAATTGAACGGTTTGATGATTTGGTGGATGGGCTAAGTTTTAGGTTTTCAAGAATCTGCCATTAAAGACGGGAAGTTTCATTTATTATAGTTGTGCGTTTTATGAAAATAAAGTTAAGAGTGTTAGGCTCGTCAAGAATGTATGCCTTACTTACCCGTTACATGGTATGTAAATAAAGCAATGCAGTTTGTAGTGCGGGATATAATAATTTATATACATTGTTTAAAATCATGTTTTAATTTAAGCAATGGTCATTGTGAACCTGATTTCGAATAATTTTAATTATCTACAATATTCAAAAAGACATTAATCATCCATTTCACTGCAATCATACAATCATCCCAAAATACATTTTTTTTTATTGAAAGCTATCACTAATTGGATTTCAAGCATTCAATGGAATATGGCTGATTCAATTTTACTACAGCGAGCAATGATTTCATTTATTCTCAAAAATGATTCAATAATACGAAAATACACCGTGCAAATACATGAAACTATAATCGAATACAATATCTTGTACAAAACCAACTGATACGTACCAATGACAACATATTAAGCTATATATTTCCAGAATAAGCTGACCTCTCAATATATAAGCTTTCCCTATAAAAAGAAGTCAGTTAACACTGGAAACAATAACATTGTATGTCATCATGCGTACAAGAAAACAAAAAGTTGAAACCGGTACCAACCAAAAAAAGTTATAAAAATATTCTAACCCTCACCTGAGGATAATCCCCATCCTTGGTCTGGTAATCGAACACGTAGAAGAAGGTTCTGGGTGACGTGTCAGGGGAACTGAGGAAGTCTCCAGTCTGGACCAGTGGCGCCACGTATTGGGCGTCCGACAGCGCCAGTACTGCTGCGTCTCGTGTGTTTATAGGATGCTAAGACAAAAGAAAGTTCAAATGGGTACCATATTATTTATGACTTTTAGTTTAGAGTTATGACGAGATGCGGCTAAAAATCAAAGGTACACAATAAACATTCATAAAAATTTGTCTCGTTTAAGATAACTGAAACCAGAATTATTACCCTCTACAAATTTTTATTTTTATCCTGTTGTGTACAAGTAATATGAATAGTCAATCTTAACATGTTCATATTTTTTTCTTCATCATTAATAAAATAAAAAAAAACTAGTTTAATCGTGTTTACGTCTAGGTATGTGCATGCTGTGGTCTCCTGTAATTGAAAGAGCATGCATACGGAGAACCTTTTTATTATTGTGATTTATATTGTAAAGAGTATAGCTTTGTCGGAGATGCCAAATAAAAAAATAAAATTTCGAAAATTTCGTTTTGACCCTTTGTGAACGTACTGTTATGGATCTAAGTATTAGTTGTCATCAGTATCGGCTCTACCAAAGAACGTCTGCTGTTAGACAAGTTTATGTCTAAAAATCAGCACAACGACCTAACATGAGTACGCAACTTATGTAATACAAAAATCTCTTTGTTTCTCCTTTGTTAACAAGTCCTCTTTAGTAAAATAGTTGCGTATACAAGCCTTTAAACAAGATTAGCCTTTCCAGCAGAGCTTCCTAGAATAAATTCTAACGAAACTTGAACATATATATTATCTCACAAACGTGATGTGTGTCTGAAATTACATTCATGAATTCAATGCGAAACTATGAGCAAAGTAAGGCGTTTTATTGGCTGCCAAAATCTTAACCAATCCTTTACTTCGGTCGGAGTTCAAATCAATATTAACGAGATCCTTTATTAAAATTCCTTTGAAATTCTCTAGCTAAATGTTTGTAAGTCCACCTCAATCGTTATCAGGGTTGAGTTTGAACCGGTGACCTTTGTATTGGCGGTTTGTACCCCACCGCTTGTGCTATATTTATAATTCATTCACTCGTTATAACGCGCGCACGTTGAATGTGTTCCGGTCATATGGTTATTACTGGACAATGGCCGGTTGACAGCTTGGTACAAAAGGAAATCTAACAATACAGAGGTCCCATTTGAAATATTTAATAGAGTATTTCCATTGTAGGAGCTTGTTTTCTTGAAACTAACTTTAGTATATGTAGAATAACAAGATCAATAAATGGGGAAACAATAGGAATCTAATTTTACACAAAAAGCAATTGGGTATCTCACGTGGACACGTGTAGTGTCCACGTGAGATACCCAATTGCTTTTTACCAACTATGTTGGCATATATCATATTAATGCCAATACCAGTATTTTACATGGAGCAACTGCCTATCTGACCTCCATACCCAATTAACTGGGTAATACGATACCCCTTGGTAAGACTGGTTGTCAGACTTTCGGGTCTCTGACTAACCGTAACGACTGTTAAAGATGTACAAATACCAGCTGGAACCAACGTGTTTTCCGAGGCACAAAGGAGTCTTAATATGTTAAAAATCAAAATCAAAAGTCATTTATTCAAAGTAGGCCGAGAGTCAGCTCTTTTTGAACGCCAAAATTACATAAGACATTCCCCCAAAACGTCCGTCCTTCACCATTATGAATGGTCGCCCACGCACAAACCAACTACGGCCCGTGCGGCTGTTATTGTTTAGCCACGAGCTCCTCTAATTAAAAGAGTATATAATTAGAATCAAAATGGTTACCGATACATTCAAATAAAATATAAAATAGCTTGATAAAAATGATGCCAAACTTTAACTGAGTATAACGGTAACAGCAATAAACAATGTAGCAATCAAATTGCATGAAACGAACATAGCTTCACATTCAAATATGCAAATCAAGCCACAGTAACACGAATAGAAGAATTCCAACCAACAACAAACGAAAATCATAATGAAAATGAAACGCGATAAATCGTGAGCATTCAGCAAACTATTCAAAACTTATCCTATAAAATATATCCGGGACACTCAATACGAAGTCGCTTGAACTCGGAAACAGTGGGAATTTGGTAGTGGCAGGAATTTAGAGGGAAGTGCCAAACGCGCCTCTCACTGGCACTGCCAAGTCATCAGAAACGTGTGTTGCCTAAACGTGGGTAGATGTGGGTCAGTTGGTGCTACTTTGATTCATAGAGTTTGAAAGCTTGGGAGGAAAATATAGAAACAGAGTTTGTATTGTGTGAATTGAATGTTTTGATATTGGATTCACCGTCGTCCACTTTTTCATATAAGAGTATGATTTTTACCAATTTTTTGATGATATTAAGTTAAAATTTACTGTCATCCTTACTAAACCTACGTAGTGGTTGTTTGATGATGTAATCGGTTTTTTTTTATTATTTAAAACAATTAGTCTTGAAGGTGACCCTCCTTATCAACTAATCCCTTACTATAACTAGCGATAGTTGCTGAACGAAACCCAGGGCCAGGTTTCGTTTCCCGGGTCGGGCAAAGTGTTATTGGATTTTTCCATCTGGAATGTAGCTACCCAGAGTCTGGATTTCTGCCTAGTTGATGGAAATAGGTTAGCCTACTATAACATGGGACTTGAACATAACTGGCGAAATTTTAATGTATTATAGGTACACCTCTGCCAAACCCTTCGGGGAATACAGGTATGATGTTAAGATATTTGAATATTAAGGATACCTTTATATGGTACGTACATAAATGAGGTGTCTATAGCAAGCGCATTGACAATTAACTGACCAATAATGGGAATGAACAAGTAATAAAGTCCGTGGTGAATAAATTATTGAACCAATAAATAATTATAATTACCTGAACAGTCCTCTCCCAATCCGTGTATTCATTCACGATTGTGAAGAATATTTCGCTCAAATGATATGTGTATGCGTTTCTGACATATGTCCTGAAAATAATACAAGTTTTTAGTAGTCGAAAAGGTTTAGAAAGCCAGCTAGATACGTCTAAACATAATTATAATAAAATACTATTTAACGAAGAATATTTGTCCGTTTGTCTGGACGTATGATCCGGATTGGCGCAAAAACGGCTGAACTGATTTAGATAAATATGGCGCACAGATAGTTAAAAACGTGGATTAGCACACGTGGTACTTTTAATCCTGGTACGTTCCCGTGGGGTATTTTACGACTATTTGTTGGTGATACCAGGAATAGTGGTTTTGTTAAATGAATTCCTACCAACGGGTAAGCTTTAAAATAGACACGCAGCTTATATTCGACACTGATAATACAAGGCAAGTTTTCGTTATTTAAAGGCTTTATGTAATTCAGTAGAACTTATATTTACTTTCTTTGGCGAAAGAATTAGCATTGCCATTCTTCTGGGCACGTTACCGGATGACAGCGATGCGGACAAGTATTTCGACCAAAAAAAAAGGGTTTTTTGTAAAATATTTTAGTTAGTCATTTAATTTAGTATCTAGTGTAAATAGTTCGTTGCGTTATATATTGTAAATTTTCATTTTAATGTTTATTAAATAAAGTTGGCAAATCAAGTCATTTACGTTATTGTAGGTTCGGTTCTTGTAGCGAATTTGTCCCCATTTTAATACATGTCATTATTTCTAATAAATGCAGAGTTATAACCCTAAACGGTCTGTAATTAGGTATTAAGAACAGACGACAGAAAAAGAAAATCTATATCAAGTGCTTGTAATTCCAACCGGTTACCGAGTCACTGAACAAAATACCTGAACCTAATAGTTATTACATAGAAATGATCGGCTTAGGTGGGTGTACTTGTGGGTACTCGACGGTAATGGACCAATAACCTGTCATTGGTCGTTCGTATTACTGTATGTAACTTTTTGGTACTTTGATGGAATTTTTAGACTAAAAATATAGATATTGGTTTCGTAGTTTTTTATAATACGATAAATTGTAAATACAGAAATATTATCCCAGTTAATACAAAAGAAGGTTTTTATTTATATCAGGATTAAACCACCAAGCCAGATTTTTTATTTTTATTTTAATCCCACTAAGTATGGAATTGCAGTACTTCTTACAAAACTGACAACTTAGTCCAATGCTAAGTTGTCATTTTTGTATTAAGAGCCAAATCGGCCGGAACTATAGTTAGATCGCGGTTTTGTAATAACACGGTATGAGAATGATTCTTACAAAAGGATTTTAATAAAAATTCGTACTGCAGCGGAAATGAAACGAAAACGCAGAAGTACTTTTACAAAAATTCAAATTGTAATTTTTGCGTCCCAAATAAAACCCGAACATCAACAAAAATTACATTGAAATATTATCACGTTTTCGAAATAATTACATTTGTCATACAAACACGCCACACAAGTTCACATCAAAAGACTGTTTTTTTTAATAAAACTCCTTTTAGGCTTTTGCAACGAATAAGCCTGTAATTGGTGTCTGTGAAAAAACGCAAAGAGAACGCTCGTATGGCGTGACGTGCACATTAAAATGAGAATTTATAATGCTCGTATATTTTTTTAAATAAAAATGGGCTTGCGGTAAATGTTCGGGAAATAATTTATACGATTCCGATACACTGTTTCGAAAGAGGAGTTATTATTGTGATTTAATTGGATTCAATAGTAACAAATTATGCTACCTTTTATTTTTTGTAGCAGCACCTGCGACTCGCGATATTATTAATCTTGTAATATCTACCTTTTAGTTTAGTATAATTATTGTATATTATTTTTTCTAGTTTCTAGTTCCGATGTTCTTGCTAAATCTAATCAGCTTAAAAAATAAATAAACGTATAAATAATAAATAAATTCAACACTAAAATGTTTTTATCTTAGAATTACACATTTAAAAGCTTACCTTTTTGCAATATGTACAAACTACACACGCTTTTTCGCTTTTCAATGAGTGAATCAATTTGCAGTTTTAGACTTGGAATTTTTACAGTAAAACTTCTATACCTAAACAAACTCCCACGTCAGATACCTTGATATGGCAAATATACTATTCAATTCTACCAAAAAATATTTCACCTTCAATATCCAATACGTTTGATTACAACCATTCAAGGAGACATCCTATGACCGTAGTTCAAACACCAATTTGCTGAATAAACATCGACCTCACCTTATTATTCGATCCCTTCGTTCGCCTTCGAACCCATTTTGTATATCCTGAGCCGAAAATTTCCAGAGGGCTTCGCTGGTGACAACTCCGAAGAGGAGATCGTACTTGTTTTGTCCACCCCTTATCCCGAACATTCTTTCTCCGCTTCTTTTATCAGCTTTTATGTTGTTTACTCCTGACACGCTTGAAAAACCTTGGAGATCATTAGGTATGAAGAATGTTAAGAGTTCTTTTGCATAGTCAGTTTTAACTACAACCCCGTCAACTGATGGACCAAATGCTGTCAAATAACTTGGTGTACTGATCTCTGCAGACATCAGCTCATCCAGTGGGACCTCTCTGAGGCAATCGACTATGAGCTCATGGTCTTTGACAATGTCTTCTGGAAGTGTGCAGTTAGCCTGTTTTGCTAATTGGACGGAAAAGCTGACTGGGTCTTCGACTAATGCCCAAGAACTTAGTGCAGATCCTGAAAGGAGAATTGAGCGGTGGAAGAGACCTGCAACAAATTAATAAATAAGTATTTCTGATGCATCTTTTTTACAATACACCAAAGACATTAAATATTTTTTGTAACCATAGACAGGATTTAGCAAACAAAATCATAATCCGATACATTTGTCCAAATGCGCAAAGGTCACTCAGTCTAGCGTGGTGCGCCTGCAAGCCGCTCTAATTTTACTGTATTGTGCTAGTTGGTATCATTGAGACATGGGATCACAGTTTTTCTATGAAATTTGTAGCCTCTACTGGCATAGCCTCTCTATAGTATCTTAAATCTCTTTGCAACCATCAACCATCTCAATACACCTGAATGAGTGCTGAATATAAATTATGATTGGATCGCTGCAAATAATACTCTCAATAATATGCATGCATTTACAAAAAACGAATCATATGGCCCATATAACAATAACTTTCAAAATGGGAAAATAAACTTCCAATGCATGGCACTGTAATAATGTCGTTATAAATAAGACAAACTTTTTTTTTTCTTGAAATTAGTAAGTTCCAGAATGTCTTCCGGTGTAAGATGAAGTCTCAAGAATAAAAAGGCTGTGAGAGGTACGTTTTAACTATCCGGAGATTTAATTAGAACAACGTTTAATTTATACTAGTTTTTATCCGCGGCTTCGCCCGCGTGAATGTCGGAAAATATCCCATGGGAACGTACCACCGAGATTAAAAGTACCCTATTAGTTAATCCAGGTAAATAATGTCTTCTCACACTGCTTATTATAGTATCCGAGGTGCGGCGCGTGGATTGATATATGATTGCTGGAGGATAACAAATTCCTACGCCCAGGGTAGTTCAAACCATGAAAATTTGTATTTAGCCTTTTGGTTGCTAATTAATCATTACACATGTATCAGCGTTTTTGAAAAATCTTCCCAGAAGAGGGTAATATATGGGATGAAAAGTTTGTATAGGAAACCCGTAAATTTTAAAGCTAACCAATAAAATCGTTTTTGTAAAACCATCCCCTAGGCGTAGGCGTAGGTAGGGATTAGTTATCGTCCAGCAATCATATCAATTCGCGCGCCGCAACTCGGATACTATAATATGCAGTGTGAGAAGACATTATTTACCTGGATTAACTCATAGGGTACTTTTAATCCCGGTGGTACGTTCCCATGGGATATTTTCTGACATCCACGCGTGCGAAACCGCGTACAAAAGCTAGTTAATAATATCCCTATTATTTTATTAAAGTTTTTTTTAATATCAGGTTATTTTCAGTCTCTTTCCTATTCCTACCATAAATATTATTCTCAAAGGCTCGCAACAAACTTTCCAAAAATAGCGTATTGATCCAAATAGGCAATTTCATTGAAAATTCTGGCTTGCACGTCGGCGTCGGAATAAATTTCAAATCCCAAAAGAGCTCTAATTGTAAAAGTGGGGGAATAATTTCAGGTTCTACTATTTTGCCAAATTTGTACACGGCAAAGCGACTGATGATTACTTTGGGACGCGCACTTTACACTACGTTTGTACGCGCTGGCTAAATCGAGTACCAACTTGGAATCAGAAACGATATCTCTTTCTGGAAAAACAGACCAGGGGCCCTAGTCTGCTATTTTTATAAATTCGTCATTCCAACACGATCCCATTGTCATTCATTTGTCATTTTGCTAAAAGTTCGTAATCTGCTAAATTCATAATGGTCGATCATTGGTCGGTCAATGGTCTCGTAATAGAATTGTGTCATAATGGCATTTTCGTATTGTCATTATTATAAAACTCGTTAGTAGAAATGGTTTTCGAAAAACTACTACTAAATTTGAACATTTATTCATGTCAGATTTCATTTATATATATATTTACATATTATTTATTAGTGTTATAAGCAATTTAAAGTTGTAGGAAGTTCGTAAATTAAGTTAGTCATTCATTTGTCATGATGTACGAGATTACCAATAAATGCCATTTCTTTCAATGGAGTGTCAGTGGCTGACCATTGAAAAGTCATAATGACGCCATTTTATTAGTAGATTACTAAACATGTCAAAATCAACAATTATGAAATCAATGAAGGACCATTCTGACACTATTGTAATAGCAGACTGAGGCCCCAGTTTTGTTTCACAAGGGCTATGAAAAAACCATTGAATGAAACTAATTGCGAGCTCTGGGTAAGTTCGAAAAAAAATTAACTGTTTTATTGAAGCATCAATCAATTTTCCTACGGGTTTTTATTTTTTTATTCATAGCCTAGAAAAATAAATATGGAACGTAGGAATTTTTATTTGCAATACGTTTGATACGTCGTATTTCATATTGGTATGTTTTTGCAATTTTACGGTCTGTAGAATGGTGAAAACCTCACGGTTCTCTTTCTATTTTGCGTCAATTTTCTGGTATAAATTCTAAACCAACCAACGTTTCAGATTTTGTGCAGCTTACGCGAAATATTGCCAGTTAAAATAATGCTTGAGAGTTAAACCGTAAAAAATGCATTAACAAATAATTACAATAGAGGATTTAAGGTAGAAAAGGTATAATAAATACGTATTAAATTCAAGAAGGGGGACATCCTAGAAGGACGAACACCGATCTTATGTATGCCCTTTAAAAAAGGTTAGGTTAGGTAGTTCCCACAACGCACTGGGCGTTACAGTGGCAAGATGTTTAACAAAATGTAGGTATATTAGTCAACACTTTATATATTCACCCCATATCGTAGCTGAATTGATTTATTGGCACATGGATGCAAAAGCTGTGTCTTTTATACCTAAATATATAAAAATTACACACATATTTTGTAGTTTGGAAGTTCCTGATAAATTTAAGACTCCTAAAAACATTATATAAAGACTGTTACCTTATAAATTAAGTAACTATTTTGTTTGAAAATAAATATCAAATAACATAATTTTTGAAACTTTTCTTGACTTACCAGGCATAACAGTAGGCGAAATCATGAGAAAATTAATACAGGCTGCTCCAGAGCCGTGGCCTAGCATGGTAACGTTACCAGCGTCGCCACCGAACAAGGCGATGTTTTGCTGCACCCAATGCAGCGCCGCTATCTGATCCATCAGGCCGTAGTTTGCTACTCGGGCTTTTAAGTGCGGTATTGGGTTTGCGTTTAAGAAACCTGTTGGAGAAATTATCGAAATTAGGAGAGGGAAGCACATAATTATTTTCTGGCGGACACATTTGATTCAGTTAATAATAGCAAAGCCAACCCGAAGCAAAAACTAGATGTCTAGTAATTGCTTTGGGTTGGCTTTGCTGTGAAAGTGGAATATGTATTCGACTTTAATTCGCCTCGTGCCGATCGGCAAACTATTTTTCAGCATAACTATATCATATTCGGGTTAGCTCAGCACTACTTGAGCGGCTTTTTCGTACATATTTATCTACATTATTTGATTTTGCCAACCGGCTGTTCCGCTCTATGCCGAGCCGAACATGTGTGTAGTATACCTTAGAATTTGTGTTTACTCGAATACGAATGTCTATTGAGAAAGATTATTCACATAGAAAATAGCTAGTTTTCGAGACATTGCTAAGCTGTATGCCGACTCTACACGTGACCAGATCAGGCTGGCTTATTTTTTGACCAAAGTACTTATGAAAAGGACGAAATTTTGATTCTCTTTGATTCCTTTCCCTCTTTTTTTCATACTATTAATATTATTTTATGTCTGTTAAATATACATATCGAAACATGTTTAAAAAATAACCTGTCAATTAATATTTAGTATTTTTTTTTGTAAGAACATTGTGTCAAGAAAAAATAAAAATGAAACTACTAAAAAACCAAAAACGAAGTGCTTAGCTTAAGAATATATGTACAAGATATTTAATCGCATTCTCAATATAGATACGAATAAGAACCTAATTATCTTTGATTCCCAAGTTACAGAGTATTTAGATTGACCAAACAGAAGATAATATTGGTTGAGCAAGATTTTCTCGTCGTAAGCTTTATTCAAGGCTTTATTCATTAGTAACACTATACAGATAGATAAAAAAACTTTTTCCAAAAAAAAAAACAACCGACTTCCAAAAAAACACTACAAAGTGAAAAATAACTTTAATTTCGGAAGTCGGTGTCTTTGGAGCTTAATTTGAATTTTTTGTCACCGCCTTCCGAAATTAAAGTTATTTTTCACTTTGTAGTGTTTTTTTGGAAGTCGGTTGTTTTTTTTTTGGAAAAAGTTTTTATTTTTCACTTTTTAGTGGTTCACATGTGCTTACACCTTCACAGCATACTGGCGTGATGTTATGTTATGAACTGGTGTAAGCAATAGACAGAGATGAGATTTCAGCAATCCCAGTCCATTTGCTATCATTTATTGAGGAGTTCCGTTGCCTATCTCCGAAGTTCTTCATCAGATCTTCACCAAATTGAAATGGAACCACTCTGAGAAAGTACTCTTCCAAAAAATACCTAAATCGCTTTGTATGCCTATAAAATTTGAAGAGTTCTCTCCATTTCTCCAGGATCCCATCATCAGATCCTGACTTGATTATCATGGGACCACCTGGGAAGTATACCCTTTCAAACAAAAAAAAAACAAAATTCAAATCGGTTCAGCCATCTTCGAGTAATCGGGGAACATACATAAAAAAAAAAAATTAAAAAAAAAGGTTCCGACGAATTGATAACCTCCTCCTTTTTGAAGTCGGTTAAAAAGATAAACCTTTCTAAGAGTAAAAGGCATAAATGGCAAGCCATCGAAGTGTAAAACAATCAAGATTTGTTCTTTGGACATCAACTTGAAAGCGTTGATTGTTAACTATTTAGGAAAACTAGATTTTATTTGAATTTTTCCTTTTTTTTTGTACGGAAAAAATAATTTCTAATCTGTTGTAAAATTATAAATGAAGGAAATCACGACCAGTGGTTTTATTATGACCGGCCGTATATAGAAAAAAGCATTAATTGAAAACCCCGAACTTAGCAAAAATAATTTGCTACCAAAAATCATTCATCCAGTTTCAGTAATAAAGTTCATAATTCAATGAGGCAATCGGTGTGGTAACTTCCATGAGTAATGTTTAATTAGGAAGAGTGGTACGTGACGAAAGTAAAAGTTAGGAGCTAGTCATATAATTAGATTGAAGGAAAACAGAACTACTTAATGGCTTCGGGGAAATATATTTAGTTTTCGATAAAACAGAATCTCTAAATGAACGTAAGTGTATACTGTGATAACAGGGAGTGCTAAATAAATTTAGGAAAGTTGGTTAGAGATTCTTTATGAGAGCGCTTGATATAAATAAATGTAATTAGATCATCTTTGCTTTGACTAAAGATCAAAGAAATACATTCTTGATGTATTTCCTTTTGGCAGAAGATATGAATACTTAATGACATAATGGATTATAAAGTAATAAATTAATGTTCAACACAACACCAGATCAACTTAAAGGAGAATCTCATAAATAAAACTAGACGCTATCAGAACACCTAAAGCGTTCAAGATCTGTCAGTGTCATCAATGTTACGGAATATTGGTACTGACAGCTCTCGTACCTGGTTAACATGTAGTTCTCGTTGAGTTCCATGGATTAAATTAACCCTAAAAGATCTAAGAATAATCACATTGTAAAAACAGTAGGACTGATGTTTGTTTAGAATCGAGTTTTTTTCTACAACAGGTGGAGACAGTTTTAGTAATAATGAAAATAATTAAGAATCACTTACCCAAAATCCCAAGTCTATAGTTGATGGTGATGACAACCATTCCACCATAGCTAGCTAGAACAGAGCCATCATATACATTCCCTGAGTTCCACTCAAAGGATTCGCCGTGGATGAAGATGACCACAGGATACTTTGCTTGTAGAGTAGGTCCGACTGAAACAAACATTCGGATAAGTATTTCAAATCCGTGCTAAATATATTAAACTAGTTCTGCTAGTTAGTTATACTAGTTCGACCAACGCTTCGCTTGTTTATTCTTAGGTAGAATATAATAGTTCCCAAACTCATTTACTTTGTGTACAACAATATACTATTTTGTCTCTAACTTCCGTAACAGGACATGTGAACTGCTCCATGTTTCCGTTATTTTTCCTTCTTTCTTGTTAACTTCTGACCGCAGCCTATCTATGATTTTCTTTATTACCATTTTTATATAATCTTTTGGTGTGGGTATGTTTATTTATGAATTTTGCTTCAATTGCTTTGACTATGCAACTAATACCCAGTATTGTTGCATTCGTTCTTTTTTCAAAGAAACAATTAGACTTCTCAAATTTCTGACAAGTTAAGTGTTTTGCTAATCAAATTAAATAAATTAACAAAAGTTAACTTATTATGAACTATTGTAAATAAAGCGATAATAAATCAATCAACCACCATCCGCTATTGGTAGGAACTGTAGGAAGGCAACAAAATTCAGATCGTTTCTCAAAAGCCGATCGTTCGACTTTTCCGCTACTTTTGTTTATGTTATCAAGTTTTCGCATGAAGAGCCGTTGTGCACGGTAGATAAAGTCAGAACATTGGGTATGTGCCAACGGATATTAATTATATTTTATCATTGAATAGCAATATATATTATACATATTGTTTTCCAGATAAATGATTCTGATAGTTAGTTGTGTAAAAATTGCGTTTTGTACAAAGTATAGTAATAAGTAATAAGTAATTTATTTGCCAAAATGTAGGTGTACACAGTAGTATGATGTTATTATAAATGTGGTAAAAAAATCAAACACTTAATATAACACGCAGTCATTGACTTTGAAATACGATCAAAAATTTAAGACAAAACTGTTATAAAGTCATAAATATTTTTCTTATGAAAAGCCATGTTTTAGGCCTAAAAAATTATCCGCCTCACGACTACGAGGATACAAACCGTTTATGTGTCATTATTATCCGAGTGTTTTATCGAAAATAGAATACCATCTAACCTCCATACCCCTCAAGGAAACAAATTATCATAGCATGAATAGAAATATGTTGCATTATTCATTAGTGCATAACTTTGCCATTCCATCTACAATCAAACCTAAACATTCGCCCATTTCCCTAAGAGAATTCAGTTCTACTAGTTTTATAGCAACTGAGATGTCCAAGTATTTACCATATCGATAAAATACTAAAAAGACATAATTTGCTACAATCACCGCTTCTCTAACATCGATATAAAACTGCAGCTCTAACTTTAAACCAAATCACAAATCGGAATGTATTTCCAACTCTAGTAATATTATACTGAGGAACTGTATCAATTCGAGTTCCTCCCACAAATATCTCGTGTTGGATTCTCGAAAAACTAGTATTTTCGTACTGAATTCACAAGTCACTGGAGTAATAACATCGATAACGTTTCGATGTAATGGTCGTGCCACTGCTGCGGATTTACAGAGCATGGAATTTATTTTATCGTGTTTAGTATTAATAAAATTGAGGAATGAAAAGCGGATTTCTGTAATTTGAGGCTAGTGGCAAATAGGAATCGATAGTGAATTTGATCGAAGAATTTTCGGATGATGATGAGGCAGAGTTTAGAAGTAAACGTAAGTACAAGTTGCGGTAAACAGGAAGGAGATGCTTACAATTGTGGAGAATGGCAGGAAACAAAAAGCCAAAGTAGCTAGCAGCGATGATAATTAGCTAAAAAGAAGATACAAGATATGGAAATGATGGCTCTAGAAAATGAAATAAGAATGAGAATTTAATAGAAACAATATAGATGATCGTGAATTCATCATCAGCAATCGTTTTAAGACAAGCAATACAACTGTTATTTAAAACACCGTCAATAGCCGGCCGTTCGATAAGTAGGCGAATTAATAATTAAGTACCTGGAAAAGTTAAGGGTGAAATGGTATGCAAAAGCCTTTTGAAATGAAGCCATTTCCATTTATTTAGCCTAGCCCACAAATAAAAACTGCTAAATAGAAATTGTGTAATAAATAGAAGAATAAGTAATTGGAATGCTGCCAATATTAACTTATAGGGAATACAACATAACGTTTTTTTCATTTAACACTTCGAATGTTGCAGAGGGTTCCGAGAAATGACCGTTACCGGACAGAGACGTTCAATAATACTTCAAAAGTTTGAAATTAACAACGTTAATTCCAATCTAGATTTTCTTCAAGCTCTTTTCTTTCTAAAAGAGCAGTATTATTACTAGTAATTAAACAATCATTTAGCACTGTTTGTCTATATTTGGGATTCAAACTGAAATATCGAATAACTGAATGGTATTTAAATATTTTAAATGTTATATCGATACCTACATTAGATGACTACTAATCGTTATCGGCAAAACATGTTCGTAATATACTGGTTTGATTACTGAAACACTAATGCGCGATACAAATATGTACACATTTACGAATATGCTTTATATTACACTAATTTCAATAGCCCAAATTAATTCTACCTCCTTCCAAAATATTACATCTTCGAGAAACAAGCCAATGGTGCTATTTATTTCAAGATTCCCATTCAAACCGTACCCTTGCATACCGTCGTATATAAAGGCAATCGCGAATATAGAGAGCTCGGGTAAAAATATTCCAGTTTAAAATAACATTATGCTCGTTTCACCCACTCCAAAGGTTATGGAATGCATTCAATTCTGGAATACATTAGTATAAGGTATTCAGTTGACATATTCAATGGAAAGAATTTGCATTTCGCTTCCCAATATGTCGGCCACATTGCTTCAATGAAAATTTGCTGAACAAATATTTATTTTATATTGGCTTTGCAGTGATGTCGGAACTTGGAACCCCATTAGTCAAAGGTAATATTATAATTTATACATATTTTTGAACATATATTACTTAGGTGAGTTTTATATACATTTGGCACGATTTAATTTAATAATCTCCATTGTTCAATAATTTTGCACTGCATTGTTACGTTTTTATAATTTGAAAACACAATAATAACCATTTTGAGTTTATGATTTTTGATAATAGAATCAACAATCATGAATTTGTAGCCTCCTATTAACTAAGTAAAATGACCTCGTTATCAATGCTATTACTTCTTGTATTTACAAACCAAAACAAATTGTCATTTTGTCATGTCCCCAATTCCTACACATTGGAGACATAGACCAATGAAAAGTATTTGCCTGGCACCGTGTCTTGTACATCCGCATCGCGTTGTCTCCGAATAAATATATTGTGCAAATATTTGTTCTGCATCCACCGAAGTGACGTCGGAACTCTTTGAAAGGGGAGTAATAAATTTTTCAAACATCGTGGGTATGTTATGTTTGGGCTCTTTATCTTGGATGTCAGAAGAACAGTAAATCACATCGGTTATGAAAAAGAATAGTGTAATAATGGTACCTGCTATAGAATATTTAAAAATGTATAATCGTTAAATTATACTTTTTTATTATTTTAAAGCTAATCAACAGCAATTTTGCGTAAGATGATTAAATGTTAGAATGTAATATTATGATATTTTATTTTATAATTTATGAAGCACAGAAATAATGTGTACATAATACGATGTACTAATAAAATCAAACTGTAACGGTGACCGACCTGGGAGCTGACGCTCGCATGTTATGAGGTCATCCATATAAACTCTTGTGGTTACTTTTAATAAAATATCTAAGATGTATGACCATTTTATACAAGAAGCCTTACTTACTTCCAATTTTAATATCTGAGTAATATTTCACAAAGTTTAAAAGCGAATTTCAGATAAGTTTTCGAAATTAATTTGAATACCAGCATTTGATGGTAGCACAACGACTGCTCATAACCATAAAGTTAAACAATTTGTTATTTGACTGGCAGATAACGGAAGATAATGAACGTTTGCGACAGTCTGGAATTAAATTGCTGAGAATTTGCCTCAAGTTTGAAGTAATAGACTCAAATATATGAATAGGTCCTTCCCAAAGATCTGGTTCTACAGGAAAACACATTTGAATAGGTATTACAGTCAAGCATTCAGTCATTCTTGAAATCTATCTTGGAAACTTGGTAATAAAATCTCAAAAAAATATTTTGTTCAACGTTCAAACATGTTCCAAGAAGTATGTTTGTAAAATACTATATTGAACATGAAGGAATTTTCACGAAATATCAAGAAGCGAACTAGATGGTATCACAATATCGAGTGAAATAGTTCCCAAAATTTAGTTCCAACTAAAATCGCTATCTAATTTCTTAGCCGTGGACATTTCAACTTTATAATATAATAACATTTATAGTACCGTTTTAAACTTTTACTTTCTTAAAGTGCATGAAGAGATGGAAGTTCTTAACTCTGTCGGATAATAGATAGCTTGTTTCGTCGGCACTCTTTACAAAAGGTGTATTATCCTCTTTATTTTATGGAAACTAAAAGTTAGAATAGCGGTATTGTTCAGTTTGTTACTATCTTCGGTATTTTTATACTTGAAAATGAATTCTTCTGTTTTTTATTGTTTCGGGTTTTCCATTTTAGAATTTTCATGAACTTGTGCATTACAATGTTCAGTGACTAAACTATTTAAAAATGATTTTTTTACAATTCGCAACGTTATTTCATCGCGGTAATGACCGTCGCTTATCAAGTCAAAAGCAACTTCGTTAAAATTGGAGCGTATGATATTTCACTTCTCACTATAAAATGACTGGTCTTGCACTAAACTAGCCTAGACTTTTCTGCCATACCATGTAGATTGTCGCATTGGGAAATAAAGAAATGCTGAGATCAAAATCAAAATCAAAAGTCATTTATACAAACTAGGCTGAGAGTCAGCTCTTTTTGAACGTAACAAAATTACTTAAGACAGTCCCCCAAAACGCCCGCTCTTCACCACTACCTAGTGCTTTAGCTGGGAAGAAGAAGTGGCGCAAAAAACTCCCCAGCAGCACAGCTGTCTGTTAAGTTGGAAGAGCTTGATTCTATACAATAATAGGTAAGTAATTAACATCAACAATAAATTAAAAATCATTTTTTTTTATTTTTTATATGTTTTATACATTCAAATAAAATAAACAATGATATGAAGTAACTCATATGACCTGTCAGTAGGTAAGCTAATTCTGGTGAAAGAACACAAACGTTGTCTTGAGTTAATCACAGCGACCAACAATTCTTATCGTTTAAGTAGTCGTTGATAGAATAAAACGCTGATTTAAATAATAGTATGACTTTACTATTCTTCATGAGGTCAGGAAAAGTTCTTAAGTCAATACATTTATGTAAAGTAATATCTAGATAGGGGACTACGATGTCGATTATATTACTTATAAGTTTAATAGAGATGCCCCAGTAATCACCAGTGTTTTTAGACTTAAGTGTGTTAAAAACATTAACTACATCACGAGGCGTTACATGTTCGAAACTTTAATAAACAACTACATTTGTACACACTACTATGCAAAAATTTAAGATGCGAGTCGTACACTCGAGAGCAATGAATCCGGGTCACTTAAAGAATGTTAAAAATCTCGGAAACTAAAAATGATAGGTTAATGCAATAAATTGTATTTAATAGACAATGTAATACTCCTTAAATGAAAGTAAAAAAAATATGAGTCACCATACATTTTATTAACACAAAATTACATAAAGAAAAAAACTGCTGATCTCTCCTTAAAACAAAAATAGGAAACATGAAATTTTTGAACTTTATTACGATTTTCTTGAATTTTAATACTTCGTATTGCCTCCTCGTGCTTCCATTACTGCGTTTACGCGGTTTGGCATGCTGTACACCAAGTTCCTTATACGATTTTGGGGATTATTCTCCCATTCCTCTGTGAGAGCAATTTTGAGCTCACGAAGCGTGATTGGGGGAGGGTTTCGTTGTTTTACGCATCCGCCTAGCTCGTCCCAAGCATGCTCGATCGGGTTGATATCCGGGCTGCGCGCTGGCCACTCCATACGAGTAATGTTCATCTCTTGAAGGTAGTCATTCACAATCCTACCTGTATGAGGTCGGGCATTGTCATGCATAAATATAGCATCCTCACCTAAATTGACCATAAATGTACCAACGTGATCATTGAGGATTTCTTCCACATATCTTACGCTAGTTAAAGAGCCGTTTTCTATGATCACCAGCTCTGTGCGACTTTCAGAAGAAATTCCGGCCCACACAAGTACAGACCCACCACCGTAGGCTACTTTTTCTTCGATGCATGCTTGCTTGAATCTTTCCCCTGGTCTTCGATACACTCTGTGTCTTCCATCGTGCTTGTAGAGCATAAATTTTGATTCGTCGGAGAACATAACTTTTGACCAATCTTCAATACTCCAATTTACGTGGCTCTGGGCATATCTTAGTCTTGAAATACGATGCCCACGCTCCAGTTTAGGGCCGTTTGCAGGTCTAAGGGGTTTTAATTAGATTCAGCAAGCCGACGTCTTACTGTCCATGCACTTGGGTTACTTCCTCCGAGGCGTCGAAACTGATTTGTGAGTTCAGTTCCTGTGAGAAAGCGATTTCGAAGCATGGTGTTCACCAAGTATCGGTCTTCTCGTGCTGTGGTACACCTGGTTCTGCCCGTTCCTGGTCTGCGTAGGTTAGAACCAGTTTCTTCGTAACGTCGGAGAACTCTTTGTACTGTTGACAGCGACACACCGACAGTCCTGGCTGTATCGCGCTGACTCCGGCCGGTTTCCAGCATTGTAAGTATTCTGGTGCATTCTTCAGGCGTAAGCGACATAATTTCAGCTTGAATAATGAATATAGAGCACTATCAACATGGTTTATGTACCCACATAAATGACAGATTACAAACAAAAGCAAAACCAAATGCTGTAATTTCGTAGTTCCATCTTCGAAAGTGGCCCTTTTTCAAATTAGATTTTTTTATGATATAACTTTACAATAACTATGAAGTTTTAATACCTTCATTTAAGGAGTATTACATTGTCTATTAAATACAATTTATTGCATTAACCTAGCATTTTTAGTTTCCGAGATTTTTAGGATTCTTTAAGTGACCCGGATTCATTGCTCTCGAGTGTAGTTAAAGGTATGTTAGAAAAAAAACTCATTGAATGCCTCAGCTACGGCAGCTTCATTAGCTAATTTGTTGTTGACCATAATCTTTAGTTGTTTTTCCTGTTTAACCGACTTGCCCGTTTCATTATTAACAATATTCCGAGTGATTTTTACTTTTTTATTGGAATTTTTAATTGTATCGCTTAAACATTTAGGTTTAGCAAGACGCACACATTTTTTTAAATAGGTCATTTTGAATAATTTTGGACATATTATAGAAAAGAAATATTAAACTTGTATTTTTTCAAACCATCTAACACGTATAGTCCCGGTCTACTTTTATCAATACCTGGAGTGGCCCATTGCTTGAAGCCAATGGAGATGCCATTAATGTCAATGGTTTTGGTCTCGAAAGTAGATTGGTATTCTTTTTGCACAGCATCAAAAAGGGATCCAAAATTTTTATTAGGATTCTCGTGTTCTGCCATAGATGGTGTAATTTTATGAGCAATATTATTCTTAAATTTGTTGCAACGACTAGCTGTATAAAGCCTGCATTCTACTTTATGCGGCTTTTTATGTAATAATGGTAAAGAGAGGCTAGCCAATAATCCAAAGTGGTCAGATGTCAAGTCAGTTAATACTTATTTATTTTTGGCATTGTAGCGGCACTACAGAAAAATACTTCGCTATAAATATCTATTTACAAAAGAGAAGTGGCGCCATCCACAATGCCACAGGCGAACTACGCAAGACTCACGTCACAGAAATCCTAGATCGCGCAGTCAAAGTTTAACGCGCGACTCGCATAGGTACAACATCCCGATATCAACCGTCGGGCAGTTGTCCACCAGACACAACACCCGTCTGGTCGGAGGATCCTTCCTTTCCAATAGGGTATGAGTGAACTTTACTCCCTGTTCCTCATACCTCTATAGCATCACAATTCAAGACAAGTCGACGTATAAGCCGTGATCCTGGTAGGTTCTAAAAACAAGTTAGTTAAATTAAAAGACCTAAACAGATTAAGAAGTCTAATTCTATTGGAGTAACATCTATATTAATATTAAAATCTCCACAAAAAATTGTACTTTTATAACTTGATTTTAATTTATTGAGTAAATCCTCCATTACTGCTTCGAAACGAATGAAATCCTCAGAGGGTGGTCGATAAACGCAAATTATGTCGTATCGCTCGAGTTCAACACAAGACAACTCAATAGTACGCTCAATAGAAAGAAAACTAAAATTAAACGGTGTTTACATTTCAACTTGTTTGAAACAAGGACTAAAGATTCACCGCGAATAGCAGTTTTTCGTACAAATGCACTTTGTACGGTAAAATTATCATCATTAATAAACACTACTTCATATTCTTTCAACCAGTGTTCAGTCAAACATAACACCTGAACATCATAATTCTCCATATAGCTTAACTATAGCTCTTTGCCGGATAGACCCTGCATATTTTGATGAACAACATTCAACATAATATGCGGTTTATCTGTTATCGCATAATCGTTTAAACTACTAGGCGTATCAAAAGTAGTGTTAGTAGCACTACTAACAGTAAGCGATGGTATACTACAGGTACCAGTGTCGTGGTGTAAATTGTATGCCAAGAGATTAGCAATTTGTCTCATACAACCAGGTGGCAAATACATAGTATAATTTTTCAGTTTGTAATCAGAAATAAATTGATTACAATCCAAAAATTTAATGGCGTCACTGTGACGACTTTTCCTATTAAAAATTAACATATTATTTATTTCACAGATAGATTGCATCGTTGCTCGCAGTGAATTCCTGTTATTTAAGTCAGTATTAGTTGTGAAATCACATGCTAGTTACAAATGTCAACTAAAGGAAATCGGATCGCTTTCTAGGCATCAATTGTGTTAATTTCGAAGCTATTTTATGTTTTTCTTTGTTCTTTTCTTATTGCTGTCTGGGATAAGTTAAAATTTGATTGCTGTATTATGTTATATATATTTTATATATTAAGTATTTTGATTATGTTGTATTTCCATGAAATTCACTAACAAGATTATACGCTTCCCGCATTTGGAGGGCATAAAATTATACTCAATTTTATTGCCTCTGTATATTTTTGAGTGTTATAAGGAAAACGAAACAGAGATATAATAAAAAGAAAAAAAAACGTGCCAAACACGATGATATGAACACAAAGGAATGTGATTGAAGAAATGAGAAAATAGAAAACGATATAAATATTAAAGTCGGTAAAAATATTCCGTAAATAAAACAAATTATATGGAAAACAAAAAAGTGCCGTAGTTGATGAAGCGACGTTGGATTATTTGCATACCAATAAATAGAAAATTACACACTTAATATTTTTATGATGATAGATATTACAAACCAGAACTGTTTACAGCTTTTTATCATAGCCCGCAAGTTGTAAATATTAACTGTGGGGAAATGTAGTCTGTAGCGGTCGTAAACGATGGGTTAGCAACCCTTTCACTACAAATAAGTATACGCCACAGTCTAAAATATTGCGTACAATATCTAATTATACTATCTTATTTATATTTTAATAGTTTGTAAGATAATTTAGTATAAGAACTTTATTCAGCGCCCTAATTGTGTGCCACACTTTTGATCACAATCATAATAATTTTGAAGGGTATTGCTAAGCCATTGCTTCAAATTTATGTTAGAAAACTTGGTCTGCTCAACCACGTAATGCAATAAATGTTGTTAACTGTCAAAATTAAAACCATTGCTACTGTACGAGTACTACGGAATTGCTCAGCTGTCTATATTTTTGTCCTCTGTAATAAATTAGACTAAACCTATACTCCATTTGAAATAAGATTAGACATTTAAACAAACCTTTTTTACAGTCAGTTCAACCGATTCTGACTTCTATACCGTAGGCATAAGGATGGCATTAAAAGCAAAAAGTAGTTACAATACCAACTGTTTACTGCAGCTGCCATTTGTTATGCCACCGACGCAATAGAAGTCAAAATCGGTTGATCGGACTGTAAAAAAGGTTTAGTTAAATTTCTAATCTTATTTCAAATAGAATATAGATGTTGACAAGTCAGTATTATTCATACATTATTTTAATCTAAATGTCGTGATCATTAATTCAAACTATTTCCATCAGTATCATAATCATTATTATTATGAGGCCGTAAATGTGAATCCCTGGGCATAGCCTCAATCATAAACCACTGCAATTAACGATTTTGGTAGGATATTAGTCACATTATAGCGCATGACCGCATACGACAATATCATTAATTTAATTGTATCAATTTATTTGCAGTTTGGCAATACTTCTCAACTTTTATATTTCAGTTTTCATTCTTGTTTTTAGCATCTTCAAGCGGGAGAATTTATTTGATAATTTCCAAACCTCAAAAAAAAAAAACGGCTGTAACAATAATCATTTCACTATAAAATATACCAAGTCTATTAAAATTCCTTAACAATGATTATCCTACTTCCATTTCATTCATTATTACATTCCTAGACTCCCTGCTCTCATATTTGTTCCGAATCTTTTATCAATATCCACAAGAGCACAATCCAGCCTGACGTTAATAATTTCTTCACAAATACTTCGCTCACAATCTTGCGCGTCTCACGTGACTATTGTTGCTAGCGAACAAAAGACTATCGTAACAAAACTATCCAGATGAAAGAGGGGACAAACCATTGCAAACTGTGATTAAAATGTTCGAGTAAAACTTGAGCTCCCGTTTCGTTGTTATGGACGACCATTGATGCAAAATGGTCCTTTTTTGTAACAATGGAGGGTTTATTTTAAGAGGTTACGGAATTAAAAGATAATGCTGCCTTTTTAATTCAGATTTGTGGCTCTGCAACTTCTGCAAGTATGTACCGTACCTACTTTTAGTAGAAAATTGAGTGGCACGTCAGAGTGCGAAAATAAAGTAATTGAACATCGGATACTCATGTATCCTCTTTTAAATTGAATACTTTGGAACATAAAGCCAGAATCGCTCCAAATATTTCAAAAAGCGTTCGTGCACATAAATTCTTTTAAAATTGCCATTTAATTCAATTTCAAATAACCCGTAAGACACATTACACAGTCATTGAATGCTATAATATCGTAAACTCTTTAAACATACCGCGAATGCACTTTCCGAATAAATTGCATGAAAATATGAAGTCAAATATTTTATTTTTAAATTTTACTCAAGGTTAAAAGTTATTGCATTTTCATCTGGCATTCGTCTCATTCGTGGAATCAAACAGTAATTGAATGCTTGCGATTCTAAAGATTTTTATTAATTTATTTATTTTATTATTTATGTACGCACAGTTTATTACATAGGAGATACGGCTAATCAAACAATTGAGTAAAAAGGTACTGCTTATTCACCTAAGTCCTTTCACTAAAGGACTTGCATTTTTTATTACTATTGTTTAATAATACTTATTGTAACTCTCATTTGTCTCCGCTATTATTCAAGTTTGATTGTATCAGGGACTTTAAATCATTCGTGTCTGAATTCGTTAATCAGATCGAGACCGTGGTTTGGTTCTATGCCTTCTACGTGAACTATTTGACTAAGAGAAGGAATAATTTGGCAAATGAATGGAACATTTTGCCAAGCAACATACAGTTTGGCAGGGACATAAATTTCAACACAGGGGGCGTTACATTTTTTCGTCGGTTATAAAAGAGTTTCTGCTCCTTAGAATGTATGACCACGATAAGTATTCAACTTTTGTCGGAATCAGCAATTTTTTTATAACCGTGGTAATAGGTTGTGGGTCGATCCCCCTGCCACCCCGTATATCCGTCCATGGTAAACTAATAGAAGAAAATCACTTAAGAAATTTGTTGTTATTATTGTTCAGAAGAAGCATGACTTACCTTAATGTAATGGCAACTATCGACAATTTCTTTGAATAGCAATTCAAATATTGCTTTTACCACCATTGTTTATCCTACATAAAAAGACTATAAGGATAACGTTTAATTTTCAGGAACAGCAAATATTTATATATACCTACATACCAAAAACATTTCATATCAAACATCAATAAAATAATAACAGGACCATTCTGGCTTACGGCGAAAAAAATCCGATTACGCCACACAGTCTTCCTAAAGCCAAAATCCATTTTCCTACACACAAAACCATAATAATAAAGGCCTCTTTCTGGGTCAAAATGCGGAGACTAGGGCGGTAGTGGACGCGGTGGCGGGTGCGGTGGCGGGCGCGGTTGCGGGCGCGGTTGCGGGTGCGGTTGCGGGCGAGGTGGCGGTGGATAAATGATGTTTTTTAATTCTTTATTTAGGTTCATACAAACACTTTTACACGTCAAAAATAATTATTTTAAAAACTAAATGAGTTCGGTTTTGTCTAAAATACTGAAACCAACTTTGAGGTTACAATTTCTTTTTTATCCAGACATCATCTTGGGAGGACCACATAGGTAAGTATCTGAAATGGTATCTTGAGGAAAGAACCACACAAATGCACGCATTTGCCCATAGGAGCAAAAGCGTAAAATAAGAGACGATCCCCTAGCTAACTCGGTCAGTTCTGTCACTCTAGGAGCCCACCATAGTTCTTTTACAATGGACGCAAATATATATAAGCAGCCTATAATGTTGCTTCTGCTGGGACACAGGCCTCTTCTCTGTAAGATGAGAGTGAGTGGGGCGTAATCCAGCACGCGGGCCCAGTGCGGTTGGTAGATGTCATATGTTTTAGATTTTTTGGTTCTAAGACATGGCTGTGGTGATGAAATTATTCACAAAAAGTAAAGCGCCTGTCTGGGTTTGAACCTATGACTTACAACGCGTAAGTTCCAGCCGTTATCACTGCGCCACCCATGCTCGCCGGACGCAAATGGTGATTTCATATTACATAATAACAGATGCATGTCTGGATTTGTGCCTGGTTGATGGCAAAAAGCTTGCCCCTATTAGGTACATGGGACTTAATATAAGTGGCGAAATGTGGGTGTACTATAATGGACCTCTGCCTAACCTTACGGAGAATATTTGCATGATGTCAGGTTATGTCATTTGTAACCGCTATTTGATATTATCACCCTTAGCATCCGCGCAAGTTCCCCACCCTGTACAAGGCCATAGAGGTTGTGTCAGGCCAACTATGCGTAAGGACCGAGGCGGGTTACATTTGGGTGCAATGAACCGATGGATAGTGCATTGCGCGGAAACTGATTTATGATCCTTCGTGAATTCGTGATTAGTTTCACTGGGTAATCCCGAAGATCAGATTCTGGAAGATGGACGGTTTTAAGGAGAGTAATTTTTGGAATATTGATCTTGAACAATGGTGGACTAATAAACTAAAATAAAGAAGAGGTGTTGTACAATTACAACAAGGATCGCTGATTTAAAGTAACAGCATTTTGTTAGATATAAGAATACTTTAAAAACTAACTTCATGACTAATATTATTCTAAATATAAATTAAATTACTAACTATACATATAAATACAAAAACAAAAGGACACTTAGGCGTCGAAGTATTTGTCTGCATTGCTGTTATCAGGAAACGTGCCCAGAAGACTGACAGCATTGCCACATTGAATGGAAATGCTAATTCTTTGGCCAAAGAAGGACCCAGCCCTCTGGTTACATGAAGTGTCGACCAGCCGGCAAAAAAAATCCTTAAAGAGGAGACGTGCACTCGGGCCCCATGACCCGAACGTTTCGACCCCAAACGACTCAAAACTGTAGTTACCCATAAGGTTACAGTATTTACGCCACTTAAGGTTCTATGCAGCCGCAGCAGCGGTGGCACCAACACAACCCGCCATGCTAGGAACATGAGATGGCGCAAGAGTGTCGATACAGTTTAGGTCCCACACCAGAGGTCTACCCACCTTCCAAGGCAATAACGCTTCATGACTTCAAATCGGGAATGTAATTAAAATCGGGTTTGGTCTTTATCGCAATAAATTGAGGGTAGGTGCAACAATCTTCTCCCATATTCTTTTAATAGTTTTAATTTCAGTAGTCAACCCCTGTTCAGCCATATTATCTTTCACACAGTCCGTCCATCGTTTCTTTGCTCTTCCTCAACTCTTATAGCCATCGACATCTTCTCATTTAAACGTATATTTTGTCAATATTGTGAACTGCGAAAAATTGTATAAATTGTGCTTACAGAAGAGTTCAGCCAACCGTAACTGATGTGTAGTATTGAAGTTTTAACCATATTGTAAGCGAAACTTCGATCAACGATAAATAATTTAGTGTTGATACAGTTGGTTTTACTACGAATGATTTGAAAGTAAAACTAAATGAAAATGGTGCAAGCTTTAATGAAATTCTGTGTGAGTCAGCTTAGTTTTGAAATGAATCATTTCAATTTAGAAATGCTAGTGGTAAATTAGTAAAATAATATACTTATTAAATTCTAGTGATTTTGATTAGCAATGAGGTTGGGAAATAATTACAAATATGTGATAAATAATATTATTTCAATTAGCATTGCATTCGATTTTCGTTAATATCAGTTTTGCGTTTAAGCGGATTTGTGAACTGATTACATTATTAGAAAATTTACAACATATTATTTCTATGATTTTCAAACTGGAATAGGTGGATGCGAGAAGCACAAGACCGGTCAATGTGGCGACGCTTGGGGACCAGCAGTGGACATCTTTTGATTAAAAGGATGATGATAAAAATGAAAACTGAACTGATAATTCGATTCAAGTCTGTCAATTTTATGTTATAACTTACGATAGCCGAGAAAAGCTAAAATATAAGAGAGACTCAAAACTCACCAGTATGTTTATTTCGTTATCTATAAAAGCTTAACACAGAAAGATGCCTCCAATAGCTATTACAAACATCTAGTAAAATAAAAAAAATCGACAACACAATTTGCCAAACTTCATTGCCCGCTTATAGATCTCTACAATCAAATACCCATCCTAAATTATCTCAGAACGTTACGAAAAAGGCTTTTGTCAACAGGATTACGTACGCAATAAAGGGGAAATTGGGTCAAAACAGGGACGTACGTGTGTTGAGTACTAAACATCCTGCTTTTGGTCACATCTATACTCACATATAAGGATGACAAAGCATTTGCACGGATGCAAACGGAATCATAAATGAAGTAAATTAGAACCTATGAACGGGCCTTGAAAGGCGGACATAGTGGCTACTGAAGATAAATTTTATTGGAAGAATTGCGAAGGAGATGGTTTGATGTGATGTTTCCTTATTACGTCGACTATTTCCTTTCTTACAAAAAAAGTGGAGCTTTGTGTGAAATAAGATTGCACGTTGTTAGAACACTTTGCTAATAATAGTAGGTAGTGGTCGCCCAGTGGTCGAAACTCAACCTTTTTTTGAAGGTATTTCTAATGCATTATTTTATAAATATTAGCTTTCTGCACTGTTTCTTCATATAAACTTTAAATGTGCCAAATTTTTACTATTAATTTCGAAAAAGGGGGACAAAGTTTTTGCTTAAATAGATTACCTTTTACGAGTACGTCGATATCTTTACTTTGGGTACATGGAATTTATCGGTCTGCATAATTATGATATTTCTTTGTATATAAACAGTCAATGAGAATGAAATAGCAGTGAAGGTTCACTTCCCAGGTCTGGTAAACTGTTATTGGGTTTTTTCCTCAGGAATTTTTCTGCAGCAGCCCGGAGTTTGACTTATATCATGGGTCTTCAATACAACCGGTCAAATGTGGGTGTCCTATCTGTACATCTCTGCCTAATCATGAGGGGTAGGTGTGAGGTTATGTTATATGCAGAACCTATTTTTAAGAAAACACAAGGAAAAACTCTAAAATAAATTCCCACAAGGATCCACTATGAAACTATGGATGTAACGAATTGCCCGCTCACCAAGAAACCACCACGTAAAAGGTTGTTTCACTGCAAATTCTAAGAAGTGCCCCACTTTAATCTAGAAATGGAGGGAAACAGAGCACATCGACCACTTACCTTCTTGAGAAATTTGTTAAAGTCAACTGAGGTAAAGTTGCTGTTCTCTCTGAGAAAGCAAGAGAATTTCGTCAGTTGTCCCTTGTGTAATTTCAGACTCGTATTAGTGATTGTAATTGAATTGACTGGTATCAATACTGCTTCAAACGAAAAGTGTAATTTCGGTCATGAAAGCTAAAGGAAAAGACTGTGTTGGTGTAGTCAGGTCTTTTATATAAATAGGGGCGAGCCTATAGCCATCAATCGAGCACAAATAGAGACACTTATGAGGAATTCCAGATGCATAAACCCATCGACACGGGCCGACCCTGAAATCGAACCGAAGATCTCATACATCTCATGCCACCATTAGACCAACTAGGTAATATTCCTTCTTACATGATACCCACAGACGGGACATCGTATTGCCAAGTAACAGGAATTCAATATTTACATTCACTCGATAAAGACTTCTTAGCGACCGAGCTTAAGCCATTTCCAACTGTAAGAGCTAGAAATGCATCCGACAAAGGAAATATACATTTTCCGTCGAAAGGACTTCCTGATGAAGTTATACGTATTTCTGCGTTCTCCCGTCGCCGAACGATTCACGATAAGTACGACGTCCGGCTACAGTCAGCCTCAAAAAGATGTATAGGTTCACGAGAGTTTCTTGCCTGTTCTTCTCCATAAGAACCGAGTACGCTTTAGAATGGACAACTAGCTTCATCTTTCTCACTGACCGACCCTTTGAAATTCCAAAGTGCCAGTAATTGGTTTAATTGAAATAAATACTGTGAGTTTCAGTTTTAGAATTCATTGAATTGTCTACAATCTTTCTTCCGTATGAGCTGTGGCCACAAAACATATTATTACAGATTGTGTACTTACATAATTGTTGCTGCACATTGATACAATATTACAGAACACAGATTGTAGACAATCAAATGATTCCTTGTCGATGTTTACATACTGTTGAGACTGACAATGCCATCAATGGACATTTTCTATGATTTATTTCCAAAAATATATCAACCCAGGGCCCCAAAGGATCCGTTATCCGATGTTGTAATGCGATGCCGTAAACCAGGATAAAATTGGGAAAAATAAGCAAAATGAAAATGGCTATGGACGTGTAGGTAGATTATTACCTCTGGTTCGGTTGTCTGAGAAAATGTTAACCTTTCGGCCGAGATTAGCTTTTGATCTGAAGGTTACAAGATGGAGAATTATTTGGCAATCTAAAAGTACCTACAAACCGTTGCAACGAATTAAAATGTTTGTAAAGTATATTTGAATTGATGGGACTCGTTCTAGGGGGTATCGTGTTACCTAGATAGTAACTGGGTTATGAAGGTCAGATAGGCAGTCGCTCTATGTAAAATATTGGTTTAGCTGCATCTGGTTAGACTGGAAGCCGACCCTAAAATAGGTGGGGAAACCCTAGGATCATTAACTTAGATATTTGAATTGGTAGGCCGTTTTCAAATAATATCAGTTACTAACATATTGTCTGTAGCCAGAAATAGGTTTATATTAAGATCAAAAGGCTGGCAGAATTAATTAAGTTAAAATGAGAATTTCGTATCGATCCATCGTCTACATTTTTGTACCACTCATATTATCTACTAGCTTTTGCCCGCGACTTCATACGCGTGGACTTTAGAATCAAGTAGATAATCATTTTTTTTGATAATATATAGCCTATTTTTTAAGTTAGTCCTCTCGGAATACATCATTGAAAACTGCATTCAATTCCATGCAGTGGTTTTTGCGTGATGCGGTAACAAACATACAGACAGACAAAAATTCTAAAAACCGTTGTTTTGGCTTCTGTTGCAATAAATAAAGAAATAAATAATACCCCCCATACTATTTTTTCTTCAATATCTTTAATGTACAGACATCGGCCTGTTACAATTTTATTATACGTATGTATAGATTTATAGGCAGGTTTCGTCTTCGACACTGGCTGTTTGAGGTTCGATATACAAGCCTTTTTAAATTGGCCACTCAAATGAACGCAACTTCTTTGTTTCTTTCATATTTTTCGTCTTTCTCATCCAATTTATTTGTATGTATAGATTTATAGGCAGGTTTCGTCTTCGACACTGGCTGTTTGAGGTTCGATATACAAGCCTTTTTAAATTGGCCACTCAAATGAACGCAACTTCTTTGTTTCTTTCATATTTTTCGTCTTTCTCATCCAATTTATTTTCTTGTTTAAGACAGACCTTTACCATTACAACGCCGTTTTCATTATGCATGAATGGGAAATACAATGTTCTTATGAAAACCAAGTCAAGTGATTTCTTTTAAAGCATTTTCTTTTGTGAGTACTTATTTTATTTTTCTTGCTAATAAAAATGGGTGTTTTCTCCAACAATGAACTAATATTTCATCGCTGTCATTATATTTCTCGTTATTCTAATACGTAAGCAAATTTTTAGTTAATTTGCACTTATTAAAATAGAAAAAAGAGAAGGTGCATGCTTATGACCACACGATAGAAGTGAAAATTTACGACTGGAGGCGACTACTTATGTGAGATTCATAGCTCATTATACGCGATTCAGCGTCACTGACCGGCTGGAGTCGAGTATACCAGATTCAACGTCACCGAACCAATCGTGATGATTCAGTTTCATTCACTTTCAGAAAGACCGCAACGTGGGTCCAAAAGTCATCACTTAAAAAAAAACTGGTCTTCAAAGGTTAAAGACATGATTGTTCATGTGTGAGTCCGTTTAATTTTTTACATGGTGTTTAATCCATGGATGTAATTTAACTTTTATTCACAGGGTAGCATGGAAAGGGACAATAAAAACCATGAGTTATATTCAAAATAATTATCCTACCTTTTGTGTCAGAGCTTAAATCGTTTAAACCTTACTTATGTACAAAAAGCACACAATGTTTGTACTTGTTTGACGGTACTGCGCACGTATTACGGTTAAACAGTGAGATATTGTCACTACAGTAACACAATTCGTGTGATTGTCGCTTTGTTTTTACTTGAAAATATGTGTTTTTCTTTCTGGAGTTCGTGACATTTATTACATGGCAGTTTTGCGTTCCACTGTTCCTTAAGATTTATACAAAAATGTAGCACACATAAAACCTGTAAGTACAGGGCCAAATTAAATTATTCCAGAGAAACTACGCAGTCACCATAGGTATCGAAATCTAATGACGATAAAACAAACAAAATTACATTTTCTGACCTCATAATTTCAAGTACTTTCTGCGGCTGCTGACCCCAAAAGCTGTCAAAAATCTGCCTAGCCTTTCCCAATCATATCGGGGTCGGGTTCCTGTCTAACCGTATATAGCTGAATACCAGTATTTTACATGGAACGACTGCCCATCTGACCTCTAACCCAGTTGCTGAGTAACACAATACCCCTTGGCAAGACTGGTTTCCAAACCTTCGGACTTCTGATTAGACGTAATGACTGTCAAAGATCCACGTATGACAGCCGGCACCAACAGTTTAACGTGCTTTCCAAGGCAAGCAGGGGTTTTGGTATGTAAAGATGGTCCCCCATCCTTGGACTGAGGGAGGCAAGCGTGACTTAACCTGATCGATCGACCCGTGCTCTTACTGTTACTTAGCCACGAGACGCACCCCCATAGTCAGCTATCGTAACTAATTAACTAACTATACAATTAACATATTTTTGTAATTGTACATTTATGGATAGGCTATAGGTAAAATTACGAACATTGGTCTACCAATCTAGGTTCTAAATGGACTTACCTTGTACAGGCGTGTAGATGTTCATATATAGACAGTCTTCGCTCTGGTTCTTGAGCCGAGGCAGCAGTCTTCTCAAGTACTCAAGCCTTCCTTTGGGCATCCTCTCTAAAGCCAGGGTTTCGTTCAAGATGTCTGGCAGTCTTTGGGGACACACCGGCCCCATTTGATCCACTGTCTTCACGTCATCCCAAGGGGCTGGTGCTCGAGTTGGCGCAAACCTAGAGACAAATATTGCATCAAATTTTGGCTCACATTTTTATTCTATTGTTTGCATTGGTTAATTCAATACAAGTTTCCGTTTAAAAGTTATTGAATTAATTATATATTTAAATAAGTACCAACAGCTTTATTTGATCATTTTCAAGAGAACAAAAGCGTTAAATTATCGTAAATATGAAAAGTTTTGAGTTAATTATGTACATAAATTAATACGCCACAACGCCGGATTCATAATTACTCAATTCATAAAATTATATTGTCCCCAAAGTTCCACATAATAAAGGATGCTGCCTATTTGATGTCATACTAACTAATAATTTATTATGTGAACTATTTATTTACGACGGTGATGGTCTATTTATACTGGAAGGCAAGGACATCAGCGCACACATTGAAACCATGATTCTAGACCCCCAACGCAAAAAATGTATGTCGGCAAACAAAAACAAATCTGCTGTTTTATAGAACCAAAGTGTACCGAACAGCATTTTTTTTTAAATAACCGACGAAGAATGATAACACAGGTTGTTTCAGAGTAACGTAATGAATCCATGGTAACAGGCTGCGCGGCGATGTCCCTGCCAGCCTGTATTACCAACGCGTAGCAACACACAAATCCTGATGATTAACATTGAGGTAATAATCATAACTGACGAAATGTGGGCACACCTCTGCCTAACCCTTCGGGGAAAAGACGTGTGTTTTATTAGATACGCAAAATACGCGCTTTGACGTGGAGTTGCGGATAACAGCCCATATTACCCATTACAAATACAGGTATCTGATGATTTTAAAATCAAAAGTTGCTAGTACAATCAACCACACGTGACTTACGAAAGCCGCCATTACTGCTACGAAATAAAGGCACTGTCAAGTTTAATTGTTATCATAGACATGAGTTTGACTGTACGACAACCAACTGTAAAATCTAGCGAGCATCTTTATAACTCACATTCAGATTTATATGACATTATAAATTAAATAAAACATTTATGATGATATAAAAGATGAGTTTAATGCAAATGTCATTAAAATGATAATATCTCACTTCCGATCCAATGTGAATAATTTACCTGATACCGAATTCCCAATCATTATTACAAAGAACTGATATGAAATAATACATAATTATTAATCCCGTTCTACTGAAACTGTAATACAGTGGCTTGTATAATATTGAAGTATTTCAGTAGTAAGAATATGGAGTTTTTGAAAAAAATAAACGAGAATTGTTAGAAATTCAACTAAATATTGTTTGTGAAGGGTGGGCATTTTGAGGGAGTGTCTTATGTAATTTTGACGTTCAAGAAGAGGTGAATCTCAGCCTAGTTTGAATAAATGACTTTTGATTTTGATTTTGTAGATTCTGGCAAGTAACAGAACTACGGAAAACTTAACTTGGTTAACTCTTATGCATTTTTTGAGTTGGACTGGGCTAGACGTGTCGGCCGCATGTCAGAAGAGAATTGGGCTAAGGAACCACCGATTGGTCTCACTAAACGCAAGTAGATATCGCGGCAGGCGAGACGAAGATGGTGGGACGAGCTTGACTCCTACTGAAACGACTAGCTAGAAAAAGGCATTATTGTGTTGAAAAGCGAGATGTCATTTGCCCTGCCGTGAACTAATACAGGCTAGTTAGATATAAAGACAGATTAGATTCTTGTTAAATTGAAACAATAATTAAAGATACGATCAGAAAAGCTAGGGATAGATTTAAAAACTAAAAGGCTAACTAAAATATTCATTAGAATTTTGGAATTTACAAAACACTGCACGTTGTGTTGATGTTAAAAGCTACCATTTATAATTACAAAGCAAAAAACCGCGACACGCTTTTGTTTTGAAAGTTATTTTAAAGTTTCTGCACAGTCTCACTTCGTTAATGAGTTCTCTGTTTTGACTTGGTGCCCGAAAGCTGCAGCTGAAAGAAGGAGCTGTTTCCTCAAATTAATTTCCACTAATTGGACGTTCACCGTGTAATTTGAAATACCTGTGATATAATAAAGTACGTTTAAAACAGAAATACCTGTGAACAACGTAATACTATCAATCTGTCTAGCCTTTTCCCAACAATGTTGTAGGTCGGCTTCCAGTCCAACCCGATGCAGCTGGATGCCAGTATTTTAGAAGGCGAAAGAAACAAATAAAAAGTATTTATTGGGACTCCCACTGGATAGGGACCGGGACCGCTGTGATTTCACGGACAGATACACAAATCCTACTAATATTATAAACGTGAAAGTTCTTAAGTATGGATGGATGGATGGATGTTTGTTACTCTTTCACGCAAAAACTACTGAATGGATTTGGATGAAATTTGGCACACAGATAGATTGTAATCTAGATTAACACATAGGATACTTTTCATCCCAGTAGTACGTTCCCGCGGGATAATTTCCGAGTTCCACGCGGGCGAAAGCTAGTAAATAATAAATTAAATAAAAATTAGATAGTACCTACTTGTGAATTAACAAAAAAAATACTAATTTTTTTGTTCGGAGCGACTGCCTATCTGACCTCTACAACCCAAGTACTGGATAACTAGAAACCCTTGACAATACTGGTAGTCAGACTTTCAGGCTTCTGACTACCCGTAACAACTGTCAAAGATCTACAAATGCTAGCCGGGACCAACCGCTTAACGTGGTTTTCGGGACACACGACCGACCGCGGCTAGCGTAGCGTAACCCGCGCGGCCAGAGCGGCTGTTAGCATTTAGCCCCTGGAAAAACGTAATACCTAAATGTTATATGTAATAAAGCAAGTAGCTAAATTAATGTCAAGAGATGTTAGAAAAACCCACGTTTTTCGTTACGTCAATTTCGTTTGAACATTTTTGTAGCTCATTATTAAGTATTCGTAACAGTTACTCTTGGATAAAACGTTCGCTCATTTTTATTATAATAATATTAAAGTTTGCTTTTGCTGATAATTTGCGTTTGCCTTGCGTTAGGCTGGGGTTTTGGATAACTGGGTTAGTAAATAATTACTTTCTTTAACATTATAAATAGAAGCCTTGCTTTATGAATATATCTACCTACTCATATGAACAGATTTAAACTCATGAAGATACATTTAATGCTCTCTCGAGTATTTCAACGGTTAAGTATTTTTGTTTGTTTAATCATTTATGTAGTTAATTAGTCATTTAATGTAGTACCTAGTTATGATATATATTGTATATACAAGTGACAGGGATATTGACGACCAACTGTACCATGAATTCAGCACAGCATGATACAGATTGAATAGCGGAGAAAGTTTTCATCGGTTATCAAAATAAAAAATCTGTTTCATAGAAAAGAGCAATAGCTATGCGTTTAAATGCAGGGAGTTTCAGAATCATATACTGAGTCCATGGTTACAGGTAGTGCGTGGTTATACTTACTTGCCAACCTGTATAAGCAGAGTCTGAAAATATTTTCGCTCTCATTCATATTTGACACTAAAATTGTTACAAACAACTTAAAAACTCCTATCTTTGTAAACATGACACACATTGTAAAGTTACACCACTCAAGGTAGCGAAATTGCAATAACATTTCTCTACGAGTTGTGATGATTACAAAGCGACACTGTAACTCCAACTATTCTAACTTCAGCTACGACTGAAATAATATTCTAAGGTTGTCTCGTTCCAACATAAGAGCTATTCCAGTCCCAACTCTAACGTCTCCACAAATAAATTCGTTCTGAGAAGTCGATCCGTACATTCGACATTTCCACTTTAGCGACACGTCGGAACCTAGCCAAGCGTTTAATAAGATGTAGTTGACCGACCATAAAATGGAGGACATACCTGTTTGACCCCGTTGGTGGTGTAGCATAGGGAACCCCGAGGTACGCTTCGACTGGCTTCAAGTACTTGTGTTGATCCATCGGCAGTATTACCCCTTGGAGCTTCCCGTATCGAGTTCCGATCACTCTTGTTCTTAGCATAGAATTCCTGCCACCGAAACCGTTGCAATCTGAGTTTTCTGTCATTAATAAGATGAGCAATATCACTATTTTTAATTTATCCTGCAGTCCCAATTTCAACGCTAACCGCCTCTTCTGCTCGGCTATCTTTATGTAATGTATCTTTACTATTCGTGAAACTATTTCTATGTTTACCATATATTGTTTTATTGAATTGCAAATGTGTAGTGGCAGTTTATGGGTGTCCATTTTCTGTGAATATCACCTTTGTACACCCATTTCTTTATTATGTTTCCTTTTTATTTTCTTGTGAATACATTTGATTTGTTGTTATGACATCCTTGGTCAGGGGTTGTTCCGCTGGCACAGCATTACCGCAGCCATTTTGGTATCTGAAACAAAAGACATTGCTGTTATTTACAAAATTCACCGATCAATTTTATTCTGCGAAGGCTCTTCTCATCTGAGAGTACCTAGTAAACAGGCTTCGGGATGCTTTTCCAAATCCTCTCCTTTTCCTCCCTGTTCTAAATTCACCGCCAATTGCACTCACCCATCGCTGTGAGTGCGACAAGGACAACGCATCGCTCCCGCCATCTGACGACGTGGAGACAAAGAGTGAGTTCGAACTGAACGTAAGCGCCGGCCGGGGACAACGCGCGCGCGCGGTGAAAAAAAAACACCAAAATACCATGAAATGCGACTGCTAGTGATACAGTGTGGTGATCTCCTGGCTCCCAGCATCCCGTGAGTACCTGACCTCTTTCAATTTACCATCCTTTAGCCTGTTTTTTTAGTAGGAAACTTCAAAAGCGTCCTTGGCTATACGCGATACTCACTCACCTAGTACGTTACATAATTGTACAAATCCCACTCAGTATTAGAAATATAATTAAAAAGGTTTGGTATAAATTCTGAATAAACAAACGTTTAACTTTTCAGACAAAACGAATTTGATAAATGTAAATTAAAAGTAAATATTTCCACAGTCAAACGATTTTTTTTGTACCCAATCGATTATTTTAAAGCTTCCCTGAATTGCCAGTAAAATAACTAATGAAAATGTATGTTTTCATACTGCCGAGACTTTGGTCTCGTTTAAGAATATTAACTAACTTTTCTGCGTAAAATTTTTCACGACGCTATTAAACCGTCATACAACGACCAGCATCATTTGCCTGGCGTATGTTGGGGTCGGCTTCCAGTCTAACGAGATGCAGCTGAATTTCACAGGGAGCGACTGCCTATCTGACAGACACAGTCCAGTTACTGGATAGTACGATATCCCTTGGTAATACTGGCTGTCAGACTTTCGGGCTTCTGACGACCGTAACGACTGTCAAAGATACTGGAATGACAACCAGGACCAACGGCATAACGTGCTTTCCTAGGCACAAAAGGGTCTGGGTATCTAAAGATGGTCACCTATCCACGGACCAACCACGGCAAGTATACCTGGACCTTGTCTTACTTACTTTTTATTTTAAAACGACGAGCAACTTACTAAAATGAACGCCTGTACTTCATTCTCAAGACTTGGCGAAAAATAAAGGTCATATTTTCTCCTAGACTTGATATAATAGCACATAACTTGATTATTATTAAGAAGTATTCAAACTCGAAGGCGAGTAGTTAACAAAGTTCTGTTTTTCTAGTCAAAGATTTTTTATAGCGAAAACTTAGTTTCTTTTAATTTAATTTGTATTCATTAGTGTTTTCTTTCTGCTGAAAAATTTTGATGTTAAAAAAATTCTGGCTAGACCCTCGTTAAATATTGTGAGAAATTCTCGAGTGGGTAGATACAGATATCTTTAATTAACATAACATCACGCCTATAATCCACAAATGGTTAAGCAGAGGTCTACCTATAGTTAGTGCTCCCACATTTTGCCAGTTATGTTTAAGTCCCATGTAATGGTGGGTTCACACTATACAGACTTTTGGTCGTACAGATAGCTGTACAGACTTTGAAATATGAGTGAAAATTTTGACGTGGACATCTTCGTAGAATGTTTGCGCCGAGTTTTCATTGGTTCGCGTATTAGTTAGTGTTTTTTTTATTAAGTATGTAATTCATTCCTTTTTAATAAACTTTTTGGATCTGAAAAATACACAGGCATGTAGGTTTTCGATTTTTCTGGCACACTGACATTTTGTCTGTACTGCTTTGTTGCACAGACAAAATTCTATAGAAGTTGATGAAATTCTGCATCGTGTGGACCAACCAGAATAGACGGCGAGCCTATTACCTTATCAAAGTGAAATGTAAGTACCAACTTCCTTTATATTTTAATTTAATAAGCTTTTAGATAAAAATAAAAGCTCTTGACCTCGACCTCGCCATAATGATTAAGAACCTATTACAAATAATGAATATTGCGAGTTTGTTGGGCTCAATTAATTAAAAAACCAGATAACCATACAAGTATCAGGTAATTAGTTTATTCGGGAAAAAATAACCAACATCAAAATGGCTGATTAAATTCCTCGGCACGCGTCATAACGAGTTAAAAATATCAGGTGCGTGTCGTCGTTATACAGGATGATGATATTTGACCGTTTTCATTCGCGGGGAGTTGGATAACCTCTGGCCCTACGTCTCGTTAATATGAATTAATAATACCGTCCGGGCACAGCGCACTTTTTTTACTATAGGTATAGTTGAATTCGTAAGTGTTTTACCATTTTCGGTTACAAATCAATCAATCTGCCTATCTTTTTTCTTTTTTTTTAGGAGGCAATACCAGTCTGCCTATCTGACCCCCACAATCCAGTAACTGGGTAACATGATACAATTTGGTAAAATTGGTTGTCATACTTTTGGCCTTCTGGTTAGCCTTAAAGACTGACAAAGATCTACGGATCACAACCGCAAAAAATCCCAGTAAATTGAAACTTCACCAAGTTTGAAACAGCTTATTATTTTCCGAGTGACTAATAACTTAAAAGTCGACTAAATGTTTGCAACAAATAAAATAACTTGCCAGCGATTAAATATTTTCGCGACTATTATATTATGTAAGGTTCAAAATTAAAGGTGTTATAAAAACTAAAAACTAGCAGCTGCGTTTAGGTAGCAAATAAACTATACCAGTCAAATAAAATATTAGGCGAGGAGCTATAAATAATGACTTGGCGACTAATAATGTTAGTAGGGTGGCAAAGATAATATAATAATATATTACCGGTCTAGTTAGAGTAGGTTATTATTATTTTTTTAATGGTTAGGTTAGGTTAGGTTAAAACTGTGACTTCCTACGCACGAGCCGAGCGAGCGAAGCGAGCGGTGCCGCGGTAGCGGCCGGCGAGTGCCAGAAACGACTAGATTATATAGAAAATCTAAACCTGCCCTAATAATACAATAATAATATATTATTTATGAATGCCCATTTTCTATTTTATTTTCGCCATTAAGTTTCCGCTTAGATATTAATTCTGTTCCCAAAAGAAAAACTTGATGCTAGTTTAAATTAAAACGGAGCTTATTACTGATATATTAATATGCTACCTATTACTTATTACGATACTCCTTATTAGCTGCCAACCCATTATATATGGTACCCACTCTATTTTTTTTTAAACCTATATACATTTTACTTAGTTGCCGCATTAAATACATGCCGTTTGAAACTATCTAACTGTCACATAGACAAATAAACCTTGACATTTTATGACGTGCAGGTGACATTCAACTTTACAGTGATAAAGTAAATACTAGGTCGAGTATACGGAAAAAGGTACGATTTTTCCGGGGTAACCGGAAGATTAGTCTACAATAAATTTGTTTGAAAAACATAATTCTTTAACGTTATTCATCTGCTGTCTACTGTGTGAAAATTAATATTTCAAAAATGTGTTAGTAACCTTTTCATGTGTAAATGGGCGTACAAATTGTTTTGTTTGTATATAATTGGGGTAACATCAGAAGGCGTGTGTATCCGTAGAACAGTGGGTGAGTCAGGGGACACAATGTTTAGATTTTTCTTTGTGGATGAATTAACATGTTGTTTGTGGGATTAGGTTAATTTTCAGTCCCTATTTTGGAGTAAGCAATTATGGTATTTCACGTGCTATTTTTACTAATCATGGGAGGAGGAGGAGGAGGATCAATGCTTCCGGCGGTTATTCATAAAACTCAAAATGCTGACAACCAAACTTACCAAGGAGTTTCCTTTCTTACTGGGTTGTGCAGGTCAAATACGCAGTCGCTTTATGTAGAATACTGGTACTCAGCTTGGCTTCCATCCGGTCAGGATGGAAGCCAAACAAAGTTGGGAAAAAGCTAGGCTGATGATATACTGCAAAATGACAGTTTTTGCCACTTCGAAGCTTTGAAATCCTAGAATATATGAATACTAAAACCATCAAGAGACTATTGTTTAATATCGACTAGCTCAAAGGCAGGAGTCCATCCATTTCGTTCCTCTCACATCAAACATTCCCAATAACTTTTACAGATATTCCACCATCAAGTTACACCGCTCTCTCTCTCAATTTACTATTCACGTTAAGCCGAGCCGTTTACAAACAGTTTTCACGTTTTCCACTTCAGGTTAGTTTCACAAAAAAACTAAAAAACACCGTTGCTCAAGCATCGTTTGACAAAAACGATAGTTTTAATATCAAAAGCACTTAAGCGCTAAAAACTGGCTCCCACAAAGCTGCAAAAAAAAGTACTGCAGACTACTACATCCTACCGTAAAGCGATTCAGCGCTTTAATGCTCGCACTTGATTAGACGTCTTTATTTTCCCATCAGTATTCATCACCTTTAATGGTACATTTATTGATTTATAGCAAGCGTTCGCAACGAATATAGAAAGAGTCATTTGTCATCTTTTTTAATGTCTCCTGAAGCTGAATCGATTGGATGCTGCAGTTCGTATGTAGATTTTTGCGTATCTGGGGCATATCCCGCTTTTTGCAATGGATTTATGGGATTTTAGACTGAAATAGAAAGAGCCAATTAGCTTTGCGTCTGGGGTTTGTTGCGACCTAAGGGCTTTTGACCCCTTGGATGATAGAACTAGTTGGATCTTGAAACAAAATAATGCATTCATCTGTTGATGAATATGAATGCAATATTTCCATAAATATTATGACATGTTCAGGATCGGTTTTGCTATGTTATCATCATCACCTGCACACCTAGGTATTTCCCAACTATGTTGAGGTTGGTTTCCAGTCTAACCAGATGCAGCTAAATACCAGTATTTTACATGGAGTGATTGCCTATCTGACCTCCACAACTCAGTTATTGGGTAACACGTGCTATATGATTATGCATAAACAACGTCAACATCGTTTCTAACAATTCTTCATGTTTAGTTCAAAGTTCCCTCTTCTCTGTTCGTTTCACAGAAACTGTTCATCTTAAATCAAATATATTTAATACATTAGGTACATCGCATATTGATTCATACATCAAGTTTTTATTTATTCAAACAAACTGTATCAGTATTTGAAAAATGAGGTCTTCAAAGGTCCGTGACGTCATCGGGGTCATAAAATATTAACCCAAGGTATAGGCTCGATGAAAAGTAGCGTTATCCATCACATAAATATTGTAGTTATCTGGAAATTGTAGCACGTACGGATTTTGAATTTAATTTGGTCTCAAGTTAAGCGTGTTAAGTTTAACCCGCAGTGGGACCTCGTAGTTGATTACGGCCCGCTCCCTCTCACAGAGAAGCGGCCTTATTCGACCTTTGGGAACTTTAAAGGATGCTTATGATAAAGCATGTTATGGTGGCATAAAGATTTGAGCGTATATTAAATAATTTATGTACATTTCCTGGCTTGTTATTCCATTCGCACAAATTTACTTGCCCGAAACGTGCGAATCAAAATTTAAATTTATTTTTTCGATTTTCTTCATTATCTACAAGTTTTTTGCAAAACTCCAAAAAAAAATCCGTTTCGCGGCGATTAAATTCATATCCATTTTCTATCATGGTGTGTGATGGTAGCAGCAGTAACAAAATTTCAGGTTTCAGATAATAATTGTGCATAAATAATGAATAGGGTTGCTAGCTTCGCTTATGGGTAATGTAATGACCTACTTTTTTCGGTCCCTTGCTACGGTTGGTGAATGATAAGTAGGTCGCTCACATGCTATTAGATTTTCTTTAATTTAATCTTGCGTTCGCTTGCAACGTACATCTGTATGTTTTTCTTAATAATTTAAAAAAGGCAATTGAATAGGCGAGGGACACCATTGCTGATAGATACTTACTGTAATAAATGTCACTGTTTCTAATCGATTAAATTCTTGTAACGAAGGCCAAATCACCAAAAAAGCGATTTTCCATAACAGGAGTGGTTTTAGAGAATAAGTAATTTCATATATTTTTTATTACACATGATCTACCTAAACTTTTCCCAACTGCGTTGGGGTCGGCTTTCAAGCAAACTGGATGCAACTTAATACCAGTATTTTTTATGGAGCGGCTGCCTATCTGACCTCCACAACCCAGTTACTGGGTATTACGATACCCTTTGGTAAGACTGGTTGTCAGACTTTAAGGCTTCTGACGATCCGTAACGAATGTCACAGATCCACGAATGACAACCGAGACCAACGAATTAACGTGCCTTCCGAGGCACGGAGGGATCTTTGAATGTAAAGATGTTCAGACAGTTAAAATCACGGTCCCAGAAAAAGAATATGAATGTCCCAAGACAGTACACGAAACCAAAAGTATTAGTAAGCAAATCCAACCTTCTAGCAAACGCTTCAAAAACCAAAATGGCGGCTTAAAGGCTCTCCCATATAGCCGCGTTATTATCGGTCGATAATACCGGATACGTTATTGTGATATCTGTTTTTAGTACATTATGTATTAGGACGGCTACGAAGTCACACACTGCTGCGATAATAACGACGCAATAGAAGTAGGACGCTTGCGTTCCTGCGTCCTGCGATAAACATTTGTATTGGGACGCATGCGATCCCACACACGGCTGTTAGGTCGTTAGTACTAGTAGTACGCCAAGGACGAAATTTGGTTTTACCGACAGTTACGGGTGTTCTAAAAATCTAGTATATGGATTTTGATTTATCATCAGACAAATATTTTTTATCACTAATAGTAGCTACGCGGCAGCGTCCGGTACCCCTATGCTGTACAGTGTGACAATCACAAAAAGGCGAATCTGCCCGACATTAAGAAAAAAACCTGCCAAAAACACGAATACGAAATATAATTATCGGACGATAAAAACGGTTATGTGCAAGGAATCGGGACGCATTATTGCAATAACACATCCGGTATTATCGACCGATAATAACGCGCCTATGTGGGAGAGCCTTAACTCTTTAACTTAGCAAAAATATAATAACAACGAACTATATAATATGAAAGAAACATTAAAATGTCTATCAGTTTTGCATATCAAACACAAGCTTCGAAGTGAATGCAGAAGCGAACACGTTTTGCCCATAAATCTATAGAGCCAAGTTATATCGAGCTCGCGAACTATTGGAGACTAAGTTTTGCACGTTGCTTTGCTTACTGTTTTCGAGTTTGTGTGTTCGTAAGTACTAAGTTGTAAGACGTTCGTGAGGTAACATTATGTTCATTTAATGCAGTTTGATTTTGCTTGGTCCTGCTCCATAGGACAATCTAGAGTCTAGACTAAATCAGAATGGTTGCTAATAGAATTGTATAATTAATTATATTTATGACATTGATTTACACTTACTGATTACTTTAACTCACACACTGACTTATTACTTGTTAATATTCTAAGAAAATCGTAAACTTACTGTTAACATTTTTGAAAATATGTCAGCACCATTCTATCGTAAAATTATTTGTTCTGTAATTGCTTACATTTTTTCTTTTTACCTATTTTGGCATGGTAATTTTATTCTGGGTGCATCGTTTTCACACATAATTATAATAATGAATGTACTATGTTAAATATTGTGCTTGAAACATTTTAAAATAGTAACGATGGAGTTTCTTGCCCATTTTTCTTCATACGAAACTACATTTTGGAAGGGGCGACTAGAATCAAAAGTGCCTTTTAAGTTTTGAAAAAAATGCTTTGACTTTGACTTGGAATTTATCTTTAGTGTCTGATTTGTTTTGAAATAATTGAGTTAAGTCAAAAATATTAACTTCTAGGTTTTTCAAGTGGCTTTGCCCACGTGGAGGACGGAAATTATCCCACGGGAATGTATTAACGGGATAAAAATAATTCTAAGTATTAATACAGATAATAAACTACTTGTGTGCTAAATTTCATCTCAATCCGTTCAGTGATTTTTTCGTGATTGAGTAACAAACATACAAACTTTCACATTTCTAATACTTGGAGGGTTAACGTTATTTTGCATGCACGATAAAATTGGCATAACTTGGGACTAAAACTTAATTGGTTTTTGCGTAAGGTTCCGAGAATTCAATACCAATTAAATTTTATAAGAGGTTTACGGTACGATCCGAGGTTTCTAATAGAATTGTACCTATCCAAATTATCAAAGGCACAGACAAGGCCTACCTCATATTCGGAGAATTTTAATTATTAATTCTTGACTGTTAATCCCTTTGTATTCTCTGAATACCAATTAATTCAAACTCAACAAATCTTTCATGGAATACTGTCATAGATTTATAAATAGACAAAGAATCAACAGAATACCACCATTTTTGTCCACTGCAAATGCTGGTTACGGTAAAATTGCTTTTAAATTAAATATGAAACGATTTTTTGTACATTTAGATACGTAGGTGCTGGTGGCCTAGTAATAACATCCACACGGGTCGATCGATCAGGTTAATTTACGCTTGCCTTTGTACTTTTACGTACCGAGACACTACGTGCTTCGGAAAGCACGTGAAGCCGTTGGTCTCGGCTGTCATTCGTGGATCTTTGACAGTTAGTACGGGTCGTCAGAAGACTTTACCATGGGGTATCGAATTACCCAATAACAGGGCTATGGAGGTGAGATAGGCAGTCACCCCCTGTAAAATACTGGTATTCAGTTGCATCGGGTTTGACTGGAAGACAATCCCAACAGAGTTGGGAAAAGGCTTGGCAGATGATGAGGCGAATTGCAAAAAAATCGACACTATACCTAGATGCAACATTTGATATAAGGTACCTGTCCTACCACTGACGAGGAAGCGACTAGCTAACAACAATTTTCTCGCTTAAGAAACGTAAAAAAATCCATTAAGTCCAGTGTAAGTAAAATATAAACATAATAATATTAAAGGCCGATGCCTGCCAGGGGTGCGGGTTGTTCGACAGAGATACCGCGGCCCCTGGCACACAGGCAACTGAGGAAACACAGGTGGGTTTTAGTCAGTAAAAGTTTGACACACCCTCCCGCTCCATCCAGAGCGGGAGAAGTTATTTGATGATTTCCCACCCAAAAAAGAAAAAAAAACATAATATTATTAATAGTTGATCGCTGACTAGTCACATCGCGGGCGAGTACTGTTTTGTCAAACACTATCATAGAGAGTACCTACTCGTTCAGCGACGCTCGCTTGGCGGGCAGCACACTCGATGAGAGACAAATGGTTAGTTTACTTGGTAACGGAACGATAACTGGCGGGTATGTGTTGTATCTGTGTGTGAGTTGCGCGCTCTCGTTGCTAGCTCGGCACCTCGTTTTTAGTTGCTAGCTCTAATCGCTTTATGGAACAGGGGGCCGATTCTACTAACAAATTTGTTAAAAAAACGCAATAGAACCGCAACCGAATCACCACTTTTAAGCGTTTTCGCATTCTACTAAAATGAACAACGGTCCAGCTGCGACACAGCTGCGGTTACGTTTTAGTTACGCCAACGATCGATTGAAACAATGTCAAAACCTATTCTACTAACAAAATCGAACATGAGCGTGACGTTTACTATAGGACAAAGTTAATGATAAAATTATGATCATTATGTCTTTTAATTATAGAAAATACTTTTAGTGCCACATATTCGTGTTTAGTAACATTTTTAGATTCAACTTTTTTCTTTTTGGTATTAATAAAACATATTATTTTGGCATGTTGGTAACGCGGGTTACCCGCTGTGTTCCCGCTACAGTTCAGTTGCAATTCGTTTTAAGTTTAGTTTCCATTTTGCTTATAAAATAGTAGAATGACTTTTTATGTAACTATCGAACGGCGATCGAAATCGAACTGTTGTGGAAACACAGTTTAACGTGTAACGTTGCAAATTAGTAGAATCGGCCCCCAGGTGCCTAAAAGCTAAAATCTCACTCAGCCATCACAAAAATCTCCTAAACTTTGCTTACATAGTTGCACGTTGGTAATTTTCTTTTAGCGAAGTACAGGATTTCTAGAAAAACACAAATTGTGTCATACTTTGTCTGGCAAACTTTGTACATGAAGCTAGAACTTGTACCTAAGAGGACTTTCAGATACACCCGGCAGTTTGGTAGTAATATGATTTCATAAATATGACAGTTACTACTGCAACGGCATCTACATCGCCACATGTGGACTAAGCATCACACTGACGTCACGTAAAATCCTGCATCGCGCAAGCAGAGTTTACAGCGCAATTAGCATTACAACGTTCCGACATACATCGTCGGGCAGTAGCCCACCAGATACAGTACCCGTCTGGCTGGTGGATCCTACCATTTCTAAAAGAGGATCTGTTAACTTTACACCCTGTTACTCATACCTCTATACTACTAAGAAACTACTGATATTATTAGTAAGTTTCGATTAGTGTAATGGCAAAGCTATGTAGAGCTGTTAAATGAAATCTGAGTGTGAAACTCTGTATAAACGAATTATCAAGCCATGATTTAATAGTCCCTGCCACTGCTGTGAACTTTGAAATTGGCTTGAAATCTATGCGATGTGTTAAATTAGTTATCGAATTCAAACTCCATTGATTTAGCACATATTCCACAATACCGCAACCAAGATTTCACAATCACACAACAAGTGTATGTACGGCTGAATAGTTTTGTTTATTCAATTGAAATAATTAATAATTTCATTTGGATAGGCACCATCCAGGAAATATCCTTTAGCCACTTTGTGAAGAAGATTGTTTGTGTATGTCATGGATTAGATTTCTATGTTCCGAATGGCTGGTTACAAGGGATTTGTGGTCAATTAGCTGCCTCACCGATTGACAGATATATGTTGTGATCCGGTCCATCGATCTGTGAGCTTAAGCTCGGTTGTGTCGCTGTCTGGTTTAGTTTAGTCTCGTGTAACGTTGTTACTAAGAGAATTTCAAGATACTGAAGGATGTTACTACTTGCTTATTTGATATCCCTTTTTAATTAAGTTTCGCCGGTTATTGAAAATATTCACGTTAGTTGGGATACCATATTTATATTCTGTTGAGGGTATGTTATACAATTACCGTAACCCCTTGTATTGAACCTTTCAATTACAAACTGTTCTGTTCGGTACGTCGAGAACTTTGATTCAATATCTATATTAATTCAATAACTACAAATGGCATGGCTACCTATATTAGACTGGCATAAATCAGGGAAGTATGGTATAAAAAGGAGGTGTTCTCTTATACCCAGCATTAGGTGTAACAAGACAGTACATCAATGGTGATGCTGTATGCATTAAATTAATTTGTCAACTGTAAGGAAACTTACGTTAACTAATCGACTAAATTAAGAATAGTTGGCCCAGCACCCTTATTGCGTGACACACTTTCAATCAGAATTGGAATCGTTTTCGAGGATATACCTACATTGCTTCATAATGTGAGAAAATGTTTGTCTGCACAACAACGTAAATAACCCAATTAATGTTGTTGAACTGTCACCTGCCAACTGAAAGTGATTCCTACCGTTAGTATGTTACGCAATTGCCCCTCTGATCGATCACAAGAAAATTAGTAAAGGCCCTAGAACCTTTTGTGAAACTCCACATTAAAAGGAAGTACAAATAGACGTCTATTGAATTGTTCATGTTATGTCATCCTTTTGTTCAACCCTGTGTATCCGTTTATGTAGTTATACGTATGTACCCAGACCCAATATGATAAAATTCGGCCTACGACCTCTGGGAAGACGACACAACTTCTTAGACAGGATGAAACTTTTATCGTGGAATGGAATGGGAAGGGAGAATAAGACGAAAACGCATAATATATCTAAGGCTTATAACAAGTTTTAATACCAAACAAAATTTTAATGAAGATTGCATGAAGGAATTGAGAGACGGCGAGACGAGCAGAATATAACTGCCTATAATTTTAATCAAGCTGCTTGGTTTTATTTCATAATTCTGATGCAGATTTCACATTTTATAATAGCATGTACATCCTTCATAATAATATGTTTATTTTTATTCTTAATGTCATTATGTATTTAGAACATACTCGATAATGTGTGAGCTGTGGTCGACTATAATTGAATGTGCATTACTGGATAATGAATTCACTATAATGATGATTTTAATTCTCGTTAGTAATTCTTAAATAAATGATGAATAAATGTATGGTTTATATTGTAAATGTATGACCATCACGCAGTCTTACTAACTGTAAATTTATCGCTGCCTAAGCTAAATCGTCCTCGGACTATTAGCAAATTAAACATAAACAAACTCGAATATGATTTATGCAACATTGATTTTGGCCTAGTTTACAATACTGCTGACGCTAATTTGGCTTTATCGTATTTAATTAAACATGTCAAACAAGCAATATTACGTAACACGACAGCTTCTACAGTAAATAAGAAACTTTATAATATTAAGCCATGGATTACTTCTGGATTAATTCGGTGTATAAGACACAGAGACAAACTTCATCAGAGAACAAAGAGATACCCTGATAATTTAATAATTCAAACTACCTATAAAAGATACAGGAATTTTTGCAACAATCTCCTAAAGAACATAAAAAACAATTACGATAAAAAACAATTAAATAGTGCAGGTAAAAATAGCAAACAACTTTGGAAACAAATTAAAAACGTCACCAATATGTCAAAACAGCGTGAATCAAGTTCGAGTTTACTGCTTGCAAATCCTTCACCACTCATATCAGCTAACAATGTAAATAACTTTTTTATTAATGTTGGGAAAAATCTTGCCGAGCAGATTCCGAAGTGTTGCGACCAACCTACTTTCCAAAAATCAAGCGATAGCTGTAACCCAAAATCTTTTGCTATGTTGGACACTGATGAAGATGAAATAACCCGAATAATTTCTGGGCTAAAGGATGATTGTGCAGCTGGATGGGATAATATAAGCAATATGATTCTTAAACGCTTCAAGCATATTTTGATACCTCCTCTAACGCATATATTTCGAATCTGTCTTGCCGAAGGAATTTTCCCTACGTGTCTAAAAAAGGCAGTTGTAATCCCTATCTTTAAATCCGGAAATAAAGACGCAGTTAATAATTATAGGCCAATATCCTTACTCCCCTCAATTTCAAAAATACTAGAGAAAATTATAAACAGTAGACTTGTTAATTACCTAGAGAAGAACCAAATTTTATCCCCTGCGCAATTTGGTTTTAGACCCAAACTATCGACAGCCGATGCGGTGCATAGCCTGACTGATTATATTTCAGAAAACCTCGGCAAAGGAAACCAGACCCTAGCAGTCTTTCTCGATTTAGCCAAGGCCTTCGACACGGTGTCTGTTTCTGTTCTCCTGGACAAATTAGAGACCATAGGAATAAGAGGAACGCCGCTGAAACTTATTACTGACTATTTAGACGGCCGATATCAGTATGTTAGAATAGATAATATTACGAGTGATGAGCAGAAAAATACTGGGTTTGGTGTTCCGCAAGGGAGTATTTTGGGCCCCACAATATTCCTGATTTATATTAATGACTTGTGTAATCTAAATATTAAAGACGGTAAAATTATATCATATGCCGACGACACGGCGTTAATTTTTACCGCTAAAACCAGTAGTGAACTGTTTGAAATCGCTCAATTAGGTTTAAATTCTGTGACTAATTGGCTTCAAAGCAATTTACTAACATTAAATACCGACAAGACTAAATATATTCACTTCTCCATGCGCAAGCCTCAACTTAACCTTACTAACCCTCATCTATATGCCCATCAATGTGGAAACCGTAGAGCCAGCATGTGTAATTGCCCTTTTATCCTTAAAACTAGCTACATTAAATACCTGGGGGTAATAATGGACGACACACTTTCTTTTAGAAAACATATTGAATGCCTAACTAAAAGAGTGCGCAAACTCATATATGTATTTAAAAAATTGCGAACGTTGGCAGATTCAAAATTAATCACTCAAGTTTACTTGGCCCTATGTCAATCAATTATTCAATACTGTATCACTTCTTGGGGTGGTGCACCTAAAACTAATTTGCTTCCTCTTGAAAGAGCTCAGAGAGCAATTTTAAAGGTAGCAAACTTTCATCCCTTCTTCTTTCCTACAGATCTGCTATACAAATCCTGCAACGTACTCACTGTTCGCCAGCTTTTCATTATGCACTTAGTATTAAAACAGCACACCATGCTTACCTACAATGCTGACAATACTAACAAGAGACGGAATGACATAGTATGCGTAACGAATGCAACCTCAAAACATGTCTTTGTAGAAAGATTTTATACATTCTTAGGCCCATTTCTGTACAATAGATTAAATAAAAAACTAAGTATCTATAAATTAAATTACTATAGCTGTAAAAAAACTGTACTTAAACATTTACTATCCATTGATTATGCACAGACAGAAGATCTACTTGTTGTCTGCAAATAAAACCGCTAACATGCATTTTTACTTTTGTTGACCTAAGTTTTATTTTAGTTATTACTTTATACACATTGTTAATTTATTACTTTAAGTATTTGTGCATTTTTTGTAGCCTGAAGCACAGGTTTAACCTAGTTCAGGCAAATTAGCAATTGTGCTCTATTTTATTTGTTAAGGTATTTATTGTAAACCGTGCCCCTTTTATAAATAAACGATTTTATTATTATTATTATTATTATTATTATATTGCCGATGTTTTTGTTCAAGTAAGTCATAAGTGTCATTATTTTACATGGCAGGGTTCCTCATTCCTAGGAAAAAACAGTGTCACTAATTTAAACAGGTGCATTGTAAAACACGGACACCTTTATCTTAAGACTTTTCCTGAAGAAGAAATAATCATTATTTTTCTTCTTTTTCTTTCTGAACAAAAGAACAAGAATGTTCCGAAACTAAAATAAAATACCTGCGCTGTACATGTGCCGCAAAATTGCAGAACTCTAGAATTTAAATTAAAGTTTGTAATAAGGAAAGTATTTTACAGTTATGCGACTTATTGCTGCAGAGGACTAAATTAATGTTATTTTGAAACCACCTTATTCAAATACGTAATAGTCTAGTATTTTAGAATGATCCACTGTCTTTATAATTTTAACCATTTCTATTACGAAAACATTTTCTATACCTATAAAAATAAAGTATTAAAATTCTAAGTAAAAAAAAATATCTAAATTACAACCCTAAGCTTAATAGTAGGTATGTACGCACTCCAGTATTTCATTGAATTTTTATGCCAATTTGATTCGATACAATGTGCCTGCTTTAAAAGCTCTTTAAAGCAAGGTAGACAGGCGCAACGCAACTCTATTAGAACAATTTCCATGGAAACTTCATAGAAATTGTTGTACCAGAATCGTGTCGCACCGTCGCGTCGGGGCTGACGATGCTGAGTATTATAAAACCTCTTGGTCGCCTTTTACGATATCCTTTGATGATACTAGTATACACAAAGAAAGCCTTAACTGTCCACCCTCGTGAAATAACACAGCAATGGTTATGTTTTTACGGGATTGCCTCTTTGCTGGCACTCACACGTTCAATAGTTTGATTGACCAATATAAAACAATTGCGAATCGCAAATAAACCACACATACGGGGCGTTATTTTCATCAGTAACTTATTTAACGTGAATTTTACAACGAGCAACTTTCTATGTTGTTACTTTGTTGTTGAGACTGACCACTGTTTTCCTCGCTTTCTATTCCCTAGTTTAAGGATATTTCTGGATAGTTGTAGGCCTTTCTAAACGAATATTATAAAGAGTAAAGATCTGATTTTTGTATTGATTGTTTGTTACACATTCACACAAAAACGACTGAACGGATTTGGACGTGGCACATGAGTAGATCATGACCTGGCTCAGAATACTTTTTATCCTGATATTCCCATGGGACCGAGACTTACGCGGGTGAAAACGTTATTATAATTTTGAACATGTAAAATAAATAACTAAAAAATCGTAAATTATTTTAAACGAAATATCTAACTAAATCTGTGTGAAATGTAATAATTGAAGATTAAAGTGAGACAAAAAAAAAACAAAAACCCGTTTTTACAATATAATAGACTGGATTGTATTAAACAGAAATTCAAGAACCTTTTCACCAATATTTTAATCTATGAAATATAAATTTGGTTTCTGAACTTCTCAAGGTAATTACACCCCAAGCTACAAAATCAATTAGCAACAATGATATCAGCACTAATTCAATTAAACTACATCACAGAGTCTCAAAACTTATACAATATTCCGAATATTACTCTTAATTAAATCGAAGCTAAACAAACTATGATTGTTTTGTACTCTGTGACAAATTATTCGGATTTAAGGGCTTACGTAGATTAAAAGAAAATCATGGGCCGTTGAGGCGCGTATAAAGCAACAAAACGAGCTGCAAACGCCTTGTGTTCAAGAGTTAAGACTTGCGTTTGAATCACTACTAACGCACGTCGATATTGTTCCGCTCCAGAAGTGCGTTAGTTTAACTGTGCCGAACGCGTTTGGCAATGCAATGGACAAAAACACTGTTTTGAAGTTTAGAAGGGCAGACAAAGCGCGTTTCGTGTAACATGCGATGACGGCGCATATTAAAGTCGTCGAGTGTATAGGCCCTTAACAAATGACATTGTCTGACACGATGACCTTTTCGCGCTCTATTCATAATAGTTGAAACTAAACAAGAACTAATGGATCGATGTAATACATCTTTATGGAATTACTAGCTAATGTTCGGCTGACGTTTGTATAAATGGTGACTGTTATTGAGGTAGTTGGAGTGAAAATGTGTTTTATTCTATAGAAGGTTATTAATCTAAGAATTATAACTGTTGAATGATAGTTTGGAATAACTATTGTTTATGTGACTGAGTTATTTTCAGTTACTTAATAATCACCAATATAATATTACAAATAATACCACACCACACACTTCATACATTAATATATTTTTTTGTATATCAAGTTTTATGAGTAATATTCACGGAGAAATTAAAGAAACGGAGATGCCGCAAGGCAATTAGGCCGAGCGCCTTCAGTACGGCCATGACGTCACAGTGGATGGAGCCAAAAACCTTAGTTTTGAGTGAATAGTCATCGCGTTATGGTCTCTTGTATTTTGATCGTTTCGAATTGTTTTAATAATGAAGTGTGCTGTTTTTGGATGCAAAAATTGTTCAGGATTAAAACTGAAACATATTGATGGCATAACATTTCACGCGTAAGTCCCTAAAATTAATATTTTCACTTTAAATCACATTTTCTCGTTTGATCGCCAGATTTTAGCTAGTGACATCTATCGTCGAAGGGATGCATTCTAACCACTTCTCAGCAATTTTGTGTTTTTATCATTATCAATGCACATTATGACCAATTTTCGAATCAAATAACCTGCATAGGTTTATTTTGCTGGCTATAAGTTATTTATAAAGATAAATTACATAGCTTGATACATGAAAAAAGATGAATCTTAAATATGATAAATGCGCCATCTATCGGTAAGTAGTCGGTCCTAAGTGATGAATAAAAATGTGTGCATCATGCCAGCAAGACCCTACTTTATCGAATTTATTATCTTCATGTTATATATTGTTTTTTTTTTAATCTTAACTTTCGGTCTCATTTTAATCAATAAAACTGTGTTCTTTACATATTCAGCCAATAACGTTCCCACTGCTGGGATACAGGCCTCCTCTCCATGAGAGAGAGTGGGCTATAATCCACCACGCGGGCCCAGACCGGGTTTGTAGATGTCACATGACTTCGAATTTTTAGTTCTAGGACATGCCGGTTTCCTCACGATGTTTTCCTTCACCGTTTTGAGAACAGTAGTAATGAAATTATTAACCCAAAATAGCGTCTGGCTGGGTTCAAACGCACGACCTACAACTTGTAAGTCACGGCCGTTACCATTGGGCCAACACTGCTGCTGTGTTGTTTAGTGACCAAAAATAAATATTGTCCAATAAAGATTGATGATACTAACAACTTTTTGATTTAACTACCTACCTACCCTATATACCCGATACCTCACATGACATCATAAAAAAAAACTATTTCAAACAGGCTAGACATTTCCGTTCTGTGAATGGGTGACCATGCATTACATATCGAGAAGCTCCCCGGCCTGATCCCGGCTATCATTCGTGGATCTTTGACGTCGTAACGGGTACTTAGAATTCCAAAAGTCTAACAATCAGTCTTGCCAGGGTACCTAGCGTGTTACCCAGTAACTGGGTTGTGGAAGTCAGATTAATACTTGTATTCAGCTGCATCCGGTTAGACTGAAATGTGGCACAAATGGTTGGCAGGTTGATGATGGTGATATTAAAAATGAACAACCTTGCTTGACCGGGTTGGACCATGCCCGCTTAAAGATAACTAAAGATATATGTAGATATATATTTAGTTATCTTTAAGCGGGCATGGTACTACTTATGTTTTTTGCTGCATGAGTTTAAAATGAGTCACAAAAAATCTTGCAGGTTCTAATATTGCTTCAGATGTTGGCAAAAATCTAGACGAGAATATTTGCTCATCAGTAAAAGCGCCAATTTCTATATTAAAAATTAATTCCTGTTTTATAGAAGCTTTTTCCAATAAAGATTCCCAATAAACTTGACGAAGGTAAGGCCCGAACGTAAAAAAATCCTAAAAAAGGCAGGTACGAACTAAACTTATAAGGCCGGTGTTTTATTTGGGACAGAAAGAGTGTGAGGAATCTTAATTTCTGAAGAAATATGGGTTTCTTGAACTTTTAGTGTCATTTGGAATCCATTTCAAGTTTCCCTCGAGACTTTTATCTAGATTACCAATCATACAATTTAACTAAAACTATCAACGGATTTGAAACTAAATCGAACTTTCAATAAAACAGAGCTAATACAAATTTCAATATTCTCGTTCTTATGTTTTTTTTAAGGCTGCCAACCTTGGTTATGTAACAAAAAACGATAATTCTTCTTTATTATTTAGCAATTATTTATTATATCATTATCAGAGGCTACACAATAACAAATACAAGTGTACACTTCCAATTATAGGAGACAACAATATCATTTACAAAAATTTGTGCAGTAAGTTAGAAAAGGTAAACATATTAAAATAAATAAAAAATCATACAAAGGAAAAACAGTAAATTACATCAGATGAATAAAAAAAAATTGGGACTTACATCAATAGAGCTTCATAGCTGTGTTGATTTAAGTTCCAATTTTTGTCCCTGCTACGAACGATACTAACTCATTTTGCGCATTGCTACTCATTAGTAGCAGGTTCGCGTACTGTAGTTTCTGCCTACCCCCATAGGGAGAAGGCATGAGTTTATGTGTGTTTTACATTAGCTTTTCTATGTTAGTTTTACTTGACCATACCACTTCATTTAACTATTTAGAGGAGCTGGTCTTATAATTACTATGCTGTCAACAAACTCCCCAGCGATGGGAGCATATTGCATAATGTAGGGTGTGTTACATGTTGCTAGTCTATTGTAGTCCTATACTGAGGTCACTATATCGTTAATAATTTCTAGATACTTACGGCCTACATCGCCGGGCTGGTGTATATTTATCTATAGAATATAAGCATTTTGTAGGTTTTATTTTATTTGTTTGATACCATGCCCTTACTGTTTGATCTTGACGAAACAGATAAATAAAATTGAAGTGTCTATTTTGAATATCAATACAACAGCTTTTTACTAAATTCATTTAAAAGTATTTACAGTACATAGAAAGAAAGAAAGATAATATGTAGTTTTATTTAGCACATACTTTAAGTCACAATATATACAGCAGAAAAAAGTTAAATTAAAATCAAATACAAGTGAAAGGTGAGATGTCAGAAACTAGCATTACATAAAACAAAAAACAAGTTTGTTTCGACTAATCTCCGAAACTTCTGAGCCCATTGATGATACTTTTGCAGCATTGTCATGTCATGGCAGGCATTTGTCTTGGTATCACGTTCCCGTGGGATCATTTTCGACATTTCGCCAGTTATGTTTAAGTCCCATGTATTAGGGACGAGTCTATTACCATCAACGGGGCACAAATCCAGACTCCAGACTGCTACTAAAAAATGCTAGATGGAAAAATCTAATAATACTTTGCCCGACCTGGGAATCGAACACTCAGCAGTAGCGCTTTCGATCAATAGACTAACGAGGCAGTCGATGAAATAAGGAATTAAATATGGAATAGGGCACATCAAAAGAGAGACTGCTAATTGTTTTTTATTTTTTATTATATAGACATTTAAAAATCTTATTCCTAGGCTTTGTCTCGTAAAAATCTTTGCATCACACTACCAAACTCTCTAAAATACACCGCCATACCACATCACACGTAGGTACCAAATACTCCCCCCAGTCTTTATTACCTTTTACTAACATCATTAACAATTCCCCACGTTTTTACCCACCTGCTGCTCATTAAAAATAATAACGAACCAGGAAAAAAAATCAAGTACCAACCAACGTGACTCCAAAGTACAGGTAAAATAAATTAGAAACAATATTTTTTTCCGGTATTTTACTACGAGACGCGAGAAATACCAAGAAGACGAGGTTGTGGCAATCAATTGTTTTGAAGTTTTTAATTTTCTCCCTTTTTTCCTTGAGACTTTCTTACTTTACCTTACCTTCCCTTGACATTTCTAAGTTTGTCACGTTTTTATCTACTTCAGAGAATTTTTTTATAAAAGGTGAAAGTGTACCCTGGTAAGTGTTTAATTAAGGTTCTTTTCCTTTTTATCTTGTTGTAAAGTGCCGATACTTATTGAGTTCTGGAAAAATTAAGAACATCGTATTTATTTGACAATTTTATGAAATAACAACAAACTTAAAAGCTTGTTTAAAAGCCAGTTTCCAGTTCTAAAATAAGTATAATAAAAAAATTGCAAGATATTTAATGAAAACTTCTGTATAAGCTAACCTATCCAAGTAGAGATTAAGAAAACATTTTGCAATGCAGTTCTCATTTTCATATTATTATAATTTATAATTTTTCAGTTATAGGATACTGAACCAAACATAATACATGTTTTACTCTTATTACATGCGTAGGCATTGAGTGTCCCACACAGTCTTAATGATACTTTCAAAACCGCACAATGCAGATCAAAATTCAGCGCCCAATAATTCACCCTGTTACACGCCAAATTAAATGAAACGCGCAATAAAAATATCAAACAATAACCTGACGGAAACAGACAGAAAACCTATCAGCCTATATTTGATAGCCAAAGAGAATAAAAAATACCTTCACACCAACCCATATTCCATACCTTCAAGATATATGAGTAATTGAATCGATGCACGGAACTATAAAGGTAGTGTTATGGAAGAAGATGAGCGAGAAATGAGCGAGGTTTTGTCTAGATATGACATCGTAAGATGAGATAAAGTAGATTTCATTGTAAATGCGGCAGTATTTCAGTATTATGATGTATATTGTAATCATATGATGCAAGAAAAAATCATCATATAGGTTAATCATTGTCGTTTGAATGATCAATATCTGCCAAAATAAATAAGACCTTGGCAACTATACAACATTATCTCACATTGAATTTAGATAGTGAATAAGCACATTACAATGAAGAATTGCTCCAAAAACGATGTCAATATCAGACTCTACGACCACTTAAAGTTCATTTTCTCGTAAGTGGACATTAATCTTACTTATCTGCCTAAATTTATACCTCGTTTGGCTGCAGTCTCGCTCTCGCTTAGCCACCAACGTGTCCTCATCCGAACGTCTATGATGTATGGAAGCAATTCTGTTTAAACGCCTTTTGTGAGCCTCCGCAGCGTAAGATATGAGAATTGTTGTGAAATTACCGAATAATTTGTTTATGGAATTTAGATGGGGATAGAAATTTAATTTATCAGTGTTGAAACGGCTTTGGGAGATGATGTTGGCAATTTTGATGAAGGCAATGTGTAAGGGTGTAATACATCTTAGGCTGAAGACATTGTTTACGATATTGTCTTCAGCTATGGTCGACTTGAGGATACTATAGCCTGTATACATTTTATGTATAAGGATGTAAGACCTAACTGAGACCTTTGTATTCCCTGAAGTGATCTCCGTTATCTTGTCATCTTACAGTTTCATGAAGGAGGGTATAACGGGCCTATTTCAAAGAGAGAGGGTAAGTTTAAATACAACAAGTCCTCTCGAAACACATTGAAAACTCAACTTAAAATATTAAAACTAAAACCGTTGCTGATATCTAATTTTCGAATAGTATTACTACTCTATTATGGAAATATAACAACAATACACGTTATCACTTAATTAACTGTGCCATTCCTTAAGCACATATTGAAATTAGTGAACAAACGAACCACGTACAAATAACAGCAACGGCAGAAACTTACGTAACAGCGAATTACGCTTACAACCCAGGTAAACAGCCAAGGGAAATTACACAACATCACGCATTTCAAAATTCATTGCGTCTCAAACATTCACGTAAAACAACGACACTAAAACAAAACCAGCATTGTAAGAAAAATAAATTCACCCCACTTACGTAACCTTCAAAATTCGCACACACTAAAATATTTCAAGGTGTTAACCCACACACGGAATGGGGCTCGCTGATTGGTTCGCTCACGAGGTAGTTGCTACTAAAATATTCAAACACATACAAAGCATTTTAAACTGCAATGTTCCCCGAGGGACGGGCCTTAATTTGAGGTTTGAAGTGTAGTGTTAAAAGCGGTCAAGTGCGTGTCGTTATGAGGGCCACATTTAAAATGTAATTGGTGATATATTTATTGCGGACACGGAACAGTACAGAAATATGAATGGAAAATGAGTATTGAGTATGATTTTATTAATAACGATTAATAAAATTATACACATTTGCCATTCATACTTCTGCACTGTTCTCATCTTAAGACCGGGGTGCAGGTTGTTCGAAACAGACACCGCGGCCCCTGGCACACAGGCAACTGAGGGAACACGGGTGGGTTTTAGTTACTAAAAGTCTGACACGCCCTCCCGCTCCACCCAGAGCGGGAGAAGTTATTTGATGATTTTCCACCCAAAAAAAAGACCCAAATTGCGAATGAAAGATTAGCATAATCAGCCTTTAATGTTCCCACTTCTGGGACAGCCTTCCTCTTGAAGAGTGGGCCATAATCCACTACGCGGGCCTAGAGCGGGTTGGTGGCTGACACATGTCTTTGAATTTTAAGTACTGAGACATTTCGGTTTCTTCACGATGTTTTCTTTCACCGTTTGAGAGCAGTGGTGATGAAATTAAAACACAAAGCAAAGTGCTTGCTTGGGTTCGAATTTACGACCTATGGAAAAATTAATTAGTAATTTTATTTTATTTTTTATTAAAGTATTTTAAAGCGGGATTAAATTATAAAAAAAATAGTATTGTAAAAGAATTTTGAAATGAGTGAAATATATGTATATTTTTTTTAAATATTAAAGTAGTAATTTTAATTTAGTGTAACTCAAGTTGGGGCCGATACCACCGTGTATTCCCATTGTCCCCGTAGGCCATGTCTCCCGTGTATTTCTGTTGTCCCCGTAATATGTTTTTCCGTCACGGGGACAAAGGGACATCGAAAATGAGGGTTACCGTTGTCCGTATGGGGACATTTAAAATTTCACGTATCGTTGTCCACATAAAAAAAATATTTCTTTTTAATAGTGGGTAGCGGCAATCCTAGAACTAAAATGAAAGGTATTTTGTATATAATAGATTTTAAACCATAGAAACAAATAAGAAATGTTTACTTTTATCAAAAGTTTTTTTTAGAAATTGGTTTCCTGCACGAAGTATCAGGTTATCATAATTTGGTAGGAGCTCATCTAACTTATGTAGGTTTGTCAGCTAGAAAACGCTTTATGCCTTCAAAGTACCAGGTTGTCATAACTTGGTAGGAGCTTACAAAACATTTAACTTTATTTATTTATTTAATACATTTATTATTAAAATAATATATATTACAATAAATTAACGGGGTCAACGGGTTTTTTTAATATTTTATTTAATTCCCTTTGTTCCCTTTAACGGGGACATGGCCTACGGGGACAACGGGAATACACGCTAATGGGCAACCGCTGCTTTAAACACTAGGCGCATACTATATTAGTTTTTATTAGGAAATTGACAATAAACAAAGATTTCTGAACCAAATTGACTCCGACACCGTAGCACTAAACAAGTAACCCCGACATTAAAAAAAAATGTTGTGTGGCAACACTTAAGTCATTAATTTTTAATCTCTGAAATTCATATCAACCTTTTCATCAAAGAATTAATGTAAACAAAGTAAAAGAACTATGTAAAGTTTGTATTAGTGACATTCTGTCTACCACAGTGGGATGAAGGCACGAGTTTATGAATGTATTTAGGTATCTTTATATGTGTAATTTTTTTGTACGTGTGTATGTCGCTGAACTACTCCCAAACGGTTCAACCGATTTTGATGAATTTTAGTGAATCCCTGGATGGTTCAGCTTCACAAATGGACCCAGTAGGCGGCGCTGTTTGGGCAGGACGTCTGTCAGGTCCACTGGTATGTGACAAAATATATAATGCTTACATGAATACAATAATTTTGTCGCAAAACGGGCTTTAAAAAGAATACCTACTCTAAATTCAGCAGATTCATTGAATACAAAACGTTCAATAAGCCTAGATAGGTAACCCGGTTTATCAATTCACAACGAGTATCAATACTAACAGCCTAAAAGATATCGTTAGATTAATAATTTTATGCAAATGTATATTGCAAATGGAAATTAAACAATGTTTTGGTTAATCTAAATTTCATTACTATGAAAATGAATGATTAGTCGCTAGGTCATTAGTATAACCGTAAGGCTCGCTACAGCTCGGCGGCCGAAACGCGCGGTTGTTCTAAATTAAATGATCGTTGGTTTCTATGAATTGTTATTGTTGGTCTAACGAGAATTGTGCGCTGTAGTTAAAATTAATGACTGAGGATTATATTTTAACGATTCGTTTTTTTTTGTTCATTATTTTTTGGCGTGCGTTAAGTGAAATTGTAAATGGTTGGACGAAGTCCGTTTTTTAGAGGGTTATGCCACTAAACTGTTTAGCAGGATGGGTTCGTGGATAAATGATAACAGCCACACGTTCAATCAAAGGTTTAGGTACGCTACCCGCGGTCTACTTGTGGATGGGTGACCATTAATTCATATCGAGGCCCTTCTGTGCTTCGAAAAACACGTTAATCCGTTGGTCCCGGTTTTCATTCGTAGATTTTTGATAGTCGTTACGCGTAGTCAGAACCCCAAAAGTCTGACGCCAAGTCTTACACCAGGGGTACTGTATTACCCAGTAACTGGGTTGTGCAGGTCAGTTAAGCAGGCGCTCCATGTAAATACTGGTATTCAGCTGTATCTGGTAGGACTGGAAGCAACTGAATTTGATATTGCCATTAAACTATTTAATTTAGAGAAAATTTATTATTTTTTACTAGCAATCCTATAACTTAGTATTAATGACACTTCAGAGAAGTGTGTATGTCAGCTATTCAATTTAATTTTATCCTACTTCCTACATAGCTTATAAATGTGAAAGTTTGTATGTTTGATTGTTTGTTACTCAGTCATGCAGAAACGGCAGAACGGATTCGGATGAAATTTGCCAAACAGAAAGTTTATAAATGGATTCTAACACATGGGATACTTTTTGTCCCGGTGGTATGTTCCCGTGGGATAATTTTCGAGCAGTATTAAATATTATGATGTTGTTAAGAATGGCAAGAAGGTTAATTGCGTTGTCCGTTGGCACTGAAAATTCCCTGTAATATGTTCGGCTTAATATTGTCGTTCATTATAATAACGGACATAATACCTTTATTGTTAAACTGTGACCCTTTCGCGACTTACCCGTCGATTTTGTTTTTAAATGGCCTTTATGTAATTAATTACCTACCTCTGTACACATTTTGTGATAATGGACTTCCTCCCATAAAAAAAAATGGACTTCAGTAGGTTAACATAAAATCAGGGTGAATTTGTTTACCTTATACACAATATCTGGATGACGGAGCTTCGCTCGGTATTTTTTTTTTTTTAAATTTAGCCTAGCTAGATCGATTTATCGCCCCTCTGTCCTGCATACTAAATTTCATGAAAATCTTTGGAGCCGTTTCCGAGATTCAGTTATACAGGGTGAAATTGAAAACATGCGACAAACCGAAATGGGAGATTGTACTCATCATTATGAACAACTTTTACTAAGGGACCAATGATGCAATCGCGAAAAAAAAAACATCTGTTCCCTACATTTATGTTCGCATAACTCGTCAAAATGTAGGGAACAGCTGTTTTTTTTTTGCGATTGCGTCTTTGGTCCCTCAGTAAAAGTTGTTCATAATGATGAGTACAATCTCCCATTACGTTTTGTCGCATGTTTTCAATTTCAACCTGTATAAATATACATATACAGGGTGTAACAGAATGGACACAAGACCTGAAAGTAATTTGTTCCTAATTGACTACTGAATTGATTTCAGTAACTTTTAAAATAAGTTTTTTTATTTTTTATTATGTATTTTGCCATACCTACCACTGATTGAGCCAAAGAACATTTCTATATTATTCTAGAAGAAATAAGACTCAATTATAAATGCATAAAGTAATGCTTGGGCTTCTTAATAATATCAGTTAGCTTTAAAAAAAAATGTTTTGGTCATCGTATTATGGTTTTAACTCAATACTCTAATTGGGGTGTATTTTGTTACCCGTTGTATATATATATATGCAAGAATTGCTCGTTTAAAGGTAATAGATACATAAACCCACACCTTCTTCCCATGGTGGTAGGCAGAAACTACAGCACGGCACCTGCTACGATCCTTACACTACTTACTCCTATTGCCTCGTTTACGTTCATACATCTGGTCACACACGCACGCCGGCTGCCAGTACTACGCAGCTTGCGTTTCTGAACACAACACAACACACCACAACATCACCCAGAAGGTATACACCACATTTATGTCCTACTTGGGCGTCTTTTCCCGTCGTTTTCACTCACATGTGCCTTGTTTATGCGTTTTGTTAGCCGCCCTTCATTTATCCTCTCATCATGAGCAAATTACGCTTCATTTATATGTGCTAATATATGTGTAGAAAAATCGTATGATATAAAAAGAACACAAATATTTTATGTTTCTGTTTTTATATTTTTTAAATTCTAATATTGCAAAATATTATTTAAATGTATATTTCATTGAAATAAAGGAATACAAATGAATCTAGAAACGTGAGCAGCTGAAATAACAAATTAGCAAATGAGTAACAAAACTGCTGACCTCTAACCAGCCTTAGCAATTAATCATAATTTTTCTCCACAAATTAAATTGAAAGTACAGTCACGCAGGTTAATTTTTCTTTACATTTCATTGTTTTTTTTTCCCTTAATTGTTTGTTTGAATGTTAAAGGTTATCGCACTATAGCAAAGCAATTGAAACTACGACGGAAATTGAAAATAAATTGAACGATTGTGAGTAAAGTAGAAAGGTTATGAGCTAGAATTTCGATGGCATATAGAAAATAATGCAAAAACTACACTCGAAAAGGTCTCCGAACTGTGTGCTGAAGCTGAAATTGTATAATTATAACCGCATAATATAGTAACTATTTAAAAAGGGTTGACTCAAAGTGCCTTGTCGATGAAAATCTAATATATTAAGAGCCGAATCATCGTAGGATATTAGCGCACACATATTATATTAATGTAGACAAAGCGTTAAGATTCACACAGTGTCAAAAAATTAAAGACATCCCCAAAAGTTTTTATACTATGTGAATCTTAACGCTTGAAATTACCCTCTAAATATATATTGACCTTCTATTGAAGTTCGCTTTTTTAAATAAATGTGCCATATTTTAACTTTCTCAAAGTATGTCGCCATTACTAGGCAACCCGACGGGTTAGGTTAGAACTATGACCAACCGCACTAACTCCAAGTTGGTTGCAGTTGAATTGGTTATTTAATATTAGGACAACAAAATGGGAAATATGTATTTGAAGCTCACACAAAGAGGCTCATTTATGATGTTAGTGTTATCATCATCTGCCTGCCTTTTCCCAACTATGTCGGGGTCGGCTTGCAATCTAGCCGAATGCAGCTGAATACCAGTATTATACCTACATGTAAGGACTGTCTATTTGACCTCCATAACCCAGTTACTGGGTAACACGGTACCCCTTGGTAAGACTTAACGGACCATCAGCGGCAAGCGTAGTGGGCTTTATTATATTAGAGTGTACATGAATTTTTTTGGGACAGTAAAATGGGAAATATTTGGGGTTCGATAAAATCTATGCCGATTAAAATATTAAATTTATATTTCCAAAAAATGTGACACTGAAATAGGTACGTAAGATCAAACCAATGACAGATTGTAACCTTCCAAGGAAAATAGGGTCATTATTGTCGGCCCCATGTGGTCGCTTTATTACTACTTCTGTCCCATTACTCGTAAGGGTGTCGTCTAACGTGCGTTTTTCACGTCGCGTTTCCTTATTCGGTAATAAAACTAGGGTTGTGTCGACGACATGTGTGACTCACGACTGTTGGGAGAGAACCGATCGGAGTTACAGTTTTGGCATTGTTTGGAGAGGTTTTCATGGAGATTTGCGTTTAATACCCAAATCTGTTTACTGAAGGTAGGTAACAAGGGATTGATCGATGAAATTTATACAATAAAGCTGGTTTATTTTCCGAGTGTAACATACAAAACATCACATCTGTATTCCCGACGGGTTAGGCAGACCTGGACACAGCCTCATTTCGCCACTTTTGTTTCAATTCCCATGTGGTCACACATGCGCTGTGGGTGAGCCTATTGCTACTACTACTGCTGAAATTCTTGTTGATAGGATAAATGAAGGTCGGCTAACAAAATGTATTTTTAATAAGGCAAATGTGAGTGAAAACGCTGGGTGGGGCCGCCCTAGGAGGACATAATATAGTGAGTGTATTGGTGATGTTCTTCAAAAAGTTCAGGTGCGTAGTACTCGCGCGTACAATCATATAACTGGTCATTCACGCACGACGATTGTGTGTGAATGACCAGATGTATGATCGATCGTAAACGAGGCAAAAGGAGTATGTAAAGATCATAGCAGGTAGGGTTTGTAGTTTCTGCCTACCCCCTTGAGCAGAATGCGTGAGATTATGCTTATAACAAAACGTGTTCCCACACCTATTCCCCTTATTGTCAGATAAAGTAATCCGAAATAGACGCGACAGTTAAATAGCCAACTTTGCATTACAGCTCTTCTGCGTAAGAGTATATTCTGTATGGTGCCAATTCTTTTTAATACGTCATAAAAACATTGGCGGGAATATACAAAAGAAAAATTAAGGAGTAGGATAAAAAGCCTTCTGTTAGAGAAAGCATATTACAGCACTGACGAATATCTGAATGTTTTTTTTTTACTTTGTTAAATATGTGTGTAGATGTTGTTCAGTTTGACATTAAATTTTGATATTTTATTGTTACATTTTCTATAATTAGTTGATGATTATGTGATTAGGTTTAATTTTTATGTTCTAATTTACAATTTAAGTTGATTGATGAATAATGGACCAATTTATAATTAGGTATTTGATTTTATCTATTTATATTTGTACGCCATTGAGGCAAAACATGAATGAAGTAATTTAATGTAACATCTTGCACGCCATGTGTGTCTTGTATACATCATCATGTTTTGGACAAATAAATTATCAAATAAAGTGTTTACCATTTCCCAAGTAAATTTTCAATGACTTAATAAACCCCTAATACATGTAAATATATTAACTTATTGATATATTCACGAAACTCGATCTTTGTGCCTGTTTAATAGCTGTCACGCTTTTCAAAAGCAGCCTATCAGTCAAGCGTTGGGCATAAAGGCTGTGATTAATAACGAAAGGCCCTTCAGACCGTCACTGAAACGTAAGTAGGTTTCCTTCACAGACTAGAACGTTTTAGGCACACTAAATCATGAATTATTTTGCTAAATACCGCTTTTCGGCTGACAGGTAAAAAGTGAGTTAGACTGCCTCGTTGTTCTAGTAGTCACAAACGCATCTGCTAAATATGAGGTCCTGGATTCGATTGCCTGGTCGGGCGAAGTGTTATTGTGTTTTTTTTTCTGGAATTTCATAATAGCAGCCCAGTGTCTGGATTTGTACCCGATTGATGGTAATAAGGTCGCCCCCTATTACATGGGACTTAAAAATTACTAAGGAAATGTAGGTCTACTATAGCTACACCTCTACACAAGCCGTCGGAGAAACAAGGCGCAATGTTATGTTAGGTAAAAAGTTGTTAAATTTTTATTAAGGAAAGTTTTAGTGCTTGGTATGTACCATGTGTAAAGGTTACAACAATGATTAAAAACGATATTGCAAATGACTGCAAATGATAAATTGAAACCTACTTCAGGTTATAGGTAGTCCCTTCTATGACCGAAACGAGAATCGCCATCTGGATCTCAGAATGCCCACTATCCAGCAGTTCATGAAACGCCTCTCCAAGCGTTTCTTTGACTCAGCTGTGAAGTATCCCAGTCCCCTGATCGCCTGATCCCATATTCTTACCATTCCCGACGATACTACAGCTCTCCTACAGGAGAGTAGTAATATTACCAGCAGCCTCAGGGAACACCGTCGCAAACTGCCGTCCTTCCGTCCTCACCGCCCGCCGAGGCCTATCGTGACGTCCCGTTCAATGTCCGTCCCGTCCTTTGCTCGAGTCAGCCCGCGCCGCTGAGCCTGTAGTATTAAGTACGTTCCCTAATAATAATCAGTCCGATTTAGTTTATCCCTTGCTGCCCTCTACCAGCAATGCCCTAAGCCGAGGTCCGTACTCCACAGGGGGCGCCCTTAGCGAACAATCACTCTAATTTTAAGTATTTTAATTTTAAGTAAAAAAAAGGTCACAGGTGGTTTTACTAGCGAAATGTGGATGTACTTAGGGGCGCACGTTTGTCTTAGTTTTCAGAAAATGCATACGTGACGATGGGATGTTGATTGGGTGTGGCACACCCAGACCATGATAAATAGATCGATATTTTAGTGGTTAATCGTTGTACATAATAGGCTGTGTGTCTGAGCACCTAACTACGCCAGGGGTGGCAAGGAAATGCTTATTGACGTGGACCAGAGGACCACCACACAGCGAAATGTTAAGACGAGGTCAAAGGTGTCAGTTTGTTGCCCACCTTACATAACTTTGAATTACTATTTAATGGGTTTTATTAGAAAAAAAAAAACACTCTAAACAATATTTTTTAATCAAGAAATTATGAATACCTAAGTGTCTTCCTACTATATATGATATATCCTACTATATAATGTATATTTGGATGAAATTTGGCACACAGATAGTTTATAACCTGGACAACACATAGACTAGTGTTCATTCCGGTAGTACGTTCCCGTGGGATAATTATTCTCAACCTCCACGCGGGCGAAGCCACGGGCAACAGCTAGTATGCTATAAATGTATTTGTGTTTGATCCTTTAACAAATTTTTTTTAAACCTTTGTCAAATACGAATACATTTCAAAAACAGTTTTTTTTTTCAATAATAAGTACTGATTATTTAATAATCAATAAAATTATAGGTAATAAAAAAAACATGATCCCTATGAGGGTTTGTTGTAACCACCTAACGCTTCGTGTTACATATTTTAACCTTCTGCACGATGGGTTATAGAAATTATTTATCCATTCGGTAATCCCATTTCAATCAATAACTGCTCAAAATCATTTACTTCATTTAATTAAATCCTTAGCCACTTGAAACTTTTTCAATGTCCTACAACATTAAAAACTATTGTCATCTCATCGGTGACTCGACAAAAGTTCCAACTTTAATATCTGGAGAGAAAAACTGGCTCGCAGTTGTCAAGCGGCAGAAATCTGCAAAGTAATGCCCCCATCCCCCCCCCCCCCCTTGCCAGCAGAAACAGGTCAAGATGTAGGTAGTGACGTTAGGGCTGGCAAAGGTGATTGCAGCATTGAAGGGAACCTAGTTTTTGAGTCTTCTAAGATATGAACATTTTATTTTTGTCAGTCTGTAATGAACTGACTGATCCCGACTTTTGTAGACGCATTTCGTTTTACACTGCATTATTGTATAAATAACTGTGCCCGCTGCTTCATCTTCGTTGATGTCGGAAACATGGTGCCTGCGCAAAAGCTAGAACCGGGACAATAACTAACTTATGTTACTCCTTATAAAATCAGCTATCGGCCGGTAAAAGTCCTGTCAAAATCGATCAAGCCTTGTCGGAGATTAGTCGGAACAAACAGACAGATAGACAGAACGAAAAAGAGTTTTTTTTCTGTTAAAAGTACTTTAAGTTAAGTATACTTTCATAACGATGTAGTAAAAAGCTGTTATTTGGCATTACAAATAGACATTTAAATTTTATTTGCTCGTATGTATAGAAGATTGTAATTTTGTTTACACACATCCTTTTATATTGGTCCAACAAATGTTAAAAACACATTTGCGAAGCTAATTTGTTCATAACAAAGCTGTTATTGTGTCAATAATGTCATTAAGAGCTTATTGCCGTACTTGTAGCTTATTTACGCTACAAATTTATAGCTTAATGGTCTTGCAAACAACCTCAGAAACACAATTTCTTTCTAACCGACGAAAAAACGGAGGAGGTTCTCAAGTCGACGCGTATATTTTTTTATGTATGACCATGCATAACTTTTTAAAGAGTAATTCGATTTTGATAGTTCTTTTTTTATTGAAAAGAGAAATTGGTCCCATATAAATTTAGAAACAGAAAATCCAACCCTAAGGGTAGTAAAACAGGGGATGATTGATTGTTCAGTCACAGATTTTAATGCTGAGTTTTGTAAGTATTACAAAAATCGAGCATGTTGTAATTAGTAGAATAAAGCCACAAAAAATAATAAAATAAAAACTTTTTAACAAAAAAAACTTAAACCGCCGTAATAATTGAAAAGCAAAAAATTATCATTTTTTGTTTAACCTTAATAACTAAGTCGGTGACTTTAGATATGTATTTTAATTTTATGTCTCCGCCTGCCGAACTAAGTTTATATTAGTTAAACAAAAAATGTTAATAGTTTTTGGCTTTTCAGTTTTTTCGGCGGTTTAATTTTTTTGTTAAAAAGTTTTTATCTTAAAAAGAAAAGAAATTCTTTCGTAAGAGAATACTAATCACTAGGTAATAATGACACAGTATAGCTCTAATCCACACATATGCTCTGATGTAATGAAAGCCAACCAGGCTTACTACGTGAAATTCCGGATATTTAGCATGTAGTAGGAATAAAATTAACAGCTAAAGGCAAAAATGGTGAATCACCATCATCACTATGGCAATCCACTAAGTAGAGATTTCTTCAATCGTAAGACGTTCATCTTGATTCTCAGCAACTCTCTACACTCACTTTTTCTAGCCTGAGGGCATCCTACCTAATATTGAGCGATTAACAGTCTCCACTCAAGTACACAAATACCCAAATGGTCATCTGTTCTAAGGCTAATAATATAACCGGCACGTGGTAAATAAATCCTACTATCCTACTATAATATTATTGTTGAAAGTTGCAACATTTAAGTCAATATTTTAATATTGTCATAGTGTTTTTATCGGTCATCTATATATGTGACAGCTGACTTTTGTAATTGTCATTGATTGGGTAGAAATAAAACGAGCCCACGGATCGATTGTAAAAGTGAAGTGTGTGATATTATTTTCCGCTATCCTCATCTCCTGAAACCAAAATACAGTCCACACACACTGTATTTATAGACAGTCGTTCAGGAAAGGTTGCTGAGCATTCATTTGACGCCCGTATCTCCGTCGACTCCTCAACAATTTTAAATGTGCAAGTCTGTATTTTTGGAGGTTTGTTAATCAATCACGCAAAAACGGCAGAACGGGTTTGCATAAAATTTGGCACACAGTTTTAGTTTATAACCTGGATTAACATATTGGTTACTTTTATACCGGTAGTAACCTTTCGTGGGATTATTTCCGACCTCCACGTGGGTGAAGCCGTCGGCAAGAACCGTATCGAGCTAGTATCTAATAAGAATAAATACTAGAAACAGTATACAGCGTGTATCAGAAATGCGTGGTCATGTTTAAGAGTGTGCTACAGACCATCAAAGTGAACAACTTTCTCCATGGAACCAACATCCTAATCGCAAAAAAGATATCAGCTGTCCCATAAAAACTTCAAACCTACTCGGCTCAAAAGTATGGACAGTTACATAGATAAGTGACCGCATATTTCTAACACATCGTCAATCAATCTAACTAGCTTTTTCACAACTATGTTGGGGTCAGCTTCAAGTTTAACCAGATGCATCTGAGTACCAGTATTTTGTATGGAGCGCCTGTCTATCTGACCTCCACAACACAGTTATTGGGTAATACGACACCCCTTAGTAAGACTTTCGGTTGTCAGACTTTCTGGCTTCTGACGACCAGTAACGACTGTCAAAGATCCATGAATGACAGCCGGACTTAACGGCTTAACGGTCTTTCCGAAGCACAGAGGGGTATTGATATGTAAAGATGGTCACCCATCCACGGACTCACCGCGTCAAGCGTAGTTTAACTTGATGGATTGACCCGTGCGGCTGTTATTATTTAAAAAGCTAATAATAATAGTGATGACACCTTTACAAATACGAAAGTACTATCCACTACCACCTGATCCAATCTCCCTTCCCTCTTCACTGTACAATTACTTAAGCAAGATTTAATTAACACAAACTTGGGAGTTTAATAAAACATTCAGCTAGTTGTCGGAATACTAAAACAACTGGCGAGAATCAAAATTACCCAAGTTTGCGTAATACTGTACAATCCATTTTATGCACATTATTTGTGATTAAAACCTCTTTTACATACGTAGAGAAGAAGGATCAAAAGGAAGTAGGTAGGATATAGAGAGAAATTGCATCAGTGAATTGGGTTTTCGAACCCAGAGCGTTATAATTATGAATAGCACTTGTGACCACAAGACCAACACAACAGACCACAGATATACATTTTATAATTCAAACTCAAAGCATTTATTTCAAATAAACCAATTACAGGCACTTTTGAATTGTCAAAGAGTCGAAAAGATGAAGGTTCTTGTCCATCCCAAAGCGTAGAATGTACTTATGGAGAAGAACAGGCAAGCAACTCCTTGGACACTCTTATAAAATCATGATCTTGTTACAGAAAGTAGGTTACATCATTTATGTTCAAATTGTCAATGTGAGAACGATGTAAAAAAACGTGCACATTAAAAGCGTCCGTAATTAAAAACAATAATCGAGTGACAATTTAGAAATTAAAATAGGCTGTAGCAGCTAAGAGATGACCAGTCCTTACTGGCGGCGCCCGTTCACGAACATGACGCATGGATCAGCACCATTCAGCTCAACCGTTTCGAAAGGAACTTAATGATCCAACACGCACGCCACTACCAGCGAGACATTTAAGTGAGCATGACAAACTCTCAGTTGCCAGGACACATTCAAGTCAATGAAAGACGTACCCAGTAAATGGTAGCTTTATAGTAGGAAAATAGTGCTCACACATGTGCTATGCAATTATAATATAATATCACACATACTCTAGATCTTCTGTCGTTACCTTAACGTGGACCATTTTATGCTATGGAAATATGATTATGTAGAGATAATGGAAATTCAACAACATCACACACATATTTTATTACGCTGTTGTAGAAATAAGACAAAGTTTTCTTTGAAACATACTGGATATAATGTTTATTAGAATTCTTGTGACGTAGTTGAGTCTTGCTGTCGGGATTCAGATTATTAACTTTTGGCCTCAATTTTTCTTTTTGGATATTTTTTGTTTCAGAACTCTAGACACGACTAAAATTGTTACTTGTAAATGTCGCCAAAACTTTTGTCATATAGAACACCATTTTTATCACCAGATTATTTGGACTTTTAGAATGCTTGCTTGTAGCTTAGGAATAACAGCCGCTCGGATCGATCGATCAGGTTAAGCTACGCTTGCCACGGTTGGTCCGTGGATGGGTTGATTTACATACCAAGACCACTTCATGCCTCGAAAAGTACGTTAAGCGGTTGGTCCCGACGGTCATTCGTGAATCTTTGACATTCGTAACGGGACGACAGAAGCCCGAATGTCTTTTAACCAGTCTTACTAAGTAAGGGGTATTTATTGTATTACCCAGTAACTGGGTTGTGGAGGTCAGATATTCAGCCGCTCCATGTAAAATACTAGTATTCAGCTACATCTGGTTAGACTGAAAGCCGATCCCAACATAGATGTTGACCATGAAGCGTCACTGTCAAGTTTAAAAACAGTGTGACTTAATTATTACAAAAAAAATCAGGCTACCAAAACGATATAATTATCTTGTCCAACTAATCAAATTGTACTTCCACTACTTCTAAACATGACTTCATTCACACTTATACCCGGACAACGTTAATCCGATCAAGACATCAGACACCCGCACCCATACTCACCCTGTCTCTTTACCGTAACAAGAGACGTGCAACACAAACACGTATTATGCAGTGTAAAGTATGTTCCATTAAACAGGCAGCTATCATATTACTGAGAGTCCATTAGAGAACAAAGAACGTCTTTCATACTTCATGGGAAAGCAATTTTAATTATATATTGTGGGAATAATGGGCGTGTGTTGTGTTTTGTTTTGTGTGAGTATGATGCGTCACTGGATGTTGTTGCAAAAGGCTAATGTGAATAGTATTAACTAGTGGTGTAAACAAAAGAAGAAGAAATTTCATTTATTTACTGTGCTTGTCAATAAAGATCTATTTTTGACGTGAAAACGTCTTTACGTTCGGAGTACTGGCGGTAAGTTCAATATTTCTAACCGGCAAAAACATGTCAGATTTTATACGCTAATAACTACGAGAGATTCAGTGCTAGAGTAATGTTTGAGCATTTAAAAGATAGGTCATATTTATAACATTTTTAAAGCGGTATATAATTTGCCTATGACGTCACGCTGCGTGTGGATGTGCGCGACCCTCTATTTTTCATAATGAGTGGAATTCCAATTCGTACGCAAAAACGTGTTTAGTTAGAACACTGATTCTGGAGTTGTTGTCAAGAGTTGACAAAGTACTACTAGGGCATGGAGAGAAACAACAAAAATATTGCCCAAAGTAAGGTTAAAAACATATATCGTGTAATATCGGCCGTAAATATGCTCAGAAGTGAAAAAAAATCCCAATCGAAGTAAGCTTCAAAACGAGTGCAATGGGCTTAAAAAATCTAGTACCGAGCAAATACAATACCTGCGGCAGTGCCTGAAACCTGAAGAAAATTTGTTTCAAATAGCAAAATAGTTTATTATGTCGTCTAATATTGGCTGAGTATCTGCTCAAAACTGAACAAAATCATAACCGGTGTAAGCCTACTTCATAAGGAATACAATGAGTCCACTAAATCTAGTATCGGGCGAATATAACGGCTACAGCTGTATCGGGAACCATGGGAACATTTGTTACCAAACCCTAAGTAAAAACATTTTGTGAAACGTTTTCACGAAAACAAACGGCGCGGAATCGAATTGCGCTTGCTTATTATTATTGTTTCTGTTAACCTAATTTTTGTCGCTTTGCTGGGCACAAGTCTTCCCTTTTCGTTTCCAAACCTCTCTATTTTGAGCGGACTCTGGGCATATTGGCCATTTTCTTCAATATTCGAATATTGACGAAAACGTATCATCAAATTCTGAGGTTATAAAGGCAAAATAAAAAAAGGCTGATTATGCAATGTCCTACCTAATCATTGACACCAATATTGGCAACAATGTTTGGTGTTAACATTTAAACTGGCTTAAGCACACCATTCAAAGAGACTCACAATCACCCAAAAACATTCAATCACACAGGTAATACCCGACACAAAGCGGGCCAACCGAAGCACCTCCTTATATCAATCATCATTACGCATTTCGTCACGAACGGCCTCAAATACTTCCCAACAAAAACCTTTAATTTCGGCGTGCCTTCACAGAAACTCGTAAAAAAACGCGACGACATTCACCGATTCTATCTTCACAGTAAAAAAAGTCTTTTTTGCACATAAAACCCAGCAGATCCATATCGGTTGTTCTCTTTTAACAAAATTGTTCTACTTGATTGAGTTAAATTTAACTTTTCTAAGACTAAACTCGTAAAGCTTGGTTGTTTAGCGAAATTTGTGGCTTTAAAAGCAGAAGGAATTTATTAGGCTTTAATAGCTGAGTTTTGCGAAGTTTCGTCAAAAAGTTTACGGGTAAATTATTGATAATTATGGCTTCTTTTTCATGATGGGCTGGCTGTATACGAGTTTGGTTGTGTTGAGGAAATATTTAAAACAAATTAACGATATGTGAGATTAACAACATTATTCAAAGAAAACTAGGGGTCTGGAATACATAATTTTAATAGTACCGAAGATAATTCATCAGAAAATACAGTTTTATCATCTTTAGTTTGAAATATGACTAGACGTACAGCCATTAGGAACACATAGTACAAGAGCCAGGGCTATACTGATGTTTGTGTCTTGAAGTGTAAATAAATACCTAATTAAATTACTATTCCTATAATGTTCTGATGACACATAGTGACCTTATTGGTGATCTCCTTCAGATAAGCCAGGTGCGTAGTACTCGCAACCGGCGTGCGTATACATGCCATACGACCAGATGTATGAGCGTAAACGACGCAAAAGGAGTATGTAAGGATCGAGGCAGGTGGCGTTCTGTAGTTTCTGCCCACCGATATCCCCATGAAAACTACATAGGTATATAAACTCACGCCTTCTTCCCAGAAGTTAGTAGTTTTCACATATTTATGGCATGATATAAAAAAAAAATATCTCAGTATAAAAATACTTTTTCCTTTTAACATTATTTTTCTTTAAATAGTTCCTACAAAAAAAAGTAATAGGCTTTAGTGTCAAACTCTCAAGTTATAAAAAACAGTACAGTGATTGATAAAAGCTTTAATTATTGAAATGTTATTAAAACGTATTATGTCATAACCGAAAGTAAGAAGTTACGGGAGAAAACATTTGGGAATACAGCCCTAAGTGAAAAAGAAAAAATATCAATTACAGCCAAAACCAGTAACGTTATATTTTATCAAAAACTTTACTAAAATATGGTGAATGTAGGGATAAAATATGAAATATTTGTAGCCTCACAAGGAGAGTTTCATCCTAGTAAAATTTTTACACAACCCGAAAAATATTGCTCAAAAATGTTGGTGCCGAAAATTCTCCGTCAGGTAAAAACTAGGGTCATAATACACGTAGATTATTTCACATAACAAAGAATCCAGCAAAGAATTTTGGCGAGAACAAATTCTTATCTACCGCATCATTCTTCAGCGAAGGTCGACGAAGTAAATGTCCCATTTATATTTTTGCACAACCCTTAAAATGGGCTCTACTATGTGGCATCTACTCACAAATTTGTCGCCTGTGTTTTATGATAGCAAAAAGGATATTAATTTAGTCTTGAGGAAGGACCACTTTTTGCCTTTAAAAGTAATGAAATGTTAGTAAGAAGGGGTGAGGGATAAGGTATTTCGGACTTAATTACACGGGACTTGACCTTAATTACTAAGTTAATTTAAATGTTCCAAAAGGGCTGTAGCAAAAAAAGGTATATATATGTAATACTTAGAGATGGTTACATTTTAATAGCCTTTAGAAAACCTATCTCCAGTAATAAAACTTGCTTGTATCGAAGTCAAAAATTGTATTTACTGCAAGTGCGAGTAGAGGAAAAATGAAACTGGCTGACAAGCGATTGGCCCTTTCTGAACCGTCTATAGAGACTTCTGACATCAAGAAGTCTCCAATATATGGTTAACCTTAGAGGCAATGTTGAAATCTCATTCAAGTGTCTGACGTTCCAGGAAGCTTTACTACTACTAAAGTTTTCGTCTGAGCCTCAAATAAAATTTGCATCATTCCTATAACAGAATTATTACCACTCGTAAAAATAAAGCAAAGCCTACCTAACCAGCACAAATTCAAAATGCCGTCGTAACTTCGAGTACCCATAGTAAACGCTAAAACGTTAGAGATCCATTTTCTCTAAGCAACACAACCGAACCGGCGGCAATTTTGAATGAAAAACCGCCGCCGCCTTTTACATACTTTAATTTATTGCTTAATTTATCAGAACAACGACCTTCGGGTAAACAGAGGCATTTGAAGTATGTACATGCTGCTAATCAGACCATTACTTATTTTAAGAGAGGAAGAAATATCAACGAAGATAATAAAGGTATTTTCAATTTCAAATAATTCTTATTATTTTGACAGTCTAAATGGATAAAAGCCACAGTATGAATCTACTGGTCCGAACGATTGAACCACATCACATTATCTAATTGCTAAGCGTTGACGACAATAACCGGATTTGACCGATTGCTTTTATAATCGTCCGGCGAATGGGTTCATAATTGCACGTTTGAGTAGTGCATCAAAGTGATGCTACGTTCACACCTCTAATTAATAGGCCATTGTTATCTAGGCTTTCCATTTCTAGTTTGGATTATAAACTAAGCTTCCTTGAAAACCTTTACGGGTTTCCGCTCTTCTTAATTAAGATGATTGGATACTCGGTCCAGTACTGATGATAGATACTAGACTGGAGAATTCAGAAGAGTTTCAATTGATCAATGTATCGATCAGTGTCACTGACATCCAGCGTTGGCTTGAAATATTGGAACAATTTAATTCAGCCATTACAACAGCTATTTTAAGATAATTCAGTGGCCACGAGCAAAATTAAAAATCTTTATTTAGGTTTTACTAAGTACACGACTCAGAATTACTTAACATTTCCCAATAAAGATACCGCTTATTAATTTTTCCATATCGAGGTCAAAACCCAACCACTACCGGTACCTAAGGAAAGTATTTTCTCATACTTTTAAAACTATTTCCCCTCATATTTAAGGTTGCGTGTAACATGGCTCGTGTCTAGATAATAATGTTTGTTTCTTATGGTGTTCATTTTTGTATCACGAAGGGGAAAGGTTTATGGGGAATCGATATGGTGTATGCTAGAGATTGTTATGGTATTTGGAATGTATATGTAGGACTGTTTTGTTCGAACGTGACTTAAGGGGAACCTAGTCGCGGACTCGAACTCATTGGTGGGCCTGGCTAAAAATCACGCTGTCTCACCAGGCTTCGTGTCCGACAGAGATAGTATCAGTGATGAGCATTTAGACACGCACAACGTTATTGAGTGAGATGCAGGATCATTTTTAGTAAAAAAATCGGGAAAAAATTAAGAAAAGTCCTTTGGAAGATCGGGTTTTATGAAAAAGCCAATGCATAAATCAATGACCAATAAAGTTTATTGAACTTTTCGATAGTTGAACTTTGTCGGTACCGACTTGGTTTTGGAGATTTTACTCTTCTTTTATTACTTAAACACGCCCAAAGTTAAGTAAAATTAGCAAGAAAAACGAATCTTTGTTGGCTCCTAACTTTTTAGTGGGTTTTTATTTTAGTATTCTGTTTTCGTACAGACAATATTAATAATTAGAAAAAACGATATCATATTTTACTTTGAATGTGCCATGTCAGATAGTGGAATAAAATACTTCCGAAGTTTGTATGCAAAAAATGTGGACTAGGTTCACCTTAAGGGCTTTGTTAGAACTGAAAGATTAATAACACTGGTAAGAACTTAAAATCTATTCTATACTTTCAAAAACGTGATAAGGTGGTCAATGTTCATGAATTTGCTTTAATAACATTAAAACTGTTTATTTTTAAATCATAAATGAAAAACATTTGAGAACCTCACATCAAGCCCTATCATTTGATATTCTACGCGGTACAGTTTACTTAACTTTATTGTTTAAATAGTTAATGTGCCCCAATCGGTGACACTATATTCAAAAATTATTTACTTATGTTACACGTAAGGGTTTTGGTCACAGAAATACATATGTGAAGCAAATTTCCAGTTGATTGGTCCAGTAGATTCGGGTAAAATTGGGTTTGACAGACAAACAGACACACGAGTGATCCTATAAGGTCACGACATAATCCGTTTATCAAGTATTTATACAATGAAGAGATTTTTTAGAAAAAAAATATGAATAATGAACCTACATAATGAAGATTGCTTCAGGGATACAAATAGCTGTATTATAGAAGAGAATACATTATCAAAAAATCCTTATGATATGTTCTAGTATGTTATTTTATACGTAATGGCAGGGAGGTAATTGAATAGGGATGCCAGTACTTTCAACGTTCGACCGAATTACTGAATAAATAATAAATACCATCCTATAAGAGCAAGAATAAAATGCTTTCTATTAAAAAGGATGTCCATATTAAATTATTTAGTGGTTCCTTTAGGAACCATCGGGGCGTGAGCGTTAAGTATTATGGTTTTGTAACCATTACCTAAACATTCACTCATTCAAATTCAAAGTATTTATTTCAAATAGGCGTTTTTATACAATAATTATAAATATAATTATGTGATGACGATACAACTAGAATAAAATTTCCGTACCACATTTACACATTTACAATACTTATGGTGTTCTTTGCAGTTGGCTAAACACTTCTATGTATTATAAATTAAATTCATGTAACTGCTTTAATAACACCAAATACCTAACTACTAGTTGTAGTTCACCATGGTTTCAGACGCATCCAATGGAATAATCAAGTTAGTACATTCACGTGAGTCTCGTAGTACATTCGTAGCGCTTTCGTAGCGGACTGCTACGAAATCGCTACGAATTTGCTACGAAACTGTTATTATCAGAAATCGTTTATTGGTGTGCCAATCAATCAGACCCGTTCAGTTTATTATGCATGACTGAGTAACAAACATTTGCACAATCTTTAACATATTATATTCATAGTATTAGGAAGAAAGCATTTCATCAAAGGGTACAGTTTTGGCTTTCGATACAATTTGTATTTTGTTCTGTCACATCACTAGTTCATCCTTCACGAAATTCCCTTTTATCCCGTGTACTGTTACGTCTTTATGGAGTAATGTGGGCGGATGGTTAACATCCTTATTTCCTAGTAACGGCGATAAAGTGGCTTTGTTACGAAGGGTCTTTTTGTGTCACAGTTTTGTTTTATACTGAAAATGTTAGAAACTTGATTCTTATGAGTTCATTTATATGAATAAGTTCTAAATTAAGAATATTAATCTGGAAATTGCCTTTCAGATATTTTTCTCTTTAAAATATTTGACTTTACTGTACCTTCTTTAATTTCTCTTAAATTTTTTTTTTTTTTGTCGAATCATTGGTTTTTGGCTAGGTATTGAGTATTAGTTTGTGTATTTTGTTTATTTTATAACATGATATTTGTGCAGAATAAACAATGTTCCTTTCTGTGCCCTTTCTAGGTTAATATCAAAAGTCAAAACGAAATACCAGTTAGTTATTTTTGCCTATGAAATTTTTTTTTTCATGTTTAAGAACGAAAATACGAATTACATTTATCTATAAAAAAAAACTCCTTTTTAAGGTCCAGCTTAAGATTCAAAGCATAGTTTAAAAGTTTGTCTGTTTAATAATAAACAATAAAACATCCCGAAACATACTTAAAACAATTTTTCATTCCCTCCAAAAATTATTATCACCGGATTGTTTTATCAGAGAATCTTGAACAAAGGCGTCCATCATGAATTCTGAGATTAAAGGATTAAAATCACAGAAAAGTAGAATCAGAGACTATAAAGCAAAGTGAGACAAAAAAATCCTAATTTGACAATAAAAATCGACAGCGAATTTTTAAAAGAATTCTCGGAACTGAAGGAAAAAGAGGAAAGTGGGAGAGAGTGGGAAGGGGGGATTGCTTAATGGATTCTGGATGAGTAATTGTTTTGATGCTTATTGTGAGCTAAAAATAAAATGGAATGAAAATATAATAATAATATGTTTTTAAGATGTCGTAGATTAACAGGGTTGGGGGCCAAAGCAGCGTTTAAAATAAGTTGCAGTTGGCCTAATGCGCTGAATGAACAGGTTTACAGTGCCTGAAAATACCTGCTAATAAACGGCCAAACAAGAAACTGATGAAAGAGCAAACTTATTTCAATACTGTATAATTAAGTTAGTATGTAGGTATTAGAAATTATACGAGGCAGGAACGACGCAGGTCTATATTATCATCGTCTAGCTTTTCTCAACTATTTTGGGCTCGGCTTCCAGTCTAAGTCGATGTAGCTGAGTACCAGTATTTTACATGGAGCGACTGCCTATCTGACCTCCACAACCCAGTTGCTGGGTAATACGATACTTTTTGGTAAGATTAATAGTCAGACTTTCGGGCTTCTGACGACCCTTAACGACTGATGACAAATATACACGAATGACAGCCGGGGCCAACGGTTTCACGTGCTTTTCGAGCAAAGGAAGGGCTTGTTATATTAAAATGGTTACCCATCCACGGATCAACCGCGGCAAAGCTAGCTTAACCTGATCGATCGCCCCGTGCAGCTATTATTACTTTGCTATATTATCAGTGGTAATAAATATATTCATCATCAATATAAAACTTGTTTGAATTTTTTATTAGGTTATAATTTATCACCTGACTAAAATATTGCTCATTCATTCAATAATACAAAAAACAAAACAACATAATAGAAAAACATTACCCACCAAATATTTCAGGTTATCGGTCGTACAAACGTTTGAGTCCTTGAAGCAACTACTCGTAGATCGCATCATTTGGACCCCTGCCAAGTGTGGCTACCAACCCTTGGAACTACTTCCTAAGGTTTAGGATTGACCCCTGACTTTGTCTATCCGATGTTGATGGGTACTAGGGTGACGTGGGTAGTAACAAGTTTATAAAATCTTTAGGCGTATTATTAAATTAGGTTAAACATAAAAATGTTTGAATCTACACAGACATTTTTGTGTTTCAAGAATTTGGGGTAGGTACTAAATATTTTCGGTAATATATAAGTTTCGAAATACAGACACTAAGGCTAGATCTACACTATTTTAGTTTTTTTAACAGATTTTTTACGGCATTTAAAAGGACGTTAATTATGTTACCAGTTTCAATACCAGAATAACTATTGAGTATTAGAATTGACGGCTTAAAATGAAAATTCATTAACAACGAATTATGTCTGAAAATTCCACGACGGCCAAGATATTTATTCCACATCTCAACAAAAATACAAGACATTAGGGAAACACGAAAACTGCCAAAACTCGCTAACTCCCATAAATATAAGGAAGTTACTTCGGTTCTATGAAACTAAAGAACACGTATTCTGTTACAGATTGAATGTAATTACATACTTCTCTCATTTGCTGTCGGGATATTGAATAAGGTAATCCTGACCATTTGATTTTGGTTTTATTGGTTGAGACTGTATTGGGGAGAAAATACGGGAATTACTTTGGATAGACCTCGATTCACGAATAGGAAGCGACTAATAAACGCAAAAGATAATGCGATGGAGATTACCAGTTTACTTTTTGTTCGTGTCGCTGGCATGACTGTATTTTAGATCTTATTAACGCCGTGGTAGTAGTGGAGTTACAAACTTCCACGGCGTCGTGAGTGGTTGTGCAGAGAGGTCACATTGACTGCATGTTTTGAGACACAGAGAGCAAGATAGGAGGTTGAGCACAGTTTGTGACACAGCTCCACATCCGCACCGTACTGACCTTCCGTCGAGGTAGCCTCATTTTACCAGGTTAGAGTTACATCTTCCTATATGGGATTAGAGACAGTTCAGGGACTTCCAAGTGAACCAGGAAAGTTTACGCCCTGCAGGATGATACTGCTTTGGTGGTGAATAGTAAGTAGAAGAGTGAAGAGTATCCTCCCACAGGCTGCCACGGGCGTTGGCTGGGTTCGTTGGTCATCACCGATGACTGTGTACTAAAAATATGTTGAATGTTATCAAAAATGACATGGAAAAGAAAAAATGTTTATTATGATAACATGTCGGTATACATTGAAGAGGTGAGCAAAGTATGTTGTAGGACACCCACATTTTTTTACTGAACTGAGTGCATTCAATCTCCGTGCATCAGAAATTACGTTGAGCCGTTGGTCCGGTTGTCAATAATATATATTTTTGACAGCCGTTACGGATAGTCAGTAGCCCAAAAGTCTCACAACCAGTCATACCAAGGAGTATCGTGTCACCCAGTAACTGGGTTGTGAAGGTCAGATAAGCAGTCGCTCCTTATTAAATACTTGTATTCAGGTATATCCGGTTAGACTGGAAGCGTATTATGAAAAATAAAAATAAATTATGTGTATAATGGTCGGTGACTGCTAGGCCAACAAGCGTCAGAAATAATACCAAAATAAATTAACGAACTATTGTAATAACTGTGTTAGTTATTACAATAGTTCGTTAATTTATTTTGGTGATCCTTCACTTTTGAGCTTTCATAATTTACTAACACTAATCTAGCTACTTAACAGCAATGCCCAAATGACTATTAATCGCTATAATAATGTTCTGTTAATCCATCCGAGCAATAATTCACGGGACTATACGAACTTAGACTGTGTACACATTTGTGGTTGGTCCGCACGATAACTTGCGGTGGACCGCGACGCGTCCCGCAGTGTGCGGCCATCCTAAACATTATACAATTAAAATAACAAGCCGTGTTTATAATGTGAACTGTGATTGTATCAGTGTCGAGTTGTTTCAGGCAAATTTAAAGTAACAGCTCGTTTATTTAGCGTTAGACTATGTTATACAATAAATTGTTTGTATTAAGCGCCAGGGAGAGACCGACAAATACAAAATTTCTTACGATTTTTACAATTTACTAGTAAGTTTCAGGCTGTATTTTGAACAAAATATAATTTGTGACCGGTTAAACACCGTCCAAACTACAAATACCGCTGATAGTATCATATTTTTACTACGGTTCGTAATAATACACCTGACATAGGTGCGAGCCTGACAGCGAGCTACCCATTACTCGCCATCCACAAGCTCTCACCTGCGGTGGCCGGGAATCAGCCTGGGACGATTCTATGGGTTACTGTACAAGCGCATGCATGCTTTCAGACCAAAATATTTTAACAAAACCTACAAATTTTCGCCAATAACTACTTACAGCTTTGAAATAAGACTTCTACAAAGAAGCGAAGCCAACGTCAAGTTTAAATGTCAGAAAAGATTCTTTCATGTCTTTCGCGCATAAAATTCAAGCAGTGTTAGATTTCAAAGCCAAAACTTTTGGCAAACAAGGGAACTACCTTTGAATGATCTTTAGATGTCAAAGTAAAAGTGTGAACGACTGAGAGTAATATTAAAATTAAGTCTAGTTAGATTCTAGTAGATTAATTATGCTCAAAAATTTGCAAATTAACGTTCTTTGTAGTATGTTGTAGGTATACATATTTCAGATATTTTTACGTAGACAGTAATTCTTAAAAACCTAAAAATGCTTCGTTGAATCTGTCATGAACAGTAGGCTGCACGTCATTGGCGTGATATTTGATTTTCAAAATATTAATGGATTACTTATTTAATACTTTATTTATTTTCACTTTTAGACACAAACATCGGTATACTAGGAATTCTTAAAAAACGGCGTACCTAAAAAAATCTTAGTGAATAAATATATTTAAATATTTTTTTAATTTGTGATTTTATATTTATATGGATTTGTTCTCTGTTTATGCTAATAGGGTCGCTCCCTATTAAATGAGGCTTAGACGTAACTGTCGAGGTGTGGTTGTACTATAGGGACATCTCTGCCCAACTTTTCGGGGAAATAAGCGTGATGTCATATGTTATAATAATAAAGAAAATAGTTCATAAGATATTTTTTTTAAATGTCACTGCAATATGCGGAGACCTTTCTCAGCCTGCTTGCTGGCCTTTTGGTTTCGTCAATCAACTCAACCTATTGCAGCCCACTGCTGGACATAGACCTCTCTCAAGCTGTCCCACCCTGTTCTCCGCCTTCCGCATCCAGTCTCTCCTAGCCACTTTCTTAAGGTCGTCGGTCCATATAGCTGGGGGCATCCCACACTACGTTTGCCGATACGCGGTCTCCACTATAGGCCATCGGTACTTCGACAGACGTGGCCAGCCCACTGCCACTTCAGTTTGCTTACTCTGCAAACTATGTTGGTAACGCCGGTTCGTTTCTGGATTTGGCCTCGTACGGAAAATGTTTTCTTCTTTATATGAATTCTTTTGTTTTTAGTGTTTCTATGAATCTGTTTTGTTTAGTTTATGATCTTCCTGTGCGAGTCTCAATGAATACTTTTATTTCTTAAGCTTTATGGCACGGTCTTCTGTTACTTAGCACGTGCCAGTTTAACGTGAGTTATTTTCGTGTCGAAATTATTTTTTAATATTTTTTGTCCACAATTTTCCGCATGTTTATTAAAAATCGTGACGCACGAAACCGTGTTGTCGTCACGTGAGGCGGGGAAATCCATTACCAGCAAATGCGGTTTGGATTTTTGGGCTAATGTGAAAGAGAAAGCGGTATTGTTAACAGGAATAAATGGTTGTAGACCCAATGATAGGGGTTCTTTATCGCCGATGGAAGTTTTACTGTAGGTCTATGTCTGTGACGACTCCACTCTTTATTCGTAGCCTCTTTAGTTTTTTTCTCAATAGGAATTAAAGAAGACGAAAATGCCAGTTACTTTAATGTGTACATAAGTATCGATGAAATACTTCTCGATATTTTCTTATTTGTTTGTTAAAAGCTTAAAAATTTACTTTGAATCCTGCTGAAGATCCAGATTGACATTAAACTGCTGCCAGCTGCATAAGAGTGCCAAAATATTGAGTGAATTAAAGAGGCTTAAGAGATGATATAATTCATTTCTAGACAGGTTTAGCGCAAAGAAACTATCATTTAGTATATTTTCATGTGCCTACAAGTACCTAAGTCAATAATTCCGGAAACAAATCAAATCCAAGTTCCAGAACTTCATTAAACAATACACCCGCTACCTCTCATGAATTATAACATCATTTAACACGCCGAACACGGATTGAAACTAGTAACGAAATTCGCCTTGGGACCGAGAGCATCACCTAACTTAAAGTACGTACGAAGTTAAACCTATGTTATAGTTTCTACGTTTTATCTCCAACCAAGTTTTCTGTTAGGAAATGGTCGTGTTTTGTTACCCAAGATTTTATTGCTGAATCTAGCCGCAAAAACATGTTAGATAATCTTGTAGTTTTTTGTCTTAGGACAATGTTTGATCTTGTTCGAAGTTGGTGGAAAGTGGCTTATATTGGATGAATTCGATTTCTTTTGGGGACTTTTTGTTGAAGTCGATTTATTCCAGCGATATTTTTGGTCTCTTATGATTAATGAGTAACCAATTTTTCTGGCACAAAAATAGCCTGACAAACTTGACGGTTTAAAATTCTGTCATTCTGTTGCAAGTTCCCATATAAATCAAAGCCACATTGCCTCTTATTACACCTTAGTTGGTTGACTGTTTGTAAAGATTTGATTAAATAACGCCTAAAGGAAAGAAAACTTGAATAAACTGCCTTTTTGAAAACCAACATACCAAAACTGAATCAATTATCTTGCTATCAATATACACAACATCCCTTATCCTTTGGTAGCCAGCATGTTACCAACCAAACTGTAGGCTGACATCGCCAACTTAATCATTGATGCACAAAGCAATTATACGCCTTGGTAAACACATTAAATAGTCATGGGGTAGCTCTCACTATGTAGAGATGGGTTTAGAACGGCAATCTGTAGTGAGTATTGAAATCGTACTAAAGGTTTCAGGGTTTCACAAAGAACAGAAATCTTTTATTTAAGGACGGCGTTTCTTTTACGATTAAGCCAATTTATTTCGCTCAAAAAGAATACAATATTTTTCACTCCTATTAATTTATAACATAATTATTAAGATAAGCAACGATTTTTTGGGTATACTTAAACTAAAATTAAGTTATAAATATCAGTAAAAGCTTGCAATTCAAACACTATTCAGAACATAGTGATTTAATAAAAATAAAAATAAATCACTCGCTATGAAGTCATTCGTTACTAGCCAAACTACTAACGCCATCTAGTAGCAAAGTATGCAAGTTTTTTTTGACCGATTATATTTTCTTAGTTTAGATAAGATTTCCTTCATACATACACAAACATAATCAGCTTATGACGTCCCGACTGCTGGGACACGAGCCTCCTTTCTGTAAAGGGGTGCGAGCCTTAATCCTCCACGCGGCTCTAGTGCAAGTTGGTGGAAATGTTCTTCAACTAAGTTAAACGTGCATGTGTCATGTCTGGTGTAATTGCTAAGGTTCGACTAATGGACTCAGACAAGTAATTTCAAGCCTGAATTATTTGATAATCGTTGACTTGACAGTTGAATACCAGTTACCGAGTCAAGTAAAAGTTACTGCTGAACACATGTAATTTGGACAGTAAAATAAATATTTCGGGACCAGGCAAATATTACACGTGAACAGTATACAAAGATATAGATAGGTATGAGAACAGCTTTATAATTCAATCTTTAGCACAATGAGATTTAATCAACGTTTAATATTTGGCGCTGACAGACAATCCAAGATGAGATTCGTCGCTCAACACAAAGCGATGTTCTACAATATTCTGTGATATCTGGCATCAAATATAATAATTGTTTTGGTGGAAATTCGATTAAAAATGTTCGCATATTGAGGAAAAATTACAAAACTGGAAACACGTGGAAAACTTATGGGTGTCGTAGGTAAGGTATACCTAGCATTACAGATACATTTTTGTTTTTTTCGGACGTTAAATGGATAAAAAAAAACTAAAGTGAATAAATAAATTTAGTTTTTATCGAAACTAAAATAATTATGTATGCTACATAAACATTTGCAACCCAAAGCGTTTATTACAACTAAACCAATTACAGGCACTTTTGAATTTTCAAAGAGACAATCAGTCAGAAAGATGAAGCTAGTTGCCCATGCTAAAGCGTAGTAGCTATCTATGGAGAAGAATTTGTAAGAAACTCCACTGACACTCTTTTAAATCAAGGACACTGTACAAAACTAAATTCCATCTCAGAACTATTAGGAGCTATACCTTCAAGTCTTATTCCTATTTTCACTAACACTAAGCGACAAATAAATGAGTGCTAGAATTACTTAATGTGTGGGTGTGTGTGTGTGTGTGATTTTATTTATACTATTGAATTATTTTTTTACTTATATTTATTATGATTATAATTTTATTAGTAGGTACGTTAAAAATTACCGCACGACTCTTCTATGTACACCGAAATTAAAATACCACACTTCAAGGCAACCCTTCGAATTAAATTCAGCCACCTATGAAATTAAAACGCACATATAGACGGAATGACAAAACGCAAGGCAGGGGACAGAACAGGGGACTTTTGTCATTAGCCTGGCTCCTATAATTACTCTGCTGTCATCACCCTGGCACAGTAAATTAACTTTATAATGGAGTATTTTGACAGCTGTAATAAAAGGTCAATTCAGTTTGCGCCAGTCAAAGTCTTTGATGTTTGCAATTAATGTGTTCAGGGATCCTCTTAGGTTAAAACTTGCGTATTTGGAAAAATTGTTTTAATGCTTTCAGTGTCAAGTAATTAACACAATTACTTTTCTATTGTTGTCAGACTCAATGAGTCTGCCTAACAGACGAGTGGTTGTTGAAACTAGGCATATCAGTAAGCCTAAATTATTACTTTTTACCCAAATACGAAGAAGGTTGTGTATTTCGTTGTGCAGTCAGTGTAGGGTACATATCCTTTGTCAAACACACAAAAATTTTTTTTTTTTATTTCTATAATATTTCAAAGATACCGTATCATTATTTTGCATATTTTGCGTATGCATTATTTTGGTGACACAAGCATACGTGAGAAATTATTGATACGCATGGTATTATTTATATTTATTTCAGAGAAAAACTCCAAACAATATGCAACAAATTGTAAACATGTGTAACAAATTGTTCTTGTTAAAATATAAATTATATTAGTATACCTATACCTACTGATGTATATGGCTGTCTTATGCACTGGCTTGGGAAATAACAGTCAAAGCAGGAAGCAATAGCATTAAGGGTGCTGTTGCTGCTGCTTCGTAGACGGTGAAACAAGGATTGCCTTTCTTACACGTGATGGCTTGAAAACCATTCGTTTGCGCTTCAGCAAATATACCAGACGCGCTGTAGTGCCAGGACCGCCCCAGCATCTTTATGCATTTTGCCTCTCACCACCCAAGTCGTCGTTTTCGTCATACTTAAGGTTGAGGCGGCATCTACATTATCACATGCAAAGTACACGTCACAGTCAAATCCTGCATCGCGCAAGCAGAGGTTACCGCGCAACTAGCATGTTGTCTACAACGTCCCGACATTATTCGCCGGGCATTGGCCCACCAGGCACAACACCCGTCTGGTCGGAGGATCCTGCCTTTTCTATAGAGAATGAGTGAACTTTACACCCTGTTCTGATACCTCTATAAAGCCATCTGTTACTACGAGACCCAGATACTTAAAATTGTCCAATAATCTATCTCTGTCAATTTACCGGCGTATTTATTTTCTGGTAGTGCAAAACCCACAAAGTGACAAAGTGATTTCTGCCCGTGATTCTATGCTATGAAAAACTTTGTCCATCATTCCATTTAACCTCCACTAAATCACAGCGAAAATACATCAAAGCCATCAAGCAACTAATAATAATCTACGTTAAAAGTTTCCCCTGTCGCTGTATTAAGCTTTCACGTAGTGCCAAAAACTTTTTCCGTACTTGTCCAACATATTTTCCTGGTCACGACATATGCCAAATATTACGTCATAGTAACCGTTTTGCTACGAAACTTCTCCACGGGAAATGGAAAAAAGAAATCGTTGTTATAAAAGCTTCGTGTATGTTTTTTTCTTGGGATTATTGTTCAGAGATAGTTTTTGACCGTTGGTAGTTTATCTTCATTATTGGTAGTCTGAAGTTTATCTTGTGTTCCCGGTAAACACACTCGGGTGTAGGGAATGGCTTCGAAAGCCGATAGCCACTTCTTTAATAGTACCTATGGTACTTAAGACATATTATTGTGACAATTTTTTTTTTGTTATTTTGTTTTTGCTGGTCAAAGGTATGTTTGGTAGAGTAAATGGCTCCAAGCTGGTAGTGGTTAATTGCAGCATCATTATATGCCAAAGTACAGGTGTATGGACACTTGGAGGGTCCCAAGTGTTCATACACCTGTGACCCTCCAGCAAGTGGGTCTAATTCTAGACAGGAGCAACCCGCTCACAAAGGCTGTCGGACGGCCGATCAAAAGGCCACTAAAAACACGAAAGTCATATAAGCGTCCGAAAAAACCGGTTATATTTTACCTTTCTAAAAGTACTGTATCAGACTATCAAAGTGCTATATCAAAAATTCTCTTACCTTATCCAGTAATATGGTCACGAAGCGTCTGCTACCATATGACCTTCACAAGGTTATAGGTATTCCGTATCTGAGGATGGAGAAGAACAATACAAAAAAGAGAAAAGCTTTAAAAGCCACTAAGACTGAAACATAGTTAAATCTTTTTATCCGATAAAAAGTCCGCTATTGAAAATTCTACACACGTACCAACACGCGCGTTAAATTCGTAAAGCCTGTAACGTATAGTCAACCACGTAACTGTTTTATCACCACAAGGTTGAATGTCATTTGCACGTCATGAAACGACAAGATCTATTTGTCTACGAGACAGTTGTATAGTTTCAACCTTAGTGAAGTTTTAATTTAGTGGGAAATCGACTATACACTAAATATAGGAAAGTTTGAGACAAAAATTTATCACGTCATAGCCTGCATGTAAAATGGACACATACACTAAAAACATCGGAGAAAAACGCATCTGTAAATAAATATCTTAGGTATCCATCTTGGCTTCGATTCCCAGGTCGGGAAAAATGATAGTGGGTTTTTCTATTTGAAATATCTCAGTAGCAGCCCGGAGTTTGGATTAGTGCCCAGTAGATGGCAATAGGCTCGCTCACTATTACATGGGACTTAAGAAAAGCGGGCAAAATTGTAAAATGGTGTACCTATCTATTCAACCCCTTGAGAAAACAAGGCGTGATGTTATGTTTAAATAAGACAAATATTGGTTTTCAGCATGAATTCCCCTCTTATTTATAAACGTTGCTTAAAGTTAAGAGATATTTTAACGTCAAAAATGTGTGGTTAAACAGTCGCTAATCACTACTTAACTTTAAGCAACGTTTATAAATAAGTGGGTTAATGTTTTACTCAGACCGGGTTATGTAACAACATATACAGTAACTAAAATCTATGAAACCTTTCTTATCAAAAAACTCACACCAAACTACTGCAAATGATTTCCTTTCACCCAGCCTGTATCCAAATTGGTTAGGATCGACATCCAGTACAACCAGATGCGCCTGAATATCAATATTTTAACACGAAGCTGCTAGCTGAAATCGACAACTCAATTACAGAGCGATACCGATATTCCACGTCTAGACCAGTAGTAGTATTGTCTGAACATAGTAATGTTTAGAGAATTATACTTTTACACATAGATTTCCCGGAATAACGTTTGATTTGTGTCAGTACTAAAGTGTTTTTGTTTTTCCTTAAACGTTCTCAAAGTGTTGAACACTCGTAACAGTAATTATTAACTGAAGCTTTAACTGTGACTCATTGATGAGGATTATGTTTATTCACAGTGATTTTAATTGGACGGGCTTATAATATACATACATATAATGAAATAGTAACGAATTTTTGGCCAATAGTTTGCTTGGCTGTATGTTCCAGATTGGAAAAGGCTGAACGGATTTGAATGAAATTTGGTACATAAATATCATACATAAACATCATCATCCTATCCTTTTCGTTAACGTTTTTGGGGTCAGGTTCCAGTCTTACCTGTCTGACCTTCACAACCCAGCAACTGGGTAACACGATACCCTGATTAACACATAGTGTACTTTTAATTTCGGTAGTTTGTTTTCATGTGATATTTTACGACATCCACGCGGGCAAAATAATTAGCAATAGCTAGTTTTATTGATATAATTATCTCCCCGTAGTATAATTAGATCCTCTTTTTATTAGCCCATTAATTTATTCTCATGTCTCGTTCTCTATTGTGTACTAACTTTGTCAACATCGTGTCTACCTTCGTCTTCTCTTACAATTATAGCCACGAGAGCTTGCTAAGTATACTGCTCATAAGAGGTTATAATTCGGCTGAGTGCCTAGACAAAGTGAAAAACATTATATCAGCAATATTAATGAGGGCAAAACAAAAATGTTTTGAATTCAGCTACCAAACAGGTTATGTCAATCCTGTTGAAAGATATTGTAGAATTATGAAACGTTTTTAAAACGATTGCCAATTTTTTATGCCCTTTGAAGTAAATTTTTGTCATTAAACAGTTGTTGGTATAGTGATTTCTAAATTTCACACTTTATTTATGTAAAACTTGGTCATTTCTCCACATTTTCATGGCATTTTTCGAAGCTCAAGCTTTAGCTGTATAATAATCCTCCTAGTTTTTGGGCTAGTTTTATCTCTCCAAAAACTCTCGAGTAAGTAGAAATCCAAAATGGTCGCCAGCTTCGTCAGCCAAGCGACACGAGGAAAAACCAAAATGGCGCCCACTGAACCGAATGTAACATTAACTTTTCTTGCGAAATTGATGATATCCTGAGATTTAGGGTCATCAGCTGTTACGCTACATTGACCCGGGGCCACAAATTAATTTACTGACTTGGAAAATACAGCGCTTTTGTTTCAACTGTAAGAGATATTGGGCGAATGGACGAAGATTTTTTTCTGTTAAAGTAATAGAGGGAAAAATTGTTTAGGCTGTCTCTGAACGGCAGCCCTGTTTCTTTCATTTCAAAAATATTTCTGCCGTTGAGAAGAATATTTTGACCTTATTTCGTTCATTTTCACAGTTAAGGGATTCCTACTGGTTTGAAAAGAAATATTTTTCTAAGGAATTTTTCTTCATTACCAAGAATAAATAGTTACCACACTTTGGCTATAGTTACTCTCGAATATCAGCTCAGTTAGAAATAGACAAAGTTAAGCAACACCATTTAATTAGGTAATAAAAACATAATTTAAACGTTATTTAACAGAATACGCACTTCGGAACATACGCACTTCGCAAAATGTGCATGCGATGTCGCGGACATAAGTTAGTCCATTATAAAAACCTAATTACATTCCACTAGATATAATTCTGTTATTATTACTTATTATTTAATACCTCAATAAAAATAACATAACCACCGTGAAAATGATGCTTCACTTTAATTGCAATATACATTGACCGTCGCCGGCGGTAATTTAAATATCTATTGTTTTAAAACCATCGTTGGTTAACGCGCTTTGTGTCTGCTAATGGCTTTCGTGACGTCACAGCGAGATCGGTTCGTTTTTCGAGGTATCGCTAATGAAGTGGTGGTGCATTGGTGGTTTTATTTTGGGTAGTGCTAGTCTAGATGGGCGAGGTCAATGACCTGTAAGTCTAATTAATGCCCAGTATGGTCAAGTGGCGAACAGTGAGCCAGAAGTACACAGTTAACCAGTATTAGTATATGCTTAAATAGTTGTAACCAGTTCATTCAACCAACACATAGAAACGAGTCGCGTAACTTCTCCCTCCCTCCCCAGCTGACGGCGAGCGCCCTCTATAAGCAGACGTGGGGTGGGACGTGTTGTTTTCCCGCGAAAAAAGTAAAAAAAAGTGAATTTGTTTTTGTTCCTCAAATTTGTGGTTTATTCGATTTTCTTACCGTATTTACTATACATGTAAAGTAGCTTTTTGGCAATCTTATGGTACTTATGTTTTTAGCATAAGCTAATTATTTTAATTTTAACCTTATCTCAACTGTCAAATAACAACAGTGTACCAGTGACTGTGGTGGTAACAGTGAACCATGTTTCATTATTACAAAGTTGATAATAATTTTTGTTTTAATTAATGGGCTTTCGATTGATGTTTGATTTACCACAGTGGGCACAGTTGAAATATAACTTAACTCGTTTTATTATGTCACGATTCACTTTGTCCAATAGTAATTCACTGGTAACTTCATCTTCGATCAGTGTGTACCCAATAGTGTACACAGTGAACCATTTCCCATTTTTTTAAACACTTAATAATTGTAAATCTATCGGTTTTTAAGGTAGAAATTTATGAAGAAACTTAAAGCTTAATAGACATTAAATCGTATTAATAAAAAAATAAACGTTTCATTTGAATATGACTAAATGAGAGAAGTTTAAATTTTTGGTGGGTCACTGTTGGCCACATGACCCTACATTAACGTCATACTGTATTTTACGAAAGTATTGGCAGAAGCGACATTTCGCCAGACTCTTGTAATAGGGGGCGAAGCTTATGGCCCTTATAGGCCATGCACTAATATTTACTCATTTTTAGTCTGTTTGTCACACTGCTGGGCAAACAACTCCCAGTTCTCCGCCTTCCTTTCCTCTCCTGTCTGTTTCGAGCTAGTGTGGACCAATCCTGTCCTGTACCTATATCTTGTAGTGGTGATGCAGTTAAATAACGCGCAAACATAACATTTTCTTACGTTACAATTATATTTTGGTCAGCATATAATCTGGTACTGACCTGGAAATTGCACAACCCGTTAAGAAATTTGAATATCACGGGCATTCCTGGTGCTTTGGTCTTGAACCGCCACAAATCCATAATTCACGTTACTGCCTGATAATTTCACCACAGAAAAATCCAAAGACCTGGGTATCGTACTCATACTAATTCCCAAATATCAAAATTATGAGCAAAAAATTAAGAAACATTGTCATTTTCATTACGTTTTTGTTTTTTTACGACAAGACTTACTGATAACAATAACAAAAATGGCTGTTTTGGACAGTGGCCAAGCTTTTATTGTGAAATGTTAGTATGTCCTTAATAAAATACACAGTTATAAATAATAATATAAACATACATAACAATATTATCACTCGACTGGTCGGAGGATTCCTCCGCTTGGAGCTGTTCACCAGAAAATACTTAACCCTTACAGAAAATACCCTTTTTATGGGCTCGTTTCTTCACAAAATGAATGGAAATAGAAAAGGGTCATATTATAATATGCCTTTTCGAAAGTGCACAATATCACGATGAAGGGACCTGTTTCTCGAGCAATCATGATTGGCAGCTATATATCATGCACTGCTAAGTTTGGCATCTTTCCTTTTGTGCCATGCTTCTCTGTTTGGGAGTGCGAGTTTCAGTAGGTCCGCAGAAAAGACGAGTTAAGTAGGAATGAAATAAAAGCGTTGCAAACAGTGCCGCGCTAAGTAATTGTCACGCTAGATAGTCAGCCGCGTTACCAATATGCATTACGTTAACATACAGTATTTCAACTAGGAATAAATGGGGTAGGGTTTGCATTGTGTCGAAATCAAAGCATGCTGAGAGTAACTAGGTAGTCATAAGGACTAACCCATGAAAGTACAGCAACAATTCCGACCACAGAACTGTCGCTTTGAAACTTACGTGTAGTGAATAATAATAATAAAAATTGTTTGTTTTCACAAAAATAGGTCTACTATACTACAAGTACAGCATCCAAATTGCGTAACATTCAATCATTTTGAACGATATTGCTAATCCATTGCTTCATATTTATGATCGAATTTATCTGCTTAAAAACGTAAAAACGCAATGAATATTGCTGTAATGTCAAAATGAAAGCTATTCCTACTGCTAGTGTGTTAGGCACTTACCCTGCTGGTAATTTTTATTCCATGGCAACCTGCTGTCGAACTAATATTTCATCTTGACTTAAGCTAAGATAAAAAGCCCGTAGCAACACAAAGAAAAAGAAGTCATAGAATTTATGTTTGATAATAATTTATAACACGAATGCCTTGAAATCTAGAGCAGTAAAATTAATATTATGAAAATATCAATATCAGCTTTTAATAAGTTTCTAATTCAATTAGTAAGTTGTATCACACAATTATAAGTTGGAAGGAGTTGGGTTACTGAGGCGAAGCTTGAAATAATTATATAAGAATTTATACGTCTTTTCACGTGACCAGAGGGCTGCCTATTTTTGGCCAAAAAATCAGCGTCGCCATACAACGTGGCAATGCTGCCAGCCTTTTGGGCACTTTTCCTATTGCCAGAGATTTGAACGTATTTTTGATGCCCTGTTATTCTTATTCCTTTTATTTATGATGTAAAAAAATCACTTTGAGTATTTTGTGTACTTACGAGTATTTGGTGTAATTTTTAACCCAGCCAGCCAGTTATGTTTAAACATAACTGGCGAAATATGAGTGTATTATAGGTAGAAATACGCCTGTGTCAAACTCTTCGCGAAAACAAGGGTGATTTTATGGCGCAGGAATCAAAGAGATGTCTCAAAAAGGTGAAGAAAACATTGTGAGGAAACAAGCCTATCTTAGAACCTAAAGATTCAAAGACACGTGACATCTACCAACCCGCACTGGGCGCGTGTGCTGTGTCCCAGCAGTAGGAACATACTAGGCTGATTATATGCTATGAGTCGAAGAGATATTGAAAGAGAATTCACGATATCATTGTTGACTGTAACGTTGATGTTAAGAATCTTAATACATTCAGAAAAACACAAACTGATTATCATTCCACAGAAGCGACTAACGTCTGACCTAATTTCTACCTTCAAGTACGTGTGCCGAGAAAGTTTCTCGCACGACATAATTCACGATGTCAGGTTTTACAACGGAATAAATTTTGGAAAACTTCCACAAGATTGTACTTAGTCTCCGCTTAATAATTTACGAATACGTTTTCTTTTTCTTGGCATTTTGTGTGAAGGAATTTAATATGGGAAGGTAAATAATGGGCTTCACTCAATATATGTAGGTTCACTGAAAATAGACGCCCACAACGTTTTCAAATATTCATGATCGATTGAACACAGTGACATTTTCAGAAAAGTGTTGACAAACCAAATTGTGATTGTGAGTAGGGACGTTCTAAAGTCAAGTTCGTTGAAAAATTGGGAGGTATTTTTGAAACCTACCTAAATACAAGTATGTTTTATTAGCTCCGACCGTATTCACGATAGCTAAGTTTGGGAAGCATTCATAAAAAAATATAACACAGCTGCCCTTCCCTTTCAACTTTCGAAGTTTATAGCTATAGAAGTAGCTGAACATCCATATTTCGCCAGTTATTTAAGTACTAAGTCCCTTAACAGTCCCTTACTAGAGGGCAAGAAATAATAATTAAGAAACACTGAGTAACAGTAATAGTCTTCCATGAACCCTACAACATTGATTAGACTGCGTTACAAAGTACAAACCAGCAAAGTGCGCGTCGGACTCGCACGCGAAGGGATCGCAAGGCAAAAGCCGTGGAAAAAGAAAACCGTTTCTTGTGTGGAAACCCCTTATTTTTTTTATTATGTTAATTTTATTTATTCCTTTTAATTTTGTACTCCCTCTAACCAAGACGAGGCCTGTGTCCCGGCAGTGGGAATATTTAAGCTGATTATATTAAGTTGTTTCATTTTTATTATTTGTTGTTATGTGTTATATGTTGCGTGTTTCTTCTGAGAGTAGTCAGATAGGAATCGCCGACCCCGTTTAGTTTTTAAAATACGATTAACGTGTTTAAGTGTTTGTAAAAACCTACTTACAGAAACAAAATCCATTATCATTTATAACGGTAATAGACCATACACACTCTATAATAATTTCAACTAGATCTAGCGGCTTCTATCTCATGAACCGTAATAGGTAGATACCCATTACGGTTCATGAGATAAAGCCTGCTGACAGACAGACGGACGAACGGACAGCCGAGACTTCGTAATAGGGTTCCGTTGCTACCCTTTGGGTACGGAACCCTAAAAAGTACGAAGTAAAAGTTTCTCAGAACCGCACCTACTCCTGCATACCGATAGCGTTACAAATACCAACATTATTGCTACACAACATGTGATTACAAGCGTGAGGGATGCACATAAAATGTTGAACATTGTACAGTCATGAGCATAAATAAGCATACATTTTGTAGAATTACCTTTTTTTTTCTTTAAACCTATTGATTAATATTATACGTTTTCGTGCAGTGCCGCTATGCAAAACATGAGACTATTGTAAATGAATAAATTACTAAAAATGACTAGTCACTTGCTGAAGGGTCCCCAATGTCTATACACGGTGACTCATACAGACACGAAAAGTGACTTGAAATTGAAGTAATAATATGTATAGATATTAACATAACTAGTTGCGCTACGCTGTTTTGAAGTATCGTGATAAAAAGTATCTTATGTCCTAACACAGGTCATGGTCTACTCATGCGCCACACTTCATCCAAATCCATACAGCCGTTTAAGTGTGAAAACGTAACAAACAAAAACAGAAAAATCGAATCCATTTCCTTGATAATATTAGTTTAGATAACACAATTAATATTGAGACTACGAGAAAATCGCTTTTGAATTTCGCTAAGTGAACACTATATTTTACTCTTGATTGTACAGTTCAACCCTGCAACGCCGGGGAGGTCTTTAAGACCGTGCGTGCCTCTAATTATGTGCGTGTCACTAACTAGTTATAACTACCTTCGCGGAAAGGGTTATGTACTATAATTTCATGTAAGTAGCCTTATTGTTTAGTAATAGTATTAAATTGGATAATTATTGTTGTTCAGAAGTTGATTCAATTTGTTTTGTAAAAGGATGTTATTAAGAAAATGGCGTTTGCGGTTGACAATTATTGAAGGCTAGATAACGATGACGATGACGTCAATAAGTGGCTTATTAGTCAATTTGCACGAATTTACTCGCCCATAACGTGTGAATCGACACTTAAAAACACACTAAGTACACTTGACTTTTTTATACAATTCAATCCATGCCAATAACCTAATATGAATTTCTGTAGAAGTTGATTAATTACGTGCGTGTTACCTATAGAAAAATAATTTAAAACTGTCTTTCTGTTGGCATTAAAAATAAGCTATATAAGTCAGAAACACTCATTTGGCATAGAGATTTGGAATACATTCTTATTTTATGAGTATATATTTAATGAATACAAAGCTAGCTAAGTTACTAATGCAGAGCATGATTTCAGTCAAGTGAGATTGATACCGACATCTCGCTAGCAAACAAATTGACAAGTTGCAAGGTCAAATGTCATATTAAACTTGGTACCTACTTTATCTGAGTCTAAATATGTTCTGAAGTAACACCAAGAACTTTTACAACCACAAAAGATTAACTGATTTAAAACCAACGAAATAAAGATTGAGACCTCTCAGAATAGAAAAGAAAACTTCGAAAAATAAATGAACAGAAACAAAAGAAATAAAGAAAACGACGAATTAAAAATAAACAATAACAAAGTAGGAGCAATAAGTCGTCTTAAGAACTGGCCGTAAAAAGAAGTCTAGTCAATTAGAACCTCCTTCGATGAAGTTTCAAGAAAAAGCGTCTGGCATTAAAAGATAGATACAATTCCATTTGAGCGAATGAGAACAAAATGACAGATGAAATGGCTGAGAAACGAAGTTTCTAGATTTACAAGTATACTCAGTTCAGTACTAAATAATATAAATAAAGATGGGAGAAAAGTTGATGAATAATAAACATCTGTTGTAGGGTTGTAGTTTCAAATAAAATAAAAACATGTCTTCTTTTAGATGCAATACAACGGATGAGATTGAGAAATGAACGAAGTAACCATGTAGTGCCCCTAAGCATAATCAGCTTATAACGGTCCCACTACTCGGACAGAGGCCTCCTCTCTGTCAGAGAGTAGGCCTAACTTCACCGCGCAGGCTCAGTGCGGGTGTCATAATAATTATGTGTTCGAATTTTCGGTTCTAGAACATGCTCTCGCTGCCCTCGCGATGTTTTCTTCCACAGTTTTGGAAGCACCAGTGATGAAAGTAATTTACACAAAGCAAACTGGTTTCTTGGAGTATACCCGGTCTACTCCTCGACCTCAACCTACAACTTGAAAACTCTCGTACCCACTTATTTTCAACGAACTGTTTAGCCCCAAGGGTTGAAAATCCAACAGTGTTTTTAATTGATGCTTTGGGAGTCACTCGTGCTGGTTAATCAAAGCTCGGCTCAACACCGAGGGAAGAAAATACAGGACGCGGTAAAAAATCGTCGCGTTAGGAAAAAAGTCTTACGTACGGGGGCCTGTCCCACTGGTCTGTTTATTTTCAAATAGCCAACATTAACTATACTAATATTATGAAGAGTTTCTGTAGTTTCTGCCTACCTCCATTTTATTGTTTTTAAACAGGTAACATTTGTGAGTTTGAATATACCCCTACATACAAACTCACAAATGTTACCTGTAATAATCAGAAATACTGATCCGATTCCGAAATTCTTTAATTAATGGAAACTTCCAGCAAAAAAAATTAACACGAACAAAGTTGCGGGCTTGTGTTATATAAAATTCTAGTCCCGTAGAATAACGACCCATACATATTTTATGACAGCTTTAAAAATTGTTAGTAGTAGGAATTTCGGAACAAAATTTTGCATCAGTTTTAAATCCATGATATTTTGCGGCGGACCTAAAAATAATATTTGCTGACACTCCTTGTTTACTTTAGTAAATGGTTATGAAAGTGAGGATTTCAATATTAAAGTGGTGTGTTTAGGGATCTGGACATATAATAAACTTTTATATTGTTAAATTCCTCACAATTATGTTTGACTGACAACTGGGCTATTTTTAACCGATTTCTAAAAGAAGGACGCTTTGATTTAGTTTAGTCGTTTTAGTTAAGTTAGGTTATAGGAAATTTGTAATTTTTTTTATTGATTACTTAGCCTGTAATTCCCAATTATCCTAAGATTTAGTCAAAAAATCCTACAAAGAGAAAGCCATTTAACCCTGGTTAATAATTGTACAGATTGGGACAGTTTTGCCCTTGATTTAGATAATATTATCGACCTAAAAACCTCATTACATAATCAGGATCAGTTGGACTCAGAAGTAAATAAATATGTTGTTAATATCCAACAATGTGCGTGGAAGAACACGCCACAGTTAAAACGTAAATATAAGGGACGTATCTATCCCAAGGAAATTGTAGATCTGCTAACTGAGAAAAGAAAGCAAAGAAAGCGGTGGCAACAAACAAGATGCCCACGGGATAAAACATTATTAAATAAGCTAACTAAACGATTAAAGAGGAAAATTATAAAATTTGAGGATGAATGTCTGAATACTCACCTTGTGCAGCTAACCAACGACGAATCAACGGATTTCTCTCTTTGGAAAGCTACAAGAACACTAAAAAGGCCGATAGTGCAAATACCGCCCATCAGAAACAGCGACGGAAAATGGGCCATAAGCAATGAGCAAAAAGCGTTTAGGTTTGCCCAATACTTAGAAGACACTTTTCAACCCAATGAGAACTCTATAAAAATACTGGAAACTGAAAACTTATCTCAAAGTCGAAGAATTCAGCTTGTGACTCCTAAAGAAGTTCTGAGAGAAATCCAAAACAACATTAGCTCGAAAAAATCTCCAGGTTACGACCTTATTACAGGAGAAATTCTAAAACATCTCCCGCGCAAAGCCATAGTAAAACTGACCAGACTTATCAATGCTGCATTTATCCTAAAACATGTACCTGAACCATGGAAAGTTGCGGAAGTTATTATGATTGCGAAGCCTGGGAAACCACCCCATGAAGCATCATCATATAGACCCATTTCCCTGTTGCCCGTATTATCTAAACTATTTGAAAAACTGTTATTGAAACGGTTAAAACCAATAATAGAAGAAAAAGACCTCATACCAAATCATCAATTTGGCTTCAGGGAAAAACACTCTACAATAGACCAGGTACATAGAATAACTAACATTATTGAAAAGTCACTCGAAAACAAGCAAGTCTGCGCCACTGTATTCCTAGATGTCGCGCAAGCTTTTGATAAAGTTTGGCATGAGGGTCTGGTATTTAAACTCAGACGCATGCTACCTCCAGAATTTGCAGACATTCTAGAATCATATTTAAGTGACAGAATGTTTAGAATAAGACAAGAAGATGCATATTCCGAGCTGAAAACTATAAAAGCTGGGGTACCACAAGGAAGTGTGCTAGGCCCTATCCTATACTTGCTATACACATGTGATATCCCAGAACTGGAAAACAACACCATTGCAACCTTTGCAGATGACACTGCTATTATGGCAACCGGATCAAGCCACAAAGAAGCTGTAGAGAAAGTTCAACAAGCTGTGAACAAAGTGTATGACTGGACACAAAAGTGGAAGATCAAACTAAATGAGTCAAAATCAATTCATATTGACTTTACTAATAAACACTGCGATTACCACCCAATCTACATAAACGGCATGCAAGTGCCCTATGCTAATACAGCCAAATATCTTGGCATAACTCTTGACGCCAAGCTGCGTTGGAAATCTCACGTCAAAAAGAAAAGACAGGAACTTGACATACGTTATAAAAGTATGTATTGGTTACTCGGAAGGAAATCCTGCCTATCAGTACATAATAAAATGATTTTATACAAGCATATTCTTATGCCAATTTGGACATATGGCATCCAACTTTGGGGCTGTACCAAACAAAGCAACATTAAAATAATTCAACAATTCCAAAATAAAGTACTCAGGGATGCTGTAAATGCACCATGGTACATTAGAAATGACGACCTCCACCGTGACCTTAAAATAGAACTCGTCACCACCATCATCCAAAAATTTGCTGAAACCCACGAACACAGACTTCACCGACATGTGAACATCGAGGCAATTCAGCTGCTAGACAACACGGACATAGTGCGTAGGCTAAAGAGAACTAAACCATTTGAATTAGTGTAGTGCATAAATAGTGAATAATAGTGACAGTGATGTGCTATACATGTAACACATGAACAAAGTGTTTTTATATTAAAATTATCAGACTCTAAGAAAGTGCTACGGAATTGTGTAAAAGTGCAAAATGACACTATTCTTAGTTATAACGTAATCTACCACGTAAAATATTAAGTTAGAGTTAAATTGCTTATTAGTCTATTAGGCTAGATTGTAATAAATTACTAAGAACTTTCGTTCTTATTAATAAAGGAAAAAAAAAAAAAAAAAAAAAAAAAACTATATAAGAAGACTATATAAGAAAATATATAGATAAATATGTCGAAATACTAATATTTCGACATGTTTATCTATACAGGGTGAAATTGAAAACATGCGACAAACCGAAATGGGAGATTGTACTCATCATTATGAACAACTTTTACTAAGGGACCAATGATGCAATCGCAAAAAAAAAAACAGCTGTTCCCTACATTTTGACGAGTTATGCGAATATAAATGTAAGGAACAGATGTTTTTTTTTTCGCGATTGCATCATTGGTCCCTTAGTAAAAGTTGTTCATAATGATGAGTACAATCTCCCATTTCGGTTTGTCGCATGTTTTCAATTTCAACCTGTATATTTTCTTTATTTATGTTCGGGCATAACTCCGTCATACATAAACGGATTTGCAAAATTCTTTTTTGTTCGAAAGGCGTTTATTTCGAAATGGTCCCATTTAAATTTCATATAGATCTGATGATGCGTTTCAGAGACAGACAACGGAACTCTTCAAAAAATTACAGCAAATCAACGGCGATTGCTGCTATCACATTATTATGCATTGTTTTGACCCCAAGGATGAAACAATTTCGAATTGGTGTGGGATGGGTATACACAGCGTCAGTATGTACTACCCTTCAAGTTTTAAAATGTTACATTGCTACAACATTGAATTTGTTACGAATAATGTAAAGAATACTTCAAAAATAGTTCATTGTTTCCACTTGGATTCGAACCATTGCATCACCATCTTACTCATACTGGCAATTTGACAAACTAGCCAGCGAGCCCATGTGAGTAGCGATGAAATTGTTATACTCGTATTGTTAGTCCGAGTCTTTTTATCTTTAGGTCTCTGTCTAATCGATAAACTCTGTTATAATTTGAGGACGTTTTCTTTATAAAATTAATCCCTACCCTCAAATTACAACTACAACGTTTGGTGTATACGTTCACTTAAAACGACAAACAGTAAACAACTACGATTTAACTAATTATTTTTTCATGATTTCCAATTTTATGAGACCAAAACTAGTTGTTTTGAATGAACAAAATGTGAGCATAAAAGGAATTGCAAGACATAACCAGTCGCGCAAACGTACATTCGCGGAAATGTCTTGTCGCGCAAGTGTGCCTTCGCACAAAAGTCCGTTCGCGCAAAAGTCCATACGCGGCCATGTCTTTTCGCGCATGTGGGTTCGCGCAAGTGTCTTTCGCGCAAGTGTCCCAGATCCGATACTCGATTGTTGAGCAGACAACACATTACGTCAAATTTGACCGCTGTTTGACCTTTTTTTAGTGTTTATTAGTGGAAACTTGTAAATGGCCTTAAGTTTCATACTGTTTGAGAACACTGTTTAACTTAGCTGTAAGTTACCCGAATAGAATAAAATATTTATAATAAATTTAATTGCTGTGTTACCACAATTCCAACACAAAACTTTGTTTTTTTATATTTTTTACTTATTTGATTATTGCAATTTGCAGTTCAGAGTCAAGTTGAAATTGTATCATTAAATCACTTTTCCATGAAATTGTCATTCAATAGAATTAAATGAAGTTAGAGGGTTGTGTTGATACCATGTTTGTTATGGTCGCGAATCATATTGTAATCAACATACAACCTGACACTAGCCGGCAAACTGCAAAAATCGTAAGACAATTTTAATTTCGCGGACTACTTTGTCGCAAACCTTGAGACGAAAGAACAGAGAGCAGGTTTATTCCGATCCGACGAAGTAAATACTTCAAATGTACTGAAAAGCTTGATATCTCTAAAGTGGAGCTAGCAACTTTGCATACTGATTCGAGAATAAAGGAAAACAATGGATCAATCTCTTATCGTCTTGCACAATTTGTTTGAGTCAACTGAGCGAAAAGGGTTCAGAATATACCATCGCACTTGTGAGTTGGAATTATATCGTTTTCGAGATTAAAATTGTGAGTGTCAACAGAAAAAATGAATTTGACATCCAGATAATTATGTTACAAAGGAAAATTAGTACATTCTTGTTGGTTCAAGTTAATACGACCACAAGCAGATTTGGTTTAAGTTTAGACAAGCACCAATATGACTTTTGCTTAAGGTACTCTCTAATTAATATGCTTTCCTTGTTTCAATCAATCAATTAACTCAGCCAGTCCACTACTGGAGAGAGGCCTGTCCCATGCTGCGCCACAACACCCTGTCTTCCACCCTCCACATCCAGTCTGTCTCAGCCACCTTTTTAAGATCGACGGTATCTAGCTGGGAGGCGTGTGACACAACGCTTGCCAATACGTGGTCTCCTCTCAACAACTAGTCTGCTCCACCGGCTATCAGTCGTTTGACAAACATGGTCAGCCCACAGCCACTGCCATTTCATTGTTCATGAAGAAGAATTGGTCCTGCAGCATAACAGTCAGTTTGTATTTAGTACAGGCACATGTTAGTATTTTTTAGATACTTACTTTAATTTTAATTATATTAAAATACATTTAATACATAGATTAATTGCCTCTTCGTGTTATTTCAAAACTTAATTAATGTTTAACGGTTTAAACATGGACGCTTATTTTTTAGTACTTAATATTTGTTCAGGTGTGAAATTTTCAGAACTGCAAACACTCAAAAGTTCAACCAGATATTTGATCGTAGGTATAATGAATTACATTCTCATTTCATTTGTTTAACGTGGTTGATTAGGTATGGGTTTTATGGAAACCGTATCTTCAGGAATTTGGAAGGTCTTAGTGAATGAATTCTAGTCTCGAATTGATATTGTACCTTAGATGGTTACCTGTATTACCTACTGTTATTAGCTATTAAACCCAAAGGTTTCGCTTAATATGTATGTACTAAGACATAAAATATAAAACCTTTTTTTATTGGGTATTTGTTTTGATTAAAGTTATTTTTCAGTTTTTAGTTCTAGTAGTATATTATACCTACCCCACACTAATTCGAAATTTAAACATCCTTGGGGTCAACACAATGCATATTTATGCGTGAGCAGCAATCGCGTTTGATTTGCTGTCATTTTTTGAAGAGTTCCGTTGTGTCTCTGAAACGCATAATCAGATTTATATGAAATTTTAATGGGACCATTTCGGAATAAACCCCTTTCGACCAAAATAGAATTTTGCAAATTAGTTTATATATGACGGAGTTATGCCCGAACATAAAAAAATAATAATAATATAAAAACATGTCGAATTGATAACCTTCTTCTTTTTGAAGTCGGTTAAAAATTACAAGATATCACGTTATTACCTATACATTAATGACACAATTACTGCTCGATATAATCGATAATAAACGTATTGTAGGCCACCAACGACCAAGGAGCCATGCTAGTCGGTGGCCCGCTGAGAGCTTTTATGTAAGTAAATACGGGGTGTATTTACCTGGAAATCTCTTAACCGACTAAGAAGCCAGGTGGGCCGCTGCAGGTACAACTTAGTCAGATGGATATACTCTGATGAGCCACAGCGCGGCTGTAGAGCCAAAACATCTGCACTATGGAAGACATTTGCAAGGGCAACGTTTACGCTCGCGCTGTCGAAGAGGCCAAATACATAAATGGAATGGAAATCATCGATACGACAAAGAAGTAGAAGTACGAAATCAACCTTTGGAAGAAGTTCTTATATTGTTTTATTAAGAGTAAAAAGATTAATCATAGCTTTTCTTACTGAAAACAGGATCAACATTTTTCCTCTTAGTTGAAACTGCTTTCAAAATAACAAAATGTCCATAAATAATTTTAAAGGATAATTAGCAACAAAAACATACAATGTACAAACATTTTCATCCAACCAATTTTCTATTAAAACCGCGATTTCGATACCGAAACTGAAATCCGATAACATAAAAACATTAAAATCACTCTTGGATTCGATGTACCCATTGTTTTTGGGCTGTACTCGGATGGTCCAACAGAGGGTCTATCTGACCCAATTAGAGACTTCTACTATTACGGAACGACGATCGTTGAGGCACAAAATGTTTAGGTACAGAAGGCCAAGTCCATAGAACAGCAAAAACAGGAACATATACACGGAGTGATAAATCATCTCCCGTAGTAAAAAAAAATGTGTTGTATTTAGGGCTAAAACGAAGTTATAGTGAAAAGTAATTTATTCAAACTAGGCTGAGAGTCAGCACTTATGAACGTCAAAAGTTCTGTTGTATTTGCAATGATCAGTATTGTTAAACCAAATTTAATAAATGCAAAAGATTACAGTTTAATGTTCATAACAAATCACGGAAAATACTTATGGCTAAACTTAGGTAAAATCTGCAAAACATACTTAGTAATATAAGAAAAGTTAAAATGCTTTTACAGTTACATGTATAATTAATAGTACTTACTAGATATTACAAAGTTTCGATGTTGTGCGTGCGTTTTCATTCGTAGTATGGACCCGACCTTCTGTACCTTTTCATTAGTGGCAGAGGGAGGGTTGAATGGGAGACGTGTTTCGACGTTTTTGGCCGAGCAAATTAATTTGTGGGCTTCAAAAGGTACCACGTGTAAGTACTCGATATAAATATACGTAAAACGTGGCGCAAGTCAATACTTAACACCACGTTTGACGTACGATCCCTTCCTTTATCAACATAAAGGAATTGATTTCCTGTTTTATATACAGGGTGTCCCAGAAATCAACGTCAAGCCGAAATCGAGCATTAGGCCAAGTCGTAACAGTTATCAGAAAAATATGAAAAAAAATCTTGGTCATGTACTTTTCAAATTATATGTATTCAAAAATAAATCTTAAAAACTGACACCCTGTGATGATCTTTCAAGTCCTGTGACTGCAAATATTAACTTTTCGTCATTTTTTTTTCTACCGTATAACTATGAATAACCCTTCTGTCAAACACAGTTAAAAGTTAGAATATAACTGCCTCAGTTTCAAATAAAAAGTTAGATTTTTGCCCAACATTGAATGCAAAATAATTACATTACTCAACTTTAACCGACTGTACTGTAAAAAAAATGTACTACACTATTTTGGCAAGTAACATTAAAAGATGGCGCGTTTAGTCTGGATTCCAAAATGGTATGACACTTACTAATTGCTTCTTCATAATTAAGGAAAAAAAAAATTTTATGAATGTGACGTGACTTACTGCTTTAATAAGAGTGAGCGAGATAGATAGTGACGGTACCTTGATCAAAGGGTACCACTACTTAAAAAAGTAATTTGTTAGTTTTAGGTGCAAAAGTTAATATTTGCAGTCACAGGTCTTGAAAGATCATCACAGGGTGTCAGTTTTTAAGATTTATTTTTGAATACATATAATTTGAAAAGTACATGACCAAGATTTTTTTTCATATTTTTCTGATAACTGTTACGACTTGGCCTAATGCTCGATTTCGGCTTGACGTTGATTTCTGGGACACCCTGTATATGCAGTTGCACCTACATTATATTGCTGAAAGTAATATACCGAGCTAAAAATAGCCCATTGTAAGTAGAAAATGTACGTCAGTGATGTCTGATTTATTACTTCAACCGATTTTAAAATTGGAAATAGTCGTTTCCCACATAATATTTACTTAGGTTTAAGACTTTATTCATATCTAAGGGTACATCTAGAAGCCCGAAAGTCTGACAACCAGTGTTGACAACTGGGTTGTGGAAATTAGATAGGCAGTCGCTACAAGTAAAATACTGTTATTCAGTTGCGTCCAGTTAGACTGGAAGCTGACCCCAACTTAAGTAGTGGGGAAAAGGGCAGTGCTTGTTGTAAATATTTCACCCAAAATGCTATACGATCATTATATTTTCGATCTCAAAACCGTTCGTGCTAGGCTCTTTGAATCCAAAACACCAAGAATTTTAATAAGTATTAATTAAATATATTGAAACTTTGCTTTAATTGAAAATGAATACAAAACGTTCTTAATTGCTAAAGTGTTTTCCTTTTATCTTTAAAATCAACTAAAATACATCTATTGATTCTCAATTTGAAATAATACTTACACATAGGTACATACCTAAACTCACGACTTTAGGTATGTATGTGTGAGTATTATTTCAAATTGAGAATCGCCTTCTTCACAGGGCAGCAAAAACAACAGAACGTCTTCAGCTACGATCCTTACATAGGATAGAACTACTTTTTCTTCGTTTACGTTCATACATCAGAGAGGCAATTCTAGTAATTTTAAGAATGTTCACAGTCTGATCTCAGTCTCAATCTGTCAAAAAAACCGCGAGTTTCCATACATTTTTGACAACTTTTTGACGTTTTATTGTCGCTGAGATGAGACTGCAACTAGATTGTGAACGTTTTGAATTACGAGAATTGGCCTTCTGGTCACACACGCGCCGCCGCCGCGCCGGTTGGGAGTTTACATTATAATAAAATAGTGTGAAATTATTATATTTTTTGCGATTGATAAAATTGTAATAGTACTACATTATGATACAAGTGTCTTATGTTGCTATACGCTCGGCTTCCTTTTCGCGCTCGCCTTTCATACACATTTCACACGCGTTTATTACGACGTTTTTCAACTTGTTTTGCGAGGAAAAAAAAATATTTGTATTGGTAATTGCTCTTCTTCCCTACGTGAAGTCAACATTTTCAATAAAAATTTACCATACAGCGAAAACGTTAACAAATAATATATTTATGGAAAATAGCGCACTGGTTTCGTTTTGTAAATATAGGCACTGACAAAACTGCTGAACAGCCTAAATAAAAGCTATTTACGGGGATTGAAAAAAAAATGTAAAGTAAAACATACTAGTGTGGTAATTAATGTAAAGTAATAAACACGAGTGTTAAATTAGCTGAAGTATAACTTAAATGTGTTTCCATAAGATTCACTTTACAAGTGTGTTAAAAAATACATTAATGTACTTAATAGAAAACGTTTTACGGAGAATTACTTATGTATTTACCAAAATCTCTTTAATAAATGGATAAAGAATTCTCACATTTATTGCGAAAAAATATTTTTAAGGCTTTCAAAGGGCTTATTATACTATACGTATAATATAATAAAGTAGGTATACTTGTATATCTGTATTCAAAGATTTATATATTAAAGTGATATTACTGGAAGCCTTTGATGCGTAGCCCTAGAAGATTCGTCTCGTATTAAAACCAAATGGTTTTTCGACAAGAGTTATAATTTGTTAGAGAATATTATCTTATGGGCAGGTTGTTTACATTTTGTTCTTCTTGGAATATGCTTGTATGACAAGGGTGCTACGCACAGGAATAGGTATTCAATTTAAGGATAAAACGAAATTAATACATATTTATTTTACTTGCCTTGCCAATTGGTTTTGCCTGTAGTTTACACATATAGGGTATTTAATGGCTTTTTCGTGTACTACGTCACTGCTATAAATCTTAAAAGTTGTAAAAAAGGTACTAACAATTGTTTTTTTTTTGTCCGCCATCTCGCAGTTGACCTTGAGAGGCCGTGACTGCTTAATCGGGCTTTCAGTAACAATTGACTTCTACAAAATTTAAATAGATATCCTCAAGCGACGCAAATATTGTAACCCTATGGGTAACTACAGTCATGGGCCGTTTGGCGTCGAAACACTACAGTGATGGGGAACGAGAGCGCGTCTCCTTTTTAAGAAAGTTTCTTGCTGACTGGTCGACACTTTACATGGCCATTGAACGTGGCAAAGCTGCTAGTCTTTTGGATACGTTTCCAGATGACAGCGATGCACGATTACTTCGATGCCTAAGTGTCGTATTGTTTTTGTATAATTAGTACCTACTCGTTTCAATTCAAATAAAATAAACAGTCTATCTTTAGACAAGATACGGTTCATTTCAACGTAATCGATGTGCTATTTTCGTCTTTAATAGGTACCGTCAATTATGCTAAAAATAGGGCCAGCAAAAACGAGAACCACAAAAGAAAAGATGAACGAAAATAGTATTTCTCTTGTCTCTTTGACTTATACTTTATTTTTAGGCTGTTCATCTATGCCTGAAAATACGAGCCTAAATTAAATTAGCGTTTATTCTACTACCAAAAAGGTTCGTTTTCTTACTTTGCTCTCAAGTTTCAGGACCGTTCCAATATACTCTTAGTTTTATATCGTCAAGGTCGAGGCACCTATTTATTTTTTAAGATTATGTTCATGTAGAAATAATAAACATAATAATGACATTGTGACAAAAAAAAAGCATTGAAAGATTTCAAAACTTAGAACGATATCGAAAAATCTAAAGTTCGACTTTTATTTGTATTCAGTCACTTGATAGTTTTGAAAAAAAAAACGATGGTGAGTTAGTGACTGTGGGTGTAAGAATGAACGAAGCTGAATGAACTTAAAAATTTAAAGTAAAAATTGAAAATAAAAAAATTGCTTGTAAGTAAATTATTTAATAATGTACTTACAAGCAATTTTTTTACTTTAAATTTAATTACTTGTCTTAAAAACATGACATGCACTATTAAAAATTGTAAAATATGTTATTTAATTTGTTTCTCAGTAGTAAGTTAATTTAAAATAAAACACCTTAGATATGTATTTATAAATGTGAAAGTTTGTATGTTTGCATATTTAAATTAAATTAATTAAATTAAATATCACTTATTTCAGGCAATTATTAAACCCTTTATTTAGATGCTTGGACGATTGTTAGTCAATCACGCAAATACGGACGAATGGACAGGGGTGAATTTTGGGACACAGATAGTTATAATCTGGATTAACATATAGGATACTTTTTATCCCGGTAATACGTTCCCGTGGCATAATTTCCGACGTCCACGTGGGCGAAACCGCTTGCAAAAGCTAGTATTTATTAAAAAGGTATCAGTGGATGTTATCAATAACATGGTCTATAAGACACATATCATCATCTACTTTTAATACGTGAGATACGCAAGCACTCCATGACGAACCCCTTCTTTAAATAATTTTTAACTTCTTTCATCTTAAAATATTTATTACTTTTTGCAACATGCTTCTTTACCTGTGCCCAAACTATTGGGTGGAGTTTAAAAATGGTTTAATTTAAAATAAAACAATTTTTATCATTTGTTCTTTGCGCAAAATCGTTCAATACTCCAACACTATTAGTGTAAGTATGGTAACATTATTTTTCTTTGAACTGTCAAGTAACTGAATACAATTGAAAATCGAACTTTAATAGCTTATACCGAATCATTGTTTTTTGCATCCACCTGTTCTAAATGGTTCGACATTCTTCACGTTTCTGAACTCAATTTTTGCGTTTACATTAAGTCCTCCTTTTAATAGACGATTTATTTTGAGGTTCCTGCTTGGTCCCATTCCTCTAAGTTTTTATGACCGTTTTATATAGGTTTTTGATTGCTTCTGGGCCTACGTTAATTTATTCTTTACTGCGCCACTTTGAGTTTTCGTTTTAAAGCGAAATTAAAATATTTTCTGAAATGACACGTGCTGGCTGGGGTTCGTTAAACTCCGTTGGCATATTCTCGCGTAGAATTCCTTACTTTATCTATTCGTCCTTTGAGTCCACCAAAACTCATTAAGTTGTAGTAGGATTTTATCGACAAACTTCTAGTTCTCTTGTAACTTAGGAACATTCTAGTATATTTTATTAAGTTCAAAAGGTTCGTAATGCTGATTTTATAGGAATCTCTGCAAAAGGTTTTTTTTTTTGTCACATACTTCATAAATTAAAGTAATTTTTCACTTTGTAGTGTTTGCTATGGAAGACGGTTGTTTTTGTTTTTTTGTAAAAAACTTTCTTTGTTTTTCAGTTTTTAGTTTTAGTACCTACCTACCTACCCCATACTAATTCATAGACCACTGCTTGCTATATAAACAACAGTGACAAGAAGTATTCGTACATCATCAAGTAACACAAAGTGAATTAAATATATCTATACATCAAAGCTTACGCAAAAACTACCCATACGACGTTAATAAAATGTATAAGGGACTACCCCTGACGCGTACACTATCCATTAAAAAAAAATCGAACTCGATCCACAATAGCCGGAAACATCGCGGAACATAAAGAAAATAAATATAGATGAATTGAGAACCCTCCTTTTTGAAGTTGGTTGTAAAGGCCGCAATATCATAAATACCACTTAAAACCTCGAAACCAGTAAGACAAAAGGACATAATTTCGCACATAACACAAAGCCTACAGACCCTTAGTTCGCAAATCCGACACATTTATCATGTCAGCCTAAAGCAAGGAATTCTATTATCCCCGAAGACATACGTTCATTTGATTACGCCCAATTGGAAATCGGCGGAACGCACGTTTCAATTTCCGATGGAAGAAATCATCGGCAAATACTCGATGTGGCGATTGAATGTTGAAAGTACGTTCAACTTTGTAATGTCATTTTGAAAGTATTTTAAAGAGTTTTACGGGAGGTCAATCAAAGAGATTTCGAATTATAAGAGGTATTTAAGGATAATTCTTCTTGGCGTATCGATGACAAAAATCTTTTTACTAAAAAAGTCATAATTATGTTTGACTAAAAATTCTGCCACGCAAACTCCGTAATGAAGATCGAGCTGATATTGATGGCACCGACCACCGACGAGCATTGAGCAGTGGCAAACATTGGCATGGCTCTTTGTTGAAAACTGAAAGTTGATATTTATGTTGATAAATAAGAACGACTGTGAATCCACTGAGGAAAATAACATAGAAAAGTATGATAAACAAATAAAAAATGATGTTTTTATCAAGCACATTTTTTTTTACATAATTCAAGTCTACATTGCTGATAATAGTTCAGCTATATATAACCCAGCTTAAGACATCTCAAGGGAAATTTACAGAAGTCTTAATAGCTGTGAACGCATGGCAGGTTTTCATGGTGTAACGTATTACGCACAAATTTTCCTTAATCGCTTGTTTCTAACAATAAATTCTGGTCGTAGACCCAAGCTTAGCAGGGGATATCCCTGTTTATCCGTTGGTGTCATAAGAAACAAGTTAGGGATTACTGGAAGCGGATTGGTGGAAGATATAAACACGGTACTAAGCCTGGAACATCTAAACAATACTTTGATCTATCTTTTATTATGTAGCGACGAGATTTCATAAAATATTTAGGTTTAATATTAATACATTTCACACATAAACCTTCCGGAATAAATGCACTAAATGATATATGTGAAAACCGCATCAAAATATATTGTACAGTTTATAAGAGATAAGCGGTCACACAGACAGACACAAAAAGTGACTTTGTTTTGTACTAAATCTAAATATACTAAATATACGACATAACGATTGACTATAAGCTTGCCCTCTATTACATGGGACTCAAAAACATAACTGGCGAAATGTGATTGTACTGTAGGTACACCTCTGCCTAACCTTTTAGGGAAAACAAGGCGTGATGTTATGATACAGATGGAGATCACTATGTTAAAAATGATCACCGGTCAATATGTCACCCGACGCATTTATGGTTCCTACAATTGATGCTAGGGAAGTATTGTCATAATTACTCTGCTCGACAATCACTGATTTTCGACGTTTTCTTGGTTACGTTAGAAGAGGATCCAACTTCTCATCCTTTTTTTTTCGTTTGGAATCCCTCCTGACGGTTATGTCGGACTACTACCAACTAAAACCACGCTGTACCCTCTACTACCATATGCCGGGGGTCCTGGAGTTATTTGTAAATTCGCCGCTCCTCCGACTGATCGTGCTTCTCAATCTGAAGAAATAATCTCCAAATCTCGTAGGTGGAGAAGCCATTTCAATACATTTTATATTGATAGAAGGCTCAATGTGTTCGCCAATGTTTAAACTTAAACCCACAGCCTATCTCATACCACTGCGGGGCTGGGAATTGGTAACGCCTACACATCCATCGTCTTTTCCAAACGCTCACTTTTTAGAAAATGGAGGTAAATTCTGATTTATACCCACGCCTTTCACCGGCACACTTATTTGTTTTAGAAATTCTTTTCGAAAATGCCGCAATACTTTAGTGTCTTATATATTACTAGGGTTTTCCTGCGGCTTCGCCCGCGTGTAGGTTAGAAAAAAACCTTAAAAAATATTTATGTGCCTCCTTCATAGGGATCAGACAAAAGGTGTTGGAGTTTATTAATCTTTCCAAATCCAGTTTCATATACATAAGTACTAGCTAATGCTTTGAAATGCTATTTTCCTTCTAGCTTTCTCCGGCACGATATTACCAACCAGCTACAATTTACAAAACTTATTTAATCGGTCGAGCCATTTTTGAGTTTTAGCGAGACACGCACGGCAATTGATTCTTATACACATTCGTTTTTCCTAACTATGTTAATATTAGTGTTTAGATCGGCTTTTCCTGTAAATATAGATAGGATCGGTACCAATTATATATGAAAATATCGATACCTAGACTTCTACCTAGCCATTTCCCAACTATGTAGGTTTCGGCTACCAGTTTAACTGGTTGTTACCAGTATTGTACTTGGAGTGACTGCCTTTCTGACCTCCACAACCCAGAACTTGGTAATACGATACTCCTTGTTAAGACTCGTTGTCTCGGTTTCTGACGACCCGTAACGACTGTCAAAGATCCACGATGACAACTGCCAACGGATTACCGTAATTTCCGAGGCACGGAGGAGTCTCGGTGTATAAAGATGACAACCCATCACGGACCAACGGTTCCGTATCCGTACGGTTTTTTATTACTAAACTACGAGCCCCTATCGATATGTCAGTATATCAGTGTATTATATTAAATGCGTGCTACCACCACATCGCGTTTTAACATACACCTAAAACCGATCACGGTTCCGAAAAACTAACATTAACTTTTATAGCTCTTTTATAGTTCAGCTTTTATTTTCTTTTATTTTACCAACTTTTCTGGTCACGGATCGGCTGTAAACGATACAATACTGCAAAAGGCTCAAGGGAAAATAAAACTAGAAGACTTTCAAGATATCTTCAATTAGATTTGTTTCTTAGGGTGGTGTTAAAAGCTATCTATCTGGCTCTTAGCTATCGTAGTGCAAGAGAGAACCATAAAGTTGCTACGGATAGTATGGATGGCAAAATGTCGTGAAAATGAAGATAGATGTTGTGAAGCGTTTGAGTTCTTTTTGATTTGCGATTTTATTTTCTGTAGGAAAGTAAATATGAAAGGTATTCTTGCTAGTATTCGCGCAGATATCTTCAAGATTTTAGAGGTGTTGAAGTAAATTCGCATACATAAGCTCACGCCTTCTTCCCAAGGGGGTATCTAAGCAGAAACTACAGAACGCCACCTGCTTCGATCCTTACATATTCCTTTTGCTTCGTTTACATTAATAGATTTGGTCATACACGCACGGCAGTTGCGAGTACTACGCAAGTGCGCATCCTTTTTGAAGAATATCACCAATATGTTCACTATATGATGTCCTCTTGGGGATGCTCTAGAAAGACAAATAGTGAACCGTCAAGTAAGTAAATTTTCAATTAAATATGAGTAAGACAAATAGGTTGGTACTGTTACTAAAATTCCGCTTGATTTGAATGGCCTATGTCCAGCTGACGGAGAAAGAACGTGTAGGAAAATTAAGTGCCACGTCAACGTCTATGCTTTTGAAAAATATGTTATTTTTAGAGTTTATTTTCTAGAAGTTAGTTTATTAATCTTTGTACCTGAGAACAACAATTAACGAAACTTTAATAAGAGAAGTGTTAAAATTACAAATGCCGCTGTCAGTATGCTCCTCGGTCAAGCTCGAGAGCGTGATTGAGTGTTTCTCTCATTAGAACAAATATCCAGCTCGTTCTATCTTCTTTTGCTGCAAGACTAAAAATCTGAATCTACACAGATGATTGTGCATATCTTAGGTCAGACAAAATACTTTTAGCATAGGTGATTTGACGACTGCATCATTACATATCGCGTTTCGGCGACCCTTTTGCATTCAGCGGTGGATTGCCAATGCTAAAAATATCGTGTCGGCTGTGACCCTTATAGGTCAGGACTATACTCAGGCACAAGGTATTGCCCTTACCACTTGAGTGTAGATCTCCATGTCAGAGTTAATTTTTTCCGTTAACTTGGTAACCAGGGTGTCCTGAAGGCACGAGTACGTAAATAGGTTAGGGTCAGGCAAGCGTATAACATCGTAGAACGCGTCATAGCTTTACATCAGGGGCCCTAGTCTGCTATTTTTATAAATTCGTCATTCCAACACGATCCCATTGTCATTCATTTGTCATTTTGCTAAAAGTTCGTAATCTGCTAAATTCATAATGGTCGATCATTGGTCGGTCAATGGTCTCGTAATAGAATTGTGTCGTAATGGCATTTTTGTATTGCCATTATTATAAAACTCGTTAGTAGAAATGATTTTCGAAAAACTACTACTTTTGAACATTTATTCATGCCAGATTTCATTTATATATATTTTTACATATTATTTATTAATGTTATCATTATGTACGAGATTACCAATAAATGCCATTTCTTTCAATGGAGTGTCAGTGGCTGACCATTGGAAAGTCATAATGACGCCATTTTATTAGTAGATTACCAAACTTGTCAAAATCAACAATTATGAAATCAATGATAGACCATTCTGACACTATTGTAATAGCAGACTTGAGGCCCAGGTGAGATGATAGCTGAATTTTCGGCATCGACACTCTAAGAAGAAAAAGGTGAGGAAGACAAATGTGATCCAATATAATATTTAAAGCAAACCTATGTTTAGAGGTGTGACAGTTATTTCTATTGATTTATTTAGATAGTAAGAAGACACGAAAAAATATATCCAGGACTTGAAGTTTCTTATATCGGCTGTATCGATTTCTGTTAAAAATTGTAAAACTGTTAATTTATTGTAAGCATTTTTTCCCGTCTATATTCTTTTTAAGTGAACTAGCCACAGAAATACAAATAGATAAATAAAAATTAGGGCAATAATATTTAATCGAACCAAGAAAAATATGGGCTAAGTTAGAAATATAACGATTAGAAATGTCATTTTAATCTTGTAACTACATTGTCCAAACAGTGATAATATTTTCAAATGTATGTGCATACCTAATGTCTTTTTAAATGTTACTTTGAATTACTTCGTTTTAAGTAGTCTAAGATATGATAGGTAAGAATGTAAAAGATACGGTTCCTGCTGTAAAAAAGTCTTCTAAATGAAAGAAGAAAATAATAAAACTTTAATTCTTAAATAGTTTCAGGGTACATCGGTATTTTACTAAAAAACGCTATTTTAGTATAGCTATTATTGTTACACTTTTAGCCACTGATTTGTTTGTAATTTATATCAACTTGCAAGAAGTGTTTATATGCACCCGGCGGCTTGTTATATGAACTTTACAAGCTTTCGATTTATTTGAATCATTTAATTTGGCAAAACAATTTTTATTTCGAATTTTTTTACTTTATTTGTCAACATTTCTGTAAATACCTCAACAATTTTCAATTAAAATCCATTTCTACAGTAGCAAATCTTCGTAAGGATCCATTAAGATAAAACAAAATATCCGAGGCTCCCAGAAAATTTGTATGAAACGTAAAAATAATGAAATTACTCACATTCACCGTGTCTCGTACTCTCGCGGGAACGAACAAATCACTCGAACACTCTATTGACACAACACACAAGTTTTAACACACTGAATCAACTGGAAAACACTGCACTCGACTGCACTCCGTCCGGCCGTCAACATACGATCACCGTGTCTATATTTTGGCTATTTTTTTCCTTACGCACGTGTTTCGCAAAGGATCGCGCCGAACCGAGGCTCGCAAACGTTCGTCGTATACTGAAACGTGCGGGCCGGGCCGTGCGCTCGGTTACATCTATCTCTTTCTAGCGCATCAGTTTGGAGGTTACTTGCGTCTTTCCTCCCGCTCGCACGCCCTGAAAGTGTACGGAGAGTACTCGTAATACGTATAGGTCAATATGAAAGCTCCTCGGGTGCTGGAAGCTGCAGTTAGGGTGGATATGTAAAGGGATTTTATGAGGATATGTCAAGTTATGTCATAGAAAGAGGTGAGTTTCGGGGATTTGATTAGAAGTCGTGTTTCGTAGTTCCCTAAAGTATTTTGGTGGTGTTTTTGTATGATTTTAATTTAGATTTTACTGTGGTGGTTATAAGAAAGTAAGATGACGAATTCTAACGCCTTAATTAAAGTCATAAATGACGATGGTTCGTTATATTTTATAAAAAAAAACACAAAGATATTGTATCAGCCAATATTCAGAAACTTCCGTTACAACAATAACTGCATATATCTAAAGCAAATGACTTATAAAAATAGAAAATTTGCATTCAATTTCATACTTAAACTTCAACAAAAACTTCTACATTCATACACTCTACACCCAAACATAGAGTCCTACGATCACGTAGCAATGTGCCCACCCTACTCAATCCGGCTCGTATCAACGACTCTACGCATGCGCAGAACAAACGTCGCCTCGAAGGTTCGTCACACACCCCTGAAAATTAATTATTCCCAACACTAAACTGTAACTGTTTCTGTGATACATTTTTATTTATGTTCTTGATGGTTTTGGTCTCAATTTTTGAATAAATAAAATCATTTGCCATATCACCACGCCTGTAGTTTCTGAAGGGGTTGGCAGAGGTGAATGGTACACCTTCATTTTGCTAATTTTAAGTTTCATGTCTCGCGAGCTTACTGCCCACATATCGCCAGTTATGGTAACGTTCTATGTAATACGAGGAGAGCACATTGCCACCAACCGGACGCAAATCAAAATTCCGGGCTGCTACTAAGAAATTCCAAAACAAGGTTGGCCTGACCTGGGAATCGAACCCCGGAACTCATACTCCTACTGCTGAGTATGGATTTGTATTCCCGGGACGGGCCTACCGAATCGGTAACTTAAACTAGGTTACTGACTAGACCTTACAATGTGTTTTCTATTTCAGCGAGTTTATTTCTAATGGCAATGAAAAATTCATACTTTTTATTATTTGTTGAAAATGAGTCTGTAATCTACTGAGACAATACAAAAAAAACCATAAGAATCGGATAGCTCAAATTTATTTCTTCTAGTTTCCTAAAAACGCCTCAGAAAACGTGATGTCCGTTGGTTTTAGCTACTTTGTCAGGAAATAAATAAATACATAAAATTAATTAATTTGACCCGGTTAAGGTACACCCAACACACCACTCACCAACGGCATCACTTCCCAAGACACCTCAAGAAATTCCTTCAGTTCTAATCTAAATACCGTAAGGTGTCAGAACCTTCTATAGAATGTATCTCACCCTTCACAGGTAAATGGACCGAGTTAAGTAGATAAGTACTCTATCTTTGATCGAAACTGTGTCGCCAAGATTCAAACGTCCAAAACAAGCCCTTTACAGACTAATTGGAAACAAAATTGGACCGGATGATCTCTTACCCAAAGTTAATTCATTATTGTTTATTTTGTTTTTGTTCCACCATCTTTTGGCGGTGGCGGAGTGCCAGTGTTGCCAAGTTCTTTTTCAATATTTTTGCCCTTTTAATTACGTTGAAGTGTTGCGGAGAATGTTTTTGTTGATTATAAATAATTAATTTGGGGCGGATGCCTTTGTAATTTGGAATGGGCTATTGATTTTGGGGTGTTTTGGCTTAGAATTTTATATTTTATTGGCAAAAAGAGGGCGCGTGCTTATGATCGCATGATAGAAGTGAAAACTTCCAACTGAAGCCAAGTATATGCAATTTAGCGTTACCGACTGGCTAGAGCCGCAAGTATAACCGATTCAGCGTTACGGACCCGAGCGTGACGGTTCAGTTTGTGAAAGCAGTCGGTGCGCGCCTCTGCGAACACAACCAAGGTAATGCAGTATTGGGGTAGCCCCATCAGCGCGCAGCGCCCTGAATGCGTTGTTGTATTGGAAACTGATGGCGTTGTAATTACTATTAGAGTAGTGGCAGAAATAATAACACAAGCATATGCTAATGAGTCATAATTATCTTTTGTTGCGAGACTCTCCGGAGTTTAGCGTAGCTTTGTAGAGGGAACCATTGAGTCTTTTGTAAAACGACTACTGAAGAAGGAAATTTCTCGCCTACTGGTTGACATTTCACGTGACCAGAGGGCTGGGTTGTTCTTTGGCCAAATAATTAGCATTGCTATTGAACGTGGCAATGCTGCTAGTCTCCTGGGCTCGTATCTGGATGACAGCGATTTGGACGAGTACTTCGACGCCTAAGTGTCCTTATGTTGTTGTATTTATTTTTATAGTTAGTTAGTTTTATAGCTAGTTAGTCATTTAATTTAGTACCTAGTGTAAATAGTTAGCTGTGTTAAATATTGGAAAGTTATTTAAGTAAACAAATAAAAATGTCTTAAGCTTAAAATGTCTTGTTCGAGTTATAGGTATTAGGATCAAACTCTGACAAGTGATTTACTTGTTGTAAATTATTTCATCACCACTGCTTTCAAAACGGTGAAGGAAAACATAATGAGGAAACCGACGCGTCCTGGAAACGTATGAAAATTTTGAAGTTTGTTTACCGTATCAAGGTAAAGTTAAACAGTATTTTACTGTGTGTACATCAGTCATATTATAATTAATGCGAAAGTAAGTTTGTTACCTTTTCAAGCGTAAACCAATGAACCGATCATTCTGAAAATTTGCAGATACGTGTCAGGTGTCAGTACAGAAATGGACATATTATACCTTACATCCCGAAAAAAAAAACACTGTTCCCGAGGAAAACAACAATAACGTTCTTCTGATTATAGATGGCGCCACGTGTCTTTCGAATCATCATTGAAATATAATATTACAAGCAGAGTACAACCCGAATTTATTGTAAAATTCTAAACTAACGCGAGCGAAGCCGCAAGCAAAAGCTAGTAAATAAATAAATAAATAAGTCCCAATTTATTTAAGATCTTTATTGTACATCAGCCGTCATCTCAGTTCATACTCTCCTCAACCCGTTCCGTCATACTCAAAATCAAAATCAAAATCAAAATATTTTATTTCACATAAGCTTGCATGGGCACTTATGAAACGTCAGAAGCTAGGTGCACGGTTCCAATTTGTCGTTTTGCTATGGAGAAGAGCCGGCAAGAAACTCCACGGTTACTCTTTTAAAAATAATTGGCTTTTACAATGTTTTCAAATTACAGTGATAATAGGTATGGGAGGACAGTGCAGGCCAGTCAATAAGTACAAGGTACTTAGAGGAATGAAAATACAGAATAGAAAAACGTCTACAAATCTAGTCTCTAAGGCCTACAACGTTCTCTCATTCACAATATGTAAAAGAATCTACCCATATAAAATGAATCTATTTGAACCAAGTGACATGATTTCGTTGACAATACTGAACTGCAACTGGCAACATTATTACTCACACAGTCCATCCAGCGTTTTTTATCCTTCTCTTTTACATCATTTGCCTAACCTTCTCCCAACTTGCGCAGCTTCTTGACAGCGCGTTTGGCGCAGTGGTTAAGCGATTGACTGCTGCGCTGCGTGTCGCGGGTTCGATTCCCGCACGGAACAAATATTTGTATGACCTACAAGTACTTGTTCCGGGTCTGGCTGTTTGTGTATGTGATTTTAAATGTTTGTAAACGCACCCACAATACAGGAGAAATTCCTAGTGTGGGGCAACGTTTTTAAAAAAAAAAAAAAAAAAAACTTGGTATGTTCGGGTTGGGGCGTCTAGTAAAATCAGATGCAGCTGAATACCAGTATTAAACATGGAGCGATTTCTTATCTGACCTCCGCAACCTAGTTTCCCCAGAAACTGAACAGAAACTGAACTGAACAGAAACAACCACTCTTACCAAGAGGTATCGTATTACCCATAATACGATACCTCTTGGTAAGAGTGGTTGTCAGAATTTCAGGCTTCTGACGATCAGTAACGACTGATGAAAAGCCACGAGCAGCAGCCAACAGCTTAACGAGCTTTCTGAGACACGACAAGAGCCGTCATGGTATACAAAATGGTCACCCATCCAGGGACCAACCGCGGCAAGCGTAGCATAACCTGATCGATCGACCCGTGCGGCTGTTATTTTTCAGCTATAATCCCCTCAATTTTGGGACTAAACGTTAGTGGTATATAAAAAACCCATTCTACGCAAACACATGTAGACGTCATTTTAATCGAGAGATCGATCACGTCGCAAATGAATCATTGTTGCGAGTATAATTAAAACACGCAGCTCCGTCCAATCACGGTATCCGTCATCTATCATGTTTGGGCGTCGATCGATCGACTGATTTTATTTATTATTATACAATACATGGCAGGTTTTGAGAGGAGAATCATAAATTTTATTGGCAGGAAAAAGGTTTATATACAGTGATTTGAAGGGGTTTTGTGAAATAATTACTGCATGGAATGATGGTTACTCGGTAAGGTAAGCCTACCGCGGTTAGCTCTTGGATGGGTGAATCTGTTGGTTAGTTTAGTTTTGTTTGTTTGAGACAAGTGTGTTTTATAATCAAATCTTTACTAATAAAAGCTGAAGAGTTTTATTGTTTGTTTGTAAGCACTATCTCTGGAACTAGTAGTTGGATTTGAAAAACTTTTATTGCATTTGATAGCCTTATTCTTGAAGAAATCTATAGGCTATTTAACATCCTGTGACAAGGTTGATCGGGGGAACAAGAAGTTCCACTCGCAGGCAGAAGCTTGAGTATTTTTTCAACATATTTTTACTTGTAACATTTCAAGGCGATAAGCAGAAACCTACATCGTATCCAATTGATAGAATACTGATTTTCAGCAGTTATCTGGCAACCCAAACTGTACGATGTACTTTGATTCTTAAGTGAATCAGATACGCCATTGAATCAACAATTTGAACTGCCCCCTTCTATCTTACTTTTCTTCATTCTTACCAAATGATTTGCAAACAAAAAACATTGATTGATCAACAATGTACCCCGTCATCTGTCTTGTTGTCTCATCAAAGGCGAGGGATGGTGGCAATGTTATTTTATTTACCTCATTTAAATTAATATAATAAGCAGCTCGTCTTTAAGAGAGATTGATTTGAAGGGTTCTTTGTGAAATGAAGGTGAAATGCTGTCCTGTGTTTTCTTTAATGATTTCAAAATGGTTATTGTTATTGTTTCTGCTTACTTGAAAAATGTTTTTTTGTTGTTTTTTTTTTAATTATATGGAGGACGTAGTATAATTTCTACTTGCCGCAAATGGAGTATAAAAATTGATAACCTGACCTGGAACATACTCTCGTATCCTCCTATTAAATATTATTTATTTAATGCTTCACGCAGAGAAATGTACAGAGGCGGACTTAATGCCATAGGCATTTTCTACCAGTCGACCTTTGGTGATGTAGAGACAAACAGTGGTAGGTGGAATTACGTCAGTCGTGCAAGTAAATATACACATATTATACCTATATATACCGACTATACATATGATATATATACCAAATTAAATATATGCACAAATAAACATACATAAAAATATAATAACACAAATAAGACAAACAATGGAAAAACATTATCGTTGTGAAGATACTGCCAGCCTCTTTTGAATGTGCTCGCGAACTTTCACTTTAAAAGATAACCGGCTGGTTGCCATCCTGATTTCTAAGGGGAGCGCATTTTTTTCTTACGATTCTAAGTACTTGACGACTGTTCATAGACCAAACACAGGCTGTCTCAACATGCCTTGGTTAAGATTTCCTAAAAGACATCTTTCATAAAGAAGTTACTGATTAAATAAGAAAGGCATACTGCAATAACAGCCGCACGAGTCAAACTATCAGGTTAAGCTACGCTTGCCTCGGTTGGTCTGTGGATGGGTGACCATCTTTAAAAAAAATCAAAATCAAAAATCAAAAGTCATTTATTCAAACTAGGCTGAGAGTCAGGTCTTTTTGAACGTCAAAATAAAATTACATAAGACAGTCCCCCCGAAACGCCCGCCCTTCACCACTTCCTAGTGCTTTAGCTGGGAAGAAGAAGTAGCGCAACAAACTCCCCAGCAGCACAGCTGTCTGTTAACATCTTTACATAACAGGACCCCTCCGTGCCTCGAAAGCACGTTAAGCTGTTGGACCCGGCTGTCATTCGTGGATCTTTGACAGTCGCTACGCGCGCTAAGCCCGCAATTATGATAACCAGTCTTACCAAGGGGTATCGTATTACCCAGTAGTTGGGTTGTGGAGATCAAATAGTCAATCGATCCATGTAAAACACTGGTATTCAACTACATCGGGTAAAGAAAGAAAAAACAGAAAAAATACCGTTTATTTGGACACAGTTCGTTGAACAGAAAATACAATAACAAAAAAAAAGTGAAAATTAATATCTAGGTGCAACAGTGTGTGCCTCACGGTTGCGCCAAAAAGGTTCCTTTCAGCATTAATGCCAGACAGATGCTGTCTGACGCTGATTTTCTAATGAACTTTAGACTGGAAGCCGACCCAAACATAGCTGGGAGAAGGCAGTCAGATGCAAAATATTTCCAGAATACGCCATGCATCTTCCACAGCCATAAATCAGTACACGCTGCCACAACATTCTCACGTTCCATTGTTTCAACAAAACTGCAAATTAAGCATCATCTTATCTTAGGTTACTTTACGATGTTTCCAACAAAATAGCTCTTATCATTGAAAATTCAACGCTAAGATAATATTTTGGTAAATAAAACGGAGAATGATTTAATTTTGGAGCCAACGGCGCAGAATACTAATTTTCCTGCGAGAAGCAGGTATAAACGAGGTACATTGATGTTGTAAGTTACGAGAACCGAGAGTTATGATGCTTTTCTTTAGTACTTGTGTGAAATTAAACATTTTCAGGAACAAATTTTTCTAAGATGCTTGAAGAATTTGAGCTTTTGTAAGATAGAATTAGACCCATTTTCAACGACGCTACTCAAAAGTTACAAATGAAAAAAATATTTTACACTTTTTAGTGTATGCAACAAGTTTTCACAGATATAAGACCTATTATGTAATTATATTAGAACTTTTAATTCGTTGTAGATCTTGTAGAAGCGACGCTCAAGCTCGAAATTGCATTCTAAATGTAGGCGTAAGAATCGTTGAACTCGCTAAGCTAGGCATTATATTGTGGCTTGCTAAGCCAAATAGACGCTCTGTGATGGTCACTCAAAATAAAAAAAATATGGTACAGGTAAAAACTTTGGCATGGATGAAAGTACTTTTAAGTCGAATAACGAACTGTAACTTGAATAATAGTATAGGCAACATCCAACTAAACTAGGCCGTGCTATTCAACTAAAATACTACTCACTCACTACTCACTATTCTATTCTATTATAACATAAATACTAATTCTAACATTTACAATAACTGAACAAATTAAAATCAACTAATATCTCCTTCATTACTTGTGATTTAGGTATACAGCTCTAAATATCCCACCTAGCAGTCATTTTTTTACAATATCAATGCAAAAGAACTTACAACATAAATAGTAGTTCTAACATTTAAAATAACTGAACAAATTAAAATAGAATACCTCCAATTATTACTTCGGATTTTAAACAGCCCTAAATATCCGAACTGACGTTCATTTGTTTACAATACCAAAGGAAAATGAAATTCAATAAGACTCTAACAATTTACCTTTATTACTTTGAACAAATATTGTGAATCTGGTTTTATTTTCTCTAAATGCTACTTAATATTCCGGTCGCATGATTCCGAGGGACACTGTAATTAGATCCTGTAAGTAGCATTGTCAGTGATTGTCAATTGTTCACTTTGTATTATTTAAGGTGAAAACGTTTCAGGAATTTTGGAAAATGAAAGTGGGTGTTGACTTTGTTTTCAATGTTTCTACCTTCACTAAGAAGACTGCCGTCTTCTGTGATGAGTAAGTCCTGTTTCTCAGAAGGGTTGTTTTTTCTCTATTACAGGTTTGACCACCGCACATATAGCACAACGTTGCTTGGCTATTTCAACGAAATCTTTAAAAGATCGTTTTTTTATCTGACATTCCAAGTCTTTTGTCTTCGCATTTTTAGTACATGAGTTTGACATTACAACTGTCAAATTAGTATCTGGCTTTACGAAAAACTAACTGTAATTAAAAAGATTAATTTTGCAATAATAGTCATAATTATCAAAATTTGGAACTGTTCTCACAATATAGTTTGCATAATGAGCCTATAATGTTTCCACTGCTGGGGCACAGGTCTCCTCTCTGTGAGAGAGACTGGACCGTAATCCACCACGTGGGCCCAGTGCGGGTTAGTGTAGTTAACATGTCTTAAAATTTTTGGTTCTATATGATATGCCGTTTCCTCATAATGTTTCCCTTCACCATTTTGAGAGTAGTGGTGATGTTATATTTTACACAGAGTAAAGCATCCGTCTGGCTTTGAACCTACGACCCACAACATTTTGGTCGCAGCCGTTACCATCTAGCCTTCACTGCTGTACGAAAGTATACATTTGTATAGAAATCCACTTAATATATTTTGAGTAGACTTCAATACAAATATTGGTCTATTATGAAATCTACAACTTAAATAGGCCTACGGTGATAATCTGCCTACGGTGATTTTTTTTTTTCAGAGGTCCCCACTGCAATAACGCTACCATTAGTTTCTAAACTCCAATCTCAACTTCCTGTTCCTCAACCAAAATCTCAACACAACAACCATAAAATCTGACCCAAAAATCCACTGACACCTAAACATAGAAAAAAAAATCTGCAAAAACAAAAGTCATTCACATCTGTGACGCAAACAAACTGTCCCACTTCTTTTGGCTCGAAGTGTAGCTCTGAATGGATAGCCAAGTTTCAAAGCTCAACGCGATATGTTGTTTTCTGATACAGACTTGTATCTACTGAATCGCACTTTAGAAATACTTGCTGTGTTATCTGTTTGTTGGCCTTTGTAGATAGCGAAGGACTGGCAGTCTATTCTGTAAAAATGTTACATGATAACGTAGATGAGCTTCAAGTGAGTTGTCAGTCTACCTGCTGCACCCTAATTGAGTAACTCACAAACACACAATCACAATCGGAATAATTTTGAAGGATAGTAAGGCTAATCATTATAATTATTAATACTCATCATTATTATCATCATCATTTCAGCCGAAAGACGTCCACTGCTGGACATAGGCCTCCATCAAGCTGCGCCCCTTCGACCAGTTCTGTGCTTCCCGCATCCAGCGGATTCTTGCGGCCTTCACAAGGTCATCAGTCCACCTTGTGTGAGGCCTTCCAACTCTAAGTCTTCCGATACACGGTCGCCATTCCAGAAACTTTTGGCCCCATCGGCCATCTGTTCTGCAAGCAATGTACGCTAATTTGTGTGGGATTAATATTATTGATAACTAACTTAAAGCTCACATTCCCTAGTTTTTACCGTGAGATTTTTACAGCTTATGTGGGCTGGGGTCTAACATATCCGTTCGGTGTTGAAATCAAGGGAAAAGGTCTTTGCACAATTGTTCGATGTTACAGGCTAGACTTGAATGATAGGGTCTTTCCTTAGCTTTTGGGGTCCGTGCCTACAGAACCCAAAAGTAGAATTATATTCCCCGAAGGGTTAAAGGATTATAGTCTCAAGTCCACAACTTATTTTCTTTCGTAAATGCAAATATATTTTCTAAATTACCGACCGTAAAAAGTTGGTCTTACTACTTAAATAAAAATCAGCGACATTCCCGACTTCCTGATTTCAGCGGAAAGAATAGACAATTTGAATAGAGAATCAGTTATTCAGTCTTTACATAATAAAAGTTGCTCGATTCTTGTTACCTTCCCACATTTGTTCCGGTTATTTGGTTTGTTACTCTAATCTTTCTAAAGTTAATTCTAGGCATTACTGACATCGGTGAAGGAAAACACCGGGAGTTGTAATTAACACTAGCTTGGTCCGCGTGAAAACTCTTGCTCCCGCGATCCGCCGCGTCGCTTCGCATCGCATCGTCTGTCCACGCTATTACTTCGTTTTCGCTTAGCATTCTTTGTGAGTCCTCTTCTTTTTGCTCGGTTCCTAAGGGTCTTAGCGTTAAATATCGTAAAGCTTTTCTTAAAGATTGTGTTATCAAATACAAACAGTTTTTTTTAAATATCCAACTGTCACTTCCAGAGATAAGCGCGTTCAAACAAAAAAAACACATATTCTTCAGCTTTATTATTGGAATAGATAGATAAACGTAAAATTCAAATCGCCAATCCAGCTTGAGTACCCGTGATGATAAATGCTCGTGCCTTCTCTGTATGAGAAGAGGCCTTTGTTGTGCAGCTAGACAATAACAGACTGGTATCATTATTGACTAGGCTTGTCGTAGCGTAAGCGTAATCAGCCTGTAATGTTCCCACTGTTGGGACACAGGCTGCCTCTCTGCGAGTGTGGGTTGGTGGATGTCACATGTCTTCGAATTTTTGGTTCTAGGACATGCCGGTTTTCTCACGATGTTTTGCTTTCACCGTTTTGAAAGCAGTGGTGATGAAATTAAATTCACCATTTGAAGTGCCTGTCTGGGTTCGAGCTCTTAAGTCGGGGCCGATGCCACTGGGCCACCACTACTCCAAGGCTTGGCTTATCCACAGAGGAAATAATCACTCCTTAATTGGGCCAAAGAAACCTTACAATATCTCTTCCCTTGTTTATTCTTCTAAACCCCATCTCTCCATACTAATTTCCTTATCGGGTCCATATTGATCTTATTTCCCATTACAGTCCTTATTCTGCTATAGGGAAATTCGTTAGTAAAATCGGTTAAGGAAAAAATTATCATGAATAAATTGTCCGGAGTAATTTCCCGGAGGTAAGGCGATTTTGATGCAAGGTTAGTTGGGACCCTGAGGGTCTCTGAAAGTGAGCGGAGATTTTTGAGAATGACATTTAATTTTGGTGGTTTATTAAGACCTTGCCGCATTGTTCCGGGTAAAGAATGGGTATTTAATATTCCCAGAGTTACATAACGTAGCATAATATCGCGCTTGTATTTTTTTTTTATACGTTGCTCCACATTAGCAATTTCTCCTGTTTTGTGGGTGCGTTTACAAACATTTAAAATCACATACACAAACAGCCAGACCCAGAACAAGTACTTGTATGTCATATAAATATTTTTTTCATGCGGGAATCGAATCCGCGACACGCAGCGCAGCAGTCAATCGTTTAACCACTGCGCCAAACGTGCCGTCAACCCGAAGCCGTCCGTCCGTATTCCCGAAGGCTTAGGCAGTTATACTTAAGGCCCATTTAATATGGTGTGAGCCTATCACCATCAACCGGGCACAAACCCAGGCTCAAAGCCACTAAAGAGAAATCTCAGATGGAAAATCCTTTGCCCAACCCGGGAATCGGACCTGGGACCTCCAGCTCAGCAGTAGCGTTTGCGACTAGTAGACCAAACTTGGGAGGCGATAAAAAAGTTATACTTAATAACGTATGGCAGAACCATCATTCGATAAGAACAACTGAGAATAAGTTAGTATCCTGCGAAAATCAATATTTTACATGATAAATTCAGTGGGACCATTAACATTTAATCGGATTATATGAACTTAAAGATTTATATTGATGATTTAAATGAATATAATCTGTAAATATATACGCGTTACGGTCAGGAATGATATTTTGTTCAACATAGAGCCAGACATAGTTCCTGTAAATTGCAAAAACGTTACAAAATTAAAATATCGCGGGCAACCCCGGCTACCACTTCCTACCTTTAAAAAAATAATTATAGTTTGCAAAGCTAAGCCTAAAAGAAACCTGTTTGCCTCATAACTCCATATGGTCCTCAGCAAAGAAAAAGTAGCCTCGTCTATTCCATGAGTAGGTGTCAGGAAATTCCTAATGCTCACGAGGTTTGCATTGTCATAATAGGATTTAGGACACCGAAATAAATATGACTTCGTAGCAAAGCCCTGTACCGTATAGGATGATTGTGGCAACATGAGCAGTCAAAGATTTAAATCTTAGGCACACAAAAAAGTGTCCGTACTGGGTTTTTTATTTTTATAAATGGCGTCTCGCAGTCCAACTTATAAGGTTGTCGGCTGTTTTACCGGGCTTGCCTATGTGTGCCTCAATAAAATTAAGATCTCTCGCCAGGGCTTAAAAACTAAATGACTATCGTCTTCACCTTTCGCCTGACGCAGGTCCTCACCAGACATGGTTGTTTCAGGAGGTTTCTGTTTCGTATAAGGCGACAAGAAACGCCCGGGTGTTTTTGAAGCAGTGTAGGGTTGCAGTAAATAAGCAAACACAACAGCTTACGGAAAGGAAGAGATTTATTTGTACACAAAACACAGAAAACACGATAGAAGGCGAAATAAGGAGCACAGAAAGAAAGCGATAGTCACAAGTCACAGGCTTAACACTACAGGGCTAATCTAGGCAAGGTTCCCAGGAAGCACCAGATAAAAGCTTAATGCACAGTATGTTTTATCGGATACGAGCGAGAGCGGCATGCGCTTGCGACCGGGGAAGTTTCTCGACTAATCCCTGGGAGCGCCGCGAGTGTGAAAGAGATAGACTATCAAGGTGCGGGCGCTCGCTCAGGTAACCGGTCCGCATTCCTTAATAGGTACATAAAAAATATCTAATAACAAAGTTGTGTGTTAGTATTGATGTCTTATTTTTAATTGGTTAGTATAAGGTTATTTAATATAGATCTAATGTAAATATTACTTATAAACTAAATACAAACAACCTTGGAGTAGTAGCTACGCTACACCACCCCCCTCCAGAGACCGTCCTACGGGCGAGTCTGGGAATCTCACTCTGCGGCCCGAACGAGTTACTCTGACAGTGCGCTCTCCGGCGTCAGGTAAGTCATCGTTACTTGGAGTCTGAGTGGGAATGTGAGTGAAATTTTGGGGTGAGTTTGTGATGGGGGTGTGTGTGTGAGTCTTAGTATGAGGTAATGGGGGTTGTCTTGAGTGTGTTGTGGTGTCAGGATCACGCAGTATGTAGGCAGGTTTTATTCTGTCGATCGATACGGTAACCATCTTACCTTTTACTTTTAGCTTGAATGCTTTGTCTCCTCGTTGTATGACCTCATATGGACCAGTGTAGGCGGGCTTCAACGATCCGGCTACAGTGTCATCGCGAAGGAAAACGTGTGTTGATGTAGCCAAATCCTTAAAAACGAAGGGTGAGCGACGTCCACTATGGCGTGACGCTGGAGTAGGTTGCAAGTTATTTGCAAAGCTCCGTAGGCGCGCAATGTAACTGGTGACGTCAAGGTCTCCTTGGTCCTCTGAGCTGAGAAGGTCTCCTGGTAAACGGAGTGATTCACCATACACCAGTTCAGCTGGCGTTGATTTAATGTCCTCTTTGAAGGTACTACGTACACCTAATAGTACAAGAGGAAGGGACTCGACCCAGCTGCTATCAGTGTGGCAGGTTATTGCAGCTTTAAGCTGCCGATGAAACCTCTCCACGATGCCATTGGAGGCTGGATGATAGGCCGTCGTCCTTTTATGCTGAAATCCAGCTATTTGCGATAAGTGGCAAAACAAGGCTGATTCAAATTGGCCTCCACGGTCTGTAACGACACTTGTGGGGCAGCCGAAACGGGATATCCACCCGCTCAAAAGGGCTTTTGCTACCGTCTCGGCTGTAATATCCTGTAAGGGTATTGCCTCAGGCCATCGAGTAAAACGATCGACTGCTGTGAGGCAATACCGGTATCCCTGCGATAGTGGTAGGGGTCCGATAAGGTCAATGTGTAGGTCCCGGAACCTAGCGCGCGGAAGCTTGTACGTACCCAACGGTGCTGATACATGTCTATGAACCTTTGCCCGTTGGCATGCTAGGCAAGTACGCGCCCATTCCCTACAATCCTTCCTGATACTAGGCCATACATAGCGGTCGGTGATCAGTCGGATACTGGCGTTGGCACCGGGATGACTGAGAGAGTGAAGGCTCTCGAAAACTTGTCGACATAACTCCTTCGTCACATATGGTCGAGGCGTTGTGCCACTTACATCGCAGTACAGCTCTAAATGTGTGCCTGGTAGTTTAACCTTCTCCAAGTCTAGGGAGTTATTGCCAGTCAGCAGTTGTTTCAGTTCAGGGTCGGTGTTTTGTGCGGTAGCTAGCCTTTGCAGATCGAGAGGTAAAACGATCTCATCGATACGTGATAAAGTGTCAGCTACCACATTATCCTTCCCTGATATATGCCGAATGTCAGTGCAAAATTGTGAAATATGATCTAAGTGGCGAAATTTCCTGGGAGAGCAGTTCTCTTTCCTGGAATGAAATGCGTATGTAAGCGGCTTGTGATCGGTATATATCACAAAGTCACGTGCCTCGATCATATGACGGAAGTGCTTGACCGCCTCATAGATCGCCAAGAGCTCGCGATCATATGGGGAATATTTGGTCTGCGAGGGAGTCAGTTTTCGTGAGAAAAACGCTAGAGGTTGCCACGTGTTGTCCTTTAACTGCTGGAGCACGCCACCCATAGCTACGTCTGAAGCGTCTGTAACCAAAGCAAGTTTTGCTTCGCAGTCTGGGTGAACAAGCATGGCAGCTTCAGACAGACCCCTTTTGCACGCCTCGAACGCTTCCTGTTCTCGTGACGTGAAATGTACGGGATGGGAACCCTTCACGGAACCTTTCAAAAGAGCGTTCAATGGTGTTTGGAGTGTGGCAGCGTCAGGAATGAACCTGCGGTAAAAATTTATCATTCCGAGGAACCTGCGCAGCTCTCTTACCGTTTTTGGGGCGGGAAAATTGCTAATAGCCAGTACTTTGTCTGGCAAGGGCTTGGTGCCATTCGCCGAAATGCTATAACCCAGGAAGGTTACCTCCGAGTGTGTTAATGACCATGCCATACTCCGCCAACCTGGTGAAAATTTGGTGCAGGTGGTCTATATGGGTCGCCTGGTCTTTTGAGAAGACCAAGATGTCATCGACGTATGGGTAGGCAAAATCTAGGCCGCGCAGCATTTCGTCAACAAAATGTTGAAACGTCTGTCCGGCATTACGAAGTCCAAACGTCATGTATGGAAATTCGTATAAGCCGAACGGCGTTGTTATGGCGGTCTTCTCGATGTCACTTGGATTGACAGGAATCTGGTTATAAGCCTTCACCAGGTCTATTGTCGAGAAGACGGTGCAACCTGTAAGGTTGTGGGAAAAGTCCTGGATATGGCGTATGGGGTACCTGTCGGGGACCGTCCTGGCGTTGAGCATCCGGAAATCACCACACGGGCGCCAGCTGTTGTCCCGCTTAAGAGCGAGATGAAGCGGAGAGGCCCATGGTGATTCTGAAGGCCGACACGTACCTATCTGTAACATGGCTTCAAATTCTGCTTTAGCAACCTTTAACCTATCTGGCGCTAACCTGCGTGGTGTGCTAGAAACTGGTGGTCCTGGTGTAGTGCGTATGTGATGCATTATGTTATGTTTAGGTGTACGGTTCATACCTGAGGGTCGAGTGATGTCAGGGTACTTTGCTAGTATAGCATTATACGCAGAATAATTTTTGTCCCCCAACGTTACCTTCACCGAAGATACATCGTCAGAAAAACTCGCGACCGAAGCCGCGGTGGTGAGCATAGTATTACTATCTATTAAACATTTATTACGCACATCCACAATTAAATTATAATAGGATAAAAAGTCTACACCTATTATGGCCCGCGTTACGTCTGCTATAATAAATCGCCAAGCGAAGTCGCGGCGCAAGTTTATATTAAGAACTAAGTGAGCATATCCATAAGTATTTATTACCGACCCATTAGCGGCATACAGCTGATAGTTCGTTTGGCTTTGTTTACCTTTTGCTAATGTTCGTGGGAAAACACAAATATCACTGCCTGTATCTATTAAAAACTGCACTTTTGTCCGCTGGTCGGTTATAAACAAGCGACCGGGATTTGGGCAGGCGTCGGTCGCCATCACGGACTGCCCTATTCTTTTCCCTTAGGCTTATAATCGCACGGTTTTGTACATCTACTTGCCTTCTCACCGAACTTTGCGTGGTACCAACACATTGGGTATTTCCGGTAGTTGGACTGGGAGCGGCTCGAACGGGAATTGCTGCGATCACGACTTTCGGATCTGAATCTCCGTGACTTTGATCGTGACATTCTGTCTAACTTGGTCGTCAGCTTCTGCACCTGGCGTGTGAGTTCCGCTACTTGACAGCTTAACTCCGGGGAAACACCTGATGTTGTGGCTGCTGCTACGTGCGGGGTGGGGGCTGCGATGTCATGGATGCGGTCAGCCAGCTCTGCTACCTCATCCAGAGAGGCCCTCGACTGCGAGGCTACAATGGTCTGGATATTATTCGGCAGGCGGCTGGACCACATAGTACGCAGAAAGTCCTCCGGGACATCTGGTCCTGCAAGATGCTGGATATGGCGCAAGAATTGGGAGGGCTTTCGGTCGCCCAGTTCCTCACGCGTGACCAGCTGCAGGATCTTCTTCTCCTTGGACGCTGAGAGTCGCTTTATGAGTTCCGACTTCAGTCTCTCATATTTATTGGGAGCTGCGGGGCCAGCTATTATGTCCTCCACCTCCGATGCGTAAACGGGGTCCAACTGCCCCATCGCATGATGGAATTTGGTGGTATCGGATGTGATGTTGGCCAGAAAAAATTGGCTTTCAAGCTGGTAAAACCATAAAGCCGGTTTCTCCGGGTAGAAAGGAGGTACTCGTATGCCAACTCGCTGGATGTCGTGCGATGTGCTAGGTGGCACGTTGGCGTCGCCATGTTGTGTGACTTTCGGCTCGGTCGTCATATTTCGTGTTCGTCGGGGTCACCAATGAAGCAGTATAGGGTTGCAGTAAATAAACAGTTTACGGAAAGGAAGAGATTTATTTGTACACAAAACACAGAAAACACGATAGAAGGCGAAATAAGGAGCACAGAAAGAAAGTGATAGTCACAAGTCACAGGCTTAACACTACAGGGCTAATCTAGGCAAGGTTCCCAGGAAGCACCAGATAAAAGCTTAATGCACAGTATGTTTTATCGGATACGAGCGAGAGCGGCATGCGCTTGCGACCGGGGAAGTTTCTCGACTAATCCCTGGGAGCGCCGCGAGTGTGAAAGAGATAGACTATTAAGGTGCGGGCGCTCGCTCAGGTAACCGGTCCGCATTCCTTAATAGGTACATAAAAAATATCTAATAACAAAGTTGTGTGTTAGTATTGATGTCTTATTTTTAATTGGTTAGTATAAGGTTATTTAATATAGATCTAATGTAAATATTACTTATAAACTAAATACAAACAACCTTGGAGTAGTAGCTACGCTACATTTTCACTGCGTAAATCGCCCTGAGGACACGGTGGAGCATACGGTGGAGGTCTGCCTGGTTTGCCCGAGGAGACGATTGGCGGCGGCGATCCTGGCCTGGTCCAGGCCATGGTACGGAGCGAGAGTGCATGGGTAGCCGTCACCTCCTCCTGCGAAGCAGTAATTCTCGCGAAGAGGGAGGCGGCGCACGTGAGAGAGAGGTAGTATATGCGCCCTCACAGCCTTAGTCGCCGCAAGAGACGCCCTGGGCGTCGGGAATCTCAGGCTGATCCCCGGCCACCGTAGGCGCGGGCCTGCGGACGGCGCGTAATGGGTAGTTCGCTGTTCGGTAAGGACCAATCCCGGGTCGACGGCACATTGTGTTCTAAGCGTGCCTCAAAGAGATGTCAGCACCAACTGGTGGGGTCCGCAAGGGCCGATGCCTGCCAGGGGTGTGGGTTGTTCGAAAGAGATAACGTGGCCCCTAGCACACAGTTAACTGAAGGAACTCGGGTGGGTTTTAGTCAGTAAAAGTCTGATACGACCTCATGCTCCACCCAGAGCGGGAGAAGTTATTTGATGATATCCCAACCCCAAAAAAAGAAAAGGTGACCCCTTGTGGGGTGCGGACCTCGCCTTAAGGCGTCCGTACTGAGAAGAACTAACACGTTATTAAATAGTGTTTTCATGACATTCAAGTCAAGTTATTTACGTCAATGGAAGTTAGCGGTCCCAAAACTAAATAGAAACGCTAGTATTTTTGACACGGTAGTGCAAATCTTACGGTTACAATATTTAGATGCAGTAGGGTATGCAAAGCATCTGAATGGCATTTACCCTAAAAATAAACCTCTGTGTTTTTAACCAAACACAATCTATAGTTACATTTCTTACATAACATGATATCTGAATCTGTTGATCAAGATAACAATAATAATATTGTCCATAATTCCGCATTGGTCCCTCAGAAATACGGACGCGACGGCGTGAGCGCTGAATACAAATCAGGCGTGATCCTCAAGGGCTTGGATTTACTGGATTTTAAAATGATCTCTGACTTATCATGTGTTTTTATTATGAGGTTCTGGATAATACTGATGGGAAAAATCGATATAAAAAACTTAATATTGTCATTTGTGCGGAACGAAAATCTTGCGTTATCATAACGATTTTTTTAACAGTCGTGGCCCAGTGGTAACGGTTGCCACTTTAGAGTTGTAGGTCGTAGGTTGTAACCTAGACAGACGCCTTACTTTGTATTAATTTTATCATCACCACTGCTCTCAAAACGGTGAAAGAAAACAACGTGAATCGATATGTCAACTTGTTTGAAAGACTATATAACTTTTCAATTATTATTTCGTTTAGTGCCCTATTTTGAATATTATAAACTTCAAAACGAGTTTGTATTGTCATACTTTATAAACACAATGCCAAAATGTAAAAATATAATCATTTAATAGCACTTTTTATGTAACATAATAAATGAATGAAACATTTTTTTACCAATATGATACGGGAGAAAATCCAAGAAGATAATAATTTCACCAAGGAGTTCCCATCAATATTTTTTTCTAGTGGAACGCATTTGTGGTGCGCGCCATTTTTATAGCATTACTAAACTATTTATTACTCTTTTAACTTTCATCTTTTATTTAATACTTTCAACCCCAATGTATGAGAGTAATGTTTGTAACTGCAAATAACTCCCCTCATTATGCAACAGTTTTATAAACTACTATCATATTATTGAATGCGTGGTTAATAATCTTACAAAGCAAACGCTTAAGTACAGACCATTATGAAGAAAGTACAAAAAAATCCTGAATTCAATGTTAATGAATAGCATAGAATTCCAGTACTACATTTCCATAACAATGACTACGAATAATCTCTGAAACCCAGAAAATGTGGCTCACAAGTTAAAATATGCGTAGACAGACTTAGTAAATACACTCGAGAGCAATGAATCCGGGTCACTTAAAGAATCCTAAAAATCTCGGAAACTAAAAATGCTAGGTTAATGCAATAAATTGTATTTAATAGACAATGTAATACTCCTTAAATGAAGGTATTAAAACTTCATAGTTATTGTAAAGTTATATCATAAAAAAATCTAATTTGAAAAAGGGCCACTTTCGAAGATGGAACTACGAAATTACAGCATTTGGTTTTGCTTTTGTTTGTAATCTGTCATTTATGTGGGTACATAAACCATGTTGATAGTGCTCTATATTCATTATTCAAGCTGAAATTATGTCGCTTACGCCTGAAGAATGCACCAGAATACTTACAATGCTGGAAACCGGCCGGAGTCAGCGCGATACAGCCAGGACTGTCGGTGTGTCGCTGTCAACAGTACAAAGAGTTCTCCGACGTTACGAAGAAACTGGTTCTAACCTACGCAGACCAGGAACGGGCAGAACCAGGTGTACCACAGCACGAGAAGACCGATACTTGGTGAACACCATGCTTCGAAATCGCTTTCTCACAGGAACTGAACTCACAAATCAGTTTCGACGCCTCGGAGGAAGTAACCCAAGTGCATGGACAGTAAGACGTCGGCTTGCTGAATCTAACTTAAAACCCCTTAGACCTGCAAACGGCCCTAAACTGGAGCGTGGGCATCGTATTTCAAGACTAAGATATGCCCAGAGCCACGTAAATTGGAGTATTGAAGATTGGTCAAAAGTTATGTTCTCCGACGAATCAAAATTTATGCTCTACAAGCACGATGGAAGACACAGAGTGTATCGAAGACCAGGGGAAAGATTCAAGCAAGCATGCATCGAAGAAAAAGTAGCCTACGGTGGTGGGTCTGTACTTGTGTGGGCCGGAATTTCTTCTGAAAGTCGCACAGAGCTGGTGATCATAGAAAACGGCTCTTTAACTAGCGTAAGATATGTGGAAGAAATCCTCAATGATCACGTTGGTCCATTTATGGTCAATTTAGGTGAGGATGCTATATTTATGCATGACAATGCCCGACCTCATACAGGTAGGATTGTGAATGACTACCTTCAAGAGATGAACATTACTCGTATGGAGTGGCCAGCGCGCAGCCCGGATATCAACCCGATCGAGCATGCTTGGGACGAGCTAGGCAGATGCGTAAAACAACGAAACCCTCCCCCAATCACGCTTCGTGAGCTCAAAATTGCTCTCACAGAGGAATGGGAGAATATTCCCCAAAATCGTATAAGGAACTTGGTGTACAGCATGCCAAACCGCGTAAACGCAGTAATGGAAGCACGAGGAGGCAATACGAAGTATTAAAATTCAAGAAAATCGTAATAAAGTTCAAAAATTTCATGTTTCCTATTTTTGTTTTAAGGAGAGATCAGCAGTTTTTTTCTTTATGTAATTTTGTGTTAATAAAATGTATGGTGACTCATATTTTTTTTACTTTCATTTAAGGAGTATTACTTTGTCTATTAAATACAATTTATTGCATTAACCTATCATTTTTAGTTTCCGAGATTTTTAACATTCTTTAAGTGACCCGGATTCATTGCTCTCGAGTGTATAATCTAGGTTCTAGAATTTCATTCTATTTCTACAATCAAAATAAAAGGAATTCTATTAACAAAGCTTTCTAGGGTATAGTATATTTTAAAGCGGAATGGAGTAAACTTAATCAGAAAACTGAGTTGTTTTAAGAAAAAGGGAGTACAAAAACTGTTATCTAATTCTCGAATCATGACAACAGACCTTAGTTTTCCAGAAAGGTATTATTTAAATATTTACTCAGATTTTTCTTGTGTAAATAACAGCCAATTATTGAGAGATCCAGTGAAGTGTTCTAATATCGTAAAGTTCACTATGGACAAACAAGTTGAAAGTTTGTAATATTACTAGCTTTTGCCCGCGGCTTCGCCCGCGTGTATATCGGAAAATATCCCACGTGAGCGTACCACCGGGATTAAAAGTACTCTATGTGTTAATCCAGGTAAACAATGTCTTCTCACACTGCTTATTATCGTATCCGAGGTGCGCCGCGCGGATTGATTTATGATTGCTGGAGGATACCAAATCCTAAAATCTAACAAGAGTAACAGAATACATAACGGAACAGAAAAATTACCTACTTGAATGCCAAATTTGAAGAAAACTGTAAAACGGAAATTTAAATCCTCTAAAAAAAGTTAAGGTAAATTATTACCTGAATAATTCAAATTACGCTTTTACTTACATTGTTATTCACAGGGGTTAGGACCTTTCTTAATTAATACTTAAAGTACCTCTTTATATACCTACTACATTAGAGGTTCTGCCCTCAGGTGCTAACACAACTAGGCTGCTAGACGAGCTCACTCTCGAGCAGACCACGTAAAACTGGCCGAGCAAGGAGCAGTCCCTTCTAAGATTAATTCCCGTCATTTTCAGTCACTGACCCTGAGACTTATTAATCTTCATTGCGAAACATACCATAAAGGGGAACTGCAGCTTTTTAAACTCGAATGGGTACTCCGACGATATTAGTGGTATCCGTGGTATATACACCGATTCACCTCGGGCACACCCAGTAAATATAATGCCATCAAAAACAGAACTTGTAATAAAAAAAAACAAGTCTCGCAACTCAGTTCTTCTAGCGTCCTAGGGAGATCCATGTAATACCAAGTGAGTTACTTTATTGAGTCCCTACTTAATGGTCCTTCTGTCTTTAGTTATTACGTAATTACTTATATGTTTTTTTTTCAAAATAAAGAAATATCCTATTCTATTCTATTCTATTCTAATTAGCTAACCTAACAACATATTTTATGGACCCTTAAGTAGGGACTGAATAAATTAACCGACTTGGTATTACATGGATCTCACAATTTTTTACGGTAGAAGAAATGAGTTGCGAGACTTGTTTTTTTTTTACAAGATAGGTATGTTTTTGATGGCATCTTATTTCTTTTTGTAGATAGTCCTACATTTTTTCCTTTCCGGTACCTTACCTTAACTCGCGAAACTACAGCTTCCACGTCTGTTTGGCACTACCCTAAGCCTATCAACTAAAACCAAATACCTGGGCATCTTTTTGGACAAACAGCTGAACTGGGCAAAACATACCAACTACATCACTACGAAAGCCAGCATATCCCTGTGGTAGTGCAAGCGAATGCTTGGCAGGAACTAGGGGATTAGCCCCAGAGTCACCTACTGGCTATACACCACAGTTATTCGACCAATTATAACATACGGCTCAATAGTCTGAAGGCCCAGAACAGACCTGAGCACAGTCCAAAAAGACCTCGTCAAACTGCAGCGGTACGCCTGTGTGGTAATCACTAGCTGCATGAGAACTACACCCACCGCTGCTCTACAGGCAATGCTGGAGCTGCTTCCTCTACACCTCATCGTGTCAGAGGAGGCGGCTCTGGCTGCTTTCAGGCTCAACATAGCAAAGACTCAAGAAAAAAAGAGTCAAGCACATTCGCATTAAGGAAGATGCGATCAAACGACAACCAATGATGGCATCACCCTGCGATAAAACCCCGAAACTGCACTACTTCCAAAAACATTACAACGTAGTACTCACAGAAGAACAGAAAGATCACTCAGTCCCGGAAGAGCTAAGAGTCTACACTGATGGATCAAAGACCGATTCCGGAACCGGAGTCAGAGTTTTCTCACGAGATCTTAACATAAACATGCCATTCCAGCTCGCTGAGAATATTCAACACCATCTAGCAGGCGGCATATGTGGTCAATAAACAAGCGAAGTACGCCATAGAAGCTAGGAGAATCACAGACACCCACATACGTATATTCTCCGATAGTGCTTCAGTTCTCCAATCCCTAGGGAAAAAATATATTACATCGAGTTTAACACTAGAATGTCATAATGCAATAAAACGAGTAACAGTTTCCAACCACAGCATTGTAACAGTGCAATGGACATAGTAGATCACTAGGCGACGATGTTGCTGACGAACTGGCCAAATGGGTATCCAGCGCGTCAGTCTGTGGACCTGAGCCCATTGTGCCCATCTCCTTCAACCAACTACGCAGGTGGCTTCAGGAATAAACCCACACACAAGCAGAGAGCTGGTGGACGCTGACACCAGGCTGCAGGCAGTCTAGGGAAGCAATGCTATCTTTGGATGGCTGGCTGAGTGACCAGATGTCTATTACGCCTGGACAGAAAGGATCTGCGTGTGGTGACTGGAACCATCACGGGACACTGCTCGCTAAACAAACACTTCTACATAATAGACATAAGGGACAGCCCCCTGTAAAGGGCTTGCATGGAGACTGAGGAAACCGTCGCGCTTGTGCTTTTCGAATGCACAGGCGTAGCTCAGATGAGAACAGAAACCATTGGGGCACCCAAATCTTACACGGATATTCTCAACGGACTAGGAGTTTTTGCCATCTTCTAGAGCGAGGTGGGCTGGCTGGAATAATAACCGACGGCCGCCATGGCTCACGTACAATGGTCCACTTGAAGGACTAAGTGCGGAAACCAAACGCAATAATATAGAACGTAACACACTTTGTTTTTGGCGCAATCATATCGCGCTTACCAAGATTTTTCACAGCATAAACCAGAAAACAACCCTTAAGTCCTGCTACTTAAAGCTTGTTAGCAGTCTTCCACATATTCCTGTCTAAAAGTTCAGATAGAGAAATATGACTGAAATGAAATATGACAAAATTGTTACAAACTTGTAAGTAATTACACGATTTTATTCCTAAACTTGGCAATTATGTACACTTTCGTGCATCATTACTAGGGAAAACAGTTTTAATGATGAACCTTGTAATGGATTTTTCTCCTTTCTATTGGATATTTCTTTCAGAATTACCTGTAACGGATACGCGAACCATTATTATTTCTTTTATTATAATATTGTTACTAGGTATGTAAAGTGAGCATGAAGAAAATTTTCCTACTCCCACTATTAATAATCCTTCATTAGCATTATATTAGGACATCTAAAACCTCCATAATTTATTAGCAAGCATTCATTTTGTCAGTAATCTCCTGACTTTATCCCAATTTATTTGAGGTCAACATGTATTTTTCCTTCATACTTCTCTAATAGTCATAATCGCGGTAGTCACCCCCTTTCTATCCATATTGTCATTCACACAGTCCATCCATCGTTTCTTTTGTCTTCCCTTACTCTTAAAGCCGTCGATATTCATACTCAAAACTTTCTTCACGACATTTTCCTCATTCCTCCGTACATACCATGACAACTGATTTCCACACGATTTAATAGGAAGTTTAATTATTATGTGTTATTTATAAATGTTTGTAGAATTCAGACGTCTATTAAAATCGTTCGTCTAATATTTTTGTTAGAGCCACAATCTATCTATCAATGAAATGTCAAAATTAAAGCTACTACTCTGAAAATGTCATAAAATTAGAGTACTTTAGCAGCTCAACGGAAGACAAAAGGCGTCGTATTTGATAAAACTTTATAATACTAGTTTGTAGGCCATGTAAGCCATATTATGGCTATTTTTTGTTTGAAGATATTTGTAATAGTCTGAATTAGGTTTATATGGAAATAAAACATTGAAAAATATCCCGGAACTTTTCAAATTCGCCAAATAAGTTTTTGGCGAATTTGAAAAATATCCAGGATTTTTTAAAGTTCTTTTTGAATGGGATGTTTGTATAGATTATTGAGAAAATTTAACAAGTCCAAATAATCAAATAATAATAATCTGATAAACATTTTATCAAATCAGTTCACTTCAATTACGTCAACCACAACCTTTGTCTGAGCAATGCCAATTACCATACAAAATTCAATCTAACGTCAAATTCAAATCCATTTTGAAATTCAGATCAAAATAAAAGAAAATAGCACTTGTTACTCCAAAAAGTGTCTACATAGGTAAACGAGTTCCCAAGACACATTTATTTTTGCTCTGTTTGCCAATCGAAGGGACAGTGATGTCCTAAACAAACACTAAGGAATACTAAGGTAATCAAATCACTGCAAATGTTTAGTGTTAGTTCAGACCTTTCTGAGAGAACCAACAATATATAGGTCAAAATGTTAATTAGACTATGTGACTCAATCGTTGAAAATTCCAAGAACTAAATTCTTTGGTTGAATAATTTTGTAAAGTAAGTAAGCCGGGGATATATAATAATTCAGTTGTCCTATTGCAACCAATAGCTCTTCTCATTAAGAGCACGTATAAATGAACGTACAAATATCGCGGCTGGATTTTTTGCGGACCACATTTTCAACTCACAGTGTTAACCTGAGCATTGAGAATCCAACATAGCGCATCCCAGCGCATATACAAAATACAGTCTTGGATTTTCAACTCTCAGAGTAAACTAGTGATTCTATTGCATATTTTATATTAATTTAAGTAGAGCAGTGCAGGCCCTGGCATTGCCTACATCAAAATATTACAAATGGATGTCTCATTTCGCGTCTGTCTGTGTGACCACTAAAGGTGACCGCGTTGTTTTTCTAAACTAACGGCTGTTGATGCGGTTTTTAACATCATTAAGAAAATGTATTCAGTAAAGTTCATGTGCATACTATATTAATATTACTAAATTATAAAGAAATCTCGATGTTTCGTCAAGTTTAATTTTTAACATTAATTGATTTTGATTGGAACGAAGTTCTATAACGCGGCTTGCGCTAGGCGTAAACTAGTAGAAATCGTCACGTAACAACTTGCCTTTTTAATGCGATAATTTTCAATGTGTTCGAGGGTGCTGAAGCCAATAGTAAGGTCAGAATAAAAATCCAAGACGATGGGTGCGAAAATATTTTCATCATGGGTGTCTTTTCCACGGATTTCGAGGGTGTTAAAGCTGATAGAGAGCTTAACATGAAAATCCAAGATGGTGAGAGCTTCTTATATATATCAGATGGCTCTGCATTAAAAACGCGGAATTCGATTCACACTTTCTTTCTCTCTCTCTCTCTCTCTCGGTCTCTTTCTTAGAAGAGCGTGTTCTACTCTTATAACACACACTATGATATAGTGAAGTTTCTACGTATTACGGTTCAAAAGATACTGTCCTACCGTGCAAAGCAAGAGCTGGTCGCTCGTTAATAAATAAATTAGAAATCCAAAGACAGCATTAAGTACCAAATTCATTAAAAAGTCAGTTTCAAAAGCAAGTAGTCACAAAATCAGAGCTCAAAACTCGACAGCTCCATACACTCATTAAGCCGAAAGTTACACAACAACATAATTTGTTTGTGAATTACTTTCCAGGGCAAACATTGAGTCGTTTGAATCGCAATAATGTTGCTTCGCTACTCTTTATTACACACGGTATTACCCACGGGAGGGTAGTACTACAAGTAATTCTGGGGCTGCGAGAGTGTGGAGGAGTTGAGTGTTTTTGGGGTCTCGAGAATGTTTTGATTTGTTTTTGAGCTTTCTTCTACTTGTTTATTGGAATAATATGACGATAGCTCATGTCGTGATGAAAACTAATATTGACTAGTAAGCATGGTGATATCACCATTGTCATGACTACACATTGTGCGATGCACGTATCCAAATTTAAGAGGGTGCATCCTAAGAGTTGACAACAGCTCAAAAAACCGTCAGATATTTCAATGTTTTGATTATTTTATGTTAATATTACTAAATGTAGCTATGAAATATAGTTCTATAGTGCACGAAATTATTGATTATGAATTGCAATAATTATTATCGTGACAAATGTCGTGAAATTGCAGAGGCCTATGTCCAGCAGTGGACTGCTGTAGGCTGATGATGATGATGATTATCGTGACGATTATTTGGGCGGAGCACCGCCGCGCCGTGTCCTCGTGGAGGCGATCGGAGGCGGCGATCTCTCGCGTCCAGCCCTGCACCCTAATTGCCTGCACGGTTAATCATAATTTGTTTCGTTTTGAAACAGAGTGCTAAACCATTGCTTCATATGTTCGAAAAATGTATCTGCTCAACAACGTTAATAACGCAATGAATATTGTTGAACTGTCAAAATTAAACAGATTATGATTAATCGTGTGTTACGCAATTAGGGTGCTGGTCCAGGCCATGGTACGGAGCGAGAGTGCATGGGTAGCCGTCACCTCCTTCTGCGAAGCAGCAATGCTCGCAAAGAGAGACGCGGCGCACGTGAGGGAGAGGAAGTATATGCACCCTCACGGCCTTAGTCGCCGCAGGAGACGCAGTCGGGAATCCCAGGCTGATTCCCGGCCACCATAGGCGCGGGCTTGCGGACGGCGAGTAATGGGTAGCTCGCTGTCCGGTAAGAACCAAGGCCGGTTCGATGGCGCGTTGTGTCCCATGCGTGCCTCAAAGAGATGTCAGCACCAACTGGTGGGGTCCGAAAGGGCCGATGCCTGCCAGGTTTGTGAGTTATTCGAAAGAGATACCGCGGCCCCTGGCACACAGGCAACTGAGGGAACACGTATGAGTTTTAGTTTTAGCAATTTAAAACATTTTTATACCTAAAAATGTAACAATATTTTAGTGCACTATAGAACGATAGGATATCTAGTTAGACGAGGATATGCTCGGTAGCGTAAGGCTGTGACTGAGTGTTGGCCAAGGTTGGTCCGAAGAAACCAGTACCATGCCAAAGCGCTTGGGGTTGATGAAATTGTCAAAGTCGCGGGAAACACCTAGATGAGTGACGTACGGAACCAGTAAGTATGTCAGAAAAAAAGGGCAGTATATACCTAGCAGTAGGTGATTCCAGGCTGAAATGATGATGATTATAGAACGATATTTTTATAACATCATTTAGAATTATTGATTAGTTATTCGAAACAGCAAAAGATTTGACAGCTATTTGCGACGTTGCCAACTTTCAGAATGCACCCTTCTAAGTATAGCCTCTATATACTCGTGGAGGCTATTTTAAGAGAGGGAAAATCTATTATTGTAAACTTTTAATGCGTTTATACGGGTTTCGTTACAGTGAAGCAAGAAAAAGGTAGTACGTCAAAATAAATTTCTTTACGTAATCTCTCCAAATCCTCCAGTTCTAAAACAAAAGAAATGCCTCAAAAAGTTGTTGACTTGATGTACGCCGTATACAAACGAAGTACAAATATACAGAATACCAGTATTTAGGCCTCATTAACATAATCCACGTCTCTCATTCCAGACATTACTTAAGTCTAGACAAACAAAAGATCTCGAACAATGAAGAAGCCTTGAAAATTAATTGACATCCTTTCAAATTAAGTTTGATGTTTTTATTAAAAAGCTGTGCGTAGAAGATCGACCAAATATCAGTGAAATTAAGACCATATTTTTGGAGGATTAAAGTGGAAATGTCTCGTCTGTTGCTTGTAATTTCATTGGCATCCATATCCTTCAAACTCATCAACATAATTTTCTTGCCCTTATCCCAATTTATTGATCTTCTTTACTTAACTATTGGTCGGCATCTCGGTAGTTAGCCCCTTTCCAGCCATATTATGTTGCACACAGTTCATTCATCGTTTCTTCGGTCTATCACCACATTTTCTTCATTCTTCCACATCACATCCTTAAACTGGGAGACAGTATTTAGGTTTCTGTTATAAGTATACGTTTTTGGATGGAGGTTATATTGCGGTTTGATTTACTAAGAAATCAGCGTTTGAGGGACCTAAATCGGTAACCGATTTAAAACGATCGTCTTGTGTAGAGCCTAATGGGGAAGTTTTTGTCTCAGCGTGTTAAACATTTATTTACTGTTGTTAGAAATTGTGATAAAATTTATGACTATTTGATGTTGTTACGTCAGCGTTAATCTTAGTTTTATCTTGAAGTTATTTATTATTACCAAGAGTCGAAATTATTATGGTTCTTGAAAGATAAACATAACATTATATCACGCTTTGTTTTCCCGAGGGGTTGGGCTGAGGTGCACCTACAAGATATAAAAAGAAAACAGTAATCATTTAGATTTAAATACCGGTTGTTGCAATATATTTTTGTTAACCGACAACTAACTGTCTTGGATGTTTCCACATAAAAGATTACTTCTGAAAATAATTCCTAATTATCATAACGTTTGAATGAGCCCTCTCCACTCTCAAAGTCCAAATTTTCATATCAGTGTGAGCCAACGCAACAAACGACGCCTCAGATTGCACAGTTTATTTCATCTCAGTCGACAAGTCATGTCATATTTACACTTGCCTATGTGAGGTGAGAAGTGGGGAGTGGTCCTTTTAAGAGCGAGAGTAGTTCGAATGAGGACTAATACTATATTGTCCTATGGTTCGTTGATCATGGTCATGACGACAGGGAGCATAACGTGGAGCGGGTTTGAAACTAATTTCACTTTAACAATTTTATAATAATGTGTTTTTTCTTTTCAGTTAACGACTTCTAAGGTTTACTTAGAAGTCATTAACTCAAAGAATCTAATCACCAACTCATAGTACGATGCATGGTGTTTAACACTGTCTACCATATGAGACAATTATTGTGATTTTATATTTTTAAAGTGAAACAGAAATAATTCTTCTCGTAGAACAATGTATGTTTATTTTGAACAAAGCTGCATTGCAATTCATGTAGGCTTTAATTAAACTTTCGTTTAAAAAAATCCGCTGCGCTTCAAAATAGCATCGCTTACAAAGACTCTCTACCTAAACCGCCCAGCCAAATGCGAACAGGCGCGAATACCGCGTTGATAGAATTCTTTATACCTTTCCTTGAGCCTCTATTTTGAATTACTCTAGATATTACGCCCTCGCGGCATAATGTGGTGTTATACCGGTGTTATACTGGTGTGTATACGATATTTATATCGCTAAGATGTTTAATAATATCAGATATTATCTTGTTTTATGGCTACGATCCTGTTTTATGATTTCGAGATGGGTGAAGGCGTAAAACTAATTGGAAGTGGTTTGAAATGAGATGGGGTGACGGATGTGTTGTTGGTACACTTTTGTGTATATGGTGGATTGGATTAAAAATTAATAGGATATTATTACTTAATAAATTAGGCAAAAGGACTCTGAAAGTCTAACAACCAGTTTCAGCAAGGGTTATCGTATTACCCAGTTAGATACTGGGTTATGGAGGTCAGATAGGCAGTCGCTCCATGGAAAATACTGATATTCTGCTACACCCGATGAGACTGAAAGCTGACCACTACATAGTTGGGATAAGGCTATGCAGATTGATAAAGGTCGACTGGTAGAAAATGCCTTTGGCATTAAGTCCGCCTCTGAAGATTTCTGTGCGTGAAGTATTAAATAAATAAATAAATTGATAACTCCCAATTTAGTTTTTAGGTAAATAAGTCTAATAAGATATTCCAAAACATTATTATAAAAACTTTATTTGGTTTATCTTCATGAGATTTCTGTCAATTATAACAGAAAAAAACAAACTAGTGTAAACTAACAATATAGTAAATCCAAATAGCTTGTAAATGTAACAAAAGAAATTGCAACAGAGCTGGAACTATTGACAGTATTCGAGAGCGAGACTGTACCAGGATTACTGGTTGTATAGGATTGTTCCTATTTTCTCTTTAGTAAATGTCCCAACAATGTACAGTCATGGAAATTAATTGTTAAGCAAATTGACAACCTACGTGTTGTAGCTATTTTATACAACTGTCAAAATATGACAATTAATTGAATATTCGAATGTACAATTTAGATTAGTGAATTTGCTTACCTGTGGTTGTAGGGTTTATAACAGTCAGTTCGAAATGTCTGAACTTATGTGACCACGTTACTGACCTGGGTTCCGTTCTACATTAGGCAGTGTTTGGATTCGTCTACAAGTCAATATTTATACCTTTAAGAACTGCAGCTCAATCTGAAAACATAGAAAATGAGGAACCTAGAAGTATGAGGCCATTATTTTTTTCGAATTGATAGTTAAGAATCTCATCAATCAATCACGAAAATGAATCACGATTACAAATCACGTCTCTCAATCATTTTAAAATGGCTTGATAAATTTTGTCTTATAAGACAAAACTAATGGCAAAATCAGGAGACCTTTTGTTAGATCTCGTCCATAATACAGGTTGAAATTGAAAACATGCGACAAACCGAAATGGGAGATTGTACTCATCATTATGAACAACTTTTACTAAGGGACCAATGATGCAATCGCGATAAAAAAAACATCTGTTCCCTACATTTATGTTCGCATAACTCGTCAAAATGTAGGGAACAGCTGTTTTTTTTTTGCGATTGCATCTTTGGTCCCTCAGTAAAAGTTGTTCATAATGATGAGTACAATCTCCCATTTCGGTTTGTCGCATGTTTTCAATTTCAACCTGTATATAAACTACGGAAGTAGCTAACATCTTAACTGAGGATTTTTTTCTACAAAAGAGCGTTGCCTTCACCTTATATTAATAAAATTATTATTCCATCCTAGTTCACTCTATCTAATGCATAAAAATAAAACAAAATTATAAAAGGTGCCATATATTAAAATGCACAATTCATATCCAAAGAAAAGAGGGTAGGATAAACAAAATCTCGTTAAGGTGTCCAACGCTCCTTGCGCGGGATGAAAATAACTTTTGTTTTTTTTTTTTGAAATTTTATTTTTAATCTGTTTTTTCCAGCTTAGAATGATTTTGCACGTTGATATTGTTACGCTTCTTCTGAATACCGTCTAGGAGTATCCTAGCATATTTTTGTGGCTTTTAAGTGTCCTAAAAAGCGACTTATAAAATAGTGTCAACACGTCAGGCAATAGTCTTCTCTTGTTTGTGAATAACATACAACTGTATGAAAATCAATTAGGCTTACCGTTTGCTCTGGACATTTGTAGATAGAAAAAAAATGTTTCATTATCAAAGAAAAATATGCATGCAAAACGATGAGTTAGCTTAATTACTCGTCTTTTCCATCATCCATTTGTCGACTTTTGGTGAGTTTAATCATTATAGTTTGTGTATAGTTGAATTTCCACAAAAAACAGCGTTCTGAAAAAAATTGCTCTATTTTTATGTAATTGTCCTTTTTGAAACCACTGCCTCTAAACTTTGCTCTAAACACACCGTAGAAGTTATAAATAATAAAGAAAATTGTGTTTGGTCGTACCGCGGCTGTCAAGTGTCACAGATAATTTTAAATGGCACGCTTTTGAAAAGTTTCGAAGGGGAAATCGGAAGGAATTGTTGCTTATTCCAACAGAAAAAACCAAGGACGGCGGTGTTCTCTAATCTTTGAAGACGTGTTGCTTACTTACGTAAAGTAAAGTATAAAGTGTGTTGTCACAAGAAACATTAACAAGAATTTGATACATAGATACATTAATTATTTACATTTTTACTTTAGATTCTGAAACTGATACTCAAACTAAGCCAGGGCTTGTTTCGTGACGTAAATAAATATTATACCACATGTACTTGTGAGTATGTGTGCCAGTGTGTGTTTACGTCATAATGATGAAGCTAAGGAATGGATTTTTTCAATCATTTCTGTATCAGAAATTCGTCTATGCTTGACTTCTTTCTAGATTTGTGCAGACCTTTACTAGGGTACGTGGATCTAAAGGTCTAAAATCTATCAATATTTTGACATATTTCTAGTTCATTGCTTTCCGGATACAACAAAAATCCATTTACTTCAATCACGTCTTACAGCCACAGAATAACAAGTAGGTAGATTCAGTTATTTTTTTCTCTCAGATCGTATTTATACCGAACGCTTTTAGTTTTTTTTTAACTATTTTTGTCATCCAACTTAACCACTACTGTAATTTTTTGCACAATTAAACAGTTATAATAATGCTAGCCTAACATCTTAGTAAGGCAATTAGGCCTCTTTTCATACAGAGCAGGCACGAGCATTGATCTCCTTCGATCACCATCGAGACTTATATTAATTATGATTGGTGGATTCGAAACGAATATTTTCCTACACAGCAGGATTCGCATGACGCTTTCTATTTTTTACGAAGAATAGACAGTGCTTTTGCAATATAAAGTGACATTTCGTTTCTCCATTTTTGACATCGCACCGAAGATATCCTTCTACAATATGTCATTTTGTCTTTCGTTTCTAACGATCTTTGTTTAGGTCCTTATGAATGTAGACTATTTCAGAAGAATACTTCTTCCTAAACTGTCAAATCATACTGACAACAAACTTTCTACTCGACGGCCACAAAGTATGTACGATTATCTACAAAAACATGATTAGTTTAGAACGTATAACTGTGATAATTAATAGAAAAAAATACCTATCTTCTCCTATTGTACATCATATAATCAATAGTCTTGTCTATTCTTCCGTCGACAAATCGGTGCTCGTGCTAAGCCTGCTGATATCACACTGCTGTCCAAGATAAACGCAGAAAGTAAAATATGTATTGAAAAAGTCACTTTGGTTTTTCCTCAGATTTGAATCCACAACCTAGTGCATGAGAGGCTATGTTGGATCATCCCAACATTGTAGATTGTTTTATTATATTAAATTCTTATAGGTACTACCAAATTAACATCTTCCTGCTGGGTTCCGTAGTCCACTTGGAAGTCTCTGAACCGTCTCCGAACCTAAGTAGGAAGGTGTAAGTCAAACCTCGTCGATGGATGTGGAGCTGTTTCACGAATGATGCTCCCTATCTTGCCTTCTATGCCCCAAATCTTGCAGCCAAGGTGACCTCTGCGCTGTCACTGAGAACGCTGCAGTGGAAGAGGCAAAGTTTTGGGCTAGTAAAATTTTATAACTGGCGTGCCAGCGACACGATGAAGAAGATAGGTACTTTTGATCCTTTGATTCTAAAATCTACACATTTTTTTAATTAGAAATATACAATTGAATGATGGTACGTTGGTACCATCATTATAATATTAAATAATTGTTACGGGCTTCTCTACATTTTTTTTAACTCTTATTTTCCTTCCAATGATACTTGTAACAAACATCATCTGCGGTCTAGGCATCCAAAAAAGCATTCCGCACCGTATCAGACGCGAAATATGAGCCAATAAAAACTCCATTCAATGAACGTTCTTCTGAAACTACAACAATTTCGTACAACCCTAGCATTGGACATTGATTGATGTTAGCAGTTGTTAACAGCGTACTGCGATCTCGATAGGGTTGTTACTTCAGCGTTTTTAGATTATGTTTCGCTTTTTTTCTTCTGAGCGAGGAAATTGCATGCATGACAGTTTTTTGTACGGTGGAGTGCGTCTTACAAATACATTATACAAATTGTGTGAGGAAAAAAATAAAATCGTTCCTATAACGTTATGTTTGGTTTGCTTTGTCTTATTTTTTTCTACAAACTTCAAGGCCATTGCTATGTACTTTCGTTGAACCTTTTTATTTTAAATAAAAAATAATTTAAAATTTCAAAGATTTTACTAAAAGAAGGCCAATACAGCAATTAAAAGCTTAACAAATTATAAAACGACTACCCCTTAATCTTTAATTCACAAAAGAAAAAAGCAACTTCATTTTCTATTTATTCTCACGCTACTATTGTTTACTTAGGACGCTCTAACACTTTAACACCGCTATAAAACAAACATGAGACCCAATAGAGGTTTCAGTGGTTTTAAATCTAAAGTGCCGGCAAATTAATCGAATTCCTCGGAGTAGAAATGTTCCACGGAAAATTCCTAGAGATTTTTCCCCTACATACACTTTGAGCTTTGAGGCGGAATTTTGGGTTCCTTTATTACCTACCGGAGCCGTGACGAGCTGTTTACGACCTCACCCTCTAATAACTTACGTGGGAATCTACAAAATATTACGATACATACTTTTGCTTTTTTTGTTTATTTCCAAAACGACATGTTTTATGAAGATCTGTCTTATATTATGACATATAATAATCCTAAGTCTCATGTTCTAGATGAAATATTTAGTGCTATTTTATTAAGGTTTTTGTGAGATCTGAAAAGTAATCTGAAATGCGGGAAGATTTTTCTTTATTAGATCTTGTTTGTCCCGAGATTTATAATCGGAATATGAGGTCAGACGGAGAAATGTTTTGCGCAAAACAAGATTATAAGCTTGCTGAGATGTGGCTGAATAGACGGACGGGTTCATAACTTAATAATTTCCAATCCAAAAGTTTAATAAAGGGAGTTTATCAATAAATTGTTATTTAGGTTTTGGTAGACGAATAATTCAGGTCATTTGCCATGAAGGACCAAATGTCTGTCCGTATTGACTACCTGTCTGTCAGTAAACGGCACTAAACCTGAAATTTTCACCTGGGATTTCTTGAGGCGTTCGTGGAAAACAACGCGCCATCGACACGGACTTGGTCCTTACCGGACAGCGAGCTACCTATTACTCGCCATCCGCAAGCCCGTACCTGCGGTGGCCGAGAATTAGCCTGGAATTCCCGATGACCAGGGAGTCTCCTGCGGCAACTAGGGTCGTGAGGGCTTATATACTGCCTCTCCCTCACGTGCGCCGCCTCCCCCTTTGCGAGCATTACTGCTTCGCAGAAGGAGGTGACAGCTACCCATGCACTCTCACTCCAAACCATGACCTGGACCAGGACCGGACGCGAGAGATCGCCCCCGCCGATCGCCTCCACAAGGACACGGCAGTGCTCAGCCCAAGTCGGGCAGACCTCCACCGTATGCTCCATCGTGTCTTCAGGGCGATCTACGCAGTGAAAACACCCGGGCTTTTCCTCCCGCTTTATCTGAAACAGGAACCTCCCAAAACAACCGTATCCGGTGAGGAGCTGCGTCAGTCGGAAGGTGAGGACGCCGTGGTGCCTCTTAATCCACTCCTCAAAGAGGAGACTTACCGCCGCAATTGTGGCGTGCCCAGCACTGGGTTGTGACAATCGCATTCTCCATGTCAGCATGAGATCCCGCCGGAGCTCTATCCGCTGTGCTGCGATTTCTCGCGGCAGCGGAGAGATAACGTCTCCCTGTCTAAAACCTCGCTGCAGAAGGATAGGTTTCGAGGTCTGATCCGAAACCGATGTGTCCATCGAATCGAAGGCTTTTTGTAGTACACAAACGCTAAGCAGAGAGGCAGGTTATACTCTTCGCTGTATAACCTGCCGCAGCGTATGTATGTGGTCTACGTTGCTAAAGCCTTTACGGAACCAGGCTTGTTCGGGAGGCTGGAATTCGTCAAACCTGCGCGCTAGACGGTTTGTGATGACTCTGGAGAACAGTTTGTAGACATGGCTCAGAAGTAAGATGGGCCTATAATTCTAAAGAAGGCCAGTGTCGCCTTTCTTAAAGAAAAGTACCGCCAAACTTTTGTTCTAAGCCTGCGGTGTTTTGCCCTCGAGTATGACGGACTCAAACAGCTTCTCGATGGCCTTAGGAACGGGTTTACCACCGGCCTTTAGGAGTTCAGCCGTAATTCCGTTATTCCCGGCGCCTTGTTGTTTTTGAGCTACTTCAGAGCCATCCTAATCTCGTACAAGCTGACATCCGGGATGCCTTCAGTATAAGATTGGGTCAACCTTGCTCTTGGGTACTTTGCCAGATTTGTAACGGGGTTTCTTGTTGCCGTGTATAACTGTCTATAGAACCTCTCAATCTCTCTCAACAGCTTAGGCTTGATGGATACGATCCTGCCTTCATTGGTCTTCAGTTTCGTAAACTGACTCTGCCCAAAAGACAGATCCCTAGCAAAGACCTTGGAGCCTTTATCGTCTGAAGACTACAGGATCATCCCGTGCCTCTCCATCAAGAGAGATTTTTTGGTTATAGGATATGCCGGTTTGTTCATGATATTCTCTTTCATTGTTTTGACTCCAGTGTTGAAAAAACTAGTAATACTAAATAAAGCGTCTATGTGGGTTCAAACCCACGACTAAACTCGTTAGCCAGGGCGATACCCCTGGGCCATCAACCGGAGACAAATCCAGACTCTAGTCTGCTATTGATGAATTCCTGGAACAACCCAATACCCGTTTGCACGACCCGACAATCAAACCCATCCCCACATGCTAAGCAGTAGCGTGTGCGACCACTAGAGTAACGATGCAGTCACGGTTGAACCTTTTCAAATATCAAAGTTTAGTTAAAAGTTAATCAAAAAACAAAGGATACAGGGTATTTTACTTACTTTTATTTGTACCCGAAGATGTCCTACGGCAAAGGCAAGGATGTAGGGTAGCAAAGTCGTTTGTTTCGAAGTAAAAAAGCCAAATAAGTAGTGGCATAAGCCCACGCAGATCGGCTCGAAGGCATCTAAATCCGTTTTCCTCAATAGACTTATAACACGCGTAGGAAGACAAAGGAACTGATACAATGTTTTGTTTTTATTAAGGTTGTTGACTGATGGAATTCCTATCTACTTTAATGAAAGTGATAAATCTCTAATATAATCCACCAGGATTGTACTACAGAACTAACACTTTGCCATTTGAGTACCTTAACCTCTGGCTCACCAGGCCCAGACTCTCGGGCTACCGGGCTAGAGGTTAAGAAACCCAGTTTTTGAGTACCACGTTGTGGTATCGAACCTGGTGAGTTCTAAAATTACTTCAGGGTAATAAATACATGTTGTGCACATGATGTGAATTATAAATACATACTTTTTAAAATAATCGAGCGACTGACGGACGATAAAAGAACATATAATCTGGAACCTGCAAGGTAATTGCGTAACAAACTAACAGTAGCAATGGCTTTCTTTTTGATAGTTCAACCATATTTATTACGGTATTTACGTTGCGTGGCGTATGGCAAAGGCAAGAGATGAGGGACAAGACTTCTCTCCGAAGGTAGGGTCCCTGGGCTCGCTATTGCCCAACGAGTTTCTGTATCTTTATTGGTCTGTCTCCTCACCCTAGACTTGTGTCGGCAAGATGAACTGTACCGGCCCAGACCCAGAGCTCAGGAGCACGCAAGCCCCACCACGGCGTCACCGTAGAGACACGGTGGTGTGGTTTTATTATTATATTGAGTTCGTTATTTTCCTTCTCTTTAAGAGAGCTATTATTATTATTTTGCATTGGCAAATTAAATTAGGTACATTCCTGTTAATGGTTTAATTGAAACAAATGCTTTATGTTGATTTGACAAGCGTTCATTAGATGTAGCGATATTTTATTTTATTATGCATCATTATTTCATTCTTAGTCCAAGAAAAAAAATATCCTACCTAGAACTACGATTTTTTTCAAAAAAACCATCACGTGCCCAACACATAGCATGTAAATTGCTTCAGACCACGAAAACTGCTTTATTCATCTCGTGGGAAGAAGCATACGTGTCGGGCGAGAGAAACCTCAGGTATGTACTAAGACATTCGTATTCGTCTTTATTTTACGGAAATAATGCTGATGTTGACGTCATCATTATCAATTTATTTAGGGTTGCTTCAGCATACCTTATTCATCCATACATGTCTAGCATAATCAGCCTGTAATGACCCCTCCGTGTCTCGCAAAGCACGTTAAGTCGTTGGTCCTGGCTGTCATTCGTGGATCTTTGGCAGTCGTTACGGGTCGTCAGTATCTCGAAAGTCTGATAACCAATCTTACCAAGGGGTATCATATTATCCAGTAACTTGATTGTGGAGGTCAGATAGGCAGTCTCTTCATATAAAATACTGGTATTCAGCTGCATCCCGTGTGACTGGAAGCCAATCCAAACATAGTTAGGAACAGGCTAGGCAGATGATGATAATCAGTCTATAATATTCCCACCACTGGGATACAGGACTCCTCTTGCGAGAGGGACACGGCTGTCAACTACCACACGGACCAGAGTGCGTTGGTGGATGTCACATATCTTCGAATTTTTGGTGCTAGGACATACTGTTTCGTCACGATGTTTTCCTTCACCGTTTTGAGAGCTGTTGTGAAGAAATAATTTACACAAGCATAAGTGCCTGTCTGAGTTTATACAGCTTAAAAATATTAACAAAGTGTGTTTAAAAAAAAAGACACAGCATTAGGTATTAATAAAACGTTTTGATATCCAATTTTTCAGTGTGATTTTAATTTCAAGACGATAGAAGGTATATTTGAGTTTTTGAAACCTATTATTATAAATGAATATAGCCATTACTTATAACCTTAAAGTTCATTTCACTGATCCTTAAAATGTTTACCTCACGACTCGATAGATAGCGTTGTATGTCCTGAATCGCGCTATGGTTTCGTTACAATAGTCAGTACTTATTTCAGAGGTATGATTTACGCTATTATTTCAGTTCGATCTAGCCTGTCCTTTGCTGCTCTCTACTAGCGGGGCCCTAAGCCAAGGTCCATACCCCAGAAGAGGGTGCCTTTAGCGAGCAGTCGCTATAGTTTTAGGTTTTTAAGTCCTGGCTGGAAGCCTTAATTTATTAAGGTTACCACAGGCAAGTCCGGTTAAGCAGCCGACAACCTCCTAGGCATACCTGCGAGATTAAAAAACTGCCGTATTATTATTTTTATTACTATTAATCATCACTATGTAATTAGAATTTTTTGAAATAGTCAGTGACGTACTGACTGTTATTAACGTTATAAAATATAAATAACTACCTAAGTTCGCTATTTATGAAATGTCTTATTTTATTTTGCTGTTTTTTGCTTTCCTGGAAAATCATTGAAACGTCTTTCTAAATTATAGAAAAAACAAAACTTGTTGTTTGAATGCTGTTTGGTATGATTAAGTTTTACAAATCTTGAACTTTTGCAGTTTCACTTATTTTTGTACAAAATAAAAATTAAGGCAAAGATACCAGGTATTTATGATATATACATTTAATGGTTCCACTTTCATTTGTTCTTTAATGGGTATATTAGCTTTTTTTAAATGATTAAAACCAGGTTTTATTTGACAGAAATATTAGTTGGAAAAAATAAAAAAAAGACGATCGACACCCTCCCTCTTTTGTTATTCAAGCCGGTTATAAATGCTTAATGTTTTTTCTTCTGCTCTAAATATGAGGAGTAATTCTCGTATATAGTAATAGGATTAATTAGATTTTCTCCTATTATCTGGTGTGAAAATTTTTTTTTTACTATACCTATTGCGTAAGACCAAAACGTACCAATTGCCTAATCGGGGGGCACGGTAGTGCCCTCGCCACGTCGAGCGCGAAGCAAACACTGCCGTACCATCCTTTACTGGAACCATTTCGCCGCATTTTCAGGCCCCTATTTGAGAACCTCTGGATAAAACCAGAACGCAGAAATTTTCGTCATCCAGTAAGCTATAATCACATACTTAAAATCCAAAATTTTAAGTCTGTAGGTCATTTAGTTCCGAAGTTAAGCGAAAGTAAAGTTTCGCAATTAAGACACTCACTCACTCACTCATGATCATCAGAATAGAACTAGTACCTACTTCCCATAAACTCAGAGAGCTGAAATTTGGTACAGAGTTAGGGTTTAATGACCCATTAAAGGGAAAACTATAAAAACTAGAATAATCTAAGATCTGGAGTACCTGGTGACCCTGATTAGAAAACACAAGAGCCCAACCAAACTGTTTAAAAAAACTACTCCTAAAAAGAAAAAAACTGTGTCAAATAAGAAAATCGAATAAAATAAATTAATATGCCCACGTTTCTACAAAAAGAAGTGAAATCCCACCAAAAACATTCTGTAAAAAACTAGCCAGGTCTCGATGGAGCTGCTTGTTTATCTCTAAAAAGTAATGAAATCTAGACAAAGTCGTGCCAAGTCTAAGGTTCCTTACTGCGATTTCTTTATTATTATAGTTAGTGTTGTGTGACTTGGCCGTTGAAGGGTACACAAGGGTACAAAACCAGGTGCTCCATGACACCATTGCACCAATCTGTCGCCAGAACCGCTACCCATTGACGATGGAAAATTGCCACTTGGAAAACGTTGATTCAATAACCAGTCAATTGTAGGCTTGATAAAGCTGCGTATTTCAATAATACTTATGTATAGGCGAGCCTGAAACAAACAGTAACTTCTAATCATTGATAGAAGTCCGTCTGTACGTCTATTTTATGTTAGATCGGTGGTCGATTTGACGCTCCAAAAAGAAGAGAGCAGAAGTCAGCATTGTCAATGCTGAATGCATGTGTTGCACAATCAACAACATTACGTGTATAACATGTGTAAACAAAATTGACTTGTACCCACTAACGTATTAAGAATGTTCAACGGCCAATTCACACAACATTAACTATAATATTTAAGAAATCGCAGTAAGGAACCTTAGACTTGGCACGACTTTGTCTAGATTTCATAACTTTTTAGAGATAAACAAGCAGCTCCATCGAGACTTGGCTAGTTTTTTACAGAATGTTTTTGGTGGGATACTTATTTCTGGAGTTGTCGATTCAACCACATTTACAGTTGTGGAGATATAATTAGGAACGACTGATAACGAAGTCACTTTTGTATAAACAAGTTTCTTTGACTTCTTTATAAACTTATGGAACCACATAAAATAATAACAATATTAATATGTTTTAATAATTTATATTCAACAACCAAAATAATTGCATTGCCCTATAAAATAAAATATCGTTACTAATTGACTGTATTTCAAAAGTACTAGCTACTGGACAAATAATTGAGAACGCAAAAAAATATTTTGGAGCAAGTCAGAATGAACTGACTCGTCGTAACATGGATCAGGATTGGAAGTAAGAAAATATATTTATTTTGCACAAACTAAATGGCACCTTTCATATTCTATAAATTGAACGCAAAAAAAAACTATCGTTTTGTTTGCTTTTCTTTTGTAAGAGAAGAAACAGCTTCAAATGCACAAAATGTACGTCTTATAGACACTTTTCTTAAACACGTGTGCGATCTGAAATATATCGTACCGAGGTCATCATCATCAACCAAGCCATTTCCCAACCATGTTAGAGTCAGAATTCAGTTTAATACAGCTGAATACCAGTATATTTCACGGAGCGACTGCTTATCTGCCCTCCACAACCCAGTCACTGGGTAACACTATATGACTATACTCCGTCGTGGTAAAACTAGTTGTCAGACTTTTGGGCTGACAGCTGATACCAATGTATTAACGTGCTAGGCACGGAGGGGTCTCGATATGTAATGGATGGTCACACATCCATGAACCAACCGCAGCAAGCGTAGCTTATAAACCTTCGATCGACCTGTGTGGCTGTTATTACTTAGCCACGGATCCACTTGCCCCAGAAATATGTCGTGGGTACCAACCAAAAATAAACAGCCATTTAAAGTACTCGTCTCGCTACCGTTTGTCCCAGTACATTCGAACACACAAGTGTTGAACCCGCTTTCTTCTTTAATCGAATCCCTTTGTTGTAACAAAAAAATCCTTACTGAATTTCTAAGGAAAAGCTTTGAAGTTTAACTTGAGTTTATTTTATTTTTCTCACATGCGGCGTTTGAAGATTTTTCTTTTACTTTTCCCTAATCATCTACTTTGAGTGATTGAGTATGATCCTGTTATTGCTGAATATTAATTAAGATTTGAGTTGATTTAACACCTTTTTTTCTGTGGTTTTATTTTTTGATTAAAAATTAGATGACCTACTTTTTTCTGTATACCATTATCTTTATTATAGGATCTTAGGGTCATAAACTAGCTGTTTAATTAACAATAAGACCGTTACGAAGTTTATTTTCAACAGGCTCCCTGCGCAGGACTTCATCGTAAAATTTCTTGTTTAAAAAATAAATTAAAATACTTTAATACAGACCTTGATCCATATGGTGTTAGTAATGCACACTACTTATAAGTTATGTTAGTAAAAAGGTAGTACAAAAATATAATTCATATATGTTGCATTCACCTGACGCACCGGGTACGTGCACATGTACATGTACCCAGTGCGCCATAATGGTGCAACAAGGCTTATCACTGATTACCTTCAGAAGTCCATTGACGGTCCTACGCACTCTGCGCATCATAGAGGCAATAATTTTAGGCAGGATGGCAAACATCCCTGATGCACTGTAGTAACATGGAAGCCCCAACAACTTTCTGAAGGCATTATTATACTGAACTCGAAGGGCGTTGTATGCCCTCTGCGTATGTCGAACCCACAGAGTGCACGTGTACAAAGATTGGTAAAAAGCCTTAAAAAGAGTAACTTTCACTTCTGGTGTACATCGTGCAAACCTGCGGGCCAATGCCCATCTATAAAAATATGCGGTAATCCAAGAGGCCCACTTTCACAATCAAAACTGTCCATAAGTCCTGCTCCTCTGCGTCGGTTATTTACAAAATCTTGCATCACAGGAGATGAGACTTTCAAATATCCTTGCTCATATTTTATGACAGTTATAACATGCTGCAACTTTATGATATCTTTTAGCAGCCTCGTAGCATCTAAATGGTGAAAAGTGACAGGTGGTAGACGTTGAAGTTCTCTTGCAACGAAGACTGGCTTTTAACATAAAATATATGTATCTATGACACTAGATTGAACATACACCTAGGTAATTCATCATCTCCCTAGCCTTTTCCCAACAATTGTGGGGTCGGCTTATAGTCTAATCAGATGCAGCTGAGAACCAGTATTTTACTTGCAACTGCCTATCTTACTTCAAGTAGCTGGGTAATGCGATACCCTTTGGTAACATTGGTTGTCAGTTTTTCGGGCTTCTGACGACCCGTAACGATTGTCTACGAATGACAGCCGAAAAACTACTTAGTGTGCCTTCTGAGGCACGGAAGTATGTTAAGATGATCACCCATCCACAGACCAACCACAGAACCACAGATCTAACAGGAAGCCAAAGCAGGTAAATGGCTATATAGTACCATTATTGGTTGCTGTAAAACATAAATCCTGCGTCAAAATATTGCAATTAGAAAATCTTATTAAACAACATTATTTAAGTGTCTCCCAAGTTTGTGGGTAAGAGCAAGTGCTATATAAATGCCTCCAACTCAAATGAAGACTTAAAACTCCGCGGAATTCCGAATAAGAAGCTTATATGATTAATTTTCTTAGAGTTCTACGTTTTGTGCAGTCAGTCACACCGGTTGGTTGTTCTCAAATTAATTTGCAGGCAATTTAAGACTTTAGGTTAGTGAGTTAGGGTTTGTTTTGGCAGAAGTTTGATAAGTGTTAGTATTTTGTAGATGGTGTACATTTCAGCTAAACTTTGTTAGTTAGGTACTTTAATAAAATATTTTTCTCATGATTTTAAGAGCAAAAATAAATCGTATTATATAAAACGAGATCTAAGAAGGGTTTTTTTCTAGACTTCAACAAGAAACTTACGTAATTGTCTGAACTGTTCCAAACGACTATTTTGCATCATCAAAAGATTTAAATCGTTGGATTTGCAGATTCGTGTGTGAATCCCAATACTTCTTATTTCTTTCTATCCTGAAGAGACGTTTGATATGCTGCACAAGAAACTACTTTCGTATTTATTCTATCACAATTCTACTAGCTTACTTACTTAATAAACAAACTACCCCTGTAGTTGTAAACTAACTTTTTTACCCGTACACCAAGATAGAGGAGAGAGGATTCTCGCTAATTCCCGGCCACCGTAGGCGCGGGCTTGCGGACGGCGAGTAATGGGTAGCTCGCTGTCCGGTAAGGGCCAAGCCCGGGACGACAACGCGTTGTCATCCACGCGCGCCTCAAAGAGATGTCAGCACCAACTGGTGAGGTCCGCAAGGGCCGATGCCTGCCAGAGGTGTGGTTTGTTCGAAAGAGATACCGTGGCCTCTGGCATACAGGCAAATTGGAGTAACATGGGTGGTTAGTCAATAAAAGCCTGACTCACCCTTCTACACCATCTAGAGAGGGAGAAGTTATGTGATGATTTCCCATCCCCAATTTAAAAAAAAAAACAAGATATATTGCAGGCATCTTAGGGCCTTATCACACTGGTTATTTGCAAGCGTGTTACTTGCTGTCTGTTACTAAAAAACAGCTGCAAATAGTTACAGCACCTATAACTGGCCATGGGTCATTTAATAAACACCACTTTGTCATAGAAGTAACAGACAGTTCATTGTGCAGGGTCTGCATGGAGGACGAGGAGACAGTAGCTCAAAATCATGTGCTGTTAAACTGCCCGGTAGTCGCCACATACGGGTAAAAGTACTTCGGTAACCCGGTTACCCTTCGTGGGATTGTCAGCAACACCAAGGCGTTGCTGGCCTTTCTCGAGGAGTTGGGGTGCATTGAATAATCGATTTCCCCACCCGTACACAAAATGTGCGCTATGACGTGTAGTTGCAGACACCAGTCCGTATTACCTACTTACCGTGTATGCGTAGTGAGCAAGCCACATGTGCGCAACGTGTATCCACGTTTGCGTAACGAGAGCAATTGTGTACAACAGAGAGTGAGACATGCGAGTGTATAATACTGTGACAACGCGGTGATCACGTCGCGCAGTCGCGGCTAACTCGCTTTGAACCCGCGGAGAGCACGTTCACAAATTTTTTCGCTGAAAACACGCTGGCGAATGGTCCATTTGATAACGCTCATAAAACAGTGACCACTTAAAACATCTTGAAAGTAAAAAGAAATTCAATTTCAGTGTCTCAACAAAACAGCTAAGAACTATGCAAAGAAGTCTAGTTCTACTAAGCACTACAAGTTTGAAGAGTGCCAGCAAAAAGAGCAAAATATAAATTAGCAACGTGGTCACGAAATGCATTAAAAACATCGTGGAGGCTTGAAAGATAGGAAGAAACACTTTGAGAATTTGTTTATACTTTTCGATTGTTTTGCGGACAGTATGAATGCTTATTTTATTTTTTGAAGTTATGTTTCACACATGATATAACATCACGACTGTATTTCGCCAAAGGGTTAGGTAGAGGTGTGCCTATTATATTACAACCACATTTCTCCAGTTACGTTTAAGTCCCATGTAATAGGGGGCGTGCCTATTGCCATCAACCGGGCACAAATCCAGACTCCAGGTTGCTTCTGAGATATTTGTGAAAGAAAAACCAAACACCACATAGCCTGACCAGGGAATACATTCCAACCCACGGGCACACGGGGAGGTTTCCATGTGCAAGCACGTCGAAAACTCTGACACGCCCTCCTGCTCCACCCAGAGCGGGAGAAGTTATTTGATGACACCCCACCAAAAAAAAAAAAACTGGGAATACTATATGTATTCCCAGGTTTTTTTTTACTACATAAGTGTATAGGAATACATACAATAATGTATTGATATAAAATAAGTGTCTCATTTTCAGTCAGAAATTCGATTTGACAAAAAGATGTCGGGATTTAGCCTGGATGTCGGTGTTTATGATGACCGTGCGCACTTTTTGCCGAGATCAACTACCGTGACGTCAAGTCTTTAGCTACATCATCACCATTTTTTTGCCTTTATCCCGATTTATGTGAGGTTAACACTGCATGTCTTCTTCATCCGTAATTCTCTATTTATTTCGATACTGTTAAGGTTGTCTGCTAAAGACAACTTTATGTTGTGCAGGGCCTTAAAATAACTTTTTTACTATTGCCACTAGAATTGCATTTTATTCATCGATAACAATGAATAAAACTCTCTTTTAGTCACTGAGTGAATAAAACATTTTGAATTTGGAACAAGCACGAATATACGAATTATGCACAAAAATAAATAAAACGTGCTGAAAGTACGTACTGGCTGGCTAAATGCAGCTATTCCATAGAGCTATATACTTTTTATTAATTTTTAATATCCCACCGATTTAGGTTATTTTATATCTGTTATCGTGGTTGTTTTAAGTCATTGGAAAATCGAATAACATAAATTATACAAAAATGAGTTCTTCCATTGGCGAAAATGAGACACTGACTCCGGAATCATTTCAAAATAAAGCAGCAATTATAGTAGATAATTTTTTGCCGCCAAAATCTCGGGAGTTGTACCTGAAAACATACAATTTGTTTTGCGACAGGAAAACCACGAATGACGCCAATTTCTTCCCAGAGTCCGTATTTCTTAACTATTTCAACGAATTAACCAAGACTAAGAAGCCGTCGACACTTTGGAGCATATATTCTAAGCTAAAAGCCACAGTGAGAATCAAACACAACATTGATATTTCAAACTACTCAAAGTTAGTGACATACCTAAAACGACTATCCGAGGGTAATAAGCCAAAGAAATCTAGAGTGCTAACCTCCCAAAACATTGAACGTTTTCTAAATGATGCGCCTGACCACAGTTTTCTGCCCGTAAAAGTAAGTACTTATAGTACCTATTTATCTACAAACCTGATACTCAGGACTTTAACAAAATATCCTGTAAATACATTTTTTTAAATTATTGTTCACAGGTTGTGCAAATCTTTGGCGTGAATTGGGCCTTTCGCAGTAATATATTATTATTATTTAAAGATAACTATGAACGACATTCAAAAACACTCGGAAAATGGATTACTGATCGTTTTAACTGATACGAAAACAAAAATTGATAGAAAGTTCGTGATACGGCAAGAGTAGGTACGTAAAAACCGACAAGTTTTTCATACAATACCATAGCGGAAAATGTACTCGGCAACCTATTGGAATCAATAAAATAGTTGCGATGCCAAAAGACATTGCCACATTCTTGAATCTATCAAATCCCGAACAGTACACAGGACATTGCTTCCTTAGAAGCTCTGCCACCCTTTTAGCAAATTCTGGTGCTGATCTTACAGAACTGAAACGCCACGGAGGGTTGAGATCCAGCATTTTAGCAGAAAGCTATATCGAGGATTCAATCGAAAACAAAGCCAAAAGATGTAGCCGAATAGTTGACAGTATTTTAAAACCGTCTACTGTTGACCCTTACTGCGCCACTATCTCCGGCGCGCCCTTTAACATCGAAAGGACAACCTTGTGGAATGACTACATTACAGCTTTCTCAGCAACAGCAACCACAAAATATGGCGACTTTACCAAACACCCAAGTCTTATCTAATACGACCGTTTCAAAACAAAACAAGAACATTACAATGAATTTCGAAAACTGTTCTAATTTAAAATAAAATAATATGTGATAAATGCTATACTAATATTTATTTTCTCGCAGTCAATGGTAAAAAGTAGAGTACACAACCCGTGAAAAAAATAATTCGTCTCGTTGCTTGTATCCCTCGAATTAAATTTCCTTTTTTCACTTGTTTTGTAATCTACTACCTATAATCACATTCGAATAGTCAAGCTAATTTAGAAATGGAATAGCAGAAACAGCAGTAGGTGTGAGATTTGGCTGACAATCAGAAGGAGGATGATTAAAATAAAGACGCGTAGAATATATTTCTAGGAATAATTATCGAAGTACCCCAAAAAACGCTTGGTTACTCGATTCCGGTAGAGGGTACCATGGAGGCTCTCACAGTACCTAGTCACCGCTTTTCTAGTCGTGTCATATTTTAAATTAATTATTCAGCTACATTTACTTAGCTAATTCTAAAATTAATTGAAAAACAGGTTGTGCTCGGACTCAACTTTGTATCGATGTTGACATAAAAGAAATGTTTGAAATAGAACTAAGCGTAATTTTAGCTGTTAATTTTGCGTCATGTAAATAAATGGCTACTACTCAGTGAACATACACATTACTCAGAGACTGAAGATGGTGAAATTTGTTCAAAACTGCAGCGTAACTTCGTGCTTACATGAGCGGTGTACATTAAAGTATGTTTGAGGGTAATACTTTTATCGTGGCGAACAGGCGGCATTTACTTTGTAGGTAGTTTGTGACTTGGAATCGTTGTGCTGGATAAGAAATTAGAGCACATTATATTGACGAAAATTGTTAGGCAGCAATAGCATACAATAGAATAGAATAGTTTTACTTGTAAAACCTAGGTAATTTCATACAAAGATCTTAAAAATAAGCTAGTGCGCTATGTTTTGCCAATATTGGCATATAAATAATTAAAAACAAGTAAGTGAGCACTATTCAATAACAATATTAAAATTAACAATCTATTTATAATTTTTTCAGTACATAATTGTGCACACAAGCAAAATAAAAATTACAATTCAGAGTCTATTATGTCAAAAATTTAAAGTCAAATAACAACCACAACAACAACAACATAACTGACGAAATGTGAGTGTATTACAGTTGCAACTGTAATACACTCACATTTCGTCAGTTATGTTTTAGCCCATATATTACGAGACGACCCTATTGCCACTAACTGGAAACAAATTTTAACTCTGGGCTATTACTGAGAAATTCTAGATGGAAAACACACCACTTTGCCCGACTCCGAAATCGAACCCAGGACGTCAAGTTCAGTAGTAGTGCTTACGACGTCTAGACCAACGAGACAGTCACATTTAGGTATTAGGTAACTCCTTAAGAATTAATTTAAGAATTTGGTAGCTGCTACCAACTGTTTCATTGAAATAAATTACGATAAAATTGCTATGCGCTTTCAAAACACAGATGCGTTTTTATGGCGTTGCTGTTTTTTGCCATATTCTACTCCTATTGTTTATCAATAAGATTTATTTTATTTTATTTAAACCATTCCTGCTTAGTTAATCTTAGACCATAATAGTTGTTTAAACAATATCTACTTAAACTTTTTGCATCAAATAGTAGGTAATTGCTTTTTTATGTTAATGAAATTTCAGCTTTATGAAAACTTTAACAACGTGAAATTTTATTTATAATAATTAAGGTTTTTATCCAAAGATTTCGCGTACGGTAATGGACTTAATGGTCTATGAAAATATTATGCTACAGCGTGACTTTTTTTACATAATACGGACTTTTGAAGGTTAATGTAAATCTATGTGCGAGTATATTTTATGCAAACTAGACTTTTCCGAAAAATAAGTGTCCTTTACACAATTTTTCAATTAAAATGTTGTCAATAACTTTGATGAAAAGTAAATAATTACAACAGAAACTTCATTTTAATAGGCTAAGTATATCTGAATAATATTTTGCTAATAATACAGAGTGGTCAGGACATCGACGCGAAAACACACACCATTCAGCACATGATACTAGACTTTTTGTAGGGTATTGGGCTGTTTCATAGAAAACTACAATACCTAAGCTGCGCGCTGTCTAAATGTATGGGAACAACATTTTTTAAACCTATGAAAGATTTCACGGCACTGTTCTGAGTTATTATTTTATTCGCGTCGATATTCCTGCTACCCTGTACTTTACCTGCAAAAGTTTGTATGCCTAGCAAATTGATGCACTCAAAAACAGAGTTAGTATGGTCGTGTTGGTAGTTGAGGAGTCTGCCCATAGTACATGCAGCTCTTCTTAAGATTTGTCATCAACGAAGTCTTGTACAAAGACGACAAAGGTTACAATAACTATTCTTTCACTCGAAATCAGACACCGCAATTATTCTTCCACACACCAACCCCCACATGGAAATATATCTATTTATCAACACAGAAATAAATTCCCCACACACAAAGTTATCTGCATTGTCCAGCAACTATCAATTAATATTCTTTACGTAACAAAAGGAAGACGTATCGTCTGGCCTCTCAATAGAGTTGTATTGATGGCACTATTCTATGGAGCCGCCACGTTTGTGATAACACCGACATTGACTTATGTTATTTTCAGTTACTGCTTTCATGTATTGTTTTTCTCTAGTGAAATATACTTTCCGGGTACGTGTGATAAATTAAAAATCCAAATGATTAGAAGAATTGTAAGTAACCTGTCCTTTTACCATGGTATAAGGAATAGAGGAAGGCAACGGAAGAGACGGGAGGATGAGATAAAATAACAGCCAGCCCAATTGGAGAACAATGCCTAGAGATAGCAAACAATGGAAGATGTTAGAGGACGCCTATGCCAAGAGCTGTACTGAACTGAGAGACGTTCTGTAAGACACAACAAATTTTTTTTAGACAACAACCTTAAAAGTTCAGGATAAAAAGCTCATTCATTGATTGATTGAAGAAACCTTTCCGCCAAAAATACGAACGCTCGAAATAAATGGTAAACGTAAATTAAACCATTTTAAAAATTCGAAAATACAATTATTATCTTTTAGCATTTTAGTTTAAATTAATGCAAAGCAAATTATGAATCAAAGAATAGAATAGTTCTTTATTTGCACAGAAAGTAGGTACATGTAACAGATGTTCAGTTTAAAATGATCCTTATACTAACTACCTTAACTAGGGCATGCAAACAGTTTAAGTTATATTAATAAAGACTCATTTATAATACATTATTAACACATTCAATCGAACAAAACAAGTTTACTATGTCGAGAAGGAATTCAGGGAATAGTTTTAAATAGGCAATACAATACATAATGTCAAGTTTAATGTATGAAAACTAAATGAATATTATGTGCGAGTACCTTCAATTTCAAAACCGTTCGAGTTTGCGTTAGTTTTGCTCCGCACCTTAGTGCCAAGCCCACTGATGACAATAAATGTTAATTATGATTTTAAATCATTTAAGGGTCTTGTAATAATAAGTTTAGTGAGACTTAATTTTATTACTGATCATTTGTTGTAACGGTAACGAAATACGAAAGTACGCTACTATTTCCTAACCAACGCAATATTATAGTGTCTGGCATGGCTGGCATGATAAAGCACCTACCTCAAACACCAAGATGCCAAGCGATTTCCGGCCACTTCCCACAGTTCTCACGGAGCAATCGGCATTCCATTACGCCTCACCAACACAAAGACAGGGCCTCATTTTTGCACCGCCTTGTCAAAACATCAACAGACCTTTTTTACCTTCGTTTTAATCTGACGACAATCACTGCAATATTTTTATTCACAGTCAGAGATAAACCAAGATTACTTTCGAGACTTTGTGAGTGACGATTAGTGCTCTCCTTCGATGGCGACAACGAAACTATTTTTAGAGAAGAAAAGTAGAGAGGTCCGTGTTATAAATTTGAGATAGAGATACGCTTTTGTAGAAAGTGGGTGAGGAAAATTTTACGTGGAAAAGATTACAGCTAAAAAACATAAAAAAATTCTTACATTTTTCAAATATCTTAATAATAACAGCCGCTCATGTCCGTGGATGGATGACCACCTTTACATATCAAACTTCGTGCCTCGAGAAGCCCGTTAAGCCGTTGATCCCGGCTGTCATTCTTGGATCTTTGACAGTAGTTACTGATCGTCAGAAGTCCGAAAGTCTGATAACCAGTCTTACCACAGTGTATAGTGTTACTCAGTTATTAGGTTGTGGACGTTAGATAGGTTTGGTTGCTACATAAAATACTGTAATTCAGCTGCATCCGGTTAGACTGGAAGCTTACCTAAACAAAGTTGGTAAAAGGCTAGGCAGATGATGCAATGAATTTTTAGCTTTATCAGCAGGCTTAGCACGAACACTGATTTGTCGAGGGAAGAATATACATGGCTATTACCTAAATGCTGTAAAATTGGAGAAGATGGCTATGTTTTTCTATTATTTATCACAGTTATGCGTTCTAAACGAATCATGATTTTGTAGATAATCGTAGATACTTTGTGGCCGTCGAGTAGAAAGTTTGTTGTCAGTGTGATTTTGACAGTTTGGGAAATATTCTTCTGAAATAGTTTACATTTGTAAGGACCTAGACAAAGATCGTTAGAAACGAAAGACAAAATGACAGATTGTAGAAGGATATCTACGGTGCGATGTCAAAAATGGAGAAACGAAATGTCACTTTGTATTTAAAAAGCACTGTCTTTTCTTCATAGAAATAGATAGTGGCCTGCTGGTGTCCTACTAGAAAGCGATCGTGTGTTCGCACGACGATCACTCTCCTTAGAAAAGACAAAACGTCCAATTAAAATTATGTGGTGTTCCTTAAAAAAGTTGTGTTAAACTAGTTGTGGACAGTAAGGTTAGCATGTACATGGCACATGAAAACCAGTTAAGGCGTTTAGGTAATTATTTTGTGCTCATCAAGAGCTTGTTAATTTACCTAAAAAACGTATTGGGTAAGTCTGTGTATAAATAGCTTTTTGTTGGGTAGTTTATTGCATACAAACTCATGCGTTTTCCTATGGTTATTTGACAAAAATCAATTTATTTCTGTATATTTAGGCAGAAACTACAGAACGCCACCTGATACGATCCTTGCAATACTCTTTAAGCTTTGCTCCGTTATTAACTTATAACATGAACAAAGCCAAGGGATTATGCACTTATATTTTGAACAAGAACAGTATTGTTGAACACTTTGTTTATGTTTAAATTCCATAGTAGAAACGCTTTTAAGTAAAATTGGAGCATTCAGGCAAGAATTAAAAAGTTTTCAAGCTTAAAATTTAAACAATATTAAAATTTTCTATTGAGCCAAGAAAGTTTGAAAAAAACTTTAAAATATATTTTATTGTTTGCTTTTTGAATCAACCCTGAAAACTAAAAATAAAATCTGCTGTTCAATTTTGCTCATTTTCTTCACTTCGCTGAAAGAATATGACGTATATTTCCTCCATAATAACTAGATAAATAGTCCACTGCTGCCTTCCCACGATCATACGTCAGTCCGGTTCAACGCCCTACTGACGTGTCCGTACTCGTAAGCCACAGCGACACCGCTCCGTTCGCGTTACATGCTTCAATGGAACTTTTCACTGAAGCGAGTCACTTGCACTATATTCTGCAGTTTATCATTTTAAATAGGTAATGTTGTATTTTAATGACTGTCGTCATTTATTACGCGGCTGGTTAGATAAGGTTGAAACGTGTTTATGATGCTAGCTTGATCTTACGGGTAGTTTTTAAGATCGATCGATTATTTCAATTTAGTGCCGGTTTAAGCCAAGGTTTATGTACTTTTTGTGTTTACTTAATACTGTTACTTCGATCGTGGTTAAATAATAACAGGTTAAGCTAAACCTGCCCCAGTCGGTTCGTGGTTGGGTGACTATGCATTACATATCGAGACCCCTCCTTACCTCGGAAATCACGCTAAGCCGTATGTCATTCGTAAATCTTATACTGGCGTTATGGGTAATTTCGCAAGTCTTGCCAAGTGGGTATTACCCAGTAACTGGGTTGTGGAGGTCAGATAGGCAGTCGTTCCATGTAAAGTCCTAGAATTCAGCTGCATCCGATTAGACTGAAGACCGATAACTTATACTATTGGACAACAAAGTTGGGATTAGGCTAGGCAGATTGATTGATTAACTTAATTCTAGTAATTACTTACATTGATGTATTAATAGTAGGTAGGTATAGTAAGGATTACAATCATTTTTTTTTTCTAGAAATCTCGTGTAAACAACCGAAACTCAAATTGCAAAAAAATGTTTAAGTAGGTACATTAATTAATGTAAACATTTTTTTCATTTAAATATAGTATTGATCATGTCAAAGATCTTCAGATGAAAGACCATGAAAAGCTGCATCAACTATTTCAAACAAAATAAAAACTGTAATTCCCAATACACATGAAGTAAGTCAGTATTAGTAAGCCAGCAAGTGGCGCAAACTTAACATTGTTTGGGGTGGGGTGTCCATCGAGCACAGCAACTCGTCTAAATATCTCGGTGTTACACTGGACTTAACATTCAGCAAAAACATCAAGCAGAAGGGGAACACTCGCAACAGTATTCTTTAGTGACTAGTCTCATCGAAGTGGGATATTTCGCTTGACGTTAAGTGGACTACTGGGCCAGCGCTATCTTTTCCTGCAGGAGAATTTGCGTGCTTTGTGTGAAGTCGTTCTGTTCCTGCATTGTTAGTGGATACAGTTTTTTTATTGTCGTCGACACGCTAAGAAACAAGCTTGTATCTCTAGCTTCGCGTATCTGGAACTAGCATAATTCCTAGGCAAATAAGCTTGTGAGAAATTAGTAAGCAAGCGTGTCAAGTTGGGACGGTTTTATAGGATAGGGTTACTGCAATAATACTTGCTTAAAATTATCAGTTATCATGTTAACAGCACTAACATGTGCCAAGCCAGAATAGTATAACGAGGATTTAGCTTTGAAAAACCAGCCTCGTGTATCTATGGCATAAGAGAGCACGGAAAAACAGCCTTACATTTCCTGCTAAATTGATCGTTACATCTTCAGCCAATATTTCCACTGTCTACGGAATATCGGGACTATAATTTCTAGTTCACTGCTAATAAAACCGAACCACAATATCCGAAGCGAATGTAAAGGAAGAAGAATCTACATCTCAATACATTCATGTAAACGTTTCGTATCTTAAGAATTCATAAATTCATGTTGAATTTTATACGAAACTGTATCTAATATTTGACATGGTTTATTCTGAGATAGTGGAAGATAAAAACCTTATTGTTTAAAAAAAATTAAATCGTTTCATTTAACGTTACGTTTACGTTTATTCCGCGGACGTGCTAGGAATTTCAAAACAACCATTTGTTGACTTATGACATTTTCCCATACCTACCAAGAAACGGGTCGGTTTTCATACCGATGATGGTATTTATGTATTTGCAAAGCGTTAGGGCTTTAGCACAATCTAGTTTCTTTCTTTTGTAAGATTCGGAAGATAATTTTCCTAGAAAAGTTTATCAAGGATGTAGGTGACTTTAATGCAATGCTATGACTATGCTTCAATATTAACAAAGAAAGCAGACTTAGTGTTAGTTACAAATTACTTTTTATCCCCTATATTTACTTAAGACTTAAACGTATTTATTGGTACAAGTACAGTGAAAAGGCATCTTCTGTGTACGCTCGTTTCATTGTAGACCTCATCCATAGCTTTTAATCAGAGCATTGAGGTCAAGGGCAGGTTGCTCATCAGAACATATATAAAACAAACAAAACGTCAATCATAACAATTCTGTCAATCAAAACACAATTTCACTTTGATCGACAGAAAAGTGAAATTCAAACTTCAATACAGGTAAATTCAAAACCAATGAGGCCAATCAAACTCTAACAAATTATTTATTAGAAGCTTGTGGTTTAGAAATGGAAGAAAAACACCAAGTTTGCCAGTATACCAAAGTTTGGTGAAGTTACCAAAGTCAATTCGGGTCAACGAGTAAAGTAACGGAAAGCGATAGGTTTCGAGCGTTCATGTTTAACTCTGACAGGTTTTCTTCTGTAATATCATGTTTTTTTACTAGGTAAATTTGCCTTGATCGAACGAGGTTAAGGATCCCGTATGTCAGGTATAAGGTTGTTAGAATGAACCAGGTTGGTATTGTCAGAGAAATGCATCGTTAAGCAAATTGACTACCAACTCTTAAATTGTACAGTATCCATTTATACAAATTATAACTGTCTTTCTTTGAAGACTTTGTGATGACTATAACTTGGCAAATGTACGTAGAGTGTAATTTTGCTGAGCAAGCAATGTCTCTCTCTCTGTACATAGGTATGTAAATCACACTGGTATGGTACCAATATGACTTTTAGTCTCAGACATCGCTGACGAACGAAGAATGTTTTTTTTTTAGGAGAAAACCTGGATTTATACTTATTCACCATGACATATCCTATGTCATGGTGAATAAGTATAAATCCAGGATTTTTAGTTATCCAGTATTGTTCACCCTGCTGGGTGACCAATACTTCTTAATGTGAAGGGGTTATTTGCCCTGGATCAAGACTTAAACGAGAAATCATAGTAAAATACTGAGCAAACAAATTGGAAATCGGTTCTCTTTGCAGAAAAATGGTGCCAAATACACTACAAATCATTCCAGACGACAAAACCGGTCAAGTGCATTTTAATAAATTATAGAGAAGATTTGCTAGAAGATAAAACTGCAGAGTAGTCGGAAAATTATTTTGTTTTGATTTATAGTCTTGAACTATACATATTATGATACTACTGTGTATGGAGATGTTCTGAGAAAAATTGCTAAATTCGAATGCAATCTAACTTGATGCTGTCGCTTTTACTGAAACGGTAACAGCTTCACGCCTCAAAATAGGAAATATTGAAAGAAAGAATATCGTTTATTTGGACACAGTTCGTGAAAAATAAAATAAATATCAACAAAAGTGAATATAAATAACTAGGTACAACAGTGTGTGCCACACGGCTGCACCAAAAAGGTTAATTGCCAGACAGATGCTGTCTGACGCTGGTTTTCTAATGAACCTTTATGGACAAGTGACGAGGAGTACAAAACAGTTTCAACATAGGTAAATAAATATGTTTATACTTATAAATAAACACATCATTTAAACTTACAAAAAGCAGAATAACACGAAAACAACAGGAGCTCAGCGAAACTTGTTCTTAGCGTTTATCTACGTACATTGATTCGTGCCCGCACGATGCACTTACAAAGCGCTACAAGCCACCGGGCGCGGCGGACATTACACTGGGTTATTTGAATAAAAAAATAAAACATTGTGTAGTTACAATAATAATAAACACGAATAATTAAGAAGATAAAAATAAGTCACAAACAGTGAGTTTTATACTATGCGTAGAAAATGAAGTACCTACCTACCTATAACCATGGATGAAGTATCTTCTTCGACCAAGAATTTATAAAAAAATGGAGGGTGTATGATGTAATCTCGACGCCAGCTGTGCGTCACAGTCGCAAAAAGGCCAGGCACAATGGGTAAGTACAAGAAAAAAACGCATTAAGCAGAGTAGGTACCTACAAGATAAAAAAAAAAAAAAATAAGATGGTGGTAAAAAATGAACTAATGCATCCATTTATGTTTACCTCAGGTCTCACAATTACGACAGCACATACGCGCCGCGGACAGCACAGCAGCGACTTGGAGTCAAGGGCATTTGGCAGCAAAGGATGGAAACCACCCGCATATCCGATAAATGCATATATTTGTGACATAACAGGATTTTTTTTTAAAGTTTCAGTACTATAAGTGAAACATTTAGGGCGACCATATCAACTTTCCGTTGGGAATCTATTAAATACTGCCGTAAACGTGTTTTGAACGTGTGGATATTGCCCAAAACCCTCAGTGGTGGTGGAATATTGTTCCACACTTTAGATGCAGCGTATCGGAAACTGCCTCTGAAAGCCACTGTTCTATGAGACTGTGTTGAAAGTTGTTGCGCACATAGCCTGGATGCGCAATCTCGTTTTGTTAGCCATCCAACTAAGATTGTCATACAAATACTTCGGTTCCTTAGACTTAACGACACCAAAAAACAGGCATGCTAAGTGTAACTTTCGTCTTGACTTCATCTTGAGAATAAAGTGTTTGTTAAGAAAGGGGGTAACATTACTTCTGGGGGGAACAGTGTTACAGAAACGTGCACATGCGTTTTGGACTCTTTGTATAAGACGATCGGTACGCGCCAGCAAACGTGGGCCGTAAACCGTATCAGCGTAATTTAATTTGGACAGAACAAGGGTTTCGACTATTTGTTCGCGAAGCTTTTCAGACAAGTATGGCCTCATTTTGTAAAGCAGTTTCAGATGATAGAAATAGTTTCTTACGGAGTCAGAAACGTGTTTCTCAAATTTAAGGCTGTTGTCCATACATAACCCAAGGTTCCGCGCCTCATTAATGCGCTCAATAGGCTCACACATTACAGTTAAATTAAGGCTCAAAGGTACTTTTTTTAACTGCTGCTTCGTACCAAACAACATATACTTGGTTTTTAATGGGTTCAGTGCAAAACAATTCTCATCGAACCAGGCGGAGATCCTTTCTAGGTCATAGTTTAAGTCTCTAATGGCCGATTCATAATCATCAGGACTAAAAGATAAATAAAGTTGGATGTCATCGGTGTAAATATGATATTTGCATTTCTGAAGGCACTTTATTATGTCTGCACAGTAGAGAATAAAAATAAGCGGACCTAAAATGTATCCCTGAGGAACGCCTCTTTCTATACAAGTAAGGCCTGAAGTCAAGGTAGTACCATCCAACAAACGCAATTCTACAAGTTGTTTTCTGTTACTGAGGTAGCTGTGGAACCACTGAATGGCACTGACGTCAAATCCATAGTATTTGCGAAACGTTTATGCAGTTAAATGCTCGGGAAAAATTGAGTAGCACCATAATTGAACACATGCCCTTATCTTGGGCTGACAGGATATTGTCTGTACCATCTAACAACGCCGTAGAAGTGCTACGCTGTTTCCTAAAACCGGATTGTAGATCAGGTAACACTTCGTTCTCTTCCAAAAACCGAGTTAATTGACGGCACACTACTCTCTCCATTACTTTTGAGAGACAGGGCAGAATACTGATTGGTCGCAAGTCTTTAACTTCTATAGGGTTTGGACTCTTAGGTAGTGATCTAACTGTGGCAATTTTCCATTGGTAAGGAAACTTTGATGTCGAAATAGAACAATTAATTATGTCGGTTAATGCCTAAAGTGTGCGGCAAAGTTAGATTAAGCATACTTAAGGTTATGTTGTCGTAGCCTTGAGCATTCGACTTTAGTTCAGAAATATTAGACCAAAGCTTTCGCCTAGCAATGAAATTGTATGGGCAGTTATAATTATTAAACAACTAGCTTTTGCCAGCGGCTTCGCCCATGTGGAGTACGAAATTATCACTGTCAGGATAAAAAAGTATCTTTTGTATTATTTCAGGTTACAAGCTATCTGTGTGCCAAATTGCATCAAAATCTGTTCCGTCGTTTTTGCGTGATTGAATAAAACATCCAAACATCTAAATATCCAAATTTCTAAACATAAAAACTTTCACATTTATAATATTAGGTAGGATGAAAAACTATACAGACACAAGTTTTAGATAAAAAAAAATCATTCCCAAATTATAAGCAAGTTCGTTTCTAAACAAAGTAGGTACCTAATTTAAAAAAAAAATAGGTACACTACTAACTTACTTATACTTTTCTACTTGGAGGGAAAAAGGAATACGAGGCCTTCGCCTTGCAGTGGGATTGCACGATTGACAATAGGGTACACTACACTAAATTGATATGATTATAATACTCGTAATTACAACATATCCATACGGAGATGGCTGCAGCTTAAACAATCGTGTCTACAGAAGTCTTTGCATCAGCAGCGTGTGCCAATCTTACTATGCCATCAGCCAACATCTATTCAGTCATCATTCTCCCTCTAACCCCAGCCACTGTTTTAGGCTTATTGCCAATACCCAAGATGCTAAGCCATAGTTTATTGTTACTACCATTGGCATGACGTATATGCAACTCATATTTCGCTATCGGAAAACGGGTGACAATCCATAAAGATTATTCCTCTTCGTACGGTAAATCGACATTGCCGATATTCCTACGTTCAGCACACTTAGCGCAGAAAAGTATTGGGTCAGGCAACATTTGGCTCAGATCCAAGGTACAATCTTGTAGCGTTTTATTTTTTGCTACATTGTAAAGTAACAGAGCGTAACCGATTTAGCAACAAATGGGAATGGGGTTGCTTCGTAGTTTTTTAGGTTGTGAAATCCAGCCTTTTTGTCGTGACAAAAATAGTGCTTCAAATTGTTTATTGATAAGTATAAATAATTACTAGGTGCCAGAAGATGGGCGTCGTCGCCAAAGGAAACGTTGGCGTGATGATTTCGAGGCGAACATATAGGGAAGAGTGGATAGCTATGGGAAAGACATTTGCCCAGTAGTGAAAGCACTCGATTACTACACGTATCAACTCTCTACTTATAAATCTTAAAACATCTACATACATTTGATGGTTAGGAGTTATTATATTAGTTTAAGAATAACTTGCTAAAAAGGTGTATGAAATTTGTAAGCGTTAATTAAAAAAAAAAGAATCAATAAGTACTTAGAAAACACCTTTTCCATCAAAGAGAAAGAAATAAGTTTAAAATCTTTGATCATTAAGATGTCAAAAGTTAGTGGATTACTCAATCTGAGAATATTTTTTAGTGTAGCTTGCCTGTTAGTCTGCTGCAGACTGTATTTCGGATGTGCGCAGGAGCTCCACGACCTGATCCCACCATCGCCGTTTTACGACCGGACTACCAGCCGTACTGCAGGGTACCATCCATACTTGGTTTATGTCTCGACCAGTCGTATCCAGCGCTTTTCTTCCACATTTATACTACATTAATATGCGCACAGCCAAAGTGTGGACCACTCTGCCAGCGTCTGTGTTCCCTTCCCCATTTAAACCGTATGCTTTTAAACAAGAGTGAACAGGCATCTTCTGGGCACGCTTGTTTTATCATAGACCTCATCTATCGCTTTCCATCAGGCGTGATCAAGGTCAAAAGTAGGCCCGCTCAGCAACAAAACAAAAAAAATAATCTCTTACCCTGATCCCAGTTTATTTGTGATCGCCGTAACATTTCTTCTTCTTCCATGCTTCTTTTTTAGTCGCTTTCTCAGTATTTACCCCCTTTCATTGAATATTTTAATACAAAAAAAGCAAAAACTTCAAAATTTTATGATCTTACCTGCCAAGTTTTAAACGTTCAACATCATGCTTAAGAAAGGTTTAAAAGCGAAACAAAAAACTAATTAATCACCTACATATAAATTAGCTGTTTCAGCAAAGAACGTGTATTTTAAATCTCGTAATTTAGGAACCTTTCTCAGATTAGATATAAATTATAACATAATTATATCAGTCTAGAACAACTCTAGCAATGTTTCACATAGGATACGGCCTTAAAAGGAAACGTGGTCACGTGGTCCTTGGCGAGCATTCCATATGTAAATAATATTCCTTTGTTTTCTTCCTGGTTAATCAAAGTCAAAGTCAAATAATTTGTTTCAAATAGGCACTATAAAGGCACTATTGAACGTCAAAATTAACAAAAAAAAAAAAAACTATTTCAGTTGCCCATTACAAAAAGTAGTTTCGTGTAGAGAAGAATGGGCCAAAACCTCCACCGTTACTAAGGCTAATGATATTAGAGCAAATATTTTTCTTACGATATAATGTATATCTACCACTGCCTTGTCCCTAAAAATTGTTTTATATCATACGTAAATTAATATTATTTATAAAAACACCACGAAACCAAACATTAGAATCAGGAAGAAAACAGAGGAAAACATTGTATGGCATAAACACGTGACCGCGTTTCCTCCTATGAAGGAATCCGTATGACGTCAGAAATTCTCGTCTATTTATTCCCACAATATTCTCACCAAATCCTCCACTAAAGATTACATAACAGAATTCCATTACGGGCAATAAAAGCTGTGTGGTGACGTCACCCGTCTACGTCATAGTACAAACAGCAGCATAGCAGGTGTTCTTTCATTACCCAATGAACGTCGCGGTGTAATCGTATTAGTAGGGTCGACAGACGCGAGAGTGTGTAAATAGAGAAAAATGCCTGTTTTTATCTCCTAGATGTGGAATATTATGGGTGGTTCTCGTCTAAAATGTTTTTTTTTTATAATTTGATGGCAAAAATATTGTTATTTTTAAAATATACCTACTTTCAGCGTAAAAATCAGAAACACCATGGTAGCCAAAAACTTTTAGTGTCAAAATAAGAATTACCATAATCATAATACGCAGACAGAAGAACGCAGAATTTAGTCTTTATTAATCTTTTTTCTAACGGTAATAACAGCATTTTATAAACAAAGGGTGACAAGGACATCGACACGCAACCTCTTACCATGTATTCAGTACAAGATTCTGGACCGTGAGCTGAAATTTTTCGCCGGTAATAAAAAAAATGCTGCTCCATACATTTTGACCGCGTAGGCGTTGCAGTATTCTATGAAACAGCAGATTTTTATTTCACCGGCGAACATTTTCTAGAATCATTTTGCTGCAGATTTTTAAATTATATAAAGAAAAGGCAGAAAGCTAGAAAGTAAAGAAAAATAACGGTTTTGTGGAAAAAACTGGGTGAACTTGCGCTTAGCTTGGTAAAATCGTACTTGAATGATAGACTGCAGCAAGTTCAAATAAACGGTGTGAATTCCTTGGGCTTAAAAGTCAAAATGGGTGTACCGCAGGGCTCAATATTGGGTCCGTTCCTCTTTTTAGTATATATAAATGATCTACCTCATTTACTTAAAAACCGACTACAAATGGTGTTATTTGCTGATGACACATCACTGATTTTTAAAGTTAAGAGACATGCACAGGAGCTTGACGACGTAAATAACGCTATAGTTAAGGTCCATAATTGGTTTACTGTAAATAATTTGGTATTAAATGGAAAGAAAACTAAATGCATAAGATTCACGTTACCGAATGTTAGAAGTAGTGAATGTCAAGTTGTATTGAATAAGGAGATACTAGAATTCGTCGATCAGACGGTTTTCCTGGGGATCACGCTTGACTCAAGGCTACAGTGGGGTCCTCACTTAACATCACTTGCAGGGCGGCTAAGTTCTGCCGCTTACGCTGTTTGGAAGATCCGTCAATTAACAGACGTGGATACCGCGAGACTGGTCTGGTCTATTTTAGTTACTTTCATAGCATCATGTCTTACGGTATTTTGCTATGGGGACGTGCTGCGGATATTGAGTCGATCTTCATTCTGCAAAAGAGGGCTGTCAGAGCCATCTACAACCTACGCAGACGCGAATCTCTCAGGAAACTGTTCAAAACAATTAACATCATGACGGCACCTTGTCAATATATCTTTGAAAACATTATGTACGTTCGTAGAAATCTACATCTTTTTAGTAAGATAAGTGACAGGCACAATTTTAACACTAGAAATAGGAACAAATTAGATCAACCACGTTTCAGGTTGTCTAAAGTACACACTTCTTTTATGGGGTACTGTGTAAAATGTTATAATAAAATACCAGCCGATATTCTTGAACTAAATGAAAAGAAATTTAAATTATGCATTAAACGCACACTATGTAGACAAGCATATTATAAGTTAGATGATTATATTGTTGATAAAAATGCTTGGCTTAATGCTGGTCCGACTCCACAGGCACTTGGGCTTGCTATTTAAAATTTTCATATTTGGAAGAGATGCTTCCCTTTTTTATGTTTTCTGACATTATGAACATTTCTGTTCCTATTATTTTTATTTTCTGACATTACGAATAAGTTTTTATCTTTACTGAATCAAGTATTATTTATTAAAATTTCAAAAGATATTAAATATTTTTCTTTCTTTTTGGAAATAAAATTTTATTAATTTTTCAAATACATTGCAAACTATAATTTTGTATAATTTAGAAGCATTTTGTTTAAAATTTGTAAATGTGAGTACCATGCATCCGTATAATAATTATGTTGTTATGATGTACGTTGACTTGAAAAAGCGTGGCAGTTGAGAGTATGTCATGCTCACTTAAATGTCTTGCTGATGGTGGCGTGTGTGTTGGATCATTCGTTTCCCTACAAAATGGTTGAGCTGGATGGTGCTGATCCACGCGTCAAGTACGTGAACGGGCGCCGTCGGTTGAGACTGGTCATCTCCTAACTTCCATGGCTAATTTTAAATCTTATATTTAGAATTGTTTTTTTTACATTGTTCTCACATATAGAAGCAACAAGAATAATGTTCCCAAGTTTTTGTAAAACTTAACATGATTAAAAAGAGTGTCCATGGAGTTTCTTGCCCGTTCTTCTCCATAGAGATCTACGTTTTGGAATGGGCAACTAGCTTCAACTTTCCAACTGGTCGACTTTTTGACAATTCAAAAGTGCCTGAAAATGGTTTAATTGAAATAAATGCTTTGAGTTTGAGTTTGAGTTTGATTATTTAATATTTATTTTTATGTCATCATCACTCGTCTGTGGACATTCATTAGAACAGTACGCGTCGCTCGAAATAATAGATCGTCAACATTTTTTAACTTTTACACCGAATTATCCGCTAGTTTTGCTTTGGTATTTAAATTTGTTTATACTGAGTTTTTTAACATGAAAACGTGCGCAGCTTGCAATGAGCAGTTCAATGACGGAGTCCAATGCGGGAGCTGCAAGAAACATCTGGATTTCGGATGTGCTAATATTTCTGAAGCCGGATGGAGAAAACTCGGCGCCAACAGAATGGCGCTTTGGAAGTGCCCCACTTGTCGAACGTCATCCCCAGCTCTGGCTGCTCCTGAACCAGCCTCCCTCGAAACCATATTGAGTGAAATTCGCGACATGAAACGCCAGTTACTCAATTTGCCGACCCTCGTAGATGATATCCGAGTAATAAAGGAAGAGTTAGCTGAGTTAAAAATTACATGTGAAGGCACTAGTGGTAGGCTTGATGAATTTGACACTCGGCTAGCGGAGGTTGAAGCAAAAGCAACAGAAATTGACAAGCTGCAGGAAACTGTGAGTTGTTTGCAGACTGACTTGGAAAGATCCAAATTCGAACTCGCAAAATACGAACAGCGATCCCGACTAAATAATGTTGAGATTAAAGGAGTCCCTATAAGAAAAGATGAAAATCTGTTTTCGATTATTGAAGCGATTGGCCGGAAGGTGAGTTACAGCTGCCCCAAATCACAGGTGAATTATATCGCAAGGGTGCCGATTTTCAATTCTAACGAAAAACTGATCATAGTGAGTTTTTCAAACCGGTATGTGAAAGAAGATTTTATCGCAGCTGCACGTGCCGTTAAGGACCTATCCGCATCCCATATCGGATTTCAGGGCACATCTCAGCGCATATACGTCAATGATCACCTGAGCGTTGAGTATAAGAAGCTCTTAAGTAAGGTTAAGACCTTGGCCAAGGAGAAATATTACGAGTTCGTTTGGGTAAAGCATGGCAAAATCCATATATTAAAAAATGTTAATTGTAAAGTAGTTATTGTACGTAAAGAATCCGATTTAAACAAGATTGTGTAAAATGCTTCCTATTTTTACTCAGTAACTTTTTTATTTTAGTTCTTTGTTTTATTACACTTCAATCGTTTATATTTTTTGTGTTCCTAAGTATCTCAATATTTGTTTGCAAAAGGTTTAGCACCTCAATCGCACTAATGAGCTCGACACCTCTCTTTTGTTTGGCTAAACGGTTCCTTTATGTTTCTTATCGCGCTGCTTACTTCGAAGCTCTAATGTATTTCAATATGTTTGACTCGCTCTTGCTTGTACGCGCCACGCACTACTGTTTGCTTTTTCGCACATTTGTTTACCACGTAATGTCGTATCCTTTATGTTCACGCGCAAACTTTTTTAATGATTACCTTCCTTGCATGTTTATGCTATTTTTTCACCTATTTATTTATTATTGTTTGATGAATGCTGTTACTATATTACTTGTATATCACACCGATTTATATTCAACTATTGACCATATTTTCAATGACTATTAACGGTACTAACTTAAACATATATTATCAGAACGTTCGCGGTCTTAGAACTAAAACTCATTCATTCTATCGTCAAATGCTACTAAACTCGTATGATATCATAGTACTTACTGAGACTTGGTTATTGGATGGCGTTTTAAGTTCCGAGTTTTTTGATGATCGGTATATTGTTTGGCGCCGCGACCGAGACTATGTTGTAACCGGTCAATCGCGTGGTGGGGGAGTACTCATTGCTACTCGTAGAGAATTGTCAGTTATTTGCCAACCTAATTTTCATTCTACAGCAGAGGACCTTTGGCTATCCATACATCTAAAAAATCGTATCACACGGAAAAATATAACTTTGCATATTTGTGATATTTACTTATGTCATCAAAACCTAGGCCTATCTTTTTCTTCACAACTTTCTAATTTTCTTGCTAAATTAAACCAAACAGTTATTGATAATATTTCTGATTCCTATCTCGTATTAGGTGACTTTAATATGAGCGGTATTAAATGGGTTCCATCTGACAACCTATCGCTTGTGCCAATGAACCCTAATAGTAACGACGAAGTTTTGCTTTGTGATGAGTTATGCACTCTTGATTTTGGACAGTATAACACGGTAACTAATAGGCATGGTAGGATCCTAGACCTCGTCCTTTCTAATGAAAAAGTGAACGTAACCGAATGTTCTTGCCCACTGGTGCCTATTGATGCCTATCACCCAGCGTTATTAGTTAATTTGGACCTATCTGTAACACCTCTGCTTAAATGTGCGCCGCGTACTCAATTCTTGTTTGATAAAGGTGATTATGAATCCATTAGCAGAGACATTTGTACGACTGACTGGGAAACTGAGTTCTCCGCGCGTTCAATTGATGATGCAGTCAACTTCTTTAATCAGTTTCTTTTTGATCTACAATTGAAATATATTCCGCAAAAACTTTTTCGGAATAAAAAGTATCCAACATGGTATAGTTCGTCACTTGTTAAAACGATTAAAGAAAAATATAAATATTTAAAAAAATTCAATACCTATGGCAATATATCTGATAAATTAACATTCAAGCTTCTTCGTGAAAGGGTGAAAACTATGGAATCTCAATGCTACCGCAATTATTTGGATCTAACAGAAAACTCAATTAAAAATAACCCAAAATATTTTTGGACTTTTGTAAAAAAACGTCATAACTCAAACGCAATTCCTAGCACCTTGAACTTTAATAGTGATACCTTGCGGACGGGGGAATCTATTTGTCAGGCCTTTTCCGAATACTTCCATTCTAATTTTCTCTCTAATCCCAGTTTTAGTCATCCAATCTCTTCTCCTTTTCTCTTTAATGATTCGTCGAACCTAGCATCTGATATCTGCAGTATCAGTATTGATATTGATGAAATAGTTAACTTGCTTCGAAAGTTGGATACATGCAAATCGGCAGGTCCTGATAACATCCCATCCAAACTCCTTGTTCGGTGTGCACCTTCCATAGCCCAACCTATTTCAATTTTATTTAAAAAATCTTTGAATACCTGTGTTGTGCCGCAAATGTGGAAATCTGCGTTTATAACGCCTATACATAAAAAAGGTGTCAAAACAGACATAGCGAATTACAGGCCAATATCAAAACTGTGTATTATAGCAAAGGTCTTTGAAAGAATAATATATAATCAGATTTATACTGCTCTGAAAAATTCATTTAGCTCATTCCAACACGGTTTCTTAAAAGGGAGGTCAACTGTCACGAACCTGATTCTCTTTAATGAATTTTTGACTGAAGCCATGTGCAACGGCAAGCAGGTTGATGTCGTTTATACGGACTATAGTAAGGCCTTTGATCGCATTGATCATAGCATTCTGATATCCAAGTTGTATGGCATGGGAATTCGTGGTGATCTACTCAGATGGTTTTCTTCTTACCTTGTCAACAGGTCCCAAGCAGTAGTATTAAATAATTATATATCTAGCTGGGTCCCTGTTCCTAGTGGAGTCCCACAGGGTTCCTTGCTCGGTCCATTGCTTTTTATAATCTACATTAACGACATCAACTCTTGCTTGACTTCATCCAAACTTTTGTGTTTTGCTGATGATATGAAAATATATGCCACAATATCATCGCAGATGGACGTAACGGCTCTCCAGAATGATCTGCGTCGCCTTGAGGACTACTGCCAAAGAAACAAGCTGGATCTTAATCCCGCTAAATGCTCGGTTATTACGTATTCTCGGAAGCGCTCAATCATTGTAGCATCGTATACCCTAGGTGATCAAGCTCTACCTAGATCAAACTCTGTCCGTGATCTGGGAGTTCATCACGATTCCAAGCTCAGTTTTGAAATACACGTCGATTCAATAGTCGCTAAGGCCTCTAAATCACTGGGTTTCATTATGCGGTTATCCAAGTGCTTCACTCAAGCTAAAACTTTAAAAATTCTATACTGTACTTTTGTTAGAAGCCACTTGGAATACGCGTCTGAAATATGGAACCCATGTTACTACAAATATATAAACCGCATTGAGAGCATCCAAAAAAGGTTCATAAGGTACTTATGTTATCACCAAAAAATACCGTATCGTTCGGAAAACTACCTTAACCTATGTAAAAAATTTCACATATTACCTTTACTCAACCGCCGCGAGATTTCTGACTGTGTATGTTTATTGAAAATCTTTAACAGCACTATTAACTGTTCCGACATCTTATCTAAATTTTACTTCAATATTCCCATGAAGTGTAAACGATACAATCCACCTTTGCGCGTGCCATTTGCTTCAACCAACTATAGGCAGAATTCGTGCGTTGTGCGTGCAAGCAGAAGTTTTAACAGGCATTGTAAACAGTACGATATAGATCTGTTCCTAACCAGTGTGTCGTCAGCCAGGAAGTGCTTAAGCCGTAACTTTTTCTTGTAGTAGTTTTTGTTATGTTATTAATGTTATGATAGTTGTTATTCAGAGCGAGCATCATAGTAATTATCCGGTAGTAGACTAGTGTGAATGTCCTTAGAATTAATTTTTTCTTAATCTGTATTTTATAAGTGGAGACCTGTAATTGGCTTTCTGTCTAATATACTGTCCTCGATCTGTTTGCTTTAGCTGTAAGTCTCCCATGTTATTTAAATAAATAAATAAATAAATGTCTAAAGTGGTGAAGAAAAAAATAAACCGCCAACCAAAAAAATAAACGAACAAGGGTGGTATATGCATCTTTCTTCTCTGATAAGAAGCCTTTGCTTTACCATGAGACATTTACTGCCCAATGCAGTATAAAGCCTATAATTACACACAACGAACTCTAAAGACAACAGCTTATTCCGTGGTTTGGTAATGGGTTAATATCACCGCCATCTATACGCTGTTGGGCTATTTATTTTACACCTTACCGCCGCCTGTGGCCTGGAACAGTGCCAAAGTGATTAATCTTGCTATCTCTTAGCTCTATGTCATTCAGGAAAACAAAAGTTTGCAATTAGTTCAAAAATATCAGCCATTTTTCATAGTTAAGTACTTCTTCGTCTCAGATATTTTTGGAGCTGTTTTCGAGGACTCGCGATACCTAAAAAAATATTCGTTTACTGTCTATAGTATAATGTTTTATAAGTGATCTAATTATACAGGAAGGGAGGCTGGAACATCGACGTGCAAACTGTAGCCGTTAATTCAGCTCATGATTCTAGACCTACAACCGAAAAAAACATTCGGTTACAATAAAAAATCTGCTGTTTCATAGAAAAGTGCAATACCTACGCGGTCGAGGAACAGATTTTGTTTTATAACCGGCGAAAATTTCAACGTCCTGCGTTTATAACCGTGTACTGAATCTATGGTAAGAGGCTGCGTATCCCAACTGTGTATAGATGGGGATATTAACCCATTACCAAACCACAAAATAATCTGTTGTGTTTAGAGTTGCTTGTATAGTGCAATGCCATCTTCACTGTTCTCCATAAAAAGTAGCCAAATTTTGGGCCAAATATGTTTGAATTCGATACGCTAAGAACAAGAATAAAAAGTCGTAATAATGCTCGTTATTGAACCATTGCAGGAATTTACCTGAAAAATATGCAACTTGGAAGAACTTGCAGCTATCTGGTAGGATTATACCAATACTGAATCCTTCCAATGGACATTTTTGATAAATACATAGAAGTATAGGAATCTATAATACAGGGTCTAATCATATTAGCTGGCGTAACTTTAGAGACGTGATGGGTATTTTGGAACACAAGGAAACAAAAAAATTACTGTTCTTCTCCACTTATCTCGCCTGCAAAAGCCAACTAATGTAATTTGACCCTGTAGACTTGTGCTTGACCTTCTTTGCCTCATGGTGAAAATGGCCAATCGGGATTCAAGAATGTAACCGTGGAACACAAGGGCTATTTCCAGGCTTCAGAAATAAATAAATTAGGTACTGCAATATCAAAAAAAAAAAAAAAGTCATTTATTCAAACTAGGCTGAGAGTCAGCTCTTTTTGAACGTCAAAATAAAATTACATAAGACAGTCCCACCAAAACGCCTGCCCTTCACCACTTCCTAGTGCGATATACGAGTATAATATTGTGTTATTACTAGGAAAAATGTTTCTGCCCATACTAGTCTTTCCAAAATCTTTTAATGGTCATGGTGATGCACGCCGTCTGTTGGGCTGTTCAGCTCATAGCTGCAATGGCTCTTTCTTCAAAAGGCCCTTCCAGATGCCTGCGTTGTTAGACTCACATAAAATCTTAATAAATATAAAAATTGGATTTTAAAAGAAACCATAACCTCTGAGTTTGTTTCAGCATTTCTTTTCAGGGATCAGTCAGTTAGGAAATACCGGCACCATTTAGTTTTAAAATATTGACCACCAATATATTGACGCGTTAAAGTGTTTTTAAAGATCTACTTACATAAACATTTCATTTCATTAATCGAATTATATCGAGACGATTATGAGGAGTGAAGTGAAAAACCTTTTAAACTGGAAAAAGCACAACAATGTTATAATACTCTCTCGAATAATCGAGTTAATAGCAATAGTTTCCGATACATCAAAAGATTGACGGCGTTGTACCGTTGCGGGGCTGATTCAAAAAGTTTGCACTCGACTCTCGACGATTTCACGGTGATTCTTGAGTAGTTTGCGCCCCTACTACTGGAACAAAAAGTACTAGTGTAACCGCATTATTTTACTTATTTCACGTCACTAAACTCACTACAGAGTCTACGGGAAACTAAACGGAAATCACTAATCGACCACTGCGATAACGTAACGTCTAGTCAACCAATCAGATGACATCAAAAGTTTTGTGGTCTGTGAGAAGACGCCATGACAGTGATGCACATAAGACTAAAAAATAAACAAATAGCAACAGAACGTGCTCGTTTTAAAAACTGGATGAACTCAAAAACTGTAATTTTACCAATACACTAGTTAAATAACTCAAAGAAGTTTCCAGTCATTTCACTGGCCTAAATCCTCTTACAGAAGCAACAAAAACTAGGTTGTTTTACATACTTAGACTCACGCTTTCCTACACAAAACCCAATAACACTTTGCCTGACCTGGAAATCGAAACCAGGGCCTTACCAGTAGCGCTTTTGACCACTAGAACAACGCAAGCAGGGAGATATAGATGGATCTATAAAAACTACATTGAAAATTAACAACCTAACTTATAATCAACTTTACTGAACACCTCACATTACAAAGTCTCTTCGACTGCTAACTAACGGAACGAGAACACATAGTATGGCCAGTACTAATGGGTAAAGATGTTATAACTTTGATTAACTCTTAGTTTTCGATACGATTAGTAATTTGTTACTATTTTGTTGGGACTACTTTGTTATGACTTTGTGAGCACAGGTGCGGGTTTCTTAACGATATTTTCCTTTATCGGTAGTATTTATAGTCTAGAGTTCTAGATAGGTATTACTAAAAAGCGGCCAATTGCCAGCCTTACGTAGAAGCTGTATAACTCTACAATATTTATAATGACATTTTTTAATACTTTTAATGCACGTACACGTTTCTTGTATGGGCCGCCACTATATTTTTCTAAATTATTTTATTTTTAATATTGTTTGTTATATCGGTAAGTACTGGTGTAGTTTACGCTGTGTGAATATTTGAAGCAGACGGACGAACAAACGGACAGTGGAGCCCTAGTAAAGAACAAAATTGGATATTAAGTAGTTATATAAATCCACCCACAAGTGTGGCAACAAACTTAATGTGAGCGTACTTTACACCTTTGGCTAACTCTTTTAGCACACAGGCGTAATGGTATGAGTTCGTTATCAATAAATTAGGAAAAAAGCTATGTACTGATATACACATTTATCTTTAGATATTTATGTATTAATTTCCTTGTTAATGCCTCAGGCGCAACAAATTTGATAGCAGCAACAGATAGCATTAATTGAAAATGGTTCCCCTTTGATCTTGCGCCGCATACAAATAAAAAAAATGTTCACTTATTTATTTTCCTGTTATTCTTGCCATCGACATGCTAAGTAAAAGAAGAAAATACCAATGTACCTTGGTACACAGGCATTATTTTTTACCAGTACTCTTTGGAGTGATTGGTAGAAGAAAAAACCAATTGACATCAGCAAATTAAATTCCTGTACGGTTTTAAATCCAACCGGCCTAACTTACACCCAGCGTGTGACAGAACGGGCTCTAATTAAACCAAATGCAACGTGATGTATAAAGTCACTACTAAGTTGCAACGATTAAATACAATTCTAAGAATGAGGGCAAGAATTCATGCCCACAGAGAATTCCGTTATTAGACTGATAGGTTCCTAGATTTTCAAAGCGTAATATTAACAAGCGTAACCCTAATTGCGTCACGCACTATAATTAATCAGAATCTGCATCATTTTGAAGGTTATTGCTGATCTATCATCATCATCTTCATCATTTCAGCTGAAAGAAGTCCTCTGCTGGACATAGGCCTCCCCCAGGCTTCTCCTCCTATTGCTAATCCATTACTACATAATTATGTTCGAAAAATTTGTCTGCTCAAAAACCTAAATAACACAATGATTGTTGTTGCACTGCCAAAATGAAAGCGATTTCTACTGATAGTGTGTTACGTAACTACCCCGATGGTCGGTAGAATCAAATAAATGAAAGCTGAAAAAATAATTAAAAAAAAATACTGCAATCCATGGTAGGGGTAACAAACTCATTCAATATCGATCGCAACTTTCGAGTTTATTGAAAAATTCTGTTGTTTCATCAGTTAACAGGGCTGTTCACACGGAAAACCTTTATTTTTAAACTTTGTCCCATGAATTTAAATTAGGGTCCCGAGTTTGGGATGTTGATGAATGGACATCCGGGATTGATTATGTATGTGTATCGTTCGGAATACTCACGAATTTTCCCTCTCGGGATCGCCACAAAAAATTGAAATTGGTGCTTGGGGATTTCTGATCCCATTTTTTATCGTGATTGAGTCAGCAACTTTAAAATTTGGATGTTTCATTGAAAAGACCGGATTTTATAAAAAAAAAAACTGTATTAAAATTGGGCTTCCATAATCAGTCTATAATGTTTCCACTGCTAGGACACAGGCCTCCTCTGTGAGAGGGAATTGACATTTCTAAGCCCTATTTTAATAAGGTTTTATATAAATAATATTCTGCTCTATTTAAAATAATGTCCGTGTAAAAAGTAAACACTTTTTCATGGATATTATTTAAATATACTTTTGGACTTATGTCTTTTGTAAATTCTATTTAAACTCGTAATGCCATTTAACAGGTAACTCGGTAAACATGTTAAGTCAAACAATGGTTGTAGCCTTTGTACCTTCAGTATTTTTGTACTTGTAAAGTTCCATAAATATAAAATAAGTACCATCAAACTTGATGTCAGTGGCAATTTTGGTTATAGAAGCTCTTTATTAGAGCTCTTTATTTAGCTCGCATTTGAATGTTCAATTAAAAATCCATTTAATGTAACCATCCAGAACATGTAGAAGACTTTAGTTTCAAAGTTAAACTCAGGACTCTTCCTACAACTGGGCTTACAACCAAACTGACTTATAAACAAGTCGAAACAAACCTGATTTTCGTGGTATAGCCGCCATTATTAGAAAAAGATCGAGATCCTTGATGATGCGAGTTTGCATAGCACTAACAGTATTCTCAGTGAGCTGATCGGTGGAATTTCACGCTTTTGCGGAGGTCGATACAGTTCCACAGCGGGAATAACTTTTCGCGGAGTCCAAAAGCGAGATGTTTGCTTCATGAATTGGGAGAGAGGAGAACCTTAAAATTCTTATATGAATCTTCAGAATAAATTGGTAGTTCATACTTACACACTACTCATTTGCGTGTCTTCAATTTAATTCCCATTAAGAAGCATAATCAGCATATAAGGTTCCTACTGTTGGGACGCATGGCAGGCTTCCTCTCTTCAAGTTGAACTGGACTATAATCTACCACACGGACCCAGTATGGGTTGGTAGATGTCACATTTCTTCGAATTTGGTTCTAGAACATGCCGGTTTTCTCACAAAGTAAAGCGGCTGCCTGGATTCAAACTTGTCACCTACAACTCGTAGGTCGGAGCCGCTACCCCTCACTGAACCACCACTGCTCTAGCTCCACTCTGAATTTTAATTGTATGTTAAAACTAGATGTTAAGTAACATTCTTAGTGATTATGGAATCTGTGTGTGTGTGTAATAAAAACTATCTATTGTAGTTTTCTAAAGCCCATAAAAATGCCCGACAATCCTTATCAAAACTTATGTGGTCAAGGAAACTGATGACATCTTTATGGTGAGACCAATCCCAATATTGCGGGTATAAATTATAACCATAAAAATAGTTTGAGAGATGTAATGAGGATGGAACGAAGTAGGGTGGTTGTATCTTGTGGCAAGAAGGGACATGTGGCCTGATATGGAGTAGGGTGAACAGGATTATAGGCTGGATTCATTATTTGAAATATGGGATAGAAAATATGTCTTGATTACCTGGTTTTGCACCAACGAATCCTACTAATATTATAAATGTTTGTAACTCAATCGCGCAAAAATGGCTGAACGGATTTGGTTCAAATTAGGCACACAGGTAGTTTATAAAATAAAATAAAATGCTTGCATTTGAATACTGATTCGGTTTGTTAAAAAAATCTTTGTGCAACGTATACACATTATCATTATCAACATAACATATATCTTACATAGACGAAGTTCGGAAATAACTTAGTCTTTTATATATCTTTTCTTTTAAAAATATCTGAAAAGGACGGTTACTTTAACTCAATTAAAAACTGACCAAAGTGTTTCATAACTTAGTCATATTGTATTTGAAACAAAATGATTTCAAGTAGGTAAGCAAGTTCCTTTGAGTACATCATCATCATCATCATCTGTCTTGCCTTTTTCCAACTATGTTGGGGCGGCTTCTAGTCTAACCGGATGCAGCTGCATACCAGTATTTTACATGGAGCGACTGCCTATCTGACCTCCAAAAAACCAGTTACTGGGTAACATGATACCCCTTGGTAAGACTGGTTGTCAGACTTTCGGGCTTCTGAAGACCCGTAAATACTGTTAAAGATTCACGAATGACAGCCGGGACCAACGGATTAACGTGCTTTAGATGTAGGTACCCTAAAATATCCTTATCAAATTGTTGACTCTCAAAACAGGAATCCTTCAAAACTACAGCCACCCGAATGACACGAGTCTTTACGATCAATTCAATCGTCTAACTTCGGCTAACTTCGTGTGCGATTTACGAGCGACCAATAAAACCGCTTAGATGATAGTAAAATGGATTGTAATGGCATGTGCAAGAGTGCCGATGGCTCAATATGGAAGGTAAGGTGTTATGTAAGCTATGTTTAATTAAGGGAGGTCTTAGTATATTAATTAACATTCCCGGGGTATAACGGAGATAATAAAATTTCTATTGGGTGGCGGTAATGCTGAATCGGCTTTGCATTATACGTATATTTATTAGATAGCTCATAAATATTTTTTTGTGTTGATATTAACTTATCATCCATGTGAACCTGGTATGACGCTAGTATGTTATTTTTTACTTGACTAACCGCTAAGTTATCAAATCTTTCAAATCTTTACTTCAAACCTGTACCCACTTAGTGTGACATTGCACAATAACGCAGCTATCCAATTTCTGTACCTGCCATAAAATTGATCACACCATCGTATTTCTTAAGACTTTTTATTTCTTTACCATGTGCATTTGTTATTCCATCCCAAAAGCCTGGATTTAGTCTGGAAAAAAATCAGTTCCATACCCTCTATAAACCACAATCTTCTAAGCGTTTACTTCAAAACTGTACCAAAATAGGTGTACAGAATAACGCGGCACTCCAATCTCTGTACCATGCAAATGAGTAGGCTCCCAACGTCTGTTACGAACGATATTAATCACCACGCTTTATGACTATTCAAATTGAACTCAATCTTGAAGCTTAGAACTGTAGTACGTTGGTATCAAGTTTCTACTGAAATTGGTTGATTCTCGGTTGATTTACTTAAAATGATTTATGTTTGGGATATGAATGGTAATTAAATTAAGAATTTACTATTGCTAAAATGACAGTGTGAAGGTCATACTTTTACCTGGAGGTATCAAAGACTTTGAATTCTTTGAAGATTTACTACCTGATCAACATACTTGCCCACTGCGTATTGTCATTTCAGACGAATATCACAATGACTGTCGTCACATTCACCGTCAGTAAACCCTAAACATTTATGTATGACACACGACGTATGTGTATCTATTTTTAACCCCCGACGCAAAAACGACGGGGTGTTATAAGTTTGACGTGTCTGTGTGTGTGTGTCTGTCTGTGGCATCGTAGCTCCCGAACGGATGAACCGATTTTGATTTAGTTGTTTTTTTGTTTTTAAACGGTGTGTACATAAACAATAAAATAACAATAATATTTTTTTTGCCAATTTAGGTACCTAGTACAGTTGGACCTTGAACTCTCTAGCGTAGTACGGAATTTCAATTGAATCAGAGGCCATATTACAGTGGTTTTGTTAATATTAAATTGTGGCCAACTGTACTTACAACATAGTTATTGTCAAATACCTAAAAAAAACGCTATGAAGTACCTACTTCGTTTACACACAGGTACCTACCTACCTACATAGGTACCTACCTATGTCCATTAGTTGAACATTTTCACGTCCTCTATACTACATATTATACCTAATTAAAGATTATATAACATCATTTATTAAAACCGCATTCAAAAATCTCATTACAGACCAATTTGATACGCCAAATGGAATTGTATTTTTAACAAACCGTCAATGTAATTATTACAAATTCAATAAAAGCTCAGAAATTAATTTCGTATCAATAATGAAATTCCTTTTTATATTATGTTGCGTATTTGATGCGTCCATATGACTATTTTCGGGTCCTCTTTGCGTTTCAGAAAACGTGAACATGTATATCGTGGCATGTGATATTTTTGTATCATTAGATAGAGTCATTACAAAAGTGTGTCGTGTGTCCTATTTATTTTCTGTGACTTATCCTATATCCGACCATATCAATAATTGAATACAACTACATTATGAATGGAATATATTACATTAGATAATTATACTTAGTAATAAAAATATAATGTGAAAGTTTTGATGTTTGAATGGTAGCGGTAGCGGTAGCTGTTAGCGTCTTGTAACGGGTCGTTGAGCTACCTGAAATAGGGTTGAGCTACACGATGACTGATGCATGCATGACGTCAGCCAGGACAGCTCAGCTCAAAGCTGCAATGGTTATTTCTTCAAAACGCCCTCCCAGAAATGGCCCTGTATTGTTAGAATCACATATAAAACTCTAATAATTAAATGTTTAGACTTTAAAAAAGCCAATGACCTCTGACCCCTACTACGAGACAGATTGTGAACCATGGTGTCAATATATAGATACTTTGAGTACTTGTTTTTTTATAAATAGCTATGAAATTGTTATTAAAAATATTTTATAAACTGTAATTACGGTATTCAAATGATGAGCTGTGAGTTCTCTTTGACTTCGTAAGCTACGTCATCAGTAAATTCATGTATTTAAACTTGTATAGATCATAACATAATAGACAATTTGACGGAAATTGCTAGCAGTAGTGGCCTAGTGGCAGTTACTTCTGCTGTGACGAGTTATAGGTTCTAGGCGGGCGCTTTACTATAAATAAATAATTTCATAACCAATGTTCTCAAAACGGTAAAGGAAAACATTGTTCGACATGTGACATATTGTACCTACACGCACTGGACCCGCGTGGTGCATTACGGCTCACTTTTCAGCAGCGGGAATATTATAGGCTGATTATGCTTTATACGTAAATAATAATAAATAAAAAAAAATCTTTTATTTCAGACCCATAACGGTTTGGTTAGTATACAAACGACTTAGAAACTACTTACATCTACTGCAGAAAAAACAAAAACTATATTTATTATTACGCCACAGTTGCATGTAGGCGTATCCAATGTCCCAGTATGGGGCTGTCCCACCTATCCGCTATAGCATTCAGGATGCTGTTGGGGCTAGCGCGTACCCTGCGCATGATGGAGGCGCATCGCTTGCGCATGATGGCGTGAAAGCCATCTATTCCCACCTCAGCGAACATGCCGGAAGCACTGCAGTAGCGCGGCAACCCCATCAACACCCTGAATGCATTATTGTATTTGCTATGCTATGACGGAAATTTGTCAGGAATTGCTCAAACTAGGAATAGTGACGTCAAAGATGCTGTAGATAATTATGGTATCATCATCAATTAGAGCTCGATTTAGACAATTTAAGGATCTCAAACACCATCATTACAAGTTCGCGTGAATCTTCTCCTACTTTTCTACAAGTTCGAGTACAAATTAATGTCATCGACTCCTCTACTCTTGCTGTCTTTAATCAATCATTCATAAATGCCCTAAATTCTAGAAGCACTATTCACTGTTATGGTTTACATAAAGCTATATTTTACATTTCCATTTATTCACTCAATTTGCTTGAATAACACGATTTATTACTGTCGCTCCTTTAGAAGCTATTAAGCTTAGTGCACATTGAATATATTAAAGCCACGCAGATGGTTGGCTTTAGGCTTTCAATAATGGCGCGAATACCGTTAATGGTGCTATTTGTAATGTACAATAGAGTTTTACTCTTGAAGAATAATAATACTGTAGAAAATTATATACCATAGTAGTTTAAAAATGTTCAAAAGATTGGTTCGAAGTAAAAGGGTCATAGGAAGGTAAGTCAATTGATTTTGTGTTTTAATAACAAATAAAGTTACTGAATATAGAACATAGAAAGATAATATTTTTTGTATGGAATAAAATTATGCGTATATGTCTGGTGTCCCATGAAAGAAAGTATGCAAGGAGTCCGCTGTTCCAAGTTAGTTTTCAATAAAATTCTATATACCTAACATAATTATTGTCACCGTTATGATTGTATCTATGTTTAATATAATTGGTGTTGTATCGTTTTAACTAACTGTAAATAAATTTTAGGGCCATTTTCCATAACTGCAATCTATTTTTAACTGGCTACGTCAAAGCCAAAGGAGTGTTATGATTTTAACAGGCTATTTTGTAGCTGTTTTTTTTAAATAAATTAGTTGCGCGTATTTCAAATCCAAATAAAAGTATTGTCTGTTCTATTATATGTTTTATAATGTATCTGTATCTGTATTTTATGTCTTTCTGTTCTACTCCTTAATCTGCACCCTGATTGTTTAGGTACCCCAGTATCAATAACAGTCTAAATAATTTTGAAGGATATTGCAAATCTATTGCTTCACATGTTCGATGTCTTCTTAATAACGTAAATAACGTAATGCATGTTGTCGAACTCTCAAAATGAAAGGGATTCCTACCATTAGTGTGTAACGCCACTACCCCGCTGGTTTTACTCTTTAATGCTATCTATTGTATCATATTTGTTGCTGAATGATAAATATACAAATACATATTTACAAATTGAGAAAACCTACTCATGCAGTATCTTATTTCTGAATATCACTAAAAGTTTGCATAAGCAAAGTGTTTGCAAATAATGAAAGTATTAACATAGTATGTAGTATAATAATGTATTCTCTTTTTGACACTGCGTTCCACGTACTTCTAAAATTAAATAAACAAAAGTTCCTCTTTGCCACGTTTTATGTTGTTTGTAAAATACGACTAAGCGGCCCGGATTTGCAATACTATCGTGAAGGGTCCCAGGTCCACTATAGTCGATGTAAGCAATAAACATCATACATACCAAGTTAAACCAAGGTTGGTCTATCAAATTCATATTAATTTATTGCTTTCGATTTTGTATTACAAAAGGCTTGAAGCTAAATATAAAAAAAGGAGCAGAAGAGAAGAAGAAAAGAGAAGAATGGAAGATGAAGAATAGGGAGAACTTGATTTGCAGAATGCACCCAGAAAGGTGAGCAACGATTGACATACAATGACATACGGAATGCGTCATCCAGGCAACACAAGAAAACGTAGGTGACATGTTCTTTAAAAATATTGACAACATTCAGCTGAGAGGGATAAAAATTAAAAGTATGGGTACCTACCTAAAACTTTTTCCAACAGTGCAATAACTGCATTCATTCTTTAGCGTTGGTCCCCGCTATCATTTGTAGACCTCTGATAGTTATTACGAGTAGTCAGAGCACACAATTCTGACTATCAGTATTACCAAGATCGTGATCATAATTTCAGCTAAACGACGTCCACTGCTGGACATGGGCCTCCCTCAAGCATTGCCACTTGCACCGGTTCTGTACTTTTCCATCCAGCGGATTGCTACGTTATTTTTTCAGGGGTATCGTAATATCCACTCACTGTGAGGTCAGATAGGCAGTCGTTTCATGTAAAATACTAGTAGTCAGCAGTCCCCTGTGAAACTGGAGCTCGAGCCAGATGATGTTATTTTCTATGTTTTACTTTTTTTGTTCTTGACATAGCCCAAAGAATTGCCAAACTTAAGTGGCAGTGGGCAGAGCACATTGCACGCAGAACAGATGGCCGATGGGGTCGAAAAGTTCTGGAGTGGCAACCGCGCACCGGAAGACGTAAAGTTGGAAGGCCTCCCACAAGGTGGACCGATGACCTTGTGAGTGCCGCAGGAGTCCGCTGGATGCGGGAAGCACAGAACCGGTCAAAGTGGCGGAGCTTGGGGGAGGCCTATGTCCAGCAGTGGACGTCTTTCGGCTGAAATGATGATGACTTTTTTTGTGGTTGAAACGAATAGTCATGTAGGTCATTGAATACAAAAAACCCAATATGTACAGTCTCGAACAAAAGTAACATTCAAAACTGTCCCCAATTATACGTCAGTGGTTATGATAAAACATATTTTTTTTGCAAATTCAATCTTACACGCATGACTTATAGTGGTTTGTACAAAGCAGTGTCCAAATAGACTGACTGAAAGATGACTGACGATACCTATATGACACCTGCGCACATTGCGCCCTATTTATGTGGATGTTTTTGAGACGCTGATTGTGTATCTTGGTTTTTTGTAAAACAATGCATGCAGGTACTAAGTTTTCAACAACTGATGCGGAGCAAACATTATTTAAAATGTAAAAAAGCATAGTAAAAAAATCTTCGGTCCAGTTTGGATCGTTATTTTTGTACCATGTTGTTCATAACAAAACCAGTCTAGTGCGAGTCGAACTCGTGCGCCGAGGATTCCGTACCTACCCATTATACCGTAATAAAAAAATATGGGCAAATTTAGATTTTCGCGAAAACTTGGAAGTACCAAAATTTACCTTAATTTTCAACTTTTTTATTTTTTGGAATTTTTCCTTTATTTGTGCTCTAAGACTTTGCTTTTTGCCGAATTTCGTGATTCTAGGTCAACGGGAACTACCATATAGGTTTCCGACACAAAACCTATAGGGTACTTCCGGTTGACCTAGAATTATCAATTTTGGTTAAAAGCAAGCTCTTATAGCACAAGTAAAGGGTAAATTCCGAAAAATAAAAAAAGTGGAAAATTAAGGTAAATTTTGGTACTTACAAGTTTTCACGAAAATCTTAATTTGCCCATATCTTTTTATCGTGTTCACTCAGAACCTTGATTTTTATACACCTAATAGGGACTATAGACTTCAGTATATGGTATAAATTTTAACTTGCTAGGTCCACCCGTTCTTGAGAAAATCGGTGGTAACACACGGACAGACAGACGGACAGACGGATAAGAGAGTGATCTTATAAGGGTTCCTATTTTACCTTTTGAGGTACGGAACCCTAAAAATATGAATATTCTTCACTTCGACCTCGGCCTTCTGATACTGGATTCGATAGGATCAGAATCTAAAATAAACTGTCTATCACACCGTAACGGAACAAATTCTTTCAGTATTATTACTTTAATAGTACACAATTCAAATTGAATAAAATATTTCATTTGCCTGCATATTTATTTATTGAGTTCATGAAATAACACCCAAGCTTTTATGTTTTAAACGTTGTCAATATTAAACTTTATCGTTTTTGTTTGTTTGCGTAAAACATTGTACTGACATTTTAAATGACAAGCGGCGCGCCGCTTGTCATTTAAAATGTCGTGTTATAATTTATTTAAAAACTATACTAGAATTTATTTCTTTATTTAAACTTATTTAAGAAAAATACACAGTTAAGCATCTGGCATCTGCAACAGATATTTTTTTTTGTTTTTGGGTGTTAAATCATCAAATAACCTCTCCCGCTCGGGGTGGAGCAGGAGGGCGTATCAGACTTTTGCTAACTAAAACCCACCCGTATTCCCTCAGTTGCCTGTGTGCTAGGGGCCGCGGTATCTCTTTCGAACAACCCGCACCCCTGGCAGGCATCGGCCCTTGCGGACCCTACCAGTTGGTGCTGACGTCTCTTTGAGGCGCGCATGGGACACAACGCGCCGTCGACCCGGGCTTGGTCCTTACCTGACAGCGAGCTACCCATTACTCGCCGTACGCATGATCGCAACTACGGTGGCCGGGAATCAGCCTGGGATTTCCGATGCCCAGGGTCTTCCCTGCGGCGACTAAGGCCGTTAGGGCGCATATACTGCCTCTCTCTCACGTGCGCCGCCTCCCTCTTCGCGAGCATTACTGCTTCGCAGAAGGAGGTGACGGCTACCCATGCACTCTCGCTCCGTACCATGGCCTGGACCAGGGCCGGACGCGGGAGATCGCCGCCGCTGATCGCCTCCACCAGGACACGGCGATGCTCCGCCCAAGCCGGGCAGACCTCCCGCCTTATCCGAAACAGGAACCTCCCGAAACAACCATGTCCAGTGAGGACCTGCGTCAGGCGGAAGGTGAGGACGCCGTACCGCCTCTCAAGCCACTTCTCAAAGAGGGGACTTACCGCCGCTATCGTGGCGTGCAACAGATAATACGTAGCACAGATAATTTTTATTGAATAAAACTCATATGCATTTGTCCAGCATAAAATACGATCAATGGAAATTGATTGACAGCTAGTAGATTCGTTTACAAAGTAATGCAATGAAAAAAACCTAACCTTTACTTGGCGGCCGGGTAAAAAAAAAATTACATATCGCTTATATTAAACTTCTTGTTTACCGGTAACAAAACGGTGTGAGAGACAGCCGCATTAAGCCTGCCTTACTTGGTGACTATGATTTATTGCCAAAGTCGACTTCAGTCCCGCATAGTTCTAGTTTTCAACTTTGGCACTACATTAACGTCATTGATATATCTCACAATAACAGTCTATTATGAATTCTATCGGTAAATACAAATAAGGGCAATGGACTTCATGCAAGGATACGATAAACAATTTTTTACTGGGAGAGTATAGTTAAATTTTTGGGTGCCTTAATAAAACTTGCCAGCATTTTGTTTTTGTGTGAGGAATAAAACTGTTTGTTTTTAATATTTCGATTTAATTTTCTTATTAAAACCTGTATAAATACGTCTTTCAATCCCAAAAGCAATATTTAACTTTAATAAAACTTCAAGAATATCTTCACAAAGCAACATTACAGAAGTCTGTACATATTTCGACTCCGTAACTATCTCACATAATGTTACCCTCATTATGCCTACCCCAGATTTCTAAAGGAGCTATAATATAAAATGCGAGGAGCCCCAGGGGCCTAGCAAGGGATCTGACCTTGGCCCCTTAGCCCCTTTAGATAAGTTGAAATTATTACGCCCAGAACTAGTTCCGTCTTCATCAGGGAATTAAAGGAAAACAGAATCTTAGGTCCTTACATAAATAAGGTTCAATTGAGGGGAATGATATCTGGTACTTAGGGGTGCTGAATGAGGGTAGTGTTATTTATCTTGCTTCTCTGAAAGATGCTTAAGGTTTGGTTAGAATTTTGATAGGATTTACTTGAGAAATGTGTCACAGAAGATGCGTCTAGTGAGACTAAATAGTCTATGTGTAAGCGTAAATAATTATATGAAGTAAAGAAGGCATGATTTTTAGCAAACACATTGTAATAAAAATAAATTCCTGGTAGTCAAAGATCTAAAAATAATCGTTTATGTGAATAGAACATTATTTTTCCGAGAAAACCTTTATTAAAAGAATTATGAAAAAGTAACATTCACCTCATTAATAAATAACAAATTCATCAAAGTGTATTGTTAAACCAACTCCAAAGGTCAGGTTCCTAACATTGTGCGCATAAAATTCTTGAAATCGAATGCTACTATTTATTAAACACATTTTCATACACAAAGCGTATTGAAATTGGGTTTCTTTTCTACCAACGCGACAGAAGTTGCCTTATTTTATTTAGGCCTACTTTTTATCCCCAAAATCTTTTTACAAAAGGTCCCTTTGTTATCAAAAATCACTTTTATAGACATTAAACCAGTATCAAAGAGCAAAAAACCTCGTTTATGTTTTCACAGAAATATAAAATTATTTCGGGTCTACGTGACGTTGTCAAAGGATGGAAACTATCTGTTTTGTCAGGGACGGCCTCATTTGTATAAGCCGGGCTTCTGAAGTTTTTTGTAGTTTTGCAACTAACCGACAAACTTTCCTAGCTGGGTAGATTATAGTGCACTTGAAGTTGGTGTGTTAGGAGTTACGCTAGACTTGGTCAGGTAACAAAATAGACTTGTTTTAACGCTTCTTGGAAAATTTTGATGTTATGAGAAACTGAAAGGGGCTCCTAAACTGTATCGTGATTATCGTCATTATTTCTTTTTGAATTATCTATCAAATGGAAACTTCCAATCAGGCAACAATACAGTTTTGATTACAAAAGTGGTTCAGTAGTTATACTAGTAATGAAGATAATAGCGATGGTGTCTATTCTTTTTGGGGCATGGTCATAATTATTATAGTTACTAGTGGTCACCCAGTGGCCGAAATTAGACCATAATTCATTTAAAACTTAATATATTTCTAATGCATTAGTGATAATATTAGCATTTTGTACTTCTTTTCCATATAAACTTTAACTGTGCCAAATTTCATACTACTGCGTACGTAAAATGGGGTACAAAGTTTTTACTTGACGTACAAAGTTTTAGACTATCTTGCTTTATATATTTGATAGATTTGTAGCGTTATTATGAAAAAATGACGTTTAGTACAATAATCTTATACGGCTTCAATTTGAAAATGGTTTCCTTTTTTTTGCTTCGAATCTATAAACAACATCTCGTCGTCTTCGTCAATATTACAGCTGAAATATTATTACCGGAAGAAATCCTTTCCGGTACAGACACCGGATTCACCAGGTTGAATTGCTAAAGTCGCCCCGAGGCTACATGAACCGCCGACCCGGAGAAAACTGTAGGGATCGGACTATGAGGAGAACCGGGTGTAGTAGCACAATTTGGAAGAGGAGGTCATGTTAATGTGGTTTGCATAAACATAAAATTTAACATTACACAAAGTAACATCACGCCTTCGTCTTCTCTAGGGCTAGGCACTGGTGTACCTACCTGTAGCACACTCACACCAACTTCACTACATAATAATGTGTCTGTAGGTCTGCTCGCGATAAACTCAAAAGTACTAAACGGATTTTGATGTGGTTTTCACCAATAGACAGAGTGATTTATGAGGAAGGTTTAAATGTATAAATTGTTAAAGTTTTGTTCAAAGCCCTGGTAACTTTAAATATTGTCGTTATGAGCGATAATAGTTCTTATTGCAATCCGATACGGGTTACAATCTGTTGTAATAAATTCGAATAATAAATGAGCAAGCATGTAAAATTTCAAATTAAATCGTATAAAATTAGATAATAACTATTTAATTAATAATAAATAATCCATCATTAAAATACTTGAAAATGTCATATATTTTTATGCTTTCAAAATTATTTACGGTTAAAGAGATACACAGGTTTAAAAAAAAAACACCTTTTTGAGCGTTTTCAAGAAATCATCGCTTTAAATTAGTTAACGCAACGCCACTGGCAAAAGCTAGTTACATATAACCGACAAAATGTTGCCAGTTATACTAAAGGTTCATGTAATAGAGGGCGGGCTTAGCGCCTCAGACTCTAGGCTGCTAATGAGAAACTAAAACTATTTACCTGTACTAACCATTTAAAACATCAGTGGGAGCAATGGTGGCCCAGATTTGTAGGTCGTGCCTTCGAACCCAGACAGCAATTTTACTTTGTGTAAATTATTTTACCGCCACTGCTTATGTTCGCTCTCTCCGCCACGGTGAAGGAAAACATCGTTAGAAAACCGGCACGTCCTAGAACCACAAATTCAAAAAGATGCGACATCGAACAACCCACACTGGGCATGTGTAATGGATTCCGGCCCACTTCTCACCAAGCGGAGGCCTGTGTCACAGCAGTGGAAACATTAAAGGCTGATTATTTAACAGGTCAAGGATAATCAACACCATCCTTGTTAAGTCCAGCAGTAGTCTTCAAAAGGTTACAAACCCAGTCAGTTCTCAGCCAGGGTAAGTCTAATCTGAGTCACACAGATTTGATTACACGTACGCAAACATCTATACGAGACGCTCGTTACCGTGACGTCACACTGCGCAGTCGTATTTTTTCATATTTTCCCCAGAGTGCCATAATTCATGGAAAAAATGGATCAGCCGTACGAGGTACCCAGGATATAGCATAGGCTGTGTTTCTATTAGCGACCGTGATAACAATATGCTGGAAGAGATAGCTATATAAAGTTTATGTGTTCGGTGGCTGTAAACGGGTCCCGACATAAAGTAGAGGAGTAATGCTTCGGTTATCGAAGGTTATTCCTGATAGTTCTATGACTACGACGGTCAAATTTTTGATGTCTTCACTTGAGTGTGTCTTGGTTTATGGCAAATAATACCAACCGAAAAACAATTGCTTCATAAACCTCTTGAAAAAGAGAGGCCGAAGTTTTTTTTTTTTGTAAATTAAATAACTGTTCTATCTGTACGTGCGCATTCTTAAACATTGGATTAAAATGGCTTTAACCAAAATGTACCGAAAATAAATAAATAATCAACTTCCAAAAAAGAATTACAAAGTGAAATAAAATATTTTTCACTGAAAAAGGCTAAGCAGATGATGATGAAATAAATAAAGCGCCAATCGTCTCCAAGGCCACATCCAGCCACTCTACCTCATACCACTCCGTGTCCATTCAGGTACAGTGCGTGATTTATTCCACCGGAGTTACCACAATATGTCACTCGGGTACAAACGACATACCATTCGGTGCGTACTCCGATCGCTCGTTACTGCTTTACGGATTTTACGATTTAACTTGGACCGATTGTGAGCTAAATCTGGAGCTGTAACTTTGAGTAATGAATTGGGAGCTGTGTGACTGATTTTTGACCGGCTTCAAAAAGAAGGAAATTCTTTTGTTTAATGGATAGGGTATGCCTCAGGGGTGGTCCCATGTTAATTTGATTAACTTTACTTGGGTAGTTTTAGCGTTAGCTTCGATAATACGTGTAATCCACTTGATGAATCTTGATGATATTCTAATACGTCGTGCCAGTTTTGCTGTTGTTTAGTTAGCACGTAGTTGTATACGAATTAATGTGGAGTAAGTACCATTACTAAAAAGTGGAAAATAAAAATATATTTTTTACAAAAAAACAAACAACCGACTTCCAAAAAATACAAAACAAATTGAAAAACGGACTTTGAGGGGCAACAGAAGCTTGTAGGTATTCTCTGGTGATGACGTAAAATGTAAATAAAAATTTGACAGAATTGAAGTAAAGGAGGACCATTATTGATTGGTTTATAGGTACTTAAACCAAAACATTAATTCCAATTGCCCAATCCACATAAATCTACCCACAACAGCGAACTCTCTAATTAAATCAATCCGTCTTTCATCGGCCCTCACACTTGTGAAGTTAATTACTTAATTACATACATTGAACGGAGCTGATCAATGCTCCACCGTTACTTTACATTAGAGCTCATAGACTTGAGCTGTTTGACAGTAACTGTCAAGTTTACCCGATCTAGTTTACTCAAGTAATTTACGGAACGGAAGACGTCGTGTAATTTAGACGTGGTATTCTGTTATATATTTCACAATCATGTTTTTTGAAATTCTTTATTTTTCGTGTCGACACGAAATATCGAAGAATAAACTTTAATTCAGTGCCACAGAGGCTTCAAAGCCGCAAAAAAAAATTAAAAGCCGAAAAAACTCTGTGTCAGTCAGCAAGGTAGCGGCTGATTGCCTAGGGTGCATATCATTCGCGACAAGTAACCAGAATTAAAAAACACCACTTTAAAATGTGAGTTTGTTATTTAGTTTAACTTATTGAGTTGAATAATTCTGATCATTATACAGGGTGATTGGAAGATGGGTGCAAAGCTTTAAGGCGAAGATAGTACAGACAATTTAGAACCATTTAAGCCATGGTTGTCTTAGACGAAGTCTTACCAAATATTTTTAACCAAATTTTTTAGTTTTTTTTCGGAAATTCTCAAAATTTAATGTAAACTGCATAATTATGGCCAAATTGAATGATAAATGAATTCAGTTTTTATTTATTTAATTAAAGTAATGTGTAAGCAATCAAGCAAAACATTTTTTAGGCTTCTGTGTCATTAGACATTTTTTTACAGACATTTAAAGCTCAGAAAAAATTGTACAATACGTCTTTTAAACCTTATTAAAAAAAAAAAAAATTGGTAAGACTTCGTCTAAGACAACCATGGCTTAAATGGTTCTAAATTGTCTATACTATCTTCACCTTAAAGCTTTGCACCCATCTTCCAATCACCCTGTATATTTATTTATATTATTATATGTTGTACATCAGAAAATACACAACATTAAAAAAAAATGTTGTAACTGGTAAGAACCAACCTTGTGGTGGTACAGAAATCAGAAAATGCATCTTGCAGGGGTTACCAAATCGGGTTAGCTCCCGCAATAAGCATTTAAAAATTTCTCAGCCAATTTAAACTAACCAATATAAAGTAAAAAGCCAAGTAACACATCAAATTAACTCCACAACAATGTATGAAACGGCAATACGTTAAAATGTCTCGGAGCTGATATTTTATTATACTTTCAACTTAATCCATGGTTATATGTCGTAAAAACGCCATAAAATAGGTACCAATGTAAACGCGGAGTGTATCCTAACACAATTACTATTACCTTGAGAAAATGAGTGAATGGTTTTACTGCGGATTAAGGGCTTATGGCGTAAATGTGGAGCCTCTAATGTTACTTTCTTGTTGATCAGGAAATGTGGGATCGTGTGTTAATTCAGTTTACTACATGATACCAGATGATATTGCGAAAATAATATGAAGGTTTATTAACGCAAACCCTTATAATATGCGTAAATGGTAAGGAAAACAACCACGTTTTCTCTTCTTCATTACATCAGTCATAAGATGTCAAGTACACTGCTGGACGGACTCATTAATATTTAAAAAATCCTACTAATATTATAAACGCGAAAGTTTGTAAGTATGGATGGATGGATGGATGTTTGTTACTCTTTCATGCCAAAACTACTGAATGGATTTGGATGAAATTTGGCACACAGATTATAATCTAGATTAACACATAGGAAACTTTTTATCTCTGTAGTTCGTTTCCACGGGATAATTTCCAACTTCCACGCAGGCGAAGCCGCGGGCGGAAGCTAGTATTTTATAAATTAAAATTTATATGGGACAAAACCTGATATAGCCAAAAAAAACAGCTGTTTCAGACTTTGACATCAATTGTGGTCTAAGTTGGTTTTTGTGTACCTATCTGTTTTGTTATAAAACGTCCCCAATTAAATGTTGGTTTTTGGAATTTCATCTATGACCATGCTTAGCTATAGTATTTCCCAAGAATAAATAACTACCTTAATTTTCTATGCAGGACCTAAAATGGTAAAGATCAGGCTTGGATCAGGGCATTACAATATGTAAACTTGGGGACCTATCAAACTTTGAACATACTTGTGGAGATACCTACGCGAGAAAATCACAGGAAAGCTCTCTGCAGAAGAAGTTTGAATTCCACTAACTTCAAAATATTCTTCAGAGTCAAACCAAAGTAGGGACATTCTTATAAATTGAGAGCAAAGCTTTAAGTTTGAGATCAACTCGAACTTCATCCTTTGATTCTTCTAAGGCCCATCGTTCACGACACCACTCAAAAGTAACGCGTTTTACAAACTCAAATCGGCATACTAAGCGATTCGGAGGAAGTTTATTTATTTGTTGGCGAATCCACAACTCCAGAAAATTATATTAGCTCATTTTTAATTTTATGAAGTTAAGAAAACAGTACACCAGCGCACAAAAGATACACAAGTAGTCTGGAGTCTGGAATTGTCGATTCGCCCATAAATAAGTTCGTGCCTATCGCTTACAGAAAATAATATATCATTTAAAAGAGTATTCGCCCGTTTCTGCCGAGGAAATGAAGCATTCTTGTTTGAGCACCAAGAATACCAAAGGTATGGAAATATCTTGGTGCTCATTGCATTAGATGCTCTAGAAATTTGTGCTCAAACGGGAATACTCCAAGTAAATTCAGGCGAATCGACTAATAAACGCTCAAATAACTCATCCGAAAAAAAAAATCTGTATCCAGAAACCACCACTACTATTTAAAATGGGAGTCCGAAACACGACGTGACTTACTTACGTGTTCCTAACTCATTCGTGACTTTTATATGCCTCTCTTTTCTTGTCTCATTCTCCACGCTCTTGTGCCTGCCTCATTCAGACATTCACCTCTCATCGGTGATCTTCTTCTAAGTGTGTCGATAGTTATCTACTTAAAATCAGCCCAGAGTTTAGCAACAAGCTTGGCACTTTTAGTAGCGTAACTCCTGTAGCATGTAGACAACAGGACACTCTGAACATGATATTAGGTATCCTATTATTGTGGGACAGCACCACACTGGTGATTTTAGTCTGTAATTGGTTACTTTTCAGCAGCGCCATGGACGACGGGCCTAAGAGAACTGTTAACCAAAGGCCTGAATATCGTAAAAAATAATTAGATTCGAAGGTGGGATCTATAAAACAGGTGATGCACGTAAAGTAGCAATTTCTCGTAAGCGTCGGCAAATTATCCGAACGTCGGCATACATTATCTTGGGAGGGGAAATAAAAATCTATGTGGCGTTATCTCCACACCCTTTTGTAATAGATGTTTTGAATGATCCAGGGCTCCAGTCTCGTTTATGTATTTTTAAGAAATTAAGACAAAGAAATTTGGGTTTAAAAAATCATTCGTAACCTTTTATTAATTTTATTTTCATATAGTCATTGACTTATTTAATATCGATGAAAGTGCATCAAGTTTTAAAACTTTTTGTGATTTCATCGAGATTGAATACAAAATTTACACCATATCATAGGAATTACACGTCTTACCTTTGTTAGTAATATAATAATCATGAGTATTTTAGTGAAATTCTTCATAAAAGTCCGGTGAGTATTTTTCGCAACCGACGCATGTGTATGATCAGATGTATGAAAGTAGACGAGGCTAAAGCAGTATTTAAGGATCGTTGCAGGTTTATTATGAACCTGCTTTCTGTAAACCATGGAAAGAAGGCGTGAGTTTATGTATGATAGTACCTATTAGAATTAAACAACAAATTCAATATCTATTCGATTCATCATCAAACAATTCAATATGCCACTCTGACAGACATATGCACAAATACAATATTTACTCATCATTTCACATAATCATATCTTATCCGATTATCGTATATCACTCAATTATAAGACGTACATAAGCTGAGCGTTTGATCCAATTATATATAATAGAATAACATAATGCAGCGGAAGATTGACCTCTCCTTGAGTATGAATGAGACACGCTGTAGAATTTGGAGTGAACCAGATGATGGATAGAAATGACCAGCAGGTGTAAATTATTTGTGAAAGTGAAATTGGTGTTTATAGAAACGACAATGGCGCAGAAGAAATGGGACAACAATTAAAAAGTAAGTGGGTGTAAGGAGGCCTAGACAAGAAGTAATCGCTTTCAAAACGTTTCGACAGAATTGATATAGGTTGTCGGTAGCTTATGTCGGTATCCAATACATTTTCGATTTTTTTATAATCGTTATAGCTTATACAGCGTCACTTTGCCTCAGGACTGGCTTCTGATATTCGACATAACCTTTGTATTTTCCTTGATAGTTATGAGAACCACAAATAATGTTGACCCGCATTGGCATTGCATAGCTTGTCTAAACATAACACCACGCCTGTAATCCCCAAAGGGAAAGGTAAAGGTAAGACAAAGGATAAGGCAATTCACCAGTTATGTTTAAGTCCCATGGGAGCGAGCCTATTGCCATCAACCGGGCACGAATGCAAACTCTAGGCTGCTACTAAGAAATCAGAGATGGGAAAACCGAATAACACTTTGCTCAAACTGGGAATTGCATAGCTTGTCTTATTCATACTTTAACATTTTAAGCACCCTTGATTAATATCGCCTCAGTCTATGCAGGATTTCGGTTATGAAATCCTTGCAGGAATAATATGGAGGGTATAAGCAGGAACTAGTACATTATTACGGCAAACTGTAAAGCTCGTTGTCTCGTACATACTAAAGGGAACTTGCCAGATTAATCTATACCGACGAGCAGGCCTTTAAGTACCTACTATAGTGATAACCTATCTAGAGTGATGTTTCGTCTTAGCACACCTAGTGGTTAAAGGAAAGTAGTTCTAATTCGTGGGCTGGAGTTATCCCTTCGCCAGTCTAGAACAACTGTCAAATTGCGCTCAACGATCGTGTCTGGCTTCAAGGTTTCATATAATTTATTATTGTTTGGAAAATAGACTCGGATGTTTATAATTTGTGAGTTATGACTTATATGAATACAGGCTAGCCATTTTCAAGTCTACTTATGATATCACACAGACTTTGTAAAAGAGAGTCTTATCATCAAGCCTTTTCTTGAACCCTTCTTCGATGACGGCTTTGTTGAATTATGAATTTATATTACAAATACATTATTTCAAATTGTATTAACTAAAAACAGACAACACAGAAATTAAACCTTCTTTTATGGTTTTATATGTACCTACTATTGTTATATTTTAGTTTATAAACTTCTTTATATTAATTATGCCTTAGATTTAGGAACCTGTGGTAATTATTGTGTATGCACACTTAAATAAACAAATTAATAAATTGTTAAACAAATTAAATGACGAAAATTGTTCCGGCTTAACTTTCCAGCATTTTACGTTAACACTTTAACTTGTCATCGAAACCACGAAATTAATTGCGATAGTCTTCCACACCTCTGTGTTCCCGTCAGCATTTCAGTTCCCAGCAATCAATTAGTGAGGCTTAATACTATCATTACCAGCCACACGATACCAACCCTTAAAGCCACAGGAATAAGGGATAAATAATGATTTATTAAATAGAATACAGAAAGGGTGACAGCAACAAAACTGGCAACTTCCAAATTGTTGTGGAAAAGTTTAATTTATGCGGTAAGTTGGATATAAAATTATTTGGGACATACTGGTGCGAAAGATCAACATTGAAAACTATGGAAGCCAATACTTTGTTTGGTAAAGCTGTTAATTTATTCTTTGTTTGTCTTTTGAAGGTGTGTTTATTAAACTAGTTGGGATTTATTGTTTGTTTTTGCTGTTTTCTCTGTTGCCACGTCGGGTTGGCTGAAGGAATATTTGAGCGTGAGCACACCTACTTATTTCACCATTATGTATAGCACTGTGTGACACATACCCGCTCTTAAGTCACGTTTTTCTGTGACTTAAGTAATATTTTTTTTCAGGACTTAAGACACAGAAAAGCGGGACTTAAGTGCGGGTTTATGTCTCATGACCTATAAAATAGAATACGATGCGTGTGACTTAAGTAGTCCATTATTTGACACCGTGAAATAATGGACTACTTAAGTCACACGTATCGTAATATTCTTTTTGTTCTTTTGCTTACTACTGCTTATTTTCTGTTGTAATACTAAAAACAACTGCTAACAAATTAGGGTTTCCTCTCACGGAATTCCTTACGAGTCTGATCCTAACTGGACTTGAAAGAATATTCCATCTCCATAATATAAAGTAAGATACCTGACATCTAGATATATTATAAACTTTCATAGTCCCTATTACCGCAAGCAAATTCAAAATGGTGGTAAAATGCAATGAATAGCAGTTACTGAATAAAAGAGTGCCTGAGAAAACGTTAAAAGTCACAAATTTGATTCATTCACATATTACATTTCAAAAGAATTATATTTCACATTCATACGCTGCTTTAGTCTGATAGTTCATATTTTTAAATTGTAGGGGAACTGCCATTGTGGTAGTATTATGGTACGAGAACTCTTTTCCATTCTGTTTAAAGTTCATTACTGGAATTTGAAGTAATTTTTGTGTAAAAATGTAATCACTGTCATAAAAAACGACATGTATAGAGCAAGCGTGGTGGTCAAAGCTTGTACCTTATTTTTTATGAGAGTATGCCTTAGCATCATAATACCTCATCATCATCTGCTTTGCCACTTCCTAACTATTGTGGGAGCCGGCAGTCTAGCCGGATGCAGTTGAATACTAGTTTAACGCTGCATTACCTCTAAGGAACTAATTATAAAAAGGATATTATTATGAGTACATACTCACAATAATATCCTTTTTACTAGAAAAGAGATGCATACCCAGTAGCTAGGATGAAGTCAAGCTGTAGGTGATAATCATGACGTCATGATTATCACCTACAGCTTGACTTCATCCGCTACTGGGTATGCATCTCTTTTCTAGTGCCAATCCGCATGCTCCTATACCAGTCATGTCCAGATTTTTCCCGCGATGGCAAAAATGTCGTTTGCCCATCTTGCCGCCGGGCGACCTCAACATGCCGCCTTCCAATTTAATACATACTTTTGTTTAATTACTTGCTTTGGCTAGCAGTTTCGTCCACTTGGAGGTCGATAATTATCGGGCTAAAAGGTATGTGATAATCAGACAGGTTATAAACTGTCTATGTGCCAAATTACATTTTCGTTCAGCCGTTTTTGAGTAAGTGAGTCACGAACATCTAAACATCTAAAATACAAACTTTTATTTATTTATTTATTTATTAACTTTTACTTTTATAACATTCGTAGCATGGTAGGATTTATTTAACGAAAACCAACAGCATATACAGTCAACATTCGTTTACAAAAGTATTTGGAAACGATATTGCTTCGATATTACAAGCCTCGTGAAATTCAACTGCAGTCAACCACTTGAGCTCGAAAAATGGCCAGTTTACAATGGCCGAATAAAAATACAAACTTCATAAGTATTTTCATCACGGGCTCGAATTACTTCATTGTTGTCAAATGTGATGGCAAACAATCCGTCACGTTTTACGAATTTAAAACTCGATGCGTTAATAAATTGTGTTTCAGCTGCCCGTCAACTTTGGAAATCGACTGAAATTGGTGATCGGTCATATTGGAAACGGACGAGTGAGTTGAAAGCGTTGACTGCCATCTTCATATTATGTGCATATTCTTAAGAATATGCACATAATATGAAGATGCACTTAATTTATGTGAGAACGTTTTTTTTAATGTTTGCGCCTTTTTTATATATTCATGTAATTTGCTATCATTTAAATGTGCTTTTGTGTATTGTGCTGTGTCTTTTTGGTACACTGAATAAATGGTTTATCAATCTTATCTATCTATCTAATATGAAAGACGACACGTCAGACTTCTAGATAAAAGGATAACTACTACAAACATAGTTTGTTACTACACGAATATGAAAGCTAAAAGAGCTATTGCTTTATGACTCAGAAGTAAATTTTGAAAACCTTTAAAATCCGTCCATGTATTATTATAATGTACCCATTTGTAACTAAGCTACCGAGTTAAATCTTTGTCCTTGTGCTTTTGAAGTGGTTCTCTTAAACTCCAGTTTAACAGGAATAGTAGCAAAAACAAGGATTTAATAACTTACGATCTACTAACAATGTGTTTTTACGCTAACAAAGTGAACTTAAAAGCAGTGTGTATCATTAGTCATGCCAGAGAAACAATTACATTTAATAAACTCTGCGAAAGTTACACGACGTCAAATAACACCATTTATTATGGGAACCATTGTTCGGATAATGATTTATAATATTGCTTAGGCGACGTTTCTATGTATATTATTATTTTGTGAGAGAAATTTTCGATGTAAATTAATCGGTTTATAATTTGCAATATTGCGAAAAATTGGGTAAAATTTTAGTAACCAGTTTAATTTTAATACAAGATTTATAGTTTGTACTACCAACTCTTGACAAGTTCCGATATATTTATTTGCTAGATAATTTTATACAATGTGAGGTTGTAATATTTTAATTTATGTGCTAGAAAATATTACTTCTCTAGAAATTTGCTTTATGTCTCAGGTGTTAAAATAAAACATTAAAAATATATTAATTCTGTAGCATTTCGCATAAAAGGTTTTCGATAGAACTACTTTACTTTTCCAAATATCTTACAAACGAACCTTAACAAGCTGTACTGAATCGAATTCGCGAAGATCTCACCGCGTCTTAGCACTCTCTAAGGAAGATCTCAGCAGTACTGATTGAAGTCTGGATAATCCTGTATTAGTGGGACGAACGGTACGTTGAGACATTCAAGGTGTATCTTGTACCAACAGTAACTGCAAATGTTTTTTTATGACGGCAAATTGGTCAATGACCTACATAGAAAATGGTTTTCGGTCTTGAAAAGTTTCGTTGAATCGAACTCTGAGAATGTCCGAAATAATTCAAGAACCTGCAGAGCTCTACCCCTGAAAACAAACAATAATTTATCATGTGCCTGCCTTTAACTCTGCTATGTTGGAGTTGGCTCGGATGCAACTGAATACCTGTATTTTGAAAGGAACGAGTGTATGTGACCTTCAAAACCCAGTTAATAATATCCTCCCGACTTAAATTCAGTCACGGTGGCCAATCTCAACGGTTAAGCTAAGTTATCATCATCATCATTTCAGCCGAAAGACGTCCACTGCTGGACATAGCTGGCCTCCCCAAAAGAGGGGTTTTGCCATAATCGCCACGCTTGGCAGGCGGGTTGGCGATCGCAGTATGGTGTTAATATGCATAGAGAACGCTGCTGCCCATTCTCTAGTAAGTCCCTTAGTCACCTTCTACGACACCCACGGGAAGAAATGGGATGATACTATTCTTTTACGTCCGGCACCACACAGAACTAAGTTAAGCTAAGTATGCAGAAGATATTGTAGTGCAGAAGTGTGAGCGCAGACACGGGTACAATTCAGTTGCTGGGTAAAGCGATACCCTATGGTCGGTAACACTCACACAATACCCATCGAAAAAGAAACCCCAAAAACTCACAACCCACATCCTAAACACCAGTTAAAGCCTTCCTAGAAACGAGTCCATAATAATTCAGTTCTAACTTGTACAAATTACTCCACCTGCTCAAGTTGTCGGACCAAGTCCAAGTTTTGCAATTACGCAGTCTAACTGGTACAGCATTAATGGACCTGGCTGCGGGAGCCGTGGGAAGGGTTAGTTAAAACAGCCAAACAATCGGTGCTAAGTTAAATTGCGGTGAATAGAATACAAGGAGTGTGTTGTGGATTTTCTATTGTCGAGGAAAGGCAGGATTTAGCAATTTTTGTTCATTTGCCTATATATTGTTCTTAATCATGTCAATGCACGTTTTCATTTCACAATTGTTCAAAATGAGATGTGACATACCAGTGCATACTTATAAAGAAACTTAGAAACGTATTTTAAAACTGAATTAATTATTATTTATTTAGGTGATAAAGTGGCAAACAAGCTGTCCACAGATCTGTGGTAAACACTGCCCAGTGAATTATCAGCAATATACATATTGCAATTATAATAGTAGTTAAAAACTCGCAGGCATGTTACTTTTGAAATCTGCAGGCCTCTTTTAAGGTATGCACATAAAGTCACATCAAGACATGAACGAAATTAAGTAAAGACAAATTTTTGTTAATGTCTTCATGTGAAATACGTGCTTCAACGTAACCAAAACAGCATCACCTTTGAGCCAATATAGCGCTTTAAAACTTCTGTCAGTTTCGCTTCAAACAGCAAAACATACAAAATAATAAAGGCAGCGCATCGATCACCTAGCAACGGAAAGCGCCCTTAATTACTAAAGTTTACATGGCGAGAACCCGACACGCGTCTGAAGTAATTTGTTCGGAAGTTATAGACGTGGAACATTCCTGTGGAAGCTATTTTTAAAGCGTTATTATCAAAGGATGAATTCTTAATTAAGGGTTATTAGGAAGATGATATCTTATTGTTAGGATGACTGCAGGGTAACATTTTGGGGGCTTTCTTTTTGGCCCAATCAATAAACTCAGCCTATCGCAGTGCACTGCTGGACATGGGCCTTACTTTGGCTTTGCCACAACACCAAATCCTCGGTCTTTTGAATCCGGTATATCCCCGCGACTTATTTAAGGTCATCGGTCCATATAACCGGGGGGCGTCACACTCCATGTGAATAGGCACCTATCCCCAACACTGTCAGTTGTCACTGTGGCAAACAACGGCCAAATGCGAGTCGGAATCGCACACGAGGCATTTAATTGTCTTTGTTCAACACGTACTTGGCCGCTTTTTGCCACGAAGCGATCCGTATCACCGTACAATAAATAACACTAGATATTTTTATTATTTGTAAAAGACACATGTAGACACATGCGTGTACACACTCTGTCAAAATTTAATGTGTTTACCTATTACGGTTCAAAAGATATAGCGCTGTGACAGACGAATGGACGGACAACAGAGTCTTAGAGCGCCTTAGCCTTACAGAACCTTAAAACATGCAACGCCCATGATGATGAGCGGGCACAATATTGTAACATTCAACAGCCCTGATTTAAAAATCTTTTCATCTAAACTTGCAATAAATTACAGTGACTCTTCAGTTTTCAATCTTCATTGAAAAATCTATTGGGGTTTTCAAATACCACGTATCAGATAACTCGAAAAGCTTTAAGATATTTTTCAATTTATTTTGTTTACCTACTAAATAATAAAGTCTGAGAGAATGTGTTCACTTTAATCCTGTCAATAAGACTTATGCTATAAGTATATCTTCCCTGCAGTGTCACTATTTGACACGCGCGATTGCGAATACCAATGATGTATGAGATAAAAATACTTGTGATTTTTGAATAAAAGGTTTTATATCGAAAGTAATGCGAGCGTGTAATTTTAATAGGATATTGTTCGAATATTTATTTTCTGCTGTATGTTTTTTATGTTGATTTTTCATTTAGGATTACGTGTAAACCAATTCTGTTGTGCGAGAATGCCACCGAGTCTTTTCAAATATCGGTTATTACTCATATCGTATATACTCATGTCGATTTAAAAAATATGTAAGAAACACCGACCTCATCTAGTTTCAAAGGAAAAAATATATTTGACGTGTAAAAGTTAAAACCAATTTACAGAAGTAAATAATATAGTTTATCATATATCAAACATAACATATTTTCTCGCTGTTGAGATATTTTTTTCATCCCTTCCTATTTCATTCAAAGGTAGTCTGTAAGAGTTAGCTTTTAGAAATAACTGCACCACGATTGCGTAACATACTTTATTCAAAATTCAAAGAATTTTGAATTTCCGAATCCTTTGCTTCCTATGTTTGGAAAATTCATCTTCTCAACCACATAAATAACGCAGTCAATTTTGAGGTATTTTCAAAATGAAAGGGATTTCAATGTGTGTTAGAAATGCAATTATCCTGATGGACCTGAGCCATATTAAATTATCAGATACTTTTACTTATTCTTTTTATTTTGCGATAGCGTCATCATCTACTAGTATTACGTGTACCCATAGGAGCCAATGTTTTAGATGCCTATATAAGTCCATATAATTCGTAAGTGACGATAAATTTTAGGTCTATTACTATCCCGGGTTCAAACTATCAGCAGGCAATTTATCTATTTATCTATCCTACCTCGAAATAGGCTATATCGGTTTTATTCCCAAAAGCATAATTTCGAAATTTTGTCCTAAACAACTAGACATGTTGTTTATTTATCTACTACATGTTATTTATCTACTACATGTTATTTATCTACTACATGTTATTTTGAAAACATTACTTAATACTGTATCAGCATTGTAATTAATGTTGATAAATGTTTCACTACCTTCCTAGGTATCTACCACAGTTATTATTGTAAAGTTACATGAAATATGTGTACTTGTGTTAGCTAGACTACAAGACTACAGCAACTCATTTAGTAATATTGTTTCTGAATGCATAATTATGAGGGGTTTGTGGCTAAATAATAAAAGATGCACGGGTCGATCGATCAGGTTAAGCTGCGCTTGCCACGATTGGTTCGTGGATGATTGACCATCTTTACATAACAAGATCCCTCCGTGACTCGGAAAGCACGTTAAGCCGTTGGTCCCGGCCGTCAGTTGTGGATCTTTGACAGTCGCAACGGGTCGTCACAAGCCTGAAAGTCTTACCAAGGGGTATCGTTTTACCCAGTTACTAGGTTGCGGAGATCAGATAGGCAGTCGCTCCATGTAGAATACTGGTACTTAGCTGGATCTGGTAAAACTGGGAGCCGACCTCATCATAGTTGGGAAAAAGGCAGATTATGATGATAAGTTGAAGTAGGCGTTACTTTTCAAACTTTTAACAGATTCAATTATTTTCTCATAAAGAAACATCTCAAGATATATTTTTTATTTTTTAAACCGTGTGATTATGCACATAGCTCAACTTAATGTAACTTATGCACAAAGTATGAAGTTATTCCACAGTAAATCTTTTCTCCTAGCATAATCTCCCACAACTCTAATGTCTATGAAAACGTATAAACAATGCCATAAACATGCGGCATTTAACCCGTTTCATACTCCTGCCTTATGCACCTAAGTCTATTGGCTCTCGTGCCGTCTGAACTTGTCTGACCCTAATTCTCTTGCTGGGTGTGATTTTGGCGTTCAAAACAGGGTCGATTATAGCAAAGACTTACATTAGAGGGTCAGGTTTTTGGTTGCTTCTAACGTGCGTTTATAGGACTTTTTTCACGAATTACCTAAAAGTGCAGGAGACGTTAGATGGTGAAAAATATTTGAGCCTTACTTATTTTGCGTTTACTCTCCTCTGTCCATGTTAATTAATGTATCATGGATCATCATCATCAGCAACATACCCATCAAATGCTGAACATAGGAATCTTCAATCACACATTATTAAGGTTGTACCCAAAGGGTGCCAACGGATCCCTATTACTAAGCCTCCGCTGTCCATGCGTCCGTCCGTCCGTCTGTCTATCAGCAGGTTCCCAGCTGTCAGCGTATCCCATGAACCGTTATAGGTAGACAGTTGAAATTTTCACAGTGTGTACTTTTATAATATAAAAATATAAATGAAACGAGGTTCATACACAAGAAGCTTATGTGTTTAAAAATTATTTAGTAATGTGTGTGTATTAAATATTGTACGGTGCTGGTGGCCTACTCTCTAACTCCGCCAACGAAGAAACGGGCCCGTCCGAAAGTAGTTCGAAACTTCTTAGTGAATCCTACAGCCAATTAACTAACTTTTTTGGACGAGCAAAAACATATCGGGAGTAGGGACTGCTGTCAAATTGTGTTGTCATTCATTCTTAGTTCGGGCTCCAAACGAATCTTCTGTCCGTAAGTGATACGGAGTTCGAAACTCCCGTTACTTCGACCGAAACGACGGACTTCATGCTTAGGGAGTAGGCCCCTTGGTGCGGAACCCTTTTTGTGCAAGTCCGACTCACACTTGGCCGGTTTTATTTTACTCTGACTATGGCTACTAGCATCTAGTTGCTACCCGCCACTCTGCAAGAATCGTGGCTGCACATACCCTGAAGGTGTCCTCATCATCATCATCATTATCATGTCAGCCGAAAGACGTCAACTGCTGGACATAGGCCTCCCCCAAGCTCCGCCACTTCAACCGGTTCTGTGCTTCCCGCCTCCAGCGGACTCCTGCGGCCCTCACAAGTTCATAGGTCCACCTTGTGGGAGGCCTTGCAACTTTACCTACGTCTCCCGGTACGCGAAGGTGTCCTTTCAAAGCCTAATTTTACTATTCCCTGCAGTTGCTACTAGATAAAAAATAATTTTAGGATCTACCAAAGACAACAATTTCTAAATTAAACCAATAAATAAATCTAATAATTAAACAGCCTCATTTCAGTTATATATTTTTTTTTCAAATTAAACACTCCTACAACCCTTGTAGACGTCGCTCACCTGTCAAATAGTTAACAAATTGGATTCCGTGAGAGCAATGGTTGCCAGTTCGATTCCCGACGGGCGAACTTCCCGAACGGGTATTGAGTTAACTGAAGCTGGGCAATCTATTGTACGGGAACCTAATTTGGACATTGGACTATAATTCTAGGTTAGGTAATACCTGTATAGCTTAGTATTTTGTGGGCATTAAGGGCACACCAAGCTTCTGGTGCTAACTGAATCGTGGCGGCTCTGGCTAGAATGGGCAGTTCGTGCTCTTATTTAAGTAGTTCGTATTATTAAAAAAATGCACTTTTTAAAAATGGAAAATTTGTTATTATTAAAAAACTTATGACCTTCCATGAAGTGTTTACGCCCTAACACACATCATTGCATTATGTTTGCAATCTGGAAAAAAAGTTTATTGTTTTTCATAATAATATTTTTTATGTTTTAAAGTACATACTTTCATATTTTTTTGGGCAGGACAACTCGACGATATTCGAGAAAAGATAAAAGAATATAATTTAGTTTTATGACCCAAAATAGATCTACTGCGGTCCCAATATAACCAAGTTGACTTAATATTTGAAACGAAACTAGCAAGTTAGAGTCCCATTTTGAATAATTTCAACATTTTCCCTTTTTTTGTATATTTTTCCCTACGACAGTAGAAATAAAAGTGAATGCTAGTATATGAACTTCAATAGTGGCTCTCAGAAATATTATTTGACTCAATAATATTTTACAAAACATTTTCTTGGTATATTAGATCTGAAGTGGTTTCTTGAGTGTCTTAAGGGCTATTCATACAAGGAGGATAAAATGTGGATATGACGCGGTCAATTCTAGGTATATTTCACCCGAATAGTATCAGAATCGAATCAGAATTTGATATAAACTAGAATCTAGTTCCTAGACTAATAAAAGAACATTACTGAATAACTAATACTAAATAATAATACCGAATAACATTAATAAAATGACAAAGGGTGCCAATTTGCTTAAAAATATTTTCCATAACTAGTCTTTCAGACCGTATTTCAGCCATAGCGGCCAATTTCAACGGAACTACCCTACGGCGCGGGAGATATTATTTAACCATCCTAGTTCCTACTAATATTATAAAAGTAACAATTTGTATGTTTAGATGTTTGGATGTTTAGATGTTTGTTACTCTATCACGCAAAAAACGGATTTTGATGAAATTTGGCACACAGATAGTTTATTACCAGGATAAACACATAGGATACCTTTCATCCCGGTAGTACGTTCTCGTGGGATAATTTCTGAGGTCCATGCGGGCGAAGCCGCTGGCATAAGCTAGTAGTGCATAAGTGAGTGCGCAGACACAGATGCACTCTGTCTTCCCTCACTCTCATAGTCCGATGTGACGGTACGTAATCCGACACCACCACGTAACTATACATGCAGTTCTTTAACCTAGAACTCTGCCGATAACCACAAGACTGTTTAGACGATTGTGATGAAATCTGCTTAAAGTGACGAAGAAGGAAACATAGGTAGCTGATAAAAAACTTCGAACTGAGCAAGCGTGGTGAACAGAACTAAACCCTTCTCTGAATTAGAAGAAGCCGTTGCCCTGCAGTGGATAGCAATACTGTATTATATGGAACATCAAAGAATTCAACCAACGTCTCACTAAGTTTGTTTGTGTTTATACCCGTGCGCCAACTGTGTTAAGTGAATTTTACCTTTGTAAAACAATCTCCTTTATAAATTCAAGAGGATTATTTCAGCGTATGGCATTTCTTTCTATATTCTTTTTAAAGACTTTAATACAACTTCTGAGTAGCAGTGTCATAAAGAACTAGTGCTTTGGTGCAATCTCTAGCATTGTATGCTGAGTAAATGACTGTTTTGTGCTATTTTATATAGGAGACCTCGTGTATTTCCAAGTACTGTAGAAAAGTTTCTATATTTTATGTATTTGTTGTTATTCAGAAACATACAACGGAAAGTTTTTCTTGCAAATATATCAACTATTGACCATTTTCCAATGAAAATAATAGTTACCAATTTTAAAATAGCAAATAAATTAGTAACAAAATATAATACACTTAGATTCGGAGGAACAAGAGCAGTTAATTAAAAGTAAACCAAATTCTGATGTTTAGTGGAGATAGTGCAAGACAATGCCAGAGAGCAGATGAGTGCACGGGCAACTCCATTTTCTCTGTTAAGTTATTACATGGAACAGAATGATTCATCCAATAGGAGTCTACCACCCTTCCTCTACTCCATGGCAGACGGCATTCAAGAGTATTTTCATGAGTAACAAAATAACATACCATTACATCTGTATTCTGCAAAGGGTTAGGTAGATGTCTACCAATAGTACACCCACATTTAGCCAGCTATGGTTGGGATGGAATGAAACTGTCTCCATGAACCGGGAACAAATCCAGTCTCCAGGCTGCTAATTCCTAATGGATAAACTCAATAACACTCTGCAGTAGCGTTTGCGACTATTAAAGAGCATGTTACCATGGGCTAGGACAAATTTGTTAAAGTTTGCCCCTTTGTCAAGGGCCGCTCGTATTATTAATAATATGCCGACGGAAGATATTTTCGATGACCTGCCGAAATTTGCATCAGGAGCACAAAGGTGCATTGAAGAAGGCATTATTTGAAATTGAAATTTTTATTTAATTTTTTGTTTTATTTTTATTGTTCAATTTTATGTTAGTGTATTTTATAGATATAAATAGTTTAATAAGTCTGTATAACATCGTTTTGGGAAACTGTTAGATGTTGTACTTGTTGGTGTTAATAAATAAATAAATAAATAAATAATTAATAAATGTTGAGGCGAGGAAAGAAATTCCATTTCTCAGTAGCAGCCCGGAGAAGTGGAAAACCCCAAAAAAATGCTACAAAAACGTCAACACATCACTTAGGTTACAAGGCTACATAAAACAAAGTGAATCCAAGCAAGTAAGTACAGCTCTCTCTCCACTATACCTATCTAGGTCCCATGGGGTATAGCGTGAAGACACATACTACCAACAATTATAAGGGAATTAATGGTGTATAACACAATTGCAAGCGTAAATCTGGCACCAGCACTTGGCTGACACAAATCTCAAGTTTGGAATCCCTCCAAATTCAATAATGGCTCATGTGGCTCTCAAGACACTAGATTATAACTTAAGCCGGTTTTGCGAGTAATGTTAATGTGGTATTAAAGTTTGTCACCTAGTAGTCTTTTTGATAGTTTGGCGAGAGAATTTTGTGAGAAAATGTGAACTTATTTTTTGAAGACGTTCGAGAGATAATTTATTTGAAGTTACGGAGTTTTAAAACTGTAAGTTTTGCTTTGATAAAATTATTTTCTTTGAAGGTTTTAAAGAATATGTTGATATACGATGATGTATAAATGATTTATTGTTAAGTGATCTTAGTACAATTGGTGGTTTTACACCAACATAGCTTGCAGAGTAAGCAAGCTGAACTGGCTGTGGGTTGGCCATGGTTGTCGAAAGACCGATGGATGGTGGAGCAGACGAGTCCTGGAGTGGAGACCGCGTATCGGCAAACCTAGTGTGAGATGCCCCCCAGCTAGATGGATCGACGACCTTAAAAATTTGGCTGGGATAGACTGAATGCGGAAGGCGGAGGACTAAGTATTGTGGCGCAGCCTGGGAGAGGCTTATGTCCAGCAGTGGACTGCGATAGGCTGAGTTGATTGATTGATCCTGGTAATAGTTCCCGTGGGAGAGTTTCCAATCTCCACGCGAGCGAAGCCGCTGGCTAAAGATAGTTCACAATAACTAGGATACTTTACAATATCACCCAACGTGGTGAAGCAAAGAGGAGGATAATATATTAACGTAAAATTTGTCTCTATTTACCATAACGCCATCGTTATGCTCACCATAAAACAAACAAGATCCTGCTGTAACGACCATTACACTCCAAAATTAAGAATTCGTCTTAAAAACATCCCATCGGGGTTCACGTACAGCTACAATTATAAAACAACAGCCATTAGGAAGTAGACATTCCATGAACCACGGAACGTTTAAAAGGCAACTGGCCTCTAAATAAAACGTTAAAAAACATTATGTTGGGCACAGACTACCGAAAAATATCGAAGACTTTTTGCCGATGTTTTCATATTTAAGCAAAGTGACAAACCTTACATCAGTTTTTTGGGTTATAGCCATTTCATTTCAGATCAGCGGTGGCCCAGTGGTATCAGCTCTAACTTACGACTTACAGACGCTTTACTGTAAATAATTTCATCACCACTGCTCTCAAAACGGTGAAGGAAAACATCGAGCGGAAACCGGCATGATCAACTGAACCGCACTGGGCCCCCGTGGTAGATTGTAGCCCACTCCATCTCGACAAGAGTAGGCCTGTGTCCCAACAGTGGGCTGATTATGCTTAGCCATTTCATACGACTGTTAATGAATGATAATTGTGATTTGACTCAACGGACGATTTAGGTTGGTAGTCAATTTGCTTAATGATTGTTTGCTTATGACTTAGTAAGAAAATGATAAATAACTCTTGATCTAGTGACGGCTTGATAAGCGTGTGTCCCTTAGACGAAGTGTTATTATGTGTTTGAGAGCAAACAGAAAACCTGGTTAAAACAATAGTCGCGTTCCTTTTTACACGACTTACAACGGAGATATTGTATACATGAAAAAATCTGGTTACGTAATAAAATAATAAAACCTAGCATTAGTCAATGCAGACATATTCACTATCGCTAGAATCGGTTTCAATGTAGACATTTTTGTGCACTTTTGTGAACTTAAAATTAAATCACACCCCGTTCTTGATTTTCTGGATGTCTACATAGTTATACATCCATTATAAATGCGAAAGTGTTTTGTCTTTGGTTTCTATTTAACTCTATCCTCATTATGAGTAAACAATCATGTTAAAACGTATATTTAAGGAGCTATTTTTTAAGTAACTGTAAGTGACAAATTCACCATAATTCAACGCAAATTTTATTTTTATTATGTTAATGTGCTTAAGTCGTTGGTGTACCTTTTAAATAAATAAAGTAACTCTGTCTACCTTTAACCTTTTTACGCCTTAACGACTGATCAGTTGTATTAGATAGACCTCGACCTAGGTTAGGACCTAGAATAATTTTATCTGACCTCCACGCTAACAAATCTGCGGGCAAAAACGAGTGTGGAATACAATTATGAACATCCTCCGAGCCTGCAACAGATTGTCAACCGTCTGCGCCCCACCTTAAAAGGCCACTAAATAATACGTTTACAACCATTAAGCGATGTAACAACTGTACGGGTCCTGCCGAACAATTTATAGCTACAACCTCATGCTGCGTCAACGACTCCATGTTTTGGACAATGTTTAGGCTATTTTGGTGAAGTTGGCAACAATATTAGAACGGGATACAAGTAGCTATAGTCAAACGATGGCCTCGGGATAGCGACATGAGTAAAAAAAAATACAGCCTTACCAAGATTATTCTTATTAAATCTAGAACTATTATAAATTATTTTCTGTTTTTCTAGACCATTAATGTTTACATTGTGGATTCCTCCGAGGCATCATTAATTTTGATTTACATTAAATTTAGCTTCTTGTTTTCTTCAGCGAACAGTGTTTTATTCTACATATCTAACCTAACCTAAATCAAGACTACAACGTCTACCTATTTAAGGCTGACTGTAAAAGATCTCTTTGTTGAAATTGCCCTTGTCCTTCTGTTTTTATCTTCAGACTTACATTGTATGTTATATATAACTTGCTGTCCCGACAGACGTTGTCTTAACTATGAATATTAAATTCTCTTGATTGTTTTAGAGCTCAAGGGACTGTACACTTTCGTATTTGATATTAATTTCAACTAATAATTCCAAGCTTTCCTAAGAAAAAGGGTCTTAACAGACTGACAGCGAAGTGTCCCTTTAAGGGTTTTGTTTTTTCCTTTTGATGTACATAACCCTAATTAGCTATCATACTATCAAACTCGTATCAACTGCTGGAACTAGCTAGCCAAAATAACAAAAGCCAATCAAATCAATTGAAACTAGATTTTACTACACATTCTTATAAAGACTTTCAGGAAACCAGCGTTAAATAACAATTGCTATAACAGAAAGCCCCACTTCCTATTAATCACAGTCTCATAACAAATCCTTCTAACTACTATTTAAAACAAGAAAACTAGAACATTTAAATAAAATTACATTACAAAACCACAATAATATCCCGACGCACTCATATTTTAGAACAACAAGCCAGTCCACCCACGTAATGGGCGAGCGGTTTATGCTTATTGCGCAGGTACCAAACGAGGCATGAAGATACTGTTAGTGCTGCTCTGCCTTTATTAAATAACAAATAAACGTGGACTCTTTTCAACTTAGCTTTAGTGGGTGATAGTTTAGATGGAAAACGTGAATTCGTAAATCTGATAAGGTGCTTCGCGCAGATATTGCATGCATCCGCGTAAATGCCGCAATGACGCGGCCTCGACGCCGCTTTAATGCCGCGTGGGCTGTAAATGCATACGCTATGGTAGCGTCAGCGAACAGTGATGATGTGCAAAAACTGTAGCTGTCAAAGGCAGCTTAGCTCACGTAATGGAGCAGTTAATGCTTATTGCGCTGGTACCAAACGAGGCATGAATATACTATTAGTACTACTCTGTCTTTATGTATCATTGATTTACATAGAGACTTTTCAGCTTATCTTTTGCTAAAAGTCACCCTAGAGATACTCAAAAGTGTGAGTTTGTGAGTTCGATTCAGTTTGGTTAAGGATCTCCGGGAATGCGACTTGCGTCAAGCGTACCCATCCGTCACTCAGCCAGTCGCGTCGCTGCATGCATATCGACTAGTGGCATGCTCTAAACAAGCAGCCGATATCGCCAGATGCGTGTAGCTCATGGCCAAGGAGTTAGTTGAAGCCTCGGTGCAGCTGATCAGGCCTCATAGACACCACGTAGACACATCGTAGATGTTGCGTAGATACATACGCTGTAGTAATCGGGTTTATTAATGTTTGCCATAATTTAAAATGCAATAATTATATTTACCATACTTATATTTGCCATAATTTCATTAGAAATAACTCTTCAGTTGCCATAATCGTAAAATTATATAAAATCATTTTCACTAATGTCATATTAATTACAATCCATAAATTTATTTGCTATATTTTTCATTTGCAGTAATGTCGTTTACCACGACATTTATTCACCATAATATTCATTAGCCCATAATACTAGCACAACAATGCTAGTTCAGTACAAGCGCCTGCAAATTTGATGTTATGATCATGTTAAAATGAGTAATTTTGCTACTAACATAGTCACAGTTAATACTGTAGTATGTGGGTAAAACAAAATAAGTCCGACGTAAATAATCAGTGCTTTGCAAAAGAGGAAATCTATCTACAAGACAATACCGTGGTAATCTTGATTGAAATGAAAAATGTCATGTAAAATGGCGTCGTTAGCGGTTACAGTGCGTAATAATTCGGCAAACTCTGTAAATTTATGCTACGTTGGTACTAAAGACCACAGTAATTATTTGTAAATAATTGGTCACTGTCTAGGTACCACTTTCAAAAATAAAATTGAACGCGATCAGCATATCTAAACTGCGGTCAAAAGCTGTCAGTGTCATCGACGTTGTGGATTGCTGACACTGACAGCTCTTGAACGCGGTTTAGATGAGCTGAGCGGGTTCTGTTTAATTGAAAAAGGTGAAATCAGCCCTTACTAAACCTACTTACTATCGAAATCCAGCGTTAATTTTAATTTTACATAAAAATCAGCTATTAAAGAACCCTAACATACTTTCCATCAAGAATATCGGATATCCCATAAAAAATATTCAAATTCATGTCCCCATTAATTCATTATATCGCTGACAAAATACGTTGTCATGTTTCATATTAAAAAAAACCTCTGGCATCTCCGTTACGCGGCAAAATGATTGATTGCGATACACGGGCGATTCTCATCCCTTCGTAGTGAGAGCCTTTGTACTAAAGGGATTGGAGTGTGTAATCGGGATTTTTTCATCAAATAAACTCGATGTTGCCGTACTGAAATATTGTTCGGTTAAACGATGAGGCTGAGAGAAAAGATTTTATTTTTACTGGTATTATTAAAAAAAAACACATATCTCTCAGTGTGATATACATGCAGCTTTAGTAGCTCAGAGTCTGTATTCGGCAATAAGGTCACTGTTTTGTACATGGAACTTGTAACAAAATTGGCGGAATATGCTCTTAATAAAGAAAGCAGTAAGTTTAGCAACCAAATAACGGCAGTGGAATGCATTAGAAACTTAGCATAAATAAGATCATTTGGAAGGTACCCCTTTTTTGTCACCGTCAAAAAATGCACATTTGTGTAAAATATTTTTCTAACCTAACTCCAGTACCTTTCTATGTGACTGTACATAATATTCATATAAGACGAGGGGATATTTCACGTTTCGCCCGCTCAGCAAGCGGTTAAGCCTAACAAACCAATTACTTGGGGTTCCTGTGACCACTCGGCCGTTAGCAGGATTAACAGTGTTTTTATTGCAATATGTTTTTTTATGCATGAGGTTAATTCGGTGATTTTGTAATAATGTGTTTGGGTGACTACATCTTAACAACACCTCGAAGGGTAGGGCAGAAGTGTACAGTTATAGTACACTTACGTTTAGTTATGTTCACGTCCCATGAATGTAATCAGTATGTACCTATTGCCCCACTGCAGGACAAAGCCCTCCCATTCCTTTTCCCACTCAACTTGATCCTGAGCAATATGGACCAATCTCTCATAATTATAAGCGTCAAGTTCATCCTGCAATCTACGCCTGGTTCTTCCGTGATGCCGTTGGACGTTTTCAGGGAGCCATGCTGTGGTAGTCTTAGCCCAAAATGCATCCGACATGCGGACAACGTGTCCAGCCCAGTCCCATTTGAGTTTGGCTGCTTCACTGGTGACGTCTACGATTTGTGTCTTAGAGTGCATTTTCGTGTTCCGTATCTGTTCTGTAAACTACGAGTATACTACGCTCCATCACTCGCTGGCAAACCTCGAGCCTGGTCCACTGCCAAACTGTACCTAAAAGAGCGGGTTTAGCGCCATATGTAAGTATAGGAAGAATGCACATGTCCATTAATTTGCGTTTATGGTAAATCGGAAGATCTCCACTTATAAGGGCTTTCATCGACCAATAGCTCTTCCAGGCGTTTTCGGTGTGGCGAGAAACTTCTATTTCTTGTCTCGCCGGGAAGGAGAGTATTTAAATAATGATAATTTTCTCCCGAAATTAGCGATATTCAGGGAAAATTATAATAATTTCAGTGTGAAAAATTTAATTATGGAGCTATTACAGGACGTACTGCACCATCCCTTTTCGCACAAGAACTATAACGACTGATATTTTCAATGAAAGTCAAACGGTTTTTATACGTTTTATGATACCATATCGGCTAAACTAAAACTCAATCAATCAATCAACTTAGAAACAAGCCTCTCTCAGGCTGCGCCACAAACTATTCCACCACAAAGCAAAACCTTTTTCAAGAAGAACAAGGAAATAAAAGCACTTTCCATTAGTAACAAATAGGTACGGTCACCAAAAGAGATAGGTAACCAGGGTCGTCGGGTATATATGGCGTTTAGTAAAAACCAATGGATGTTTTCTAACTAAATTGAATTCAATTAATACAAAACGCTCAGTTCATTAATAAAATTCGTCTTCATTCTAAAATATCCATCTGTTTCATTCTTAATTTCAATTATATCCGACGACCCAGCAACTAAATTACGTCATACACTATTAATTAGAATGTGAATCATTTTGAAGCTTATTACTATTCCATTCATTCATATGTTCGAAAAAATTGTCTGCTTAGCAACGTAAACAACGCCATGAATGTTGTGGAACTGTCAAAAAGGATGTGATTCCCACTGATAGTGTATATCGCAGTTACCCCTTTGGTTACTTATACCTTTTCTTTTACACTTTTTCTAACCAGCAAAAAACGTAAAGACCAAAATTCAAAAATGTAATACAACATTACCGTTCGTTCCCAAATAATTTCATCCAACATCTCAATTTTAGATAGAAGTAAGTTTAATTACTTCTCCTTTGATGGTCCTAATGATGTCCCGCTAGATATATGCTATGAATAAGATCCCGATTAAGGCCTCAACAACGAGCGTCCTAATTACATAAATATCCTCTCAATACTGAAATACTGAAAGTTAATTAAATTATGTTAATTAATTTTTGGTTTTAATGTTAACAAGGTTTCCAGTTCGACGTTACCTCTTTCTTTTTTTATTTGGATTGTTATCATAAGTAAGGAAATACATTATTATACAAACTTAATTTAATTCGATTGAATGTCTTAATCATGAAAATGAATCATTCAATCGAATTGAATGAACTTCAGAGGGGATGACTTAATCACTACATAATATTATAAAATAAAAGTCAACCCTGCGTCTGCCTGTTCGCGATAAACTCAAAAACTTTTTCCAAAAAAAAACAACCGACTTCCAAAAAAACACTACAAAGTGAAAAATAACTTTAATTTCGGAAGTCGGTGTCTTTGGAGCTGTATTTGATTTTTTTGTCACCGCCTTCCGAAATTAAAGTTATTTTTCACTTTGTAGTGTTTTTTTGGAAGTCGGTTGTTTTTTTTTTGGAAAAAGTTTTTATTTTTCACTTTTTAGTGGTTCACAATATGTGCTTACCCCTTCACAGCATACCGGCGTGATGTTATGTTATGAAATGGTGTAAGCAATAGACAGAGATGAAATATCAGCAATCCCAGTCCATTTGCTATCATTTATTGAGGAGTTCCGTTGCCTATCTCCAAAGTTCTTCATCAAATCTTCACCAAATTGAAACGAGACCACTACGAGAAAGTACTCTTCCAAAAAATACCTAAATCGCTTTGTGTGCCTATAAAATTTGATGAGTTCTCTCTATTTCTCCAGGATCCCATCATCAGATCCTGACTTAATGATCATGGGACCACCTGGGAAGTATACCCTTTCAAACAAAAAAAACAAAATCCAAATCGGTCCAGCCATCTTCAAGTAATCGGGGAACATACAAAAAAAAAATAAAAAAAAAAAAATAAAAAAAAAACAAAAAAAAAAGGTTCCGATGAATTGATAACCTCCTCCTTTTTGAAGTCGGTTAAAAATGAAATCCTTTGATTTTTACGCAGTTTCCACCAATAAACAGAATGTTTCAGTAGGAAGGTTTAGGTGTATAATTTGTTAAGGATTTTTGTAAAGTGGTTAGCGCGGGTGAAGCCGTTGGCAAAGGCTAGTCGATCATAATTATGTAAAGTTATATTTGTTACTGATGCGTATCATATTTTAACCAACATATTACCTTGTACTGACCTGTCAATTTCACGGGCTACCCTGTAGATTTCATCTTAACAGGTATCTTCACTCTACAGACAGGGGAGCCAACATTACGGAAAAATGTTACCAATGCATAACAAATAAAAATGAGTATGTAAATAAAATATTTTAAAGACACTGGCGAAAATTATAGTGATATATTAATATATCACTAGATAGAGGTAGATATATGTATATTGATATATTATAGTAGGCTAACAAACCTACTTTGACAATAAAGTTTCTCCAGGATAAAAATAAAACTAATCCATAAAAAGTAAACCTAACAACACGCCCGTAATCCCTGAAAAGTTTAGCAAAGTCTACAGTAGGCAAATGAAAACAAATAAAAATCTATTACAAAATATAAATGAATATAATATATTTATTTCTAACGAACCAAAATACAGCAAATCGTATCTTTTTTACAATCGGTAGCACGTTTATCAATTAAGATCTTGGCGCAACCTTCCATGCATTCTCCACCTCGCTTTCTGCATCTCGTCTCTTTCTCTGATACTGGAAAATGTAAGACAAATAAGAAGATTACATTAAAAAATGTTTACACTGCTTCAAAGATCTTTTCAGAGTTGACAGGGGGGTACTGCTCGTTAGCGTTTGTGTGCATTTGTTTTAAAAAGGAATTGAAAATAAAGTTTATTAAAAAAAAAACGACTTCCAAAAATACACTACAAAGTGAAAAATAACTTAAATTTCGGAAGTTGGTGTCTTTGATATTGTATTTTTGTTTTGTCGCCGGCACACACGGCATGTCCTTGAACCAAAAATTCTAAGCATTTAACATCTACTAATTCACACTGGGCGCGCGTGTTATTTATTTATTTATGCGGTCTGTGTCCCAGCAGTGGGGGCCTTATGGTCGATTAAGATCATCAATGCAGAAATGATCGCGACGACCGCATTTTATTAGGACGCCGTGTAAAGACGTTGGTTTTTTACGATCAAACTTGGACTATAATAGCAGTGTACTACACCACACACAGCACAGGCCTTTCTCGAGTTACGCCACAACAGTAACAGGAACCGCCATAAAAAAAGCAAAGAAACCGTGCAAATAACATAACATCACGCCTAAAATTCCTCATAGGGTTAGGCAGAGGTACCTATATTATACTACACTCACATTTTGCCGGTTATTTTAAGATCCATGGAATAGGATACGAGCCTATTGCCATCAACTAAGCACAAATTTAGACTCTGGGAAATTCTAGATGGAAAACCCCAATAACCCTTAGCCCAACCCGGGCATCGAACTCAGGACGTCATGCTCAGCAGCAACGCTTGTGACAACTAGACCAACGAGGCAGTCAAATACAGGGTGGCAGACACATCAACGCGCAACCTGTCACCATGGTTTCAGTACATGATTGTAAACATCATGATTTCAGCCTTGAAAATTTTGCCGTTTATTTAAAAAAAAATACTACTTTACACTGTCCACACAATCACTGTTCCATACATTTTGACCGCGTAGGTTCCACTTTTCTATGAAACAGTTGATTATTTTTTGATAAATAATTGATAAAACTTCTAGAAACATATTCTGAATTCATAGTTACTAATTGATCTGTTTGATTTTCATATCGTACTACTTACCTCCATGACAGCATTCAACTCCCCAACTTCGCTGCTTAGGACATAAGCCTTTCTGTTCTGTCAGAGCGCCTGGTTGACAGTCAACTGCTATCGTACATATGCCTCCCTGCGATGAGCATGGGGCTTCATTCTGAATGGAATCAATTACCTTTACTGCAATGAGAAAAAAAATACTTAATTATACAACTTTCTTAGTAAAAAATATTATAATCGATCAATTTATTTAATTTTTATTTATACCGTTGCATAAATAGAACTGACAAACAATTTTTGGAAAGGCCCTTTTCTATTTAACCTTCATGGAAAATTTTCTTCCTGAGTCGTCGCGCCGTCGTCGCTTCGGGCCTGTCTGCAGGAACCTTTACGCAACCAAACTATTTCATTGAAATAGTCCAAATATTCATGCCACCTTTTGGCTTGAGGATAAAATCTTCGCGGTCGATCCTCACTGTGGAAGAGGCTATGCCAGTTTCTTCATCGTGTTTTTTGAAAGCAGTTGTGGTGAAATAATTTACTCAAAATACCTGTCTGAGTCGACGACTTACAACTCCTATGTCGTGGCCGTTAGCAATGCTAAGTTAAAATACTGTATTTCTATAAGTTTTAATGCTCAGCATTGAAGATCATTTGAATTATGATCAAACTAAAATATTTGTAAAAAAAAATTGTTACAGCAACAAAAACATACGAATACTCACAATCATTATTATTATGAGCTTGTACAACTCCTAGTACACACAGGACAGTGACTAACATATTTCTCCACATGATTACACTTATATCTTCATGCACGACCACACTCCCGCTGATACAGACACAGAATGAGCCAACGGTATTCCAACGATTTTGTTTTAATAACACTCGCTCCGTTATTATTTGGGTACGTATAATGCCGTGTTTCCACAGCCTGCTTTCTCACAGGCCGCGCCGCGCCAGGCCAGGTCTATAAGCCGTGGTAACTGTTACATCCGATGAGGCTTGGGGTGGCTCATCGCCACCCGTCCGATCCGTCGGGAGTCAGTAGTCCGTAGTCCATAGTGGCGGGCGCGCCTTTCCCGGCCTGTACGAGCGCGATTCTATTTGCTTTGTTTATATGGGAATATAAACAAAGCAAATAGACTTACCTCGTGGCGTAGCAACGCTTAGCGCGGCCGTGGGACCGCGGCTTTTGATTTCTTAATTACTTTATTTATCTTTAATTTGAATTGTTTTCCCCCAGGATCAAAGTCACCAAGACTTTGACGATAAAAGAAAACAAACAAAAAGAAGGATACTTCCTCGTCTTTATTAACATTTACCGTGTTTATTTTTAAATAATGTCTTTAAAATACATTTTTTCATTGTAATATTTAGACTCATCCATCATCATTATCTTTCACACTGACTGACTTTCTTTCTAACTAAATGTCCACATGACTTGGATCAGGTTATTGTTCTACCTTGTTTGGGTTTGGGTAACCCACGCTGCTCCTTCTAGTACGTAATCACCACTCCTGGACTCTTCAGCTCAAACAACCATCCTTTCTGCGAGCAGTACCAAGATGTACAGTTTCATATGTGCCACGCTTGGGAGGCCTATGTCCAACAGCGTCTTTCGAATGAAATGAAAATGCTGATACTATTAGCTTCGTTTCAACTTCAACTATGATACCTATAATTTATATGTTGCAGGTTGAACCTGATAATTGGATAATGATATAAGTACATACACACATAAGCTGACGCCTTTTTCCCATGGGGAACTGAAACTACACCACACCATATGCTACGATTCGTACCGTACATACTCCTTTTGCTTCGTTGACGTTCATACATCTGGTCATACACGCACGGTGATGGTAAATATTACGCACCTGATCTTTCATCTTTTGTATCACCCATAAGTTCACTATACGTCCTCCTATTATGGGGCGTCCCATAACATCAACCTTATAAATACCTTTTGATATTATTCTATGAACATTTGATAGATAAAGCTGTAAGTATTTATTTTATCTTTGACGAGTGATACTTTTTAATTTATTGGCAAAATGGCCCCAATACTGGTAAGGTGACGTAAGCCTTGCACCAACGTTGTATATCACCTACATTGAGTATGCACGTTATAGCGGTGGATGGTTTTGGACCGTGATAAACATGGTTGAATGGCATTTAATGAGGTAATTTTAGCTAGCACACGAGGGTATTACACTGTTGTCGTGTCACATGTTATTTATTTACGTAATTTCATATGAATAAACAGAACGTAAATGAAAAGTAAACCTTGCAACTAGTAGATAGGTTCCGGACATCGCAACCTTTGCCATGGATTCACTACATATACTATTATTAGACTGCCAAAATAACAAGCTTAACCAAAACATCGTTAATCTGTTTTAGATAAAGTGGATATTTATTCTTTGGTTAGAAACTAACTATCGTGTTTACTGTCTTATTGTGTCTATATTGGACGTAACTCACTGTGTGCCCAATCTCGGCCATTAACAACAGATAATGGGCGGGAAAGGCCTAATAGGCTGATCGAGCGATAGGCCGTAGAGAAGCTGAAAAAGATTTCACGTATTTTGATGACGTAAACGAGGCAAAAGAAATAAGAAAGGATCGTAACAGGTAGTGTTCTGTCTGGGATAGGCAGAACGGGAAGAAGGCGTGACTTTATATTTGTATTAATGATGTTCCGGATATCCGTATCCATATCCACAGATATCCGCGGGAGAAAAAATATCCGTATCCGTATTCCTATCCGTTACATTTTTGACGGATCTACGGATAAGACTACCACAGATTTTAGTTTCAACTGCTAACAACATATACTTAACACACAATAATCATGCAAATTATTTAGAAAGTTATAAACTTATAATTTACTGCAACTGGGTAATACGATACCCCTTGGTAAGACTGGCTGTCAGATTTCGGGCTTATCTCTCTACTGTTACAGATGTACAAATTATAGCCGGGTCCAAGGGCTTACCGTGCTTTCCGAGGCACGGAGAATTCCCGATTTGTTTTGATCACCTGCACCACCTCAACAAATTGGCGTAGGGTATCAATTTGCTTAATAATTAATTTTCCTGACTGTACCTATTCATCATCATCATCATCATTTTAGCCGAAAGTCGTCCACTGCTGGACATAGGCCTCCCCCAAGCTCCGTCACTTCGACCGGTTCTGTGCTTCCCGCATCCAGCGGACTTCTGCGGCCCTCACAAGGTCATCGGTCCACCTTGTGGGAGGCCTTCCAACTTTACGTCTTCCGGTGCGCGGTCGCCACTCCAGAACTTTTCGGCCCCATCGGCCATCTGTTCTGCGAGCAATGTGCCTTGCCCACTGCCACTTAAGTTTGCCAATTCTTCAGGCTATGTAGGTTACCTTGGTTCTCCCACAAATCGGGGGTGTGCGGTCTTAATACGTACCCTTAAATGTCAAAACAATATAAATACTTCCCGGGGTAGTTAGATAAAAGTATGAAAGTATTATACTAGAACGTAACACTGTTATGTTTAAGTGTCACATACCAAGAAATATCATTGAAATGAATAAATTATACCTAAAAACGGGCATAATATGCTCATTTATACCTATTCCTTCCGCTTTCTGTACTTACAGACATAACTACATAGGAACATAATTAAATCATGCCTTCTTCCCTTGGGGGTAGGTAAAAACTGCAGTTCTAAAATAAGTAGTAAAAGTATCTCGATAAAATACAAAACTACCTTTACTTACGATACCTCTACAATTCATATCCAAAATACCCTTGAACCGAATCGACATCGGGAGTCCAAAACAAAAAGTGCAGTTTTTCACAACTGCGCGGTAGTTGCGAAACATACTAGCAGAATTGGCTTTTATTTTGACAGTTCAACAACATTCATTGCGTTATTTGCGTTGTTGAGCAGACCAACTTTTCGAAACATATGAATCAATGGATCAGCAATAACCTTCAAAGTGATCCAGATTGTGACTGATAGTGTGTTGCCCAATAGGTTGGGTGCTGTATTTAAGATGGCAATAGTCCAATAAAACATTAAGGTTCCCGCAGAAATGTGCGACGCGACAGTGCAAAGCGACTTTCGTCGAACAATTCCTATCAAAACTGTCTACGTTGACCCGGGGTAGTCCTTACCGGACAGTGAGCTACCAATTACTCGCCATCCGCAAGCACGCGCCTACGGTGGCCGGGAATCAGCCTGGGATTCCCGACGTACAGGGCACGGCTACCCATGCACTCTCGCTCCATACCATGGCCTGGATCAGGACCGGACGCGAGAGATCGCCGCCGCCGATCGCCTCCACGAGGACACGGTGGTGCTCCGCCCATGCCGGGCAGACCTCCACCGTGTGCTCCACGTGTCCTCCGGGCGATCTACGCAGTGGAAACACCCGGACGTTTCCTCCCGCCTTATGCGAAACAGGAACCTCCCGAAACAACCGTGTCCGGTGAGGACCTGCGTCAGGCGGAAGGTGAGGACGCCATGCCGTCTCTCAAGCCAATCCTCAAAGAGGGGACTTACCGCCGCTATCGTGGCGTGCCCAGCGATAACTATGATGGGAAGTCAAAAATGTAAGCTACCGACTGTTAATCCTTGCGATTTTTGACTGGATTGACAGGATTGTAGAAATAAGTATCGCTTGGAAGCCCTTACTTGTCGAGCCTAATGCCATCAACAGGGCACAAATCCAGGCTCCAGGTCGCTACTGAGAAATTCCTGATAGAAAAATCTAATAACAGCGCGACCTGGGAATAGAACCCAGGCCTGCTCAGCAGTAGCGCTAGAGATCACTAGACCAATGAGGCAGTCAGAAAACTAATTTTAAAAATTGCTATGAAAACAGTTTTTCTTCAACACGCTGATTACTTAGGTTCCAAGTGTTGCCCTAGTTTACAAAATCACATTAATCTTAGCAATCAAAAAATCAATTAGAGGCTCAAAATGGAATGACGAAGATGGATCACGGGGTCAACGGCTGGTTCGACACTGAAGTATTTTTCACGTAAGTACACCGGCGTATAAATCAAGTTGACAGTATTTTATTGCGAAGAAAATATTACTTGGACGGCGCGGAGAAAATATTTGATTTAGGTGGTTTGAAAAGTTTTGCATGCGAACGTTTCGATGGGTTTGGGTGGGTTCTTCTCTTTAAATAAACAATGACGAATATGAGATCTAGGGTGAACTTCACAATTGAAACTCATTGCGATCAACTCCACGTTCAAGAGCAGCCAGTTTCATAATTGATGTGGAATATTTACACTGACAGTGTTCTTGAACACGGTTTAGATTTGTTAGTTTTGTTCTGTCATTTGTTGGTTTAAACAATATTTTTAGTCATTTAGTGTAACTCATTCTTCGTTTGGTACTTAAGTTCTTTGCTTTTATTATTAATGAATACCCTGAGGATCCATAACGGTCTGTGTCAAAGAAGAAAGAAATGAACCCAAAATAAATTAATGAATTGTTTTAAACAAAAAGTTGTTTTATAAAGATTTTTTTGTGTCTTAAGTTTTTAAGTTATTTTCGCTTAGTAAGTATTGTGAAATAATATTGTGTAACTTTCGAATTCTTCGACCTTGTCAAAAAGTATTTCAGACGGTACCTCAAGAGACCGTGTCAAGCAGAAATAAAAAGTTGAATAGTTTCTAATTTGAGTATTTGTTTCATTTCAAAAAATAGAACAAAATTTCATAGATTAAAGCTCATGTAAAATGGATGTAAAAATACACTTAACCAAGTCATGATTCTGTCTCTCCCGTTATTTCGATTATTTTTGTACTAGACCATACCTACCCGGGATCCTTCTGGTTACGGAGGTATGGAAAGTTAACGTTTTAACTTTTTTCCGTGAGTTACATTGCGCACAGCTGTACAAAAAAAAAAAATATTTTCCTTGCAATTAGTTTTGCACAAAGTTACTTAGTTTGATGTATAAGATTGTGTTGATAACGGCTTCGTGATGGGTCTTTTTTACATAACACAGTATAATACACACATTTTTTATACTAAGCAATATTTTTCTTAAAAAAATATACTGCACACACGTAGACCAAACGCATAGTCGTACATACAATATCGTAGAGACTAATATAGGTAGTTAATGATTATAAAAAAATACAAAAAAATCTTTACATTGTTATCAGACTTTATAAGCTTGCATAACGGACAAGGACTGTGTGCATTGCCACACATTTTGTGCTTTACATTACCTAGTTCAGGCACGTAAGTGTTAGGAATATAATTTACATTAAAGCAAAACTGTACATATTTTAAAGCATTGTAATTTCTGAATAAATATATTATTATTATTTGTATTGCTTCATATTTAAGTGCTAATTGCACTAGAATTTTCACAACTGCCAAAATTTCAAACTGGCAACCAAATTGCATTTTTCATTTTGCGCAAATAAAACTGTTCAAAAGTCCTTTGCCCATGGCTATGGCGTTGAATTACGAATGCGTTCGTCATATCGGGTCTGCTGACGTCATCAAATTGCAGAACAGGCGACTACACCTCATGGAGAAAAAAGTTTTAAATAAACAAACCGCGGGTTTGCGGAAACTACTCTGCGAACATTTTGTTGGCCGTAGAACGAGCGGAACTGGATATTTTGTATTTTGTGGATGTAAGAGTAGAATTACATTATTTATAAATACCACTAAAGTAAATAACCCCCTTCACACCTATTAGTAATTACGTAACATACTACCAGTAGGAATGACACTCATTTTGACAGCTCAAAGACATGCATTACGTTAGTAACACTATTGTGCAGGCAAACGTTTCGAAAATATGGAGCAATATGCTTTAAAATGATTCAGATTGTGATAGTGTGTTGCGCAGTTAGGGTGCTGGTATGGAAAACTATATTTCTAAATAAAAATATAAAAATTGTAAAACAAACCTATCTTTACGTTAAAAAAATAAGAAGACTTAGGTTTAATTTATATTTCGGGAGAAATGTCAAAAGTAAAAAAAAAACTTTAACCGCCTTTTTCTCGTAATTGCCGCCAAGGCACTTACTGTATATATCACAAGCACGGCAGTATTATGGGTGGACTGAATCTTGCGAAAGCAAAGTAAATATAGTATGTTTGGATCGTAACTGGTGGCGACCTGTAGTTTCTACCCCCATGGGAAAAAGGCGTGAGTTTATAAATTTGTTTATGTATGTAAATCTAGCAGTTTTTTTTTTGTAGAATATTGTTTTTTTTTCTAATTCCATTCTCTAACACAGTTTGTTGAGTACTTCATTATAATAAAGTTTGTAGAAATCTTTCTTAGGAATTCACGGTAAAAATGACCCGGAATAATTTTGATCATTCACTTATTGAGAACTGTAAAAAAAAAAGTAGTGACTGTTTTAGAGCAAAAAATACCTGCGCATTGATACAAATCTCATAGCAATTAAAACAGAAACTTTCATGGCCCCACAGCGCACGGGGCCTAATAAAGTGGGTCGGGCAAACATTCCCAGCTAAAACTACGCTTTTAACTAGTATTTTTAGTTGCTTTTGTAGCAACCCTGTCTCTGGGCCTCCCTCCCTGCTTTGCCTGCAAAACTACCTGCCTTTTTTTTCAACTTTCACGCTTACTCAAACACGGAGAATTGGTGGTATCTTTCTTTGTTTTTACTATAAAAAGCAAATGAGTGTTTGTTTTTCATAATTTTTGTGTTTTTTATGTGTTTTTTTTCAGATTGCAGTTTAAATTAACGTGCTTTAAGCTATAATGGTGGTATTTAGTTCGTTTTAATGTGGGTTTGGGAAATCTGAAGTGGGCTGTGAAAGATTTATAGCAAAAGCCTGTGTATTACCAGTTGTCACTAACTTCAACCACAACTGATTCTCTCTAAAGATATGAAAGCCTGGAACAATTTCTTCCATGTAAGTTTTCGTGTCTATTGTTTATTATTATTGTTTTATTATTTATTTTATAACTTAGAAAAATATTCTGAATTATTACATAGGTACTGTTAACAGACATGTTTTATATCTATCTAATCACAAGCCTATTCTTCACACACTGTACGCCGTTTAATCTAACCGTTGGTGTACTATATGCACCATTCCCTTCTGGGAATATGCTAGAGGTAATATTATAGTGTTATATTTCTTATTATTGAAACACCTGAAAATCCGACTCCCACTGATGAATGCTAAAATGTACGATACTAATGTAGGACATTTATGATCTGACATAATTGCCAGAAAATCTCGTACATTTATTCCCATTTTTTTCCCAAACTCTCCCCAGTTTTAGGCAAGGTTATGACGTATTTATTTGACACCTCAAAGTTTCTGGCCATTAAAGCTAAAGGCATTGTTCAGTATGTTTGAATTTCACTGCGCTGGATTTTGTAACAAGATTTCGAACAAGCAAACGCCCAAAGTGTGTTTAAATTTTCTGTTTAAAATAAATGAATTATTACAAAGATTTCGAGGAAAAGTTAATCGTAACAATAATTATTAACAATATTTAGATTTTTCAGCCATGTTGGTAGATCTTCTTTTGATCTACGTTAAGATCAAATGGTAAAATGTTAATTGAGCACAATTAGCAAATTCTGTGAAAACCTCTGGCAAAAACTGATTTTGTTTGTTAAGTAAACATAAACACGTTTAGATCAATGATTGTTAACAAATAAAACATTTAATTTCTCTTAAAAGTTATTTGTAAAAAAATAAAATGTGGAATACGATGACTGAAAATGTCAATTTCTATCCACATTGAATATTATTGGGATAGAAATTGACACTGGTTTCTGACAGTTTGAAATTTCTAATCAGGTGTACCTGTGCAGTCCTGTCACAGGTACTTTACCTCGGAAAGCAGCGACCTTATAGTAACTTTATTGTTACGTTTTCGTTACAATATGTCAATTTTTCCATACATATTATAGTCGAATTGGTACTGAAGTTTAGTATGGGACGGCAGATATGTTTTTTCGGGATTGGGTGTTGATCCTATAGAGAATATTGTTCAGTAGGTATGTTAATCTGTACCATATCCTTATAGTTGGCAGGTCTATGAAAACTAACCTTGTATACAGGTTTAAGGAAAATTGGTAAATGAGTGCAACAATATTTTCTCAAGACAAACATCGTGAGATTTGGCGCCAAATATTTTTTATTTATCCTTCGATGTTGATTTAGGAGTTACAGGAAATAACAAATATTATCCTGGATAAGTGGAAGAGCTTGTTGTTATGGGAAAATAGTCTTTCGAGTCGCACGTGATTGGCTAATAATGGTGATTGGTAATATTTATGTGCTTGACACGATTTTATTACTATGATGTTCAATTTTGGAGGGTCTTGTGACTAAGTAATAACAGCCACTGGTTCAGTTCATCGGGTTAAGCGACGCTTGTCGCGGTTGGTCCGTGGACCTTTCCATTCCTCGGATAGCACGTGAAGCCGTTGGTCCCAGCGGTCATTCGTGGATATTTGGCAGTCGTTACGGGACGTCAAAAGCCTGAAAGTCTGACAACCAGTATTACCAAGGGATATCATATTACCTTGTGTGTTGTGGAGGTCAGATAGGCAGTCGGTCCATGTAAAAAACTGGTATACAGCTGCGTCTGGTTAAACTAGAAACCGAAAAGGCTAGGCAGATGGTGTTCAATTTTGAGCTCATAACTTTTTTTATAGGTTATCGTGAAGAGTCGGTAGGTACTGAGTAAGGGTAATAAAACAATGGTGTGGTAGTCAGTGAGATTGACACCTCTGTTTTTCCTATGAGCATATTGGATATTCACGAGAATTAGCATAAAAAATTGGGTAGAGATAACTACTAGGGATAGTACGTGTTTTATTTTCTGATAAAACCATTTTGTAATCTTAGAAAAGGTACTGCTTAATTTATTCACAAACAATAGTTCTAATAACTACCAAAACAAGCACGATCTTTAGGAATTTGAAATATTTTCTTCGAAATAGTCCTAAACTAGTTTGGAAAGTTATAAATAAAGAAACTAGTTCGAAAAAAATACGTAATACGCATTATACATTGGAGACTTCGCGTGGTGCCATAAACTCTAACATAGAAGTAGCTCAAGAATTTGTGAAATTCTTTACTAATATACCATCTAAAACGACGGAAGCTTTAAATTCGTCCCCCGATGTCTCAATTGATTTATTAAGAGCGAACGTTCCAGGCTGCCCGGTTGAATTTCAATTTAAGCACATAAACCCTATGATAGTCTTAAAATCTTTTCGGCAAATCAAAATCAAATTGACCGAAGATCTATGGGGAATGTCTATAAAAGTTTGTACATCCATAATCGAGACCATAGCACCATACTTAGCTTTAATATTTAATTTGTGTGTGGATCAAGGAGTCTTCCCGGATTTAATGAAATATAGTAAGGTTATACCACTATTCAAAACTGGGGACAGCAAAGACGCCAATAATTATAGACCAGTGTCCGTGCTGCCGGTATTCAGCAAGGTGTTCGAAAAGATAATGCTTAATCAAATGCTTAATCATTTTAACACCAACAAAATCTTACACGGTCAGCAATATGGCTTCACCAAAGGACGTTGTACAACTGACGCCGGTGTTACCTTGTTAAAACACATATTTACAGCTTGGGAGGAGGCCCAGGATGCCATTGGAATATTTTGTGACCTCTCCAAGGCATTTGATTGCGTTAATCACGAAACCTTGCTCTTAAAACTTGAGCATTACGGACTAGGTAAACTTGCGCTCAGTCTAGTAAAATCTTATTTAAGTGATAGACAGCAAAAAGTTCATATAAATGGTGTCAATTCAATTGGTTTAAAAATAAAAATGGGTGTTCCACAAGGCTCAATATTAGGTCCTTTCCTCTTTTTAGTATATATTAATGATCTACCCCATTTATTAAAAAAACAACCACAAATGGTGTTATTTGCTGACGATACATCTTTAATTTTTAAAATAAATAGACGTGCATCAAATCTTGACGACGTAAATAACGCCCTACTGCTGATACAGAATTGGTTCACTGCTAATAATTTAGTATTAAATGGCAAAAAAACGAAATGCATAAGATTTGCTTTACCAAATGTCAAAAGTACTGACTGTGACATAGTATTGAATAAAGAGAAACTAGAATTCGTCGATCAAACTGTTTTCCTAGGGATCACGCTCGACTCAAGGCTACAGTGGAGTCCTCATTTAACAGCTCTTGCAGGACGGCTAAGTTCAGCAGCTTATGCTGTGAGAAAAATCCGTCAATTCACAAATGTAGAAACCGCGAGGCTAGTCTATTTCAGTTACTTTCATAGTATCATGTCTTACGGTATTTTACTATGGGGACGGGCTGCAGATATCGAGTCTATTTTTATTCTGCAGAAAAGAGCCATTAGAGCAATATATGGCCTCCGTAGGCGGGATTCTCTAAGAGAACTGTTCAAAGTTATTAATATCATGACGGTACCTTGTCAATATATCTATGAGAACATCATGTACGTCAGGAAAAATCTAAATCTTTTCAGTAAAAGAGGTGAAAGACACACCATTAGGACTAGAAATAGGGACCAATTAGTTCAACCAGGCTTCAGACTGGCTAAAGTAGATTCATCCTTCATGGGGTACTGTTTAAAATGTTACAATAAAATACCTCCCCACATACTCCAATTGAATGAAACGAAATTTAAATCTTGTATAAAACGCACACTATGCAGCCATGCTTATTATAAGTTGGGGGATTACATCGCTGACAAAAATGCTTGGCTAAACGTTGCTTGTCCTGCTCCACAAGGTACCTTAAACTAAATTGAATATCATTTGTAAACATTGTTGGAGCTGCTGAAGACTGTAAAAGCTAGATACATTTGCATTGTATAAATTCAACCTTTTAGTATTGTATAATTGCATAGCATACGTGTGAGCACTATGTCCTTACTATATAGCTAACATTTACAGGGTACTTCTTTCATTGACTTGAATGTGCCCTGGCAGCTGAGAGTATGTCATGCTCACTCAAATGTCTCGCTGGTGGTGGCGTGTGTGTTGGATCATTAAGTTCCCTTCAAAATGGTTGAGCTGAATGGTGCTGATCCATACGTCATGTTCGTGAACGGGCGCCACCAGTAGGGACTGGTCATCTCTTAGCTCCCACGGCTTATTTTAATTTCTAAATTGTTAATTTATTTTTGTTTTAATTACGGACGCTTTTAATGTGCACGTCTTTTTACATCGTTCTCACATTGACAATTTCAACATAATGATGTAACCAACTGTTTGTAATAATATCATGATTTTAAAAGAGTGTCCATGGAGTTTCTTGCCCGTTCTTCTCCATAGGTACCTACGCTTTGGAATGGGCAACTAGCTTCATCTTTCTACCTCACCGACCTTGACAATTCAAAAGTGCCTTTAATTGGTTTATTTGAAATAAATGCTTTGAGTTTGAGTTTGACTAAAAAAAATAACACTTAAAATTCAACCAAAAAAAAAACCACCCATCCAGCCGCCAGCTTCAGCAAACCAATCATCGTCTAAGAAAAAGATTAACACCGCTTTAAAGTCCCGCATCGAACAAAAAAGCTGGTTATCCAGGCTTTAAAAGATTAAGCTACACAAAAAGTATCTCAAGGTGTCTTTCTTAAGTGGGACGACCAATCCCGAAGGATTTGACGAAGACAAACGAGTATGATAATCTAGGTATCTTAAATTGCACCGAAGTGTAGACGTGTTTTATTTTTTTATAAATGTGTCATTATTAGTCTAGTAGTGTTTGAGTGATTGATGGCAAACTAAAATAGATAGAAAGATGGATGTCTGAATGAGGCAGTGAACGAATGAGTGACTTGTTGGATTATTGAAAGGATGAATGATTCGAGTGATAGAGTTTTTAAATATGTTTTATTTTACTATGACATCGTTATCATTGAAAAGCGTTGTTCTATGAGAGATACGAAACGTGTAAGAAGTCAGCGAGGCATGTTGTATTGTGATTTTTTGGAACGAGCCACACAGCATAGAGTTTTATCGTTCCGTGTGCCGGTTCGCTTGAGTTGAATTATGAGGTTATAGTACAAAAATATACAGCGGCACAAGTAGATATGATACGTTTTTGTTACTCTGGCTTCTAACTAAGCCTACTGCAGAATTTCCATTCAAATCATTGTTGAAATAGAATGGCATGATGGAATATTAGTTTAGATGATGTAGTCAGGTTTTATGTTGATCAAAATGTGATTGGCGACCGTAACAAAAATGTACCTACTTGCAAAAATGTAATGAATAAAACTATCAATATAACTCTCCAAGTTAAAATTGGCGTAAAACCTCACATGATTTCATTAAATGTTAATTTAATAGGGCAATTTTAACTTAATGAATGGCATATTGAATGTTTCACTGTTGTTATAAACATAGTAAAAGAGCTGTGGGTTATGAGACAGCTATATAACCTACCTTACTTGTAAAATAGTATCTTTTATTCCCGTTTACCAGTAAGATAAGTAATTTACAATCGTAATAGTTCAAAGTTATGTAATTATAAACCTATTTTACTATCTCGAAACTATAATACCCAAACTGAGCCATTACACTGCTGGATAAAAGACTCCCACTGTTTTGACAAACTTCCCTAATTTTTTAATTTCTTATTATTTCTTTCTACCACGTAAATATTATGTTCAAATTGTCACTTCACGTACTTATCAAGAAAATACTAGGATTTTCTTAAAAACATATTTATTTATTATATTAGTTTGTCCTACTGTTTTGTTGTTACACTGTGGGCATATCGTGTTGTCTCCCTTTACAGAACTTTTCACCTGTGAGATTACAATAACCGATGCGTGCCAACAGTTTATATTTTATAACCTCGGCAGAAATTTTAGTATGTGAAATAAGAAGATTAGAATATTATATGGCACATTCATGATAGAAGGAAATTAAATATTATTTCGAAGGGTAGTTTTTATCCTTTCATAAAATGTATGTCGTATAATCTGAAGCACCAAAATAACTTGACTAGCATCTTTCAGTAGGTAGTGATTGCTTTTAATTTTAACCCTACATAAAAATCATCTGTTTGCTATATTTTTATAGTGAAAAATATTTTCGTAAGACAAATTTTTATAGCAATACTAACTCAATTGCAAAAAAAAAAACATCCGACTGCAAAAAAAGTGAACTTTAAAAAGATGGAAACAAGAAAGTTTTATTTTAGAAGGTTGACTTTAAATTAAATACTATAAGCATTCTCAAGCAGTCGAGTACTGATTCAAGGTACCACTTCATTTAAAAAGATACCTCCGAGTCACAAGATTTAGACAAATCAATTGACGTAAGAATTATCAAAATCCACATATTCGTTTCGTATCTAGAGTGCCACAAAAGGAACAAACATTCATACATAGGTTGATAAACACATTACCCTCAACCAACATATTTTCCGACAGAAAGACAAGTTAAAAGGAAGAAACAATTAGCAACTCAACTAATTATTTAAACAATCACCCATCAAAATCAACGAGGTTCAAACTATGTACCTAATTGTTTCCGATTCACTACCCTAACTTCCATCAAACAGTTTCCAACTAATTCATATTCTGTACCATCTTGAGACAGCTTCGTCTCGTCAATGAACTCAATGCATTCCTGTTTAATATTCAAAAGATGCGCATATAGATGAAGTATTATTATCAAAGTTTAGCTATAAAAGGGTTGGTGAGCTAAGGGAGTTGACTTGTGAAAGTGACTTGTTAGTTGCAACGGTAGTTTATAAATATGCGCTTTGGATTTTGTTTCGGATACTGACGGTTTAGGTAAGTTTTGCGATGTTTTATGAGGATTGTATGGAGTGACCATATATCTGACAGGGAGAGGCTTGTGGCTTAGTACTAACTGCTTCACGGGTCGAGCCATCAAGTTAAGACACGCTTGCCGCGCTTGATCCATGAATGTGTCACCATCGTTACATACCAAGACTCCTCCGTGCTTCGGAAACCACGTCATGCCATTTGTCTGGGGTGTCATTGGTGGATCTTTGACAGCCGGTACAGGTCGTCAAAAGCCAGAAAGTCTGACAACCAGTCTTAACAAGGGGTATCGTGTTACCCAGTAACTGGCTTGTGGAGGTCAGATAGTTAACAGTATTATATTTCTTTCTTTCGTTCTAAAATAACAAAATACTTCAGGATAGTCCTACTACAATTACAATCCTACTAATCGTATAAATGTGAAAGTTTGTAAGTTGACATGTTTGGATGTTTATTACTCAATCACGCAATAACAGCCTAATAGATTTGGATGTTGGCACATAGATACTTTATTTTATAACCTGTATTAACACATAAAATACTTTTTAGAACCGGAAAAAAAATAGTCCTCCTGATCGTATTTCGGCAATGGTGGCCAACCGAATACCGCGCACGTATGTGCGTGGTATTCGGTCACAAACACACATTCCACAAAACAAGAACCATTTCAGCACTACTGCGTTGCCCGTCTGAACCAACAAATAGATTTCAATTAGGGGGCATCTTTGTTCGAATTTACACAAAGGAAAGCGTCCGGGGGCCCAAAGACCGGATGATTAAGGAGACGGTGAAATACTATTACTGTGTTACGTACGAACGGAGTTAGGGGTGTTTTCATGCTGTGTGACTTTGGGACTGTAGAGCGAAGTAATCCATTGATAGTTTCAGAAAGCTTTCTAAAGGGAGTTTTAAGACTAACGGCTAATACAATCCTGTAATGATCCAAATGCAGTTTCGTTTGGAGAGGAAAGAAGGAAAGGCAGATTTGACTCGAATACTGCGTATTGGAGGCAATAAAATGTAGGGTCTTTTAAAAATAATTTAAGTAGTGCAATTCTTTTTAGTAAGTTTCATGGAACTCATTTTAGTGGTTCATAATTACCAGTCATTTATTAATTGAAAAAGAAAATCGAAGAAAACTGCGCCACACATACATAAACTAACGCCTTCTTCGCATGGAGAAACAGGCAGAAACTACAGAAATCCACCAGCTACAATCCTTTTTTTTTTTGGGTGGGAAATCATCAAATAACTTCTCCCGCTCTGGGTGGAGCAGGAGGGCGTGTCAGACTTTTACTGACTAAAACCCACCGGTGTTAAACCTGCACCCCTGGCAGAGCTACAATCCTTACAAGCTCCATTTGCGTCGTCTTACGTTCATACATATTCTACGTCATACACGCCATTTGCCACAGAGTTTAACTACAACATAAAACATTTTTGCCCTAATCACAGTTTGCAACTGACAAATGAGAACGAGGCACGGATATAAAATATTAAGTTAGCAATTAAGGATAGGTACCTGAAAACCTAAATTAGCATACTATCACGGACATAAATTATTTTAAATTAGGACTAGCAGGTCTATTTTGTAAAAATATCACGTCATACCACCGGACACTAGGGGTTCAGACTATTGACAGTTCGCTTCAAGCTCACTTTCACTTCGAAATTCACTTCGAACCTAAGATTTCATGGTGACATTTCTAAACTAAAAAATAGATTTCTAGAACTTAAAAATAATTATATACGTGATAGTGTCCTAATTTAGTTTACAGTGGCACACATTGCAAACAAACCTTCATATCATTGTTAAACTACTTAGATAAGAATTAAAACGGAAACCAAGGTAACATTTTATGTTAATATTTCCGTAAACGAATTGTAAGCGGAAATATAAACAGTTCACTATCTAAATGTTGTCGCCTGAAAATGTGAAGGTAAATTAGTCATAAAATGTGATATGAAAAGAAATACGACGTTTTATTTTATAATTTAGTTAATTAAAGAGAATTTTATTTTGATATTTATTTGCACGACAGGTTTTTAAGGTTTTTTTTTTGGAAAACAGCGTGTAGGTATTGATTTAAAAATATTGATAGCTAGCGTATGATGATGATGGGACTCCCTTTTCCGCACGTAGACTCCCATTCGGTCCGTTGTGCGTCACTAGCTAGCTAGCTAGCGTATATAATTATCGTTAACTAGGTACGGACTTCTTAAAAATCTTTATAAGATCATATTTGAAACAAGTCCGGAAAAAGTTGTTCCATGTAAAATACTGCTATTCAGTTGTATCCGGTGAGACTGGAAGCTGACCCCAACATACCAACAACATACTAACATATCTGCCTAGCCTGTTCTCAACAGAACAGGCTAGGCAGATAAACTTTTTGACTGCCTCGTTGGTCAATGGTAATTCTCAGGTCGGGCAAAAAGGTTGGAAAAAACCCAATAACGGGATTTTCTTCAGGAATTTCTCAATAGCAACCCGGAGTCTAGATTTGTGCCCGTTTGATGGGAATAGGCTCGCCCCTATTACATTAAATGGGACTCAAACATAACTAACGAAATGTGGCTGTACTAATATATAGGTACACCTTACCATTCGGGGATTATAGGCGTGATGTTATGTACAAACATTATTATTTCTTAGTTCGCACCGACACCACATAAAAACAACTAACCTATTAAAAAAATACTTAAACCTGTAAAGCTGTCGATAAAACCAATCCATCTTAGCCCAGCAATAGATTTTCAGACTGCCTCCAGTACCTACGTGTCCTATCCAATTGGTTTCCAAACCCACAATGATGTATGGCAGACCTAATCTGGAAACCCAATTCAACACGTTACCTACCTGTGGCGCCAAGATTTATAATCGTACTTAGCTTGGTTATACCATTTTGGGTACTAGAGGGTTAAAATTATGAAGGACTTGAAGTAAACAAGAAGTTGTTACTTAATTGTGTCGGAAGAGTTGGATGATATCTTAATTATTTTGGAAACTAGAAAAATTTAGATAAGGATAAATTATCGATTAAAATTATTTTAATTCTTGTTGATTGCTTATTTATTAATATCTTGTAGAAAACTGCGTCGTTGGTATAATGGTCAAAAATAATAAATGGCAAGCGCTACAGTTGAACATGAGGTCTTGGGTTCGATTCCTGGATCGAGCAAAGTGTTATTTGGTTTGCCATCTGGAATTTATCTGTTGCAGCCCGAAGTCTGGATTTATGCGTGGTGGTTGGCAATATAAGCTTGCCCGCTATGGGAGTTAAACATAGCTTGCAAAGTTTGGGTGTACCTTCTATAGGTGATGTTATGTTTGTGTATCTTGTAGAAGACTAAACATGTTTCCGTCCGCGTTCCCTGGGCAGTCTTGCTGACTGCCTCGTCTTTCGAAAGCAACATGAAAATATTCTCTTATATCTGCTATCGAACACAAGAGAAAAATAAGTAAATTATATTTGGTATATGAAACTGTTATTATAACACATTACACGTACTTTCCATCTGGCTGATACCATCGCTGGGGATTATAATATGATGATTATCAAGGTTTGTATTTATCTTAAAAATTATACAAATCTGAGGCAGCGATACAATATTTCTCATACATCGAACCATTACGTACAAATCGTATAGAAGAGCATCAAATAAAATTCGCTCATAAAAGAAAGAATGAGTATAAAAGATAAAAAGGGCGTGATATGAAAAGCGTTCGGGCCTTCAGAATTTTGCTTTGGCGCACTGAAAAAAGAGAAAATAGGGCACAGATTAAATAATTGGAATCATTCAGATGGGAACGTTAAATAAATATGAATGAATATTGTCGTAACGAGTGCACAATTTGCGCAACAATTTTCGTGAAATATTATGTGTCACTTTACTGTTTAAAAAAATATTAATAAATGGACATTGATTTCTAATAACAATCCCCATGTAAGACAGGTGAATTATGATTGTACCTACTTCAAAAGTAGTTTTTTTATGTCACTGAAATCCTTAACTTATGTACATCTAATGAAAGACTGACATATTCTTTGACCAGCATTACCTAATTTCGTAACACAAAATTAATCAGAAGCTGAATCATTTTGAAGGTTATTGCTTATCCATTGCTTCATAACTTTGATTTATTTATTTATTTTTAGTTTAAATAGAACGGCCGAAGCCAATTACACTATTTAAACATTTATATAACAATAACATTACAAGCTGTTTAACACAGTCATGCATTCTTCTCACAAAAAATCAAAAATTCTGACAGCATCATCTTCCATTCATCCGCAAACATATCAAGATTTGTATTTGAGTTCAGGAGAGCGTTAATGGCGGTTAATGTCCGAGGAATAGGTGACTTGGAGTGTGCAACAGTACGGCAAGTTGGAACAGCCAGTAAGCGGTGTTTCCTGCCACGACAGTAATTGTCTGGGACAAATAGATTACAGATTGCGTTATGTAGATCAGGAACATCAATAATCCCCCTAAGAATTTTAAATATTACAGTCATCTGATCGCGCGACCGTCTAACTTCTAGTGAATTGAAACCTATGCAACCCAAGAGGAATTTAGTGGGATACAAGAAAGGATAGAACCCATACAAGTGCTAAATTTGCCTGCCCGCAATAACGCAATGAATGTTATTGAACTGTCAAAATGAAAACCATTCCTACTGTTAGTGTGTTACGCAATTACCCCGCAGCATTATTGGACTAGTATTGATCTACGTATGTTTATTAACAGATCACCTAAGTATGACGTTCATACCGATCCTGTTTCTTTTTTTTTTGTTTATAACACTTGTTAATTTACTTTTCGAACTAGATGAAGTCGGTCATTTATTTATATTACATTCAATTTCTAATCGATGTTCAGTCAATCGAATGGGTTATCAATTTTTTAACGCATCATGTCATCGTCCCTTTGGTGCTGGGATTAAGGAGTTGCATTATCCCATTTCATCCCATGAATGACGTAAAAGGCGACTAAGGGACGTACCCAGTAGAGAATGGGCAACAGCGTTCTCTGAGCATTTAAATGCTTAGAGAACGCTGTTGCCCATTCTGTTTGTTAACAAACATACTGCGATCGCCAACTCGCCTGCCAAGCGTGGCGATTATTGGGTCCAGTAATGGACGTCTTTCGGCTATACTGATGATTATGATAATGAACATATCGACTTAAGCCATCCTGACACATCTCTTCAATTAACAAACTCTATGCCGAGACGTCGCGTTCGAGAACCGACAAAAAATAGCTCCCTACAAAGTGAGTTTCCAATTTGCGATCGGTTTGCGTGAGTGAACTTTTTTCTTTTTTTACTATAGTTAATGGCATCACTAGCTCAGTTTTTTTGACGTGTTAATGGAGATCCATTTCGTTTGATATTTTCTTTTAGAACAGCTTCTAATTGGGTTCTACGCAGACTGATTTAGTTCTGAAAGAAGGACCAAAGTTATTTTATGTTTCGTAGAGATGGTTTCAAATATCAATTTGGTCTTCTTTTCTATGTGCATCCTAGTAGTACTATAAAGTAGCTGGTGCCCCCAACTTCGTCTGCGCAAGATTAGTACTTCGAGTAGCTTATTTTCTTCTCCAAGGTCCTATTTATCGTATATCTATCATTAGAAATAAATTATCAATTTTTATTATATTTATGGTTCACTGTTTTGGTGATAATGGCTTACACATAAAAGATAGATATATGCTGTTGCAGAATTTTTTGTAGAACTATTTAAGATAAACATTTCCGTAATACATTATATAGTGTAACTCTAACCGTTTCTGCAGCGCACGCCAGAATAGCTCGCAGATGGCAGAATTTTTTGCTACTTACTTGACACTTATCGTTATATTTTAGACAATTCACGAAATATCTTTATAAATTATAGCCTATGTGGTATTCTAATGTATAAGCTATATTATTGTATAGTTTCAATAAAATCCATTCTACGAAATATTAGTAAGATGTAAAAGTTTGTGTTGGTTACTCAATCACGCAAAAATGGCTTATCAGATTTGTACGAAATTTGGCACACAGATAGTTCATAACCTGTACTAGTAGAAAGTACACTTTAATCTCGGTAGTACGTTCCCGTAGGATAATTTTCTACCACCACGCGGGCGAAGACGTTAGCAAAACCTAGTATGAATATAAACATAATAACTGGTGGTCATCAATAAGATGATGGACTACAGTCTAGACGGTATTAATATTTGTGACAAATGTATAAAATTATTGAAGAAGGAAAGAGCACTGAACTTCAGTATTTATTCCTTCGCGAAATAGAGGATATCGCTGAAAAAATAATCATACTTTTAGAAAGAATATTTCGACATTTTGACTTTTTTTTTGTAAATAAAAAAAACAATTATCTTAGATACCTCATTGCTCACGTCGCAAATAAGAGTCAATTGTCAGGAAAGGGTTAAATGAGGCTTACATTTACCGCTAACGGTCCGTCACTAAGTACTTAATTACTATCTTTAAACAAGAGCTCTGTTAAAGAGCTGTGACTTTGCTACTGTGAATTTATAAAAACAAAATTTATTTTCAAAATAGTTACGTCAGTCAGTTGATTGGTAAGATTAAAAGCTACACGTATGTTTAGCTTAGTAATGTAACTTTTATTTCTCTGGTTTTTGTTTTATTATAATTTTCTCTTTACCACCAAACATAACAGCATAGGTATTTGTTAAATAACTGATTGCATTGGAACTGTTAGAAAATGCGTGGCGTCCACGCGGTTTCTACGCAATGTCTTCTACGATTCTGCTTAAACGCCTACTTACGCTTAACAAGCACCAATTTTTTTATCCTTGGGAAACAAACACAAACTCATATATATTACACAAATTATATTACACATACACATTCACATTACATTTTCTAGATGGAAAAACAAAAAATACTGCCCACAACATTTTCAGCGGAATACAAGAGCACCTAGAGAGAACCTAGAGCGAATTAAGTCTTAAATAAGAAATTTAACGAGGATGAAGAAAAAAAAATTCATACATTTCATAAATCAAAGTACCTACAGCCACTTACAAACAACAATACTCTCTAATTTACTACGTCCTTAAACAACAGTCCAATTAGTTGATGTAAAATGTCACGGAATGAGCAATTGAGTGTACTTTAGCGGAGACATGACATCAAAGTGAATTTTAACGAATTAGGAGCAAGCGGAAAAATGTCCGGAGGAAAAATTACGTGCGGAACCAATCTAGGGGTTTTAATGGGTACTGTTGGTACTGCCAGGGATAAAAGTATTTTGAACCGTTTAAGTCTCGGTTATAAAATATGATAGAATTGGAAATGATATTTTTAAACTTTTCCGAAAATATTTTTATTTATTTTGTAAGTAAAACAATAAATCTAGCTGAAAATCCGTTTAATCACGCCTAGATTTAAATGTTTATAAATTGAAACTGATTAGACAGACTCCTCTATTTCAATCACTTTTCAAGTTGAACAGAAACGAAACGATATTAAAAAAAACGAATTACTTACTATTTTTCTATTTCGTCTTAATCTATATTTTTGTTGTTATGTTCATCTTATTATTGAGCTCCTCAAGTTCTGAGTTGAGCTGCATGATTACTGATAAATACGTGCACTGACTGGAGGTTCACTCATTCTGTGTGGTCCTTTCTTCAAAAGATCATTTCAGACACCAATCCACATGGCCTTCACATGATCTGGACTGTAAAAGAGACTGTGACCTCTGAGTTTGATTCGGCCTTTCTTCTCAGAGTAATCTAATAGGAAACGCCGGCCTCATCTAGCTACAAAAATATGATTGACGTGTAAAAGTGTTTGTACAAACCAAATTACAGAAATAAAATAATTTATCATTACTAGATAAATATACTTAAACCAAACGATAAACCATTATTAATACTCTGGTGCACACAAAATAAATGGCTTATCCCACAAAACGCACATTATGATAACCAATTAGGAAGGTACATGAAAATAAAGAACATACAAGGTACCAATATACAAAAGAAAAGTCTTATTGAGATTTTTTGCCACACGTGTAAGAACTTATCGAAATAGGAAAATGCTGTAGGTATTTAAAAACAATTGCGAAATGTGTACTAAAGATATTGTTTCTAAAATAATAAAAGCACTTTACCGCCCGCATACCTTACAAGAAGCCTACTATGAAATGCCTACATTACATTACATACGAGAAGCATAATGAGCGATTCAGGATTCCCTTACAATTCAATTTGGCGACACACTACATACACCAAATAAATAGGTACAAAAGGCCGAATCAACACAACAAGCGTGTATAGGCGTACGCACGCACGACAAAACTAAAGCATGCTCATTTTGGAAAACATTTCATCGGAAGCGTAGCTAGTGACAGATCAGACTCCTTCCTGGTTTCGTCCAATTAGAGACAATATTCATATCTGTAAGTACAGGGCGGTAATAACAACCATTAGCAGGTGCCAATTTGCATCCCGGTAATGTCGACGCTTCCTATTTCTATCGCCGTTTCATTTTCCAACCTGTTTATTTCTATCAGACTTATTGCCTGCCTAACTGCGACTACTTTTTGTATACCAGACTGTGATTGAAGGCACAGGCCTTCAAAGCTACAGTCACAAGAACAATCTTGTGACTGTAGCTTTGAAGGCCTTTTGAAGGAATCTTCAGTCACAAGACTGTGATTGAATCTCAAAATGTGTCAAGCAAATAACAGTCACGAGTGCGCTTACACTCACTGTACTTTGACGCGTGTCAATGCATGCGTGCGTTTTCGCTTGTTCTGTAGAGCTGAACTTCTGTACTTATCTATGTTGTGTTACATATTTAAGATTTTCGTGTTTCACGAATGTTTCCCAGAATTTTAGTACGGCTGCCGTGTAGCTTAAGATCTTTGCAAATAAGACTTTTTCTGAGAAACGTAATATTGTGACTGTTGAGAGATTTTACTTAAGTCGTACTTAAGTGCTCATCAGTGTTTGTTTTATGTTTAAGCGTAATAAAAAAGGACCAATTTTGTGACATCTTTAAATAAATAATTAAGAAGGTAGGTATTTTGATAAAAATACTTGGATCTGACTCGACATACTTTAATAGCAGTAAGGGTACTGCTATTAAATGATGTTGAATAGGTGGCTGATCCAAGTATTTTTTTTATTATGTCCTGTCCGTAGGGACCTATAGGCCATATAAATCTATGCAATTAGTCTCCAATGAGTTCGCTCAACCATTAAAATAAAATAAAAATCACCAATAAATAAATGGTGATTTTTCTATACATATATGTTTCTAACATGACGTGGCATCACGGCTTCAGAGAGCGTCATGCCGTATGCCTATAGATTGTTCACATCAGAAACCGAAAGAACCATTCCACCTGTCACTCCGATCACTCATATGGTACACAGGCGGTAGGTGTCACTCATTGAGCTTGTCAATCAATGTTTTCAACGCGTCACTAGTCGCATTTAAAAAGGTTGATTGACAAGTCCGATGACTATCACTGTTCCACGGAAATGGAGTTCCACTCTGTATTGTAAACGACAGGTCAGGCAATGCTGTTAGAAGATGCTTTTTGCAGGACGTTGTCTGTGTCGTTTTCAGTAGGTTGGTTTAATTCATAATCAGCATATAATGTTCCCACTGTTGGGACACAGGCCTCCTATCTGTTAGAGGGAGCGGGCCGTAATCCACCACGTGTGTCTAGTGCGGATTAGTAGATGTTACATGTCTTGGAATTTTCAGTTTCCTAACACACTGCTCTCAAAACGGTAAAGGAAAACTTCTTTGAGAGCAGTGGTGATTAAATAATTTACACAAAGTAAAGCGCCTGAGTTTGAATCTTTGACCTACAACTCGCAGGTCCTATCCGTTACCACTGGGCTACCACTGCTCTACTCTATCTCACCGATTGGTACATTTTTTTGCGTGTCTTTTATCAGCTCGCTTCTTCGTCTATGTATGTATTGTATTTAATATTTTATCGCCAATGTTCTTTTCCAGGTCCTAGGCTAACTATCTGAACATTCGGATTAAAGGTTTAGGATAAAATGGTAAGTCTACGTTCACAAGGACGTAAAAATTTCGCGGGGGGAGTTTTTCCGCGCACTGCATCTTCAACACGCTGCTTAGCGTCGAGAGTTGAAAATAAAACAGTGTATTTTTCAACGTGCTGGGATGCACTCCTTTGGACTTTCAATGCTCGGTTTAACACCGAGAGTAGAAAATCCAGGTCACGATTAAATATCGCCGCAATATTTTTACGACCCTGCGAACGTGGTCTAACAGACAGATAGTTACTATCCTTCATTTATTATATATATGTAGAGCTTTGGCAGACGTTTAAATATACAACGTGTAACGGAAAGGGTATAGTATACATACCAAAGGCACGGCTTCTTGGTATAATATCAAACGGGTTGATATCAGAAGGGTTTTTAATCCTTTCTCTCCATGTTCGAAAATTATGAGAATTTTTAATAAATTGATACCAGAAATCGAACTTTTCAAATTGAAATAAATACATCACCCGGAAGAGATTTATCGTGATATTGGCAAGTAACGTGAAAGTTATTGTATATTATTGTTAAGTTATATACGTAGTACGGTGACACGTTTGTTATGATTTGAATTTAAGAAACATATGAAAACGAAAATTTGGTATCAATTCTTAGATAAAATAAGATACGAGATAAGGTACTTTTACTTGTCCAAAATATGAGTATACAATACAAACATGGCATGCAAGTTGGTACATTAAATTAGTTCATTCATGTTTTGCCTCAACGGCGTACAAATGTAAATAGATCAAATAAAATAATTATAAATTGGTCCATTATTCATCAATCAACTTAAATTGTAATTTAGAAAATAACAATTAAACTAAATCACGTAATCATCAACTCATTATATAATATGTAATAATAAAATATCAAATTAATGTCTAACGAATTATTAGGAACAAAATCTTGATACATATTTCACAAAAGTCAAAAGAATTTTACATTCAGATATTCGTCAGTGCTGTAATATGCTTTCTCTAACAGAAGGCTTTTTAGCCTACTCTTAATTTTTCTTTTGTAAATTTCCGCCAATGTTTTGGCAACGTATTAAAAAGAATTGGCACCATACAGAATATAGTCTTACGCAGAAGAGCTGTTCTGGATCTAGGAATGCAAAGTTAGCTATTGTCGCGTCTTGTTCGGATTACTTTATCTGAAAATAAGGGGAATAGGTGTGGGTTCGATTTGACAAACATAATAGTCACAACATATAACATAATAGTAATAAAAATGTAATGGATGGAAGGGTTCATTTTTTTTTATGGTTTGCAGCTCTCAGTAACATGAAGTCCAAACATAGTTCTAAGGCACATTTTTTGGGTTTTAAAAATCACATTCTTATTTGTTAAATTGCCCAAAAAAATTAGTGAGAGGACACTAAGCCATGATAAGCAGTTAGAAGTGCATCAAAATTTACCTTCGGGACTAATTTGTACAGTACATAATTATGTGGAATTGCTATATTTTTGCTTAAGGCATCCGTATGTGCTTTCCAATCTAATTTACTGTCAATAGCTATGGTTACTCCAAGAAATTTGGTTGTATCAACTTTGATTGTCATCATAATACTGTACCTGAACATTTGGAATGGGTGATCGTTGGGCAAAATTCATAACATTGGTTTTTCCAAGATTTATCTTAAGATAAATGTTTTCTAATCATTTTATCATTGATTCTAAGGAATTGTTAATGTCAGCTTTGAATATTTGTCTATTTATACAGGCAATAAAATTGTAATAGAATATCATCGGCAAAATGTGTCATTGGGTGGTCGATACTTTTGGGCAGGTCATTATATACAGTATGAAAAATAGTGGGCCTACGACAATGCCTTGCGGTACGCTGAATTTAACTACATGCTCTTTGGATTTTTGAATTACTTCATGTTTATTTCTTTTATTTACTTCTGTGAATTGTCTTCTGTTGCTAAAATAGGATTGAATAAGGCTTGAGATATTCCCTCTTATGCCATATGCTTCTAATTTGTCAGTTAGTATGTCGTGACGGACATAGTCGAAAACCTGTGTCATGTCACAGAATATCGTGCATACAGGTATATTCGCATCTACTTTTGGCATGAGATTATGTAAAACATCATATATTGCCAAGTTTATCGTTTTACCGTTTTTGAAACCTTTTTGTTCCTTCACGAGTATAATATATTTTCGTTTTCGAGATACGTATATAATTGATTTTTTAAATATTTTTGACAAAATACTAATAAGTGATATGGGCCTATAGAACTGCAATATCTCCTTATTTTCAGTTTCAGAGTTTTAACAGTAGATATTTTGAGTGCATCAGGAAAAATACCAGCCTTTAAGCAGATATTAAATGTAAGGCTCAGATGCATTGATATTTCTCCTGCTACTGATTTTAAGACTTTTGTTTACAGACCATCGTATCCTACACTATTAGTATTTTTTATGATTTTATAATTTGAAACACCTCGATTGGCAGACCTGGATTGGATTGATTGGATTGGCAGGCCAGGAAAAAAGAGTCTTTCTTAGAGTATTTTATTTTGAGCTGAAACTATGTATAGTGATTTTATACTAGCTGTTGTCTTTACTGCTTAAGGATAGCGATAGGGTTTCTGTTACACCCTGTATAGTAGAGATCAGATGTATGCACGTCTTACAAAATTAAACCATAATACCAAATTGCAAAACCTACAAAAATAATTCCGTGTGCGAGCGCGCTAACTATGAAATGAAATAGATTTAGCAAGGCAGAGAAAGAAACAGTACAGTTTAGAGAGAAGGCTAGTATGCTGTGAACAAACGTGGTAATTAATGCCCGTTCCTTCTCTGTACACTAGAAAGGCTTTTATTTATACAGGAACATTAACAACCTCGAAGGCTTAGAGGCTAGCTTAAACACTAAGCTACTTTGCTTGAAGATACCACAATACAAATCAGAAACAAACCATGAAATTGCTAACTTTGTTTAAATAAACATAACATCACGCCTGTTTTCCCCGAAGGGTGCAGCAGAGGGGTATTTTGTATCAGTGCCAAAAAAATAATTGTAATTCTATTTCGCCAGTAATTTTTAAGCCCTAGGTACGTAACAGGGGCCGCCCACATCCATTCTCCGGGCTGTTCCTGGGAAAATTCAGATGCAAAACCCAATAATACTTTGCGCAACCCGGGAACCGAACCCAGGACTTCAAGCTCAAAAGTAGCGCTTGCGACTAACGAGGCAACTTTGTTTACATAGTAGCATAATATATGCAAAACTCAAACTTCAAACATCATCGCTTCAGCTAGTACTTACTTTACTCTATACTTATTAAATCGTACAACAATTGTTTTACAATGTATCAGACTGTAGCAAAACCTTAATTATTCTAATTAGATGAGATTACGTCATCTGTCAGCGACTGCCAAGCCCCACGATAGGCCGTCTCAAGTGAGCACAAACTTAATATTCCATAACTAAGCAGATTATGTGGGTCACAGTGTACGAAATGGGAGATGGTCGGTTTAAATTTTGAATTTTCATGTAAATCAATTTATCTATTTAAAAGCCACGCTTTTTGTGGTTTTTAAATCCTACTGAACTGCACTGTTTCAACACACACAATAATATTGATGTTTTAATAGAAAAAAACCGACTTCCAAAACAAAACCCTACAAAGTCAAAAATTACTTTGATTTCACAAGTCGATGTCTTTGGATCAATTTTTTTTTAACTACCAATTCGCATATCACTACTGGCTCCTCTGTACATTTGTAAATAAATACATTTGAAAAAAAAAATACAGACGAAAAATATTTTACGTAAGGTAAAATCAGTGATTGGTCCCAATTAAAACGTACCTAACAATCACTAAGTACTACTATAACTGACGCACAATTATCACTGTATCTCTATCATCTTATTCCCAAAGAAATTATTTCGGCTTTGTCTGTTATTTTGCACTTTTTTTTTCAAGTCTACTTTCAAATAAACTTAAAAATCTACTTTGAGACATAAATTCCTTCGTCGTACCGTCTTCCCTACTCTGTGCCCCAAGAATATCCTCCAACTTCCGAAGGGCAGTTTAGTATTACTTATAATATTATTAAGCACGTTATTGTATGAAACTTGAACTTCTACTTAATTGAGCTACTCGACCCTAACACTTAAGCCGTTATGTGATAATTGGTACGTTGCTCGAAATCTGACGATCTTGCCAACAGTACTTGGTCTGGCGAATTTACATTGATCGCCTTTGTCCTAGATGTTATTGTGGGTTGTTTGATGTGCCTTAATGGTTTCGTGTACAGATTGTTTGACATTTCATCATCTGAATTGCTCGACGACAAGACGTTGAAATAATAACTTGTACAAATGGAGCAATCTTGTGTATTTTATATTTGTTCAACGGCGTATGCGACTGCTAGCGGGAGAGCAGTGGTAGCCCAGTGGTAGCGGCCGCGATTGACGAGTTGTAGATCGTAGGTTCAAACCCAGACCGGCGCTGTACTTTGGTAAATTCGTTCATCACCACTGCTTTAAACACGGCGAAGGAAAACATCGCGAGGAAACCGGCATGTCCTAAAAACAAATAATTGAAGACATGCGACGTCTATCAACCCGTACAAGGGCCTGCGTGGTGGATTACGGCCCGAGTGGAGGCCTGTCTCCCAGCAGTGGGAACATTATAGGCTGATTATGTACGTAACGATTTCTGTATACCCCATGAAATATAACATTTTTAAAACGCCACTAAACCACGTTGCTGTTTTACAATTTGAAACTTATGAAAAATGCTAATGAAAAAACGGTACTCTTATAGTATCACTTCGTCGGCTGTCCGTCCGTCTGTCTATCTACTAAGACCATTTTACCCAGGAACGCGTGGAGGTAACAAATAGAAATTTAAAAAAAAAACGGTGGGGTCTAAAAAGGTCAAGATCAAAGCAATAAAAAAATACGGCCATTATGCGACATATTTTGCCCGTTAAAAGTTCTTTCTAAGGCATGGAAGGATCTTGGTATGTAAAGATAGTCCCATCCCCGAGCCACGCGCGGCAAGCGCAGCTTAACCTGATCGATCGACCAGTGTGGATGTTGGGGCTCGTGGCCAAAAAATAACATCAACCAATTATTTAAAAAAAATTCAAGACCTGAACACTCTTACATTTAAACAAAACCAAATCAAACATCATTTTGTACTACATCCTCTACATTCATTGTGTATTCTTCTCGCCCTCTTAAGTAACAAAGCGTCAAAATCATTGTTCCTAGCAGACTTTGTTTAAGTTTGGACATTCTACAACGAGGGTCTATCGGCGCCCACCTCAAACTACTGTCAACAGTGATTAATCTTAATTCACCTTAGAGTGGGGTTCCGTTGCGAATAGTTTTGATTAGGATGTGCTTCTGAAGATGGGAAGATGGGCTCGAAAGGTCAGGAGAAGTTTTAGACATGGGTGATTTTTGTGATGGTTAGACATTTTATAAGCTGCTACTGCTTGCTGATAATATGGAAAAATAAGCAGCAAAAATTAAAAATGAGGATCGCTAATTGAGGTTATGAAAATAGATAGTTTTATCATCATGACATGTTGATACATGTACAAACCTGCTTGCCGATTGGATATCCCTTTCGGCAAAAAATAATGTCGAAATTCCAAACAAACTTTTATTTGTCTGTCAGTGAAGGAATTAATGAATTAAAGATATTTTAGTACGTAGATTTCTGTTTTCAATACTGGTAGGCAAAGGCGGATATTTATTTGTCGAATTCTATCAAAATTATAACAACCCGGACGTCTTGAAAACCTTTTCACACGGCTTCCTTTAGAATTCGAATTTCAGGAAAAATAAACATTGCCAGTAACATTTCACATATACACAGGGTAGCCATATAATATGGATCAGCCGGACCAAAATACGGGCCGGCCGAGTACCACTCCAGAGGGTTGAAGAGTCATCGGAATGCGATTCTAACAGTTTTATGTTGAAAAAGGAAAATACTACAAAAAATGGCCGAATATTTTTTATAAAAATATATCTACGGGAAGGGTCGTGTTTGGTCAAGATTATGTTAGATATCGTTGCAGTATATTTTTATTTAGTTTCGATATCGGTTTTTTTGTTTATCTTGGTTTTGTTTATTCAATTGAGGACGTAGGTTGATAAGTATATTTTTGTTTTTCAATCTAGTGTTAGAAGATGTCTAGAAAAAAAAAACACTTTTCTATCATTCTAAATCCGACGTTAGAAATCGAGTTATGCAGCCCAAATAGAGTTGGGATGGACACTTCTAAGCCACGATGATAGATGGAATGAGTGACCGAGTGGTGTCCAAGTACCTACTGAAACAAGTGCAAGTTGGACTCGCACACGAAGGGTTCCACAACACAGTCAAAGCAAGAAACAACGAAAAACACGTTTCTTGTACGGCCTTTATTATTATTTTTATTATTTCCTGTTATAGCAGCAATAGAAGGCTGGCACAGTAAGCATGAGGATTGGCACTAGCAAAGAGAAGCCTAACTATGCCCAGCAGCTAGTGAAGTCGGGCTGTGTATAATGATGATGAGAAGGAACTACAGAGGGAATAACTTAATGCAACTTTAACTAAAGAGTTTTTGAACTAATGACTTCCCCACGAGTGATGATATTTTGGAACCTCGCACACTGGCTTTAACTATGATAATAATATCGTTTATGTATAAAAGGGACACATTTACAAAGTATCCTAACAATTATAATAGAGCGCAGTTGCTTCTTGCGTGCTACTAAAACAGCGTGCTGATCACGATAGCGGACAGGCTCGACTGTGCTTACATACAAAACTGCAGTGACACTTGCACGTCACCTAATAGTCATTGTGTGGTGGATTGTTTTTTTTGTTTTTTATTGTATTGTGTTTTTGATATAGTATCTGATGGGTATGTAATGTATTAATTTTATTGTGCATGAGTCATGTTAACTGGGTAAATAAATAATATAATAATTATCTTCTAATCTAACTACGACGTGTGTTATTATTGAATACACCGTGAAAGAGTAAGCGACCCAACGCAGACGCCCTCATAAATATTTTTTACATCTACTGACACACAATAAAACATCCCTTTCTTCACCCCGGTACATTTCAACAAGTAACTTCAGGCACAAAACGAACTATTAAAAACATCCAAAGAACAAGTTCACTCATCCAAAAATATCCGTTCCATCCATTAGCCAAAGAGGTTTTCAGTAAACAATGTCCCTCTGATATCACATCGTATTTCGTTGGACCTCTTTATTTTTTCAAAACATCCACTAACATCCAGTCATTTCTGTACCGTGCCCGGTTGACTTTCGTGGCGGGATTATTGTTTCCTGTAACTGCTTGGGCCGTTTTTGTTTTAGGGCACCGTAAAAGGGTTCAATCGAGTTAAATGTGGAGATTTTCTTGTTTAGATCCTACAGCATCATGATGAAATAAGTGCGTTGCGTGTCTCAAGAAAAAGATCTTCTTACCCAGATATTTATGGTTTTAAAATATAACATGAAATCACGAGGCTAAAACTATTTACCTGTAATCAGTAAGTTACACAATATTCTAAATTATTGTGATGTAATGCTAGATGGGGTGAAATCATTGTTATTAAGGAGTGTTACCTAATCGTAATAAATACAGGGTCTAATTAATTAACTAGCGAAATTCTACAGATGTGGTAGGTAAAAAAAAATAGTTTAAAAAACTAAAAAACACGCTTTAAAAACCAAACTAAAAAAGGAGAAAATAATTTAATTAAATTAAAAAGCGTGGGGTGCTTTTTGAGGTATTTTTATAATCAATTAATGTCTTTTTTTTATTTCTGCTAACTAAAAAAACGTTTTTTTTTTTTAAATTGAATTGTCATCGGTCCTCGATAAGTTTACAAAGTTTCAATGAAATCTGACCGTTTAAAGTGGGTCAAAATCGCGCTCTAAAGAGTAGGTTACATACAAACAAACATACAAGTGAAGCTAATATAAAGCGTGTAAAAACGATACTTTTTCTGGGTCAATGTACTCTGGTAGTGGAGGTATCCGATAGAAAATCCGTATTTTTTTTCTGTTTTATCGTGTTTGGACTTCGAAACACATCACTTCTGTGAAGGTTACAAAAAGAAACTGAATTTTAAACTGATATTTCAATACTCACTTCATAAGATCACAGTCTCCAAAAAACAAATCATGAAGTCTTTTGTTTTATCATTTTTAGATACCGATACCCATGACATCTAAATTTTGCTAGCTAATTTAATTTGACCCTGTATAGTCGAAACAACAAGTCACACTAAGTAATCTCTTAACAAAACCAGCGAAAGTTTCACCCGAAATAAAAAATTAAACTTATACAGAACCATTAAACTTTACGTCAATCAAAACTAATATTTTCTTTCCAAGTGTTTTTTCTATAAATATGTTATACATGGCAACCCCCCCCCCCCCCACCCAAAAAAACGGGTCGAGGTGGCCATGCTTGGGGGAGGCCTATGTCCAGCAGTAGACGTCTACCGGCTGAAATAATGAATGATGACTTAAAGGTCATTATTGCGTAACATTTTTGAAATCACCGCAGATTAAACTTTGACCTTTGTTTAATATAAGTGTTATAAGCAATTAGCGATATGGTTATTATCAAGACACTATTTACTTTTTAAATGTTATTTTTGTGCTTCAAAAAATGATGTTTCTAAGTATCTTTTGATCTTTTAATAAAACTAGTGGAGGTTCAGTGGTAGAAATTCGACCATTATTTATTAAAAACTAAATTTAATGTATTTCTAATGCATTATTATTTAAAAATATTAGTTTTCTGCACTCCTTCTCCATATAAACTTAAACTATGTCTTAGATACTCCGTCATCCGCGGAATTTTCGTAAATAGCAAAAACAAAGTTTTTGCTTCACGTATTAATGTTTAGATAACGCTATATTTCACCTATAGGTAATTCATTTACAATATCAATGCGCAGAAATCAAATATTCAAATCCAAATCAACATTACCAGGATTCCCTAAGTCTTCATGCATGGATCCATATTTTATAATATCTCACGGGGATAAAACTTGCACGTTAAATCGAGTGAAGAAAGGCCAAAGAACCCGTCACTAGGGACTTAACTATAGCTATGCATGGATATAGTTTTTATGAAGAATCTGTCCTAACGTTGCCGCGTCGGTCGTCTCGTTCAAAGCTTATAGCGGATTTCTTTTTGAACAAAAGGTACGGCGTTCTTTGACCACTATGGGTAATATGATCTACGATAGTTCACTTACACCTTTGAAAAACCTTTTCACCCTATGTTTGGTTACCAAGTTAAGGCTGAAGCTGTAATATTTTGTCCATGACCATAATCGCCGCAAGAAGTGTTTATGTAGGCTCCTGCAGATAAGCGCGACGCGACTCTAGTACAAAAATTTCTTTGAACAGTTCATAGAAATTGTTCTACTTGAATCGCATTGCACCTATCCGGGGGAGCCTTTATTCTGCTGTCCATAAAAATATGTAAGCCACATCATTTTTAATATTAGATACATATCATGAACAATTCAAAAATAAGTTATATATTGCTTGAGTCTGAACCGCAAGGACTGGCTTGCATTAGGAACGATCATAAAGTGTATGGGAAAATAATAATAAAGGTCTTTATTGTTAAATTTAAGAAGATGCCTCCGACTGCATGAGATTGCTTATAGTATTCAGTCTAATAGTCATCCTTGTAAAACAAGTTTCTTGTTTCCATCTTTTTAATTAAAGTTCACTTTTTACGCAGTCGGGTTTTTGATTTTGTAAATATTTTTTTTTATTTCACAGGTTTTAGTTGATATAATTATTTTTGACGTTAATGAGACCTATTAATGACACCCTTCATTTGATACCCCACTCAATATGTTTTGAGAAAATAAAAACACAATATGGCGCCAAAGATGGGGCATTTTTTTTTCAATTATTTTTGACGTTATTGAAACCTATTTATAAAACCCTTTATTTTGATACCCCACTCAATAGGTTTTGATAAAAAAATAAAATAAACACAATATGGCGCAAAAAACACCCATTTTTTTATATTTGACATTCCCAGATTCACTCTCACAATTCAAACTCGAATCTAACGGCACCTTTCAATCTGAAATCAATCAAGCCGTTTAGGCTTCAGAACGTGCCAAAAAAATATACATACATAACATACACTCGAAAAACATAATCCTCCTTCTGGCGCAGTCGGGTAATAAAGACAGAGGTCCTGCAGTGAAACAGTACCTAGGTAGGTACGGTCAACTTACGAAAACTTTAACCATTAAGGCAAAGCATACAGGCGCGACGCGACAGTGGCACACGACTTAGAAGATATTTCTATGAAAACTTCCTGGAAATTGTTCTACCAGAATCGCAATCCAAGGAAATTGAATACGATCAACAACTAAATAGTGTTCAAGAGCTGTGTTATCATTGTTGTAGAATATTGACACTGGTTCCGTGTGGTGCCGGACGTGAAAGAATAGCACCATCCCATTTCTTCCCATGGGTGTCGTACAAGGCGACTAAGGGGCTTAATAGAGAATGGGCAGCAGCGTTCTCTATGCATTTGACCACCATACTGCGATCGCCAACCCGCTGGCCATGCGTAGCGATTATGACAAATCCCCCTTTTTGGGGGAGGCTTATGTCCAGCAGTGGATGTCTTTCAGCTGATTATGATGATTGACACTGATAGATTTTGAGAGCTGATTTTGAGAGATGTTTTGAACGCGTCTAGTTTAATTTGTTTAGTCTCCCTTCGAACCTTGTCATTTATTAAGATGCAAATGACGTCGTCAAAAATGTGACGAATTATGTCAATTGACAGGCAACAGTTTAATGTACATTATCAGCCATCCCATTTCTAGGACACCATCACGCGGGTCCAATGCGGTTCGGTAGATGTCACATGTCTTCGGATTTTTAGTTCTAGGTCGTAGTTAATGTTTACGTCTAAAAGTGCCTTTAAAGTGCCTGTTTGAAGTAAATGCTTTGACTTTGTATGTTTACCATGTTTAAAGAATTAAATAAATTTTATCTTAGCCTATCTTATCTTTGACATAAGACATGCCGGTTTCCTTAAAATGTTACCGTCACTGTTTTGAACGCAGTGGTGATGAAATAACTTTCACAAAGTAAAACGCCTGTGTGGGTTCGATCCTATGACCTCGGAACTCATAAGCAGGGCCAATACCAGTGGGCTGCCACTGCTGCTCATCAGTTTATTGTAAAATTGCCAAAAAGGGTTTCCGGAAGGTGTTTGTATAGCCATGGTAGATAGATGTTAACTTGTCGAAATTCTACACGTAGTACGGCGAACGATTATCTTACCAAAACACAACTACATAGTTCAGTTCCTCAAAGTCCAAGAGCCAACAGTATCCAGTACGAAGTTGATGATGATATTTCTTGCATAGCAAGTAATTCAATGGAATACATTTGTATCTTTCCCTTTGTTTCGTAAAGATTCAAAAGCACTTTGTGGAGTTAGAGAGGCGAATAATGTTCTATAGAAGTGCTCGTGAGGTAGGTGCTGGGGCAAAGGCGTGTTCGGAAGAAAATTACAAACTGATGAAACTTGGTAACATTAATTTGAAGGAAATCAGTTATGATATAACGCAGAATATATGGTGTATGGCCCTTTGCTCTGTGCAACAAAAATGTACCTTTTTTCTTTCTTTTGTTATTGGGGTCGTCGCCATTAAAAAAAAATAAGTAATCGTTGAAATGGCTTTTTCGTTTTGAAGTTTGACTTAGTGTGGCAGCATAGTTTGAATTTCAACCATTGTTTTTTAAATAGTATTCTATTGATATGACAACTAAAGACAAAAATTAATAATCCTATATTATAAAACCGTAAAAGACCTTGGTGAAGGCCGCAGGAATCCGCTAGATGCGTGAGACCTATGTCCAGCCGTGGACGTTTTTCGATTGAAATGAAGATGAAGATAGTGCTGACCAAGAGCAAGGCCATTTTATTTAATAGTGTTATTGTTGCATCGGTAGATGTGCATTAGAACTTACTCTTCAGTTCAAGCCCTTCAACTCTGAAACCTTATTTTACGTCGAAGTCCAAACCTTCTCACAAATAAGCAAATGAGACAACAGCTCATCTACATTCAAGCATAAAGCACACATAAACATAAAGCCAGCTCGTACTACACCCGTCTGACCCCGTCCTTACGAACTCCGCTCCGCTCTCTGTGTTTGCAAAAGCTATTTATCTCAGTGCAGCTCCGGCACATACAGCGAATACCTTCCGATCGTAACTAATTGTACTGCTACGTATTTTATAATGAGCTGCTCTCATTTAGATCGATTTATCCTACTTTTAGGACGGCTTTGAGATGATTTAAATTTTATTTTTGTACAGGTGAGTCATGTAGGTAACTTATGTACGAGTATAGTCAGGGAAAGTTAACACGAAAAAATACTCAACATCTGCCTAGCCATTTCCCAACTATGTTTACGGTTTCCAGTATAAGCGGATGCTGCTAAATACCAGTATTCTACATGGAGCGACTGACTTTGACCTCCAAAAGCCCAGTAACTGGGTAATACGATACCCCTTGGTAAGACTGGGTGTCAGGCTTTCAGGTTTCTGACGACCTGTGACTACTGTCAAAGAATTATAGCCGGGACCAATGGTTTAAGTGGCGGTGCTTAGGAGAGAGAGGCCTAGGTCCAGTAAATGTCATCTTTCGGCTGAAATTATGAAAAATATGATCATAATAACTAATGGCTAATGTAAAAAAATTGGGTACAAACTTTTCAAAATTGTATTCAGAAAATATCAGAGGGGCAATTCTCGTAATTTCAAGAACGTTCACAGTCTGATCTCAGTCTCAATCTGTCAAAAATACCTCTAGTTTCCATTTTTGACAAGTTTTTGACATTTGATTGTCGCTGAGATGAGACTGCGACTAGATTGTGAACGTTTTTAATTACGAGAATTGGCCTTCAGATGTCAATGTGATCAATATAAAATATTGAAGTTGCAAGAGTCAATAATAATTTTCAAAAAATGTTTGTTACTATCCTAAAAATACACGGTGGCCAGGGACCTTGACGCGCAGCCTGCTGCCATGGATTTGGAACATAATTCCGAACCCCCATGCATTGAAATTTTTCGTCGGTTATTTAAAAATAAAATTAGTAAAAGTTCCATACATTTTGCACTTTTTTATATGCGACGAAAATTTGTACTCTAGGGTGTTTGGAATCATATGACGAATTCATTTCAGTTTGCGCATCAATGTCCCTGCCCCTCTAAATAAAAGAGTGCGATGCAATACTGATCGCACTATAGCTAAGGCTAAAGATATAAATATCTTATTATCTCCATCGAAAAACCAAAAACAATCCTACTAGGTACCATTAGAACGTGCGCAGAGAGCTATCCTTAAGGTAGCCACCTTTCGCCCATTTAGATTTCCCACATACGAGCTTTATACTGCATGTAAGGTTTTAACTGTGCGTCAACTATTTATATTAAAGATAGTATTACACCAGCATAGCAATCTCCCTTATACCCCCATACCTATACATAAGAGAAGAAAAGACTTAGTTTGCATAAAGCCTCAAACTAGACATACTTTTATAAATAAATTTTATGGTTTTTTAGGTCCGTTCTTATATAATAAAATCAATAAGTCTCTAAGTATATATAGTGTAAATTGTAAAAAATGTAGTGAAATGTTAAGTGAATACTTAGCGACATTAAATTACTCAGACACTGAAAAATTGCTAGAAATCATGCAATAAGTTTATTAATGTTAAGGCAATTTTATTTAATAATATAATTATTATGTATCAATGCTAGCTCTATGTACATTAATTTAATAGTCCAATAAAACACTCAGCGTTGTTACCTGAAACACAGGTTTGAATAAACCTACATCAGGCAGGTCGCTATTGTTTTTCATTAGGCCTTTATCCAATATATTATATAAGTTATACCTACACTAGATTTATTTTAGGCATAGTTTAATATTTGCTTAATAATTTTAATATGTAACTCTGTACTGATGTCACTTATATGTAATTTATATGTGAACTTATGAATAAAAGTATTATTATTATTATTATAAAGTATTATTATTATCGGAAATTCCTATCAAAATTCAAGCTCTAAAGCTCCATTTAAAAAATCATAAACTTAACAAAACACTTGTGTTCCTTTACTCACGGTACTACATTACACAAACAATAGTGACATAAAATGATTTTGTATCAGAGAGTACTAAAGAAGTGCCGTCTAAAGATTTGGTGATAATCATAGTCATAAAACATGTCTTTTGTGCCTACAATGTTATGCCGCTTAGCGCTTCTGTGCAAACTGCTTGAGATTATAATTTCCATATTACATTGTGGAATAAGACATTGTAAGATGGTCACAGATGTGGCGTGGATTGGATGTGGTACATATTGATGAGGATTTTTCAATCTACTGATCTAATTTCAGTCTAACTTGATGTTGCTGAATACCAGTATTTTACACGGTGCGACTGCCTTTCTGATATTCTCAAGTGGGTAACATGATATCCTTTGGGAAGACTGGTTGTCTGACTTTTGGACTTCTGACTACCCTCACGACTATCAAAGATCTATGAATGTCAGCCGGGACTAACGTCTTAACGTGCTTTCAGAGGCACGGAGGGGTCTCGATATCTAGTGGATGGTCACCCATCCACGAACCGGCTGCTGTAGGCGGCGTAGCTTAACCTTCTACCGACTCGTGTGGCTGTTTTCATTTAACCCCTAGCCACTAAATTGATAAAGATATTTGCGTATTCAAATTCAGAGGTGAGTGGTTTGAAAGTAACAACGATATAATTCATAATAATTCATAATTCATTTAATCATTTGTTAACATAGGTACAGTAAATAGTTGTTATAAGAAATTACAAGCGCGCTATGTTATACCAGACGGCGTACAAATATTCATGGTTGTCATTCATACTAAAGTTTATATCCTATTTACATTAATCAAACGCATATACTTAGTCAAAAAATTGATTTTCACAAACAAAAAAAAAAAACAATTTAATAAAATAAAATATAAAATAATGACTTAAAGAAATATATATGTAACTTATGTTTACTATGTCAATATTCAAATAATTTTTAAACAAAAAGAGAGAAACAAGTAATATAATAATTAAAATAATACAAAAAAATGTCTCATGCATTGTTATTTGGACTTGACTTGAGTTCGAACTAAGATTAAAAACAATCATTACATTTTGTCTGTCAAAAATTCCGAAATGCTGTAATATGCTTTATGCAACAGTAAAAATTAAGCCTTTTCCTAAATAAGTTTATGTTCAATTCCCTAATTGAACTAGGTATGTGGTTGAATATGATTGGTGCCATACAATAAACACTTTTTTGCATCAATGCTGTATGGGACCTTTTTACGTACAAGTTATTGTTCTGTGGTCGAGTTCGGTATATACAGGCTTGTAATTGTCCTGCTGCAAGAAAAGACGCCCTAAATGGAGGAGGCATAGCATAATCAACCTAAAACTTTCTCCCATTGCTGGGACACAGGCCTCCTCTATGTGACAGTGCGGGTTGGTAGAAAACACAAATTTTCGAATTGTTTTAAGGACGATGTTTCCCTTCACCGTTTTGAAAGCAGTGGACAGAGCAAAATACACAAATTAATTCGTAAGTCGCGGCCGTTACCACCGGGCCACCACTGCTCTCATACAGAGAAGGGAATGGATATTTAAGATTCATTTCAAAGTATATAAATGACTGGTCACTGAAGCTTCAATTTAATTTTGAATAAGTTGCATCGGTACTTTCAGGCTAGCAACGTCATGTGAGCCCTACTTTGCTAATACTAAATATCGCATCCAAATTTTCATCACTCCATAACAACCTAACGTGTTTGGTTTACGCGACAAGTTTCATTATTATTCAGTTCACAATCTGCGATGCAACGCTTAACTTGAGCACTTTCTAACGCAAGACAAAATGTCGTCCACAGTTGCAGAGGGCGGCAGAAAAATGTGTCCGCGGGCGCCAATGGGCGTTCAGGGCTCGATTTTCTATACTTAAACATGCAATAGAGCGTCCAAGTTTAAATTGCTTCGAAATTAGATTATTGTCGGATTATTTATTGTTGTTAGTTTTTGAGTTATGGGTAAAGAGGTTTGAACTGTATGTCTGTAAGGAGAAGGCTTGAATTTGTGTGGTTGGTTAAAGACTTATTTGTTGTCCGTAATGTTTTGATTTCATGAATTGTGTTGGGTATCAAGCAAAAGCCGTCTGTGACCTTTGTCTATTAAAAGAATGATAAGAATAAACTTACCTAAGTAAGTTTTGTTCTCCGGCTTGTAATCCAATGAAAAAACTTATGTCCAGTAGGTATGCACTTTAGTTCCTAATCTTCAAAAAAGTGGAAAATGGTTTAATATTGCTGGGTTCTTGAAATAATTCATGAAAGTTAATCTATTTTAAAGTTTATTTCAAATTTTGTTTTCAGTCTGATCCGATCAGGGAGAAAGATAACTAGCTCCCAGCATCCATACTATCATTATTTGCGGATATACGGGTTTATTTATTTATTTACTATAAGGTATCCAGGTATCCAGGTTGCCAGGGACATTGACGCGCAAATTGTCACCAAGAATTTAGTACCTGATTCTAGACCCCTTTACGCAGAGGGATTCAGGCCATGATTTTGAATGCCCCTGTGTATATTTTTTTTTAAAAATTTTCCATAGAAAAGTGCAATACCTACGCGATCAAACAGCATTATGTTTTTTGAATGACCGACGATTTTTTTTTACGCATGTTAATAGGTTGCGCATTGATGAGCCTGACACCCTGTATTTATCAACGAAGTGACAAAAAAAAAATACTCCATAAAACCAAGCGGAATCATGGGGCGCGGCAAGTCATACACAAATTAACTCAAATAATTTAACACGTAGGTACTCACAAGCTAATAACGAATCGTATAATTTTTAACAAACAAAACAAACCAGAAACTCGTTCCAAATAAACTGAAAGTGTTCTCATATAATTTGAAACACAAATAAATCTCTAGGGATGTGTCAAACGTGATAATGAAGATAATTGTATACAGTCTGTTTGTTTGTAGTTGCTTTCTCATTAAACTGCTAAGTTTTTATGTAGGTACGTAACTTGAAAGTGAAATGAACTTACACAAATAAACATGTAGTGGGCCTTCAGGATAAGATGAGTTTTATTTTCAACTAGGTTTTGCCCGCGGTTTCACCCGCATGTGTTTCGGAAAATATTCCACAGGAGCGTAATATCGAGATGAAAAAGTACCCTGTGTGTTAATTCAGGTTATTTAACTAACCTAAACTATCTAAACTATCTGTCTGCCATATTTCATCCAAATCCGTACAGCCATTTTGGGTCCAATACAAAACATGGGTCCAGACAAACGGACAAAAATTCTAAAAACTGACAGAATTAATGCACGTTAAGAAAATAGTAGTTTATTTTTTTAATCTCAAAATGATGGTACAAACGGTATTAAAATCCGTTGCGAAGGTTAGAAAAATAATGCGGTCACAGAGACATACACGAAAAAGCGACTAATATGAAGTGTATATTAATATGGAATATATACATTTCTGGATAAAGCTAGCAAAATACGTGTCTGAAGTTTCAGCGGACGCCCTGGACGTTTTGACATGCGTCGAACTACCACCTTCCTATTCTATACTATTCATAAGCCTATGCCAGGCGATCTATTCTGAAAGAAATATATATTTGTTTGTCACAGAAACACGTGCATACAAAAAGATAAGATCAAATAAAGAAACATGAAAACAAAACAGATTTATACTTACGAACACAGAACATAAATAGTCGGCAGCTACACGCCGTGACTATGATAAGAAGGTTTCCACTCAGCATGATGCTGTGCTATGGGACCCACAGCACAGCGCTCATTTTCAGCGGTCATCCAAAAATGACTGTGACCATGAAAACTAAGGTGAAGTAAGCTGTCAATAGTGAAAATCCCTATCATTAGCGGGGTATTTGTTTAACGCACATAAAATGACAATCGCTTTAGCTTTCATTTAACTACACTCGCGAGCAATAAACTGGAATCACTTCATCGCGCGTTGCTCAAGACAATTTTTTACAATGTCTATGCAATGAGCTGTGGATTGTGGTATATCACCTGAAAGGTAATTTTGTTGGCTTTCAAATGATGTAAAAAACTATTAATTCAATTTTCTACTTAAATTTAGAGAATTATTGCAATAGGTCGAAGTTGTGGACGTCTAAATGAATAGGAAGTAATATGAAAAGTTTTTTTTTTAATTTACAATTTATGTTATTTACACCTTAACAATTTGTGTTACCCCCCGTGGCCCTATTGACTGCCTGTATACGGTTTTTCATTGACCGAATGAGTTTCCTGAGTAATCCTGTGGGATTTTCTGCCACTCTTCAACTAAAGCAGTTTTCAGGTCTTCTGCCAGCTGCCTGCAGCCTGGGAGCTGACATCTTCCTCGTACCCACATTTTCAGCTCGTCCTATATATGTTCAATCGGATTTAAGTCAGGACTGAGGGCTGGCCAGTCTAGTGTGGGAATCCCGACTTCTACAAGGTACTATCTAGTCACTACAGCGGCGTGGCAGCGGGAATTATCGTGCATTAGCAGGAAATCTTTGCCAATAAACCTGGCGTAGGGGAGCACATGGCTTAGCAGAATGTCGTTGATGTATCTTTCTGTGGTTAGCCCCCCTCTCCAACCTCCAGCAGGTACGAATATCAACTCCGTTTTGCTTCAATAGATATCCCCGCCCATGTCATAAAGGACCCACCCTCGTATGCCACTGTTTCCGCAAAACAGCATTGTGCGAATTGCTCCCTCGGTCTCCTATAGACTCTCCATCGACGGTCACTACCATGCAGGCACAACCTGGATTCGTCCGAGAACAGGACTCGCCTCCATTGCTCGACATACCAATCTAAGTGATCGCGAGCAAACTGAAGCCTGGCTATTGTCAGTGGACTGGAGACAATTTAGGTCCCGTGGCTGGCCTTTTCGGGGTCAAGTTTGCTTCTTTGAGTCTTCGCCTCACTGTCCACTCGCTGACAGCCCTCCCTCGAACTTCTCTGAGCTGCTTTAATGAAAGTGTCATTTTTGGTAATTTATATTGGCAGTTTTTAACTGTCACGAACCCCAAGCTCGTAACACTATCAAATGCTTGGCAGAAGTTTTCTCTGTTGTGAGCAATAAGGGACCAAACACAGGACTCTGCGGGCTATTGCTCCTCTACGACAACGCGCCTTCTCACACCGTGCTCAAAACGAGGGATTTCCTGGACAGCACGCCGTTCAAACTCCTGGATCACCCTCCTTACAACCCTGAGCTTGCACTGTGTGATTTCTTTTAATTCCCGAAAGAAAAAAATCAGCTCAAAGGGATACAATTTTCGTTGCTGGAAGATGCGCTGTCAGCGTTCGAGCAGGCTGTAAACGAGGTGTTTTCGGCAGACTGACAGAAAAAAGGTTTCGAAAACTGGTTCAGACGCATGAAACTTTGTATAGAGGCTAGTGGAGAGAAGTTTGAAAAGATTTAATAAAAAAATATTTATAGAACATTTATTTTTATTTTCGCAAAACTCTCTGAGTGTCCCACGTAATTACATTTATGAGTAGACGATTTTTTCTAACTTATGAAGCAAGTCATTAATTTCTTCAAAACCCTTGGATTGTCATTGAACGTGTGTTAAGGAATTAGGGTGCTAGTGGAATACCAACCCACTTCAAGTTCCCTTCACCTTCATTTTCACATAAGGATTTTTGCAGAATAGGCAGAGCCTGCATATGGTCCAACTGCACAACAGAGAATCTTCTCATACAGAGAAGGCATGGGCATTTTAATAACCACCCTTGCCGGTTGACGTACGTACGGGTATCTCCGTTTTGTAACAGTTTTTAAATTCACATGACTCGCTCCTTTTGCTCATGAATGTAGGTAAAAACTACAGATTGCTAACTGCTTGCACAATCCTTTTGCTTTAATTTCAAACTGAAATATTTACACAACTTAAAGCTATAATTTCTCATGAACTGCATACAGCAAAACACCAAGATAATTACCTCGTGTGTTAGCTAAAATTACCTGACTACATGTCATTCAACCACGGTTATCACGGTTAAGCGTTGGCTGTCACCTACTACATAGAGCATTAGCTCGCCATGCCAGTAAAATATGAATATTTGAACTATTACTCTTGAATATGACATTTTTATAGATTCAAAAATAACAAAACATAAGTATGTGTCCGTCCTCTGATTTTTGCATAAAAAACACAAAAACGCTTAACTATTATTTTTCGAAGATTTCAAATTACTGTTATGCCTTACCCTTCAGGGTATACAGGCTTGATATTGTGTGTTGTTACTATGATAGAAATGACATGTCCCGAAATAAGTTACAAACGGTTTTAAACAACCTATCATCATCTGCCTAGCATGTTCTCAAATTTATTTATTTATTTATTTATTTATCACAAACACTGCTACCATTACAGGAAAATCCTAATGCGGTAGCGTGGTCCTTAATTAAACTATCTTAAATAACTATCTTAAATAACTATCTTAAATAACTATCTTAAATAACTATCTTAAATAACTATCTTAAATAACTATCTTAAATAACTATCTTAAATAACATAACTGTGTTGGGGTCGGCTTCCATATGCAGCTGACTACCAGTATTTTACATAGAGTGGTAACACGATACACCTTGGTAAGACTAGTTGTCAGATTTACGTGCTTCTGGCGACCCGTAACGACTGTCAAAGATCTACGAATGACAGCTAGGACTAACGGCTTAACATGCTTTCCGAGGGTCAGAGGGGTCTTGGTATGTAAAGATAGTCACCCATCCACGGACCAACCGTGGCAAGCGTAGCTTAACCTGATCGATCGATCCGTGCGAGTGTTATTACCTAGCCAAAAGCCCGTCCAAACCTAGGTTTCAATAACCAAGATCCAAAAAAAACGATTGAAATCTATATAGCTAAAGAGCTTTCAGTCTTACATCTGAAAAAATGAATCCATACACAAATATACACAAACTCGTAGAAAGGTATCCTATAGGTATAAGGTAGCTAGAACTATGGTTATGACAAGAGATCACTGCGCGACATAGCTACAGATGTAAGCTGCCCCTTTGTTCTATCCATGTCACTAGTAAGAAGATTAAGGCCCACACTTTGTTATTGGGAATAGCGGTTTTCAAATTAAGTCGACGGACAATTAGTTATGATTGTCATTCGACTAAAATAAGGGAAGGATATATGTGTATTTAATTAAGTTTAGTTTTGGTTATATTTAATTCAGTAGCACTTTTGCTAGAGACTACCTTAGAAATGAACGAGTGAATGTCAAATTATAGAAGCTGCAAAAAAATCCCTATTAAAATCCATATAATTATCCCAGTTGAAAAGATGAGGTTTTTTTTTTTGGTGGGAAATCATCAAATAACTTCTCCCGCTCTGGGTGGAGCGGGAGGGCGTGTCAGACTTTTACTGACTAAAACCCACCCGCGACGTTCAAATACATTCTATGTTCCAAACTAAACTCCATTTCGTCAAATCTTCAAATAAAACCATTAAACGCCGTCTTCATCAAAAATCGCTTTCCAACGACCTACTGCAGTCACTACTTCCACCCTTATAAAAACATCTGTCTCGCTCGCACACAAACCAACAGTGCTGGTCATTAATCACTCAGTTCAGGTGATACAAGATGCGGGTTCCATCAGTCACCAACGATAAGGGATTACAGTCCGCAATTATGTCACTGTTGATCTATACGGGTGATGAGCTGCAACTATTTCTTAATGTGACCACGATGGGAGCCCTCATTCGTTTTGGAGGTTACTTTGATTATTTGTTCGCATTTGTTCCTCCGCAAAATATAGATAAGACGTCATTACAAACAATTGCACAATTCAATATGGTAAAATTTTCTCTTTTAACACTTTCGCAATGAACACAAAGTATTATTTTGGGTTCTGAATATTATTCTATTAAAGTAGGTACCAAAAGAACATGGTACCCTTGTATAAGGACCAGAATTAATTGTTGAAAATAATATTTATAAAGTAACTTATGTAACTTAATACATTCAAAAACTGACGCCTTCTTCCCATGGAGTTAGGCAAAAACTACAGAACGCCACCTGCTATGATCCTCATTCCTGTACGTATTGATATACTCACAGGAATAATAATAACAATTTTATAAATGTTATTTTCATCAATTATCAATTTCCTTTATTCCTTTATTAATAAAAATATTAATCAAAGTAACACTTATCGTAAGCGAATGCAAACCGTCAGGTCGGCTAAAAAAAAAAAATCGATCGCAACATTGCATTGGTATGTTGCGATGGCAAATTAAGGCTCGCAAACGATTTCCATGAAGTTTTCATAGAAATAGTTCTACTAGAGCCACATTGCGCCTGTTTTCAGGAGCCTTTTGGTATCTGTATATTAATGGGTAAACTTTCGAAAATTTTACGATTCGTAATACTTGATAAAAATGATGCTTATTTAAAGATGTTTGGAGAAAGTGGCTGGGACAGACTGCATGCGGAAGGCGGAGGACAGGGCGATGTGGGGCAGCCCGGGAGAGGTCTATATTCAGCAGTGGACTGCGATAGGCTGAGTCCTCTTTTTAGATGAGGTTTAGGTGTTTGAATACGTGCGCAGAGCAGGAAAGTCGTCTTGCACGTTAGCCTATAATGTCTAGGTAGACATAGCCCCATTTTAGTTCTTAGTAGAAATAGGGTTACTACAAATGTTAAAATTCTTAATTCAAACGTACCTTCAACATCGACACGATTCAAAAAACACTGTCGAGTCGATTGTTTGAACAAACTCGCAGTTATCGGTCACAATACTAATAAGGTAACGGTAACTATATGCAATTAAATCGTCACACTTTGATTGATTAATCTTCACTTAGTTGTATGTTTGTTTCTAACTTGGTAGTAGAAATACTTGCATTGATGGTTTACGCATTCAAGTAATTTTATTTATTGTTTTCATCATGGAATGTCGCAAAGGAAAGATTTGTTCATCGTCAAATGAATGTGGTGAATGTGAAAATTACAAATATGTGGGAGAAAATATGATAATATTACAAGTTTTTTTTTTAACAAAACTGAAATGTTAAAAAATATTGTTATCTAAAACAATGAACAACGACAATGAGTAAGGAAAATGCAATTGCTTTGATTAAAAAGTTTTTCTCAGACGAATTATTTTCATCAAGGGTTTAATTAATATAAATACGTCAAGGTCAAACAAGTTTAGAAAAATAAAGCCCATAAATAAAACTGAGGACTAATCAGAGGAATCAGAAGCCCAAAAAGGCCTTATAAAAGTAGAAGAATACACAATAACACATCCGAAACTACTATCAAGTACTTTATAAGAGTTTGCAAAACTAAAAACATATGAAGAAAAAATCATGAACTAAAAGTTAAGAGAGATTAAGATGCAAAACAATCTATGATAACAACAAATTACATCCAGTTCGAATAACAACAACTATTCAACCCAAGGACTGATAACTCCAGTCAATATTGCTCCAATCACAATATTTATTGTTTAGAACTTCATGTGCATCCTATCTGGAAACTCCATAATTATCGGCATACAAAATAGTTGCAGCGATATTTACAACAAACATGGTTGAAATCGAATACCAATCGCTTATTCTGTGTCGGTATCATCGGGAGTGTGGTCGTGCATAAAGATATAAGTGTAATCATGTGGAGCAATATGTTAGTCGTTGTCCTGTGTGTACTAGGAGTTGCAAAGGCTGATGTGTCAATCACAAAGGCTAGTGATGATTGTGAGTATGAGTTTTGTTTTTGTTGTCGTATGAGTTTGTTGCAAAAAATCATTTCGTACCCAAAAATTAAAGTTCAGGCTAAAAAAAGCTGTCTTCTTACGAGAAATTACATCTTAATTTTTCTTTACAAAACAACGAAAATCTGAAATTAACATGGCTGCTATTTGATTTTGAAAGTACTAATAATCATATTTTTGCCCACAATATTTTGGACATTCTTTTAAAGACGCAATGCCCATAGTGTAATGGCGGACATGATAGTATTATGATGAAATATTCAAAATAAGATTTTCAGTATTTACTCACATGTAAAGTGGCAGAAGGGTTTTTTTTGGGTGGGAAATCATCAAATAACTTCTCCCGCTCTGGGTGGAGCAGGAGGGCGTGTCAGACTTTTACTGACTAAAACCCACCCGTGTTCCCTCAGTTGCCTGTCTGCCAGGGGCCGCGGTATCTCTTTCGAACAACCCGCACCCCTGGCAGGCATCGGCCATTGCGGACCCCACCAGTTGGTGCTGACATCTCTTTGAGGCGCGCGTGGAACACAACGTGCCGTCGACCCGAGCTTGGTCCTTACCGGACAGCGAGTTACCCATTACTCGCCGTCCGCAAGCCCGCGCCTACGGTGGCCGGGAATCAGCCTGGGATTCCCGACGCCCAGGGCGACTCCCGCGGTGGCTACGGCCGTTAGGGCGCATATACTGCCTCTCCCTTACGTGCGCCGCCTCCTCCTTTGCGAGCATTACTGCTTCGCAGAAGGAGGTGATGGCTAACCATGCAGTTTCGCTCCGTACCATGGCCTGGACCAGGGCCGGACGCGAGAGATCGCCGCCGCCGATCGCCTCCACAGGGACACGGCGGTGCTCCGCCCAAGCCGGGCAGACCTCCACCGTATGCTCCACCGTGTCCTCAGGGCAATCTTCGCAATGGAAACACCCGGGCGTTTCCTCCCGCCTTATGCGAAACAGCAACCTCCCGAAACAACCGTGTCTGGTGAGGACCTGCGTCAGGCGGAAGGTGAGGATGCCAGGCCGCCTCTCAAGCCACTCCTCAAAGAGGGGACTTACCGCCGCTATCGTGGCGTGCTCAGTAGCAGAAAGGTTATTCATATCTTCTCGTTGTAATGGTAAACAAAATTAAGGGTGCGTAAGCATTTTATCTATTCTTTAAATTTTGGGTACCATATGTTCGAAATTTAAGTGATTTCCTTCGATAACAATATTAAAAGTATAATTTTATTGTAAGCAAGGTCTGGCACAAATCATGAGAAAAGTATATCTAAGCATGTGCTAGGACTGACTTTGAAGGGAACTGAACTGACGAACTTTGGATCGCCCTACCGCGCCTGGATCACTGGACAACCGTAGAAACGCATTGATTTCAAATGATTAGTCACAGGAAGAAGTACATATTTACAAAGTTTATAAACGCAAGTTAAGTTTGAGTAAAAATGGTGCACAAATTTAGAGAATGAGTTTTGTTTTGATTCAAGTGTTAACTCCAACTTAATCTTTTTGTGATAGCGTTAAATCAAATTTAAAATCTAGGTTTTATTTGCATTTCTTATTGAAATGGTCACTTATTTTTAAATGGCTATCATAACTCACATTGTTATCAACCATTAACATTATGAACAACGTTTTAGTGATGATTAGTTCTGTTTCATATTTTTCATCATTATTGCCTTTTACAACATCAATAAGACCATTAACCTACCGATGATATTCCAATTAAGGTCAATTACCAAATTGTATGAATTGCAAATGATTAAAAGAGACCTTTCCGTATTCTAGACTGCAATAGACTCCAAGATCTAGCATCACACTATTGTATAGCTCACATACTATGCTTGCATATAATGTACGGCATTGGTCGTGTTTGCTACACGATCAATGCCGTTCATTGAGTCAACATTGCCAATCGTCTTCATCGAATACATAGAGAATCTATTGACACTAGTCACAGAATCATCCATAATCATTTCACAATAGAATCCGATGGCCGCATTCAGTCATGACTCACCAAGTTATATTTGCTGATCCTTTATCATTTCCTCTTCGATTTTGAGCTATAACACTTTGGGGTAAGGTTGAGGTATTTGTTAAGTTGGTTTTGAAGTTAATTGATGTTTAATACTGTTATGATTGGCATTATTACGTTTCTTATTTAGCAGCTTCAATGACATTGTATTTTTTTGCGTCGCATGACTATTTTTGTATTTGAGTGAGTCACGTTTAATAGGAGATTTAGACATTAATAAGGTTAAGATTCTATAAAAAACCTTGCCAACCCCACAAAGTTTATCATAAAAATACAGTTTAACATTTTGTAGGACTTTGTAACAATAAAACTTCAATTGTGTAACGTTCAGCGTACTTCCTCCTTAAAAAATAAAAGAACTAGAAATAGTACTATCAACACGAAAAGAAGAAGTATCCTTCAATTGGATAACGAATAAAATCTAAAACAATAATAGTATTGGGTATTACATATTAATCTCCGTAAAAACTGTAAACGCTGACACACTATAAATAGCACTGTGTTAATCTAATGTACTATGAATACTCACTGCCACGACCTAAGATAACAAAGAACAATATTTCTATTTACAGTAAAGGTACTAGATTCAATCTATGACGAACACCCGTGCACAAGGCATGGAGGTCTGTGCACGATTGCAGCTGACTGCCCCACAGGACAGCTAGTGGCACAAAAAGGATTATGTCTTGAACAGCAAAGTAAAGGAGTTGAGTGCTGTTATGGATGTAAGTGAATTATTAGATCACTTCTTTTATATTAACATTTCAAATAAATAATTCAATTTAATACCAATTGTTATCTTGTTACTTACCGCGCCTGCGTAAGCGCATGCCCAAGCAGAAGCGTGAAGTCCTGGGTTCGATTCCCGGGTCAGGCGAATTCATTTTGTTTTTCCATCTGGAATTTCTCAGTAGCAGCCCACTGAATTATGCCCAGCTGATGGCAATAGGCTCGCCCTGTATTACATAGGGCTTAAACATAACTGACAAAAAAAAATGTTGTATAGGTGAACCTCTGCCTAACTTGGCGAATACAGGTTCGATGTTGATCATCATCATTTGAAGATGATGTTTTTTAAAATTTGTATCATAATCATTATGTTAATTTCACATTCAAGACTAATCAGGGGTGCTTATATTTTCCAGCATCAGTGAAAGAAACAAGATGCGAGAAGCGTGGCGGAATTTGCATTCGTGGTGAGGATCCCTGCAACAAAGTGGTCAGGTTCACAAAAGCTACGGACTGCCCAAAAGACACCACTTGCTGTATGTTGGTGGCCTAGTACCTACGGATTAGAGTTTTGTTATTTAAATTTTATAAAGGTTTTTATTTTGAGCCAGTTCTTGAATTAAGGGGAATCTAGTCGCGGGCTCGAACTCACTAGTGAGCCTGGCTAAAGAGCACGCTATCTCACCAGGCATCGTATCCAACAGAGGTAGCATCAGTGATGAGCAGTTAGACGCTAGTCTACATGCACAACGTTATTCAGAGAGATGCAGGATCATTTATAGTAAAACAGGCGCGCAAAATATTAAGAAAAGTCCATCAGAAGATCAGGTTTTACGAATAAACATTGCATAAACCAAAGACCAATAAAGTTTATTGAACTTTTCGATATTTGAGCTTTGTTGGTGCCGACTCGGTTATGGAGTATTACACTTCTTTCATTACTTAAACACTTAGGTTAAATTAACAAGAAAAACGAATCTTTGTTGGCTCCTAACTTTTTAATGGCTTTTTATTTTAGTATTCTGATTCCGTACAGACAATCAATATTAATGATGAGAGAAAACCATAACATGTTTAATTTTTTATATGCTTTTTCGAACAGTGGAGTAATACACTGCCGAAGTTTGTAAGGCAAAAATGTCGACTAGATTCACCATGTTGTGCTTTTTACAGTTTTGCTATTGTCATTTTTGTATGACTTAACGCAAAGCGAAACAAAGTTGAAAATGCAGAAACCGGCTCAGAGGTAGGCTAGAACTAAAGTTAGATCACGTTTTGTAATAAGCTTTTGCTGCGATTAATTCGCTCTCATTTTAGTGTAATTCTGATTATACTTGTTATTACTATTTACTGTTGTTATTTCAATGGGGTAAATGAAAATTGGGTATAGTTTTATCCAGCCATTTAAGTGTTTCATCTTGGCTTGTAGTAAACCATACTCGTAAGTTTAACTACGAGAGAGAGTGCGCTTGAAACTTGCGCGTTTAGGACATTGACTTGACTCCTACTGTCAATATAGGATTTTACATGGACACCATTTATTTTTACCATCTTCATGTGGATGTCGTTGTATAACTTCAGTAGGTTCACTTCTTTGAAAATGTGATACTTTGACTTGTGTTGTTTCTATTATTGTTACACTTCCTGATCAACTCATGCGACTTTTCCTTGCAAGCATTATGAAAAACGACGCAGACTTTAAAGAATTAATGATGCTCATTCCGATCGTCATCTTTCCAAGACTCCAAATAATCCTTGAAAACCGGCATTTTCTAAGTAAATTCTGTAGTCATAGAAAATTAAGCCAGTACTTTATTGACCCTTAAGTTTTATAGCATAATTAAGGGAAACGGGTTGGTTAATGGTGCTCGTAGTAGCAAGAAAACTGGTATTAATGGCGTATTTTATGTTTAAAACAACTTTCAAAATGCTTTATATATCTGAGTTATTTTTAGCACTGTTTACATTTTTGAGGATGGTAAACAATGATTATTTTTGTGAACAGGTATGTTCACGGTTGATGATAGTGCTAAATATGTTCGGTGTAAATAAGATCCACGATGTTTTGTTTACCCCTGTCTGTCCCTCTGAACTTTTCTGGCCCTGTTCCCACAGTTTTTAAATTGTGGCGGCCATCTACAACGCCACATGCGAACTACAAAAATCAAAGACTTGAAGAACACAAAAAGTGATGTGGCGACATCTACATACGATGCCACCACACACACACACACACACACAACACACACACACACACACACGCACACACACACACACGCACATGCGAACTACATAAGATTTCACGTCACACAAACCCTGCATCGCGCAATCAGAGTTTACCGCGCGACTGGCATATATACAACATCCCGACATCAACCGTCGGGCAGTAGCCCACCAGACACAACACCCGTCTGGTTGGAGGATTCTCCCTTTTCAATAGAGTATGAGTGAACTTTACACCCTGTTCCTCATACCTCTATAAAATAATACTAACTTTTTCCAGCGGCTTCGCCCGCTTGGAGGTCGGTATTTATCCCGCGGGAACGTATTACCGGAATAAAAAGTAACCTATGTGTTAATCCAGCTTATAAACTTTCTGTGTGTATTTTATCTAAAGCCGTTCAGCCGTTTTAGCGTGATTGAGTAACAAACATCGAAACATCTAAATATCCAAAAACACAAACTGTCACATTTATAATACGAGTATTAGTAGGATGAGGTCTTGAAAAGATTTCCTTCCAAAAAATTTACAATTTTAACCAAAACATACAGGAAAAGTCAAGCCGAAAAACTTGTCAACATTAAAACCAAATATTAATTAGCAAAATTTAATTAACTCTCGGTATTTCGGTATTGAGAGGATATTTAATTAGGACGCTCGTTTTTGAGGCCTTAATCGGGATCTTATTCATAGCATATCTCTAGCGGGACATCATTAGGACCATCAAAGGAGAAGTAATTATACTTACTTCTATCTAAAATTGGGATGTTTCATGAAATTATTTGGTGACGAACAGTTATGGTAATATTAGAAACGTTTGGAAGAAATATAAAGATTTTTCTTTAAGTTTGGATTTTAGCTGTAGGAAAGTGGGTTGGTAATGCTTTGGTAAAAAATCTAGCATTTGGAATGAGTCCTTTGCTCTGCAGTGGCAAAGTTAGACTAATATTTAGACCTAAGCCTGGCCCCCGAACTGCGCGCAGTCGACATAAACCATTACATATGTCCGCTTTTGAACCTTGACAATATTTTAATATCATGTCCTGCGTGTCCTGTCACGTTACATTTACAGATAAACAGATGGCGCCAAACATATTGTAGCCGTATTCTGGGCCGAGTGCATATAGAGTGCCATCGACTCGCTAAGAAAAATAAAAGAACCCTGGGTTTCTCAAAAAATATTTATTCTAAATAAGTACACCATTTACAGGAACTTTTGTATGGTCAAAGAGTCGGTCAGTTAGTCAAAAAGTTAAAACTATGTTGTCCATTCCAAAACGTAGATCTCTGGAGAATAATGAGCAAGAAGTCTCAAAGACATTCTTTTAAACCAAGTTATTATTCTTGTGGCCTAAAAACCACTTCATTTTTCCCTACGACGTAATCATCCAATTTAAAACATAATTTCTACTTTATAAGACAACATCATTGCAAAATCACCGTATGCATCTCCTACATGAACAAACATATTGCAAAGAAAACGTTGCTAATCCCTACATGTTGCTAACGGCCGAGCGGTCACAGAAACCCACAATGATTGGTTTGTTAGGCTTAACCGCTTGCTGAGCGAGCGAAACGTGAAATATCCCATGGTATTATAAGAATATTATTATGTATAGTCACGAAAAAAAGTGTTGAAAGTATTTATAAAAGAAACTGTATGCGGTTATGGTCGGCCTGTTTAAAAGAGGACTTACTTATCCCACCTTTTTTACTTATACTAACGTTCATTGAGCACTAGGTAGTTTACAATTATTGATTATTAAGCTGCAGACGACCGCGGGCAAGTCCTTAGGATCTAAACAGCAATAATACCAATGATGGAAAGGTCTTAAAATAGTTAGCTAGCTGCTAGATTTGCTAGAAACACAAACATATTCATAAATTCAAGCCTTTTACTCATGGGGATATAAACTAAAGGCCGCCACCGATTACGATCCTAACATACGTCTTTTTTTACATTCGCAAGATTCAGTCCACGCATAATAGTTTTCCATACCAGCATCCTAATTGCGTAACACTCGATCTATCAGACCCTGAATCATTTCTAAGGATAAGTATTACTTTTAAATTGCTTCATATGTTCAAAAAATGTGTCTGCTAACGCAATGAATATTGTTGAGCTGTCAAAATGAAAGACACTCCTACTATTAGTATGTTTCACAATTTTCCGGGATTGACATAAGGTACAGAATAGCTGATGTCAATCCTATTGAAACTCTTTGTAGAAATACGAAACGCTTTATTATATGACTGCGACTTGTCTAGGACCTCTTGTTGAAACTAGCACAGATCGGAGAAGCATAAGCCAAAAGGGTTGAAACCAACAGCGGGTAGAACAAGAAGAAATCGATAATCGATAATCATCATTTGTGTAGCCTATTTCCAACTATGTTAGGGTACGATTTCAGTCCATCCGAATGCAGCTAAGTATTAATATTTTACATAAAGCGACTACCTTCACAACTCAGCTACTTGGTAATACGATACGGGTTTACGTGCATTCCGAGGCACGGACGGGTTTTTGGTATGTTGAGATGGTCAACCATTCACGGAAGAACCGCGGCAAGCGTAGCTTTACCTGATCGATCGACCCGTGCGGCTGTTATTCCTTAGCCACAAGATTGACATTGATGATTGATCATGTACTATAAGCATCTACTAGTTACCTAATAAAAACTCAGTGATACCTACTGGTATTGTAGCATTTCATTTTATATTTAAGAAAAGCGAAACAGCAACCTTTCAAATAACATCTCCTTATAACACCAAAGAGATAAGTAGTTTTTTTGACCCCCGACCGACCCTTGCTCGCTGAAGCGCCAGCCCGCGCCGCAGCTGAGCCAGTAGCTTTAAATTCCCCGATCAATAATAATGCCAATATTTTGATCCAGCCTGTCCCCAATGATAGCTGTCCCCCTATCAGTGACGCCCTGAGCCGAGGCCCGTACCCCACAGGGGGTGCCCTCAGCGTGCAGTCACTTAGTTTGTAATTTATTTTAGTTTGTAAGCCCTGGCTGGAGGCGTTAAGATTAATTTCTTAATGGCAGCCCCAGGAAAGCCCGGTTGAGCAGTCACGGCCTCTCAAGGCCAACTGCGAGATGCCCAAAAAAAAAAAAAAAGTAGTTTTTTGAAGTGAATACTTCTTTAAGCGCGTTGGGCATTTTTTGAGATGGGAAAAAAAGGAAAAAACAATTGAACTAGCGACACCGTTACCGACACCTCTGTTTTTTAGTAGAGTTAGAACTAATTTTCCAATTATAATTATGAAAATCGGATAACCCGGCCGTTTAGTAGATATGACCAAAATTATTTAAGAATAAAGTGAAATCCTGTATTGACGATTCAAAACATACACATGTAATTCTTCAAGTTCTCACTTGTGTCTGCACTCCCGGAGTGCCACTGTTTTTTTTTCCTTAAACCATCATACAACTTTATTTTGCTCGTTCTTATAATTCTTTAGCACTTATTCTCTCTGCGGTAAATTAAGTAAATAAGTACATAAGTATAATGCATAAAATAGTAGATGATCTAGATTTCGCATAAAACAAGCTGACCTAGAAAACCAGTTTGGTACTTGTATAGGATACCTCAGAAATAACCACAGTTAACCTCCAAAACTTATTTATTATTCTCTTAACTTATTTTTATCAAAACTTATATCCTAAAATTAATCACACAATAACAAAACTTATTGTGGTATTTAAAACTAAACTTATTGCGGTGTTTAAAACTAAACTTATTGCGAACCAAAACGTATTTCATCTTACGACCGTTCGCTGCCAACCCCCATCGAAAAGTCCTCGATGCGTACCAACCCACTCCAACCGTCACCACCAGTGTGCTCAGTGTAATCAATGAAGTCTCCCGGTTTTATTTAAAGACGTATTTCCGCCGTCAGTATGGCCAGTATAAAACTTTAAGCCGTGGATCGATTTGATTAGTAAATTTTCAATCGTGTAGTTTCAGTCATATTAATGAAACCTTACACTCGACCATCCTGACGACATGTATGTCCTCATACATGTATCTGGTGAAACCTTACACTCGGCAAAAATCGGCACACTTCGAAATAATCACAATAACTAGTGGTCGCCCAGTGGTCAAAACTCGAACATAATTCATTTCAAACCAAAAGTATTTCCAATGCATTGTTATATAAAAATATTAGCTTTCTGCACTCTTTCTATATAAAAACTTTAACTGCGCTGAATTTTATAGTCCTCAGTCCGCATTATTTTCTTAAAAAGGAGTACCTACAACTTTATTTTATTTTTATGCTTCATGTAATAGTTAGATGCGTAAACAGGACAATTTTTTTTAATCCAAATTTTAAATAACATTGCTTTAAATATTTGATTACGAACTGAAATCTATCCCAAAAAAAATCTTTTAAGTACTAAATTATCTAATGAACAAATGATCCTTAGAACAAATTGTCCTTTGAACTAATTATACTTAGAACCAAATATTCCTTAGAACCAATTATCCTAACAACTAATTATCCTTAGAACTCGTTATCCTTAGAACCAAATATTCCTTAGAACCAATTATCCTAACAACAAATTATCCTTAGAACTAATTATCCTTAGAACTAATAATCTTTAAAAAAATATTATCCTTATCCAATTATCTTTATAAGTTAATATCCTTATCAAAAATATCGTTTAATATTAAATAACATTGATTGAAATATCAGATTACACACACAAATCTATCTCAAAAATATTTCTAACAGTTATCCTTCGAACAATTATCCTTAGAACAAATTATTCTTAGTACCAATTATCCTAACAACAAATTATCTTTAGAGCCAATTATTCTTAGTACCAATTATCCTAACAACAAATTATCTTTAGAGCCAATTATCATTAGATCTAATTATCCTTAGAAATTAATATCTTTATAATGTGTTATCCTTATCCAATTATTTTTATAATTAACTATCTTCGTAACCAAGTATCCTCATAACGAAATATTCCTGTAAGCAAGTATCCTTGTTACCAAGTATCTTTGTCACCTAGTATTCTTGTAACCAAGTAGCCTTCTAAACGAGTATCCCTCTAACCAAGAATTCTTGTAATCAAGTATCCTTGTAACCGATTATCCTCTTGTAACTAGGTATCCTTCGAATACTTGTCACCAATTATCCTTGTAACTCCTTGTAGCCAATTATCCTTGTAGCCAATTATCCTTGTAGCCAATTATCCTTGTAACCAATTATCCTTGTAACCAATTGTATATCCATTTATCCAACCATAAATCTGTAAACCAATCCGTCTCTTAGGATATTACGGTATAGCAGATCAACCATGTGTTTTGCCATTTTTCAGGTCAAGGCGCAAAACCTTTCCGCGATTTATTTTGCCTGACCTGAAAAGAAAACAACAGCATGTAAATAAACACTATTAGTTAATAATTTTATCAATGTAGGTACAATGAACAGTTTGAGTGAGCGTTACCGCCAAATTAAATATTTTGTCATTGTATACATAATCTTATCATTCTGGCATATTCTTCATCAATTACATTATTATCATTATAGATTTTTAAAGATTTAACATAGATCCATGGTCGCATCTGGTCAGCAGCAATAGTAGTCTTTAGCGTTTTCTTCAGTCTCTCAAATCCCGAAATTGGTGCCACTTTATACCTATCGTTACCTATATGATTCTAAAAGGACCTTCATACGAGGGACCTTCATATAAGTTTAGCTAAGTCACTATTTTTGTAAATACAGATAGGTCGTCCTTGGTTGTAATATCGTTTTTGTGCTGCCTGCCATCTTTTGTACCTTATTATTTAAGTCCCATTGAACTATCCCTAATTTGCTATCCCAGCCTTTTTAATCAGCTCCAAAGTTCTGTGCCATCAATGAGTCGAGGACGGTCCTGTTGTTGCGTTAAACTTGACCGCTGGCCCTTGGGCATGCAACTACAACAATTTGGATTAACTAAAGCTAGCAAGTCATTTCTCATAAATAGTATTTGCCTCTATAACAAGTTTCCAAAGTTGGTAATAGAACTTAACGATGGAAAGTTCAAAACCCGCATCAGATATATTTATTAACAAGAAAACATATTGAGAAACGACTACGTTGAAAACAAGGAAGTTGGCAATAATTCCTTTTGCACGTGTGGCTTCCCTGGTACCTCATTAACAGCTTAACAGCATGACCATGTAAATGTCTATTATATACTCCCAAATAACGATGGTTTTTTTTTTTTAGTTTTATCTTTTTACATACTTGAAATTATATACCTACAATTCTAATTTCAACTATTTATTAGTGGCTGTCATGGCAATCGTGTCATTCGGTTTAAATAGGTTCTTTTTTAACATATATTGTATTCATCTAACATTTCATATAAGTAGTCTTTTATGTTTTGTGAATGTAAGCACGCTGTAGGCCTTTTAGACCAGTTTCTATTTTAGTAAGGACCTGTTACTTGTTGACAGGCCTGCACTGTCCTCACTTATTTTAAATCATCAATTTGAAACCATTGTAAAAGTCAATATATGTTTTTAACGGGTAACTGTGGTGTTTCTTGCCGTCTCTTTTCCATAGGAATTAACTAATTGTAAAAACGCACATCGATCACTGATATCTCGGTCACAATTTTAAACAGCTCTCTAAACAACCTAACGGTCTTATTTATAAAATAAGCTTACCGAAGGTAAAGACATTCATTAGTTAAACTGCTCGATAAACTTATAAAACCTTAGATACAATTTTGTATTCATAAACGTTCTATAACTAATGTCGTTTATAAATCAAAATGTTGCCATTTTAATGAGATCATCCAACAAATTGACCAACACATCGAATCGTCAAATAAGAATGTCTGCCTACTCGCCGAATAATTGTAACCATAAACATTATTACATACTGCCAACTATTTAATTGTTTACAGTTTCGACACGGTTTCCGACGCGGTACCGTCTTTGATAATTAAATTTGACAAATAATTTGAAATTTTAACTGTCATTGTTGCTTGAAAAATGACATTTGGTGACACACATTATTATAATTGTGTGTCAATATTTGTATGTCAAATGAACAAATGTCATTTTCTTTGCAATCAGTCAGCTGCTTTAGAGATTCGCCCACGTTTTTTTCTTAAAATACTGTTAAAGTAGGGTTAGGGGGGTATAGAATGTGTTTCTGCTAAAAACTAGACTTTATCAACTGTTTAGATGTTCGACAACTTTTGATGAATAAGACCGTGGATAAGGGCTAATTAATGTCTCCAACTCATGGTAGTGTAAATTCTTCCCTCGGGCGTCGAAGGAGTTCTATAAGATTGGCTCTATCATTACGCGTATTTGACTCTCATCAAACCGTTTGGCTGAAAACACTCTAGTTTGGTGATACAAAACAGGAGATTCAGTGTTCTCACCGTGACTACCTAAATCCTTTTGGTTCGAGCAGTTCACAAAATTCTCTTGAAGCCAACACGGTACCGAAAAAGAGTGAACCATGCATACTCGTAAACACCCCCACAAATTAAGAATGGTTTATTTGGCTTCCCTACAATTCTAGTATACCTACCAGTTAACGTCTATATTTTAGCCCTTATAATACTCGTGTTCTACAAGCTCATATACATCTGGAAACTCGATTCCGATGTGCAGAAACTGTAGTTTATTTGCATCTTTAGATACAACAACTAGCTTCTGCCCGCGTGGTGTGTTCATAAAAAATAGTCTATATCCTTCCACAGGCTTCAGACTATCAGTATCAAGGCAACCGGCAGTTACATGGTAGGCAAGGCTTTAATGGCGCTCCGCTCAAGCCAATCTTATCGTGGTAACTTGTAAACTATCCATCAAAATTACTTACTGTGAAAGACAAAGTGTGTCACTGAATACTGAAAGCGATAAATGTATTTAATTTTGATAAGTATTAACAGAATACTTTTAAGTGCGCTTTGTAAAAAATATATAAAAGGCACATTATTCTGTCGCGGACTTTTATTAAAAACTGTTTAAATCAAACAATCCCACGATATATTTATCTTCGTAACTAGTACAGTCTAGGCAACGCACGCCAAAATAGCTCTCAGAGGGCTGGAATTTTATCGGCTTCCTTGATTCTTATCATTATACGAGTATTATGGCCAAATCACACAAAATCTTTATGAATTGTATAACCTATGAGATATTCTGATAACTATATTACTGTTAGGTTTCATCAATATCCGTTCAGTACTTTTTTGCGTGAAAATGAGTAACAAAAATTCATCCAACCTTCCTAAAAACCTTCAAGTGTCAAGTAATTAACACAATTACTTTTCTATTGTTATCAGATTAAATGAGTCTGCCTAACAGTTGAAAAACGTCTAACAAACTTTCGCGTATATAATATTACAAGCTTTTTAAAGTCGATTAATTCGATAATTCGATAGATAGACAGTTTATTAGTGGAAACTTGTAAATGGCCTTCAGCTTCATATTTTTTTATAACATTGTTTATGTTAGCTGTAAGTTTCCATCCATCAATTTTACCAGCCATTTTAACCAACTAAACCATTTCGTACTGAGACTTCATACCGAGTCTTACAAACCAGCCAGCTTTTACATAGCAAAATCAACTACAGTCTTTTCGTCCCAGCCATAAACTTCGCACATTTGTTGACTTTTCGAGCCATATAACTATGCATTGATTTTTGTCTGAAGGACTTAACTCATATTTTTAAGATCCCAGCTTCTATTAGTAGAAACAGTGCTCAATGTTTGAGGCTGTTATGCCAAAACATCTGAATTGGATTGTATTAAATCTGTAGAAGAAAAGGTAGGACTACATGACCTTTTGGTGTGATGATCCACGCTCGTAGTAACTCGATCTTTTCTATTGCATCTACCCGGCAGCCATCTGCGCCTGCTCTTGCAGCTCGTTCCAACTTGAGGTGAACCCCGTCGTCCACTTCACCGCCGTTGCTTGATGTCGCGTTCCTTTTGTTGATTCATCTTCTTCCAGCGAATCCGCTGCTGCTCCCGCAACAAAGCTGGCTCTTGTTCCATCAGGCGCCGACTACGGCTGCGGCTTTGTTTGCAGCGTATGGCTGCGGCTTCGGCTGTGGCTATGGCTGCGGCTTAGTCTGCGGCCATGGCTGTGGCTTCGGCCGCGGCTATGGCTGCGGCTTCGGCTGCGTGGGCTATATCTGGAGCGTGAGCGATCCCGCCTAGAGTATCCATGTTCTGATGGGTACCATTTTCTCCGTCCATAAACTGAAACTCGCCACCAGAAAAAAAAGAGCATTAACTAATTATCTCGAAAACGGTGCGTCCTAGAGCAAAATTAATGAACATTTTCACCCCCTTTTAAAAACCCCACACTCATTGTGTGACATAACAAAGAAACCAATAAAATATGAAATTTAATTGGGTTCCATAGTCCTAGTACCCTTATTATCCATCATCGTATCGTCTATATACGACTAAAAAGTCAGCAACACGAGTTCAATCACCCAGGTGTTGCAACCTCGTTGCACAAACCGTTACAATTTCAATCAGGTTGAAAATTTCAACAGCCGTTAAGATTTAAAATCATATGATGTATATTACTTTACCCAACGTGGTGCAATAGAAAATTAACCCAATCAGTCAAACTTCGAATTAAGATTTAACATCATATCATACATATTACTATTCCCAACGTGGTAAAATAGAAAATTAAACCAGTCAATGATACTTCGAATAAATGACAACGTCCCGCAATCCCGTGCAATTTAAAATTATGATGGAAGACTACAAGTAAGAGACTAAAATTATGCTTTTAATAAGTAGTATTTATATTTACTTTAGTGTACGCCACAAAAATAAATAACAAAAAGAAAAACAAGGTACACTACAAAATAAACAATGGGCGGTATCGCTTTCCGCGATCTCTTCCAGGCAACCTTGGCGAACCTTGTAGAACGACTTGAATAGATAATTTGCTTGAAATTAAAAAGGTAAACAAAACCACTTGGAATTAGTTAAAATGAGAAAACCACGAATAACGGATTATTACGTTATCTGAGTAAAATTATAATTTTAGGTTGGTAGGTACGTATAAAAATATAGTGTGTAGGCGTGTACTTACGGATCTTGAACCCACTTCTGAGATATAGGATACCTCAGAAATAACCACAGTTAACCTCCAAAACTTATTTATTATTCTCTTAACTTATTTTTATCAAAACTTATATCCTAAAATTAATCACACAATAACAAAACTTATTGTGGTATTTAAAACTAAACTTATTGCGGTGTTTAAAACTAAACTTATTGCGAACCAAAACGTATTTCATCTTACGACCGTTCGCTGCCAACCCCCATCGAAAAGTCCTCGATGCGTACCAACCCACTCCAACCGTCACCACCAGTGTGCTCAGTGTAATCAATGAAGTCTCCCGGTTTTATTTAAAGACGTATTTCCGCCGTCAGTATGGCCAGTATAAAACTTTAAGCCGTGGATCGATTTGATTAGTAAATTTTCAATCGTGTAGTTTCAGTCATATTAATGAAACCTTACACTTGCTAGGTTTAAGTTACAAGCCTTGAGGCTAGCCTGCATAAATAATACCTACTCTTGCAATATAAAATCATACAAAGTGGAGTCTAATTAGCTCTTAGTAAAATTACATACAGTTTAATTAACAGTTTAACTTAGAAACTTGGAGTAGCGAACTCAATTGATTAGTTTTTGGCTGGGTTCTGATTACGCTATCTTCTTCTTAAATTAGTTTTAAATAAAACAATGGTTCCAATAATGAAGTATACCTATATGTAGTTGAAGAGAGAGGGACGCTTTTGCCCTGCAGTGGGACGATACAAGCTAGTTGGATTGAACTTGAATACACTCTTCAAAATGAACTGCCTTGTAGTTCTAGTGGTGAGAAGCGCTACTACTGAGTATGCTGCACAAACAAAACGCACATTACAATGCAGGAAAATATTAAATACACACTTCTTATTGTTTTTTTTTTTGTGAACTAGAATTTTATAAATTTCGACTCAGTGAAATTGGGGCACAGCAGACAGAGCTCCGGCGGGATCTCATGGCGACAAGTTATTTGATGATGTCCCGACCAAAAAAAACAATGCTTCAATAAAGAAATCAGGAGGCCTAAGTAGTTCTTGCCAAAGATCGCGATCGGGGGCTTAAGTAGTTAAAATTACTATATAATACTACGCATACATACATAAAAATGAGTAGGTGTAATAAGATTTGAAAACTTCTCAATATTTCTTTCATCTACATCCAAAGGTACATATCTTGGACCTTCTTACGTAATAAGTGTTTGTATATGGTTTAGGTATGCAATTATTATTTTGTGAAGATACTATGAACATAGAGAGGTAAATACATTGGTAGGTACACACAGCTCCATGTGGTTACCCCTTCAAAAGACATGTGCGTTCAAATCATTTTGCAAAAATATTTTATTATATTTACTGTATTGTTTTAGTGAATATGGTTAACATTTACGACTTGTCATTCAACGTCTAGTTAGACCGGAGGTTACAAGACCGATTGCCGCGCGTAAGATTAGAGGATCGAATCTTGGGCACAGAATGTGCTTTTTGTAATGCATGTTTTTATATAAATTATTTTTCTATTTTGTTTTTACTAATATTTATAAAGAATTTAAAAAATAATAATTTGAAAATATTTATTATTGCTATTATTTAACAAAACTGATCAAATTTTACTACAAAGATTTAACAATTTTATTTGATAATTTACAGATAACTTAATATACATATTTTGCCAACTGACACAAACGTCCCTAGACATCATAATCATAATCAGCCTATAATGTTCCCACTGCTGGGACACAGGCGTCCTCTTTGTGAGAGGGAGTGGGCCACAATCCACCACGCGGGCCCAGTGCGGTTTGGTAGATGTCACATGTCTTCGAATTTTTGGTTCTAGGACATGCCGGTTTCCTCACGATGTTTTCCTTCACCGTTTTGAAAGCAGTGGTGATGAAGTAATTTACACAAAGTAAAGCGCCTGTCTGGGTTCGAACCTACGACCTACATCTCGTAAGTCGCATCAGTTACTTCTGGGCTACCACTGCTCTCCTTCTGGGCTACCACTGCTCCTATTACTGTCCTACTACTGTCCCTAGACAAGTGACATACTTTTAACGCAAACGATAAAATAGGAAGTGCTAGAAATATTTTTGATTACCATAAATTAACGAAATGTTACGTGATCTGTTACGGCGTGTCTGCATACAAACGTTTTAAGTGATCGTATTCATCAAACGTTGTAGTTATAACTTGAGGGTAGGGATTAATTTTATAAAGAAAACGTATGTAAGTTAAATTAATGGATACCCTCAAATAACATAGTCCATCGATTAGACTCCCACCCAAAATAAAAAGATGAAGTGACTCGGACGATAGTTGATAACAATTTCATCGCAATGCATATGGCGGCGCTGGCTAGTTCGTCAAACTGCCGCGCCGCCGCCGCCGCGCCGGTATGAGTATGGCCGACGACGTTCGGTGATGCGATGGTTCGAATCCAAGTCGAAACAATAAACTCTTTTTGAAATATTTCGTAGATTATTCGTAACGAATTCAATGTTGTAGCAGTGTGACATTTTAAAACTTGAGGGGCTAGCACATACTGTCGCTGTGTATACTAAGATGAGTTTATATTTGATACTTAGGTACTTATATATTATTAAGTACCGAGGTACATAGTAAAACGGTAACTATTACATCATTTCAATTGTTTCTATAAGTTTTTATTTGAACTGTTGATTTCAGTTGAACACTACCTAATTTACAAAGGAAATAAAGATTTTACCATTAGGTAGGTACATCGTAAAGAAAAATAATTTCCTCGACCCCCAATAATTAATGACCAAAAAAAAATGAATGTACTGAACTATAGTTTATTCTCGACCCTTGGGGTCTTATTATGGGGATTTTATTTTCCAGCCAAGTTTTACTTTCCTCTTGACCCCCAAAGTAGTCTGTACCTTACTGTATCAAAATATTAATTTTAGGTACTTACCAAACTAGGGGTCGAAAGTGGATTTTTGATTCTGTATTTTCATTCCTCTAAGTACCTGGTACTTATTGACAGGTCTGCACTGTCCTGCCATACCTATCATCACTATAATTTGAAAACATTGTAAAAGCCAATTATTTTTAAAAGAGTAACCGTGGAATTCCTTGCCGGCTCTTCTCCATAGGAAGCGACAAATTGGAACTGTGCACCTAGCTTCTGACGTTTCTGACGATTTAGATTTTTCGAGGGAGGACTAAACGAAAATCGGGCTGATTCCAAACTTAACCATACAAAAATAAAATAATAAGTATTCTCACGTAGATACAGGGAAATATTCCCGCATAGTAGGTACGCGGGCATCGAGTAATACTTCGTTGATTTTAAGAATGAACGGCTGCAGGGCTCGGCAGTTCACAAAGTTTTCCATTGCCTGCTAGATGGTGTTAATTCAAGTAATGGGACGTCGAAGCTCAAGCTACCTACGCATATATTCGTAATTACTGGGATTAATTTAATTCTTATCTTGTAATAAAACTTAGGTTACCTACTTCACCCTTAAAATCTTATTTTACTCTGCATTCTTACTGCAGTAGTATTCCTTCCAATCGAAGTATTATTTTGAATATTTCCGAATTATTGCGAATACTTCCGAAGTTTTGCAACGCTACATACGACTTAAACATAATGGGTGAAATGTGGGTATACCTATTACTGTAAGCTCACCTCTGTCCTACCCTTTGGGGATTACAGGCCTGATGTTATGCATGTATGCATACCTGTATGATTCAAATTCTAGTGCTCTTACTGTATGTTTACGCAAATTACAAAGCAAAGTTAAACCAATCTTAGTACCTATAAAAAAATTCATACAGTACCATATTACTTTACTCGAACATTATTTTGTTTATGAAGAATATTGTTTTTCATTTTTACAAAACTGAAATAATAATATGCAAACAACATTCCTTATAAACTTCGAAATGCCGAATAAAAGTTGACCAAAAAGATTGTGCGCTGTAACGCATATATGACAACGTGCACTTAAACGTCGGCAGGCACAATATCGCCTCGTGTTTCGGCAAAACTTTTGTTTTTCGCGTTCGGCGACCGTGTCCAAAACATTTGGAGAGACGTGTATACGGTATTTTTCGAGTCAATAAATAGGTCAACACTTCAGTGTGTAACTTGGTATTGAGTTGAAACGATATCCCTTTTATTTTATAGACGCTGTGTTGCACCAGCATACATTTTTACTCTCGTGTAAGAGAGTTACTGGGTTTTTAAAAATAAGGTTACATCATTACACAGCCTTAACAGTTTTTTTCTAGGGCGCCATTTTCCTTCTAATTAGCCATTCTTCATATTTCTATTCTACTAATTAACTTCAGCTTTTAAGGGGCTTGTGGCTAGATTATCAGCCGCACGGGTCGATTGCTCATTGAGCGACCTGTAATCTACGCTTACCGCGGTTATTCCGTGGATGGATAACCTTTAAATACCAAAAAATCTCCGTGCCTCGGAAAGTACGATTAGCCGTCGGTCCCGACAGTCATTCTCAGTAGTTACAGGTCATTAGAAGCCCGAAAGTCCGACAGCGATTCTTACCACACCTCGTAATTAGGTTGTTTAGGTCAGATAAGCAGTCGCTAGACTGGAAGCCTACCTCAACATACTCGTGGTGGGGAACAAGGAAGGCAGATTGATTGGCAAACCAGCCTTGTCTACGTTGTTCCGAAAACCATACCTACTAGTGACAATAAATCTAAGATTCCAATTACGATTTTAGCTCTGTAGTACATATCTTTTGAAAAACGTAGCTATCTGGAAATCCAAAGAATAAAGGAGTACAAAAATGCGTTTCAGAAAACTTTGTTTTCCAACAATACCAGAATATCTTCAGCGGGTAACGCGTACTTACATTAATTTTAATTCCGGAAAATCGCGAGCGGCAATCCGAAAGGAGGATTTAATTAAGAATTTGAACAAAAGAATTTTAAGAGTTAAGATGATTATCTAATTAGTTAATTATATTATTTTTCCTTAACACCATCATTCTTGAGTGAATTTTCTATGCATTACTTCGGACGAAATATTAAAGGGCATTAAATATCATGAAACATTTCTGTTCAATAAAACGATGATTGGGCTGCTCTTATAAATAGTAACCAGTTTTGATGATATTGGTCCAAGAATAATAAGAAATTGAGGTGACTTTCATAAGAATGTAATCAATTTTTAATGAGAATTTCGTTTATCTTTAATTAAAACTTTTAGATGAAAATTACATAGAGAACTGATATCGCTAGATATAAGAATGAATAGGCCGTAGACACATTATTCTTCAATTTGACCTTTCCCTGACACTGCGGCGGCAATGAACGAAGTAGAGATAAAACATTCTATGAAGTATGATTAAATTGCAATATTTGATTAGTTTGGGTAACATTTGCTTATGGAAACAGTCATAAATATGTACTACTAGATGCAGCCCGTGGTTTCGCACGCGTACTTGTTGGAAATTATGCCATGGGAACGTTCTCCTGGAACCGGATTCCGGTCGATTTAAGTCATCATTGTCCTTCTACCCTAATAAAAATGAATTTGGTGTCGTTGCAGCAAGTTTTCTCCCACCATCAAAACTTTCCTCAGATTTCTGTATAAAAAGACGTTTCACTTCTTTCCTTTCATGTACCCTACTAATTACCTCCTAGGTGTTTTGGGTTTCCACTCATTGGAGGTTAGACGAGGCTTTCTACAGCTCACAGTAGCCTGCAAAATTCTCAGAGGACGCATCGACAGTCCCGAACTCCTCGATGTTTTCTGTCGACTATTTGTTCCCGACAAATTCATCGGTCATCGTCAAAGCCGTCGACGCAATCTGTTTGCGCCGCCGTTGTCTAAAACTGTTGCCAGAGCTGAGTCCCCTGTGTGTCGTACTTTAAGGATGCTCAACGCCCTCCTGACCGCCTATCCTGAATATGATCTATTTGCTGATGAATGGAGTAAAATCATGCGTGTGTGTTTGATATTTTACGAGAGTAAGTATGCTAGGTTGTCCTCTATTATATGTTAGTATTTGTAATATGTTTGTTATCTATTCAATCTGTATGTTAATTAATGTAATTGGTGTTACCGTTTTAATTAACAATAAACAATAAACATTACATTACATTACATTACCATATGTGTATCTCTATCAGGCGTCACCTTAGTGCGAATTTCACCAATGAAACTGAACACGGTTGGCGCAGTGGTTAAGCGATCGGCTGCTGCGCTGCGTGTCGCGGGTTCGATTCCCGCACGGATCAAATATTTGTATGATCTGCAAGTAGTTGTTCTGGGTCTGGCTGTTTGTGTATGTGAGTTTAAATGTTTGTAAACGCACCCACGATACAGGAGAAATTCCTAGTGTGGGGCAACGTTTAAAAAATAAATAAAAAATCTTATTTCGATTTTTCGATTACGATCAGTACCGCGTTCTGGAGCTGTCAGTGTCAATATTCCACTACAATGATAACACTGGCGGCTTCTAATTCTCAGTTTCGATGATTGTATTACCTACATAAATTCTCGCCTTCTTCCCACGATCCTTACATACTGCTTTAGCCTTGTTTATGTTCATCCATCAGAGTCGTACACGCACCCTGGTTGCGAGTCCTACGCACCTGAACCTATAAGAAGAACATCACCAAATTTGCCCTCAAGATGCACCCCATTTCTAGCATGTTTCTACAAAATATTTCTCTCAACGCAATACTACATTTCCAACTTTTAGTACAACTGCATTTATTTCATATTCCATTCCACCAAATAACATTGCTCTGTAAGAAATTTAATTCCGCAGTCGAATTGTAATGTTAACTATGCAAATCTATTTTATGATCTTGCAATGTCTGCGGAGAAATGTTAATATCATCGTAATTCTGTTTGAGGCGTTAAAAAGTTTTTCAAGGAAAGGGGTGGCCTGGTGGAAGAGTATTTTCTTCATAAATGTTATGGAAACTTTTTACCATAGCCATTTTTGTTTTCGGTTGGTCATGACGATGAAAACTTTACAGACACGCTTTTAAGGACTGCGCGTTCCAAACTGAAAAGTACTAATACATTTTTCATTTCAAAAAGTGTGCGATGTTTATTTATTGATTTATTGCTGGGGCACTTCAACAACGTATTCAGTAATGGCCGATTTCTATGATTTACGGACAATCTTTACCAATAATGAACTAAATACCTAAAGGTGCTCTTACACGGGCTTTTATGAGCAATTATTTCTCAGCAACACTAATGGATCAATCTGGATCAATTAAGTGGAGCAATCTGGAGCAACAACAATAAATTGCCGATGTGTTTCGGCAATATTGCTTCATATATTTCATGAGTTGCCGAATATCCAATCAGTTTGGATTTTTTTTGTCAATTTTCTTTCTATCTCGTTTGGACGTATGACCACTTCTCGTTTTTGCGAGAGGAACCAGCCGGCGGCGGAGGCGGCGGGGGAGGCGAATAGCCTAGTTTTTTTAAGTTGGTTCATATTGCTCCATAATGTGTGGCCGTATCTCTGGCAACAGGTTGCTATATGTTGGAATTGCCCTAAATTGCTGAATGTAGAGAATTGCCTAAGATCGAGCAATTTTAGTTGCTCGTGTAAGCGCACCTTTATACATTGTAATAGATGGAGTATTTGGAAGTAGCTATCACAGGTAAAATTAGCTTACGAAACTATTTATTTGTCCAGTTTTGATATAAAAATGCTACCATTGGTAATCAAAATGATCCCATTTTGTATATAGGAACCGAGCATAAGACAGATACAAACAAAATTAACATACAGAAGAAGAACCAGAATCAGATGAAGAATAGATCACTTACAGAAATGCGCAACACTAGCAGATACATAATAGTACGTATAAGATAAAACAGAATAAAAAAATAACTATGTTCACAAATACGATCGGAAATTCAAAAATACCGAAAAATGTTAATGCAATTTACATCAGATAAAATCAGCTGCATATATCTCTAAGTTGTAATACCGAAGGAAAACATTGTGAAGAATCGTTGACTTGTAAAATAGCTCGGAATTGATTTTCCGCACTAAGCGCCCATGTTGATTATTTTTTTATAATATTGCAGCACTGTATTGTAAACTTTTTTTATAATACAGTGCTGTTCCAGAGTATGCTGCTACTTATCCATGAGTCGACGTGTGATAAAATATAAATGATTACGAATCATATTTATGATGTTTGCCTCATTGGTGCAAGAGCAACGGGTTTGATTCCCAGGTCCGGCATAGTATTACTGGGTTTTTCTGTCGGGTACTTCTCAGTAACAGTCTGGAGTCCGGTTGATGGCTATACGCTCGCTCCTATCACATGGGACTTATGCATAATATTTCGCCAGTTATTTTTACGTGTATCTGCCCAACCGTACGAGGAACCAATGCGTGATGATGTTATCATAGTTAAGACTAGATTCTGCCCGAAGCTTGGCCCGTGTTGATGTGGATTTCATGGGTTTTTTTTTCAGCAGAACCCTAGTTCTTTTTCTTTTTCTAGAATGATTATTTTAAAAACATTACTTCTTATACTACCAACTATCTGCCACTGAAAGTTTCATCATAATCGGTCCAGCCTTCCGGAGATTCCCTGGAAAAAACTTAAAAAGACAAACATTAAAAAATGCGGTTTTTGTTATACCAAATACTCTTTCATAAGCATTTATTAAAAAGCTGTTATTTTGACATAACAAAAACACACTTAAGTTTAGTTATATGTTTTGTATATTTAGATATATTATTGCGTTGGTCATCGCAGTGTACTGTTACTATAGGTACCAAAGAATTCTACTCGCAATAATTCAGCGGTTGCCTATCCCTTGACATAATCTCTAAGCCGACTTTTACGATAGTCACGAGAACAGCGGGGTGGCCTAAATTTATCCATGCCTGCAATCTTGCTTTTAATCCGATGGGAGAAGGAAAGTTATGCCAGAGTATAATCTCCGACTAATCCTTGGGGGAATTAACTACAGATCCGTCTAATGTTTTGTGGTGCGAAATAATTGTTATAGAAAAAATCTATAAACATTGCAGTATTTTTAGCGAGGCTTGTGCCTCAGGTTGGTATATTATTGCCATTCATAAAAAGATGGAACGAGCAACACACAGCGCTTGTTCAATGGATAATGGCGATTCGGAAACCATTACGTCACAGATTCCCTATAAGGTTTTAGCTTATCACACGTTTCTTACTCAAGCACATAGACGAGTGTCTAAATCTCCGGCAGGACTGATATCTCTGCTGTGAATACCAAGCTTCATAACAATTATTCATGAAATAAGATTTTATTATAAAAAAGATTACCTCGCGACTCAATCCAGCTAGCCTATTCTGTAACGATCTCACCGTGAAAAATTTTCTGAATAGAACATACATTTATTTTGCATATATAAGTAATACATAATAGATGTTATGATATATTAAAATTCAGCTATATTTCATCATATGCCATGCAAATATTTATACATATTATCGTTCACTTGATTTAAACAAAAGTGAGATACATCAATCTAGACCAATTTAGCCAATTCTTTACTCTATTAAAAACTCAGTCACACTAGCTTTATACATAAAAAAATTACGTAGTCTTCTCTTAAATAGCACTTTTGTCAAGTCTTTGCAACCACAAAGTGAAGTAAACTGTCAATGCACAATATTCTATGAGTTGGCACTTACTAGTAGGAGCTTCGGGCTCACATCACCTATTTTTTTACGGTGATTTTTTTACACGCTTTATATTAGCTTCACTTGTATGTCAGTATGTCAGTAAATTCAATTCAATTCAATTTCAATTTATTCATTAACAATTTACATTGTGTTTGAAATATTACTACATAATAAAAATTAAAATAAACAGTATCTACCAGGGTGCTTGACATTAATTGATAATAAAAATACTTCAAAAAGCACCCCACGCTTTTTAATTGAATTAAATTATTTTCTTCTTTTTAGTTTGTTTTTAAAGCGTGTTTTTAGTTTTTTAAACTATTATTTATTTACAGAATATGACTGCAGGCCTTTTAGGTTTGTAACAACGATTTCACCCACAAACCAAACGAACCGACCAAAATGTAATATTTTATTAAACATGCTAATACAATCTTGCAATGTTGCGGCACAGAAATGTTAATATCCTCGTAATTCTGTTGGAACTATTAAAAACTTTATCCTGTTTCATTCTGTCGAGAATTTCTGGCTTGAAATTTTAATTTCAAAGTTGCATTATAGCTTCGGCCATTTGTGTTTCATATTTCTGTGTTGATATTGGAGCTGAACGTTGGATTTTTTGTTATTCTGGTTCTGATGTTCCATTGATGGGGAACTGTTAGGTCTTCTTCAGGGGGGTTCGAAGGAAAAAGGGCTTAGCAGAACCCATAATATTATGCTTACAATAAAATTACTTTTCGCAGGCCTTTTCAAACTCAAACTCAATAGCACGGGTCATTGCCCCCGAACTCCTTAGTTGGAGGGTTGGGAGTGCAGTAACTCCGTAGGGAACACACACACTCACTCACGCTCTGGTTGAAAGTACGTGACTCTTTCTCTCTTGTCACTCCGGGTTACGTCGGTAAGAAAACTACACCTGAATGGGTGTGGAATTAATATGAACGGAATAAATAAATTCACTACTGACAATATTATTAATAGTCTCTGTAAGTGAGGATCCACAAAAAAAAAAGAGTACTGGGAGATGATCCTGATGGATTTTAGATGTTGCAGTTCATCCTCAAAGCCAAGAGAAGTACTCTTTTTTACCTCTTCTTCGTGTATATCAAAAAGACTTTTGTTACAAACCATTTGCATTCCGCAGTTAATTAAAAATGTAATGCCATCTAACAAGTGAAACAATACTTCAATTTAAAAGAGATTTTAAAAAGATCTCTCTATTTTTACAGGCTGCGTTTTCCGGTACTTTAATTAAAATTCTACTAGAATACCTACGTAACATTCAGTGGTTTCGCGAAACGGGTTATTAAGGAGTGAAATTAGTTTGTGGATGAAGCTGTCTTGTTTTCCTGAGGTGTGGAACGAAATGAAAGAAAAACATGAAATAGGTAGTTGTCGTTTTTCGTTGTTGACTTTGATGGTGGAGATTATTTTATAGACAAAGCTTTTTTTAAAGTTACACTATAATAAAGAGGTAATTAAAGTTTGTTAGTTTGAATGTAATGAAAGACTGTTCCAATTTCGAAAATTCTTTCACTGGCAGATAGCAACACTATTTTGCCGAGTGTCTTAAAGTGTGTGTTTATAGTATAGTTGACTATAATGCGGGTGAAGTCATTCTCTGTCAGTCAGAAGTCAGTCTCTTGCCCATGAGGGCAAGAGCTGGATAAAAATAAATAAAGTGAGGTGAGAGATTAAATTTACAAAAGGAGTGAAGTTAAAGAATTCTATAGTCTACGTTCAATCAATCTACCCAGCCTTTTCCAAACTTTGTTGGGTAGGCTTCCAGTCTAACAAGATGTAGCTGAATAGCAGTATTTCATATGGAGCGACTGCCTTTCTGAGCTCCACTACCCAATTACTTGTTAATATGATATTGGCGACCTGTAACCATTATCAATGATTAATTTTGTTTTACAAAATATTGTTACAGAAAGAAACACTTTGTTTTACAAAAATCTAAATATTGGTTACATTACAAGGTACAAAATACTTGCAAAGAAACGTAAGTTCCGTAGCTGGTCCAAATAAATGACGACCCAAACATAGCTGCAAAAAGACTAAACTGACGAAATTGTTAGCATAAAACCAAGGCAAATTAAGAGATAAATTAAACCGTTTCGCTTACTATTATTTGCTTTAACTCTCATCTCAAACACTTCGTGCAACTGCAACAAAATTACCGGTAACAAAGATGAATAAACGTTCTAACACAGGTTAAAATATTTGTTGTTTTACTTTGAAAACGTTAACGATGTTCTTAACCCTAGTTAACAAGTCTCTCTGTCTAATTAGACAGGTTTAAAAGTGCAGTTTTCTACTGAGTTTTATTTAACAGGTAATTGTAACTTTTGCTGGCTTTTATTTTATTGCTATGTTGATTTCGAATGTCAAAGCGGTTTATAAGAACAATTTTACACAGAGGGCAGGTTAGAAGGTGGAGCATAGTTTGTGTTCCCGCAAGCGCCTACAGAAATTCGCATACCAATGTTGAGGCTACGTGATTATTGCTAATCGTTTTTATTGTTTAACGTTTGTCGACCGCCTACCTACATCTGTAATTTTAATCAGTATAAAATCTGCACATTCACATCAAGCAACGTATTTTTTCATTATTCCCCTAATTTTACCTGGATCAATCCCGCACATGGTCCTTCGAGTCTGGATTTGGAGATTTGAAGAATATTTACTCCGATCAGCCAATTGTTATAAAGGAATTGAAGAGAATTGTTGGATATCAAAACTCATAGTCGACGCCCGGCGTGGCCGGTGAATTCTGCTACGTCATTCAGAAAATTATTGGAATTTACGTGGTCTGGATACTTAATAGCTGAGAAAAGTCGTATTTATTATTAAATTTGTGTACCCAACACTCTATTTAACAGGTAAAATTAGTGTAAGTCAGCCGTTAATAGCCAGGTTAGTACGAAATAACTATTGTCATTTTTCTTTGTTCTGTGAGTGGTTACAAATTGTAATACAATTATTAACTGATCAGTAGTCATTGTACATTTTGTTATTTACACATTGTTAAAGAGTAGTTATTTGTAGTAACTGCATTATTTTGCTTTACGGTGTAATAATTTTACAGTTATTGAGACAGTTACGTAATCACATTAGTTAGCACAGTTAGACAATAGAAATCATTGTAGTTGCAGTGATATTATTAATGTTTAGTACAATATAACCATTAATACGTATAGTTTATTATAAATTCTTATTATTCATGTAAATTCACTCTAAAGTTAGTGCATTTTAATCTTGTACGTATTTCAGGCTGCATCATTTGTAATTGTCATTTAAACGTTGCTATAACTTTATTTATATACATTCCAGGTTGATCACACCAGCTTACGCAATGCCAGAGGATAAGGAATTAAGTAAGGACAATAAAGATCTCGTTAGGAAACGAGCGAGTTGCAAAGGAAAGGTGACAATATTCTCAAACCATTTAAATTCTTTAAATCCCTCTTCTTTGAGCCCTACTGAGGTAAGCGAGTTGCAATTACGTTTTACTAGACTCGAGGCATTGTATGCCCAATATGATGAGGTGCAATTATTGCTGGAGTGTTATACTGATGACTTGGATGATCAGATGTCGGAACGCGCAGAGTTTGAATCTCTATATTACAAAACCCTATCTAAAGCTCAACAAATGTTACATGATCATAGGAAAGGAGATTCTAATGATACCTGTGACGTAATGTCGCGTTCTAGCAATCATAAGTTTGTTAAATTACCGACTATTCAGTTGCCGAAATTCAGTGGTTGTTATACAAACTGGTTAGAGTTTCACGACACATTTGTTAGTCTCATCCATTCAAACGATGATATGGACCAAATAAATAAATTTCACTATTTGAGGTCATCCCTAGAAGGGTCTGCTGCTGTGGTGATCAACTCAATTCAGTTTTCTTCTGCAAATTATTCGGTAGCGTGGAATCTTCTCTGCGAGCGGTTTGATAACAAACACCTGCTTATCCAACATCATGTTACTGCGTTATTTCAAATCGACACCCTTCAAAAGGAGTCGTCAGTTAATTTAAAAGGTTTACTTGATGTTGTTAACAAAAACATACGTGCCCTAGACTCCTTAGATGAACCCGTTAATCATTGGGATACTTTACTCATTTATATTGTCACACACAAATTAGATAGCAAAACTTATCGTGAATGGGGTGAGTATAAAGGCCGCCTGGACAAGAATTCTAAAGTTACGTTTGAATTATTTATTACTTTTATTAAAAACCGTGCTGAGATATTAGAAACGTTCGAACTGGAAGCTTCTACGCATAATAAACACTCGCACACAAGTAAAAATTCAAACAAGGTTAGGTCAATGTTGATACAGGATTCTAATAAAAATGATTCAGGTGAAAGTTCAAGTAAACAGGATAATGGTGTTTCAAATAAGCCTAAGAATTGTGTTATGTGTAACGGTGATCATAATCTAAGTAGTTGTCCTAAGTTTTTATCGTTGAGCAATGAAGCTCGTTTGCAGTTATTACCTAAGTACAAAGTTTGTTACAACTGTTTTAATTTGGGACATTATGCAAACAACTGCAAAAAGCCAGGTTGTAAAATATGCCGTCGTAAACACAACACCATTGTTCACGTTGATAAATCCTTGAAGTCAGACGCAAGTGGGGCTTCTGTTAGCAGTGTTGTTGTTGACACGAATGGCAGTGCTACTGTTTCCACTCAGCCCACTACTATAGGTATAGGTACCGGTGTGTCGCTGTCCGCGACTGTTGAACACGGTGACGTGTTATTGTCCACTGCTCTCGTCAAGGTCATGAGTATTAATGGTCAGCAGTATGTTGCTCGTGCTGTGCTTGACAGTGGCAGCACGTCATGTCTCATGACTGAGAGATTATACCACCAGCTAGGTTTGACTGCCAAGACTGTAAACAATTCTATTATAGGTATCAACAACTCGTCATCGTTTATTAATAAAATGTGTTCGGTATCAATAAAATCTTTAAATAATAATTTTGGTATGGATATCAATTGTTTTATTCTTCCATCCGTCACAGATAAAATTCCAAGTAAACATGTCAACTTGTTAAAAATTAAAATTCCTTCCGATATTTGTCTCGCAGATCCCAATTTTGGCTCACCAGCGCCTGTCGACATGTTGCTGGGTGCTGACATTTTTTGGGATTTATTGGAATCTCAACGAATTAAGTTAGGTGATGGGCAACCAATTCTTTGTGAGACTAAATTGGGTTGGTTGGTTTCCGGCCCAATTAACAGTAGTATTTCTTCTAAAGGTTTAATATGTAATTTTATAAAGGTGCGTTCAGACTCTGATGATGAATTAAATTTTAATGTTGATCAACAACTCACAAAGTTTTGGCAACTTGAGGAAGTATGTACTTCGTCTCCGTATTCCTCAGAGGAAAAGCTATGTGAGGAGCATTTTCTGAAAAACACTACTCGTTTAGAAAATGGTCAATTTCGTGTTAGGATTCCTTTAAAATGTTCCCCGGACAATTTAGGCGAATCTTTGTCAAGAGCCAAACAATGTTTTACTTCTCTGGAACGTAGATTTAAAACTAAAACTCAATTTTGTACTATGTACAAAGAATTCTTGATGGAATATGAAACTTTAGGTCATATGTCTAAATGTAAAACTATTGATGAACAAGCGTTTTACATTCCGCATCACGGAGTTCTGCGCGAAAACAGCGCCACCACTAAGTTAAGGGTGGTTTTTAATGCAAGTAGTTTAACTAGTACTGGTATTTCTATTAATAATATCCAGATGATTGGACCCGTGGTACAGGACGACCTTTTGTCTATCCTGTTGCGTTTTAGACAACATAAGTACATCCTAGCTGCTGATGTTGAGAAAATGTACCGGCAGATAGTTGTTCATCCAAATGATAGATATCTTCAACAAATTATTTGGCGTGATAATCCGTCAACTCCATTACACGCTTATCAACTTAATACCGTGACCTACGGCACGGCCAGCGCTCCTTACCTAGCAACCCGGTGTCTTCGGCAGTTAGGGCTAGAGTGTGTTGATAAGGAGATTGGTGACGTCATCCTCCACGACTTTTATGTGGATGATTTGCTCACCGGAGGAGATGACATCAATGAGGTCAAAGAGTTGCGTCATAAAGTTACTTCAACTCTTGCTTCAGCGCAGATGAATCTAAGAAAGTGGAAGTCGAATGATATGCAATTGGTAAGTGGTTCTGAATTTCCCCAGTCTTCACTGGATTTAAATGTTGGTGGATTTGAGTCAACCAAAACTTTAGGCCTAGGTTGGCAGCCATTGTCAGATTACCTTTGTTTTCCAATTAATCAGCTAGTTAATTTTAATAACACAAAACGTGATATGCTTTCAATTGTTTCACAAGTTTTTGACCCGCTTGGATTATTGGCTCCATGTGTAATTGTTATGAAAATGTTACTTCAGAAGTTATGGTTACAAAAACTGTCTTGGGATGAACAGCTATCACCGGACATTAGTAAGCTTTGGAATGAACTGATTATTAATTTACCTAAATTAAATGAAATTCATATTCCACGTCGAGTTTTAATTGATTGCTATGAGTTTTTAGAATTTCACATTTTTACTGATGCGTCTGAACGCGCCTACGGCGCTTGTCTGTACGTACGAAGCGTTGATAAGCAGGGACAGGTTTTAGTGCGTTTATTGTTAGCCAAAGGCAGAGTTGCGCCACTCAAGCCGACCACCATACCCAGACTTGAGCTATGCGGTGCTCTTGTAGGTGTTCGTATCTTTGAAAAAGTCGTGGCAGCTTTACGAGTCAGCGCGCAGCGCACTTTCTTTTGGACTGACTCCACTATTGTTTTAGGGTGGCTAAAAATGCTACCGAATAAATTACAGCCGTTCGTTCGGAATAGGGTTGCCGAGATTTTAGATAAGACTGGTGGCTGCGAGTGGAGACATGTTCCAACTGATCATAACCCTGCTGATCATTTGTCTCGTGGGTTGGACATTAATTTATTACCTAGTTTAAATGATTGGTGGTCCGGTCCTAGTTTTTTAATGAATGAAATGTCTGATTGGCCCTCTAAATTAATGAACTTTAATAACGAAATTTTGCCTGAAATTAAATTAGATGTCACCTTGCATGTTTTATCCAATAACAATAAATTTGATGAGTTGATTGATTTTACACGGTTTTCGAGCCTTTTAAGACTTCAGCGAACAGTCGCCTATGTTTTACGTTTTATTGACGCATGTAGAAAACAACCTATTCGCGGTCCTCTTTCTGTGCATGAACTAGAAAGAGCTTTAAACTCTGTTATATGTTTATCTCAAAGTCAATCTTTCAAAGACTATAAATTACTACTTAATAATAAATCATTACCCAAGAAAAGTGAACTAAATAAGTTTAACGTTTTTCTAGATGATAATAAGATAATGCGGATTCGAGGTAGATTACAACATTCAGATTTTCCTTACAATAAAAAACACCCGATTCTTATTCAATCTAGTCATCATTTTTCTAAGTTACTTTTCAATTATGAGCATAAAAGATTGTTTCACGCTGGACCGCAGTTATTGTTAGCATCTATACGAGATACGTACTGGCCCATTCGAGGTCGCAATTTAGCTAGGATGTGCTGTAAACAATGTGTTCGTTGTTGCCGATTTAGAGGTGAAACTGTAAGTCCTATCATGGGAGATTTACCACAGCAGCGACTTCTGGCAGGTTTTCCTTTTGAAAATATCGGCTTGGATTATGCAGGTCCTATCCAGTCAGCTGTTTGTCAAAGTCGTGGCTGTAAATTAGTAAAAGTTTATATCGCTATTTTCGTTTGTTTTTCTACGAAATCAATTCATCTTGAACTAGTCGGTGATTTAACAAGCAATACTTTCATTCTGGCGTTAAAGAGGTTCATCTCACGTAGAGGAAAGCCGAGAAATATCTACTCGGATAATGGCACCTCATTTGTTGGTGCATATAATGACCTTTCTAGGTTTCTTAAGGCGAATTGCGATTTGCTGTCCGAGGAGATGGCTAAGGAAGGAATTACGTTTCACTTCATTCCTGCATATTCTCCTCATTTTGCTGGCCTTGCGGAAGCTGGTGTTAAATCAACCAAGCATCACTTAGTTAGAGTGCTGGGCCTTTGTAACCTTACCTACGAAGAGCTATACACCATGATGGTTCAGGTTGAAGCCATTTTGAACTCCAGACCACTGACGCCGTTGTCATCGAACCCCGAGGATCTAACGCCGCTCACACCCGGACATTTTTTGATTGGTCGTCCTATGACGTCGCTGCCGTCACCTGATTATCGAGACCAGTCCATCAATTCTCTGACTCGATTTGAACGTATTGAGCTTCTCCGACAGCATTTTTGGAGCAGATGGAGTAGAGAATACATCTCGGAGCTCCAACTTCGCATGAAATGGCGAGCATGTAAGGGCTCCTTGAAGCTTAATTCTTTGGTCCTGTTAAAGGAAGACAACCTCCCCCCACTCAAATGGAAAATGGGTCGGATCGTTGCTACTTATCCAGGGACAGACGGCGTGGTCAGAGTCGCAGACGTTAAGACTTCTACTGGTCTGTTACGCAGATCATTCAGCAAGATTTGTCCGCTGCCTATCTATCCGGAGTTTGAAGATTCTTAGTGGTTGAAAGGCAGGCTTTCAACGCCCGGGGGTATGTTCCCGCAAGCGCCTACAGAAATTCGCATACCAATGTTGAGGCTACGTGATTATTGCTAATCGTTTTTATTGTTTAACGTTTGTCGACCGCCTACCTACATCTGTAATTTTAATCAGTATAAAATCTGCACATTCACATCAAGCAACGTATTTTTTCATTATTCCCCTAATTTTACCTGGATCAATCCCGCACAGTTTGCGACACCACTTTTAACACCCATAGCCTTCACTTCGTGGTTGCATCTTTCAACTTGAGTACGGAGGCGGCTGAGATACTTCCAATGTGCGTCAGCCAACAATGCAATGAATTCAGGATAGCAACATTTATTAAAACACGAGTGAAATTAAACGTTGTTTGTAACATAAACAACGAATCTGAAAACAACAGAGAAACATAAAAATATCAAAAACGTTTAGCAAGGACAACACCATAAGAAACGAGTACAAAAACATTGTTACGTTTTTCCTTGCCAAGCTTTTTTTACTCTTATTAAGTGGTACAAGGCATGAGTTGACATAGGACGGGGGAAATTATGTGTGAGTCTAGTTGACTAATTAACTGGAAGGAATAATTAACAACAATATACGTATAAAATAAAGCTTTGTGGTAAGGAATAGGAGATAGTTTTCGACAAAGAGGTAACAGAGCAGAAAAAGAAACAAATAATGTCGCCAAGACCGTTTGCTAGTAGGTAGTGAGAAACTATTGCCTAAATTAATACATCTAGATTGCAGTAACAGAAATGCAAATGTACACTAGACTGAGTTATAAATGATTGATTGGATGAGTACTTATGAGAAATAATGGAACTAAAACTCGAGGGAACCTTCATCATGTGCCCTGGCAGCTGAGAGTATGTCATGCTCACTCAAATGTCTCGCTGGTGGTGGCGTGTGTTATTATTGTGTGTATCATTAAGTTCCCTTCAAAATGGTTGAGCTGAATGGTGCTGATCCATACGTCATGTTCGTGAACGGGCGCCGCCAGTAGGGACTGGTCATCTCTTAGCTCCCACGGCTTATTTTAATTTCTAAATTGTTATTTTATTTTTGTTTTAATAACGGCCGCTTTTAATGTGCACGTATTTTTACGTCGTTCTCACATTGATAATTTCAACATAATGATGTAACCAACTGTTTGTAATAATATCATGATTTTAAAAGAGTGTCCATGGAGTTTCTTGCCCGTTCTTCTCCATAGGTACCTACACTTTGGAATGGGCAACTAGCTTCATCTTTCTACCTCACCGACCTTGACAATTCAAAAGTGCCTGTAATTGGTTTATTTGAAATAAATGCTTTGAGTTTGAGTTTGAGATCACTCCAGTAAAACAAAGATTGCCTGGAAATATTTGGAGTTCATGTACGTTCTGTTTGACCGTTTTTTTTTTTTTGTTGATTAGGAAATCATCAAATAACTTCTAGGACGTGTCAGACTTTTACTGACTAAAACCCACCCGTATTCCCTCAGTTTCCTGTGTGCCAGGGGCCGCGGTATCTCTTTCGAACAACCCGCACCCCTGGCAGGCATCGGCCCTTGCGGACCCCCCCCCATTTGGTGCTGACATCTCTTTGAGGTGCGCGTGGAACACAACGCGCCGTCGACCCGGGCTTGGTCCTTACCGGACAGCGAGCTACCCATTACTCGCCGTCCGCAAGCCTGCGCCTACGGTGGCCGGGAATCAGCCTGGGATTTCCGACGCCCAGGGCGTCTCCCGCGGCTTCTGTTTGACCGTTAAGTAACAAATACTACTCGTATACAGAGACAAAAACAAGTAAGAAAACTTACCTTCTATTTGTGTTTCGGATAAGGCGGAAAAAAACGCCCGGGTGTTTCCACTGCGATGATCGCCCTGAGGACACCGTGTCCTCGTGGAGGCGATCGGCGGTGGCGATCTCTCGCGTCCGGCCCTGGTCCAGGCCATGGTACGGAGCGAGAGTGTATGGGTAGCCATCACCTCCTTAGGTAGCCATCCTCCCAGTAATGCTCGCGAAGAGGGAGGCGGCGCACGTGAGGGAGAGGCAGTATATGCGCCCTCACGGCCGTAGTCGCCGCGGGAGACGCCCTGAGCGCCGGGAATCCCAAGCTGATTCCCGGCCACCGTAGGCGCGGGTTTGCGGACGGCGAGTAATGGGTAGCTCGCTGTTCGGTAAGGACTAAGCCCAGGTCGACGGCTGCCAGGGGTGCGGGTTGTTCAAAAGAAATACCGCGGCCCCTGGCACACAGGCAACTGAGGGAACATGGGTGGGTTTTAGCCCGTAAAAGTCTGACATGCCCTCCTGCTCCACCCAGAGCGGGAGAAGTTATTTGATGATTTCCCACCCAAAAAAAAACGTCTATTTGTTTTTCTTTTTGTTTTTTTTTTACACCGATATGAGGAATAACTCAACTAAATATTAGTAGGCTAACAGAAACGCTTACCAGTAAGCTAATTATTTCATATTCACGTACGATACAAGAAGCCAATAACTTCTAGATGTTAAGGTACAATGGTTTCTCTACAGAGTAACCATTATAACCTATGTGCTCAATGATTGATTTTCATCAAAATACGACAAGTTTTCCAGTGCAGAGTTTAGCAGCTACGCTCTACTACAATTTACTAAAGCGTTTCACTCGAATAGCCCAAAAACCCGCTTTAGCTCCCATCTTAAACACACACGTAAATCGTGATCAAGCTGAACGCGATAAATCCCTGCTTATGTGATAGTCTAAAGGATATTCGTGCATCACATTGGCCGCTAAAATTCTTATTTATGTGCCCGCGATAAGGGACTCTAGTTTCCTTATGCTTTTGACTTCCGCATTTTTGTTGGTAAGCCTATTGTACGAAATTTATGGCTCCTGGGTGCAGGATGTAGGTACGGGAAATCTGGTAATTATGATTTTACGTATGTGCATTTTTCAGCTTTGCAGATGCTGCAAATATCTTGCCAGCTTTGGCATCTCTTCATTTACACGTCGTGTCATCGAGCTATTAATAAATTGAAATGTGAAACAGCATTCTAGGTCCAAGTGAATTTAAGACTAAAATACCAAGATCTTTTATTGCAGACATGAACGTTAAACATAAAACTAGTCTTCGTGAAGAATAGACTAGAGAATAAAGTATAAACTTTTAAACTAGGTCCTACCGAAACCTAGATATCACAAAACAAATTTCAAAACTCGCATCATACACCCTTTCAATATTAAACTCATCGGATCATCGCATCCATCAAAATTCGCTCTCAAACTATTTCACACTTCGGCCCAACTGTCGAACAAACATCAGAACTTGCAGAATCCACAACAAAAGTATAAGTTTAAATAGCGTTGCAGAGAGCCGATTGCATCTGTACAAGTTTGTTGTTCATTCGTTCATTCATTCTTACACGCGCTTCAATAACTTTGGTATTGTCAGCTTTGATACTTTCTTTGGCCGTCTCGTTCGTTCCTTTGAATATTGTGATATTTTACCTTGGCTGGAAGCAACTAGGGTGTCTATGTTGATGTGTCTGATGTGGTATTTATACCACAGTTGTATAAACGGTAGCTGAGGTGTAACGATTAATCATTTTTATTTGTTTCTTAGAGTTTATTTGCTCCGTATCTTTAAAGACGGTAGTGGATGACGTGCAACATAAAATAAAATTTGATGCAATTACGTACTTGATAGAAAACTACTATGTGTAAGCAGTATAGCAGCTTTCTCTTAATGTCATAATAAAGTTATTGCTAATGCACAATTTCTCAAGGAAACCTAAGATCAGAGAATTAATAACCATTTATAGTATCTTTTATTCTCCAATAAACATGGAAACTCCAATGAAAATATCTATTACTATCTCCCCTCAATTTCTGACAACACGTGCCTCAGTAATCTGCTGTCAACTAGGATGAAAACCAAGGAGGAGTCGCGGCCAAGACATAAACAGCTCAGAGAAATAAAAGAAATAATTTTTAATCTGGACCCGACTTCAATAAATTTTGATGCTAAGAAATGCACTCGGAGAAAAATGTTGGAGTATTATTCTGATGAGATTGTATTTGTAAAGTTTGAAATAAATAAATGATTGTAATTACGGTGCGTAGTACTCTACATAGGGGGTGCATTGCACCATCACGAATTGGTGACGTTGTTCAAAATGGTCAGGTGCGTATTACTTGCAACTGGCGTGTGTTTAATTGTTCATTTTGTTATTTTCATATTGTTTGGTGGATAATATCATGTGTCATATTAACGAAGCCTTGAATCAATGTAGAAGTACTTAATTTGACTAAATATGTTTACAATAAATAACTGTCATAACTTGTGAAAATAACTTAGATGTTGTAACTATAAATGATTACGTCGTATTTTAAACCTACCTTCGTTGTTGCGAAGAATATTTGTTTAAACTTAAGGAGCAATAGATGTTAAAATGAAAAGCATTACTGTGTATTGCCATTTTAAGTGTATTACGCAATTAGCTTATAAATAACCTGGACCAAAATAAGTGAACATTGTAGTCAGTTTATAAACAGCAGAATTTATTTTTTAGCTGAAACACGAGTATTTTCCATGTCTAAAGAATATTTTTAAACATTATTTGTGGATAACGAGGTACACGGTAACCGTAACACATTTCGTTAAAACACGATAAAATACTAGCTTGATATATTTTAGATAAACGAGAAAAAATATTAATAGAGTAACAAATGGAAATCTATTCTTAATGATTGTAAGTTTCAGCAATTAAAGAAGACATTCCTGATGGCATTACAATTACAATTAGCAACAAAGCAAAATTGATTAGAGGACCTCTCCATATAATCAAGACTATAAGACTATTACTATCAGTACGGAATCGACTCACAGTTCCACCGTCCGAGCTCATCGATCAATTACCGCGTCTATCCGCTTCGCTTCCAATACTTCATGTGTAGACCCACACAGTTTTAGAAGTCTTTCAATTATTCTTTTATCTGTTGTGTAAAGTTGGGGAAAGTAATTGTTTAGCAAATTGACAATGAATTTAGGAGCAGTAGTGACCCAGTGATGGCCCACTAAACATTATGTAATGGCTGCGACTTACAAGTCATGCCAGCTTACGTGTCAGCCAGGCACTTTTCTTTGTGTAAATTATCTCATAACCACTGCTCTCACAACAGTGAAGGAAAACATCGTGAGGAAACTGCATATCCTAGAACCATAAATTCGAAGACGCACCCTCTTACCGAGACGAGGCCTATGTCCCGGCAGTGGGAACATTGTAGCCTGATTATGTATTATGTAGCAAATTGACCAATAACTTAAATTGCTTCCCTGACTTCACAATAATAAAAAAAAATCTGATCTTTCATAAAAAAGTGCAATACCTTCGAAGTCAAAATCCTTTAAAAAAATAACCGATGAAAAATTTCAAAGCACATTCAGAATCTGTGTTTAAAATTATGGTAACGTAAAGCCAAAACCGTTACAATTTCATGTCTGAAGCTGGTAAGTCGTCAGGTAAATACAAAATTAACCCTGGAATCCATGAAATTCAAAAGTAGAAGGAATAATAATCTTTAGAAACTGAGAACTGAAATTGTTGAATAGTCCTGTCTACGTGACCAATCCATTCCCACCTCTGTATCTCAGTTTAGCACCTCGAGCTGGCAACAAATTATTTCCTATATTTTTATCATAAACTTTGATTCCGTCGTGGTAGTAATTACTTTCTGTTCAGCTCGGCAATTGATTTCATTGACACAGCAAACTTTGTTCCTGTTGATCTCTTCGATATCAAAAGCTTTTCGTTTTATTTCTCTTTTCAGATGATCCAATCTTTTGGAAGAAAATTACGGTTTTGCGGTTGATTTATTAATAGCTGTTTGTAGCGATGTGACTGCTGATGGCCCCGGTCGTGGTTTTGTCATTGGGTTGTGTAGTGTTTTTAGGTGTTATTTTCTCACTCGATATTAAAAAGATTTACTTATAACTGTCATTTTCTGAGTGTGCTCGTGGAAAAATTATAACATCCACACGAGTCGATCGAAGGCTACGCTACAGTTGCCGCAGCCAATTCATGAATGAGTGACCATACATTACATCTCGAGACCCCTCCATACCTCAGAAAGCATGTTAAGCAGTTAGTCCAGGCTATGATTCGTAGATCTTTGAAAGTCGTTACGGGTAGTCAGAAGCCTAAAAGTCTGACAACCAGTAGTAAGTACTAAGAGGTATGGTATGGTGTTAAGTCACTGAGTTGTGTGGGTCAAATGGGTGGTTATGAGTACATCATCTAAAGTTCTGTTCTGAGTGTGAAAAATCGGTGTATTTTATACGTCTGTTCATTCCTTCGTGGAATACGGGCTTTATGTTTTGTTATATAAAGCTCATAGTCTATTGCCAGTTTGTGTATTAATAATAGGCGATCATTGTTTAGTAGTATCAATAGTGCAATCATCATGTAAGCGAAACCTGATGTATTGAATGGGGTATACATTGTGTATGCACGTATGATATCGGAGTACTGACAAAGTGATTTGTGTTGTGTTGTGGTTTCTAAAAGTATTGAATAGTACATTCACTATAATTATGCACATGGAAATAATAACTTCATTTTTAAGTATTGTGGATAATTTGTTTAGTTCATTTGTCTGTAACTTGGCTAGAGTGAAATAAACTATGAACTTAAGGAGGAAAATTTGAACTTCGCAAATTTTCTAACGTTTTTTTGCAATTTACATGTCAAGGTCAGGCTGTATGTTGAACAAAATATTATTCGCGGCCGTAGCAGATTTGTATTTACAGAATTCATTATAATCACATTATAATATTCCCACTGCTGGGACATAGGCCTCCTCTCTGTGATACAGAGTGGGCTGTAATCAATGCAAATTGCAAAAAACGATAGAAACTTTGGATTTCGTGGCACTGGCGCTCCCTGGCACTGCCCCCTTATACTTTATGTCATCAACAGTGAAGAAACCAATGGTAACTACTATCTAAATAGATGTTCATACAACTATGTCAGTAAACTAATGTCGACGCTATTCAGTATTCTATCCACCTTTCAATGCAAACTGAGCGTAAATAATATTAAGTAAAGCTTTTGCGTTTAAACAACAGAGATTACTTATAATGTATGTAGATACGTGTTGACGACACGATTAAGTATATTTAAGGACTATAATGGCATGCACAATGTTAGTGTATGGTGCGATTCAGAGAGCTATTACCATTTTCCATTTTTTCTTTTTAAGTTAGGTTTTTTTGGTTTTAAACCTTGGAGATACCACACAAAATTAAATCCACCTACCCGTTTTTATGTACTGTAATCAGTTTATAAAACAAAGGGTACTCCATTAAAATAAATATTTCAATGTTAGGTGGACCAGCAAATTAACATGGACAAAAAAAACTATTATTGTTTAACAGCGTCATCTATCTACCAATTCAGCAACCAGCCTATCTCAATTGCCCGCTGCCTTTCCCAACTTAAGCTCAAAGCGTTGTTTTAAGAGGATTATATGATTAATTAATTTTCAGTACCTACGTACGTATTGTGTTATGTATTGATGAATGGGTTGTGACTACGTTAAGGCAAAAAAGTTTATGATATCAGGACAATACAGTCGAAATTTGAATATTTTGAGTATTTCTGTAATTTAGAATCCTGCTATACAAGGTGATGTCTATAGATTTTCTTGAAAATTCCTCAACTATCCAGCCTGTAGACCGAGGTCCCAGAAATCGACGAGATTACCTACACGATATAGCACCATGAATAAAAATACTGTACAAATACGTACATGATTTCAATGATCTGATAAACAGAGCTATATCTCTATTTTCAATTAACATTTGGTTGTACGTCACTTGTTAGTCCAATCCCCGTGAGAATACTAGAAACTGATACAGTCGTTTTTAATTCGGCATAAAATCACACAACATTTGAAGAATCCTTCCTTTCCTTATCTTTAACATTCTATGTAGATATTTTATACCTCGTTTCTAAGATATTTGAAACTTCGTGTTCTTTGACGTGATAGTAATCAGGATCTATTTGGAGCTAAAACCAGCTCAGTGGTCTTATCTTCTCGGAATGTTATTGATATACCTTTAAAAGGTATAATTATTGATATATATGACTTTTAAGACCTTAAAGGCTAAAGGGTAGATTTACAGCTGTTCAAAGTCATGAAACAATAATATTAAGTCCAAGAAGTCAGAATGTTATTCTGACTTCTTTGACGAGTGAAAAAATTATCAAGTTATTTTAATTTCTTTCTAAATTTAACGTAAAAACGCAGGCATATTTATGTAGTTTAAATGACTTTTTATTGTAAAAACTGCATAGTGCACTTTAACACCTATTAACACAGTACAGACGCTTTTCAGGGAAATATTTCCTAAATACGATGTTGGTGATGACGCTTCATCACCTCAGACCTTACGCACCTAGCCCTAACGTATCCTTGTCAGGGCACCTAATAAAAAACCTGCGCTCTAATTGTATTACACACTTTCTATAACAATCTGAAGCAAGATTCCTAATCCATTGTTACAAAAAATCGTCTGCTCGACAGCGTAAAATATACCGCAATGAATATTGTTGAATAATCAAAATTGAAATTACATTGATTTTGCAAGTGTGTTAAGTAATTACCCCGCTGATCTATCTAATAAAGGAGCCATTTAATTTAGTGTCGAGAGTAACTAGTTAGTTGCATAATTATACGATATATCATGTATATTTAAATTTAATAAAGTATTTCAATATAAATATTTATACTCGGTAACATTCCAAGATGATACCACTTCAGCGGGGTTATCTCTCAATCCTATTTATAGAACGTTTCAGCTAATCCGATGTAAATTGGTGTTTACAGGATGAGTGTCAGCCTGTTGTAATCTCGTGAGGTGCGGCGCTCAAAGTAAATGGATTATTTTGAACGTTTTCAGCTCCTTGTGTTTTTAATCAAATGCGTAAGACTGTTAGTCGAAGATGAACCAAATTATCTCGGATCTCCTCCAGCCTGATAAATGCAAAATCAGAGACAAGTAGAAGTAGCTACACTCAAAAAACATTTCCCTCCTTCAAGGGCAGTTGTGTAAAAGTAATCAGCACAACATTGCATAAAGATCTTTTAGGACGGTTGCCACATAGTATTTAAACTAGTGCAGTCTTCCAATGGGCTATTAATATTGGTGTTATGACTGCTAATGAGCTAGTAACAATACCTAAACACTATGCAGGTTGAAATAAATGACCATACGCAAAATGTTTGAAGAGTTGTCGTTGTCTGCCACTAGTGTAAGTCACAAGACGCACAGTCAGTCAGCACAGTTACAATAATGATCTGTATCCTCCAAACTGTCTAAGTCTTACCAATATTATTAATGTAAAAGTTTGGATGTTTGATATTAAATCCACTAGTACAGTATTGTTAGGACCCCGTAGAGTCCTGTGTATCTGATATCGAACTAAATACTTAAGTGAAACGCATGTGCGAACAAATATGAACTTTATGTTTATTTTAAGGATTAGCACTATAGGTACAGTTCCGTACCTGTCAATAAATTAAATTCTGCCAAAACAAAACCTATCTAAAAAATACTTGACGGATTACTTCTAGAACTTGCTGACAGTTCGAATATAGACAAAGCCCTTTCGTTGGCTGCCAGTATGTACATAAAGTTGCATTCGGCAAGCGACCAACCTTTACAGTACCATCTTGTGAGATTATTTCCGACTAGTAGTAAAATAATGATTTCAAATTCGTTAATTACATAGTCTCCTTCGAGTCTTATGCAGTGTTTCTCAAAACCTTCTCATGACTGTCTTCTTAAATCTTGCCAAACGCTTATTGACATCTTCTTGAGTCTTCACAACTCACAGCTTTATCCATTCCCTTACAAACCCTGCACTCCATAAATATCTAACCCTCCTCTCTCAAAATAATTACCGCCACCAAAATTACTATACAGCGAACGCGATATCATTTCTCAAAGCATTAAAAGTTTCGCCCAGCATCTTGTAGTTCCTACTGCTTAACCAACTTCCAAGTAACGAGCGTTAATGCTCCGGAGACAGTTTCTGAGTAGGCTAGGCATAAGTGGGTATTAGATGGTATTAAGTGTTTTAGTGGCATCTAATGTGGTAAGCTTGAACGAAGAGTTTGCGTATTAGAGCGTAGTAAAGTTTTAGGTTATTTTTGTTGAAATTTTGAGATGAGGAGTTGCCAAGTAAAAGTGTTTGAGGGAAACAGAGATAAAGAAGCTAATCATGAGGATTTCGGTGAAATTTAACAGTATTCTATGAGAATCACTTCAGAATGAATATAATGTGTGTGAATGTAAAATTGAAATGTGAAAAACAAAATTACAAAAGACATCTTTTACAAGCCTCATTATTGCTCTGGAAACAGTTTCTAAGTAGGCTATTCATAAGTAGGTATAAAATGGCATGGCATGGTGAGATAGGCAGACGTTTAAAATGAAATACCGGTATTCAGCTGCATCCGGTTAAAGTGGAAGGTGACCCTTATGTAGCAGTAAAGGCCAGGCAAATGCTAATGTACTCCGTACTTCATGTACTTCAAAAAGTTTCATATATTTGTATATCAGACCAAGTATTCATCTGCCATTTTTATCTGAACATTCCAGAAAGAGCAATGTCGTAGAAAATATGTACATACTATGCCATCATGTCTTATCTGGCACACATTACATTTTAGGAAGCAATAGTAGCAAAGGGGCAAGATATGAGGATACTCAAGAAAGCTTCTGCATATTCAAGACAGTTCCTATAAGTAAGTTTTTATTTACGACCAAAACAATACTAGTTACTAGAGTTAGAGAACAAAGCGGTTAAAAGTAATTCTCTGGCGTATTTAAAAAGCAATTAATCAAGGACGTATTTCCTAGCTGGAAATACGCTTAATCGACTCACTGTTGTTACAAGCTATAGCTCCAAACTAGTTAGTGCTTTTTTGTTTATCCTGTTTCGCTTCAGTCTTCATGGAATTTTAGGAACGGCAGTGTTTACTTTGGAAAAATTAAGATGACTACCAGTGTCAAGCAGTGTCTGACACGACACGGTTGGCGTAATGGCTGAGCGATCGACTGCTGCGCAGCGTGTCGCGGGTTCGATTCCCGCACGGAACAAATATTTGTATGATCTGCAAGTAATTGTTCCGGGTCTGGGTGTTTGTGTTTGTGAGTTTCTATGTTTGTAAACGCACCCACGATACAGGAAGAAATTCCTAGTGTGGCGCAACGTTTTTTTTTTTTTAAAAAAAGCTAGCATTGAATATTTTAATTCCTATAATTTCTTGCCAAAAATATCAGGTCTAATACAGAATGATGCCTACTATTGTTATTGTGTCAAAATGCTAGTGTATTATATTTTTTTATAAATAAAGTGTGCGTCGTTTTGCTAAATAAGTATTTGCTTTATTTTATATACTGCTAAACAACGAGATACATCACAATTATATTTTACAACAATAAAACTTGTATAATATATAAATGTCGAGAATATCACGCCGCGCCGGGCGACTGTGAGGAAGCTGCGGTCGCGGAGGGGGTCCTCGAGCAGCGGGCGCGCACTGGACGGCTCGGCACTGCGTTATCGTCCGAGCGACAGCATACATATATTGTATAAACTCCCTTTTCTCGTCGGTTCAAATATAGTTGACCGTTTTGTTACCCCTTTTATAAGTTCTTATAATACAGTCCACTATTAATGAAGTTACCGTGTTGTAGTCCTCATACCACCTGGAGGATACTATCCGTTTCTCTTCAATAAATGCTGCCCAAAAAATAAAATCTTTAAAATTTTCTTTGAACCACACACCAACTTCTTTCACAATCCAAGGCCACTCCCAAATCCCTTAACAAAACCTAGTCCATCAAAAAATTCTTCAGAAAATCCACAATTATTCCCTTGAAGCGGCACAAGCCGTTGTGTTGGTACATCGAAACTCACTTTGGTTAACGAGGAAAGCGGTCCCGCACGTCCTTACCACTCAATTTGTACGTAACATTATGATATTGCTGTTGGAACTTAGAAACTTATATCGTGTTACTACTTTACTAGTTCTACTTTGAAAGGTTCTTGAGATTTTCTGAGGACGGTGGAGGGTAGTGAACTTTTTTTAGTGGTGATAATGATGACTTCGAATTTTTAAATTTGGAATATTTTTGCGAATGGTGAGTATACTAGTGGTATTTATATATCTACCTGTAAGTAAGGGTAATGTACATTATATTATTTTTTTAGTTTTATACTTTTGAATACATCTACTTACCAAGTTTCAATAGAATAGTTCTAATGGTTTCGGAAAAAAGTGGCTGTGACATACGGACGGACAGACAGATAGATATGACGAATCCATAAGGGTTCCGTTTTTTGCCATTTGGCTACGGAACCCTAAAAACAATACCAAAAGTGTTTATTCACAAACATTTTTTTTTTCAAGACACCTCTGTCAAACTAACAACAACAACTGTGCGAAGCAGTTTGTAGGCAAACGTAGATGAAGGAAGCTGAAGAGTTTGTTTGTTTGTTTGAAGGCGCTAACTCTGGAACTAACAGTCGAATTTGAACAATTATTTTTGCCGTTGATATTCCAATTCTTGAGAAAGGTAATAGGTTACTTAACATCATGCTAGGACCCTTAGGAGCCGAACAAAAGCAAGGGAATCAGAAAGAACTCTAACCGAAAACTAATTAATAGCGCGGGCTGGCGATACGATGTTAAGCGAGAAAACAAAAAAATTCATGCAGGTGAAGTTGCGGGAGGAGGCTAGTATCAAATCAATATTCTCCGAAAGGGTAAGCCAGTGTAATAACTGTGTACTCGTATATACACCCAGACAAACACGGGAATACTTCACAAATTAATTTACATAATTTGCTTTCCTCTAAGGAACTTAGACTCAGAAAGTTGCTGCTGCAGATTAGTTATGCGCTTACAATAAGGTTAGAAACAAAGATACATCCAAGTGAATTGAGTAGTTTTATGAAACAACTTAAGAGTCGACAAAATTACATTTGATTTTCGTTTCCGAAGTTCGACACAAGTTATACCACTACAAAACCGTATAGTTAACTCGAAAACTTTACCAAAACCTTTATTTTCTTTTTCAGACAGCTAATCACATTAAAGACAAAGACTGACCCTCCAAGAGTGCAACGCCCAGGGACGCATTTGTGGCGAGCTCGCGAACAAGTCACTCAATTTGCGGAGAATTTACTACCTTCAGAGAAGATGCGGAAACTTATTAAAAGGAAGACTTTGATTAGACTTGTTTTGTTATTACTTTCTGGTGTAGGAAGACGGAAGACGTTAGAACGTTTTTCGGTTTCTAACAAGATACTGCATATGCCCCGAAGGTATAAAATCCGGATAAGGGGGCTATTGAGATAAAGAACTCGTTATTTCGCAGATTGATCGATCAACGTATTTTCTGAAACGAGTTCTTTTCTGAACCCCTCGAATCATCTGGAATCGATTCGCGGTTTTAGATAAACGGATAGCATAGCAGAGTCTTTGTAGAAGACGCGTGATTGCAAAATGTTCGAGTGATAGCGACTTGAGTATTAACATTATTTTTTTTACATACTTTTTTTAACCTTGCCCCACACTAGGAATTTCTCCTGTATTGTGGGTGCGTTTACAAACATTTAAAGTCACATACACAAGCAGTCAGACCCAGAACAATTACTTGTAGGTCATACAAATATTTATTCCGTGCATGTCAATCGCTTAACCACTGGTGCAACCGTGCCGTCCCTAAGGGGAGAACGTAACAAGGTATGAGCAATCTTATTATCCGAGTAAAAATTATTAGTATAATTGACTGCCTCATTGGTCTAGTAGTCACAAGTGCTACTGATGAGTATGAGGTCCTGGGTTCGATTCCCAGTTCGGGCAAAGCGTTATTGGGTTTTCTATCTGGAATTTCTCAGTAGCAACCCGGAGTCTAGATTTGTGCCTGGTTGATGGCAATAGGATTGCCCCCTAACATAACATGGGACTTAAACATGACTGGTGAAATATGGGTGTACTATATATACACCTATGCCCAATTCTTCCAATAACAAGAGTAATGTTACATTATGGTAAACGATAATGCCAAATAATAATATAGAAACTTCAAACAATAACTAATTATTATACATTCCAGGAAAAGCCGCAGCTTCTAACAAGTACCAGCCAGCCATTTGTATATTAATGATTCAAATTCGAACATATTAAATATAATCATGTCAGTACTAAAATGCGGGTTACAGCTAGCAGACAGAAAGAAAAGACCTTTGGAGAGTGAGAAAAATGAAACAAAGCCACTCTTCTGGCTGCTGAAAAATAACCGTAATGATGATTTCTTCTGTGGAATTGATACTGGGTCCTTAATCCACAGGTATTTCTAAAATGTTTTAATTTTATCACGACAAGGAGATGAAAGGCACATGCCATCCACAGACGACTGGGTTAAACGTTTGTCTTCAAAGGAAACCTCATGTCAATTTATCAGTACAAACTCAAAGCTATCATCTGTGACTACTGCTAAATATTTCGCTCTAGCACCTAACAAACAGCAGCCCCTTATTACGAATTAGAAACACGTGTTTGTACAAGGCGGTGCCATGTTTGAACATGATTACTCCACTTCCCTCACAGCTGATTCCGCTTATTTATTAATAACATTATCATTACTGGGAACAATTATTATTACTGGTAAGCACACCTGATGTTTGGAGGTAGAAATTTGTGGAATTTGGAGTGATAAAGTAGCAGGTTTCATGGCCAATTTATAAATGAAAATGTGTGTGTTTTTGGCTAACTATTAAACTGATAAATATGAGACAGTACGCCTTGATATTTCTTTGAAGAAGTGGTTTGTTTTATTTCTGAAGATCAAAATACTGGCTGAATTGGAAAGTGACTCCAAAACGATAATGATTGATGAGGTTAAAAACGATTTTTATTTTATTTTCTTTATCCCAATAACTTAAGAAAACTTTGTGCCTTTGCACTTAGTCGCGTAATTCCAAAACGATTGATGCCGTTAAATAAAAATTAAAATAAGTTTAAAAAGAATGGTAGATCAAAATAATGATATTCATATATACTGCCTGTTGATGATCGCAGCAGGTGGTATTCTGTGGGGGATGATGATGATGGTAATACCAGTTTATTACCAACCTGCTTCTATCATGAGTTCTTCTATAAACCGTTTCATACATCACATTTGCGAACTAATTGAACACGATTTGTATCTGTTCTGTGCTACAAGTTACGTGTGTTTGTCATATTATGCGTGATTTACTTCAACGCTTTAGTAAATTGGCTATCATTTAATTGTTTAAACAGTGTACCGGGGTTTAACTTTCCTATTTAGTCCTGGGTTTTCATGGGCGCTAAAGACGTTTTTAGTTGTGACTTATTTTTACACTTTTTACATTCTAATTTTGTGAAATGCTAGGTTATAACTATGAACTTTTTTTTTATTTTTATTGACGTATAAATAAAAAATATTATGAAAATCCTTTGAAATAAAATCCTTTCCATTCTGCGCGGTTAGTTTATTTTTTAAATACTAATAATCCGTATTATGATTTTCGTATTTCAATTAATTTCAACTCAAATTAATTGAAATGTTTATTTGGGCTGTATTGAAACTGGCAACCTCAAGAAAAACATCAAAAATAATATCAATCTGAAAACAACCTGTGAATTCCTTCAAATTCCACTTTCCTCCACCATTTTGACACTAACACTTGTTGCTAGCGGAAATACGGGACGCACTTACCACAGAAACTAATGACTTGCCCGTTCCAAGCTATATTGGAGGCCAGTAGCTGGATCTAGATACAGCTTGAAAAGGGTAAATAAAAGTCCAAATGCACGTGTATGTATGGTCAAATCAAATGGAACGCTCGTGGCTTTAAACGAGTGTGTGCGCTGGAGAAAAGTTTTCGCCATTTGGTTTGAATGAGTGAACTATAATGAACGAATCGGGATTTCATTTCGTAAAAGCGATACGTAATTTTTCACTCTTATGGCGCTACTAGATAATTGTGGCACGTGACCAAAATTGGCAATATCCAAACTATAATTGTATTGCAAAAATAAGATGGCTGATAATATTTTTGCATTACAATTATACTATAAAAAGTGCATAAATGGTTACCGCCCACTTGTAAATTTACATAAATTCAAGCGCCATACATCTAAACCAACTCTACACTCGAAGTAGTGGACAACTATGTTTACCTAGGGCAAACTGTCCAGTTTGGTAGGTCCAACTTCGAGAAAGAGGTCAATCGTCGAAGGCAGCGTTCGGACAGCAACGCAATATCTTTTCGTCCCACATACCGCAGTGTCTCAAGACGGTCTTTTACCAGCTGAGATGACCTATGGCACTGAAACGTGATCGCTCACAATCGGCCTCATAAGAAAGCTGAAAGTCACCCAAAGGGTAATAGCTAGGGGAGAGAGCTATGAAGAATCGGAAATGAAGAGATGCGTCGGAGTACCAAGATAAACGGCATAGCCCAAAGAATTTCTAAACTTAAGTGGCAGGGCAGATTGCTCGCAGAACAGATGGCCGATGAGGCCGAATAGTTCGGGAATGGCGACTGCGTACTGAAAGTCGTAGCGTTGGAAGGCCTCTCTCAAGGTGGACCGATGAGCCCGGTGACGGCCGCAGGAATTCGATAGATGTGAGAAGCACAGAACCAGTCAAAGTGGCAGAACTTAGGGGGAGGCCTATATCCAACATTGGGCGTCTTTTGGATAAAATGATGAGATTATAAGATCTTATAAGATCTAAACCGCGTTCAGGAGTTGATGTCAGTATCAATATTTCACAACGATGATAAAATTGACAGCTTTTCAAATATTAATACTTAGCTCAGGTTTAGGTGCGACTTCTGCTTTACTCAATTCAACACTGTACTGTTATAAATCCAGCCTGGAGGAGGCAAAAAGTACTAAATACATTTTACTTGCAACTTTTTATCATTAATTCTCATTCAGTTGTAGGGAATCCGTATGCGCTGAGGCACTCTATTCCATTACGAAGTAAGTAGAACTTTAGTGGGAATTGTGTTGGCACTGCGCGGAGTCACGTACTAAACTAACATGTGCCTCTGAATAGTGCATAAGTAGATAGGTGCAAATTCTATTGGCTAGCTAGAATTAAGTTTTTTATAACTTGCTTGGTGGAAGAGCAAATGATATGACCATTTCTTGTAATTGAAGGTCTTAAACAAGGAACATTATATGCCACAAGCGGGTCTTAAAGGCGTTTTTTAAGTCAAAACCATATTTCATTTGTAAGTTCGTGGCAGTTAATGTCAAAATAGATTGTCACTTGTTATGTCCACGTTCAGAAACAAATATACTGTTTCTATGGAAAATAATTACTTTTCTTTTTAGTTGTAGCATCGGGTAATGACCGGCCCATTAAAGAAGACCGAAAACTATTTGTCTGTACCTACACGTTTCTAGGGGATTTAATAGTCTTTTACGCTTGGTACTTCATAAGTAAATTTTTTCAAACACTAATATTTTATAACTATGTTGGGGTCGGCTTCCAGTCTAATCAGATGCAGATTACCAGTATCATACATGCAGCGACTCCCTATCTGACCTCCACAAACCAGTTACTGGGTAACACTATACCCAGACCCATTGTCAGACTGCCGAACTTCTGGCGAACTGTAATGACTGTCAAAGATCCACGAATGACAGCCGGGACCAACGGCTCAACGACCACCCCATAAAATAATGTTAAAATATATGCGTTCAAAAAGAAACATGACGAAAACAGATGCAGAACAGTGTCCTACATTGTTGGTTAATAAATCTTGATTAGTAAGATCACAAGAAAAACAGACCAAAAGTTCATAAACTAATAAAATAGTTTCGTACATCGAACTTACAAAGTTTTGTACACTATTCTCGCCTACACGTGTTTCTGGTACATACGTAATTCTTTTTTGTTTATTTGGGTTCGTGATTAGAGGAATACAGGTATATAAAGTGGCTATGTAGTGTATGTACACAATACATTTCTTTTATTGGTCTAATGAGAGAGGATGGGCGAATAAAATGTTGTGTTTATTTGAAACATCAGGTGAGATTGAAATTTTGGGTAGTCTAATTCTAACTTTATGAAAATTAGGAGTCGATATAATTTTCTGGCATTTAATTACTGAGACTATTAAGTCTTCTTTCATTTTGGTAATTACTAAAAGACAGGAAGATCAACAGAATTTCTAAACAATGTTTAGATTGGAAAGTCGGTGTCGTTTGCGACGATAGTGGTTACAATGGAAGGAGACCTTAATTTATAAAACCTCTTCCTAGAATAGCCTGCGAGATGACATTACAAAAAAAGAAGTAAAAAAGGTTACAATGACAGTCAGCCTTGGTTTCCCAGAGAACTCTCAGGGAAAAATTCTCTAACGTAGCAGGACTTAGGAGACAACCCGATGCATTTTCTTGCTGATCATAAAGCTCCATAAAGCTCTTTTGTGCAGATATGCCAATGGAGATAGTCATAGAGTACCATATATTACGAAACATGAGTTGAGTTGTTGTTGAGTTGTGTGTTGTTTAGATTTCGTCAGTTTATTTATCTACTAGCATTTGCCAGCGGTTCCGCCCGCGCGGAACTTTCATCCCCTATTTAACTCCCTTAGGGGTTGAATTTCGAAAAAACCTTCCTGATTCCTTGTCTGCATTATAAAGGCAACCTTTGTGCAAAATTTCAGCTTTCTAGGTCCAAGATTTTGGGCTGGGCGTTGATGAGTAAGTCAGTCAGTCAGGACTTTTCTTTTTATTTATATAGATATCGTTATTCATTAAAAAACAGAGTCATTAAAAAGAGAGTTTTCTCGTTTGCCAGTCCTTGGACGCCACTCTGTCACAGCCTTACTCCAGCTGTCATGATTGCGCCCTGTGATCGCTTAGATCTTCTACGCTACACAGCGGATTTGGTGCGGTTTTCACCACCATTTATTTTGGAAGGCTTATGTGATTATATAGCACAGAAATCTCGTTGTTTTGACATTTGCCATTGCAGTCATGTGAAGAAGTTAGGGCGGGTCGCAAGTTGCAAATAATTAGCACTTAAAGTAGCTGTCTTCGAGTTTCAAAAATGATATTCAGGAAGCCAGTTCCATAGGAGCATCCTTCATAAATTAAACATAAACAAGACTCAGATTTTAGCATAACGTCGACCCTCTAAATTATTCAAAATAAACTGTTAAACTATACTAACTTTTTAAGCAACTTTTTTAAGCAACACGTGCAGTCCATGTATTTTTTGTATTCTTTTTTTGCTTCCGCTTTCGCACGCCGTTCCACAGTTAATGTATGCAGAGATGGTATTTGTCAGTTAGCTGGGATTTTTTTTGTATTGTATTTTAAACGTAAATGTATTTTTTGACAATGGAATATCTTACCACTGTGGATCTCTCTGGCTTCGTCTTCGTTTTTTCATTGTTGCTGAAAATCAAGCTATGATGCGACCTTTTAGCTACGTGTACATACTTGTATTTATACTTACTGGTCGATAAGCTTCAAGCAACACAATAAACAAGATTTTTCTGATTCAGTGAATCGCAAGCCAAACATAATGGGCCCAAAAACGATCATCATCCAGGCCTGTAATCCCCGAAACATCAGGTAAAGATGAACCAATACTACACCCTCGTTTCTCCAGTTATTTTTATCTCCCATATAATAGGGGACGAACCTACTACCCTCAACCGGATACATAATGTCAGACTCCGGGCAGCTACTAATCATACATGAGAAGGTCAAGTACTTAGTGGTTCTAGAGCAGTTTTATAACGGCCAGTTCAAAGTACATGTGAAAAACACATACAATACTAGAAGCGTTAGAGAACGTAAAAAATTACTATGGCAAAAGAACCAATTAATATTTGACCCCTACGCTGTTCAATAATATCGCCTGGCTAAGGAGGAAAGATGATGGTGTAATTAGCAAGCGAACCCTAAAAAGTACAAAACAAAACTGAAGTAGGTACTTAATGCAATAACCGCGACATGTGACCATAATTAACAATAACAATAAAAAGCATGAGCGGTGTTAGCCGTCGTCGACGTGTGTGCCGGCGCGGCGGCGGTGGCGCTCGCGCCGTAAGCATGGTAGGAATACCACACAGGACAGTAGGAATACTGTTAAGACTGTATCAACCTACTTAGATGTTTAATTAAATTGTTGATACCAAATGTTTAAAACAGCGCTAATCCTGCCGACAAACTGTCACGCAGTTTGGCAGGTTTATAAAATTTGTACAAGTTTTGGTCCAAATAAATGATTTATTTATTTATTATTATTGTAATCGTTTTGTGCAAGATATAAAAGCAACTGTTACCTAATAACAAACAAAATGCAATTAGATATAACTTATGCTAAGTGGTTGGTACACCAGCGACTCACTGATTTTGTCCGGGGATTTGTCGCTAGGGTCAAAGCGGTTGCCACAATATAAAGTGTCCCATTTAAAATCACCAGTGAGTAGTCGATAGTTTGATGCGTGTTTATCTAAAATAAAAGTTATTTTACCTCTAATCATCGTTGCTTTCAATTAAGCTTTTTGGCTAATTGCAGCGCTGTTCATGGGCGTAGTTTGCCTGCTTGAAATCAAATCCTCTGTATGCTAGACTTGATTTCAATTGACCTCGTTCTGATTATACAGGCTGACTGTATTCGTACTTGAATGTTAGTAGGCCTTTCGTTCTAACTAGTACGACGCTTTAGGCAACATCCTTGGATATTTTTACACCGAAGACGCAAACTTAAAAAAAAAGTTTCATTCTGTGAGTAATCATTTAAATTGGTTCGTAATATCGTAGGTACGCTTAACCTATTCAAAATACAATTTTTCCGCATTTTTCCAATAGAAAATGGCAGTTGAAAGAGGAAAAGTCACGGTACAAAAAAACAGCTAAGTCAAAAAATAAAAACGGGTTGCAGCATCGCTAACAAGCTTCTCACTCGCTTCCAACTAGCGTCCATTTTTCACCCGTCCCAAAATCACGACACACGAAGAACAAGAAACACATCAATAACACGTTGACGTCACCAAATTGTGACTTGTGTAACGGCTTTTTTTAAACACAAGCAAGGAGGGGTGTTATTTTTTTTATTTCCAGCCAACTACCATTAATCAGGCCAGTCTCTCTCGCGTGAAACTCGTTGGAAACAAGAAAAGTTTCCTTTCACTCGAATTAAAATCTTCAACGGAATGACTTGGTGTTTTTTTAGTTCTTTTTTTTTAATTCGGACGACAGTTTGATAAACTGCACTTTGTTTCAATTTGATGATTGCACTAATTGGATTGGTGATTTGTGAGGGATCGGCGGCGGTTATTGGAAACTAGTCCTGGGAGATGGAATAACGTAGGCTTTTTTTTCTGCAGACTTGTTTGATAAAAGTTTGACAAATTGTTTGGAGGAAAATGGTCCCGTTAGTTAATCTTCGTTCTTACAATGTGGAAGAAACGTTTTCAACCAAATGTGATATATTTCGCAAAAAACTTTGAATTCACTGTGCCACTGTGCTATCCTTTAGGGGTAGGTATGTAGGGGTTTGTAAATAATAAGAGCTTGATGATCAAGTACACTTATTATTTATTGCCTTAACTTCCGTGGCCGTCTCAAACTTGATTGCAGAGGGTAGTAATGGGTAGGGAACATTGGCCGTCTCCTAGGCGATGATGGTCCCGTCTCAGACTTTGCCCGCAACTGACGGCTCCAGTTCCAGGTTCTGTATTCTCCAAGCGACCACCCTGACGCCGAAACCACGACGTGGCGAAAGAGTTGAAAGGTAGACTAGAATCCTGGAAATCCAGACAGAAACGGAAGCGTAAGCAAGCTATCGGAACCACGTTTCGTAGGTCCAAAAGGTCACAGTGTCCCAAATAGAAAGAAATACAGCAGAAAACTCGTTTTAAGAAATTCTAGGAAAACCTACAGTTAGTACTTCTAATAAAATACATGGAAACTTACCCTAGAGGGATTTAGCGTTGTAGTTAACAAATTTATTTATGTACGTTCGGAGCGAGCGACACAACCGTGACCTCGAGCGCTCTCAATTTGACTTGTCACGTCCTTACCGAGCCCAACCGATTCGCCACTCCTCGACGACGCTCGGTAATGATCGTTTTAAAGATGCGCGGGCGCATAGAACGAAGATCCTTTAGGTTAATAAACGCACGAAGGTTCAGTATAATATAATTTAGTTTTAATGTTGTATTTAAGTTTTAGGTTTACTTATAAATATTATACTAGGTTATTTTTTTAAAGTTTTGTGTAAATAGTATCTAAGTGTACATAGGTTTGTTATTATCAAGGGTTCTTAGACTAAACTCTTTTAAATTGTAACTTGCAAGGTGCAAAGTTACAGTACCCCGCCAGAAAGCGAAGGATTTTGCGTACTAGTTGCAAAATCCGACTAGCTAAACTGACTAATATGTGCAGACTTTACTTTCATACCTCACGCAAATAGTCACCATTTATAAAATCATCCAGTCTACTTATAAAGACTTGAGATCATCACAACAGAGTAATAAGTAAATTAGTAAATAATTTTACTCAATTAGCAAGTTTTAATGTATTAAATTATTTTGCGCTTGCACTAATAGTGCTTGAATCTTATTAAATATACTAGAAAACGCACCTAAATTCTCAGCGTACGAATCGCGAGGTTGAAAAACAATGTCTTCATCGTTTTCCGTATCAACGTAGTGCGATCCACAAGCAATTAGTTCACGCCCGTACACTAGAAACGACGAAGTAAAACCGGTTACCTCATTAACAGAACTATTCACGGCGAATTGTATTTTAGGTACCAGCTGATCGCAAATACGTTGATCGATAGTGATAAATGACGAGATAGCGGTCATTACTGTTTTGTTATAACGCTCGACTATATTAACATGTAGTGAAACACGTAAATCAGTGTAATGATATTGAATAATGGCCAATGACGGGTTAATAATATGTCACCCAAGGCACACAGGCAACTGAGGGAACACGGGTGGGTTTTAGTCTGTAAAAGTCTGACACGCCCTCCTGCTTCACCCAGAGCGGGAGAAGTTATTTGATGATTTCCCACCCAAATAAAAAAGACCAATATTATTATCACTGCTTACATATTTAAGCACAAAATTATTACTAGCCAAAACGTATGTAACCTAATTATCAAACAAGTACCCAACTCCCAAAATAACTTTTATGTGGTGTACTAAAATAAGGCCTAAAGTTGACTCTTTAGTGTGCAGTCACGTCACAAAATATGAACGTCAGCTGTTTGCCGGAAATATGCAAACGGGCTGTTGCCTAAACCACGTTAACATTTAACGTAGTACATCAACGAGGTAAATATTTATGCACGAGTTGTGAGAATTTTGTAAAATATTCTGTTTATTATTTTAACGAAATGAACTTTTTTTTAAGCAAAATGTCTGCATCAATCAGTATAGTGGTCACAACTGCACCTCCTGAGAATGGGTTTCTTTATTAAATCTCTCTCGTTCTTTGCCATGCTCACAAGGCGTGATGTTATGCAAGTGTATGTATGATGTTATCTACTCTAGATGTAGATAATTTCATGTTTCGTGAATGTGAGAACGTTGGAGGTCTTGTAGACTGTAGATTTGAAACCCATTTTCTATGTTATTAAGTACCTAGTACTTTTTAACAGGCCTATACTGTCCGCTTATACTTATTAACACAGTAATTTTAATCATGTTCTGTATTTTCTACATCTACTGCTCTCATTTCGAGACGAGCTGGCGAAGAAAAGCTTTCCAACGTAGTAAAGAGATTATCCAGTTAGCTAGATTAGTTGCTGAACTGACTGAGTTTTCAGGATGCGCCGGACGTGCTTACTCGTAAGTATCGCATCAACCGGAGAGGGGCTAATTACAGTGCTGTTTTAATTTTCTACTAATTAGATTATATCTAAGGATGTTGATATAGTGGTGTGGTTCAACTAAAAGGTTGAGCTGCGCTTGCTGCGGTCAGTAAGTGGATAGGTTACCATTCAAGATACTACTAGTCCACTTATATTCTACAGTCAATTTATTCCTCGACCCTAACAGTGAATGCTATGTTAATTACTTACCTATTATTGCATAGAATCAAGTTCTTCTAACTGAATAGACAGCTGTGCTGCTGGGGAGTTTCTTGCGCCACTCCTTCTTCCCAGTTAAAATACTAGGAAGTGGTGAAGGGCGGGCTTTTTGGGGAACAGTCTTATGTTATTTTAACGTTTTGAATTGTGAAGATTTTGAAGATACAGCCTATCAGTATTACGAGTATTCGCTGATATTGTAGATTTCTATAGGTGACAGAGTTTTATAAAATTTAATTTAGGTAGGTATCTAAGTTAAATAGGTATTTTAAACAATTTTTGAATGCAACGCTATGAATCAGTAATATATCTCGGGACGCGCGGGCTTTAGCTATAAGTCCGCGCCGGTTTGTTCCTGGGCGTCCGAATCATATTGGTTAGCATATCTGAGTAGCATACTTCACTATACACGCCCGCATGATCAGCTACCAAGCGCCGTTAAATTTACCTAAAACTAAATACTTCAATTTGTAATAGCCCTCTTAAGGCAGACCAAGTTGCCCTACATTATTTTCAATTATATACAACTGTTTAGGTAGCGCATGCAAGTAACTCTGTTTTAATCCGCCTGGTTAGATAAACATCGTGATAACTCACCTAATATGCAAGATATGAATATAATTTATAGCATACACAAATAATGCAGCTTTCAACAATGAAAAAAAAAATGAATTGGACCATTAGTTCCGGAGATTACCCCCTACATACAAACTTACAAATTTACCTCTTTATAATATTAGTTTAAAGATTATGCCGAAACAATTTGAACAATAAGTACGCCAAATACAATGTATCACTCAGGCTTATACATAATGTATAACTGACGTGTATATTGTGTATAATGTATTAATGACGTGTATAATGTATAATTATTTAGTCTTCCCTACAAAAGGATGGCTGCATCCATTGTTTTTGAATACACGGGCGGCCGTTGGAAATGGGACTCTGTTCGTAACAATCGTTTAGATGTTGTTTTGTTTTCGCATTTGCCATGAATTTGTGTTTCTGGTAGATTTTTGCTTTCACTTTGGAGGTGGATTGTGGTCATTTTAGTGTTACGTTTATTTAAAAATATTAAACATTCAAATAATTTTTCGATGAAAAAAAAAAAAAAAAAAAGGTCAACTGATTTCAAAACAGGTCTTTAGTAGTTATGTCCTTTAAAAGACCAGTGACCCGCTGTAATTTATTTAAGATTTACTTACGGTATTACAAAATAAAGCTCAGACGAATTTTCAGCAAAAAAAAACAAATAACCTTTAAATCTTTATTAATTCTTATACTTAAGAATCTTATATTTTTAAGTTTAATTAAAAGATATTGTAAAGGTGACGTCATTAAAAAAATCTTTATAATAATGAGCACGATACATCTTCTTAATGAGAAAAGAGAGAAAAAAAATACAATAATACTAACTCAAAATTAAAAAAAGTACGTAATTGATGCAATTTTTCATAACTCCATTAACATCATTTTTACTTAAAAATTTTGAAGGGAACACGTAAAAGTTCTAAATAAGGAAAATTATTCAGTTAATTTATGAGTGTCATGTATAAAGACTTAGCTAGTAAGATATGCGAGATGAAAGATGTTATTAAAGTGACCCAAGTTATTTTGTCTTTATATGTATTTGATTTTTTTTTGCAAATATTATTACATAACATGACATCACGCCTAGTTTCCCGAAAGGGTTGGGCAGAGCTGTACCTATAATAAACCCACATTTCGCCAGGTTTGAGTACCATGGGTGAGTCTCCTGCGTCGATCGAGCAGAAATCCAAATTCCAGGCTGTTATTGAGAAATTCCAGATACAATAACCCAATAACACTTCCCGACCTAGGAATACCAACCCAGGACCTCATGTCTCAGTCAAAGTCAAACAGGCGAAATATTATTATAATTATGTAAAATATCATCTTAAAATATTCCAACTTAATATGCAACACCTTGTATATTTATGACAGGTTGCGTTCGTAACGTAAACCACAATATCCTCAGAAAGCGTTGTCGTCGACGTAATGTATTTTACTCGGTTTTGGTTTGTTGTAATTATGACGCGTTGTAGCAAATATTTGTTTGTTAGCGTAGAGTTAGTTGTTATGCTTAAATTACACACATGTAACAGAAGGGCATAAACAAAAATGCAGAATAGTATAATCACGCTAATTTAATATTTTGACACAAATTAACAGAGTTTAGGCTTAGTCGTCCAATCGCAGCAAAAAAGGGACGAAAGTGAGCTCGCAGGGCATTATATAGGCATTCCCCCACCGGAGGCGTCCGGTAGTTTTGGCGGCAGTTTGGCTTGGCTGGTATTGGCTGGCTCGAGTGGCGCGCTGTGATAGGCTGAGGCAGTGTGACGTAACATTCGGCCGTCCTGAAACAATGATTGCTCCCGCAATGGGAGAAAACTTGGTTAACTTTCAAGTAGGTCAATAAGGTCTTCAGTTTCAAGTTGTTCATCAGAACTACTGGCACTGTCAGATATAGGAACCGTACTGTGATAAGGCCTTAAGGAATCCGCTGCAACCAGGCCTGTAAAGGCCTTGTAACCTCGGAGTCCCTTGATGCTTCGGATCCTATATCTGTCATTACCGACCACCTTGGTTACGATATATGGACCTGAGTAAATGTCATCTAGTTTAGTGTTAACTTTTGTGGCACTGCTTGTCGGTGCTTGCCGCCAAAGAACTAAATCACCCTTTTTATAGATGTGGCTTATTTTGCGTTTTTTGTCAAAATTACGCTTCATCCTATCGCTTGCTACCCTTAACCGAGCACTGGCTTTGTTACGCCTAACCTCCACTGGCACACTAATACTTTCTTTAGTAGCAACATCGCAACGTGACCTAGAACTTTTGGCAAACATCAAATCATATGGCTTATAGGTTGTACTTTCATTTGCAGTATTGTTGATACCCCAGAGAATGTCAGGTAAGCTGTTGGCCCAATTATTTGCAGCTTCGCTAGGGTCTGTGGCACGCAACGCATTCAATATGGTCCGGTTGGTGCGTTCCACTTGACCATTGGCTCGCGGGCATGCAACTGAGGTCAAGATATGCCTAAACTGTCTGTCAGTTGAAAACTTTTTAAAATATCTACTGGTGAAAGCCTTCCCATGATCACTTACAAGTTTATCAGGGTATCCAAATAAGCTAAATATTTTTTTAAGTGTTCTAATAGTTTCTACCGAATTGACTGTTCGAGTGGGCTCAGCAATAACAAATTTTGAAAAAGCATCTGTCATAACTAGCATATACTGATAACCTTTCACTGTTTTGCAAAAGGGACCTAAATGGTCGATATGCACCATGATCATAGGCTCTGTAGGTTTGGGGATAGGGAATAACTTTCCTTCTTTCTTTCCATGATCCCCTTTTCCATAAGCACATTGAAGACATGCATTAACATACTTTTGAATAAAGCGAGTCATTTTGGGAAACCAGTAATCTTTTTTTATCAAATCCATACATCTTTGTATACCCACATGCCCAATATCATCATGGTACATTTGGATTAGCCTCCATCGAGCTAATGCTGGCACCACGAGGCGATTACCGTGCAATGTCTTTCTATATAACCTATCATTTAAGAACACAAAACTGTTGGTTATTTCAGAAGCAGCTGAGCCACTCCTAAGCTGGTCAATGATTCGCTTTAATTTTTCATCCTGGTACTGGACGGTATAGAACCAGTCTGACACTTCAAGGCGATTGACATTCATAGTATCAACTGGGTTCCTACTTAACGCGTCTACATGTTTCATTCTTTCTCCGGGCCTATACTCTACACTCATATCGAAATCTTGGATTGACAACCACCATCTGGCAATACGCGGGATAATGTCACGTTTGGTTAGGGTGGCACGAACAGCTGTACAGTCAGTCACGATCTTAACGTGTTTACCGACAATGTACACCCTAAATCTACGCAATGATTCCACCACGGCGAGCGTTTCAAGTTCGTAACTATGATACATGCTTTCTTCCTTACTAGTTACCCTACTAAAATACATAACGGGACGTAGTGAATTATCAGTCTGTTTTTGTAACAAAATGCCTGCAATGCCTAATTTGCAGGCGTCGGTGTGAATCTCCGTTGGCAGTGCAGGGTCATAGAGAGCAAGTATGGGTTTTGTACACAAACACTGTTTTAATTGTTCAAAACTATTCAATTGTTCACTGCCCCAATTCCACACAGCGTTTTTCTTTGTTAAATCTGTTAATGGGCGTGCAATTATTGCGAAATTTTTAATAAATTTACGAAAGTAACTACATAACCCTATAAATTGACGTATTCCGTGAACGTCACTAGGGATGGGAAACTGCGACACTGCTATCAATTTCGGTTCACCCGGTTGAATGCCATTCGATGAAATTTCATGTCCTAAATATGTGATTTTATTTTGTAAAAATGAGCACTTGCTCATATTTAGTTTTAAATTTTCTGATTTCAATTTATGCAGAACCTTCTCTAAAATATGTAAACCGGACTGAACATCGACGGAAGGTAGCAACAAATCGTCTAAAAATGCTAATACCTCATATTCGTGTGAAAATTCGTTGCGAGTTTTCTTACTACCGCCTTTAGAAACGTTATTGGAATTTCGTATAGAATCTACGATCTTGTTTATGAGTCGCATAAAAACAGACGGTGCGTTAGCCAGACCAAATGGAACACGCGTATATTCAAAGTGCCCCTGCGGTGTTATAAAAGCTGTTTTGTGTATGTCTTCAGGGGCGATTCTAACCTGATGATAACTTTGTGCTAAATCAAGACTTGTGAAGTAGTTCTTTCCAGCTAACTTTGAGACTTGATCATCGATGTTGGGCAACGGATACCTATCTTTGACTGTAATAGCGTTAAGTGCCCGAAAGTCGACACAGAGCCTATTGCCGCCGTTCTTTTTCTTTACAAGGATAACTGGAGAAGCAAAACATGACTCGGACTCTCGGATTATACCTGCGTCTAATAAGTCGGAAACTTTGGACCTTACTATGTCCTGCTCGCTATGAGACAAACGGTAAGGTTGGCGGTATATAGGCTGTTCACTTGTTAATGTTATTTTCATTTGTAATAAATCCGTACATCCTAAGTCTTGTGTTTTATTCGCAAAACAATCACTGTAATTCGTCAATAAAGTAATTAAACTATGGTGATCATTTTTATTCAATTTACCTGACCTGATATCATCTACGTTTACTCCCCCAATAGTGCTTACATTGGCTAGGCTAGTGTGCAATAGAGAAACAATAGGATGGCTATAGTAATTATTGGTTTTGGCTGCGGAGGTCGATGGCAAAGTGTTATTTTGTAGGCTAACCTGAACATCCCGTTGTGGCGAAGTGGTGCAGCTGTCGGCCCTGGTCAGTACTTCGCCATGCTTCCAGATGATGTTTTGAGCGCCACTATTGATGATCTTGATATACCCGACGGTGCCTCGCAGCAGGGTGGCAGGGATTGAGTAAGTTACACCTCGCAGCTCATAATGTTGTGGCGTAGTGACGACGTCGTGGTCTTCATCATTGTCCAGAACGTTAACTTTGATAATGGAAAGTCCGGGTAGTAGGCACTCTTTCTCTGCAGTCACGACCTTGAAGTGAGTGCGCTCTTCAATTACATCCATGCATTTTGTGAAGTCGATGTCTTGCTTGAGGGTGGCTCTTCCTTCGCTGACCACTAAAGTCATACCGTCGCTATTGATAATCGGCTGTCCAACCAATAGATTTATGTTCCCCATATCCACGTTTGATAAATGAGCCCTGCAGGGGATAAGTATACCGTCGATTTCCAGCTGGAAAGCTACTGCCCCGCAGCTGGGTAAATGTTCTCCAGAGAAGCTTTTGAGGACGGTGTTAGACGGGTTGATTTCGAGATCCAGCAGTTTTGACACGTGAGTTGAGAGCACGTTGACTTGACTGCCAGTATCAATATAAGATTTAACGTATATGCCATTGATTTTTACCATTTTTTCGTAAATCTTGTTGTAGTTTTGTAGGAGCTTGATTTCTTTGACTTTATCATCGGCTTGTGTCGCAAGTTTCGGGGCGTTTACGCACCGCGTTGCAATGTGGCCTTGCTTACCACATTTGAAGCATGTTCGGGAATCTGGATATGGGCAGTTACGTAGTATGTGGCCGGTTTTTTTACAGCGCGGACACGGGTCTACGTCCGGGTTGATAGAGGTATATTTTTTTTCGTTTCCTTGTCGATTGTTGGCATCTTTATTTGGCGCACGTGTTCCGCTTGACGTTGACGGTGGTTGGTAGTCATCCAGCGCACAAAGGAAGCCTTCATATAATTCTTCAGGTCGCTCGCACTGATAAGCTCTTGCATTCGCTTGGAGTGATGGTGGTAGACCGCGAATGATGCAAGAAACAGTCGCGTTGTCGGACAACTTACACCGGAAGCACATGGCCACTTTGTCCTGGTAGTATTTCGTCATCGATTCCGTAGCTTGTTTCTTCCTGTTCATCATCTCTTCTAACATGTTCCCGAAATCGCGATATCTTGGAAATGCACGCATCAACATCTGATTCCAATCTTCCCAGGAAAAATCGTATTCATCAAGCCGATTGTACCATCTTCTAGCTTGACCTCTTAATCTATCTTGCAGGTAAAATGACTTCGTAGTTTCGCTCCAGCCATGAATCTCACCGAGTTGATCAATCTTTTTGAGCCATGCTGACGCAGTAGTGCATTCTTCACTGTCGGGGTCAAACTCTGGTATCAGTGAGGCCGCGCGGAGCTCTTTTCTTGTGGTGATGGAGGGTAACTCTTCGTTTAAGTCACGCATGGCTTTTTGTACCTCGGATTCTAAAAGTCTTCTAAGGATTTTCCGGGCCGGAGGCGTATCTGGTGATGTGGCGTCATCTTCATTGCCGCTTCTTTCGGATGTTTCTTCACATTGGGATTCACACCTACCTGCCTTACAGTCTACTCTTGCAGTATCGGCATGATTACGCTTCATGGCTTTTTCTATTTATCCCACTTCTGAGATGTAACAGAAGGGCATAAACAAAAATGCAGAATAGTATAATCACGCTAATTTAATATTTTGACACAAATTAACAGAGTTTAGGCTTAGTCGTCCAATCGCAGCAAAAAAGGGACGAAAGTGAGCTCGCAGGGCATTATATAGGCATTCCCCCACCGGAGGCGTCCGGTAGTTTTGGCGGCAGTTTGGCTTGGCTGGTATTGGCTGGCTCGAGTGGCGCGCTGTGATAGGCTGAGGCAGTGTGACGTAACACACATCAAAAAAAGTTTGTGATCACTAGCATAAGCTGATATTATTTTTTTAAATTGAACTTATCAAGAAAAAATTATTTGTTGTGTGTTTTCTTTAAATAGAAATACCCTGTTTGAAATTAAAAAATAAAACAATTTTGTATTCAACAAAAAAGAAATTGAGTAATTAATCATAATGTAATTGTAACAGAAATTTGATCGAAAGACAAAGACTGTTTAACCAAATTTAAACAACAATTTATTCATAAAAGGTTTATATTCAATATAATCTCCTCACCTGGCTCGAACACATGCGGTGATCCTCCTGGGTATGCTGCGAATAAAGTTATCCAGCATTTCTTTGGATAACCTATCCCATTCTTGAATAGCGGCTTCCCTGAGCTCTGGCACTGTCTGGGGACGTGGCTGACGGTTCCAAACAGCTCGCTTTAGAGCATCCCACGCTTGCTCTATTGGGTTTAAGTCAGGCGAGCCGGCAGGCCGTTATAACCTGTGATGACGTATTCTCGGAGAGCAGCATTGACTCGTTGAGCTCGATGGGCGGGCGCATTATCATCGACGAGTACAAATTGGTGCCCATGGTTTACTCGGAATGGTCTGACAATTAAATCAATAGCAACTGCTCTACATATGTTTGCTGTCATGAAGCCTCGATACGGGATCAAAAGCGTTCTAGCTCGAATCATAATACCACCCCAAAAAGACACCGATTTCCCGCTTTGCTGAACTGTTCCAGTGGCAGTATTTTGCCTTTCACGGTCTCCTGGTCTTCTCCAGACAAGGACACGACGGTTATCTGGATGAGTACTGATTCGCGATTCGTCAACGAAGAGACGGTTTTTCCAAATGTTTTCTTCTTCATTTTGCCGAAGCCTAGCCCACTGCCACCTCCGTTGTTGTCGTTGCCGGGAATTCAGAGGAGCTCCCCAATACCTCCCTGCTCGTAATCTAGCCTGGTGCAAACAATTCCGAATGGTCTGAGTGTTAAGAGGCGGCCCGAACTTCTGCTTTTATTTTAGTAGCGTTGATTGGGTCACGGGCTGCCAGCAATCTAATATAGCGCTTTTGGGCAGCAGTCAAAACAGTTGGGCGACCACTGCGGGGTCGGTCAGCAAAATTACCCATCCTGTTGTACCTCTGCAACGTGGTCACGACACAGGATTGGGAAATAGCAACTCTGCGTGCTATTTCTCTCGTGGTGTATCCTTCTTCCCTCAAAGTTACTATTTTTGCTCGTAAAACTTCGGATAATCCTCTTGGCATTTTTCAATCACAACTTTCCGCAAAAAAGTATTTTGAATTCGTTAAAATTGACTAAATCAGATTTCTGAATGAGCGTAAGCTAAGACTGAAAGCCTTTTTATATGGAAAAACAATTGAACCGTTTTATTGTTTTATATTCTAAATCTATATTTTTAAATAAATAATGATAGACATGTTAGAGACAAGGTGCTTTTTTAAACTGAAGTACTCAAACGAGAAGAAAAAAGATAATGATTTTAGGACAAAGTACCAGGGTACTTTGTCCCAAAGGTCGGGACCTTAGGGTATCAATATGTCATATTTATTAACCAAAAGAGAACAAGAAAAGAAAAATAATCTACCTACTTACTAGAAGTACGGCTATAATAAAAACAACAACATTTTACTTATTTATTTATTAAAACTTAATGCACAAGTAAAAAAATACTGTACAAAGGCAGACTTAATGCCTGAGACATTTTCTACCTTAGGGTGATGCAGAGAGAAAACATGGCAGGTGCAATATAAAGGAAAGGTTACTCGAAAAATAATACATACTAATACTTATCTGTTTATTCAACTTTTAAAACAACATATTTGGTCAATAGCGCAATCCAATTTTGAAAGGTGGGACATTTAAAATTGCTTGGTGAAAGGCACTCACCGCCTTATGACTTGCATTTTATATGCACTTTTGCTGAAACAAAATTAAACAATTAGATATTTTCACTCATTTAAAACTAATAAAATATAGTAAGTAAATTCCTTTTAATATTATAAATACAAAAGTAACTCTGTATGTCTGTTACGCTTTTACGCCTAAACCTCTAAACTGATCGTCATGTAATTTGGCAGAGATATGACCTGGGATATGAAAAAGGACATAGGCTACTTTTTTATGCGATAAGCGACATCTACGTGGGCGGAGATGCGGGCTAAAGCTAGTAAGAAATAAATAATTCCGAAAAACAAAAACCAGACAGGCAATTCCCGTATTTTAAAGTACGTTTGCAAACTAATCTCTGTCTTACAATCTGACAAAATGTTGGTTTACAAATGGAGAGAGCCACTTCAACTGTGTTGCTTCAGTAGTCACAAAAGACTGATGCAGATAATTGAAGAGTAAAAGTTTCAGTTCTTTCAAAAATACTGATTTGTGAGTAAGGGTGAATTTTACCAATGAAACTGAACACGATCTGCGCTCTAGAGATGTAAATACTTCACCAACGATGACACTGACAGATCTTGAATGCAGTTTAGATTATGTGCCAATCGCGTTTAATTTCAAAGTGAAATCGAACTTAGTGCGAATCGAACGTAATCAGCACTTTTAAACGGCGATCAACAGCTGTCATTGTCAATATTCTACAACAATATTGATACTGACAACTCTTGAAAGCGATTCTTCTTCTTCAACCCTTGGCCACCCAATGCTGAGTGTAGGTCTCTTCCAAATCTCTCCACTTTTGGCGGTTTTGTGTCGTGGCTATCCAGTTTCTTCCGGCCACTTTAATGATATCGTCTGTCCACCTAGTCGGTTGTCTTCCCACATTCCTCCGTCCTGTTCGTGGTCTCCACTCCAGCACTTTTTTCCCCCATCTCCCATCCAGTCTACGGCATATATGGCCCGCCCACTTCCACTTTCTTTTTGCTATCACTTCCGCTATGTCTGTGAGTCTCGTTCGTCTCCGTATTTCGGTATTTTTCACCCGGTCGTAGAGGGAGATGCCCAACATGGCTCGTTCCATAGCTCTCTGGGTGACTTGCATTTGGTGGATAGTGTGTTTGGTGAGCGTCCAAGTTTCAGCCCCGTACGTCATGACTGGGAGGACACACTGCTCAAACATGCGACGCTTTAGGTTTATGGGCACCCGCTTCGACTTGAGTACGTCGGACAGCTTACCGAAAGCACCCCACCCTAGTTGGATGCGGCGCTTGATTTCGCGGTCTTGTCCGTTCATCGCTATACTCAAAGTATGTCCCAAGTATACGTAGTCCTTGACTTTCCCTATTTGCTGGCCATTCACTAGAATGTGATCAATGTCGTCATCACAGCACATTATTTTTGTTTTTGAGGCGTTCATTTTTAGTCCGACATTGAGTGACACGTCATACATTTCTTGGACCATGGCCTGCAGATCCTCCACGTTGCTGGCAAAAACGACAACATCGTCGGCAAAGCGCAGATGGGTTAGCCGTTCACCATTAATGTTTAAGCCTCTATTAGACCAGTCGAGAAGCTTAAATACATCTTCCAAGCAGGCTGTGAAGAGTTTAGGTGATATCGTATCTCCTTGTCTCACCCCTCTTTTAACGCGTACTGGATTCGTAAGCTCGTGAAGTTTGACTTGTAAGGTAGCCGCACGGTATATTTCCTTAATTGCCTCTACATATCTGGTGTCTACCTGACATCGTTTCAGCGAATGAATGACTGCCTAGTGTTCAACCGAGTCAAACGCTTTTTCGTAGTCGATGAACGCCAACACTATAGGTCGGTTATACTCGTTACACTTCTCAATTATTTGTCGTACTGTGAAGATGTGGTCAACTGTTGAGAACCCACTCCTGAACCCTGCCTGTTCCACTGGTTGTGCTGAGTCTAATCTGGTGGTAAGACGGTTTGTGATGACTTTGGTGAAAAGTTTGTATATGTGGCTAAGTAATGAAATAGGTCGGTAGTTGCTCAGCTTGGTTTTGTCCCCCTTCTTATGCAAGAGTATGACGACCGCATTCTTCCACAATTCTGGAGTTATCCCCCCGAATAGCACTTTATTATAGAGTACTTGCAGTTGTTTGAGTACTGGTCGACCCCCAAGAAGAAGTTCTTCGTAAGTAATACCATCTTCTCCTGGTGACTTCCCTTTCTTCATTTGCTTGAGAGCGTGTTTTATTTCGTACATGCTAAATTCGGGGAGATCTTCAGTGAGGTGTCTCGTCAGGGTTGCTCGTGGGTCTCCTGTAGCAATAGCGTTGGGCTCAGATGAATGTGAGCTATAGAGATCTATGTAGAATTCCTCTACAGTCTCCATTATTTCCTTACGATCCGATGTTTGTTGACCGTCTTGCTTAGTAAGCCTGTGCATCTCCAGGTTACTACGACTAAATTGTTTTCGGAACACTTTGGGCCCCTTATGTGCTTCTATGGTTGCCATAATTAAGTCATGTTTCCTTCTTCTCTGGTGCTTACGGATAGTATGTCTTATCTGACTGTTTACGGTGTTGATGCCAGTTTGGTCTGGAGCTGCTAGTAAGACCTTTCGACGTTCCAGTAACTGGGCCAAACCTGATGGTGTTTTAGGTGACTTCTTCACCGCAGGCTTTAACTTCTGCACTGTGCTCTTGATAGAGTCGAAAGCGATTAAGGTGTACTGAATGCGTTTAGTTCCACTGGAGAAAAATACCCTTAGTAAGTAAACAGGATTCTGTCGTTTTACAAATAATTACACTTATAACGGTCTATAAAACCTTTGTAATAAGAAAACTAAACTAAACTCACCTTTTATATAAAACAAAAACATGGCTCAAATAAAGTCTTCCCATCTGCATTGTTGGTGAGTGCTCGTATTTTTTTTTTAGTTCAATCCATCTACACAAAACAAAAAATAAGTGAAAATCTACTATTAAAGTGTTTAATACGTCTTAATAGGGGGAGTTTATTTCGTTCAATTCTACCACTAAGCCGCAACACATCAGTAAAATTATTGCGCTGCCAGTATTTCGAGGCAGATGTAAAACTGTGAGGTGTAAAATGAAGTAAAATAGCGGGTCAAAACAAATTATACATCAAATAATGTTTAACGTTGCTGTGTCCCAGTTGTAATAGTATGGGTGTGTATGTCAGTTTTAGCTCTGGAATGAACACTTCTGCGATGCTATGGTATTGCAGATATCCATAGGTACGTACATTTTTAATGAAAGCGCTAGCAAAGCTCACGACATTCTAATTTTCTATGTTTTTTTTGCAATTTGTAGGTTCCATGAAAAGTTCATTCACTAGGAAACTTAGCAAAATGAACTTAAAAGATTTGTATTGATGATTGTAACGATTATAATTCTGTAAGCCTGTATTGGCGTAACGAAAAAGTATTAACTGGGATTCGCACAGAAATATCACAAAATAAACTTAACACACTACAATTCTACATAAAAAAATTAAAAACAAAAGTAAAATAAAAACAGAAAGTCCTATACAAGGCCAAAAAGCAGGTATCGCAGCATGATGCTGCAACATTTAAAAATAAGTATTGCAGGTCTGGTATTGTGATAGCCCGTATGTGAATTTTAATTAACACACAACCTAACAACTAAGATTAATTGAATTGCTCGGGATACCTTACCGCACACATCTTGTTGAGTGCATCGTTGTTTAGCATCCAATACCTAACTTACATTAAGCAGATTAACTTACGTGGTCTACAGCATTCCATGCCAAGATCTTGCTGAACTGGGCACAGGCCTTTTGCACCTACTTTTGTACCAAATGGGCAGGCTACTGATCTCGCGCAGGTGCCACCAACAACCATACAGGGTAACTCGAAGAATGGTGCGCTTCCAGCTGAAAACAATCTCCAAAATAGAAAAAGTCTTGACTTCGGAAGCGCGACTGCAAAATGTGGGATCCGAGGTTTGATCCCTGTATTGAGTAAAAGTAAAAAAAATATATATTTTTCGTGAAACGTCAGAAGCTAGGTGCACGATTTCCAAATGGTCGTTTCCTATGATGAAGTGCCAGCAATAAACTCCACGGTGAAGTGAAAAGTGCCATAGAGTTAGGATATTTTTCGTAGGGCCCCGGGATCTAGAATTATGCCAGATTTATAGGCTGACCCCTAGTACATTGGGCTATCATGTAACTGGCCAAATAAGGACTTTAATACTCTTTGTAAAGAGTTCTCATTTGACCCATTTACCATCAAAACCTTTTCTGTACGCACTCGGCTGAACGCTGACTTTTTTAAAGTGCATTTTTTTATTGTACCTTATATATTATATTCTTTTCGATCATGCTTGTTAGTGATCATAAAATTTCTACTACTTCTTTTCTGTTTTTATCCGTGAGAACCTGTAATTGGCTTTATGTTTCATATATTATTATTATCCATCTATTATAGCTGTTGGTTCTCCTATGAATAAATAAATAAGTGTGAACTCATTGGTTATTGAAGAGTGAAGCCAAAAATCCAAATACTAAAGCGTCGCATTGAATGTAACATAATTATAATGCGACGCTTTAGTATTTGGTTTTTTGGCCTCAGTTTTGTGGTCTATCTGTCTTTGTTTTAAAATCTGAGATGTTGTTTTTATAAATTAGTTTGCCCAACAAACTCTTTGAAACTGCAGAAACATTTAACCAAATATGTATATCATAACAATAAAAGATATATCTACTCCATTATGGATTATGAAACGATGCATGTTCATTTAACTGACCTAGAAATCAGTAACGGTGTGCAATATTTAATAACTCCAACCTTTGTTTACGAAGAAAGATAAGCTCTTGACACATTTATTTATCTGTATACTAATAATAAACGAGAAAAAATTGTTTCTTTAGAATCACCAGTCGGATTTTAAAAATAAATTATATCACGCTAGGAACCAAGCAAAAAGAAAAATCTTTTTTCTGACGAAAAAAAGCTAAGCGAAAACGAATTAATAGTGCGGACAGGCGATGCGATGCAATGGAGTAAATCGCGGGAACATGAAATTTTACGCAAACGAAATTGCGAACAGAAACTAGTATAAGATATAGTGGCTTGAAAGCGGAATTAAGATTATATTCTGAAACACTTGGCGGTGGGTTCCAAGCCTGGTTTGTAATCATTATTGGGGATCAAAATGGAAAACTGAGATCATCATTAAAAACTGGCTTGTAGCTTAGTATAACAGGTACACAGGTCGATTCGCCAGGTTGATCTACGCTGCAGCGGTTGGTCCGTCGATCGGTAACCTTTTTAACATAACAAGTCCCCTTCGCACCTCGGAAAGCACGTTGTGCCGTTGGTCCTGGCTATCATTCGTGGACAGTCGTTACTGGTCATCAGAAATCCGAAAGTCTGACTGCCATTCTTACCAACCAGTTACTGGGTAATAAGACACTACCCAGTAACTGGTTGCTTCGTGTGAAATACTGGTGTTGAGCTACATCCGGTTAGACTGGAAGCCGACGCCAATATAATTGACCTGACCTTCCACATTTCAGTATTGATTTTTGAACTTAACATTGTGCCAACTTTTGTGAACACTTTGCTGATTCAACCACAAGAATAATAAAAATAATATTATGTTTATAAAACTTACAATTAGCAGGTTCTACCTCAAATTGTTCACTCATAGCCGCTGGACTCAATACGATAAGCAAAGCGACTGTTATGAATAATATTCTGAAGAACATTTTTACTGCACAACCACTCCTAACTAAGTGTCTAAGACGACTGACGAAGGCAGTATGTTAGCCCTCGATTTAAGTTACATGTTACGTAATCATTCACAACTGAAATGATAATGGATAATGGTATTACGTATCCTGTGTATAACAGTTTCCAAAACCCAAATGTGTCATTATGTGAAGGATGTTTGATTAATTTCCATAACATTTTTTAGGCTAGACAATGATGTGACATTACTATATTAGAAGCGTGCCCTTTGTGGCATTGTACCAATCAATAATTTCGTAGATAGACGATTGTTAGGTCTATTAATTCGTTCTTAAAATAATCCTCGTGTATTGAAGCATTTTTATTAAGGAAATGGGATCTTAGCAGTTGTGTAAAAATGATACTACGTAAACCTTGTAGTGACAAGGACTTTTTGTGCCTATTTAATAAAACTTGGACAATTGAGTGAGATTCCAACCAGTCAATTTACGCACTTCGTGTTCTATTATAGAGGGCGTACTATTTAATGGCATGTAACTTGGCCTGGCAGCAGGTAATTTGTTTTTGTGAGTGCCAAACATTTATTCTGAAAACCTTACACATTACTCAGAAATTACTGCTGTATACTCTGAGTAGTGTTACGGGAGGGCTATCTCAAGAAGAAAAACTAAAATACCAGAAGGTATTTGTCCTCGGACATAAAGATTTTATTGATTGGGATCCAGTGACTCAAGAATGTATTCCCCCTATCATGAAAAATTCACAAATGTCGAAGGTCAGGGTTGCCACAATAAAGAAAGAGATGTAAAAACAAAAATCATTAGAAAGAAGAGTTACAAAAGTGTTTCAAGGATTGAAACTCCTTTATAAAAGCAACAGGCTATTTATCACAAGTAAAGTAATAAATAAAATAAAAATGTGTGACGGTGTCATTCCTAACAGAAACCATAGTGATTTTTTAAACCTACCCTTTACTAAAGATTTAAAAGACACTCTTAACCAAACTGATCAAGAAGACTCAGTAGAAGAAGAGTAGTAAAATTATAATTTCGTTTGACAATGATAAAGTTGATCGTTTTTCTTGCAACAATTTAAAAAAGGTTGTGAGTACGAGAAAATTCAGAAATCGAAAAAACCTTTTCCCAAACATTTTGACCATGGATGGATATAGTATAGTATATTTATTTCCGAGTGTATGGTACATTATGATCTTAATATTATTAAAAGCTTCACATATACTACCGTTGCCGGTGTAGAAATATTTAAATTAAAGTACGATTCCCATTTTAAAAAGCTTAAAGTTAATACACTGGCAGTTACAACAAAGACTGACAGAAGCTAAGCAAAACAAATATATTTGTTGCTCATAATACTTTCAAATGCCACCCCTGAGGAAAACCATTAAGTAAATAAAAACCAATTAAATTGCATTAAATAACAACTCATTTTACAAATTATCATAATAATATCCACAATGTTGTCGATAAAAACTGATTTCAACATTTAATTTTGCCGCGGCAAAATGTAACGTTTTCCGTAAAGTTAATAATAGCATATCCATATTCAGTGTTAAAAATTATCAAGTAATCAGAAGTTAAATATAAAACATGTAATGATGTGTTCGATTGCATTTGAATGTAAGGGCAAGAAAATTAATTGTACAAAGGTACAATTCATTTTGAAAAGAAATGTCAATTAGATAAAGATCTAATTGACATTTCTGGACAAATTAGAGACCTTAGGAATAAGAGAAACGCTGCTGAAACTCTTTACTGACTCTTTAGATGGTCGGTACCAGTATGTTAGAATAGATAATATTATTACGAGTGATGAGCAGATAAATCCTGATTTTGGTGTTCCTCAAGGGAGTTTTGGGCACCTCACCATTCCTGATTTATATAAATGACTTTATAATCGAAATATTAATGACGGTAAAATTATATCATATGCTGACGACGCCGTGTCCTCAGGGCAATCTACGCAGTGGAAGTACCCGGGCGTTTCTTCCCGCCTTATTCGAAATAGGAACCTCCCAAAACAACCGTGTTCGGTGAGGACCTGCGTCAGAAGGAAGGTGAGGACGCCGTGGCGCCTCTCAATCCACTCCTTAAAGAGCCCCACTTACCGCCGCAATCGTGGCGTGCCCAGCACTGGATTGCAACAATCGCATAGGAATCCTATAGGACGCATTCAACCTGCGGGCTGGTCGGCGCCTCAATGAAGGCGCCCACACGACCTCCACGTAGAGCCTCCGGCAGGAGACGTTTGGACTCCCTAGATTGGGCAGGAGTCACTTCAAGGCAGCCCCGGCCCGCTCCAGTCTGGGAGCCAAACGTCGGAAATAATCCAGGAAGTTCCACCGGCTGTCGAGGACCAGTCTAACGTACTTCATCGTCGACTCGACGCAAAATCAAAATCAAAATATTTTACTTCACATAAGCCTGCATGGGCACTTATGAAACGTCAGAAGCTAGGTGCACGGTTCCAATTTGTCGTTTCCTATGGAGAAGAGCCGGCAAGAAACTCCACGGTTACTGTTTTAAAAATAATTGGCTTTTACATAATAGGTATGGGAGGACAGTGCAGGCCAGTCAACAAGTACCAGGTACTTAGAAGAATGAAAATACAGAATAGAAAAACGTCTACAAATCTAGTCTCTAAGGCCTACAACGTTCTCTCATTCACAATATGTAAAAGAATCTACCTATATAAAATGAATCTATTTGAACCAAGTGACATGATTTCGATGACAATCACTAATAATAAATAGTAGTAAAATTCATGTATAATGTCAAATAATGACGAGAATATGTCAGACATTGTAAAAAAATAAAAAGAATAAAAATTAACATTGCAATTTGGGAGCAGTTAATAGACTTTCACACAGTTTTGCTGTTAATGAGGTACCAGGGAAGCCACATGTGCAGAAGGAATTAATGCCAAACTTCCCTGTCTTTTTTTGTCTGACGCCGATGTGAAACCTTCCTACCGTTATTTGGGAACCCGTCGGTGGCGCATTTCGAGGACCGTGAAAACACATGGCCTTGGACATGTGCAAGGCTACCTCGAGTCCCAGTTGCCGGACCTGAAACTGTTTTTACTCGTGGGAACACCCTAGTAAAAACAGTTTATTCTCAAAAAGTAGTGGTTCGCACTAGGGACTAATTAAGCTACCCAATAGTCAAGCTATCAACCTCCCTCACGGTGCATCGTTACTTGGAGATTTGGGGTTTTTTATAGAGTATTTCTTCCTCGCGGCCCGGGCGATTAAGCCAAGACCCTCGACCCCCGTCAAAAGTCAGAGACATGACCGTGACAATCTTCGGGGCTACTAGAGTAACGGTGGCAGAACGAGAATACTCCTTCTTGCCTACCCCGCGGCAGGGTAAGTGTAGAACCGAGCCCGCTCTAATTCCGCTGCTGTGCGTTTCTGCGTAAAGTATAGGATACTCGTTAGTACGTTTTTCCAACAGGGCCTTGGCATACGGGCATCGACACACCTTAGGCACACAGTACCTACCTGATGGGGAAACATTGCCCGCACTCCAGGGTGCACCGTCCCGGAGACTGGCCTTTCCCCCAGACGCATTCAAGGGAAATTCCAGCCCACGGGCACACGGGTAGGTTTCCTGTCCAAGCACCCCGTGACAAATTGGCTTCAAAGCAATTTACTAACATTAAATGCCGACAAGACAAAATATTTTCACTTGTCTATGTGCAAACCTCAGCTTAACATTACTAACTCATATCTATATACCCATCAGTGTCGAAACCGTACAGTCAGCATGTGTTATTGTCCTTATAACCTCAAAACGTGCTACATTAAATACCTGGGGGTAATAATGCACGGCACACTTTATTTTAGAAAAGATATTGAAAGCCTAACTAAAAGAGTGCACAAAGTAATATATGTTTAAAAAAATTGCGAACGTTAGCAGTTTCATAATTAATCATGTAAGCTTATTTGGCCCTATGTCAATCAATTATTCAATACTGTATCACTTGTTGGGGTGGTGCACCTAAAACTAATTTGCTTCCCCTTCAAAGAGCTCAGAGAGCAAATTTAAACGTAACAAACTTCCATCCCTTCTTCTTTCCTACAGATCTGCTATATAAATCCTGCAACGTACTCACTGTTCGCGTATTCCCCGATCAATAATAATGCCAATATTTTGATCCAGCCTGTCCCCAATGATAGCTGTCCCCCTATCAGTGACGCCCTGAGCCGAGGCTCGTACCCCACAGGGGGTGCCCTCAGCGTGCAGTCGCTTAGTATATAAAATTTAGTTTGTAAGCCCTGGCTGAAGGCGTTAAGATTAACTTCATAATGGCAGCCCCAGGGAAACCCGGTTGAGCAGTCACGGCCTCTCAAGGCCAACTGAGAGATGCCCAACATAAAAAAAATCTCTGTTCGCCAGCTTTTCATTATGCACTTAGTATTAAAACAGGACACTATGCTTACCTACAATGCTGACAATACTAACAAGAGACGGATCGATATAGTATTTTAGGTGTACCTACTGTGTACGTGTTCATTAAGTGTTATGAATCACGTAAATGAAACAACTGTTTTCGGCGAGCGCTAGTACATAACTGGCATGAATAATTATTACACTATTATAATATTGGACCCGTATACTAGCGTTTGCTGACGCTGCACCAAAGTATGCATAACTAATGCAACCTCAAAACATGTCTTTGTAGAAAGATTTGACACATTCTTAGGCCCATTTCTATGCAATAGATTAAATAGAAAACTAAGTATCTATATACTAAATTACCATAGCTGTAAAAAGAAAACTGTGCTTAAACATTTATTATCCATTGATTTATGCACGGACAGAAGATCTTCTTTTTGTCTGCAAATAAAACCGTTAACATACATTTTTACTTTTGTTGACCTAAGTATATTTTAGTTATTACTTCTTAAACATTGTTAATTTATTACATTAAGTAGTTGAGCATTTTGTAGCCTGAAGCACAGGTTCAACCTAGTTCAGACAAATTAGCAACTGGGCTCTATTTTATTTGGTATTTATTGTAAACATGCCCCTTTCATACATAAACGATTTAATAGACTCGTATTTCAGGCAACTGTCAATGAATGACAGTTATGATTTAAATATTATACGGACAGTTTAATTTGGTCGTCAATTAATGCCGGTACCTATAAACAAAAACGGATCATTTTATTAAGTACTAGCTTTTGCCCGCGACTTCATACGCGTGGACTTTAGAATCAAGTAGATAATCATTTTTTTGATAATAATATAGCCTATTTTTTAAGTTAGACCTCTCGGAACACATCATTGAAAACTGCATTCAATTCCATGCAGTGGTTTTTGCGTGATGCGGTAACAAACATACAGACAGACAAAAATTCTAAAAACCGTTGTTTTGGCTTCTGTCGCTCTAATAAAGACCCCCCATACTATTTTTTGTTCAATATCTTTAATGTACAAACATCGGCCTGTTACAATTTTATTATATGTATAGATATATTGTGTAGTCAAGTTTGTGACATTCAATATTCATGTGGGAGTCTAATAAATACTTTTTCTTTCAAAAACTTTTTTATTGCCAAACTGAGTTTATAAATAGATTCGTAAACTAATTTTACCTGTGATAGCTACTCCCATTTGGGAGGGTCTCCTATGCAAAGCTATGAGATCCTTGCTTTATTATTTGTAAAGATACAAGAGTCTGAATTTTAACCAATAACGGTACGTAAATTATAAGAATCGTCTATTAATAGACAATAATTTTTAACACCTTTACATAAGTGATTAAATGTTTGCCCAACTCTGAAAATAAGCGTAAAAGCATTTATGTCTAAATTGTTGCTGGGACGCAGGCCTCCTCTTCGTTAAAACGGGTTGGCTACAATCCACTGCTAAGGTCCAGTGCATGCAAACCCGCTGGCTTTGTAAAAACTAGTACATACTTGTATTCATAATGCATCTCTAGCCTTATGGCAAGTGTCTTTCCTAGAAAGTGGTTGCTTAGCTCGACGACTAGAAATAAAACAAAGCAATGTAATGCAGAACTTGTAACAAGAAACAGATAAGTTAAATTTTTTTTTAATTGTGTTTGGGTGGCTTACAGCTATAAGTAACTACACACACAGCTATAAGGAACTACGCTAAACGAGCGCACAGAGCGGACGTGTTTACTGTTTATTTTAATAAATTCAAAAAACGTTAAAAGCCAATTACGAACCTTACGGCAACTAAATACAATAACTTCTTGCAAAATCGAGCGCGAGTGACATACACCGTAACTGTTTTGAGCTTCGAGTAAAAAACGCGGCATCGACGCGGTAACCGCTCTTCACCCCCTTGAGTAAGAAGGACGGAATATCTACCGCTGTATTTCCGCGCCGTACTCACCTGACGACGGCGCACACGCAATTCCCACGTGAGTAATTTCGTACATAGATCTACAATGAGCACACCACGCTCACCGCCTGGAGGTGGCATGTGTGCGGGACGCAGCGGATCTTATCCGAATTTGTCTGAATCGTACAAAGAAACTACACCACAGATTACTCTGCGTAATAAACGAAAATTACCCGACGATAATGAAGAGGCCAAGTCTGATATTGCTGAAATAAAAAAGCAGATGTCTGAAATGCTGGAATTATTAAAATCCTCCAAGAATGAACAAACTGAAAGTATAAATAAGCTTTCTCTAGATGTTGCTGCGATAAAGGCTGAGGTCGGTAATATTAGCAATACTATGCAAAATATTATCTTGGACAATAAAAAATTAAAAGACCAACTCTCAAAATTATCTGTTACTGCCGAAAATACAGAAAAAAAAGTAGAGGTCCTTGAAGCCGATGTCAATAACCTAAAAAATATGCCACCTTCAGCTTCTATCCAAACAACTACCACACATGCTGAAATCTTCATCGAAATCGAAGAACGAAACTTCCGAGCCAAAAATATTATAGTTGTTGGAATTCCTGAATCCCAGAAAGATACTGCAACCAGTCGGCAAGATAACGATAAGGCAGAAATACTGCAAATAACTGGGCAAATACATAATGGCTGCCCACAACCAACTGGAATATTTCGTCTTGGAAAATATAAACCAGAGAAAACTCGTGCAATAAAAGTATGTTTCTCGTCTGAAGAAACAGCAAAACACATATTACGTAATAGGAATAAGATTGACAAGGAACAGATCAAAATATTTTCGGATCAAACTCCATATCAACGGAAATACCTTCAAAATTTAAAAGATGAGATTCAGCAACGCACCTCAAATGGAGAAAGTGGTCTTAACATCAAGTATATCAAGGGCATACCCAAAATAGTCACATCTAAAGAAACGCAAGAAACAAAAACAAACGAAACTCCAAAAAACTAACGTCGTCCAAAGAGAAAATAACTTACCAAATAACCAATGATTACTCAGATGTTATTTTTACAAAAAAATCACTAAAATGTTTCTATGCCAATGCTCGCAGTATTGTCAAACCTGGAAAATTCGATGAGCTCAGATGTATTATCGCTTCCCTACAAGTAACTGTACATATTGTTATACTTTCGGAAACTTGGATTAAGTGTGAAGAAGAGGCAAAAATGCTTCAGATACCCTCCTATACCCATTACTATAATTATAGACAAAATAAAAGGGGAGGTGGAGTGTCAATATTTGTGCACAACAATCTCAAACATCACCTTGTTGAAGAACAATGCGTGGATGATACTCATTATCTCTGGGTATACGTGAAAAAATTCTCTCTAAATATCGGTGCTATCTATAAGCCCAATAAAATGAATATGGACAACTTTCTCGAGATATATTCACAACAATTACAGAAATTGAAACGAACAATAGTTTTTGGCGATTACAACCTAGACTTACTCCATCCGGACTTAGCAACACGCAAGTATAAGAGCACTTTAAAAGAGAACAACTACAGAATCCTGAACAAAATAAGTCCAAAACACTGTACCCGTGAAACAACCTCAACCAAGACAATGTTAGACCATGTTACTTGTGACTTAAATGAAAATAATTTTCATTTTGTCACTATGGAATCTTCAATGTCTGACCACAAACAAATACTTTTGGAACTAAAGCAATACCAACCACCACCTGTCATAAAACAGAAATACAGCGCAGTAGACTTCAATAAACTTTATCGATGCCTGGATGAATATCCTAAAAATCATGAAGACGTAGAGTATGATAAATTGGCAGGCAAATTACAATCTTGTTTAAATAAGTGCAGAATCACAAAATTTAAAATATTAAATCCCCCGCGGCAAGACTGGATTAAAAAAGAACTATTTGAAGAGATAAACAACAAGAACATACTATGGCAAAAGTATAAAACAAATGTGGTGGACACGGAATTAAAAGCAGAGTTCGAACAAATAAAAGCCAGAGTATCACACAACATAAGAATAGCGAAAAGTGATTATTATATGAAGAGGTTTGAAGAAAATTCAAGTAAACCACGAAAAATGTGGCAACTAATCAACGATTTGTCGAAAAACAAACTGCATGACAGAAATGGACCGGAAAAACTTGAAACGCCAGCTGGTACTATTACGGACCAAAAAGAAATATGTGAAAGTTTTAACTCATATTTTTCGACTATTGGCTCAACCCTAGCAAATATGATTTCTGAAAAATCAAAAATAAGTCAAATTTTTGAAGAATGTAGTCTCAGAGATAAAACGGAATTGCAGTTTCTGAAACCAGTAACTACGAAGGAAGTTATTACCATAATAAAAAAAATGGACTGTAATACTGCATCTGGCATTGATGGCATTAGTACAAAATCAATTAAATGCGTAAAAGACGTTATTGCTACGGAACTAACAGCCTGCATTAACTACTATATAGCACGAGGTATTTTTCCCGACGATTTGAAAGTTGCAAAAGTTGTACCAATTCATAAGTCCGGGAGTAAATTTGACCCGTGCAATTACCGCCCTATATCAGTTCTACCGGTGATTTCTAAAGTTTTTGAGAAGATTTTTTTTAGCAGATTAGAGTCATTCCTTAATTCAAAAGGTTTCTTTTACCATAAACAGTATGGATTTAGAGCCCAATCAAATACTCTCGCTGCTACAATTGACCTCGTAACCAAAATTAAAAATAAAATTGATCAAAAACAAGTGGTCTTAGGTATATTTATTGATCTTAAAAAAGCCTTTGACACCATCAGTCATGATAAATTAATACAAAAACTGGAACTCACCGGTGTTACAGGCAAAGCACTTGAAATTTTTAAATCATATATGGAGAACCGTAAACAAATAGTAAAAGTAGGTAAATATGAAAGCAATCCGCGTGTCCTCAATTTTGGCGTCCCCCAGGGATCAATACTGGGCCCCCTCATGTTCCTTATTTATATTAACAGTATCAGTAAAGTGGGTCTCAAAGGAGACATATCCCTTTATGCAGACGACACAAGTCTCTTTTACTTTGGACACTCAGTCGAAGCTATAATGGCCGACGCTCAGAATGACCTTAATCTGTTAAATGAGTGGTTTCAGTCAAATCTTTTAACTATTAATATTACAAAAACCAATTATGTTATATTTGCAGCAAAAAATAAAAAAATTAATGATAATTTAGAACTTAAAATAGACGGCCAACTACTTGAACGAAAACCTAAAGAAAAATTTCTCGGACTTATCTTAGATAGTAACCTAACTTGGAAGCCACACCTAGAAAAAATTAAACTTAAACTAAGTGCACTCACAGGGGCACTACGCAATATAACAAATTGTCTCCCTCGAAAAGTGCGATATCTTATCTATAATTCTCTGGTTAAGCCTCATATCGACTACCTCATTGAAATCTGGGGTACTGCAGCGAAGACTAATATAGATCCAATTCAACGAGTTCAGAATAGGTTAATTAAAATTTTATTTAACTATAAATTTGGGACACCAACTGAAAAGATATACGAGAAAACAAAAATAATGAATATAAAACAAACGTACATATACTACACATGTATTCTAATACGTAAAATATTAAATAAGCAAATTCATTCCAATATAACATTTGTAACAAAACAACAAACACGAAAGATTAACTTAAGACGTGCTAGTTACTTAGTGACCCGCCCTCCTAGAACTAATTATGGAAGAAGAAATTTGGAGTTTGAGGGTGTTACAATTTACAATAAACTACCATCAGTAATAAGAAAAGAACAAAGTTATGCCCGGTTCAAAAAGCTACTAAAGACTCACATTAATACATACGAATAAGTGAATGGAAAATTTATATATAAAAATATGAAAAAAACTACATTATATTTACATATTAACATAAATAAAATACACACTTTATATAGATTAACTATGTACCTCTAAAATGAAAATATACATTAGTAATTACTTAAATTAATCAAAAACAAATAATAGAATCCGATGCTCAAAATGGTTTATAAACCATGTATGTACCCAAAATACCCAAAATATATAAGTAGTACAATAAACTTAAAATAAAATAGTCTTATAAGTTATAATAATAACCTTGCTAATAACAGACTATGCCATCAATGCCACATCTAGTAAAAATCAAATACATCCATGTTGTGCTTGGTTAACCTACGATCGAGCATAAGTTGTCTACTTACCCACATATTTTGTTATTTTTTTTTTAATATTTTGTTTTGTTATTTTTTATACGTACATCTGTGCGCTCATATTATTAATCTTAGTTTTAGATATTGTTTCTCAGTAAGTGAATGATGTATGCAATTCTTTATGAGAAATAAAGTTGTTCTTAAACCTTAAGTACAAAACTAATAGTAAGGTAATTTACGAAAAACCATCTACAAGCCTTATATTATTCGGCTTATTAGTCGATTCGCACTTATCTCTCACCAGGAGGTCTACTCCCTAAACATAAAATCTGTTGTTTTGTCCGTACTTACGGAAAAATTTGACTCTATATCACCTGCGGACTTAGGATTAATTTGGGGAAAGAGCTAAGAATTAATCTCACCGAGATTTGACAGTGAGGGCCGCAGGAGTCCGTTGGATGCGGGAAGCACAGAACCGGAGTGGGGGAGCTTGGGCTCCCCCACGGACGACAAATGCTGGACATAGGCCTCTGCCTATGTTCAGCAGCTTTTGGTTGATGATGATTTGACGGTTGTCCCTACACCCGCTGTTTTTACCCGTCCGAAAAAGTTAGTTAATCCGGTGTAGGATTCACTTAGAAGTTTCGAATTACTTTCGGACGAGCCTGTAAATTCGTCGACGGACTTAGTAGGCCCCCAGACACGGGGCGAATCGACACTTAGATAATAAATTCTGTGGCCTGGTGGTAAAAGGGCCAAAGTACGTTTTTGTATGAAATGAGGTTGTAATGCCAGATTATTGAAAGAGTATGATATTTTTTTGTGCTAAAAGGGAGGTAGTTTATAGACGATCTTTCAAAAGTTACTATGTAAAAGAAGGCCTATGTAGTGTGTGCTTTCATACCGTTTACAATAAAATAGGTGGGATAAAAGGGCTGCAGTGTACTTAAGCCAATAATAACGTACTTTGGCCCTATAGCACCACAGAATTATTTTCTCTAGGCAACTTTATAAGGCTGTTTTTTTAAACCTGAAACCTTACTCACCAACTTACCCAGTGGTATTTTTATGCATGAGACTAATAAGGCATAATTCTCATGAGGTTTGTCAAAATAAACTACTAGTTATGGTCTTTTCAAATACACAATTTAATTACATTACTAGAAGTTACACTTGGTTTGGGACATCAGTTACTGCTTATTCGTCTATAACACGTACAAATGGAACAGGTGCAGACTTACTTTAGATGGGCATCTATTACTATATGTTATACATAACCGTGATTTGCTGTTGCAAACAGTATCGTTGCTCTGCTGGATTCACCTTGGGTATTTATTGGTGTTAAGACTTGCAGACAGATTTGTCTTCGGAACATGCAGCTTGATATCTATCCATTACCATGATTCACGTGAAACACATTGAATCTCGTGTTAAAATAAATTTGTTATTAAAAATTAAAATTAAATTAAATTTTTATTCAAAAACATAAGGTACAATGTTTACAGTTTTTCTTTAATCTACGTCAAGTTCACTCATGATTTGTGCCTGAACTAGGTAATCCTGTGTCTCAGGCGATTGGAGGTAACCTTAATTGATTAAATAATCACATAGCATATTAGTCTTGGTGCCTATGTAAAAAGGTATATAAAAATTATAGTATCTTAAAAATATCTAACTAATTAAATAGAAAAAAAAATAACAATAATACGAACAATATTTACTTTAGCACAAGTAATAACTTCTCTGTATCTTCATAGGACATAGTTTGAAGAGCTTCTTATGTAGAGAGAGAGCATTTTTTTATTTCCTTAACTGAACGTAAACGAAGGACCCTGCCAAAGAAACAACATACATATTGAAATTCCCAATCTATTTGGATCTGACAATGTGTGCATGTTTAAACAACACTTATTATTACTCACAGCGATCCTTATTTTGTGTTGCATGCCTAATGCTCCATTTTTGCTCTGGACCCACTCTTTCTACGAGTCATTATTATGTTGAAATTAAGTTTATTAATTTATCTTAAAATGGAGATGTTTTCACATCAAAATCCTTGATCGTACTAAAAATTGTCATACCAACCATAGAATACACAAAACGTCACTGTCTCTTTTTGGTTGGTAACGCTTACTTATCGATTATTATTAAATCAACTTATTTCTATTTTCCTCCAAGTTCAAAATGTTAGATTTAATATTACAAATTAAATGTAGAATTCTATGCTTCATACACATATGCAAGCATACATATTCTAACATACACTGTGTAATCGATTTGATACTAGCGCCATCTAGTGATTCTATAGGGAACACTTACACATAGTACTTCCATTACTCGTCACTAGAGGACGTTGGTAACCTATTTTTAGTGTCTGTAAATATAATTCTTACAACTTGACCGAAGTTAATTTATTTGAGGACGAATCGAAAACTCCAGATATACGTACTAGCCAATTGATACGTTTTTAATATTTTGCAATAAAGTTTTGAGACTGCGGGAGTAACTGTGAGCAAGTACATGCAATAAAGTGCATAATATTGAAAACGTGCCAATCGCCTACAGAAAATAATGTATTATTCAAAGGTGTCGATTCACCCGATTCAGGCGAGTAAACTTGTGCAAATCGACCAATAAGCCAACTATTGAACTCGGTAAAACATAAGTATAGCAAGAAAAGACAATAAAAAGAAAGAAAACGAAACACTACAAACATCGGAAATACTTATCACTAATAACTACTTGGACTTAGGAAGACACTAATAAAAAATTAAAACAAAAACACCACATGTTGAAACATTTATTGGTCGAGATTAATACAACACATTTCAGTCGGTAAACAATCAGTTATGTCATTTGTTACTCTGTCAGGACACAAAAAATTCTTAGGTATACAGTTGCCTTCCTTCGCGCTGCATTTCTTCACTGCTGCTACTGTAACAATGTTATTCTTATCATTAACACATATAAAGCAAATAAAAAATAATCTTATTCCAATACATTAGGTACAACTCATTTTACAAATATTCATATCCGCATACATCACTTTTGAACAATACAAACTGATTTTAAACGGTGGCCAAAATCAAAACTAACGCCGCTATCTTTTTATTTATTCACAAAATACATACAACTATCATCACAGGCTTACCTAATACAATAGTGTGCTTATACATAGTTAAAGTTATAGTAATAATGCTTACAAAGGTTAGACAGAATTATATTATTAAAAACTAGCAGCGCTCCGCGGTTTCACCCGCGTAGTTCCCGTTCCCGTGGGAATACGGAGATAAAATATAGCTTATGTCCCTGGGGATAGTGTAGCTTATCAACAGTGAAATAATTTTTCAAATCAGTTCAGTAGTTTCAGAGCCTATTCAATGTAAACAAACAATCAAATGTTTCCTCTTTACAATATTAGTATAGACAACTAAGAGCAATTTTACAAAATGCGGCCCGTGTTAATTCACTCAGAGTACATTGAAGCAGTCAATATGTTGTGACACCATATTATTGTGATTTTTCAATACAAAACAATCTGGCTTATTACTCGATTCACGTGAATTTACTGACCCGAAACGGGCGAATCGATACTTTATTGTATAGGACATACGCAGGAAGTTTAGTTGCTCGTGGGCGAATTGAACACTTCAGAAATTTATGTTATGCGATTGCCACGTTTCGAAATATAAGCAATAAAGTAACAACATTAGTTGGATTTTCTTATATGACCTTTTAAGAAAAACACGTTTTATTTCCGCAACTATTTTGTATATAATTCAAAACGTGCCAATTTGCTAATACGTATTTTTTTCTAAGCTCTTGCTTTAAAATTATCAAATATTAAGGCTTGAGTTACCTTAATTGTTTTTCGTAATAGTTTTGGAAGTTTGAAAATACTGGTCCTCTAACCTGTCAAAGTAGGCATTTTACAGTTGGAAGCCTATCCAATCAGAGTGTGTATGTCAACACTAATTTAGGAACTTTTTTAATTTTTAATTTTAATTTAAAAAGCAATCTGATTAAGTCGTTGGTAGAGATTTCAGGAGGAACTGCTAAGCTTGAGTTCTACCAAGTCTTGTTCAGCAGCATCCCAGAGGCTAAGTTAGTGCCCGATTGTTGGCAATAGGCTCGCTTCCTAACACACGTAGGTCTTAAACATAACAGTGACTGTATTATGAAGTATATATGGCCATCATTATTCCGTTGCCAAAAAGAGATGGCGCGATAAGCCCTTAGCTCCGTCTCTTCTTCACATCAGGATCATGATGGCGTTCACACTTCATAATAACAAATGTAAGTGTACTTACTATACAAGATACATCTCTGCCTATTATTCACGGCGATATAGGCATGATGTTTTGTTATGTTTTCCATAGAACTCACAGGGTTTGCAGCACTCCATACCCAGTCGCTGCTGCTGTGGGCATAAGCCTCTTTGCATAACTTTTGTTCCAGGTGGACAAGCAAATCCTCTCGCGCAAGTACCACCAATACCCATACATGGAAGTTCGAAGAAAGGAGCTCGAAGAACCTGAACTTCTGAAAATAATTAAATGCAATCTCTGAGCAAATAAATCTAAAGGCAGCTGAAAATGTATGTTAAAAGATCTGGTGGAGCATTTGCCGAAAAACATCCACTGCTGGACATATGGACACAGGACTCCCCAAGCGTCGCCCTATCGAGCAGTCTTGCTCTCGCATCCAGCTGATTCACACGACTTTCAACATCACCCTAATTGTGCAGCCCGCTACACAATTGTAAAGCTGAAGGCGTCTCATAGGGTCATGGCCATTTGGATGATCTGGGGATACCGCACGATCTACAGTGAAGCGGCGGGCCTCCTTGCCGGATTACCGCCATGAGATCTGGAGGCATGGGATCTGGAGGCAGATCCTACTGGGCACGCCACGATAGCGGTGGTAAGTCCCTTCTTTGAGGAGTGGCTTGAAAGGACGCAGATCTTCACCGGACACGGTTGTTTCGGGAGGTTCCTGTTTCGCATAAGGCGGGAGGTAACGCCCGGGTGTTTCTATTGCGAAGATCGCCCTGAGGACCACGGCCGTGGGCGCCGCGGGAGACGCCCTTAGCGTCGGGAAACCCAGGCTGATTCCCGGCCACCTTAAGCGCGGGCTTGCGGACGGCGAGTAATGGGTAGTAATGGGTGCGGGTTGTTCGAAAGAGATACCAACTGATGGAACACGGGTGGGTATAAGTCAGTAAAAGTCTGACACGCCATCCTGCTCCACCCAGAGCGGGAGAAGTTATTTGATGATTTCCCACCCAAAAAAAAAAACTTTCAATCAGAATCCGATTCATTTTGAAGGATATTTGTAATCTATTGCTTCATCTGCTCGAGAAGTTAGTCTGCTCCACAACTTTAATAACGCAATGAATGTTGTTGAACTGTCAAAATGAAAACTAATTTCTACTGTTAATGTGTTACGTAATTACGCTGCAGGTCATTGAATAATTTTGGCATTTTGACTTACAGTGACAGCTTTACTACTAATAATAACACTGTTCATTTAGTGAAAAGACCATTTTTTTGCAACCGATAAAAAATAAAACACTACCTACATTTATTTTCATTGTGTGTGTAATATCTAACTTTTTAAACTTATGGCACATTCAACACCAGTACTTATAAAAATTGACTACACAGTAAACTCACAAAAACTAAAAAATTACCCATAATGTCGTTAAAGTCATCGTTTTTATTCAAAATGTTTTCAGGTGGCGTCACAGCAAAACACAGGTAATTTAAAAGAAATATCACTCCGAAAATCTTCAAGTACATTCTATAACACGACTATCTAATAAAGAAGTTACAAAACACAATGAGAAGGCATTATATATTAGACTATTCTAATAACATTAAATATTTTGATTCCTGATCGATACAACCTGTTGTGTCAACCAGAAATGGTGAAAATAAACGTTGGCGGACGCTACGTCTTCTTGGCATGTCGATGCCAATCTAAATGGACTCGGCCCAAAATTATACTACGTGTTTGGCGCCATCTCTATCGTCCATCAAAATCAAATGAAATGAAAATCAAAATATTTTATTTCACATAAACCTGCATGGGCACTTATGAAACGTCAGAAGCTAGGTACAAGGTTCCAATTTGTCGTTTCCTGTAGAGAAGAGCCGACAAAAAACTCCACGGTCACTCTTTTAAAATAATTGGCTTTTACAAAGTTTTCAAATTACAGTGTTAGTAGGTACGGATAATAGGACAGTGCAGGCCTGTCAATAAGTACCAGGTACTTAGAGGAATAAAAATACAGAATAGAAAATCATCTACAAATCTATTCTGTAAGGTCTACAACGTTCTCTCATTTACAATATGTAAAAGAATCTACATAAATAAAATTAACCTATTTGAACCAAGTAACATGATTTCCATGACAATCACTAATAAATATTCGAAATTAAAATTGATGTATAATGTCAAATAATGACGAGAATATGTCAGACAATTGTAAAAAATAAAACGAATAAAAAATAACATTGTAATTTGGGAGCAGTTATTAGACTTTCACATAGTTATGCTGCTAAGGAGGTACCAGAGGAGGTAATTAATGCTAAACTTCCCTGTCTTCAACGTAGTCTTTTATCTTATAACCTTTCAACTGTCTGACATATATGCTTTTTTGATAGGGACACGTTTGATGTGAGTTTTAAACTTTCCATCGCTAAGTTCTGTAACAGACTTTGGCAACATGTTATAGAAGCGGGTACTGTTTATTAGAAATGACTTGGTAGTTTTAGTCAATATTTTTAGAATCACAATTTCATCTTTACTACGTGTATTTCGATTATGGAAATCGCATCTTTTTTTAAAAGACCTAAGTTTTTGCGAACATACAAGATATTTTTCATTCCTTTTATTCGAAAAGTGTCGTTTTGTTCCTCTATAAGCGGGAGCAAAGTAGCTCTTTTCTCCACTAGACTTTTTAGCGGGCAGTAGATACTTAACGAGATTTGAATTTGGAACATGAATCGTTCATTGAAGTCGAACCCAAATTGTATAAATTACTGGCTGTATGTATTGTCTGTACGGTGAGGGGAGGCGCGGTAACTAAAAAAAAAGGGCGCGATTTACTTTCTTGTTCTTGTAATCATTGCATTTTGCAAAAAAAATAGTTCTCCGTCGAGTTCTGAAAGTAATAGTGCATTAACTCCTGAAACAATAAAATAGAAGCTAATAACGTCACACAAAATCCCAGGAGAAATATTTACCTATGACAATTTCATACTATGGAAAAATAGAAAAGCAGCGAAGACATTTTCGGAAAGTGTATTTTTGGCCTATTTTCAAGAATTAGCCAAAACTAAACAACCTTCTACTCAAACTCAAACTCAAACTCAAAGCATTTATTTCAATTAAACCATTTACAGGCACTTTTGAATTGTCAAAAAGTCGACCAGTTGGAAAGTTGAAGCTAGTTGCCCATTCCAAAACGTAGATCTCTATGGAGAAGAACGGGCAAGAAACTCCATGGACACTCTTTTTAATCATGTTATGTATTACAAAAACTTGGGAACATTATTCTTGTTGCTTCTATATGTGAGACAATGTAAAAAAAAAAAAAATTCTAAATATAAAATTTAAAATTAGCCATGGAAGTTAGGAGATGACCAGTCTCAACCGACGGCGCCCGTTCACGAACTTGACGCGTGGATCAGCACCATCCAGCTCAACCATTTTGTAGGGAACCGAATGATCCAACACACGCGCCACCATCAGCGAGACATTTAAGTGAGCATGACATACTCTCAACTGCCACGCTTTTTCAAGTCAACGTACATCAAAACAATATAATTATTATACGGATGCATGGTACTCACATTTACAAAGTTTAAACAAAATGCTTCTAACTACTCTTTGGAGTGTATACTCAATGCTTAAATCTACAGTTTTAAAATTGACAGCTACTCAAAATTAGTAGTTTGTCTGAAGAGACTGTCTGAAGGACACAAACCAAAGAAATCGAAAGTATTTTCCGGACAAAATGTTGAAACTTTCTTGAATGACGCACCTGATAAGGAGTTTCTCGCCATAAAAGTGAGTATCTTTTAGTTATTCCATTATAAACTATAAACAGTGTTTTATAACGAGTACGTATACGTACTGTACCTACTCGTCTGATTCCCTTTCTGTTTTGTAACAGGTGGCTTTAATAATCGGGGTAGATGGAGCTTGTCGTGGTAACGAACTTATAAAATAACGGTCGATGATATCGAAAATCACTCAGATAAGTTACTTTTAGTCAGATTAACTGACACAAAAACAAAAATTGATCGATCATTCATCATTCGTGGAGAGTACAAACGAATTGTGGAAAATACCAGAGCAATGCCCCTAGAAATCGCTGCATATTTTTTTTTTTTTTGGTGGGAAATCATCAAATAGCTTCTCCCGCTACGGGTGGAGCGGGAGGGCGTGTCAGACTTTTACTGACTAAAACCCACCCGTGTTCCCTCAGTTGCCTGTGTGCCAGGGGCCGCGGTATTGAAGTTGCCTGATAGCAAGCTGTTGGACACAGGACATTGTTTTCGCCATACGTCCGCTACACTTTTGGCAGATTCTCGAGCGGACCTTACTGTTTTAAAGCGGTACGGAGGGTGAAATCCAGTTCTGTAGCAGAGGGTTACATCGAAGATTCCATCGGAAATAAGTAAAAAATCAGCACCCACATTGTAGAAAATATTAAATTAAGAGGTGCAGATAATTCGCCCATACCATTGTCGCCACGACCTTCTAAATCAAAGGAATCAGTGCCTTTTCCTGAGCACCAGCCAGATACTGAGATTACAAACACTCAAAATATAGTGTTGTTCTTCGTAGCACGATCAAGAACGTATTCATTATAAATTTAGAAAGTAATAAAATCCTTTTAATTTGTACTATTTTATACCACTAATTAGAAATTTTATACCTCTCAATTATCGTAGATATACAGGTCGTGCGGGCAAGATTCCTTCCCAGCACGACCACGCTAAAATTCCAGCTGGCTTGTTAGTTGATAAAACGAGAGCATGTCTAAAAATTTGCACTCATTGTGTACTCCTATTTCATTACTGGTAAATTGTCGTAAATTGTTAGAAAAGCAAAAAAACATTTTCTCCCTATAAGTATGTGATTTGTATACTTGACAATAAATACACAACTATATCAATCCCAAATAAAACAGTGACAATAAATCGAAATTGCACCAGTGTATGAAATATAAATATAAATTTGTAATCGACCTTTTTACATTCATGTCATTTTTTTAAATTAAACTTATTCAATAATTACTTAAAAGTGTCTCTTATTTATTTTCTCATAGAAGGAGATGAAAAGTAGAGTATATGACTCGAGAGCAAAAATATTTTTCCCTCAGGTACTTTGAATCTCTCGCTACGCTCAGGATTCAAAATAGCGCCCTCGCCGTAAAAATATTATTTGTCTCCCTTGTCATACAATCTACTATTCTAGCATATAAAGAGAAAGCAGAGTTAGTATATCAATTTTGTTGAATTTGTTTCTAAGAGACTCGCAAGGCCCCATTTTATAGATAGCGCGGATTGCCCTCTTTTGTAAAATGAAAATTGAATCTACGTAGCTGCCAATTAGCTGCAGCATCAGATCCTGTACTTTGTATAAATAGTTTCATCACCACTGTTCTCAAAACGGAGAAGGTCATCGTATCGGCATGACCTAGAACCAAAAATTCAAAGACATGTGACATCTACCAACCCTCATTGGACCCGCGTGGTGGATTGCGGCTCACGCCCTCTCACAGATAGCTGATAATCAGCATATAATGTTTCCGCTGCTGGTAGACAGGCCTCCTCTCGGTGAGAGGGAGTGGGCCGTAATCCACGCACGCGGGCTTTATAAACGAGTTCCGTACCTACCTTCTCAACAGATCTGCTACAGGTATTAGGATTGAGTCTTAAAAAGGCAAATTTGCCAAATTACGGCAATTATACCTTAACATTTTATAAACTTCGTTCCTATTAGTATAATAAAACTCACTAGATATAATACTGGTACTTTAATTTTCTCTTTACTTCTTTACAGATATTTGAGATATTGTCACCACAGTTGCTTCACACCAAATTGAGCTCTCTCGGCCAAGTGCCCTTATTTATAAACTACCCCTGCCCCTACCAAATTGACAGTTGAACTGTGTTGCCATTTCATAAAAATAATAACGGATTTATAAAATCTGTAAAAACCCTACACTCGACCGTCCTGACGACGTGTATGCCCTCATACACGCCTCAAATTGTATTTAAAATACCCTACACTTGGCTGAGAGGACTCACGATTACAAAAGAAAATACAATAAAAAATAACATACATCCAATTTTGAGATTGCATTGTTTGTTCTAGACATTTACAGCAGTAAAATATTTTGTTACAGCAATAAGACTACATCCTTAAAATACTTTAATGCTTATAAATTCGAAACATCAAACAAAAATAAAACCAAAACAATCATTAAAAACTTAAAGACAAAGTTGGTAATTATTTAGTTACAACAGTTATCATTGACCACAAACATAAATTAATCCATCTTTCACACTTATTGAATTATGTTATGCTAATACATTTATGAAATCCATAATAACTCAATAAAAGAAACAACTATACTATGTACTATCAATTATCCACAAAAAAAAAAAACATTTTGGCGAACCAATCAATTCTCGCCGAAGTACCTAGGACTTGTTCTATTCTCGGATTATGACACTATCAATCATTCAGAACTTAAGTTTCTCCTTAATATGGCAATGCGACCCAATCAATTCTCGCTACTGAACTTGCGTACTCTATCTGGTTGTGAACCAATCAATTCTCACACCTGATCAGAGACTCCAAAAACCTAGGCAAACCAATCAATTCTTGCCTCTAATTGTGTAATAACCGACGACGTGAACCAATCAATTCTCACGCTCGGTCTCCAATTGTGTCTTACTGATGACGTGAACCAATCAATTCTCCCGTCAGGTCTTTTGCTTAATAACCGAGGACGTGAACCAATCAATTCTCACGTTCGGTCTGAAACAATAATATTAAACATTCTGTAATAATTGTCCTGCATTGAGGATCACTATGCATCACTATGTTCGCTATCATCACTAGATTCGCTAGAATCCGATGTATTTAGTTGTAACGCAGCTACATGTACCCACGGCAGCATTCGATCAGCTGCTACAGTGGTAGTGCACTTATTTGTACTATTACTGAAACCAGGAATGGATGCTATTTTATATCTATCTTGGCCTAAAACTTTAGTGACTCGATATGGTCCTATGTAGGATGGGAGAAGTTTTTTACTCTTCCCATCGTTATAAAAAGTAACTTTAGTAATTTTGACTAAATCTCCCTGATGGTATTTTTTAGCAGGGCGTCTGTTCTGATCGTACCGCAACTTTTGCTTTGCTTGTTCAGTGTCTATTCTTTCTTTAACTTGATTTCGGATAGTGGTCACATCTATATTTTCCCTAGTGACTTCTGCTATCTCATTTAGATTAGGACTGATCTCACTGTTCATGAACGTACCGAACATGACTTCAGATGGTCTCCTAGCGGTCGTCTTTTGGACAGTGTTATTCAACCCCCATTGTATTTTCCCTAACTGGTTGTCCCAATCCCTCTCATCATGTCTCAGGTTTAGCGCTTTCAATGAATTAAGGATAGTCCGGTTATATCGTTCTACCTGGCCATTTGATTTTGGGCTCGCGACAGCATTCAAGATGTGTTTTATACCTTTATCATAACAGTATCTTTTAAACAAGTTAGATGTGTAGCAACTACCACGATCACTGATCAAACGGTCAGGCATTCTAAATGTATAGAATATGTCATCTAGGGCACGAACCACATTTTGTGCATTCGTGTTTCGAACTGGCTTTATAAACACAAATTTAGTAAATGAGTCTACCACTACTAGAAGATAAGAGTATCCTCGTTTGGATCTGACAAAGGGACCCAGGTGGTCGACATGCAGGGTGTGAAACGGCAACTCTACTTTTTCGATCGGATGTAATAAACCTTCGTTCTTACTCGCGGACTTCTTAGCGTAAGCGCAATCAATACAAGCGGACACATACTTTTTGATAAACCGTGACATTTTCGGAAACCAATAGTTACTTTTAATCCTTTCCAAAGTCTTTTCTAATCCTAGATGACCAATATCGTCGTGATTCATCCTGCATATTTGCCACCTTGCCCCCTTTGGGACTGCCCAACGAACATTATCTTTATTGCCGTTAAGATACTTATATAACTTATTATCTCGAACAACATAATTATCTTTGATATATTGAAGATTCTTGGGATCAAAATCCTTCTCTAAAATCTGTTTAATTCGTTCCAATTCTGAGTCCCCTAGCTGAAGGGTCTGTAACCAGTCTTCGTTACTAATTACCATAACTTGAGCACTCAGACTAGTGGAATCAGTCACAGAATTATTCGGAATAGGATTACGAGATAACGCATCTACGTGGGACATTTTATTTCCAGGCTGATATTCAATCGAGCAATCAAATTCTTGCAGCAAAAGCCACCAGCGCGCGATCCTAGGTATGAGATCGCGTTTCATGAAGGTGGAACGAAGAGCACTACAATCGGTGACTATTTTGAATTTGTTACCTAATAAATAGACCCGAAATTTCTCTAATGAACGAATAACCGCCAGAGTTTCTAATTCGTAAGAGTGATAATATTTTTCCTCCGGTGACGTTCGCCTGCTACAATAAGCAATTGGCCGAAGAAAACCACTATTCTTACACCGTTGCAAGAGTATGCCTCCAACGCCGTCTTTGCTGGCGTCAGTATGTAATTCCGTCTCCGCCTCGCGATCATAAATTGCTAAGACTGGTCTGTCTATCAATTGCGATTTAAGCACCTGGAATGCATTCTCTTGATCTTGGCCCCACACCCATGCGGAGTCCTTTTTTAATAACTGCATGATTGGCGAAGCTAATTGAGCGAAATTTTTGATAAATTTTCGAAAATAACTAGCAAGCCCGAGGAATTGCCTAACACCATGAATATTAGCTGGCCGTGGAAAATTCATAACTGACTGAATTTTCTTTTCACCTGGCCGAATTCCTGACGAGCTAATCTCATAACCAAGATAATCAATATTATCGTGAAGAAAATTACATTTTGACAAATTTAACGTAAGATGTGCATCTTCTAACAGCTTCAGAATTTGTTCAAGCCTATCAAGACATTCAGTAGCATTTTTACCAAAGACAAGCACGTCATCCATATACGCTGTAGCATGAGTGAATCGAGCTGACCCTAAGACCTTATTAATCATTCTCTGAAAAATTGCTGGTGCATTTGCCAAACCAAATGGCATACGGTTGAATTCGTACAATCCATCTGGAGTGACGAACGCAGTTAAATGTTTGCAAGATTCCAAGATTGGCACCTGATAATAACCAGATGCCAAATCAAGCGTTATGAAACATGCTTGCCCCGATAATCTTGCTATTTCATCGTCTATAATTGGCATCGGGTATCTTTCCTTTACTGTTACGGAGTTCAACATTCTATAATCAATACACATCCGAAAACTGCCATCTTTTTTTCGAACTAATATAACAGGACTTGCATAATCCGATACCGATTCTCGAACGATCCCGGCTTCCAACATTTCACCTAACATGGACTGCACTTTTTCACGTTCGTGATGTGATAACCTGTAAGGGCGATAGACAATAGGACGTTGACTATTCAACTCAATTGTCATCTGAGTAACATCAGTGCAACCCAAATTTTTCAAATTTGAGGCGAAACAATGTTTATATTGTTTAAGTATGGTCATAAGTCTTTGTCTATCGTCCTTTGATACCGAATCACCTATGCGTACGTTATCCTCCTGAATGTCACGTTCACAGTTATCTTGAATATCTAGAGACTCTGCAATTCCTGGAGACTGCATTACTATTCTCTTGACAAACTCTACCTTTTCTCCCCTACTAGCAACAAATTCCTTTCGTAGTCTACAGGGGATGGAAAATGGATAAACAAGAATGTCTAAATCCCCACGCTGGACCTGGTAAACACCACCATAAACAACAACCTCTTGGTGTGGACCACCCACGATGTTGTTGCTCAACATTAAACAGCCACTAAATTCGGAACCTACGCGAGCCTTTATGGATGCAGGTCCATGAAGTTCGACATTGGCAGCGATCCTAACTTCAGCAAGTTTAATGTTATTAGCATCGGGATAAACCATAGGGATTTCAGTGTGCAACTTACGAAATTGCAAAGTGTGGGAGTTTTTGAACACAAGAATATGTGGTTGCTCCGTGTATGACTGGCCTATTAATATTGGTTTATCTAACAGATAATCTTCGACAACTCTACAAGCTACCCTCGCATCAACTCCATCTACCACTATGTCGAGCAATATATTACCCAATGATCGAACCGCCTCATTCCCGAATCCTTTTAAAACCGACGGGACCTGATCATGTACCAGATGAAGGCTCAAAATTATTGACTCCCTAACCAACGTTACTTCGCTACCGAAATCAATAAATGCTTCTACAGTCTTACCATCTACTGTGACTAGCTTTATGAATTTTGAATTAGGACTGGAGCTTGAAATGCACATTGTTTTGGACGGTGCTCCAGTTTTACCTATTATATTATCGGATTTAGGATCTTGTAAGCAATTTTCGACCTTGTGACCAATTTTGTGGCATTTATTGCATTTGATAAGTGGCTTTGGACAATGTAAGTAAGGATGACCTCGCTCCTTACAATTAAAGCAGAACACAGGACCCTGAGACTGATAAGATTTATTTTGGTTTGTTTTAGAATTGGAATGGTTAGTTTTCCCAAAACTACGATCTGAAGTTTGACTTTCCTTGTTGCTCATTAGGAATTGGAGAAGCTGCTCAGGTTGAGAACAACAAAGTGCCAACGAACTCGATTTCATAGTCCTATCAGATATACCGTGAATTATACAATCTACTGCGCGTTTACCCGTAATTTCACACTGAGTTAACAACGCAAGTTTTTCGTAGTAGTATACTTCAATTGGTTCGCCAAACTTACTTTTTCTCTTAAGCATATCTTCCAGGATTTGGCCATAGTTTTGCTCGCAAGGAAAAGCACTCATTAATTTATCTTGCCACTCTTTCCAAGTATGCAAAATTGTGTTCAGACCCTCATACCAAACTTTAGCCAAACCCTGAAGTTTTTGCATTGCAAAATGTGTTGTTGTTATATCATCCCAGCCGTATACAGTAGCGCATTCATTTACTTTACGCAGCCAAATGTCAATACGCTGGTTTTTTGCAGAAGGGTCAAAACTAGGGAGAATATTTTTGTGATCAATATTCTTCGAAATTGATGCACTTGTAGACGGCTGAGATGTAAATCCATGTTTAATAGAATGCACCAAATCCATGACATCTTTAACGGTAAAAGAAGGAGTACGTGACCTTTTATCTTGTGGTATGCCATCGCTGCGTCGAGTATCGTTGCTCTGCTCTCGCGAACCTCGTCTCCGCTTGGCTCTGGTAGCTTCATGCTCCGGTTGACGCGACAGGCTCGGGCTGCAGCTGTGCTGCTGGCTCTTGGAGTGACGACGGCTCGTACTCTTGCAGCTTCTACCGGATCGATTCCCCTGCGCCTCTGTTATCTTCTCACGTTCCCGGCGTAGTTCCTGTTCGAATACACGTAGTCGCTCTCGTTTTTGTTCAAATTCCAGCTCTTTCTCGCGAAAACTTTGCCTCCTCGACTTGCTGCGACTTCGACTGCCACTGCAGCGTTCGCCGGAAAGATCACGTCGATGATGCGACGAGCACCTTACTGGAGTTAGCAGGCGCCGTCGGCTTTCTCTATGACCACAAGAAGAAGCATCCAACGACCGGGTGGCGCCGTTATCTTTTTCCATTGTGAAACTGGAATTGATCACATTTAAGGACATAAATGTTCGATAAAACAAATTGCATAACGTAAAACAGGGCCACAGCAATACTTTGTAAGGATATATTTTTTTTGCGTTTAAATTTAAAAGTTACCTTCAATAAATAGTTGTATTATTAGGAAGTACCCCAACCAAATAAGACTACAGCTGAAGGTGATGGCAGAGGCATGTTATCACTGCCGGGGAGTGCTACAACTAACTGGTAACAAACTGCTTAAATCCAAACCATTTAAAAAAAATATCACAATAAATCACAACCTCATCTCGCAGCCGTATTACTAGGGCGTGCCCCTATTGAATAAAACTGCGATCTAAGGTTGCCTCGATGCATGCTACCAATATCAAGGAGTACCCTGATCAAGTGGTAGCAAACATACTTTCATTTCTAGTCCAAATACAAAAGATTCACACTAATCATAACCTTATTTTACAATCGTATTATCAGGGGGTACCCTGACCAAATAAAATCACATCATAAGGCTATCATACATGTTAGAAATCCAATGTGCTTTGCCATATTATCGGGGAGTACCCCGACCAAATAAGACAAACAACATCAGCTCACCACATGGTTTTTTTTTTTTTTTTTTTAATAGATACAACAAAATCATATCCTTTTGTTGCAATCGTATTATCAGGGAGTACCCTGACCAAATAAAATCACACCAGAAGGCTATAGGACATGTTGGAAACCCAGTCTTCATTGTCTTATTATCAGGGATTGCCCCGACCAAATACGACAGCGAGCTTTAAGGCTACCACATGTTAATATAAACGTTAAGAAATTCAAATTACCTTTCGGATCCCACTTCTGAAGTATAATAAAACTCACTAGATATAATACTGGTACTTTAATTTTCTCTTTACTTCTTTACAGATATTTGAGATATTGTCACCACAGTTGCTTCACACCAAATTGAGCTCTCTCGGCCAAGTGCCCTTATTTATAAACTACCCCTGCCCCTACCAAATTGACAGTTGAACTGTGTTGCCATTTCATAAAAATAATAACGGATTTATAAAATCTGTAAAAACCCTACATTAGGTAATAGATATTCTTACAACAAGTTACATAAAAAAATATTTTAAAAAGTTGTATGATCCGTTCCTACAGCCAAGCCGTAAAAACGGTTTTGTAGCGTATAGTTAGAAGTACAGAAGTATTATTAATTCTGTGTCAATAAAAATAACAATAAAACTAGCCACTTGAAAACTTATTTGTGCATCTTAGTGTTTTACCTTCTGAAAGGCTCCTTCAAACAGGCTAGAACAATTTCATGGAAATTGTTCGTCGAGAGTTGCACGCGTTACGCTATCGCGTCGGGTCTGTTCGACGACAGTTGCACGCGATGCGCTATCGCGTCGGGTTTGCTCGACGAGAGTTGCACGTGGTGCGCTGTCGCGTCGCGTTTGTTCGTCGAGACTTGCACGTGTTTCGCTGTCGCGTCGGGTTTATATGCTTAACTCAATACTACAAATACCTACAAGATTATAATTTCAACATTATATTCGTCGATTTCCAACCTTCATGCAAGTAAGCCGTGGATAGCCAGTTGTAATTAAATACTACTAAACAATGTCACTGTTAGTCTGTCTGTATATGCGCCTAGTTCTTACAAACTACACAACGGAATCTGATGCGCATTTCACAATCAGGGGGCCGATTCTACTAACAAATTTGTTAAAAAAACGCAATAGAACCGCAACCGAATCACCACTTTTAAGCGTTTTCGCATTCTACTAAAATGAACAACGGTCCAGCTGCGACACAGCTGCGGTTACGTTTTAGTTACGCCAACGATCGATTGAAACAATGTCAAAACCTATTCTACTAACAAAATCGAACATGAGCGTGACGTTTACTATAGGACAAAGTTAATGATAAAATTATGATCATTATGTCTTTTAATTATAGAAAATACTTTTAGTGCCACATATTCGTGTTTAGTAACATTTTTAGATACAACTTTTTTCTTTGTGGTATTATTAAAACATATTATTTTGGCATGTTGGTAACGCGGGTTACCCGCTGTGTTCCCGCTACAGTTCAGTTGCAATTCGTTTTAAGTTTAGTTTCCATTTTGCTTATAAAATAGTAGAATGACTTTTTATGAAACTATCGAACGGCGATCGAAATCGAACTGTTGTGGAAACACAATTTAACGTGTAACGTTGCAAATTAGTAGAATCGGCCCCCTGTTCCGATACGGCGGCGGTGGCCGCGCATTTCCCGCGCATTGACTTCGTTCATGACGATATTCGTAATATAACATCATGGCTTGTTTTCCCGAAGGGTTAGGTTGAGGTGTACCTTAGTACAATGAATTCGCAACTTAAATTTTAATCAATCAACTCAGCATTTCGCAGTCCACTGCTGGACATAGGCCTTTCCCAGGCTGAGCCACAATACCCTGTCCTCCGCTTTCCGTGTCCAGTCTGTCTTAGCCATATTCTTAAGGTCGTAGGTCCATCTAGCCGTGGGGCATACCCACACTACGCTTGCTGATACTCGGTCTCCACTGCAGGACTCGTCTGCTTCACCCGCCATCGGTTCGACAACTCATGTTTAAGTCCAATGTATGAAGGCTCCTATTGCCATCAACTGGGCACAAATCTCGGGCTTTGGGCTGCTACTGACAAATCCCAGATAGAAACACCCAGTAAAACGAATAGGTTTGTGTGCCTAAATAATTACAACACGGTTCTCACCGTGTCTGGACGAGCACTAGAGAATGTATTCCGAAGGGTTTATGTGTATATATAAGGCTAATTATTTTCCAGGGGACTAACAACTTAAAAGGCGATTTACTACATGCTACTAAAAAAAAATGGATTTAATTTGAAATTCCAGATGTCTGACTTGGAAATAGAACTCAGGACCTCGTGCTTAGCAGTAGTGCTTGCGACTACTAGGAAACGATAACATAGAAAAAGTATCTGGTATAAATATTGTGCAAAAAAGTACTACACAGAAACGATTTAAATAAAAGCTCGTAAAATGTTAAAGAACTATGATTTATTTAACTCGAAAATACAATAAAGAAACATAATAATATAGTCCCTGGTGCAAACCATCAAAATACTTGTGCAATACTATACTTGGACTCATAATATTTTCCAGTAACTTAACAGTTGAAGGGTTACCAGATTATGACAAAAAAAAGATAGTGAGGTGGTGTAAGAATGAATGAAATTGAATGAACTTAAAATAATGTACTTACAAGCAAAACCAATATTTTAAATTTAATAACTTGTCTTCAAAACATGACATGCACTATTAAAAATAGTAGAATTTGTTATAATTATAATCTGATATTCCACATGTTACAAAATATTTTTTAAAGTTTTATAAAGGAAATAAAAATAAAACAATTTTTATCATTCGTTCTTTACGTAAAATCGTTCACTACCCCAATACTATTAATTTTAGTTTGGTAAAATTTGTTTTCTTCGAATTGTCGAGTTACTGAATACGATTTATAAGTCCAATTAAAGAAACTGGTGTCAGCTGAATTTGGTATCAAACCTATACCTCGGCACGGAACACCAATTTCCATTCGTTATAAGTGTAGTAAATTCAAAAATAAAATAACAGTATTATTCAGAACTTTCATTACGCGTACAGCAAGTTTCTTTAAGCCCACAACCACTGGCGTCTAGAATTTTTAAATGTTGTGAACATTTGAAATCCTTTGAAACGCACTCTCCGTGTCGCGATCGACACTCGGTTACGCCCTTTACTGAAACAAAGAGTATTAATTTGTTAACAAAAATATTGGTAAGAAGACGGTCAACTTATGAAAACCTTGGCCATGCTTAGAACCTTGTCTTGCTAATGGTGACACCGTAAATGTAATGTCATCAGTTGACTATTCAAAATCAATCAATCAAAAGTCATTTATTCAAACTAGGCTGAGAGTCAGCTCTTTTTGAACGTCAAAATTACATAAGACAGTCCCCCCAAAACGCCCGTCTTTCACCACTTCCTAGTGCTTTAGCTGGGAAGAAAAAGTAGCGCAACAAACTCTCCAGCAGCACAGCTGTCTGTTAAGTTAGAAGAACTTGATTCTATACAATAGTAGGTAATTAAAATTATGAAACACAAAAAAAAAAAACATTAAATTTGCCATATGTCAGCTAGCACACGCCAATATACCATCAAAACATTGTCAAAACAAAAATATTAAAATAAAACGTAAACAGAACTTAAAATCTAAATAAAAGCCTCCAGGCATAAAGAGCATGCCCGCTTACATATGCAATTCTGCATTATGTAAATATAGCTATAACTTGAAGTAACAAAAGGTAAACTAGGACCTCTGGACTAAAATTAATAAAAACTAAACACAATTAACAATAACAAAACCATGGTCAGCAAGACGACCAGTCACCACGAGCAACACCCATTCACGAGCATAACCCAACGATCAGCCATTACCCCCCTCGCCATATTTGAGGGAAGGAGGTAACCCGACCCCCGACGCTACCGCAAGCAGTGACATCTAGGGAGCATGACGAGCTTACTGCCGGTTGCACTGGCAAGAATAATATGAATTGTCGAGGTCGCTAGCTAACTACAAATTGCAATACTACTCATTTAAAAAAAAAATTGTTATGAGTAGATTAAGTCAACAATAAATGAAAATAAACTGAATTATACAGTCAAATACAATAAGCAATTATATGAACTAACATAATTATATAACCTGTCAGTAGGTAAGCTAATTCTGGTGAAAGACCACAAACATTGTCTTGAGTTAATCACAGCGTCAAAGCAATTCTTATCGTTTAAGTAGTCGTTGATAGAATAGTATGCCTTTGAACAAAGGGTTTTTTTTGTTAAGGGTGGGAAATCATCAAATAACTTCTCCCGCTCTTGGTGGAGCAGGAGGGCGTGTCAGACTTTAACTGACTAAAACCCACCCGTGTTCCCTCAGTTGCCCGTGTGCCAGGGGTGACGGAATCTCTTTTGAACAACCCGCACCCCTGGCAGGCATCGGCCCTTGCGGACCCCACCAATCCGGCGCTCCAGGACACATGGCACGCCGTAACCACCCCAGGAACCAAGTAGCACAAGGGCCCCAGACTACCCTGGCACCCTTGGCACCCTTGGTCCCCCTGCGACGGGTCGGCGCAGTGGCCCCGCCGTCTACCACTTTCCGGCCGCAGGGGATAGGGAGAGCGGCCAACGCTATACCGACACTTCTCTTCTCCTGCGGCCCCACCGCGTCCGCCATCAAATGGTGGCGGCCTCGTCCAGGCCACGGAAGGGAAGAGCGCTACTCAGAAGTACTGGCACTCCTCTTCCGCTGCAGCCTGTAACCCTCAGCCGCGATGCCTCCCATTCGACATCGCGGCCCGCCTCAGTTACGGTGCACCTCACCGTAACCTACTTTTTGGCTGCTACGTCGTCGGCTTGGAGACAAAAGCCCTGACGAGCAGCCCCACCTTGAGGTTCCTCTTCGCTTCACCGTGGGAGCGGACCACGGCTATTGAGCCCCCCCGCAACGACAATGCGGGAACCCACGGGGGGGGGTTGAACAAAGGGTGGATTTTACTTTAGCTTTAAACGCAATAAAATGCAAATCTAGCAAGGAAGAGGGAAGCTTGTTATAGAAGGTTATACCCAGACCAACAAATGAGTTATGAACCTTATGAAGCTGGTGAAACACGTAGTTTTTCCTTATTTCTAGTATTCATATTATGAATATCACTGTTTTTAGTGTACACGTGTATATTTTGCCTAATATATAAGATGTTGGCAAAGATGAATTGCGATGCCACCGTGAGAATCCCAATATCTTTAAAAAATCTCTCAGAGAAACTCTAGAACCTAGTTGGTAAATTGCACGAACAGCTCGTTTTTGAAGAACAAAAATGTTTTGAATGTCAGCGGCTGTACCCCACAGCAGAATGCCGTAGGACATAACGCTATGAAAATAACTAAAAAAGACTAACCGAGCTGTATCAACGTCAGTGTATTGTCTTACTTTCCTGATGGCGTAGGCGGCTGAGCTGAGCCTTCCCGCTAGGCTTGATATAATGCAATCCCCACTGAAGTTTGGCATCTACTGTTAAGCCTAGAAGTCAAGTCCAAAGTCCAAAAATAATCAACGTTTTTCTAAAGGTCATCGAATGTTCAGACCCCTGGGCCCAATTTAATAAAACCGACAGGCGATAGGTAACCGCTAACATAATATGACAGGTGACAATCTGCCAATCCGACAAGTTTAAATACTTTTTTCTATTAAAAAGTAATTTTCGCGAAAATATGTAAATTTTATATTTTGTTGACAAATATTTCATATATTCAGTTATAAGAAATAGGGCCCCGTTAGCAGCGGCCATTGAAAGTTGGTGTATATTGTATCATTTTTAAATAGATGCTATTCAATGCTTACCACAAACTTATAAATTGATCTACCATAAAATAAAGCAAAAAAACCGTATTAAAAAATAATACTTGTCATACCTATCTTAGGAAGTGGGGCCTTTTTTTTAAGAATACATTAGCTCCGACTTCCTTAAAAACCCTATGTATTATGAAACTAATATTATTATTACGAATGATTAACTAACACAATACAATACATTTCAGTAACAAAATATTGAAAAAATACTTGTCTCGAAGTCATTATGATATCCAATAAATAATATACAATAACACACAGTCATATTTAGTCAGATTGCAGTAGTACGAGTAGGTAGTAAAACAGTAGAATAAAATAATTTTCAACACACTTACTCGTAAAGTGAGCCTTATTACATCGTTCTTAGGGCTATAAACCGAACTATAACAAACACGTCTATAATAATATTACACACTAGTGCATATTAGAACTATCCCTTCAAAGTTAAGTTAGTACCTAACTGAAAATTATATGCGAGTAAACAGAGCATTTTCAATTTAACCGGATAATACAGTTTTTTTGTAACAAAAAAGAGGTTTTATGCCGCTGAAAATCTATTTACATTTTTGGAATAAATAAATGTGTCCATAATTAAGATGAAAAAAAAAATCAGTTTCTGTGTTAGCTAATTTATTCTGCAGTAGTATGAATTCTTTCCTTTACTCATCCAGACGAGTTTTAATCTCTAAGCGAAACTCCCGTAGTTCATAAAGCACTTGGTTCCCGTTATCCATCACAGTAACTTCCTTTGGATTGCGACGACTGCCGCGCTCAGTGTTAACGTAACTTGGTGTATAAGTTTCGTCCAGAATTGTGTTTCCACGGACTGGTGTATCAGAATTCCCTTTCTTTGGGATGTGCATTCTGAACTTATCCATCTGCTCTTATTATCCTCTGTGAAAGCCCCGAACTGTACCTCCGTTAAGGTAAGACACTTCAAATGAAACAGCTTTGTACATCTGTCTCGTGAACACTGTATAATAATATGTAACAAATCTATGATCACATCATCACAGCCATCACATTTCGTACCCATTTAGGAAAGTATTCCCGTAAGTAAAATTAATTGTTTTATTTATGTAATCATCACGGCAACAACACGACCGCGTGCTCGGTTTTTTTTATCAAATTACTAATCATTCACAATAATTTGTTATAAAATATTTGTATTTTATCACTAAAATTATAATTTTGAAGTAAGCTTTACGGCTATATGTAATCAATCACCTCACATTTGAAGCGCGCAAAAAAAAAACTTGCGCGCCATTTCCCATATTTTTTTTTGTATCGCATTTGTTGCTGTGTGGTAAATAATTGTAAAAATGTCAAGTTTTAGTACAGAAGATGAACAATTGATTGATTTAATCCCGCCAGAAATACTGAATGCAGCACAAAATGAAAATGAAAGCCTACCTGCAAAATCTGGAGAAAACTACTTTAGCTGCTTACAATAGTTTCCTACAATGGAAGAGCAACAAAAAAAGTCAGTAATTTTCAGAAAATGTGTTTTTGGCGTATTTCTCTGAACTCGCCAATACATACAAACCCAGCTCCCTGTGGTGCATCTATTCCATGCTAAGAGCATGGTTAAGCTCAAACATGGTGTTGCTATCAAACGTACTGTAACCTGATGGTATTTTTGAAGAGACGCACGGATGGACATATTGGTCGGAAATCTAAAGTTTTGTCACCAGCCGACGTTGAAAAGTTTTTGAATGAGGATAGTCAGTATCTAACAACAATGGTACGTTTAATATTTTTAATCGAAACGTATCTACAATATATAAGTGCGTAACCTTAGCATAACTTCTTAGAACGAATTAATTGATTTATTTGCAGGTTGCCTTATTATTCGGTGTTACTGGTGCTAGTAGACGACAAGAGCTGTATAATATTACAACAAAAGATGTAGAAACCCACGGAGCTATGCTTCTTGTCAAAATTACCCATACTAAAACCAAGATTCCACGATCTTTTACGATCCAAGGAACATTTCGTGAAATAGTGAAAAAATTCCAAGATCTACGTTCAAAAAAACAAAAAATTAACGCTTTTTCCAAAACTTTCAAAAAGGAAAATGTACTGCACAAACAATCGGTATTAATAAATTTGGTAATATGCTAAGATAAATAGCGAAGTATTTAGGTTTGCCTGAGGCTGATTTTTACACTGGACACAGTTTCAGAAGAACGTCGGCTACAATGTTGGCTGATTCGGGGGCTGATATACTAACTTTAAAGCGACATGGCAGATGGCGTTATGACGCAGTCGCTGAATCGTACATAGAAGACTCAATTCATAACAAAGCGAAAATCAGTGACAAAATAAGGCAAGCCATTAATTTGGAGCCAAAGGCAAAAAAGTTTTGCCCCGAACCACAACCATGTACATCTCGAAGCATGAGTTATTTTGTGCCCCCTCCTTCCAGTAATTTGTATGATTTACCTTTGTCGTTGACATTTACACAAGAAATAAATGAAGTTACTAAAGAAGTGGCAAGTCAAATCAAATCAAATTATTTTATTTTACATAAACCTGCATGGGCACTTATGAAACGTCAGAAGCTAGGTGCACGGTTCCAATGTGTCGCTTCCTATGGAGAAGAGCCGGCAAGAAACTCCACGGTTACTCTTTTAAAAAATATTATTCGTCAACTGTGTAATAACATTTCTTCATTAAAAATAATCTTAGTTTGCTATAGAATGAATTTGTATTATCGTCATCTTTTATGTAATTCGCTAATTATTATAAATTGTTGCGATTCTATAGTTTTTTTTTTTTTTTGGTATCGGTGTAATCAACTTGTTTTTGTTTCTTCGGTTAAATTTTGGTTTGCTTCTATGTTTAATCGAAAGTAATCTCTGTGTTTTTGCAGGAACGTAACTATTTGTAATATGTAAAGGGAGGCTAACGTTATTATTTTATGAAATGTGATTTACAACTTTCCCATGGCTTAATGTTCATAAGGATGCGTACACATTTCTTTTGCATGATGAAAGTATCATAAAAATCGGTGCTTTCATCCCACAATATTATGCCATAGTTAAACCATGCATAAGCATAGGATAGTATGTTGAGAGCGTGGTCTCATAATTTGTGTTGCATTTTAATTTGCTTAACGTAAATAAATTTTGATAACTTAGTCTTCAGGTTTTCGATATGCTTTTTCTATGTTAGATTATTGTCCAATGTTTAAGCCAAGAAGCGATAAATCGTCGCTTTCTGATTTTTTTTATTTATTATTGAGGTTATTTATAGCGGCTTTCGTTAGTATGCCCTAAATTGTAGTAGATAACTTTTGTTATCATTAACTTGTAGATTGTGCTTCTCTAGCCACGATTTAACTATTTCATATGTATTTTCAATGCTGGTCAAAGTTTCGGTGTTTTCAGTTTCTTCTAAACACTATAGTCATACGTGATCCGCGAATAGAACGCACTTTGAATCAATTATTTAAGGTAGGTCATTTATGTATATAATAAATAATAGGCATACACCCCAAAACAGTGCCTAGTGGAATGGAGTGGTTAAGAATTTTTGTCGGTGATTTTACAATTTCTATTTATTTTGCTTTTTTGTTGTAGTATTCTATTTCAACATATTGTTTTCTATATTTTAGGTAAGATTTTAGCCATTTATAGCCCGTACCCCTAATTCCTATGCCATATAATTTTTGTAACAAAATGTCATGGGAAACCCTATCATATGCTTTAGTCATGTCTAGGAACAAGCCTATAGCATATTGTTTGTCATTGATGTAGTAATATAATTCTTGTACGTAATTATATACCGCGAGTGTGGTTGATCTTTCTTGCCTATACATATATTATATGGCATGCACCAAGCTACATATATTGCTAGATATATTGTGTGGCACCTAATATAATAGAGAGTGCAGTGCAGAGCAGAAGAAAGCAGTGATGGTCCAGTGGTATCGACCAAGACTTACGTTACGTAAGTCGGAGCACTTTACTTTCTGTAACACTTTATCGCCACTGCTCTCAAAACGGTGAAGGAAAACACCAGTATGTCTTAAAATCCATAAATTCATAGACAAGTGACATCCACCGACCCGCACTGGGCCCGTGTGGTGGATTATAGCCCACACCCTCTTACAGAGGAGGCCTGTATTGGTACACAAGCCTCCGGTTGGTATTCAGTTTATAATGTTCCCACTGCACCAGCAGTGAGGACATTGTAGGCTGATTATGCTATGGTACACACAGCGTCAGTATGTGCCAACCCCTCAAGTTTTAAAATGTTACACTGCTACAACATTGAATTCGTTACGAGTAATCTACAGAATACTTCAAAAAGAGTTTATTGTTTCGACTTGGATTCGAACCATCGCATCACCGGACGTCAGAAATACTCATACCCGGTAGTTAGACTAACTAGCCAGCGAGCCCATATTAATTTCGATGAAATCGTTATGGACTATTGTCCGAGTCACTCCATCTTTAGGTCTCTGTCTTATCGATAGACTATGTTATTTGAGGGTATCCATTAATTTAACTTACTGACGTTTTCTTTATAAAATTAATCCCTACCCTCAAGTTATAACTACAAAGTTTGATGTATACGATCACTTAAAACGTCTATATGCAGAGATGACATGACGGGCCACGTGACATTCCGTTAGTTTATGTTAATCTAAAATATTTCTAGCGCTTCCTATTTTATTTTTTACGTTAAAATGTCACTTGTTTAGGGACCCGTTTGAGTCAGTTGGCAAAATATGTATACTAAGTTATCTTTAAATTATCAAATAAAATTGTATAATCTTCGTAGTAAAATAAGATCAAACTTTTGTTAAAAAATAGCAATAATAAATACCTAATACAGCAAAATAGAAAAATATTTCAAATAAAAAATAAAAATTGCAAGACAAAAAGCGCATTCCGTGCCCAGGTTTTGATCCTCCAATGTTATGCACGGCCAGCGGTCTTGTAACCTCATATCAGAGAGGTAGATCATTAATGCATAAGTACATGAAGTTGTACTTACGAGGTCTGCAGCATTCCATGCCAAACTCCTGCTGTTCTGGGCACAAACCCAGTTGCGCCACTCTTGTCCCAAGTGGACAAGAATTGCTTTTTGCACAGGTTCCACCAACACGCATACAGGGCAGCTCGAAAATTGGGGATTTTCCTGCTGAAATGAAAAAAAAAAACAATTATTCAACTTCTAGGATAGGAAAATGTCTCCTAGCACTAAATCATTGAAACTGATTGCATACAACATACTGTTAAAAAGTTCTAAGACCATTAAATGTTCAAGATAACTTCATCGAGGTAGGCCGCATCCTATCTGGACAGGCAAAACAAACCAACATAATTATATGTCAGCTGATCTATTCTGTAAATCTCACCCTGAAAATAAAGGTGAAGTGAACTATCATTAGTGGATGATGACTGAGCATCAGGTGGAATGACAGGTCACTCCGCCTCAGCATTAACATTGAGATCTTTATAGAATAGACCAGCTGGTCGGACGACGCCAACTCTCCACTCTAAGACCACGTTAAAAATATAGCGGTGGAATTTTATCCCGTACTGGAGTTTTAGCACTCGGTGTTGAACCAAGCATTGAGAATTCAGCAAAGAGCATCCCAGCACGTTGAAAAGCCCCACTGTTCGATTTCCAATTATTGGCATTAAGCAGAGTGTTGAAGATTCAGTACGTAAAAAAATTCTGCCGCGATATTTTGTGGTCCTAGCAAACGTGGACTAAGATAGCATCTTATTTTTCTATTTGCGATAAGACAGGTATGTATTTTACCAACGAAATCTTCACGGTGGTTCACATTGTCCAAGACCTCAGCCCGAAGGCCAGTCACAAAGAACATCAAACAAACAATCAATATTATCATAGTTAAAACGACCACTCACGTCTAATGTAAAAATATGACTGGAAATCGTTTTTAAATAATACTCTATGTTTATTCAAGTAACTGTCTATGGACGGATGTGCTCGTGAGAAAGTTGTAGTAGCAACTACGTATATATTTTTTTTATTTCAAAATGGAATAATATGGCGGAGGTGTTCTATTAAAATGGTAGCTACAGGATGTTCGAAGCTGAATCAACTTAACAGAGATGTAAGTGTAAATCAAGCAATTGCTATCATTTCAGCTTTCATATACCAAAACTACTGCACGATTAAGTAATCATTTTTTTATCTTCTTAACCTGTGTTTAACCAGTGCTGCGCTATGGTCCCCTTTACTTAAGTTGAATTATAATTATCATGAAATATATTTATTTCATAAGCCGCATGACACAATTAGGAGAAAAAGTATAAAAAAATGCATTACTTAAATAACTATGTCCTTATAGGCTCGTTATGTGAAACTACTGCCACCCAAACCTATCCTGTTTTCAGGAGTCAGCGTTCTTCTCTGCCCGACACATCTGTAAAATAATAAAATAAAGTTTATTTGGAATAACTTAAGTTTACAATTTACAAAGGAAAACGAAGATAGCCACAAAAGTAAAATACTGTGGCGCAGCTATCAATGCCCGATCCAAAATATATACAAAGATTTTATTTTTATGATTATAGACTTTGTATATATTTTCTGTCTGGACAAGCCAAAAAAAGCCAAATTGAGTTATTTTTTTTAAGGTAATATATAACAGAAAATACTCTATGTGGAGGTTACTGTGTACTATAAGTGTAGAGTAGAGGTGGGTGAAGTGTAAATGTGTATGTGTGCGTGTGTGTGTGTGTGTGTGTGTGTGTTTATGATACCTTAGGTTGCTCAGTTTCTAGATGAGACAAGGATTTAAGACAGTCAGTCAACATTATCTTCAGTAGACTTTTAGTCATAGGGTAAATATTATATCTTAAATTTATGTCATAGTACAGTTTAGAGCTGGTATGGTTGAAGTGGCGACTAACCAACGCTAGCCTGCAGCGCTCAGTCTTACAAACTCTGTCGGGACGCCGTTTCTTTGTTAGGGGCTGACAGACGTAAGGCAGAAACAGGTGTTTCTTATGGACTATTTGTAGGACGAACAACTGTCTCACTGAAAGGATCTCAAATAGTGAGTACAGTTCAGAGGTCGGTAATCTAATAGGTCTTTTTGCTAGTACCTTTAAAAGTGCTCTCTGAACCCTCTCTAGCCGCAACATCTTGTGTCTTCCCCCTGATGTAGTTATACAGTAACTGAGAATTGATTGAGTGAGGGCAAAGTAAGCCATATTTAGGGATTGGAAATCAGCAGCCGCTCGAAGTTTTTAAAACAAATACATTAATCTCCTGACTCCAACCAAGACAGAGTTCAAATTTTCCTTATTACTGATGAATGACCCAACCTTTACTACCTGTTTTCACCCAGAAGTGTAGCTACGAAAGATTTCGAGGGCAATGCCACGAATGCCAATTTGTTCCATCTTCTCAATTAATTTAGGGACAGAAACGGTGTCGAAGATCCTTTGAAAGATCCAGGAACATACTAAGACGTTCTGCTTATTATTGAAGTATTCGACTACAGTATTTGTGAGATGCAGAATAGCGTCGTCTATTGATTTTCCCGCTCTAAAACCGTATTGATTTTCGGAAATGATGTTGATTTTAGCGAGGAAATTCACTAACCTGGCGTTGTCTGTCAAAGATTTTCGATATGTTTGAAGGACGGATATAGATCTGTAATTCGAAACAAGATCCTTGTCTCCTCCCATGGACTATGGCAGTTTTGAAAACATCAGGAAAAATACCAGACGATAGGGAGAGATTAAAATTGTGGACAAGGAGAGGGATAATTGTAACTTTAGTGGCCTTAACCTAAGTAGCCTTTAACTGTAGCACTACCATCGATTCCAACGGGGGTGTCATGGAAGAGTTCACTACCTGGAGTGGTAAAGTGATAGTCCGAACAGTTATTACGTGACGAAGAATTAGAAAACTTTGATGCGAGGGTACTGCCCACATTCCATTACCACATTTGTGAAGCCATACTTTCAATTGCTTGTTTCATGTTTCAGTGATGATAAAGGGCAAAACGCATCTTGATTAGCAAGATAACGCCATAACCAAGTAACTTGAAGTTGTAAAACAAAATCAAACATCATGTATATCAACTGATACTAGTCTACTAAACCTTTCCATAAGAACGAACTCATTTCTAAGGGCTGTCTCACGTCGACAGCTCTCACAATTGTGTAGATCGTCAAGATATAATATTATCATTTGTTTTGCCATTCGTCTATCAATCTATGACTGAAGTAGTCGGTCGTATTACAAATGTTCTTCAAGATTTTATGGTTGGCCTTACTTGTTAATGGCACATGGTGCGTTTACTGGATTGGTCGTGATGCAGGCGGGAAAGGTAAATGTATTGTGCCATCATCTGCATCATCCATAGCCCGCTTTCACCCACTACGGGGCGTATGCTTCTCTTTTTTTGTGCCAATCCCCACGTTCCTGTGCTAGCCTCAACCAGATTTTTCCAGCGACCAATCATGGCAATCTGACGTGGTGTCTGTTAGAATTGGATGGATGCAAGCCAATGAAATGGGGGATGGATTGTGTGACTATGACTAAAATTTTGAATTAAAAGTGAATTAATGTTTATGTGACAAGGGAGAATGGAAGAGATAAACATTTTGGACGGAATAAAAAAGGAAGATGCCTTAAAATCGAAATTCTTCGAACATAAAATTTTCAAAAATAATCCAATACATAATGTGATGATTAAAGAATCTGTTAATGGAAAGTAATTTCTGATTCATCCTACCTTGTGAATTTGTGAGACCTTAGAGAGTGTCTGAGTCATGGACTCATAACTTCTCCAGATGACCTCTTTTACAAAGAACTCTTCATCATCTAAATCATCAGCCTATAGTAGTCTACTGCTTTCCTTATTAGCAATTATTATCCAGCTGCTATGAGCCATCCTATGAAGATTGTTGCTCCACCTAGGCTGAGACTAAGATCTGAAATGAATATGCAACTTCTTAATCACTTTTGCATTTTTTTTCAGAAGGACAGGCTCCCTTCTTTGAGCGGCAATGTATGAGCGTTGGCGGCATTTGTGCTAGAGGATTTGCTTGTCCCTTTGGAACTAAAGTAGTAGAGAAAGGCTTGTGTCCACAGCAGCAAAAAAATGGCATGGAGTGTTGTAGACCTCGTAAGTATATTATAAATTCTCGATTTACATTTATTGCTCCAGTACATGAAGCAACATCTGATGAAAAGCATTGGGGTATATTCTTCTCCTTTTCTTCTATCCGCATTAAATTGTGTGTGAATTCCTAATAAAATAGTACAATTTGAGTCTATTAGCAAGGTAGCTAGGCTGACTGCCCAAGCTGCGCCGGACGTAAATTCAGAGAAATTATTTAAACAATTTGACAGCCTACGTCAATTTTCAGTGCTATACTACTTTATACAACTAGAATAACAGTTGTGATCTGAATTTATGGTAAATTTTATTAAAATTAATTTCCCTTATTGTGCATTTCCGTACAGCCAATCGTAGATGCTGCTATTTTTGTCTAGCTACTTTATGATTGACTACTTTTTTTTTTTTTTTTTTGAGGATGGGAAATTATCAAATAACTTCTCCCGCTCTGGGTGGAGCAGGAGGGCGTGTCAGACTTTTACTGACTAAAACCCACCCGTGTTCCCTCAGTTGCCTGTGTGCCAGGGGCGACGGTATCTCTTTCGAACAACCCGCACCCCTGGCAGGCATCGGCCCTTGCGGACCCCACCCTTTGGTGCTGACATCTCTTTGAGGCGCGCGTGGAACACAACGCGCCGTCGACCCGGGCTTGGTCCTTACCGGACAGCGAGCTACCCATTACTCGCCGTCCGCAAGCCCGCGCCTACGGTGGCCGGGAATCAGCCTGGGATTCCCGACGCCCAGGGCTTCTCCCGCGGCGACTACGGCCGTGAGGGCGCATATACTGCCTCTCCCTCACGTGCGCCGCCTCCCTCTTCGCGAGCATTACTGCTTCGCAGAAGGAGGTGACGGCTAACCATTCACTCTCGCTCCGTACCATGGCCTGCACCAGGGCCGGACGCGAGAGCTCGCCGCCGCCGATCGCCTCCACGAGGACACGGTGGTGCTCCGCCCAAGCTGGGCAGACCGCCACCGTATGCTCCACCGTGTTCTCAGGGCGATCTTCGCAATGGAAACACCCGGGCGTTTCCTCCCGCCTTATACGAAACAGGAACCTCCCGAAACAACCGTGTCCGGTGAGGACCTGCGTCAGGCGGAAGGTGAGGACGCCATGCCGCCTCTCAAGCCACTCCTCAAAGAGGGGACTTACCGCCGCTATCGTGGCGTGTCCACAGTCGACTGACTTCAGCTTTCAATGCACTCAAATGATCCAGCGTAGCATATGTTGACTTTATTGTTTCAATTGAAGTTTGCATTCGCAACAGATCCTTCAGAAGCTTCGTACAATCCAGATGGTCAAAGGTGATGGGTGATAACTTTTCTAGTTGCCGCGCCACGCCACGCGCCACTTAAGGCATGTCAGGAGAATTACTGAAAGCAGAACAATGTTATAGTGGTAATACAGGCTATAATCCGGCAATTCTTTGACACATGGAGAAGAAATATTGCAAAAAAAGATGGTGTATTTTTATTTGAATCCATTAATTAAAAATAAAGAACACGGCGAATGTTAGAGCCATAAGCCACCAGTCGCCATTTTTTTTTTAAAACTTAGTTTGAAGAAATGTCTGCTTGGATTTTATCTATTTACCTCCAAATATGTCGAGCATGGGACACTTAGGGCCACTATAATATTATACCCCCTGAAATAGTTTCTGAACTCAAGTGCCGATACCCATCCCAGTTTAATTGTGCACTGCTACTTTAAAGAAAATAAAGTGACGATGGGTGACTATGCCAGCTTCGTGGAAAAACGGATTACTTTTTCTGCGATATGATGTGTTTAGTTGACCGGCGAATGAGAGTTACAGAGAAAAATTTCAAAATTTTTAACGTCACGACACTTTTGCTGTTGTAGGTGTTTTTATTTTAGCTACTTTAAAATGTTGTTATTATATTTAATTTTGCCTGATATTTAATACATAATATACAGCAAAAGGAATTTCTTTCTAAAGCTTCTTGACTATTTTTTGTTTTTTACCAGTAAAGTAACATAGTTTATTATAGTATATTTATTTCCGAGTATATGGTACATTATAATCTTAATATTCTTAAAAACGCTTCACATATACTACATCTTTCAAGTCTTTCAGATTTTAACCTATGTTTTCATAGTTACAGCTGGGTGGGGGACGATCGTATCGCAGTCTGCAGCCGGACGGTATATTTCGAAATAATAAGCATTAATTGTATTATTTTACATCGGAACCCTGTAAAAACTGAAGGAATTATTTGGAGTTTTCAGTCATAAATGTTATGGAAGGTAGTTTTAAAGTTGACATGTTTTTATTTTTTCTTTATTGATGGATTAAATCCTAATAAATAAAACGAGCGTTTTCTTTTTAATGTACAGGAAATTAATATATTATTACGAATAATAACCGCAACCCTCTACGGGCCTCCCACAAGGTGGACCGATGAGCTTGTGGAGGCCGCAGGAATCCGCTGGATGCGGGAAGCACAGAATTGGTCGAATTGGTGGAGGTTAGGGAAGGCCTGTGTCCAGCAGTGGACATCTTTCGGCTGAAATGATGCTTAATAATATAGCGAAAAAGTTTTTTTTTTTACTTGAATGCGCTAATTTCTGGAAGTACCAGTCAGATTTGGATTTGTTTTTTTGAATTTGACGGCCAAATTTTCGAAGAAGGCTATTTAGCATCACGCTAAGACCATAAAAAAGTCGGAAAGAAGGATAAGCAAAAACGAAATAATAGTGCGGGCAGGCAATGTGATGCTGTGGGGTGAAAAAATGTGATGCGGATGAAGTCGCGGGCAATGCTAGTGATTTACTGTACACAATGTTAAAAAATGTATGAATCAGATATTTTTCGTGTTATTTTTGCCATTGACACGCTAAAAAGAAAAATGATAATGATAATAAACTGAATTATCCAAGTTATACAATACCTGTAGTATATTACCGCAATCCTAATTCACGTAGGTAACATGGGTTTTGATCCCAAAACCATAACATCGCAAGTAAAATGGTTGCTTACCACGTTGACTATCAACTGAAATTGTCCGTAATTTCAAATCACAACTGCCATTCTTGACAGTCCTCTGGAATGGGTACGGCAAATTGACGTAGTGTGTCAATCTGCTAAGCAATTTAGTTCCCAGATTGTGCGACAGTAAATAATTTAACATACACCCTTAAAATTGCACAAGAACTCCAAAATATTTCAATTTGCAGTTACGAAAATGATATTTCTCTCTCACCAACATTACATAGCCATTAGAGTCTGGGCAGAAATGGCATTCCTTTAGAAATTCAGATAATAGTTATTCTAATCTAGATTTAGCGCAGTTACGAGCGAAATCTAAGCTCCAGAGATTTCAGTTGAAATTGCTAATGGGTTTGCTAGTCCTGTTTCAAAGTTGCCTTTTTCCCTAAACAAAGCGAAGTGTTTAAGCCACTATTTTGCATAAGTTTCGGTTTGGGAGGTGAAAAGTAGAGTTAAGTAAGTATTTAAAGGATAAGCTATTATTAGGTATTGAGATATGCATGCCAATAAACAAAATACTCGTTCTGAAATCGGGAGAGGGTTTTAGCCCACAATAAACTGCGATTTGATAGGCTCAGTATCGGCTCCTGATTATCACGCCTATAATCCTCGAATAGTTAGACAGAGGTATGCCTAATAGTTCACCCACAATTTCCCAGTAATGTTTAACTCTTCTGTGATTATGACGGTTAATGGCAATAGACTCGCCCCCTGCGAGTCAGGCCATAATCATGGCACAAATCCTGACTCCGGGCTTCTACTGATAAATACCTGATCGAAAAACACTTCATTCGAATTTTTTACCGGTTTCAGGTTCCGGCCTGTTTTATTTATTTATTTGCTCTCATGCACATCACACATTTTACAATTCTGTCGGTTTTTGTACATGAACCCTGTCAGGGCACTGCAAAGCACAATGTTGGTTTGCTGTTGAGTTTCAATTGAATTAACATAAATTTTATTAAATAACATAAATAACAAATAATTAGTTAAACTAATATTAATGCGAATTATTAACTAACACAATACAATACATGTCGGTAATCAAAATAAAATAAAAAGTCATTAGGATGTCCAATTAACAGTAATAAATAACATACAATAACACACATAAAGTCTTAAGTAGTCAGATTGTAGTAGTACGAGTGGGTAGGAAGTAAAAACAGTAGAATAAAATAATTTATGGAAAAGGTATTACATAGTTACAATCATGTCATGTCAAGTTATTGATTAAGTTGAATTATGGCATATAATTTTACAATACAATACAAAATGAATAAAATAGATTTGGTTTAATGTCACTGTAATAAGCAATATTATTTTATGTCTTTGATCAGGCCGGATCTAACAAAAAAGAGGAAGTTCTGAGTACGTAACTCGTACCTACATCTATAAAGTTTTATCCATCATGTATTAATTCATCAACTGTGTAATAACATTTCTCTATTAAAAATAATCTTAGTTTGCTATAGAATGAATTTTTATTATCGTCATCTTTTATGTAATTCGGTAGTATAAGTAAAGTCAGGAAAGTTAATTGTTATACAAGAAACCCAACTTAAAATGGCTACTCTAGTAACACAGCCGCACGAGTCGACAGATTGTGCCGCGGTCGATTCGTGGATGGGTGCCCATACTTACATAACATAACCCCTCCGTGCCTCGGAAAGCACGTTAATCCGGTGGTTCCGGCTGTCATTCGTAGATCTTTGACAGTCACTACGGATAGTCAGAAGCCAGGAAGTCTGACGACTAGTCTTACTAAGGGGTATCGTACAACCCAGTTATTGTTAAGGCCAGATAGACAATCGCTCCATGAAAAATTCTGAACTGGTATTCATCTGCATTAGATTCGACTTCCTCTCTTCTAATTTTGCTGTGCCCGACAGGGTCCATATTGATCTCACTATTTATACCATCTATTTAATACATATGGAGTGCCATAATGAATTGAGTATTGACTCAAAGCCGACCCCAACGTGGTTGGAAAAAGGCTAAGCGGATATGCTGATCCTAAAACACAGCGAATTGACTAACAATTATATAATCCTGACTGTAGATCTCTTGGTTAATAAGCTTTTCTCGCAAAAAGTACTCACACTACTAACCTATGCTTACTTGTATTGGTTCCAGGCAAAAGCCTTAAAGAAAAACAAATCTCATTTTATTACCTATAATACGCAACGGTCAGCCTTATTGAACCTTCGTTTTTATGAAACCTAATCGGAATAGGGTTTCCGAGATTATTTCTTATAAGATCGGATATATTGTTTCTTTGTGCCAGTATTATTAGGTAGCCGGGCCTAGATTTAAGTAAATGTTACTGTCTGGAAACACATGTATGGACACCAATTTTGTTGTTAATAAGTAGAAATAGGTAATAGGAAAATTTTGTGTAGTTATCAATGCAACGAAAAAAAGTTAGTTGTGTGGTGGCCCAATGCGAGAGCAGTGATAGCTCAGCTGCCTAACGATAAAGGAAAACATATTGAGGAAACCGGCAGTACCTACTTCATCATCATCATCATTTCAGCCGAAAGACGTCCACTGCTGGACATAGGCCTCCCCCAAGCTCCGCCACTTAGACCGGTTCTGTGCTTCCCGCATCCAGCGGATTCCTGCGGCTAGTACCTACTTAGAACCAAAAAATCAACAACATGTTACATCTACCAACTCGCGACGATCCCGCATGGTGGATTACGGCCCATTCCCTGTGAGCAGGAGGAAGCCTGTGTCCCAGCAGGGGAATAGTAAAATATTAATATTTATTTAATTTCCTCAATTTCTAAATTCGAATAGGTGCAGATCTAAATTAGATTATTCCGACAATTTAATACTTCAAAACGGAACACAGCAACTCTGCTTGGCGGCAGAAACGACATCTTCTTGAACCATAAAACTAAATCTACAAACACAAAACTTCCCACTCAAAATCCTTTGGCGAGAAATTCTTCACGATCCACTGAAAAATATAAACAAGCTAACTCCAGACAAATTCAAAGCGCACCCTCGTAGAATTCAGAAGTGAGAAGCAAAAACTTCAACTCGGCTGTAAATTCTTGTAAATAATGGTAACACTCCAGAAAATTTATATGACAACTTGTTCACTCTGAGGAGCGGAAATGAGCTAAATAATTCAACTTCTTATACGTTTGTTTTCGAGAAATTAAAAATACAATCGTAAATATGATTTTTAATTTTCTGTCTCGTCCCTGGGAGTAAATATCTTAAAGCTCTTGTTGTGATTGCGGGTGGAGCGATGATTGGATTCTGTTTAAAATAAGGGCTTTTGAGGCAGCGGAAATGCTTTATTTTGCTTTGACATCTCAATCTATTGACAGGATGTCTTGGTGAGTTTGGAACTGGTGTAATTCGCGGTGTTACGGTTTTTTATTCTTGCTTTTTTTCCTTTATTTTCTTTCGTATTTTTATTTAAAACGGTTACTTTTTTATATGAGTCAAATCATTTGCTAATTATGGCCTATAAGACTTTCGAGTAATTGCCTTTGTTTTATTTTTACTAAGTGCCTGCTTATCAAGTAGTTTTAATTCTTCGATTTGGTGCACTGTAAAACTCCAGTGAATTTATGTTGGCAACACTTAAATATAGGTCTTTTACTTTTGATGCTTCAAACATGAGACCTTTTTGATTTTTTCGACCCACCCACAGACGCGCTATAATTAATACAGAGCCATCTTTGTATAAGTTTTAGATGCTTTCATAACGTTACCACGCTCAATAATGTAAATATTGTACTAGTTACTGAATAAATTAAAAAAAAAACAACTGACGCAAACGATTATCTATGAAGTGATCAGAAAAACACTATCTTCTTGGTAGGTTTTCAATATGACCCCTTTTCCGATAGGTCAAGAACAAGAACAAAGTAGCTAGTAAGTAAACAATAGCATGTACCCGCATCTGCTCACATTAAAGGCTGAGATATACTGAAACCCTTTCTGCCTGCGCCCGCCTCTAATTTAGTGAAAAGATAACGATCACTGGATTCTTGGAACATGTTCTAAGCGACAAGCGATTTTGATGTAACTAACTGAAAAGAAGAATTAAAGCACAGGACCCGGTCCATTATATCAAAGTTTGGGGTAGGCCCATGTCCAATATGTAGATTCTGTATAAATCTCACCGTAAAACTTGCGTGGAATTAATTGTCTTGTCAGTGTCATCCCACTGATGCTAGAGTTTGGCCAGGCATTACAATAACAATCATAATCGAGATTTTGACTACATTTTTTTCTAATTCTATTGATTATTTCTATTTCATAGTTAGTTAAGTTTTAAACTGGCTGATTAGGGGATTTTCTTTAACAAAATACCATTAACATCTTCTCTTCAGTCTTCTAGCAAAGCTTCCGGATGACAACGATGCGGACGATTACTTCGACACCTAAGTATCCTTTTGTGTTTGTATTGATTTATTTGTATGATTAGTTCGTTAGTAATTTAATTAAGTACGTAGTGTAAATAGTTATTTGTGTTTAATAATGTGAAAGTAATGTTAGTAAACCATCAAAACAGTATAACAAAGTAGCATACCAGAAATTCTGTCAGAAAATCAATTTTGTTTACAATCCACCTAGAGATTTTTACAGGACAGAAATGCAGTTGTGGGTGTATTTCAGCTGAAATGATGATAATCACGTAATTACAAACTCCGGGCTGATAATACGAAATCATTTTGTTCGACCAGAGAATCGAACCCAGGATCTTACGCTCAGTAGCTGTACTTATTTATGACCACGAGACCAATGGGGCAGTTAATTAATTCGGGGATTCTTATCTTCGCTAGATGAAAAAAATAATAACTTAAGAGATATTCTTAATAAAAATGAGTCATAAAATCAGTCATTAATAATAATATCTCCGCAGTGAAAGGCTTCATAACAATCTGGTAACATTACAGTATTCGCTTAGTTCCTGTAAGTTGCGCCCCAGCTTTTCGTAAAATAAGAAACGCGGTTGCGACCAGGAATTACGTAATTACAGCTAGAAACCCACAATAAGTACGAAAATAACACAAATCTGTGGCACAAATGTGAGAAAAAAGTTTTTCCATTTGGTTTTTCACTGAGAAAACACTTTATAGATTTACTGATAGGACGCAATAAGACTGAGCTGGATTTTCAGTCTTAACTATTTTACAAAATCATGTAATTAAAATTTATGATAATCCATCCATAACGTCCTCACTGCTAGGACACAGGCCTTCTCTCTGTGGGCGGGAGTGGGTCATAACCCACCACGCGGGCCCAGCGCGGGTTGGTGTATGTCACATGTGTTCAAATTTTCCTCATGATGATTCCTTCACGGTTTTGAGAGGCATGTTGATGAAATGAAATACACAAAGTAAAGTTCCTGCCTGAGTCAGAACTCATGACCTAACTTGACTCGTAAGTCGGGGCCGCTACCACTGGACCGCCACTGCTCCCCAAAATTAATTCTGTAATATACCTACGTAGCTACACGAAATATTATACAATTTACAATTTTATATAAAAAAATTCGCAGCAAAGCGAAATTCAATGCATTCAGTATTAATTTATGCAAATGGTTGCGACTTCGCGATACACAATAAAAACTAATCTATATGCAAAACGACTTTTTACCAATAATAACTTCTTCCTTATAGTGTAACCTATAGTGTATTTTGTATCCTGTTCCATTATATCGTGGGTAATTACTGAGATACAAAAAGCATCACAAATCTTGTCCCTAGCTACTTTAGCAACGTTTTTATTGCGAAATCAGAGCTTTACTGTTGATGTTACGCCATTTTGAATGCGATGTGTACACATACGCAATTGTATGGGCGTTTAAAAACGCTTTTAGTGGCTAATAGAAATGGGTTTGTTTAAAAAAAAAATGATCATATCTACTCCTATTATACTTCATTTAGTTAATAGTCATATCTATTCTTTCATCGACAAATCGGTGCTTATACTAAGCCTGCAGGTGTCGTTAAGTAGTTTGTTCCTACCCCTTGTGAGAAGGCGTGAGTTTATATATGTTTATGAGTGTTATTAGGAAGCTCATCAAGCGATCCTACAATGAACAAGCAAACACAGCGTCAATAGCCTCATCTTGATGAGCAATGGGCCGTGAATATGTTGCCTCAGAATCATACGACAAGCTCATTGAATTCGATGGAATCAACAGGAAAACCTCGTGTGAAACATTTTAGATCAGCAAACCCAAAGTGCTGCTTATCTTCTTGTCGTAATAGTCATCTTTAACGAAAACTACGCACAAATAAATATCTTTAAATTGTCGAGAATGTAAGCGTGAAGGAAACTTTTAGCAGAGCATAAATAAAAGTACTAGGCTATCATAGCTTATAGGAGCACTTGTAAACACTTCCACATTTCCACTATAGCGAAGTTTCAGTGCCATTCAACGCGTTCTAAAAACTAAAATATCTACTTTATCTCACCCGGCAGTCGGCAATTAAGTTGCTAAATGTCTTTTACAATAACAATAAACGTTTACATGTACCGGTGTGTATCTAATTATTGTGTTTTGTTATGCATTTTGTAGCTAAGTGGGAAGTATTTAATTTAATTGTACAGTTAGAAATAAATGGAGTATGGATTGCAACGTAAGAGGTGTTTTCCAGGTTATAAAATACTGGCTTTAGTGATAGGTTTTACATTTAGTCCTGTTGAAAATTTCTTGTATTGTTAGATGAAGTGTCAACAATGTTAGCTGCTGGCCTATTCTGTAGCAATCTGACCTGGAAAACGAAGATGAAGTCATCTTAACGTGAACTGTCATGCCACTTGATGCTTGGGATTGACACTGACATTGCCATTGACACTTGACTTCAAACTTACTTCACTTATGATTTCACGGTAATATTTTTAGGGTATATTACTGCCGATATTATACCAACCTAAAGATAGAATAGAATAAAATGATTGTATCAGAAATTATGTAACACTTTGTTGCTCAGGGTTTTATATCGTATTAATAATCTAAAAGTTTCAATTTATTTATTCTGACAGTTTTTTTTGTTACAATTTGCTACATTTCTATACCAATTTAATCTCATATATTTTACCCTTATCTGTGAAAACAGTAGCTGACACAAAACCATTCAACACTGCACAAACACCGAAGTAATTTAGTATTAAATTTGCAATGAACAAAACAGATTTAATTAACATTGGTGCCAATGCGATTGTAGTAACCGAATTGAATTTATTTGCATTTGACACGATGGAGTGGGCCCCTGTTAAATATTTATATACGCCGAGTGATCCGCCTGTGAAAATTCTGTATGTATAAATATGAATTAGGTGGATGGTGATGATTGAATCGCTTTTTTTTATTTTGGTTTCAGAAATTATTGAATAATTTGATATTTTAGTAATTCAATATCGCTTTATGGCCAATATTCTTTGTAATAGTAGCTTATAAATACATAAACGATTACTGGATTACCAATAATGTATAATTAAAATATTTCTACTAAATATGATAATAATTTCTTTTAAAACTGAAAATATACATATAAATCAAGTTTTTAAATTTTATTTCTTTCGCGGCTTTGACGTGGAAAGATTTCTCATTGCTTAAAGATTTAATCAATCTTTTTACGAGTTATAGTAATTTAAGTCCCTACGGATCGCCGAATTCGAAGACGTTTAGTAATTTTATAGCCCGCTCAGTGCTCATTGTTCAGACATTATTTAACTTTTGTTATTTTTCAACTAAATCAATTTTAAAACAAAACCTAAGCCCCTGTGGTTTTGGGTTTCAAAAAAAAAAAAAACTAACATGAAACTTATTTAAACTTATAATGGCATCATTACAGCGTTGCGTATAAAAAAATAAAATAAAAACAGTACGACGTCAAACTTCGTCATTTAATCATCTATCTTCGAAAGCTGGAACTTAACTAAACACGAAGTTTGCAGAGGCGCATAACTTATTCTAGTATTGTAGATGCGTTTTGCTTCAAGAGTTTCTAGTAGATTTTGTGGCACTGTAAAACTGTTTCTATTTGCTGTATTGTCCAAGGTTTTAAAATAGAACTGTTAAGCGTTCACGATATCTTTTCTTTTTTATCCTCATTAAATTCGCCAAAGCCGACTGCCTTGCTATGCACAGTCCTTTTCTGGTAATCGTACCGAACATCAACCTTATACACTTTGGTCTCTTTCTTAGATAAAAGGTAACGACTGAGAAGTCTTGGTACTCCAGAATCAATATACTGAAACAGAAAAAAACAACATAGCTGGACGTAGGCCTCTTGCAATTTGCGTGAAAATAATATTCCGATGAAAAATCTTAATAAGACTTTGCCTGACTTGGAAAATGTACATACGTCCTCATATTCAGCAGTAGGGCTAGCTAGACTAGCGCAGCAGGTTTTATAAAACACATTTTTTTTTAAATTTAACTGCGATATCTAGCATAGAATATAATAATTATAGTAACGTCCAAAAAAAGTACACCACTATAAATAATTTCGTAATCATCATTTCCACCGAAAAACGTCCACTGCCGGACAAATGCCTCCCCAAGAACCGCCACTTCAATCGGTTCTGTGCTCCTTGCATCCAGTAGATTTCTGCGACCTCCACAATGTCATTGGTCCACATTGTGGGAGGCCTTGTTACGTTATATCTACGCAGTCACCACTCCAGAACCTTTAGGCCCCATTGGCTCTCTGTTCTGAGAGCAATGTGCCCTGCCCACTGGTACTTAAGGTGAATCTAGTCGACATTTTTTCAATACAAACTTCGCGAGTGAATTACTCCACTGTTCGACAATGTAAGTAAATCTTAAATAAACATGATAGGGTTTTTTTTGAGGATGGGAAATCATAAAATAACTTCTCCTGCTCTGGGTGGAGCGGGGAGGCGTGTCAGACTTTTACTGACTAAAACCCACCCGTGTTCCTACAGTTGGCAGTGTGCCACGAGCCACGGTATCTCTTTCAAACAACCCGCACCCCTGGCAGGCATCGGCACTTGCGGACCCCACCAGTTGGTGCTGATATCTCTTTGAGGCGCGCGTGGAACACAACGCGCCGTCCGCAAGCCGGCGCCTACGGTGACCGGGAATCAGCCTGAGATTCCCGTCGCCCAGGGCGTCTCCTGTGGCGACTAGGGCCGTGAGGACGCATAGATTGTTTCTCCCTCACGCGGGCCGTCTCGCTCTTCGCGAGCATTACTGCTTCGCAGAAGGAGGTGACGGCTACCCATGCACTCTCGCTCCGTACTATGGCCTAGCCCAGAGCCGGGCGCGAGAGATCACCGCCACCAATCGCCTCCGCGAGGACACGGCGATGCTCCGCCCAAGCCGAACAGATCTCCACCGTATGCTCCACCGTGTCCTCTGGGCGATCTACGCAGTGGTAACACCCGATTATCACTATCTTTGTACTTACAAATCTTGAATCAAATTGCTTTCTTAACTGTCTCACTGAAAAATCACGCGGTCCCCATTTTGGTAGTGGACGTATCACGAAGCTCCAAGGCTGAAATAATTAAAATACTTTAGGAACATATTCAGATTTTAACTTGTTTTTAGGGTTCCGCATTATCTATATACAATGTAGAGATGACAAAATAACAATAAGTAATAATACTGCCAATATGAATGCATAGGAGAATGTTTTGGAATATATCCTAACATTAAAATCTGAAAAGTGATTTTTTCAAAATTCTGATTTTATTTAAGTAAGAAGTTAATATCTAATTTTATAATTAAAACTACGATATACAAAATAAATACAAAAAACAAAAGGACACTTAGGCGTCGAAGTATTCCTCCGCATCGCTGTCGATCAGATCGATCAGAGTACGTAGCCTCTATTAATTGCCATTAGCAAATAACGATGATAATAATCTATTCTTAGAAGATTTGACAACTGACAGGGCGGGAACATCACGTCGCTGCGATGACGCTGTCAGTGGAGGGGGTGACACACCATGAGTCGTGGGCTCACTCGCCTCGATCACTTTTGCTGCGGAGCTCGGATGGGACGGACGCGTACTAGTGATCATATTTTCTTGTAACGGTTTCATAATTTAAATAAATAGTTGTAGGCCGTTTCATGTTTTCTTTAAAAAAAAAATTAATTAGGCTTCTGATCCCTAAGATCAGAAGTGGGATAGCTTAACTTTACACGCGATTTAGATCGTTCGCCATCTTTTTAAACCGGAAATAGTGTTTTTGAGACTTTTAAAATTATTTTTCACCACGTGTTGTTGATTTAGTCCGTGACTTGTTTTTGTGCATTTTAACGTGATTCGCCACGTGCTTCGTACTCGATTAAATTATATTTCGTTCGTGTTTTTGAACAACACGTGCAAGTAAACAACCACGTGTTAATTTTTTTTTTTTCGCGCTAAGTTCGTTGTTCACGTAAGGGTAATTTACGTTGCCTATAGTTAATAAATCATGTCGAGTCGTGAGTGCACACCGCATGAGAATACACCGAGGCGTAATTCGCGGGAAAACGATTCGCATAGCCGCGATGTTCATAAAAGGCGTCGTGACCGTTATCGTCAATCGCGTAGTAGATAGGCGTCGTCGTGATAGATCAGAGTACTCTCAAAGTTCGCGTAGGCGCCGGGATAGTTCGTATGGGCGTCGGGATAGCCCGCGACGCGACCCTTTAAACGAAATACTGGTTCGATTGAGCGCTTTAGAGGAACGTTTGCCATTAAATACTATGCGTACGTCTACTCCCATGTCGTCACATCCGGGCGGCACTCCGCTGCTGACAACTTCGGTAGTTGCTGAGGCACCTGTTACCGGTAATACGGAAACACGTGCTTCGGATAGAACCGTGACCACTGAGACATCGCGGGAGGTTGACGCTGCAGACAGGATTGTGGGGGCACTTTCTTCCCTAATTCAAGTAAGATCTAAGCATTACTACATTTCTAATTTTGACCCCAATGTCCATGACTTTGACATTTATGGTGTGCGGAAGTCGATCGTGGGCGCGAGCTATGTCAGTGGGACGATCGGGAATGCCTGGGACGCATTGGTGGGTGTTTACGGGGTGATGCTAAGACGGTCGCTAGATCGGTCGTGGTCCAATTTTAAAATTGAATTCCGATCATTGTGCCCACGTGAAGTTGATATGGCTACTGTGCTATATGATGTCATGAGTGTGAATTCGGAGAAATTCGCTACTTATGCTGAGTATGCGCGGAAGACCTTGTTGCGACTGAACATTGTTAAGGGGCTTTCAGAGGAACTAAGAACCGCTATTGTGATCCGTGGCGTCTCCGATCCCCAAGTGAAGGCCGCGACCGCCAATGCTAAACTACAGTCAAAGGAATTAGTAGAATTTTTGTCAGTGTACTTAAAGCCTAAGGGTGCGCCACCTGTTAATAACAATCCTGTTCGCACGTCAAACGCAAATTCCCCTGATCCGCGTAAACGCAAGGTCCAGCAGTATGATCGATTAGTGTGCTTTTCTTGCGGAAACGTAGGTCACAAACAGTCCGTTTGTCCTAAAAAGTCGGCGAAAATCGATGCGGATTCTGATAAATCTTCATCAAAAACCGAATCGACTAGCTCAAATTCCCAATCGACGAAGTCGAATTCTAAACCCGTTAAGACTTGCACATTCTGCAAAAAGAATGGGCATTCAGTTGAAACTTGTTTTGTTAAGGAACGCGTCGAATCGAAATCAAATAATAAAAGTACTTCGAGTAACGTAAATTTTTGCTCAGAGTCTCCTCCAGACAAAACAATGTGATGTCCGCGGTTATACAGAACGTACCTGTTGACGTTTTAATTGATACTGGTTCTGATATTTCGCTGATTTCTGATTCCGTCTTAAAGCATTTTAGTTTAAATAAAATTCCCACGTATCGCCGTATGCGTGGCATAGGAAGTCAAGATATAGAGTCCACTTCGTATGTAAGCACTCTTATCGAATTTCCCGAATTATCTTTAGAAGTAGATTTGTTTGTTATTCCCCCGGACTGTATTCAGGCTCCAATTTTGATTGGCACTGATGTTTTAAATCGTAGCGGAGTTACGTATACTCGAACAAATAACTTTCAACGGTTAGTCAGGGTTTCGCATGTAAACAGCGTGTCGACTGTCGTGTGTCGTGTCGTGTGGCTATGGGCTCGCTAATGCACCCATTATCTATCAAAGAATCATCTCCAAAACCCTGAAGCACCTGCTGGATACCGGTAAGGTGTTGATTTATATCGATGATGTCTTGATAATGTCGAATTCTGTCAATGACGGCCTGAAAACTTTGCGAGAGGTATTAAAAAGACTCACTGAGGCGGGATTTTCAGTAAATCTAAAAAAATGCACGTTTTTAGACACCGAGTTAGAATACCTAGGTAGGCTTATTGGTCATGGTCAGGTACGGCCGAGCCCTAGTAAGACTGAAGCTTTGGTGAAGTCTCCTAAGCCATCTAATGTAAGAGGCGTTCGTCAATTTTTGGGTTTGGCGGGCTATTTTCGGAGGTACATTGCTGGGTACGCTTCGAAAACTGCTTGTATTGCCAAACTACCTAGAAAAGGTCAGCCTTTTGTATGGGGCGCGGAACAAGACCTAGCACGTGATTTTGTTATTAAAAGTCTTACTGAGGAACCCGTTTTAGCAATTTTGAATCCCAATCTGCCCACTGAGCTTCATACGGACGCCAGTGCCATCGGTTATGGTGCAATTCTATTGCAGGAACATGAGGGTAGACGGAAGCGAGTTGTCGGCTATTTTAGTAAATCCACGCAGGGCGCAGAGTCCCGTTACCACAGTTACGAACTCGAGACGTTGGCAATCGTTCGCGCATTACAACACTTTCGGCATTATTTAATAGGCATAAACTTTAAAATAGTAACCGACTGTAATTCGTTAAAATTGACTGAGCGTAAAAAGGACTTGTTGCCTCGAGTAGCCCGTTGGTGGGTTTACATGCAAGACTTCCAGTTCACGCTTGAGTATCGGAAAGGTTGCCTTATGCAACACGCAGACTTTTTAAGCCGACAGCCCGCTACTGTTCTCCAAATCCGAAATCCGCGAAATTGGGCGAAGATTGCTCAGACGGCTGACACTGAAACTCAAAGCTTGATGCAAAAGCTGAGAGAGGGTCAATTGGATCCTACGCGATTTTTCATAAAGTACGATATGCTGTACTACAAGAGTATTCGCCAACTGGAGAAGACTCTCGTCTCCTTTGTTTTATACCTAAAGGACATAGGCTTAGTTTGTTAAGGGTGTTTCACGATGATCACGATCATATAGGAATAGACAAAACTACTGAGCTTATATTGCGTCATTTTTGGTTTCCTGGGTTAAGGGCTTTTATTAAGAAATATGTTGGTCATTGTATTGTGTGTCTGTCACATAAGAAAGTCCCTCGCGCTCCTAGGCAACCCATAGAATCTTGGACGAAGCCTGAGGTACCCTTTTCAGTGGTTCACACTGACGTCCTTGGTCCCCTAACGGAGTCAAACGGTTTCCGATACATACTCTTCGTAGTAGATGCTTTTACTAAGTACCTACTGTTTGTTATACGCCCTGTACAGACAAGATACCGCCGAGCTAAAACGTGTATTTTCCAATACCATTTCACTATTCGGTACTCCGTCAACAATTGTGTGTGACCGTGGCAGAATGTTCGAAAGTGCATCCTTTCAAGATTGGGTTACTGAGTTAGGCTGTAACATACATTTTATCACGCCTGAAATGCACCGTGAAAACGGCCAGGTCGAGCGTTATTGCAGGACGGTCCTCAACATGTTGCGGATGGAGGTGAACAACAAGGGTGCGCAGTGGTCCGATGCGTGGTGGAAGGTTCAGCTTACCTTGAACATAACGAGGCAAGCCACGACCTGCACCTCACCTCTACAGCTGTTGACTGGCGTTGAAGGGACTACTCCAGTGCTGAGGTCTCTTGTGTGAGACGTCGCGCTAAACGACTCGCATCCTAACCGAGATGCTCTTCTGACGCTGCGAAGACAGAGGGCGTCCGAGTTGCTGGCCGAAAATCAGCAGCGGCAGGACGCGTATGTCAACGAGCGTCGCCGTCAGCCGCGTACATTTGCTGTCGGCAGCTTCGTGTTCGTGAGCAAGGGCTTGCAGAGCATGGGGAAGCTGGACTCCGGGATGCGTGGTCCGTACAAGGTTGTACGAGCGCTCCCACATCACCGGTACGAGCTCGAGCTGCTTGCTGGCTCATACGGCAAGAAAACCCAGACCGCCGCATAACATATGGTTCAGTGGCGTGGTGAGTGGACCCCGGATGCTTGCGAAGTATTCTTCGATCATCTCGGTGGTCCTGAGTAAAAGCAGCATTGTGGTAGCTTTTTATAAGTAAAAAGCGGCCAAGAGGCAGTTGTCACTGGAACCCCGATAGTGGTTGCCAGGTGGTACTGCAGGTCACTGGAACCCCGATAGTGGTTGCCAGGTGATATTGGTCACTGGAACCCCGATAGTGGTTGCCAGGTGATATTGGTCACTGGAACCCCGATAGTGGTTGCCAGGTGATATTGGTCACTGGAACCCCGATAGTGGTTGCCAGGTGATATTGGTCACTGGAACCCCGATAGTGGTTGCCAGGTGATTCTGATTACTGGAACCCCGATAGTGGTTGCCAGGTGATTTTGTTATTGTTTCAGTAATGATTGAGGTCCGGAACTCTTTCATTGGTGTAGCAATAACCTCTCTGCTATCCATTTTGATGTTATTGCTTGAAGTTGTGGTAAAACGCTTGTAGTTTCATCGCAATGGGTAGCTCCAAGTTAAACTTTCAGAATGCTGTGTTGATTTTTCTATGTTGGTATGTTTTAGGTGACGAGTCAAATGATGATGACCAGCCGCAAGGAAGCCAACCATTGGAGAACCCATCCAGTGGTGGCCAGATGGACGAGGAGTTGAGGCCAGGAAGTCAAGCTGACGAGGACGTTCAGCTGTCAGGAGAGGCCGTCTTAGAAGATTTGACAACTGACAGGGCGGGAACATCACGTCGCTGCGATGACGCTGTCAGTGGAGGGGGTGACACACCATGAGTCGTGGGCTCACTCGCCTCGATCACTTTTGCTGCGGAGCTCGGATGGGACGGACGCGTACTAGTGATCATATTTTCTTGTAACGGTTTCATAATTTAAATAAATAGTTGTAGGCCGTTTCATGTTTTCTTTTTAAAAAAAATTAATTAGGCTTCTGATTCCTAAGACTATATATATGTTACCGGCCAAACCCGATTTCAGGCCAAACTGGTTTATTAAGCCGGGCCACCCCGATTAAATGGGTTAGGTTAGGTTGGAACTGTATATTTTTCACAAAATTACTCTTTGAACAAGGACCTCAATCGTTTACTGCGAAATGCGTGTTTGCCCTAGGCCAAACAGACTTAATCCTACGCGTGATATGTCGCAGCCAACTAGCTTAATTAGCCGTTTCGTTAACAGCCTTTGGAAGTAACGCTCGCTCGGCTCGCGCCCTTTTGGTCAGAGTTCTAACCTAACCCATTTAATCGGGGTGCCCCGGCTTAATAAACCAGTTTGGCATAGGACAAACTAGTTTGGCCTGAAATCGGGTTTGGCCGGTAACATATATAAAATTAATCCCTACTTCCCTTGGTCACGGCATCACAAGTGAACAGCTGGATCAATTTACTAATTCTTTTTTGTTGTATTTGTTACTGTCAGGAGAAGGTTTTTATAAAAGAAAAAACTAAGAAAATTGCACGTCATCATCATCTGCCTAGCCTTTTCCCAACTATGTTGGGGTCGGCTTCCAGTCTAACCGGATGCAGCTGAATATCAATATTTTACATGGAGCGGCTGCCTATCTTAACTCAACAACCCAGTTACTGGGTAACACATACGCTTTGGTTTAGACTGGTTGTCAGACGTTGCACGTAACATTAGAAAATTTAAGAAAATTTAACGACCATATTAACTTTAATATTCATAGTTAAGACAGAACAACATCTGTCCGGTCGGCTAGTTTCATAACTAGCTTTTGCCAGCGGCTTCGCTCGTGTAGAGATCGATGTATTATACATTAAACCTTCCTCTTGAATTTACTCTGTCTATTGATAAAACTGCATAAAAATCCGTTGCGTAGTTTAAAAGATCTAAGCGTAGAAACACAAAAACCGATTTTGTAAGATATAATTTCATGAAATAGATCCAACTGCGCAAATCCAACTCAACCTTGGCTAACTTTTTTTAACTACACTTGCGAGCCGATAAACTGGAATCACTCAGTCGTCCGCTGCTCGAAACAATTTTTTACAACTTCTATGCAATGAACTATGGATTATGGCATATCATTTGAAAAGCAATTTTGTTAGCTTTCAACTTCTTTCAATAACTTAACCAAATATTATTCACCTTATGTCATGGAACGTAAAACAAAAAACATCAATTTTTAAAACAAAACACCATAATTATTGTTTGGTAGTCCTGAAACCCTATAAAAAGGGGGTGTTTATGAAAATTGATCATCAGTCCAATATTTCACGTCACTGGGAATGCTGAAGCTAAAAGAAAATGGAAACCACACCTATAGAAGCCGCTGAAGTCGTCATCCTAATCCAGCAAGGATTGTCTCAGCGTACTATCGCTTGATAGCTTCATTTGAGCCAGTCTTGTGTCTCGAAGGTATACAATAGGTTCAAAGAGACTGGAAACTTAGGCGGGAGACCAGGATCTGAACGATAGCGATGCACTTCGGTGAGAGAGGACCGATTTATTGTCACCTCTCCTCTCCGAAATCGACAACTGACCGGCGTGGACGTCCAGCAGCAGTTCAGAGAAGTTCGAGGGAGGGCTGTCAGCGAGTGGACAGTAAGGCGAAGACTCAAAAAAGCGAACTTGACCCCGAAAAGGTTAGCCACGGGACCTAAATTGTCTCCAGTCCACTGACAATAGCCAGGCTTCAGTTTGCTCGCAATCACTTAGATTGGGATATCGAGCAATGGAGGCGAGTCCTGTTCCCGGACGAATCCAGAATGTCCCTGCAAGGTAGCGACCGTCGGCAGAGATTCTATAGGAGACCGGGGGAATGATTCGCATAATGCTGTTTTGCGGAAAAAGTGGCATACGGGGGTGGGTCGTGTGTGATGTGTGCGGGGATATCTATTAAAGCAGAAACGGAGTTGATATTTGTACCTGGTGGAGGTCAGGGAGGGGGGGGGGGGGGCTAACCGCAGAAAGATACATCAACGACATTCTGCTAGGCCATGTACTCCCCTACGCCAGGTTTATTGGCGAAAATTTTCTGCTAATGCACGATATTGCCCGCTGCAGTGACTAGACAGTACCTTGTAGAAGGCGGGATTCCCACACTAGACTGGCCAGCTGTCAGCCTTGACTTAAATCCGATTGAATATAATGGGACGAGCTGAAAAGGCGAGTACGAGGAAGATGTCCAGCATCGGCGTCAACAGAAGACCTGAAAACTGCTTTAGTCGAAGAGTGGCAGGAAATCCCACAGGATTCCATCAGGAAACTCATTCGTTGAGTGAAAAACCGTTTACAGGCAGTCATTAGGGCCAGGGCAACACAAAATATTAAGGGGTTTTTTAATATCTTTTCATATTACTTCCTATTCATTTAGACGTCCACAACTTCGACTCTGCAATAATTCTCAAAATTTGGGTAGAAAATTTAATTAATTTTAAATCTTTTTGATATCATTTAAAAGCTAATAGAAATACCTTTCAGGTAATTTATCACAATGACCTGTAGCATTGCATAGAAATTGTAAAAAATTGTCTTGAGCAACGCGCGATGAAGTGATTCGAGTTTATTGTTCGTGAGTGTAGTTGTGTTGCAAGTTACGACACTCTAAGAAAACTGTAGAAGTTGGAAAACAATCTCATGTTTATGAACACAATTTCTAAGCTGACATGACATAAAGACCTACTTCTCCAAATGATTGAATAGGGTATCCTGAACGTTTCTGATTTTGACGTACCTACTCAACACGATGGCATAACGCGATAACTTTGTTTGAACGTCAATCACGAAATCGAAAAGTAAACCACATGTAATGTACGTGTAAAATTATAATGATCTCGTTTCTGTTAGTAGGTTCGTCATACTAACCGTTTATACGTCAATGATATTTTATTTTGTTATGTATTCACACACTGTAACAATGAATAATATTAATAAGCACTCATCCCGAACGTTTCTAAAGTCAAATATGCAAATATGATCTCTCGAAGTTTTTTATGTATTTAGTTAATGCGTTTTAAGTTCAGGGGTAATCGATGTTACAATTATAATCAAATTGACATTAATACTCTTTGTGAATATTACCGATAATTACTACGTCCAACATATAATTCAATGACAAAAATACATTTTAACTAAACAAAACTGAGATCAGTTGTTTGACTTTTTGTATGGATAAAAAAAAAAAGTTCCAGATTGATTGACTACTAGTATTGATGGCTATTTAGTTTACAATGCATATTAATCGTTTTCTGATGTGATTGTAATAATATGTGTGTGCCTTCATTGATCAGAAACGCGTCCTTAACGCTTTCCATTCCTAGTTAAAATCCATGTTATTGTTTTTGTTTACTGGGCATCATTTCTTGTATGGATTTCATTTAATTTTCAATATTCACACCGTAAAAGAATCACAATCATGCATCAAAATATCTCTACCAAACGATGTAACAACGTTGTGTCATTGGGTTCGTTGCCATGGCTACCGCTTTAATCCAACTGGTTTGTTATTTTGACAGATCCAGAAGAACCTATTCAATTATTTGGAAAGTAAGTAATTATTGAATAAAATAGCTAAAGAACGTTGATAATTACCGTTGTATGTATAACGAGGTTTTGAAACAAAGTAATCACTATCCCTACAATGATAGGTATCAACATCAGTGACCAGGACCAAATGTAATGACTGTTGTCTTCACCAACGGGTTCTGTTCTCATGACGTGCCAGAGAGAGTTGAACATGAAGTAAATCTTGACCTGAGGAATGAAAATTAAGGATTTTAGAGGGTTATTTTAAATTGGCTAGCTAAACTCTGCAAGCATTATTAAATAAATAAAAAAAAAATGATTTATTTGTTGCGCTGTTAGTTTTATTACTTGAAGTTTGAGTTGAGAAAATATTTTTTCTCATGTTCTGTCGTTTTTAGATATCGATAACCATCACGTCTGTGAAGTTTAGACAAAGAAAACAGATTTTTTTTTCTGATTTTTCATTGACCAACCCACACTGGGCCCGCGTGGTGGATTGAGGCCCAATACCTTTCACAGAGAGGACGCCTGTATCCCAGCTATGGAAACATTATAGGCTTAATAGGTATTTCAAGTGATTACAATAACTACGATCGATGACCCCACAAAAAGTCATTAAACTAATTATTTTTTTTGTTTTATCATGTTAAGAATTCGATATCGAAAGCATCTGCAGAGTTTAGCTACCTAAATAAAAATAACCCTGTATAGAAGTAAAGTTAGGAAATTTAATAAATAGGCAACTAAGTTAAATTGTCCGTATAGCGCTACAAGGATCATTTGACTCCTGAATGACTGACAGGAGGATGTTGTTGTGAACTTCTCTCCCGGGAAATCCGGGAGGATTGGCAACCCTACTGGTGACAAAACACAGAGATTGTAATGTTGGTTTAGTTTTGTAGTGATTGACAGAAATTGTAAGAATGTGTGTGTGTGTATGTGTGAATGTGGTAGGTGTATTATGTATGCGTGTGTGTATGAACTTACAGTATAATACACAGGCACAAATCGCATGCTCAACATTTTCAACTGCGTGGGAGCTACACCGTAATGGAATGTATAATCATCCACGAGCCTTCCTACTGGATAGCAAAGATACAGAAATAAAATCTCCGCCAAAGTTGCTATTCCTTTGCCATAAATCCACAGTATAGCTCGAGTCTGCAAAAATAACAAGTCGCCTTATCTCTTAAGAAACCGTATAATGAGTACCTAAGAACCTACTCATGTCGGGTCGGCACATTCGATTGGGCAGTATCTGTGGTACAACCAAGCCGTCCCGAAGCAATTGCTACAAACCTATATTTATATGACTTTCATACGGCTCATGTCGATCGACAAACTTCGTTCGGGAACTACCCTCGTTGAAACATGTTTGGGTGTGCTCGGCACTATTGGAGCTAAGTCAATCAATCCAGCCTTTTCCCAACTGTGTGAGGGTGGGCCGCAGCTTCCAGTAAAGCCGGATGCACCAGTATTTTACATGGACCAACTGCCTATCCACAACCCAGTTACTGGGTAACACAAAAACCCAATCACGACAAGCCTAACACGTGTGGCGCACTCCTAAGGGACCACTTGCAAACGTCGGCTGGAGTGACCACTACTGGAAGTAAATCTCTTAAATTCAAAACTTTCTCAAATGATGTGTAGGTGGGTAGGTATTATTGGAAATTGAAAATAGTTTCATACTTACATCGATAGTAGTACAACAGTGAAATAATATTCCGACAACAGTGGAAATCGCCGTGACTTCCCAACGTTTAAATTTTGGCCATTCATAAACCACTGTTTCAGTTATACATAGATTTGTTACTACCTGTAACAGATGGAGCAAATTAAAACGCAGATCACTTTAAACTAACATCACGCTTTGTTTCCCCAAAGGGTTGGGCAGGTTTACCTATAGCATATCCACATTTGACCAGATTTGTTTAGTTCCCAGTAATAGGGGGTAAGCCTATTGCCGTCATCATCATCATCATTTTAGCCGAAAGACTTCCATTGCTAGACATAGGCCTCCCCCAGGCTCCTCCACTTCAACCGGTCTTGTGCTTCCCACATCCAGCGGATTCCCGCGGCCTTCACAAGGTCATCGGTCCACCTTGTGGGAGGCCTTCCTATTCTACGTCTTCCGGTATGCGGTCGCCATTCCAGAACCTTTTGGCCCCATCGGCCATCTGTTCTGCGAGCAATGTGCCCTGCCCACTGCCAAGTTTGGCAATTCTTCGGGCTATGGTAGTTGCCTTAGTTCTCCTGCGAATCTCTTCATTTCTGATTAAATAGCGTAGGGAAACTCCGAGCATAGCCCTTTTCTTTGCCCTTTGGGTGACTTTAAGCCTTCTGATAAGGCCCATTGTGAGCGACCACGTTTCTGTACTATAGGTAACTGGCAAAACACTGGTCAAAGAAATTCGTCTTGAGACACTGCGGTATTTGGGACTAGGAGATATTGCGAAGTACTGAACGCTGCCCAGCCGAGTCGGATTCGACAATTGACTTCTTTCTCGAAGTTGGACCTACCTAACTATTGCTATCAACCTGGCACAAATCTAGCCTCTGGACTGCTACTGAAACATTCCAGATAGAAAAACTCAATAACACTTTGCCCGACCTGGGAATTGAACCCAGGACCCAGGACCTCATGCTCAGCAGTAGCGCTTACGACCACTAACCTAACCGAGCAGGTAATTAGATTCAGGGGATACTCAGTAACGTCGCTTTAATTAGAGACAAATGACAAAAGAGAGACTAGGCCTTTTTATCAGCAATGGGTGAAACAAGGCTACCAATATTATAATGATGATGACTTAAATCCAAAACCCAGCACCATAATTATGTCACACTTCCAATCATAATTCGAAAGTTTTTAAAGTAATTTTTAATCCATTGCTAATAAAGTAATAAATATTTCTGAATTGTCACTATTAAAGGCATTGCCATTGTAAGTGTGATACGCAAATACCCCGCTGATGAGACTGGCTTAGATACTTACAAGAATCAAAGATTCACAGAACATATTGGATACCGTATAAAGTATGCTAAATATATCGCCCAAGTAGAATTCCTGCCAAAACATGGGCCACAAATAGAACCAAGATTTTTCATCTGAAATAATTATAACTTCACTTAATTTTTGACAAAAATAAAACTAGTCAAAAACCGAATGCGACAAAAATTTACAAACCAAGATCACTTCTGATGCAATCAAATCAGGAGATTGAACCAAAATTACTGCTACCAATTGCATCAGACCGCGTCTTCTTTGTCGTATCGATGATTCCATTTATTTGTATTAGATAAGATCAGACCGCTTGAAAATGATCTTGTTTTGGGTTTTATTTTATTTTATGAGCAATCTTTTACTGTGTTACATTTCTGGAATCATGTTCTCAAACACTTTATTATGACACCACACTTATTAAGATACTAGATTCCGCAATAATTGATATAAGAAAACATATTATTATTATAATATTTAAGTACGTGTTAGTACTGGATTACAGATGTCTGTAATAGGTGGAACTTAAAAAACCTTTTTTTTTAATAATCGTGAACCACTTACTAAATTGCGCATCATGCATCTCCGTATGAAGCAACGCTTCACAATAAACTTTGACCCATACGCTCAGTATGCCTCTGAATAAGTATATGAGTGCGTTAGATATAACCATTGTTGCACTGTCTGTGGTTGGATCAATCTGTAAGAATATATTTATAACCAATTTCTGAAAACTTTAAATAACTTCTCAATAAATAATAATTTGACCACTTTATCTATTGGCAAAGGCACATAACGTCTCGACCGACATCTCAAGGTATACGTGCTGCAACACATTACTATCCCAATAAAGAATGCCAGAGTTTATATGTTTGATAGTGTAGTTGGTTCCCACATTGGTAATATTTTGGCACATTGCGTTTCGAGACAATCATTAACCAATAGATAACTTTCTGATTTATTTCAAGTAGGCTATGAAAAGATAAAAAAGCACTTTTGAACGTCAAAATGTAAAAAACAGCATGGATTCTATGTGCCAAAAGTTTCCTATGAAGAAGAATGGGCAAGAGACTCCGGGGTTATTCTTTTAAAATGTTTTACAATATTTTGTATACTAATTATAATGTGAAGGCGATGTCAAAAATTATCTATTGACAGCTAAATAGTAAATAAGTACCTCTTGAGTGCTTCTAGATGTTAGAACATGGACTACTGCAGGCGCAGTAACCGATTCTGCAAGCATTGCGACATCAGTGATCTGTAAAATTAAAATAAACAAAGTCACTGCTGTGAAGGTTAACTGTGAAGTAAACACACAACCGGTGCTTTCGATAAGACTGGAGCCCGAGCCCAACGTAATTTGGAAAAGGCTAGGCAGATGATGATTTTGTCGATAACTCAGCCATCTAGAACGAAACAAGTATTGGTACAATGCATCTTTCTCTCTGGTTGAAGCAATTAACATATGTATAAGCTACATAATACTATAAATACCAATATGTAGTGTATAACCTTTGCCAACCACTGATCTTGAACAAAATTTTTGAGAGGGAGGGTTGTTATTTTCGAAGCTCTAAACATTATCAGATTGGTTCTGTACAGACAGGTCTTTCTTTAAGACCATAAAAGTGCAGGTATCGGTCTGAATACCAAAGATTAAATATAAATGTATTATAAAAAGCTGGATATCTTTTACTGGAAAAATCTAGTTAGGACTAAACAATTTTATACTTTCGTGTACGAACATGTTATGCTCGGAGTATCTCTGAAAGATAAAATCCGAAATGCGGTGATCCGGCAGAGAACCAAAGTTGTCGACATAGCTCAGAATTAGCAAGCTGAAGTGGCAATGGGCCGGCCACATTAGCCGTAGAACCGATGACCTTTGGAGTAGAAGTGTTCTTAAGTGGAGACCGCGAATCGGCAAACCTAAGGTAGGACGCCCTCAGGCTACGTGGAGCGAAAATTTTCGCAGAGTGACTGGTAGCAAAGCAACTGGATGACAGTTGCCGAAAAGCGAGCTGAATGGCGTGCAATTAGAGAGGACTATGTCCAGCAGTGGACTGCTCTAGGGTGATGATGATGATGTATGAACATGATTGTCTTTATTCAGTTCAAACTGATACAGTTTCTTCTGCTTCGTTTAGCCTTTCCATGTATTTAGACTGTTTGACCACAGTGACAGCTAGTAATAACTAAAATCAGAACGTATGTTAGGATCCTATAGCAGGTGGCGGTCTGTTGTTTCTGCCTCCCTCTATGGGGAGATGGCGTATGTATATTGTGTATGCATGTTATCATCTGCCTAGTTTTTTTCCAAATATATGTTGGGGTCGGCTTCCAGTGACACCAGATGAAGATGTATACCAGTATTTTACATGGAGCAACTGCCTATCTAACCTCCACAACCCAGTTACAGGATAATACGATACCCCTTGGTAAGACTGGTTATCAGGGCGCCGGGCTTCTGCGGCGTTACGGGTTACGATAGTTAAAGATCCACGAATGACAGCCGGGACCAACGGCTTTACGTACTTTCCAACGCATGGATGGTTCTGGGTATGTAACGATGGTCACCCATCCACAGACCAACCGAGGCAAACGATGTTGTGTATGTATGTATTTATCATCATAATCCTTCTACCCTTGTCCCAATATATTTAAGATTGGGCAAGCATGTCTCCTTCTATAACAGCAAATATTTGTTAACTAACCCAAAATTCAGATTCATTTAATATGCTCCATTCTCGATGTGCCATTTGTCTTTTACTGATCGGTGGTTCCATACCGTCATAATGCACAATCATCAAATAAGCTAAAGCACAAAGATCTACGAAATTGGTTCCCCATTGACTATAATGAAGTGCCTGCAAATTAATACATATTATTACATTATTTTGCATATTTTACTGAACGTATTTTGTTAGTTATGGGTTTCTACAATAGCAAGTTTTTGTATTTTTTGATATAAGTATTATATGGCCCCGTGGTTAAAGCCTCTCATACATGAGTTTGTGGGTTCAACTTCGGGCAAGAACCAATGTGACTGCCATCGATGAAGGAAAACGTCGTGACGATGACGTGACTTCATAGTTAATATTTGTCGGAAATCGCCAACCTGTCCGGAGCAAGTGTGATCATTGCTCGTGCCTTCTCTGTATGCCAAGAGGCCATTGCCCTGCAGTAAGACAACTATGGCTGGTACTTATTTTATTATAATAATTTAAATTGAGTTAATATCTTATCTTGCTCTTTATATGTAGGCCAAGGTCACAATAAATAAATAAGATTACAAAATGTTTTGTATGATTGATTGGTGTTTTACTCAACCTTCCAAAAATATCTCTTCCAAGCATACATTTGTAAAATTTGGACAAAGCCCCAAACGACAAGAAAGTTTGAAATGTCCCAGCTCTTAGCAATACGATCCATTTGTTCTCTGCAACATAATAAGTATAATAGGGACAGATGAACGTTTACATTTTGTTAAATAGGTACCTTTAGACCAAAGTCATCAAACGAACCATGAACCCGACTTTGAAGAAAAATAAGGCTCAAACTTTCTATTTTTTGTAATTATTAGGAGTTAGGTATTCCAAGTTATATAATATCGTTTATCTTTTCTTGGAATAGGACATCAAAAAATATAATAGGTTTTTATATTTCGTATTAATTATTATTGATTGAAATATAAATAAATACAAATACACAGAATAATTAATATTTCGAATCTGGGGGAAAACATTGACTAATAAGTTAACAATAACAAATTAATACCTATAGTACGTTACTTGGGACACTTGAAAATATTCGCCTGTTTGATTATGAACGTAAAAAGGTCCAACAAGCATATGAGAATTATTTATAAACATCTTGGCAAAGTCCTGTATCTCATAGCAAAAAATTGGGACATTGTATTTCTCGTCAAAATACGTTTTATTTCTACACCTGTAACAATTATGACCATTAAGTTTGTGTGAAAATTCATTTTCAAGCTACAGCGGTTGCAAGCGCTACTACTCAGCATTCGGACCTGGGTCCAATTTCTGTTGAGGGTTGTTGATTTTTTCCATGAAGCTTCACAGTAGCAGCCTGAACTCTGGATATCTGTCCAGTTGACGCCAACCGGCTCGCCCCCTTTTACATGAGACTTAAACATAGCTGGCGAAAGTGGGTGTACTATAACTCTCAACAACGATAAGCATTTTAATTGTTTTATAACTATAGTTTGTACAGAAATACCTGTTCCATGGATTCTTCGCAATTATCCCATAGGATGTGTAATGGAACATCACAACCATTAAATCCACACATGAAATCATTTCAAGAAATCCAACCAGAAGGAATAAATATTTTAAACCTGGAAATAAACAATATCCTGGTAGGTACTGTATGTGTGAGTGAAACAACTAGAAAAATGGTAAAAAAACAGTCAAAGCAAAATACATTAAGCTGACGTCTTTTCAGCTTTAATTGTCACATAGAGCATTTCAGTACCAGCAAAAATGTGTATTTTTTCATTTCCTTTGTCTCTGTTATTAAGGCTTAGGCTTGACTTTTAGTTAATGAGCTGGTAAGCTTAAGTTAGCTAAAATTTTAGGAACCGATGCTCTGCAAATAAAAAATTGCAGACATGACATGACCATCCATCAACCTTCAGTGGTAAATCACGGCTCACTCCCTGTTACTTTGAGGAGGATTGTCTCCCTGCAGTAGGACTTTTTTAGGTTGATTATGTCATGTTGACAGTTACCATTAAGTGGGCAGTTAGCATAATAAAGACAATATTTAAACGAACCATAACAAAGAGGTACCATTTTAGAAATAAACGCATGCTCCTCCGGAACGTATGCAGCAAGAAAGTAGTGAACAAACCCATGAGGAAAGCTCTTGAAGAGCACGTTGAAAGCGTAAAGCCAAATAAAACTGAAAAAAAAAATTGTTATTAAAAAAAGAACAGTAGGCCACGCGTCAGTGGTGACAAAACCAGTATAAGTTGGCCTCGTGCTATTTAATTTTGTGATTTATTTCATCACCACTGCTCTCATAACGGTGAAGGAAAACATCGGGTGGAAACCAGCATTTCTCAGAACCAAAAATTTCCGAGATGCTTGACATCTACCAATCCGTTCTGAGCCCGCGTGGTGGCTCACAGCATACTCCTTGTCACAGAGAGGCCTGTGTCCAAGCAGTGGGAGCATTATAGGCTGATTATATAGTGGGAGCATTATAGGTTCGTAGGGTTAGTCAGCAATTACAAAAATCAAATAATTCTGCAGTTTAACTCCAATTTAGTAGATTATATTAAATCCTCACAATGTATAACGAGTAGACCCAAACCTCACTCCTACACTTACACCCACTACTCACATGCACACATTCACCACCACTACCTCCACACCATCTCCACACATAATCACACACGTTCCAGCGCGCTTTTTGATGTTTTTTTCTTTTTTTTATCTTTTCATTCTTTTGTTATTGGTTTAAGTTTAAGTAATACGTATAATTTATTTTGTACTGGCTCAAAAACTAAATAGAAAATAAATAACCAGGGGAAGGGCGGAGTATCCTAACACAAGCAAACTATTTGCTTAACAGGATTCTCCCCATTGGAACTAGATTATGTTATTTGAGTTGATGCAATAAACATTTTTATTATTTATTATTTTATTATGCAGTTTTATTACGGCATTTAGGTGTCGCCTAGTGTTCGTGAAAATGGATATTAATATCTTTAATATTATTCGGTACTATGGTACTGTCCACAAGTCTGACAACCAGTCTAGGAGTATGGTGTTACCCAGTTACTGGTTTCTGGAGGTCAGACAGGCAGTCACTCCATGTAAAATACTGGTATTCAACTGCTTCTGGTTGGACTGGAAGACTACCACAACAAAGTTGGGAAAAAAGCTAGGCAGATGATGAGATGCCTATGGTACTATTCCACACACACCAACAAAAAACTCCTCCATACCAAAAAGCTCGTTTCCTACTAGATACGATTATCTTAAAGCTTGGATCTTACATTTTAATATGTTGCTGTCGTGACGTTACTATATCTGTTTTGGATTGCGTTGATGTGAACGCTCTGTAGTAAGCCAGTCTTTCGCATTTAGTAGACTCAATGACAGGGCGCTCAGATGGCAGTTCTTTCTGGAAAACAAAAAAACAAAACATATGGAACTAGGCAGGCTACATCTAACGCAAGTCGTATCAGAATTAGACCACAGAAGCCGCAGATTTTGTTCGGAACAATAGGATTTGGCAACGTGGAAGATCAAGAAGGAGCTCTAATTGAAATGGAGAAAGAAAGTGGAATGAGGGCTAGTTGCCCTGCAGTGGGGCACAAAAGCACTTTAAATGCGATACACGTCGTCAATCACAATCTGAGTCATTTTCAAGGATATTTGTAACATAATATTGATTAATATATTCGAAAAATGAGTCTGCTCAGCAACGTAAATAACGCAATTAATGTTGTTGAACTGTCAAAATGGTTATGAGTCTGCGGGCTAGTGCTCATAATCCTTACATCCTTACTAATATTATAAACGCGAAAGTTTATATGCATGGATGTATGGATGTTTGTTACTCTTTCACGCAAAAACTATTGAATGGATTTGGATGAAATTCGGCAGACAGATAAATTATAACCTATATTAACACATAAAATACATTTTATTCCGGTAGTACGTTCCCACGGGATAATTTCCGACTTCCATGCGGGGTGAAGCCGCGGGCGGAAGCTAGTAAAAAATAAAAGTGTGCGCTCAGTTCAGGTTTGAAGAGTAAGTATAGCATAAACATAATCAGACTACTCATTTCCAGTTCTGGCATATCGACCTTCCCTCTATGAGAGAGTGGCGTTTCTTGTGCGGGTTGGTAGCTGTCACATGTCTTCAAAAAGGAAAAAAGTCGGTGGAATTACTAGGCACTTGAGCCATTTCACTTTTGTGATTACATAAATAGAATGGCTAAACATGGCACTGGCAAAACACCGGCGATGCATCCGATATTATAGATATCCATCCACAGCGGTGATGACCACTAACGGACGGTTTGTTTCTAGGTTTTTGGTTATTGGGTCTTTTTCGTAATAATTTCTTAGTTTGGAAGTTGGCGGTGTGATGCCCTTGTGCCTCACAAAGCACGCTAATCCGTTGATCCTGCGCCTGATCTCTCTCTGCTCGTGTCGAATTGCTGTCCGTGACTATGAGAATGGGGGAAAAAATGGGGCACCTGTGTCTGCGCGCACACTCGTTCACTATAATATCTCCTGCGTCGAAGACTAGGCTTCGCTTGCATTGGAATTAATTACTATCCAATCGCAAATAAAACAAAGTTTAGGGTCAGCAGAAGAATATTATATATACTTACAAGAATATAATATGTATCTACTAACCTTCTGAACCAAATTCAACTGAAATCTTGGATCCTCGTACTTCACGCCAGGGCCCAATGACTGGAGACTGGCGACATTAAAATCAAAATTGGAAAATGATACATTATGTGGCTTTGCTGTTGCGTGTCTCATGATTATAGTTTAATCAACAAAATATATTTTACAAATATTAATTATATTGATATTTTCTAGACTTATCAAATTCTGAGTTGACATTTAATGACACAGTTAAAACCTTAAGCTAAAAGTGTCAATCTAAAGAGTTTTCTAAACAAGTTATGATACTTTTTCATAACTATCGTAATCATCCACCGCCTGACTTTCTAGGCCTCTCTTTTCATGAGCTAGTCCCTCGCTCCTTTACCAGCTTCATCCAAGTTCTACCCGCAATGGTAAAAAAAAGTATAATTCATTTAAATGATTATATACCAATACTTGTTCTCAGAAAAACTTGGCAAATTGTTTGGAGCCAAGGAATACTTTTTGATTTTAAATATCCGACGGTTGATTGAGATAAGAAGTCTAAATTCGTGTTTTTAAACGCTCCAACGATACAAAATTCCCAGTGTGTGATAACATTAAATATTAATAAAACATGAGAACGTAAACGAAAGAAAGAAGAATAAATATATTACAAAGGTTAGAATCCCTTTAAGCATCTGCAAGCTAAGGCAAATAAGTATATTCTTAGAAATCTACGCGGCCTTAAAGCCACACACAAACACTGACAGATCTAGGTAACTTAAACAGACCAAACATTCCAAGAGGATCGATAAATAATCGAACCTTCGTCTAAATTGGTCTCAAGTCGATCACAAAACCGACCATTCACACACCACAAAAAATATTAAATCATTTTGTATGAGCTGATTCAGATGCCACTACTACGAATCTTTTACTGTGTTAATACGACTATCTAGCAAAATGATCATCAACATATTCTGCCTAGCCTTTTAAAACGGAAGCAGCTAAAGACCAGTATTTTAGATGGAGTGACTGTCTATCTGCCCTCCATAATCCAGTAACAGGGTAATGATCCCCCTTGATAAGACTGGTCGTCAGACTTTCGGGCTTCTGGCGAACCGTAACGACTGCCATATCCACGAATGTCCACCACGGTCCTTTTCCAGGTATGAAGGTTTCTCGGTTGGTATGTAAAAATGGCCCACTCACGAACCAACCCCGGCAAGCGTAGCTAAACCTGATTGATCGACCCACGTGGCTGTACTTTATAGCATACATAGTTAGATCATATAATTATCATCATCCACGTCGTACATAATCTCTGAACGAACAGACGGAGGTGTTTAAAATAGCATCCTTTTGTCAGTTCACTGCTACAATAATCTTTTGACGGCCTATTGGCTTTTACAGGGGGGGCTGTTGATAAGCGTTTGTGTTATTGTTGTTTTGTAAATTGTTTTGAAAAAACAAGTTGGCGTCTATGGGTTAAATTTTGGCCACGCGCCAAATGTTGATTGTACAGCTATATTATGTAAATCTCGTTTCCATAGCATGAGAATAGAATCACGCTACGATAACAGAACAATAGAGTAGTACAGGGAAGGGCTATTGGCGCTGTATTGGGAGCGAGTCTTTTGCCACTGGCCGGGCACAAGTCTAACTGTTGCCGGGAATTTTAAAATAAAAATCCAATAACACTTTCCCAATCCCAGAATTGTGCCCAAGGGTTAACAGTGGTGGCCCAGTGGTAATAGCACTGACTTACGAGTTGTAATAGATCATGGGTTCGAAACCAGGCAGGTGTTTTACTTTGTGTAAATCATTTCATCACCACTGGCTCTCAAAACGGTAGAGGAAAACGACGAAACTAGCATGTCTCACAACCAAAAACTCGAAATTAAATCTATGAACTTGCACTGGTCCCGAGTTGTAGATTATAGCCCACTCCCTCTCGAAGCATGGAGGCTTGTGGCCCAATATTGGACACATATTTGGCTGATTATGCTATTCTATACCTTACAGTTAGAACTTACCACTAAAGTTCACTAGACCAACTCAAATGTAAGTATCCTACAAAGTTATCAGGCTTACGGTCTCTACCATCCCGTATGCAACATAGTTGAAAGTGTTGTACACTTCGAGGCTCGGAGAGAATGGTCACCCATCTAGGGACTGACAGCGAAAAGTGTTTTACAATCGATGGTTATCCAACCACGTCGCACTTCTATCTAATCTATCTAACTAGCCTGTATTGTCCCATTGTAGGGCAAAGGCCTACCTATTCTTTTTCTACACAATTCTTTCCTTTGCTAGTGCTGGCCAGTCCTTTCGGTAGCGAATGAAGTTCGTCCCCATATATGACAATACCACCCATTAAAAAACAAATTCGCATTTTACACCCTTAGTAGTGGTCAGTTGTCGGACCACAGTCGCTTGGAATTCATCCGTGTTTTTAACGACCACATTTCATCACCACATGAAGAGCCGACTCTAATATACAGTTAGCCTAAAACAGATGTTTACACGGACAAAGATTCCTTAAATTTTTTACAATCTTTGTTCCGTAATATTTTATAAATGTGAAGCAAAAAAACATCTTACACATTGGGTATTTACTTGTAGCCTAAATAATAATTGTAGCCTAATTAAATGAATCTTGGTCCATGTACATTATCTTGAAGCCTCAAGATAATGTATACGCGGATCAAGATTATAAATGCTTATATATTTAAATGCTAGGTACAGTTAGCCGACTGTACCTAGCATATAACGCGTTTGTTACCGGAATTATTATGAGAGTTGAGTGACAGAGGTATGTTGGGTAATTGACCATTAACATTTATAATAGGAGTAGGTGGTTTGTTTAAAAATTAAGCATACCACCGTACACTAATAAGAATACTACATACTAAATATACTTCCTAAACTGTGCTGTGCCCAACGACATCCATAATTTACACATCAAATCACGACTGTGTTCCCCGGAGTGATAGTACATCCACAATTCGCCAGTTATGTTTTAGTCCTATTTACCACTGTAAATTAATTCACTAGTTATTACTAGTCAATTAATCGAAACCTCAAGACGTCTTTGTGAAATTTCTAATATAAAATCTACTGACAGTTTCCCCGACTTTGAGCTCGAAGCCAATACATAGTATTCTCTTGATATTTCGCATTTTGCCCTTTTGTGGAATTAACTGGCGTGAACTTATGTAACCTGTTATCAAAATAAACACCTATTACATTTACGTATCTCGCCCGCATTTGTGTCGATGGGAATGACCTGAGCGCTGGGGCTTGATAAAAATGGCAATGACGTTCACAGAGATTGCTAATTATTGCGTCATGAAAATGTTTACCTTTACAGTGTGGTGTTTTTGTATTGATTTTTAGGACGATTAAAACTTTGACATAATTTAGATCGGAACTTGTGCTGGACTTTATTTCATCATCAGCATAATCATTTCAGATGAAAGACGTTCAGTGCATCTACTAAACATCGCCGCATTGACCAGTCCTGTGCTTCTGGCTTCCAGCGGATTCCCGCAACTTTCACGAGGTCATCAATCCATCTTGTGGGAGACCATAGACCCCCTCCATCTCCAACCATATCTAATCTTTGACCAGAAGAAGAGAAGCCAGTCGCACATTCATCCACAATCTATATATGCCATTGGTATCCAATGCCCATATTTAAAGAATCAATAAATGTATGATTTTTTCAGCGAAGATAGAGTTATTATTTAACTTTATTGCCTACTAAGGCCAAAAGAGATTTAAAAGAAATCTGTGCCGCTGCATACATTTACTAAAACTATGTCCAGCCTTCAAAACCTCCAACCCAAGAACATTTTATTAAACCCTAAGGAATAAGAATATATAAAATTTTAAATACTTCCCGCTAGAACAATAACTCCAAAGCTTCAGAATGCAATTTCACTCCATCTCACAGGAATGTCGGCGACATCACTCACTGTTTCACAATTTTCTTAAAACCAAAGCTAGAGTTGAATGTCGTAAAACGAATTTATTCCGCAAAAACATTTTACATTTAAAAGTTCTTAGAGTGAGAGTAAGAGGAGGATTGCATAACGTTTAGCCCTTTACAAAAGTTTAATTAGGAATAATTCTGTGGTAATTCTAAATGGGACGACGTTTCTTACTGTTTCGCTAATTTGTTCCTGGTTGTAATGATGTTCTTTCTTTTGTTAGAAAATGTTTTTTTTTTAATTCATTTTAATTGGACGAGTCTGTGGTATTTTAGTCGTCCTTAGAAGTTGCAACCGCAGTAGAGAAACACAAACAGGAGTGACACTATATACCCACCTGGCACCCTTCTACCAACGCAACGGCTAAAAGTAGGCACACAGCACAGATTCTTGAAATCGACAGCATCCCTACCAGGTATCCTGGTCGAAACCCATTGCAAACTATGGCAGAATACCTTTCCTCCACCTACCTACCCACTATCAACCACCAAACGAGCATTTTTCTACATCAATCTACTTTCAGCAGTTCACTTGGGAGTCCCTGGACAGTCCCCGAACCCAAGGGGGTAGGTGTAAGTCGAACCACATAAACTGGGGCTACCTCAATGGAATGGCAGCAAGGTGTAGATATGGAGCTGTTTTACAAACTATGCTCCACCTTCTATCTTGCCCTCTGTGCTCCTAAACATGCAACCAAGGTGACCTCTGCGCTGCCCACAATGACGCCGTAAAAGTGGCATCATTTTGAGCCAATAAAATTTAATAACTGTCGTGCCAGCGACACGAAGAAGATGAAGTCATCATTTAAATAAGACCATGACCTTGCAGTATCAGTACCTATAGTCCGTTCACAGTTATTTTTTAACGCTGACAGCAACAACCCAACATCAACTTAATTTTAACGTCAATAAAGACCACTGTGATATTAACAGACTTGTTAGTGGCAGCAACTCAAAACCAACCTCATGGTAACGAAAACCAGGATAACTTTGATTTTGACAGTGATACAAAATCAGAGGTAAATTAAGTGTTAACCGACTGTATCCATTTAACTAAGTCAATATAGTGAGGTTTGGAAATTTGACATCCATATTCTAAGTCAAAACCTCATGATTTCTTCGACTCGACTTAACCTCACTTAGGTAGTTTGATATTCATAGTTGCATTCATAGTTCATAGTTGTATAATTCGTAATTTTACTCCTCATCTTATACAATTTCCTCAGTCGAGGTGAGTTTGAGTTGAGGAACCAACAATCAAATATAAGGTACGTCGGCATCTACCTTGAGGAAGCTTTTAACCAAAACAAAGCGTATTTTACATGTATTTTATCAAATTTTCGTAATGTCTTTTGAAGAGTTTATTGAATATGTGTACGATAATCCATATAATTACGTTTCGTGATGCTTTTTACGAGATGCAGAAAATCCAATTGAGTTTTATGATAAAAATGAATTTAAAATTAGATTTCGCTTTACTAAAGATGTTATGTTGAGCTTTTTGTTACCCCTTTAGTTTCAAGATATTGGAGGTAACAGACGTGGATTGCCAATTCCACCCATAATCCAAGTATTAGCCGCTTTACGATTTTGTGCAACAGGAAACTTTCAAGTAAGTTGTTAACATTTTTTGCGCACACAAGTTAACAGTTCAAATTTAGTATTTTAAATACAGTAGTTACCTATCCTACTTACAAGCCTACTAAAATTGGTAATATATTTTCAGATTTTTTGCGGATATTTGCACAAAATCAGTCAATCAATAGTTTCAAGGATTGTGGCCAAAATTTCCAAAACGTTGTTTTTTAAAATAAGACGCTGTATCAAATTTCCTGACGTCGCTGGGCGAGCTAATGTGAAAATATGAATTCATCGTATTACTGGATTTCCTGGGGCTATAGGATGCATTGATTGTACTCATATACCAATCAAAAATCCAAACAGACAAAACGGTGAAGTATTTCGCAATCGCAAGGGTTGGTTTACAATTAATGTGTGGACACGGTGTGGACGCTCACTTTAATTTGACAAATGTTACACTTCAAGTTGAAACCACAGACAACGCGTCCACAGACCGTTCTAAAAATAAGTTTAGCCAATATAATAAACGGAATATTTCTCCAAACAATGAAGGTTTAGTGACGTATCACCTCGACTCACACTTATTCAAGGCACCTCATAATTTCCTCAGTCTTACGTCTATGAATACCGATTTTGAGGATCTTTCGAGACACGCCTTGAGGTCTCCTCGACCGAGTTGTGAGTGGAGGAGCTTTCGAGGTTACGACTTAGAATATAGGTGTGAGTCTAAAGTCTATATAATCATCGAAATAATACGTCAAAGGTTTTTTTTTTTTGATGGTGGGAAATCATCAAATAACTTCTCCCACTGTGGGTGGAGCAGGAGGGTTTGTCAGACTTTTACTGACTAAAACCCACCCGTGTTCCCTCAGTTGCCTGTGTGCCAGGGGCGACGGTATCTCTTTTGAACGACCCGCACCCCTGGCAGGCATCGGTCTTTGCGGACCCCACCAGTTCGGCGCACCAGAACACATTGCATGCCGTGACCACCCCAGGAACCAAGTAGCATAAGGGCCCCAGACGACCCCGTGTCTGGCACTCTTGGTCCCCCTGCGACGGGTCAGCGCAGTGGCCCCGCCGCCTACCACTTTTCTGCCGCAGGGGATAGGGAGAGTGGCCAACGCTATACCGACACTCCTCTTTCCCTGCGGCCCCACCACGTCCGCCATCAAACGGTGGTGGCCCCGTCCAGGCCACGGAAGGGAAGAGCGCTACTCAGAAGTACCGGCACTCCTCCTCCGCCGCAGCCTGTAACCCTCAGCCGCGATGCCTCCCGTTCGACCTCGCGGCCCGCCTCGGTTGCGATGCACCTCATTGCATGCTACTTTTTGACCGCTACGACGTTGGCTTGGATGCAAAAGCACTGACGAGCGGCCCCACCTTGGGGTTCCTCTTCACTTCACCGTGGGAGGGTGACCACGGCTACTGAGCCCCCCCGCAACGACAATGCGGGAACCCACGGGGAGGAATACGTCAGGTGTCATTATTGTAATTATCCGTGCTTGCATAATCGCGTATAATTTTACTAATTTTCTGATCAGGGACTTGATTAATTTGTTTATTTTTTAAATGGTAAAATATTATCCCTTGAATTGTAAACAGAAAACACTTTAATAAAACCTCAGAAAACCAGTTCCACATCCATCAAAATTAACAAAATTCTAACCAGAGCTTGAATGTCTGTATTTGCGCTGCACAAACAGGCAAGAACGGCAAAACTTTGTGTGCTAGCAGCACACTGAAAAAACAAGTAGGAGTACTAACATCCAACAGGAAACCCAGTAACTCACGGCCGTCGGACCTTAAAAATTCAAACGTAGGAAAAACCAAGAAGCCATTTCGACTTGGCCCCCATCTTCCGCACTCCGTACACTTACTTGCAAAAGTATCGCCCCAGGCGCAATTTCAGCAATTTTGGCGCACTATGTTTACACAACGCTGATATTAGTTCTGGGCCGAGATACGAGCCGGCGAGCTTATTTATTTAGGCTTATGCAGCAACGCTACAGTTGCAAAAATGAAATTTTGCCTGAAATTGAAGACAAAATATTTATATGTAGGTTGGTACTTTTTCGTTGAGTAAACTGTCTTTAAGAAATAAAGAGTTCACTAAACAATTATTGCCAAAAGAAACAAGCAAGCCTAATTGGTTAATGCATCAAGCTGCAGCCTAAAGTTGAACCCTGTTGTTGCTATGTATCACACAAAACTTAATACTAATAAAAAGTTCCGTGTGGTGCCGGACGGAAATGAATGGCACCATCCCATTTCTTCCCGTGGGTGTCGTAGAAGGCGATTAAGGGACTTACTAGAGAATGGGCAGCAGCGTTCTCTATGCAATTGACCACCATACTGCGATCGCCAACCCGCCTGACAAGCGTGGCGATTATGGCAAATCCCCCCCTTTTGGGGGAGGTTTATGTCCAGCAGCGGCTGATATGATGATGATGATGATAAATAAAAATAAAAAAACGAAGGAACACTGTAAACAAATGGTTTTTGCTTTAAATTCAGCTCAGTTGTAAGCTACAGTTTGTCTAAGCTTAATTTGCATTAAAGCCGAGATGTAAAAGTTACCTGTACCTACCACTTTTTTATGCAAGTCTTAGCAAAACCTACTTAGTAAATATTTAATATAGGTAATTCCACTTACACTAATAGGAAGTAAACGTGATTACGTTCCACATTTCCTCGGCCTGCACTGCACAGTACAAGCAAAGAAATATACTCTCATTTGTATAATGTGGTTGCAAGACTTGCAGGTGGCTATTTACACTGTGGGCCGAACGAACGGCACTGTAATTTACTTAAACTAATATACTTTTACTCTGTTTTCTTACATTACATGGAGTTTACCGGGCTTAGATTGTTTTATACCTCGTTACATTACACGGTTACGTAAGAATGAAAGAAAATTGAAGTCTAAATGCTTTCTGGGGTTTTTATCTTGACTATAAACATTGTTAAGTAGTGTTCGAAGGTTGAGGGTGGAAGCTTATCTTTGTTTTATTAGTAACAGGTGACTGTAGGCTTGTAAAGAAGGAGATTACATTACATTGCTTAACATCACGCCTGCATTCTCCACAGGAGTAGGCAAAGGTGTTTAAAATACCTAGATCTTACCAGCTATACTAGAAGCCCGATGGATATCCTACTTTTAATATAATACGTTATTATAATTATATTATATTATAATATATAATCCTTAGTAATATTATAAACGCGAAAGTATGGATGGATGCATGGATGTTTGTTACTCTTTCACGCAAAAACGGCTGAACGGATTTGGATGAAATTTGGCACACAGATAGATTTTAACCTAGATTAATACATAAGATACTTTTATCTCGGTAATACGGTCCCGCGGGATAATTTCCGACCTCCACGCGGGCGAAGCCGTGGGCGGAAGCTAGTAAATACACAAACTCACGTTTTTATCCCATGGGGGTAGGCAGAAACTACAGAACGCCACCTGTTACGATCCTTACATATTCCTTATGCTTCATTCTGTTCATACACACACGCTCCATGGAACAAGGGGTTAGTTACCATTTAACTCATATGATATGATCTGTTATATAACAGATCAGCAATAAATGTGAGTTTGAGTTGAGTAAAAACATTTGAGTTTCTACAGAGAATTTATTTTTACGACGATATACAGCTTATAATGGTCCCGAACACAGACCTCATCTCTGTACGAGGGAGTGGGCCGTAATCCACCATGAAGGCCCATTGCAAGTTGACAGATGTCACATGTCGTTGTTGGCTTTAGGACACGCCAGTTTCCACACGATGCATCTTCACCGTTTTGAGAGCAGTGTTGATGAAATTAAATACACAAAGTGTCTGCCTAGGTTCGAACTCGCGACTTACACTCATAAGTTGGGGCCGATACAACTGGGACACTATCGATCTTAGCTGTGATTGTGACCACAAAACCAACGAGGTGGTCAAGATGGAGATTGACGCAAATGTAGCTAAAGATATAGCTACACATCTACACAATGTAATATATTAATTAACTATTGGCGTATTGATATTGATGGAATGACGTAATGGTCGTAATTGATGGATATCTGAAAGATTTAGAGGTCATGTAGATCGCCAACTTCGGACTAGTGAGTATGTTAAATCAAGCAAGCGTTGACTCTATTCTGAAAATATGACAATATTATAGCTATGCCAAACACAATTGGTTATTTGTTATATAGTTACCAGTAGGTACGTAGTATTCAAACATAAAATATAGACCCATAAAAACGCATGCAAAAAAGCAATAAAAATGTTACACCAAATTTCATAACGTTAAAGCCTTTAAACTTCCGTAGCAAATAAATACACATGCGTTCAAAAATACTATACAGTATTTCATGGCGTGTTCAGTGACCCGAGCGATAGTACAATTGGGTACACCTGCGGTATCGTGCTGTGAATTTTAAAACGGCGGAGCATCTCGCACAAACTCCGCTCTGAATAGTAATAGTATAGACGGAGTTCGCGTTCCCTGTTTTATTGCACCGAAGTGTACGATTGCGTTTCGTACTGATTTCTGAATTATTTGCGAGGATTTTGGAGAAGGAAGTTGAGTACCTCCGTATAATAAAGGGGTGTCAAGTTTTGCGTTTTCATCGACAAGACATAAAATCATTTCGGAGTTTATTGGCCATTCGCAAAAACATGGATATAATTAAGATACATGTGTCGTAAGAATGATTGCTAAATGTCACGTGATTTGGCGTGAAACGAAGCAAACTATCGACTAGTCTAGATTGTGACGATTCTCAAGTCGTTACTAGATGCTTCTCTTGAAATAATGGTTCACTCGAGAGAATGTACATTGTTTCATTTCAAGATCACACGACTCTGAAAAAATATATTGGAGTGAAATGTACGTACTTTTTTTCTTTTCTTACACTCCTTTCTCGATTATAGGTAGGCGCGAGAAAGATGCCAAGTGTCGAAATCCAAATCGTTGGATCCGGTTCACTACTGAATTCATTTTTTAGTTCGATTCATTTTGTGTTCAGACTTTTCACTTTGACTAAAAGATCCCGAGTGAAAAGCAAAAATGAAAACCAAGTTAAGCGTCTGAATCAACGTTAAACATCATGAAACAAGGGATTTACCCTTCAAACACCATTTATTTATTAATCAAGGTACACCAACAGCTTCTGTGTTTAATATAATAGGGGTATTTTTTTGTATGGGAAATCATCAAGTAACTTCTCCCGCTCTGGGTGGAGTAGGAGGGCATATCAGACTTTTACGGACTAAAACCCACCCGTATTCCCTCTTGCCTGTGTGCCAGGGGCCGCGGTATATCTTTCGAACAACCCGCACCCCTGGCAGGCATCGGCCCTTGCGGGCCCCATCAGTTGATGCTGACATCTCTTTGAGGCGCGCGTGGTACACAACGCGCCATCGACCCGGGCTTGGTCATTACCGGACAGTGAGCTACCCATAACTCGCCGTCCGCAAGCCCGCGCCTACGGTGGCCGGGAGTCAATCTGGGATTCCCGACGCCCAGGGCGTCTCCCGCGGCGACTAAAGCCGTGAGAGCGCATATACTGCCTCTACCTGACGTGCGCCGCCTCCCTCTTCGCGAACATTACTGCTTTGTAGAAGGTGGTGGCGGCTACCCATGCATTCTCGCTCCGTACCATGGCCTGGACCAGGGCCAGATGCAAGAGATCGCTGCCGCCGATCGCTTCCACGAGGACAACGCGGTGCTCCGCCCAAGCCGGGCAGACCTCCACCGTATGCTCCACCGTGTCCTCAGGGTGATCTTCGTAGTGGAAACACCCTGGCGTTTCCTCCCGCCTTATCCGAAACAGGAACCTCCCGAAACAATCCAGTGAGGCCCTGCGTCAGGCGGAAGGTGAGAACACCATGCCGCCTCTCAAGCCACTCCTCAAAGAGGGGACTTGCTACTGCTATAGTGGATTAAAGTATGAAATTGCCGTTGTATACTCGTAGTAATAGACACTTCGAATTGACATACAATGTTCATGGTGCGAGATTTTCGTGTAATTTTTATTTCACGTGATACCTTTGAGGTTCTTCTTTTAAAAAATGTGCAACATTCGATTTTCGACTTTCAATTGTTTTTTTTATTCAGCTTATGACGTAAAGATGGAAACTTCGAAAATCTGAGTTATTTTTGAATACGAGTTCAGACGCGGAAATAACGCGGAAGAAACGGCTCGTAATATCAACTTTGCGTTTGGAGCGGGGACTACTAATGAACGCACCGTGTTTTTAGTTTTTAAACGCTTTCGTAATGGAAACTTCGACTTGAAGATCGAACCACGTGGTAGCCGCCCACACATGTGAATAACGCTGAATTGAAGGAGGTGGTAGAAGTTGATCCGAGTCAAACTACTCAGGAATTAGCGGCATAGGTTTAACGTTACCCTACCTATAATATTGACTCATTTGCATCAAATCAGTAAGAAAAAATTAAATAAAATAGGTGCCTCATGATTTGACTTATCTGCAGAAAGAAATGCGTGTTGAAACTTGTGTTGCCTTGTTGAATCGGTACAGAAATGAAGGAATATTGGAACGAATTGTGACATGGACGAAAAATGGATTGTTTACGATAACCGTTAGCGAAAAATGCAATGGCTGACCCCAGGTCAAACGCCGCAACAGTGCCCTAAAGCAAAGCTTATCAATAAAAAGGTAATGGTAAATGTTTGGTGGTCTCTTCATGGTGTTATTCACTATAGCTTTCTCAGATCTGCTCATGCAATAACAGCAGATGTTTACTGTGCCGAACTTCGAACAATGATGGTGTGAAACTGGCAGTGAAACAGCCCCGACTCGTGAATCCATTATTGCTCCAAGATAACGCAAGACCTCACACTGCACGAGAAACCGTTGTAACTCTACAGGAGCTGCAATTAGAAACTATACTTCATCCTCCGTACTCGCCAGACCTCCAACGGACTACCATTTGTTTCGTGATTGGGACAATTTTATACGTGATAAAAAAAAATCTTCCCAGGAGGCAGTACAAAATGCTTTCAAATTCAAATTCAAATCTTTATTGCATATCTCATGTGTGTACAAGATCTTCACACAGTTTGTCGAATCTAGATCCTCAGAGTTCTATCGTAAAGGCATAAATTAACTTCCGTTTAGATGGCAGTAATGTATAGATAATGAGGGTAAATATTTTGATTAAATAAATATGTTATATCTTATAAAAAAACGAGTTTCAATTTGTATTGCGGTAATAGCTTTGAACTTACACAGTCCCCAATCACAGGTTAACCAACAATTTTATGAGTAAGTAATACACAATAATAATAAGACAAAGACTCTGGAATAATAAAAAAAAAACGGCTAACTACTTCTTGAACTTAAGATTAATAACAAAAAGGAAAATAAAATTATAAGACTTTACAATACTTATTGCAATATTGCCCACTTACCTACTCAAGTCTAAAAAATAAACAATATAAATTGAAATAAATAAAATGATCTCCATAATGTAAAGTATAGCTTCTTAAATCTTGTGCATAAAAATGAATCCCTATTTCCCTTGGTCACGGCATCACACGTGAACGGCTGGACCAATTTTGCTAATTCTTTGTTTGTTGTGTTTGTTATTATCAGGAGAAGGTTCTGAAAAAATTGAAAGTTGCGAATCCAATATTCATAGTTAAGACAGGACTACGTCTATCGAGTCAACTAGTAGAGTATAAAAAGGTATGTTTCCATAATATATTAACCTAGCAAATTATCATTTAGCCAAGCAAAGCTATTATTTTCCTTCCCGTTTTAATATTGATTTAATCCCCGCTGCGCCATCTAAACATTTACTCCAAGAAGCTGTATGAACTCCCGCAGTGAACATTTCTAGTAATTTTATCATTGAATCGTAGCTGCATTTCACGAAATGGGAATCGACCGGAGTTCCGACGTCCGGCCGCTTCTGACGGACCGGATCCGAACAAATCATGTTATAACCGGCCGAAAAGAAGACGAAAACACATGCTGCAGTTTTATACGATTAGTGTAAAAATTCTGAAATATTTTGTTTCTTGTAAAAGTTGACTGGTGAACTAGTGAATTGGGTCTATTTTGTTCTTGTTTTACCATTGGTTCTAATTACAGAAGGTTCTAATTAAATTTTTTACTCACTTATTTTAATTCAATTTTTTTATTGGGTTTTTTTTAATTACGGACGCTTTTAATGTGCACGATTTTCTACTTTGTTTTCACATGTAGGTATAATTTTAACATGAATTATGTAATATGCAAATAAAGATATCTGTATGAACCAATTTTTGGAACAATATTTTGATGTAAAAGTGTCTGTGGGTTTCTTACCCGTTCTTCTCCATAGGTACCTACTACGCTTTATAATGGGCAACTAGCTTCATCTTTCTGACTGGCCGCCCCCTTGACAATTAAAAAGTGCCTGTGTTTTGGTTATTTAAAATAAATTCGTTATAATAAATAAATTTAAGTTTGAGTTTAGTAATAATAAAGGCAGATCAAAAAAAATAAGGCAGATCAAAAATGAAGGTATATCAAAATAAAATTATGTTTATAAAACCAAAAAAAAACGAAAACAATAACATTTCCTAAACTCTCTATCACCTCAAACTGCCTAGTTTGAGGTGAGCATGCCTATGCTACTGGTACCATTTATGAATATACAATGTAAAACTGTTATGCTGGCAATTACCTGATACGAAATAAAAAGCGGCCCTGGAAGAGGTGGCAAGACGACCTAGACGGGTGTTGCAAGGGTTGGATCGAGGAGGCCCTAGAAAACGATTCCTAAAAGGATTTAGGGGAGGCCTTGGCTCAGCAATGGCATAATGTAAAAAAAAAATACAAAATTGCCTGGGGTCTTACAGTTTTACTGTCATTTGGTCTTCGCCGCAGTCGGCATGAAACTAAGATTAGAAATCGTCTTATCTCCAAAGTATTTACACCACAACATCCTCACATCTCAATCCGAACACTATAAATATCGTACAAATTGTAACAAAGCTACATAGCTCACATTAATAGCCCATCAGTGTTTTGCAAGTCACCGCCGTGATCGATGGGCTATCAGACGGAGCAATTTTTCAGATCCACCCTCCGTGAGAGCATGTTAAGCTGAAGACCATTTGATGACAACTGATATGGCTGTTAGTTTTTATCCGACTGACCCAGAAATACGGTTATGTTTCTAGTGTATTAGAGTGAAGAAAAACGTAATACTTATGAATAATTAGCAAAAGCTCTATGAAAGATTGTAGGATGCGTTGCCAATGCGTCAGAAGCCCGATAATCTGACAACCAGTATTACCAAGGGGTATAGTATTGCTCCGCGTAAAATACTGATATCAGATGCATCCAATTAGACTGGAAGTCGACGCCAAAAATAGTTGGAGTACGGTTAGGCAGATAGATGATGACAGTAGGATGCATTTCCAAAGCGTTCACTTCAACCCGGTTTTCGAAAGAATATTTAAATTAACCTAACTTCAAATCTAATGAAAAGTAATTGGTTTGGATGTTTTTGTTTTCACCATCAAATCACAATTATGATAGAATACTTTTTTACACTTTTTACATTTGACATTAGATACATATATTCAGAGATGAGATTTCTTCAGAAATCGATAGCACGACCCTATTTTCCGTAGCTGTAGGTTCTGTGACGGGTTAATTTGGTGTAATGTGTCTGTAGGACGTAGCAGAATTAATACACCAATCACATTAAAACAATTACCTACGTTTATTTCACGCTTTCGTACTCCGTCTTTTTGAAACAAAAACCTATTCTAATTAATCTGAAAGCTTATTTTAAAAATGTTTGAATGTAACTAAAGCTATATTATCGCCAGCCAGTACAGCATAACGTCATCTTTTGCAGACAACCTTTACTGTACTATGTTTTGTATCTATTTACAATGCAACGCGATGTCGTCGATCAGAGCAATGTACGCGACTTTTTACACTAACATACAACACGGGTATCGCGATACGATGGCAGTTCACGGCAGCTAGAGTATCTACATACCTTTGCATAAATGTTCGCTTCGGAACTTAGTATCTCTTTTACCTATACTCCATAGGTTTAAGTCGTTAAATAAAGGTAAACAAAAAAAAAACACGTGACTCATAGATGCGAAACCTTTTATTTTAAATGTTAAAATCATATAATATCTATAGTCATATATATCAATTGGCTCTATTCTGAATCTGAATCAGAATCTGATGAACTATCTGTCACATTAATATCGTTCTGTTGTATCATCAATTATTTTGCTAGCTATAATAACACAATTTATCAAAATCGAAACGCACTCGCAAAATCACAAATGTCGATTGTTGAGAGCGCTGTCAAAGGCGTCTCGTTACCTGCCACTTCAGTTGCCATAATAAATCACAGAATATATATCATATTATTATAATAAATCTAACTAACAAAATGTGCTCAAGTAGTTATATTTGGGAAGAGTAGTTTAAGAATAAATGATAAAGTTTAATAAATAATAATTTATCATTTATTCTCTCTTCACAAAGCTGACTTAAATATTAAAAGTGTACAAAGAATGTCCCAGCTGTATGCTATCCTTGCGAGAGACTGGTGCCTAAAATAGGTTTTTCGAAAAAAAAACCGGTGTTTCAGGTCACCAGGCTAGCAAAATATCGTATAAATCGAAAATAAATTTGATTTTGTTACTCCGTATTTTTAAACAAGAAAGTGTCAACTATAAAAAAACCCTTTTTACGATTTGTTTACCTTTATTTAACTACCTAAACCTATGGAGTATAGATGTATCACGAAAACGTAGGTATGCGTGGGTAAAATATAGAAGACGCGCGTTTTATGTTTGGTTGCCTAAGTATGTAGGTATGTAGATATTCCTATATGAAACACGCATTTTTAACCGACTTCAAAAAGGAGGAGGTTATCAATTCGTCGGGACCTTTTTTTATTTTTATTTTTTTATTTTTTTTTATGTATGTTCCCCGATTACTCGAAGATGGCTGGACCGATTTGGAATTAGTTTTTTTTGTTTGATAGAGTATACTTCCCAGATGGTCCCATGATCATCAAGTCAGGATCTGATGATGGGATCCTGGAGAAATAGAGAGAACTCTTCAAATTTTATAGGCACACGAAGCGATTTAGGTATTTTTTGGAAGAGTACTTTCTCGTAGTGGTCTAATTTCAATTTGGTGAAGATCTGATGAAGAACTTTGGAGATAGGCAACGGAACTCCTCAATAAATGATAGCAAATGGACTGGGATTGCTGAAATCTCATGTCTGTCTATTGCTTACACCAGTTCATAACATAACATCACGCCGGTATGCTGTGAAGGGGTAAGCACATGTGAACCACTAAAAAGTGAAAAATAAAAACTTTTTCCAAAAAAAAACAACCGACTTCCAAAAAAACACTACAAAGTGAAAAATAACTTTAATTTCGGAAGGCGGTGACAAAAAATTCAAATACAGCTCCAAAGACACCGACTTCCGAAATTAAAGTTATTTTTCACTTTGTAGTGTTTTTTTGGAAGTCGGTTGTTTTTTTTTGGAAAAAGTTTTTATCAGTCTAATGTTTTAAATGGAACCTAATATCTTGAGTGAAGCGAATGAAAATTGTGGAAAAGGTTTTAAATAGGTATACTTCTATAGTTTCAAACATTAAGTTAATCATGCTTTCGATGACGATTCAGTAGGTACTGTGATTAATTACAAAAGATTTTTTAATTTCATAAATCTAAGAATGTGACATTCACCAACAAACACTGGGCTCACGTGGTGGAGAATGAACGATACATTGCGTATAAGGTAATAGAACAAATCAGGTTTAGTGGATTCCCATAACGTTTCTGAATATTTTCACTCGTAATATACTGAATTCACCCCAACCAGTCTATGGCGAGCTGTCCCTTACACTCTGTCAAAGCAAACATTCAAATGGAAAACCAATAGTGCTAAGAACATGGACCACATATTTTACCAACGTTATTTTATTTACCCAAAAAAAAAACTACATAAAGCGTAATAATTAGTACGGATATTACCCACTAATTGAGAAGAACAAGACTCATTAGTATCCCGACACAGTGGTTAGGGTCTCAGCAGTAATGCGGGAATTGATGTACACGCTAGCAGAAAGCCGGAGGGAAATATAAAAAAATTACCCATGCTTGTAATAGTGTTGTCCTGTGAAGGGTCTGAGATGTCGATGTTTTGGGCAAAGAGGCTGCAATTGAGTAAACTTGAAGTATAGCGACGTAATTAAGTAATGAAGCTTTCTGAGCAGTTTTGAATGCAAGCCTCAATAAATGATATGTATGATGTGCCAAATAATAATTATGACAATGTAATTACATTATTAATTATGAACAAGTACGAGAGCTACGTATATATTGGTGCACTCACTGGCCTATAAAACAGTTAAAATTATCATATACATGGGAAGAAACATGATGAAAATAGAAATTTCCTCATAACCTGCAACAAATCCACGAAAATAAGTCCCAAAAACACAAATTACATAATTTTGGTACTTATTCTTGAAAAATACTGCTCGATATAGACATCTTCTCATCACTACACTTAAGGAGACATTCCCGTAATCCGTATTTATTTTATTTAGTAGCTAAGTACGAGTAATGGGGTTGACAGCCAACGTAGGATGGAGAGGGGGGTAGGGGCAGGGGATAAGGGACCGGATTATTTTACGACAAACGTTACGAAACGGATTTACGCTAGTTGTATCGTTTCGGTTACATTTTAGGGTGCTGTTTGTTAATTAAAATTATATGGCCATGTTTTATTAGTACCTACCTATGTTGAATTTTGCTCCTAAATTAATACTTTTTGGATGTTACTAGAAATGAAGGGTGTGTAATAGCAGCACCACAGGCCGATCAATCAAGGTAAGACACGCTTGCCACGGTTGATCCGCGGATAGTGTGACCATCTTTATATACCAAGTCTCCGTGTCTCGGAAAGCACGTTGTGCCATGACTGGTCCCGGCTGTCATTCACGGATTTTTGGCAGTCCTTGCGAGTCGCCAGAATCCTGAAAATCTGACAACCAGTCTTACCAAGGGGTATCGTAGTACCCAGTAACTGGTAGTGGAAGTCAGATAGGCAGTTACTCCATGTAAAATACTGGTATTCAGTTGCATCCGGTTAGACTGGAAGCCGACCCTAACATAGTTGGCAAAAAGCTAGGTAGATGTTGATATAACTTAAAATCTTCTTAAATAAATTGAATACTTTTCGTAATATCTGGGTTTGATTTGCCATTGATGTCATAGTATAGAACAGTAAGACCATTTACTTTTAGCCTTGTTGACTACAGTATCTAAAAGAGTGTATATTAACCTTCAGTTTTACTGCAAGACAAAGACCTCTTTTCAAACAAAGAAGGAAATGTTCCGCCCTTTAACTTCCAAAAACATGATATATTCGTAAACACGTACACGGCACAGTTTTCAGCGCGTCTCTCAAAAGTTATCCCGGAAGATTTCTCCGCATATCTTCCCTGTGATTTATTCCTTTATCCTGTATCCCATTTCAGGGGTCAAATAGCCGTGGCCCCTTTTTAGGGTTCCGTTGGCAATGGTTGAAAACGGGAACCTCTTTACTAGGCCTATGACGTATGTCTGTCCATCCGTATGTGTGTATGCCATCGGGCAGTTTTACAAAAAGTAAAACTCAATAGAGACAACCCTTTATTTCAATGAAATAATTACAAGCAAACTATAACGTCAAAAATTACCTACCAGTAAAAAGGAGAGGATTAGAATCTAGTTTCTTCTTTCAAAATACTATACTACTGTGCTACTATATAGACAGTTTCCTTCATGGCAATAAATAAGAAATTGGTAATTGGTATGGTAATAATTTCGTTGCTAAATTATTGTAAGTTTTTAATTTGTTCATTTTTTTTTACCTAACGTGCCTTTATTTGAATTGCTCACTCGTTTGTTGCTCTACGGGTCACAGCAATGAAAAATATTATACTACTGTAATTTAGTATCAACTAGTACTGGTACTATGACTGTTTCTTGGCGGCCTTATATAGGAAAAGTTTTTATTCAGTGCGCAAACTGTATCCATGAATTCAGCATACCATTCTAGACCCCAGCGAAGAAATTTTTCGTCGGTTTTACAAAAAAAATCAGCATGCTAAATTCATGGTTAAAGTTTGCGCACTGAATAAAAACTTTTCCTGTATATTGTAATGTCAACAGTATACTAGTAGTAATAAATTGTGCACAAATAAATAGTTTTAGTGGTTTTACTTGGTCTGTACTCACTTCATATCCGCCCTTACGAGTTAAGTACAAAGGACTAAGGAACCCATAGTGCGCGAGTCCGATTTACACTTGGCTCCTTTTTTACGGAACGTTTATACATTTTTGGAGGTTGATATTTTAGTGATTTTGTTTGATTTAGCGGTTTTTTTCTTCGGGAGGGATAGTTTTGAATTGAAGAATGTTTGTTCGAACTTGAATGATATGTTTTTGGGAACGCTTGCGCTTATATTATAGAGAAGGGTTTATCCTTACGGGGTCGTGGTGTTAATATTGGAAGAAAAAGGATCGTGTTAAAATTTTGTTTTTAAATCAAGATTTCTTAAGTATTATCAAGTAACGTATGATCAGAATTGACAAAAAGGAGGCGTATGTTTTTTAGAACTAGGCACTGCATTACCATAATGAGTCTACAATGTGGCCACTACTCGGACACAAGCCGTCGCGCGGTAGAGGGAGTAGGCCGTAATCTAACCCGCCGGCCCAGTGCTGCTTGGTAGATAACACATGATCTTCAAATTTTTGGTTCTATTATAGAGGTATGAGGAACAGGGTTTAAAGTTCACTCATACCCTATTGAAAAGGGAGGATTCTCCGACCAGACGGGTTTTGTGTCTGGATTTTGTATGTATGTGAGTCTCGTAGTAAACTCTGACTGCGCGGTGTAAGATTTCTGTGACGTCAGAAGTATTTTCTGTAGTGCCGCTACACTATGTTTTGCCTTTTTCCTCACGATATTTTCCTTCGCCATTTTTATAGCACAGGTGATGGAATAATTTAATCAAAGTAAAGCCCCTGTGTGGGTTCAAACCAACGACCTAAACCTCTTCAGCTCGAACTAGCACTGGAATTGCACTAAACTTAAAAGTTAGCCCACGATCAAGCAATCAGCCAAAATGTTCCCTATTAATTTTATGCAGAAATCAAAATAGCAATAACAAAAAAAAAAAGGCATAATCACTAATTTTGACCAAAATTTTGAGCCACTGAAATTGTAAATTGTGAGTTGCATACAAGGTCTTAATTTGCACTTCCCCAATAAACTCTGGTTTTTATGTTCAACCCACTAGAGTTTAAATTCGAGTGCATTTTATTTACAGAACTGCATTGAAAGTTTGGTGTTTTTCGTACAATTGTACACATCAATGTCATGGCGGCTTTGTGTCACATGTCACTTTGGTAATTACCGCTTTCTGTTGGTGACTGTACTATCGAATCTGGCATGATTAATTTAACGTGAATTGTTGGTCCGTCCACTAATATTGTTCGGGCGCTTAATTTGTTCTAACTTTTAGAAATGGGGTGATGAAAATGACAAGTTTAAGTCAGTCTGGAGAGCAGTGCTGGCCCAGTAGTATTGGCCCCGACTGACAAGTTGTAGGTTGTTACTACTAACATGGTTTGTAAGTAATTGCTACTAAATTTATGAGTCCATGTTACTTGAAAACTCGATTCTGGGAACTCAAGAGCGTTACTGGTAAAATCATGCGTTTAGAAAAGACATTTGCAAGTGGTATGCTTGCGAGGTTAAATTGGCGGGTGCCTCTGTGAAGATAACACAGTTCTTCAGATCTCGCCTCTCATGCACGAGATTGTAGGTTCAAATCTGGGCAAACACCAAGGTGATTTTTAATTTTTTTATGTACTTTCTGAGTTCATCTTGGACATTAACGACATCAGTGAAGGAAAAATATCGGGAGGAAACCCGGATAATTTAATCCCGGAATCACTGCTTCTGCGATGCTCGTGCTTTGTATGAGAGGAAGCCTTTGCTCTGCAAAGAACCAGTAATAGGCTGGTATTATATCGGAATGTTAGCTGTCAACATCATCTGCCTTGCCTTTTCCCAACTAATTTGGGTTCAGCTTCCAGTCTAACCGGATGCAGCTTAATACCAGTATTTCACATGGATCAACTGCCTATCTGATCTCCACAACCCAATTATTGGGTAATACGATCCCCCTTGCTAAGACTGGTTGTCAGACTTTCGGGCTTCTAACGACTCGTGACGACTGTCAAAGGTCCAAAATGACAGCCGGGAGCAACGCCATAGCGTGCTTTTCGAGGCACGGAGTGGTTTTGGTATGGAAAGGTGGCCACCCATCCACAAACCTGATCGATGAACCCGTATAGCTCATATTAAAGTTACTCATGCAATGCATGTATTAGCAAAATAATAAATCCAAAAGCAAATATTATCCATATCAAGCCTCTGATATTATATAATTTACTTTCAAGTTTAGCAAATCTACGGCAAACACGAGTTAGACAAACTAGTAACGCTAACATTAATTGTGCACATAATGAGCTCGCGTTTCATCTTCATTAAATCGCCTCTCATTTCGTTAGTGTATACCAGCACAGAGAATAATAAAGCTGAATGTTCTGAAACGTTTGGATGTCCAGTTTGAAGCTGAATATTTCAGGAATAAATATCGGATGAGACTGTGGCACATATGTACCGCCATAGCAGTGGATATAACGGGAAGTTTTATATTGGAATATTGGCATACAAGGGATTTCCTCCTTCATGAATTGTCAGCTCCAAATTCAACCTTGCAAATGTAAAGGGTCTCCGAAACAATCAGTTACCGTTGACCAGTCGATCAATTGTGATTGGAGTAATATTGTCAATCGCTTCGTTTGCATTTGGTAGACAAAGAGTTTGCACATCAATGTGTAATAATAATCAATGTGTACAAATTGACAATTGCAATTGATCGTTTCGGGCACCTTTAACTAGTAGCAAAAGCCACTCTTTATATAATATAGAGCAATGAGACAGTCATCATCCCAGACCGACAGATCCCATCTCTTGCCGTGGGTGTCGTAGGATGCGACTAAGGGACTTACAAGAGAATGGGCAGCAGCGTTCTCTATGCATTTTACCATCATACTGCGATCGCCAACCCGCTTGCCAAGCGTGGCAATTATGGCAAGCCCCCCAAATTGGGGGAGGCCTACGTTCAGCAGTGGACATCTTCCGGCTGAAATGATGAATGAAAACAAACAGGTCTGCAACCAGAGCATCCTGTCCGTGGATCTGACAGTTGGGCTAGTACACAAATTCAAACTCGATCAGCGCGCTGAAATTTTGCTGCGTTAGCTTGCGCTGAATCAGAAATGAAACCATCCGGATAAAAAGAGTCACCGACATACCTTGCAGAGTAAGCAAGCTGAAGAGGCCGTGGGCTGGCCATGTCTGTCTAAGGACTGATAGCTGGTGGAGCAGACGAGTCCTGGAGTTGAGATCGCGTATCGGGAAGCGTAGCGTAGGACGACCCCTGCTAGATGAACCGACGACCTAAAGAAAGTGGCTGGGATGACTGGATATTCCAGCAGTGGACTGCGATAGACTGAGTTGATTGATTGATTAAACGAAACTGTACTTACTTACTGTAGTAACAAACTGAAAACTTAATATTTTTTACAATTCTCATTCCATCAGTTTGACCATTTTCGTTACAAAACCCTAGACTTTTTTTCATTGATGTATTGCATAATTATAGCCTCCATTGAATAAACATCATCACAACCAAATTAAATGCAAAGTCAACGAACCACGTCAAAACAAAAAACATGCTTGCAGCCCTAAACTTCAGCGTGAATTTCCAACCGCCTTCACAATCCATTTGTTGGGAAACAAAGTACCCGCATATTTCGTTCCGCGTGATGTTCACGAGAAAATTTTCTCGTATTAGAAGTGAGAAAGCAAATTTCTTGATATGGCACCGAATTGTTTGATATTACTTAAGATTCCCTTTATGTTGAGTTTGCATTACGCATTTGAATTTGATTACGTTTGTGGTGTGAATTCTGATTATTCCGGTTTTTGGTATACGGAATAATTATTTCCGCAGTATGTGTTGGTGGTTTTGTTACATCTTCTTCAATTATGTGAAGATATATATGTTGAAAGATTGTTGTTACGTTAGAATTGTTTGCTTGTTTCTTTTACTTATTTCATTTCGCAGCTAACGTACCAATTAAAAACCCTACGCTTCGATGACTGGTCTAAAGACATGGTTTGTGATAAATTAATAACGATGAAGACTTTAATTTGAATGAAACTTACTGACCTTAATTTTAATCTAAACGAGGCACTTGTAACTAGGTAATAACAGCCGCATGGGTCTATCAATCGGTTAAGCTACACTTACGACGGTTGGTCCGTGGAGAGGTGACAATTTTTACATATTACAAGACCTTTCCGCGCCTTGGAAAGCACGTTAAGCCATTGGTTCCGGCTGTCGTCTATGACAGTCGTTACGAGTCGTCAGAAGCCCAAAAGTCTACACAACCAGTATTACCAAGGGGTTAACCCAGTTACTGGGATACGGATGTCAGATATGTAGTCACATGTAAAATACTGGTATTCAGTTGCATCTGGTTAGACTGGAAGCCGGCCCCAACATAATTGGGCTTGGCATATTGATTGACTTTGAGCTGAATAGCATAATTTTTTGCAGTTATTGACCAAAAATGGCCTGTTAGACATTGAGGGAATATTAATTTGTTTATTGGCATGCGGGGCGAGCAGGTTATTTTATCCTATTCAAAATAAAAAGATTTGGTCACTTACCTTTCAAATAAAAATATTGTCTTTCTATGACTGTAGCATAGTCTTAGTTCAGTCATTCATCACCATCGTAATTTTTTTGTCGCAATCCCAATTAGTTTAAGGTACTGCAATATGTCTTCTTCTGCAGCTTTTCAATCCTTCATCTAGTTTAAAATTCCGAACCTCAATTTTCCGAGTCCTAAAATACATAAACATAACTAAACACAAGACTAAAGTATTTTATAACGATCAATCACACAGTAAACTTAAACAGTTAGCGGTTGTAAGACAGTTTGACTTTCTCGGGTCTTCGCCGTTATTGCTTGGCGGTTGGTCCCTTATATATTGCAGCTGTACTCCTAGTTATTAGACGAACCATCTTATCTCCTAAATGACGGTCTAACCCTAGTTTTGGTGAATTTCTAGACTTGAAAGGGATGTCTGGATCAAAGAAAGTGAGTGTGCACGCAGCTTATGTTGGAAGGTCTTAAAAAGGTGACGTGTGAGCTAAAACATTAAATAACTATCTACTTCATGGTTGATGACAAAAATATTTTAAATATGGAAGAAACACTTGATTTTCAACTTTCTTCATATCTGACAATCAACCTATAAAGTTTTCTACTGCTGGGGTTTCTTCCCGTGAAAGGGAATGGGCCGTATTCCACCACACGGGCCCAGTGCGAGTTGGAAGTGTCACATGTCTTTAATTTTTCGGTTTTAGGATAATCCGGTTACCTCATGACGTTTTCCATTACCGTTTTAGAGTAGTAGTGATTAAATTAAATACACAAATTAAAGTGCCTGCCTGGATTCGAACTCACGACCAACAACTCGTAATTCGAGGCCGATACCACTGGGCCACCACCACTGGCACTCAAGCAGGTCACCAGTGGGTGACCTGCTTGAGTGCCATCCAATAAAAACTATTTACGGCTTCGTCTTTGTTTTGTCACGATTATAATCCCAAAGTGATTATCGCTCTCCAATCTTCGGGTAGATCATAGTCTGCAAAAAAAATCAAAACGAAATTACATGTACTTTAACGCCTATCTGGTATGACATCCATATAAAGCATTTCAATCCCAGACTCACTTAGCAGCGTCAATCTTTTAACGAATCACATCCATTTAATTTTCTTTCATACATGCTTGAAGCAAGTATTCACAAAAGTTCAGCGACATGATGTAACCTTCCTCGAGACGTTCTAACCTAACAATGCTTCACCATTTGCGCTTAAAGCTAAAACATCGCACTATGCACGTGAAGTTACTACTTGAGATTTGAGTTTCTTGTAATTATATTTTGTTTGTGTTTGTTGATTACACGAAGGAATAATGCGTTTAAAAATACTCTGGAAGGAGATTTTAAACACATTAAATCTATTTATTAACATTCTTGAATTTATACAATAAATTCATTCATTCACTTGACATTGTCAGTAAATTAATCAATATACATTTATGAATCCCACACTGACTGACACAAATTGCCTAGCAGTTTAGAGTGTGGGCTTTGCGTCTAGAAGCTTGAAATTTAGCAAAAAAACTTATTTTACTACGAAGGAACGAATTTTCAAATATCCTTCCTTAGTATTCAACTAAGGAAAGATATTTGAAAATTCATCCCTTAAAGTGGTTAAATAGGGGATAAAAGTGATTGTATACGGTGTAAAGGGAACGCTTCCGAAGCCAGAACGTAGGTTATATACAACCTAAATGCAAACAGATACCAATAACCTTTCGTCTTAAATTGGTTATTTTGCATCAATTTAAAACGTTTGACGCTTCTGTAATGTTTCTACTAATTTTATTTTGGCGGCGCTTTTTACAAAGGATGCCTAAACCTAAAGTTGCCACCTGGACTCGGGGTCGTTTTTAAATGTGTTTATTCTCAAATAATGGTTCATTTAACTGTTCTCACAGCATAGTGTACTAAAAATGCTATAACAAATTAGAACAAAAAAAAAACATATATTTTTTGATGGTAGGTGCTGTATCGAGAATCACTAGTTGTATCACCTGTCTTCGTTTTCAGAAGCGGTTCCCTTACACCCTGTATAGAAAGTACATAATTTTTGCCAATGTGAAATCCAATCGGGTACAAGTCTTGTCGGAAAATAGTATAGTAACGAAATTTCCACAAACTTATTCACACACGATAGTATAAATAGTAGTTACCTATAAGCAGTTGCAGGGTTTAATGATTCGGTTTTAAATGGTTTAAGGGGTCCGTATCGTAAAAGAAAAAAAAACGGCACCCTTAAAGGTTCACTTCGTTGTCCGTCTGTCTGTCCGCCTGTAAAAACCCTTTTGCTCAGGAAATGTAGTGTGGTATATTTTCTCTTACATAAAATCTAAAATATCTTTAGAACCCGTGGTACGCTTTACATAAAACCAATTGGTAAAATGGTTTTATACATAGATTTATCGTTTAAAACAAAAATAATTAAAAACTGTACATAAACAAGTAATCTCATTTTCAACTAACGTAATTATACGACAACCTTACATTATTTTCAAATATTCCTTATAAATTCACTCAAATCAATCTAATTGGATTTTTATGAAAACTAGTAATGAGATCAAATTAAATTAACTAGTTAGAAACCTTTACATTAAGTTGAGCCAAAAATCTCTTAACATTTTATCTATTTCTCAAAAAAAATCTTCGACTCACGATTCATGGAGCACCCTCGTCACCGACAGTTATTGCTTTAAAAACAATTTAATATTTAAGAATTAATGATTTATAAACAAACTGTAGAATAGAAATACAATGACACAAATAAAATAAACTAATTATATTATCAAGGAAATAAGTAAAATGTTTTAACTAATAACACAACCGCTTAAACCTAAAAAACCTTATATTTTGGTGATATATCACTTCTTCTCTTAAAAGTTGGCATAAAGGGTTTTATGTTCTCCTAAATTTCCTCAAACAAATCATTGCTCACTCTATAATTTTCTTTAAATTCGTCTTCATTCATAGAAAACGGTTTGTCCGTATAACGCACCATCAGACGCTCATTTCGTCTTTGTTTCCATATCTTTTTTAGGGAATTACGTAAAGCACTGTATATTACTGCTAATCGTGCCATATTACACTCCTTTTACTTGTTAAAAACTACTTAAAACGCAAAACAATTTAAGAAAAAGTTACTTTTGTTATTGGTAAAATCACAATATAATATATAAACAATCCCAGCGTAATATTGACGCAATATACAGCTGTCAAAAAACTCGAGAGTAGCGTTTACCGCACGCCAAGCCCGATCCCGACTCCATTTAGTTCTCCAATATGTCACGCAATTTAAACACAATTTGGCGCTAGCATCGAACTCATGAGTACGAAACGTCAAAATTCCAATGTCGATCGATCGGAATTGAAATCAAGAGAATCCCTTCATCAATCAGAAAAAAGCTGATAATCTTCAAACAACTGAACTGATTTAATGAAACATATCTAAGAACCACCGCTAGAAAACTTACTTTTAAATTTAAAAAAAAATCGTACCCAAATGGGTTCACCCGTTTAAAAGCTACGGTGCCACAGACAGACAGACAGACACACACATAGCGGTTAAACTTATAACACCCCTCTTTTTGCATCGGGGATTAAAAACAATCATTTATGCCGTTTATTTTGCTCACTCGTAAGTAAATCAAAGCCTTACTTACGGTAAGTAATGAGTCGAGTTTAAAATAAAGACTTTACTCAGTAAGACTTTCTTACTGAGGAAACCTTACCATGTACCAGCCGCCACTGCAGTCGTTAGGCTGGTGATGTTTAGCAAATATTCTTAGAACACATTGAAAAAATAAATTACAGTCATCACTGAAGCAGTTGTGTGACGGTCATCACTTTTCTAGGAAAACGTAGCTTTAGATCTCACACTTGAGCCAGGTTTTCCAAGAAATGCTTTGAACAAAACTCAAATCGTAACAAGTATTTCGAGACATCATTCCTCGCAACTTAATTCATGTTTCACATTCAATTTGACCCAAAACTGTCCCTTCTATTCAATTTAACTTTACAATCATATGCTACAAGCGTAATTGACTTTGAATTAAAATTAAAAGGTGACACGCTCCGTTCCAAAGTCGAAGCAATACGACTTAACGAATCGGTGAACGTACTGAGATTTTAAATTTATTTATATTAGGAGAGCTACAACGGTCTAATGCGATCTGTGAACATAGGGGAAAAGTGGCCGGGCGGTTCTACAGGGAAATGGTCTTGTTCATAAAATAAAAGTGAATAAACACCAGCTTCATAGCATTTAAAATCCTTTTATCATTTACCTTTTTCTTTCAAAAGTTTACATCTATTTCTAGAACTAAAAAGAGCACATCTTTGTATCTGTAGTCCTGTTTCATGTTAGTCAGCGGTTGTGATTGATTAACTGAATGAAACACTTCTAATTAGTTACTTGACAAACACAACGGATAAAATTTTATTTTAAAAGGGTTAGTATTAGGGCCCAAATACATGTACCATAACCACACCACAACCGAAACCACATTCCAACTGAAACGACAACACGTGGACGGGCGCTAATTTGTATAATAATGAATGGTTTATTCACAAATACTACATTTGGCTGTCAAAATCAAACGTGTGGGTGACACCATCCGCAATCAGCGAGACCGCCTTTTAGCGGCCGGATACATCGCAAACACAACGTTACGTCGACGCAATGACACTGTCACAGCTGGAATTGATCAGGAAAAACTGGCTACAACGTAACCACATCGCACCTACTAGCAACAACACCACCATTTAAAATTTTTGTTGTAACCACAACGCAACTGTGGGAAGCTACAGCAACACCATTCACACTTAACCACTTATTGCCCACATTTTCTCGCTGCGATGCGGTGTGGTGTGAGTAGGTTAGAATTGGGGGTTCTGGATCACGTCTATAAAATTGGGTGTTCTGAATCACGACTATAGAATTGGGGTTTCTGAATCACCTGTTCTCGCTGCGCTCGAGGTGATTCAGAAACCCCAATTCTATAGTCGTGATTCAGAACACCCAATTTTATAGCCGTGATCCAGAACCCCCAATTCTATTTTCGGTCTACGAAAGTGATTCAGAAACCCCAATTCTATAGTCGTGATTCAGAACACCCAATTTTATAGCCGTGATCCAGAACCCCCAATTCTATTTTCGGTCTACGATGTACCACTTTTTATCTATTCAACCTGAGATATCATTATTTTCTGATCAGTCATGTCTTGTGTAAATAGAATCTCACCATTAGCATTCTTGAAAATAAGTTTAGAAATGCCTTCCAAATCAAATTTCGATGAATGAAGCATAATGTGAATTATACTAAATAATTCTCTCTCTTGATGAAGCAAACGCTGATTAAAATCCAATCATCACACTACAATGCTGTTTAATCCAATGATGGATTTATGTGTATTAAATATATACTCTCTTCCTTTCACAGCGTTCAAATAAAAACATCGAGGGAAATGTATAGCATGTTGCACCCAAGGATCGTCATAAATCTCCCAATCTTCTATAACACCTCCACATGAAAAACATGCTGCTTTATCATTTATACTATTTCCACAGTAAAAGAATCCAGCGTCAGCCATTTCCATCACTAATCTTTTCTTTGAATCGACCGTTACCCAGTAATAGTTAAATGAAAATTGACGCATTTTAAACGTGTTATACATATCATATCGAGGTTTGTATTCATTTCGAGACATTTTCTATTTACTTTCTAATTCAATTATAAACGTATAATGTTATCGTCCCGCTTTTGTCAACAACTTATAAAGACCGGATAGAGGTAGGAGGGGATAGAAAACTCTAAGATGTGTTTTACCTAACTATAGAAACAAAACAAGAAAACATTTATTTTAGAATTTATTATCAATGCACCACTTATTTAAACATAATACATTTTTTAAAGCACATACAGAGGTATGATAAATACAGTTATATAAATCTTGAGAATATTTATATTGATCGTATAAACTTATAAAACTAGAACAACCTTTATCTTCTAAATTGAATATATTACAGTTAATATTTTCTAAAATATGCTTTAACCACAACACTTTTTCGGAACCTTTAACGTAGATACATTTATCTCTTAAAATATCTATAACTATACTCTGATAACTAGAATAGGGTACAAATCCTTCACGCCAGTGTATCTTTCTGTTACGTTCAATCCAACTTACTTGTTTTTTTTCTTGTTTCGTTAATTTTTCAAATGGAAATGGAGGCTTCATTAAAAACACTTGTAGTGTTTTATTAAATAATATAGCGATTTCTTTTATTATAAATTCATTTGTTTCTGTTTTAAAGCCTTGAATATCCACAATAGCAATCATGATAACCTGCGCACAATGTTGCTGAGAGGTTTGTATTCCACAAGTCGATCGTTTATAATCAAACAATATGCAGTCGTCTTATCTGGTATTGCTGTAGAACATTCAATTTCCAACCTCACATCCACTGGACCTGTTTTTAGGCTATCGTTTTGTCTTGAACAGTCTAAGATAAATATAGGGGCTTTTTCTTTGAATTCGTTTAGGTCAAGCAACGAGTCTACTGGATAGTTGTAATACGACTGACGAAATTTCACAAACATTTCGTATAATATGCTATATTTGTTCTCAGAAAACTTTAAACCTAAAGGTTCATACGGATAATATTGTGAATTCAAAAAGAGCGTAACGTTTGTTACTTCACAATGATCGAATACTGAACTGTCTTCAGTTTTATTATTTTTTCGATTAGTTTGTAAACAAAAAATTACATATCTGGGTTTTTCTAATTGTGAAGCAGTTTTAACAGACCAAGAATGCTTTGTGGTTTTAGGTAGTAACGGATACTCATATAAATCCCAATTTCTAAACGCCATCTGAATAGGTTTATCTCTTTCTAAATGTTTTAAAAGTGTCAATCGTTCTCGGTCTGATACTTTTATATGTGGCACCCTCCACTGAACTCTTTGTATGTCTATTTCAAAATGAGCAATATCATTAGTAAGGATAACGCTATTTAAGTTAGTGTTACTTCTGTTCAAAATAAGTTCATGTTTGCAATTTATCACTATTTTATTGTAATCCTCAGCAAACCCTAAGATCTTATTTAATGGTATCACAGCACTAAAATGCCCATCACTTTGAAATCCCTCTAAACTCCATCCCCATAGGGCAGCAACTTTATTTTCTGCTTCATTTAATGAGATGTATGATTTTATTGTTGATGTTATTCCAGAATTTTTTATGCGGTCTATTTCAATACCATTCATTTCATATCTGATGTCTTGAAACAAAAACATAACAGGGTTATTAGTGAACGCAACAGTTTTCTTGATCGGATTCCCATCTTTACCGATGAGCTTCGCTTGTCCTTCGACGTAAATTGAACTGGCTGATGGTAGCACGTATATGTCTTGCTGGTGGATGGGAATTCTGATTTCATCATTTTCTCTAAAGCTGTTATTGTAGGGATTGTATGAATGGACTTCATAACTTTCGATCGTAGTGTCGAAGTGTGGTGATTCGCTAATCTGTAGAATATTCATACTTTAAACCCTAGGGCTTTAAGAAAATCTTTATTTGCTTTAGTCAATTTCTTAACTTTTTTCTTACGTCTTTGCACCTTTGCAATCGTGGAAGAACTAAGACGTTTTGTTTTCACTGAAGTATTTTTATAGTATACTATCATTTTGCTTTTCTTAAATGAAGACGTAATTGAACTTGTTCCTCTCCAAAGTTAATACAGTGACCAAATTGATCTACAATCTTAACAGATACCGATGAAATTATATTTTTGTTTACTGGAAAGTAAATAACATTTTGTGGTATTTCCATGCACTGATGACCTGGAGTAGTATCAGACACAAATTCATGAATAAAATGAGATGGTAATCCGTTGCAGTATGAACCGTGAACAAGATCACATTCGATTCTGATTACAGACAGACCTCTGTTAATAATGGGAATATTTGGTCTTGATTTTAATACTGAAAAGTATATCAAACCGCACTCATATTGATCTGACAAATACAGCGGTGGTTGAAAGTATGAAATCAATTCCGATTTATTTCCAGAGATGGTAACCGTAGTAGACATGCTTCTATACTAGCCTCTTTCCGAAGATCCCGTTTATTTTATTCCTTCACTATACCAAAAATTCTTCAAAAAGTTTATACAAAGATGTCCACAATTAAAAGGGTGATCACGTTGAATATTTTCATAATTATAGTGAATTTTGGATCCCAAGTATTTTATAAATTCCTTTGGAGGCTTAAGGTTTCCATAACTATCAAAATACTCAATATAATCGTTGTATTTTGCATAGGCTACCCAATGAGAACCAGGATTTTTAGAGCTATCTAAATTTATAACTCCACATTCTTTTTTAAAAGGTTGTTTAGGGAGTTTATCTCTCATAAAGACACCTCTGAAATAGGGAATATTTTTTCCATACTTCAAAATATCTAAATTACTCAAGGCTCGCTTGGGTAGCCGGAATCTTAGTTTTTTTCTTTCGATACATAAATTCCGAGCCCATTTTTATGTGGCTTAAGGTGAAGTCCTTTTCCAATGCAGAGAGCTTCCATCTTTTCATTGTGTCTCTTCGATTCCATTAATAACTTTTTAGCCATCTTGAATTCATTTATGGTTTTAGCAATACCTGCTGCACCACCTGCTAAAGCTCCCGCCGCAGATAATCCGGCAAAAATCGGGATCAAAGGCAATACTCCACCAGTTTTTGGTATAGGAATAACACGAGGAAGTTTAATGGATGAACCATCAGCTAATTCTCTGGCAGCGGCCATAGCTAATTCTATTACCACTTTCTTGGATTTCGGTTTTAATTTTTTTATATGTCTTTTCGTTTTGCTAATAACATTTTTTAATTTATTTTTTAATCCTTTTCCAGGCTTAATTTTAGGAGAACACTTTTTGCCATCTTTTTTTATGCCAAAACCAGTTTTAATTTTTGCTGACATAGCGCTGCTTACTAAGCGCGCTGCCAGTTTTTCCCCTACATTTGCATCTGAGGCCAGAGTTCGTTCTTTAGCCATATTTAACAAAACTAAATCTGCCTTGTGACGGTCCTTTAAGTTTGAAGACTTGTGATAGGCAATGTCGTGTTGTTTGCAATATTCGTCTAATTTATTAACACCTTTATCTCCACGTGTAAGCCTTTTAATTAAATTAGTGCCAGGTCCACAATAATTGTACCCTGGTAAATGTAACTCAAATGGTAGATGATTTATAATCCAATTGAGAAGACTACTCTCTTCAATACACATCATAAGACTGATACATTTTGGACTGAATAATTAATAAGTATTCGATTTATCAATCCAACTGTTTTCAGAAGAAGGCAAACCTAACCATTTTACTAAAACTCTGTCTCCTTTACTTTTAAGAACTTTCTCAACTAGATATAAATCAGGATGTTTTGTCTTTTGAAGCTCTTGTAAGTAAAATGCACCTAAAATAGGTTGACCTCTGATTGTATCTTCAATTAAGTAGGTAATAGGAGTTGTATTTTGTATTTTCCGAATTTTAAATATTTCCGTCGACCAGTTGGGGGTATATCCTTTGTCAAATGTTCCTTTGTATTTACTGATACGTACATAATCTCCCAGTTTATACTTGCTTTTTATTCTCTCATGTTTTACCAACCTTAAATACCTTTCTAATATACGTTTTTTATTATTTTTATCCACATTAGCAGGAATTTCATTAATTGTTCGATGGTAAGTGTGATTGTATTTATAAATAACATCATTAAGGGTGCCATCTACCCAATTAAAGTTGCCTTTTAAACTAAATTCCTTGTACAGTTTAGATTTCAATGTTCTGATAAATCGTTCAACTATTGAGGCCTTTTTTGTTGAGAAGGTTGAATAGTGGTTAATATGATTAGATTTCATAAGCTTTTGAAATGTATTATTATAAAATTCTGTTCCATTATCCGTTTGAAGATTTTTTGAAACACGCCCTGTAGCCAACAAAATCTCGAAAGAGTTACATACATCATCTTTGGCTTTACTTTTCAGAGGAAAGGCCCAAGCATATTTCGAAAATGTATCGATAATGGTAAGAATAAATCTATAATTTTTATTTTCTTTTGAAATTGATTGCATATCAATTAAGTCTGCTTGCCACAGGTCATCTATATCTTTCATAATAACATGTCTTCGTGGAAAGTTCACCCTTACATTTTTATGAATTTCGTTTACCACGTCAGCTTTGCTCATGTTCAGAATTCAGTACATTTGACATGAATATATCTGTAATACTGAATGAAAAGCATATTATTACAACTATTTATTCTTTAATTATGTCAGCTTCTTTTAATTCTTCAACTATCGACAAAATTTCATTGTCATGATTTGTATTGCCAGCATCTCTTGAAGCAACTAATAGTTTCAATCTCTCAACTAATTCGTTAGGATCATCCCAATATACAAAGTCAGTGTTGTTTTTGTATTTTTTTAGTGTTGGTAAGTTTCCTCCAAGTTTAGTGTGATCAAGTTTATCATTGTTTGACGATTCGGAAAACAGTGATTTGATTATTTCACGATATTTTATTCCTTTATCGCCTCTTATTTGTCCATTAGGATTAAAATCTCTCTTATGGGCATTTGTAGAATGCAACATATCCTTATATACAAGTTTGTCTTCACTCGAAATTAATTTTAAATCAGGTTTTCTTCGAAGTAAAAGTTCCTTCAGGCCAGGGGTTAAATTATAGGCTTTGCCATCGACTTTAATTAAAATGCTGTCATTATCATTTAAACTATCAATTTTAGAAAATGTTACCACTGAATTACCCAGCAGTAAAGTATTGTTTACACTTCTTATTCCAAACGGTATATTTACACCGTCATAAATACCGTGGACATCACGACCCTCTAATGAAATTTCTAAATCATCTTCTAATTCCATTTTATTAGACTTTTTATGTGATTGGGCAGAATTCAATTTCGGATCGTCGCAGTCTTCAAACTTTGTAGATGTGCTAGTATTGATATCATCCAATTTACCGTTTTCAGAATCATCGAGCATTGTATTTTCTAAATGTTTGATTTTTTCCATAGGTATATTAGAATCAAGTAGGGTTTTAAGTGGATCTGTGACAGGTTTTAGCATTTTATTGAGTGACAAGTTCATTGAGTGTTCCTGGTTCTTCATTTGTTTAATTTTATTCTTTATAGAGTCTACAGACTTCATTAATTCTATTTTAATATTTTTCTCCATGTTGTAACAACTGTGTGCAACTGAGGAACAAACGATACTAATTTTGGTTGTTGTATTTTATTTACTTATACTTATATACCTTCAGTCAAATTTTAAAAAAAAATCGAAATTCTGTCTGTACCTTCCATTATTTAATGGTGACTCTTTATTAATAAGAAGAAATTGATGTGGATTACTCCAAACAGTTTTACAAATATCTTTGAACTGATTCCATGGTAGATCAGAGTTGACATGTTCTCCATAGATATGCTTTAAGTTAACATCATCTTGTTTAAATATTATAAGAAAATTGGTGTTATCACGTAACAACTGTTTCGGTATTTTTGAGTAGGTTTGCGATAAATAAAAGCAATCAATTTGTTTATGTCTACCCATAGAGAAATAATTACGAATATTTATTTGTTTTTCACACGCAACATCATCAAATATAAATATAGAATTTGGTAAAGCTTCACTGGGAGATATGACTTCTTTATTGTCATTGAACTCTTTGAAGTTAATCTGAGGCACTCTTCTTAATACTTCACTTAAGAAACGATATTTTGGTTGGAAAGTAGTTTTCGAGTAAAGATAAAGGTTTTGAAATTTAAGACCATTTTCATGCAGCAATAAACTAATCATAGCGTTTGTTTTACCACAGTTCGAGGGTCCGCATATTATGCATCGAATTGTATTAGGCAATAAAGCACTGTGTCGAATCTGATGAGCAGAGTCATTGAAATTGATATTATTCACGTTCAGTGATATGGGTTGTTTGATCAACTTCATCTTGACTATTATTTATTTTCATTACTTACTATCCTTTATATACAAGGTGAAATTTTTGTCACCATTTAAAATTTTCAGGGTGATAGCACCCGTGAAATTGAACAACTTTCTCTAAGAAACATGGGACGAAATATTAAAAAAAAGAAATCGGGCCTCCTATGCAAAATTAATACTCAGCTGATCGATTTTGTATGGGAGGCCCGATTTTTTTTCATATCTCGACCCATGTTCCTTGGAGAAAGTTGTTCAATTTCATGGGTACTATCACCCTTAAAAATTTAAAACGATGACTAAAATTTCACCTTGTATATTATAAATATGAATATGTAAGCGCAATATTCAAACAACAGGTTTGGACTTGTGCAGTTATTAAGATGATGTTCTCGTCTTACCTGCATAAATGTATTTGTGACTAATAACTGAAAGGAGAACATTCTAGGTATGTCAAAGTAATTTAACATTACACTTCATTGTAGTAACTGATTGAAGTAGGACCTTACGCTGTTGTTCGTGATTTAAATAACATTCTTAGTCTGAAGGTAAGTGTTTGAATAATAACCAATCAATCAAAAAGAATAAATAAAATATTTGTTTAAAGTTTATATAAAAATAGTATTTTTTTTTTCAGAATAATGTCTCAACCACCGTCATCATCCTACAGCCCCAGCATATTGGACAATGAAAATGCGATTTCTGTACAACAGGAACAATCCAGATTACATGAGGTAATCTTTTTTTTTTATATATTTTACATAGGAGTATACTTTTTTCTTATGGTATCGTAATTTTATCACGTGCTAATTTTTTTTTTGCAGTGGAACTCTGAGGTCGTCAATGGTAATCCTGTTATGAGCCCATTTTTTTACTCTCAGGGCAACTACGAACCATATTTTGAAGGTTTAAATCAGAGCGCTAAAATTGAAAAACTGCTCACTGGAAATGCTCAAGCTCAAACTTCTAAGAGGTCAACAAAAAAGAGAAAATGTCCATTAGGACCATCATCATCATCATACATTGTTCGCAGAGGAGAAAGTGATATTGGGGGTCATCTAATTAAATTACAAGTGCATAAACTTAAAGACTCTAAGAATGAAAATGATTATAGTGATAGTGACAATGCGTGTGTAAGTGTGCAATATGTGGTGCATGAAACTTATGACGAAGTGATGGAAGCAGCAGAGACCCTCATTAAAAAAATTAGTAAAAAGTTGAGTGACTCGGATCAGTTTTAGACCATTTTTGTATACTTAGTTAATAATAAATAGTTTGTAATATCAAAAAATGTATACGTTAGTTAATAAGATAATAATAATTATATTTTGTTACTTATTGTTTTGTTACTGTTTCGAGATTTTATTATTTTTAATTCATTATTTTATACATAGTCAACTCTAAATTATCTGTAAAATAATTATGATTTAAAACAATTACAAAGATTAGAATTCTGTGAAAATTAAATAAATGTTATGACTATACTATTCTGGGTTTCATTTTTCTTTGACTAATTAGTTTTAATAGGAAGTGGGTATAAAATATCACATTTAAACACATTTATTTGATTACAAATGATTTATTTCATATTATAGTATAATATTGCAATTAATCTATTTTACATACTTTATTCATTTTATACCTTAAATTAATGCATTGTAATCTTATACAGCACTTAATTAAAATACTGTTTTATAATGCCCCCAAGGCAAAGTTTTGCAACCATCTTCCAGTATTTGTCTTTTATCATCATCCCTACTAAGAACCAGCTTATTAATCTTCTGAGTAAAAATCTTATGATTCTTTGACTTTATAATACACATGTCATCTCTTAAGCGTTCATTGTACCGTAAAGCTCGTTTATATTTTTTAATATCGAGTTTTTTCACAGCCGATTTTTTTACACCTTTTGCTCTGATGATTGAAGAAGCTAGAGAGTCTATACAATACAATTTCGCTCTTAAGCCTACAAACTCAGATATAATATCACCACCCATTTCATCCTTAAAAAATCCTGGTATTTTACAATTTACTTTATGTATATTAAATTGATTTCCATTTTCAAAGTTACTCGTATCAAAGTATTTTATATTCTGTTTCATGTCCTCATAAAAATCTTCTGTATGTATTAAGTACAAAAGGCTGTCAGTGTCAGTGTAACAAAGTTGAATATCATTTTCGTATAGACGTTTCATCACAGAGTAATGAAAACGATACAAATGACTCTTAGCCAATTCCAATATTGTGAAACCAATATAAATTGGTCTATCAAGAATAATTTTTGTTTGCTGTAACTGAATTGCTACTAAAGTATCAGAAAATATAGATAAATCTTTGAAATTTGGAGCACTTACATATTTTTCAGCCCCACAAAGTTTGTTAGTTTTATTATGAATATCTTTCCATACATTAACCAGTTTAACATCGACTTGTTTTCTTTTGTTTTCGATTGTCTTTCCAAATATAGAGTTGTTTTGTTTTTTAAAAAAGTCTCTTTCGAAATCGGAAGACGCTTTTTGTCTGAGAGTAGTATTCAACAAGATATATGGAGCCAAAAATGAACGTTGTTCAAAAGCTAATATTCTATATATCTTTAGTAAAAGAAGTCCGTTTTTTACACATTCTTTAAGATGAACATAGTGAATGATATATTTATGTTTATCATACAGGTTAGCAATTAGTTTAACATTTTTACTACCTGGTGGAGCAAATTTTTCAGCGGCAAATGGTAAATCGGAATGAGCTTCGTGAATTTTATGAGGATAACATAAATCAACTTCTAAAATAAATCCTGTGTCACTATCATTTAAAATACACATTACATTAAAATTATTTATGTCATCTTGATTTAAAAACCTAAAGTTTCGAGTAGGAAGCGGTTGCATCATAGCATGACCATATAAATTTACACAATCAAGATAAATTAAATAGCTGTCAGGTTCCTTATTGTTATAATTTCGAAGATATTTATTATTTGCCTTTGCATATCTTAAAGAACATTGGGCAAGTCCCCCCCTTATGCCTTGTTCTAACATTTGATACATATCAATATCTGAAATTAAGTCTAAATTAATTTTAGTATATAATAACATTGCATCCCAACTCAGCGATGGAGATGATACATAATAACAGGGATCAAGGTTATAATACTTTAAACTCATTGTTCTAAACTTTTCAAAAACATCACATAAAAGTAGGACATCACATTTCAAATATAAGTCTGTGTACTCCCCTAAATTAGAAATATCAAATGCATTCCAGACTTTTAATGCATGGTTATAATCTTCATCCGAAATAGATTGGGATGTGAGTTTATTATAAAATTTTGATGAATCTGGCAATTTAGTATCTTTATAACGATCCCATGAATCGATGTAATCATAACAGTATACACCCTTCTTGCATGCTAAATTAAATAAATAATCATCATTAAAAAACTTTCTTAAGTTTTGAAAATCTTCCATTTTCATAGTTTTTATTAAATTATCTAGACTTGAACTTAAAAAATTAAAAGAATCGATAAACTTTAACTGAGCTACATTTTTTTTGTCAATCGGGACGAATTTTGTGAAAGAAATATATTTTTCTTTGTTTTTGGGAATAAGATTTATACGACCGCAAAGAGCTGAAAGTTCCTTTATAAACAAATGACAATCATAACCAGAAAGATTATGAAATATGACAGGTATAAATGGACAAGAATTTGCATTTAAATTACATGTATTGTGTGCTGGTCCTCTGTACATTCCGGTGAAATGATCATGATCAGCAACAACGACGTCAGTATCAGAAAATGTTTTCCTACATAAATGACATTGTTTAGCGTTGTTTAAAGACATTTGTTGATCTTTGCTAATTATCATGGGTTTTATCTCTGACATTAGTCTATGCAGTCTTATTACATCCTGACTAATAGATTCAACGAACTTTTTCGAGCAATCTGGCCCCCTATATGATCTAAACTCATTTAATTCAGGTTTAGACTGACAAAAAATGTAATATCCATAACAACTTGCCACATGGATTTGTATATTTTCTACACATGTGGATTTATTCCTGTCTGAATATTCGTGTAATAGACTTTCAAAATCGCCATAAATAACAATTGGAACTCTTTGAGTCCTATTAAAATTTGAAAAACAAAGTTTTGAGTTTTCTTCGGGAAGTATAGTCTGCACTCTTGCACAGCTATGATTAAATTGTTTTTCTGGTGTGTCAAAATACACAAAACATTCGTCACATAAATATATCTTAGACTTATGTTTTGTAAGTTGCCTGTGTACAAGCTTACTGAAATGTTTAATATAGCAAAAATGACTTTTACCGTAATTACTGAAATAAAGTAAATTGACATGATAAAGTTTTCTTTTCAAAGTTTTATGTAAAGGTCCTGTTACATCGTAATTCTGTTCCAAACCATAGACATTAATACTTATGTTTGGATTTAAGTTTTCAAATAATTTGATATCGTCTAAACTGGGTGGAAATGTCATGTTCGTAATGTTTAACACTTTTGAATAATGAGGATATGATTTAACTCTATTATGGTTATTCTTTGCAGGGTACAAATATGCTACAATGCTCCAAAGAAAACAATGATTATCTTTATTTACTATGTTTAGACATGATTTCGTATTTTGAATTCGTTTAGGTAATTTTAAATAAGAACCTGCTCTCAAAGGACTGTATTTAACGAAATTAATTTCTAAATGACTTATCGATTCGATTGTCCAGCCTGACTCACTTAGTTCAAACTCGGAACATTTATTTAAGATTTTTTCTGCAAATGCATGGTATGTGGATAATATATCTGTGCTTTGAAGTATAATTACATATCTTGTGTTAAAAGATTTAAGACTGATTTCGTTACTTTTAGGTAAAGAGTACGTAACAAAAAATTCGAAATTGACTTTCAAAGAAACGTGTTGTTTTAATAATTCTTTAATTAGATAGCAACATATGTCTAAGGCTTCAGTTAAAAACTTTTCAGGTGTAATAGTAAAACTTTGAGGATTTATTTTGTAACTGACTATTTTGTTTTTAAAAGCACAAGCTATTATACGAACATTATCAAATTGAGTTTTTATGAGGTTATTAGATTTATGGATGTTAGTTTTTTTGTGAGAAGGATAATTGTAAACGTTAATGTTACAAGCTTGACAGAAAACCATTTTGATTAATTTTAGAAAAGCTTTATTTTTATTTTCTCAGTTAAATTTTATAAATGCATTATTTAATTATTATTTCAATTTTAGGTTTTTATTTAGGTTTTTATTTTATCTACTTAGTAGATTCTGTAAAAGAACAATACAAGGTTGGTATATACTTTACCAAATTTAATATTTTTAAAACATAGTTAGATAAGTACTAATAAAGATTATATATTATAAATATTGTATTGCTTTCAATTTAGATTTTTATTTAGGTTTTTGTTTTATCTACTAAGTAGATTCTGTAAGAGAACAATGCAAAAATATAAGTTACATGGCTGGTAGATACTTAACCAAATTAAAAATATTTTTGAACATAGGTAGTTAGGTACTAGTATCGATTATAATATGTATATGAGATTATATATTATAAATATTGTATTGCTTTCAATTTAGATTTTTATTTAGGTTTTTGTTTTATCTACTAAGTAGATTCTGTAAGAGAACAATGCAAAAATATAAGTTACATGGCTGGTAGATACTTAACCAAATTAAAAATATTTTTGAACATAGGTAGTTAGGTACTAGTATCGATTATAATATGTATATGAGATTATATATTATAAATATTGTATTGCTTTCAATTTAGATTTTTATTTAGGTTTTTGTTTTATCTACTAAGTAGATTCTGTAAGAGAACAATGCAAAAATATAAGTTACATGGCTGGTAGATACTTAACCAAATTAAAAATATTTTTGAACATAGGTAGTTAGGTACTAGTATCGATTATAATATGTATATGATTTTATATATTATAAATATTGTATTGCTTTCAATTTAGATTTTTATTTAGGTTTTTGTTTTATCTACTAAGTAGATTCTGTAAGAGAACAATAAAATAAAATAAAATATAAGTTACATGGTAATTAGTACATTATACCTAAACAAATTAAAAATATTTTTTAAACATAGGCACTAATATCGATTCGATTCGATGTATATTATGTCCAATATTATAAAGGATTAAAGCAAATTTAATACCTATTGAATATAAAGTATACAGTTATAGAACTTATGAAAAGTTAAGTAATGTGTTAAACTCAAATAAAAAAATACTTTAACTACAGTAAAAAGAAGTTTACAAATAATTTTGGGGGTACAGAATTGGTTGGATAGAGGAGTAGTCCTCTTTAACTGCTGCAACCAATTGAGTAACCGCCTTCCAAGTTGGGCTATCGTCATTCACTGCTGTTTTGAAACACACCAGTGAATGTTTCCAGCGGTCGGTTGTTATGGCCTCCAACTCCTGACTATTCGATATGCGAAGCTCAATATAATATTCCCCGCGCCTTGTGGGGTTGCTCTGCATAGTATAACCGGAGCCGACTCGACGCGTTAGGTAGCTCTTCAGTTTTGCTGCCCGAATTGATTCACGTTGCTCTTCATCCTGGAAACAAACAAAAATGCAATTAATCGTTATTACATCATCATTATTGTCTACACTTGGTCAGACCTGAGAACCGAGCTCAAGACTTAATAATGATCAGTAACTATGCTTAGGTACACCATCACTAAATCTGAGCAACTGTCTGGATACAGATATTTCAGTTTGTTCCGGGCGGGAACCGAACCCACGACTCACAGCGCAGCAGCCAATCGCTCAGCCCCTGTACCAACCGGACCGTTAAAATATAATGATTAAATGACAATTTTATCTAAACTTACCTCGGAATCAGGGTAGATGCATTGTTTTCGTTTCTTTTTAGCCGATGTAGACGTGAAAGCAGGCACGGTTGAAGGGTCGGCTTCTGATTCCGACCCACTAACAATCGGCTGTTCTTGGAGTGGCTTTTTAGTTTTTCCTTTTGACTTCGAGGGTTTAGGCTTACTTGGCTTCTTCTTTTGTGATATAGGGATCACTTCAGTGTCGGAGTCAAATGGATTGGAAAACCTGAAAACAAAACAAAATTATAACATTTTGTAAAGCAGGTCTTGTTACAAACATTCACCCGTTTAGTTACAACTATTAGCGCCAAGTTCATTCATGATACTATACATTAGGGTCCTGTCACGCTGAGATATTTTCATAAACTCTCAACAGAGACCTCTGGACCTATAAGACCTTCGATAATATTGATCGAAGTTTATTAGCCCTACTAATAAAAATGGACGGTCACACACCCTGCCATACACCCACGCACACATAACCGCACACTCAACACTTACACTGATAACAAAATTAATAGAGTTAAAATGACACGCACATACTTACTGTTTTATATCTTAAACACACTAATTAAACGATTTTAAGTTATACGAAAATCACTGTAGTATGCACTGATTGATTGAAAAATATACTTTGAGATTATTTCCAGGTGACGCTGATTTTATATCCGTAAATTGTAAAACGGCATACACACTTAAATAATGTTTGTTAGTTATAATTTATTTAAAATTAGATGTCCATATTGTCATACAATTATAATCCCTATGCGCATTGCGCATAAGATTTATAATTACTAATTTCTTAATCATCATTCATACTCAATTGTAACGTTGTCCTAACTTACCATTTTAGGAGGATATATTACACGGCGCCACGCTGTCGCTGAAAACTGAGACGAAGTTTTTATATGGTAATCGTACGTACTTATAAACAAATTGTTCTCTTCATCGTGAAATTCTAGAGACCAGGTATATCGGGTCTTTCATATTAACATTGAATATGTCTAAAATAAATTGAACTCCAAAATGATTTATTCGAAAACAAGTTTTTATTTTATTAAAAGATTACAACAGAACCTGGTTCACGATTATTTCATTTTATCGTTATAATATGTACAACAATATTGTAGTTATGTAAAGTCAAAAAAAAAGTTTAAGTTAAAATAAATGCGAATCAAAATCAAAATAGTTTATTTCACATAAACCTGCATGGACACTTATGAAACGTCAGAAGCTAGGTGCACGGTTCCAATTTGTCGCTTCCTACGGAGAAGAGCCGGCAAGAATCTCCACGGTTACTCTTTTAAAAATAGTTGGCTTTTACAATATTTTCAAGTTACAATGATAATAGGTACCTATGGGAGGACAGTGCAGGCTTGCCAATAAACCCCGGTACTTAAAGGAATGAAAATAAAGAATAGAAAATCGTCAACAAATCTACTGTAGGTATGTAAAGCCGTACGTTCTCTCATTCACAATAATATGTAAAATAATCTACATTAATAATTAATAAAATTAACCTATTAAGCCAAGTGACATGATTTCTATGACAATCCTGACAATCACTAATAAATTGTCGATATTGGAATTGATGTATAATGCCAAATAATGACAAGAATATGGCAGGCATTGTAAAAAATAAAAAAGAATTAGAATTAACATTTTGAATTATCATGAGATCTCGATATCAGTTGGAAACCATTTGGTCTTATTACAAAACACGATCTAAGTTTAGTTCTAGCCTAAAACTCTGAGTCAGATTTAGCATTACCAACTTTTCTTCTATTTGGGTAAAGTTATAAAAAAACAATTTAGCAATAAATTAATATTATTCACATTATGCTTCATTCATCGAAATTTGATTTGGAAGGCATTTCTAAACTAATTTTCAAGAATGCTAATGGTGAGATTCTATTTACACAAGACATGACTGAACAGAAAATAATGATTTCTCAGGTTGAATAGATAAAAAGTGATACATCGTAGACCGAAAATAGAATTGGGGGTTCTGGATCACGGCTATAAAATTGGGTGTTCTGAATCACGACTATAGAATTGGGGTTTCTGAATCACCTCGAGCGCAGCGAGAAAAGGTGATTCAGAAACCCCAATTCTATAGTCGTGATTCAGAACACCCAATTTTATAGACGTGATCCAGAACCCCCAATTCTAACCTACTGGTGTGGTCGAGCCCTTAGAAACAGTTGCTTATCTGTATCTGTATCAAAAAGTAAAACGTGACTGTCGTCTTTTCTTTCCCGTATGTTTCAAACCCAAAAATTATTTAGCAATAAAATATAATCACAAACTTATGTAGGTTCGGCCCTAACTTTAGGATTATATTCAAAAGTCTTTTAATTTGGTAATAAACACAAATTTTCAGAGAACTTTTGCAAAAGCTAGAAATTGAATTTTATGCTACATGTCACAGTATATTATTCTGAAACATTTTGTAAAGGTTCCACGCATTCAAATTGTACGACTATAATTATGGAAAAGGTTTTAACTAAACTTAAATCAGTGTTTTATGAGGTGCTTCTGAATGTGATTTAGGTAAAAAAAAATGTTTTAGTATTTTTGTTAGTAAATAAGTACAATCAAACTTGTAAATTACTTTGTACGCTTTCATAATACTGCTACAGATAATGTTTAACCTTTCGCTACTATTTTCTTCGCTAGATTTATTGGTAGGCGTAACTGCTATTTAAGGTTCTATTAATACCGGTTTAAGATACTTTATTTCACTCAAAAATAATACAATTCTATGAGGGAATAAAAACTAAAATGTAAGCGACGGTTTTGCCGAATAATAAAACTAAAATCCTAAGCCTGGAGAAGAACAAAAGTCTCTTTTCATCCTTGATCGCAGACAAAGTCACAAGCAACTGCTAGTTAAGTTATTAATAACAAAACATAAATTGATCTTAAAATTGCTCTTGGAAGCAAATTTCAAAATATGCTACACAGTTTGCCTCGAGAACCTCAAGCAACCTTTTTGGTAAGCAACAACAACATAATAATATAATATATGGTCTGTGCAAAAGTACCGGATAATATTTAAAAAAAAAAACTTTTATTAAACAAGTTTTTTATTATTACTTGTTAATAAAACGAACTAAAAAGTTAAAAATAAATTTAATCACAATTATTTAAGCAAAAGTGTGGTACATTTTCATGACAGGAGACATAAAGAACATTCATGAGCATGTTACACCTTCTTTATTTCTAACAGTAAATATTTAAATAATTGAGATTAAATTAATCTTAACTTTTTATTTCGTTTTATTAACAAGTAACAAAGAAATTAAGATGAGGGATTTACTACGCGCCGTAGTTTGTAGCATTATTTTTTTTCCGTTATGTAGCTCATAATTTTACGTAGAACCCACATATATGTGATGTTTTGAGCACTTCAAGTGTTATGTTTGTATGGCCACCATCCAGCTCCAGCACCAGACCCTGGTTACCATATAGGATCAAAGTACTCGTCAATACAAATCAAACGAGCACAAACTCGATGGAGTTGTGTCGTTTTATTGCGGAGTTCCTATGGCCACCTTCCAGCTCCAGCATAACAAACAAACGCAACCAACTTACCCGAAAAAACAACGGCAGCGGCGTTTTTTTGCCCTTTCATTTGATACCCATAATGTAGGTGTGCATTAAAAAATAATAATCTGTTATCTTAGGTGTTCCACCATGTTGGATTTAGTATGACGTCATACAGCTAAACATGCATTGTCATCCAAACTAAACGAGTATACAAAATTTCAGCTCAATCGGTTAAAGATATCTGCGTCAAAATTGAGTTGCAAGATTCCACCCGAACTAACATAGTTACATACATACATGGCAAGTTAATAAAAGCTTGTAAAAAGGATCCAAAATCCCAGTTTTCGCAATCACTCCCTTAATGGTGTTTGTAACATAAATATGTATCTAGAAAATTCAACTGTATGTGACACCTAGAACTTTACATCTACAATATCAAGTTTAAGAATTCAAATAATAAAATAAAAGCACTCAATTTGCAATTGGCACTACAGACTGACATCCACAGGTATCATTTCTGATTCATTAGCTTACATTTTCGTCAAATAGTTCAAGAGCATACATTAGTAGCTTCTATCTGCCCAAATTAGTTTAAACAGAATATAAATAGCCTGTCTCATTTTCACGACAAGTTTAATAGTATGAAACATAGTGTGAGCCAAAATAGAGGGAATTGAAAACTGGTTGTAAGTGCACTTCGATGTACCCGTTCAGTCACTGTTCAAAGGTTAAGGGTGACGCATACGAGATACTTTTTGAAGATACGATTGGCAATTGTGTCGTTGTTTTGTCACGCTGTAATGTGTACAATAAAAATAACTAGTGGTCGATCATTGATCGAAATTCGACCATAATAATAAAAACAGCTCCCTGTACTCTTTCTCCATATAAACTATAACTGTGCCAAATTTCACACTCCTCCGTCCACGTAATTTTAACAAAAAGGGGTGCAAATTATTTGCTTCACTCATTAATATATAGAAAATGGACCTCCGGCTAGTTACGTAACACATTTACAAGAGCGATGCCTTCATAATGATAATATTCAACAACATTCATTGTATAACTTAATTTGACGAGTAGATGCAATTTTTAAACATATACCCTTTTTATTTTATAAACGTTTCTTAAATTAAGTAATGATTAGCGACTGTTTAACCATACATTTTAGAATTTTAAACATCTCTTACCTATAATCAAAGTTTATGAATGTACCCCCTAAAGTAATGGATTAAAGAATTTCCTTCGGAATACTTCGAACTGTGGAAGAAAGTGTGTCATCAATTGGGGTGCTGTAATTGTTCTGTGTCAACTACAGCCCTAAGATTTCTTCTAAATGCTATGCCTAGATGTCAACGTAAACGTCAACGTAACGTCTAACAAGGCAACGTTATCAAGATTCAACTCCAAATGAATTTCGACAGCAAACTGGCAATGATTTTACTGCATGGCATTTTTTCCTGAAAAACTCTGTCAGATTTTTTTGTGACAGTGGCTTTGCAGTTTAGCCGTTGTCAATAGGACTAGATTTTCTCACGCGAATATTTCGGGTGTGCCCAACTATTTTCGTTCTCACTGCCTTTATTTTCATCTAGACAAAATGAATCATTTTGTAAAATGTTTCGTGTGCAACTACCCTAAATAGTGATGTAACTGTGCTGAAAATGATTTGCTTCGAAAATTTTATTAATATTCTGTAACTTTGATGGAGTTTCAAGTTTTAGGAGGTCGGTAATGGAGTGATCACTTGCTTCTAATATCACTGTGTAACCTTTCAACTCTATGAGTTCGTAACTTAGTGGAGACTTGTGTGGACTTAGCTGAAAATATGACTTGGAACTTTACATATAACGTGTACATAATTAGTGTGTGATACGAAGGGGTTTGGATTAATTTTGGATCAAATGGTTGCGGTGAAATTTAGTTAACGCTTATTATAACTGTCATTTTTAAGTTGACTATCGATCCGCCCCTACTTCGTACGGGTGCAATGGTGACATGTCAAAACGTCAAACTTCTTTGAAAAGTTAAATAGTAAATCATTATAGACATAAATCTCCCAGGAAAAATCTAAGCAATGGCGAAAACTTCATCAAAATCTATTGTGATATCTAGAAGTAAACAGTCAAAAAAGCTTGTAATTAGACAGACACAAAATGCGACTTTGGTTTAAAATACAATGTTTAGAAATTGCTTAAGTACCTACTCGTAACGTATGAAAGTTACAATTTATAAATTCTGCCTATTAGTGTAGTTTTCTTGTCAATATTAGTCCCTCTTTTCAGAGAAATACACCTGGAACTTAGAAAGAAAAGCAGATTCAAGACCTCACAATCCTACTTAAGCAACAGCCAATACCTTACCCAATAAGCTGCACATACAACAAGCCTTCGAAGAATAAAATCTAAAATCTTCGCTAACCTTGCCGATCGTCCCGACGTTAGAGCAAGGATGTCCAATAAAGTAAGTGTGAATTGTCCACCATATTTCATTATAGTGTCGCATCAGCGCTGGTGCCTTGGAAATCGAAATGGACACGGATATTGAACGGCTGGATGATTTATGACGAACAGAAGGAATTTTATGGAGAAGGATGGTGTAAGGATGTTATAATGGTTTGCGGGGTGGCTCTTCTATTTAACGATTTGGGGGTTGTATCAATGTCAGAGTAGGTAAAATTGCTTGGTGGAATTCGGAATTTAATATCCAATTTTTATGCATGATTAAATGTGAGTTTGTAATGGAACTAAGAATTAATAGAAGATCTATCGCGTGTGGTATGTTACCAAATATGGCCAAACATTAAAACTTGACACCTATTAATTTTCCTGACCTCAGCTACCCAATTACGGGATACAACAAGGATTTATAGTTTTCTCAGAAGCTGTAAAGTCTTTGACAGTATTTAATAAAACTTAAATAAACTCACGACTTTCTGCCATTGGTATCTAGGGAGGCATAAAGCGCAATTGTACTTCTTTTGCTTCTTCTTTAGATACGTATTAGTAAGTACTTATACTATGCGTTAACGCTTTGAAAGTTATCACCAACAAAAGGGAGGGAATGAAATTTATGTTGCTTCCCTTTTGTCTTTCGTTTTCCCTTCTTACTACCCCATGGCCGAGCACAGGTAATTTGTAATATTTATGTTGCTTCCCTTTTGTCTTTCGTTTTCCCTTCTTACTACCCCATGGCCGAGCACAGGTAATTTGTAATATTTACATAGGACTTTTGCCCTTTTACTAATAAACACAGAATACAGTTATTCCAAGTTAAAACCTATGAAAATGTATGGTTATTCCTTTGTTATTCCTGGTATAACTTTATTCTGTGTTTATTAGTAAGAGGAAATAAGTCTACTCTCATTGCTCCTAGTTGCAGTGTAGAAAATAGTGTGGCAGGCGTTTTCGGGACTGTAAAATGACTGTATTGGTGGAAAAATAGTGTGGATAGATGGTCCTAAACTAAAAAATTTCCTCCATCTTACTTTTACAACATTTCCAGCTTACTATATTCCGTATTCGCCACACCTCTAAACTAGCACACGTTCCCGCAGTTTTATTTAACCAATACAAAAATAGTTTGCTATTCAACTCCAGTGCGGGCAGTGAATCAATGCGATGCAGTGCACACGTAGTTTATGGGCTACGGGACTGGGTAACGATAGAGATAGGTAATTTGTTTTGACGATTTTATGGGGAAAATCTGGAAATACTGAATTTCATATTGAGTTTGCCGTAGAGGGGGCACATGGTGTAAAAATAGCCGGAGGGTGTACATAGACAATCAGACATATTATCCTACTAATATTATAAGTGTAAATGTTTGTATGTTTGGATGTTTAGATATTTGGATGTTTGTTACTCAATCACACAAAAACAGAACTGAACAGATTTGGATGTAATTGGGCATATAGTGGTGTGTAGTACGTGCCACTGGCGTGCGTGTATGACAAGATAAATGAACGTAAACGAGGCAGAAGGAGTATGTAAGGTTTGTAGCAGGTGGCGTTATTTAGTTTCTGCCTACCCCTTGAGAAAAAAGCGTGAGTTTATGTATGTCTGTATGGGCACACAGATTTGTTATCCCGGTAGTAGGTACGTTCCCGTAGGATAATTTCCAACGTCCACGCGGGCGAAACCGCTGGTACAAGCTAGTACATTATAATTGCTAGAAGTCGTATTGTTACAGGGGGTAATTCTGTTGAAACTTTTGCCTGTGAAAGGCTTAAATCAAGATTCAGAATGCCAAAATCGACATGCTATCCACCCACTCCATGCCAGGTGGTTACATGATGATGTGTTATGAAAACTGCAGTATTTATTTTAAGGTTACATACAATTTAGAGTGGTACCTATCAGCCTCTACTTATGAGCCCAAAAAGGCAATTTACTTTGTGTGTTTAATTTCATCATCACCAGCTATTAAAACGGTACAGGAAAACAAGTTCAGGAAATCAGTATGTCCTTGAAAACTTCGAAGACATGTGACAACTATCACTCCGCACTGGGCCCGCTTGGTGGATTATGGCCCACTGCCTCTCACAGAGAGGAGGCCTGTGTCCCAGCAGTGGATACATTATAGGCTTATTATAACGCAATTTATATTGAGTTATGTCCAGAGTGGACAGAAAACAAAAATCACACAAAAAATCAGACTGACAACATCTCTATACTTTTTTGTGGGACAGAACATAAAAGAAATTGCAGAAGCTGACAAGGCTCAGAATAAATAATACGAACAAGAACCGCTCCACAGCACTTTTGTTCCAAAGCAGATGTGTCGTAAAATATTTGCAATACTAGTTCAACAGCTCGTTTTACTACCCGATTCAGTAGCGAAAGAGAACAGGTGTAATTAATATTGCAATTATCAAAACCATTTACTATTCCGAATTTGTGAACTTACTACAGGTGGTTTTTGAATAGTTCCAATGCATTTTGAGCCGATTAGTGCAGTTACTGAACTATTCAAACATTCATTCATACATTCATTTTACTATCAAACTTTGGGTAGGTTTTGGAGAAGTTATTAAAAGATTATAATAATTTGTTGAACCGCTCCTGCTGTAAAGCTTTCTGTGACGGAATTGGTCAGTAGTTATTTCGTGTTTACTTCAGCCAAAAACTACACAAGACTTTCAATTTTGTTTATAATGTCGAGCATTCCCTATACCTGAAATTGTAAAATTATAGAAGAGTACTGCTATGATTGTAAAAAAGTGGGTACCCTAGATTATGAGGCCCACGATACTATGTCGAGTAGGCTAAGACTTCGAATACATGGAAACTATCAAATACGTGAGTGAATTCCGCACTTCTGACACAAAAAACTAAGGGATGAACTGTTGAATTTTAGCTTTTAGCTGTCATTATGATAACTTTACGTTGCAGGTTAATATCCACGAGTAATTCCCCATGTAAATCTCAATCAAACTTATTATCATCAATAATTTAAAGCAGCTTTGATATTCAACCAATTTAGAGAAGCACTATTGGATTCAGCATTTAACCGTTATAGCCTGTGGACGGAGTTGGACTGGTTTCCTCAAATTTCTACAACCCAATTTTTCCTGTCTTTATTAAAGTGGATACTTTACTAATTATATACCAAAAAGAACGTCACCAAAAACATCTCTACGCCTTTATTCTGTTGCAGGTAACTGTGATAACAAATACCCGAGACTGGGCTCTAGACGTTGATTGAGACTGCGCATTTATCCGCTCGAGTCGAACTTATTTCGTTCACATAATATCCAGTTTATTAGCTGCCGTGAAGTATTACACGACCGTGTTGGATTTTCTGTGTAATTATAGCTTTATTGAGAACGTGGGGGCCATTTTTATTAAGTTGTGTTTTTTTCTGTCGGTGATTGGTAGGGTCCAACTGCATTTTGTGCTTGTAAAGGATAATGAAAGGTATAAAATAGTGTTCTGTAGTTTCTGCCTACCCCCAAGCGAAAAAGGTGTGAGGTTATGTAAGTATGTGTACATTACGGGTTAAAAAATTAACTGTTGTCGCCGATACAGTCAAATTTTTAATTACGTGAGAAGACTTAATTATCTATAGCCTATCTTTGAATTACCATAATTAAACTAAAATAAAATCAATATCACATTCTTGTAAAGTATATCAGAAGCAGAAACCGGAAAATTTGATATTCTGGCATAAATTTGGAGAGACCAATATCTAGTAGTAGAATGTGATAGTCTGAATAGATTGATGAAGATGAAGAAATACGGCACCTGCAGTCCCTGATGTAGGTAGGTACTAAGTGCTCATACACGCGAGCGGCACGCGCCCACAACAAAGGCAACTGCAGCCGTGGACGCGTCTACGGCTGTCACCGACTAGTATCGACAGCTGCAGTTGCCTTTGCCAAATGTCTCTCAAAAAAGTGTCCATACTAAGAAGAGTGAGCTCACACATTATTCGTGCAGTGGTAACTGCAGCCGTCGACGCGTCGGTGACCGCCATCGACAACGTGCTGCTCGTGATGAGTACGGTGCTGGTGTGTATGCACACTTTAAAAGCATTTCTATGCCAATCAAGTCAATTCTCTGTGTCATTGTGTGTCAGAGATGTTACAACGAAACAGAAACCACAATCTTTTGACACGATAGGGTGAATCTAAAGATTTAAATCTTTATACTAAACAAGATAGTGATGGTTAACTTCAAAAAGTAAAATTCGTTTATACTCTTACACTTTCCAGTAATCCAAGATACTCTAGTATAACCCCATACAGCGCCAGATCATTATAAGAATCCAATCAGCCATGACTAGGTGACGTCACCACCCTTCCAACCCCTAATGAATCTTTGAGGTCAATGCCACTGAACTTATAAGAAAATAGCCTCGTCACATACTTAGTCAATAGCCAATAGCCAAGTTTATTGACGCATGAGTAATCTAGGCCAAGTACACGGCTTTAGGACTTTTGTGGGCTTAGATTGAGTGATTATTAAGTTTTCTTTTGTATTTGAAATATTATTTATTATTATATTTGGAACATTTTAGGAACTTCAAATTTCTTCACGATCTTTTCATTCACCGTCAGTCAAGGATCTAAAATTTGCTTGAAAAATAAACACCAATAAATTATTTCTGAAAATCCAGAATTTATCACCAATTAATCTTCCACGATATAAATTATAACTCGATACTTTGAGGGCAAACATAATTTAATTAATTTTAATGAAATCGATAATTATGACGTATAAAGCATCATACAATAAGGAAGTATCGATACCGCTCGTTTCTGGCTGGCTGCCCAAATAACGACTGATGGTGAAAACGCTTTGCCATTGTTCGCCTATTTCCAGTTTTTTATCGTATTTTTTTGTAAACTGATATTATTTTATTTTACCCAGAAGGTTGGCTGTGATTTCCTTTTCATTCAAAGTTTGTATTATCTATTAGGTTGGTTACGGGATACACTAAGCTTTAGAAAGGAATTGATGGACCTAAGGTAACACTCAAACAATGTATTTAACTTAAGCTGTATTAGTTTTACTACCTTGAAAATGTTATAATCAGCCTGTAACGTTCCTGTTGCTAGGCCATAGGTTTCCACGCGGGCCCAGAGCGGGTTGATGATGTCACATTCATGTCTTTGTTTTTTTTTGTTCTGGATATGCCGATTGCACTGGACCTCCACTGCTCTCAAATTAATCAACTACTAAAACAAAAGTACTAGATCAGGAGCAATTTAGAGACGACAAGAAGCGCATCAAATTGACACCTCAACACAACACACTTCTCCAGCGGGATCTCATGGCGACATGGAGAGTGCAATTGTCGCAACCCAGTGCTGGGCATGCCACGATTGCGGTGGTACGTCCCCTCTTCGGCCGAACTCGTGGTAACTAGCGTCTGCTCCAATACCCTATAAGATAAAAATACCCTACATTCAATTTGGATACCTACAGTCTTTGTTATAAGGTAGGAAATTGAATGGGTGTTATACATTTTAGCTAAACGTCGTTCATTGTTGTAAATGAGTCTGCCCCATACATCGCTTTGAATAGCAACGCGAGGAAACTTGTACTCAGTCATTTACTTGTCTGAATAATGCTTCAGACAGTTACCAGTAGGGACAGAATGGCTTCTTTGTCGAGAACTAAACCGTTTTTATTTTTAACTACTGTCTGTATCACGATTTTTTTGACCACTTTTCACGCCTAATGGGTTAAGACTGCTACCAAATAATAAAGAGTTTACATCTTCACCTCATTCAACCAAAGTAGCTTCACGCCTTCCCTCGGTGCAATCGATTTTCTTTTGTTTCAAATCTTACGTTACTTTCGTATCGGACGCTTTTGTTTTTCATCGTCGGCTTTGACAACAAACAAAACAAAAGCGCATCGTTCCTGTAGCTTCATACCCAATGGCCCATGGTGTAAACAGCTTCTAACAACACCGTCTATCCCTACTTAACTCATATTTTTCTGCCTATAGCTTCACAGTTCGTAAATCATTCAGTTTTACGGTCACCGTCACTTCCGCAAAAAAACGAGTAGTCACCCTTCAATTGGAAGTTATATCTGTTGGTATAACCGACCGCAAGGAGTAAATATTGAGTACTAAACATACGGTACGAGCTACATATGGTATCATTTCGTTCTTTAAATCAAAAACAAAAAATCCTACCTACATTCCTCCGGTCATGGATGTCCTATTCCATAAAGGTACAACGTGTGCCAATCATCCCATTTCAAGTAAAAGGCAACAAAGGGACATAACATGGGCATGGGCTGGGTACGCCACGATTGCGGCGGTAAGCCCCTCTTTGAGGAGTGGATTGAGCGGCGCCAAGGCGTCCTCGCCTTCCACCTGACGCAGGTCCTCACCGGACACGGCTGTTTCAGGAGGTTCCTGTTTTGCATAAGGCGGGAGGAAACACCCGGGTGTTTCCACTGCGAAGATCGCCCTGAGGACACGATGGAGCATACGGTAGAGGTCTGCCCGGCTTGGGCGGGGCACCGCCGTGTCCTTGTGGAGGCGATTGTCGGCGGCGATCTCTCGCGTCCGGCCCTGGTCCAAGCCATGATACGGAGCGAGAGTGCATGAGTAGCCGTCACCTCCTTCTGCGAAGAAGTAATGCTCACGAAGAGGGAGGCGGCGCACGTGAGGGAGAGGCAGTATATGCGCCCTCACGGCCCTAGTCGCCGCAGAAGGCGCCCTGGGCGTCGGGAATCCCAGGCTGAGTCCTGGCCACCGTAGGCGCGGGCTTACGAACAGCGAGTAATGGGTAGCTCGTTGTCTGGTAAGGACCAAGCCTGGGTTGACGGCAAGTTGTGTTCCGCGCGCGCCTCAAAGAGATGTCAGCGCCAACTGGTGGGGTCCGTAAGGGCCGATGCCTGCCAGGGGTGCGGGTTTTCCGAAAGAGATACCGTGGCCTCTAGCACACAGGCAACTGAGGAACATCCACCCAGAGCGGGAGAAGTTATTTGACAATTTTCCACTGTCAAAAAAATAAATAATACGAGTAGTTTAAAAAACTAAAAACCACGCTTTAAAAACCAAACTAAAAAAGGAGAAAATAATTTAATTCAATTAAAAAGCGTGGAGTGCTTGACATTAATTGATTATAAAAATACCTCAAAAAGCACCCCACGCTTTTTAATTGAATTAAATTATTTTCTCCTTTTTTAGTTTGGTTTTTAAAGCGTGGTTTTTAGTTTTTTAAATTATTAATTATTTTCTATTTTTTAGTTCTGCTAACTACAAAAACGTGATTTTTTTTTCCTCAATTTTTTTTTATTTATTGAATTATCATCGGTCCTCGACAAGTTTACAAAGTTTCAATAAAATCTGACCATTTAAAGTGGGTCAAAATCGCGCTCAAAGGAGTCGGTTACATACAAACAAACAAACATACAAGTGAAGCTAATATAAAGCGTGTAAAAAAGAAACAACACACTTCGCTAAAATCAATTTTACATTTATTTTCACGAACATTGCTCACGTACCACCATAACAACAATTCTTGTCTCATACAAACCAAGTACTCAAACTGAAATGAATCCCGCAAGTCAGCAACGTCGATTTATTTCAAAACTCTACGAATCATTTTCTAAGTACCAAGAATCATTGTGTGTAACATAATAGTTTTCTGAATGTCCCTATGCATACAATTTGTCGACTATAATGGATTCCCCTGTGACCTTTGAGTGCAACAATACATCCTTTTGTATGGCACTTAAATCGATTTATAATGGGAGTGAACATTCTTGATACTTTGGCTAATGGATCGTGAGGAGCGCAATCCGTAAAAGCAAGCTCAGAATATGAACGTGTGTGACTGCTTTTTAGCTAAACTCAGAAAAGCTTAAAATAAGTTTACATTTAGGTAATTAAATAATGTGTTGCTTCTAATGCACCACAAAATAAATGAGTCTAAAGAATTACTTTAAAAAAGTCTGGCCAGGAAAAATCTAGATTATAGACAAATTAAGAGTTAAAAAAAGAGTAAAAATCGTTTATTTCCACATTAAAAATTACATTTGAAGGTCTTCATTGGTCCCAAACTAGGCACAGCCTGTATCTTGGGAACCGATAAGAATTTAACATAAAAGAATAGATAACACAAGATATTATAATATTTTTAAAGCACTTGATACTAAGCCAACCAAACTATCCATACCACCTAAAAAAACCACAAGTATCAAAACCAATCGGCACCTCTATAAAACACGAAAATCGCTTAACGCTTTCAAGTATCCAAAACACATTCATTCTAACCTCAATTCGAGACAGTACCCTTCTATACGATCGCAAAAATAAAATTATAAAACCAAAAACAGTGACGTAGGTAATGCAAAAATGAATAAAAGCTTAGCAAATCGTTGGAAAAATGTTAAGGCATTAACACAAGAAAAGAAAGAAGAAAAAATAGAAAAGTCGGCAACTATAACGAAAATTGTGAATCTTTCTAAAGATAAAGGTGAGATTTTTAGATTCAATTTAGCGCTTGCAAGGCTCAATTTGTAGAATATAAAAATTGTACAACCAAGATTCTAGACGTTCATAAGTTGCGTGTTAAAAAAGGATCGTCAGGGAAAGTTATAACACCATCGTTTTTGCCCTTCAACAACAATGATGACTTTTGATTTGGACGCTGTAGCCTACAGGGTAATTGCGTAATACACTACCAGTAGCAATGATTTTCATTTTGAAACATCAACAACGTTCATTGCGTTATTTATGACGTTTAATGGACAAATTTTTCGAGCATAAATATGGTGCAATGCATTAGCAGTTTCCTTCAAATTATTCAGGTTGTGAATGAAAGTATGCTACCTAATTAAGTTGCTGGTCACATTCATCACCAAATAGATTACAAGCACAAGAGGTTTCAACGTTAAGATTTAGACTACATTAAAAAGTCCGTCTCATTCTGATCTCAAACAGCGCTACTAATTATCATTTATTCCAAATTTACTGTAGATTCTAGACTTTTAAGTTCCTAGTTAACCTACTGTCATCGTTTTACAGTAGCTCCATAATAATTGTATCAATTGATCTCAATTTCACACAGTCTTCGAGGAATTAATTGGGTAACGAATCCGAGCTAGCTTCACTATGCATTGTATGTATTAATCTCTTTGATAGACATAGCTAGAGCGACGATTTAACGAGAAGAACCTTCTGTCTATTGCCATAAGATTACTTTTTGAACATGAATTATACATTAATTAATGCTTTTTTTCTAACTCTTCGGCGTCTATCAATAGTCTTCCTAATTTGCCTAAAAATTAGTCTACGCTATATGGTTTGGCAGCAAATTGTCCCTGTTTTGTGCATGTTGCAAATTGTTTTAACTGATAAGAATCACAGAATATCCCCATTGGAGAATGGATTAAATACGTGGGACACTCAGATTTTTTTTCGAATTTAATAAAAAATATTGTAAGTAAATATTTTTTTTTAAATCTTTTCAAAGTGCTCTCCACTAGCCTCTAAACAAAGGTCCATGCGTCTGAACCAGTTCTCGAAACACTTTTTCCAGTCCGCCGCAGACACCTCGTTTACAGCCTGCTCGAACGCTGACAGCGCATCTTCCGGCGACGAAAATTGTATCCTTTTGAGCTGATTTCTGATTTTCGGGAGTAAAAAGAAGTCACACGGTGCTAGGTCAGGGCTGTAAGGAGGGTGACCCAGGAGTTTGACTGGCAAGGTATCCAGAAAGTCTCTCGTTTTGAGCGTGGTGTGCGAAGGCGCGTTGTCGTGGTGGAGCAGTAGCCCGCGGAGCACTGTGTTTGGTCACATGTTGCTCACAACAGAGAAAACTTCTGCCAAGCATTTGATATATACCATTCAGCGTTGATTGTTCTTTGGTTCCTTAAAGAAATTGACACCAAGTAGCCAATCAAATTGAAAAAGCTCGCGATCACAATCTTCCCCCCGCTTCTAGATCGCTTCACTTTGGTAGGCATTGATTCGTTTTGAAACACCCAAACTGTCGACTGGCGCTTCGTTTCTAGATCGTATTGATAAATCAAAGACTCATCACCTGTTATGATGTCGTAAACACGCCGAGACGAGCCTGCTTCAATTTTGTTTATCATATCACGGCACCATTCCACCTGGACCTGCTTCTGAGCTTCGGTGAGGTTGTGCGGCACCCAGAATCATAGCGTGAAAATGTTCCCGGCGCAGATCTATTTTTTAATGAGACACGATAATTTAAATTACCTCGCAAACAATGTGGAGGGAAATTTTGAAATTGGAACCTATTTTTACTTACAAATTATCACATTTTCAAAATAGATTATAACTGGCCAGTCTCTCATACATAAAAACTTTTTGTCGCAATACTTTCTGAGTGGCCTGGTACATATGCCGTACCTAATATACTCAAACAGCGACACCAGGATGGATACGGCCATATACTTCCAAAAAAAAAGTCCTCCATACTCATATAATTATTTACAACAAAAGAAACTAACTTCTTCTACCTTATAATAAAAAGGTTACTAAATTAGTTTTAAACCTTTAACAGCAGCCAATCAAGGAAACTTTATCATTTTCAGTTTTCATTTTCACAATTTCATGATGTCTCCAAAACTTTTTCTTTAGCGGCCCTGTCATTTCCTAGCCAGGTAAAATTATATGGTTATTAGGCCTAATCGCGTCAGAACGCCACACACGGTAGTCGAGTGTTGGGTTTCACAAAGTAGCGTCAAAAATTATTAAAAAAGTCTGTCGAAGAAAATACTTTGGAAAAATGTCTAGACTAGCGACAGTCGATCCTGAGATGGCCAACCCGCCTAATCTACTTTTGAGTGAGAGTGGTGAGTTATTTTTAATTTGTTTTTTTTTTTTATTGTATCGTGGACGATAGCTACGGCATGTTAGAAAAGGACAGTTGACGTGAGAGTGAGACAAGAAGGTGTGTAAAGTTCCGGTTTGCGGAAATAATGCAACAAAAGACTCTAATCGTGATTAAATTTACTAATACTTCCCAAACATTACATTCAAGGCGAAGGCTATATGGATAAAAAAAATATTATAGTGTACATTTCAGCCGGTATCAATTCTCTCTTTCTATTCCAAAAGGACTTGGCGTGTATTCCGTACTTAAAATAAAGCAACATCTTTATTTGTGGGGGCGAGAAAACTTGAATTAGCTTGTCTTTCATCTAACTTTATTCCAAAAACTTCTTGAAACTTTGAAAAACCTATGTAGAAGGTTTGTCACTAACCGGATTCCAGGAAGAATATATTAAACAAAATATGTATTTTTACAACAATTGAGTCTTGCAAGAAATTCGGTTTAGAAAGAAAACAAGAGCGTTGCAGGTGACGGCTGTTCTGATTTAATTTGACTGCATTTGGACATTTTTTCAACAAAGCAAAGATAGTATTATAAATTATTTAAAATGCGCTGTTACCTGCGGCACTCTTGTTTTAATTCGTATTTTTAGTACTAATAATAATTTGAATATTTTTAAATAATTAATTGGCGTGAAAGCGTGAAAAGCACCATTTAAAGACATGGTATAATATTTGATATTTTTGTCATTTTCAAAAAGTATTAAAATACAAGATGGTCGCTGGTAACGTTGTTTTTTAAACCTAAAATATTTTCAGACGCTATTTATGGGAAACGTAAATTGTTTTATAGTATTACCAAAATTTTATGAGCGATGAACAGTTACTAAAGCTTCCGAGTAATTCATTCGAATATATTCAAGTGAAATTAAAAGATTCGTTAAACCTTTTAGTCCAAAAACACGGCAGTCAAATGTTATTAATTAACGTAAAAAAACTTTTGGTACAAAATCAACACTTCCTGGGGCTAATAAATTGTAAGTAGGTATTAAAAAATTAAAATTCAATTTTACCTTAATATTCTCCTATGCACACAAGCTTAGTTTAGCATTAGCAGTTGTGTGCAAAACTGAAGGCATACTTTGCGGTGTAAACTAATTACAAATCATTCTAATTTTAAATGTCTACACCGATAAAGGTGTTTTGATACTTGCACGGCACGTCATTAATCCTTAGGGTCGTCTTTTCTGACCAGAACACAAAATAAAAACACTGTTTCGAGCATTTTTTTTGTCATTTTAAATGAAATCGAATTATTTTATTTCACTGACGTTTCATAAGTGCCCATGCAGGTTGCATGGGCACTTATGAAACGTCAGAAGTACACGATTCCAATTTGTCACTTCCTATGAAGAAGAGCTGGCAAGAAACTCCACGGTTACTCTTTTAAAAATAATTGGCTTTTACAATGTTTTCAAATTACAGTGATAATAGGCATGGGAGGACAGTGCAGGCCTGTTAATAAGTACCAGGTACTTACAGGAATGAAAATAAAGAATAGAAAATCATCTACAAATCTACAGTCTGTTAGGCCTACAACGTTCTATCATTCACAATGTGTAAAAGAATCTACATAAATAAAATTAACCTATTTAAACCAAGTGACAAGTGACGAGAATATTTTAGACATTGTAAAAAATAAAAAGAATAAAAATTAACATTGTAATTTGGGAGCAGATAATAGACTTTCACATAGTCATGCTGTTAATGAGGTACCAGGGAAGCCACATGTGCAGAAAGAATTAATGCCAAACTTCCCTGTTTTCAACGTAGTCTTTTATCTTATAACTAGCTTTTCCCAGCAGCTTCACCCGCGTGGAACTTTATCCCTATTTAACTCCCTTAGGGGTTGAATTTCGAAAAATCCTTTTTTATTCCTTGTCTACATTTTAAAGGAAAACACTCTGCAAGATTTCAGCTTTCTAGGTCTAAGGGTTTTGGCTGGGCTTTGATAATTCAGTCAGTCAGTCAGGACTTCTCTTTTTATTTATACACCGATAAATTTAATGGTTGTTTTCCCGCACCAGAACAACTTGCCATAAGGAGTACTTTCGAAGCATAGAGTAAAAGTAAAAATTTAAGATGTTTTTGTTCTAAAATAATTTAAAAAATATTCATCAACACCACGTGCGAGAGAGTTTATTTTGCTTTGAACATTTATGCATCGCTATTCCCTTTGTCGGCGTCGCGTGCGATTTGAGTAGTACCTACAAGTTACCTCTAGTGTTACTATTATTTCTCACGTTATGTAGTTGATGAATATTTTTTTAAACAAAAATATCTTTATTTTTTTACTTTTACTCTATGCTTTGAAAGTACTTCTTATGGCAAGTTGTTCTGCCGCGGAAAAACAACCATAAAAATTTATCGGTATATAGATAAATAGATAGATATGCTTTTTTTATAAGGACACGTTTGATGTGAGGTTTAAACTTTCTATCGCTCAGTTCTGTAACCGACTTTGGCAACTTGTTATAGAAGCGGATACTATTTATTAGAAATGTTTTGTTGCATTTGTCAACCATTAGGTAGGTACTTAATTACACTAAATTAACATTTGTTTATATTCTTGTTTATATCCTTTCATTCACAAACACGTTCAAAGCAGAATACATCACAACACATTGACAGCTATCTCTCAATGACCATTAACGTTATTATCATTTCACCATTGTTCGAAAGTATCAATCACATTAGGTCGCACTGCAAAGCCATCACTGTCAAAAGCCTAGTAGCGATAAGCGAGCGATGCAGGTGTTCACTTTACATACAAAATCACCCTATTATAATGCCCATACATATCTACAAACACTGCAATGTTAGGTACGGTCGCGAACTAAAAATGTTTGGCAGAATTCAAATGCGCACCGTTTTCAACACAAACGATGATTTTTTGTCCGGCCAAAATGAGGCCGTGATGCTGTATTATTACTAATATCTGGATGACCGAGTTTTGCTAGGTATCTTTATAGCACTGTGTAGCCTAAGCCTGCACCTACTTATGCCAAGTTTTTATGTGACTTAAGTAGTCAATTTTTTCACTACTGAAGTCACAGAAAAGCGTGACTTAAGGTGAATCTTGTCGACATTTTTTCCATACATTCTTCGGGAGTGTATTATTTCACTGTTCAACAATGTATTTCAAAAAATTAAACACGGTATGGTTTTGTCTCTTTATTAATATTGTCTGTACAGAAAAATAATACTAAAATAAAAACCCATTAAAAAGTTAGGAGCTAACAAAGATTCGTTTTTCTTGCAAATTTAACCTAACTTTGGGCATATTTAAGCAATAAAACAAGTATAAAATCTCCAAAACTAAGTCGGTACCGACAAAGTTCAATTATCGAATAGTTCAATAAACTTTATTGGTCATTGATTTATGCAGTGATTTTTTCATAAAACCCGAGCCTCTCACTCAATAACGTTATGCGTATAGACTAACGTTTAGACGTTAGTCTACACGCACAACGTTATTGAGCAGTTAGCTGCTCATCACTGATACTATCTCTGTCAAACACGAAGCCTGATGAGACAGCGTGATTTTTAGCCAGGCTCACCAGTGAGTTCGAGCCCGCGACTAGGTTCCCCTTAAGTGGGATTTATGTCACACGAGCTAAAAAATTATATATGATACGTGTGACTTACAGAAGTCGTAATGAACCTACTATCACATTTTACCGTGGTATTTTTATTATTAAGTATCACTTCAAATGAGTCATCGTCGTTGTTTTATTTTTTTGTTCAGTTACTTATGAGACTGAAATGTCTTAGTAATTTCTGCAAACCGCAGTGCCAGACCATTTTAGTCCGCAACTGTACCTACATTTTGTTCTACCATCACTAGTATAATAATTATTCAGTTAAAATTCTGTGCAAAATGTTCGTATAACATACACATTACGTCACGCTTAGGATCTGAGCGGTAAGCGGAGCCCCAATTAGTTTCAAAGCAGTAATTAAAACAATGTTTGGTATGAAGACGAAGGTTTAAAGTTAGTAAAATTGGATAATGCTGCAACGTGTTGCACTGTGTATTAATTTTACTCACAGGATATGTTGGTTCTGGATTAAAAAATTTAGCGTAGGAGGCAGTTTTAACAAAAAGTTATTGTTTTTAAATTGTCAATTAATCTATAAAAAGATAACAAATCTCGCGGATTTGAACAAAATAAACATCATAAGAATTAAGCTCACAAATTGTGGGAAAACCAGGCCTTTCTGTAAATGCCTTTGCGAAAAACTTGATGGTTTATTTATGACTTTACTTTGATGATGTTCATTTGGTTTGAGTAAAAATACCTACACGTCTTTTAAGACGTGTAGGTATTTTTTCTTCATGAGTTTTAACTCATGAAGAAATTAACTATTTCGCACTTTGGTCATCATACTTTATCGCGTTCCTTTATTTAGATAAGATTTTAAATACAAACTGCTATAAATCGAAAGAACCAAATTCCGCTTTCACTGATAAAATTACGCAGAAAATCTTCGAAAGTCACTGTAAGTAATAAATACTGGATAGTTAGTTGCATAGTAAAGAGTTAAAAAAGAGATGTGAAAAAAACCTGCCCACCTTCATTGCAGACATTGCAGTATGCACCACACCAATTTCACGATACATACGCCTTGAAGCTCTTAAACATCTTAACGACACACAGATTAGGCAGTCGTCACACGACAAGCGCCACCAAGGCCCACTCATCCGGTTAATGTAAATTGTGATTTGCATAAGCATTGCTTGACGCGAAGAGAATTACCCTGTCGCGCGAATCAGGTGGTGTTGTGGGATTTACTTGATTCTGTTTGGGTTTTATTGGTGGTGGTATCTACTACAATAATATTGCCGTGACTATTGTGTTAAAGATTTTATTTTTTATGAAGAAATTTTGTTTATGATTGTAGAAAAATATTAACCAAAATATATAAGATTAACTAGATAATTGTGATGAAAATTACTCTTTGTTCGTTGTCTCCAAGTATAATTTGTTAATCTTTACATCCATTTGTTCGAGATACTTGATTTCATTAAGCAATGTAAATTAAAAATTATAAACTTGGAGACATTTGAATAAGCAGAGGTTATACCAGTAGGTATGAGAAGTAGCGGATTGTAAAATAGTTTTAGGAAATAAAACTAAAACAAGTTTTGCAGCAAAGCCCACTAAAACCATAAACATTTAATTGCAACAAATAAAATAAGTTCGTTTGTTTGTTTGAAAACAAATAAAACTATTTTACAACAAAATCAAAGCTTTAAATATTTAATAGTTTTAATAAAATATTCATAGTGAACCATATAAAATATATAGAGCAGTGAAAAAACAATAACCGGAAATACTTAATACATTTTTAACGCTAAAATTCAGTGTTTGATAAATAAAAGCTACAAAATGGATCAACTGACAAAATATCTAGTGTATAATAGAACTCCTAATTGCCGAAATGATATGGACTATGACGCTATTAAAGCACAGAAGAAAGAGTGTGAGCAGATAGGTGGGGTAATTGACAAGAGACTGCGTCTTCTGTCGCCGGACCGTGAAAGTGATTATGAAGGTAAAACCATTACATTTTATTATCTTTAAGTAAGTGATTTAACAAAAAAGTACGTAAGTGACGTAAACAAATATAAACGATTTATTTTCAATAAATAAAACTAAGTTAAACATAGGACTTTAATATTTTCATAAAAGCTTGAGGCTTACTTATTTCTAAATTTAAGAAGCATGTTGACACCTCAACCTTTTACGAAAATATTAAAGTTTTTTTACTTTTTATTGTTTACGATTTTAAATAAGTAGTTTGACTTTCTGACTCCATCATCTGAATCAGACCCTAGATATTATCTAGGACCAGAGTCGTGGTCAAGACAAATCAGACAAGCTCAAACTCGATGGGGTTTTTTTTTTGAGGGTGGGAAATCGCCAAATAACTTCCTCCGCTCTGGGTAGAGCAGAAGGGCGTGTCAGACTTTTACTGACTAAAACCCACCCGTGTTCCTTCAGTTGCCTGTGTGCCAGGGGCACGGTATTTTTTTCGAACAACCCGCATTCCAGGTTCCATAATCAGATCTGCCCCATGTCATAATAATATTGCATTATCATCCAATTTACATACACATGCAACATTTCAGCTCAATCGAAAACCGGGAAGTGGGTCAAATTTAACTTGCAAGATTTTATTACATACACCAGGACAGGTGAAACTAATTAAAATCTTGTAAAAAGAAAATATTTCAGTGGAGCTTGTTCGTATTTATTTTTATTTATTTATTTGAGTACATGGAAGGTGTTACTGCTAATAAAAACAGACAAAAAAGGAAATCATAATCAAAGCAAATATACAAATCACACGTATTGATTTATAATATTAATTTATGGTGTGAGCACAAAAAAAAAACATATCAGCTCAATTAAAATAAGAAGCAATATAAATACTAGGTTTGCCATTTGCCACAGTTTTATACCAGGTTAAAAACTTAAACTAAAAATATTCAGGCCCAACCAATAACTAATAATATTTTTAATTGATATTCAATTACTGACTGTTACACATACCTATTTGCTATCTACTTAGGTATATGAGGCAGAGAATCCAGTGTAGTGGCGTATCTTAGGATAAGCTTATGACCAGCAGTAGACTGCAATGGACGGAGTTGATGAACACAAAAATTTAATTAATTTTCAAGGATAATATAACGCCAAGCTATGTATGTTGGTGCATGTGATATTTCCGCGTATTCATTGTAGGTAACCTTCGAAATACCTTCGTGGTTAACACCGTTAAGCAGTTCAGTGAGATTGCTTTAATTTGGATTCTTGGTTTTGATACTTGGATGTATGCTAATTTTGTTTTTGAACAAATAAGAATTGTTTGAATTAAGGTGGAAGTGAACATTTTACAATATTTAAAGATGAGTAACAAGAGGAATGATGATGAAATCTTTACAAAAAGACTATGTATGACGCTATGTAATTTTTTAAAACATTATTAGAACTTTTTCTTTCATAATTATATATGCGATTTGGTGTAAACAATTATACTGTTAGATTATTTTATATTAATCCTACTATAATCTTAATATCCTACACCTACTATTCATATTATAAATGTGAAAGTTTGTGAAGATGTTTGGATGTTTGTTCCTCAATCACGTAAAAACGGCTAAACGGATTTGGATGACATTAGGCAAACAGATAGTTTGTAACCTGGATTGACATATAAGATACTTTAATCCCAGTAATACGATCCCGTGGGATAATTTACAACCTCCACGTGGGCGAAGTCGCGAGCAGCAGCTAGTGATATATAAATGACTAGCTCGCGACTTTGTCCGCGTGAAATTTCTTGATTCCTAATCCATCCCGTCGCATCGCATCGCCGGTCCGCGTTGATAGTTTGTATTCGCTTAGCGTTTTTTCCTATGGATCATAGCGTGATTAGAAACTGCCCATATCCTTCCTCAAAAGTTAGGTTATCAATTGCAATAAGTTTTTTTTTTAATCTGATTGGTAGTTCCAGATATTCGCGATATTGTCAAACAGACAAACAAACTTTTCAGCTTTATTATTAGTAAGTATATAGATATAATTAAGCAAATGATGTACTAACAGTAAAGAAACTGTGCCTTCTGGTTCATAAAAATATAACTAGTGCCTTTTGTTGTTGTTTAAGTTAAGTGTTTATCAGTGGAAACTTGTAAAAGGCCTTCAGCTTCATATTGTTTAATAACATTGTTTATGTTAGCTGTAAGTTTCCCAAATAAAATAAAATAAAATACAGTTCTGAATAGCACACTAAACTAAAAGAAACACACGAATGGAATGTATTCATAACATAAAAACAAGTTAAAGTCAAACATAACACAGAACTCAAGATCTTTCGACTCAAACGCTGTAAGTTTATGCTTATCTTCTCGATTAGTTTGATGAATGCATAACAGCACACTTTGTAGTTCGTTATGTAAGGCATGAGAAGCTAGCGTATCGTCTATAAATTACTAGCTGTCGCCGGTGAATTCCACTGCGATCAGGATGAAAAGAAACCTGTGTCCTTCTCCAGATCCCAGGCTACCTATCTTACAAAAATATATAACGATCAGTTCAGTGAATTATGTTGTATCAGTGATTTGTGCTGTTTTAAGAGTTTACCTACATTTCTTGTTTCCACGAAACCGACCAATTAATACTTAGTGGTGTTTGCGTAAATCAATATAATTATTAGATACCTATTTGAAAACAAAATCTACGTTTTAATGTGGTTTATTTCGTCTGCGAAAAAAATACGCGTCTTAAAACTCTGGAAGAAATAAGTACGTAATTATTTTGCACTTTGTGACTTAAGACATACATTGTCGCGATCCTTTGTTTAGATAAGATTTTAAATGCTAACTGGTTTATATTGAAAAAATCTAATTCCGCTTTCACTTATACATTTGTAGGTAATCAAGTTACAAGCACATTTTCGGCAGTGAAGTCATCGGCTTAGTTAGTTAATTGCCACCAAACACAGTGCTACTTAGTCTGATCAACATGCAGCACAAACCTAATAATAGGAAAGAACGAAAAGGTAGGTGAATATGTACAAACTAAAAATAGTCTTTAATCATTACAAAAACAAAAAAAAATACATAATCTAATCATATTTGGACATCATTAAAATATATTTACATTAAAGATCAAATTGAGTACTTACTCCATAAACTAATACTAGCTGTAGTAATCAATATCAATCATGAAGGACAACACAGTTAATGTGGTACACGCATAAAGTCAATCTCTCTTAATTTCAAGAAACGAATTAATATTACGTGACCATATTTTGTGAATATTAGTATTTTAATTACGACTGAATACAAAATACTCACTTTTTAAGCAGTTGACATCCCACTTCAAGTAAATGTTTTGATTGTATAATATAAACTGACTGTAACATAAAACTCAAACAAACTTTTAAATCTCAAACAATCCACTCCCAAAACTGAAAGAGATTTAGCACCAAAAGTTTTTTCTGAATCCCAAAACCCACATACAAACTGACAAGCAAAGAATGAAACATCGTAAATCAACATAGAAAACAATTCTTAAATCCTATCGAACGTAACGGTATTTTTTAAATCGTTCCCGACGCCATTTTAAAATATGGCCGCGCCATATTATTGCACGGATACACGAACACACGCTCGATATTGGCGCTAAAAATAAAATATTAATTTCCTATAAGGTCGGTAGGTGGCACGGTGGCAACCGATAATAGTGATGTAAGGTACAATATACCAAGTTTGGTCTAGGATTTATGTTTTATGTGTTAGGTTTTTAAAACTTAGGTTTTAACTTGAGCCCACAGTTGGCTGAACACGGAAACTTTTATGTAATTTTTTCTTTCTTTTATAATCTCTTTTGATTTATAGAATCCTTTGTCTTGTAATTAATTATTTTTTGTCAGATCCTCTTCAAAATTATAATTGGGTTTTGACATAGGTAGGGGGTTGTTTTTATTTATTATTTTTGACTACTAATTCAGTTATAGGTTTCACTCTTTTATGCTGTAAGTTCTACTTTTATTTTAACCTTTTTATAATTTACATGTGCCCAATGAAATTTCCCATCGGCAAATATTGCGAACTTTCATACAAACTTTCGTCCCCTACATACCTGAGGGTATGAACTTCAAAATTCCTTCCTCTTTCATTATATAAAAAAAAAACTTTGTGCAAAATTGTATTCTTCTCTACACCTAGTGGTTTAGGACGATGTCTGTAAGTGAAGGCAAGGTTTTTGTTAGGTAGATTTTAAGTTACAACATAATATATCACCACAGTATTTACTAATATGTTAAGCCTCACCGTCTGCATTTTTGAGTTGGCAACAAAATTAGTGACTTTATTTAAGACATCCATAACCTACCAGATTCAGTACAATGTCACAACTTTCGTGTGATCAAAATAGTAATAATGATTCCCGCGGTTCCGTTAATTGCCGTAATTTTTATAATTTTAATCTTCTTCTGTGTTTCCTTCTTTCTATTATTACTGCTTTAAGTAGTGAGCTTTCTTTTTTTTACTTGGTGTTTTATAGCAGATTTCTTATCATTACTGCAGTTTCTAAAACCTTATCACGATTCGTGTCTTGACAAAATATTCCACTGTTTTGTGCTTTTTCCAAAGTGCCTCATCCACTGATATACTGCAGTTTTATTTAACACGTTGGTACTTGGTACAACCCAAGCTTATCTACATTATAATGTGCAAGGGAACGGCGTGAAGCAAATGCAACCATTTCCAAACAATCACCTACGCTGGTTTGACGTGCATTATTTCTGCATCATTTTATTACACTTGTGAACTTTGTGCAGTTGTGTTAAGACCGATTTTCGCTTGCTAAAGGTGAGTTTTGTTGTTTCTGATTGTGGCTTTTATTGTGATGTTGATTGGCTGACATCATGATGGGCAATGATTTCAAATTGGATTGGTAAATTGTTTCTAATCTTGCTAGGTTTTTGTAGTGACTGTTATTGAAATAAAATGTTCGAAGGTTTTTGCGATTTTATCTACCAATTGAAGACATATTTCCTTAACTACACAATTTTTCGTCTAAAATTTAGTAAAGGTTTTTCCTATCAAATCATTTCAATAAATATCCATGAAAAGTTCTGAGATACAATTTTATTGCAATTAAATATTTTTGTATTATTGTAGCATTTTTGGAACAATGCTCCGAACCAATCGGGAATGTGCTGCAGCTACGTTTGAAGGTAAATCCACATGACCACAAAAATATATTTATGTAAAAGAAAGACTTCCAATACTAATACCAACTTTTTTTAATAAAACGAACTTTGCAACGGGAAATACAAAACCTGCTATCACAGTGTTCTTGTTCACAATAATGTTTATTATTCGTTTTAGTAGAACAGGTATTGTCATTTTATTGTATTCAACTTATTTTTAACCGACTTCAAAAACGAGGACGTTGTCAATTCGGTATGTTTATACATTTTTTTTTATGTATATTCGGGCATAACTCCGTCATATATAGACGGATTAACAAAATATTTTTTTTGCCCGAAAGGGGTTTATGAGTTTCGGAGACAGACAGCAGGAACTCTTCAAAAAATTACAGCAAATCAACCACGATTTCTGCTATCACATAAATATGCATTGTTTTGATTTGATTGACTTTGAGGATACTCCGAAGATAATGAAATTTCGAATTGGTGTGGGGTAGGTACAATAACTAAAAAGTGTAAAATAAAAAGTTTTCCAAAAAATAAAAATAACCGACCTCCGAAAAAAACACTAAAAAGTCAAAAATAACTTTAATTTGGGAAGGTGGTGACAAAAAAAAACATCGAAATTAAAGTAATTTTTTACTTTGTAGTGTTTTTTCGGAAGTCGGTTGTTTTTATTTTTTGGAAAAACTTTTTACTAAGAAACGCTTCGTCTGTTTTATAATCCTATCAAATTGATTCATGGTCACTAAACCATTGCCATATTTTCTTCAATATTATTTACAAAGTCATAAGTCTGCCATGTAGAATGACGCGACGCGCTCACCGCAATGATTGACATCTAATTTAAAATCTTTATTAACCGTGCATGGTAATATGAGGGAGAAACGAGTTCTTCCTTTAATTCAAAACTACCAGTTTCTTCTTTCTATAGCTTTTGTAAGTGGACCATAATACATATTATTTTGTACAGTTATGAGTTTCTTACTTTCATGTTTAATTAAAAAAATTACATTACATGCCTACATTACGCATTATATTTTTTTAGGATGACTATCCTACAACGATTCTACTACTAGGACACAGGCCTCCTGTCTGTGAGAGGAAATGGGCCATAATCCACCACGCGGGCCAAGTGCTGGTTGGAGGATGTAAAATGTTTTTGAATTCTTACTTCTTAGACATGCCGGTTTCCTTACCAAGTTTTCCTTAACTATTTCAAGAGCAGTGGTGATGAAATAAATTATACACAGTAATGCCTGCTTGGGCTTAAGTCTCCGACCGAAGTCAGGGCCGTTACCACTGGCCACCACTGCTCAGTAAATATTGTCAGTAAATATTAATTTTCATCATACTTAATTCATTAATTTGTTATTTTCACATGTTTCTCTATTAAAATGTTACTAGGCAGATACGTGGTTTGTTTTGACGATATAATACAGGCTAAAATTTGTTCATTATTGATGACGCAGCCAGCCTTTACCTATGAAAACATATAAATCACACTATTTTCTTACAAACAAATGCATTGTCATCTATAATGTCACAACCTTCTACAACTTTGCAAACAAAGTCTTATTACAATTACAAAAAAACTTGGAAATTTACGACTTGTGCAACTACCTGTACTTCCACACTATTGCAGCCTTCAATAACCAATATATAGCTTATATGTCTGCCCTTGAATGAGCGTGTGGCACGAATGCAATTACTTCAGCTATTTCACACTATATACAAAAGCGAAATTCCGTTCTGCATTCAATTGTACTGTTTTCTTTGCCTCGTAAGGTGTCGGTACCGGTATCCACTTCCTAGTGTGTGACAGGAAGTTTCTTTTTTTGAATATATAACAAACAAATAATTTTAAATTCGATATCGAATAACTTTAGTGACCCTTAAAAGAAACAGCTTTTTCTTAAAAACTGGTATACTAATTTGTCCGGAAAAGTATTAGATACCTCGACTTTCTCACCACTAATAAATAATAATTGGGAGAAAAGGATTCCGATTTATACATACAAGTCGTCTTAAAAGATATGGAACACGATACATCTACTTTTTAATTCCAATATTTTGTTACTTAAAATAATGTTGATAGATATACATTTTCATAAATCAAATTGTTCATGATATATTGACCAATCAGCTAACTTCATTTAAAAGCAATAAGGCGTTTTCAATTCATTTATATGAATATCAGTATTCAATACTCCAATCACAGAAAATTGATTCAAATTCCAATTAATCATTCAATTGCGTTACAAATAAATCATTTGGATTTTGGTTTCATAGTATACGAAGAGCGTTTATTTTCAACATAGAAAGCTCATAACAAAATTTTGGTGATAACATTCTACGTAAAATTCTAGTTTCAATCACTTATCAATTCAACAAGGAAAACAATTTCGCTCCTCTTCAAGTATCTATTCAGCTTACCAAACGCTGAGTTACTCCGTGCCGAAAGTTTGCTTCCAATTTCATTGGACTTGAAGAGCCGGCTCGTTGCCCTCATTATTCTGAAGTGGACTTCAAGTTGTGAAGATCTGTTACTACTGGACACCGAAGAACTCATGAGTATATCACAGCACTATCTCTATTTCCGCTACCACACTCAAGATGGTGTTAGAAGGAAGGGGGTGCTTGGAACAGCCCAGGACGAGTATTATGGTGCGAGTTTTTTTATTTGTACTTTGACGATAAAGTCAGCTTTATAATATACTACCCTTTTTCCGGAAATTATCCTGCAGAAACGTATTACCGAAATAAGAAGTATACTATGGCCAAACCTAGGTCATGGCCTACCGATATGCCAAACTTCATACGAATCCGTTCAGCTGTTTTAGCGTTAAAGAGTGACCAACAAACATACTAAAAATCGAATCTAATCCCTTTATTAATATTAGCTTAGATTTAGGAAATGTATATAGATCCGATTGTTTTCGTAAATTTAACGTATTATACATTGTCCAATTTGGGCTATTTATTTTTGATTATTACTAGTTATTAGAGCTTTTTCCTTGATATCTATATATTTCTAGATATCCATAAGATAATAATTTATCAATTCCAACATCCTTTTGCCCAGTATACAAAATTGCAGTATTATTTACACTACAAAATGCTTCACCTGCATAACTTCCCACGGCCGCCCGCCGTACATCAATCCAAAGGTACGGTGTTTCCAAACAATGACTTGCCAAGCTACAAAGAAGAAGTCCTAATTTTTTGCAGTCATACAAAAATCTTTTATGTGTTCAATAGATATAAAATTTTGCATTGTCCAGTATTCTTTCTTCCGTTGTCATACAAAGCACTAAGTTGTGAACAGTAAAATTTTCACTAGGTACTTAAAATGCAAACACGAATTCTACCATCAAGCATGGTAATTAGAATATTTGAGGAATAATCTGTCAGCGGTTTTGTATATGAATACTAAAGCGTTCATTAAGTGATCCTTGAATAATTCCCATTTTATACGATATACGCCTAAAGACGGATATAATAAATATGACTTGAAAATTCGCTCACAGATCCCAAATAAATGTATATAGGCGTACAAGTAAACGCTGCTCAGAATAATTTAAATCCCTACATCCAATTTATTTACAGTCACTTGAAGACTTCTCAGGTCAAGATCAAAATAAATGAAGACAAATTGAGGTACTCTAAATTCGATTGGATCCAATTTTGGTCCTTTGATACGGAAAAACGTTTGGGGACTGTAACTATGTAAATTCCAGAAGATTTTTTTTTCATTTATTTGTTATTCCTAAAAATAAATTCGTCTTATCATTCTACTTGGTAATTTATGGGCTTAGGCATTACGTTGCAGAAATCTATTGTGACATTTTTCAGCGGGAAATCCAAATTGCTGAGGTTTCAAGAACTAATGGCCAGTTTTTTTTTTTACTTTGGGGATAATCCGTCTGTTCTTTTGGTAATTGAGGAAGACAACAAAGAAGAAAGTAATGCTGAGTATTATTTTAAGGATATATGTAAATAAAGCAATATCATTGTTTTGAACACTAAACGAAATGAAACAATCTCCAAAACCCATTGCAAATATGAAATCATACGATGGTACCGTCCATTTTATGTCCTCTTTTTCCTAAATTCGTTCCAAGTTACGGAAGCAGTAAGAAAATCTGGTAAGAAACCGTCGTAATTGGAATGTATTGTGATCCTAACAATGGTTCAGCTAACCGGATCCAAAGGGGGCCCATTTATATAAAAAAGTAAGAATTTTTTGGGCAGGTATGAGAAAGAAAACGCGATTCTTGAATACCTTTGAAAATCACGAATATTGCTACTGATATTAGCTAAATTGTTATTTTTATGAATTAAACTAAAGTTTATGTAATTATTTTGAAAGAATTTTGGACATATTATCAGGTTATGGAGCAAATAATTTTCTAAGAGAATATAAGTATTGAGTCAAAGCCATTTTATGTAGCTCTAAAATGAATAAAGAGTTTTCCATCTATATCACTAGATTACTTCTTATTCCTGCTCATTTTATTTTTACATTACCTACAAAACACTTTATTTATGTTTGATTCCAAAACCAGTTTCGATCCTTTTCTTGCAAAACCTATTTCAATCGCTATAAAAAATTTACGCCGCCAAATTTTTCAATCGAGATTACTCCGGAATACCGCAGACAAAATCGAAAGCTGTCAATGTAAAAGCAAAGGAATGAAACTATAAATCCTTTTCAGAGCGCGTTCTGTATGCCAGGAACAAGTTATTGAATGGGGCTAGACCAGCTGTGGTCGGTGGGAAGCCGATAACTGACGAGTTAGCGACCGTGAGTATATTGATATCCTGGATGTTGTACTACTAGGCTCTTGAAATTCGGACGATTTTATATTTAAGATGTAATGATTAGCGCTATTTCCTGATTTAAATGTAAAATTCTGGTATTCAGCTGCATCTGGTTAGACTGGAAGCCGACCCAACCATAGTTTGAAAAAGCTAGGCACATGATGATTTCTAAATCTTTAATTTTCAGTCAGACAGATTATTTATTTATTTTATTATTTATGTACACACAGTATTAAGACGTGGGGATATCTACGATATAATTATAATTGGAGTACAAAAATACCAAGGTATCTATGTTATTGTCTTATTTTTTCTTCGCAGGAACTCCGTGTCACCTGCTTCAGCTCAGCCTCATGTCCACCTCGAGGAGAATGGATCCGGACCGCGCTGATGATGAGGCCGCCTGATCAGCCCCTTGGCTATGGAATAGCTGCCCCACGAAATGGAACCAGGTCACGTAAACATATAAATTGTGAAATACTGGTATCATAATAATATCAGGCTTAGTAAGTGAGCCCCGTTTAACAAAGTCATATGTCTGTCCACTCTGTCCAGTCACATAACAAAATGGTGCCCAATATGTTTGGCAGATATATAATATGCTAAAAAAATGTCCAAATTGATAGGCATGCAAATGATTTGGATAGACGCTTAATTATTTAAAGGATGGCAAAGATATGAACGCCCAACCTACAATGGATTAAGTGCATGATTGTGAACACCCCTGAGCTGAGAATTTTCGTCGGTTATTAAAAAAATGGTCCTTAAATTTGACCGCGTAGGTATTGCATTTTATATGAAATAGTAGATTGTTTTTTAAAAACTAACGAAAAATGTATGGGGTCTAGAATCTTGTGCCGAATTCATAGTTACAGTTTTCGCCTCGACGTCCCTGCCAACCTATATATTTTAGCTTGCAGAAGGTGTTGTGATCACAGTTATATCCTCTTGATATTATATTTCCCTTAGTTGCTTTCTGCTATACCTAGTATCGTAGTAAGGAATAAATCTTCTATCTAGTATCGTTATTGAATAAGATAGTTTCTGTGCAGGTCTTTGCTGTCTGCTCTTCAGGCCCACGTGATCAAATGGCTACTGTTTGATTCGAGGCCACAGACTAAGGATAACAAGTGTGATGTCCCTCCAGATACGTTAGTAGAATTATATATTTTTTGAAAATTTTCTATTGTAACCGGCATGCCTTAGGCCTCCAACAAAGTAAACTTAAACCTTGTGAAGGCCGCAGGAATTCGCTGGATGCCGGAAGCACAGAACCGGTCGAAGTGGCGGAGCTTGGGGGAGGCCTATGTCCAGCAGTGGACGTCTTTCGGCTGAAATGGTGATGATGATGAACCAGCGTGCGTGTATGAAATGTATAAATATAAACGAAACAAAAGAAGTTCGGACCGAAGCAGGTGGCGTTCTGTAGTTTTAGATGGAAGCGTAACTTTATGTATGTAATTTTCTTTAAACAGGATTGCCACAATTTTTTTCTCTTTGACAAAGTAATCGGAAACAGCTTCAACCATTTGAGAGTGTTCCACTTTTATAACGTCACAGCTCCTGGAAACAGATCAATTCATCACGATGTCATGTTACAAGCAAAATCCAGTTACAAAATGTTAATCACACGAGCAGGCGCGAACCCAATACTCTCGATAACATCAATTTTAATAATAAAAAAGCAACAAAACAATATCATCAATCTATCACATAAAAATGTACTGACAATATTGTTCTAACCCAGAGGCGTTGGTATAAAAATTACAAGCATTCCCTTACATGCCTATGCCCTGGCTTATAACAAACGATGCCGGTCTGGAACTACGCTCAAATCCATACTGAAAAAGCGGTTATTTTGACGATCGAGATATAAAAATATTTACGTCTTATTCGATATCGAAGATTTATACTTCTAGAGATCTTTGGTAGGCTGTGGCAAAATAATGTTCGAAAAAAAGTGTTGAATTTACGAGGTATTATTTTTCTAGATTTAGTGCTTACTAGGTTTTTATATTTTCTTCACAAAACTGTCTATATGTTTATCAAACGCTTCTGTTGTTATTGCGATAGGCAGGGTGTGTACCTCCACTTTTTATAGTAGTATTATTTTAATCGTACTTCAGTGTGGGAAAGATTGACCACCTTGTTCTCGTTTTTTGATTCTCCCTCTTCCCCTATTTATCCAGCCCCCCACTTTCAGTAAATTTGCGCAAACCACAATAAAAATCTACGCTGATCGCATAATCGTCTACTTCAATGTCCCACTCACCGCACAGACTTCATTCACTCTTCTTTTTTCGTCCAGTCTATCTCTCTGTAGAATGCGCTCCCCCAAGTAATCAGGATGGCAACCAACCGATTGACCTTCAAAATTAAAGTTCGCGGGCACATTCGCAAAAAGGTGGCAGTATCATTACAACGGTAATGTTCTCTCATTGTTTGTCTCATTTGTTTTTAGGAAATTCGTTTAAATATGTATATTTATTTGTGCTAATATTTATATACAGGGTGTTACATAAACCCTATTGCTATCCTTAAGCACTAAAGATAGCAGCTGGTACAGTATCACTTTACGTAGTTTCAGCTCAAAATAAAATACTCTAAGAATTGATACCAAATTTTCGGTTTCATATATTTCTTAAATTCAAATCATAATAAACGTATCACCGCACTACGTAGGTCAATGACTTTTCACGTTACTTGCCAATATCACGATAAATCTCTTCCGAGTGATGTGTTTATTTCAATTTGAAAAGTTCGGTTTCTGGTATTAATGTATTTAAAATTTTCAGAACTTCCGTACATGTAGAGATAGGATTAAAAAACCCTTCTGATATTGTTTGATATCATCCAAAGAAGCCGTGCCTTTGGTATGTATATACTCTTTCCGTTACACGTTGTATAGTTAGGTATATATAATATAATATATTATATTTATAGTTTAAATAGTTTTATGCAATTATATTTATTCCTGTAATTTGTTGCACCTACCACTGTTTGTCTCTACATCACCCAAAGGTCGACTGGTAGAAAATGCCTATGGCATTAAGTCCGCCTCTGTACACACGGCTACACATCAAGCTATACATTTTCAGTATTAGCTGATCTCGCATTGTATAGGATTTCCGCACAGTGCGAGATCAGCGTAAAATGGAAATGTATAGCTTGATGTGTAGCCGTGTGTACATGTGTGTGCTTAAAGTATTAAATAAATAAATTTAAAGTTAGTAGAGGTGGTGGTAGGTTTGAAATAGAAAACATTTTAGAATATAAAACTTTTATTCCATAAGGTTTGTAGCAATTTTACTATATATCTAGTGAAAATAAAATAAACGGTATTTACGTAAAATAATTAAATTAGGTTAATACGGGATTGCCAGAATATCGAATATTGCTAATTTAATTGGGTAACCTATTGATTTACCAGTAACAAACGGTTGGGTCAAAGGTAAACTTAAATTTTAACGAACGGGCATCAAATCGTATCTATTAATTGGCATTATATATGTATGAGTTATAATAAATATAAGGGTTATTGTTTTTTTCACCATTTTTTTTTTAATAATAACATTTATGTTCGATTCACATGGATCTATGGCATTAGAAATATAGATTTAACAAAGTTTCTATGATTTAAAATTAACAAAATATTTTTATAATAAAACGACACACTTATATAACATACTTAGTAGGAGGTAAAGGCCAGCCACATGGGTCGCTCAATCAGGTTAAGCTACGGGTTTATGGGAGCGTGACCTGTGAGTGGGTGATCATCCACTACATATCGAGGACCCCTCCATGGCTCGGAAAGCACGTTAAGCCGTTGATCCCGACTGTCACTCGTAGACTTTTTTTAGGAGTCAGGAGCCTGAAAATCTCACTACCAGTCTTACTACAATGGGTATCGTGTCCTAGTAGCTGGGTTGTGGAGGTCAGACATACAGTCGCTCCATGTAAAAAACTGGTATTCAGCTGTATCGAGTTAGACTGGACGCTAGTTCCAACATATTTAAGAAACATTCACTCTCTCAACTCTGTGCATTATTTATGCTGTACTCTTGCATCAGATTGCATCGAAACCGTTATTTTGCGAGTCCGCGAAGACAGTTGAGGCACCATATAAACGTGGCAGCCTCAACAGCATCCTGAATACATTGTTGTACTGAACGCGAAGAACAATAGCAATAGAAAAATAAACTATAGTAAGCTTTGTTATTTTAGCAAAATTACAATCAATTATTTCAATTAATGTCGACCTATTCGATTTTAGGTGAAATAATATTGAACTAATATATCTGCATATTGCAAATTGATTTAGAATACATTTCAGTATTATGATTATGTCAATACTTAAATGTATTTGAGTTAATTATGCGTCATCATTTAATTACCTGCTGATGACCGAGGATACTAATGATCTATTTATGTACACACCAATAAATAAAATTGTACTTAATACTAAAATAGATAAATAAAATTGAAGTGTTTATTTGTAATGCTAAAATAAGAACTTTTTAAATTAAATGCCTATGAAATTATTATACACTTAAAAAAAAAACAAAGCAGCTGGACCAATTTTGACTATCACTAGCTTAAACATGATCTTATAAGGTGTAACATTGGGCTTTTTGTCCCGATAACACGTTTCTGTGGGATGATTCCGTGAATAAATTAAATTCAGGCGATTATGTATACACACAACTAGCTTCATCTTTCTATCTCACCGACCTTGACAATTCAAAAGTGCCAGTAATTGGTTTATTTGAAATAAATGCTTTGAGTTTGAGTTTATAAAGCACTTTCTAATTTTGAATGAGTCGTGAAATCTAACGTTATTAACTATCGACTTGTGGATCAGCAAAAAGTAAAGAATGAAAATTGTTTTAACACATCACGCCTGCAATTCCTTAACGAGCTATAAAAGAAAAAACTTTGTTTTATTCCGTACAAATTAGGCGCTTAATATAAAATAAATAAGTATACCTACTACTTGACTAGGTACCTTTAATATTAATAAAATATTAACGTAAAACTACCGTTTCTCACAATAACCCTAAAATTCCGTGCGCAAAGGCATACAGCATAGCTTCAAAATACCGATCATAATTCTTGAGAACGCCACGTGTTTCGGCATAAATCTGCACTATGAGTCGCCGAACAATATTTTAGTTGAAATGGTCGATTTTATGGTCTCACCATCGCTGTATATTTCAAATACACGGTATATTAATGGTGATGAAGGATATTTTATTGTGTAGTTTATCGTGTCTGTTGCTTTAGACTCCTGTTAACAAAATACGGGAACCTTAGAATATTTTCAGGAAATATCTGAAGTTTACGTCATTTAATGCAAAATATACTAATTCCGATCAGATCTTCAAAAAAAACTAGATATTAAATGACGTAAAATTTAGAAATATTCCTGAAACTGAACATTGTTTTGTTATTCTCTTAAAACAATAAGAGAATAACAAAACAGTGTTCCGTTTTAAATAATAACGTAACATTTCGAAATAATTTGTTATCAAACTCGGATTATACTAGCAATATTATAATTTATTGTAATCGCTAAAGGATCTATTGAGAATTTATCGTCTCGTCTCATCCAGACATAAATCTGTTTTGATTAATCATATTACTTTATCATAACTTTTATTATAGCTTATGATTATAAAAAGGTTCGTGAAAAATAGCAGATATTAAATAAATTGTGTAAAACATTTCGTATTTTCGTTAATGGCGTAATATTTTCACTTTATTTTTTGTGTAACGGTTTACGGTGTGACACTTGCCCTTTAGAGGGTTGTCAGCAGGTAGGTATGTAGGGGTTTGTAAATAATAAGAGCTCGATGATCCAGTACACTTATTATTTATTGCCTAAAATTCCGTGGCCGTCTCAACTTGATTGCAGAGGGTAGTAATGGGTAGGGAACACTGGCCTGAACCGTCTCCAAGGTGATGATGGTCCCGTCACAGACTTTGCCCGCAACTAACGGCTCCAGTTCCAGGTTCTGTGTTCGTTAATTATTCAGCGTAGGGTAGGCGTAAGTCACTCCGCAGCAGAGGATCTTCTCCAAGCGTCCTCCTTGATGCCGGAACCACGACGACGTGGCGAAAGGGTTGAAAGGTAGACTATAATCCTGGAAATCCAGACAGAAATGGAAGCGTAAGCAAGCTGTCGGAACCACGTTTCGTAGGTTAAAAGGTCACAGTGTCCCAGATAGGAAGGTAGGAAGAAATACAGCAGAAAACTAGTTTTAAGAAATTCTAGGCGCACCTTACAGTTAGCACTTCTAATAAAATACATGGAAACTTACCCCAGCGGGATTTAGCGATGTTATCAAAATTATTTAAGTAAGTAGGTTCGGAGCAAGCGACACAGCCGTCACTTCAAGCGCTCTCAGTTTGACTCGTCATCGTCCTTACCAGGCCCAACCGAATCGACACTTCTCGGCGACGCTCGCTAATGATCGTTTTAGAGATGCGCGGGCGCATAGAACGAAGACCCTTTAAGTAAATAAACGCTCGGAGGTTCCGTACAATATTATTTAGTTATAATGATGTATTTAAGTGTTAGGTTTACTTATAAATATTATACTAGGTTATTTTTTGAAAGTTTTGTGTAATTATAGTATAGTTTTAAGTGTAGATAGGTTTTTTATTATTAAGGCTTCTTAGACTAAACTCTTTTAAATTGTAACTTGCAAAGCGCAACGTTACAACGGTAACAATAAAAAATATATTTAGTATCTGCAATTTAAAACTGGGATTACCTTGTCCTTCGTGGCAAATTCCTCAGACTATTCAGGTTGTCTAAATAAGTAAATAGTCGTACTTTGTTGAATAACAGAGCACGAGTATTTACTTATGTTGTTTACGCTACAAAACGTCAGAGTATTTGAATGCCCTTTTATTCATAAAAGTGTCAAAAGATGCCAGCCAATATTGCTTTTGTGAGCAAACAAGTAATTACATATTTTGATAAGAGTAGTATTAAGTATTTAAGTAATACAAGATCCTTATAAATTTACATGGTCTAAATTCAATGCCAGAATTCTCAGAAGTAGAAAGAAAAAAGTTTCTTGTCCTATTGATTGTGTCAAACTAAAGGGTAGGTTGTCACAGTCAGTAGGTCAACCACGCAACGTTCGTACCATGGAAGGTGCCCCGTTGGTATCGTGGTCTTCAGCGCGACAGCTCAGTGCGGGGTCCTTGGTTAGATTTCCAGCTCGGGCAAAGGCGGGTTTTTGGTTTTTCATATTAGGAATTTTAGTAACAGCCCTGAGTTTGGAAGTTGGCGGTGTGATACCCTCGTGCCTCGGAAAGCACGTCAAGCCTTTGGTCTTGCAACTGATCGCTCTCCGGTCGTGTTGGATAGCATGCTGTCTCATCGGACTATGAGAGTGGGGGAAGAGAAACAGTTTACCTGTGACTGTGCACACATTTGTGCACTATAATATCTACCGCGCTGACAGCTAGCCATTAAGGCGAACCTAGTCGCGGGCTCGAACTCACTGGTAGGCCTGGCTAAAAATCACGCTGTCTCATCAGGCTTCGTATCCGATAGAGATAGTATCAGTAATCAGCAGTTAGACGCTAGTCTACACTCACAACGTTATTGAGTGAGATGCAGGATCATTTCTAGTACTACTAAGAAAAGTCCTTTGGAAGATCGGGTTTTATGAAAAAGCCAATGCAGAAATCAATGACCAATTAAGTTTATTGATTTTTTCTATAATTTAACTTTGTCGCTACCTACTAGGTTTTGGAGATTTTACACTTCTTTTATTACTTAAACACGCCCAAAGTTAAGTAAAATTAGTAAGACAAACGAATCTTTGTTGGCTCCTAATTTTTTTATGGGTTTTTATTTTAGTATTCTGTTTCCGTACAGACAATATTAATAATGAGACAAAACGATATCATATTTTACTTTGGATGTGCCATGTCAGACAGTGGAGTAAAATACTCCCGAAGTTAGTATGCAAAAAGTGTGGACTAGGTTCACCTTAAGAATGGCCACCATATGATAGCCGAAATACGGCCTGGAGAACTATTATTAGGTCCTCGTTGAAATCTTGGGCAGCAAGTAAGATGACCGAGTCACATTTAAGTGTCCTCACTCAAGAAAACCATTGCGTACTTTCTAGGTACCTTCGACCGTCAGAAGAGCGTCAAGAGGAAGCTCTCTGGCGTGCCTGCAGCGAGGTCATCTGGCGTTGTGGAGGTGGAGGCAATACTGGCCAGGCTGCCGTGGAGCCAAAGGCCTTGGTCGCGTTGCCCAGCGAAAATAACTACGTGCAGCATAGCTCGGCTTACTACCAAGATGGGGTCACTGAGAAGGTATTTGCTTCGTTGGTCTGGCGGTACGCAAGCGCTTTTGCTGAGGATAGGTTCTTGATTTTGATTCCCAGGTCAGGCAAACTGCTATTGGGTTTTTTCATCAGTAGCCTGGAGTGTGGATCTGGGTCCGAATGATGGTATTAAGCTCACCATCTTTTATATGGGTCTTTAACATGTTTAAAATATTGAGGATTATAGGTGAAATACCTTTGTATTCTATCTTTAAAATAGTTGTTTGGTGAAGGCTAAGGCTCGTTTTAATTAGCAGGCGTCATCTTTAGAGTGTTTCATTTAAGAAATAATAACAAAGCTCTTGTTATGAAAACGTTAGTTGTGAAAATTTAGTTATTTAATGTAATTAGAATTACAAAACGCTTATCTTAATCTTCTAATAAAACATGAATTTTGCGTAAAGAAAAATATTAACAATAATCAAAATTACATAACAAAACATCATGCCTTGTTTCCCCAAAGGGTGAGCCTATTGCCATCAACCGGGCACAAATCCAGTGTCCGGGCTGCTACTGAGTAATTCCAGATCGAAAAATCCAATAACACTGCCTCACCTCAGCAGTAGTATGCAAGGTGTGACAGAATAGACGCAAGACCTGAAAGTAGTTTGTTCCTTTTAAATTATGTATTTAGCTATACCTACCACTGATTGAACCAAAGAAAACTCAATCTTATACTAGAATAAATAAGACTCAATTTTAAATGCATAAAGTAATGCTTGGGTCGACACGTTTTTCTTAATAATATTAGTTGGCTTTAAAAAAAATTGTTTTGGTCATCGTATCAATACTCTAATTGGGGTGTCTTGCGTTAATTATGTTACTCGTTGTATAGATATTAATCAAGTATCAACAAATTAGCAGTCCAAGCCAATTAAACTCAGACCGCAATTAATTTTACTTTAAGTTGATAATGGTTCAACAGCACTACTCAAAATGACAATGTTTAAAATAAACCAACTTTATGTTTTAAGCTGCAATTTATTTTCAGAAGTTTTTATAAATTAAATTCTCTTGCAAGCTGCACATTTTCGAATTCACGAGTTTGGAGGATCTCCAAATATTTTTGAAGCGGTATTTATATTTGGTAAGTGTTATTTTTATATTAGAATGAAGATAAATACTTTTTTGAGGGGCTCATTGCTAAATGAGAGCCACCTCAGGGGCGATCGAACGTTAAACTTTGCTTGCCGCGGTCGGTTCGTGGATGGGTGACCATTTATTACATATTTAAGTCCCTCTGTCCCACGGAGAGCGCGCTAAGCTGTTGTTGTGGCCCTGGCTATCATTTGTAGATCTTTGATGTTACGGGTACTCAAAAGCCCAAACCAATCTGAAAACCAGTCGGGATTTCGTGTTACCCAGGAACCAGGTTGTACAGGCCAGGTAGGCAGTTGCTTCATGTAAAATACTGGTTTTCTGGTTAGACTGGAACCCAGGCCCAAAATACGTTGTTTTGAGAATAGGCTAGGCAGATTGTTTGGAGATTAAGTCATTTTTAGGGTTCCGTGCCTCAAAAGGTAAAAAAGGAACCCTTATAAGAGCACTCTCTTATCCGTCTGTCTGGCCGTGTGTCACCACCGATTTTCTCAGGAAAAGGTAGAACTAGCAAGTTGAAATTTATACCAGATACTGAGGTATATGGTCCCTATTACGTGTATAAAAATAAGACCTCGAGTCAACACGATAAAAAGATATGGGCATATTTAGATTTTCGCGAAAACTTGTAAGTACCAAAATTTACCTTAATTTTCAACTTTTTTCTTTTTTGGAATTTTGCCTTTACTTGTGCTATAAGTCCTTCCGTTTAACTATAATTGAAAATTCTAGATCAACCGGAAGTACCCTATAGGTTTTGGGTCGAAAACCTATATGGCAGTTCCCGTTGACCAAGAATCACGAAATTTGGCAAAAAGCAAGGTCTTACAGCACAAAAAATTAAAAAAGTTGAAAATTAAGGTACATTTTGGTACTAACAAGTTTTTGCGAAAATCTAAATTTGCCCATATCTTTTTTATCATAGATAATGGTACTTACGGAACCCTTCGTGCGCAAGTCCGTCTCGCACTTGGTCGGTTTTTGTTAGCCATGTGAGTAAAATTATTATTTTTTGACAGTTTCAAACTGAGGACGGTATTGGAGCGTTGCTGTTGCTGTATGCTTGCGTGTTATCTCGAGGATGTGATAAGTAAGTCATTTTATATTTAACCACTCGTCTCGTCAAAGAAAATTGTGTTAATTACATATTGAAAGTTTAACTTGAAATACATTTTTCTTTCCCTTTATAGATATTAATGAACTTCAATTCTATTACAACGAATAAAGTACTCGTCGTATACGTAACGTTACGTTACGTAACGATAACGTTTACAAATAATAACATTAATAGCACAGGTCGAAATAATAATAATAATTAGTGAGCCACAAACTAGTATCTTATTGCTCGGGAGTGCGAACCAAATTTTAATGGTTACCTTACAGTTTGAGGATGTTAGATTATAATAAACAAGAGATGAAAGAGTTCAAATAAATTGAAACATTCATGGAGAATCTGAACACAAAATTAAAATTTAAAAGCAGGTTGGGCTTGAGTTATAGTATGTGAGTGAAATTTATGCAGATTTATGAAACGCGGCCACAAAAACCACCATCCAATTAATTCAGAAAAGTAGTAACCAGCATCCTAATTGCCTGATGAACTTTCAATCACAAACTAGATAATTTTGAAGGTTAGGGCTAATGCTTTCTTTCATAATTATGTTCTAAAAAGTCTGCTCAACCACGTGAATACATATATACAGTGTTACGCTGTTACCTTGCAGGCCAGCAGGCCTAGACAAGTGACAGTCGCTTTCAAACCATTTCGTATTTCTACAACGATTGCCAACAAGCACTGACGTAAGCTTTTCGGTAGCTTGTCTCAATTCATTTTTTTTTTTACTTTTCTACCATCGGTGTCGCTAATAGAAAGTCACTTTGTCTAAATCCTCTATACCGTATTAAAGAAATATTATTTTAATTTTATTATTCTTTGATTCGTGCCCGATTGGTGGCATTAATCTCGCCCCCTATTACAAGGGACTTAAACCTAACAGGCGATATATGGGTGGTACTACATCTACACCTCTGCCCAACCCTTTGAAGAATCAAGGCATGATGTTATGTTATATTATTCTTTGCATAGCATCAAGAAAGACCTAGACGGCAAGCTAACTCACCTGGTGTCCGCGCACGTAGAGGGTTCCATCAACGTGGTGACACTGCTGCTTACTGGTCGCGCTACTCCGTATCTGCATAATGGCGTGCTGTATGTTGGCGATGAAGATCATTACGTAAGTGTTCTGTTTACCTGACATACACAAACGGCCAGTGGCGTGCAGTCCATAAAGACAGAAAGACAATGGTGCCGATTCTGTTGTCACAAAATTCTCTAAACTAAACTAAAAATCACCAAAATTTAGTTTATTCCTGTCAAACGACGATTTCTTATTCTGAAATTGACTAAAGTGACACAACTTAACTATATTTTAGTTTGACAGCACTAAGATTGTACTGAATTATTAATTTAGTGAAGATGGTAATTTTGCTATTCTGAGTTTGCCGTTTTTCACCAAAAATTTTGACTATATTAGTTTTTCTAACTAAATCTGACTATTTTTAATCGCGATTAAAAAAGTGTGGAATAAAACTAGTGGTCATGAACTAAAATTCACACCAACACTTCGACTTCAGTTGCAAAAACACTTTTTTTTTTTCTTTTCTTTTGCTTATATCTCGAAAACGGTGTGTCCTATCGCAAAAATGATGATAATTTCGACCCCCTTTAATAAACCCGTAAGCCCCATAATCTCAACATGTATGTAATATTTTTTTTTATTTTCCAAACAAAAAGTGAAAAATTCCATATAAAAAACGTCGAGGCTGCCCCCCTGCGCACGCTTCATTCAACTCTTAAAAAAATCATTGCGTGGGGCACACAAGTACCTACCACGTTGCGAAGCCAAAAGAAAAAAAAATACCACCTGCAAGCTTGGCAAGACAACCGTAGAGAAGCGTTTTGTCGACGGAAGACTAGACAAAAATTACGTTTCCGTGTAGACAGTTGTCAGTTTTCACCGAGAAATGTAGACAAGCGATTTCTATCTATTCTACAGTAGAGTAGAAATAGAAAGCGTCATGCTAAGCCTGCAGGAGTCACGACTGTCAAATTCGATTTTAGTTGTGTCAAAATAATTTTTAAGTTTAGAGATTTTATTTTGCAGAATAGCTTTAAGATTCTCATAGCCAAAAGTAAGGAATTTTAGTGATAGTTTAGTTAGTTTAGTTCGGTGTACAACAGAATCGACACCACTGCCTACCTAAATCAAGTAAATATTTAAAACTAACTAATATTATTTTAACAATAAACAAATCTTTATTCTTATATCAGCTCCACGTATCGAACGTCGGGCGTATCATTAGTATCATCGATACAATACCCGTTCATTCGTACAATTGAATGCAACTTCGCATTGCGATGCACTAGCGCCGCTGAGTGCCTCGGGAGAGACACGAACTATCCGCGGCTTAATGTTTATGTGTGCTCTCGTGATCATGCAGATTTATTATGTGTGCGTTCCTATACATACGTGGCACACAATATAACAATTTACGCACACAACCACAACCGTACAGGGTAGTCACTGGCTTTTGACACGACGACTTACGAAATTTACCGAAGTTCTCAGAACAAAGTTGGTTAAAATGCGACTATTTTTTAAAGTAGCATTATTTCATTGAATTGTCGCTACATAAACTACTATTACTTTTTTGTCGTATTATTTTTATATTCCGATTTCCGACGCCATTTCCGACGCCAATCAAAACATACATGTTTTGATTTATTTGTTTTGGTTGTGAGCTATGATAGCATGTATTTAAGGTTTTAACGTTGATAATAGTGTGAAAAATAGATAATATTCACTGTGAAAGTTATTCAGGTGGTGTGGGTATAGAGAAAAGAAAAAATGATGCATTTTGAAAACTATCTTTTGGTGAACCTAAAAAAACCTGTGACCGTGAAAAGTAGTTGTACACTGGATTTGCAATTACTACAAACTAAAGTTAAAGTCAATCGTAAATTCAATACAGAATAATGTGATTCATTTATTTGCGTCACAGGTTGCATGCTGTGCAGGTACAGCAATCGGTTATTGTGTTTTGCTTTGCCTTTTTGAAGTGAAAAAATATTTAGGCGCGTAGGGCATTTTTTGAGATGGGAAATAACAGTTGTACTCGCGACAGTGTTACCGACACCACTGGCAACACGAACGTACGAAAGAACAACGTTGACCGTACGTTTAACGTTGTTTAATCTGACGATTCAAAAAATATTTCCTAACTATTCAAAAAATACACACGTCAATGTTCAAGTTTTCACTTCTGTCAGCACTTCCGGAGTGCCACAGTTTTTTTTTATTATTTCTGCCTACCCTGTCTAAAAACTCTGTGCACGCCGCTCCAAACGGTGCAGGTAAACCATAATTCTAAGACATGTGACATCTAATAACGCACTGGGCCCGCGTCGTAGATTATTAGTCCACTCCCTCTCGAAGTCAGGAGGCCTGAGTCCCAACAGTGGGAACGTGATAGGCTGATTATGCTAAATCTCAAATTCCTATTTTACAGGCCATGCCACAATTTGGCATATTGGCTCGTAGTCACGTCGGTTTGCTGGTGTGGTATGGTGGTGAAGAGAACTCCAAGAATAACATTAATAAGCAGTATCCTGGATCTAGGTTGAAGACTCCAGCTTTGCCTATTTGGGTTGGTACACTTATTCTTAATAAATATTTGTTATTTGATTCGTTTTGTGTGCACAATTACACCATAACAGTTGACTACAAAATCCTTGTAAGATTGGTTTTTCATCACATAATTGAATGTTATCAACCAGCAAATGCAATGGTGTTATAATAATAAGAATACATTTATTTATTTAAGTATGTTTGAGTACGATACCACGATACTTTGACATGTTTTTTTTTTATTTCAGGTAACCAGCTGCTCAGGACACTATGGGGTTCTCTTTAACACCAATCGTGAACTGCTTCGCAATTATCACGCTGAGCGAAGGTACTAAAGCTTAAAAGCAAATCGATTACTAAAGCTTATTATTTCATTCCCCAATTCAGTGATCATAACACTATAAAACCTTAAATTTGATACGCCCACAGATAGATTGGCTCGTTTACGTAAAAACCTTTCGCAGGTACTCTTTAAATATTTCAAAGCTTTTTCCCCTACTTTGAAAATAAAACCTTATTTATCTCGGTTTCAGGTTCGATATCCACTACTACACGTGTGGCGGTTGCAGCGTTTTGCTGAATGTGGACACTCGAGCTCACGATGACGTAGTTGGAACTCTACGTAGTGACGACATAAATGCGACTCCGCTTGAGAAATTGATACATACTAAGTACGCTATAGCTGATTACTACTTAACTATTTATAAGTGCTGTTAATCGTATGTGAAGGTGCATGAATAAAGGCAACGCAGACGAAGTAGAAGGAGAATAGCTTGTGACAATCTGTAGTTTGTGCAAGACTGCCTACACATACGTTTGTACATATGTGTAGGCAGTTTTGCCTCTTGTTTCTGTCTTTCCATACAAGCAGTTTTTCTTTCAGTGGGAAAGCTATGAGATCAAGATTTAGATAGATACCATCTAAATCTGAAAAGAGCCAACAGCTTTTAGTTATGTTTTAGACATTTTCAATTCAAAGAGATTTCTGGCAATTATGTACACACAGCTGACTCAATAAACAAATTGTCATGACGTTTTGGAAAATAATAATAACTATACCTACCCAAAAAGGTTTGGAAAAGTTTTCTTTTTAAGTTTATTTTTTTATTTTCATCAAAACTAACGATACAATGTGACAATGTGATATACTCGGTGAGGCACACTTAGGAGTGTGATTATTACAAAAACTAAGAGATAAAATCTACTCAATATTTTCATACAAGTAAACATAGTATGCTCTTTTATTCATTAAACTCAATCTGCTAACACATCATGCATTCCATTTCTGTTTTGATGAGTAAGTACGTCATGAAGTACTCTCAAGTCTAGGTTTACTTAACAGCCCTTATATGCGCGTTCTGTGAGAGTAAGCCGTCCTGTTTATGTTGTACTTCAGTGTATGAGTGTTTGACATTTATGAGTAGATTTAGGAGACTAGATATTATGTGTTGTATGTTACTAGTAGAGTGATTGAATATAACTAGGATAAGGGTCAGGACTTAGTTCCCAATTTGACATATTAGGTCTTTACCTATGAAATTGCCGTTTTGCAGTACTGGCCATTTCAAATCAAAATAATTTTTGTTTGGGTAAGAATTCTAATTTCAAATTAATTTTATTTTAAAAACATGGATTTTTTTTTCCAAAAGTAGTCATTTGTTTATTGATTAGTGTTACATTTTCATCGCATTTCAATCTTTTTCGTCATCATGGATACGTTAAAAATTCGAGTAATTATGGAATATGAGTACCGTCGTGGCAGCAACGCGGCACAAGCGGCACGCAACATCAACGACGTTTACGGAGCTAACACTACAAACCAACGCACCACCTGTTATTGGTTTGCTCGCTTCCGTTCTGGAAATTTCGACCTGAAAAATGAACCTCGCGGTCGTCCGAAGACTTTGGTCGACAATGACGAATTAAAGGCGATTGTGGAAGCTGATGATACACAATCTACGGCTGAATTAGCAGCAGCTTTCGACGTTAGCGTCAAAACAATATTGGTCCATTTGCGTCAAATTGGCAAGGTAAAAAAGCTTGACAAATGGGTGCCCCACGAACTCAATGATCGTCAGCGCGAAGTACGCGTCGAGACGTGCCTTGCACTGCTCAACAGACACACAAATGAAGGAATTTTGAACCGCATTGTTACCTGCGATGAAAAATGGATTCTGTTTGATAACCGCAAGCGCTCAGCAAGTTGGTTGGATCCTGGTTCAGCACCTAAACAATGCCCTAAACGAAAACTTACCCCTAGAAAAGTGATGGTCACTGTTTGGTGGTCTAGCGCCGGTGTGATTCATCACAGCTTCTTACCAAACGGGGTGAGCATTACTGCAGATGTGTACTGTGAAGAACTGAACACAATGATGGAGAAGCTGGCACATCTCCATCCAGCATTGGTCAATCGCTCGTCTCCGCTGCTCCTGCACGACAACGCGCGACCTCATACTGCACAGCAGACGGTCTCCAAGTTGCAAGAACTGGGGTTGGAAGCCCTCCGTCATCCGCCCTACACACCAGACCTTGCGCCTACAGACTACTACTTTTTCCAGAATTTGGATAACTTCTTGGCGGGAAAAAAATTCAATACCCGAGAGGCAGTACAAAATGCCTTTGAAGAATTTGTTGCCTCCCGTCCAGCTGATTTCTTTAAGAAGGGCATCAATAAACTGCCACTGCGATGGCAAAGATGCATTGATTGCATGGGTGATTACTTCGATTAATACAAATAAAAAATACATGAAAAAAATTCGTTTAAATTTTTTCATACAAAACGGCAATTTCATAGGTAAAGACCTATTATATGCTGGCTTTTCGAGTGTTTTTGGGCAAAGTGTATCTTTGCAAGTATGTCATAGCTTGTAAAAGGAGGGTGGTTTCTTGCGTCTTATACTCATCAGAGACTAGTTTGTCGATATATTTTTTATTCATTTTTTTTTGTTTTTTTTTTTTTAACTTTGCCCCACACTAGGAATTTCTCCTGTATTGTCGCGTTTAAAAACATTTAAACTAACATACACAAACAGCCAGACCCGGAACAACTACTCGTACATAGGTCATACAAACATTTGTTCTGTGCGGGAATCGAACCCACGACATGCACCGCAGCAGTCAATCGCTTAACCACTGCTCCAACCGTGCCAATTAGGCGTGAGACAGGTTTTGTTGAAAACAACTGACGGCGATCACCTTTCGCGTCTGCTGACTGTGGTGATTATTTTCAATTTCTAGTTTGGTCAGCCAATTAACGGTCAATAAGTGCTGATTCTCATCCTAATTTGAATAAATGACTTTTTATTTTGTATTTAGACAGTATCCGATTGCTTTTAGCGCATAATTGGCTCAAGATTGAACTTTTTTTAAGGCTCAATATTGAAGTTATGTTATATTGTATGTTATGTAAGTTAATTTAAAAAAGTTCTCACGCCTGTTTATCCTGTAGGATTAGGCAGAGCGTGGTACGCTCACATTTCGCACAGTTCAGTTATGTTTAAGTCCCATGTAAAGGGGGCCTATTGACATCAGCCGGGCATAGATCCTGAGAAATTCTTAAAGGAAAATCCCTACAACACTGCTTGACCTGGAAATCGAATTCAGGACCCCATGGACAGCGGTACCGTTTGCGACCACTAGTCTAATGAGGCAGTTTTTTAAATTGCTTTTATTCTTTTTCAGATGGCAGGATGCAAAAGTTACTTGGACAGGATCTGCACCATACGTTGGTGAGCCGGCGAAGTAAAATATCCATAAAACTATGGAAGTAGTGTAATGTGATTATGTCCCTTATCAGCAATAATTGTCGTGAAAGCTTTAATAGGTTGTAGTTTCCTACGTGAAACAATGTTGTAGGCTGCTTTATATTAATAGCTTTTTTTTTGTGTAGTTTCATTCAAATTCAAGTTCTAAATATAGTTTTGTAGGTATTTAGACCGCGAGGATCTTGCTTGAGTGTTGAGGGCTTGAAGTTTGTGAACCAGCTTTGCTTACATGTGAATCCTATTGAAATGCTAACTGTTAAAATATTACATCCGTCTGCAGACTTAAATGCATAGAAAATTCAATAGCCATACCTTATAAAACACTATGGCTGCTTTATTAGGTACATTAAGAAAAATAGAGCAAATTATAGATTTTGCTATGAATCTTTGTTTGGTCTTGTCTCTTGAATAAAAATAACACAACATAATGCCAGTCAATGACTAGGTAAATATTGACTAAAACTTTTAATCGTAAAACCTATGTTATTGGAGAGCCATAAATACGACTATATTTTAAGTAGACATCAATAAAAGTCATAAAAATCAAAAACATAATTTTATTACCCCATAGAAAATTATAATTGCCATAATATCAGATATCCCCAGGTAAATTAAGATAGCAATTCACCTGATATAAATCCCTGATAAGCCAACTCCTTACAGCTCCCTTGAGACGTTATGGGATGACCTAATTATATGCGGTGTAGCAACGAACCATACTACGCCGTAGGGGACCGCAGTATTCTCTACTCTGTCTGTTTAAAAAAAAAGGTGGGTCATTGAAGTAATTCAGTATGAATACAACTGAAACTATTTAGAAGAAGCGATATTTTTTTTAAAGAACCAGGTTTATACACGCTTTATATTAGCTTCACTTGTATGTTTGTAACCGACTCCTTAGGGCGCGATTTTGATTCACTTTAAACGGTCAGATTTCATTTACACTTTGTAAACTTATCGAGGACCGATGACAATTCAATAATTTAAAAAAAATAGAAAAAAATAAAGGAAAAAAAAATACGTTTTTGTAGTTAGCAGAACTAAAAAATAGAAAAAAACTAAGAAAGTAGAAAATAATTTAATTCAATTAAAAAGCGTGAGGTTCTTGACATTAATTATTGATTATAAAAATACCTCAAAAAGCACCCCACGCTTTTTAATTGAACTAAATTATTTTCAACTTTTTTAGTTTGGTTTTTAAAGCGTGTTTTTTAGTTTTTTAAACAATATGTCAGTCGGGAATCTCAGCCTGATTCCCAGCCAGCGTAGGCGCGGGCTTGCGGACGGCGAGTAATGGGTAGCTCGCTGTCCGGTAAGATCCAAGCCCGGGTTGACGGCGGCGCGTCGAGTTCCACGCGCGCCTCAGGAAGATGTCAGCACCAACTGGTGGGGTCCGCAAAGGCCGATGCCTGCCAGGGGTGCGGGTTGTTCGAAAGAGATACCTTGGCCCCTGGGACACAGGCAATTGAAGGAACACGGGTGGGTTTTAGTCAGTAAAAGTCTGACACGCCCTTCCGCTCTACCCGGACCGGGAGAAATTATTTGATGATATGCCATCCGCAAAAAAAAACCTCACGATATTTGAAGACCTTATTTCAAAAACCACCTTTCTCAATTTCTTGTTATGAGTTAGTTATGCCACGCAATTTGCTTTTTTTAAGAAGAATCGGTACAACAAATAAAAGCAAATTTCTCGTGACTTAAACTTGTTGTTGAAGAAATATAAAATATAATCAGAAAGCTTACAAATTCCTCTACAAGATGGTGTAACTAACTCATAACATGGAATTGACAAATTCGTTTTTGAAATAAAGTCTTCATTTATTCTTCAGATAAAAGTTATCTAACTATTGACAAACCAGCCCTCTGATAAAACACTAAAAGATTGTTTGCAAGCAAATTACAATGAAACTGCCTTCTTCACAATATTTTACTTTATTTACTTAAAATAACTTACTTATTACCATACTCAATCATATTAAAACCTAAAGCCGAAAAATGTTATAACCTTGAAAACCTTCAGCCATAAAATCTCAGAGGCCCAGATTCCCAAATCAATCTGGGTTTAACGATATAAGTTCGTTGTTCGATCGTTATGGGTTTTGATAGATGGCTCCCATGACAAATCCACTAATAAAAGTAATTTATCAGTCTCCTGTCATCCGCAGAGGTGTCTTGTCGTCTTTGAAGGATCCGCTCTTGATTTTATCTGCAGGTGAGGTTGTGCAGTTTTGTCTTTTTCAATATATTTTTATCTGAAAAATTGCGTTATTTTAAACATACTACAACTTGCAGTTTTAGTCCAGTTTTAGTCTGCTTATATTATTGGTGGCTTTAGAAGTAAATGAGATTCGAAACAATATTTTTACACAATAGATTGATGCAATTTTTGACAACAGATGGATTATATTGAAAGAGGTATAATCTAAAGCTAGAATTTCTACAGGGATATTTATGTCATTGGTAAATGAATAAAATGTTTATTGTATGTTTCAAATCAGAATGAATACTATCCGCAGCGCAGCATCAAACAAAATAACAGTTGAGCCACACAACCATTACATTCACCTGCACCAAAACAAGCCAACAAGGAACCTACAAAATAAATCATACAATTCACTAGCCACGTGACAAATCACCTACAAATAACCTCCTGAACATCACGATCCGATCTAAATCGGAATATCAAACTCAAATATCTCGGAAATATCGAACAATGGCCGAGCGAGGCCACGTAGGCCAATAAATCATAGAGGCCTGCCCGAAGTGCCACGTACCCGGGTATTTGTCCATAAACCCGGGCATAACAATGGCTAATTGCCCCGGTCAACCCGGACAAGATAGGCAACAATAAAATTTTATTCGATCGTTTAAGTTTCTGAATTTATGTTGGCAAAGTTTCGCACCGGTTGACCCTGATAACGGGTTTAATTTTGGCTGTTCCATGGCTTTCACGATGGTTTTTAATTTGTGAGGTTTACGCTTGTTTTTGAATGGAAAAGTTTGCACACGTAGTTGTAAAACATGGTATAACTTTGTTCAAAAAACAACCTAACGGCAACTGTGACCCAGTAGTAACTGCTCCGAATTACAATTTGATGGTCGTATGTAGGTTCGAAACCAGACACGCGTTTTACTTAATGTAAATTATTTCATCACTACTGCAGTCAAAACGGCGAAGGAAAACATCTCAAGGAAACCATCTCGTCCTAAAACCCAAAAGTCGAAGACATGTGGCAACTACCAACCCGCACTGGGCCCGCATGGTGGAATACGGCCCACTTCCTCTCACCGAGAGCAGGCGTGTGTCCCAGCAGTGGGGACGTTCTAGACCAATTATAATGATTATGACTCGAATCGATACTACGATAGCCCCTTTTCACTGCCCCAATGCTTTCTCATATAGAAAAAAAACGAGAGTTTATAGGTAATTATATTTACTTACTTTTAACTTGCAGAAGAACAATTTAAATTCTGATTTATTATTGAATCGATTAAAAATGTCACTTTAATGGGATCATATTTTCCGAAAAAATAATTGCAATAGCGGCCATTTGTCATGAACACAACAGAATAAATGTACGGGTCTGCGATAAAATCGTATTTTTATGGGTCAAGTGATTTTGTCTGTATTTTGGTCGGTGCAATGCAATTTTAAAGGTCCTTTATTTTATTTGATTTATCAATTAGGTAGTGGCTCGTGTCTAAATAATAACAGCTGCACGGGTCGATCGAAAGTTAAGCTACGCTTGTCGCGATCGGATCGTGGATAGGTCACCCACATTATATATCGGGACCCCTCCGTGCCTCGGAATGAACGTTAAGCCGTTGGTCCCGGCTATGATTTGTAGATCTTTGATAGTTCGTTACGGGTAGTCAAAAGCCCAAAAACCTGTCAACCATTCTAACCAATGGGTATTGTGTTACCCAGTAATTCGGTTGTGGAGGTCTGATACATACATAGACAAAGTAATACATTACGAGACACAGAACTAGTGTTGCCCAAATTCAGTCTTGGTCTTGCAGTCTTGGTCTTGTTCTTGCGTTTTTGCAAGACCAAGACCAAGAACAAGACCGCGTATTTTTAGCAAGGCCAAGACCAAGACTGACCGTGCAAGACTTGAGCAAGAACAAGACATAGCCTGCAAGACTCTTGCGTCTTGCAGCTAGGACTTAGCGCTATTTCACTGAGTAGTTAGGTGTAACAGTTCGGTGTATAGGTAGGTACGCTTAGGAATTCTATGAGACGCAAAAAACTGTATCAAAGAATATGAAAAACTGGACCTATGCGCATTACGACTAATACCATAAACATAGCGAATAAAAAAATATCTATTAAAATCAAACTGAGTGCATGCATAGTTATGTTTTAACCATCGGCACTTTGATAATGCGGCATCAAAGGTTTTGTACTTACTTCTCAAAGAAATTTGCCGCTTTTCGGAAGTACATGGTTATGATACACGCGCCGGCGGCTTCTTTTGAAATCTAAAACAATCGTTGCCGCCACGCTGAAATCATAACATTTGTGACACTATTTGATTGCCGCCATAGGGCGTAGGTATACTCATGCAAAATAATTTCGAATTTTTTTAAGAGTACAGGTGTTCCAAAGAATAAATAAGTTTCAGAGTGCTTAGAATGAAAATGAATACATTATACTGATCACGCAAGTAGTATTATGATTAGGATAAAATGGTAAGGATAGGTAGTAGATGTCATATTAAATGTCATATGTCAAATAAATGATAAATCGTAAAACTCTTTTATTAAATTTCTTATAAGTTGAGGGTTCAATCTCTTTCTAGACAGATAAGTATTGTTCTTTAAAATACAGTCAAGTTATTGTAATTAATTTTTAGCAAAAATTTTTACATGTTTTAGCAAATGTAAGCTTATAAATCATAAATGTTTATTAAGAAACAGTTACTTCCATGGAAAATGACATATAGGTCAGTTGATTTTTCGAATTTCTTATCAAATCTTCAGTTATTTATTAATCTGCTTGATCTTTACTATGGCTATGTTAATTCAAGCTCACAATGTTCCAATTCTAATACGTTTTTCTAAGATTTAAATTAAACTTTAATAAATAGTAATAGACTAATAGGTAATTGCAAGACTTGCAAGACTCTTGCTGCAAGACCAAGACCAAGACCAAGACTGGGAGCGCAAGACCAAGACCAAGACCAAGACCAGGTGTATTGGCGCAAGACCAAGACCAAGACTGGCTAAGTCTCGTCTTGTTCTTGCATTTGGGCAACACTACACAGAACATTAATTAAATAATTAGTCATACATAATATGTCAGCCTGCAACATTGTCAATCAATCATTCATTTATTTTGTTAAACATAGGTATGGTTACAGTTAGTATTTTCTAAAATATGTGCCATTAAATGGCATACGAAATTTACACAAACAAACAATTATAATTAGTAGGTGACATGCCAATACATAATAAAAAATAAAACAAATGAAAATATGTCAGATAGGTAAACAGGTCATTAAAATTTTAGATAAATAGGTACATTCATACTTATCAATAACTAAAAATCATATGAGTTTAATTAGCAAGTCGGAATCGTCATACCTTTGTATAGCAGTAGTAAACTCAATGATGGAGTAGTAACATCTATCTAGAAGGAATTTAAACAAGGACCTTCAGACACTCTTTATTTCTAATAACTGCTGGTATACTATTATATATTTTTGGGGCCATACCTAGGACACTTTTGCCGAAAGATGCAGTTTTATGAGAGGTAAGATTAATGGTATTCTGATATCGACGAGAGCGCAGTTTTCCAAATAAATGCAGGTTACAGCGCACAAACACTCCCATTTCATAAATGTACATAAACTAAAGTAAACTAAGTTCCTTACAACTATCAACCGATTGTAATTTAGTAAACGATCGCAAGCATTTCTTCTGAGCTTTAAAGGCAATGTCTCTATCAGGGGAGTTGCCTCAGAAAATGGTTCCGTACCTAATGCTCTAGCATTATAATGCTTATAATATCTTATAATACCTACGATATACAAAATAAATACAAAAAACAAAAGGACACTTAGGCGTCGAAGTATTCCTCCGCATCGCTGTCATCAGGAAACGTGCCCAGAAGACTGGCAGCATTGCTATATTATAATGCTCATGTGGCTTCTAAGCCACATAAGCATTATAAGCTATTTGTACTGTAATGTGGTTAACCGTTTTTGATAGTTTGTGCAGAGCATACGCAAATTGATTAAGCTTCTTTGACAAAGCGTCGATATGATTTTTCCCATTCAGATAACTGTCTATGTATAGGCCCAGAAATTTCGTGATGTCACTTTCAGCGATTGCTACGTTACCATATCTTCTTGTTGGAGAATTCTTCGAGGATGTCTTACCAGCACATTTGGTTTCCAGCAGCCAAGCAACAATGCTGTGTCTCATTTGGATTAAGTGACGATGAGAGTTTCTTTCTAGTTTCATTTCTTTTTTATTTGTTGAGAGAATTCTTCTTGTTGTAAAATTAGTTTTTACTCATATTTGTGGCCGTTACGGCAATATTTTGAGCACCATTGCACTAAAGTCTTCCCTTTATAGATAGAACAGAATCAGCATATAATGTTCCCACTGCTGGGACACAGGCCTCCTCGGGAATGGGCCGTAATCCACAACGCGGGCTTAGTCCGGGTTGGTAGATGTCACAATTCTTCAATTTTTTGGCTCCAAGACATGCCGGTTTCCTCACGATGTTTCCTTCACCGTTTCGAAAGCAAAGGTGACGAAATAACTTACTACAAAGTAAACGCTCCTACCTGGGTTCGAACCTATGACCTACAACTCGTAAGTTGTGGCCGTTACCACTGGGCCACCACCGCTCTCACTGGGTTATCCCATCCCTATACGATAATCATATAATTATCAGCCCCTAAATCCTCGGAACACGAATACTTCTCAACTTGTCTCCCATATTATATTTTATTGCTGTATGTTACATCTTATTTGTCTACGAGTAACTGTATTACCACAAACACATTAGGGACACCACCGTAATTAATTAATTGCTGAACAAGCTGACGGAAGGTATTTGATATTAGTGAAAATTGCTGCCTGTTCTAGTTTGGTTGTTTGATTTGTAGCGGGATTGATTGTAATCTGTCGTTTTAAGGAAATAAAAGAACTTGCAAATTATTATTATGGAATAAAAATATATTTATTTATGTCTACGTATAAAATAAAAAATAAAGTACAAAGAGAAAAAAATACTGAGTGCAACTTGGTTATTCAAGACATCGCCAAGCGGTTGGTCGACTCTTCACTTTACTAGAAGGCTGGTCTATTTCTTGGCCCAGGAATAAGCATCACCATACAACATAGCAATGCTGCCATCCTTTTTGGGCACGTATCCTGTTAACAGCGATGCGGGCGATTTTTTATAAACATATATGTACATAGTATTTATTAATATTATTTTAAGTTCAGACTTGTTGCTGTGATCAGTGGTTCTGAGTTTTGTGTTTGAGTTACATCTCTGAGCTTGTCATCTGCACATGCGTTCTACACCTTCATGTGCAAATGGCAAACTCGGAGATGTGCAGATCTTCAACTGGTCAAGATAATAATACTAAATGAGAATACAAGAAAGGTAGGTTTCGATCTTTGTTTTTTTTTTTTTTAATAATGGAAGGTTGATTTGATTTGTAACCAATTTTTCAAGACTATGTTCATTAAATTATAATACCAACTACAAACGAATTGTTAAATGTTTAAAACTCAGACATTATGGTAAAACAAGCAATGTTTTATCTACCTACTTATCTATGTATGTTTCCTTCATCACTTTTACTGGATGTGTCTCAGTCAGAAACGGACAGTTTCCATTTCAAAGAGCACTACTGTCTATCTTCACTAGTAACTCCTTGGCTTCGCACGTGTATCTAAGACCATGCCTTAACTTTGCCTGTAGTTGCAATTCCTTTGACGAATTACTGTCACGGACACGTCATGTCCACTATCAATTATCTATCTTCACCATTGTGGATGGCACTTGTATGAAGTCTACAGTAGGTACCTGTACCAACAGAAATTTAATTTGGAAGATCCGACTGTTTTGTTGCCTGTCTAATTTGTGTGTTTTTTTTTTCTTTGGATTATTTAATCTTTCGGACTAGCCAGCACTGGCGAAAGGAAGAATTGTGCTGAAAAGGTAGAGAGAGACCCTTGCCCTACAGCAGTACATTACAGGCTAGGTAGATAGGTATTTAACCATTTATGTGCACACATAATAATTATCTAAACAGACAAGAAGCAAAATACGTATACAGGGTGTAACAGAAACCCTATTGCTATCCTTAAGCACTAAAGATAATAGCTGGTATAATCACCATACATAGTTTCAGCTCAAAATAAAATACTCTAAGAATTGATACCAAATTTTCGGTTTCATATTTTTCTTAAATTCAAATCATAACAAACGTGTCACCGCATTACGTTGGTCAATAACTTTCTACGTTACTTGCTAATATCACTATAAAACTCTTCCAAATGATGTGTTTATTTCAATTTGAAAAGTTCGGTTTCTGGTATCAATGTATTAAAAATTCTTATAACTTCCGAACGTAGAGATAAGATTAAAAAACCCTTCCAATATTGTTTGATATGATCCAAAGAAGCCGTACCCTTGGTATGTATATTGTACCCTTTCCGTTACACGTTATATAGGTGATGCTGGTGGTGGTGTTTTAAATTTCAGCGTAGTCATGATTATCATAACTTTAGAAGTAAACATTGATGAACATACTAAGTTAAGTATTGTAGACGCGCAAAAGAATATTGACAGTTTTCTAAATACTTTCAACAACTATCTATGGCTAACCGCGTACTTACAAGCCGTACCAAGAGAAAAAATGGAAAACATTCGCCATAAAAACAGGTACCTAGTAGGCATAGGTTCTAAAACCTTAAACTAAAACAGGAAAATTAAATAAAAGATGAAAAATTATAAAATATTTCACAAACTACGAAAATTCGGATCCAGACACACGATTCCAATGCATAGTTTGCATGCATCATTCATGCATCTACATAATGCAATCCGAACTCAATCGAATCGTTTTTCCATTCCTCTGTGCATATTTTCTCCTCCAAATTTCGCAACAGGGAAGTATATCTAACTGCCTCCCCAGACGTCTCCTCACACAGACAGTCCGTTGCAAGTCCTTTGACAAATCACCGTCGCAGCGGACACACTTTGTTCCCAAAATGATTTACTGCGGCTCTCTCGGCACCGAATATTCGGCCTGTATTGTTTCCAGGAGTTATGATTACCATAAAACACAAAACACTGTTTGGAATGGTTTGCTTTTGCAGAATAATTTCAAAATAAAAGTGAGCATTTTTGCGGCGTGTTTTTCTGAGGAAATTTTGAGGTTTTAGTTTGAGAGGCAAGTTGAGACGGCAAGATATTTCAAAATAGCATATGCAATCCGTGACTTTTTTAAAATAAGTCTCCCACCAAAAACATTGAGTAATGAAAGAGATACGTTTTAAATGCAAATCCTTGCGGTTGAAATAGTTTTAGGGTACCTACTGACACACACTTTAGCAATTTGATGGAACATGTCATATTTTTAATAGTGTTTATGTTTTCAAGAATATTTTACAATCATGACATACCTACTGAGAAAATCGAAAATCAACAATCATTTATTAGAATTTTGCTGCGAATCATCACTTTATGAAATTTAAAATTACATAAGTCAGTCCCCCGAAAAACCCGCCTTTCACCACTTCCTAGTGCATAAAAAGCCGCAATAAAAAATCACGTAACAAAAGTATCGTGACTAAATAAAATACAGGATAAAATCGACATGGGATTGAATGCGCATAATCAATGGTAACAGATGCTTTGCCCGCAAAACGTTTCATCGATTCTGTGACATCAAAATATCAGTTTAAAATTCTGAATAAGTAATCGTCGTTCAGATTCAAATTGCTTTTTTTTTCAGATTGATTTTTATTCATCATCATCATCATCAGCCTACAGTAGTCCACTGCTGGACATAGGCCTCTCCAATTGCACGCCATTCAGCTCGATTCTCGGCAACTCTTATACAGTTACTACCAGTCACCCTGCGAAGATCGTCACTCCACCTAGCCTGAGGGCGTCCTACATTACGTTTGCGGATTCGCGGTCTCCACTCAAGAATACATCTACCCCAACGGTCATCGGATTTTGATTGATTTTTTGCAATTTTTCTTCATTTTGAATATATTTTTGCATGCTTTGTGCAGTGGCTTATTTTTTTTTATGATTTCATTAGCGTCCTTGGAGTGTTTATTTTGTGTGTTGAAGATTAATAAACAAACGAAAAAAAAAAACAAACGAAATAAATAAACGTTGAGCATGTAAGTGTGCTTAAAACTACGAAACTCACTTCGAAATGTATCAGTATCAGAATCCTATTGGGTCTGCTTTATATATCCGTCTAAAAAGGTACGGATCCATCTGAAGGTAGTTGAACTAACAAAAAATGTGTATAAATACAATAAACTCGTATCCGAAATGTCTCTGGGGTTCATTGTTATCTATTTGCTTTAGCTCTCTAAAACCACCCGTTCCGTTCATTCATTTCCGTTCCGTGTGGTGCCGGACGTATATAGCACTATCCCATTTCTTCCCATGGGTGTCGTAGAAGGTGACTAAGTGACTTACTAGAGAACGGGCAGCAGCGTTCTCTATGCATTTGACCACCATACTGCGATCGCCAACCCGCTTGCCAAGCGTGGCGATTATGGCAAATCCCTCCTTTTGGGGAAGGCTTATGTCCAGCAGTGAACTTCTTTCGGGTGATATGATTATGTATGATGACGAGGCAATGCTCAATGGATATACAATCATCGTTGCAAAAGATACCATTACCTACCGCTGGAAAATAGTCGCCATGTTAATGATATTACTTATTATTAAATATCGCCAATAGATCCATCGATTGTTCCCAACTCCTCTAAAAATTACTACTTTGAACACATCACGTAGAATTCAGGCAGCAGCCACTTCTTCACGTTCCATTCGCAAAACTACCGACGGAATGCCTACTCTTCACGTACCGCAACTAGCTTCAATAATCTTCCCTCTCACTTAAATGTTGATTTTTTCAGGACCAGTCCAAGCATATTTACACAAGCTATAAATCCTACTAATATTATAAATGCGAAAGTTTGTATGTTTAGATGTTTGAATGTTTGTTTCTTAGTCATGCAAAAACGGCTGAAAGGATTTGGACGTTTTTTTTTACTTTTTATCCCGATAGTACCTTCCCTCGGGATTTTTCCCGACCACCACGGGGGCGAAACCGCTGGCAAAAGCTAATAAGGAATGCTTTGGTAAAGACAGTAATACTATTACTTATAGTTAAAGCACATGTTATTTAATTTTACTTTATCCTTTGTTTTCATTCTAGTTTATAACTAAATTTTATTTTATTTTGTTAATATTTAGAACGATTAACTTGTTTTTTATAGAAGATTCTGTTTTGTTTTTGTATGTATTTTAGGTAGGCAGTATTTTAGTAAGCTTATAAATCACAACTGTAAGCGCTAAATGTAATTTTTTTACCTAGTTAATAGACCGTAAGCTTTCTGATAAATAAATAATTAATCAATGATTATATTTTTAAGACGGGCATAAACATATTGTCTTTAGAGACAGCTGTAAAATCATGCTGTTATTCATTTTTAGTTCAGGTCCCCAACAAATATTATTAATATTTCCGGAAATGAAATGGAATAGGTGTTCGTAACTTTGGCTATAACTAGTAAACGCTATGCTATGCGCTAAAAGGCGTTGTGTTCCACGCGCGCCTCAAAGAGAGGTCAGCACCAACTAAAGGGGCCCGCAAGGTCTTATGCCTGCCAGGGGTGCGGGATGTTCCCTGGCATACAAGCGACTGAGGGAACACGGGTAGGTTTTAGTCAGTAAAAGTCTGTCACGCCCTCCTGCTCCACCCAGAGCGGGAGAAGTTATTTGATGATTTCCCACCCTCAAAAAACAAAAATCGAAAACGTTATTAAGTGCGGCCTATCTAATGGCATCAATTTTGTAGCAAAATAAGACTATCAATTATTATCGGCTATGTGGCTTTATACGGATTTTGTTTTAGGTATTAGTTACAATTGGTCGAGATATCAATCGTTTCGTTTGGTGAAACATGCCAAAATATCGTTCATTCAGAAATATTTTTCGTTTCACACCGCCCAATGTTGTGACGTGGATAAAAAAGGAACAGAAATATTTCACGTGATACTTTCAAAGCACAGTTAACTATTTCATAGACTTCAAAAATTCACTACTACAATATTGACTCCAAACTATACTACTATATACTATAGTTCGAGTGTAGCAAAACCAACTGAGCTATTCAAAATTCCGGTCCAGTTTCCACAAATTGTTCATGCGTCCATCGCTTTAAAAAAAGACTGGGTAGTGTGCAGTGTCGATTGAATTCTCTTAAAAAAAACTCTCCGTGGTGTCGTAATTTTTTATCGGTCATCCCTCGGGTGCGGTTACCCCCAGAAATTGGCATACGTTGCCAAAAGTAGTAAAATATACGAACGATAAAATGTGAAAAAACGTTAGATACTCATTTAGCAAGGCACGCCAAACCGGTTTTCGTCTCTTCAAAGAATGCCTTTGTCATAGCTCTTTGTTTGTCAGAAATCAAAGCTTCGAACCAGGTATAATAATTAATTTTACAATCGCATTTACAAAAAGCGGCTCTCACGAAAAACATTCAACACTGATTGCCGTAATGAGATGTAAATTTTATTCCCTGATTTCAATGCACTTTGTATCGCTGAAACAATGGCTCCGCTGCACAAGCTGATTTCATATCCGTATGTACAGGAGGTACAAAGGGAAGAAAAAGCGATTTTTATTAATATTTTCATTTGGAACGTTTATATGGCTTTACGGTTTCGGTATGGACCAAATATTTATGTCTGTAACAAAAAGTCAGGTCATTTATCTGGGAATTAACATCAGAATTCGGTAATATAATATGATTGTGTCTTCTATCTACATTATTAGATGCTGTCAAAGTTTAACTTATCATTGCTAACCGTTGTTAACAATTAGTTAAATCACAGAACAGTGTGACTTAGTGGTATCAACTCCAGTTTACGAGTTGTAGTTCATGAGTTCGATCTCAGCCAGGCTCTTTACTTTATGCCCTCAAACCGGTAAAGGAAAACATCGTGAGGAATGTTTGAAATAAAAAATCAAAGACAAATTATATCTATCAAGGATAATAGCCTTGCACATTATGGCTCACTTCCTCTCATAGAGAGGAGGCCTGTGACATTAGTGGGAACGTTATAAGCTGATTATGCTATTGTGACTGTCTGTCATCTATTTAATAGCGGAATATAATAATTGTTTCAAAATCGACACACGTTTCCGGGTCTCTTAGAAAACACATTAAATTTCAATTTTATGATCTGACAGCTCAACAGAGGGCCATAATGTATAACAAAGTATCCTATTTCTTTAAAATTCTAAAGCAATTTTAAACTGATTGGAAACCCATTAGGGCACTCATATACAGTCGAAGGCAATAATAATCCCTAGACACTCTGCACGTCCAATACAATAACATTTTCAGGATGATGTTGGGACTTCCTCGTTTCTGTAGTGCCTCTGAGATGATTGCGCAGGCTTATACTGATGGTTCTCATGCTGTCATTCGGAAAAAACTCGTGTCAACATCATCCTTAAAACTATAGCTGAAGATGTACGTGCCCCTGTGTTGAGGCATTTCGTTCATCTGGTGATCTTTTAGGGAGGTATCTCCCTATTTGGTTATCTTGTCGGGGCGGGGTGTCTCAGCGCAGGGGAATTCGTGTAATATGATGAGTGCTGTCTTTGTAATTGTATTTAAGTACTAAAAATCGTTTTTCTAAGTCTTTTTTTTTGTAAACTAACCTTCGGATCTCGTTGTCCCAAAATAAATAAATTTGAATCTGAATTTAAATAAACTATGGCAACTCAAGAATGCAACATTTTTTGCAAATTCTGAGAACAACGGACAAATCAGCAGTGTCGAAAGCACCGTATAACACGATGGTTACCGGCTTTCAGGTATTTAATTCACCATAACATTCAAACAACGGTTAATTTTAGCTTTGTATTACAAATGTTCTAAATTAACTAGACAAGGACGGTCACACGGTTGCTGCAGGGAAAGCCGCTTCGTCGCGTTTATCAGTTCGAGAGAACTGCTAGGGACCATCTCTCGAAAGAGCATGACGACGTGAAGTAGCTGAAAACATGTTTGCGTCACTTTATGGGAATGTTGCTCTGAGTACTCCCGAGTGTTGATGTGAGGGATCGTGTGAGTAACGATTGACTTGATACCTGTTACGCTAGCGTATGGGTTACTCGTACATTTTTACAATAATGCAAGTACTTTGAATCTCTCTATTATTTATTAGCTTTCTAAAACCACATCCAATGTGTTTCCATAAATATGAATTCCTAAGTATAATTTACTGTTTCTTTCAATCCTTTCCTTGCTCTTTTGATGAGACGAGGCTATTTGGAATTCATTTAATCTATAGCGGTGGGAGAGTGACCAGTCTGGTAACGAGCCGTACAGGGCCGTACGGCCTCCCCGTACGGCCCTGTAGAGCTGGTCCTTTCCACTTAGAGGGAACCGACCTAAGAACTAATATTAACATAATTAGGAAAAACGAAAATTTTATCAGCGTGTGGTAATTTAGGAACTGTCACACTATGCTTATCATATTAAATTATGCTTGGAACTATTCGTTAACTGCAGGTCTGTGACTTATACATATAAATGGATTTTCAAATTACTTTTAAGACAATACCATACGCCGTATTGGTCAATCTTGTCCAATGGTTTGGGGAGACCAAAACTGCCGTTGGCTATGGCATGGGCCTGGCATTAATGGACCAATACAGTGTCCATACTAATGGATTCGAAAGTAGCTTTGTCTGCATATTTCCATCATATACAGGAATCAGCAACGCCATACAACGTGGTAATGCTGCCAGCCTTTTGGGCACTTTTCCAATTGACAGCGATGCGATCGGATTTTTTGATGCCCTGTGATTAATTTCTATCTTTTTGTATAAACAAAAATATACCTACATATTAGTAATATTGTTTTATGTCTGTTAGCCTTAAATCATGTGAATAAAACTATTATTTTTAACCAGTACTTAAAAAACAATCCAGATGACGTCTGTATGTTAAATTTTACGCCTAAACCACTAATTCCAAACACAACAAATTCCGATATCCATGTAGGCGGAGCTGCGGGCAGAAGCTAGTTAAAAATATGGTTATGGTATGCTTCTACTGTTCAAAAAATGCCTCAATCAAATAATTTAACTCATCCAATCGTGTTCCACTGCTGGACATAGTAATTTGCCTCAACAATCAGTCCTTTGCCATCAAGCATGACTAAATGTACATCTTGAAACTTGATCTTCAATTAGTACTAAACCCTAGACCTAATTGACACCAAGTTTGACCACTAGTCAGCAAATTACGTAACATAATTATCATCACGCGTATTAGTGTTCGCACATTTCTCCAGTACAGTTATTGTCCCATATAATAGGGGCGAGTTTATGCCATCAATTTGGCACAAATCCAGACTCCGTCTACTACTGAGATATTCCTGATAGAAAAAAACCCAATATCTGATTGTCCGGCCTGGGAATTGAATCCAGGACCTCATGATTTGTAGTAGCGCTTGCGACCAATAAACCAACGAGGCATTCAGCCAATTATTACCAACAATTCGTACGCGTCCATTAATTAGTGAAACTATTTTGCCAACACTTTCAAATTAATTTAATTGAATAGAAACGCTTTTTGATGTGGTCATTGTTTTGCTGAAAATATAGACTGGTGTTGATATTTTCAATAAATTATAATTGGATTCCTAGAATTCATTATGACGAATAATTTGAATGAATTTAAGCTTCATTTAACTAATAATGGGGTTAAGTTTGTGGTTTTTTTTGCATCATTGTTAGATACAGTTTTATTCTGTGCGGTACGTAGAACCAATAGGTGAACATTTTGTTGATTGAAATTATGTTATATAGTAGTAGTAATTATGTTATAGACATTAATTTTTAATTCGATTTTCATTTGCACTAACTTTTAAAACCACAAGCTTGATAATATTGCATAATTTTGTATCTATTGTTTAGCTTTTAGATCTTAGTTCAGTTTTTGCTAGATACCGTTTTCTTACTTACTCTCAACCAAATCTTCTCGACGTCTGAATGCCCGTACAGTAATGTAGTGTTAGAATATAAACTTAAATATAATGCTTAAACCAAATGGCACTTTTAGGTTCCCAACTCTCGGCTTTGCATGGAGAATTAAAAATCAAACGTGTAATAATATTTGAGCATTACATTTAAGGGTCGCTTAGTGTAAGTAGGGGCATAAGAGTAAAACTAAGCAAGATGAGTGATAGTGATATACAAGACAGACAGGTGAAGACATTTCACATCAACCAACCCGAGAGAAGGCCTATGTTCTAGCACGCATTAACATTATCTTAAACATTATAGGCTAATTATATACGCAGTACAACAGTTAGCTCCACGTTATCTGGCCCCTAATATTTGCCTACCGAAGAGTTATTGCCAAAAAGTTTTTGCATCCAGGACACTGAACATCTGTTTCTTTCATCATTCTATCTAAATGCACGACCTCAGTGCAAAAGGGCGAAGCCACTACATCAATTACGAAATGTTTGACACTAAATCGCGTTACCGTGAACAAGGTTTTGTATTCAAACTTTGGCAATTACGTTAGTCAGGATTAAAGTTAAGTTGCGAACTTTCAAAACGGGACGGATGGTTACCGCCGTATTGTTCACGGCTGTGGGGAAATGTGAGCTTGTTCGACGAACATTTTGTTCAGTTGACCATAGAGTAATTGTTACTAAATGACGGAGAATTTCTTAGGAACAATTATCTTGACTTTAAATAGCAATGTAGGTTGTAAACGTTAGCACGTGGACAACCCAACATTCGTGTATTCATGTCGCTTATTATGTTTCTCGCTTCGCCTGTTAGGTACTTAGTAAAGTACCTAAGTTCTTACTGAATTATAACTAACCAAACTGTCTCGGCTCCGGACAAACTATCCTACAGCAATACTCGAAGTCAGTTGTCATAAGTGACATTAGGATAATTATGATCAGAGGGGGAATTCCAGTAATTTTATGAGCGTTTACAGCCTGATGTCAGTTGCCACCTGTCAAAAATACCTCTTTTTTGCCTACATTTTCAACAAGATTTTGATATTGATCCAGTCCAGGTCCAGTGTGTGTCCTTCTGTCCGTTACTATATCCAAAATGCCATGAATATTAACTTCATGTCATTTTGTGTAATATAGTATTCATCAATGATAATGTGTATATGAAGTTGTGTATAATTATGATTTTGCTTGATAGTTAAAATGTCAAGTTTTATGGTTTTAAGCTTAGCAGAGTAAGCAGATCAATCCCAACTTTTGCAGTGCAGACTGCAGATTACTCAACATATTTGACGTTCTTCTATCACGTATACTCTAAGTGCTTAGCCACAGATCCACAATCTCACTTTGGCGAGTTTTAACACCAACTTTTGTTTGTGATCGGACAATTTATGTAAGTTTCCGTTATGAGCCACTCTTGGTCATGATGGTAGAAACAGTAGTTCTTGATTGTTATATTATCATTTTTATTTTAAAGAGAGTGGAAAGTGGACTGGGATGGAGTTCAGAGTGTAAAATATTGACACTGTTGTGGTAGTGGTGGCTATTTTTATTTTAGTTGTATGAACTGATGTTTTTTATTTTTTAATGTAGTATTAACATTTTTCCTGTACCCTGAATCTTATTTGTGTCTGAATCTCAGACAAAGAATGTGTTATACCACACATTAAAGGGAAAGGGTTTTTGTTTTTATGAGCAAGTAAAATAGTGATGATGCGAAGAGTCTGTTCAGGTTCATTACCCAAATGTAATCAGTTGCAGTGTGTATTTAGGGTACGATGGGATTGTCATACACATTGCGGTTATAAAACTCCCTAGTTAAAATATTAAGTAAATAATAAAAAAAGCAAGTATTTTCCAAGACCTGATAATGGTAGTTTCAATCTAAAACACTCTCACTCCGAAAATCACTCCAACATTTCAAAACCATATTTTTCTGCCAACATACTGAAAAAAACTAAAAACTACTCTAATAGATAACTGGGACATACACTACCTCAAATTTGAACCCCACCTGTCTATTATACCCCATAAGGAATACAGCAAATTTCATCACGTCATGTACCTTGTAATTAGTTTACGTCAATTATGACCAGCCTACATAAATTAAACAAGGCGATTATCATAAAACATTGAGGTTGACCCTTGGGAGTGACCCGCAGTCAAAGGAAGACTTTACCTTATATTGTGGGAGAAGTGTAAGGGGTAAGCGACAGCGAAACATGACTTAATACTTAAGTGTCTCTTTCGAAGTCGATTTTCTATATGTTTTCGAATTTTTGGTTCTAGAACATGATGGTTTCCGCACGATGTTTTCCTTCGCCATTTTGAGAGCAGAGGTCATGAAATAATTTACACAAGTAAAGTGCGGGTTGTTCGAAAGAGATACCGCGGCCCCTGGCACACGTGCAACTGAGGGAACACGGGTGGGTTTTAGTCAGTAAAAGTCTGACACGCCCTCCCGCTCCACCCAGAGCGGGAAAACTTATTTGATGATTTCCCACCCAAAAAAAAAAAGTAAAGTGCATAGCTTACAACTCGTATATTGCGGCTGTTATACTCGAGCCATCTCTACTCCACTCCACCTAAGTCGTTTACTGCTTTTAAATTAGTGTTTCGATACTATACTAATGCAATGACATCAATAAATTGCTATTATTGTTATACTGCTAATAATAAATTTATGTTGACACAATATGCCAGTAGATTTACAAATAGTATAAATTATTTTTTAAGTCTGTTTCTCTAAATCTTTTAGGCTAACAGCCAGTAAGTTAGATCTAGCAGGTACAATATATTTTACCTTTCAAATAAATATAATGCATTTTTCTAATAATATTAACTTACATTTAAGAAATATCTAGATTCAATCTTTGTGACTCCCGCTAACTCCTTTACCTTAAAATTTTAATACAAAAGATATTAGCTGTACTTGTGCTGGTCTCCCGGAGGAGGTCTCTCTTAATTTGGTTCAATGCTGACGAGACAACTGTTTTTGCTGGTTCATACTCTAAACATATTTGTGAGGAAAGCTAAGTTATACGTATGTAAAAACTTGGTTGCTTTAGATTGCAGAATTAAGGTGGATGTGTAAAACTTCTAGGAATGGAGGTAGATTTTTGTCTTTTTTTATAAAACGTTGGCAAACGAAAAACCAAGTCGCTGCTATCCTAGGGTATTGATTTATTGCACAGCAAAGGTTTTCTGTTTTTAATATGTTGCACTCGCATATTTTACCAGTTACTGTTTTCTTGCGCCACCTCGAACCAACCTTCGTGGTACCTACCCGCCTAGGCTAACTTGTCACCAATTTTTGGGCTTAGATTAATTATTCATAATTGACTGATTCGTTGGTCTAGTGGTCACTATTACTGAGTATGAGGACTTGGGTTCGATTCCCAGGTCGGGAAAAGTGTTATTGGACTTTTCTATCTAAAATAACTCAGTAGCTGCCCGGAGTCTGGATTTGTGCCTGGTTAATGACAAGAGTCTTAAACATACTTGGCGAAATGTGGGTGTACTATACGTACACTTGTCCCGAGCCTTTGGGGATTACAGGTGTGATGTAATAATTCTTAATTAATATGTTTCAAATCTAAAGGAAACCGATCCTATTATGCATAAATCAGTGTATTTACACATACATGTGATATTTCAGCTTGCCTCTGTGATTCCTCTGGTATTGCACATTACTAAAGGCGACGGTAACTTATTTCTCTCGATGGAATTATTACAAAGATCTTCAAGAAGAATAGAACGATGGCTTCGTTATAATACAATTACTTAAACTAATAATTATTATTATAAGGAGAAAATATTTTGAATTTCTGTATGTTTGTTTGTTACGCTTTCACGCTACAACGGCTGAATTGATTTGGATGAAATTTGACACATGGGTAGACCATGATCTGGAGAAGGACATAGGTTACTTTTCATTTAGGATCGTAGGTGAAGTGGCGGTAATCTATAAAATCATATAATAAAATAGTAACGAGGGTAAAAATGTACATTGAACATTTTTGATGAAAACTACATAATTGCTATGAGGTGTGAGATCGAGTCTCAAGCTAATAAATACAATACAGGAGAAATTCCTAGTGTGGGGCAACGTTTTTTTCTAAAAAAAAAAAATGCATAGAGTACTTCTAATCCAGTGGCATGTTCTAGTGGAATATTTTCCGACTCCTAAAAAAGCTTGGAAATAATATTCTAACTACGAAGTCCTATGTCACCACATCTTCATAATTTCTTTGATCCAAGTATTCAACACAAATAGTATGGGTTTGAAGGCAGTCCTTTGAGGTGGGCTCGGATCAAAGGACCGAGGCTGAAGTACGCTAAAATAAACAACATGTCTACGTCTGCCATGTGACAGGTTTAGACACAATAAAATGCGAGTTTTAGAAGTAACAAAGCGATGTATGGCAAAGATGTTTCAGTTATTTTTAGCTTGGCTAATTTATTTGCAATTTGAGACAGTTTATGATACATTATTGCTACTAAAGATAAATTTAAAAACATGATATATAAGTCGTTAAAAATATAATTCCTGTTACATTAATTTTTTTTAATTCTGCAGCACATCGGGAATGTTCGCGAGCGTCCGCATTGACTGTTTTTATGCCAGCATGCGCAAGAGGGCGACCTCAATTGCGAGTAGAGTGCGGGGCAGCGGCAACAGTCTTCTTACCGTTGTAGCCAATAGGTTGGATGGGCCTTTTATGCGGCACTGGCAGGCCTTACATGCACCCGTATATCAGGCGTGGGGCAGGTAATTTTTTAAGTAGTTACCATTTTGTTTTGTTTGCAATTTATATATCATGCAATTTATATATCTTTAAGTATTTGTTTTTAGTTATTTTGACAATTTTATAATACACATTTAATTTTTATATAATTCTGACATTTTTATAAGTTTTTTACAATTTTTATTATATTTTTGGGTGAATATTTTAAATTTAGTTAACCAAATATGTATTTTTATTTTTATCTATTCTATATTTTAAAAATTGTTTATGCTTGAATGTGTTTAGGAAACTATGGACTAATTTTATGTCTGAAATAAATAAATAAATTAAATTAAATTAAAATTAAACCCTGATGGAAAATTGGTTGGTTGGACGGTTGGCGCAGTGGTTAAGCGATTGACTGCTGTGCTGCGTATCACGGGTTCGATTCCCGCACGGAACCAATATTTGTATGACCTACAAGTAGTTGTTCCGGGTCTGGCTATTTGTGTATGTGAGTTTAAATGTTTGTAAACGTATCCACAATACAGGAAAACTTCCTAGCGTGGGGCAACGTTTAAAAAAAAAACTGAGAGAATGAGTCACGTTGAGGGATGTTGTAAGGAAAGTTTTAAGTATGAATTTCAATGGCTCTAAGAGTAGGGTGAGACCAAAGAAACGATGGATGGACTGTGTGAATGATGATATGGTTAGAAAGGAGTTGACTGATGAAATGAGGACTAGTGCGACGCAACGGTCACATCGCGACATCGTAAAAATAAATAAATATAATGGGATTAGGGTAGGCGAATAATGACGATGGGATTTTTTTAATATTTTTATTAAATTATTTTATTTCATACAATTTTTATTAGTAGGTAATCAATTATTATAAGGCTGTGTTTGTTCTGGCGAGGCGATTAATTAATGCATAGCATTAGATACACATATAACATAAATAAATAATTGGTAAGATGTAAGTAAATTAATTAATATGTAGTTAAGTGTCGTTTTGTTTTCTCGCATTATTACCCAGCTAATCCATGCTTAATAGGGTGGGTCATTTTTATTTTTTTAAATTGTAATAGTGATAAAAGGGTGTTAAATGCAGTATAAATGAAATATGCAAAGTATTGTAAGTTTCTATTTTGATTAACTGCCTCCGGATTAGCTTTGAAGTTTTAAAATTTTGGTTTTTTAGGGGTACTTTCAAGAACCAATAAGTATAACTGAAATTGAGACTTATAATACGTTTTTAATGTTATTTACATTCAAATATAATCAGCTTCTTAAAACCAATCAATAACCGTCATTGTTTTGATTATTTACGGAAAGAAGTGAGGTGGCCGGGGGTGTCAATTGCACTTTGCACGTCATTTATTACGCGCCAGTGACGCTGCGGCTACTTAATCGTGAAGTTGTGTTATGCTCGTTGTTACTATGGAACGCACTCGAAACTCGTTAAAGTGTCCTTTACTTGGTGAAATAAGTGACATTAAAGATAATATGCTACCAACTTACGAAGAAATTATGAAGTATTATGAGTGGGCGCGGTGGCAGTTCAAATTTGACAAAGGTACTAAAAAGGAACCAACATTTTTGGAAATTGCGAATATTATCTCGACTAGAATCGAAGAAATATGGACAAAAGCATCTCTTCCTATTGTCTCCCATACAAGAGTGACTCAAATGTTAAAATCTTATCATTTGAAGTACAAAAACCTAACTGAAGTCCTACCCCAAAATATCAGAAAAAACATTAGAAGAGTTCCGGCGTAGCAGCAAGGTATTGTTTGATATTTCTGCTTGCAAGTGTAAGAACTTGAATGAGTGTATCTGTTCTAGAGATCGGAAAGTACCTATCAAGGAGCACTGTTTCTTAATTGATCAACGTACCACAAGAAATATGATAATAGGAAACATTGATATCGCTACTACGAATCAACTTAAAAAAAACTTAAAACGGAAACTTCAAAAGCAAATAGCCTCGCGTAAATATCAGGAAGAATGCACCTCAAATAAGCCAACGACAAGCCAGCCCCTTCAAACCGATATTTCTTCTTCCTCTGATTCCAATGAGTCTGGTGGTGACAATTCACTCACGTTAGTTACAACTGCAGCTCCGCAAAAGAAGGCCGCCGTTAGCATGGATTATTCTACGGTCGCGAAAACGTGTGACAGGTACGGAGTATCAGACAGGGCAGGGGCAGCTATCGCTTCAGTAGTTTTGCAAGCTACCAGATCATCTGTACCGGTTATTGACAAAAATAAGCTACGCAGGGAACGATCAAAAACAAGACAGAACATAATGGCGAAAGACAGAGTTTTACAAGTACCCGCTTTATATTTCGATGGCCGGAAAGACAAAACCTTAGTTATGTCGAAAAAAGAAGGCAGAAATTACAGACAGAGTATCCTAGAAGAGCACATTTCGTTGATAAAAGAACCAGAGTCAAAGTATTTGGGCTATGTTTCTCCAACCTCTGGAACTTCTAAGGGAATAGAAAAAGCCATTGTTGATTATTTTTTTAAAGAAAACATTTTATTGGAATCTATACTGGCGATTGGATGCGATGGAACGAATGTCAACGTAGGAAAATATGGAGGTATTATACGTTTACTAGAGAAGAGATTAAATAAACCATTACAATGGATTATTTGCTTGCTTCACATGAATGAGTTACCATTTCGACATTTGTTCACACATATTGATGGCGCTACATCGGGACCTCAAACATTTACAGGAACGATTGGAAAACTACTAGAAAACTGTGAAAACAAACGTGTTGTCGAGTTTCATCCGATTCCTTCGGAGTTACCAGAGTTATCAAGTCAAGATCTTAGTACCGACCAATTATATTTATATAGAATCGTCACTGCTGTCATAAGCGGTGTGTTTCCTGAAGACTTAGCCAATAAATCACCAGGCAAGATGTCTCATGCCAGATGGCTCACCCGTGCTAGTCGAATAGTCCGTCTTTATGTTGCGACAGAAGCTCCTTCTGAAAAGCTAGTCATTTTAGCAACCTATGTTGTGAAAGTTTACACTCCGACTTGGTTCGCCATTAAGACTCATCCTACTTGTAAAGACGGAACACGACATTTGTGGAAACTAATCTCTGCCTCTAGGTATCTACCAGATAATCTCAAAACTATAATAGATCCTGTCATCACAAGAAATAGCTATTTTGCTCACCCTGAGAATGCATTATTGGCAATGTTGACTGACCCACAAAAACACGTTCGTGAGTTAGCTGCGCGTCGTATTCTGAAAGCCCGTGCCATTACACAGACACACACAAAACTCAGACTGTTTCAAGTTCCCGACTTAAACCTAGATGCCTCTTCTTACCTCGATCTTATTGATTGGCAGCCTAATGTCACCGAACCTCCTATTCTCAAGAGTATAAGTGTCGAAGATTTGCAAATATTTGTTGCACAAGGGGGTGAGGGTGAATTGCCTCTACTACGCCTGCCATGTCATACTCAAGCAGTTGAACGGGCCGTTAAGACTGTGACTGAAGCATCGAATACTTTATGCAGCAAATCTGCAAGAGAAGGCTTCATTAAGGCTCAGATAGAATCTCGCAAAGATATGCCAAAATTTGACAGCAAGAAGGATTTTGTAGTTAATTAAAAATAATAATTAATATCGTTTTACTGCGTATTGATTCTTTTTTTTTAATAAATGAATATATCCTATTACATTTGCGTTTTATTAGAAAAAAAAAGTACATTAAATCTTGTATTTTTTTGTTCTAAAAAGATTTTTAAGATAGCTTTTTTTGTTCAATTTTTCAAAACTTCGAGATCAATTCGGAGGCAGAATATGATATCCAATCTTGAATATATTTTGTACATGAATTAAACACGTACTATAACACCCTTTTATCACTATTACTTATTTAAATTAACCACTTTTTTTTTCTCCATACATTCGTGGCCCACCCTAATGCTTAATGCTATTATTTTTAAGCTATTATTTCCCAATTTTATTGACCTTTATAATTCTACTGTGTAGGTAAATGTAGCATATTCAAAATAGGAAATACTGACTGATATTTCAAATTTCCCAATTCACATAGCGTAAATAAAATATTAGGTTTCAAGCCGGGTCCGAATCTTAACGTATTTATGTGTACATCGAATACATTTCGATATCTAATATTATAGCCAGTTTTCGTTGGAATATTACATGATTCTATATTCGCGAGTGAATAGTTTATTATTAACATACAAGGTACATAAAGCGTAATCGTCATCATCTGTCTTACCTTTTCCCAACTTACTTCGGATTAGCTTCCAGCCTATACAGATACACGTGACTACCAGCACTTTACACGGAGTGACTACCTATCTGACTTCGACAACTCAGTACAGTACAATTTTGGGATTCGAACGACTCGTAATCACTGCCAAAGATCCACGAATTATAGCCGGGACCATCGGCATAACGTGCTTTCCGAGGCACGGAGGGGTCTTGGTATGTAAAAATATTACTCATCCACGGACCAACCGCGGCAAGCGTAGCTTAACATGATCGATCGACTCCTGCGGCTGTTACTTAGCCACAGCGTAAGCATACACTTAAAAAATCTTTCAATAGCAATACTGATGTTGATGTTGAGAGCAGTGTTGGCCCTGTGGTAATTGATGCGGCTTACGAGATGTAGGTCGTTAGTTCGAACTCAGACAGGCGTTTTAATTTGTATAAATTATTTCATCACGACTGCTCTCAAAACGGTGAAGGAAAACATCGTGAGGAAACCGGCGTGTCCTAGAACCAAAAATTCGAACATATGTGACATCTACCAACGCGCACTGGGCCCGCGTGGTGGATTACGGCCCACTCCCTCTCACAGAGTGGCGGCCTGTGTCCCAGTAGTGGGAACGTTATAAGCTGATTACGACCCTAATGTACCTACTAAAAAATATGTGTTCGATTGTAGGTTCCTAAACAATTTTTAGTCATAATATACCATGATCACGCCTGTAATTCCTGAAGAGTTAGGTAGTGGCGTACCTACATCTGGTACAACCACATGACGCCAGTTAAGTTTAAGTCCCATGTAATAGGGGGTAAGCCCATTGCTCTCAACCGGGCTTATTTACAGAATCTAGGCTGCCACTGAGAATTTCCTAATGAAAAACCTAATAACACGTTTCCGGACCTAGGAATCGAGCCCAGCACCACTAGCTCATTTTTTAATTCTTAAATGATTGTAAAGTAGGAAAAAATTTATATTAAATGTTGCTAAATAATCTTTCCAATTGATAGTATTATTATAAAGTTTACTCTGTGGTTCTAGAACCTTTTTAATTCTTATTTAATTCTTACTCTAGAGTAAGAATCATAATTACTGTTGTAGAACAATTAGAAAACTATATACCACCGCCATTCCGAAACCCAAAACCCACGAAACGCTATTCCAATTAACATTAATTAGAATTTCCGCGCCCATTATAAAGCAAGAAGGCGCAACGACCAAAAAAACAGTACACCAAGAACAGACCAAATTTCCATCTGTCCAACGGGAATTAACAGCCCCTAACATTTACGTGTATTAAGACCGGACTACCTGGTCTTTATCCAATTAAAGTCGAGATACGAGACAGAGTTACAAGTCAGAGAAGAACAGCATGACATCCCTATTAATTATTGAAAAGAGGCTCCGATCGTCGAGATACGTACCCCAATTAATCTTATATTCATTGACTTCGGCAAATTGACACAGATTAGTAAAATCCGCTTTACAGTCGAGTTTCAAAGGGTTTGGATTGTGGAGTTTCAGTTTTTGAAGCTAACTGGCCGGGGAATTGTGTATTTATAACGGTAGGCATTAATGGTAACTGTTCAATTAATGTTCTATTATTAATATTTCATGTCGAAAGTTTCTTCGGTGCTGTATTAGGTAAATAAAGTTCAGATGGTAAAATGATGATGTTTATGTGTAGTTAGGGATCGGTCGTTGACCAGCTTTCTTTTAAGTATTTATTCTTTTATATTTGAAATCGATTTATTTATTTCGACTTTTGTATACTATTTTTTTTTTGTCGATGCCATTTTTTTTCGTAAAGGTCTAGTCTATTCCGGGGGTGACATAGGCATTAAACAAAGTTAAACATATTACATTTATTTCTTCAACGTTAGTATTTATGTTACCGGCCAAACCCGATTTCAGGCCAAACTAGTTTGTCCTAGGCCAAACTGGTTTATTAAGCCGGGGCACGCCGATTAAATGGGTTAGGTTAGGTTAGGTTAGAACTGTGACCAAAAGTGCGCGAGCCGAGCGAGCGAAACGAGCGGCGCCGCGGTAGCGGCCGGCGAGCGTTACTTCCAAAGGCTGTTAACAAAATGGCTAATTAAGCTAGAAACCAGTTTGGCCTAGGACAAACTAGTTTGGCCTGAAATTGGGTTTGGCCGGTAACATTTACATCAACGCACCTGTATTTTCAGTCTTTTGCCGAACAATAAACCCACGGAAGAAAAAGTTTTTTTTCTTCCGTGCCTAATACAAATAATTTGAAAGCTCGTTCTAAATTAGCTTTTTTGTTCAAATGCAACTTAAGTTATTTTTTGCCAGCCTGCACTATTTAAGTCGATATTTGTAGACAACCTCTACAGTACCCACCTATTTATCTCTATGTGTAAGCAAGAAACATAATATGGAGAGGAAGAAATTAAAAATTATGAGATAACAGCCGATAGAGACATCTGGGAAAAAAGACATGCTGCGCCCCTAATATTAGGATAAGAGAAGGAAGATCACCAGTCTAATAAAGAAGAAAGTTAAAAGATCTATCTTAGTTATAAATGTGAAAGTTTGTGAAGCTGGATGGATAGATCGATGTGTGTTACTCTTTGACGCAAAAAACTACTGATCGGATTCGAATGAAATTTGGCACACATTAATTTTATAACCTGGATAAATAAACCTATAAACCTACCTATGTGATAATCCAGGTTATGAATTATCCTATGATATTTTTTTATCCTATTTTTAGTACGTTTCCGTTGGATAACTTAGATCTTCACGCGGGCGAAGCCGCTGGCAATAACTAGTATTTTATATGCACATGTGTCTGTGACATTAAAGGTATGATTCCGAGCTCCGCTGCACGCAGCAGTGCTGCTGCAGCACTACTACATTCCGAGCTAAGCAGCAATATCGCGGCAGCAATGCAGCGGCAGCACTGCTGCGCGGCAGTGTCGCCCCGCCGCCGCGACAGACCAGTAGTGAAGCGTCAGCCGCCGCAGCGATAGTACTTACGTGAATGTTGACTAGTATATTGGCAACGAAAAGATGAATTTCTCTGATTCAAAAGTGGAACGATTAATTAACTATGTGTTAAAAATTAATTAATCAGCGTTTTGTAACATCCTTCCCGTAGTCTGCTTTTATAAAACGAATCTGTTGCTATTCTTTTACTATTTGTATAAAACAACAACATAATATCAACGCCATCTTCTTGCTTTTCCAGCAACATAAATAAAAGTTGGGCATCGATCGACATCTTGTCAACTCAAAGTAAAATATCAATGAATACACAACAGCGCATCACCACGAAAAGCGCGACACTGCTGCATTGCTTTGAATCAGCGCGGCAGGCAGCACTGTTGCGCAGCACCACAGTGGCAGCACTGCTGCGTGCAGCGAAGCTCGAAATCATACCTTTTACCATTTTGTCTTCCTTTGTGTCTGTTAAATAAATAATAATGAAATAAAAAAGTATTTACAAAATCAAAAAACCCGACTGCCTAAAAAGTGAACTTTAATTTAAAAAGATGGAAACAAGAAACTTGTTTTAAAAGGATGACTATTAGACTGAATACTATAAGCAATCTCATGCAGTCGGAGGCATCTTCATAAATTAAACAACAAAGACCTTTATTGCCATTGAGCATTCCGGAATAGCTATTACCGCTGTGGTCATAAAAACTAAATTATTGGATATGAGTGAAAATGTAAGTAGCATTAAGTCGGAAAGTGCGTTCATAACATCTAAAGGTTGGCAACGAAACGAATTTAGTAAGGTTGGTAAAACTTAAAAAGCGTCAAATCGTCCTGTCAAAGTTATTAAATGCTACAAATGAAAAGGCTCCTACACACAGTGCCGGCGGCAGGGCCGGCGGGCATGCCGCCAACAAGCCGGCAAAAACCCGCCGGCTGTGCCACCGGCATGTTTGTAGAAGCCGTTAGCAGACCAGCCATTATAAAAATCAGTGCCCAATATTAAACGAAAAACCAATGAATGCATTCAGTACAATATTTGTAAACGGCAATTTTGGCAAACATGAGTGGTACATAGACTCGCGAGCCAGTACTCACATGATGGTTAGTCAAGATAACTTAAGAACCACGAGAATTAATAATATCAATCACAAACGTAGTATACAGGAAAGTTTTATAAATTTTGGCTGTCATTTTAATAAAATGTGGTGACTTACGACTTCCACGTGAACGAAGTCGCGGGCAGAAGCTAGTCCCTAATATAAATAGCATGCTTGGGAATATATACGCGATGACTATCTTACAAAACGCCACCAACCGCAAAACTCGGGAAACTCGATGAAAGCAAGGAAAATGGTTTCACCCGTTTGCTTTTCCATTTCGTAGTACATGAATTTCTTGCTAGAGGGCGGTGATTTAAAAAGTCGGGAAGGTTATAAAAGATGGCGCTATTGGCATAACATGGACCATATTGTAGTGACCTACCTATATTTAATATAAACATTTCTATTTATTAACATTACCTATTACTTTGTTTAAAATCCTACATTAGTTCAAATAATATAAATTATATTTAACATAAACATGTTTTCAAAACCACTAACATATTAGTATTGTGTAACATAATAATTATATCAATAAGTACATTTACAACAGACAAACCAATCTTCTATGTTAGTAGATATTTTGTTATCAGCTAGCCGGCCGCTATGACGCGTCCTTTGTCTTAGCGCGAACCGGTAGGCTGCGTACGTCACACACGCCGTGAGCGTGAGCGAGACGGCACTCTTAACTATTAGCGTCGCGCTCACGCACGCGACCCGCCTTCCGGCGATGACTTGCGATCTAGCCAGTACAATCACTGCGCTTGCTTGTGGCTACCGCCTTACCATTTTTGCATTACTTAAAACATAGCTTTACTGTCACTGTGCTTTCCTTCTGTTCTCTGCTATCCGTACATTTCTATCACTCCTTCTTCTAAGTGTAACTCTCGTGTGTTGTGAACTGTAACCTGTGTCTGTGTAATAAACTTTTATTCATATCTTCATCTATACTTCGGACTTATTTCTTCACACCGCCTATTCACCCTTCATACACACCTGCCATACCTACATTGGTGACCCCTATCAAGAGCACGAGGATGGCCGAGGACAATGCGCGCGAAAGCCAAGATGTCGGCAAGATAGCAGCGGAAAGTTATCGTGTGGGCGTGCGGATACCGCCGTTCTACCCAGAGAAGCCGGGATTGTGGTTCGCTCAAATGGAAGCGCAATTTATCCTGGCCAACATCAAGTCGGATGAGACCAAGTACTATTATGTGACAGGGAACTTGGATTCACAATACGCATCTGAGGTCGAAGACATCATCGAATACCCGCCAACCACCGGAAAATACGAGAAACTTAAAGGTGAGCTTATAAAAAGGCTTTCGGCATCGCGTGACAAGAAAGTGAAGCAGCTCCTCATACATGAAGAGCTGGGTGACCGAAAGCCTTCCCAGTTTTACCGACACCTTCTCAGCCTAGCTGGTCCAGGTGTACCGGAGGACTTTTTGCGGAGTATATGGACAAGCCGCCTACCTGCAAGTACACAGGCAATCGTTGCGTCACAGTCCAAGACCGATTTAGCTGAACTGGCTGAGCTGGCGGACCGGATCCACGACGTCGTCGGCACCCAGGTGGCATCAACATCTGCCATCACGAATGCAGCACCGTCGAGCAACCCGGGTAACATGCATTCCGAGATCGCCGCTCTGACTAGACAGATGGAGAAGCTGGCGGATAAGGTTGAGCGATTGTCTCGTCCCAGAGGACGGTCCCGTAGTCGTACGCCCCATCGCTCAGGTTCGACCAGATCGGAATCCAGCTACAGAAGATTCCCGCAGTGCTGGTACCATCAAAAATTCGGGGATCGAGCGAAAAAGTGCGTGAAACCGTGCGACTACCCTACATCGGGAAATGCGCGGGACAATCAGTGATGGCGACCGATGATTGTCCGAGTGCTGGTCGCTTATTCGTCACCGATCGAAGGTCCAAGGTGCAATTTTTGGTCGACACCGGAAGCGACCTCTGTGTCTACCCCCGATCGGCACTATCAAGACGCGTAGAAAAGACCAGCTACCAGTTATGTGCGGCTAACGGAACACCGATAATAACATACGGTTTTATAAATGTAAATCTAAATCTAGGGTTGCGCCGCGACTTCACTTGGCGATTTATTGTCGCAGATGTAACAAAGGCGATAATAGGCGTGGATTTTTTGTCTTTTTATAATTTAGTTGTTGATTGTAGGAATCAACGCCTCATCGACAACCATACTACGCTCACCACCCCGGCTTCGCCTGTCCGTCGTTCTGATGATGTTTCTTCGGTGAAAGTAAGTCTTGGTGATTCCGCATACACTCACATACTACAGGAATTTCCTGACATTACCCGCCCACCTGGTATACACCGCACTCCCAAACACAATACAGTACATCACATCCGTACTACACCAGGGCCACCAGTATTCAGTTCACCGCGTAGATTGGCGCCTGACAAATTGAAAATCGCCAAAGACGAGTTTGACGCCATGTTGCAGTGTGGCACCTGTCGCTCGTCTGAGTCACCGTGGTCGTCGCCACTCCACCTAGCGCCCAAGAAAAACGACGGTTGGCGCCCTTGTGGCGATTACCGGATGCTGAACGCGCGGACCATTCCTGACCAGTACCCCATCCGGCACATACAAGATTTTGCCCACAGCCTGTCTGGCTGTACCGTATTTTCTCAAATTGACCTTGTGAAAGCTTACAACCAGATTCCTGTGCATCCAGACGACATTCCGAAGACTGCAATCACGACGCCGTTCGGTCTTTTCGAATTCCCGTACATGACGTTCGGACTTCGAAATGCTGGACAGACGTTTCAGCGCTTCGTGGATGAAATGCTCAGGGGTCTGGATTTTACATACGCGTATTTGGACGATTTTTTAGTATACTCAAAAGACCACAAAACTCATGAGCTCCACCTGCGTCAGCTTTTCACCAGACTTAGAGATTACGGTATGGTCATCAACAGTGCTAAGTGCATCTTCGGAGTAACGGAGGTCAACTTCTTGGGCTACCACATCTCAGCCAAGGGCACCAAACCATTGCCTTCCAAGGTTGAGGCTATTCAACATTTTCCAGCGCCCAAGACCGTGAAAGAGCTGCGTAGATTCCTCGGGATGCTCAACTTTTACCGCAGGTTCATCCCAGGTGCAGCGAACTACCAGGCACCTTTAAATGCTCTCCTCACAGGTTCAGTTAAGGGTTCACACCCAGTCAATTTTTCACCCGATGAGTACGAGGCGTTCCAGAACTGCAAGGACGGTCTTTGTCAAGCAGCACTATTGGCTCATCCTGATTGCAGCGCTAAGTTGGCGTTGGTCACGGATGCTTCCGATAAGGCCATCGGCGCGGTTTTGCAGCAGCTTAACGCAGGAGCATGGGAGCCACTAGCGTTCTTTTCACGTAAGTTGAGTCCAGCACAGGTTAAGTATTCTCCTTACGACCGTGAGTTGCTCGCCATTTACGAGAGTGTGAAGTACTTCAGGCACATGTTGGAGGCTCGTGACTTTGTGATTTACACAGACCACAAGCCCCTCACTTACGCCTTCCATTCTCGTAAAGAGAATTGCTCCCCACGGCAGTTCCGTCACCTGGACCTTATAGCCCAGTTTACTACGGACATCAGGCATATTTCTGGTAAGAACAATGTCGTGGCGGATACCCTTTCACGCATTGAGGAGATTACTCAACCTGTGCCCGCTGAAAGGATCGCAGCAGCTCAACTCGAGGATCCAGAACTGAAGCAACTACTGGCTGGAGAATGTTCTTTACGCCTGCAACAAGTAAAAATCCCCGGTTCGGAGAAGCAGCTATACTGTGACGTCAGCAGCCCAACTCCAAGACCATTTGTGCCCAAGGAACTGCGCAGGTTAATTTTTACCAGCCTGCACTCCTTGAGTCACCCAGGTTCCAAGGCGTCGGCCCGTTTAGTTGCTGACCGATATGTTTGGCCTGGTGTAAGAAAAGACTGCCGCGAGTGGGTACAATCATGCCTGGCTTGCCAGCGTTCAAAGACCACACGGCATGTCTTCGCTCCACCAGGTACCTTCAAACTTCCTCAATCCAGGTTTGAGTTCATACACATTGACCTCGTGGGACCTTTGCCACTGTGTCAAGGTTTTCGCTATTGTCTCACCGCCGTTGATCGTTTTACGCGATGGCCTGAGGCAATACCACTAGCAGACATAACTGCGGAAACAGTGGCAAAGGCTCTTCTGAACGGCTGGATTGCTCGTTTCGGATGCCCGTCGGATATCGTAACCGATAGAGGCAGGCAATTCGAATCAGCGCTTTTCAAATGCCTGTCTTCAATTGCTGGCTTTCAACATCGCCGAACAACGGCATACCATCCGGCCTGTAACGGACTGGTGGAAAGATTTCACCGTCAACTGAAAGCTGCAATCACCTGCCACGCAAACGACAGTTGGGTGGAATCCCTTCCACTAGTCTTGTTAGGTGTTCGCAGCGCTTACAAAGAAGACGCTCGGGCTTCGGCCGCTGAACTTGTTTACGGCCAACCATTGCGCCTTCCAGGTGAATTTCTCGATCCTCAGACCGACGAGACCGTAGACACAACAGACTATTTGTCGAGGCTCCGAAGTATTGTCAGGAATCTGCAACCATCACCAGCAGCTAGGCATAACAGCAAATTTAAGACTTTTATTTACAAGGATTTATCCGTATCAACTCATGCGTTCCTCAGGGACTGCACTGCTGGTGGTGCTCTGAAACCGGCATACTCTGGTCCTCACGAGGTCATACAAAGAGGTGACAAGGTGTTTAAATTATTGGTAAAAGGTAAACCGGTTACCGTATCCATAGACCGAATTAAGCCGGCCTACATACTGCGTGACCCTGACAACATACCATGCTCATCACCTACTACTAACATTCATCATAACACACCACAGTCACCACTCAACACTAACACTCATCACCACACACCCAAAGCGGATAACCAAAACTTACCTTCCACTGACGACAGCGTCATCAAGACGACGCGATCAGGACGTCGCGTTAAATTTCCCGATTATTATCGCCCTTGACGGTCTCTGGAAGGGGGTGATGTAGTGACCTACCTATATTTAATATAAACATTTCTATTTATTAACATTACCTATTACTTTGTTTAAAATCCTACATTAGTTCAAATAATATAAATTATATTTAACATAAACATGTTTTCAAAACCACTAACATATTAGTATTGTGTAACATAATAATTATATCAATAAGTACATTTACAACAGACAAACCAATCTTCTATGTTAGTAGATATTTTGTTATCAGCTAGCCGGCCGCTATGACGCGTCCTTTGTCTTAGCGCGAACCGGTAGGCTGCGTACGTCACACACGCCGTGAGCGTGAGCGAGACGGCACTCTTAACTATTAGCGTCGCGCTCACGCACGCGACCCGCCTTCCGGCGATGACTTGCGATCTAGCCAGTACAATCACTGCGCTTGCTTGTGGCTACCGCCTTACCATTTTTGCATTACTTAAAACATAGCTTTACTGTCACTGTGCTTTCCTTCTGTTCTCTGCTATCCGTACATTTCTATCACTCCTTCTTCTAAGTGTAACTCTCGTGTGTTGTGAACTGTAACCTGTGTCTGTGTAATAAACTTTTATTCATATCTTCATCTATACTTCGGACTTATTTCTTCACACCGCCTATTCACCCTTCATACACATCTGCCATACCTACAATATTATTACAAAAATATGTTTTTTTGAGATCATTTCTTTTGAGAAGCAGAAAAAGAGATGGACAAAACGTACCCCACGGAGTGCAATCATAAATTTGAACAAAAAATTAAGAATTTTGTATAACTTTCAATGCCATAAATCAGATGTGGAGAAATTATCATAATTAAAAGTTTTCCGTTTGACTTTACTCTAAAATACCTTTCAATGTTGCCGTATAAAATTAACAAAAATCAGAACAGGGAAAAATAATAATTTAGCGCATAAGAAGAAAAAAACAATACGTATAGCAGGTCTAAAATATATTCGTAAACTATTCTTAACCTAATTGTTGAAACGTATTTTTTGTATTATTATTATAATTGTTATTCAAGGGATAAACTGCTTTTAAAGATAATTAAGAGGTGATTTTGATGATTTTTTTGATGCATTAACGTATGTTTAATAATGTTTTGAGTTCCATCACTGTATCCAAAAAATTCTTGAAAATATCATATATTTTTTTGCTTTCAAAATTATTTACGGTTAAAGAGATACACTGCTTTAAAAAACCACCTTTTTGACCGTTTTCATGAAATCTCCGCCTTAAGTCGACGTTCAATCGGACGTCATAAAATCGTGCACTGGATTCTCAACTCTCTGAGTTGAACCGAGCATTGGGAATCCAATAGACAGCATTGCTGCGCATCAAAAATCGAACAGTGTGTGTGTGTACTGTTCGATGTTCAACTCTTACCGGTAAGCAGTGTAATGATGATCCAGTATGCGATGTGATTTTTGTTTTATTTAAACATTGACATGCAAAACAATGTTCTTCAAAAAATACGCTCACATCTAACTTCCACTCCTACTTTTATAATTCAGCGGGTCCTAGCAACCGCATGGTTAGGCTCGCTGCGGATCGAAAGGGACAAATCCATTATGTGGCGGCAAATCAGATAAATAATTCATTGTTTTGCATTGGTTTCATTCATAGTGTCGCTATAGTTTTATTTTTGTGGAATACTTTATTAAAAAAAAAAAAAAAATATCGTGTTCAATGATGGGGTCCATGCTAAAAATCAACAGCTACATAAGTTTATTTTCGAGGTTAAGCCACGCCTGCCGAGGTCATGCCGTGAATGGTTGATTTGCTACATTTCGAGATCCCTCCGTTCTTCGGAAAGCACGTTTTAGGCCCGTGCTGTTATTTGTCGATCTTTCACAGTCATTACGGGTAGTCAGAAGCCTGAAAGTCTGAACAATCAGTCTTACACCAAGGGGTACCGTGAGTGACTAGGTAGTGGAGGTCAGATACAGTCACTTCATTTCACCATAATCATAATCAGGCTATAATGTTCCCACTGAATCAGTCTATACTTAATATTTTTGGCTGTAGTGCATGCCGGTTTCTTCAAGATGTTTTCGTTTACCGTTTTGAGACCTGTGGTGATGAAATTATTTACACTAACTAAAGCGCCTATCGGGTCTTTCCTATGACCTGCGGCTGCGACTTACGAGTGTAAGTCGAAGCCGTTAGCACTGAGCCACCACTATTCACGCTGTCGCTTCATGTCATATACTAAACTGTACTGTGTTTTTTTTTTGGCTGGGATATCGTCAAATATCTTTTCCCGCTCTAGGTGGAGTAGAGTAAGAAGTATAAAAAACTCACCCGTGTTCCCTCAGTTGCCTGTGAGGCAGGGCCGCGGTATCTCTTTCGAACAACCCGCACAACTGTACTGTTTTCAGCTACATCCTGTTACAGTGGAAGCCGACCTCATCATACTTCGGAGAAAAGGCTTGGCACATGAAGAATCACATGTTATATTTTTTAGTGGTACTTGTATTAGTGCGTCATTCGAAGTTGAGATGAAAAAAAACACAAGAAGTAAAGCGTAATTTATGGTCTGAATTATTATCTTTTAGAATAAGAATAAGAATAACGTTTATTGTCTCCAGTATTACAGCTAGTAGTAGTAGTAGGTACACTTATAAATTAAACTATAATACCGGAAGCAAAAGGTTTAAACGTTAGCATTATGCTTAGGTCCCCCTAGCGGGTTGCTAAGCGCTGGTTTTCAGGTTAAACCCTTGACTCCTGTTTACACAAAAACCAAAGTTATATTATGCAACAACGCATAAAAAATATAATAATAAAAAAACACAATTTTAATATTGGTACTTAAGATGATCATACATTAATAAACTGAATTATAAAAAGAAGACAGTCAGTGGTTTGGTGGTGAGGTGGCGGACACTGCTGGCTATTTTAAAAATACTGAATAAAAAAAAGAAAGAAAAACGCAAAATAAAAATATAGATGGAACACTACTAAAAGGCTGTGTGTATGTTTCATAGTAATCTGGTGTTATTTCTTTGAAATTATTCCAAAATTTCAAAAATTTACTGTTGTCTAATCCCTCCTCTTAATTTGTTAGCACTAATCGACAAGAAAAGTTCACAACAGCATCATGGGCAAAATATTTTCAAATCCAAATAACTCTACAATTTAAGAAGTATAAAAAACTGAATACTTTACCATTAATATACAAACGAGCGCGTGAAAAACGCTTTAGTACCAAAAAGCGAACTTTAAAAGTACCATAAATCTTCCATGCTTATAGGGGATGGTAAAAGGAAGCTATCCTTTGTCCACCATTGTTTAATGTTGCGGATTTGCGTCTTTAATAATGCCTTTTTTTTCAAAGGAAACTGGTAATTTCTGTGTGTTAGCGAAGGCCAGTTTAAGGGAAAATTCAAAAAGTTACATTTGTAATGAAAATGGAAGGAGACTGGGGGAAAATTTTGTGTTGAGGTACAGGGAAGTTTTGTTCTGATGTTTATGTAAGCAGCGTGATGATTTGGTTTTTTTTACTCGGCGTTCGACGTCAGACGCTATACGTACAGGCTGGCATGGACATTAACGCGCAGTCTGCTACCTTGGATTCCGTATGACTCTGGGTCTGATCTTGTAGGTCATCTAAAAAAAAATTGCTGTTCCATACATTTTAACCGCGTAGGCATAACACTTTTCTATGGGACAGTATTTTTTTTAATAACTGACGAAATATGCCTATGCCTAACATGTAATTTTTCTATAATAGGGTCTAGAATCATGTATTGAATGAGGTTTTAGTATTCACGTCGACGTCCTGCCCTGCTGCCCTGTATATTAAAAAACAGTTTTTTTTATTTTATTGTACAACATTTTTTTATTGCAAATATTGGATGCATTACTTCTGCTCTATGACTATTAAAAAACAAAACTTTTTAGGGATCTACCTATGTAGAGACTATCTAGACACGCGGCAGCGTGTCAAGCCAAGTTCAAGCCAACAGAGTTGGCGAGCAGCACCGTGTGTAATTTTACACGAAACATTTGGAGCCACTTTTGACCCCCTTATAACTTAAAAACTACTTTACATAAATAATTATATCAAATTTTGCTCATATTGGCGGCGGCCGTGCAACAGCAGGGTGGGAAGCGGGGCACACACCTCAAATCAAACGGTTATTTAGATATTAACGTCCAAAAATCGACATTTTTATCACTGACTGACCTACAGATGAAAACTCTAACCCAGTTCCAGATGATCTAGAAAGTTGAAATTTGGCATTCAGATCGGTGGTTGGGTGAATACAAAGGAATAAAACAGAAACTAGTAATGTTTTATCATTTTATTATAATTTATAAATTTATTTTAGGAACTCTTACTTATATGCCTGTAATAGTGCCTGTATATCATGTATGTAATGTAAGAATCAGAAAACAAAATTGATGACAGCCGGTCTTTATGTACATTTTAAGGTCTTCACGTGAATATAACGAGTGGAATACTATCCTTAATTTTTTTAAATCCAAACATATCAGTTTTAGTACTTATAACTAAGAGTATAGTCGACTTTCGTATTTATTTCGTTATTAACTGGGATTTAGTATTCATTATTATTTCAATATTTAGCGCACATCAATAGTGTAAGATCATCACATAAATATAAATAAATAATAAAGGTATTTTGGACCACGGCGCACGGTGCAGCGGCCGTGGAGCGGCAGGGTAGGGTCAGTGTGATAAAAACTGTCTACTAATAATTTCTGTACAAAAAGTAATGATATCCCATCAAAAACACAAATGTGAAATGAGAGCCAAGTTCAATATTACTATTATGCCTTGGTTGTTGACTTCAATGACAAAATAAGTGACATCTAAATGGGTGCCAAGTTCAATGGTCAGTCCTGATATTTATTATTAATAACATAAAATATTTCCTTCCTTTTGGTCCTCCACTCCACTTAGTAAAATTGTACAAATATTGAAGGACCATTAATATCGGTACAGGGACATTAAACATTAATTTATAAAAATCATTACTTTATAAAAGAGATTAACATACTGGAGAACTATTAACAAACTTAAAACTTTTTATAACAATACTTTTATATCAGAAAGTATTTACTAAACCGTGAAGTCATAGTTAGAGGTACTTAGGCAAAAGTCGCAACGCATTGAAACGTTAATGAAGTATAAATTATTTAGTTAGTTTTGTGTCCGCAACTAATCTGTGGGAAGCTTTAGGGATTAAGGCTTGTTATAGCTACCCACAGTTGGCTTCAATGGGTAAAGTTCCATTTTTGTGTTCAACATTACAGCTAATTTTAGTTGTTTTTTTCTAATTATCCCAGCACTGTAGAGGATCAAAATTGGATTATACCATTTATTATGATTGAACATGGATCGTAAAAAAAAAATACACACACAATCGTCGTATTTGTTTCAGGTCTTTTTCATTTTTTTTTATTAAGTTTCCCTTAGAGGTTTTCCAAAATTAAATGAAATTATTATTATTATTTATTTATTCGTAGATATATTGTCTTAAAACAAGTTCGTTTATTTGTATCATTAAACCAGAGATGTTTTGTATTGATACTCACATTCACTAATTCGATAACACTGCTTAATCACTAATGTGTTGATTCACTAATAAGTAAACAATGTAGGTACATTCAAAATAATTTGTACGTAAAAACTACGATAGCCGTAAACTGCCGTAATTGTTAGAATTGAGCATGCCAATATAGATTTTGTGCATTAAAAAGCAAAGCACACTACAGCTAAATTGATGTAAATGGAAGGGGCATCTATACATCTCAGTATGATTTTTCACCTTTCTGTAAATTTCCTACTTGGAAGACGAAAATGGTAACACTTCCTTATTCTGGCGTTACTGGAGATATTTTTGTTGTTTTATTATCTAGTTTCTAGTTGGGTTGGTTTTGTTTTATGGAGCAAGTAATTAACAGGAGATTGCTAAGAGTATGCCAGACGTCGGATATTTGAAAAATGCAGACTGTAACTAGTTTGCCCACAGCAGCCGTCACCGGGACATCTCTAAGACGAGATGACATCCACCGCACATCCGTCACCCTGGCACCTTTAGTAGTTGGCGCGACTGCTAGAACTTGGCTTGAGATCGTGACGAACCGATGTACCGGCAAAACACGAGACGTCTCTTGTTTTGTCTTTCCTAATGCAAGCAATGGAACGCAGCATTCTAGGTCCAAAAAGACAGGACTAAATTCGGAACACCACGTTGTGTTCCAAAACGGGTATAATTGTGACGGAATGGGTTTACGTGGGGGTATAAACAAGAAAACGTAACCTCGTTAACATAAAATATTATAATATAATATTATAATTTTCCGAGTTAGTGAATATTTTAAAAATCAAAAATTTATTTTTATTTTTATCTGTACTATATTTTAAAAATAGTTTTTGATTGAATTTGTATACTTAAGTTTTGAAACTATGGACTAATTTTATGTCTGATTTTTTTTTTAATTATATGTAAGTAAGGGTAGTTTTCGGTCACAAGATTCCCTTAATTCCCTTGGGAGTAGCACAGTACTCTCCTGGCTCACCCGACGCGTGACGTGACCCCAGCGGGTGTGCCACGCTGCAGACGCCAGAATTGCTGACGGTCGGCGGTTGGTCGCGCCTGACGAGCACATAGGCACACGCCCTAAGTTAACCTAGATAGGTAGGTACACACGATATAAAACATAATTAGCTGTTCAACACTTACCCAGTATGGGGTTACGAAAACAGAATTTAATAGGGTTGAGTAATATGAGTCAATAAAAACTGTTGCCTGCTGTAGGCTTTTAAAAATTATGAAAACCTGTATGTGAGATCCAAGCGATAGAATCAAGTGCACGTGAGTCTTCGCCCGTAGCATGAATTCCAATGTGCTGGTCACCGTGAGTGATCGCGGAGTTGTCACGAAGGTTAAACGAAGGTTAACGTTCTCATTCACTCGTTCGGACTCGCCGACCGCTCGCTTCACTAGCACGGACAGCTAACTATGTAATTATGTTCAGTAACCTCGGACGTCCCTAATATTATTACATCTGTGGTTTGACTTGACATTTTATTGTTTTCAATAAGCTTTTAATGAAAAGTAACGATACAACGTTACATAATAGACATAGGCAAGAAGGCTGCCAGGCTTAAATGAGACAACACCCGCATGTAAGATGACCGCTGAGCAAAAGTCTCCACACAATGGGTGCCTGATATTGGACGGTTCAACCACAATCGGCCCAGAAGAATTGCTGGAGGCCTTTGCTCAGTAGTGAGACAGTTTACACTAAGCCAAAAAAAAAACAACGATCAAGGTCATTATCTGATTAAAGGTAATTATTGATTTTCCAGATTGGTTTCACGAAAATTTACTTCACGCCACAATTATATAATAAATATAACGTTGGTAAATTGATTATCGATTATTATTTACCGTTATAACAAGCTCGATAAACATACATTTTGTACTTATGACAAAAACATAATTTTCACAGTAATAAAATCAAATTGCATAGTGTTATAGATTGATTATTTTTAAATATGCAGACACGGTCTTTAAAAATCACAGTCATCCTGTAGAAGGATTTAAATACCAAGTCAAGAATGTTCAAGTTACTCGTATTTCTTGTAATAATAGCAAGCGTGGGAAAAATCCAATGTCAGTACACCGGTGAAGATGGGCTTGACCCTGGCGTATGAGTTCTCGTATCAAGCAGACGAGTTGCAGATTCAGATCCAGATGGATTCGAAACAAGCTATCCCTCCGGCATCTAGTGCAGCGTGCAGGGGGGACAGCTTGCTTAGAATACATCAGGATCTGAATCTGCAACTCGTCTGCTGCATCTGCAATTCGACATCAATATGGGTAAAACCGTTGTTTCGACTACTTTGCAACTATTTTGGGTTCACGTTCTAGTCTAACCGGATGCGCAGCTGAGCACCAGTATTTTACGTGGAGTGACTGCCTACCTGAAGGCCAATTCTCGTAATTATGAACGTTCCAAATCTAGTCGCAGTCTCATCTCGGCGACAAACATAATTGTCAAAAATTACTGTACATTACTAAAATAAATTATGTCTCAGCGCAGCTGAAACTTTGAGCGAAATCCTCTCGTCTCCACAGGACGACGACGACTGATTTGAAAAAAAAAAAAACTTTGATTAAAGTTCCCACAACGTATGATAGAAGATGACTTCTTCCACGAACTAAGAACGTCGAAAATACCAGAACCTTGTACCTAGTCGTAATAAAACCAAAAAAAAACCTCCTAGTTGTCTCTATGTGTAAAATATAATTAGTTGTATGTATGTGTAGCTTGTGGCTAAGTAACAACATCCGCACGGGTCTATTGATTAGGTTAAGCTACGCATACAGCGGTTGGTCTGTGGATGGGTGACTATCTTTAGATACTAAGACCCCTCTGTGCCTCGGAAAGCATGTAAAGCCGTTGGTCCCGGCTGTCATTCCTAGAGCTTTGACAGTGTAGCTCGTCAGAAACCCAAAAGTCTGTCAACCAGTCTTTCCAAGGGGTATCGTTTTACCCAGTAACTAAAGTGTAGAGGTCTGAGGGGCAATTCTCGTAATTTTAAGAACTTTCACAGTCTGATTTCAGTGTTAATCTGTCAAAAATACCTCATTTTTCCATACATTTTTGACAAATTTTTGACACTTGTTTGTCGCCTGCGCCTTGTAGCCTGCGACTAGACGGCTTCTCAAGGTCAACTACGAAGGAAAAAACAAGCCAGAATCTCCGTAGAAGACTGCAAAATATTCAAAAAGTTTTATTTCTGCCTCCTCTGAAAAGTCTCCGTTTCTCCGAGGTCATTGTGGGTCGTAGTACCTACACAACGCATTCAGGGATGCGTGGTGACGTGTGCCGCCAGCAGAACCGCTAGGTTCAGTGAGTAGGGAGCGCACGTCAACAATAGTGGGAGAAGTACCAGGGCGAGCGCGGGTGCTGATCGCGTCCACCGTCCGCTACAGTTGGGCACTCCTCAATGAAAGGAGCTACGATCGAGATTCAAGTGCTGACAACACTGTTGAAGGAAGCCCTTACCACACGAGGAGACCAAGTAACGAAGCTAAAGTACATCCACGAATTACCCTACTTCGATGGCAACAGCGCGTGTGGTTGGCGTTCAAGTTTATCTGCAAGGATATAGCACCAATGTTCAACGACGTTCAAAATATGACTCAATTAAGACGAGCACTAAGCGAGAAGCTATCAAGAGCCTGCTGTACTCTGAAGCCTCTCCGTTAGAAGTAATGCACGCCCTCAGAAGAGAATATGGAAGACCAGATGCGCTGGTGCTGGCAGAGCTGGACAAAATCAGGGACATATGCATCTTGGCGAGCTAGATCAACAACACCGTAGCAGCGACAAAAGGATTGAAGAAACCACAGTACCTGCATTCACCAGAGATAGTGAAGCAAATAATAGACAAGATGCCGACAGTTCTCAAGTTCCGATGGTACGACTTCATTGCAGCATCAGACAAAGGCGAGTTCTCCAAAGTCGGTCTACTCTCGAATCAAACAAAATAAAACTCTCAGGGCGCGAGTTCTGCTCGCAATTGCGCGGTTTTGTAATGAATGCCTATAAGTGACAAATAAACACCGCAATATAAGATAATACTTATGTTCAGGTAAATAAAAACCCAATAGCCCACCAGCATCGGCAATAGATTTACGGACATACAATAATATTGAATAATACTTGCACACATAGCTGTAAGTATTAACTTGTATTCCTAGGTGCATTGAATAGAGCTGTTTCGTCGGATAATTTTGCATATACTTACTACAGAAGATCAAATTAGTACCTACTAGATATACGCCGGGTGAAAAGTTTCTGCTGGCGGGAAGGGTTGTGTTTTTCGTTCGAGGGGTAATCAATGAGGCGCGATTGAAACTTGAATTTTCTGATTTAATGCGCCCCCTTATCATAAAATATATTTACCATCGAGAATAAGAAGACAAAAAGCTGCTATCATCATCCCTAGTCAAGCAAATAACTGGGTTTCTCCAATTTCAATCTCATCGCTGCCACCTCGACACTTCAAAGCTAACCCTCACCATTAAGTTTTCAAAGATTTAAGCGAGGTGTTACGTCGGAAATCCCTTTAAATTTGGAGCCAGTAGTTTTTGCGAAACACGTACGAAGGGACGTGCTCTCAAAATGAAAGTAAATTTTCACCTAGCATTTACGTGGTACGTTGAACTTGTACCAAGTATTTACTGGTCCTTACATTATAACACGCATTCACTCAGCCTATCTGGCTATTACTCTGTTAGAAATAATTCTTGAATCTTAATTCTATATCTATACATGTTATTATTTGAAGTCGTCATGTCGTTTTCATGTTTGTCAGTATGACCGCGTTGTTCATTTAAACTGCATAACGTATTTTGATGCGGATTCCAACATCATTTAGAGGATGAATTCCGAAAGTTTTATTTGTAAAATATACATTAGTATAAAGGGCAGGCATTTCGGGGACTGTCTTATGTAATTTTGACGTTCAAAAAGTGCTAAATCTCAGCCAAATTTGAATAAATGACTTTGGTTTTGAAAATGATGAATCAATTTTGATGTTTTTTCAAGTCACAGAACGGTGTCAAGAAGGGGCGGGCCGCGGATTGCTAGTTATAATACAAGAAAGAGCTTGAACATGACTGTGATGTAATTCAATGTAACATCTTGCATACCATGTGTGTGTAAACGCATGTTTTGGACGAAAAATGGTCTCATCCTATCTCAATGCAATCAACACGCTTTCTGGAATGCATAATATTTTGGTTCGACTAATGCAGGTCATAACTGTAACATCACGAATATATTCCTCTATCATCATAATTATAGTAATCCAAGATAATATATTTATATTTAGATTATATCCAAGATAATAATGCTTGGAAACATGCTGGTCCTGCTCTATAGGACAATCTAGAGTCTAGACAAAATCAAACTGGTTGCTAATTGAATTGTGTAATTGATTATTTAACATTGATTTACACTCAGTGATTACTTTAACTTACACACTGACTCACTACTTGTTAATATTCTAGGAAAATCGTATACTTACTTTTATAATGTTTGTAAAACTGTGAGCACCATGTATCTATCATAGAATTAATTGATCTGTATTGCCTCAATTTGATTCATTTTACCTATTTTGGTATGGTAATTTTATTCTGGGTCGTATTATCGTTTTCATACATATTCGTATAATGAATGTATTATGTTAAAAATATTGTACTTAAAACAATTTAAAAGATTAACGGTGGTGTTTCTTACCCATTTTTCTCCATACGAAAAATCATTTTGGAAGGGGCGACTAGAATCAATTGTATTTTAATGTAAATGTGGACGTTCAAAAGTGCTTTTTAAGTGCCTATTTGAAATAAATGCTTTGACCACGGCAAGGACACACGCCTCATCTCAGAGATAGGGAAGTGGGCCGTAATCCGCTGGCCAGCCGGCCCAGTGCGGGCTAGTAGATGTCACATGTCATTTTTGGTTCTAGGACATGCCAGTTTCCTCATGATGTTCTCCTTCACCGTTTTGAGAGTAGTTTTGATGAAATTATTTACATAAAGTGAAGCGCCTGCCTGGGTTCGAACCCTCGACCCACAACTCGTAAGTCGGGGCCGATACCAATGGGCCACCACCGCTCTCGCTACTTAATGTTAATGCAGGTCATAATTGTAACATCACGAATATATTCCTCGATAAGGTTGTTAAAAAGTATACAGTAGGCCGCACATCAGTGGCGACAAAACTAGTAAATACCACGCGCATTCTATTGAAACTACGTACCACGCTTGGCCAGCTCAAGGCTCACATGCTAGTCACCTATTATGTTATAATCCCGCCGATTATGTTCAAGTTCTCTCATAATTACCAATCTTCTTGTTTACCATAAACTGCCGTTAGCAATATAAAATAACAAGCTAGAACTGTGACGATAAATATAATCAACCGCAGAAATCAAATATAGAAAAATCCTGATACAAATTCTAGTTAGAATAAAATAATCGCTCAACGAACCGACTGATTGCGTTGAATCTAATTCAATTAAAATTAAATTCTTTACAGTTTTCCAATAGATTTTATGCGGTTGAATAAATCTTTCATTTATCGGAGCGCGTTGCAGTTTTTCTGAGAAAACCGGCAGCGGACGATACGCTAGGAAAAAATATCGACGATATCAATTTGGCTCAGGTTTTCGACGGCACCTATTTAAGTGAATAGTTAGAGGTGAGACTATGAACACCAAGTGATAGGAAATTGGAAGATAGTTCTTAGTTTTAATTTTATTTTATAGCAGTTTTATACAGTCATGGGGTCTTGATTCGGAGTTGAGCCGTTGAAGCGAGCGGTCGCCTTCTTTGAGCTTGCACCAGATGTTGACTGGGGCCTCGAATTTGAAATCAAACCGCGTGTGTTTTGTGTTTTGCCACAGTGTATTTTGTAAAATTGGTGAAAGTGTAACATAACTAACGCAAGACCTCAAATACCCCGATTAGAGCATTAAGCTATAAGCATAATAAAAAATTATGTTAAAGCCAACAGTGTTATAGAAAATCGTGTGGACATTTGCATTAACTTATGCAGTTAAAATTGAGTCTCATCCCCTTGGAATAAGATCCAATTCTCTTTGACTCGATTAGAGGCCTTGTATAGTTTTGATTACACTTTAACCACAAACAAGTAAGCAAAAGTGATATTGAAGTGCGCTTCAGCCTGCAGTGGAGACGGGCTGCTGGAGGACGACGGACCCCAGAGGCAGACTTGGTGAGATCGCTCCTATTATTACAGGGATTCGTTTGCTATAGGTACTGCATGCGGCGGGCCTTTATTCGCCGCCCGTGATCTCTGAAAATCAAATCACCTCCTTTGTGGACCAGTGTGCTTACACCCACTGTAATAGAGGAAAGAACTTGATACACGCCAATATTCTAGCACAAAATACGGTACCGTCCAAGACACCGTACATAAGGATCTTACTATTGTAACAGTGTAACGAATTCCACAGTGGATTGCAAGGGGCCACGGTCAAAAAAATATTCAATCGGAAACAGATGGCCTAAATAGGTACCCCGAACTATTCCGTTGGCTTTGCACGTTTTTGCTTTACAGATAAACAAAGAATTAAAACTAACAAAAAAAAAGGTCAGCCCATAAAACAAACTTTAAGGTTAGCAAGTTTCAGCCCCTACATACATGTGTTTCTGACTACCCCTACAAACAAAAGCGCTTACAATGGATACAATTGTGCCCATTTTAAAAGATGGAAATTGTTTGTTTAGGGCACTAGCCCACCAAATAAACATTTTAATGGGCTTAACATTTGATCACAGAAATGTCCGTCAAGACCTAGCCACCTATGTTTTGGAACATCAACAACACTTCTAAATAATATACAGGAATTTCTCCCCAACAGCATTCTCTCCCAGGAACAAAGGATAACAAATTATATAACCGCGCAATTTAACGAAACATTCTGGAGTGGCGAAGATATAATTATCGCCGCGTCTGAATTCTACCTCGTAAACGTGCATGTACACATAATCAACGGAAATACACAGGTGTATTACCCACGGGCGATCCAGTACCCGGCAACATACGAGTACACATCCTCTATCAGAATCACCACTATGATAGCTGGGTCTGGAATAGTGAAAAACAATACAGCAACAACCCGAAACTCCTAATGCAAATACCAACATTAAAACACCACATCATATCAAACCAAGAAGTAACCGGTGCAACACACGCCAAGAACAGGAAAAACCCACGAAACCCCAGCCTCAAACGAACAGCCCCCAACAGGTAAACCCGTTATCGCCGTGTGAACAACGACAGGCAACACTATTTACACCGTTATCTGACGTAATTGCGGACGACACCGGATACACAATACTAAGACACCGGACCTCTATCGTAATTAAGTACACCTGCCCAGACTTGTGCATTGCAACCTGGAACGTCCGCGACGCCTCAAAACCCGGAAAAAATCGAATAGACGCTGAACTTTCACGCAGACGCATTCATATAGCCAGCCTACAGGAAACGGATGAATTCAGGAGCATACAGCTCCACACGCTACAAATGGCACGCGACCGGCGAAATGGGAAGAAAACTAAAAAAATCCGAGGGCTTTCTGATACCAACCGTTAATATAACAAAACCGATAATCGAACCACACTGCGAAGGACCATTGGTGGACGAAATAACAGGAATCATCAATAAAATGCGAAACGGGACAGCCCCTGGAACGGACCAAATGGTAATCGAACTGTACAAAGCGATGCCCCAAATACTATAGGAAGCTGTTACTAAACACATGAATAACGCCTGGACACAGAACACTTTACCCGACATGTGGCTTCAGACCGTACAAGTCCCAATCCCAAAAAAAAAATCCTTAAGACGCGGACGATTTCCGCCGTATATAAACCATTTGTAACACGGGTTACAGAATTTACGCCTCATACTTACAAAAAAAAAAAAGTAAACGATACAATAACGGAGCTGGGAAATTACCAACCAGCGTTCTTAAACAATAGATCAACAGATGACCACATTTTTACGCTCAAAAGGGTTGTAGACGAAGGATGGCGTGCAGGTAAACGAATTTACGTACTCGCCCTCGACATAGAAAAAACCTTGACAACGTTGACTTCAACGCATTAAGAGATATATTACTGGAACGAACCAACAAATCGATGACCAACAGGATAATCAGGGCATGCTGGAATGAAAGAACATGCATCAAATGGTGTGGTCAGCAAAGCAGTTGGATTGTCAAAGGAAAAGGAGTTAAGCAAGGGTGCCCCCTGTCCCCTCGCCTTTTTACATTGGTCATTGACGAAGTCCTTAGAACACTAGAAGACACTATCATTTAATTAAACTAGATCAGGACCGCGAAATTTCACTTTCCATGGTATTATCATTTGTGGACGACCTTATCCATAATACAGATAATCTAGAAGGTCTAGAGCGTATCTTATACTACATTAAAGCCTTACTAAATAGCGTAGGCCTCCAAATAAACGAAACAAAAACAAAAATTCTAATTAGGAACCCCATAACATCACAGCAAACGACCAACGTGACCCTCAACGGAGTAAGTATACCAACAGTGGACGTAATCAAATACCTAGGCGCATACATAACATCCGCATTAAGCAGGAAAAGCACAATTAGAAAATGATGCCAACAGGCCACGAAAAACGCCAAATCATTACTACCATTGTTCTCCTGGACAAATTAGAGACCATAGGAATAAGAGGAACGCCGCTGAAACTTATTACTGACTATTTAGACGGCCGATACCAGTATGTTAGAATAGATAATATTACGAGTGATGAGCAGAAAAATACTGGGTTTGGTGTTCCGCAAGGGAGTAATTTGGGCCCCACAATATTCCTGATTTATATTAATGACTTGTGTAATCTAAATATTAAAGACGGTAAAATTATATTATATGCCGACGACACGGCGTTAATTTTTACCGCTAAAACCAGTAGCGAACTGTTTGAAATCGCTCAATTAGGTTTAAATTCTGTGACTAATTGGCTTCAAAGCAATTTACTAACATTAAATACCGACAAGACTAAATATATTCACTTCTCCATGCGCAAGCCTCAACTTAACCCTACTAACCCTCATCTATATGCCCATCAATGTGGAAACCGTAAAGCCAGCATGTGTAATTGCCCTTTTATCCTTAAAACTAGCTACATTAAATACCTGGGGGTAATAATGGACGACACACTTTCTTTTAGAAAACATATTGAATGCCTAACTAAAAGAGTGCGCAAACTCATATATGTATTTAAAAAATTGCGAACGTTAGCAGATTCAAAATTAATCACACAAGTTTACTTGGCCCTATGTCAATCAATTATTCAATACTGTATCACTTCTTGGGGTGGTGCACCTAAAACTAATTTGCTTCCTCTTGAAAGAGCTCAGAGAGCAATTTTAAAGGTAGCAAACTTTCATCCCTTCTTCTTTCCTACAGATCTGCTATACAAATCCTGCAACGTACTCACTGTTCGCCAGCTTTTCATTATGCACTTAGTATTAAAACAGCACACCATGCTTACCTACAATGCTGACAATACTAACAAGAGACGGAATGACATAGTATGCGTAACGAATGCAACCTCAAAACATGTCTTTGTAGAAAGATTTTATACATTCTTAGGCCCATTTCTGTACAATAGATTAAATAAAAAACTAAGTATCTATAAATTAAATTACTATAGCTGTAAAAAAACTGTACTTAAACATTTACTATCCATTGATTATGCACAGACAGAAGATCTACTTGTTGTCTGCAAATAAAACCGCTAACATGCATTTTTACTTTTGTTGACCTAAGTTTTATTTTAGTTATTACTTTATACACATTGTTAATTTATTACTTTAAGTATTTGTGCATTTTTTGTAGCCTGAAGCACAGGTTTATCCTAGTTCAGGCAAATTAGCAATTGTGCTCTATTTTATTTGTTAAGGTATTTATTGTAAACCGTGCCCCTTTTATAAATAAACGATTTTATTATTATATTATTATTATATTATATTACCATTCATACTAAACTCAAAGATGGACTGGAAGTTAGCTAGACTTATGTACCGAATGGTTATCGTACCTTGTATGATATAAGGCTTAAAACTATCGACCCTCACCAAGGCGAACAGATCAAGACTCCGAAAATATGAACGACTTATCATGAGAGACTTGATTAACCATGCCAGGAATAAACCAAGAACTAAGAAGATGCACCAAATCTTAGACGGAAAACCGTAACAAAACGCATCAAGAACCACAGGATGTGCTACTTGGCACACGTCTTCAGACGGGATAAACCACACCTATTGCATGCAGCAATGCAGTATAAGGCTAAATCTAAGGAGGTCGGACGACCTATTTACACATGGAACGACAACCTAAAACAGGACATGAAATACTTCAACATGGGAATCACGTATTGGAAGGACATGGCTGGAGACAGAAACAAGATCAAGAAAGCGGCTAACGATATCTACAAAAAAACAGAAGCTGATAGCAGTGAGAATTGAGAAGACGAATATGAAAACAACAACACAGAACATAGTGAAGCAACTGCATAGAAAAGAGCTAAGAAAACAGTTAAACCTGCACAAGAAGCTCGACCTGAATCAACATGCCGGCGACGTCGTGAAAAGATGCCCTCCTATAAAAAATACCACCCGTCTCTCCACTAGTCCAATGCTTACTCAAGGATGCATATCCGGTAGGCTCGCAATCCTTTCCTATCCTAAGGGCCTGTCTACCTGACCATTACCGCGCCCCCCGGTCTACTTCTTGATATGCAATGGCCTCTGTAACACCATGAAGCATGAGGCTCCAGGGGCTAGTGCGAATCTTGGGGTTCATTCGATTAATCGAGTCTGGTCAAACCACGCTGGGATCGGTGCATTACATTACATTACATTACAGTTTTATACAGTCATGGGGTCTTAATAAAACTGGAAACTAAAAAGTGTCAAATCGTTAATACGCGGGTAACGTTCGTTAGCAAACCCACTGATTCTGGAAATCTTCTTTGTTAGTCCCTTTCTACAGTTTATCCCCGCCAAGGTTTTATTGAGGTCGTTGGTCTATCTAGGTGGAAGCTAGGATGTTGTGGCACAGCATGGAAGAGGCCTATGTCCAGCAGTGGACTGCTATATGCTAAGTTAATTTGTTGAAATTCTGTCTAAAACCAATTTCTTCCTTCTTCCTCATTGCATAGAGTAGTACACATTAATTTTCTATGTTCTGCAAACTTTGTTTCTTTATAGCAGGCAAGGACCGTGCATAAGTTCATAAGGAATTTCACAACGTCACATATTAAAAATTCAGAATTCTATGCGACTGCAGTTTTTGTAGTGTTTGACCCATTTCTCGGTTACCATTCGCGCATATTATACGGTAACTTACCTCCAACTTTAGGTGTTAAGAACAAATGGTAGAACTTTGTCCAAGAAATGGCGTAGGATTAGCGCAATTATGGCCTCTATTGTTTGCAAATGTAAGGTGTTTTCACGGGGATAAAAAACCTTACATTTCTAATAATGTTAGATTTCTCAAGATTATAAGTTATGATTTTTTTATACTGTCTAATCCATACGTGCTAACATCATGAAAATCTTCTGGATACTTTGTTTTCAGAATTATGTTTAAACTAAGTAAGAATCCAGGTCATCCCTTCAATTTCATACGCTCAGACAAGAGAGCGAAGTGAAGAGTTGCATTTTAAAGTGCATCTTATCTCACAATTTCGAATATCAGTACAAAAACTACAGTCGACTTTAAAGTCTGAATATCTCTGCCTATCTGTTCGAGCAATAGAAATTCATGCCCTAGTATTCTAAGATGGGAACCCTAGACCTGACATTGACGGGTAGCAGACCCAGCTAGGTATTTGTCTACCGATTGAAAATTCTGCCCATTTCTCTTTTGAAAGTCGATGCCAAAAACGTATTGCAATATAAATTACGGAGGAGTGCTTTTAAAAAGGTATTTAAATTTTAGTGAAATTTTCACTTTAGTTTTGTTTAAAACTTTTTGCTTAAAAGTGCATTTTCTGTGATAGTGACTATGAAACATTTTGTGATTTTCATTATGTTTTAATGTTGTGCAAAAAAATATGTATCTATTTCTCTTTCCCTTGTACTTTCGTGCCGTTTGGGGTTGAAACCTTAGGTCCGTGGTGTCCAAGTGCTCATGGTGTCTATATCGAAATCTCGAAACGACTGGTTGATACTTCCCGTGACCCAAGGGTTGGCTTTTACCTTGACCAGAGGCAATACTGCTAATCTTTTAGGTACATTACCAGTCGAAAGCGATGCGAAGGAATTTCTCGACGCTGTAGTTTAGTTTGTTAATATATTTAGTTAAGTCCTAACTACCTAACTACCAAAGTAGTTAATAAAAAATCAAATGAAATAATACTTATTTATCAACAAATTGTTATTTATTATTATTTTCATTTGATTTATTTTTAGATTGAAGATAACAATAAGTGATCTTTTAGAGACAACTGGTTCAAGGATTTGGGAGAGATGGAGATCGATACAATTCAATGCTTATTAATGAGATTTCCTATTCCTGATAGAAACGAAATGACTTAGAAAGTTTGATATACCCACTTTGCTGCTTTCTTATTAGTGGGCAGCAGTCCCACTTGTTTCCCCTAGTCATGAATCAGTAATTAATAATGATATACATAACATCACGTTAATACAGGCGTCAATTTAATTAATTCCTAAATCGGTATATTAATATTCTTTGTATTTATATGTGTTCTTTTATGCAGAGAAATCAAAATTTAAAAGAAAGTTTTTACGCGTAACTTTAGATTTCCTGAGCTCGTAAAACTTTATGAATGGACGAATTGAACAGTTAGCGTTTTGAACATGTCTCGAATTGGGACGTAAAATTGGAAAAATCTTGGACACTTTTCTTGACTGTCACTGCATTAATAATGGTATCATGATATTATATAATATGAGAGCTGTGGTGGCCCAGTCGTGACGTCGTAGGTTCGAAGCCAAACAGGCGCTTTACTTGGTATCAATTTATTTCATTACTACTGCTCTCCAAACGGTGTGAAGGAAAACACCGTGAGGACTGAGGAAACCGGCATGTACTAGAACTAAAAAATTTAAGACATTGTGAACATTGTGACCCGCACTGAGCTCGCGTAATGGATTACAGCCCACTCCCACTCACAGAGAGGCGGCCTGTATCCCAGCAGTGGGAACAGTATAGGCTGATTATGATGATATAATTATATTATGTAACGATCTATGGTACCTATCTAATATAAAAATATAGTACCTATGTTGATAATGTGGTAGATGTCGACTTTAGCTGTCGGTGCTTGCTTGAATAATCTTTTCTGTGCCAATTAGGTACAGTATATTGTTCGTTCCTCATTTTCATCAAACCAACATACCTGAAACACTTGGAGGAGATAAAAAAGACAAAAACTATGAAAAGACTTAATTCAAGGATAAAATTTGATACCAACTAGTTTCATGGTGCAAAAATTTCAATTTTGCACGTTTTATCCTTGGAATTCGTAAAACTTAAATTTTCGTAATTTTAATTTTGTCCTAGAACTTTTCACAAATTATTATCAGTTCCTGTAAACATTCATTAATACGTGCAAATTGTCAGTGAACGCTAAGTGTATTGCCAATTACATTACAGTGTTGCTACGGGAAGGCAAACTATGCGATGCTTTGACAAAATTGAACGCGGTAATCATGCTTTACATTTCTATCTCTGTTTATTTTTCGTTAATGCAATGTAACATGTAAATAAAGTAAAGGTTCTAAGAGAATATTGTTGCGCTGTAAGAAATGTAATTTATGGTTTGTGTTGTTAGTTCAGTCTGTTGTCTATTAATTAATTAATACATACATAATCAGCCTATACTGTTCCCAATGGTGGGAAACAGGTCTCCTCGTAGTATGCGGGAGGGGGCCGTTATCCACCACGCGTGCCCAGTGCGTGTTGGTAGTTGTCACACATTTCAAATTTTTTGGTCCTAGGACATGCCAGTTTCTTCACTGTGTTTCCCTTCACCGTTTTAAGAGCATTGGTGATGAAATAATGCATACAAAGTAAAGCGCATGCCTGGGAAACTACAAAGTAATCCCGTTATAGCACCAAGACCACCAAAGGTATGGGGATACCTTGGTGCTCAATGCAATAGATGCTTTAAAAATTGGTTCTCAAACAGGAATACTCCGAAATTAATCATCATCATCATCATCATTTCAGCAGAAAGACGTCCACTGCTGGACATCGGCCTTCCCTAGTCTCCTCCACTTCGACCGGTCTTGTGCTTCTCACATCCACCGGATTCCCGCAACACCGCGGCATCCGCGGCCTTCACAAGGTCATCGGTTCACCTTGTAGGAGGCCTTCCCACTCTGTCTTCCGGTACGCGGTCACCACTCCAGAACCTTTCGTCCCCATCGGCCATCTGTTCTGCGAGCAACGTGCCCTGCCCACTGCCACTTAAGTTTGGCAATTCTTCGGGCTATGTCGTTGCCTTGGTTCTCCTGCGGATCTCTTTATTCCTGATTCGATAACGTAGGGAAACTCCGAGCACAGCCCTCTCCATTGCCCTTTGTGTGACTTTAAGCCTTCAGATAAGGTCCATTGTGAGCGACTACGTTTCTGTACTATAGGTTACCACTGGCAACACAAACTGGTCAAAGACTTTCGTCTTGAGATATTGCGGTATTTGCGACGAGAAGATATTGCGAAGCCTCCCGAACTTTGCCCAGCCGAGTCGGATTCAACGATTGACCTCTTTATCGAAGTTGGACCTACCTAACTAGACAGTTTGTCCAGGTTAAACGTACTCGTCCACAAATTCGAGTGTAGCGCCTCCGATCGTCATGAGAGTGGGTCTTATATGGTCATTTGACATGACCTTTGTCTTGTCCATGTTCATTTTAACACCCACTTTTTCGGCAGCTCTACTGAGGTCATCGAGCATTACTCTGAGGTCCTCCATGGTCTCAGCCATGGCAACTATATCATCCATCGGCAAACCGAAGGTGAGTGATGTACTTTCCATTGACATTGATGCCAGCCACTTTTCAGTCCAGAACCTTGAAGACATCCTCCAGTGCAGTGGTGAACCGTTTTTGAGAGATAACGTCTCCCTGTCTCACACCTCGCTGCAGAAGGATAGGTTCAAAAATCTGGTCTTGGAGTGGGACTGACATAGTAGCGTTTTTGTAAAGACACTTCTCCACCTCGATGGACCGATAGTCGATCTGGCACCATTGAAGAGACTACGGTACAGCCCATGTTTCCATCGAATCGAAGGCTTATACGTAGTCTACAAACGCTAAGCAGAGAGGCAGGTCATACTCATAGGTCTTCTGTAAAACCTGCTGCATCGTATGTATGTGGTATACGGTGCTAAAATCTTTACGGAATCTGGCTTGTTTGGGAGGCCTGGAGTCTTAAACATGCGCGCGAGACGGTTAGTGATGACTCCGAAAACAGCTTGTAGACATGGATCAGAAATGAGATGGGCTTATAATTCTTAAGAAAGGCTTTATCACCCTTATTAAAGAAAAGTACCACCACACCTCTTTTCGATGCCTGTGGCTTTTTGCCCCCGAGTATGGCGGAATAAAACAGACTCTTACCATGCGATGATCGCTTCCGGTTTTCACCGCGTTGATCGCAGTGGCATCATACAATATTTCATAAGTCAATCTCGCTTTTTGTTGAACCGTCAGGGCTCTGCCTGGTCCACATTCCGAAATTAATACATAATACATAAATAAAAAAAGACAAAGCGGCTTTAATAATCTAATATTATTAAAAATTAAAGCCGCTTTGTCTGACGTGACGTCGTCGTTCTTTTAAACTACGTAAGAAATTTTGATGCGAATTTCACCATCATTTAGAGATTACTTAGATTTTTTGTGTGTATACTAAATTAATATTTCATATCATAAAAATAAATCTGGATGTTTTTTCAACTCGTACCAACCATGCGACGCAGGGGCAGGTCGCTAGCTGAGAAATAAAATAAAATATGAAAAGCTCATGTGATTTTCCTAGTTACAGCATAGTGTCTCTTGGCGTAAATAATAATAATCTTTTTCCATGCAATATTAGGTATTGTAGAGGCTGGTAATACATCAACTTAATATCACGCCTATAATCCCCAAAAGGTTAAACAGAAGTGTCCTTATAGTACACCTACATTTTGATAGTTGTTTGTGACAGGAGGCGAACCTATTATATTTATCCGGCCACCAATCCAGACTCCGGGCTGCGTCTTAGAAATTCCTGTTGAAAAAACCCAATACTACTTTGCCCGACCAGGAATTGAGCCTAGACCCCATGCTCAGCAGTAGCGTTTGCGACCAACGAAGCAGTCCTTCTTTCATAAATACCACTTTATTTGTTCCGGATAGATACAGTGAAACCAAAATCTAAACCGATGTATATATTCTAGCTGACAGAAAGACAGAAAGAAATAATAATCTTCTCTTCTTAGATAATAACAACGGTACCTATTTTTACAAATCATGCAAAACTAAAAACAGACTAATTATGGATTATAATCCAAATCGCATCCAATTCGGCCCACACCGTAATTAAAAACCATGACATCATCCAGCAATTACAGATACCCAATGGCCAATCCCCATTCAAGGCACGTACCGAACATGCCAAACTTTTAATCCAATAATCCCCTTCAGAATAAAAAAATGCCAAATAACACAGGAACGATTAAAACTTAAAGTTTAATTTTGCACGTTCGTTTAATTTCTACTGGCGGCCATTTTCAATTGTTCTCACTGTTAATTCAATTTTGGTTGAAACTTTTTTATGTCGCGACGGAGTTGCGTATTATTAGACGTTCCCAATGTTTTTGGCCTCTTTTGTAATGTGGATAGGCGTTTGTAAAAGGAAAATCATTTTTGAAGGAACATCAGAGTACTTTTTTGTGTCTGTTAAAAGGTAATTAATTAATAGAACTACATGAAGCTTCGAAGTTGACGGTTTGGGTTGTTTTTTTTTTTATCACAGATCAGACAAAAACTGTTATAAGCGCAGTTTTTTTCTCAATAGCGTTATTTATATTGTAGGTATTTCTTTGTTCTGTGTGTAGTATTAAGAACCAAGAAAACCGCTTATTACATGCATTTTTTTTTTGGTTTTAATGTTTGTACACAGGCTTTTAAAGTAAATAGAATGAAACTTATCCTTAAACAATCCTGCAACAATTCGAAAGTGTCCCTCCGATGTTTCAGTTACCAACAACGTCACAAAACATTACTCAAACAAGGATACCGTTGCAACTAAACACCCTAAAACTTTTCTCTGTCCAAGTTTACATTAAACACACAACTAACTACAATATTTACAAGGCAACGTCTTTACTAAAAGCCTTGAGAGTGCTCCTTAATGCACGCCCAACAATTAGCAAGCCCTCTATGCAATGACCTACATCTAAATTTAGATTTTCTTTAAGCCCATATTCTCCCCCAACCTAAAACCAACCTTAATTCAACAACATTCAACTCAAAATAGAAAACATAAAATTAAATGTTGTTGTTACATGCTGATATGACGTCTACAAAATAAATTGATTCTTATTACGTATGACCAAAGTTTATATTGCATTGCGGATGTTTGTCCACTATGACTTGTCGATTTAGCACCGTTTCAATCCGCATTCAAAAACAAACCTTAGTCGGAAACTCACAAAGTACATTTTCAGGGGTTGTTTTCTTGAATATTTGTGACCAGCATATTACGTATAAGTGATGACGAGTGCAGAGGTCAGAGGCGGCTCGAACGCGGGATAGAAAGGGGTCCGCAACACATGGCGATAATATACTGTGTATAAAGCTCCTAAGAAAATAATGTCGTGAATATATTTTGATGACTTACATTTGGGCAGTTAGCGTTTATGAGTTCCTGTGGGATAGTTATTAAAGTTGGGTTCTGAGTATGAACCTTTTAGGTCGTATGTCATAAGTATTAGTTTTTATGGCTATAATTTGTTTTACGTTCATCTGAATAGGGTAAAGTTTGATATTTTATGAATTTGAAATTAATTATGTGATCATCACCTGCCTAGGCAGATGATGACCCTAAAATAGTTAGACAAAGGCTGGCCTATCCAAAGATTTTGGAGTCGGCTTCCAGTCGAACCGGACGCATCTAAAAATCAGTATTTTACATTGAACGACTGCCTATCTGACCTCCACAACCCAGTTACTGGGTAAAACGATACCCTTTGGTCGGACCGATTGTCAGACTTTCGGGCTTCTGATGACCTGTAACGACTGTCAAAAATCCACGAGTGACAGCCGGGACCAAAGACTTAAAGTGCTTTCCGAGGCACGAAGGAATCTTGAAAAGCACGTTATGGCGCGCGTTAATTATGTGATGTGCTCTTAATAAAACACATTCCTTTAATTTTATTTCACGGAATTAAATGCATATTAAACAGTATACACAAGAAATATTCATCTTTATCAAAGACTTCTCATTTCTTATGTTTGACTCAAATGCAGGAGAATATACCTATACGTAGTATTTTTAATCCATTTGCTTATCATTTTCGATTAAGTTTAAAAAAATCTTCGTTTCTTGCTTCCTCGTTGCAGTATAACATGTTACGTTCTGTTTTAAATACAAGTCATGTCATGGAATTAATATCAAAAGAGAGTATAATAACGTAGATATATACACAAATACCTACGTATTTATGGTCTATTCATAATATCAGATGATAAAAACTTTTTCCAAAAAAAAACAACTGACTTCCAAAAAAACACTACAAAGTGAAAAATAACTTTAATTCCGGAAGTCGGTGTCTTTGGAGGTGTATTTGAATTTTTTGTCACCGCCTTCCGAAATTAAAGTTATTTTTCACGATGTAGTGTTTTTTTGGAAGTCGGTTGTTTTTTTTTTGGAAAAAGTTTTTACTTTTCACTTTTTAGTGGTTCACATGTGCTTACCCCTTCACAGCATACCGGCGTGATGTTATGTTATGAACCGGTGTAAGCAATAGACAGAGATGAGATTTCAGTAATCCCAGTCCATTTGCTATCATTTATTGAGGAGTTCCGTTGCCTATCTCCAAAGTTCTTCATCAAATCTTCACCAAATTGAAATTAGACCACTACGAGAAAGTACTCTTCCAAAAAATACCTAAATCGCTTTATGTGCCTATAAAATTTGAAGAGTTCTCTCTATCTCTCCAGGATCCCATCATTAGATCCTGACTTGATGATCATGGGACCACCTGGGAAGTATACCCTTTCAAACAAAAAAAACAAAATCCAAATCGGTCCAGCCATCTTCGAGCAATCGAGGAACATACATAAAAAAAAAGGTTCCGACGAATTGATAACCTCCTCATTTTTGAAGTCGGTTAAAAATACAAACAAATGTATCAGAAAACTTCCCTATCTGTGGATGTCAGTTTGTAATGTCACTTACAAATGGAGTGCTTTGATTTGTATTTTAATTTTTGTCGATGTTTTATTAACAAAAATTAAGTTGAGACCTTCAAAATACAGTAGAAAGTGTTACTTATTCCTTTTAGTTAGTAATTGCAAAATAATTTAACCATAAAAAGGAAGCGCCAGGGTAGCCCCCGAAATTATTATTTTTTACGTTTTTTGCGAGCTGCAGGACATCAGGTTGTAAGTAGTTTGAAACGTGATTGCAACCATAACAAATATGGCTTTACATCAAATATTAAATATCAGCCTTTTCATAAAGTAGTCATTGTATAGGATTATAATTTGAATTTTGCGAGCTAGTTTAGCGCATCCTCTATAAAAAGGTTTGTTTACACTTTCATCAGATGTTTTTAGAACAGAGTATACACACTATAAATTGCTAAGTATCGTTCAATCAAAAAGTATTTTAAAATGAGGTTCAAAATCCGACAACAGTTAAAAAAACAAATACATTCAGCCATAGTTACTTATCGCCCTTCATTAAAGTGGAATCGAACAGGGATTTCTACGTACGACTACCAACAAAGGAAAAGACCCCAAATGTCCACGAGCTCTCGACCTTTTTGAGAGCATGAATGAACAGTGATTCGTTCTAGAGAGCCCTTACAAACGATACTTTTTGATAGATCGGTTATAATTGCTGTTGTATTGGATACTTGTGTATTGTTGTGTATGTCAATGGATTTGATGGCTTTGCGCTTTGTGTGTTCATGTTTTATTTATAAAGCTTAGGAAGCTATGTTTGGTGCTTCGATTCTGCTGGGGAGTTTGTTGCGCCACTTCTTCTCAGCTGAAGCACTAGAAAATGGGTAAAGGCGGGCGTTTTGGGGGACTGTCTTAAGTAATTTTGACGTTAAAAAGTACTGGTTTTCAGACTAATTGGAATAAATTACTTTTGTTTTATTATTTCTTGTACTGCTCGCTAGTACCTAGTAAGTTATGGGAAATTGATTGTTTAGCACAATGGTTACCGACTTAAATTGTCCTTGTATTCAAATCATAACTGTTTATCTTTGACTTTTGTATGGAAATGACTCTAACGTGTGAAATTGACGTCAAATGTCAATTTCCCTGACTGCATCTAATGCACAGAACAAAAACTAAGCATCTACCACCGATTAATTAATAGAGCCCCTCAGTTTTGCATGTTTGTATGTGTGTATAGGCAAAAGAAAGCTATATTACAAATACAATGATTTACTAAGTTGTTATTCAGGCACATAACGACAAGATGTTTCCATGTCAATCCACCTTAAATCCTACTATCCTACTAATATTATGAATGTGAAAGTTTGTATGTTTGCAAATTATGATGTTTGGATGTTTGTTACTTAATCACGCAAAAACGGCCGAACAGATTATAATGTTTAACGCATAGATAGTTTATAACCTGGATTAACACACACCGTACCTCTAGAACGACCACGGGACATACCCTGTCCCAGTCGATAAATACCTAAACACCCGTTGAGCGACCGCGGGACACACGCTGTCCCAGCGGCACAGATGCGGGAGTGAACGCACTATTTTGCCTTGTTATGCAAAATCGACTAAATAGTTGTCTATGGCAACCGTACTTTCTGATTCCATGCTTAAAACGCTACGTTTTAAATGCGGAAAACCTGGAACGTTTGAACAAAATATTTTGTAATCTGTGGGTTTTGTTTACGCGGTAATAAATGTCAAGTGTTTGTGATTTTTGTGGTTATATTTTGGAATGCAAAAGATAATTCATATTGTTCTAATGGTAAGTGGTTTTATTCATTTAATATGTTAAGAATATACACACCATGCATTTTAAACCTTAAAACATATAGGTCATCGCTTGTTTTTTTCTGTTGTAAAAATTTATTTGTTACGATAAACATTATTACGTAATCAATCTCGCAGCTTCTCGCGGCTCATATTACAACTAATTGTATAAATTATTACGACCATCCACTCAAACGAAACATAAACTATTCAAAAGCCCCATTATTCAGCTATACGATACAACAAACACTTCAAACAACCCACGTATAAACATCCTTTGTTTTTTTATGACTTTGCGATAAGAGCGGACCACCCACGGCGAAATGGCGCGGTGACGTAATCGATTGGGCGGTCAACGGAATATAGGTATAATTAATTAAATTCGGTGGGCGGTCGAGCAGGTAGTACGTGCTCGTTACATAATTTCTGACCTCCACGCGAAGTCGCTGTTAAAAGCGAGTAGAAAGTAAATAAATACCTGACATTTATCTGAGAGTAGTCACTTCCTATCAACCAATAACTCGGAAACTTTTAAACGAACTTCAGTGACAACGGCATTCTAGTTATTTAGCAAACCGGTCCAAGATAAACAGCCAACGATCCATTCGGCTCTTAACAAAACAAATTCTCTTAAAAACCTAGAAATGCACCAAGTTTCAACTGGAGGAAACGTTGCAAAGCCAAGTTGTTTGTCCAATGCGGAGTTGCTTCGAGTCGATATTTCAAGTTGCTATTTAACTCGGCAAGCTAATCTAAATTACGTCACGGTCAAGCACTGTAAATCCCGAAACCCAATTTATCTTTGACACGCTCGTTTTATACTTCTTCGGGGAGCAACGCCTCAGGCTGCTTGGTGGAACTGAGAAGTGGGAAGGGTTGGAGAAGGTATTGTGTAGTTTTGGCACTATTATGGGAAGGATCAGGCTTTAAAGTTCCCTCTATTTTTTTAACAAATTAGTGGTACTTGGTAATACTAATATGTATAGCCGTCAGGTTAGGCTATTTGTCTTACCAAATTGCACCGTTCTGATTTTTTAGGGCGTTGTTATTGCAGATACCAGTAGTGTTAGATCAAGTTTGCATTTCGTAAGACCTGTGTCAACTACGTGGTGCTGAAAAAAACCTAAATTTTTCTGGACTTCTTTCAGATTTTGAGTTAGAACTTCTAAATGTTGCATACTAAGTAGATAGATATGAATTACTCAGTACATTTTAAAAAAATACAAAATTATTGCGTGAAATTAGAAAATTTTGAGGTTTTTCGAGCATCCAACAGGACTGTATCAACATCCCAAAAAATCAGTACAGTGCAATTGACCCAACGCGGCCTACACAAAGTACTTATGTCTACATACTGTTACGTGATGTACGACATAGGCTAGCACAATCATATTCCACCACAAATGAAACTAGTGAACGCAGGACACAGGAAATTTCCGGGGATCCAAATTCGGAAACGGGCATTCGACGAAGCTAAATCCTACTAATTAGGTACGGTAAGCAATTACGCTGACGCAGCAGATATGTGGAATCGTATGATTCAGTTCACGTCACAATTTGATAGTTACGTACTTGGTGGGTTTTGTCGGTCCGATCTAGAGAATTAGGATTGGTTATACTGTTACCTACTGGGAGTACAGATAGAATAAGGTTGCCTTCGTTAAATATATTAATTAAAGTAACGTTACGCATTAACTTTTTTTATAAAAGCATTCAATATGTAGGTAAAGGGGTTTTTTTTTTTGGGTGGGAAATCATCAAATAACTTCTCCCGCTCTGGGTGGAGCGGGAGGGTGTGTCAGACTTTTACTGACTAAAACCCACCCGTGTTCCCTCAGTTGCCTGTGTGCCAGGGGCCGCGGTATCTCTTTTGAACAACCCGCAACCCTGGCAGACATCGGCCCTTGCGGACCCCCCCATTTGGTGCTGACATCTCTTTGAGGCGCGTGTGGAACACAACGCGCCGTCGACCCGGGCTTGGTCCTTACCGGACAGCGAGCTACCCATTACTCGCCGTCCGCAAGCCCGCGCCTACGGTGGCCGGGAATCAACCTGGGATTCCCGACGCCCAGGGCGTCTCCCGCGGCGACTACGGCCGTGAGGGCGCATATACTGCCTCTCCCTCACGTGCGCCGCCTCCCTCTTCGCGAGCATTACGGCTTCGCAGAAGGAGGTGACGGCTAACCATTCACTCTCGCTCCGTACCATGGCCTGCACCAGGGCCGGACGCGAAAAGGGGTCGGTCCATATTTTGGGTTAAAGATTGATTATTCTAAAGATAGGAATAATATAAAAGAAAAAATATTTATGGCTACTCTTAAGGGACAATTACATTAGATACAGTGCGGTGTTTCACCGATGCGGTGAACGCTTAGAAAATGGCTTGTCCGAATACAGTTCAGCCCAAAAACCCGTCTTACCGGAAACAGTGGGATAAGCCGTTCTGCAGGTTGGTACAAAATAATCTCATTATTACGTCCACCAGTACTGCTGAGCGTGCCTACCTGAACTGTGGGAGAATGGGTGACGGGCTTTTGGCTTCAGGTGCTACCATCTGATGGCTGACGCCACGGAAGACACGGACGCCAGGGATGCGAACCAATTTTATTATGTCCAATGTGCTCTTCCTTTCGCTTTTGTCTTCTTGTTAATGATATAAATATTTTAGTGTTAGGTTGTACATTGTATTCACCAATGAAATTAAACGCGATCAACACACTTTTTGACAGTGTCAGCATTTCAAAACACTGATGACATTGACAGCTCTTGAACGCGGTGATGTTATGCCGATTGTGTTAAATTTCATTGGTGTAATTCACCGTAAGACATTATAGGTTACAATATTACAACAACGTAACATTATAACTCACTAGTTCATTAAACTGTGGAACGGCAAACTAATCAAAAAATCAGTTTTTGTCCTTCTCATTATTACCACATCTACTCCGAAACTCTTCCTTTTAAAACATCGAATGTGCCGCAAAGCAATCACTGTAATTACAAGTTTAATTCGCTCTGGGGCTGGTCGAGCTCCGTTTTATATTTATGATTTTTACCAAAGGGAACCTTTGAGTTGTCTCGACTATTTTAATTATGTAGTTTACAGGAAATCGAGGGTTATGCTCTATACAGAATGTTTAATGATGGAGTTAAATGTGCTTTTGAGAAAGGGTTGGAAGATGTGAATTTAATAGGTAGTTAAATAACTTGATTATTATTTAATATGATAATAAATCTATGTTATGTTTTGGAATTAAGTACCAGAACAGTACAAAAGATACACTTTAAATCGTTTTGAACTGAATAATGGTAAAATATTTGGGCCATTGTATGGTAGTGTCAGCGATTGAATTGCTCATCACCACATACGCGTAATTCAACTGAAACCAGGGTTTCAGTTTTGACAAAAGAAATAATAATAGATTCTTATTTATGCAACAGTAATTAAACTTTTCACAAAACCGCCAAAAGTGGAGAGATTTGGAAGAGACCTACACTCAGCATTGGGTGGCCAAAGGTTGAAGAAGAAGAAGAAGAAGAAGAAGAAGAATTAAACTTTTTAAATATTTCTTCACGATCTACTTTTTTCTACAAGATCTTTTTCATTCAAGATTTATATCAACCTCCTTGACTTTCTTCTGAAAATACATGTATTTTTCTTTTTACCCTAACACATTTTTCAGTATCAAATACCGGTCAGAGATGAGTATTATAAGTAGTCATTGATTTAAGGTTAATCTAGTTGAATCTTTTTCTACTCTCTCTCTTTCTTACTCCACTTTTCGATAATATAAATCAAAAATTATACATGAGGTTTGTCTTATTATTAATATTGTATGTGCGTAAACATAATATTAAAATAAAAAAGCCATAAGAAGTTAGGAGCCAACAAAAATGAGGTTTTCTTGGTAATTTAAGCTAACTTTGTGCGTGTTTAAGTAATAAAAGACGTGCAAAATTTCCAAAACTAAGTCGGTACTGACATAGCTCAAATATCGAAAAGTTCAATAAACTTTATTGCTCATTGATTTATTGCAGTGGTTTTACATGAAACCCGATCTTCCGAAGGAGTTTTCTTAATTTTTTACGCGCATCTCACTTAATAACGTTGTGCGTGTAGACTAGCGTCTAACTGCTCATCACTGATACTACCTCTGTCGGACATGATGCCTGGTGAGACAGCGTGCTTTTTAGTCAGGCCCACCAGTGAGTTCGTGCCAGCGACTAGATTCCCCTTAAGTAATATATAAGTCAATAATGAAAGTTCAATAGCTCTAAAACTAACGAAACATTATTTACTGATATAAGTACGTACTGCCTTATTAAAAGTAATAAATTTCATAAGTTTCTGAATTTTGAACACCAGTAAAGATGCACCAAGCGCCGTTTTCATCGACAACGACGTCTCGGACACTATTTCACGTATATTCGTATTGCATCGGATGGAAGTCACGTCGGCACTTAAAGTGCCAGCTAGGCTTCTCTGACAGCCTGATACCGATCTTATTGCGAGCTGCCAAATGTTTGGCACTGTTTATATTTATAGAGTTAAAAGTTTGTGTTGTGTTTCTTTAAAATAAACTTCAGCTTTTAAAGTACTATATGGTGGTCTAGATCAGGAGACACCAAATGTTGGACTTATTTTGTGCGTGAAAAATTTATAGATAAAACTTACTATAACTATCCTACAATCTATACATATAATAAAGTCGTAGCGAAATCAAAACTGTACATTGCATATTTTTGTGACGTCTGATTTAACTCAATTATTGTCACTACATGAAAACGGCCCTAGGAGACTGTTCTAATTCGCATTCACAAGTTAGTAAAAAGTACAGTCAGCAAGAAAATGGGCAATTTTCACAAAAAAAAAATTGATGCCTATAGATCTTGTTTCTTTTAGGTATCAAAAAAAAACTATATGGGACCACAGAGGTTTGAGTATTACAAATGTCGGAAATCGCAACGAATCTTGCCATACATTTACGTAGGAAATGAGACTAGATGAGAGAGAACACATAATATATAACAGTGTATGACAATTGCTAATAGGGAACAAAGCATATAGTTACAGGTATGATTAATATCACGCTATACCTTTCAAGAGCTAAGCAGTTAATTATGACGGAGTAAAATAACGGCTATTCACCTAACTTCCGATAAAGTAAAATAACTAAGCGGTTGGACGATTTCTTTGCGATCCTGTAGTTGTCAGTTCGATTTCCAAGTATTTGTATTTTTTAAGAACTAGCGGGAGGTGCCATATGAGTCGCGATTCAGCATAGTTTTCTAAAAGACCAATTAGAATTTAAAGAGATTTTGCTTAATTTGATGTTCGTGCTTCTAAATTGGTCTGTATAACTTAGCTATAAGCAATTCGTTTTCATTTTAAAATCAAATAAAAGTATTATAAGCAAGTTTACAAGGTATTTTTACAACTTAAAGATAGTTGTATAATTACGTAACTTGAAAATATGATTTTTTGTTTATGTACACATATTTATAATTTCAGATTCAAATAGTAGAGTTATTTATAAAATGGATATTCCAGCTGGAATCATGTAAATCGGACCACTGGTTTCGAAGTTATTAAAAGATTTGCTTAAGGGTAAATGTGCAAGCTACAGTTTAGTTTGCACATTTACCCTTTCACATTTTCAAGTTACGTAATTATACAACTATCCTTAAATTTGGAGTTTATTTTCCATGATTTTTTATTGTGTTGTTGATTTGTTCAATGTTGGTGTCTTATATGATTAAGAAAGGTTGTTTACTAAAAACAATCTGTGAGGTAAACTAAACCCGTATGAAAAGCGTGCCGTTTGTCGGCACTTGCTCGACTCTGCTATAAAGCACCCCGATCCCTGATCGCGGAATCCGACCGCCATACGGGCAGCTAATTCTACTAATGCGGGAGGGGCCCGCATTATTAGGATTCGCTGGCCATGGCATACCCTAACCATTCCCGACGACGCTAAAATCCTTTTCCCGCAGAGTAGCATGTTCACCAGTACGCTCAAAATACATGAACACAGATCGCCATCCTTCCATCCTCCTTGCCCAGGCTCGCTGCGACGTGCAGGATGTCCTGAGCGTGTAGACGCTTTGTTTTATGTTTTTAAACCCTGGCCTGGCTTTTATATATGGAGACAGCCACAGGCAGCATAGCCGACAAGGTTGTCGGCTACACAGGACAGCTCCCGAAGAGGTAACAACTAATATGAAGCCAAAATCTGCGGAAAAAACTCAAACAAGAAATCTGCATTTAATTCCAACATAGCCTCCTCATCGCTACCCATTTCTCCCCGAGGTCTTTATGGATTGTACTACAATACAGGTACTATATTTAACTACTGCATTCTGCATTAGCCTCTGGAAGCATGATTTCGGTTCTAAGATTTTCTAAAAGAACAAATTGCACAATTATTACAACGGGTTCTTTTTACAATTAACGAAATTAAAGCTTATAGCAGGTATTTTGTACCAAAATTATTTTATTTGTGACTTGATATAACAAGTTTAAAATTGCAATTTTTAATTTTTCCCTTACTATTGCAAAACCTGTATCTGTAACTAGCTTCTACTGACGACTTCGTTTGCGTAGAAGTCATAAGACACCACAATATACTAAAGTATATTTATTTATTATTTTATTTTATTATGACAACGACAGCACACACGACACCACAGCACGAGACGACAGCCATATTATATAAAACTTCCCTGTACACATCGTTACTATGTAGTTTTGCTCTCAACAGCCTAAATATACGAAGATAACAGGACTGGTGCCGCGGGAGCAATTGACGTATAGTTGTCCGTGTAAGAACCAGTTTGTCCTGAGGTCGAAAACCGTAGGAATCGATACTAAAGTTCGATTTATAACTGTATTCAGTAACTTGACAGTTGAAGGGTTACCAGATTTTGACAAAATAAAGATAGTGAGGTGGTGTAAGAATAATTGAAATTGAATGAACTTTAAATAATGTACTTACATGCAAAAAAATATTTAATAACTTGTCTTAAAAACACGATATGCACTATTAAAAGTTGTGGGATTTGTCATATGTTTTGTTTTTTTAGTAGTAAGGTAATTTATTTAGTATCTTACTATTAGAATAAATAAAAACCGGAAAAAATGTTCAATATATTTTTGCTGTCTTTTTCTAGGAGTTCCTCATGCCCTCACCTATTTACTTTATGAATGTGAAAATAAAAGCCAAGGTTACGGCACACCTATTTCCCATTCGGGGATTTATTCATTCTTAACATATCCAAAATAAAACAACAGTAAAACCTTCATTACTAGATTTCATGTGAAACCGAACGTACAAATAAAACACAGAAACAAAGAGATACATAAAACCAAAATGGCGCTGGCGACGTCACGTTTTCCTTTTAAAAGTACATCACTGTCAAAGGCGAAGTCGCATTATGACGTCACAAATCAAATAACGCGTATTTCCAAACAGTCGGTATGGGAAATATGGGGCAAACACAACAGTGGATACGTTCCTTCTGTAATTCAAACCAACATGAGCTTAGCATTTCGTCTTGCAGCCTCTAACCCCTACTTTCATAATGTTTATCCGCTACCGACTGAAGCCAGTGAAAAACGAACCCTATTTCTATCGTCACAACGTTCAAATTCAGTTATCTAAATCAAACTGCACGTAACACTAAGCTCGTGCTGAAAAGCACACTTTTATTTTATACTCTTTTGCTTTTTAAAATAAGGTCGGTTTTATCTCACACAATTTTTGTACAGCGAAAACGCTAATTGGTGCTTTTGCATTAAGATGTGATCCGTAGACCATTAACCCCCCATTTTGTATTTACTCACACGCGCTCCCGTTTCGCACTTCAACGGTAATGGATCAATTTTGTCTGAAAGTACTTTTGGGCCTATCTTTTTTATATTCACTCCGTCACTTTACTTGTTTTTAGAGAAGAGTGGATTTTTAAATGCAACTTTAAGCGTTGAGATAAATTGAAGCTTGATGACGGAGGGACAGAAACAGTATCTTCATGAAATTCTATGTGACTTTTCAATGTTTTTTTTTCATAGCAGGTGGATTTAAAGTGAAACAAAGGCCCAGCTGTTGGGCACCAAAATCTGCCTTAAGCGGTCTCACTTATTAATACTTTATTTGTAGACCATGCAATAAACTGATTTATTACAAACATTACAAGTAATAACATAACATCACGCCATTTTATCCCCTTAAGGGTTAGACAGCGGTGTACCTATAGTAAACCCACATTTCACCAATCATGTTTAAGTCCCATGTTACGGGGGCAAGCAGACTCCCAGCTCCTTCTGAGAAATTCCAGATGGAAAAATGGAAAAATCCAATAACAGTTTGCCCAACCCGGGGATCAAACCAAGAACTTCATGCTCAGCGGTAGCGCTAGCGGCCACTAGACAAACGAGGCATTACAAGTTATACAGATTAAAAACTTTAACACCTCAAAACTTTATCCTACTAATATTATGAATGTATGAATGTGAAACTTTGTGTGTTTGGATATTTGTTACTCAATCACGCGAAAACGTCCAAACCGATTTGGATGAAATTTAACACACAGGTGGTTTATAACCTGAGTTATCACATAGTATACTTTTTATCCCGGTAGTACGTACCCTTGGGATAATTTCCGACCCCCATGCGGGTGAAACCACTGGCAAAAGCTAGTATAATGAACTAGACTTAAAATTTGTAGCACTTACCTAGTTTTCATACCCTGAATTATAGATTCAGTCGGCGCACCCATCACTCCCGATATCACCTATTAAAACCTCGGCAATAACTTCAACAATAAACTGGGGTGCCAAAAAAGTGGTCGCCCATAAAAATCGAATGAGTTTCGGCTGTAATTACCCATTGACTGCAGACGTTGGATCGTATATCTTGTGGATTCACGTTTTACGATAAAAACAATTCGTTTCCAATTTATTTGGGTAACGATTTCGCTGAACTTGTAATAATTAGCAATATTTTATCGGTTTTCGATGGCGGTGAGAGCAGGTATTTGAGCAGAAACATTGGTTAAATTGTGAAATAAATTATGTATTTTTGTGGTAATATCAATTTTTACCTGACTACGGTGAAGCAAAAAGGAGGGTTATGACTTTGACCGGCCTGTATATATGTATGTACGTGGTTATGTATGTATTTTTATCTGTTTCCTCATAACTTCTAAACTGCTTACTATAGTGTAACGTATTGAGGTATTTATACTTATTCCTCAGTGAACGGAGTTTGCGCAGCTGAATTTTGGGCCAAAGATGTATAGAAGTATAAGGTACATGTTATAAAGTTCACTCATACTCTATGGAAAAGGGAGGATCCTCCGACCAGACGGGTGTTATGTCTGGTGGGCAACTGCCCGACGGTTGATGTCGGGATGTTGTATATATACGAGTCGCACGGTAAACTCTGATTGCGCGATGCAGGATTTGTGTGACGTCAAGTCTTTGATGCGTAGTTCGCATGTGGCGTTGTAGATGCCGCCACAGATGTTTGAATTTTTTGCCATCGATACGCTAAGAAGAATTGAGGCATTGTTGGAAGCTCCGCTATTCTAACAAAACAATACATTGATCATAAGCTTATGGCAAAGTGGCATAAGACAACGGTTTTCAGCTGAGAACATTCTCTTGTTTCATTATTTTTAGAGCGTGATTGTTCAGTAGCCGCGTTTTAATTTTTGAACTTACTTTTTTGAAATGGAATGGAATTAATAAGGGCCTTTTATTTTCAGAGCGTGAGCCTCTTTCGAATGCTCCTATATTTTGAGAAAAGTTTCTGGAACACATTTGCAACATTCAAATAAAATCCCAAGCCAAGCACTTCACCTTTCCAACCAACACTCAGCTCAAGACACGAGATGTAGGCTTTGCTAAAATATGCTAAATCTCCTGAAATTCCAACATGAAAATATGTTGGCCTGTCACTTTTATTTTAACAAAGATATTTCCGTCTTAAAGTCATTCCATCTGTTCACACTTACACCTCTGTCAGGTGAATATTTGAGCGCACAAAGATAGCTGAGGCAGTTAAATGAGACCTTATTTGTATGAAAGTAAGGATTTTTTGTAAATATGGTAAGTGCAAAACTTAAAATAGTTTCGGTGTTGGTGTGAGTTGTGAACGATTTGCGGGTTAGAGTTCGCTGACCTCTGTTTTATTTATGAAAAAATGGGTTTTCTTCATGCCATCTTTCGTGTTATTGCATTGTCGATACACAATCTGTCATATTGATATATTTCAATGCAGCCTGAAGAGGTTCACAGAAGTAGCACTGAAGTGCATTGAAAATATTTAATGTTGTGTTGTTTTCATGTTAATTTCTTGTTAATTTTGTTAATTAACGTAAGTAAGATGACTTTTGAAACTTTTGTTTATAGTAGTAACATCGCATTGGCGCATAGCTGTTAGGGTGATATGTACGAAATTTTAAATAAATAAATATTCACTATTCAGTTATTCTCCACGCCATTCCACTTAACTGTTAAGTTAATTAGCAACAATTTTTTTTCAATCCAATAATGTTGCAACTATTGCGGATCGGGGTTGGTTGCAACATTATTTCATAAAAGTGACAGAAAATCATAAAAATGTACTATTACTTAAACATTCTCGACAAACTATAATTAGTTGGAAATAAAGTTAAGAGACTCACCAGCTTTGAATAGCAGAGAAAAAAGCATGCCTTATGTGCGTCAAGTCATCGGCTTCTTAAGTCGAAAATATACTTACCAGATTACTCAATTTTCACATTCGCTTACTCTCCCAACTTACACCAAAACATAAGGTTTTGTTCAGGATCCCGGTCTAGGAGGCTTTGTCCCAAAGGAAGACTTTCTATCTAATTGTTGAACTTTGATTTACGTCGCTGAAAACTAGCAGAGCTTCAGATTATTGGGCAGATCTTACAGAGTGCACTGGATGTATCTTGTTTACCTCTGAGTTTGTTGAAAGTGATATTAGTAATGAATGGAGTTTTGAAGAAATGAATCTGGATATTTGTTTATTAGCTGCTTTTGTGTTATATTTAGGGCATGATATAATATGGATAGCAATTAACATGACTAATATTAACTAATGTGTTTTTTTACCAAGTTTCGGGTTTGACATAATGAGAACAGCATTCTACAAAAAACATCTCTAAATTTACGCTATTAAATGGCAAAGGCATAGTGTTTTACAATCTATTCTTCTAACTGTGAATGTTGAACGGTACATACTTACATGCAACTAAACTACACATTCGCCTTCTGGTAGTTGCAATCATCGTATGCGCTACTGCTGAGCATGAGGTATAGGGTTCAATACCCGGGCTGGGTAAAGTGTTACTGGATGAACTAGCTTCAACTTTCCAACTGGTCGACTTTTTGAAAATTCAAAAGTACCTTTAAATGGTCTAATTGAAATAAATGCTTTGAGTTTGAGTTTGATGGCCTTCTATTACGTGGAACTTGGGATTAACATAAATGTGGTTTAGAATATGGTGCACTTCTGCCTCACCCTTCGGGCATTACAGGCGTGTTATGTGTGTATATATGTATAAAAACCATGGAACCAGATTCTCGCTTTGAAGCCATAGGGTCTTAAAACAGCAGTATCAAAATAGCACCACCATAGGTAACTAATAAATCCAATCCGTTCAATACAAACAAAAAAAAAAGCGAATTCAACAGAAAATAATCAAACGCAAAACAAAATGGTTCAAAACGACCGCTCTCACTGACTTGTTGAGATAAATTGGTTTCCTTAATGCGCAACGCCATCTTGAATTTATAAAACAGATAAAATTGTTGAAAACTTCGCTATTGCATACGTGGGGTTCAAGTTTATCAGCTTTGATCAGAAGTTTGATGAAAATACATTTTGAGATAGCGATGGGACGTGAATTTATTGATACGAGGTATGCAGTGTCTTTTAAGGTACAAAAAAGACTGCGTGTTTTAGAATTACATGAACCGTCTTCGAGACAGTTTTTGTATTTCAAACTTTATGCCGACTTTAGTAAAGTTTTTGTACTGTATGGTGTCAGAGTACAGTGTAGTGTCGGGTACTGTGTGGCGTCAGACTAAAAGAATAGCACCACCCCATTTCTTCCCGTGGGTGTCGTAGGAGGCGACTAAGGGAACTAATAGAGAATAGGCAGCAGCGTTCTCTATACATTTTTAAAACCAAACTACGATCGCCAACCCGCCTGCCGAGCGTGGCGACTATGGTAACCCCCCCTCCCAACATAGCTTAGGGAAGGCCTATGTCCAGCAGTGGACGTCTTCGGCTGAAATGATGATGATGAATCGATTAAATAGAAATTTTATGTTTTTTTTACTGGTTTATTAGCAGTGTAGAATCCAACTAGGACACTTTGAAAAATGGGTGTAATACCCTATTGTTAGTTATGTATATAGATCTTTACTTTGATATCTGTTTTTATTTCAAATACAGACTCAATAGTTTAGCCCTTGTCTAAAGAAATAATAAGGCCGTCATTATTTCTCCTGCCCCTATCCTAGTTTATTTGGAGTTATTTGTGGTCGGCGCAACATGTCTTTTTAACCGACTTCAAAAAGAAGGAGGTTATCAATTCGACATGTTTATATATTTCGGGCATAACTCCGTTATATATAGACGGGTTTGCAAAATTATTTTTTTGTACGAGTGGGGTTTATACCGAAATGGTCCGATTTAAATTTCATACGGATCTGATGATGCATTTCGGTGACAGACAACGGAACTCTTCAAAAAATGACAGCGAACCAACCGCGATTGCTGCTATCGTATAAATATGCATTGTTTTGACCCCAAGAATGATGAAATATCAAATTGGGTATGGGGTAGGTACTATAACTAAAAAGTGAAAAATAAAAACAAAAAAAAAAAACTTTTTTTGGAAAAAGTTTTTATTCTTCCACACTTCTTTATTAGTGGTTATTTCGGTAGTCACCCCCTTTCTAACTATATCATCTTTCACACAGTCCATACATCGTTTCATAGGTCTCCCCCTACACATATAGCCATCGACTTTCATGCTTAAAACTTTCCTCACGACCTATTTCTCATTCCTCCGCATCACACTCCCCTCATTCCTCTGCGTGCCGCGGGTTCGATTCCCGCACGGAACAAATATTTGTATGATCTGCAAGTATTTGTTCTGGGTCTGGCTGTTTGTGTATATGAGTTTAAATGTTTGTAAACGTACCCACGATACAGGAGAAATTCCTAGTGTGGGGCAAAAAAAAAAAAAATTGTTCCACTTGTTCCACATGACCATACCATGACCACACGGATTTCCACATAACTTTTCGGTTACCGGTGCCACTTTTAGACTTCCTTATAAGTACGCATTTAATATTCCGCACATTCGTGTAACACCACAAATCCAATTTTCAATAAGACCATATGGTTACGTTATACATAGATCCTTCGAATATACAACGCTACACAGTTATACAGGGTATAACAGAAACCCTATTGCTATTCTTAAGCACTAAAGATAACAGCTGGTATAGAATCCATGTAGAGATAGGATTAAACAACCCTTCCAATATCGTTTGAGATCATCCAAAGAAGCCGTGCCCTTGGTATGCCTTTCCGTTACATGTTGTATAATATTTAAAAAAAAAAACGTTGCCACACTAGGAATTTCTCTTGTATTGTGGGTGCGTTTACAAACATTTAAACTCACATACACAAATAGCCTGACCCGGAACAACTACGTGTAGGTCATACAAATATTTGTTCCGTGCGGGAATTGAATCCGCGACACACAGTGCATCAGTCAATCTTAACTACCGGCGCCATCTTGTAATGTCAATACACAATTTGAGCAACAAATTTGACAAATGTTAACCAACGACGTCCCCCAATATCATCCAGGTGCCAAAATATCCTTGTGGAAATCTACGTAGGCAAATCATTGTCAAACTCCTGGCAAATCTTGCTTGCGGTTGACATTTATTTGACAAACTAACAACAACTTATCTATCATTTGTTTTCCATTTTGTGTATTTTATTTTCTGTTTTACTCTTGTACACGCTATCTACATATCTTTATCTACTTCCCTATCGCAAGTTTGGTGGCTGAGAGTTGTCTAAAACTAAGCTTCACCTTCTGTACCTATTTTTCTGTTCTTTTTTTGTCTGTTTATATGCGTGTACATTAACCGTTAAATAAAAATAAAAAACTGTATTTTGGTTGTTAATCTAAGAGTTTAATAATTAAAAGGGGTTAAGACAAATAACAGAAAAATAATGCCTTTATTAAAAAAACGTAATAAGATTTAAACAAACACTTTAACACAATTCGTTATTACTTTCCAGGAATTAAAAAATCTCTTACTTACAAAGACGTATTAAAAAGCAATAAATCCAACATGCACTCACGTTACTTTGCAACTAAATAATAAAAACGTATGATTTGAGCACTTTTTTGTTAGAACCAAACACCCTAAAAATATTAAGGTAACCGAAAATTCTTAGAAAAAAGGGAAAAGTAAGAAATAAAAGGGAACGTGGATATTTAATGCGGCAGAACCCGTATATATTTCTTGTAAACAAATAAAAACGATACTAAATCGTGTCCATAGCGCAAAAAATATCCCACTCTTACTGAATTCTAATGTTAGGCGTTGTGGTTTATAAGACTTAGCGTTTAGAGATAAACAGTCTTTAATATTACAAAATTATCTGAATAAAAAAAGTAGGAACTTCATAATGCCATTAAAATAATTTCATTTTAAAACCTGAAAATAAATTTAATATCTACAAAAAATCAAAATGTAGGTAAATTGTAACAACAAAACAAACCAAGTTCAAAAATTGCTATTCTAGAACTAGACTAAAACCAACCTACGTCTAACTCACAAGAGCATAAAAACCTTAACTTTCCAACATTGCTTCATATCGACAACATGGAAACAACCAGCAGACAAACAACGCGTAGATCTTTCGTAGCACACTCGTAGACCCTCTACGCGGTTGCTACGCCGTAGTAGCCTCGTAACTATCATTGCTACGACTTGAAGTGTACTACGTGAACTGCGCTACAATAGCACTTTAAGCCGTAACTCTCTGTGCGGTCTCGACTAAGAATAAATCATTTCATAATTTCCCTTGTGTGTCGTAAGCTGATATTTACTAAGGGATTGTTTTAGTTTTGATTAGGTGTTCTTACTTAGTTTCCTACGTAATGTGGTTGGTCGCTTTCGACCAACCACATTACGTAGGAAACTAAAGAGAACCGAAAGAGATACCGTAGCCCCTGGCACACAGGCAACTGAGGAAACACGGGTAGGTTTTAGTCAGTAAAAACCAGAGCGGCAGAAGTTATTTGATGATTTCCCACCCCCAAAAAAAAAAAACCTAGTCATGGCTCAAAAAGAGTGTCTAAAGTTTCCCATAAACACTGGGTTCTCTATTCTTTTTATGTTTAAGAATCTTTTCTTCCAACATTTTAATTTTATTTTTTAGTGTTATACATAGCATAGAGTTCATAAAAGTCTGTCTGGTCCGAAGTCTGTGGTCTAATTACCAAATGTGTTTGAACTTAAATTTGAAATTGAAATAGATAAAAAATAGTTTTCTCGTAAGTCTGTGAATTGGTCCTAACGCCATCACTAAACACCGAAATGGTCCTTTCATCCGCAGATCAGCTTATGTTTTGCACCAGCCATAAAATGGCAATAATATCAGCGGTCCTAAGAGGGATATATTTCGAGAAAATATCCAGTAATGCTAGTTTATATCGTTCATTTTATTTTTTTAGGCCCGCCCCGAGTTACATTTAAATCTTATTTAGCACAAAAAATCAAATAAAGGATCCGTTTCTCTATCTTTCGAGATTATTTAGCATAATATTTACATATTTCGGCTCGTATTGTTTCGTTTTATTTCCTTGTACAACAATGGACTCAAGGAGAAAAAAGTTAATTAGTAAATTACAAATTAATCGTTATTTTTATAATATTCCAATAAATGTTGTGCATTGATAAATATTTTTTAAAAAGTAATGTTTAGGTCATAGGTAATATAGGCTGTTATCCGCAACTCCACGTCAAAGCGCGTATTTTGCGCACTGAAGTATGTAGTATGAAGTATTAAAACCTCTCTAAAATCTCCACATTAAATCTTATTTTTATTACATGAACCAATCAAGTATTTAATGAAAATTACGTAGAAATAGCAATTATTTTGGCACAATACTTTAAAACAGTTAAGTAAGACATTTGGTGAATACAATATCGCAGTTAAACAAAAGCCAATCTCTTACCGAGTTACTTCCGCCCGCATCAAATGATAAACCATAATAATCATGACGAATATTTCATTAAACTTCAAACCTAATAAATATTCACGAAACTTTATTTCAACGCCATCTCTTATCTGCCTCGCGAACTAACACAAAAGGTTGCACACAAACTGTTTCCCACCGGCACCTTCACGCACAGATCTGGGGAAAATTAGGTTCATATTTGGTGATATTGTCAGTCGCCTCGCGATCGAGCACACGCGCGGACGTCTTGTGACGCGACGATTAGTTCTAAAACCCAACACCGTGTTTGTTTTAAAACAATATTATAAAGACAAAGTTCCTTGTTGTTGTAAATTTTGTTCTGTGACTTAAAATAAGTAGTTTTTAGATCGTGTTAGTTACAGTGAAGTTAGGTTTAGGAAGTGTTTTCGCCTTTTCATAGATATGACGATATGTCTCGTGTGAGATGATCGCAATTGAATGGATGTGTGAGACCCCGACATGGTTTTAGAAAGGTATGTATTTCCTGAAAAGTTCAGGTGCTTAGCAAAAGGCTTTTCATGAACGTGTTGTATTTTTTTCAAAGATCATTTGTTGGAGAAATAAGATTCCGGCGTGGAAACGTAACGGGTTTATGTATAGATTGAATTAATGGTGAATATTATTTGAGATATTGTTTCTTTTTTTATTTACATTTGAAGAGTTGGAGACGATTTTCTTTATTGAATTAAAGCGAGAGTAACGCTAGTCGGTACGTCTAATGACATTATACGAAGGATTTTCCTCAATTATGTATCATGGTTCTTGAGTTTTGATATTGAAAAAGTTTATCATATTACGAATATCCTTCATTAGCCAAAACATTTTGAATTAGTAAGAAATGCGTAGAAAAAATTTTCTTCTCATAATCTTATAAATACGACCTTTTAAATAAAAATACGAATAAATTATCATTATTTTGTGAATGAAATGTGCGAGAAAACAAAATTTATGCGAAGCTTCTCCTGAACAATATCCTATTTGGGTCAACAGTGCTTTGGATATTTTGTAATGAAATGAAACTTGTGAGATTCTTGAGTGGTCTTTCGATGGACATTAATTGTTACTCACTAATTATTAAGTATTCTGCTTAATTTACATACATTTTTGTTGAATATATATTAATCTATGTAGAAAACACGACACATCGAACATGACTAATTGAAAATTGATCAGGACACGAGACATTTTGACTTTATTAATTATTTTCTAAGACGGTTGCTATAGTTTCTTATTGTAAGAATTGGTAAGGGTAAGTATAATATATCTCTAATGTTGTATATTTATCAATCTACTCGCTCTTAAAGGAAAAAAAAAACTATGTAACTTGTTTTAGAAAAAAATAAAAAACCCTATTAACGTCATTTACTTTACAATCAGCAGCAGTCCGGAGTTTGGAATTGTGTCCTATTGATAGTAATAGGGTCGCCCCCTATTACATGGGGCTTAAACATAACTGGCAAAAGGTGCAACCCATTGTACTACACGTACACCTCTGATTAACCGTTCGGGGATAACAGGCGTGATGATATATAATGTTAGTATAATGTGATGTCATCGTATCGAATGTGCAGGCTGCATGCAGCTGGCATCATTAGCTAATCATCACTTCTTAGTTTCTCGTACCGTAATCAGTTTCTAACACCAAGTTTCATGTAATTATATGTTAATATTATTTGCTTACTGCTTCTTTAATTTTTTACAATGATTCATTTGTCTTACAGGCTATATTTTCTTGTTACAAATCAATCTTTTGAGACATCTGTAGCCGAACTTGGCAAAAGCCTGTATTTCGGCTATCAGTGCCAAAATAGGAATGAGATTAATGTACTTACGTAGCTGTTGTACTCGGTAATGGATATAGAAATATGTTCACAATTATTATTCCACAATGAATTTCTTCTTAAGTTTTGTATGGAGTTTTGAAGTGTTGTGCATAGTGTGCATAATTACAGCGTATTTGCAGCCATAGTTTTGTGTATCACATTATTCAATAATTGCATAATTATACTCTTTAGAGGAACTCGTCTTTAAAAGCCAAGTATTTCCATATTTTCTTTGTCTTTGTCTGTACTTTTAAGAATTAAAGATGCATATTGTTCACAATCCCGAACAATTTTACAGCAATTTAAAACCATTCCACAATTTTACACCGGCTCTACTGCCGATTGCTTTGAAGCATTTTTTCGGAACGACGGACCATTTTTCTGACAATAGAGTGTGCTCGAGGCCTTTTAGAAGAGTATTATGGAATTAACTAAAAGATAGAACATATTTTTTTTACTGTATTTCAGCAGTCGCTAGTTTCACTTTTCAGTTTAGGCAAAATTTTATAGAAAAGTCTTTTCACGAAGTCGTTTTTATGAAGACAAAGCAAGAAGAAAGATCTCCTTACTTTGTATTTTCACATGAGGTTAAAAAGAACTACAGATCGTCACCTGCTACAATCCTATCATGATCATTTTTTCGTTTCCACGTTAAAACATTTGAAACCCAATTCTCGTACTTAAAAACGTTCAAATTCAAGTCGCAATCTCGTCTCAGCGACAAATACGTACTTCCAATAACTCAATATCAATAACTTGATAAAAATATAGATGTATTCTGGCAGATTGACTCTGATATTAGAATGCCAAACTTTTTAAAAATACGGAGATTATCCCTTTGGTGACGCGGTACGTATGCACCCTTTTACACTACTTTTTAAATAATATTAAAACAATCATTAACTGCGAACAAAATAGGTACCAAAATCCCAAATCTAATTGAGCCTAACAAAAAACAAACCTAAAGTTATTCCCATGACCATCCCATTGACCCCAGTCCCCATAAAAAGCTTTTTAAATTATGTCATGTTTGAACCCCTTTTCCTATAAAACAGTTTTTGTGGAATCCTTTGATGTGAAGAGGTGCATGCCTTTGGAAATTCTAATTATAGGTGCGTTTTCAAACATGTTCCGCTTCAGGGTATTGTGATAGGGAAATGCTTTTGAAGATGCTTGAAGTTTTGGGCTAGGCTTGGTTGTGGTGGTTTGGGAATTTATTATTTACATTTTGTAATAACTGAAGGTACAAAGTTGTTTTAGTCATTCAGATTTTTTAAGAAACAGGTTTAAGACCTGTACCTTGACATATATAAATAAAATAGAGACCCGTCCCTGCTTTGCACGGTTTTTACACATTAATAATTATGTAAGTTCAAATTATTAGTTAATGTATAATATGGCAAAACGTAAACCAGCCGAAAAAAAAATTCTAAATGATGTTGAAAATCTAATAAAAATCCATGGCATAGTTTAAAAGAACAATGAAGTCTCACAGACAGAAATGAAAAGCAACTTTAATTTATAATATAAATATTGAAGCCTGAAAGTCTGACAACCAGTCTTACCAAGGGTTATCGTACTACCCATTTACTGGGTTGTGGAGATCAGATAGGCAGTCGTCCATGTAAAATACCTATTGGTATTCAGCTTCATACGGTTGGAATATAAGCCGACCGCACATAGGTGTGAAAAGGATAGGCAGATTATGATAGATATAGATGTAGAAACAACAAAATCAAACCAGTATATTTTTTAATAAATTTAAGCAATATTTAATTAAAAAAAGCTATTACACAGTACACGAATATCTAATGGCTAAATTCAATAATAAAACATATTTATGAATAACAGATATTTTATAAGTAAAATAAAAAAAATATTTTTTTAAATAAAATATGATAAATAAATATTAATATTATAAAAAAGTAATAATGAACTAATTTTTAAGCGAGTAAACAAGTAAGCATTATTTAAAAATAAATAATAAATGAATAGATAGACTTGCACATATAATATTAATATAATTACTAATAGAAAAATGAAATACTTAATAGGATATAAAATAATTCAAACGAAAATTAATAAAGCGCTCTTTCTCTCTCTAGTTATTTAAACATTTTCTGTGCCCGACAGGGTCCATAGTTGTTTCTTTTTTTAATTTAGCACCTGTAAGTGTACATTATGGTTTGCAATAAATAGTTTGATTTGTAATAAGGTTTTTTGGATATTTATTGCAGTTGCATCACTAACTCAAGGTGGAAAGAAAACGTTACGAGGAACAACCTATTATGATCTGAATCGTCAAAGCATAGTGAGCACGTGTAGCGATTGATGATAGTCTTCAACCAACATTGGGATAACTTCTTGTACAACTTCGCAAATATAGATTACTTCGACTTCGAAAATCTTACTTCCTACTATCCAATCCTACTAATATTGAAACATATGAGAGTTTGGAGATTTACATGTTTGGATGTTTGTTACTCAATCGCGCAACAACGACTGAATGGATTTGGATGAAAGACACAGATATATAATAACCTGAATTAACATTTTTAATCCCGTACTTTTAATCCCGGTAATACATTCCCGTACCATAATTCTTAACCTCCACGTGGGCGAAGCCGCTGGAAAATGCTAGTAATAAATAAGTAGATACCTATATACATAGTTATTATGATCCGTGCCTTTGTTTAAAATCTGTTTCTATGACAGGTCATTATGAATATATAATGACCTGTCAATCCCGGCTAATGAGATAACAATAAATTGTCTATTGTGTGGGCACGCATGCGTACCCTCCCGGACGTTACAGGACATTACATTTGAAAACGCACCTAGACATTTAAGAAGACTGACGTCAAACCTCCAAGCTCTCACGACATTTCAAGACACCTACCTAATAATTGAAATTCACGCCCACTGTCGAAGTGAATATCTCTATTTCCACCCACACCTTCAGCATGTATCGACTTGTAAAACATTAGTAGGTTCTCATAGAACTTGCTATTTTTCTCCACACGTAATTTATTTATTCCGCAAGGGAAAAGAATAAAAGTGTGTGCGATACACGCATACGAAATATTGCTACAAAAGATTTGCTTTGCTGTATTTTATTTGGAATTGTTTGCAATACAATGTGATGACACACACGTTTTATTATTAGAAAACAATGAGAGAATACCCAATAGATAAATATTGTTGTGTTCATAGTACAATTTGCTGGTGCATAATTTTACTATGAGCATTGAACATAACATTGTTCTTAAATAAATATTTTTCTATTATAAACATTATCCAAAGTAAATATCAATTGCTTGTTTAGATGCCTAATTTTGTTAAACTGGCTTGCGCAATCATAATTGGTATTGATCATTTTGTGGTCGGTGAACTTCCCAAAGTTATTTGTCAGTAGATTATTCATAAAACGAGTGTTTGGTGTTTAACTTAATAATTTGTAAGTTAAACGATTAAAAATTAACTCACATCTTTGTGCTTTATTTTCTTAACACATCCGTAGTTATTATGAATAGAAACCATCGTCATCGAGTTATTTTTTCATTCTGTTAATTACATTACTACATTTATTATCTAACTGTGCCTCGGAAATAATGGTACGTTGGTTCCGGCTGTCATTCGTGGATCTTTGACAATCGTTGCGGGTCATCAGAAGACCGAAAGTCTGACAATCAGTCTTACCAAGGGGTTTCGTATTACCCAGTAACTGAGTTGTGGAGGTCAGATAGGCAGTCGTTCCATGTAAAATAATGGTACTCAGGTGCATCCAGTTAGACTGGAAATCGACCCCAAAATGGTTGGTCAAAGGCCAGGCAGATATAATAATTGCTTAACTAAAATAATCCTTGGAACATGATACGCCGTACAGAACACACCCTTTATTCCAAGCACAGCTTCTGTTAACATGCAAGACAAAGCACCAGAAGTCTCTGTTCTGTTCCCGCCTGAACCGCAAGCAATGAATCCTCGGAGCCACACTATTCAATAGGTATATCTAGGAGCAAGTTCACAACAAAACTCTGCTCAGACGGTTCCGTACACTTAATCACATTGTGTCTGCACGCGTGCTTCTCATTTCCTACTTAATTAGAAGATTCACCGTTTCGCTAGTCTATTCTATTGGAAATTTATAACGTTGTTTGTTGTTAAGATGCTTACAGACATTTTAACGGTGTGTTTCTGATGTTTATTAATGTAAATGGGTACACTATGATTAAACCTTTAGTGTATACTAGTTTTTATACAATATGTAAGGTTAATTAGGTTTTCAATTATGACCTTTCACACCGCGATTGTGAAGCCTCAATAAAAGTTATTTTATTTAGAGCTTTAAGAGCTGACCTATATCAGAATGGCCGCCCCTTTTACTCTTTTCTAAACTGAAGTAACAAGAGACAACCTCTAAATAAATATATCATGTGCAATATACATAAATCTTCGTCACAATCCAGTAAAACAAAAGAGACATTGTTTAAATTCCACGACGAATGAAATTCAAAGCATCATTTGGGAGTATTGTTAGCAACGCAAATAAAGAGAGAAGAAGGACGAAAAATCCGACTCGAAGGACTGAATCACTCTGAATTAAGCAACAAAAATACTGCGACATTCGAAACAAAATTCTGAACACAATTGCCGATTGAGTGCATAAATCTTTCTGTCGAGCAATTAGAGAGCCGGGTCACGAAAACAGTACTTGGCACCGATTTCTTCCTAAATGCGAGTGTACTGAGCACTTTGACATTAATGTTCCTAGTAGTATTCATTGATTGGAGCTATTCAAGTCGGGTCGCGGCCTCGATTTGTTTGAGATTTATCTAGATGGGATAGGTTTTCTTTAGTGAATTGGCAACGCAATATTGGAACGAATTAATGGATTGAACTAGACCTATTTTCAGATGTCGACTTTCATTTTTATTTCATCTAAAGCGAAGTGAAAGGACCAAAGCCTTAGGTCTTTTTATTTTGATATCAATTAATGTTTGTAAGATTGATATTAAATTCTAAAGATTACTGCAAATTGCTGCCTATTTTAAATCACACGAGTTAAATATTTTTTCCAAGTCCACAACTTTTTTGTTTTCCAAAGAAATATTATAACAACAAACCTAATCACAACTTCAAGCCACCCAAAAAATGTCCTCGAAACTTGTATCCGCTGATTGAGCGACACAAAGCTACACATAATCTGTCATGTTCTTCCAGTGACATCATCAATATTAATAAGATCTGGCCTCTTTATTAATATTCCGGCAGCGGACCCACTCTGTAGTCTGCTCGTTTGCAAGCCGTGGCCCAAATCCTTCATATTTTTAAGGATTTAGATGACATCCGTTATGCACAGTGTTTTATTTTCAAAGTGGATGAGGGGACTATGGGATAAGTTGGATGAAAGAAAATTTTCTCTGTTATGATGGCATGTAGGTGGGAGTAAAGTTGTTTTGTGTTTTATGGAAAATCTTGAAACTGGAAGAGAAGGCAAGTCCTCATAGCAAAAATGTTTATGTAAATAATTTTGGGTCCTATTTTCGAGAGTAGAACGAAACAGTTTTTTTTTTTTATAAAAAATAAATGCAATCAAAACTTTTGGTATAAATCCAAAACTAAAAAGACACCAGCCAGTTTTTATCCGACTTTCAGAAAAAGAAGGTTCTGTTTTCGACCCGTATTTAAGTATGTTTGTGTATGCATGTTATTTAAACGCATATTTTCCACAAAAAAAAATAGTGTATAATATACTAGGATCTGATGAAAAGCTTTGGAGTTAGACAATTGAACTCTTCAATAACAAACAGAACACGGCCCGCGATTGCTGCGATCGTATGTCTGTTTTGTTAATACCATTCCATAATATAACGGTAATGTACGGTTTTTAATTATAGTAACAACTAAAAAGTGAAAATCTTTTACAATAAAACAACCGACTTCTTCGTAGTTTTGGTAACCACAAGAAAAGAGTGACTCGCTTCGTGAGATAAAAATACTATAAGACGTATGTATACTTACGCTTCTGGCACTCTATAAAATTTAAAATACAATACAAAAACAAAAGTTAAATTGGAACTCCGAATTTTATTAAAACGGTGATCGAAATTAAATTTGAAATTCGATACGTACATTTAAAAAAATCGTCAATTTCGGAATCGCACTCCGAACTGCTAACGGCTTTTTTAAATCGAAAATGCAAATGGCAGAAAAAACACACAAAATGGTTTTGGGAAAAGTAATTCTGAGCTCCCTTAGTAATGTTTTCAAATCGGTTCCAGTTAAAAATAAAAACTGTTCGCACGTTCCGAATTCAATCTCAAATCGAAGATTGAGATGATCATCTATAAATTAAGTTATAGGTATTTTTGTGAGGGTATAATTGGATCGGTTTTTATTCTTCCAAAAAGTTCATGTTCGTTTTGTGAACTGTGCAACGTTCCGTTTATTAGAATAGATTATGGACAGGGATATTAAATAAGGAGCGCGGGATTTCCTTACATGAAACTAGTTTTTGCCCGCGGCTCCGCCTGCGTGGTTGTCGGTTATCGCGTAAATAAGTAGGCTATGTCCTTCTCCATATCTCAGGCTATATCTCACCCAAGTTTCATGATGATCGGTTTTGCGGTTTTGGCGTGAACGTAACAGACAGACAGACAGACGAAGTTACTTTCACAATTATAATATTAGTAGGGATTAGTAGGGATAATAATAATGATGTCATCGTTTATATAAAAAGCTGAGAATTTATTTCTGTAGGTAGGTTTGTACAAATTCTATTACACGCCAATCATATTTTTATAACTAGATGAGTTTAGCGTTTCCTACCTGACTACTCTGAGAAGAAAGGCCGAAACAAACTCAGAGGTAACAGTCTCTTTTAAAGTCCAGATTTAATCTTGGTCAGATCATGTGAAGACTGTGTGGATTGGTGTCTGAAATGGTCTTTTGAGGAAAGAACCACACAGATTGATTGGTCCTATCCAATCAGTGCACGCATTTATCGGTAATCAAGCAGCTCAGCTCAGAACTTGAGGGGCTAAAAGATTTGACGAACTATACCAAAGAAAGGACCTTTGGGTAGGCCGCATAAATTACTCAAACTGCCGGACAAGCTTAAAACAAAATGAAAAAAAAGTGACTGAAAAAAAAAAACACCCACACAGTCATCACATTCACAACAATTAAAGCAATAACACTGTCCACACAAATTTATAATTTCTCCCTTTCCCTCTTTACAAAAAGTACTAAAACTTTCAACGCAGTAACATCTCCATCATCAGTAACGAAACTACATAATTCATTCCGCACTCCTCGCACGTTCGCAACAATTTATTTGACCCGAAAAATCTAGCTGTATACAAGAGCAATAAACTTTTACATTTTATTATCTCCTACAAATCTCTACTAAAGAATCGTAAAACGTGTTAGTTTTTAATAAAATCCCGTAATATATTCAAGGGAATGTTTTATAGCACTTGTTTTATTAGTTCTCTATAGAGATGGTTGTGAGATTTATTCACATTTGTTCTATAAAGTGTGTAGTTTATAGTTATCTTCATAGAAAAGTATAAGGGATGTGATCGGAATAGTATTGGACTGTGGTGTTTTGTTTGTATTTCAAGCATGAACATAATTAGCCTATATTTTTTTTCTACTGCGTAGCCACAAAAAAAGCGCGCATCACTACGATCAAATTACTGCATCTTGATGTTATTTCTGGAAGCTTCTATAAAGTACTTAACATATTTTATTGCCTCTGGTCTCAGAATTCTTGAAATGCTAACTCCAGTACTTGTATATTCATTCAGCTATAGCTTTACACTAAAGTTATTCCTGGACTTAATGACCGACGGTTTTCGACGAATCATTAATCAGAATTAATGATCCCTATGTAACTGATATCCGTAACATCGCTCTTGATATTACTGTAATGATATATAAATAGCAAACACATCAAGATAATATGTTACTTTCAAAGGGTTTAATAAAATCAGTCTATAATTTTCCACTTCTGGGACACAGGCCTCCTCTCGGTGAGAGGGAGTTGGCCGAAATCGACGTGGGCTCAGTGCGCATTGACATGACGGTTTTCTCACAGTGATATTTTCTTTCAACGTTTTGAGACCAGCCGTGATAAAATAAGTTACACGTAACTTATTTCGAACCTACGTCTTACAAATCGTAATCCGTCGCCGTTTGCATTGGCCCACCACTGCTCTCAAGATTTGTGCTTCAAGATTTTCCTTGTTTGTGATGTTTTGTTTCATAGATGGTGAATCGTGGTGTCATGGTTGACATAACGAAAATATGGTCAGAGTATGCGTATGATTAATGTGTGTCCTTATTCCATGTGTCATGGAAAAATCTCTACGTTTGAATCTTTTAGCTTCTTGTTTACTTATGCTTTTCCTTGTACGTTGAAGACAGGGAAGTTTGGCATTAATTCCTTCTGCACATGTGGCTTCCCTGGTACCTCATTAACAGCAAAACTGTGTGAAAGTCTATTAACTGCTCCCAAATTGCAATGTTAATTTTTATTCTTTTTATTTTTTACAATGTCTGACATATTCTCATCTATATTTGACATTATACATCAATTTTACTTTCGACTATTTATTATTAGTAATTGTTATCGAAATCATGTCACTTGGTTCAAATAGATTCATTTAACATAGGTAGATTTTTTTACATATTGTGAATGAGAGAATGTTGTAGGCCTTAGAGACTAGATTTATAGACGTTTTTCTTTCTTCTGTATTTTCATTCTTCTAAGTACCTGGTACTTATTGACTGGCCTGCACTGTCCTCCCATACCTATTATCACAGTAATTTGAAAACATTGTAAAAGCCAATTACTTTTAAAAGAGTAACCGTGGAGTTTCTTGCCGGCTCTTCTCCATAGGAAACGACAAATTGGAACCGTGCTAGGTGCACGTTCACGCTTCTGACGTTTCATAAGCGCCCATGCAGGCTTATGTGAAATAAAATATTTTGATTTTGATTTTTGATTGGTGTTTCTGCAAGGAAGACATAACGGATCACAAATGATTGATGACAGACTAAGGTCTGAGGGGTGCGTCACAGTACCATTTAAAGCCAAGCCGTTCAGTGAAAAGAATCTTATTTCCTGCATATTACATCTCTAATCGAATCTACCGTATATGCTATAAGAGATTTTTACTTTTTTTTTACGATAAAAAAAAATCCTATTGCCATTATTAAGGTTGAGCAAAAACCGGCAAAAAATACGTGCCTTGTGTGGGTCCCGCATTTTTTTTTAATTTGTTATAGCAGCTATAGTAGTTCACAGTCTGCGTAAATTTGAAGTGGCTGCCTGTTACGGTTCAAAAAATGGGGCTCTCTGACCGCCGGGAGGGCAGCGGAGCCTTAGTTATAGGGGCAGCCTTTGGGTACAGAACTCTAAAAATGCATTTACGGCGCGTGCCTTGAACTATCTGGACGCAACGTTATACTCTACCAAATATCATATCAACTTTTCCTACTGCAATAAGTTCATAAAAACAACGGTCAATTTAATCACTTAATATTGTATCAGATGGAAAACAAATTAAATTAATTATTCCAAAACAATGATCAATCAAATCATTCGAAATTGTTTCAATAAATTATATAAAAAATAATTTCAATATTTTTTTATGAATCGGAGGTATGCCCTTACAAATTACGTAACTAATGAGAAAAGTTACCAAAAAACACAGAGAAACACTAGCTGGTATAAAAAAAACAAATATCAAACCATGGCTGCCATGAGATGAAAAACATGGCGTACACACTGCTGGAAAAGTCAGAAAATCTACCAACATAAATAAAACTAGGCTTACATGCATGCGGGCGGGGCAACCGCGGGTCGTGAAAGCTACTACCGAACGTAATAAAAAGAGTACAAAATGTATTTACGGCTTTTGCTAAAAACTAAATTCTAGCGCTTAAAATATTACCGTTGTCGGTTTAGTCTATAGTGTGAAAAATTTAATTTCGGCTTGAATTCATCCAGTGTTTTTAAAGTTTTCACGTTTGAATTCATTGTTTTATTTCTTTTAAAAATCTTTGTTTTACATTCAGAAATTTGAGAAAGTGCATTTGTGCATAGCAGGGTTACTGATTGTATAAATACCTATGTGGCAAGGTATATATTTATGAACAATTTGTTTTTGAAGCGTGAAATTTTTCCTTGCTTAAATATAATTTATTACCTTCAGTAATTAACAAATAATAATGTGTATGTCAGCTCATTCGTCTATTTCATCCAGTAACAAAATATCACGTTCAGCCTACAATTTGCTCATTGCTGGCACACAAGCCAGCGGTGTACTCTCTGCGAAAGAGACTGGGCCATAATTCACGACGCGGGATGTCATATAATACATGTCTTCGGTTTTTTTTTGTTCTAGGATATGCCGGTTTCCTCTCGATGTTTTGTTCACTATTTTGAGAGCAGTAGTCATAAAATAAAAGGAACTTATTAAAAATAATTTTGTAATATTTTTTTTATTTTTATTTATTTATTTATCACAAACACTGCTATCATTACAGGAAAATCCTAATGCGGTAGCGTGGTCCTTAATTAAACTATCTTAAATAACATAACACATACAACATTATTTTTGTGTAATATGGTGTTATATATATCAAAAAACAGTAAAATTACCAATTCATTGAGCAGCAGCATCAGCTGTATCAGCAGTGCTGTGTAACGTTTAATGAAGATGTAGAAATATATAATAATTTATTAATTCTGTTGCAAATTCTCACAAATCAAAATATATCCCACAACTACTTCTAATAAGGCGTGATACTCCCATTATTACACAGTATCACTCTCCAGTTCCACTAAAAGCTCATTTTGAACATCTTTACAAGTCGTGAGCAATGGACGCCACCGAGTGGGTTTCCTTGTTCCCCTGATATTCGTGGATCGTCATATTTTCTTATAAATTTGTCTTTATTTTGAAAGTGTGTGGAGGGGTGTTTGTTTATATTCTTCTATGTTTATTATTAAACTAACTTTTGCCTGCGGTTTCGACCGCGTGAACGTACTACCGAGATTAAAAGTACTCTATGGGTTAATCTATTGTATAAATCTGTGTACCAAGTTTCATCAAAATCCGCTCATTAATGCATTCTCTCTTTGTCTGCCAGTTTGTTATTGCGTTTATAAACTGAAATTGTTTATGAAATTCATTTAAGTTTTAAGGACCACAGTCTCCAGGTCTCAGACGGCTAATAGGTACAAATTATTTAACATAACAATTAATAAATTAACAACGCAAACAAATTAATCTGATGTCATATCTTATTTTAAGCCTCAAAATTTTTATTTTATAGAATGCAGTGTCTGCATTTACGTTCAGTTATGTATCTTTATTTTCGTTCCATAATATGTAACGATCTTATAATGGCTTCAAGCTAAGTTACAATTAATAACCCTGTGGGGCGCAGCTAAAAGTTAGTTCGTTCTCAAAATAAAATAAAATTTGGAATAATTTGCAATTTTTAAAATAGTTACATTGTTAGCATAAATTATTATAAAATGCTTAAATAAATAAACAAAAGTATCATTTGTGAATGTCATTTCAAATCGATCACCCAATAACAACAGCTATAAATACAATCATTCAAATCTTAAAATAAATTATCTTAAAACTACAATATTCAGTCTTTGAGAAACCGGCTGTCTGTCTCCTTATAACCCTTCCCTATGTGTGTCTCAAGTTTATGTTCGAGTCTAGTTTTATCATTGTGTTTGCTTCACTGGGTTGCAGGAAGCTTTGACTCGTGTTTCCTCTGTTTGAGCTCTGATTAGCTGTCTAGTGGTGTATTCAAAGTTGCCTTCTTGTTATTTGCTTTTAATATTATTCATAATATTATGTATTGAAGAAAGGATTGATGCAGTGTGGTTTATTTATTTTTAAGTGTATCATAGGTTTAGTACCTGAGGCGCCATTTCCAGATTTTGAACATTCTAATTTTGATCTCAGTCTCAATATGTCCAAAAAATCTCATTTTTTTGACATTCATTGTCATTGAGATAAAAATTGCGATTTCAATTTGAAAGTTTTAATGTAGGTACGAGAATTAACTTCAGCAGAATTGTTATATTTTTATGACATAATATTGGCAGAGTATCTTGAGAACCTTAAATTTTGACTTGATCTGCATGATTATTGACCAATACTTGCACTGACTGGATAGGTTTACTAAATCTGTGTGGTTCTTTCCTCACATGACCATTTCATACACCAGTCTACATGATCTTAACGTGATCCGACCAAGATTATATCTGGACTTTAAAATAGACTGTGACTAAGTTGGCTTCGGTCTTTCTTCTAATATAGGTATAGAATAGGTAGATAGGAAACGCTGACTTCATCTAGATTTTAAAATATAATTGACGCGTGTAAATACATTTATTATTTAATTTAAAGTGAGGTATTCATAAAATAACGCGAAAGAATATCTTAACAAATTTAACTAACAAAAAAATCTACTTCATAATTTTAATATCATATAGTCTAGAACTCATGGTCAGTACGATAAATAATTTATTCTCAGTAAAAGTACTAAGACTCTTTGGTATACATTCGCAACGTATTACCAAGAATAGTCTGAGCTTGTGGCACACACAGAGTGTCCTTTACAAGTTGTAAGCAATGGTCTACCTACACGAAGTGGAGAGTCTTGTTCCCGGGAAATCTATGTGCCTCGAATGCTCCTACCATGTTGGGCTATTTAGTTGACCATTCTCACTGGTTTACAGAAGAACAAGGATTAGAGGTAATTTATTTTATCTACTTTTAGCTAAGAATAAAAAAGTATTTTTTCTATCTTAGAAGTCTTACTTCCACCTTGTCTCATATTCATTCATCATCATTTCACATTTCATTCAATCATCATTTCACAACTATGTTAGGGTTGGCTTCTAGTTTAAGCGAATAAAGCTGAATTATTATTCAGCTCATAAACAGTTTAATGATAAACAGAGCGACTGTATATCTGATCTTCACAACCCAGTTACTTGGTAACACTTTGAAATATTTACGTCCAATTGCATTGACAAGCAATTACTTTGGGCCCCTTACTCAGTAAATCAGAACTCGTTTAAAAACTTCCATTCTCAAAGATTACTCAGCTAAGATTTTCAGCTTTGATTCGATATTATCAAAGGCCATATTGACAATTCCCATTTTCCTCATATTTTTTTTGTCAAATATTGTTCGTTTAGTTACTCAGTACCCAGCAATAAATTCAAGGCCATTTACCGAATTCTACGTATTCACATACATGTATCTATTCAGATACATTTTCCGTTACCTTTTCAATGCTATCAAATGATGAGTCCCCGATACTTCCGAAACTATCTTTCCTCCTTTGAAACTAATAAACAAACGTTTTCCTGTTGATGTTAGCGATATTATACCCGATGGGCATTGAATCAACACTATCGACTTGTAGAAAACTAGCTATGATCGAGATTTTACTTGCTGGAAACGTGAAGATGTTTTCTTCGCCACGTACGAGAACGAGAACCTAAAAAGCTTGATAGCTTTTTAGGTTCTCGTGCCCAAAGGTTGCCGACGGGACCCTGTTACAGGCTCTGCTGTTTTTCTGTCAGTCACAGGGCCTTAACTTTCGACCCATAATTTACAGGGTGTGTACTACTTTAATTAGTATTGCAAAATAAAGCGTTTGTCGCTTTATGGTACGGACCCTTCGTGTCTCGCACAGCTCGCACTTGGCCGCTTAATATCCGATCACCAACCTAAATAGATAAACAGCTTTTTATCAAACATTTCAGAAAGAGGAGTAAATTCATAATTTACGGTACTAACATGATCGTATTTACTACTCTGTCTATCTGTTTGCAATAAACTCAGAAACTACTGAACGTATGTTCATGCGGTTTTCATAAATAGATAGAGTGATTCATGAGGAAGGTTAAGGTGTATAATTTGTTAAAGTTTCATGCAAACTGGCTACCGCGGGTGAATCTGCTGGAAAAAACTACATAGTTTCACAATAAAATTTAAGCATGTAATGACTTGCATGACATTTAAACTTTGTTTGGACAGTGCAGCTTTTATTATTGCTTCTATTTATAGCCGCTTCATGTAAATCATGCGTAAGGTCAGAGACTCTACACTCGAAGTGGTTTTTTTTTTGGTGGGAAATCATCAAATAACTTCTCCCGCTCTGGGTGGAGCGGGAGGGCGTGTCAGACTTTTACTGATTAAAACACACCCGTGTTCCCTCAGTTGCCTGTGTGCCAGGGGCCGCGGTATCTCTTTCGAACAACCCGCACCCCTGGCAGGCATCGGTCCTTGCGGACCCCACCTATTGGTGCTAACATCTCTTTGAGGCGCGCGTGGAACACAACGCGCCGTCGACCCGGGCTTGGTCCTTACCGGACAGCGAGCTACCCATTACTCGCCGTCCGCAAGCCCGCGCCTACGGTGGCCGGGAATCAGCCTGGGATTCCCGACTCCCAGGGCTTCTCCCGCGGCGACTACGCCCGTGAGGGCGCATATACTGCCTCTCTCTCACGTGCGCCGCCTCCCTCTTCGCGAGCATTACTGCTTCGCAGAAGAAGGTGATGGCTAACCATGGCTAAGTGGTGGAAGTTTATCTTTACCTAGGATAAACTGTCCAGTTAGGTAGGTCCAACCTCGAGAAAAAGGTCTATGGAAGTGGGAACCTGCGTCATATCTTCTCGTCCCACATACCGCAGTAACTCAATGACCGTGTTGCCAGTGATGACCTATGGCACTTAAACGTGGTTGCTCACCAGGGGCCTTATAAAACGGCTGAATGTCACCTTAAGCGCAATGGAGCACTCAGCTTGGAGTTTCTTTACGCAATCGAATCAAAAATGAAGAGATCCTAGAACTAAGGTAACCGACAGAGACCAAACAATTACCAAACTTAAGTGACAGTGAGCAGATCGCATGTCCGATGGGGCCGAAAAGTTCTGAAGTTGCGACCGCGTACCCGACGATGCAGGAAAAGATGTTGGGAAGCCTCCCGAAAGGTGGACCAATGACCTGGTGAAGGCAGCAGGAATCCGCTGGATGTGAGAAGCACAAAACCGATTGAAGTGGCGGTGCTTGGGGGAGGGCTATGTCCAGCAATGGACGGCTAAATTAATAATGATGATAATAATGTAAATCAAGCTTTACAAATTAGTCATAAATAGTTACATAAAAACAAAACAGGGTAAACATCAAAGTTAGAAAAGGTGAGCCATTGTAGAGCGTAGTCTATATCATTCATACCGGTGTGACAGTCGGGTTTTAAGGCTCGATGTTCCATTTTAACGCCTGGATGTACATACAATACCCGTGCGTAATCATGATTGACACCATATCTTTCAAGAGGATCCACAATAATAGAAGAATAGGAGTATAAAAAAAGTAATAACAATTAACTTGCAATGTGTCAGCAATCAAATAATTACGCACGCACGATTAAATTTTGTCTTTCATTCAAAATTAAACACCTGATCACAAAATAAATATTAAGTGAAAAAAATTAATTCATTAATGAATTAATCCAACTATCTTTAATTTTGATACTCGGCATCATTTACTCACCTTCAGAATTATCGAAAAATGATATACAATCGGAAAATAAACGTCAATTTCTATGTTATTTTGTTGGTGTCGTGTGATCATGGAATGATACAAAAATGGACATTTCTTGGAATAAACCACTCACTAGAGTGACGCGTCTTATATCTGTTTAATGAACTTATTAAACGTTGACGAGCCACTTTGAGCCAACAAAATAAGATCAACAAGAGACGGAATAACAGCGGTCCAGTATCTTGACCCTCCGACTTTGTCGTTTGACATCGATCTCGCAATTTCTTCCGGCATCGTACCAGAGCCGTGTCATTGCATTGTTTTTTTTTATTGTATCTTGTGCATCTTAATAACAGGCGGAAAAGATCTCTTTATAACATTCTTTCATTTAACTAACACGACGATGTTCATAACTTTACTATTGAAAATTGACGTGGGTTTATTGCGTGGCAACAATGCCTGAAGATATTATTACACATGCCATCAATCAAGTATTTTTTTATAATCGTTATCTCAAACTTCCTCAAATTATACTCTATATTTAAGCGTTGGTAACAAAAACATTTGATAGACCGCGTAAATGCCTTAATGCTATCTGATCAAAACTTTAAATGTAGTTTCGGTTAGCTCGTTATTAAGTTTTTCGCTGTTTAGGTGGCGGCTCAGGTGGCATGACCAGTGGTGGCCTAGTGGTTACGGCGGCGACTTTCAAGTTGTAGATTCGAACCTAGAAAGACGCTTAGTTTGTGTAAATAATTTCATCGCCACACTCAAAACGGTGAAGGATAACATCTTGAGGAAACCGGCATGTCCTAGAACCAAATCTATGATGACATGACTGTGACATCTACCAACCCGTACTGGGCCCGCGTAATAGATAACAGTCCACTCCTTCTCACAGACAAGAAGGCCTGTGTGCCAGCAGTGGCAAAATTCAAAGCTGATTATGAGGTGACGTCCTCCAACATGAAGCGTGGTGACGGCAGCGTTGAAGTGGTAAGCGATTGTAGGAATTTTACTTCCATTGTTTCAATTTAACCCCGTGGCAACGAGCTACACCCCCTCAAGCAACTGCAATTACAGAGAAAACAAATGAAATAAGTTGTATAGAGCATACCACAAGTCACCGCGATACGACTTGAGGAGCGACAGACAGAAAAAGTGACGGAGACAACATTTGCTTCACTCGAGGCTATGAAAGGAGCGTAAGGCTGGGCCCAAAAACGAGAGAAGAATTACATTCCGAAATAAAACAGAATATCTTCGTCTATCCTTTCACCTCTCCATTTGACATGGACGCTACCCTTCCACCAATAAGTTTGGTGACCTCACATACCCACAACGACCGTCACGTACGTTACACGTGCTAACACCTCATTGGTCAGACCTTCCAATGGTTCGCGCATTTTTTCTGAATACTTTTGTAAGCATGTGCCGATGTAAAATATGTTTCTTCTTCACCTCTTTTAGGAAAGGTAAAAAAAAGATGTGATCTAAAATGGATTCTGCACACAAAAGCCACTCTTAAGGTTGGTTATAAATTGCTAAAGTTTCGCGCTTTGCAGGTGTATATAATTATGGACGATCGCAATAATAATAATATTTAGGCTGGCAGTTGGCAATTAAACTCCACAGATATTTTGTTGATCTCATTTCCTCCTACTTTATACACACGTCGAAAGAATGTGGTATTTCCTGGTCTTCAAAATACCGAAATAATGAAAGCACGTATCGCAGTTTTGGGTGACACAGATTTTAATACCAATCCAACCTTTTCAATGAATTGCGAACCGTTGATCAAATAAAATTCAAAATGAAAACCCACACACATAATCCGTTTTATTGGAAATCTAATCTCATTCAATATCCGGCGTAATGAATATCCGACTGGATTTGTGTAATTTTTATTTGAACCCAGCTACAATTCCAGTATAATTTGACCTCGCATTAAATAGGCTTCATGTTCAGCAGCAGTGGTGGCCCAGTTATAAAGACCACGATTTACTAGTTGTGTGTTCGAACCCAGACAGGCGTTTAACTTTGTGTAAATAATTTAATCACCAGTGCTCTCAAAACGGTGAAGGAAAACATCGTTAAAAAACCGGCATGTCCTAAATCGATAAATTCAAAGTCATGTGACATCTAACAACTTGCACTGGACCCGTGGTGGATAAGTTCCCACTTCCTCTCAGAGAAGAGGCCTGTGTGCCGGCATTGGGAAAATAGTGAGCTGATCATGCTGTATTATGCAGTGTGAATGAGAGTTCAGCTTATATTGGACACTGTATAGCATATTATCTCGTTTGGTACCAAAAAGTGATACAAAAGGGAAGATATAAGTTTATGATACTCGTTTGCATATTTCAACATTTAATTGCACGAATAAAATGATTTTAGCATCGGATAATGGTAATGGGAATGGCGTCCATAAATGATTTTAATGTCATACATTTTTTGTTTGTATTTATATTGGGTACTGGTTATGGTTAAGGGCAGTTTAGATGTTTTGTAAAACACTTTTATTTTTTTTTAATGATCTTTGGAAGGCTCAGGTCTTTGGTTATATTTTCCTAATGAAAAGAAACCAATGACAATTTGACTCCATCCCATAATTTTATAAAGTGTTTTACGGTCAAAATGTCACGTTTTATTTCGGTCTCGCACTCATTCGCCAATTGTGCAGGGTATTGAGGGCGTTAAGGAACATCGTTCCAAAAATAAACCAGCGTGATATGTTCGTTTGTTTTATCCGAGCATATTTTTTAGATAACCTTGTGCCCAACGCCCAACCCTTCGGGGAAACAATTTGTGATGTTATATTATGTTACGTGATATTTCAAGAGGCCAAATTATAGGCCAGGTAACTATAATAACTTCGCACACAATACAGAAATAGAATGCAACCACTCGTCGAAAGGTCAACGAACTATTTCAAAGGTTAGATTAGGCCCATGTTTCAATTTACGCAGACTTCAATCACAGACAAAAGACATTCGAAGTTAAATTTGATGGACTGATAAACGGGTTATGTAGGTACGCGTATCGCTAATAACTTGTTTAAACTTGTCGCCTTATGTATTGTTCGGAAATTAGGTGGAACGGAAACTCATGTTAAGTCGTGTGGAATTGTAGACGAGGTTATTCTAATGATTGGGTCGACTGTACTAAGCTATAGTGTTAGTGGTAGTTGCGAAGGTAATGTTAAGTCAAAGAGACTATTATCTAAATGGTCCGTATATTCAAATCATAATTGTAACTAGTAGTAAGTACTTTGATAGTTGTATGAAATGGCTATAAGACGGCAAATTAATGTAGGGTACCAATTCATCTAACAATTGATTACTCTTTCTGTATTTAGAGCATTGACCTTTACACAAATAAAAATAATGAAGTGTCTGTTTGTAAGATCTAAATAACAGCGTTTTACTAAATGCATTTGAAAGTAAACGCGATACTTATAACAAAAAAAAAACACTAATATTTTTATTAGTCTGTCTGTATCTTTCGGGTAATCTCCGAAACGGCTGGAACAATTTTGACAGGACTTTCACTGACTGGTAGCTGATGTTATAAGGAGTAACATAATATTTTTGTCTCGGTAGCACGTCCCGTGAGATAAATTCCGACATCCACGTGGGCGAAGCCGCGGGCTCAGCTAGTTTGCTATGAAATACATGGAAGACTATCATTCAATGTCTTTGAACTTGAGAGCGAGAGGTTATCCTGCAATGACATCATAAATCAAACGAGAGATGACAGTTATCCGACTTTTGAAATACCAATATCTTTACCTTTTTATGTAAACTTGCATTATTCAGTCATTTATCAACGTAGCTTTACCTTATTTTTTTCCCGAAATTGTTGTAAGCATAATATTATATAATTTATATGTACAAGGTATACCCTGATTTTAAGAAGTGAAAACGATTTTTCCAGGATTCATTAGAGTTTCAAGTATCTACAATTATTTTCTCAATTAATCTCCAATTAAAGGTATGAGCCTTAGCTTCCGATTTAAGCCGGTTTCAGGGATTCTTTTTCTATAGATAGTCTTTCTAAAGATACCTTAATAAGAGAGTACGCCAACTTCAACGTAAAAAACCTTCGATACTAAATCTCAGAATCAATTTGCTGAAACTTACAAAAGCTATCACGATTTATCTATCGCGATAATTGTAAAACTCTCTAATTTCCAATCCCACTGAGACCCAATTATGAGGAAACAATTGGCCGATTGGAATGGTCCGGTGGCGCTGTTCAATTGGATGGAAACAATCGATCTGATTGGTTGACGGTTGCGCGATTGTTTAGAAGAATTAATAGGAAAGGTTTCATTTCAATGGTTGCGAACTTTTTTTTTTGTAAACTGAATGGCTCATCCTCACAACATTCATAAAGCATTAGTTATGTGGTAGTTAAACTTAATATTCAATAAGCCATAATTTTTGGCTATCCGTGACTTATAATTTTAAGCTAACATCCGAGGTGTGCGACATATTCCGCAGCGCATGCCTACAGAAAAAATGTAGTGGAGATTTTGTTTACTTTCTTCTTTGCGACGTCTAGAAAGGACAGTTACTTTGTTTCTATCTTTAATTTGCTTGCTTTTGAGTCGCTCAGGGAAGGTAATCTGTCTTATTTCTACTATCAATCTGCATTTTGGTTTCGAGTATCGGTAAAGTTTATCATTCATCATTATTTCAGCAGATAGGCATCTACTGCTGGACTATAGGCCTCACCCAAGCTCCGCCACTTCAACCGGTTCTGTGCTTCCCGCATCCAGCGGATTCCTGCGGCTTTCACGAGGACAACCGGTAAAGCTACAGACACTTTTTGTTGCTATCAAAAGCGGATCTTGATCACCCGGGGAATGCGTCCATATTGCTATAGGCTGTGGTTTCTGTTTTCCATTAATTTAAGTAGGCTTTTAACCAGTTTGGTCGCTATAACATATGATATAATTAACACTTTACATTGCCGGCGCTAATAATAATGGATTTCGATTCTGTAACCTCCATTGATGAGGGTTTAGACTTGCTTAGACCATGCAGCTTTTAAAGAGCGCATTAATTTTAATAGGTATGTAGAAATCTCGGACCAGTATCGTAAACGAATGGTAGGAGCAATACTAAAGCTTCACAATATCGGGTTCAGTCATACGATATGTTTGCAGAATCTTAGCTTACAGTCGGGTGCAGTGAACTTTTGAGAAACTTAAATTGAATAGAAATTGTATGTACATTTAATTTTCTCCATCCAATCAATCTTATTTTAAAAGCTTTCCTTTTGAAAGAGAAGTGATCGATGTTTTACATTGAGGTAACCAAATCAATTACCATGTATACTCGCAGAACGGTAAGTTAAGGCGATTTAAAAATTCCTACATTCCTTTGTCTATAATTTCGAACTTTTATTTTACTAGTAACAATTTTGAATAATTCGTTACTCAAAGAAAATATTATTTTCAGATTCTTAACTTTCAAACATCGAGTGTTATTACGAAATAATATTTGACAACCATTTTAATCATAACGTTTCCTATATAACGCAAAGCCGATAAAAAACGAAGATAATATTAAAAAAACCAACCCTTCCATATATTTCAGTCCCTAGACAGGTTATTAACCCCTCGTGAACAGAGAACGCAACGACCTATTTCCTTCAGTCATACTCGACAAGCAGGATACAGTGTGTATCTCTTTAATATCTTGAACATCTGAATAATAACGAGGAAGATTTATATAATGATTAGTAGTTCCAAGCTTTTAAAAATAACATGATAATTTTGATTAAAACGTTGATATGCATTTAGCATTGACATGTCCTATTCAATGCTCATGCAGTGGTTAGAAGACAGACCGATTAGCCATTAATATAATGACAAAAATCACACTTGTACCTTTATACTTATAAAATCACGCTTTTCTCCGGTTAGTGCTATACAGAAACTACAGAATACCTGTCATTTGATCTTTCAAACATAAGTTTTATTTTTTCACATTCCTTCATAAGACTTACACAAAACATTCAAACTTTTGACTCCAATTTAGTTTATTAAATTAAATTATCATTTATTTCAGGAAAATATTCCCCTAATAAGCACTACAAATTACATAGAAATATATATTATTATTAATTATAAGTACCATAAAACATTACACATTAAAATCATTGCATTGCAAATAAATAATAAATTAAAGTTAATAAAAAATAATAAATTAAAGTTACAGCACATTCACAATTTATAGTCATTAGGTTAAAATTTATTAATTCAAATAAATAATGAACGAAGCTTAATAAAGTCACTTCGAACAAAATCAAAATTCCTACATTAAAAACTTTCATAAAACAATTTTCAGCGCTTTTGAGTTACCATCAGTATAATCCAATTACCATTAGTCATTTTCTAGTGTCCTTCTCTGAATCAGCTTTGTCTTGTTTTTCAGCTTTGATTTTAATCCAATTAGTCCGAAAGGGTATTGAGATATTATTATTGTAAAGAAAATTAACAATCTTAAAGTTTGCTGTTCTAATTTGAATACTAACGGTCTTATTCATAAAACAAGCTTTTTGAAGGTTTAAGACATTAATTCGTTAAACTGCTCGATAAGCCTATAAAACCTTTGATAACATTTTTTATTCATTAATTTTTCATAAATGTTCTTTATCTAATATGTCGCTTATAAATCAAAATTTTGCCATTTTAATGAAGTCATCCAACAAATTGACTAACACATCGAATCATAAAACGAGACTGTCTATCTACACACCAATTGTGACCATAGACATTTTTACGTACTGGCAGTTTCGACACTTCTGACGCGGTGCCGTAATTGTTATTTAAATTTGACCAATAAAAATAAAAAATAAACTGATAAAATTGTAACTGTCAACTGCTTAAAAATTTACATTTGTTGACACACAATATTTGCACGTCAAATGGTCAAATGTCATTTTCTTTGTAATCAGCGGCCATTTTTTCCATAAATCACTGTTATAATAGGATTTTGGTTTCTATAACTTTAAAGTAGGGTTTTTATTTTGGGTGAAACATCATCAAATAACTTCTCCCGCTCTTGATGGAGCAGGAGGACGTGTCATAGTAGGCTTTAGAATGTTTATGTGTTAAAATGCATTTATGAATTGACAACCAGAGTTTAGCAAGGTTTTAGACGTTCAATTTTTTTTTTTTTGAATAAGACTGTAACAGAAACATCGTTTTATTGTAAAATACTAGATGAAAAGAAGACGAAATTAAAAAAGGAATAAATGTTTTTTCGTCACCGCCTGGTTGCCAGCTGTTTTAAAACCCAATGGTTTGGCACTACGATTGGAAGAGGCTAGACTGAATTACCAAAATGCCTTCAAAGTTGGGTAGTATTATGGAGTGGGATTCAACCTGGGTTTGGCTCATCGAGTATTTCGGGACATCGCCACGCGTTTGGTCGAACTGTCACAAGAGCTGGCCATGTTTTAGGTCGAATCAGCATTGCCATCCAATGCGGTACGGACGATTTTTTTATGCCCACTGAGCTCTTACTTGTAGTTAGAAAATTATGTGAGAATCGGTTGAGGTCGACCAGTTAGGCTACATTTCTAACTATTTTAGGTAAATCTTATTTACATGGTACGATTAATTTCCCGTCACATACCATAGGTTGAGGAAACTATAAAAGTTACAAAGTCTCAAAGTTAAACAGTGCTTAGACGATGCAAATGATTTGCTGCTTCAATATTATTGTGTGCCACAGGCAAGTAACGTGCTTCGTGTTAAAGGGGCTATAGATTAATCGTGATGTATGCTCAATCACAATAGCCATCTCACTTTGAGGGAAATTGCAAAATGCGAACAGACATTTTAATCTACATTCTCGGTTGTATTTCAGATCAACATTTAAGATTCTCACACATGATCCCCGTATTCCCGATGCTATCACACCCTTATTTCCATATCGGCAAAAAAATCTTGCATCTTGCCCATACTAACATGCCTAATGGTCATGTATAGATCCCATAGAAGTGATATATGGCCCAAAACCAGTATATATTAGGTCTTTACCTATGAAATTGCCGTTTTGCAGTACTGGCCATTTCAAATCAAAATAATTTTTGTTTGGGTAAGAATTCTAATTTCAAATTAATTTTATTTTAAAAACATGGATTTTTTTTTCCAAAAGTAGTCATTTTTTTATTGATTAGTGTTACATTTTCATCGCATTTCAATCTTTTTCGTCATCATGGATACGTTAAAAATTCGAGTAATTATGGAATATGAGTACCGTCGTGGCAGCAACGCGGCACAAGCGGCACGCAACATCAACGACGTTTACGGAGCTAACACTACAAACCAACGCACCACCTGTTATTGGTTTGCTCGCTTCCGTTCTGGAAATTTCGACCTGAAAAATGAACCTCGCGGTCGTCCGAAGACTTTGGTCGACAATGACGAATTAAAGGCGATTGTGGAAGCTATCTACGGCTGAATTAGCAGCAGCTTTCGACGTTAGCGTCAAAACAATATTGGTCCATTTGCGTCAAATTGGCAAGGTAAAAAAGCTTGACAAATGGGTGCCCCACGAACTCAATGATCGTCAGCGCGAAGTACGTGTCGAGACGTGCCTTGCACTGCTCAACAGACACACAAATGAAGGAATTTTGAACCGCATTGTTACCTGCGATGAAAAATGGATTCTGTTTGATAACCGCAAGCGCTCAGCAAGTTGGTTGGATCCTGGTTCAGCACCTAAACAATGCCCTAAACGAAAACTTACCCCTAGAAAAGTGATGGTCACTGTTTGGTGGTCTAGCGCCGGTGTGATTCATCACAGCTTCTTACCAAACGGGGTGAGCATTACTGCAGATGTGTACTGTGAAGAACTGAACACAATGATGGAGAAGCTGGCACATCTCCAACCAGCATTGGTCAATCGCTCATCTCCGCTGCTCCTGCACGACAACGCGCGACCTAATACTGCACAGCAGACGGTCTCCAAGTTGCAAGAACTGGGGTTGGAAGCTCTCCGTCATCCGCCCTACTCACCAGACCTTGCGCCTACAGACTACTACTTTTTCCAGAATTTGGATAACTTCTTGGCGGGAAAAAAATTCAATACCCGAGAGGCAGTACAAAATGCCTTTGAAGAATTTGTTGCCTCCCGTCCAGCTGATTTCTTTAAGAAGGGCATCAATAAACTGCCACTGCGATGGCAAAGATGCATTGATTGCATGGGTGATTACTTCGATTAATACAAATAAAAAATACATGAAAAAAAATCGTTTAAATTTTTTCATACAAAACGGCAATTTCATAGGTAAAGACCTATTAATAAAGAATTTGAGGATCATTTGGATGCAAACGGCATGCACGCGCGAGGCTATAGGCATTTGTTCCTTTGCTGTTGTCTGATATATGGATTTGAATGTAAGGGTGATATGAAGCATCTTTCTCGTAAATATTTATTGACTATACTAAATACCCTTTCTTTAGTAGACCTATAAGAACTTCATGGTCATAAATTTCCAGACAAACTTATTGAGGTTTTTATGATGTTTCTGTTTAGATTGTGGTTTGTTCCATAATTAATAATAAAAAAAACATAGACTTGTTTTATTATTTGGGTTACAAACAAGGTATACAGTCGTTATACAGGGTGAAATTGAAAACATGCGACAAACCGAAATGGGAGATTGTACTCATCATTATGAACAACTTTTACTAAGGGACCAATGATGCAATCCCGGAAAAAAAAACATCTGTTCCCTACATTTATGTTCGCATAACTCGTCAAAATGTAGGGAACAGCTGTTTTTTTTTTGCGATTGCATCTTTGGTCCCTTAGTAAAAGTTGTTCATAATGATGAGTACAATCTCCCATTTCGGTTTGTCGCATGTTTTCAATTTCACCCTGTATAATTATTTGACATCTGGAATCTAAGGGATTAGCACAAAGTTCGTAGTTTAAGCGAAAGTTACGGGCGTTTCCTGCTCCGTATCACAAACGGACATAAGATTAGTTCGGGGCCCGTACTAAGAATTCAAAACGAATTGACAGTTTTTCCCGTTCAATCCATCGGTTTCTTCCTTAACTTAAACTATATCTGATGACCCCGGTTACTTGTCTCTTTTGGTGACTAAAAATAAATAAAATTATCAATATCCTTATTGTTCTTAAATCCGTATAGTATAAGCTAAGTATACTCGTCTTCTTCTTTGTGTCGCTAGCATGATTATTCTCAGATCTTGTAGGCCCAAAACTTCGCTAGTTCCACGGCGTCGTCGGTGGCAGTGCAGAGGTCACATTAACTGCATGTTTTAGGACACAGAGGGCAGGATAGGAGGTGGAGCATTGTTTGCGGGTCAGCTCCACATCCACACCATACTGTCGTTCCGTCGAGGTACCACTTTACCAGGTTAGAGTTATCTTCCTACTTGTGTCCGGATACAGGTTTAGTGTTCCGTGTTGTGCCGGACGTAAAAGAATAGCACCATCCCATTTCTTCCCATGGGTGTCGTAGAAGGTGATTAAGGAACTTACTAGAGAATGGGCAGCAGCGTTCTCTATGCATTTGACCACATACTGCGATCGCCAACCACCCTGCCAAGCGTGGCGATTATGGAAAATCCCCCCTTTTGGGGTAGGCTTATGTCCAGCAGTGGACGTACTTCGGCTGATATGTCAGTTTAGGGACTTCCAAGTGGACTATGAAAGGTTACACCTGGCAGGGATATGCTAAAACACACTATGAATACTAAATACCGTTTACATCGTTACGTAAACAAATTAACTTCCTGGTACAATCAATACACGTACCTAATAAACTTATTTTCTGTCTATCTTTCTTTCTTTCTAATATTTGCCACAGGCTCTCTCTATCAAAAACATGTTAATGATAACAAACGGGTTGTACGTTGAAGGAAAACATCATGAGGAAACCTGTACTGTAATACTAAATGTTTACCCCACAATACCCTATAATTACGAAACTCTATCTTTAAAAAATATATAGAAAAAAGTACTGTTTACAAAACGGGTTCTATTCGACAGGTAGTACATCTCAATGTTATTTTCATTATAATGACTGTGTTACTTTTTGTGCTGCTCCATATGCTCTGACATCGTCAGCACGCAGTACGCAAACCTCATCCAATGTTCATATTTTCATTTTAAAGGCTATTAATATACCTAACTGGGGCCTATTACTACTTACCACAATATATTCATGACACGTGGAGGTTTGTTATGCTTTGGTGTTTTTCAATAGTGCTTAGATTTGTTGAAATCCTATGAACATCTGTTGTAAAAATGTAATTTGTGAAGGGAGGCTTGTATGGGAAATTATCTGTTTTGATGTATAATTTTTACGTTATAACAGTGAAGACATAAATATGACTCATTGGAGTTCATGGATTGTTATAACATTCACATAAATTATTAGAACGTTTAGCACAAAGCATTGAATAACGTTACTAAATACGATAAGTACTCGTTAGTGAAATAACCACTTAGGTATAACGGTATTGTTGTCAACTTATAATGTAAAAACGTATACAAAGAAGCAGATTAATCATCTGGGCAGTGAAAACATGAAACACCAGATGCAGATGTAATGATTATAATATTACATTAAACAATAAGCTTACCTTTCTACGAAATTAGAATTATAAGCAGATTGGGACATGATTAAATAATAATTATAATCCACCAATAGCGACGTCGCAAGATTATCCAAAAATCTATTAGTTTAGTAAAGGCTAGTTAGACGGGCCGAGGTTATAAATTTGAGTCAGAAACTGTTTGTTTCCGTGTGCCAGTGTGATGTCGAGCAACGCATGCGCGAGATGTGCGCGCTGCCCCACAAAAAACTTCTGTATTTTACTATTCAAAATATCTTAACGGAATATTCCATCAATCTAAAATCAATACAAAAGAAAACGCACCTTCTGAATTTGTAATACCAAGAAAATATGCTAACACGGTTCCGATATATAAAAATATCTACTCAAGCAGAACTAGGGACGGTATATTTACCATTCGCTGAACCTCAAGGTCGGGTAAGTTAGTTTAGAAGCTTATTACTAAAACTTGGGTAAGTTTGAGGACCCTATTCCTCTTGTAAGCCAATCGTATGTTTGAATTTTGTGTTGTTTTTGGTTAGGAGTAGATTTTGATAGAGTAAATAATAATGTAATTGTATTTATTTATGATTATTAGTTATTATTATCTCCCCCAATAACTCAATGACCAAAGAAGTTAACAGAAGAATAACCCATGACTGAAAAAAATACTGGTCTGTGAATTAAATAATGAGAAGCAAAGACTTAGTCATGCACATCAAGAGGTACACTTTCAACACTTGCATTCTTCCCTGTATTACAAGTGGCTGCGAAACCTGCCCGCTCACTGACAATCATAGAGCGAAACTAGCAACATGACAAACGGCGATGAAAAGAAGTATGTTAGGAGTCAAACTAAGGGACAGCATCAGAAACACAGATATAAGAAGAAAAACCAAAGTCAAGGATATATTGGTTCCTACAGACCATTCGAAATAGGGCTGGACAGGACACATGCTTTGATGAAATGGATTATAATAATAAGTGACCCTGTGGTACCCAAGGGAAGGGACTAAGAAATGGGGGTGCCCAAAAATTAGATGGGAAGACGATATACGCCTAACCCGGCCATACTGTACTAGAGTTGCAGCGGACAGACCGCAATGGAAACAGTTAGAGGAGGCTTATGCCAAAAGGCGCATCAAGGTGTGGCACATAATATTATGATTCGATTTTGACCCAAATACTTTCTTGCTAACAAGCGACGTACGCGAAATTAAAATAAACGGCTATAGTTACCACGAAAATACGTAATAAAACACTTTTCCAAAAAAAAAACAAATAACTTCCGGAAGTCTTTTCCGGAAGTTTTTTTTAGTTTTAATTTATCACTTTTCAGTTATAGTACCTACCCCACACCAATTCGAAATGTCATCACCCTTGAGGTCAAAAACATGCATATCTATGCGATAGCAGTAATCGCGGTTGATTTGCTGTCATTTTTTTAAGAGATCCGTTGTTTGTCTCCGAAACGCATCATCAGATCTATATGAAATTTAAATAGGACCATTTCGGAATAAACCCCTTTCGAACAAAACATATTTTGCATATCCGTCAATATATGACGGAGCTATGCCCGAATATACATAAAATATTATAATATATAAAAATTTCGAATGAATAACCTCCTTCTTTTTGAAGCCGGTTAAAATACAATGAACACTACAAAATATACGATAGGCGGCCTTATCGCTTTCTGCGATATCTTCCCGTCCCCGAAAACCTTGGAATGGCCGCGTGTTCTTAGTTTTTAACAATAATTAACGTATTCTCAATTATGTTTTGTCTGTGTAAGTCAGTGTTGTATTAAAATTGTGATAGTGTATTGCGTTTGGTCTTCATTAGATTTTTATTACTTGCCATGTTTATGCTCATCGATAGTATTTCACAGGTATAGTAATAAAGTACTCCTTTTAACTTATTACGCGGTAGAAATGGGTTCACAGTTCATGTCCATAGTGCAACGGTCAGGGTTCAAACTACATGACCTCTCTCTCACCGGTCTATTCTTAAGCCTTAAGGCAATAACCGATTACAACTGAGCTTATATATTATTGTTCATAATGATAATTTTACATACATCTTCAGTACAAAACCAACTCGCTTTTTTGTGTTTGGAGTGTGCCTTAAGTTCTTTTTAACTACCCGTGGTATTTCGATGCAATTTTGACCATAATTTTGGAAATTGATTCGTAAAGCTTATATTTTTAATACCAACACTCATATTAAACTTAAATATAATAAGTTTTGTCAAGTCATAAAAACCGTGCAAAGCAGGGGTGGGGTAGCTAGAAATTCTATATTCATTATTTCCCTGCAAATAACACTTCAATTACCATCATCTAAATATTAATAAGAACACTAAGTCTTGCTGGTATAGTTCCTAATGAATACACAACCGCAACACTTCCCGAGGGCACTGTAAGAAGACTGCTAATGGACTTTAATGTTACAGAGTATATACTTACTACATAGCTTGTACTTACTTATGTAGCTAGATGTAGAAGTACTTAGACGGAGTCTGAGGGTACAAAGCGAAAGTTCAGTCACGAGCAGCAATGAAAAGCGTTTTTTTGTGAAATGAAAATTGCAACGTTTTTAATAGACTTGTTTCATAATAGTCTATTTTCGGTAATGCAATGTTGGTAACACCTTAAGATTTATCTACCTATGATAAATTTATACATCAGGAGAAAATCGCTTTTGAATAATGCGTAAGTGTAAGGTATTATGTTAGGTTATATTAAGGTAGGTAGGTATTATATCATCGTGGATATTATACTCATGACTGCTAAAATGTTTTATAAGTCAGTTGTGTAAAGAATTTGATGATAATGCAAATTGCATTTGCATTTTGAAGCAGTATCTAATAGTTTATTTTTTGTTGGCATCATTTTTTTATTGTGTTGATTGAATTCAGAAAACGTTCTGAGAACAAATACGCTAGTCATTGGTTTTGTACTAAGCATTAAAAAAATGTAAAGCGTTTATAACAAGAACTCAAGACAGACTTCCAGTTCTAAGTGTGCTGACAACAACGTGTTACAACTTTACTTTGTTTTTAACGGTGTCTATACTATTTCATTTATATTCCTGCTTGGGTTACTACACTCTAAAACTTTATAAACTAAAATAACACTGCCATAAGTTATTTCAACGTATACCATACCATACTCGGCCCCCATTTACCGGACACCGTAAAAGCGACCATTTGTACCCCATCCCAGAATCACGCATCACTGCCCCTAAAAACTTTGCTCCCAAAAAGAAATAATACTTACAAAAATGTCAAATACCATTTCGCGTTATAGCAAGGGGCGATCTAATAGGGGTTGGTTTCACTAAAAATATAAGGGTGGAACTCACCCCCAGTGAAATATACCGGCTTAAAGGCACGGGTCACATCTGGAACGTGAAAGGTTCCTGAGAAGGGCAAAGGAAATATATTCAACGTTTTAATAAATCCAGTGACAAAACGTCGTATGTTATGCCTCTTTATGTGGAGGCCGTGATCTTTTGTTTATATGGGTGTTCTTAGAAGGAATAGGTCAATGACAACTATTTCTGGGTTGGATGCAAAAGTAACTGATCTTGCTAAGTAATAACATTTTATACAGATACACAGAATCCGGGCTTTGTGACTTTTTTACTCTGTAAAGCATGATTTACATGGTGCGATTTAATTGCCAGTGGCAAGTTTCACCATTTGAACTTTGGGAAGACGATGCAAGTCATTTGTAGCTGCAATCAATTGTTCTTCAATTCAATTGAAATTGTATGCCACAGGCAATAATCTTGCACAGTGTAAATAGGAATTTAATGTCTCAATGCTAAGCAACGGCTTTTCCTCATGCAGAAATAAAACAATGAGTAAAACGGCCTTTACTACGTTTAGCGAATTCAGGCGATTCAAACCATGGTTTGTTTTGAATATTTTCACTATCGCCGATCCGTGAGCTCTGTGTAAAATCTGGTGTAATTTTGATTAGAAGTAGTTTGTATACCATTGTGTAATACTACACATAAGTGTCAGTTGAGCCTAACACTGCATCCTTTCAAACTTAATCCCAAATAGATGACACATGATGTACTGTATCATTTCAACCCACAACACTACGAACTATGTACTAGTCATTTAAAATTTTTCTTTACAAAAAGTTGACACAGCAATTTAGGTAAAAATATTCTTACATATAAAAACAAAGTGCTATGAATAACCGCACCGCTGAAACTAGATACTAACGGTTTCAAGGCGAGAACACTCCTCCGAAGGCTGCCTTGGAACGAGGCATTTAAGTACTTGAGCTGCCTTGCAATAAATTGTAGCAGACCGAGGCATGTCCGTTCATCATTTACTAAGGCGCCGAGCACGCTAAAGTGGCAGCTTTAAGTTTTGCAACCGAGTCTAATAGTCTTTAAAAATTTCGCAATGAATTTTAAGAAATAAAGAATGTGGTATTATGTTTTCACAGAAAATATATTCTTTAGCAAATATTTATGAACACTGTTCAAGTAGTTGACGTAAAATTCCGTTCGACAAATAGAGTGCGGGTATGTCATCACACTGAGTCGAGCTACGGCGTAGCAATATATGTGCTACGCCGGAGCACGCAATGTGCTACGCCGTAGCATTCTATTTCACATTTCATTTTTCTAAAGATACATTTAGATAAAGAATCAAGACCGTATTTTGTTTCCGTGCAAATTTTATTGTGGTGTTTTTAGACTTTAATTGATCATTGCCCTAAATATTCCCAGATGATTTTGAGATAAGGGTTAATCCTCCGTACAGACGGAAAAGCTGACCTAGCTTTCAGAAATCAATAAAAGATTACAGGTACCACAGTCTATTTGTGAATAGAACCAGCGATCATGTTAAGAAATAAATTGGGTGTTCTGGATCATTTTCATCTGTCTACCACTGCAGCTGGCAGTGCAGAGCTAATGAGAACAATTTATTAATAAATTAAGAAAATTCTTACCTTTCAATAGCAACAAAATCTACAATTCACCTGTGATGGACATTTAATCCAGTCCTAAGCTCCAGAAATCAACGACGTCCCCTTAAATAAACCCACTCAAGAATCCCACACTCCTCAACAAACAAACAAAATTAAAACATTGGCACAGCCGCAAAGGTTTCAGTAAAAACAAATACGTGATTGAATACAGGTAAAGCTGCTATTGTTTGACTGAAACATCCTTGAAACAATTCTGAAATACGTTTGTGTTCAATTGATTGGTTCAGTCGCGTATCGGCGAGTGAAAAGTTTCAAAAGTACAGCGGTTTTATCATATGTGGTTCTTTTATTTTGTTGCTTCGCGTTTAATTTGGAATGAGTTTTATTTTATTACACACGTTGTGGTTAGGAGAGCTATATTTAGCTCACGGTATCAGAAAAGGGATTTGTAATATTGTGATGTGCAGTAAATATAAATTATTAAGTTCTATATAACATCATTAAGTTTATCACTTGACTTGTAATGTCAATCGATTTAAATAAATCAGACTTTAGGAATCGTAATAAAAGAAAAGAAAGAAAATCATTTCGTTTGGGACTCAAACTGGAAACATAAACATTAAACCTAATAAAATCATGATAAGAAAAATAAAGATCATTAGAAACAAAAGGGGAAAACGGATAGGGAAATTGGATATTATTCATTGATTTCAAAATGTTTGTTTGAACGGTTTGTCATAATTACGAATAACGTCGTTGTAATCGACACGATTATAACAAATTCATTATTTCTGATCGCAAAGAAAGCCTATACATAACTAAACTTATTAGTGTCATTAAAGTTGGTAATTAGTGACAAAACTAAATTAACACTATCCTTCATAGCTAAAAGTATAACGTAAAATCTGATGCATAGCCAAACTTTATTCACCTGTTTGTTGTTGAAATCTGAAGTTTTAATTAATGAAACCTCGTTGAGATTTTGTTGGGAGTTTTTGCTTGAGAGTTAAGAGAACATAAAATACACTGCGAATAGTGGTTTTTAACTAAAAAAGGCATATATAATCACGTGATTAAATGTGATTTAATTTTATCTCAACTTTTTTAGGGAAAGGTTGTGATTTGTCCTATATGTATCCAACCAAATTAGTAATAGTCCGTCCGTCAGTGGTAATACCTTGACCTTGACGTCGCCTAGCGTGGTTCGGATTTTTAATAGAATAAGAGGCCAGCTTATACTGGATTCCTTATCAGTGACGTGTGGCCCGCAACTACGCATGCAGGGTCAGATAAAATTAAAAAGTAAACCTTCCCTGACGTGACGGGTATCGATACCTAATGGCGACAAAATAAATAGAAAAATAAAAATCTAAACTGTTCATTCCAAGTAACTAAGCTACTAAGTGGCCGTTGGTCCGTAGTCAGCTGTTAGTTACTTGAAATTAAGAGTTTAGTATTAATATTTTTCTGTTTTATCGTCATGAAATATCGATACCCTTCACGTCAGAGGAAGTTTGCTATCGTCAACTTTAATTGGACCCTGTATAATAATTTAATCGGAAGACCAATTTTCGTTTTTAGAAACGTTCAATCTCTAGTGGCAGGCTCACTTCGGCGACAATCAAATGTTAAAAACATGTAAAAAACAATTGGAAACTCAAGGTATTTTAGACAAATTAAGATTGACATCAGACTGTGAACGTTCTTGAAACTACGAGAATGGCAGCCCTGGTCTCTCTGTGGTATCCAACTAATATTCTATCTATTTACTTTTAATACATCATAGTACTGATCACCTACAAAATTATTTTGTATTTCCCACTACAATTGATATCAATATTGCCAGTTATATCGCCCTACTATTACGAATTGTCTATTTCAATATTATTTCCAGTCTGCAAAGCAATTGGGTAACCAATCGTAAGTCGTACTCGCGCCGACGTTCGTGTGTCGTAACTTTCCAAGACTTTCCAATTTACCGGCGACAAGATTAGTTACCTTCCTAGAAAAAATCCATGTTATAAAATCTGGCGTAACCTTTCAGAGTAGTAGTCATCCAAAGGTTTATAGACCGGGTTCTTAAGCTCCATATTTCCAGAGTACAAAAGTATGCCTTTTGTTCAATTTATCTAGGATACCACTGGCTTTTAGTTACCTAGCTATATATTTTGAGATTTTGGTCTTAAGGTTGTAAAAATGGCAAGTTGATCATGCCATGAACAACCATCGTTCCGTAAGAGAATTTTTCACAATGCAGGGAAAAGTTCTCTCAACAGGCTCATCATCATTTTAATGAACAGCTTGACCTTACCCACTGCTGGGCATAGGCCATTCTTTACTTATGCTTCCGTGCCAGCATCTGCACTGTGATTATTATCTATATATAAGTTTTCTTGATATATTTTCATAGTATTTCATTCTACTTGTGTACCTGTTTATAGGACACTCATTAAACCAACTACCAAAAACAAGTAGAATCTTCTGAGAAATATTTCAAAGAGCTTGCCAACTTGATAACGAGGTGTTAAGTCGCTCTTTGGCACCTATCCGCGAGTTAATATCACTTTACGAAAGCCAAATGAATGTACAGAAGTTGTATTTTGTGACAATGGTGCCTGTATCAAGGTTAATGAGATTAACGTAAATGTTAAGTATCTGAAATTTATACTGAGATAATGATTGGTAAAGCGGTCTGTAAATGAGGATAAGGGGAGAAGGCCCGGTCATGATGGTCCAGTTGTTATGGTTAAGGCCTCGCCTCACCTGCACAAAATTGTTGGTTCAAATCCAGGCAAGTACCAATGTGGCTTTTTCAATGCACATGTAATTTTTGAGTTTATCTTGGACATTACTGACATGGGTAATGGGAAATTATCGTAGGGACTATTGATGGCTAAATCATAGCCACTGCTGGTAATGCATGAGGTGAAGCTCCATTAGTCTCGGTCATACCTTCGCTGGATGACTATTCTCAAAGCATCGGATTTCCTCTGTGACTAGCACCTAGGATGTGTCCAGGGGTGCGGGTTGTGCGAAAGAGATACCGTGGCCCCTGCACAGGCAACTGAGGGAACACGGGTGGGTTTTAGTCAGTAAAACTCTGACACGCCCTTCTGTTCTACCCAGAGCGGGAGAAGTTATTTGATGATTTCCCACCCTCAAAAATAATAAAATAACCTAGGATGCGTGCATTTTCGTCAATATGGTGGCAGTCGTTATGACTATACATAGTAGCAGTCTATTATACTGAGAACTGATCAACTCAATATCTTAAGCCTAAAGTTAAACATACCATCACGCTTTATTCCCCGAAGGGTTGGGCAGAGATGTATCTATAGGACACCCACATTTTGCCAAATATGTTGAAGTCCCATAAAATAGGGGGCGGGGATATTGCAATCAACCAGGCACATATCCAGATTCCGGGATGCTGCTGAGTAATTTCATATCGAAAATCCCAACATCACTTTGCACGATCGGGGAATCGGACCCAATACCTTATACTCAATAGTGGTACTTGCGGCCATTAGACTAAAGAGGCAGTCCTAAAATTTCAATTCACAAGTTGACGAGTTTCTGTAAGCAATTGTGCACCATTTTTGACTACACCATCGCTTAACATCAGAAGAGGCTAGTATACGAGTAATTTCCAATCATTTATAATCGAACGGCTCTTTATAAAATATTAGTATTCAGCCGCATCTCGTTATATTGGAAGCCGATCCCTTCCTTGTTAGAAAAGCTAGAGCGATGAGTATATTAGTTACATTACGTATTTATAACAACGATAATGAAGCTCGCTTGATCTTCATTTATAATTGTAAAGTTATTAATCCGTCAGTAGAATGCTGAGATTGCCGTACATTATTAAGTCTACAACACCATCGCTTAACATCAGATGAGGCTAGTATAAGATTATTTTCCAATCATTTATAATCGAATGGCTCCATATAAAATCTTAGTATTCAGCCGCATCTCGTTATATTGGAAGCCGATCCCTTCCTTGTTAGGAAAGCTAGAGTGATGAGTATATTAGTTACATTACGTGTTTATAACAACGATAACGAAGCTCGCTTGATCTTGATTTATAATTGTAAAGTTATTAATCCGTCAGTAGAATGCTGATATTGCCGTACAACCTTAAAATAAAGGAGTTGGTTTGAGAAATAATTACCGAAAATTAATATAATTTGAACGATCGAACGGTTGCGGGGAACGGTTTGTTTTTGTATGAACGTTAATGAACCATAAGGAGTATTACTAGAAGTATCGCGTTTCTCAGTGGCAGCCCGGTGTTTGGATTTGTGCTCGGTTGATGGTAATAGGCTCAACACCTATTACACGGGACTTAAACATAACTGGCAAAATGTGGGTATAGGTACTATAAGTCCCCTCCTCTGCCCAACCAACAAGGCGTGATGTTATGTAATGTGATCGTAGCAGGTGGCTTTCTGTAGTTTCTGCCTACACTCATGAGAAGGTGTGATTATTATATTTATATGTAACTACATAGCTTCTGCCCGCAACTAAGTCCCCGTCAAATTTCTTGCTCCCCCGACCCACCCTTTCACATTGAATCGCCTGCCCGTGCGCGTACTTTGTGTTTATGACTTCTTTTCTCTTTGCTCGGCTCCTAAGTGTCCTAGCGTGATATTATATAGCCGATAATAGTGTTTCACAATAAATGAGCTGTCCAATTTTAAAATAATTATATAATTCGAACCAGTACTTCCTGAGATTAGCGCGTTCAACCAAACAAACTCTTCAGCTTTATTATATTACTAGCTTTTGCCCGCGACTTCATACGCGTGGACTTTAGAATCAAGTAGATAATATTTTTTTTTGATAATATATAGCCTATTTTTTAAGTTAGACCTCTCGGAATACATCATTGAAAACTGCATTCAATTCCATGCAGTGGTTTTTGCGTGATGCGGTAACAAACATACAGACAGACAAAAATTCTAAAAACCGTTGCTTTGGCTTCTGTTGCTCTAATAAAGACCCCCATACTATTTTTTCTTCAATATCTTTAATGTACAGACATCGGCCTGTTACAATTTTATTATATGTATAGATATATACAGTATAGATTACATTACATTGAGATGTAATTAATGATCTCATTAGGACAACATACCAAATCATTTCAGGTTTCGCTAACATAAAACTTGCAAATAAGTGTTCCTTTTTTCTATTATGGAAGGTAATAATATAAAACAAAATACAAATATATATTTCCAATCCTTAGCAGCAGCCCATAAAGCTATTAAAACCTTGAAAATGTTTAAATGTTATAAAACGGCTCCCCAACGACTCGTAGGTACAATTATTTCGATAACCCTGTAATTATATTTATCGTTCACGCCGTCTCGTTCTCGTTGTAATTCAATAAAGGGTTACAATACTCAAACATTTTCCTTGTAGGAACATTAAAATTCAACAGCCATTCCCTTGGTTTCGGACCTGAAATCTGACAAGTTTCTTCCTAGTTCCGATTGTGGTGTTTGTGTTGTGAATTAGCGTAATAAAAAGGTACCGGAAGGAGCATTTTTGATATAGAAATGAATGATAAACATATTAAAATGTTTCTGTTATACAGGATAAAATTTTAATTTTAATTGAAATAAAAATCAATGTGACATGAAATCCTCATAATATAATGTTAGAACTTTACAAGAGACCATGACCTCACTCTGAGTATGTTTCGGCATTTCTTCTCAGGGATCAGTCAGCTAGGAAATGCTGGCGCTATCTAGTTTTAAATATTGTAAAGTACACATCATCATTTCAGTCGAAGATGTCCACTGCTGGACATAGGCCTCCCCAAATTCTGCCACTTCAATCGGTCATATGCTTCCCGCATCCAGTGGACTCCTGGGGTCCTCACAAGTTCATCGGTCTACCTTGTGGGAGGCCTTTCAACTTTCCGTCTTCCTGTACGCGGTCGCCAGCCCAGAACCTTTCAGCCCCATCGACCATCTGTTCTGCGAGCAACGTGCACTGCCCACTGCCACTTAAATTTGGCAATTCTTCAAGCTATGTCGGTTACCTTGGTTCTCCTACGGATCTCTTCATTCCTGATTCGATCACGTAGGAAAACTCCAAGCATAGCCCTTTCCATTGCCCTTTGGGTGTCTTCCAGGCTTCATATGGGGCCCATTGTGAGCGTCCACATTTCGGTTCCATATGTCATCATTGGCAACACGCACTGGTCAAAGACTTTCATCTTGAGACACTGCGGTATGTAGGACGAAAAGATATTGCATAGCTTCCCGAACGCTGCCCAACCGAGTCGGATTCGACGATTGACCTCTTTCTCGAAGTTTGACCTACCTAACTGGACAGTTTGTCCTAGGTAAACGTACTCGTCCATAACTTCGAGTGCAGCGCCTCCGACCGGTATGAGAGTGGGTGTTACATGGGAATTGGACATGACCTTTGTATTGTCCATGTTCTTTACAACCCACTCTTTCAGAAGCTCCACTGAGGTCATCGAGCATTGTACTGAGGTCCTTCATGGTCTAAGCCATGACAACTATATCATCGGCAAACCGATGGTGAGTGATGTCCTCGCCATTGATGTTGATGCCAGCCCCTTTCCAGTCAAGAACCTTAAAGATATCCTCCAGTACAATGGTGGACAGTATCGGAGAGATAACGTCTCTCTGTCTAACACCTCGCTGCAGAAGGATAGGTTTCGAGGTCTGGTCCCGGAGTCGGACTGACAAAGTGGCGTTTTTGTACAGATACTTCAACACCTCGATGTACCGATAGTACAGCCCACGTTTCGATCGAATTGAAGACTGTTTCGTAGTCCACTAACTCTAAACAAAGGCGCAGGTTATACTCTTCGGTCTTCTTTATAACGTGCTGCAGCGTATGTTATTACCCTTTCACCCTTCTTGTATGTATTTTATGAGTAATTGACATTCTGGATCATCTTTCATGGCGTTCGTTATAAATTTTAAGTTGTTGGCACTGAAATGAATGTTTTTCTATCAGAAAACACGATTGTTCTCCAACTTCCTCACATACTTTTTCCGATGTGAGTTCCGGTAATACCGCTCGCTATAACGCGTCTGCCACGTACATGTATTTCCCTGGTTTATATATGACGGTAAAATAATAACCTTGTACGCGTAGCATCATGCGTTGGAGACGCGTAGGAATCGAGCTGAGCGATTTTTTAAACAACGCCTCCAAAGGCTTATGATCGGATTTTGGGGGGACTGTCTTATGTAATTTTATTTTGACGTTCAAAAAGAGCTGACTCTCAGCCTAGTTTGAATAAATGACTTTTGATTTTGATTTTATACAGCACGTAGCACACAGCACCGTAGCGCACAGCACTCCGGCCGACGCGCTGCGCTGCGGCTGGCGCGCGCCGTCACCGCCACCGCCCGCGTCCTAGCCCGGCCGTTGTCGCTGCTACATTGCGTCCACTGCTACCACCTGAGTCTTGGTGCCCTCTATCTGCATCTGTTTCTCCATGAACATCTCGTTAGCTTGACAGACTTTTACAGCTTTTGCCAGAGTCAGATCGTCGGCCCTGAGTAGTCGATCGCGCAGCTTGCCGTCACGACCGTCATGCCGTCACTCCGCACACGATCCTGTCTCGCACCAGGCCGTCTTCTAAATGCTCGAACTCGCATTGCTGAGTGAGAAGCTTTAGCGCCGTCACATAGTCGTCGATATATTAGCCTTCTTCCTGGTATCTTGTGAACAACTTGAATCGAGCCAAAAAAATAATCTGCGGTTCCGTACATTTTGACCGCGTAGGTATTACACTTTTCTATGAAACAACAGATTTGTTTTGTATAACTGACGAAAAATTTCTACTTTAGGGGGTCTAGAATGATATGCTGAATTCATAGTTACAGTTTGCGCACTGGTTAAAATCGTATCCTGTATAAGTACTTTCAATATACTTGTACTAAGTGTATTTAACAATACCTGTGTACTTTACCATATTTAAAACTAGATGGCGCCGGTATTTCTTAGCTAACTGATCCCTGAGAAGAAATGCCGAAACATACTCAGAGTGAGGTCATGGTCTCTTGTAAAGTTCTAACATTATATTAATAGGATTTTATGTCGCATTGATTTTTATTTTAATTCATGTTATTTGTTATCATTTAATTGTACTTTTTTGTGTTGTTTATTTATTTTTGTGTGCACTAAATAAATTATTTATCCTCGTATCTATCCTACCTATATTCACAGTCAGTTTTCTCTTTATATGACACCAAAATTAACATACCATTAGTTATGTCACGTAAACCAATAAGAAATATCAGTAATTGGTCAGGAAATAACATGGGTAGAAGGTTGGTAGTTTTGCACTACGACGCCGACGGTTTGAAATAACAGCTTTCGGAGGCATTTTTAAAATAAAACACTGGTATCATTCATTCGCGAGTAATAAACTAGCAACAGACTAACAAGAAAAAAACTTAACTGTACTTTGTTCTTCAGTAGCCCAATTGCTGAGAGTCAACTGGAGGTCAATAAAACCGTAATGGCTTTTCATAGGACTTAGTATCCCAAACAACATCGTTGTATTACTTTAGACTACATTTAAACCTAGCATTGTGAGATGATTCAATTTAAGCCGCATTGGGTTGGAAACTCTTTGTTTCTTGGAGTAATCTAATTTAACGTGACTGCTTCCTATTTTCGTCTTCCAAAAGTATTCCAAAGTTAAAATAAAAGTAATGGGAATGAGCTCTTTAGAAAGTTCAAAGATTAAAGGCCAAATAGAAAATCTCAGCACCAACAAAAAATCAGAAAATATTCTCACACAAAATAAAACCAAATTTATCGTATCCAATCAGCACCCAACAGAATTAGTATCGTAAAAAAACTCCTACCAGTTACCAAGACAACACCGGAGGAAATCTAATAACAAAAGAAAAGTAAAATATGATCAGTCTAGCAGAATTCTTCAGCATCATTTCTTATTACAATTTTAATTAACTTATTCGAAGGCAGACCGACGGCGTATAATTTTCAATAGAAATTTAGACTCCATTGTAGGTGGCTTCTAGAATCTTCGTTTGAATGGATCCGGGGAGCAATTGTGTGCGTCTGGAGCAATTTCGTCAGAACAGATGGCTGGGAATCGAATTCAGGTGTTAATTTTTGATGTATTGTGTTAAAATTGGTGGACGATTTATCTTCGATAAAAAGGGATATCATCTTTTTTAAAGGATTATAATTTAATAGTGATTTTGGTGTTAAGAATATTTTTTAAATAAATCTCCAGATTTATAAGAGATCATTTGTTTGAAAAAATATAAATGTGCAGGCGAGGTACTATTTAGAACAAAACTAATTTGACAATTGCACTGAACACCACGATGGAACTATCAAATCAATTGAGCGCTTGCTTAACAATTTCGATTCGCAAACTACCATTAATACAGACTACCTCACCAACAATAGCGACCAAAAATATCATCACCCACCAATTACTTATTCAAACACAAACTTATCTAACAGATACTCGACCATAAATCACCTTGATGCCATCTGACAGTTTTGAAATGGGCCCATAATAGTTGCGCCCAGACATCTTGGGGCTTACTTAGAATAATTAATGCCAAGGTACCTCATACCACCTCTCAGGTTCTACCTTGCCCTTAAAATTAATTGAGGTATGTTTAACCCTACCCTGGGATGACTTAAAAGCCTTTCGAGATGTAGGATATCCGAATAAGTCCTGTTACTAGGTTTTTGGGACTGATGTTAAGATTTGTGGGAAGGTGACCTAGGTGTCAGTTGTAATTTGTAGCAATTTGTAGTGTTGTTTAAAGATATGTGATTAAGTCTTTACCAATTTCATTCAATCATTAATGAGCTGCTGTTGGGCATCAATTTATTTAAAACTAGCTATTACCCGAGGCTCCGCCCGCGTGGATTTCGGTTATCGCGTAAAAAAGTCGCTTATGTTCTTCTCCATATTCAAAGCTATATCTAAGCCAAATTTTATGACAATCGGTTCAGCGGTTTAGACGTGAAAGCGTAACAGACAGAGTTACTGTCGCATTTATAATATTAGTAAGGATGATTGTAAAAGACACTTAGAATACCTTACTCTCTTACCAATGCAAAATTCAGCTTCAGTATCAGTGGGATTTCCTAAAGCACAAAGTTAATCAAAAAAAAAAAAACGGAAAATAGCCTACGTCGTTACTTTTCATGCTGCTTGTGCATCAATTACCATAACAAAACCCACTCTGTCTAATACCAGACCCTAAAAAACTCGCTACATACATCAAAAACCCGGCAAATTAGCATGAGGAAAAAAAATACATCCACAGAATAAAATGTCAACATGAGTTTACACGTGTAAGCACATTTCAGCCCTCGAACCTAACCTAAAAGGATTGAAACATACAACATTTCATATCCAAACAGGCAAACAGCTCTTCAAATATACACAGGCGTACCATCTGTGCCATATCTCATAATCGCCGGCGACTCGTTACGGTGACAGTTTAAGAGGCTTACCGAAGGATTACCCTCCATTTAATATATTTTTTTCTTCACAGGTGCGTTTGACGGTACTTTTCGCCTGTCACCTTCCCTTTCGTGACTTTCTTTTTAATTTTACCGAGAGTGGTTTAAGGATGATGGATTTGCGGGTAGATTGTCACGTGGTGAATTCTGGGAATTTTATACCAAAGGCTGGAGCAAATAAAAATGCTTATGATTATTGCACGCTCGGGTATGCCTTTTGGAATCTGAATAATCGGAACGATAAATAATTAATTTTGCCTGACACATAAGCCAGAATAATAAAACAGTTTTATTAAATTGGGCCTGACGTGACAAGTTTTATTAAATTGAAAATGTGTTTCTGACTGAAATTTAATATTAGGGACTTAGTGTAATTCATTTTCATAAGAAACTTAACTAACTAGGCTTACGAAGTGTAATATTTTACATTTTAATTAAAGTAAATAGGGTGTCAAACGGAATGACACCTAACAGTTTCACAAAGTTTTATTGGCGCCCAGCGTGGGATTTTACTCCCACAATGTTGAAAATGAATGTGCTATTTTAGGGTATCGTACTTTGATGTTTAAACATTGAGCAATCAATTATAATAACTGACTGTTCATATTTACAAAATAAATCTAAACAGCATTATAAATCATGAATGTGCTGAGTTCATATTGGCGCCCAGACTGGGACTGCTTACGATATTCAAGTAAATTCCTGAATGGAAGTAATAAAAGCGCTTCCCATAAAATATTTAAGATATTTTGCATCAATTCCATGACTTATATGACACGTTTTCGTTGGACGAAATATTCACATTGGGAAGATTCTTGGTGCTCGTATCTTGGCCCACAAATCATTTCCGCATTATTGAAACAGGAGATAGCGGGTAGTCAGAACCCGGAAAATACTTCGTGCCTCAGTTGGTTAGGTAATGATATTTTTTACGGGCTCAAAGCAGGCCAGTTAAGATCCAACTGTGTTTCTAAATCTTAATAAATAGAATTCATACCATACTTGTCGTACATGTAATAACTGTACGATTGGAAATTCCATTGAAAAAATATTTTTATCGTTTTACATAAAGCCGTAATAAATAAAACTTTCATAAAGAAGCGATAGAAAACTTATAAGACCGAGATAATAAAAAGAACGTGTTAATAATAAGGATCATAAAGCCGTATCTTTAAAAAGTCTAATAATAGCTCTTACTTTATTATACCACAACAAAGTGAAGACTTATTTATGAAATTACAAAATACGGTTTAAAAAATGGCCGATGGGGCTAACAGGTTCTAAAGTGGCAACTGTGTACCTGGAAACGTTGCTTTGGATGGCCTCCTACGTTGTGGACTGACGCAACGACCTTGTGGAGGCCGCTGGAATCAGCTGGATGTGAAAAGCACAGAACCAGTCAACGTGTGTGTCTGCGTCTATCAGACCGCCATGTATACGTATGTCTATCTCCTAAGAATAAACCACAGTAACCATTTTACAGCCGAATACTGAAACGCCACTCAAATCTAATAATCATTTGAAAGCTACCTACTTAAATATAAGCATCCCTCAAATTTAAATGGTATTCTCAAACGCCACTCAAGCAATTCGAAACTACGGTTAGCTAAGCAGTCCTCAAATGTTTACATAATGGCAACATCCTGCTAAAAAAAAATTATCAGCACGTTCTCAGTTACAAAATAATTTAGTTTACATCTCGTTTTCGTTTTACGCAGTCTTCTTTGAACAAATATTTTCTATAACTAATAATCAGTTAAAATATAACAGCGCATTGTAGGTTTGGCTTGAATTACGATTGAAATTATGTATAAAAATCAAATAAATTTCAAAAGAAGACGTCATAAAAAATGAAAATTTCTTGAGATAATTGTTGGAACGTTACACTTGACAGTTTACGCGCGATTAATAAATAAACAAACATTCCCACTGAACTAAAATCGGCTGTTTTGTTAATAATATAATTATTAATTGATTCACGATGGAGGAGAAGAAGAAACGTGGATGCAATACACCTGCTGAGAAAGATATGCTCTTGGAACTGGTAAAGAAGTAAATACACACGGCTACACATCAAGTTATACATTTCCAGTTTACGCTGATATTGCACTGTACGGAAATACTATACGAGATCGTATTGAAGCGAGATCAGCTTATACTGGAAATATATAGCTTGCTGTGTGGCTACACATTGTTCAAGTAGGTACACACAGCCGTGTGTACCATGGACAATGAAATACTGTATTTTGTACTTATATATCCGCAATTCCCTATTGCATGTAATAGCTTGTTAGTATACATGCCTATAACATACATAGCTAGGGCAACCGTTGTCTGTATCAAGTACATACTTTACCCATAGAAACTTGTGACCACTTTCCATCTGAAAGGCTCAGGAATAAATACACGATTTATGTCTAAGTACTTTTATTCCTACAAGTATGAATACAACCAGATAATGCACATTTACACATACTCAACTGAACAACAACAACAACTCCCTGTCGTTGTACTTTTCAAAAGCGTTCAACTTTTCTTCATTTTTGCGCCTCACAGTTGGCCTTTCGTGATCCGAAAGTGAAGACAAGGACGATAGAGACATTTTTATCACTATTTGTAAAGTTTCAATAGATTTAACTTGATTTGAGGGACCTCACGACCACTCTCAGATCTAAGGGCTGCTCAAATCAGTTTGACAGTTGATTTGACAGATAAATAACGTTGAGAAGCGTTCCAGTATACGATTTTTAAACTGAGTGGTGTTTGAGCACAACTTAATTTAAGATGCGCTTAGATTTAACAAATACTTAAAAGTGACGTTTGGGTATACGAAATTAAAGTTTAAGAGCTGCTCAAACATTTAAGCAGCCCTTAAATATTTGAGTGACGTTTCAGTATACGGCCGTTAATCTTTCACATATTACAAAGTGAAGAAGAGTGAGAGTGAGCGAGTGAAAGATCGCTATCTGTCCATGTCGTCATAGTTGCGTATGTATTATTATTGTTTACATTCTTAATTTTAATATTTTAGTGATATTATTAATGCACCCGATAACTAGCAACTGCCCAATAAATCCAAATGAAACAAAGTTTCCTGCGAGTACAAAATATATTCAAAAAAACGATTCAACTCATCACATTTGTAGAAAATTTTAACTGTGAGATTCAGAAAACTTAACAACGCCATCTATCGAGCTTTGAGGAAGCTCACACTCAAACAGATATGTAATTTGGAAGTATGTATGTATGTTTGTAATTATGTATGTAAGTATATTCCCATATTATTTGTTTAATTTATTTAGTGAATTATTGTTTTTGATTTCAAAAAAAAAAGTTATATTTTCCCTTTTATCCTTACACACGCTGTCTACATCTCTTTATCTTCTCGTCTATCGCAGGTATGCTGGAAGAGATTTCTTTACAAATAAACATCACCTCTGTACCTATTTTTCTGTTCTAATCTTCTTGTCTGTTTATATATGTGTGTACATAAATGGTTAAATTAATAAATAAAAAAGGGTAGATAATTCTCGAAACATTTAAACAATACAGTATTATTCCTTCTCTTTCCAGCAAATCATTTAAATGTATATCTTAGGAGTTAGCGATAGTAAATTCACTCGAAAATGCGCGCGTATCTCTATAATAAACAGACTTAATTTTACAGTTTTTGCAATTAAGTGATGACTGGAGCAAGGCATTAACAACCTCCACGCGGGGGAAGCCGCTGGAAATAGCTAATATTTATTAATATTACTATTCTTGTTGGAAATGCTACTAAACAATATTTACCACTATAGTTTACTTAATAGATGAACTATATTTAACCATGAATATTTACAGACTGACATGAATGAATCCCTGTTAGCATCCAATCTGTTCAATAGAATCAATCACTTTGAGTCGTTTTCCTCAATTGCCAATACGATCACAGATCCATGCAGCTAATACCCTTTCGTATGCTCCCAATTTCAAAGAAACCTCCCCAACTATTCACATAACACTTTATATTTAACTTCCCATGCCCCAGACCTCAAAGTCGAATGACTTTATCCCTTCAGCAAGCAAAGCGAACGAGATTTGCATGAGACAAGGCGTGGCAGGAGATTCGGAGGGATCCCTTTTCGATATGGTCCCGAATTATAATAAAGTCGGAGGTATTAAGGATTGACAGATTAATTGGTGCCTAAGTGAATAATTTCTTAGTTTTAGCTGAGTCGGGAAATTAACGTTTCATGGTGAGGGTGTATTGGATTGGAACGGGTTTTGATGTTGATTGGTTACGGAGAACGGTGAAGGGAACTTAGAATTATTTTGCAATGGGAAGTAATCTTCTTGTGATTGGTTGGTATGACCTATCCGTGAGTTAAAGAAGATCGAACTAAAACAATAGGAAACAGAAAATAAAGTTTAATTTGACAGCATGTCGAACAAAAAAGGTACCTAATGAATACAAAAAAAAAAAAAAACATAACGTACACGTTTTCATCACGATCAACTTTTGACATATTGATTGCTCTAAAACCGACAGCTCAAACGTTTCTATTTTATTCTAAATTCCAAACAGAATTGTGCCTTCCTGAAACATGAATATATTTATTTGACATTCAGTATTTATTCGGAGTACACGCTAAAATCAATAAAACGTCAAATAATAATCCGAAAACAAAATGTTCGGTATACCGTAATCCTCAAAAATATACTCTCTAAATCAATATTGTAGCGCTGTGTCCGGCCATCGAATATTTTATGAACACTGAATGGAAAACGTCCAGTGAAGTGACGAGGTATTATAGGGAGGTGCCAAAATATTAAAAAAAATCGTGTCGGAATCGGATTTTGTGAGAATTAGATCTAGCATTTTAATAGCTAGTTTTTTTTTGTTATAAAGAGCATTTTTTAAAAGGATTGGCTATTGATTGGTGAGTGTGTAAATATGTTCATTTCTTTTTTCTTTAATTTGTATTTTATTTTTGACACTTTAGACGCTAAGCTTACATTGAGTTTTACATATTTTATTCCTACCTTCTTCTAAAACTCACCACGCAACACTGAATTAAATAACGAGTTTGTATCAAATAAAGAGAGCTATGAATGAAAGATGGTCACAAATAATTTCAACTTGGTACTTGGTTGGTTGGTTGGTATTTGGCAAAAGTTAGAGATATCTTGAATGGTTTGGAGGAGGCTTTAACCGCAATAAGCCACCCTTACATCTAACAATACTAACCTTATTTAAGTACAAAACTAACTTTACTAACAAATAAATAAATAAGTACGCACCACAAAACTAAATGTAAGGGATAAAAATAAAGCTAAAAAGAAATTAATCAAATAAAGTAAAAACCCCGACCGACCCTTGCTCGTTGAAGCGCCAGCCCGCGCCGCAGCTGAGCCAGTAGCTTTAAATTCCCCGTCTAATAATAATGATGCCGATTTGATCCAGCCTGTCCCCAATAGTGATAGCTGTCCCCCTATCAGTGACGCCCTGAGCCGAGGTCCGTACCCCACAGGGGGTGCCCTCAGCGTGCAGTCGCTTAGTATGTAAAATTTAGTTTGTAAGCCCTGGCTGGAGGCGTTAAGATTAGTTTCTTAATGGCAGCCCCAGGAATGACCAGTTGAGCAGTCACGGCCTCTCAAGGCCAACTGCGAGATGCCCTACAAAAAAAAAAAAAAAGTAAAAAATCTGTTAATTTTGTACAACTGGTACCAATTTATCCAATTTCATTGATGTAAATGTTTGCTGAAAATATCCTTTTTAAACCTATAAGACGTAATGTCATGTCAAATTTTGTATGGTAGAGTGCAAACTAGAGCCTTTATTCAGCTGGACAAAGATAATGTTATTACTGTTACTTTTTCCTTTTCTCTTTCTGTAATATCAAAACAAGTAAGTAAGGAATAAAGTCACAAAAAAATATTATCTGTCACATCCATGTCATCTTCTTAAATTACTTGTACGTAACATGTTTCTTGTCAGTATTGTATAATTACATTATTACTAGCTTATACTTGCTCCCATCTCTTCCAGTGGGTGTCGTAGGAGGCGACTAAGGGACTAACTAGAGAATGGGCAGCAGCGTTCTCTATGCATTTTACCACCATACTGCGATTGCCAACCCGCCTACCAAGCATGGCGATTATGGCAAGCCCCCCAAATTGGGGGAGGCCTATCAAAATCAAATCAAAAGTCATTTATTCAAATTAGGCTAAGAATCAGCACATTTCGAACGTAAAAATACATAAGACAGTCCTCCCAAAAACGCCCACCCGTCACCATTTCCTAGTGCTTTAGCTGGAAAGAAGAATTAGCGGACCAACTCCCGAGCAGCACAGCTGTCTGTTTAGTCGGATGGACTTGATTCTTTACATATAAGCCAAGTAATAAACATTACGAGACACAGAACATTAATTAAATAATTAGTCATACATATACCAGTCAGCCATGCCAATATACCAACAAATAAAATGAAAACTTAAATCGAGCATAAAGAATATAAAAAAACATAATACCAAAATAAAAGCCTTCTGGTATGAAGGGTGTGATAGCTTACTACATATGTAATACTGGATTATGTTCACATTAGCTGTTACTACCCGAGTTACAACTCGAGGCCACAAATGATAACCTAGGACCATCGACGTTCAATAAATAAACAGGTAGGTAATTATTAGTAACAATAAAAAAAACCATGATCAGCAAGACGACCAGTCACCACAAACAGCAGCCGTTCACGAACATAATGCAAAGATCAGCCATTACCCCCTTCGCCATATTTGAGGGAAGGAAGTTACTGGAGCATGACGAACTTGTTGCCAGTTGCTGAGGCAAGAATAGAATGATCAATTGTCGAGGTCGCTAGCTAACCACATAAAGCAATACAACTCATCACAAATGTCGAAATTGAAACCTACTAACTAATGGAGAATTTGATTTTATTTCGATATTCATATCAAATCAAATAAAATTCTCATAAGTGTTTATATTATACTATATGGCTCGAAAAATGTAAGAATACTTTAATCTACCAAATGTGAATAATAGTATGTTTTATATCGAGGGACTAAACGAAGCCATAATATACCAGAGGTGGTTTGACTCTCGAGCTTGCAAGGGAGTCAATGAAACCGAGGGTATATTAAGTTGGCGTTTAGTCTCGAGGTGCAAACTGTACTTTTCACTTTGAGTATGAGAAAAATAGTCAATTTAGTACAAAAAAAGATTTAATAAATAGCACTTCATAAAATAAAAATCACAATAACTAATATGTTTTTTGCTCTTTGCTCGACGTCAAACTCTTCACTGTCACTGGACATTCTTAATAAAAAAAAATATTACACCGAACAAATTTACACTCGACAAAAATTCTGAAATTTTCGCGGTCTGTTTTTTCTTCTAAACCAGTAACAGATTAACAATTTAAAACACTTGGCGCCACCTTCTTTGCAGAAAAACCATGGAACTAAAACTCTCAACATTTTCGCAATGAAAATGGTCCACACTCCACAGAGAATAGTATATTTACTGGCTGTTTGAGTTTGTCTATGTCACATGAAGGAAATTAAAAAACTAATTACTTTTCACTCCCTAGAGACTAAAGTGGTCACTTTAGTCCTGCTTCGTAGGGCTATATTGGCGTATTTTTAGAGCATGAGAAGTTAAAACTTTATTTATTAAGCCTATACCAATGTATATTATTTCAGACGTATTATTGGCTTTAAATAAAATATATGAGAAAGAAAAACCTAAAAGCAAAAGCATTCTAGGCTCGAAAGCAGACGATAGCGAAATGAATTACAAAAAGTCAGAAAACAGAAATCAAGTTAGAGTCCTCGGATTTTTAGATTTACTTTCCGAAACATGTCTCAACTAAAGAAAACACATCAAAATAAACTCCGCTCAACATAATAACAAAGTTGAAGACGCGTCTGCTAAGAAAATAAAGTTTTACCGAGCGCATGGCAACAACAGCCGAGTTTTCATTGAATTTACACACGATACATTGTATTTTGTTGGTACCTTTTTAAGATTTTCAAGTTTAAAAACGATGTGGAATGGAACGATTGTCTATTCAGTTTTTGCGTCGCTTAGGACCGGGAAAGTGTCTTGACTAATTCAACAGATTTAAATAAAAAAAAATAAGTACTAACACTATGCGATAGTGTGCATCATGAATCGTGATATTGAATGACTGTTTCAATCTTTTCTCTAAAATATCTTACTTTAGAAACACAGGTCTTCTCTTGGTGAAAGAGATGAAACACAGTAACGAAATGCGACGTAAATATAAATGTAAGCGTACCTATAGTTATAGATAATACCACACATGTATCACAATAATAATAATCAGCCATAATCCAGCATTACATTTATGTAAGCTATCACGCTCTTTATACCAGGAGGCTTTTATTTTGTTAGTATGCTTTGTTAACATTTTTATTTCTTGTGTTTGAGTTAAGTTTTCATTTTATTTGTTGGTATATTGGCATGGCTAGCTGACATAATTATGACAAATTAATAAATTAGTAAGTTTGTGCATCGGAATGTTGATTATTTTGCCTACCAATGTATAGAATCAAGACTATCTAACTAAATAGACAGCCATTATGCTACTGGGGAGTTTGTTGCGAGGAAGTGGTGAAGGGCGGGCGTTTTGGGGGACCGTGTAATTTTGACATTCGAAAAGTGCCTAATTTGAATAAATTAATTTTGATTTTGAGCCTGTATTGTACCACTGCAGGGCGAAGGCCTCCCTTTCCTTTTTCCACTCAACTCGATTCTGAGCCAATATGGACCAATCCCTTATATAAGCATCAAGTTCGTCCCACCACCTACAACACCTGGGTCCGCGATGTCGTTGTACGTTTTCAGAGACCCATGTTGTTATCTTAGCCCACAATGCATCTAACATGCGGCAAACCTGTCTGGCCCACTCCTATTTTAGGTAGGCTGCTTTTTGGATGACGTCTTCGATTTGTGTATTACAGCGTAGTCTCGTGTTTCGTATCCGATCGGTAAGTCGAACTCCAAGGATACTACGCGAGCGATGTGACATAATGCTGTAATAAAACCATGTTTATATTTCAGACCGCAAATTAAATTTTAAATAGTGTCAAGGATAAATATATTAACATGAAAATGTGATTTTAACCAGAATTATTATCACATAACATAATTATATTACCTACATTGCGTGCTATCCAGCAATCGAATCCTTTTGCGCCTTTCCATAAACCACGCCTAAATGCACGAGAACTGATCATTAGCACGAAAAACATACTTACGCTGTTTCTTGTATGCTATAAATTAAATTAAGTGAATAAAACAACTAATAAATAAAAAAACACTTTTCCCGACTACGGTGAAGCAAAAAGGAGGGTTAAGATTTTGAGCGGTAATATGTATGTTTCATTTGTTCCCTCATAAATTATAAACTACTGATCATAATTTGACGTGGCTATGTAACGTCACATTAAATTGAATATGGCACCCCTTTTTTTTTCCTGGTAGGAAATCATCAAATAACTTCTCCCGCTCTGGGTGGAACAGGAGAGCGTGTCAGCCTTTTACTGACTTAAACCCACCCGTGTTTCCTCAGTGGCCTGTGTTGCCTGGGGCCGCGGCATCTCTTTCGAACAACCCGCACCCCTGGCAGGCATCGGCCCTTGCGGACTCCACCAGTTGGTGCTGATAACTCTTTGAGGCGCGCGTGGAACACAACGCGCCGGCAACCCGGGATTAGTCCTTACCGGACAGCGAGCTACCCATTACTCGCCGTCCACAAACCCGCGCCTACGGTGGCCGGGAATCAGCCTGGGATTCCCGACGCCAAGAGCGTCTCCTACGGCGACTAAGGCCGTGAGGGCGCATATATTGACTGTCCCTCACGTGCGCCACCTCCCTCTTCGCGAGCATTACTGCTTCGTAGAAGGAGATGATGGCTACCCATGCACTCTCGCTCCGTACCATGGTCTGGACCAGGGCCGGACGCAAGAGATCGCCGCTGCCGATCGCCTCCACAAGGACACGGCGGTGCTCCGCCCAAGCCGGGCAGACCTCCACCGTATGCTTCACCGTGTCCTCAGGACGATCTTCGTTTCTTCTCGCTTTATTCGATACAGGAACCTCCCGAAACAATCGTGTCCAGTGAGGACCTGCGTCAGGCGGAAGGTGATGACGCCGTGCCGCCTCTCAAGCCACTTCTCAAAGAGGGGCTTACCAACGCAATCACGGCGTGCCCAGCACTGGGTTGCAACAATCGCACTCTCCATGTCGCCATGAGATCCCGCCGGAGCTCTGTCCGCTGTGACGCGGTTTCTCGCGGCAGCGGAGTTACGCCCCGGCGTTTGGCCTCCTCGCGCCACTCCCAACTGTGCGTGAAGACCTTCGCCTCCAGATACCATGGCAGCAATCCGGCAAGAAGGCCCGCCGCCTCAACGGAGATCGTGCGGTATCCCCGGACCATCCAGATGGCCATAAAATATGGTAACTTCTAGTATGGTGCCGAACTAAAAAATTGAGATCGTTTACAACTTAAACAATTAATTGTAACAGTAGTAAGCGACCGTTAGCTTAAGAGTCAAGTAGCATACGACCACGGTTTACTAATGAGAATAATTTCTTGTTTCATACATTACAGAGCGTGAGTTTTCAGTAGTTGGGTTTAATTTTTTGAGCTTACTTTTTTAACTTAGCTACAAAACATTATTTATTTTTAACCGACTTCAAAAAGGAGGAGGTTATCAATTCGTCGGAACCTTTTTTATTTTTTATTTTTTTTATTTTTTTTTATGTATGTTCCCCGATTACTCGAAGATGGCTGGACCGATTTGGATTTTGTTTTTTTTGTTTGAAAGGGTATACTTCCCAGGTGGTCCCATGATCATAAAGTCAGGATCTGATGATGGGATCCTGGAGAAATAGAGAGAACTCTTCAAATTTTATAGGCACACAAAGCGATTTAGGTATTTTTTGGAAGAGTACTTTCTCGTAGTGGTCCCATTTCAATTTGGTGAAGATCTGATGAAGAACTTCGGAGATAGGCAACGGAACTCCTCAATAAATGATAGCAAATGGACTGGGATTGCCGAAATCGCATGTCTGTCTATTGTTTACACCAGTTCATAACATAACATCACGCCGGTACGCTGTGAAGGGGTAAGCACATGTGAACCACTAAAAAGTGACAAATAAAAACTTTTTCCAAAAAAAAAACAACCGACTTCCAAAAAAACACTACAAAGTGAAAAATAACTTTTTTCGGAAGGCGGTGACAAAAAACTCAAATACAGCTCCAAAGACACCGACTTCCGAAAAAAGTTATTTTTCACTTTGTAGTGTTTTTTTGGAAGTCGGTTGTTTTTTTTTTGGAAAAAGTTTTTTATTTATTTAGTCTTCCCATTTATTTTGATATCTGTCTGAGTAATATTGTACGTAAGTATTACCAAAATGTTTCTGTCTATAGTCAGTTAAAAATACGAGTTTGACTCAAACTTCGCCTCGTGATAAGCTCATGAATAAGTCTCTTTTCGAAACCAAATCGTTATGAACAAAACGGAAAACAGAATTAACATAAAGTTCGTCACGAAAGTCATAATAAAGAACGGTAAAAAACATTGCTATCTTTATAAAAAATACCCATCAACATTTTCAAAGCTGTCTTTAATAAAATAATAAAAACAACAGGGTCTTGGCTACGTTTTGTTTGCTACTCACGTTTGTGACCAGTCGCACGAAAAAATAATACGTAGAAGGAATTTCATAGCGATATCGTCATTTGTAAGAGATAGATATCGGATTTGTGACAGACAAACGATTCCTGTTTTATATCGTAAGATTTTGTCTTATGATTTTTTTTGTCACTATCCGTTTTGACGTTTATGCTTGCTTCGTTCAGTTTTTTTGGGTCAAGGCTTTTCGATTTCTGTATTTTTTCAGCTACTTATCTCCTATTCATTGCTAAAATAACGAGTTGTACATATTTTGAGCAAAGCCAACAATATTTTTCAACCACAGACATAAAAATAAACTAAAAATGTTACTCACAATATTATACATTTCGAACGTGGAACGCGCGTTGGAAATCGTGAAAAAACAGTGTCAGGTGGCAGAGTTAGGCGTACCGTGTGATAGTTATTGTGTTTTTAGTGAACAATGTTGTGTTTCAATGCTGTAACGATAAAGATCAGAATCTTTGGATAAAAAGAATTACATTTGAGTTTTATAGAAGCATTTTGACTACTAAGGCATAATAACAGTATGTATATGTAAGAATGAAAAGCTAGGATTAGAAATAAGACGAAGCTCTCTAGAATTCTAAATAAATAAAGTTATAAATCCGAAAGAAAAACATGGTACATTAGTTAAACCTTCATTTATTACAACTCTTTTCTTATATCCCTTTTGTTCGACTTTTAACCGAACCATTATTTTCATCTTGCTCCTTAGTCCCCAACATTTAAAGATACAAAATTATATTTTCGGAATCGACGAAATTACGAATTCCAATTTGGTAGAAACAGAGTTGAATTACGCGCCTCGTTGGCTTTCGAAGGTCAGTAACTAGCAGAATGATCGTTTAAAGAGATTTCTCGTTGATACAAAAGGAACGATGACAAAGTAGATTTCTTGGCACAGGACAAAGAAACAGAGAAATAAATGCTTTTTAAAATAAGTGCTTGGCGTGAAACTTTGTAGATATTTCGCCATCTTGATAAAATGTGAAGGCTTGATAAAGCTACAATTGATATATGTGTTTATTGCACACTAAAACTACACGAGAGCATTGGTGGCACAGTGGTAACGGCCCCGGCTTACGAGTTCTAGGTCGTAGGGTCGAACCCATACAGGCGCTTTACTTTATGTAAATTATTTCATCACCTCTGCTCTCAAAACAGTGAAGGAAAACATCGTGAGGAAAGCAGCATGTCCTAGAACCAAAACTTCGAAGATATGTGACATCTACCGACCCCCACTGGGCATGCATGGTGGATTACAGCCCACTCCCTCACATAAGAGGAGGCCTGTGTCCCAGCAGTGGGTTTTTTTTGGGTGGGATATTATCATATAACTTTTCCCGCTTTGAGTGGAGCAGGAAGGCGTGTCAAACTTTTATTGACTAAAACTCACCCGTGTTCCTTCAGTTGCTTGTGTGCCAGGGGTCACGGTATCTCTTTCGAACAACCCGTGCTCCTGGCAGGCATCGGCCCTTGTGGACTCCACCAGTTAGTGCAGACATCTCTTTGAGGCGCGCTTGGAATAAAACACGCCGTCTACCCGGGCTTGGTCCTTACCGGATAGCGAGCTACCCATTACTTGCCCTCCGCAAGCCCGCGCCTACGGTGGCCGGGAATCAGCCTGGGATTGCCGACACCCAGGGCGTCTCCTGCGGAAACTAGGTCCATGAGGGCGCAAATACTTCCTCTCCCTCACATGCGCCACCTCCCTCTTTGCGAGCATTACGGCCTCGCAGAAGGAGGTAACGGCTACCCATGCACTCTCGTTCCGTACCATGGCCTGGACCAGGGCCAGACGCGGAAGATCACTGCCGCCGATCGCCTCCATAAGGACACGGTGGTGTTTGCCCAAGCCAAGCAGAACTCCACCGTATGCTCCACCGTGTCCTCAGGGCGATCTACGCAGTGAAAACACCTGGACGTCTCCTCCCACCTTATTCGAAACAGGACCTCCTGAAACAACCGTGTCCGGTGAGGACATGCGTCAGACGGAAGGTGAGGTCACCGTGGCGCCTCTAAATCTACCTCTCAAAGAGGGGACTTACAGCCACAGTCTTGGCGTGCCCAAGCAGTGGGAATATTACTGGCTGATTATGCTACACATGAAAATAAAAGCTATACTGACATTTAAATACTAAGTTTTAAATAGTCATTTAGACTAAATAGAAATTGAGATAAGTTTAAAACCAAAATAACAATAAAGATGTCATTATAGACTATTTAATAACATCTCTAAAGAAAATTACTGTCAACAGATAGTAACACAGTAACTTCACAGTAGATGACAGGAGGTTTCTTTTCAAACGGACCCAATTTCATGACGAATTAAAAGCATCAATTTCACACAAATAAATTAAATTCAAACCCGCCCCTCCACAAACTAATAAACAACAAGCTGGCACCATCCTCCCAGCTCGGAGCCAACATTCAGATAAAATATCTTAAACGTGACGAGATAAATGGAGGGTAAACAGATACAAAGCGATGAAACAGAAACGGATGGGAAGCTAGACTGACGTATCTAAGCTGGACGGGCAGAAGTATTGATAAACATATTTATATTTCCAACATAGTTATTAAATGTAGCAATAAATAGCGGAAAAGCTGGGTGGAACATTAGTGCGTTGGTGTATTAGTGCGTGTGGAACTAGGTAGTTTTTACATTTCAATTTTTTGTTCGTTATGTTTAGTAGGCATAAGCTATCTATGACAGTGTATATGTTATGTTGTTTCATTTTAAATGCGTAATGAGTTTTGAAATATGAATGTCATTTATGTTTTTTATTATTAACTAATTTATCATCACTGTAATACTTTCAAGACAAAGTATTTTGTTATGAAATAAATGACTTAATTTACTTGTTATCACAGTTGCCCTACGCAAGCGACAATAAACGTAATTAATGTACCACGCTTTCTTTTCTCACACCATTCCGCTTGGCCCTTTCGTTTTCGTCTAACGCAACATAAATCAGAACCGAGCCACGTCCAAGTTCAACATCATACATATCGGTCACACTATTACAACATCAGCTCAATCCACGACAAGGAAAGAAAATACGACGCAGATTAAGGGAGCCCAGATGTAGCGAAATGGGTCAACAACACATTTCGGCTAATGCGTCTCCAAGGACCACGTTGCAAATTGCCGTCGATCTCTCCTTCCGTCCTGAAGGGATTCACTTTTGATTGCCAACTGAACCCTAATTACCGCTTTTTCTGGTCCTTTCACTTCTTATTATGGAACGCCATTTTTTCTCTCGTTTTCGCCACATTAATTTCTATGTGGTGTTCTTGTATTGCCATTTTGATGACCTCTGCTAAAATGCCAATTACGGTTATTTGTGTTATCTTCCTTGTCGTTATGATGCTCATCATAGCAGATAATAAGTGTCTGTCGTTTGGCTTATTATCGCCTATTTTTATTTGGAGCTCTTTGCTAGAATGAGCGTTCAAGTGAAATAAATGGCAATTACTTCGACATTTAGAGCAGTGGTAGCCTAGTGGTAGCGACTTACGAGTTGTTGGTCGTAGGTTCGAACCCAGGCAAAAAATCAAAGACATCTGGCATGTACCAACCCGCACTGCACCCGCGTGGTGGATTACGGCCTTCTACCTCTCACCGAGAAGAGGGCTGTGTCCCAACAGTGGGAATATTATAGGCTGATTATGGTTACTATGACATCTGTAACAACAAAAAGGTGGTCAACAAGTAAACTACAATAGAACTGGTTTTGTTATTTATTATCTTCTATTCTTTCTCCAATAAGTAGGTCGAATGAAATGACGAAAATCCAACTAAAAGCTTTGTGTTATTTGCAAATCTACCTACGATATAAAAATCCTTGATGCTATGTAATGTATGGAACGGAAACACGAATACACTACGGAATAAAACAGTATATTATATTTCAATCTTCATCACTAGTTCATTTCGCATGGGATTTATCTCTGAATAGATTTTGATGAATGAAGTGTCAAACTATTTGTCACATCGTACTCTGGAGATAGCACATTTCGTGCCAACAAAAACTGTTGTGGTTTTTATTGTGTGTGTTAGATGTTTTATCGTGCGGAAATTGGTTTACACAATTTTACCTTAAAAGCTTTTCAATTTAGTGTTTAGCATGGAATTATTCTAAATACGCTCAGGGTTTTACAATATTGCGATGAATAGTAGGAGAGTGTTTACATTTGAATAATGAACCGTTTAGTAGGACAGTAATATCATGTCGTTACGAAGTTTTAATAATTTTGATTTTATGCCTGTTCTCGGGTACAACATGTACAGATTGTACAGTCATCATTTATGGCCTATGTTCAGGCCTGTGGTCAGCAGTGGACGTCTTTTGGCTGAAATTATGATGATGAATGATCGTACAGAGTACATTGATGCTGCTGATTCCTTTTATGTCAACTGAAGAAAAATGTCTACGCTAGGGGGTTTAGAAACATGTGCTGAATTCATGGTTTGAGTTTGTGCGTCAATTTCCCTTCTACCATGTATAGCTTAGCTTAAAGCTTGAGTTTAACCTTAATGAAGTAATTGTTTACCAGCTACTTACTACAACTTTTGTTTAAAATGAAGGCTACAGAAACAGTCTTCGCCTTTCATTTTAAAATTACCATAGAAATTATTTTCCCTTCAATTCATTTTAAGTTAGAGGGGAAGCTACTTTCGTCCAATTGATTTTACGACGAATTTGAACCAACAACATTGTATTTCTTTCCTTTCCAATCAGCACCCAAATACAAAATCTATCGAAATAAAAATAGCAAACGCACTGAAAAGTTCACAATAAAACCTATATTTTTCTTTTCGACCTAAAAAAATCTGTTGAATAAAAACATAAAATTCCACACGCTTTAACCTTTGAAAAGCGTAAAAAGTAACACGAAACGATTGTATATTTCAGCATATACTATTGAACGACCACTGTTTTGTCTGAATTACCTTCTTAACATAGAAATGTATATCTTACTCTCGAGAATCGGATCGTATTTCCATTTGAAGAGCTAGGTTTGGCTAGAAGTGGATATGTGTGAATGGTGGAGCGCTGTGCAAAGGTCATGTCGTGCAGATAAGACAGATGTTGGCAACCTTCAGAGACATTGATTCTATCACACTTTTGTTACACCCACGCGACTAGGGAATACTTTTTAACCTTTTATATGGAAAGAAAATTGCTGGGATCTTGAAATAAATTCAAAGAAGTTACCATATAATTACGTGCTTAGATTACTTTGCCAGTTCAGAGAACAGTTTTCTTTGATACTAGAAAACGATACCAAAGTAATTTTTTATACGTTTTGTTGAACACACAAAAAAAAAAACCTAGCTTACAGTTGAAGAAGTTGTAATTGTATCTAATTTTCATAAAGATTAGGATTCTTTTATGACTTAATCGAATTCAACGACGACACGGTTGGCGTAATGGCTGAGCGATCGACTGCTGCGCAGCACAATTACAATTAATCAAACATAAATCTGAGAACAAAGATAAGTTAATTACTATGCGTCCCTCATTTGACTTGTACAAAAAAGCGTTAATCTAAATTGCTGATATCTTATATTATTTTTGCATTCCAAGTGCGCATTGCGAACCGGAGCTTAAGAATAAAAAAGCTACTCGTGCTAATAAATATTCATTATACCATTCATTCTATCTAATGCAACGGTTCGATGAATTCACGGAGTTGCTTCGAGGGTCCACTACTCAACTGAATGAATAATCAGTTTTAACTTTGATGAAAAACATAGATTTGATTATGTAAAAACTTCGATTAGTTGCTTTGAAGGTTCTGAATAAAACGTTTTGTTTATTGAATATTTCAAAGTAAAACAAAGTTTATTCAAACTATTCATGAGCCGTATTCGCTTGAATTGAAGCTTAGAGTGGTTTATAAATGTTACTAAATAATTTATCGGGCTTTAAATATTTGTTGATGTAAAATATTATGTCGTGTTTTTGGATTGTTTTGTTAACGATTGATCAACTATGCATTTCAAACTCTGGTGTGACTTGCCACTAAACTTATTTTACACAAAAACAAACACACTGACAAACTGTCTCATGTCATGTCCCTTTTTCTAATCGTTAAGCAACATTGTGTTCAAGAAACAAGACTTTACTACTAGAACTAGTAATACCATTGCAGTGCCAAGCACTAGTTACACAAAAGGCAGTTTGTCAATTTATCTTTTCTAACTGTCGTCAAGTAAGAAGTAAACAACACAATTACTAACTCGTAGGTGACCATTAGACAAATAATCCGGTCAATCTACTGTCAATTTGACAAAATAATGGAATATATTTCACCAAGGCTTTACAAAATAAACACTAACGTGACTAATACTGGTCACGGATTGCTATAATTGGATTGGTCACAAAACTGGTGGAGAGTTTGTTGCACCACTACTTCTACTCAGATAGGGCGGGCGTTTTGGGGCACTGTCTTCTGAAATTTAGACGAATTTTTGATTTTGAAAGGACCACGATATTTTTCAAAATCTCACTCATCGTCATCTTTATTCAATTTCCAATCTCAAGATTTTTACATTCTCTTCTAAAATATTTCCACAACTTTATCTACTAAATCCCTCCACGTAGCTATACACTTCATCTCAGACTAAAAAAGATTTTCTACTCCAATGATTTCCGTATCAAACGATTCTTACAGTTCGGATAAGGCTCCAGTTTCATTTACAAATCCTTCGCGGTAGAGATCTTGATTATCCTCTATTGTAACTGCATTTGCTCTAACGTTCGGTTTTGCCAGTCCAGGATCTTAGGAACTAACATTTTCGTTACAAAACGTTTCCTTTCTATGTATTTTAGCTGTTTCCAAAATGCCATTAGTTTTGTTGGTTGCCATTAGTGGTACTACATAGATTACAAGCAAAGCAAATATCTTTAATAAAACGCATTCAGTTAGTTTAATATGCTTAATTTCGTTATTAAATACTTGAGGCTTTTGGCCATTTTCTCAATCTGATTATACATAAATGATAAGGTTATGTATAACCCAATGTCTATCCATCCGATATAATTGATTACAATTTCTAGTAACAGCCAAATTTGAACCCAAGGCCATTGTTCACTCATCAATATGCTTGATTTTTTCCTTGAGTTAATGCGTTTACAGACCCCATAGAATTAAATTCCTCGAACAAAGTAAATAGCCTAATTCCCTTTAATGAAACTTTCCTATTTTTTCCCATCTCCATCTTAACACAACCCATTAAGTTTTAATTCCACGTTTTGCTCAATGGCTTGTACCACCATTTTCTTTGCGACACCAATCTAAGTGCTGACGATGAATAAATTTTCCATTTTCCTCACTTCCCTTGTATTTCCTTTTTTTCTTGTTTAGCGGTTTCGGAGGTTTTGTTCTTCGGCCTTTGTTGCGAAATTTTAATTTGAAATTAAGTAAAGCGATGGAAAAAAATTGTGGGGTTGAAACAAGTTTGCTAATTAAGCCTTAGAATAAGATGAGCCTCCGTAACATTATTGCTTTCGTTAAATTTGATGGGATGGAAATTAGAAAGTTGGTAGGTGTGCTAATGGTTTTAAATTAGAATTTAAGAGGTAATTATGGGCCTTGAATTTTTTTGATTAACAAAAGTATCCTTAATTTTTCGTTGTGTAAAATATGCTGATATTTTGATAAGAAAGTTATCTTAATTAGGTATTCCTTTTATGATAGCTACGAAATTAACATAATTAAATTTCTAATAATAGTTACCTACCTTATTAGGTATTTGTAGCAAGTTTACCAATTATTTCTTAATGATTTACCTGTTTACAATTATAACGTATTATTTTCTTGAAAACATGGTATCTTCTCCTGCTAGAGTCAACACAAATATAATTTTCATTCTAGCGACAGTCTTAGAACACAAAAACAAAAATAAATATTTTTGGAGAACTTCTATCAAACACTGTGTAACACAATCGATTACCTATCATTCGATTAATCACATCCCATCGAAATAATCTTCCTCATCGATCACGTAGATACAAGTGCGGTATTTATTGAATGTGCCTTTACATGGTAGCTATTTGTCTGGCGCCATCCGTCTTTATTAATATGCCATCACCGAATCGTGCAGTATTTTCTTTTTTTGAAAGATATGAAAAAAGCTCGTTAGGTTATCGCTTTTGGAAAAATATTGTGGAAACCATTGAATAAATAATTGAAATTACTACCGTAACGTAAATTATTATACTTTTGCCCTAATCCTGATTTCTTTGGGGCCGACACAGCATCTCTTCATATTCCATAAGTTATCTCTTGCAGGCGTTGTCTTAATGTTCAGTTCATTTGTAGCCGTATCACCTGTCACATAAACTTTAAATACTATGTACAAATTGCCACTCTTTACCGTCACATTATCTACGTTTTTTTTATAATTAAGGAAACGCTCTTAATTCAGCAAATAGTGGCATTTATATCATTAATAGCTTTTGTCTAAGGTTTCGCCCACGTGTCAGTAGGAAATTATCCCACGCGAACATCCTACCGAGATAAAACGTATCCTATGTCCTAACCCAGGTCATGGTCTATGCATGTACCTACCAAATTTCATCTAAATGTGTTCAGCACTTTTAGCTTATGTCCTTCTCCATATCTTTCGTGTGAGTTACTATCGCATTTATAATTTAACATTTTATGATGATCATAAACCGTTTTACGTGACCCATCAATTGCGCAACTATTTTAATCATCATTATGTCAGCCGTAAGACGTCCACTGCTGGACGTAGGCCTCCCCCAAAAGGAGAGTTTTTAATCATACCAAAAGGCAATCTTGTCACCACCATTCACACTACAATTTGAAACTTCGATTAAATCGTTCGCACCGTCAATCAAGACCTCATTCGGAAGCCCAAACGTTATTCACCCAACCCTCTGTCTATCACCCGTTTCATTGCAACTATATCGTTCCATACAACACCTAAGTTTCTGTCGACACATCCTGTATCGGCGTCAAAGGATACAGACATGTCGATCACAAACAAAACCCCCGCTTCGGAAACCCGCCTTTCGGAAACCTACATTTCGGAAGCCCCCGATATCATACAACCCATACAAATAACATAACAGAAAGCGGATTCGTAAACAAACTAAAGATTAAAGCGCCAGACGACTGTAAACGATGGTTTTGTAAACAAATACAAAGGATTTGGACTCACAAACGCTTCCATATGGCATTCCAGTGGAATTACAAATCTGGTGGGATTGGGACAAATATTTGACGGGAATGCATGTTGTTTTATTAACATTGATGCATTTGTGTTGACAAAATGTTTGATCCAATATCTAATCCAGTAAAAGTCGGTTCATATAGTATGGATGAGGCAGATTGAATATTCAATGATATATTTAAGAGTGAAATTTGTTATTTATCTAATCACCAGTTTAACATGTTAATTATCAATTATACTAATTAAGATGCAAAGGTTATGATTTTTTACTGAAATATTTTAATGGAGTGAAATTTTGATTAATGGTAGCCTAAAAATGTATATACTTAAAAGTTCCATTTCAAACACCAATCTACATAGACTTTAACATGATCTTACCAAGAAAGAGACTGTGACCCCTGAGTTTGTTTTGGCCTTTCTTCTCAGAGTAGTCAGATGGGATACACCGACCTCATATAGTTTGAAAAATATGATTGACGTGTGAAAGAAACGAAGAATTAGCGCGGGTGGGATGCAATGCGGTGGGTTGAGAGTCTAAATTTTACGCGGACGAAGACGCAGAAGTGATAAATGATTTTATTTCTGTACTTAAGTAGATTTGTACACACGGCTACACATCAAGCTATACATTTCCAGTATAAGCTGATCTCGCATTGTATAGGATTTCCGTACCATGCGAGATCTTCTGCGTCTTCGTCCGCGTAAAATTTAGACTCTCAACCCGCCGCATTGCATCCCACCCGCGCTAATTCTTCGTTTCACTAAACATGCTTGTTACTTGTTTTCTTTTTGCTCGGCTCCTATAGGTTGTTGCGTAATGTTAAATTAAAATTATCTTTTCTCAAGATTGCGATAATATCCCAATCTTGATCCCATTAAATAATATATTATATTATTTTGATAACCCTTAAAGAAATTTTCCAATCTGACTGGTAATTCTAGAGCCCCTACCTCCAAACTTATAAACAAATTTTAACTCTTTTAATAATGATATATGAAAAATAAAACAACGGAAATATCTTTTAATATTTTCACATGCTATACAAAAACAAATATAAAACCACAACAGTCCATAAAGGAAACCAACCAACCGAAGATATTTTGAAAACAATAAGTTATTGTTTACCAACACCTGAGGGTAACACAAAACAATTGACCGGTCATTCGTCCGTATACTGCGGTATTCGCCCAATTGGAGGCCAGTAACAGACTAACAACAGACTACCGATAGACTGGCCATTCAAGACTGTTTACACACAGTTAAGGTGATCGGATACGTTATGAACATATTGAGCGAATGCGTCTATTGTGTCATTGTCTTTGGAATTGGGTTTATTTATCGTGAAAACGTGTAATTTTGTTGTCTTCTTTTATGTTGTTGTAACTCGACTGAAATTACCATCTAGATTTGTTTTCGATAAGAATCTAGTATGTTACGTATTCGGGAAAGTATTCATAGTTTAGTGTCGACACATAATTTTCTGGATAAAAACCACCATAATTACTGGATTTTTTTTTTTCGATTTGAAGTGTCTGTTCGGTATACACAGTACTTATTACAAAAAAAAAATTGAAAAGTCTCTGTTGGTTTCGGCTGATATCCGAATCGGCTTATTCTGCTGGTGAGTTTGTTCCGCTACTTCTTCTTTCCAGCTAAAGCACTAGGAAGTGGTGAAGGGCGGCCGTTTTGAGGGACTGTCTTATGTAATAATGACGTTCAAAAAGTGCTCACATCAGCCTAGTTTGGGTAATGAATGAAGTTTGGGAAATGACTTTTAATTTTTGGCTGAATAATTTCGACGGTACTTTCACTGGCAGATAGCTCATGTTACTTTTATTTTAGAAAAAATAAGGTTTCTGCTGAAAAAAAACTAAACCCATGCACGCGAACGTAGATGCGGGCACAGCTAGTTTTTTACAATTTTAATATAAAGTCCAATAATACTTACCAAAATATGAAAAAAAAACAAACAACAAAAATTGTGCAAACTTTTAATCAGAAACTACAAACGCCAGCTGACCTTTTAATATTAAAACAAAAGCCAAACGCTCTACTGGTAATAGTAGCAGCAATTCACATTAAATCTTGCAAACCCAGCTAATATTTGCAGAAGTGTGTCTCGGCTCTAACGAGATTATCAGCTTTGCTGCGCGACAGTACCTACGGCTAGAAATACCTGCGTTAGAGTTTATAGTTTTAACTAAATAGTTTTAGCACCGGCGAGGTGTTAATTTTTCAAAGAGAGAAGCCGGCGTGATTCCGGTTTTAACTTACAAGTCAAAAAATAATACTTACTATCATTCTAAAATTTATGTAAAGAATTAAATACAGTCAAATTGAACAGCTGAAAACCAAATAAAAGTGTGCAATATTCCTCCATCTCGTTCTCGCTGACGCATTTTTCTATATCTGTCTCTATCGTAACCCATTGTACACACGGCTACACATCAAGCTATACATTTCCAGTACAAGCTGATCTCGTATTATATAGGACTTCCGTACAGTGCGAGATCAGCGTAAACTGAAAATGTATAGCTTCATAATGTAGCCGTGCGTACAGTGGCTTGCTCTCGTCCATATCAAGCGGCGCCACGTGACCTAAAGTGACATACATCATTACGGGATCGCTGTTGTATGAATTTTTAGTTCCTCATTATGACGAAAAATTAAAAAATTTAAAAAAAAAAAAACATTCAAGGAACATTTTATTTATTGTAGTAATATAAAGCTAAAAATAACCGTTTTTGTTGTTTGAATGTTATGTCACATTAAATACCCGTAGTGTAACTATATTTTTTGGCAATAGTAGACACTATTGACGTGACATTTTTCAAAAGCGGTAAAAGTGCAAATCCCCGAAGGGAAGCCGGTAGGAATCGTGTTATATGGTGCTTTCACCACTGAGCTTTAGATAATTTTTTTCTTTATACCTTTAAAAGACAACGATTTGGCAACCAAAATAAAAAGTCTTAGGAAATATCGGTAAAAAACATTTTTTATAATCTTCTTAGAATACTTTAGTCAGTGAATTTGAAGTCAGTAACTGTATGGTTGTGTTAAAAAACGTCCCATTGCCTGGTTTGGGTAAACGAGGTCGAAACTTGATGGCATCGATTGATCTGCGAGGTCATTTGTAACAGCAAGGACATAATTGGGTCATAATTGGGTCTAATATTTTACACATCGATCCCCAAGGACCATTCTAAACCGTCTTGGTCCTGGTCGTCATAATAATACGTATGTTAGTAAAACTGGGAGCCCAAAGCCTGACAACTGGTCCCGATAACCTTTTTGATATAGATATTTTCCAGTAATTGGGATATAGAGGTTAATTGGCAAGGCCTTTGTATAAAATTTCTAAATTTAGACGAATTGTGTAAGGCTGCACATTGTAGAGAAATATCTGGTTGGAACTTTTTACCTGTCACGTTGAATATTCTGTAATATATGTGGAATGAATTTTGAGTAAAAGAGAACGTATGCAGATGTGCGACTGAAAGGTTATGAGAGAGAGCGAGAAAAAGAGAGAAATGGCGTTTGAGAGACGTTGTGTGGAACGATGAACGGACACGGACGATGTGCTTAAGTTTTATTTTAAATTTATACTTAATTTCGGAAAAATATAGCAATACAAGTAAAATTGACCATTTTATTTCACCGCCTGATCCCACAAACTTGGGGGCTCGTCCGGGATCGAGGTGAAATAAGTGGAGTTAAAGAGGAACGCCGAACAACTCAGACGCTGAGACGCACAACGCCCGACCCCGACCATTACGCCGATTGATATTACGGAAAATCTACGGACAACGACGACATTTACGACGATATTTATAATTACGAGGAATTACGATGATGACAGAAAAATCCGACCAAGATTTTCACGACGCAGCGGCCATTATGTCGGCACAAACGGCACACGAAAATAATATGCTACATCTTACGGAACAGCTTATCCGATCATTCAGTGCACAAGATGAGACGTATCCAGTATCAGTATGGATACGGGACATTGAAGAAAACGGCGAAATATTTAAATGGAGTCCAACTCAGCTATTGCTAGTGGCGCGACGTTCGCTGACTGGCACAGCAGCACTATGGCTACGCAGCGAGAAAGCATATAGAACATGGGATGAGTTGAAACTGGCTATCGGTAAAGAATTCGCGGATACCTTAGATGCGAAGAAGATACATGAATTGATGAGCGCAAGACGTAAGAAGAAGGACGAATCATGTATTGACTACATGCTGATAATGAAGGAGTTAGGCAAACGTGGACGAATACCGGACTACGTAGCTATCAAATATATTGTGGAAGGCATTATAGATGATGAGATAAACAAGATTATGTTGTATGGTGTCACAACTTACACGGACCTGAAAGAAAAACTAAAGTTGTACGCTATGTTCAAGAAAAATTCCGCTAAGGACATTCGACGTGGTAAGCCGTCTAATGACACGCAGAACAGTAGTATTATTAGGAGAAACGCGGCTGCAATGATGAGATGTTTTAACTGCGGAGACAAAAAGCATACGTCGGAGAATTGTCCTCATCGGTCGCAAGGAAAAAAATGCTTCAATTGCAATGGTTTTGGTCACATTTCTCTAAATTGCCCATTGAAGAAGATGGCGACTTCGGATTCGGTTTTGAACCAAACGGCGCATCATACGTCAAAATCGGACATTCGGCAGACTTCGGGTACGATCGGAGGATACGGACAACTTCCGAAGGTTGGCACTTCTGCTGAACAAGAACAACGAAGATCAACCAATCAGATGTCGAAGAAAGCATTCTTCAACTTGATGCAAGAGGGCGCCACCAGCAGCGCGAATGACGAAATTCAGGGCGATGTTTACATAGCAACGACCGGTGTGAACACAGGTGCGAATGATTTGTGTTACGATGTTGGCAACATGAAACGATGGAGCAGGACAGCGATTGGCTGTAGTAACAGCGGCCATGTTGTTGAGTTTGACACGTACAATGAAACTAATGAAAGTAAACAAAATAAAAACAAGGAACCTGATGTTACGATACCGGTTGTAAGCCTAGCAAGTCGTATAAAACCACTGAAAAAAGTGTTTGTGTGCGGTATAACGGGTAATGCTTTAATTGATTCGGGCTGTGACGTGAACTTGATGTCAAAGGATTTTTACGATGAACTGAAAAGGTTAGATTTTGTAATAAAGTGTAACGAAAACAACATTACGTTAACCGGTTTAGGTTATTCCCAAGTAAAGTCATGTGGTGTTGTTACGCTCAACATAACTATTGATAATTGTTTGTACCATGACACTACGTTCTATGTAATGCCTAACGACTCTGTGCCATTCCAAATGATAATTGGTAATGATTTCCTAAGAAATGTTACGATGTTTATGAAAGATTGTATGGTTTTTTTTTTTTTTTTTGGGTGGGAAATCATCAAATAACTTCTCCCGCTCTGGGTGGAGCGGGAGGGCGTGTCAGACTTTTACTGACTAAAACCCACCCGTGTTCCCTCAGTTGCCTGTGTGCCAGGGGCCGCGGTATCTCTTTCGAACAACCCGCACCCCTGGCAGGCATCGGTCCTTGCGAACCCCACCTATTGGTGCTGACATCTCTTTGAGGCGCGCGTGGAACACAACGCGCCGTCGACCCGGGCTTGGTCCTTACCGGACAGCGAGCTACCCATTACTCGCCGTCCGCAAGCCCGCGCCTACGGTGGCCGGGAATCAGCCTGGGATTCCCGACGCCCAGGGCTTCTCCCGCGGCGACTACGGCCGTGAGGGCGCATATACTGCCTAAGATTGTATGGTTTGGTTATTGCCGAAAGATGATTGGATGAACCCTAACTATGAATGGTTGAGAGATGTTACATGTTTCTCTAGTTCTATTGATTGTTTAGCTCACGTAAGTAATCCCGCTGTAAAAGAAGAAGTAACAAGGTTAGTAACAAGTTATGTGCCACAGAAAAATAAAGAAGCCCCAATAGAGTTGAAAATTGTTCTCAAAGATGACTTACCTGTATCTCAGCGGCCACGACGAATTTCATTCAAAGAACAGGAGGATGTGGATCGCCAAATCCAACAATGGCTTGACGATGGAATTATAAGGGTGAGTTACTCAGAATACTCTAGTCCATTGGTATTAGTGAGGAAAAAAGATGGTGCTTTAAGAATATGTGTTGATTATAGAAGGATTAACAGTAAAATGGTTAAAGACGAATACCCACTCCCTATAATAGATGATCATATTGACAAGTTGTCCTCGGCTAGAATATTTAGTGCTTTGGATTTGAAAGATGGTTACTTTCACTTACGCGTACATGAAGATTCCATTAAGTATACTTCTTTTGTGACAACAACCGGACAATATGAATTCTTACGTGCACCTTTTGGTCTAGCTACTTGCCCCAAGGTTTTTACAAGATTTATCACAATTATATTCAGAGAATTGATAATCAGAGGTATTGTTATTATTTTTATTGATGATATTTTAATTCCAGCAGAAGATGAGCATCAGGCTTTGGAGCGCCTAAAAAAAGTTCTAAATACTGCATCGGAATATGGGTTACATATCAACTGGAAGAAGTCTCAGCTGTTAACCAGAAGGGTAGAATACCTAGGACATGTTATTGAAGGTGGTGCAGTAATGCCGTCGCCAGGGAAAACAGATGCTGTTACAAAATTCCCTGAGCCTCAGAATTTGAAGCAACTGCATAGTTTTTTAGGACTTTGTTCCTACTTCAGGAAATTTATACCTAAGTATGCTCAGATAGCACAGCCGCTCACAGATATGCTGAGGAAAGAATGCAAGTTTGTATTTAATGATGAACATAGATATGTTTTTAACGAATTGAAGATGAAGTTGGCTACTAAACCAGTGTTGAAGATCTATGACCAAAGAGCAGAGACGGAGCTCCATACTGACGCATCAGGTATTGCTTATTCAGCTATTTTAATGCAAAAGGGGGATGATGGAAATTTACACCCAGTTCATTATATGAGTCGAAGGACTACGGACGCGCAAGCCAAGTACACAAGCTATGAGCTTGAAGCGCTAGCTATAATTGAAGGTGTGAAGAAGTACAGATACTATTTATATGGAAAATTCTTCAAGATTGTCACCGATTGTAAAGCTTTTCAAATGACTCTAAATAAGAAAGATTTAGCATCATCAACAAGAGTTGCTCGATGGATTTTATTTCTACAGGATTACGATTTTACAGTAGAACACCGTGACGGTACTGGAATGAGGCATGTCGACGCGTTGAGTCGAAACCCATATGTAGCAGCTATAACATCTAGCTTACACCAAGATACAAAACGCGCACAAGAGTGTGACGAGGGTCTTAGTGCAATAATAAAAATTTTGGAAGAAGGAACATCATTTAAGGATTACACTCTGAAACAAGGATTGCTTTATAAAGGACCGGAGCAGCAACTTGTTATACCTAGTACGATGGAAAATGAAATCATAAAGAGGGCACACAGTAATGGTCATTTTGCAAAGAAGAAAACTTTAGATCTTATAAGCAAGGATTACTACATTGAAAGAATTGGAAAGAAAGTTGAAGACTATATAGCATCATGTATACCATGTCTACTACAACAAGAAGGAAGGGACAACTACGTAGAAAATAGGGAAGATTTAAGGAAGAGAGCCAAACAGCAAATACTGGAAGTACAACAGGAGAATAGAAAGAACTATGATAAGCATAGAAAGGAGAGTAGGAAATATGTAGAGGGAGAGTTAGTTGCTATAAAACGAACCCAGTTTGGGCCAGGACTGAAACTCAAACCTAAATATTTGGGACCTTATCAGGTAACAAAAAGCAAACGATATGACAGATACAATGTAGAAAAAGTAGATATGATGGCAGAAGGTCCAGTCAAAACCACAACATCTGCAGATCATATGAAGAAATGGCCAGATGACAAGGCATAAGATCTACTCAGTATGTGAGGTTTATGAAGCATGTTAGTTGTGTGTTGACTGCATGAAAATGATAGGTGTTAAGAAATGTTTTATGTTTTTTTAAATATGTTTTCTTTATTTTGTTATGTTCTAGATACATAGTTACACAGAGTTGTTACGGGCTAGCATTACAAATAAATTGTAACCGGTCATATTATGTCATTAAGGTGTTTTGTATTTCGCTGCTACGCAAAGACATGTGTGTGAATGTAACTAATGTTTGTAAGAGTCATGATATTTTATTTCTTTTCCTATGAAAATAAATATTAAGACGTTAACTAACTACATTATGTTGTTAAGTAATAAGAGTGAGTAAACGTTTCTATTACAAAAAACGTTTGTCGAAATTATATTGTTTAAGATTGCAACTTCATTATGTTTTTGTAATACAAGTAAGACTTAATTCAAAGTATTATATAATTATGATTCAAGATTGTTTATGTTAAGTGCTAGGATTGTATGGGATTTACGTTGTTTGGAACGTTGTGTCTGAGGGCAGACAGTGTGTAGGATGACCGAGTGTGGAATGAATTTTGAGTAAAAGAGAACGTATGCAGATGTGCGACTGAAAGGTTATGAGAGAGAGCGAGAAAAAGAGAGAAATGGCGTTTGAGAGACGTTGTGTGGAACGATGAACGGACACGGACGATGTGCTTAAGTTTTATTTTAAATTTATACTTAATTTCGGAAAAATATAGCAATACAAGTAAAATTGACCATTTTATTTCACCGCCTGATCCCACATATATGATATTCATTAGACGTGTAAAACTTCTTAAAGTGTGAAATTTACAAATTGCATGTCGCAAATTTCACATTAATCAAAGTTTTACATAAGGCACTCTGCAAGCCCGTTTCCCTCGACGAAATTCTTAGAATTTTCTAGAAACTTCCAACATTAATTAAAGTAAGTGCGTTAGCACTATTTGGAGCCATGTGGTGCTGTAATGTGGCTTTGAAATTGCGACTGTGCTCAATTATTATATGTATACAGTTTTCTTTGTTTTCTCTTGGTTATATAATTTAATAAGTAATTAAATATTAAGTTGGCTATCGTTAATGTGCAGTCGTTTGGATGGTAGAGTGCTAAAAGAGCATTACTAAGTTTGAAATCCACCCCTGCAAAATGACAACATGTAGTCAAATTAATTAAAAGCTGTTGGATTTGTTTCATTTTGGTTGACTTATAGTACAAAAAATTACCTGCGAATTCCTTGTGGGCACATTAGCGTTAAACTGAAAACCTTTTTGGAGATAAATTTTGCTCTACTGCATTGCTTTAAGTGCTTATATCTATATAAATAAAAAGAAAAATTCTGACTGACTGACTCATCAACGCCCAGCCCAAACCCTTGGATCTAGAAAGCTGAAATTTTGCACAGATGTTCCCTTTATAATGTAGACAAGGAATAAGGAAGGATTCTTCGAAATACAACGCCTAAGGGAGTTAAAAGGGGATGAAAGTTCCGCGCGGGCGAAGCCGCTGGCAAAAACTAGTTTCCAATAAAAAAGTAAAATAAAACCAGTTTCAAACAAACATCAAAATAACTTATTTACGGCCCCGCTGAAGCATTTTGCAGCAAAATAACCGAATCAAACACGTTCGTCTATAGGAACACTTTTGAAGCACCATCAGCGGTGCCTCTAGAATTTACATTTATTCATTCCAACTTGGATGTTTACTGCACGATATTGATTTATGTTCCCTCAAGTATTCAGAGCAACTCATTGAGACGGTATAAGAGGTAAAAGAAAATCTGAGGATTACGGTTTCACCAGATTTGTTTAGTCAAACGTCGAAAGGACTTTTAGAACTGCAGTTCGATTCTAAAGATGTGGTTTTGATTGGGGAATGTGAAGTATTTCAGTGAATTGAATTTGGAAATACCAAGTTTCGGAATATTTGAAAGGTCAAATTGGTTTTTAACAGACATTTTTGTTTTTTTTGAGGGTGGGAAATTATCAAATAACTTCCCCCGCTCTGGATGGAGCAGGAGAGCGTGTCAGACTTTTACTGACTAAAACCCACCCGTGTTCTCTCAGTTGCCTGTGAGCCAGGGGCGATGGTATCTCTTTCGAACAACCCGCACCCCTAGCAGGCATCGGCCCTTGCGGACCCCACCACTTCGGCGCTCCAGGACACATGGCACGCCGTGACCACCCCAGGAACCAAGTAGCATAACGGCCCCAGACGACCCCGTGTCTGGCACCCTTGGTCCCCCTGCGACGGGTCAGTGCTGTGGCCCCGCCGCCTACCACTTTTCGGCCGCAGGGGATAGGGAGAGCGGCCAACACTATACCGACCCTCCTCTTCCCCTGCGGCCCCACCGCATCCACCATCAAGCGGTGGCGACCCCGTCCAGGCCACGGAAGGGAAGAGCGCAACTCAGAAGTACGCACTCCTCCTCCGACGCAACCTGTAACTCTCAGCCGCGATGCTTCCCATTCGACATCGCGGCCCGCCTCAGTTGCGATGCACCTAATCGCAACCTACTTTCAGGCCGCCACGTCGTCGGCTTGTAGGCAAAAGCTCTGAAGAGCGGCCCCACCTTAGGGTTCCACTTCGGTTCACCGTGGGTGGGTGGGTGACCACGCCTACTGAGCCCCCCCGCAACGACAATGCGGGAACCCACTGGGGGGAGCCTTTATGGTTAAAGTAATGTGAACCATCAGTACATTTCGGGATGAAAATCCTAAATTCTATATCTATACGGATTAGAACACCAAATTCCAATGCTGAACAAATAGCCACAGAAACAATAATGACGGAAGCAATGATTGTAACTCCGAATGCTGGCTACAATCCAATATAAAATTTTGGCGATCGACCAAACTTCGTCCACAATTAATAAATTTCGTATCGTATTTCGTACTTAATTACGAATAACTGGGAGCTTCCGATTGAATTACAATTTGTAAAAGAGGAATTTAAATAAAGAGGCTTGATATTTCGGAATCAAAGAAAAGCGGTTATGTCCTACAAAACGCTCGAATATCAATGTGTCAATGATTAGGGACGTGATTTTTAATACATTATTAACGTATCGAGCAACTTTTAACAGGAGTTAAATAATTAATGAATGCCAAAAAAAAACAACTCTTCAGCATTGTGATGTTCTTTTTGATCATAAATGATTTTGTTCACTTAATTTGTTCATGGTTCTTTTTAAATCATATTTGGGTTGTTTGTTCACTGAATATTCAGGATTTTCTTGGTCTTCAGTAGTTTGTGTCCTTTTTTTGTTCTAACGTGTGACTTAAACAAATATTTAAAAAAAATAGGATACTCAGAAACAAAAAGAATAAGCCACTGTCTTTGTGATTTCTCGTACTTATTTCTCGTCTGAGGCTTTTGTTAGGGTATTAAAAACATAACAAATCTCGAAAATACCAATGATCCCGCATTGCTTTAAAGCCGAAATCGAACTCAATTTTGCTCTAAATTGTGTTAAAAAGGGTAATTTTAGATTGTTAAATAGCAAAAGTCAACCGTAATAGTTGTACACTTTACTGAATGTTGCAGGTGCAAAACCCGTTGAACTATAAACTAAGCATAAAACTTTCAAGCCACCAACAGGTTAGGTTAGGTCCCCAAACGCCGAAGCCAACATTCGTTATTCAGCAGTGGGATTGCTATACGCGACCAGAATGCCCGCCAAATTGCTCTGCTAAGCTGAAGATTTGTAAAAATGTATGTTCAAGTTGACGGAGTGTATAATATCCGTATTAAGATGAAAGGTGTTATAAGCATTTGCACAATATTTTTTTATTTTTATATATTGGAATGCTTTAAATGAAAATATACGGCGATTCATTCACAATACAGAATATATTATCAACTACAGGCTTCTTCATTAAGTGCGGGTTAAGGAAAAACGTGGTGAAAGAAAACAAAATGCGGTACAAAAACAATCCGGCAAAGGAGCACCCAAAGTAATGGTTTTGATTTCCACGATAATTTGGGGACCAAACAGAAAAGATTGAGTTCGGCTGTAGCTTTAGTCTTTTTTTTTCGTAATTACCCCGAGCACTTGTAATCTATACCATTTGCCTTTCTCGGTACCCTAATTTCAACCTAAGCACTCACTCTAATAAATCAAGTTTCATAATTATGTAAAGTCTGATGAAAAACCCTCAAGAGGACCATTCCAACATGCTCATCTTCAATTTCTGTACCTTTGACATCGTTTTAACATCTCCCTTTTCTGGACCCTGTAAAAGTATTTAATTTTGCACCCTATTTGTATTACTTAAGGTTTGATTTGAATCGATGTTTTTGTAATGGAATTCGTCCTGCGTCGCAAAAGGTCGCCTCGCGTGACAAGAATGCTTTCTTTAGCATTTTTATCGCATCTGATTGGGATGTGTGAAGTACATTTTATATGCTTTTATCCTATTTATATGTTAAATGCTACTTCAACTTCCGTATACGAACAGTGATGTTATAAAGGTAGGATGTTTGTTTAAGGAAGAAACATTTTTGAATGCCATCAATAACCTTGCTATTTACTAAATTAGATCAAACTATTGGATCCGCTACAATAGAAAAATATATAAATAATGTGGGTTATCTCGCATGGCTGTTTACCTATTTAAGTTTATCTTAACTAAGCGACTAAACTCAGTACTATACCAAGATAATAAAGTTCATCTGCCCAAAATAATTTACCTCGATGACAACATATGCATGCAAAGCATCATAAAAGTTCCAGTGATATTTCCGTCCCAACTTTACGTCTACAAAATTCGTCTAAAATAGACGTCGACGGAGGTCAGACACTAATTTGACATTACGCCCTCCTACCCGCTTGACACTAATGGAATGTTTTTAGGAAGATGATAAAGTTCTGCCTTTCCATAAATTGTGGCAATCTGAAGGCAACTTAATAAGAGAGTACAACAAAGGAGAGGAAGGCTTTTGTAAACGCTGTGAGGACTTTTTTATTTTAAAGTTTAAGTGGTGACTTTTATTTGAGACTAGCTGTGCCCGCGACTTCGTCCGCGTGGAATAGTGACTTTTTGGGCAGCATATTTTGAATTACATAATAATATACCGTCGTTTGGGTAGCAAAAAATTTACTTTACAGTAATGCTTCTCTGTATACGATATTTAACGTATGGCCATCGGGGATGAATGATTAACAAATGTTCGCCGTGATTCTTTAAATTGACATAAGTTTTTTATTTATGAACCGATTGACATGAAATAAACACTAAATGTTAAGTGAAGCTTATTACAATATATTAGTGAAAACCGCATCTAAATCGAATAAGCCGTTTCTGATATTAGCGTGCACAAACACACAGACAAGCAGACAAACCGACAAACAGACAAAAAAAAAAAATACAATCTCGGGTTCAGTATCGATATAATAACAACCCCTGCTACTTTTTTTTATATATTTCGATTGTACAGACACCACTTTTCTACAATTTTATTATATGTATAGATTATTCTGTAGAGAATGAGGAATTATTTTCAGCTAGAATATTTAACTCGTTAAAGCATCGTCAAGATAAATAGTATTGGCTCAAGGAAAAAAATATATGGGCACTAATGAAACGTCCTAAACGGTGCACGGTTCCATTTTGTCGTTTCCTATGGAGAAGAACCGGCAAGAAACTCACGGTTACACTTTTAAAAATAATTGTCTTATGCAATATTTTAATGTTACAATGTTCATCGTATGGGAGGTCGTTAAAGAGATTGTCACTGCTACTAAACTACGTTCTCCAAGAGCGTGCTCGAAAAAAGATCGGATCTTCATATTATTATAACATAGTATCCATTAACCTTTATCCATGATCCTAAAATATCCTTTTCACTTTCCCAAGATTATGGTCCTTGACATAAACCAACTGCGCACATACAACGAAACCCCGATAAAATACATAATTTCCTATATCCGGAAAATGGTCCTAATTACTTTACCAAATATTATTACGGGTCCTCTGACTCTGGCAAATGAGTTTATTGGGCAAATAGCCTAATACAGACCTAATCTCAGTTAATTCCGCACAGAATTACACGTAAACCTCATATGTTATTTGACGGTATATCCCGAGGTTGTTTGCTCAGTCTTAGATTAGATCTATAACAAACATTTGTTTTGTAGGTTTACACAGAAAATGTTGTCCTGTACTTAAATAGATAGTAGATACATATTTATGAGGTCAATATTATTAGAACTCTAGGTACCGACTTCTACTCCTACTCCTTCACCGTGCACGCGGTCCGGTTATGAAATTCACTTTCGGCTGACATTAGAGACTGCCAAACTGTAGCAGTATTGAAAAGAAGAGTGAAATAACACTATCTCTCCACTTTGTCATAATTGCTTATATATTTATTATTTAAATTACATTATAATAATATACATTTTAGTGATATTTATTTTAAAAGTATGTATGTATGTTTGTATGTATGTATATTCTCATATTATGTGTGTATAATATTTAAATTAGAGTATATTTTGTAATTTTATGTTTTCCCTTCTACTGTCAGTTGTCTACATCTCTGTTATCTTCTCTCCTATCGCAGGTGTGCTGGAAGAGATTTCTGTAGAAATAAGCATTACCTTTGTACATATTTTTCTATTCCTTTCTTCTTGCCTGTTTCTAAGGGTGTGCATAAATGGTTATATAAATAAAAATAAAATAAATATGTACAATCAATTTGTCATTAAACCAGTAATATTAATTTTCATTTTATTTTTACTACGTTATTCACAAATAGTTTTCCCCGAAATCGTAGTTATTACGAGAGGAAATTGTATTTCTTACTCTCAGATACTTTAGGCAAATATTCTAGCAATTTTTATTTTTATTCGTTAGAAATATACATAGTTTAGTTATTTTACTCTATGGAGTGTGAAGACCATATTCCAAATAACGTTAAGATTCTTGTTCATTGAACATAGTAATAGACTGAATTAACAATTGTGTGGTTTTATCTAGGTAATTGCTGTCTTTACCACTGACTTTAATGCCAATCAATGCAATAATAGGACCACACTATCTACCTATGTACATTGCTGGAATTTCTTCCTCATAGCTTGTTCATCATAAAAACGACTTCTTTAGCTTTTTGCCACTAAGATGTCTAGTATTCCCCTACGCTATGTACAGGGGTCTATTTTCTATGTCCGTCAATAAAGATACGGGACCGTCCGAAAGTAGTTGATCCGTCAAAACAAGCGTCAAATCCTTTTTTTCTGATGGGCAGTAACACATCGGGATTAGAGACAACTGTCAAATTGTGTTGTCATTCATTTTAATTTCGGGCCCCTAACTAATCTAATGTCCGTAAGTTATACGGAGTAGGAATCGCCCGTCACTTTGGCTGAAACTACGGGCTTCGTGCTAGGAAGTAGTAGTCTTTTTACCAGAACTTATTTTGAGTAGTGGCAGGTGGTCAGATTGTTGTGTGACGTCACCAAAATGAACCTTATCGACAGTAAATTAATATCAAAATCGGCAACCTAGTGCAATCCACTGAAAATAGGGCAATCTAGTAACAGTCTGTTAGTCCGACCACTATTTCGTTTATTAATATCAAGATTGTCAAATACTGGTGTCGCAGCAACTATTTACGTACTTTAGTAGTTACTCTGACAATTTGAATGGTTATCCAGATTGATCGCAGCATTTAATATGGTAATACCCTACAAATAAAACAGAGTAAGTCGATTCAAAACCTCCCAGAAAGTATAGCCAAGTGAAACGCATCGTTTCCAACGAAATCATGGCTTACTTCGAAACCTACCATTGGACCCTTGCAATGGTCACATTTTCGAAAGTAAGAGGACACAATTCGAATAAACGACGTCCATCGAACGTTTTCTTTTTCCCTTGATACGTCTTCTGTAAACAAAAGCAGCATTGTAATAGCCTGTTTTGGGAATAAATTCTTTGTATTGTTTTGTACCGTTCTATGGTGAGGGTAAATGGCACGGAAGGATTTTCGTCGATTCTTTTTTTCGCGTCAGCGTATATATTACTTTGAATTATTGCGCCCTATTCTAGGTTACCATTTTTGCGGGGCGCAACGGGAAATGACCGGTTGTTTCACGTAATAAACATGTTTTGAATTTTTTCTCTGGCAACATTAAAAGGGGTTGTTTGCGGGTTGTTTTATAAATGCTAATAGAAGGGTGGCTGTTTGTTGCTTTTATATCAAAAAGTTTTGTAGAAAGAAGATACGATTTATGCTGGAGTATTTTTTGTAATTATAATGCCTAAGGATTTTCGTATCTTGTGGTTTCAAGATGAGAAAATTCACAAGGGAACAATTCCCATTTTTCAAGAGTGTTCTACGATAACAAGTAAGGGTTTGGAAGACACTTAAGTTGGAAACAATATACTGCATTTCCCAATAGGGTAATACCCACAGTAAGTTTTAATTTTTAGCTATTTTTTAAATAGTTTGTTAAAACTGTGCACAAGTAAATAATACTGTAAAAATGCGGACTTATTGCCAACTTATTGAAAGTCTATAAATAATTATTATTTATTTTCTAGTTGCCACTATTCTCTCAATATTGTTTCTGAATTGTAAACCTAGGATTCAACTTCCCTAGAATTATTTATAAAACTTGAAATCCACCTCTTATTCAACAAAGCCTGACACCTGAAAACCATCTGCCTAATAGTTTGACTGAATCAGTCATGCGTTTTAATGAACAAGTACCTATAAACTAAAAACCTTTCCGTCAAAATAATTAAGTAAGAAAAAAAAAGAAATTGTTAGCATGTATTCATCGTCATCATTATTTTAGCCGAAAGACGTCCACTGCTGGACATACGCCTCCCCCAAGCTCCTCCACTTCGACCGGTTCTGTGCTTCTCGCATCCAGCGGATTCCAACAGCCTTCATAAGGTCATCGGTCCACCTTGTGGGAGGCCTTCCCACTCTACGTCTTCCGGTACGCAGTCGCCACTCCAGAACTTTTCGGCCTCAACGGCCATCTGTCCTGCGAGCAATGTGCACTGCCCACTGCCACTTAAGTTTGGCAATTCTTCGGGCTATGTCGGTTGCCTTGGTTCTCCTGCGGATCTCTTGATACTGATTCGATCACATAGGGAAACTCCGAGTATAGCCCTCTCCATTGCCCTTTGGGTACTTTTAGCCTTCTGATAAGGCCCATTGTGAGCGACCATGTTTCAGTGTCATAGGTCATCACTGGCTATACGCACTGGTCAAAGACTTTTGTCTTGAGACACTGCAGTATTTGGGATGAGAAGATATAGCTTAACTTCCCGAACGCTGCCCAGCCGAGTTGGATTCGACAATTGACCTGTTTATCGAAGTTGGACCTACCTAACTGGACAGTTTGTCCTAGGTAGACGTACTCCTCCACAACTTCGAGCGTAGTACGTCCGATCGTAATGAGAGTGGGTGTTACATTGGCATTTTACATGACCTTGGTCTTTTCCATGTTCATTTTAAGACTTTTTTACTTCATTTTATCGTGAGTTGCATCTATGCTTATATTATAAAGAGGTGAGTGAGTTTATGTGTACAGGGTAATGTTCGAAGCTACTCATCCGATTTCGGAAATTCTTTCATAAATATGTAGTAACATTATTTCCGAATTTCATAAGATATTAGAAATTTCACGCTGACGAAGTCGCAGACAGAAGCTAGCGAGAATGCGCGTTAATAAAAAGACTTGTTATTTCGTATAATAATTTTAAATGTATATTTTATATTTAAAATAAATGACTCTTGACTGCGGCACTAAGAATGTTTCTCGCTTGGTCCCTTTACGTTTTTCCAACCAGTTGACTGTAACAAGATATGCCTGCTATTCATAATTTAGAAACTATGTGATTTATGTGAATACATTCGCAGGATTGTTCCGCGCTGGAAAAATATTCATACCCTTATCAACATGGTTAAGTTTAAAAAGGGGGAAGTATATTGGGAATGGTGTGTGGCTATGAACTTTGAGGTTCTGTACATGTGGATAAATTAAATGTTTATGAGTGATGAAAATTTCATGACAGATGTAGTTATTATAGACTACCGAACTTCTACTTGGCTATAAGATAAGGAGCAGGAATCGAAAGTGGTTTCTTTTTTGTACTACTTTTTTTAACATCGTCTCTAACTTTACAGTATTGTATGTGATTGTCTACCATAGATGAAACTCATTCGGGATTTTTTTAAATTGTTGTATTGTTCTATTCCACAAATCATCATCTGCCTAGCTTTTTCTCAACTATGTGTTGGCTTCCAGTCTAAATAGATGTAGCTGAAAGCTAGTCACACGGAGTGACTGCCTATCTGACCTCCACAACCCAGTTACTGGGTAAGACTGATTGGCAGACTTTCGATCTTCTGGCGACCCGTAACGACTTTTAAATCACAAATGACAGCCGGGACTAACGGCTTAACGTGCTTTCTGACGCACGGACGAATCTTGATATATTTATATGGTCACCCATCCTCGGAACGACCGCGGCAAGCGTAGCTTAACCTGATCGATCGACTCGTGCACAACAGCCGTCGTTACTTAGCCACAAAGAACTAAAAATATTTTACAATCGACTTTCAGATTCAGAATCATCGTTAGCCCAACACTTTCGTTATTTCGGCCCATCTCAAAGTTCTATTTGCGCACTAAATACACTTCAATATCCGTAGCAGATGAACTGAGCTACGCATAATGGAAATTATAATTATGCATGAGTTCGTACCCACGCGTATCGCAGAGTCCTATTTACTTGACCTATTTGGTTAATACTTCCAAGAACAGCTCCATAGAATGTTTAGTAACTTTGTGGTTACTACAACAAAACAATAAGGGCCTGTAGGTAAGCCACAATGCGTCAATAGGGAAGTTATGAACTTATTACAAAACATGATTTTGCTAGAGAGTTGGTCAGTGTTTCTTATCGGCTTTAACATTAGGAAGTGGCGAAAGACGACGGGCGGGTTCAAAGGAATATACAGTCAAACCAGAATTTACTAGCTACGAATTTGGCATTTTCCATTTTTATATTGTAGTAACTTCTAACGATCACACGTGTTGACTACATGAATCAGGTTTAATTTAATATGATAGGCCTTTTCTTTATTGCCACTGGTTTAATATAAATAAAAAGGAAGATAGAAAAATAGATTCATTTGTCACAAAATCACGTGCATACCAAAATATGAGATCACATAAAAACATGAAAACAACACAAAAGAAATAAAGAAAGGGTTTTGATTGAAACTATAAGCGTCATGCCTCAAAGAGATGTCAGCACCAACTGGTGGGGTTCGCAAGGGCCGACGCCTGCCAGGGGTGCGGGTTGTTCGAAAGAGATACCGCGGCCCCTGGCACACAGGCTACTGAGGGAACACGGGTGGGTTTTAGTCAGTAAAAGTCTGACACGCCCTCCTGCTCCACCCAGAGCGGGAGAAGTTATTTGATGATTTCCCACCCAAAAAAAAAAAACTATGTGCGTCATTAAGTGTTCAGTTTCAATTATTTTTTTTAATGATTACTAAATGCACTCGCTCTTGACCTCGATCACGCCTGATGGAAAGTGATTGATGAGGTCTATGATGGATCGAGCATGCCCAGAAAATGCCTGTTCACTCTTGTTCAAGGCACTTGTATTCTCATGCATCGACGAAACACACCAAGCTGCTTGACACCGGACTCCGATGGGAGGGTGGTCGCGAACCAGGCGGGCGTTAGCGCTACCACCGCAAGAGAAGAATTGGCCAGTCATCAACGTATTGGATGTGACTGTCCAGGATGCGCCGAGCGCTCGGTTCATTCGAGTTACTGGTGGAACAAATTGCGCCACACGAGGAGGCTTCTTCATGCATCCCATCTTACATCAATTTCTTATTTTGTAAGTTTATTTTTACAACCAGGAACTTTCTTAAACTATAATAATAGTTGTTGTTTTGTATCATAGTCAGACAGATCACTTTCATAGGGAGATTAATGCTAATCAAAATGTAGGATACCAACATAATATTACGTACCTAAATAGTAACACATTAAAGCATTCGTAATATCAAAAATAAATAAAAGTGTCGCTTAAAACACTCAAAATATCAACACGCATCATGTACAACTACGAACAAAATAATAATTATGCAAACGGGGTGATAAAACTGTACAGAGATAGCTATAATATCCCAACCGTCAATACGTAAATAAAACTACAATATGTGACCAAATGAATTCCCTCTTTTATTGTTACCACAATATTTAATCGGGTTTTATACATTTTAAGTTCATATTATAATCGCAAGGCCAATAATCAGAATTAATAATACATCACTAATGAAGGTAGAACGGAGGTAATCAGATTTCGTAGAACCGTGTGCAGTGCCTCATTATTTCAGATTAAAATTATTAATTGTAATGAAGTATAATGAGGAATTACTAGTAAGTTCATTATTTAAATTCTCTGTGGATGTTTATTAATGTAGTTACATACACTCACTTGCCTTCTTCCAACCGGGGTAAGCAGAAAATACACAATACCACCACCATCTACGATGCTTACATACACCTTTTACATCGTTAACGTTCATACATCTGGGCTAGGTTCCATATAATCGTGAAACTTTTGAATTCGTGTTCCAGTCTATTCACATGTAAATAGCTAGATTAGTATTGATCATCAGCTCATCATTTCAGCGATATCATTACTATTGTCATTATTTTGACAAAAAAGTGGGTATATTTTTACACAAACCGAAGAAAATGTAGTAAAACATTTCCTTGTTAAAATGTAAGGCCCAATTTAATGAATGGCTAGGCAATTTGGTCATGTACATTGTGGGCATACAATGGGCCGGTGATCGCTCTAACCGCGGGGCAATCATTGGACGGGCGTATCGGATGAAAATACCCGATCGCAACTTCGGATCTCAACTAAATTGATTTCGGTATCAAATTTGAACTGGATGAAACCGCGGCCAGCTCCAGTACTCAAGCAAGGCATCGTAAAATATTTTATAGCTATCGATTTGAAGTTATGAGTAACAAAATAATTTGACTTCTATTAACTACTTGCTTCTGCCCGCAACATCATTTGCGTGGAAGTCGTAAGACAACACAATATACTAAAATAGCCACCACATTTCCTGCTTGCGCTATTCCTTCATTTTTCCTATACTCCTAAAATTCGTAGCGTGATGTTCTAAACCTTCCTTAAGAAATGGACTAAATCAATGGCAATCAATTTAATTAATATTGCAATTTTCGTAGGGATCTCTTAAGTTTTTGAAAAATGAAATACTGCTTATGTTACTGGCTGATAATGTATGTAGCTTTCTATAGGTGAACTAGTTTCTAAAATCAGTTAAGTATGTTTTAAGTTTATCCGTTACAACGTATACAAAAACCTAATCTTTAAAATATGTTAGTTTAGATGTATGTAGTTCTAATCGTATTCGGGGCTCACTATTGATCGAATTTCAAAGGTTTGTCCATCATTAATTTTGTAAATGGTTCATTGTACGTAAAATACATACAAATTTAATGATTGCATTCATGAAAGCACTTTATCTGCACATTAACATGAGATAAACTTTAGTAGGTACACTTTTAACAAAAATTGTCTCAAACTTTTCTCACCTCCTGGATACTTTGGGTCATTTAACGTAACAAATAGCGTTCTAAGATAGCGTTTTACCACAAAAAGTCCAGTGAATTGTTGCTAGCTATTTCATTTAAGCGAAAAGGGCAATGAGAGAACTCCATCAAATAAATTTTGTCCAAAAACTCGCTTCAATAAAATAAAACTTTACTACGTTCATAAAACGCCACAGCCGTTTGTGGAACTTCAAATATTATATTTAGTATTTTAGAATTGAAGTATAAAATTATATTGTTATTCAACGTAATAGTGATTATAAAATGCCTTTTGAACTGAGTTAAGTATGACCAATCATGATCTTGTCGTGGGTATAAGACGAATTACTTTGGTAAATTATCAATTTTATTATTATTAATCAGTTTATTTCAGATTATAAAAATTAATCCATACAAATTATAAAATAGAGAAATAAATTAAATTAATTAAATATTGTGTCAATGTATCACCTAATAATATTTCCACACAATAATTCAAATATCATCATCATCATCTGCCTAGTCTTTTTCTCAACTATGTTGGGGTCGGCTTCCAGTCTAACCAGCTGGAAATAATGAAAGTTGAATTTCACTTTAATAGTCCCTTTCTTTTTGTTCCAGATGTCATTACAACAGTCGGAGAGCGAAAACCAGTTGATCGTGACTTCATATGCGTCACAATGATAACATGACGAAATATGTTAAACAAACGCAATAGCACGCGGACTAGACACTGTGGTTCGAGCATGTACAGCCATGTCCCGTTATGTGCACACATCAGAAGCCCCCAAAAAGTAGTCTTCTTCAACATCTACTTCATTCTCGTCGTAACATGCCTCTCTGTAGATACAGTTAACTCCAACACCACAAATATGAACAGGCATTTCAACGAAAAAGGTGTAAAATATTTCAACACAAAACAGAACGATGCTCCCGATGAAAATTATGAAGATCATGACCCCTCACATGCAGACGTCAATTTCGATACGAACCCCTATTACAATAGTGAAAATTTTCTACATTTGAATACTAAATTTTACAATAACGAGAATAACGCTTACAGCAATTACGAAGACTATAAAAAGTTTTATCTGAATCCTTCTAATCCAGTCCCTAAATCTAATGTAAAATTTAAGATAAGTAGTAGAATAGTGCAGACTAAGTATGGAAAATTACAGGGGATAGTTTTGGCTATGGACGAGCACAGATATTTGAGTCCGCTTGAGGTTTTTTTGGGCGTACCGTACGCTACACCGCCGGTTGGATCCAACAGGTGAGATATTTTTAGACCATTAAACCTTTTTAAGTATTTAATTTTATGCTCGCTTTGCGAGAGGAGTGCTTTATTGAGTAAGCAATGGGCTGGGACCCTTGTACTGAATAGAGTTCAAAGATACCAAAATTGGACAATTGAAGATTCCACTTAAAAGTTAATGCCATGGAAACAATTTGTAGTTTTATTTCCAAGGCACTAATTATGAATATTATACAATGGTTTTTGATACAATTATGCGTATATAATTTGATTCATTGAGTTACATATGCCTACGAAATCAATGATAAAATCCATGAACGAAATATTCAGTCAAATTTAAGCAGTTATTTATTAAACTACTTACTTGGATTTAAAGCTGAGGCACGATGTTTCTATACTTTAGCACTAAGTATGTGATTATAATAGATATAGTTAGTTTAAAGGCGAAGCAATTACTTCAGGGTATTAAATATGAAAAGCAATGATTACCTTTACTCACGTTCAATTTGCACTTACTTCCGAAAGAGTAGCATAACAGCATCATCAGCTATGATGTTCCCACTGCTGAGACACAGGAGAGAGTGAGCTATAATCTACCACGCATGCCCAGTGTGGGTTGTTAAACGAGTACCGTCTAAAAATATCAAAGTAACCTAAAAGAAAATAAAACCGATCAGTGGTAATACATTGACTTTTTAACTTCCTTAGACAAAATACGTTAAAAAAATGATTGTAATAACTTTTTTGATAGGAACAAATTGTTTGAGTAACTTTTGGTAGATACTTACATATTTGTATGTGGAAGCTTGTTAATAGCAAAAGTTGGGGAGTTCATTGTATCTTACTTACTTTGATGTTTGTTTTAAGAAAACAAATGCCTACCTGAGTTTTTACTGTGCCAGTAAGCTAAATAGCTATTCTAATATCCACAGTTTTTAGGGTTCCGTACCCAAAGGGTAAAACGGGACCCTATTACTAAGACTCCGCTGTCCGTCCATCTATCTGTCTCTCCGTCTGTCACCAGGCTGTATCTTATGAACCGTGATAGCTAGACAGTTTAAATTTTCATACATAATGTATTTCTGTAGCCGCTATAACAAAAAATACTAAAAAACAGAAAAAGATAAATATTTAAGGGGGCTCCCATACAGAAAACGTGATTTTTTGCTCGTTTTTGCTCGATATTGATAACGGAAACAGGTAGACGCTTGAAATATTAACAAAATATTTAGTTAAGTATAAATTAAATTTAAAAATAAATAGTTAGATTGAAATAAAACAAATATTTTTGGGGGGCTCTCATACCACAAACCTGATTTTATAGATAATGATACGAAACCCTTCGTGCCCGAGTCCGACTCACACTTGGCCGGTTTTTTTATGTATCAGTGTGGCTTATTACTCGGTTATTTCGTGCGCTATTATTGATACACTGTTAGTTTGACTTTTACGATTTTCATCATAATCATAGCCAGTCTTTTCCTCCCATTGCTTACATGCACTCCTAATTTTCTGACATGATTCCCTTTTCTGTGCTAGTATCATTCAGATTTTACAAGCTGTCTTTTGTCCATCATTTATCGTTATGTTGAATTGAACACTATTTCAGCTTTCTCTTGGCTATTCAGTAGGCCAAGGACACTGTAATTATATTAAAGAGGTGACATAGTGCTAACGGCCATAATTACGAGTTGTAGGTTCGGGCCCCGATATGCACTTTACTTTGTAGAAATTATTTCATCACTCTCAAACAGGTAAGAAAAACATTGTTAGGATACAAGCAAGTCCTAGAACCAAACAATATCAAAGAAATGAGACATCCACCAACTCGAACAGGGTCTGCGTGGTGGATTATATCCCACTATCTTTCACAGAGAGATTATGCTTCTGTACATATTTTTAATAATGTTGTCTATATTCTTGACTGCCTCTTTAAACTAGAGTGCTACTGTTGCGCATGAGGTCTTGGGTTCGATTGCTAGGTTGGGCAGTGTCATTGGCCGTTTCCATCGAAATTTTTCAGTAGCAGGCCGGAGTCTGGATTTGTAGCCAGTCGATGGCAATAGGCTCGCCCCCTATTACATGACTGGCGAAATGTGGGTGTAATACAAGTATTTTTAGCAAAACTGAATTTTGGGCCAAAGATGTTTGAATTTTCTTTGGACACTGACACGCTAAGAACTAGAAGAAAAACTTTTCCGTGATTGCAGGGGTGATAATTTGTTATGTAGAATATTTTTTTGTTATTGTTCTAGGTTCAGCCCAACACGTACCCCCTCGCCATGGGATGGAGTGCGCGTATCCGATAGACCAGGTCCTGCCTGCCCGCAGAAACTACCAGACATGGATGATGAAAGGACCATTTTAGAGAAAATGCCTAAAGGCAGACTAGAATATTTGAAAAGACTGATTCCCTATCTTAAGAATCAAAGTGAAGATTGTCTATATTTAAACATTTTCGCTCCATTGCAAAGTAAGTAATATTAATAATCTATTTAATGTGTCTAGCAGGCCTCTGAAAGTTGGTTTCGGCTCTTTGTAGACCTTTCAGAATTCCGGGACCTCTTGGTTCCGAGACTTACAAATAGCATATATAGATAAAAGTAATAATAACGTTTATTAATCAAATATATAGTAACAGGAAATATTGAAAATTCGATGAGCCACAAAATAAGCGTCGCTTGTATCTTGTGACTAAGTAACAGAATCATTATCTGTATAAATTACTCGTAAACATAAGAATTGTGACATTAGTCGGTACTCATGATGTTGTAGAGAAGTGGATAGTTAGTTTAAATTTGTGAGTATCTGGTCTCCCGTTAACCCACCTATTTTATTGACGTTCCATTGGCGACGAGAACGGGATTTTAAGATTTCCTTTTAAATTTTCGTGGTTTCACGTGTGTCAAAATGCCTATTGGTTAAATTAAACAGTTCAATTCATGCTCGAAACAGTGGCCAGCGTATACGCACGCGCGTTTGTGTGATTTACTTAATTATACACAAATGTACAATCAGATGTGAGTGAAAATGCCCTAGGAGAACATTTTGACATTAATGGTGATGTTCTTCAGAAAGGTCAGGTGCGTAGTACCTACTCACAGCCGGCGTGCGTGTATGATCAGATGTATGAACATTAACGAGGCGATAGGAGTATGTGAGGATCGTAGCAGCGTTCTGTAGTTTTCGCCGTGTATGCATGCATGTCACAGGTGTTTCTGAACAATATTTTTTTTGAGATACAAGTTTATTCATTAATACTGTTTTTCCGAAATCAATTCTTAATTAAATTCTGTAATGTTTGCATATTTTACCACATAAATGATAAGTAGCTCAAAGACTGTCTTAGTAGTTATCTACTAAGACAGTCTTTGAGCTAAAAATACTTATCATTTGTGCCTACCTGCGACAGACACACACATTATATTAATGGCTGCGGATATTTACGCCTACAGTATTAGGTGCATAGTAATTGGTTAAAATAGCTTTGAATTGACATGTAGTATCAAAATACTTGTAGGTTGTAAATCCAATTTCACCTTTGTAATATTCGCAAAAGGAAATACCTACACTATAGCCGTATGAAACATTTCGCTTTTACGCTCAAGTTATTTTCTCAACTTGCGTCACAACGAGATTATTTCAGCGTGATGTATTTTGAGGAGGTAGATGCCTAATTAAATGTTAAGTATTGTGCGTGTATTGCCAAGTGGTAGAAGTTGATAAAATTTCCATGAATTTATAAATTGTTGTTTTTGTAGACACTTTATCGAAAGATAGCATATTAAAAAGCATAAAAGTAATCGCTTAAAAATTATTTAAGATTTTACTTTTAAAACAAATCTTATTAAAATGATAAAGTTACAAAAATGCAACTAATCGAAACTCAAAAATAGACAAAGCTAAACAAATCCTTTACCACCCAATAATTCATATTAATAAACTAGCAAACAAAGGCAATCAGCAAAAATTCAAACTAGGGCAAACATTCTCTATGATCATCATAAAAGTTTTACGCTATTCCCTTTCATAACCGTCACACAAAAGCTGACTACGTCACTACAGACTTCATTAGAACCATTTGTAAACAATACTATTTCTTTAGCTAAATGTAATTTATTTAATTAATAGAACCTCGCCCTTTCTTTAAAGAAACAATATTTATTATAGGCAGTTAATTATATTTACAAAGACCCATATTCGAGTCTACATTTTTAATGGTAGACTTTAGAAATTCTCTTTGTGATGCGATATATGGCTTAGTTATCGGATTGTATCGGGGTTGTTTTTATTGAGCATTGTTTTGATATCGTAAATGATTGAACTCTCTAGTGGTTCCAGTTTTGTATGAAGCTTAAACTGAATGCCATTTGAATAATATCATTCTTATTAAAAATCTGTGCCATTTTTAACTAATTATAAGTCAGATATGTACATAGCCTGTTTTACAGTCTTTGAATTAACTTTGTTTTACTTACTTATCTAGCAGATTATTTCATTTAAAATCAATTCAAATACTTATTTATTTCCTACCATTTTAAGCACAGTAAGCCAGGACCAAAATTCCGTTACGCTCTTTCTATCACAATATGAAGGATTTTGAAGGAATGTCACAATCCATTTCTTCATAATTGTTTGAAAATTGCATCTGATAGCGTGAATTGTCAAAATAAATTGCATTGGGACGTCAATGTGCTACGCAATTATTCCTCCCTAATAACCTTTAATTAAATACAGTATGATTTATCGCTTTTATTTATTCTAGTGGACGAAACGAAGCTCGCGTTACCAGTGATGGTGTATATCCATGGCGAGAGCTACTCTTCAAGCTCCAGTCATCCATACGATGGCGCAGTACTTGCTAGCTATACGGATCTCATCGTTGTCACTCTGAACTTCAGACTTGGTGTTCTAGGTAAGTAATATTTTTTTTTTCTTTCATCTCTGACCTCACGCACGCAGCCCATGACCGCAACCATAGCTGCAGTTACCACAGTTTTACATTATTTTGTCGTTTTATTAAAAAGTGGTCACTGTGACCATGTCATTGGTTGAGGTCCCTCTGTACTTGCGGTTACTTAGGATTAACCAGCTGTCGATTAATAATAATAATCATGACCTATTTTAAAACGATCAATTTATTGTATTTAGTTGCATTTTTATGCGACGTGATGTTCTTACCTATTAAACATAGTAATACCAAATCGTAATACACTTTTGACGTCCAAATCCAATGCATATTTGCTAAAATTTTGCTTACATTGTAAATTTGTTCTAAGTTGTTCCTTGTTTAAGTTACCAAACTGGTGCTTCAGTTACACAATAGTGCCCATTTAGGGTATTGTGCCCCGAAAATTAGGGTCTAAGAGGCTGCGTAGGGGAATTTATAATTCTCTGAAATCTGAAGTTCCAAACCTTCCACGGGATTTTGCGTAAGAAGGTGTGGTAGACATTAATTAGATTGAAAGACGTCTTCCACTGTTGACATTAGCACAGTTCCTATTAAAAGCACTTCTAATTAATTTTTGCGGTATTTCATCCTAACTTATGAGTGAAGACAGCTCAGGTGGTTTATAGTTTACCAGTAATTTGGTCGTGTTTGTTATTAAAATATTATTATATTTATTATTCCACGTAATAGATAAAACTGTACTAAAATGTTTTCAGATGTTCAAAAATAATAACGATAAATCACCTGGCATCAATGTTTAAGTGCTGAAATTATTGCTTTAAATAAAAGTAAGCCACAAAACTGTAAACTCGTGATTTATAATGAAGATCGACCTAATTACTAATTTAACTTTCCCAGAAACCATGACTATTAAGATCCACGTAAAAGCCCAAGCGACACTTTTGCTCCTCCGTCAACAATATCACAGAAAACAATCAAATTTTAAACCACTTAAACAAATCAAGTCTACACAATTTAAGAGTCCAACACAAAGTTTAGATTCATCTTCATTTGAATAAGTGAATTAAGTGAACGTCATAAAGTCGACGTCTTATTTCACAAAATACTTGAAAGTTCAACGGCCCGAAGTTGGAAGAATTCTTGAAATATAATCAAGTTTTATTTCCATACTCATCTTTGCATAAAGTTCAGTCTATTAGCTGTTTTGATACCGTACTGTTTATAAGCTTAATTATGGATGATAAAAGGTTATTATAGGGAATGTTTTAGGAGTTTTATAAACATTTAAATGTCCAAACATATTTATACTGTGAATATCTCAATAGCTGCAATGGTCCCAAGACGGTTCCTGTAAGTACTCCATTCATTAGTAATATGTCAGTGAGCGATTATGTTCTTGAATATTACACATAATAATATATTCTTGGTAAGCACGTCATATTCTGCATCTCGTCTTTCAATTAATATTTAAGAGTGACGTAGACTTTAATTAAGTACTGGGAATTTAGTGAATTAGAATTGTTAATCAGATGTGTCGAAAGCCTAGGGAAGGTTAAGACTATTCTTGCTTTTAGTAATGTAATTAAGTTTTGATTATCCATTGATATTAATATTTTATCCCTGAGTAGATTTACTTCGTTAATGATTCTGACAAAGTACATAATTGATGCACTCCAATTCTCATTCATTCCCTGATCGTAATCAACTTGAAAAGTATATCTGAAATCGTCATACAAATTCAATTTGCAACTTTAAAAGCTCTGATTTATAGTTACAGTGATGCAGTTACTGCTGTGTCGAATAGCAATCAACTTCCGATTGTGTGGATGATGAAAGATGAATATTGCTGTATGTGGTTGATTCTGTATGTTATTCACTGTAGTTATTTTGTGGTATTTATTTAAGATGAGAGGTCAGATGTATAAGTACATTTTTGAGATAACTGTTTTTCAAAATATTTTATCTAAAATAAATAGGTTTAAATACAATTTCTAACTGTTGTTTCTGTGGTTATAGTTTATATTATTTTGGTAGAGTATTCTACGTAAGTTTGATACTTGTTAGTTAAGACTGTTGTGTCGCAGGTACAAGTAATAATAAATCTGTTTGCAAAATTGTATAAAGAAAAAAATTACTTCGTTTTTAACACAGCCTGCTGTTTCATTCGTCCTTGTTTATTTATAAGAGCCACAAAAGGAAAGCAATCGTAGAATTGTTGAATGATGAATCAGAAACTTGCATAAATAGAAAAGACAGCCAGGCTGTTACTTTCCGCCACCGCTCCGTAATCCATTTCATCTCAGTTGAGTAACAAATTGTGCAGAATCCAACTGATACATTGCGCACTTTCCATTCACTCCTAAATCAATGAAGCAAATTGAAAAGCCAAACAAACATGGACTTCAAAAGCAACAAACATCACGCAATTTTATTTTACTGAACATTCCATTTTTAAACGAGGGATACGACTAAAATAAAAACGTAACCGATGTACCTACTATGCTCTCAAAATATTCCAAGCAAAGTTTTTCAAAGCACATTCGTGCGTAATGAACGTGATTTTATTTTGTTGCTTTTTCTGTGAGTTGTGTAGATACAGACGTGTTTCGTTCCGTTTCAATTCATTTCAATGCTACCCGCTATTTGAATTAAACCAGCCCCTTGATGATAGTTTCAACGTGAAAATATATCGGAATAAATTTTATTTGTAGGTATTTGGCGTGCAATCGCTTCGTAAAAGCGTACCGATGTAATCATCGTTTTATAACGCTTTGATGGATTTTGTTTACTAAAAATGCTTTCCATTTTTGTTGTTCATTAATTGGATGTACGTGCTTTCTATACGGGTATGCAGTACGTGTATTTTTTACTTCGAATAAAAAAAAACTTCTCCAAACAGACGATAAAACGGAACATTTTGATCAAAGTAACACATTTGATGACTTTACATGAATCTTCATTCGAGTACGTTTTTGAAGAATTCTCGTTTAAAGTTAACAAACAGCAGTCTAAACTTACATAAGGATCTACTGCATACAATATTTGAAAACACGGACAATGAAGTACCTACCACAAACAGAACATACCAAAACAGTTTAACCTAATTTCAACTTTAGAGTAACAGTGGCACATAGAGCTTAAAACTTCAAGCAGACTGTAATTACAGTTCCATTAGACTTCCACATACGCAATGTCCAAAACACGCTACTTTAAATATACACTTAGGTACAAAATACATTCGTCACCATGAGGGCTATTTTTATCTGGACATTGCACGAAATAATCTGCTTACCGACTCAACAATATAAAATGCGTCGTAATGAAATTCAGCCATCTTTTTTACATTTCAGACTGAATTAAAACTGTGACACTGACAGATTCTGACAAATAATAAACAAATACATATATCATTCAATGATCCGTCATTAAAGGGGTCAAAGGTGTATGCTATTTTGATCTTTGGTATCAAGTAATTAAATAATTGGCTCTTGTGATACAAGAACTCCTAGTACAAGACCTAGGGCTACACTGATGTTTGTAACTTGAAGTGAAAAATAAATAAATACATTTTTTTTTTTAACTTTACTATGCCATAGTCTAGTAATGTCGTAGTTTTCATAGAATGATGTGTCCTGACTTGGTAAAGTAAAAAAAAAAAAATTAAAACTGATGAAGCTACGAAAGTCCTGACTGTATTTTATTTTTGCAGGCTTCCTCAACGCAAATCCGGCACCGCATCTAAAAGCCCGGGTAGCAAACTACGGCCTGATGGATCAGATAGCGGCCTTACATTGGGTGCAACAGAACATAGCCCTGTTTGGAGGCGATCCAACCAACATAACGCTAATGGGCCACGGCTCTGGGGCCGCTTGCATCAATTTCCTTATGATATCGCCCACTGTTATGCCCGGTGAGTTTGGCTTTTGTTTTCTATTGAATTTTCGAAGTGCCAATTACCGTAGTAAAAAAACGTTCCATCTCATCTCAGTGACAATGAATATTAAAAACGTAATACAAATATAGTGAAATTAGAGGTATTGTTTTTCTGAGATTCCAATGAAAATGTTTTTAAAATACGAGTATTGTCCTTCTGTTATGTTTTAATCGTGGAATAAAATTAAAACTTGACAGTTTTTGTATGAAAAAATGACAAAATTATTCTTCGGTTAAATATATCTCGTTTTGAATAAAACGGCCCTTATTTTATAACAGCGTCTCATTGAAATAATAAGTAGCTCATGACTAAATATGTTAACAGATGATAAATTATTGAGCTACTAGATCAAATAAAATCAGAGCAATGAGCTCATAAATGAAACATTTTATAAGAGCATATAGTTTTCAAGAGGCTACTATGAATCTGAAAACTGTAATGTCTAGAAACTAGAGTCTAGAAACTTTACTGGCAGTAAAGTCTATAAAAATCATATTGCTAAGCGTATTTTTCTAGGAGAAACTGTGAAATACCGATCGGTTCTTGGTTCTTATATAAAAAAGATTTCCGAGTATAATCATAAAACATTCAGATCGGGAACTTTTCCAATTACATTATCAATTTGTGTGATTGGTTTTCCTTAGGCTTTGATAAGCGTAAAGAACAAGGTTTTGTTCAAATCTTTATTTCGATAATTGATTTCCCAAACGCCAAAACGGCCAAAACTTTAATTTGGCTAGTCAAAAAATTTCTCTATTTACTTAAGTAATTGAATATTTACTTTAAGCCTTTACAACTACAGATTCTCTTTTCGCAATTTTCTAAACAGAAGCTTAATCCCAATACAAACCACATCGATAAAGTATTAGCAGAACACTAGCTCTGAAAATACGAGAAATAAATCTGATCAAGTAACAATAGTTTCTAAAGACAGTTTGATCCTTTCTCATAGGCACACTGAAAGGGATCCAAGAGTTACAAATCCGCAAAATTCTGAGCAGTCGAAAAAATGAACAATACATTTTAGGCGCAAATCTTAAATGGAATATAGTATTATCAAATACCTGTGGAAATAATGCCTTTTGTATACCTTCTAACCGGAATTTCATTTTCAGGTTTATTCCACAGAGCAATCCTTTTATCCGGGTCAGCACTTAGCTCGTGGGCTATTGTAGATGACCCTGTGTACTATTCACTGAAGCTAGCCAAGCATATGAATTGTAGTATACCAGATGACCTCACGAAAGACCACGAGATTATAGTGGACTGCCTAAGAGAAGCATCGATAGATGAATTACTATCAGCAGACATATCTCCTCCTAACTTTTTGACTGCATTTGGACCATCAGTTGACGGAGTAGTCATTAAGACAGATTTTGCCAAAGACTTTCTGACGATGTATTCGACAGGAGATTTCCCAAGTTTTGGTCCTCTTAATAACATGAATATAAACTTGAACGTTCATAAGAAGAGAAGCGATAGTGGCAGAAGATTGTTTCAAAATAAATACGATTTGTTGTTCGGAGTTGTAACAAGTGAAGCGTTGTGGAAATTTTCGGCACATGATGTGCAAAATGGGATTGAGCCAGATAAAAGGGATCGAATGTTAAGGTGGGTAGTTTTATGAGTTTTATATTGGAAGATATTATTTCTTTGATCATGTTTGCTATAGAACTCATACAAGAAGTGGTTCGGTGGTTTGTTCATGGAATATGTTGTTTACTTCTTTGCCAGACTATTTCCGTATGACATAAGATACTTTTGGGCCACGTGAAATCTGGCACAAGTAGTAAATAATGTCATTCAGGAATAGTCTAACTAAGAAATATCTCTTCATTCATCCTGTCAGAAACTAACTGCAGGTGAAACCGCGAGGTACAACTGGTATTACTAAATTGCGAAAGTTACACAAGAATCTTCTACAGAAATTCACACACTCCAAATTTCCGTTATTCTTAAAGTAATTTCAAAGTTTTAATATGCCAATCCTTGGGATTGGCATACAGCTAAAACCGTCTACTCAAAAACATATCAAAATGCCACCAACGGTATTCTCTCCATAAAATAATTTTCACGAAAGAAAATTCGGGAACAAAGTGATATACTTCTCCAACTAAGGTATTAAAGACGAGTTACCAAGAACATTGTGATACTACTCGCCACGCAAACCGTTTTGTCACAAATTCACACATGCCAAACACTGACGCGATTTATCCAAACGGACCGAAAGCGGCTGACCACGCTGCATGCTAGTGCGCGGCAAATTCACTCGCGCGGCAAAATGGCACCGCATTGCGCGATGCTACGTTTCGACATAATCGGTACGCATCTTAAAATCCAAGGGGTATGCCATTACGCTATCCGCTCATTGGTCCGTATTTGATTTAGTTTATTAACAAATGCCTTGATGTGTTATGGCGAATTACATTAGATACGAATTTTTATGTATCCGCTGAGTACTGAAACTCACGAATTAAGATCACAATTGAAAGATCCCGGTATGTCTGTAAAAAATATACATGACTGTGACATCGGAATCGATTTTAAACATATTTGGGACCATGCCCTCAAAAGGAAAAGCACCGCAAAACGAGTTATTCTCAGTTAATTCATAAAACTCTTTGTAAAAAATAATCTGCAAGAACATAAATGTTAGGACATAAAAAAAAATACTAGGTTATATAAGTACTATATGTACCATAATCTTCTATTCAAATCAAATACTAAAGCTGTATTTATTTTGCAGAACGTACGTCAGAAACTCCTACACTTATCACCTGAGCGAGATCTTCTACACAATCGTGAACGAATACACGGATTGGGAAAGAACGGTAGAGGTTTGTTTGTCTATAAATGTAGCGATAATGTTGTCACACTTCTTGAGACCCTCATGTGACTCCTTCAAATCTGTATTCTCGTAATCTTCAAACATTTATTCGAAATCTCTAAGCTCACTTTCAGCTTTCAACAGTAACTTTGAAATTCAGAATTGCTTTGATATTTCTCTTCACAATTCTCAAGTAATTACTTAGCCTTTGACTTCTTGTAAGGAAGTCTTTGAACTTAACTGTAATCTTACATTCATTTATAACGTTATTAATTTTCATCGCAGTAATAAATCACTCTTCTAAATGTTTCATTATTTCGATTTTTATTTTGAACCGTCTTTCTGACGATAGATCTTCCTCAATTGAGGTAAATATTTTTGAAAGAGTCTCAAATGAAATGTTGAAGTGGCACAAAAAGCAGCGACTGCCACCAAAGAAATCTAATTTGGCTGCCAAGTAAACAGTATGTTACCATTGAAACTTCAACAGAACTCGTAAATTTTAAGAGGAAAACGGGAAGACGTTTTCTCAAAACTCACGCCAAAGAGTCTAATCATATCTCACTTAACGATATTAGTTGTCAAAAATATGAATTATACTTTGCAGATTTCAAATAACAATTCCAAACGAATATTAAAGCTAAATCTCAAATGGTTAAACCCCAATCTCCCTAAGATTTGATTTTGGATTACTTCTTCAAGTATTGGACGGGGCTTGCTTGCGAAATCAAATGAGGTAACAATTCTCGAGGAGATTACGTTGCCATTTTGAATCGTATGCTACATGGAATATGGAATACAATTGTGTGTATTTGAGGTCAAGGTCATATTCCGGGATTTATCATAATCCCCTGACGTGTTTTGAAGCAGCATGAGTCATATAACCGACTGATATTTCTAACAAAATACATAAGAGGTGTTCAATTGTTCCTTTTTTTTTCAGGCAAAAGTAATGGCAGTAATACTTTACCTCAACCAGAAAATGTATACTCTAAACAGTTTTAAACACAGATTGTATAAGCACTTACATTTTCCACAGAACCCTATCAATACAAGAGACGCAACAGTAGCAGCGTTATCTGATGCCCAATACGTTGCACCACTAGTTCAAAGTGGGGATCTTCTTAGTGGTGGACCGAGACCAGCTCCGAATGATGAAGACGGACCGCGAAGACCTACCAAGACTTTCTTTTATGTATTCGATTACCAGACTAAGGATGGATTTTATCCTCAGGTAAGTTTGAGTTTAAAACATTTTATACTGAAGAAGTTCATATTGGATTTAGGCTTCAGTTGAGAGTCATCACAAGGACCCCTGTCGTCTACTAAAAGCAGTCGAATATTGTTACGTTTTCTTGGTGAGAGGTAATTTCCTGTTCAACGTCCAAAAATATTCTCTTCGTATATTTTTTTTTTTAATGGGCCTTAAATTATTTATTATTTATTTATTTAGACTACAAATGAGGTCCATTGTGTTAGTAACAATTTTACTTAGTCTATGTTAGTATTTAATGGCTAAAACAGGACTCGTTCGGTCGGCTATCGAGTGCAGAATGATGTTGGGACTATCTCACAACCTACGAAGTAACGAGGCAGATTTCTTGCAGCATACTGCGTCAAAGCTGTCAGTGCGCGCGTCGGCAAATATTGTGGACGCACTGCAGAAGCGTGGCAGTCGCAATAGCACCCTGAACGCATTGTTATATTGGATACGCAGGGCATTGCCAGCCTCTTGGGTATATATCTGAACCACAAGGCCCCCGAGTACAGTGTTGTGCAATACGCCTTAAAAAGGGCTATTTTAACTGCGACTGTACATCGAGAGAACCTGTGGGCCAGCATGTTTGCCCGGACTGACAACGCCCTGTGCTCCCTCTCCAAATCTAAATCGTCTTTCAGGGAATCTGTTACCAGATTTATTATTATTCGTCCTACATATTTTTAGTACGGGAAAAATTTCGAGAGAAATTGTAGTTCTACCGAACTTGTCTCAGCAACCACTTATATTAGAAAATCAGTTAATATATTTTTATCTCGCGGTGGTAAGTGTACAAGCACGATGTAAATGTGTGCGTAAACACGAGTTGCGTCAGCACTTAACACACACTCACACTTTTGACTTTGCCATTGTCTCGGATGAGAGCTCCTATGCTTACAAACACATTCAAAGCATGTTTGTACATTTGGTAACCACAAGTAAAGCACGTGGCGCTTCGTGAGATCAAAATACTGCACCTACATGTTATTAAAAGAAGCTACTATATAAGTAACATATTTTAATGCCTCTGTTCTCAGAATTCTTGACATACCTACTCCAGTACTTATATACTCGTTCAGCCATAACTTTACACACACACTGAAGTAATTCCAGGAGTTATTGACCGACGATTTTCGACGAATCATTAATGGGAATTAATGATCCCTGTGTAACAGATATCTTTAATATCGCTCTTGGCGTTACTGTATTGATATATAGCAAACACATCTTGATAATCTGTTACTTTCAAAGGATGTAGCAATTTTTTTGTTTTTTTTTTCGTTTTATCTGTATACTGGCATTTTTCTTTCACTCTTTTTTAATAGCTTTTAAGAGTTATGTGTTGGATGTACTACCGCCTCAAAACTTGGTGATCCTGACATAGGCGACATACAATATGGCACTAATCATTGTCCTATTGACTGTGTTCGACTGATATTTGAGTTTCGGTCATCATAATGCCAGTTACCAGCATTGTACTCTTCAGAATAACAGGCTACCATTGCTCTGAAATTGTCTTTTTATTTTATCTTTATTCATGTTAATAACTACTATTAATTAGTTTCTCAATGTAGCTTTTCATATCAGTTAAACAGCCATCATGTCAAAGACTTCATCAGGAATCATCGACTTGAGTTGTCAAAGAGTGGACGTGTTACTGGTGAAATAAATCTCTCTTACGAAAATACATTAAATAAAACAATACAAAACAATCCTAAACTCCTAAAATATAGTGACACAAATTGAGTGAACAAGTGCGCGTATTTAATTCAAATTTAATGCCAAAATTTTATTCCCGATCCCGCTGCATTAGCTGAGGTAGGCACCTCCTCACCTCGGGTAAAAGAGACAAGTTGCTCATTCGCGATAATTCATCCCTGTCGCACAGCGGCCGGCTGGCCCGCACGTGCGTTAACTATTATACCTACGACGCACACCTGCGGATCAAATTCTTGGAACCAAAACTCGTAAGCGCCTCGATCATACTATTATTATTATCTTGTTGTCAAAATGGTTAACAGCTGTGCCGATTGCACTAAACCTATTAGATCAACACAACAAATAAAATGCACGAAATGTGCTTACTATTATCACGCTATATGCGCAAACATAACGGAAACACGCAAATTGACCGAAGAACAGCGGCAGCGTTGGAAATGCCCTCATTGCCAAAGCAGTGAAACCAGCACTGGTCACTTGAGTACCGCCCCTGACAATACCTATGTTTCATTCCAATGCATTTCAGAGAAATCTGTTGAAGTGCAGAATAACCCCGTCTTTCAACCTGTAACCGTGGACTCTAATGCTCTGAATGACCTAGCCCTAGAAATGAAGCTCATCCGCGAAAGTGTCATAGAAATGAAGTCTGAAATGAGGTCACTGACCGATCATATCACGCAATGCAATAGCCGCCTTGACGAATACGGGCACAAAATTTCCCGCGCGGAAGAAAAAATAAATAATCTTGAAAAATGTGCCTCTCAAAACTTAATACTACAAAATACTGTAGCGCACCTTAAAGAACAACTCAACTCTCAGGCCCAGCAGTGCCTAAGAAATGACATAGAAATTATAGGAATAAACGAAACTCCAACAGAAAGCTTAACCCACATAGTTCGCGTCATCGCTCATAAAATAGGTGTTGATCTTGATGAGAAGGACTTGGATTACGTGACGCGTGCTGGACCGCGCCGCCAAAAGCACACTAATGTTACAACTGATATAACATCCGAGTCTGACAACATGCTACCCCGACCACTCGTCATCCGATTTCTGAGACGGAACAAACGAAATGAATTTTTAAGTTCCGCTAAAAACAGACGTAACCTTAACTGCACCGACATTGATATCAAAGGTACCAAGGGAAACATATTTTTTAATGAGCGGTTAACACCAGACAACCGTCGTTTATTTCGTGAGTCTCGGCAACTCAGCAAAAATGCAGGATTCAAATACTGCTGGATTAAAAATGGTTCTATTTACATACGTAAACGGGAGGGAACACCACCCATCAACATCACTAGCCTGGACGAACTTCATCGTCACGTTCCCGGTGCACAAGATTGTACCTCTCTACAAACAAACTCATTTGATAATGGCAACTAGTACGTATAGAAAACTTTGTTTACTATTTTGCTCTTTTTTACTTTTAATTGTTAACTATCTCATTTCCTATAGAAGTAATTTTTGTTATTTTATACATTTAACTGTTAAATATCTCGCGTCCTATGGAATAACTTTTTGTTCATGTTTACTTTTAACTGCTAATAACTGTCATGTGTCTTATAAAAATACCTATTCATATAGTTTTCTTGTAATTATTAACTATTTCGTGTCTTACAAAATATTTTTCTGTCCTTGTTTAATTCTACTTGGTAACAACTATTTTGCGTGTTATAAATATACCTATTCTTCTTATTTACCCTTAATCTTGAGATATTTTGTGTCATATTGTAATATTTTTTGTTTATTTTTAATTTTTAACTATTTTGCGTCTTATAGAAACTTAATTTTTAAAATGTTTCATGTTCATATTATGTCATCTACACATACATACACACACACTCTAAACACACTAACCACGTACCTACACATATTCAGACATTTCCTATCGTACAAACGACGTTTCCTTCAGTGTCAGAAAATCCTAAATCTTCCAAAATGTATTTTGGTTAAAAATGGAAAATGCCTCACACTAACTTGTTGGTCACTGACAGACCCTTTAAAAAAACTTTCTTTCTCTAAATTAAAATTCTATATTAATGACATTACTTAATATAGTACAAGACTTAGACGAAAATCTACAAGTAAACTGTCATACCGTTGAAACTATTGAACATTGCCAAACATTAATGGAAAATACTGAGTCAAATTTTAAAATTCTGTCACTCAATATCAGAAGCTTCCAACACAATTTTGAAAACTTTGCGGTAATGCTACAACGAACTACTGTCTGCTTTGATGTTATAATTTTAACGGAATGCTGGCTGACTGACAGTAGTATTATAGATCCTCTGCCAGGATATAGTTCATATCGAACAACGGTTCAGCAAAATAAAAACGGAGGTGTAATTTGCTTTGTTAAAACTGATTACAAAACTGTGGCAATCGAACCGTTAATACTAGACGCGGATCGACTTCTCATAACCATCGATGATAAAGTTGCAATACTAGGCATTTATAGATCCCCGTCGTTTACCAATATTGAACCATTCTTAAACTCATTAGACGCCTTACTAAGCTCACTGGTAAATAAACAATCATTGATTGTCACTGGTGACATTAATATTGATATTTGCAACTCTACCAATAGTCAGTCATCAGAGTACCTTACTTTTATGTCTTGCCATGGGCTACTTCCTGCCATAACTAGCCCAACTAGGGACAAAGCGTGCCTTGACCACATATTTATAAAAACTCAGAACACATGCTTTGGGGTCGTATGCAAGTCTTCAATCACTGATCATGATATAGTTGTTGCTAATGTTTCCTTACACAAACCTTCAACCAGTACTGCGAAGAGATGGATAAGCAAAATAGACACTGAAGCTGTTATTGCTGACCTAAACTGTGTTGACTGGTCCGTCATCACAAATGACACAAATGTAAACACCGCAACTACTGAATTTACAAACATTGTTACATCTACCGTGGATAAACACACGCAAAATGTAAAAATTGGTAGGAAATTGGCATGCATCAAACCTTGGATCACCCCGGGATTAATAAGATGCATGATTCATCGCGATAAATTGCATAATGATTGTAGATCTAACCCTGATGATCCCATTCGAAATAAAATATACACTCGATACAGAAACTTTTTCTCCAAACTTCTTTCAAGAATCCGATCTAAATACAACAACCAACAGATACTTGATAGCAAAAACAATCCAAAACATCTCTGGAAAGCAATAAAATCAATAGGTCACATATCTCCTAAAAACAACGAAACCTCCCAACTACTGAGCCCAAATAGAGAAAAAGAAACACTCAACTCTTTTAACTCACACTTCACCTCAGTAGGAAAACGTCTGGCAGATAAAATACTTGAAAAACTTAAACTATCTCATGAATCTTTAATAAATACATACATCTCAGACACTTCAAACCCACAGTCTCTTCTCCTTGAACCAACAGATACTTACGAAATTATCAAAATTATATCCGAACTTAAAGTCGACAGTGCTCCAGGACCTGACAAAATTTCGGTTTATCTTATCAAAAGAGCTCTAAAATCTCTAATAACACCAATGGCACATATCTTCAACTTGAGCCTTGAGACCGGTACCTTCCCAGAGTGTTGGAAAATAGCTGCGGTTTCCCCCATCCACAAAAGCGGTCCCAAACATGCACCAGACAACTACCGGCCTATAGCATTACTAAGCTCTGTCTCTAAAATATTAGAGAGGATAGTTAACTCCCGTCTTATTTCTTTCATTGAGAAAAATCACCTCATCTCTAATAACCAATTTGGTTTCCGAAGGAATAGGTCAACCGAAGACGCTGCCACTCTTCTTGTCGACTGTATCTCTTCTCATATAGAGAAAAATGAAAAATGCCTTGCCATCTTCCTTGATCTTGCAAAGGCTTTCGACACGGTTTCAACTGGCCTTCTCCTCAAGAAACTAGAATGGACAGGAATACGAGGAATTTGCCTTGAATGGTTCAAAAGCTACCTGACAAACCGAAAGCAGTACACAAAAGTAAGCTCCCTTTCTAGTGATCAACTTCCCATTGACTTTGGAGTTCCACAGGGCAGTGTACTTGGTCCCACGCTTTTCATTGTCTATATTAACGATATACTTAAACTCTCTGTGAATAATGCTGAAATAATAACTTATGCAGATGACACAGCTGTGATATTTCACGCAAAATCGTGGGAACACGTACATCGTCTAGCAGAAGAGGGATTGTCTCTAATCGCGCATAACCTGGACAGAAACCTTCTCACGCTAAATGGCAGCAAAACAAAATATATTGTTTTCTCCAAGACCGCCGCTTCTATCCCACCAGTACACCTAAAACTCCAACTACATCACTGTTCTTCTAATATTTCTACTCTCCCTTGCGACTGTCCTCCTCTTGAACGTACTTCCTCTCTTAGATACCTCGGAATTCTTATCGACAACCACCTAACCTTTAAGCACCATATATCCAAAATTTCTGGCAGAATTAGAAAACTTATTCACACCATGCGTAGACTACGAGACTGTCTACCCACAGACACACTAAAACAAGTTTACTTAGCGCTTTGCCAATCAATAATACAGTATTGCATCAACGTATGGGGTAGTGCTGGAAAGACCTACTTGATTGAAGCTGAAAGAGCTCAGAGAGCGCTTCTTAAAGTAACTTTTAAGAAGCCCTACCGGTTTCCCACTGATTTACTCTATCGCGAAACGAGAGTTCTCAGAGTCCGCCAGCTTTTCATTCTTTCTGCCTGTATTAAAACGCACAAAAATATTAGAAGTAGATTCGACTATACTTCAATAATAAGCAAAAGAAACTATAGAATCCCAACACCTGACGTCACCTCATTGCTAGCTAGACGCTCCCCGGCCTACTCTCTCATTAATACGTACAACAAAGTCTGCAAAGTCTGCGAAATTAAAAACACTAACTCATTCGAATGCAAAAAAATTTTAAAGAAAATGCTGCATATTACTGGTTATGATGACTCGGAACAATTAATATAACGACCCTGACCTGACACTGAATCAAACGAAGTATATTGTATGGGGAACAAAATACACACTTACACACATTTTACGCCACATACACACACCACACACACGCACCACACACACACCGCACACACGCCAGACACTACACAAACGTTACACAATACATACACTCATAAATAACATACTTGAAAGTACCTCTCTAGTCTCCACTCGTATTCGTATCCTGAACCCCAAGATACAGACTAACTGTCTAGTTTGGGGTTCACTGGCAAATAATATTTGTAACTAGCTGTAGGTAATATTTAAGCTACTCATATGTCGTCTCAACTTGTTGTTTAATCTGTCTATGCTTACTGTATTACCTGGACAATAAATATTTTCTATTTCTATTTCTATTTCTACTTAAAGCGAGATTTAATTAGGTTTTCTCATTTCGCAATTAAATAAGACGCACAGAGTGATGTACCTAAGTTAATGACTTTGTAGGTAATTAAGGTTACATTTCACTCAGCCTGGGCCTAAAATTAAGCCGTAAAATCTGGATTACTCCTTTGATATGTGACTGTAATAGAAGAAATAATTAAGGCTGTTTATTTTAGCGTGTAATTATATTTTCTGGATGGTTCTGTAATTATTTCGTAACATTTCTGGAAATTTGGCCACAAATCTCCTGTTAATATGATTAGAGATACAAATAATGACAATAGGGGCAAACTTGACATGTGCGTTTGATTGACTATGTGTGGACTGGAATTGTGACCTACATCGGCTCACCGGCTTACATAGGCACTAATACATCATCGGTAACGCAGGTGTAAAACAACCAATATGACAGTGTAATAATGTCACTTAGTAACTGTCCCAACATATGATGAAGTACTTATACCAAAATAAATGAGGATTCCATCTGATTTCATTACAATGTATCTCATCCCGTCTTCATCTTCAGGACACGCATGAGGTTTCATAATGACTGAAAAGAACAATATATCCGAAGTACTTAAAAAACATAAACATACTTAACACAAGAATAATCCATCAATAGCGTTCCCACTGCTAGGATACCGCCGACCTCTTTATGAGAGGGAGTCGACCGTAATCCACCACGAAAGCCCAGTACGGGTTGGTAGATGTCACATGTCGTCGAATTTTTGGTTCTAGGACATGCCGATTTCCTCACCTTGTTTCCCTTTGCTGTCTTAAGAGCAGTGTTGATGAAATAAATTATACAAAGTACCAAACAAATTGCCATTATTCAAACCCACCCACGACTTACAAGTCGTAAGTCGGGGCCGTAACCACTGAACCACTCTCCTGTGCCGTCACTGCTCTCCTGATCCACCACTGCTCTTCAAACAAACATTTTATGTTTTAAATCCGTAACTTGGCGCCAAAGAAACTCACATGTAATAAAACACACCAACGCACTTCTAGAAATGTACCCAAAGGTCTATAATAAGGTTATATTGCTTTCTACCTATCTCAAAAGCCCTATCGTATACACGCGTGTTGATTGTATCTCCTGATTATCCTCCTACGAAACTTTTTAAGGTCGATTGAGGAAAACGTTGTTCGCAACCGATAGATTATCTTGTCACTACTTATGTAACGTGGCTCGGAACAATCCCTACGTAATTCTCGCATGTAACATGTCTGATAATATCTAATGTTATACGTATTATCTTTCTAAGGAAAGGCCGAAAGCTTGTTACGAAAATAAACCCTCGTTTCTTCTTATTAGGTGAAACCTTAGTGAAAATCTTTGGGAAGATTCTACGAGATTTTAGAAAGTTCAAAGCATTGTGAAGTCGTGTGAAAATATTATTGCCTGAAAGATATCTGAAACTCACTTCGGTTGGTTACATCTTGAAAGTTATTATTTAAATATCGACAAAGAATATTATCATGTCGAAAGTTACTATTATTTCAATAACTGTTTTTAACTTATACAGTTGTTGAAAATGTCTTAAAGTAAAATCCCACTCAAAACAATTAATGAATTTCAAAATGGTGTCTCTAGTCATAACTCAACTAATTTTAAGCAATAATCTCTAAAATATACACGAGTAAATTTGAACAAACTTATATCTATCTAATCTATTAATTACCTGAAAACAGATGATAATGCTGATACCTCATTATATCATAAACACGCAATAAACCACAATCACGTTTATGTCGAAGGCAATACAAGTCATATAGCTGCAGGCATTGCGATAGATACAGTAAAACATTATTAATGAATCGTTATGTATTTGTATGTAATTGAATATAATTAATAATGTGAGGACGATTATCGATGAAGCATGGGAATACGATTTGCTTTGATGGAGTCTTGAATATACTGGCTGGGGATGATGTCGAAGATGGTTGACTGGACTAAGAAATTATATGTATATATCACGATCTCGTACTATCGGGATTATTGTATTTTTTCCACATTTCATCTAAATCCGTTCAACCGTTAAGGCTGTACAGGTATCAGATAGTCAGACAGACGGAGCTACTTTTGCATTTATAATATTATTATTAATTATTTAATACTAGTAATTTAGTATGGGCACGTGTACCGACTTGTTAATGAAACTGTAATTAATTATGTGGGGACAAGTATTGATGAAGTATTCCAACAGGATTCGTTTTGGTCTAGTCTTGAAAAGGGCTTAATGGATTTAAAGGCATTGAGATGACTGGCTGTAAATAATGTATAAGATGGTTGATTGTTATGTAATTGAATTACGTACCTACCTACTAAATCTGCTTTTGTGACTTTTTGAGTTAATTTAACTGTAATTTTAGTAACGGCTGAAAAATCGGTCCCAAAAGCACATACAATTTATCCGAAGAATGAAAATCATAGTTTGACATACTTTCTAAACAAAATATGTCAAACTGTAATTTTTATTCCCAAGATAAAAGTTATTTAAATATTTAAATATCAGGCATAAATGAAATATTAGCATCCATCAATTTTAGTACAGAGATCTCATCTAGACAGCCTACACATATTATTACACATAAAATATTTGGATTATCAACCATAATTTAGTGTCTGATTCCTGTAAATAAAATCGTATGTTTTGTTTCAGAGAATGGGAGCAGTCCACGGCGAGGAATTACCGTACGTCCTTGGAGCGCCACTGGTCAATGGCTTCGGTCATTTTCCTGAGAACTACACCAAGTCTGAAGTCGCTTTATCAGAGTCAATCATGCTGTTCCTGGCTAACTTTGTGAAAACTGGGTGAGTTTAATATCAAATTCCGACTCCAATTTTTTTTATTTGAAATCCTCTCGCAGGTCCAACTGACGAAAAGCTATAAAGACAAAATAACTTACGGAGTCATAAATATAATATTAATGCTGGTGAGGTGGATTAGTAAATAAGATTTCATTCAAGATTAATAATGTGATAATATCAGTGAATAACCAACGATAATTACGAGTACGATCAACACGTGCCAAGGCTTTAATTATAACGATCAAAAGGCGTAGGTTGGCTTTACAATAACAAGTTGAACCTTTGACATGCGCAAAATTTCGTCTTGCAGACAAAAGGACCTTATTCCAACATAATTCCCATTCTTCCTAAGCTCGTAGCAAACCGTGAATTTTAATATAGTCATAACTCTAAAATGCAATTTAGAAAATAGGTCAAGTCAAGTTTTCTCTCCAACTTCGCAATATCTTCACACAGAGGCAAAGGTGCACAAATCCACGTCACCTTTAATAACATCTAACAATTTGCGAAACATAAGTTCGCTCAAAGCATCACTAATTGCTTCAGTAACGTGAGCCTTATAAATAAGGGAATAAGAACCACTTGATGCCCTAAATGTCTTGTTCTGAACTTCTATTTAATAGCTCCTCAAAGTTTTAGAAACTTACAAAGAAGTATTAACTTTGTGCTTTAGAAATTAAGGCTTAAATTACTTTGATCTTCGTCTTTGCCTGTGCTTTTGTACGTCGTTTTACGATAATCTCTCCCTTTAATTATGTGTTTTATATTCCTTTAATTTTTGGGAGTGTTTAATAATTACTGTTATTTAGTGAGGGTTATAATCATTACGGAGGCACTAACAGTAGCAGTGAATTTTAGGAGTTCGTGATTTAAGGTAACACCGGAAAAGCCTTTAAATTTTACCTGTTTTATTTCCTAAACTGTTTTGTTATTTTCGTGGTATTTAAACTGTGCAGCGCTTTTAGCCGTAGCGGGGTTTAACTAGATTTAACTAAAGCTTTGCATAGAAAACCATACGTGGGGCAGATTTTTACTGCAGTATCTACAACTTAAAATTATTTTGTACTCTCTCGTTTTCCCAGAGCAGAAATAAAACGCGTGATATGTTTTAGTACATTTATATGTAAAATATTTCGGTTGGGTCTACCAAATCATCGTCACTATGAACAATTTGTGGTTATGTAATATACGTTTCTGATTACATAAAAAAAAAACAGCTCAAAAAACTGGCATTAGTTTTGACTGAAAAATGTCAACACGATGCAAAATAAAAACAAGAAGAAGCAAGCCTGTAAACTCAAAACAGCAAAGTGTAGGAACTTCATAAAGCATATTTAGGAGCTCGCCCGAATTCTTAACAAAGATTAAAGAATATCGTCGTTACAGAAACCCGAACGACAACGCGCGACAAGAGGCCCTACTTCCCGCGTCGAGGGAGAGAAATAAATTCCGTGGTATAAATTGGGAAGAATACGACTCCACACACCAGAAGTATTTGGAAATAGGTAAGTTTAAGTATGGTTTGAATAGTTATAATAATATTATAGAAGACATAATGAAATAGGCGGCTGACTATTTTACTTAGGTACTTAAGTTGTGAAGCTGATATTAAAACGTTGTAACTAACGTTTCATATTTTTTTAATAAGTGTTGTAATCATGATAATCGATAGAAAATTAAAAAAGTAAACTATACAGGGTGTTAAAGTAATTGCGTGCCATGGCTCAGGGGTAGGTGCAGTATCGATAAAGAAAACCAGGAAAAATAAAAAATAAATTCAAAAAATAAAAAAATAAATTGCAAGATCAACCTAATTTAGTACCTACTAACTAACTAGTACCTAGTTACCTATCCTTCACCCGGCGTTATCGAAGTGTTCGAGCGTAGGTATTTAATTGCGTTCGTAGATAGGCAACTCTAGGAAATTATTAATTAGCATTTAAACAAAATAAAAGCTTATTTTAAGCAATTGTTTAATCAATTCTAAACGATTGGTATTTAATTAGTAGGTACTACATAAGGTTCATCTTATGATGATTTTCGGTTTTTGTTTAACTTTTTTTAAAGGTATTTTTTTTATTATTTTTTACGGGTTCCTTTATCGATACTGAACTCACCCTGAAACTATGGCACGCAATTTGTTTAACACCCTGTGTTTCTGGCTCTATAGATTTGTTTTCATGATTTATAATTACCTAAGCAAGTAAAAATATACATGCACGATTAAATCTGCACTACAGTAACATTATTTAATATACAGGTGAACGCTAGAAGTATAAAGATAATTTGTTTAAATTCAACACAGGTATAGAACTATTTATTTAAAATAAGTTTAAAACTGAAAATGTTCAGGTAAATTATCATTCCAAATATAATTTTCCAATAAGTTTTAAATTGTTTAACTCTTAATCTCTACCAAAGTACTTATGATTATAATATCCATTCTAATTACCAAAAGACTGAAATACCAATGTTTATAAGACAAATAAAGTAAAAAGAAGACACAGATTTGGAGTCAATAAACAACCAGAACCAGAATAAACAACCTGCCTGAAAATAAATATAGAACTTTTGAGTTGGGCGGAATACGAGCATGACATACCTACTTAACCAATAATATTATGGCAGGTTACATGCAAACAAACATTTACCGCGATGACAGACTCAACCCTGTAAGACAACATAAACGTCTGATACAATACTCCCAATTGAATATAATATTCTCTACATAATATTGTATTTCATTGTAATGTTTTGAAACCTTTATATTTTTGTACAGGTATGAAACCTCGCCTCAAGAACCATTACCGAGCGCACCAACTTTCCGTTTGGCTGCGCTTAGTTCCCGAACTCCATCGAGCAGGCATGGAGGATGTGGCAGCTCGCCACAACCTATTCAAAAACCACAACGAGCAGGATCTCTACGAAGGCATCGTCAGGCCGGATCCATTGGCGAGAAACATCAACGATAATGACGCAATCAGACGTACAAACGGTTCAGTGTACACCGACACAGCCCTAACGACCGTTGATACGATACTGGCGACGTGCGCCACAATACTGCCAGGAAGAGATCTGCAAACATTGAACGCTACTGAAAACACTCTGGCTAATTTAGAAGCGGCCGGCTATGCCGCTTATTCGACGGCTTTAAGTGTAACAATAGCGATCGGGTGCTCCCTACTGATTTTGAATGTCCTAATTTTTGCTGGAGTTTATTATCAGCGAGATAAGTCAAGGTCTCGGGGGAAGCAGCAGCGTTTTAACGAGAAACATTTTGAGACAATTTCCGGGAAGCACTCGCATTATCATATGGATCCAACGCATGCGCCGAGCTTGGTTGTAGACGTTGAAAGACAAAACAGGAAGAAGCACATGATGAGTACAGATCATCTGGTGAGTTTAAACTTCAAGGGACCGTTGGATGTTCCAAAGTCTCCGCCGAGTCCAACCCTGAGTATGGACAACATGATGCTTCCGAGCAAACTCGGGAGTCGGAGCAACAGTTTCAGAATACCTAATGTGAGTTATCCGCAGATGGGTTACGCTACTATGCCAAAGAATGTGAGCCAGTTTAATAACTCACCGCCTTTGCAAGAGTTACGGCAACAGAAATTCCAGCCTCCGAACGGATCGACGGCTCAGACCTCCCCGGGGAGGGAGGCGGAGGCGCGGGGGGCGCACGCAACCCTGCGGAGAGGGAAGGCCTCCCTTCATTCGAACCTCCCGCAAGCCGCCATTGACGAAATGAGAGTGTGACAGTTAATCCCATCTGACTCTGCATTACAGGATTAAAAGTGTGTGTGTAATTGTATGGTTGTAAATACTATTGTACTATGAGGGAGTCGAGATTTTTTTTAGGAATGTTATCGATTTTCTCCTAAATTGGAATATGACTATCGAATAAAATCAATTGTATCATAACTTTTGGTTTGGTTTAGTTTTATCCCTGAAAACAAATGCAAATATATCAATTATAAATTGACGTAATCAATACTTACTGAGTAGGTATAAACCTAGTTCGCTATTAAACTAGAGAAACAATGCTTAGTTTCCATCTCTAAACTGTATAGAGCGCTTCAATAGTCCTTGTTTATGTAATTGTTAACAAACAAATCGTTTAAACAATTCTCAGAGATCTCTCTTCTCTAAAACTCACTTTCACACAATAGTTTTGAGAACTGATAAATAGAATTGAAGCGCCAATTGACCAATGACTGGCTAATATTGAATATTATCGACGAGTTCTCAGTAGTTCATTCAACTAGTTCTGTGAATGCGTTTTGCGTTTGAAGTAGATACTCTTTTCATTCGACTGTTTACGTTTGCACTGGTACAGTAAAAAGCTTTTAAGGTGCATTTTCTGTTGCGCTCAATAGTAGTATCGTAAAAAGACGTGTTTTTAGTGAATTACTGTTTGATTTGATCTGGTGGGCTAATTAAGTATTTTCGCAAGAAATGATATCGGAAATAATCATTGAATAATATTCACCAATTCTAGTATTAAACAAGTAACAAGTAATAAAACAGTTCAAAGCATTTATTCCTTTGCAAACAAAGGTAAACTAGGTACATTTATGCTTTAAATTTTTGATCATTGTTTTCCATATTCTGCTATGACATGGATATGAAAATAATCTTATATTTTTTCCTGTAATTATTTTGCTAGTCTCATCATATTTTCAGATTAAATGAATGTATGTTCATGATAAATTATTCTTCAAACGCGAAATTAGTCTGTGACTAGACACTGATTAATTAGCCTAATAGCGGCCAAGAAAAGCTAGCTAGCTAGCTTTGCGTAGAAGTAATCTCTAAAATTAATTGAGCATAGCTCAGACTTTTATACATTTTGTTAAGGGAACTTATAATATAAAGGCCGAACGATTTAGCTCTGCTAATACTAAACTAAAAGGCCTAGATCTGACTTTAATAAAGATTCATCCTTGATTTTAGCCAGTCATATTTTTCTTAATAAGGACAAGTACGAGTCAAAATCCATTCGTAACATTTAGTTGAGTAAATCAGAACAAAATGGAAGATAAGAAATTTTCTTTTATAATGAATTAATTTATAGTTGTAGCGTTTTAGCATGGCAATAGCGGTTTTTGCCATTCCTCTAATACCTTTCCGTAGAAACAATAAACTATGTATAATCTTTGTTATTGAAAGGTATTGAAGATCACGATATAAATTGATTCAGGACGTGAACGGACTTGGAACTGAAAAAAATTCGTTGTGCCATGCTAAAACGTAACAACTATACCATTTTTTTTTAATGAAAGTGAAAAAAACATGATCTGTATGTACTTGATTATTGCTTCATTTCAAAATGCCTTTCGCTCAACTATCCCATTTCATAAACTTCACTACAACACAATAACTAACTAATGAGACAACTAATCATGGATACTTGGGAGTTTTACTTAAACATTTCTCCGGGTTGGGTCGACGATAAACAGGGCAATAAAGATCTTTGTGTCGCTCTGGGTCATACGTAAACATATATTCCGTTTGCGTCACGAAGAGACATAATATACGCAGTCGACATCGGAGTATGTTGATAGCAATGTACCTTACGTAAAATAGTTCAAGCTCGGGGCTTTAAACTGAAATGATCGTAAAATTGGATAGTAAATCTTGAAACCAGTAAAGGTAGGTAACTTAGTAAATAATAGTAACAAGTTTTATGCTTGATACTCCGAAAGGGGAAGTCATTGCTTTATGGAGTTACAAATTATTCCAGTTATATTAAGTCGCATGTCTTAGGGGGCTATTTTTATCACCAATCCAGACTATGAGTAAACTTACTTTACAAAAACAAAACCCAATAACACAAACCGACCCAAGGATTGAACCCACTTCAAGCTTATCAGTCGTGCTTGCGACTGCCTACTGAATCAACGAGCAGAAAGGAAAATGTTAAGCAGAAAGGCAAGTATAAAAAAGGAAGGCAAGTATGATGTAAAAGGGTTTTTTTTTGGGTGGGTAATCATCAAAAATCTTCTTCCGCTCTGGGTGAAGCAGTAGGGCGTATCAGACTTTTACTGACTAAAACCCACCCGTGTTCCTTCAGTTGCCTGTGTGCCAGGGGCCGCGGTATCTCTTTCGAACAACCCGCAATCCTGGTAGGCCTCGGCCCTTGCGGACCCCACCAGTTGATGCTGACAGACGTAAAAGGGTAGTTTTAACGTAATACAGCGTTTGACCAGACTTGTGTGTAGCAGAATTCACCTCTAATGTTCCCACTACTGGGACACAGGCCTCCACTTGGTGAATGGGAGTGAGATGTAATCCACCACGCGGGCCCAGTAAGGGTTGGTAGATGTCACATGTCTTTGAATTTTTGGTTCTAGGACATTCCGGTTTCTTCACGATTTTCCTCGGTCAACCTTCTACGGTGATAAAATAATTACACAAAGTAAACTGCCTTTTTGGGTTCGAACCCACATCCAACAACTCGTAAATCGCAGCCGTTACCACCGGGCTACCACTGCTCTCGTATCGACTTGTGTGTGCTTAGGAGAAAACAATTAATAATTTCTCTGAGATCTAACAAGCACACAGTAATAATGCCCGTTACCAGCTTTGTAAACTTCACAATAATAAATGTTTGCCTGCACACTTAAATCTTAAATCCACACGGGGCTCGCGTGCTGGATTACGACCCACTCCCTCTCACGTAGAGGAGGCCCTTGAGTCCTGGTAGGAGGAACATTGTCACACTAAAGTTTTCGAATTTTTATTTTATGTTATTTGGTGGCAATTAAGAGGGGGTATATACCAAAATTGCCTATAAGACTAAGGAATAAAATAAAAATGATACAAGTAACTACATGATATTTTCAAACTTTTTGTGGAACAGAAACACGAAATATTAACATTTTCTCGATAAAAAAAAACATCACGAAGTTATCTCTATTTTTCACGTATTTTCGATTTGTACAAAATAAATATGCTAACAACTAATATGATAAAAATGTGATGATTACTTGTATTACTACAAGGCGAAATGGAGGCGTTTTTTGAAATTCCTTTTATTTTATTTTTTTATTAGCTTCGCTCGCGGCTTCGCCCGCGTGGAAGTCGGAAATTATCCTGCGGGAACGTATTACCGAGATAAAAGTATATAATCTATTAAATTCCGTTCCGCCGTTTTTGCGTGACTAAGTAACAAACATCCAAACAACTTCACAAACTTTCACATTTATAATATTAAGTAGGATAGGATTACAACTACAAAGTTTTTGCACTTACGACGTTCTTAGTTCTAGGAAGAAATCATCTTCCGTCGCACGTTACGGGAACTTCAAGCATATTTTTAGAGAGCTGCGCATAAGTTTTCAGCTGCGCTGAGATATAATTTATTTTCGTGAATAATATTTTCGTTATTTATCACATTGTAGAAAACACACTGAAATATAAAACTAAAACATGAAAAAAAAGCACTTCCGAAACGATTATTAGAAACGTTAAGAATGGAAAACTAAATAAATTCCAAGCAAATATTATTCATCACAAATTGCGTTGTTGTTATATAAAAATTAAGATTGACAGATTTTTGACTGGTATACATGAAAGTAGTAAGTGCTTTAAAGCAACTAGAACTTTTGCTCAGCACTTCGGTCAAAGACGGCAATAATTTACAACATAGGCCACTAGCCATTTTGAGATCTTATTGTTATTAAGTAAGGATCCAAATTTGTTTATTCGGGGACCCAACTATCAAAGGATACGGAGTGTGAAGTTCGGTGAAGCACACTAGTTTTTTACCTTACACGAAACATTTGCTTTTGCATATTATCCCTAATTCAAAATTAAGTTGAAAGGTAAAACAAATACGAAAGAAAAATTAGAAAACTAAAACTAATAGTTTTATTATAGACATTTACAGAACGGCGCGTGTCTCTTAAGTTAGAAGAACTTAAGTCTAAGCAATAGTAAGTACCTCCTACCACAACCTGTAACTGGGTAATATAATACCCCTTGCTAAGTCTGGTTGTCAGACTTTCGGGCTTTTGGCGACCCGTGACGACTGTCAAAGATCCAAGAATGACTGCCGGGACCAGCGTCTTAACGTCCCTCCGCACGGGGGGACCCATATACGGACTAACCGCGGCAAACGTAGCTTAAGCTGATAGATCGACCCGTGTGGCTGTTATTATTTATCAAACAGCACCTCGGAACCCATACTTCTCATAACGAAAGAGAGCAACGAAGATTGGTGGTATAAATAAACACAGTTGTATTACTTCTCAGGACGAGAGGCATTACAAAGATCTCCAATACAACTAGTAATAAACTGAAACAGTTTATTTTTTCTCTCTTTCTCTCTCAGCGAACTGTTTTTGGTCGCAATTGAGTGTGGGTGAGTTAATTGTTAAGTCGACTGAAAGAAAAGGTCACTGTTATATTTGAAGATAAGAAAAGGACTCTTGACGCGTCACTATAGATGTAGGTGAGTTATTATTGCGGGTTATTTGATTAATATATAGCTTTGGTAAGTATTATTCAGTTCAGTTCTGCTATTATTAAAATATTACTGGTTATCCAACAACAAACTAAAATGCAGCGGGGGGCAAACGAGATGGTTTTTTTTTGTTCGGCGATTAGGCCCACCCAAAATTGTGGCGTCTATTAATGAAACGCAATTTTATTTGTTCCTTATGATTTATAGATTACAGTCATGGTAGTAATATAATTATACTTCTTCTAACGGGAGTACGGTGAGATTCGATCATAACTTAAAAAAATCACTATAATCGCTGTTTTTTATTAGCCTCTCGCCTCATCGGTATTTTTTTTTAGTTAAATAGTGCACTGTTCAGTAATATATGGTAAGAGTACAGGGTGTTTTGAACGGTTTATGAAATCAAAAATCATATAATTAAGCATTTTTATAACTGTACATTTTTATATCATTTTCAACATAACACGATTTAGAAGCAGATAGTAGATATTTCATCACGAAAATATACAGTTCGCTCCACCTCTCATCTTGATTCAGTGTCCAACAAGTATGGATCTGTGAAGTGATCTACAGTGAAGTTAGGGAAATAACAGCAAGAGATAATCATTTATTGAAAACTAAAGTATTAATTCCAAAGTCTCGAAATTAACTTACTAATGATGAACTGACAAATTGTTGTCCAAAAAGGTTAGAAAGGAATTTCGTAAAGGTATTTGAATTAAAATTTTATCCCCTTAATAATATTCAATGTCGAAAAGTAACTTTATTCAACTTAGAAATAATCACTACTAAATTCAATGAAAACCTGTCCATTCTTCATTCTACGATAACTATCGTCTTTCGTTTTACAAAAACAATACATAAGCATTAAAACGCACATAAAATAATAAAATATAAGAACAACTTTACCATGAGATCTGAACAAGAAATATGTATAATAAATATCGATATTATCGTTCCAAGGCGTATTTCTATCCCTCAAGCCGTAAAAATGTTCGCTGTCGGTGACTTTATTGGCGATTTACAAAGATTAATAAAATAGTTCGGTAAACACGTAGCACAGAATAGTACAGAAGGTCGGTTTCATACAACGTGTGAAAACACACGCACATATAGTTGTATACGTACTTAGTCTTCTTGGTTGAATGCCAGTATCGAGTGCACTTGCACTCACTGTACGATAAGCGTGTCTTTGTACCTGTGTTAGAAATTTAGATACAAAACATGACAAATGCTTTGACCCACCGCATTATATGTTTCACATCAATAACTTTATTACTATGAGTAATGAAGTTATTGATTAAAATCAGTTTAATCTACAACTTTTTAATGACTTTTGCAATAATACTGGTCATGCTGAAATCAACTCAATTGGCGCAACTGCGTGGAAATAACGTCAATCGGAAACACGGATTTGAATACAGAATATGTGTGTGTATTTATTTAGATTCGCCCAGAGATTAGGTACACAGATGAAATATTAAAGGTAAAGGTGGTTGAGCTATAAATCTAGACTCGTGTGTTTTATCAATGGCTGGCTGTAGCCCGCGACTTTGTCTGCAATCCAGGATGACAAGCTTATTTCCATACCCAGGTCATGTGCGTTTTCGCTCGTCATCGACTTGCATGCTTCTGTACGAGTTACAAACAAGTGTATTATGGTCTTTATTAGAAGTTGGCCTTCTGTACCTGTCTGTTTGTGTACATAAGCTGGAAGTTTGTCAGTAATGTGCTTAGCGTGTGTATAACTGCTGTAGAAACATTCGAACTGGCTGATATAGCGGTATGTTTAATCAAATAAATGGACTCAGAAGAAAAAAGAACATTTATCGTCTATCGATGTGTGATTGGTCTTATGGGTAATGGGAGTTGGGTAGAGGGGGAGATGCTGATATTCTATTAAATCAGTTCAAGTTTCTTTCACATTTGATTAAACTTCGACCTTAATTTGAAAACAGTAAAGCAAGAAATGAAAAACAGAATGGAAGTTTATAAATCGTGGATCACACATCACCCTGACGTACTTGCAAAACATCTAATGACCAAACCAATCATGCCACTAAGGATTCAACAGTGATACCCACTGGATCTATTACTGACTGGGACAAAGCGGATTTTTTTATGACATGTACAGCACAATCCAGTTATAAGCAATTATCGAGCAATTACTGATTATCGATTAGATATATTGTATTTTATACCTAGGTAAATAATAAAAATATAAATGTTTTCGCTCCGCTGTTATTTTTCATTTCTGAAATATTATTCTTTAGATTAAGGCTCCTTCGTATATTGCACCCATAACGCAACATACATTTCAAGTAAACCATTAAAAGGTTATTTTGGAGGTCAAAATGTACCAGAAAATACAATTGATTGAGTAGTGTTGTATGGAGAAGAAGTTCTTCTTCTTTCAATTTTTTTTTCATACCACTTCCAATCATACTATCTCATTTTGATAAACTATTATGGGTAGCTATTAAAGAAACTCTAGCAAATGAGCTCAAAGGATGAGTATTAAAATCTCAACAAGAAACTAAAATTTATGTTGATATAAATACCATAGCAGCTTCAGAAAACCTCTTCTTAATTTCATATATTATCATATAGGTGTATTTATACTCTAAAACACGTGACTATTATAATTTTCTTCCACCCCTTAACATCACAAACCCACCCATTCGCGAATATTAATAAACACACTACAGCAAGGCCGATATCATACGTTCATATCCTTTATTTATCTAACATTGTGGTTCTCAAACTTAAGTACGCACAACCCCCTTAACCCTTCGAATTCTTCGTTATCGTGTCGATAACACCACAGTGTATTACGTTTTGCTGGCCCAAAACTTCGACACTTCCACGGCATCGTCGGTTATAACGTACAGGTCGCATTTTAACCTTGTGTAGGTTAAAATGTTAATTCAAATGTAAATGTTAATGTCAATGGCAGAAATGGTACATGATATTAGGGTAGGGTATGGTTCTATGTTCTATGTTATGCAATGGTTTCCGCACGTAGTCCTTCAAGTGGACCATTCTGCGTGAGCCATGGCGGCCATCGGTTGTTATTCCAGCTAGCCCACCACCCTCCAAAAGTTGGCTATAGCTCCTGGTCTGTTGTGAATATCTGTGCATAACATTTGGGTACCCCGAGGGTTTCTGTTCTAATCTGGGCTACACCTGTGCATTCGAAAAGTACATGCGCAACGGTTTCCTCAGCCTCCATGCAGGGTATGGTAGGTTGTCTGTTTTCTGTTATATTTTCAGACTAAATCCAAACCTGGTGAATTACTCACCGGAACCTGGAATCTTCTATTACATCGTTTCTTAGCTCCAGTTACGAAAGAGTACTTTATAAATCACATGCAAATAAATGCTCTATTTTCACAAGCAAATTCCTATTTTATAGAGAAAAAAAAAACAGCAGTGGTGGTTCAGTGGTACCGGCTCCTACTTAAGGGTTGTACGTCGTGTCTTCGAACTCAGGCAGGCGTTTTACTTTGCGTTATTTGTTTTCATCAGCAGTGCTCTCAAAAACGGTGAAGGTAAACATCGTGAGGAAAACAGAATATTCTATAACCAAACATTTGAAGACATGTGACATCTATCAACCAGCACTGGGCTCGAGTGGTGGTTTTCAGCCCCTTCCTTCTCAATGAGAAGAGACCTGTGTCCCAACAGTGGGAACGTTATAGGCTAAATTATGATAGACGAAAATATTTTGGAATTAAAAACGTTATTGTAATTATTAAGAAATACCCTTCCGCGCCAGCGACGATATACGTAAGGAAGCTGGTAGCAGCTGACACAGAGTTGTCAAGAAACGAACTAAATAGCGTACGATTGAAAAGGCCTTTGTCCATGATAATGATGATAATGTCACTTTCTAGTCAACGGTGGGATAGGCACCTCAATCTAACTCTAGCAAAAATACTGTGATGGTACACGAGTCATCCTAAAACGTAAACAAAGTCATCTGTAATACGCAATGAGAAACATTTGAGAGCCACTGATCTAATACATAGAGGGAAACGTATTTTATGCTTTATCAAAATACGAGGAACTTGCGCAAATATTGCTAAGGGGCTTAATTGTATACGGAGGTATTATTTGCTGGCAAGATAATATTCTTGGGTAGTAGATTAAATAATCATAAACTGGTATGGTAGAAATGAGTGATTTATGATAGTATTGAAGAAAGGATGAAGCTTTCGTATCATAAAGGCTGACATAAAAGCTTATAAATTAATTAAACAAATTATTAATAATTACATAAAAGATAGGTGAAAGTCGAGAGGGTTAAACAAAAAAAGGCAAGCCCTGTTAAAAGAGGATTAAAAACCAAAAGTAAAATAAAAAGAGGAACAACCTCTTTGGATTGATTTTGAAGACCATAAACTAGAAACCGAGTTCTAGTTTATGGTTTGGTGATTCGTATATGTAGCTGGTATAAATGTGCATTGAAAAGTAGCTGGCCTTTGCTTACTTTTGAAACCTGCTGCTTTATTACCACTCTTAAAAATAATCAATATTCCAACTATGTAATCAATACTAAATTAACGTAACAGGTTATAGCAGAACTAAATACCTTTATCGCAATAACACAAAGCAAAAAAATCAACTCGGTAAACATAAATGTATAAAATAAACTCGTGTAGGTATAAAGAATTCCACGTATCGAATGCCAACTGATACACAAAACAGATAAATATAGAAGGTTAACTTCATACAACGAGAGTAAACCCACACACACACACAGATAAACACGTTTCGCGTACAGCGAGTTCGTGTGCACTCGGGATCAGTATTCGTTTGAGATCGCTGTCCGTACGCGTCCCCTGTCTTTGCTTGTTTCATGGAGTTGGTCTTCTGTTCCTATCATAATGTAACGGATTTTAATCACCCAATAATGTTTCCAGTTCTGGAACACAAGCCTCTCTATGAGAGGGAGTGAGTAATAATCACAGACAGAGTTACTTTTGCATTTACCATATAAGTAGGTATGGTATAGATTTGAGTTGAGAAGGGTAAATAAAAAATAAAACATTAGGGAAATAATATAAAACAACTTTTATTTAAAAAAGGTTTTAAGAACGAAGTAAACTACCATTTTGATCACGTTTTGATTCAAAGTTCAGGTGTCTCAATTGTTACTAGTTTCTTCCAGAACCATAACATCAAAACAATGTACCGTTCGACTGTGCACCGCATTAATCAAACGTATGACAGTTGTGTACCTACATTATATACCCAATCTATCAAACTATCTTCAGACAACACAGGAAAACATCGCAAAGAAACTCACTTCCTTATAACAAATTGAGCATAAAGGTACAACGACCTGAAAATAGCAATGGGTAGTCTTGTACATACATATTTATATCTATATGACGGTGCAGCAAGAGTCGTATCGTTTTGTTACGAAGTAACTAGATTAACCAAAAAGGTAAGACAACAGTGAGACTGGCTGATGATGGTACCTCTAGCAGAGCGTCGTTTCGATGGTTGCGTGGCGGCTGTCTTCTGATGGGTGCAGCTGTCATAGCACGTCCACGTCGAAATGATATTCCGGTACTACTCTGCTGATAATGAAGCTACTAAACCTCTATACGATGACAATTTCTGGCGAAGGTTATCTAGCCGAACGAGGTCCGTCACATTTGAGGTTTCGCAAATCAAGGTTTATTTTTTAATTCCTTTATATAATGAGGCAGGCATGATGGCTAATCAAATAAAATTATCAAGTGCAAAGATTTCAGAGCGACGTCTAACACTGAGTTTACGCCATGGCATTACTTTTGCGATTATCGCAACCCAGTGCTGGGCTCGCCACGATTGCGGCGGTAAGTCCCCACTTTGAGGAGTGGATTTAGAGGCACCACGGCGTCCTCACCTTCCGCCTGACGCAGGTCCTCACCGGACACGGGTGTTTCGGGAGGTTCCTGTTTCGGATAAAACGGGAGAAAACGCCCGGGTGTTTCCACTGCGAAGATCGCCCTGAGGACACGGTGGAGCATACGGTGGAGGTCTGCCTGGCTTTAGCGAAGCACCGCCGTATCCTAGTGGAGACGATTGGCGGTAGCAATCTCTCGCGTCTGGCCCTGGTCCAGGCCATGGTACGGAGCGAGAGTGCGGAGCCGTCACCTCCTTCTACGAAGCAGTAATGGTCGCGACCGAGGCCGCGCACGTGAGGGAGAAGCAGTATATGCACCCTCACGGCCCTATCCTCCGCAGGAGACGCCCTGGGCATCGGGAAACCCAGGCTGATTCCCAGACATCGTAGGCGCGGGCTTGCGGACGGCTAGTAATGGGTAGCTCGCTCTCCGGTAAGGACCAAGCCCGGGTCGATGGCGCGTTGTGTTCCACGCACGCCTCGAAGAGATGTCAGCACCAACTGCTGGGGCCCGCAAGGGCCGCTGACTGCTAGGGGTGCGGGTTGTTCGAAAGAGATACCGTGGCCCCTGGTACACAGGAAACTGAAGGAACACGGGTGGGTTTTAGTCAGTAAAAGTCTGACACGCCCTCCTACTCCACTCAGAGCGGGACAAGTCATTTGATTATTTCCCACCCTCGAAAAAAAAATGGCATTACTATTCTTCATGTTTTGTCTACCATAATGGTGGTGACAATGATTGTCACCTCAAACTAGTTGTAAATACAAGCAGTAAACAAAACTTGTCAAAATGCGAACATAATAGTTAACAAGATATGCCTGAAATAACGTCAATACATGTTCTTGACTAGTCTTTTACAAGACATGTTGGAAAGAAGTATCACAACTTGTTATGCGGGGTACTGAAAACTAATAAACATGCATTCATACCAATAGGTAAAAAACTGAGTGGTGTGTGTAAAAAGCTTATAAATAGACCTACATCCTATTAAAACTTGTAACCATCACGAAATCCCATCGATTTCCACTTTAGCCAAATTTCTCATAGTCCCTTAAATCCAAAACTTCTCCACAAAATGCTTGAACATGTTTAATCCAACGTGCAACGCGCCAAAAATTAAGTTTCCTAAGCTATTACGTTCATATACTTAGCAAAGAATCCCTTTTTTGCAGAATTCTTCAGCTTTATTGGGCTATTCAAACACCCTCAGGAGTAACTCAAAAAGTTCGGCGAAGCAAAGAAAACTTACGAGTTACTTGAACGGCAAAACGTTCTATAATAATGTTTCATATTTTATTGGGTAAGTGCAGAAATATTGGTCGAAGCTAGTATTTTTTTTTGGATATTTTATTTTATGTGTAGTAACTTTTTAACTGGGAATGAAAGGGAAGTTTTCCTATAACGTCTTTTTCTTCGTCTTCGAATAAATTCCCAAGAATAACTGTACAGTTTATGTTGGGTGCACTTAAGGACTAAGCCTTTTAATAATACCGGTTACGATGTACGTATGTGTGACTGTTTATATTATTATTATGATCAGTAATCGGTCAAGGGTCAAAGGTCAGGTAGAACATACTAGACCATACTAGAACTAAATCTATACATTTTATAAATTAAAGTCACTTTCGTGTCTTTCTGTGTAACTGCGTTGTTCTTTTAAACTCTGTATCGGATTATGATGCAGATTTCACCATCATTTATTAAAGAAAAACTCAGAAGGTTTGCATGTATAACATGTTATACTAACGTAATTATAATAAAGAAATATTAAACAAGTCAAGTCAAGTCCGTGCGAAGCAGAGGCAAACTAGTCCTACTATCCTACTATTATTATAAATGTAAAAGTTTGGTACTCAATGGCTAAACGGATTTGGATGAAATTTGTCACAAATGTAGCTTACAACTTGGATTAACACTTATGATACTTTCAATCCCGGCAGTAAGTTCCCATGGGATAATTTTCGATATGCACGCGGGCGGAGCCACTGGCTAAAATAAATTTGGATACCTAATTATTATCTTCGATCTTCTGCACGCAGATACTAATCCCTTAAATGCACCCACATTACATCAGGCCTGGAAGATTTATTGGTGATCGTCGTCTATTATTATTAACAGAAACGATGCTGATCCACATTCCTCAAAGGAATCTCGGCAGCCGCCATCCTGTAATCCCTTTTTCGCATTAAACGACACGCACAGTTTGAAGAGGGGGTTTTCTTTTCCGGGATCCGTGTGGCTCGGATTAAGGATAAACTACAAATACATTAAATTCCCGAACGTTCCTTGTTTGAACAGCGCTTAGCTCTCGCTTTGATACAATCTGGCAATTTCTGTCCTGATTGAAATTTTACTCGCTGAAAACAAAGTCTTTGGGAAATGTTCCTTGGTGCATAGAGAATTAAGTAATTTAATTTAACATATATGTAACAGCATTTTCATCGTATAATGTTCCCGCAACTGGGACACAGAGGCCTCCAATTGATGAGAGGGCGTGTGTTGTACAAAATCAGTAGGGGTTGTAGCTGTCGCATGTCTTCAAATTTTTGGTTCTAGGATATGCTGAAACCAAAACAACCTCACGATGTTTTCCTTCACTGTTTTGAGAGCAGTCAGGGGTTTTACTTTGAGTAACTTATTGATGAAATAACTTGGTTCAACCCTACGACCTAGGTACAATTCCTAAGTCACGTCCGTTACCAGTAGGCTAGCACTACCCCAAATTTAATTTAAAGCTAGATTTTATTACTACCAACCACATTTGTACTTATCCTTATAATTACGTTCACAACGAACTCTATTTATAATAAATTTCATTTTATCATTGCAATATATCTTCTAATTTAGATTTCAGCGAGCTATTTAATTAGCTCTATTGGCACTTTATAATGTTCGCTAAATTTACGGTTTTAATTTAATTTGATCTAAATTAGAATTTTCATTTGATTATAGTTTGAAAATTTACTATGTTTAATAATTGAAAAACAATGCGAAACTTTGCATAGACGAAAATGAAAATTAGACCGAGAATAAACAATATTTGAGGTCAAAGTTACAAGAGACCCAAATTTGCCCTTTCGCGACTTTCTTGTTTTTAAAGCAGGGGACTTTTTAAAATTAAAAACACCGTGCAAGAAAGTCGACTGCATGTATATGCACTTACTGTCTCTTACTCTCTTCCTATACATTTTTAAGAGTTGTTGAAGTTTTATTGAATTTTTATAGGTTACCAATATCAATAAAAAAAAGTCTGTCACTATTGGAGTAAAACAAAACAGAACTTTATAGCTCCATCAAAGACAATAAGTCTGACCCAGCAAACAAACACGACGATACAAACAACAGAACTAGACAGGAACATTCCAGAACAGAACGGATCTGCAATCTAATTCATCGCGCACGATTAGCCAGAAAATGTGCCCACATTACCCGCTGCTCCATCTATAAAACTGTCACCGCTTCAAACGGATTTTACTAAACCCACTGAGTAAACACCACAAATGTTTAACATAAATATTGGAGCACGGTAAATCTAGGTTACATTCACAATAAAAGCCAGACTCTAGGGCGTCGTAAATTCACCCAGTCAAAATTTTGCCTCACTAAGTGAAATTTTGAAGGACGAGGAAATCTTAGGAATGAAAGAAGATTCAAGTGTCGTGCATAATAAGACGCTTCCAAGGTTTTACGGCACTTATGAAGCAGTAAAAGAAAAGATATGTCATTAGCTGACTTGAGAAAATGAAGATGAACTTGTTTGTACAATATGACTTCTTGGATATATAGATTTGAAATGAGAAGTCCAGTTGTTTGTGGTATTTGAGACTTCCTTTATTTGGTCATGTCTGTGATTAGAATTCAATTTGTGCTGCTGTATTCTAGTCTGTTGTCTCAAGGTTACAAAGAAAAAAACCCTCATTTGGACATCTAAAAATATAATCTGGAAATTACATGCTTAGATTATTTTCACAATTGGTTGCTAACCAATTTAGTTCGATATCAGATTTTCTCTTCCAGAAATCCAATTATTTTCTAATTACAATTTCAATGAGGTGTTACCATCTTCGGAATATTTTATGTGAGACGTCGCCATCGCTTCGTTTCCAACCTAAACATTTACAGCAAATTATGGATAGAACTTTTTATATTAGTTGTCTCTTTTCCTTTTGATAACATTGTATGTTTCTCTCCCTTTTATTTCGGATACAAATTTTCTTAGAACCCAGCCATGCAAAAAAGATTCATTAGATTTTTGATGATTTTTGTCACTTAACTGTTTACTTGCTTAAGTTGGACTATCCAAGTCGTCAACGTAACAACGTATGTTTTAGTTTTCATCAAAATTTTCCTCAGGACTACAACTTTGAGTATTTTTGGCTCAAAATCATAAGTAATTTATTTAAACTAGGCTGATGTCAGCACTTTTTGAACGTCAAAATTACATAAGACAGTCCTCCAAAACGCCCGCCCCTCACCACTTCCTAGTGCTTTAGCTGGGAAGAAGAAGTGGTGCTCACATGCGATGCTGTATTATGTTCACATAGCTATAACTGCTCGACCGCCCACCAAATTTAATTAATTATACCTTTAACTAGAAATAACAAATGTTAATATTTATTATTAATTTATTTTAATTTATAATTTATTTATTTATTTAAACTAGGACATTCAGAGTAAAATGAACAAACAAACTACTGGCTACTTCTTATATATTCAGATTTGGCCAGCCACTCACAGTCGGCCACATAGAAAATTCACCCTGCATGTTGCTTTTAATCCGTATCTTACCGTAGTCACTAGCTTACAAAACCTTGTGAATAACCCAACACAAACAACGAAAAACATAAAACGTCTTATTCTGTAAATTTTGTGTCACTTACACACACACAACCATTTGTTTGCCCAAATGTCTACCTTCCAACCCTCACAGAATGTCTTACGTTCCTACGTGCGGACTGTCATAAATTATTTTCAAAGGCCAGAGACTGGGAGATTGGTGAAGCGTCAAACCGGAATAATTCCTTTAAGAACACAGATGCGTGGGATTTTGAACTACTAAATGGATTAGTAATAGATGAGAGAACGTGTATGAGCTTAGTAGTACGTGTGTACGAAAGATTTTTATATTATTCATATTGTTTTGCGTTAGTTGTGTGGATAGAATAATTAACATTGATAACTTCAAGCCCATTGACAGCCCTAGTGTTACTAGTGGCCGTAAGCCAGACTGCTAAATGACCATCCAACACCCTAATTGCTTTACACATTATCAATCACAAACTGAATTATTTTGATAGGTATTGCTAATTCATTGCTTCATATGTTCGAAAAAAAAATCGATGGATTAATGGTAATTTATTAATTTATATATAATAGATTAATTAATATGTAAGCCAATATGCTCTGCATGTGGGCTTACATTCATTGCATTCCAAATTGTATTTAAAGATGTTACAAAGGGCTTAAAGCCAGGTAAACATAAATTGCTAACTTTTACTTTAAGACATAATGATGTGTATTGCTATTTTGTTTGCTACCACATTGCCAACATTTCAACACTTTATTCTACAATATGAACATAATGGTAGGTTTTTATATATATATTTTGAAGATTCCTATGAAGTTTTAATAAATTATTTCTCGACGAAGGCTCATGAAATATATGATGTGATGAACTTTTGTGTCTTCTTGCTTATACCAGCATTCGTATTTTTAGAAGCTTAATAAGCACGAGTGTATTACTGAATGTTATACATATATAGACTACCTATCGCATTTGTCAAAGATTGATTAGTTTTTGACACGGTTAATTGAGTAAAGGGTAATGTCAAAGAAATAAGATCTTAATGCGACAGTACCTATACCATTTATTACGAACTTGGAAACCAGAAAAACATTCTAATTATTCGAGTAGGAAAACGCCCATTTATGCTTGTTATTTAGACCTTTCTAAAGCTTTTGACCTTGTTAATTATGATAAACTCTGGGATAAGCTTAAAGAAACCGATTTACCTGGTGAGACAATTGATATCCTAAAGTTTTGGTATCAAAGTCAGGTCAATTATGTAAAGTGGGCGGGCATCTTATCGGATCCTTATGGACTAAAATGTGGAGTAAGACAGGGTGGATTGTCATCCTCAGTTTTGTTTAATCTGTATATAAATGCGCTGATCGGTGAGCTCAGCAGCATGCATGTCGGCTGTCACATAGATAATATTTGTATAAATAATCTGAGTTATGCAGATGACATGGTGCTGCTGAGCCCAACGATCGGCGGACTTAGGAAACTAGTTAGTGTGTGTGAGACGTACGCGGCTAGTCATGGCCTCAAATATAATGTGTCAAAAAGTGAGCTCATGGTATTTAAAGCAGGTACCAAGTCGCCAGATCAGATTCCTCCAGTGACTTTGAATGGAACACCCATGAATGTGGTGACCTGTTTTAAATATCTTGGGCACATAGTCACCGATCTCCTACGTGACGATGAGGACATGGACAGGGAGCGTAGGGCGCTGTCGATCAGAGCGAACATGATAGCCCACAGGTTTAAACGTTGTAATGCTCAAGTTAAAATTACACTGTTCAGAGCGCATTGTACATCGTTATACACGTGCTGCTTGTGGGCTAAATATACGCAAAAATCATTCAGCGCCCTACGCGTTCAATATAACAATGCATTTAGGGCGTTGTTGGGGCTGCCGCGCTGGTGCAGTGCGTCGGGCATGTTCGCGGACGCACACGTTGACGGCTTCCACGCCGTGCTCCGCAAGCGATGCGCCGCGGCGCTCGGCAGGTTGCGCGCCAGCACCAACAGCATCCTGGCTGTTATTGCGGACAGGCTGGACACGCGGTACGTCCAGCACTGGGTTAATACCCACATTAGAATTTAAATAATTATATAATATACTAACACTAGTTTCATAAGTTGTACTCTACTAACATCTATGGATTATTTTTCAGTCCGAAATAAAAAGTTTTTATTTTTATTTTATTTTATTTATTTTATTAAAACGTAAATTTTTACCTAGGAATCTCGTGGCTCAGTAATAAAAGTCGCAAAAGCCGATCGAAGCTCAAGCTACGTTTACCGAAGTCAGTCCGTGAATAAATGACTTTGCATTACATACCGAGACCCATCCGTGCCTCGGAAAGCACGTTATGGTGGATCAACAGATCCCGGCTGTCATTCAAATATATTTGACGTTCGTTACGGGTAGTCAGAAGCCCGAATGTCTGACTACCAGTCTTACCTAAGGGTATCGTATTACCAGAGTCTGGACTGCTACTGAGAAATTCCAGATGAAAAAACCCAATATCACTTTACTGTAGCAGTTGCGACCACTAGACCAACGAGACAGTCAAAATTATCAAATAATTATGATTAAATTATCTGTTTGCTAATTTTACTAAAAGGATTAAGTTCAACTGAAAATCAACCAAAAGAGTATTGACAAAAAAGACACCATTCCCAAACAAATTCAAATACGAGTACTAACAAATACACTCGAGAGCAATGAATCCGGGTCACTTAAAGAATCCTAAAAATCTCGGAAACTAAAAATGCTAGGTTAATGCAATAAATTGTATTTAATAGACAATGTAATACTCCTTAAATGAAGGTATTAAAACTTCATAGTTATTGTAAAGTTATATCATAAAAAAATCTAATTTGAAAAAGGGCCACTTTCGAAGATGGAACTACGAAATTACAGCATTTGGTTTTGCTTTTGTTTGTAATCTGTCATTTATGTGGGTACATAAACCATGTTGATAGTGCTCTATATTCATTATTCAAGCTGAAATTATGTCGCTTACGCCTGAAGAATGCACCAGAATACTTACAATGCTGGAAACCGGCCGGAGTCAGCGCGATACAGCCAGGACTGTCGGTGTGTCGCTGTCAACAGTACAAAGAGTTCTCCGACGTTACGAAGAAACTGGTTCTAACCTACGCAGACCAGGAACGGGCAGAACCAGGTGTACCACAGCATGAGAAGACCGATACTTGGTGAACACCATGCTTCGAAATCGCTTTCTCACAGGAACTGAACTCACAAATCAGTTTCGACGCCTCGGAGGAAGTAACCCAAGTGCATGGACAGTAAGACGTCGGCTTGCTGAATCTAACTTAAAACCCCTTAGACCTGCAAACGGCCCTAAACTGGAGCGTGGGCATCGTATTTCAAGACTAAGATATGCCCAGAGCCACGTAAATTGGAGTATTGAAGATTGGTCAAAAGTTATGTTCTCCGACGAATCAAAATTTATGCTCTACAAGCACGATGGAAGACACAGAGTGTATCGAAGACCAGGGCAAAGATTCAAGCAAGCATGCATCGAAGAAAAAGTAGCCTACGGTGGTGGGTCTGTACTTGTGTGGGCCGGAATTTCTTCTGAAAGTCGCACAGAGCTGGTGATCATAGAAAACGGCTCTTTAACTAGCGTAAGATATGTGGAAGAAATCCTCAATGATCACGTTGGTCCATTTATGGTCAATTTAGGTGAGGATGCTATATTTATGCATGACAATGCCCGACCTCATACAGGTAGGATTGTGAATGACTACCTTCAAGAGATGAACATTACTCGTATGGAGTGGCCAGCGCGCAGCCCGGATATCAACCCGATCGAGCATGCTTGGGACGAGCTAGGCAGATGCGTAAAACAACGAAACCCTCCCCCAATCACGCTTCGTGAGCTCAAAATTGCTCTCACAGAGGAATGGGAGAATATTCCCCAAAATCGTATAAGGAACTTGGTGTACAGCATGCCAAACCGCGTAAACGCAGTAATGGAAGCACGAGGAGGCAATACGAAGTATTAAAATTCAAGAAAATCGTAATAAAGTTCAAAAATTTCATGTTTCCTATTTTTGTTTTAAGGAGAGATCAGCAGTTTTTTTCTTTATGTAATTTTGTGTTAATAAAATGTATGGTGACTCATATTTTTTTTACTTTCATTTAAGGAGTATTACATTGTCTATTAAATACAATTTATTGCATTAACCTATCATTTTTAGTTTCCGAGATTTTTAACATTCTTTAAGTGACCCGGATTCATTGCTCTCGAGTGTACATCAAAATAGTACAACCACATGACCACAGAAAACAAATAACAAGATTATCAGCTAGACAACAGAACAACAATAAAACATACATAAAACGATACTACTGCAGAAACTGTGCCCGTAATAAATCGCATTATGTTCGCATAGTCTATATTGTCAAACATATGGCCGTGAGTATCGCCTAATAAGATTATATCGGAGGCACGTGTCGGGTTGGTAGACTGCAATAGTGTGGGAGTAGAATTATAGTATTATGTGGGTTAAATGAATTGGGATGGTACTTTCCGTGATTTTATTTTTATTGCTAATCTAATTCAAATATGATCTTAAATGGATTGAAATAAATGATTTTAAATTTGAATTTGAATTTGATAGTCTTAAGTATTGTTTTGTAAGCTACTAGCCCGCCCCTGCTTTGCACGAGTACAATGGCGATATGAGCAGTGGTGACCCATTAGTAACGGCTGCGACTTACGAGTCATAGGTGGTTAGAACCCAGATAGGCGCTTTTTCACTACTGATCTCAAAACGGTCAAAGAAAACATCGTGAGAAAACTGAGAACCAAAACTTCGAAGACATGTGCCAGTCATCAACCCGCACTGGTCCCGCGTGGTGGATTACAGCCCACTCTCTCTCTCACCGAGAGGAGGCCTGTTTCCCGGCAGTGGAAACATTATCGGCTGATTATAAATGGCGATATGCTCACAGACGAATAGTTACCTATATTTACTTGTATTTGAATAAATATTCAACACACGAGTTACATAATTGCACCTACCACTGTTTTTCTTATTAAATAAGTGGCGATCGCGTACCGGAAGACGTAGCTTTGGAAGGCCTCCTACAAGGCTGATATATGAATCTGTGAAGGCCACGAAAATCCACTAGATACGAGACGCACAGAATGGGTCGGAGGAGCGGTGATTGGGGGAACCCTAGGTCCAGCGACGGATGTCTTTCGGCTGATGATGACGATGATGAATGGCCACATGTGAAAACATAGAGATTTCTGTGTTTTATCGAAGTCACACACAAGTCAGATGAAGAGACTTTTTCTCAAACTATGTGTAGATATAGTTAGATAACGAATAACATAATATTTGGACATACAGGTTGCTTAAGGAAAGGTTTCGACCTGCAAAATCAAACTGTGTTTTCATCATCATCATTTCAGCCAAAAGACGGCCACTGCTGGACATAGGCCTCCCCCAAAAGGGGGGTTTTGCCATAATCGCCACTTTTGGCAGGCGGGTTGGCGAACGCAGTATGGTGGTAAAATGCATAAAGAACGCTGCTGCCCATTGTCTAGTCAGTCCCTTAGTCGCCTTCTACGACACCCACGGGAAGAAATGGAAATTGTGTTTATTACTATCTCCCAATTTTTTGTAGTATAGCCGCGTGAAGGTAAAAAATACAAAGGTTACTCGTAAATACTTTCAGTCAGAATCTTTTATGTGCTGCATACTATAAATATTGGTAAGGCAACAAAAAAAGGTTTTAATCATAGCCAGGCCAGAATTTATTTCGAAATTCTTCAAATCTCTCACAAAAATATACGTAAATACAATGAAGTAAATACTTGTTCATGAAATTGTTTTATTCAGTTGGGTTGTTTTCTGTTGAAAAATAAATATTATAAAACTAGCATACCAAACTTATGCATTCAGCAAAAGCAAAAAAAAAAAAAACATTTTGTCATTGGACATACCATACCAACAACCAATGTTAGAAATATCTATCTTTGAATCGTTTTCGAATGTAAAACCTTGCAAAAACAAAATGGCTGACAATTTTGTTTCCAATTTTACAATCCGTCTATAAACTGCGATTCTTCTCTCCTCAAATACAATACCAGCCTATTAATTTCCCAGCGGGCGCTATACGTTGTGTTATTTTTTTTTATCACTACTTCTCTCAAAACGGTGAATGGAAACATCGTGAGGAAACCGGCATTATCAGGAACAGAAAATTCGAAAACATGTGACATCCACCAGCTCGCACTGGGCCCGCGTTGTGGATTACGGCCCACTCCCTCTCACAGAGAGACGGTCGGAATACCTGCAGTAGAAAAAATAAAAGTGGGCTGATCATACTCCCACTGCAGGGCAAAGGCTTCTTCTCATAATGAGAAGGCATATGCATTTATTTATTTAATCAATTTTTTCAGGCAACAAAGATCCATAACACAAATACCGTAGAGACTAACATACATAATTATAAAAACCACAAAACATAACACTACACTTGGGAGCTTGGTTTCAGTCGTGCTTTCCTGTAACGTCTGTACACAACTCCTGCCGGCCAGAAACCTGAGCTAAGGAAGACAACCTTCTCCATCGCGGGAACCTGGAGGATGTAGGGCTTAAAATGTATAGTCCTGGTTGACTCCAACCGCAACAGCTTCAGCAACTTCCATTCCTCGGCACCGATTTGCATAAGCATGGATCACCACGCTTGCTTAAGGTGGACTGGCGATCAAAAGTTATTGATTAACTAGCTTCCGCCCGCGGCTTCGCCCGCGTGGAGGTCGAAATTATCCGGCGGGAACGTACTATCGGGATAAAAGGTATCCTATGTATTAATCTAGGTTATAATCTATCTGTGTGCCAAATTTCATTTAAATCCGTTCAGCCGTTTTTGCGTGAAAGAGTAACAAACATCCATCCATCCATCCATCCATACTTACAAACTTTCGCGTTTATAATATTAGTAAGGATCTAGGTTCCCTCACAATGTTTTCCTTCACTGATTTCAGTGACGTCCAAGATAAACTTAGCTCTTCAATTGCTACTAGCATTATTTATACAATCCTCAGGGCCATTGCCGGTCATTGTTGGCCATTGCCAGCCACTTGCGGGAAAGTACTGCAGAATGGCTATTTTAAAGAATCTTTCGAGTTCAGAGTGCGAGTGGCCATAACGAACACATTTCTTCGCTTCAGTGACCAAGCTCAGTTTTATGTGACCACAACCCTTTTATCCCAGCTGTGTGGGAATGCTGAGATTTTAATACTCACTTTTAACATGAATACTATGAAAAAGATATTGGAAAGTAGGATTTTTAATTACTAAAAACTTTGCGGATTTATCAATATGTGAGGTTTGACTGTGGTTGCCAAGGCAATCCTGTAGATGGGTGACGTTTTTTTAAACCCTAAATGTCTAGAAAACTCTGTGGATATTTGACGGTCTATCTAGATGTGTCGGAATAGTCACGCAGACCTTTTCGATACATCTAGAGTCTTCATTTTCTACAAAACCAATTTAAATAGTCCTACACCCCATTTCGTGACACAGTCCCAAGGATTTTGGAGGAAAGTCCTAATCCATTGATTCATTTTTTTTTATTTGTTTGTTCCTGTAATGAGTGTTGTTGAACTGTCAAAACGAATGCCAATGCCATTCATGTTGAATGTCATCTGCAAATTGTCAAACTAGTATGTTATAGCTACCAAACATCCCACAGAGGCTTTGAGTGATATTTAATTAAAAGCAGGTGGCTAATACTATAAAATTATTGTTTTTTTGTCGCATTATATTCAGAGCGGACATACGGAAGTTCTATAAAACTAACTAAATCATAATCTTCCCTCGACTACTAACACAATCTGAACAAAATCCTCAAACAAGAACGAGACAATAATTCACTCAGATCGTTTCAGTTGACTTGCTTCCAGTAAAAGTACTGGCAAGCTAGTTTGGAATGAAATAGTTCAGAGCAGTCGGGACGCCGTTCAGCATCATTGCTCTCGCTTAGTTTACGGAGAATCTGATAATAAATATATACTACAGTTAGATCTAATAATCATAAAATAAAATTTATACTTTAAGGTTTATTTTGCAGTAGTAATGTTACTAGATTGAATTGTATAGGTGTTAATAATTGTAAATAAATTAAAAAAAAAAAAAAAATTTTTATGTATTTAGTAAGTCTTTACTTCAAGGTTATTTGAAAAGTATGTTTAACAACTGATTGTTTTATTTTTGTAATTTTACTTGAATAACTCATGCTTAGAAATGCATGTGAATTACTAAAAAAATATTTAGTTTACTTTAGCTAACAAACTTACTCATACTTGAGGCACTTATAGTTTACCCTGCTAAATTACCAATTCAATCTATTCATAGCCAATACCTCGGACTGCCTCGTTGGGATAGCGGTCGCAAGCGCTACTGCTGAGCTTGGTCTTGGGTTCGATACCTAAGTCGGGCAAAACTGTTATTGGGGTTTTCTATGAGGAATTTCCTAGTAGCAGCCGATTTGTGCCCGGTTGATGATAATAGGCTCACCCTTTGTAAAATGGGACTTAAACATAAGAGGCGAAATGTGGTAATACATAAGTATGCCTCTGCCTAACCCTACGGGGAAATAGAGGTGTGTTGGTAAGTATTACTTATATAACATTACGATTTATACCTTAAACAACTACCAATCGACCTGAAAATTCCTTATCACTTAAACACCTCACACAATAACTGTTAATTGACTGCACGCGTCTGTAGAAGCCCTTACTCGATTAAAACGGCCATACACCGCTCCATTAAGTATCTACACACCCAGTTACAGTCGAATTTCATTATTACCCTGTATACCTATACAATATTGTTTTAGGTACTATTTATGTTAAGGCGTGTTTGTACGGTCACATTGAAATAATAATAGACACGCATGCAATTATAGAGACCTATATGTATACATAGGTATAATTTAAATAGTTTTTATAAGCGCGAAAATAAAAGCACGAAAAATTGGGTTTCAAAATAGAAAATGAAAGTTCGACATTTGAATATTAGGTCTTTACCTATGAAATTGCCGTTTTGCAGTACTGGCCATTTCAAATCAAAATAATTTTTGTTTGGGTAAGAATTCTAATTTCAAATCAATTTTATTTTAAAAACATGGATTTTTTTTTCCAAAAGTAGTCATTTGTTTATTGATTAGTTTTACATTTTCATCGCATTTCAATCTTTTTCGTCATCATGGATACGTTAAAAATTCGAGTAATTATGGAATATGAGTACCGTCGTGGCAGCAACGCGGCACAAGCGGCACGCAACATCAACGACGTTTACGGAGCTAACACTACAAACCAACGCACCACCTGTTATTGGTTTGCTCGCTTCCGTTCTGGAAATTTCAACCTGAAAAATGAACCTCGCGGTCGTCCGAAGACTTTGGTCGACAATGACGAATTAAAGGCGATTGTGGAAGCTGATGATACACAATCTACGGCTGAATTAGCAGCAGCTTTCGACGTTAGCGTCAAAACAATATTGGTCCATTTGCGTCAAATTGGCAAGGTAAAAAAGCTTGACAAATGGGTGCCCCACGAACTCAATGATCGTCAGCGCGAAGTACGCGTCGAGACGTGCCTTGCACTGCTCAACAGACACACAAATGAAGGAATTTTGAACCGCATTGTTACCTGCGATGAAAAATGGATTCTGTTTGATAACCGCAAGCGCTCAGCAAGTTGGTTGGATCCTGGTTCAGCACCTAAACAATGCCCTAAACGAAAACTTACCCCTAGAAAAGTGATGGTCACTGTTTGGTGGTCTAGCGCCGGTGTGATTCATCACAGCTTCTTACCAAACGGGGTGAGCATTACTGCAGATGTGTACTGTGAAGAACTGAACACAATGATGGAGAAGCTGGCACATCTCCAACCAGCATTGGTCAATCGCTCGTCTCCGCTGCTCCTGCACGACAACGCGCGACCTCATACTGCACAGCAGACGGTCTCCAAGTTGCAAGAACTGGGGTTGGAAGCTCTCCGTCATCCGCCCTACTCACCAGACCTTGCGCCTACAGACTACTACTTTTTCCAGAATTTGGATAACTTCTTGGCGGGAAAAAAATTCAATACCCGAGAGGCAGTACAAAATGCCTTTGAAGAATTTGTTGCCTCCCGTCCAGCTGATTTCTTTAAGAAGGGCATCAATAAACTGCCACTGCGATGGCAAAGATGCATTGATTGCATGGGTGATTACTTCGATTAATACAAATAAAAAATACATGAAAAAAATTCGTTTAAATTTTTTCATACAAAACGGCAATTTCATAGGTAAAGACCTATTATAATTTATTCTTAAAAACTGGAAAGACATACAAATTGGATATCTTTTGATGAAAAATCTTTTTAACAAGTACTTACTATGCAAAAGCAATACAGAATATCCTTTTTTTTTTGGGTGGCAAATCATCAAATAACTTCTCCAGCTCTGGGTGGAGCATGAGGGCGCATGAGACTTTTACTGACTAAAACCCTCCCATGTTCCCTCAGTTGCCTGTGTGCCAGGGGCCACGGATCTCTTTCGAACAACCCGCACCCCTGACAGAAATATCCTTAGTTCTGTATAATCGAAATGAGACCCAACTCTTGGTCTTTTGAATCATTTAAATAGACGATTATTATCTGCGGTGGCTTAGTGATAATGGCCGCGACTTACGAGTTGTAGGTCGTAGGTTCAAACCCAGACAGGCGCTTTACTTTGTGTGAATTAATTCATCACCACTTCTTTCAAAACGGTGGAAGAAAACATCGTGAGAAAACCGGCATATCCTAGAACCAAAACTTCTGAGACCTGTGACATCTACCAACCCGTACTCGGCCTTCGTGGTGGATTATGGCCCACTCCCTCTCACCGAGAGGAGGCTTGTGTCCCAGCAGCGGCAAGATTATGATGATCTGCGATTTCCAGTTTTGCTAATAAATTCTTTGCAACCAGGGGTCATTGTAAGGATGTATCTACATCACTGTTCCAATATAGAGAGTCTTATAAATAATGCTTATATAGCTATGGTGACAAGACATTAATTTTATAACTTAAGCAAAGCATTCTAACTACCACATTAGTTAAATTCCAAAGACACTACCTACTCTGCCCATTCCCTTAGGCTTAGTGAAGCGGATCATTTAACAATCAACCTATTTACCGGTTTACAGCTAGCTTATTTAGATAAGCAAATTACGTAGTATCAATATACCTGATTGCAATCCATTAGATTACCTCCGCTCTGTGGATAGTAGTAGATGAACATTATTAACGGTACAATTATTCCTGCCTGTTGTTTATTTATTTGTATCATCATTATTCTTCAGTTGTTAGGCCAATTTATTTGGGGTTGGTTCTGTGTTTGCTTCTTGTATCAGCAGTTCTATAAAGGTTTATCACTCATTCAACATCAAGGGCGCCGCTCTGATACAGCAAATAATGTTTAATTCAAGTTGGAATTTTAAATCAACTACTTTAGAGAACATTTTACGATGAAGATTCAGGATAGTGGACCGTTCACCGGCAGCACGCTGCCCACGTGCTGTTACACGTTGCCCGCTAACCGGCAAAGAACTAACGAATGAACTAGTAAGCAGTGCGTGAGCAACATGCTCACGTATGGCGTGCCAGCAGGGTGCGGTCGTCTTGCTATCGGTGAGTTGGCTACAAGCAGAATTTTTCGAGGCGGCCCCGGTGACGGGCGGTTACTACGCTGGAGCGGCGCGGTTATAATGAGAGATGTGTGTCTGATCGATGACATATCTAGTTTTGTTACCACTTTCTAGGGTTATTATCGGTATGATCTAAGTTGCTGTAAAAGGCACTTCTTGTTTCGTCACCATATAAATGATCCTAGTCTCTTCGGCTTCAGCCTGTCTGATCTTAGGTATATAGTTTAAATTAATTCCATAGATCTTAGAGATTAATAGCTTTTACAGCATAACGATAATGTGCAGTAGGCAGCCCATCAGCGGTAATACTTTAACCTTTGCTGTCCTCACGTGGAACGAAGTTTCTATAGTAGCGATATCTATCGTTCCATCGTACTGTGATTTACAGAAAAATAAAAAATTAAGCTCAGGAATCTATTCAAACAGCTACGGAGAAAATAAAATCTCTTAGTCACTATATATTCGTTGGAAAATAATTAGTAAAATCTCAATAGGTAGGTACCTATCAATTGTAAAAAAAATACTAAGTCTATAATTAAAAAAAAAAAAATTACCGTAGCCGTAACGGGCAGAAAATATAAAAATTAAAAAATGTTTGTAGAGCTCTAATTTGTAAAATATCAAAACTCTGTATGAAAGCGAGAATCCGCTTTGTATCACGGATTTATGAACAAGCTTGCTAATGAGTAAAAACTGTACCTATTCTGTGATTTTATAAAAGTAAAGCTCTGTATTTTTAAATGAAATAACTAGCGATCCGTCCCTGCTTCGCACTGTTTTTACGATTATGTCACACATCGAGATTGTTTTATTCTATGTAAGCTTAATTCATCATCACCTTCCAGCATCATTTCTCTAAATGATGGTGAGAAAACCATTACGCAGTTTATATAGATATAGTGAATATTTTTTTAACTAATAAACATCACGAAGCATCACAAGAACAGACAGTTTGCTGACCATCACCTAAATTTAGCCAACCTTGAGTGTGACTTAGCTGGATAGGTTTGCCACACTGTCGGACGAGTTGTATGCTAAGACTATCGCTTCGTGGGTTCTTGTAACCGTTCAAAGACATCGCGGCAGACCCAGGTATAAATGGTGGCACCAGATTGACCTCTATAGGGTTTCAGAGGTTCCACTCAATTCGATCCTGGAACAACGGGATTGTTCCGTCTTAGCTCAGGTTCGAATTGATTGGGAAAAGGGAAGGGCCTTTGCTCCCAGTAAGTCAAAACAGGCTGAATTATTATAATATCATGGTAAAAAGTTACCTTAGCTCACGGTGTGGTACTTCACTACACTTTACAAGACAAGACTTTAAATTACCAGTTGTTCATATCTATTTAAATTGTATTTTCTTATACCTACTTCTACATTTATACATCAATCCTCAAGTAATTGCATAAACAAAACTAAAATACAATTATTTACACTGTTCAGATTCCGTTGGAGAACAGTAATAGAAACTAAACAACGGAGGGTTTGCCTTTGTATTGTATTTGTATACAACTGTTTTCTTTGCATTGTAGTAATACAACAAAGTGTTCTTAGATGTCTGGTCTAAGAATACGGACTTTTCTTACTTTGTGGGTGGTTGTAAGAGGCAATTCAGTTTGGTCAGTGACCTTTGGCTTGTGGGGGTATCACATTTATTATTCGGATTGATGTGGTGGATCCCTTTTCCGCAGTATGTCTATCAGTCAGCAACTCTTCATACAGAAAAAAAAAATACAACTGCTTACTCCAGCTAATACAGTGCAGTAAGTAACCTTAACTAACGAGTTGTAGGTCCCAGGTTCCAATCAGATAGGTGCGCTTTTATTTGTTTACATTATTTTATCACCACTGCTCTTAAAACGTTGAAAGAAAATATCTTTAGTAAGGCAGCATGTCCTAGAACCAAAAAATTCGAAGACATGTGACATCCACCGAACATCAATGGCCAACCGATAGGCCTGACACACAATCAGCAGGCCGATCAACCATCATTACAAATACAATAAGTAACTATTATACGAATTCAGACCCTCATAATTAACAAATTCGAGGATATCTCCCGAAATTGACACTGAGTTATTTTCTTTAACTCAGGAATAAAATTATGTAACCCACAGGCATCTTATTATAGCTGCTATCCACAAAAGCAACAATAATCTACATATTCAAGTTGTGTTGTTTATTATTATTCTTCTCAACACAAACGAACCGGAAATTCTATACTTAGCTTAGACACAGAAACGACTTTATCCCCAAACGACTGTGTTTGTTAGCAAAAAACAAATAAAGTCAGTAACACAAAGGCCTGTTTGGAATTACTCTTGCGTAACACACAAGAATAATAATTTATTTCGCCAAAAATCAACACAAGTTTGGCAGGCTGGTAACAAAAGCGTAAATGGTACAAACATTGCACGGTGTTGGAAAACAATTTATTGATAGCCGAAAGTATTTTTGGGGTGTGGTCGCGATAACAGCATCGCTTGGGGCCTTGAAAACAGTGAGTTTTGTTATTGGGGTGACAATCAATCAATCATCATTATTATTCCCATAATACAAGGTGATACAGCAGCACTGGTCGATCGATTATGTTAAGCTACGCTTGCCTAGGTTGGTCCAAAGATGGTTACCCATCTTCTCTACATAGTATAAAACAACGTCACTTTTCCTGTCTGTAGTGAAGGGTGGGCGTTTTGGGGGACTGTCTTATGTAATTTTGACGTTCAAAAAGTGCTGACTCTCAGCCTAGTTTGAATAAATGACTTTTGATTTTGATTTTGATTGTAGATCTTGTAAACTACGCTACGGATTGTAATGCGGTTTTCATCTATAGACAGAGTGATTCAAGCGGAATGTTTATATGTATGTATAATACACTGACCTCCAAGTGGATGAAGCCGCTGGCAAAATATAGTATTTACATAAATTACAAACTACACTGATGTTAAATAATCTCTGTATTTCGGTCAATACAATATTACTTATTTACCTACATGTAGAGACCTCTACGTGCTTTGGAAAGCACAAACTGGTGATGCCAGCCAGGGGTGCGGGTTGTTCGAAAGAGATACCGTGGCCACTGGCACACAGGCAACTGAAGGAACACGGGTGAGTTTTAGTCAGTAAAATTTCGACACGCCCTCTTGCTCCACCCACATCGAGAGAAGTTATTTGATGATTTCCCAACCTCAAAAAAAAAGGTGCCAGCTGTCAATTGTGGATCTTTTGGATGGGGTTGGAACCACTCTTACCAAGGGCTGGACCCTTTAACTGGGTCATGGAGGTTAAATCAGCAGTTGGTTCATGTAAAATACTGGCATTGAACTGCATCTGGTTAGACTGGAAGCTGACCCAAAATGTAGTTTTAGTAGTTGAGAAAGGCTAGACAGATGATGATGAATAAATAAACTTGTGCGATGAGGTTTTGTCTTTCTGTTGTATTTAATTAGCTAAAGTTAGGTATCCAAGAGTGACAATACTTGAGTGCAACCTAACATCAGGCAATCCCAACGCAGTCATGACTGACTTACGTTTCCACCAGGTTTAAGCGGTTCACGTATAGCTTAATAAACGATAGCTATCTGATATATTTCATTGTTTGCTATCAATATTGAAACCTGACATTATGTAGATAGGTATGTCGAGGTTCCCGAATCCTACTGAAGCATAATTATTGTATGTCTTTTATATAGAAATACTTCAAATCATCGCTTATTTCGAAGCTTTACTTTTAAGAATGTCAATCGATTTCATACCTCCACGGTTTTCAACAAGAGTCTATTGGTTTCTAATATTGTCCTAAAGTTTGCAAACTCGAGTTATGAAGGGTGACCTTTTCTAGAGTGAACAGAAATATTTATGGCATCGATCTTTCGAGGACCAAAATATTGAATTCATTGATACGTTTAAAAGTCGAATGTTTTGTTGAAAAGTGGCTTTTTAGTTTTTTATTTCAACGATTAAAAGTGAAGATTTTGGCATTGGATGGAAAGGCCGCTACTAAAATCTGTGTATTTAATTTTCTATTAAGACTATCAGAATCCAGAACAAGCAATAAAAATTACATTTAAAAAGGTATTTTGTCAAACTGTTTTTCAAGGCCACTACTTGCAAAAAAGCAACTCAACGTTGCATTAAAAACCTAACCTATTAAGCTGATTTGTTTTTTTATTTATAGAAGAAAAACATAATTATCTCCTTGGAGATAATACCTTTCCACACAGTTTTTTTCGTGTAAAGGTTATTTTTACAAAAGAAAAAACACCATTCACCATTTTTACAGAAAAAAATCGCACCAATTAACCAGTTAATAACACAAAATCCTCGACAAAAATCACACAGCAAAAGTAAATTATATATTCGTTCTCTAGTCAAACATTCTAAACTACTCACAACAGTACAGACTTTTTGGAAACGAGTACAGTTTACAAAGGTTCGTTTGTAACTGCATTTGACAAAGTAAATACTCGTATACCCGGATACCTGCCCTCACTCGCTCCATTTATTTTTCTGCAAGATAGTGTACAAGAATAAATAGTTACGTTATTTTCAGAATGTTTCGTGAAATGGTGAACCTAATTGTGTAATGTGTATTGTGGAGTTCTGCAATCGAAATGTGTGATCAGAATCAAATGGCAGAGAAATGTTGTATGTGACGCAATCCCTTAGACATAATAATATTTTATGTAAGTCAGTAAGTAAGTCGGTTGGCTTCATTGCTTGTGAGACGTAATAGTGAGATGGATAGAATACTCTTTATTATTGATACTACAAAATTACAGAAATAAATGTAGAAAAGTGACAACCAGTATAAACTTCAGATTTACCATATTATTATAGTATTCGAGGTTTAAGTTTGACATTTATTTATTTATTTACGCAAATCTTACCTACAACTACCATTACACATCTACGATCCAATGCAATAGAGTGGCCTTACATGCTAAATTCTTAATCTACATCCTATAAAATTACATACTATATACTCAATCTTAATCTACATCTAAATAACATATTATATATAATGCACCTTTTGCAAATTCACTCAAGTTGCACCACAATACATCAACCCTCTCGTGTACCTCGTTCACCACATGCATGGCTTTAGTTTCTAGTCTACTTTACTACGCGTTTAGAAAGAAAAGCAGGTTTATTTGCCACGTGCACCATCATTCATCATCATCATTTCAGTCGAAAGACGTCCACTGCTGGACATAAGCCTCCCCCAAGCTCTTCCACTTTGGCTGGTTCTGTGCTTCCCACATCCAGCGGATTCAGGCAGCCTTCACAAGGTCATAGGTCTATCTTGGTTTGACCTTAGATAATTTAATTCGTGCGTTAATTTAACAAAAAAGTAACAAGTACTGGTATGTGTTTTGGAATAATTGGTACAAGATGATTATTTTTAAGATTCAGAAGCCATCTTTTGTAACTTTTTGAACAAACCATTTATTTCAATTAAACCATTTACAGTCACTTTTGAACTGTCAAAAAGTGGATCAGTTGGGAAGTTGAAGCTAGTTGCCCATTCCAAAACGTAGATCTCTATGTTCACAAATATCCAATGTTTCTATAGTAGATATTACATCTATGTTGACATTTTTGCCATCCGCTTTTAAATATCCGTTGCAGACTTTACAAATCAATATCACTCGGTCTCGTGACTGTAGCAACGAGATTGCAGTTTAATAAAAAATGTTTACATTTGTTGTTTTAAGTAATAATACTACTGTAGGGGATTCTATTGAAACACCTTTTTTTAATTCCACTATTCACATTTATTGAATCACGCACTAATAACTATTACAATATACTGAATTACTGCTAACTTAATATGAACATAACTTGTCTCATTGACGACTAACTTTAAACTGAGTAAAATCTGTATAATTCTATGTGTAGCTCATTGTGTAACTCATAACTATTTTCCTTAGAGATTTCCTTAAGTAGTTTTCTACTAGGGTACAAGTAGCGGTTATGTTTGACATCAAACATTTGTTCTAAACCAGTCACATTAAAGGGGGTGGAGCCTAATGGTCAAGCGTAAGCTCGATTTCTCTCGACAAGTTTAAACCTGCGCCCGATTCCTTCGAGAAGCTTCACTTGGATCGTGGGAAAACCGGTCACGTGCCGATTCTTCGTGGAATATTACCAATGTTTACGTCTTTGCTTTAATTTTACTGCGCATAACAGATTTGGTTGTTTGTTAATAGCAGATTAGGTACTGTAGGTATATGCAGGTAGGTACTTATGTATTTTGGCTTAATTCTAATTGGGTTTTGCCTTTAATCATGTACCTTTGAAGATAATTCAAATTCTAATTATGTGATTGGCTTAGCATTACATTTGATCTGTAGGTATTCATGGACTTAAGAGTATGGGAAATCAAAACCAGCCCTATGTTTAGGTATGCAACAATAATTTACTTATATCTACCTAATTATCAAATCATTTTTATTTTTAATAATCAACCTTATTTTCTATGGTGACTTGACGTCGCCAACAGTCTCCCCCTTAGTGCGTTGCACTCCATCTTGTTGGGGCGACGTTGAAGGTACGATCAGGACTAGACGTGATGCTGGCCGCCGCAGGATACCCGCTGCTGTTCGCACGTCGACGATCCTGGTTCTTCCGTCTGGTCCGGGATGAGTGGCGACTATTTCGCCGCGTGGCCACGAGTAGCGTGGCAGAGTGTGGTCGACAATTAGGACTATGTCGCCCAATGTTGGGTCCTGATAATGAGGACTTTGATTATAGCGTGGCGAGAGAGTGGGAAGGTACTCTCGCAACTACCTTGACCAGAAATGATTGGTCAGGCGTTAGGATGTCTGCCAGTTGGGAGAACCGATGAGTTCTGTGTCGTCGAAGGGGCCAAAGAGGGTGGCTCCGTTTGGCCGCCCGATGGAAAAATGGTTCGGGGTCAAAGCTTCTTCTTTTTCTGGATCGGCGCTGATGATGTGCGGCAAGAGGCTTGAATCGCCTACGGTCTGATTTGATCCATTTTATTACTGTTCTGGAGTTGGTCCAGAAGTATCTTTGGGTCGCGGTCAAATCTCTATGAATCGATCTTGTGAAGCCCGTAAATAATGCTCCCCCTCGTTTCTTCGTACGTCTTCCGATGGCGACGAGCATGGGTTCAACGTCTACTCCTAGGCAGGTGAAAGGAGGATTGGTCTTCGTCAGACGTTCAGGTGGCAGGTCTTCTTTCTTTTGTAGGGCAGCTAATTCGTCTGGGAAGCTGTCTTCTTGCACTCTTCTTATCTTGTTTTCGTCGCGAGTGTTGCGCAGACTCCAGGTGGAATGAAGACTGTCTTTATTTTCTTCGTTCTGGGGGTGGACAATAGCGGTATCAGGCAGATACCATAATCTTGAGGAGGCAGGTTCGTGTGTTATTTCCTCAGCGTATTCGCTGTTGATCAGGTTTGCGACTTGTTCTTTTGGTTTCTGTTCAAATTCTTTGTCCATTCCCGTTAGTAGTCGTGCTGCAGCTACTCTGCTTTCTGGTAGACTTTCGTCTTCCGTCTTCCAGATCAGACCTGAGCTGAATCTTCCATCCGACAATCTGGTCGTTGTTGAATGCAGCACGTCGAGAGCCCGTTGATCTATGTCGCTGGACGGTTTCCTGGTGGCGACTTTTGGGGCTTCGATGTCACAGTGGTCTCTAGTCGTCTTCTCAAGATAATCATCTTTTCCTGTTGGTGTTGAAAGATGATTTACCTTTCGCATCGTATTGTTTCTGGTCTTGGTTCCGTGCAAGACCCATCCCAACAAGGTTCTGGAGGCTATTGGCTTGCTTTGGTCACAAACTTTCATCTCTTGGGACACGATCAGATGCCAATTGTCTTGTCCGATGAGTATCGTAGGACGAGCGTTAGGATATTTTAATTGTTCTGCTATTTGTTCTAGATGGGGGCAATCTTCTAAATCCTTATTGCTGACTTCTTGGGGGGATAGGTTCAAATCCTTAACAGTATATCCTGACATTTTCTCCATGTTCCGTTCGAATCTTCCTCGAATCTTGATGTCAAACTTCTTGGATTTCTGGCTCATTCGATGCCCACCTACGCCCTCAATTCTCAGTTCTTCTTCAGGACCCTCTACCCCAATCATATTCACAATATCTTCTTCTATTAGGGTCACTGTTGATCCTTCATCCATGAGGGCGTATACTTCTGCTTTGGCCTCTGGTCCCCATAGCTCCACTGGCACGATCTTCAGGTAGGCTCTCGCTATTGCTCGAGTTGCATTTATCGTTGATGCTATGGCTTGGGTCTCTTGTGGTGGTTCTGGCTTTGGCCAGTCTTCTGAATGTAACATCACATGATGGCCTCTTTTGCATTTTCCACACGGTTTTGCTTTGCAACTGAACCTTCTGTGCCGTCCTAGCAGGCATTTGAAGCATATAAAGGCTCGCTTGGCCTGTTCCCATCTTTCTTTTATAGAAGCATCGACGAACTTCTTGCATTTGAACAGTGCGTGTTCTCCAGCGCACTCAGGACAGACTATCTTTTCTTGCTTCTTGGCGTCGTCCTTGCATGAACATACTGTCGCAGCTTGTTGTTCGTCTTGCTCTCTATCTGAATCCTCGTCGTATGATGAATATTCTTCCTCATCGTGCCGTTTAACTCGAGCGGCGTTCACGCCCCGGGATCCTGAAGGTCTCATTCGGTTTCTCATTCCTTCCTTCTTCACTCTGGTTCCCGTGAACTCGTGCATCTCGAACTGGTCTACCATCTGATTGAAGAAGTTCATAAGGCCAACGAGGATCGGTTCATCATCTTCTTCTTTAGATGCTCTGTACTCGTACCACCTGAATCGTACTAGAATACACATCTTCTCTATTATACGATTCGATATATCACTCGAGTGTAGATAACTTTGTTTCTTCATTTGTTTCACAACGCTGACTGTATTGGCCACAGCTCCAGCATATCTCACTAACTCTCTTGCATCTTCTGACATGGGAGGCAGCTTCTCTATGTTTTCTATCTCGCTTCTTATTAGGTAAGTGGGTCTCCCGAATCGACGTTCTAATGCAGTCATTACTTCTTCCGGATCCACTTGTGTATAGAGAATGGACTTCACCGCCTCTTTGGCTTTTCCTCTTACTGCTCTTCTTAGTCTTCCCATATTCTCGATTCCACTGAAGAGAGCCTGTGAGTCTTTGTACGTAGCTTTAAAAGCCATCCAGTCTCTTGCATCGCCGTCGAATTGATGTAGCTCACTGACATACTTCGGCGCGTGCTGCGTATTCGTTGCTGCTTTGCTGTCAGTGGCGGACTTGACTGCTTCCATTATCGCTTCTGCCAACTGACTGGTGGGGTTCGTTGCGGGTTGCGCTTCCTTCGCTTTTGAAACCCACCTTTCAGTGGCCTTTTCAGCAGCCGCCTTAGTTGCAGCATCCTCTTCGTTATCACTCAAGTCTGTGTCTTCTTCGTTGACACGTGTTAATTCCAACTTTGTATTTGTCATCTTAGTCTTCAGCTTAATTTCTTCCAGCTGTAGTTTTTCCAACTCTAATCTGGCTTCTAGCTCTTTCTTCTTATTCGCAGCTTTATTCGAAGTAGATTTCGCCTTCTTCTTCTTCTCCACTAAGGTAACATTAGATTCCTCGACCATGGTTGTATCTTCGGTAGCCGCGCTAGTATCTGTCACCTCTTCGGAGGTAGTAGCTGACGTCTCCGTAGTCTCTTCTTCCGTGGTCGAGCGCGTGCTGTCTCCTTTGCGGCTTCGCGTCATCATTCTTATTCACTTCACTTAATGTCAATATATTGTTCAATGACTCACCTGAGTTTATATGAAGTCCTTAGCGGAGACTGCTATGTTATAGAGACGTACACACACTTCGAACTTACAGTACATACACACGTTAACACTTATAAACTTATTCTACACGTTCTTATTATACAGGGTTACGCCGGGCTTCGAGTGATATTCGAGCTTCGAGAGGACGCGGCGTTGTTCCTAGCCGACCTCCCAGCAATATTCTTCACTCAGCTAGTTGCGCTCCCACAAATAGGTATTTCTTGAATACCTAGCCTCGAGAATAAGCGATCTTCCTAGTCGCTTATTCCCAGCAATTTCCTTCAGCGGCACACGTAAAGCTTCAAGTGATACAGGGGCTTCGAGAGGGCGCGGCGTAGTTCGTAGCCGACCTCCCAGCAATATTCTTCACTCAGCGGGTCGTGCAGCCACCAATAGGTATTTTCTAGACGTCCTAGGTCTTTCAGCAGCACACGTAAAGCTTAAAGTGATACAGGGGCTTCGAGAGGGCGCGGCGTCGTTCGTAGCCGACCTCCCAGCAATATTCTTCACTCAGCGGGTCGTGCAGCCACCAATCGGTATTTTCTAGACGTCCTAGGTTCTTCAGCGGCACACGTAAAGCTTCAAGTGATACAGGGGCTTCGAGAGGGCGCGGCGTAGTTCGTAGCCGACCTCCCAGCAATATTCTTCACTCAGCGGGTCGTGTAGCCACCAATCGATTTTTCTAGACGTCCTAGATGTCCTAGCTTCGAGAATAGACGATCTTCTTAGTCGTTTATTCCCAGCAATTTTCTTTAGCACACGTAGGACTCGTGGCGTGATTAGTGCGTGGCTCGTAGAACTGATCTTCACCAATAGCTTTCTTGGTATTCGTGATCTTCTCTTAAAACGCTGCTAATCTTCAAACAGCGATTTATCTTCACGTAACTTCAGACTCAGGCTTCAGTTCTTTTTATTCGGCTTCTGAAGGACCATTATTGTAGGGGATTCTATTGAAACACCTTTTTTTAATTCCACTATTCACATTTATTGAATCACGCACTAATAACTATTACAATATACTGAATTACTGCTAACTTAATATGAACATAACTTGTCTCATTGACGACTAACTTTAAACTGAGTAAAATCTGTATAATTCTATGTGTAGCTCATTGTGTAACTCATAACTATTTTCCTTAGAGATTTCCTTAAGTAGTTTTCTACTAGGGTACAAGTAGCGGTTATGTTTGACATCAAACATTTGTTCTAAACCAGTCACATTAAAGGGGGTGGAGCCTAATGGTCAAGCGTAAGCTCGATTTCTCTCGACAAGTTTAAACCTGCGCCCGATTCCTTCGAGAAGCTTCACTTGGATCGTGGGAAAACCGGTCACGTGCCGATTCTTCGTGGAATATTACCAATGTTTACGTCTTTGCTTTAATTTTACTGCGCATAACAGATTTGGTTGTTTGTTAATAGCAGATTAGGTACTGTAGGTATATGCAGGTAGGTACTTATGTATTTTGGCTTAATTCTAATTGGGTTTTGCCTTTAATCATGTACCTTTGAAGATAATTCTAATTCTAATTATGTGATTGGCTTAGCATTACATTTGATCTGTAGGTATTCATGGACTTAAGAGTATGGGAAATCAAAACCAGCCCTACGTTTAGGTATGCAACAATAATTTACTTATATCTACCTAATTATCAAATCATTTTTATTTTTAATAATCAACCTTATTTTCTATGGTGACTTGACGTCGCCAACAACTACCTTTATAAAAGGTGACTGAAGTTTACATTGTGCGTATTAATTTATTAATGGAAGTCGATGTTTTTTGTTTCGACGCGATAAAAAATACGTATTTTTAATGAAATATTATTTCTGAGTTACCTATACTTTTTGGTTTTCATCATTTCAACCAAAATACGTCGAAAATATTTTCCGATGACCCGGACTGCCCTAGCAGTCATCGCAAAATATTTTTAGTTTTATTATTCACAACTATACATTACTAATATTTTTTACTTTTACTATAATTTATCATGTCCTGAAAACCTGAAAATAACGCCATTTTACCTACTGATCAATTATGCGGATTCGCATCGAATAAACAAACCAGCTGTTCCCTACATTTTGTCGAGGTTTGCCGACATAAATATATTGAACAGCAGTTTTTTTTTGTGATGTCAGCGTTGTATCCATGATGGTAAAAGTTGTCCTTAAAAATGAGTAAGGACCCTTTTCAGGTTTCAATTACGCCGATGCCAATGCAGCTCAGCCCTATTTAAGGGACTTGGTGCACCCAGGAAAGTCAGTACCACTCCCTACTTTGCTGACTACTTTGGTATAGTTCATACACAATGCCTACTATTATTATAAATGCAAAGTAATTCTACCTGTCGGTCTGTTACGCTTTCACGCCTAAACTGCTGAATCGATCTTTAGGAAATTTGGCAGAGTATAGCCTGGGATATGGAAAAGGACAAAGGCTACTTTTATACGTGATAACTGACATCCACGCCGGCGGAGCTGCGGGAAAAAGCTAGTAACTTATAACTCTTGTTGACAACAGTTCAGACTCTGTGGACATTTATAAATATCTTTTCTTGACCTACTTCCACTACCCATTGATAACCCCTTAATCCAAGGCTTGCCCCACTTTAATAGCTACGATTATAAAGCCAAATTGTTTACAAGCAACTCCTCAAGACAAATTTGTGCTTAATTGCCCCTCAGCAAGGATTACCACATCAAACTGTGCCAGCGAGCGCTCATATTAAATGGTTAACAACAGGCAACCCACAGGTTGCTCAGTGTATGTGTACCTGGAAAACTAAAACTTACAGTCCATGAATTATTTATGAATGGTTAGGTAGTGCAAGTACTGGGGGACAGCGGGTGTGTCATCAGTAAGGTAGGCTCTGATTGGTTGAAACTGGACGCGAAAAATCTGAATAAAGTAAAAGCATACGTGCAAAATAAAATATAATGATTATCAGCATATAATGTTCTACTGCTCCTCTCTCCGAGACGGATTCAAAATCACATGGAGCCAAATAATGGGGGCTGCATTAATATTCTTGTGGAGTGGTGTGTTATACCTAATTAGAGATGTCGTTATAATCAGATTTTCTTCGGTAGTAGTCTAACTACTAGAGTCAGTTCTATTTGCTTGTAAATTATTACGTTAAAAAAATCCTTGTATGTGCTGATTTGATATAAATGCTTTGACGTGTATTTTGAGCCAGCCACACAATCCTTCACTGTAAGCAAAGTTTGGTGGAATATCTAAGAATTTAATCTGGCGACTGAAATTGTTGCCCCGTGCGTGTTTATTTGCTTCTTACACCGCTTGTTCGTAGCAACTGTAAAATCGAATTGATTTCTGTTACTTGCTTCAAATTAAAATGCTTAACATATCGTACTATTGACATCAGAAGCAGAAATAAGGATTTCCTGCTTCTGCTCTTTGGACATTTGCCCATACTTATTAAGCGACTTCAAAAAGAAGGAGGTTCTTAATTCGTCTGTATGTTTTTTTGTGTATGTTTGTTACGCGATTTCGAAAATTCTTTTTTAATGTTTAGGGTATGCGTCAGGAGTGGTTTCATATAAATGGTATTAGCTTTGCTTCAGGAGTTTCTGCGTTAGCTTCCTGTAACTGTTGTTTACATAGCAAGTCGTGGTATACGAATTGGTGTGGGTAGGTACCATACCTAAAAAATTAAAAATAAAAACTTATTCCAAAAAATCAACCAACTTTAATTTCGGAAGTCATGACAAAAAACTAAAATACATATCCAAAGACACCAACTTTCTAAATTAAAGTTATTTTTCACTTTGTAGTGATTTTTCAGAGGCCGTTTTAATAAAAATACCTACTATATTTCGTCTTACGCCACCTACATCTTTTTTAACTCCAACATCAAACATACCAACACACCCTTCCTACGTCATTCACCGCTTCATCCGCCATCTTAATCCCTACAATAAGGAATGGGGGACTAATTTGCATGTTATTACGGCTTAATCCGTCGCCATTCTCGCATGCGAAGATTTCAACTTGTCTAAACAAGATTTTTGCGGTTGTCCTGACGTATACGCTCGTCATGCTCTTTTGAGGATTAGGGAGCATAAGATACAGATATGAATTTGGTTGCTGTAAATTGTATAGGGCGTGACGTGCGAAAATTGTATGTGTTTTGGGTAATTTTGGCAAGCTGTTATATCATTTTCGGTTATCATTTCACTTTCGCATTCGACCACCGTCATCCTTTATTTCAGGCAGTGCCAATTCACTTAATCCGCAAATACACATGCTTTTAAATAACTTGAGGAAAGATATCTAAATACTGTGGGTATTTAGATATCTTTCCTCAAGTTATTTCCTCAAGATATAGTTTATCTTACTAAAAGACGCAGGGAGCAGTGGCGGCCCAGTGGTAACAGCCGCGACTTACGAAATGTAGGTCGTAGGTTCGAACCTAGACAGGCGCTTCACTTTTTGTAAATTATTTCAACACCACTGCTCTCAAAATATACACAAACGTAAACCAAGCACAGACATGAGTGAAAAAATAACGGGACTGTCATAACCATCACACATATCAAAATGTCTTCTGTCAATTCATCGACTGTCGATGTTGCTTGTTTTACACAGCGCTTTCAACCGCTTTATTATGTCTGTAACAGAAAACCTTATTCATAATCAAGCGCTGAGAGTGCTAAGTTTTGTAATTATGGTGCACACTACCTGCGCCACAAAAACTTGGCTGTATGAGCTTGATAGCGTTTGCCTATCATCGAACGAGAGATGAAGATCGATCACAAGAACAGTGTGTTTTTGCGATGCTGTAGAATGCAAGTAGGGTAGAATTGGGGGTTCTGGATCACTGCATCCTCGCTCCGCTCGGACTGTGATCCAGAACCCCCAATTCTCCACACATACGATACAGTCGGTCTGCGATACAGTTTGCAGATTGAATATTGTATTTAATTCTACAGCGCAACGTTGAACTGATACAGTGGTAAAAAAATATTGCATGCGGTTAATGATAATATAAACAGTAATATCAAGTTCGATCGCCCACGTTACATCGAAACGATGCGGTGCAAATCTCGTGTCCTATATCCATTGGTGATACAAAAGCCCCAATCTTTTTTTGCCGTCGGGACTGCGTTACAGTTGACAGCAGATCGAAACTGTGTGATACAAAACCCCCAATTATTTTTGTCGTCGTCGATACAGATTGAATACTTTTGTTTCATTATACGATGACAACGTTTTTCTAAATTAGCTTGTTCATGTTTATAGACGATAGACGGTTCTGGTTTTTGTTTTATAAAGGTTTACTGTGTGATCTATGGGTACACATCTCTACTTAACCCATTGAGGTATGCAGGTTGATGTTGGAAAGTGGTCCAAAAATTTTATTGAGTCTTTGTCGACATGTTTGGCGCATTGGCTCAACTCGCTACATCACAGGTTAACTTATAGGCAGAGTTTAATATAGTCAATGTGTTCGGGTTCGATCCCCGCGCATCTGATATTTTTTTCTTTTTTACAAATGCATATTAATGTATACAATGATTAGCCTATATTGTTCCCACTGCTGGGACGCAGGCCTCCTCTCTATTAGAGGGAGTGAGTCGTAATCCACCACGCCGGCCCAGTGCGGGTTGGTGGATGTCACATGTCTTCGAATTTTTTTGGTTCTATGACATGCCGGTTTCCTCACGATGTTTTCCTTCACCGTTTTAAGAGCAGTGGTGTTGAAATAAATTACACAAAGTAAAGCGTCTGGCTGGGTTCGAAACCACGACCTGCAACTCATAAGTCGCGGGCGTTACCACTGGGCCACCACTGCTCTAACTAATGCAATTAAATTAATGTACCTATGTACGTAAGCAAGTCTCAAATGGTTTATAAACGTGCTACTATTGAATGCGCCAACTGTCACGGGTTCGATTCCCCGCACCGATCGGAGCAAATACTTTTTTATTCCGATCTGGATTTTGTTTTCATGTTCTATTTTTGTCATTATTTAATTTAATATAAATAATACATACAGTTCTATCATTAATTCCATTATCGCAATAAAATAATACCGCGTCAGCAATTTGCCACTTATTGTTCTGAGAGAGTACATACCACTACCTTTTTAGAAAATCGTCTCAGGTATACGCGACAGAGCGGCGCCGTCGACATATAAGGAAAGTAAGGATGCGATTATATTGAGTAAGTAACAATCAATTCATTTCAGACCCTATTTGCTGATACCATAGAACATTTTTTTTAGCACACATATCAAAATCGCTTTCTCACTTGTGCGCGATTTGTTACTGTTACCACCGCTTTAAAAATGTAATCTATAAATATGACTGCATTAAATCATTCATTTCATTTAATTAGTGCGCATCCCGGGTACTTGCTGCTTTTCTTTTTCAATATTATTGTGAACAATAGAACAACAAGTATGTGCGTATAACTCTACAATTATTATTTATATCGAATAATAATTATTTGAACTTATGAGTGAAATTTATTGGTGTTCTTAATTTTAGGTCGACCAATCCTTTCGATTCTGACTATGAAATACCAGCATCTCAGCCAGCACCACCGGTAGAGAAAAAGAAGTCGAGGAAAAAGGCTGCTGGCAAAACAAATAAACCTGCAATAAAGAAAATTACCAGCGCTCCGGTGGTAAAATCTAACGTTTTTGGGTCTGACACGGAGTCGGACGTTGATTTGCCGGCGCCATCGACATCAGTAAAAAAAAGGAAGCACTCGGGTTCGGAGGTATGTTGAAGTTTTTTTATTTGCAATTGTCTTTTAATTTTTATTTTCCATTATTGTTGATTTGTAAATGCGGGTAATTTAAATTTTAATTTTCCATTATTTTTAGGGTTCTGTATCTCAAAAGGAAACGGAGCCCTTATAGGATCACTCGGGTGTTTGTCTGTCTGTTCATCTGTCACAGCCAATTTGCTACGAATCTAATGGTCAGTCCATTAGATTTGGAGCAAATTGACTGTGACTGTGTGAAATTTGGTGCACGTATGTATTTCTGTGACCTAAACGTGGACGTGTAACGTATAAATGAATTTTGAATTTCACTTTTTACATATTAGTTCACATACCTAATGACTAAGAGATTCTAAATTTGATTCCCGGGTCAGTTCAAATTTATGGATCAGTATATTTTTGAAGGTTATTTCATGCTTTTCCATATTTTTTTTTATTGTTCTAATGATAACCATTGATCATTTCAGAACGAACAAGAACTTGGTAGTGAACCCATCCGAGCGGCTGCACTGCGGAGCTTCTTGTCAAGACGTATCGGTTCCGGTTATACACTCCAGCGGGATCCCACCCGGCAGGGCAACTACTACGTGGAACTGCGTGTTTACAACGCTCAGGAAGCGGAGGTGCTCAGCACCGACCGTTGGAAACGGGCACTTGTTACCTTCAAATCGGCTGTTGATGACAGCAGTCCGGTATGGAAAGCAGTCACAAAACTTGTGACCGCTGCTAAAGAAGATTATCAGAAGATACAGCCCATACTCTATCAGTCTAACGTATTTTAGATTGTTGTCTCTACTTTGTATAATCATTACTTATTTGTATGTTTTCTTTCAGTAAACCAAAAAACCAAAAACTAAAAACGAAAAACTAAAAACTAAAAGCCAATAAACTCGAATTAATGAATCTCAGCGCTTAAAATTTTGGACTAGAATGATGACCTTGAATCTTATGCATTAAGTACTTAAAAATAAATTCAGATCAGTAATTGTGACCTTGAACCTTAATATTGAAGTTGTTAAATATTATAGATAGATTTTGATGTTGAAGTACTTAAATCAAAACTTTGAAATTGAATTGTGATTGTTATCTTGCATAGGTACTTACTTATTTATTTTTTAATCACTACTTATTTGTATGTTTTCTTTCAGTAAACCAAAAAACCAAAAACTAAAAACGAAAAACTAAAAACTAAAAGCCAATAAACTCGAATTAATGAATCTCAGCGCTTAAAATTTTGGACTAGAATGATGACCTTGAATCTTATGCATTAAGTACTTAAAAATAAATTCAGATCAGTAATTGTGACCTTGAACCTTAATATTGAAGTTGTTAAATATTACTTATAGATAGATTTTGATGTTGAAGTACTTAAATCAAAACTTTGAAATTGAATTGTGATTGTTATCTTGCATAGGTACTTACTTATTTATTTTTTTAATCACTACTTATTTGTATGTTTTCTTTCAGTAAACCAAAAAACCAAAAACTAAAAACGAAAAACTAAAAACTAAAAGCCAATAAACTCGAATTAATGAATCTCAGCGCTTAAAATTTTGGACTAGAATGATGACCTTGAATCTTATGCATTAAGTACTTAAAAATAAATTCAGATCAGTAATTGTGACCTTGAACCTTAATATTGAAGTTGTTAAATATTATAGATAGATTTTGATGTTTAAGTACTTAAATCAAAACTTTGAAATTGAATTGTGATTGTTATCTTGCATAGGTACTTAATTATTATTTTTTTAATCACTACTTATTTGTATGTTTTCTTTCAGTAAACCAAAAACCAAAAACTAAAAACGAAAAACTAAAAACTAAAAGCCAATAAACTCGAATTAATGAATCTCAGCGCTTAAAATGTTGGACTAGTAATGATGACCTTGAATCTTGTGCATTAAGTACTTAAAAATCACAATAATATTGAAAAAAGAAAAAGCAGCAAGTACCCGGGATGCGCACTAATTAAATGAAATGATTAAATGCAGTCATATTTATAGATTACATTTTTAAAGCGGTAACAGTAACAAATCGCGCACAAGTGAGAAAGCGACTTTCGAACTTTCGGTCGAAATAAATATAAGTATAAAATATTATTCTGGTGAATATAGTTAAGGTGAACATGAAATTTTGTCCAGATTGTAAGGTTTATGTCCAAAAATATTCATCACATAAGAAAAGTAATTTACATAAATCAAACTGTTTGTTGAGTAGTGAATTTGATAATGTGCAATTAATAGCTACTGCTTTCAAAAATAGAATTGCTAGTTACAGATTTAATCCAATAAGTTTAAATAACATATCACCAGAGATATTTTTATCAGATATTTCAAGCACGATTTACAAGATTATTGAGACATTGCGTTTAAAACATCGAGCAATTAAGATACAATTTGAGCTTTTTGTATTGTACAAGTTACCTAAAAATGAAGAATTGTCTTTGAAATCTTTCAATACAAAGTATTATGTGATCATTCAGAATACTAACATAAAATCATTTTTTGAAGAATGCGTACAAAAAATGCTGTATAAGTGCACAGAATTTGAGTTATCAGAATCTGGTTGGGCTATAGAGTCGATTAATCATTTGGAAATGAATATAGTTAAGTATAATCCCTTAAAAGCTGGCAGTTACTTAACTTTACCGACAAAAATTCTTAGAACAAAGTCATGTCTTAACATTTGCAATAAAGATAGGCATTGTTTTCTCTGGTGTATTGTAGCGCATATGTATCCAGCACGACATAACCGTAATAGAGTTTCATCATATCCACATTACTCTAAATTATTAAATACAAATGGTATATCGTTCCCACCAACATTTGATGATATAAAAGAATTCGAAAAAAAAAATCCCTACATAAGTGTAAATGTTTATGGTTTAGAGAAAAAAAACACTATTACTGGACCATTATACAAAACTTTACAACGGAAACTGACCCATGTAAATTTATTATTAATTGAAAGAGGAGACAAAAATCATTTCTGTTTAATAAAAAAATTTTCACGATTAGTTCATGATCAACTAACAAAACACAAATCTAAAATTCACTTATGTGATGAATGTTTTATATACTTTGATTCAGAAGCGAAATTAGATAATCATAATTGTGCACGAATCCAAACAGTGCTCCCAGAAGAGAATAGCAAGCTTCGCTTTTCTAATTACATAAGGACTCAAAGAATTCCTATTGTTATTTATGGAGACTTTGAAAGCTTACTTCGAGAATATTCAGATAAAAATAGAAGTCAGCATGTCGAAAACATACAAATTCATGAAGCAACTTGTTTTGCCTATTATATATGCTGTGAGACTAATCCAGAACTTAATAATTTAGTATCTTATCGAGGACCAAATTGTTCGAAAAAATTCGTAGAATCTATTGCTAAGGATTTAGAAAGCTTATATGACGTTTTATCTTTGCCTAGAGACATGTCTCCGTTGAATGATGAAGAGCTTCTTTTATTTAACAGTGCTACAGTATGTCATATTTGTAAAGAAACATTTTCTAATAATGACCGTATCGTTCATGACCACGATCATTTCACAGGTAAATATCGCGGTCCAGCTCATAATTCATGCAACTTAAATAATAAGTCTGTAAAATATATTCCCATAATATTTCATAATCTTTCGGGATATGACTGTCATTTATTTATAAAAGAACTTTCAAGTGTTTGGGGTCGAATCAATTTAATTGCAAGAACCAAGGAAAAATATATTTCTTTTACTAAATTTTTCCCATTTAATTCTCAGAAAGTAGCCCAATTAAAATTCATAGATTCTTTTAATTTCTTAAGTTCAAGTTTAGACAACTTAGTAAAGACACTGGACTCCAATGATTTAAAGCATTTACAATCATTTTTCACTGATGTAAATTTATTTCGACTATGCCTTAGGAAAGGTGTGTATTGCTATGATTATATAGACTCCTGGGAACGATATGCGGAAACTCGGTTACCAGATCGCTCAAATTTTTATAATAAACTGACATCCGATACAGTGTCTACTGACGATTACAATCACGCTTTAAATGTGTGGGCTAAATTTGATATTAAGAATTTAGGTGAATATACTGATTTATATTTGAAATGTGATGTCTTACTATTGTGTGACATATTTGAGAAATTCCGATCTATGAGTTTATGTCATTATGAGCTTGACCCTTGTCATTATGTTTCATCACCATCATTAAGCTGGGACGCCATGCTCTTGCTAACAAAAGTAGAATTAGATTTAATATCTGATATAGAAATATATCAAATGCTAGAAAAAGGTATCAGAGGAGGTCTTGCTCAATGTTCGCTTCGATATGCAAAGGCTAATAATAAATATTTGTCAGACTATGACGAAAAAGAACCCAGCACATTTTTAGTTTACTTAGATTGTGTCAATTTATATGGTCATGCTATGACACAAAGACTCCCCACTGGAAATTTTAGATTTTTAACTAAATCTGAAATTGCTTTATTTGAAATTGCATCCGTTTCTGCTGATAGTGATGAAGGGTACATACTTGAAGTTGATATTCATTATCCTCCTGATATACATGACGAGCATTCTGATTTACCATTTGCGCCAGAAAAAATATCCGCTCCTATTCCATGTGCTAGCAAAACCACAAAACTAATTGCTAGTCTGTATGATAAATATAGGTATGTCATTCACTATGTTCACTTACAAGAATGTTTAAAGAATGGTCTTATATTATTAAATATCCACAAAATTCTAGCATTTACACAAAAAAATATCTTAGAACCATACATAAATCTTAATACAGTACTCAGACAAAAAGCCAACTCAGATTTCGAAAGAGATTTTTTCAAGAAGCAAAATAATTCAATATTTGGTAAAACGATTGAAAACAAAAGGAAACAAGTGAATGTTAAATTAGTTAACGTGTGGAAAGATGGCTTTAATAAGACCAATAAAATGAAGGGGGCAGAAAAATATGTGAGCGCCCCTAATTTTAAAAATATGACTATTATTTCAGAGAACCTTGTTGCTATTCAATTAGAGCTTGCTAAAATTGTTTTAGATCGACCAATATACATTGGTTTTACAATACTGGAATTAGCAAAGCGTCATTTATATCAATTTCACTATTCTGTTATGAAGAAAATATATAAAGATGGCATAAACCTTTGTTATACTGATACTGATAGTCTCTTGTATATAATACATACTGATGATTTTTATAAAGACATGAAACAAAATATAAATTATTTTGATACTAGCAACTTTGAAGAAAATAATATTTATGGTATTCCGAAAGCGAATAAACAAATACCGGGCTATTTTAAGGATGAGATGGGTGGAGATGTCATTACAGAGTTTATTGGTTTGCGAGCTAAATTATACTGTATAAATAGTTTAAACAAGACAATTAAAAAAGCTAAAGGAGTTAAAAAACCGGTTTCCAATAAACTCACAATTGAAAAATATAAAAATACTTTGATTAATGATATAAATCTCAGAGATACTATGTATGTCATTCGATCTAGAAATCATAAGTTGTATACACAGAAAATTAATAAATTAGTACTTAACGGAAATGATGACAAACGTCAAATAAAAAATAAAATTTATACTGTACCTTGGGGTCATCATCGTACTATGTTTTAAGCTGTTATTTTGACTATAGTACCTACCTAATTTTTATTATCTACTATTTACTTTCTTTTATGTTTATAAAGTTACATTAATATATTATTGCCTAACCAATATAATCTCATGAATTGTAATATTTCTTGTTTTATTTTTCATAAGATAATATTTGTGTAAAATCTAGAAATTAAGCCATTATTGTATTTTTTGTGATAAAATAAATAGCTATCTTGTATTCAAATAAATGTGTTTTATTATGTTATTTTACTACTCATGCAGTCTAACACAAATGAAACTAGTCAAGTTGAAAATTTTAATATTTATTAAACTTTCACATTCATACTTAGCTACATGAAATACTTAAATATTACAAAAACAAAAAAAAAAAAACACAATTAAAGATAATCAAAAAATTCTTAAGTATTATAATTATGTATAAAACGTAAAATTCATTTAATATTTGTTTAACTAATAAACACACAATTGCATGTTTACAATCACAAAATAAACTTTTCATCTCACACGCATTTACTACTAATTACAAATTTTTACTAATTTTACTAATTACTAATTTTTCTTCACTATGAAACTAGACAAGTTGATAATTATAATATTTATTAAACTTTCACATTCATACTTACAAGAAAATATTTAAATATTACAAAAACATAATTAAAGATAATCAAAAAATTCTAAAGTATTATAATTATACTTATAGTAAAACGTAAAATTCATTAAATATTTATTTAACTAATAAACACACAATTACATGCTCACAATCACAAAATAAATTTTTCATATTACACACATTTAATTTTACTGCTTATTACTAATTTTTTTCACTATTTTGCCGACTAGATGCTCAGTTTCATCCAAAATATCATCATAATGATCTTTTACAAGGTACTGGATGCTTACGTCAGCACTATCACCAACATCATTGTCAATATCACTATTTTGATTATTGTCTTTATCACATCTGGTAAGATCATAGATAAGTATTTTAATCAAATGATGAGGTTTTCCTGTCTCCTTCCGAATAATGTAAGATGAAGACTGTGTAGGAGACTTTTTTATAACCTTCTTATTAATATTAGACTTCTTTCTTTTAGCATCTTTAGTTTCCCCAGATTTCTCTTCTTCCTTTTTTTCATTTAAATACTCCTGATGCGCTCGTTCTGCTTCTGCGGTATAAAAAGTTTCCCTGTCTTGTGCAAAAAGAAATGGATTTCCAAGAGCGTAGGCGTCGTCTGGACAAAGATTATTCGTTTCCTGTAATAAAATAAAATAACTATAGCTTATGTAAATTTAAAATGCTTCAATTAACGTTAAATTAAATACGCACCGCTAAAAACAAATTGTCCACAGGACTATACGATGGGGAGGCAGACATAATTCTGTAAAAAGAAAAAAGGAAAAAAAGTTAAGACATAAATTCTAATTAGTATAAAATCGTAAGTATTGATACATCATACTTAATTATAGAAATACTTACCTTGAAGATTTAATTCAATTGTAATTCAGTTGTATAGGTCCAACTTATTGGAGCAATAGTAGTAAAATGAACTATGCACTTGCTTTACTATATTGAAACTGTTTTTGTTTGATATGATAGGAATTAAGTTACACTTACCTATATTTTACGATGCAAATACTAACTCAATAATACAAGTCTAAACTTGTTGCGGGATGTTTATAATACGTTCATAATATAGGGATAAAGTAACTTACTATATAAGTCTTGTATATTATAGAAGGTGTAACAGAATAGACGCAAGACCTGAAAGTAGTTTGTTCCTAATTGACTACTGAATCGATTTCAGCAACTTTTAATATTCGTTTTAAATTATGTATTTTGCCACACCTACCACTGATTGAGCCAAAGAAAAATTCAATCTTATTCCGGAAGAAATAAGAATCAATTTTAAATGCATAAAGTAATGCTTGGGTCAACACGTTTATCTTAATAATATCAGTTAGCTTAAAATAAAAAAATCGTTTTGGTCATCGTTTTATGCTTTATACTCTAATTGGTGTGTATGAGGTCTTGCGTTAATTATGTTACTCGTTGTGTATATATATATATATATATATATATATATATATATATATATATATGAAGGTCAGTAAAGAAATTAAGTAATAAGCAAGATGAAGTTGATCAAACAACCCGTATCTCTGAACGTTAATAATCTAAATTTTAGTGACTCTCCTCACCAAATCAAACACAGCATTTTACTGCCTAACACAATTCGTTGTGTAATATGCGGTCCTTCGAACTGTGGTAAAACAAACGTGATGATCAGTTTACTTCTGCATGAAAATGGACTGAAATTTCAGAATCTGTATCTTTACTCAAAAACAAGTTTTCAGCCAAAATATCGTTTCTTAAGCGAAGTATTAAAAAAAGTACCTCAAATAAAGTTCTACGAGTTTAAAGATGATAAAGATGTAATATCTCCGAGTGAAGCTTTAACTAACTCTGTATTTATTTTTGACGATGTGGCATGTGAAAATCAATTAAATATCCGTAATTATTTCTCTATGGGTAGACATAAACAAATTGATTGCTTTTACTTATCGCAAACCTACTCAAAAATACCGAAACAGTTGTTACGTGATAACGTCAATTTTCTTATAATATTTAAACAAGATGATGTAAACTTAAAGCATATCTATGAAGAACATGTTAACTCCGATCTACCATGGATTCAGTTCAAAGATATTTGTAAAACAGTTTGGAAAACCCCTCATAATTTTTTAATTATTAACAAAGAGTCTCCTATAAATAATGGGAGGTATAGACAAAATTTTGATGTTTTTTTGAAATTCGACTGAAGGTATAAAAGTAAATAACACGCAAAACTAAATTAGTATTATTTATTCTTCAGTTGTGTTCAACAGTTGTTTCAACATGGAGAAAAATATTAAAATAGAATTAATGAAGTCTGTAGACTCTATAAAGAATAAAATTAAACAAATGAAGAACCAGGAACACTCAATGAACTTGTCACTCAATAAAATGCTAAAACCTGTCACAGATCCCCTTAAAACCCTAGTTGATTCTAATATACCTATGGGAAAAATTAAACATTTAGAAAATACAATGCTCACTGATTCTGAAAACGATGAATTGGATGATATCAATACTAGCGCATCTACAAAGTTTGAAGACTGCTACGATCCGAAACTAAATTCTGCCCAATCACTTAAAAAGTTTAATAAAATGGAATTAGAAGATGATTTAGAAATTTCATTAGCGGGTCGTGATGTCCACGGTATTTATGACGGTGTAAATATACCGTTTGGAATAAGAAGTGTAAACAAAACTTTACTGTTAGGTAATTCTGTGGTAACATTTTCTAAAGTTGATAGTTTAAATGATAATGACAGCATTTTAATTAAAGTCGATGGCAAACCCTATAATTTAACCCCTGGCCTGAAGGAACTTTTACTTCGAAGAAAACCTGATTTAGAATTAATTTCGAGTGAAGACAAACTCATCTATAAGGATATGTTGCATTCTACGAATGCTCATAAGAGAGATTTTAATCCTAATGGACAAATAAGAGGTGATAAAGGAATAAAATATCGTGAAATAATCAAACCACTGTTTTCCGAATCGTCAAACGAAGACAAACTTAATCACACTAAACTTGGAGGAAACTTACCAACTCTAAAAAAATACAAAAACAATACTGACTTTGTATATTGGGATGATCCTAACGAATTAGTTGAGAGATTGAAACTATTAGTTGCTTCAAGAGATGCTGGCAATACAAACCATGACAACGAAATTTTATCGATAGTTGAAGAATTAAAAGAAGCTGACATAATTAAAGAATAAAATAGTTGAAATAATACGCTTTTCATTCAGTATTATAGATGTGTTCAAGACAAATATACTGAATTCTGAGCATGAGCAAAGCTGACGTGGTAAACGAAATTCATAAAAATGCGAGGGTGAACTTTCCGCGAAGACATGTTATTATGAAAGATATAGATGACCTGTGGCAAGCAGACTTAATTGATATGCAATCAATTTCAAAAGAAAATAAAAATTACAGATTTATTCTTACCATTATCGATACATTTTCAAAATATGCTTGGGCCTTTCCTCTGAAAAGTAAAACCAAAGATGACGTATGTAACTCGTTCAAAATTTTGTTGGCTACAGGGCGTGTTTCTAAAAATCTTCAAACGGATAATGGAACAGAATTTTATAACAATAAATTTCAAAAGCTTATGAAATCTAATCATATTAACCACTATTCAACCTTCTCAACAAAAAAGGCCTCAATAGTTGAACGATTTATCAGAACATTGAAATCTAAACTGTACAAGGAATTTAGTTTAAAAGGCAACTATAATTGGGTAGATAGCACCCTCAATGATGTCATTTATAAATACAATCACACTTACCATAGGACAATTAATGAAATTCCTGCTAATGTGGATAGCATTAATAAAAAACATATATTAGAAAGGTATTTATTAAGGTTGGTAAAACATGAAAGAATAAAAAGCAAGTATAAAGTGGGTGATTATGTACGTATCAGTAAGTACAAAGGAACATTTGAAAAAGGATATACCCCCAACTGGTCGACGGAAATATTTAAAATTCGGAAAATACAAAATACAACTCCTATTACCTACTTAATTGAAGATACAATCAGAGGTCAACCTATTTTAGGAGCATTTTACTTACAAGAGCTTCAAAAAACAAATCATCCTAATTTATATCTAGTTGAGAAAGTTCTTAAAAGTAAAGGAGACAGAGTTTTAGTAAAATGGTTAGGTTTGCCTTATTCTGAAAACAGTTGGATTGATAAATCGAATACTTATTAATTGTTCACGCCAAAATGTATCAGTCTTATGATGTGTATTGAAGAGAGTAGTCTTCTCAATTGGATTATAAATCATTTACCTTTTGAATTACATTTACCAGGGTACAATTATTGTGGGCCTGGCACTAAATTAATTAAAAGGCTTACACGTGGAGATAAAGGTGTTAATAAATTAGACGAATATTGCAAACAACACGACATTGCCTATCACAAGGCTTCAAACTTAGAGGATCGCCACAAGGCAGATTTCGTTTTGTTAAATATGGCTAAAGAACGAATACTGGCCTCAGATGCAAGTGTAGGGGAAAAACTAGCAGCGCGCTTAGTAAGCAGCGCTATGTCAGCAAAAATTAAAACTGGTTTTGGTATAAAAAAAGATAGGAAGAAGTGTTCTCCTAAAATTAAAGCTGGAAAAGGATTAAAAAATAAATTAAAAAATGTTATTAGGAAAACGAAGAAACATATCAAAAAATTAAAACCAAAATCCAAGAAAGTAGTAATAGAATTAGCTATGGCTGCTGCCAGAGAATTAGCTGATGGTTCATCCATTAAACTTCCTCGTGTTATTCCTATACCAAAAACTGGTGGAGTATTGCCTTTGATCCCGATTTTTGCGGGATTATCTGCGGCGGGAGCTTTAGCAGGTGGTGCAGCTGGTATTGCTAAAACCATAAATGAATTCAAGATGGCTAAGAAGTTATTGACTGAATCGAAGAGACACAATGAAAAGATGGAAGCTCTTTGCATTGGAAAAGGACTACACCTTAAACCACATAAAAATGGGCTTGGAATTTTTGTATCGAAAGAAAAAAACTAAGATTTCGGCTACCCAAACGAGCCTTGAGTAATTTAGATATTTTGAAGTATGGAAATGGTATTCCCTATTTCAGAGGTGTCTTTATGAGAGATAAACTCCCTAAACACCCTTTTAAAAAAGAATGTGGAGTTATAAATTTAGATAGCTCTAAAAATCCTGGTTCTCATTGGGTAGCCTATGCAAAATACAACGATTATATTGAGTATTTTGATAGTTATGGAAACCTTAAGCCTCCAAAGGAATTTATAAAATACTTGGGATCCAAAATTCGCTATAATTATGATAATATTCAACGTGATCACCCTTTTAATTGTGGACATCTTTGTTTAAACTTTTTGAAGAATTTTTGGTGTAGTGAAGGAATAAAATAAACGGAACCTTCTGAGAGAAGCTAGTATAGAAGCATGTCTACTACGGTTACCATCTCAGGAAATAAATCGGAATTGATTTCATACTTTCAACCACCACTGTATTTGTCAGATCAATATGAGTGTGGTTTGATATACTTTTCAGTATTAAAATCAAGACCAAATATTCCCATTATTAACAGAGGTCTGTCTGTAATCAGAATAGAATGTGATCTTGTTCACGGTTCATACTGCAACGGATTACCATCTCATTTTATTCATGAATTTGTGTCTGATACTACTCCAGGTCATCAGTGCATGGAAATACCACAAAATGTTATTTACTTTCCAGTAAACAAAAATATAATTTCATCGGTATCTGTTAAGATTGTAGATCAATTTGGTCACTGTATTAACTTTGGAGAGGAACAAGTTCAATTACGTCTTCATTTAAGAAAAGCAAAATGATAGTATACTATAAAAATACTTCAGTGAAAACAAAACGTCTTAGTTCTTCTACGATTGCTAAGGTGCAAAGACGTAAGAAAAAAGTTAAGAAATTGACTAAAGCAAATAAAGATTTTCTTAAAGCCCTAGGGTTTCAAGTATGAATATACTCCAGATAAGCGAATTACCACACTTCGACACTACGATCGAAAGTTATGAAGTCCATTCATACAATCCCTACAATAACAGCTTTAGAGAAAACGATGAAATCAGAATTCCCATCCACCAACAAGACATATACGTGCTACCATCAGCCAGTTCAATTTACGTCGAAGGACAGGCGAAGCTCATCGGTAAAGATGGGAATCCGATCAAGAAAACTGTTACGTTCACTAATAACCCTGTTATGTTTTTGTTTCAAGACATCAGATATGAAATAAATGGTATTGAAATAGACCGCATAAAAAATTCTGGAATAAGATCAACAATAAAATCATACATCTCATTAAATGAAGCAGAAAATAAAGTTGCTGCCCTATGGGGTTGGAGTTTAGAGGGATTTCAAAATGATGGGCATTTTAGTGCTGTGATACCATTAAATAAGATTTTAGGTTTTGCAGAGGATTACAATAAAATAGTTATAAATTGCAAACATGAACTTATATTGAACAGAAGTAACACTAACTTAAATAGCGTTGTTCTTACTAACGATATTGCTCATTTTGAAATAGACATACAAAGAGTTCAGTGGAGGGTGCCACACATAAAAGTATCAGACCGAGAACGATTGACACTTTTAAAACATTTAGAAAGAGATAAACCTATTCAGATGGCGTTTAGAAATTGGGATTTATATGAGTATCCGTTACTACCTAAAACCACAAAGCATTCTTGGTCAATTAAAACTGCTTCACAATTGGAAAAACCCAGATATGTAATTTTTTGTTTACAAACTAATCGAAAAAATAATAAAACTGAAGACAGTTCAGTATTCGATCATTGTGAAGTAACAAACGTTACGCTCTTTTTGAATTCACAATATTATCCATATGAACCTTTAGGTTTAAAGTTTTCTGAGAACAAATATAGCATATTATACGAAATGTTTGTGAAATTTCGTCAGTCGTATTACAACTATCCAGTAGACTCGTTGCTTGACCTAAAGGAATTCAAAGAAAAAGCCCCTATCTTTATCTTAGACTGCTCAAGACAAAACGATAGCCTAAAAACAGGTCCAGTGGATGTGAGGTTGGAAATTGAATGTTCTACAGCAATACCAGATAAAACGACTGCATATTGTTTGATTATAAACGATCGACTTGTGGAATATAAACCCCTCAGCAACATTGTGCGCAGGTTATCATGATTGCTATTGTGGATATTCAAGGCTTTAAAACAGAAACAAATGAATTTATAATAAAAGAAATCGCCATATTGTATAATAAAACACTACAAGTGTTTTTAATTAAGCCACCATTCCCATTTGAAAAATTAACTAAACAAGAAAAAAAACAAGTAAGTTGGATTGAACGTAACAGAAAGATACACTGGCGCGAAGGATTTGTACCCTATTCTAATTATCAGAAATTAGTTATAGATATTTTAAAAGATAAATGTATTTACGTAAAAGGTCCAGAAAAAGTGTTGTGGTTAAAGCATATTTTAGAAAATAGTAATTGTAATATATTCAATTTAGAAGATAAAGGTTGTTCTAGTTTGATAAGTTTATACGATCAATATAAATATTCTCAAGATTTATATAACTGTATTTATCATGACTCTGTATGTGCTTTAAAAAATGTGTTGTGTTTAAATAAGTGGTGCTATGATAATAAATTCTAATATGTATATTTTCTTGTTTTATTTCTATGCTTAGGTAAATCAGATTTTAGAGTTTTCTATCCCCACCAAAAGTCCCGTGTTTATAAGTGGTTGGCAAAAGCTGAACAACATCATTATACGTTTATAATTGAATTAAAAAGTAAATAGAACATGTTTCAAAATGAATACAAACCTCGATATGACATGTATAACACGTTTAAAATGCGTCAATTTTCATTTAACTATTACTGGGTAACGATGGATTCAAAGAAAAGATTAGTGATGGAAATGGCTGACGCTGGATTTTTTTACTGTGGAAATAGTATAAATGATAAAGCAGCTTGTTTTTCATGTGGAGGTGTTATAGAAGACTGGGAAATTTATGACGATCCTTGGATGCAACATGCTATACATTTTCCTCAATGTTTTTATTTGAACGCTGTGAAAGGAAAAGACTATATATTTAATACACATATTATATCCATCACAGCATTAAACACGTAGCATTGTAGTGATGATTCGATCTTAATCAACGTTTGCTTCATCAATAGAGAGAATAAATTAATATTATTCACATTATGCTTCATTCATCGAGATTTGATTTGGATTCGAGTTGACCACGTACATTCTGATCCTGACAATCGGCTGTAAAGTCATCAAATTCTCCACCTGACATTAAACAATCTGCAACAGTATTGACCGACTGTATCGTATGTGTGGAGAATTGGGGGTTCTGGATCACATGGATAGAATTGGGGGTTCTGGATCACATTCCGAGCGGAGCGAGGAAGCAGTGATCCAGAACCCCCAATTCTATCCATGTGATCCAGAACCCCCAATTCTATCCTACTAATGCACTCTGTGGGATTCTCAATGCTCGGATCAACGATATTTTTACGTCCGTGCAAACCTGGTCTTACTGTCTCACTGCTGGGCAAAGGCCTTTTCCACACAGAGAAGGTATAAGCTTTGATCACCACGCTTACTCAACAAGGCTTGGCGATTACAGATTTATATTAAGGCGGTGATTTCTTGAAAACGCTCAAAAAGGTGGTTTTTTAAACAAGTATATCACTTTAATCTTAAATCATTTTAAAGGCAAAAACATATAAAATATTTTCAAGTCTTTTTTGCATAGAGTGATGGAACCCAAAACATAATTAAACATTTTTTAATGTATCAAAAAAATCATCAAAGTCACCTCTTAATTATCTTTAAAACCAGTTTATCCCTTCAATAACAATTACAATTATAATTAAAAATATACCATAACATTCCAAATGCCAAACTGCATCCAGTGATGGATTATTTATTATTAAATAGTTCTAATCTAATTTTATACGATTTTATTTGTATTTTTACTACAATGCTTGCTATTTTATTATTCGAATTTATTACAACAGATTTTAACCCGGATTGCAACTGTTATCGCTCAAAACGAAAATATTTAAAGTTACCAGGGCCTTAACTTTAAATCCAAGTTTCTTCATAACGTTTTTCCTTTCCCGATGTCAGTATTGTCCAATATTTACTAAGAAGGTTAATTTATGAATTGAAAGAGTCACATTGGTACGATAAACAATGGGATATTTACTTTCAATTAACAACTTTATATGTGATTACTTTAGTTAAATATATATCAATTACTGAACATCTGTTGCCGCCATTTAAAATCAAAGCGAAATAAATGTAGAAAACTTGACTAGATGTAATAGATTTGAAGAAGGTGAAGTTATTCATGAAAATAAAGATGCCATAGTTGATGGTAGTTGCCCGAATTTGTACCCACAACCTCTTGTAGATCCAACATCAATAGTATAATTTTCTCTAACACTAAACAATAGTATCTCAGACAACAGTAAACAGTTTCTAGACATATTGATGAACTTGAACTATCGAAACTTACTCACTAATAAGACGATCTGGATCAAATTGTTGAAACCCAAACTTAGCTCAAGTACTAAACTACTTTGTATTCTGCTTGTATGTTGTTATTTAGGCTTAGAATTCTAAGGATTCACGTAAATATTTATCTTACTGAGACTGGTTATAATGAAGAAATCTTCTGCTACAGAATCAGCCTTTCTAAGTTGCTTATCGAATAAATCCTCTGGGGTATGTAATTCAAAAGGCGTAGATCAGTAACACTGATTGGGTATTCAATGGCAGTCCCAGTGGTCAGCCACGGCTTGTGTTATTTTCGTCTAATTCATGGGTAAGTAAGTAAATAAAGAGAGCACTGGTGGCGCATTGGTATTGACCCTGACTTACGAGTAGGTCGTGAGTTTGAAACTTTGAACCCAGACATTCACTTTACTTTGCATGTTTAATTGCATCACCACTGCTTCGAAAACGGTGAAGGGAAACATCGTGAAGAGACCAGCATATCTTAGAACCAAACATTCGAAGACATGAGACATCTACCTACCCGCACTGGGCCCGCGTGGTGGATTATGGTCCACTCCCTCTCGTAGAGAGTAGGCTTGTGTCCCAGCAGTGGGAAGATTATAGGCTGATTATACTTTGCTATGCTAGGTTAATAAAGTTATGTGACGTCAAATACACACAGATCAGCAATCAGCACCCCAATTGCGTAATACACATTCTATCACAATCCGAAGGATTTGAAGCAAATTCATAATCGATTCATATCCATACGCATCAGTTGTTGTTCAAAAAATCGTCTGATGGATGCTATACATATATGAAAATGAATAATTTTGAACTGTCAGAACTGGGAGCTGTATTGTGGGTATGTGACGATTTGACCATTTTTTTTTTATTTTTCGAGTCAAATTGAATGAGTTTTTAAGTGTTAAGATAGTGATTATAAGTTCTACATAGAGTTGGTGTTAGTCCCTACTGTGTCTAGTCGGTCTGAAATTTCGTAGAAAATGAAGCGTCGGTAAAAGATTTCAATTCTGATAAGACTAGTTTGTAACTCTAGTTAAGTAGAACATTTTGTGGGAAAAACAATTTCATAATATGCCATGAGATATCCATTTGACTATATTCATGTTAGTTTGAATGTTTGGTGATCTTGTCTACACGAAAACATCAACCTCGTAATTCATAAAGAGGTTGGTAGAGGTGCGACTCTTCAAACTCAATTTTAACGAAGGTTTGTAACTTAAAAATTAACATTCATCTTTAAACCCTCCACCAACACAACCACTTTATAAAAAAAGTCGTCAAAACCATACCTCCACAATTTCAAATAACAGAATCTGCGAACTACTTTTATCAGTAGACGAAACCGTCAATAATTCTCTTATACGACTTTAAAATCGTGGCCACAAACCGCTTTCCCCGATATTCCATTACAATATTTTCCCATTGAAATACGGCCGTGAAATCGACCTTTCGATCGAATGGCGCTGGTTAGATGGGTTTGGGTATGCAGTGTTTAAACTTTAGTTTCGTCAGTTTAAATAGCTGGGGTGTTAAGATTGGTGGCTACTTACGATGGAGTTAAGTGATAATGAAGGTCGTTTTTGTTGACTGTGGTTTTATGTTCCCACTAAGAATTTTTATTTCCTTGCAAAGTATTACCGAAGAGCAGCCGTGGCCCATTGGTTACAGCCCTGACTTAAGAGTTGAAGGGCGTGGGTTTGAACCCAGCCAGGAACTATACTTTATGTAAATCAGTGGTTCGACGAAACAACGAAGGAAAACATCATGAGGAAACCATGAGCATGTCTCAGAACCTCAAATAAATCCTGTTTTTGGGTCCTTAAAATACTTAATAGCCAAGTTACTGCGACCAACTGGGAGAAAAGGCCTAAAAAGAAAGCCTAGTATAAAAGTATTCGTCATTAGAAGCACAAAAATATTTGCAGGTTCAATTGATTAAAAAAAGTGTCCATTATTAGAAGGTCAATACGTTTTTAGCGAATCAGTTGAATATTTTCTTTTCTAAATTCTCCTGTTTATTCCTTGTATTCTACAAAAGGCAACAACTATAAAATTAAACTTGTTTAATCTGCATGCCAACTTAAAGTTTCTCAACAAAAAGTTTGATTATCGCCTCCGTGGTGAAATAATGCATTCCTTTATAGAGGCGGATCGTATCCCCATCCAAGTTTGTAGTTGAGTACTAAGCAGACTCCTTGGGGACGGTTGTGCAAACAATAGGACCTGTCAACGTAGACAAGTGGTGGAGGAGGTGTCTAAGAGAACAGTGGGAGCGGGTTTTGATGGAATTTCTTGAGAAATAAGTCGAAGTGTAAATATTTAGGTACCTATGCACTTTTCTTTGGAAATCTAAATTCTGTTTAGTGTTCCGTACCCAAAGGTTGGCAACGAGTCCCTATGACTAAGTCCCCGCTGTCTGTCCGTCCGTCAATCTATCTGTCTATAAGCGGACTGTGTCTCATGAACCGTAACAGGCAGGTAGTTGACCCAACACGTGGGTAAAAGTATTGCCAGCTAATTTAATTTGACCCTGTATCCTCCCTGTATAGTCCTACTATTAATATTAAAAATATAAAGTTTGTATGTTTGGCTGTTTGTTACTCAATCACGCAATAACGGCTGAACGGATTTGGATAAAATTTGGCACACATGTCGTTTGTAACCTGGATTAACACATAGGATACTTTTTATCCCGATAGTACGTTCCCGTGGGATAATTTTCGATCTCCACGCGGGAAAAACCACTGGCAAAAGTAAGTATGTTATAATTTATTTGTCAAGTTTTGTATACGACTAGTATTTATAACTAGGTATACGCGCTGGTTTATAAACTAAAGAATTCGCATTTCAAAATGAAATTAATCTTAACAAAACACAATAATGACGATAACTGTACACCTGGTGGTTTGATTGTAATATAAACGTGTCTAGACTAGACATACGCATGCATTAAATACCAAAGGTAAGTAACCTATTCGTGACACTGAATCCCAGTCTCGTTAGCCGTAAGTAACAAAGTTACTAGTTCATTGCCCAGTAAGTACATAATCTCTTTTTAACGAGTCACTCGGGAATAATCAGAAAAACTTGACGGTTCTCATTTTTGTAATTCGTAAAAATATTCATTAAATTTTAACGTTATTGAGTACAAACAATGTAAAGAAATCTAATTAATGTGGGTCTTCACAATGTGAAACGAAAAACTTCAATTATATTTCAAAGAAATTAATATTTTGATTACAAAATAAATTTTAGACGTACCTACCTGCCTAATAACTTAGTACTCGGAATTTTATAATTCTTACAAACAACCTATCTAACATATGAATATAAAATCTTATTTACGTATATAATATTTACAGTTTACAAGAAGAAATATCCTAGGAATTGGTAGATAGGTTTGTTGGTAAAATTAAATTATTATTTTCGTCCTTTATAGATTCCGATTCTTGCTGCCGAGCTGTCGTAGCCTTATGTCGTATAGTGCAGAGCGCCATGACTATGGGATTGATCACACCAATTAATTTTAGCCAATCATACATCAGCTCACTTACCAGTTCGACACGGTGTTGAGTCATGTCGTCCGAACCGAAACGTGAATGACGTATTTTCCAGTTTCATTGCATAGACAAAAAGCTCTTTCTGACTGGCTCCAGCCAGTAGTTTACACTATCGATATCCAACGCGTGGGTAAAGTAATGCCAGTTCATTTAATTTGACCCTGTAGATATTTGAATTAAACTTTTAAATTAAATTAAATATTTCTTCACTTGCACCACAATAGCTCAAACTTCTTGCAAGCAGTACCGGTCAGGCACTTGTTTAATTTAGACTGTCTTTAGACACTTAAGTGTCTAGATGCCTTAAGCACCTTGCAGCAAGTAGCCATGGAAACCAGACGGGGTATGAAGCAACCAGACAACTTAATCCTATATTCCTTCATGATATGAATAGGCTTTTAGTCTTGCATTGAGTTATTATTATTATTACAGCGTGTTAACTGTGTAGCAATGGTTTGGATTTTGAAAGTCCAACAACATTCATTGCATTATTTATGTTGCTGAGCAGACAAATTTTTCGAAGATAAGAAGCAATATCCATCAAAATTATTCATATTGTGCTTGGTAGTGTGTGTAATAGACATAATTAGGGTACTGGTCAATATAACGTAGGAGCAATAAAGTGTAGTCCTAGATGTGTAATTCTATTTAATCAAATAAAAAAAAGAGAAAACAAACAGTTTATTTTTCTAATTAAATTTCATTCGAAAACAACCATTAGTATCTTACTAAACTTCAACTATACCGTTACTTATCTCTTTTGGTGACTGTAGCCTGCTTATATACATGCGCTACTTTATCTAATATAAATCTATGGAGTGAATTTGACGCTGACTTTTCTTACAGTGTATCAGCTATACTCGTATGACATAGCACTTCCATTTACCGCCTTAATTTACACGTTTGTTCCACAAACACCCAAATCAAGCAATAAAAAAAAACACTCTCTACATCTTTTCAACGTAACACAGATTACCCAAGACTTACAAAATATTTGTACCCGTCGCCCATCATAATTTAATTAAACAACTTATCCCATAAACATAAAGTCAGACAACACACAAGCCACTAGTACGCACTAGCCACGTTTACGAAACGGCTAATAACAGCGAAACATCCCCCCTTTTGACCTTATTGTCGGGTCAATAGGTCAATTAACAGCTATGCCGCGATGCAAAAAAGCCACCCGCAGCTGGAAAGTAAACTGAAGACTGCAAGCGGTTATTTTTTTATTTTGTCAATGGCTGGAGTGACACAAAAAGTTATCTTGGTTTTTTATAGTTTCGAGAAATAATCCATTATTTGAGTAAGTTTAAGAGCATAACCAGCCTATAATGTCCCCACTGCTGGGACACAGGCCTCTTCTTGGTGATAGAGAATGGGCCATTATCCACCACGCGGGTCCAGTGCGGGTTTGTAGATGTCACATGTCTTAAAATTTTTGGTTCTAGGACATGCGGGTTTCCTTTACCGTTTTGAGAGCAGTCGTGATGAAATAATTTACACAAAGTAAAACGCCTGTCTGGCTTCAAAACTACGCTCTCACCAGTGCTCTCAAGTTTAGAGATAACAATAACAAATGTCGAAATTTGTTCAAAACTTTGAATGACACTGTGACACGTACATCAAGGCAACCAAAATACTATGATGGTATACTTTTTGGAAATCCATAAAAATATTGAAGTTTATCGCCGAAACATTACAAAAACAGCTGAGCGATCTACGCACACCCAGCCGACGCGGTTTGCTGTTAGATTACGGACCTTTGCCATCATTTTGTTTCATTCGTTTTCGATATCGATACCCAATACGTGGGTAATAAAGTATCGCCAGATTAATTCAATTTGACCTTCTATAGTTGGAATGAAAATCAAATACTGAATATTGAATAACCTCCTTCAATTTGACCCACGTTTAATCATTCAGTTTGTGAATACAAAGGTATCACTGCTTTAATCACCATACCTAAATACATCAATGAATATTCAGTCGCACTCTCCAGGTCTCCCGAAGTTTAGTACCTAATCTTTACTAGTAGCCAATAGTTTCCTAATATGAAGTTAGGATACACAGTTCCTTGCCTAGTTCAGTGAACTTGATTGAACGGATAGCTTAGTTATTAGCTTCAAGCTGTTGATAAAAGCTACGGGGGAATTAGTGTTCATGGCGCTGTAAATGGGTTCTTTGTTTGAAACCTACGCATACGTATAGGGATCGATGTGAACCTAGCTCATAAACTACTAAAGCTAAGTTATCAAATTTTTATGGGACCACCGCGCGATCCAAAATAAATACAAAATAATTAAGTAATTTAATAATTGATTTATTTATTTCAGACAAAATTGTAGTCCATAATTTTACACTCATAGGTACATTTATGAACTATTTTAAATACTGAGCAAATAAAAAACCAAAATAAAATTGTGATTAATTAAATTTTAATATTCAACAACTTATTAAAATATTTAACAACAAAATGTCAAGAAATTAGTATGAAAATGTCAGTAAATCTGTCCTAAAATCACGGAGAAATCTATGTACATACATGCATGCATGTAAAACTCGACAAAATTAAATGGTTATGAACCGGCTCATTTTTAGGAGTGTGTTACAAAATAAAGGCCACCAAATCTTCTTCAATAGTGTCAAAATTTTAACGAAATTAGTAAATCACCAGGCGGGGCTATGACTTCCAGCATGAATGGGATTTTCCTTTAGATTTTACTCAAATAAGCTTTTCTTAGGCACCCCATGCAGTCCAGTCACATCACGAAGTTTTGTAAAGACAGTTAAAAAAACCAAATGTTAGAGAAATCGACCCCTTACGTCAGTTTACCGTATGAAGCCATTTTATACAATTGTCAAGGAATGACAGCTGTTGTGATTTGAATATTCAGGTAATTTAGTTTGGTAGTCGATTTAACTAATAATTAAATTTCCCGATTTACTTAACGTGTCAGGTAACGTAACTCGTCATATTTTGTTGCATTATTTTTTTCACAAAGATTGACTGTCAGAAAACACAATGACATTAATTTAGCTACAATTTTGTGAATTGATAGTCGCAGATAGTTCTAGTTATAATATTCAAAATCAGTTATATACAATAAATAGGTATTGGTACAGTCAAGTGTTGGCCATAAGTTAGTAATTAAGTTTCCTAATATATAGTCAGACATTTGACATGTAAAGCCTTACAATACTTATATTTATTGCCGGAGAATAATGTTAATGTCCAATGGCATGCTTTATATGCTAGTTTCTATTATTCATGAATTGTACAATACATTCAATATTAATTATCGTCGCATTAATATAAAACAGATTATTTATAAATTATAAATTCATTTATTAGAGAAGAAAATCGTTCGATTCGTTTAAAATAAAATCATTAGTTGATCATAGTTTTTAGTTTATAAAAAATACATTATTATGTTACTCTTTAAATTTCTTTGGTATTTTGCTATAGATAAGTCCAAACATATGATAACAGTTATTTTTAAACGGAGTAGTCCTTGATGCCCTATCTATGTAGTCAAAGTCAAACACACAGATTGCAGTCATAACAACTCCTTATCAAGATACAACTCAAAAGAGCCATTTCAAAATTTGTATCCGCAATTTCAAATGACCTGTTCTGTATTCAACAGACTAATTACAACGCATTTCATTTGCAATATTATCTCCACGGAAGTGGCATAGAGCTCATCAGTGCTCATACTGCTCATGTCCGCAGGCATAGCAAAGAGCATTATCATTATGTGTTCAATTTCAAACGTTTTCCATGTTTGTGTGCCTTTTTTGGATAATTATCTCAAAATATTGTGTGGGAAGGAAATTCCTACTTGAATGCGAAAACCGTATCACCGAATTTTGTTTCTTCGGAAACCTTTCAACGACGTTTCTATACTGAGACGCCTTGTTAAATCGACGTCTTGGTACTGCGATATTTCGTTACATCTATCAACTGTACTGTGAACGATTTTACTGCGTAAATATACTGCGAAGCCTTGTTCAATCGACGTCTTGTAACTGCGATGTTATTTTACTTCGGACGATCTTATCATATAAAGCTAGAAATAAATTCAACCGAACTTTGCAATGATCTACAATCTTTACTTAAACACTGATATTCATCACAGATGGCGTTCTCTGCTTATAAAAAAAGGGTATTGTTTTGAAAAAGAAAATCGATGTACTTGGTTACTGATAATCTCACGTAGGGTACCTGGGTTACCGAAGTACTTTGCCCTGTAATAGCGACTACCGGGCAGTTTAACAGTACATGAGCCGCTGTCTCGTCGTCCTCCATGCAGACCCTGCACAGCGGACTGTCTGTTACTCCCATGACAAAGAGATGTTTGTTAAAAGACCCATGGCCAGTTATAGCTGCTGTGACTGTACGCACTTAGCCTGCCTGCACTCACTTAAGTCCAACCATATTTTGACGCACATAGGTATTATGAGGTTCACCTTAAAGCGCTTATAATTTTCATTCCTAGACTGTGTATATTCTATCTTTCAATTTGAATTAAATAGCCTTCCCCAGGCTTTCCATAGGTCACGGTCGCGAGTTTTTCTCCTCCATGTCCCTTTCGCGGTAATTTTGAACCCTATCTTCATACCAAACTTTAAAAATAACATTACAAAGGACATTCAGAAATGAAACCCAGAAAAAAACGGTATCATCAGGGAAGTAACACCCTCAACATGAGGTCAGGAAATATTCAAAATCTTATTTTGATTACATTATAATATTTTGTCATGCCAATGTATACCATGAAGAATTAGTTTGGACATTCGTGTAAAGACACGAATGTCCCAAATATTCGAATTAATTAATTCTATTCTAATCTTTCAAACTCAAATAGCAGCCAGGGGGTTAATTGTAGTCTTTCGTTTTGGTATTAAAAAATGTTCATGATGTAATTTCCCAGATTAAAACTGCTTTATTTTTCTGACCGGCACTTTTATTTTTGGGTAAGAATTAACAAAATGAATGATGTCCTTTTTGCCGAAATCTACACAATTAGCAGACACCAGGTACGTTTTAACTTAACTTGCAAATTAGAAACAGCCTCCCCCAATTCCTTAATCTTTGAAATGCGGTTTACTTTAGTACTTACACAATCTACTAATGGCATGAATCTTTGAGATGCGGCTCACCAATATTAGCTGTGAAATACAGAACACGCTTTTAGTCACTACCAACTGTAATACACATTTAATATTTAATGTTCAGAATATTACCATCAACATTGTTAATATTATTATCATCATATACAATGAAAATCGGAAAATTTCTACTAGCGTAAGCTTTGAAAATTGTTGGCATTTTTTACAAAATATTTAGCAGTGGTAGCCCAGTGGTATTATTGGCCCCGATGTATGATTAGGCTCTTTACTTTGTGTATTTAATTTAATGTTTCATCACTGCTCTCAAAACGGTGAAGGAAGACATCGTGAGGAAACCGGCATGTCCTAGAAACAAAAATTCGTAGACCAGTGACATCTATGAAACCGTATTAGACCCGCGTGGTGGATCATGGCTTACTCCTTTTCACAGAGAGGAGGCTTAGGTCCCAGCAGCAAGAATATTAAAAGCTGATTATGCTTATGGTATACTAAATACTTATGTGACAATTATAGTGCCGGCTACAAGATTTTTTATCACATTTAAATGTTAGGTTTAAAAAAATACCACTTCTGTTGCAAAAACCTTCTGAATATCCTAAAAAAACTAATTGTCCATCTCAAATTTCAGACACAATTGGGTTTAATACCCAGCGGAGGAAAAATATAAATACCGCCATTTTTTGCTCAGAGAAAAAAGTGAAAAGGTTGGATAACAACACTCAATTTGGAGGAATGACTTGAATTTTCTAAGAAATATATTAAATGTTGCTTCTGCGCGTTGGTCGTATATTGACACCAACGCCAACGTAGTCAAAATAATGTCAAGATGAGTCAATTTGCACATTCATAATGTATTAAGTCGTTCCCCTCCACTCTGTATACACACGATAAATAAACGTTGAAGGGGCTAAAGAGGAAGCGTTCACTGAATCCCTTTGACTCGAAACTCGTTAAGCTTACTAAAATATATATAACACACCCAAAGGGCAATGTTGGCGAGGTGAGCCAACGCCAACTTTTAAAGACAACACTTTTAGTTAATACAATATTTGCGGACAATATGGATTAGGCGGCGACACGGCCTATTCCAGGATTTTTTTGTAATTCGAGTTAGAGACTTAATTGTATGAAAACCTTAAACAATTGTTAAACAGACAGCCTTTGAGGGATTCTTAATTTTATGCTGATGAAATCTATTCATTCGTGGAAAGCTTTTGCTTGAATTAGTTCTGTTAATATTGGCAGACTTGCTTCTAATATATTCTTACTCGTGTAACTTGCGAATGAAATCTATATTTATGTAAATGGTAGTCTTATCCGTGATCTCTGATGTAGAGAAAATGCTAGGTATTTCTAATATCCCATCCAATCTGAGGCTAAAAATTCACACTATAATAAGTGACTTTGACATTGTGACAGTTATTTTTGAGTTGGTTTTCGAACGCCATGTTCTATATTAAAGCAATACGGGCCCAAGACATCTCTCAGTGTACCACGGGCTAGCTGTCTGCTTGGCCTCTAGCCAGACCTAGCAACCTCATAATATTAGCCGCGGTGTATTGAACCCACGTAACGTAATTGTTCCATTTTTTTATTTATAACTGGCCTCCGGTAACGGATAAATTTATAGCACTACCTCAGACCTTTTTCAATTTGTGTTAAGATGTCTGGACGTGTAGATTGAAGGAACTTTTTATTCTTTTAGCTGGGTATGTTTTACGTTATTTATAAAACCTTTTTGCAATGTCAAAGTCACAGGTAAAAACACTCTCATGTCTTTGCGAAAATCGAAGTGTCTAAGATGTTTTAGACTAGCTCTGGGACTAGGTACCTTTTTATTTATATACCATATCCAAATGTATAACATTATAACTTCTACTTCGATTTTGCTTGTTTGGATTATTTTATAGTGTTAAAGAATTTATTGATAGTAACAGATAAATATGGTTACTGAGTTTTCATTATTTTACTTTATGTACCTACCTATTATTTTTAGGAATTCACCGGTGTTATTAGCAGAGATCGGATATTCGGATGCATATTCACCTAAAGTTGAGATGTTGGCTAACATGGAATGCGCTTTTGTATCGAAAAAGTCTTAATTTAGGTAAGTAATTTGTTTATTTTTTGTTTTAACTAATACAAACCACCCCTCCTCCGGTACATACACATATTTGTATCGGGTTTAACATTAATTTTAAATTAATAAACATCTGAATAGTTATGCAATCCAAGAATCCCGGGGTTTTTAATAAATATTACAAATAATTTATAAAGCCGCTTCCATACTTTCATAGGTAAAAATGATCTGTAGGTAAATATGCATCTGAATATCCGATCTCTGGTTATTAGAAATGTTAGAATAATTTAACAAATAATATGTCGTTTTAAATTATTCCATTTAACACGTTTAAATATTTGTAGGCAGTAGTAGTCCATGGCGAAACATGTCAGATAATATTTTTTTTTATACATACCACGTTTTAAAGCAAATAAATATATTCTATTGGCATATTATGTTGTTTTTAGGTAAAGGAACTTGACTTAAACCAGAAATCTGGCAACCATCAGTCATTTTCGTGCGCATCACTGATAAATTCTGACTTGAAGGCGGCTAAATATGTTGATACTAATGTCTTTGCATTTACCATACACGCCAACCCTCCCAAAAACGTATTAACCAACTTTCAACCTTACCCCATCGTCATAAAGTGCTTATATACGTACATATGCATATCTAATGTGTTCCTAAACAAAAGTTGTACCGCAAACTTGGCAATCAGTGAGTGATGTTGAGTGTTTGTGCCAAATGCCCACTTTATATTCAAGGTTCGGGGGCTCATTACCTATGAAGGTTCGCCATTTTTTATTAAGAAGGTCAAGGGCGGGAAGGTGGACACATTTTGCAAATAAGTACTTACATCACTATTGTGATGTTTGTCCCGAAAGAGTACCTTTAAACATGGTATGCATAAGTTAGTGAACCCAGCCAAGTGAGTGAGTTTTCCTTCTATTTATTACAGAATTTTAGTACCTCTGTTAACTGAGAATTTTCTGAAAAAGGAGGAGAACTGTTTAATAAAGAATCAATACCTTACCGAAACAATACCTAAAAACATCTTAATTTTGTATTATTATTTTGCACTCACCGAACAAACAAGTTATAAATCTCTCTGACGCATTCCATTTCTAACTTTATCTATGAATCGATATTGGCGAGGTTTTTATATAATAAAAGTCTGCACGAAGTGTGTAAAAATTAACCTTATTTGCTTAACTTTGTATCCTTTTAATTAACCTCTGTACAATAAAATTTAAGGTGAAGATTTACCCTCAAAGAAAGTACTCTGAAATGAGACTACTGTTACCCAAATAACCCAGATAACGGTAGTTGGTAAGAAGGGAAAACTAAAGAAAGTAGAAACAACATAGTAGTTGGTATTAATGAGGGGCATACATCTCCAATCACCTGACTAACGGATTCGCATTCAGAATGGACGAACAGTTTATAGGACGCTTATTCTGTTCAATACGAGGGCTACTGGTTGTGCTTGAGTTGTCGTACCGTTCATTTATAGCATAGGTACTAGCAACGTTCCTCTGATTGCACGGTTTTTACAACTTGACAATACATCGAAATTTTGAGATTACTTAAGTTAATAAGTAAAGTACAGTGAATGAAATCGGAAAAATAAATCTCCTAATGATGATGAAAACATAAAAATCCACGTCGTACTTTTCAATAACAACCCGGTCAGACAGAAACGAGAAGCAGAAATAATTTTAAATGCATAGAAGGACACCAGGAAGTCTTGGTCTCAACAAATTCTTTACATAGAAACAATAAAATTATATTATTATGGACAGAGGCTGTAAGGAAACCTTTCCAGATGATAAGAAGATTAAGAAGCGGCTGTAAACGGGGTTTATAAAATGTTAGAACAAACATAAATTTATTAAAATCTGTATTTTAGTTGTTTAATTATTGGCAGCTATAATTGTGATTTGATGCTAGGCAGTCCATAATATATTTTACAAAAGCATATTTTATAGTTGTCTGTTTCCGTTGATTTAGTACTAAATAAAGCTGTGCCTTCACTTACTGTTATGAACGGATATCTCAGCACGTTATCAGAACATAAATAGGTTCTGAACAGTAATTCTACAACAATCCGCGCGCAACGTTTTACTTGCTCTTACCGTTTACCTTGCAAACGAATATTTGCTCGCTCAGAACACTAAGCGAAAACGCTGCTTAACAAGGAATCTGCTTGTTCTCATAATTTCAGTTGATTTTCCTTTTAGATAACTATTACTTAACAGTTCCTCATCATTTGCTTAGGCTTTGCCAACTATGTTGGCGTCAACTTCCAGTCTAACCCGATGCCGCTAAATACCAGTATTATACACGAAGCGAATGTTTCTTACCTCCACAAGCCAGTTACTGTTTAATACTATACTTCTTACCTAATAGAACCTACCTGGGCGCTAATATGTTACACCGAGGTCTGAATGACAGAGACGAAACACTACTTACGCATTTTGGACTATTTTGAAATGTAATTGAGGCTGTAGGTTTTACAAATAAATTATAATTGTGGACCAAGTCAGGCCGTGTGTTTTTATTTGACTACAATGTAATACCATGAATATATTATTCAAGGTAATTAAGAATCAGGTTCGATGTAAAATAATAATGAAGTATTCTTTGTGAAACCACACATACATCGTATGACTAGTTTCTGCCCGTGACTTCGTCTGCGTCAAATGTCTAGTCACTACATGTATAAAACAAACTCGCTTCCCGCTGTCTGTCTGTCCCTATGTATGCTTAGATCTTTTAAACACCGCAACGGATTTTAATGCGGGTTTTTTTGATAGATAGAGTGATTTAAGAGGAAGGTTTAAGTATATAATTGGTCAAGTTTTTGTATACATTGGCTAAAATATAATGATATTTGTTGGAGGTGTCGGAAACAAGCCGTCTGGGAGCTTCCAACGAAAACGCCGTCTAATCCCTTTGAGATATAACAAAATGATATATGGTGGAATTCTGTATCTTATATAGGTCTACAGAAAAATCCGCGATGGCATATGTCTATCTCTGAAAGATAATATACTATATCCATTTTAATACTATAATAAATGGGCAATTATAAAGCGGTTATTGGAAAGTAATTTACACAAATACGGTATTAATCCTTATAATTTTAAATAAGTTAGAGGCTTTATTTCCAACTTCCACGCGGGCGAAGCCGTGGGCGGAAGCTAGTTTTGATATAAAATGTATTCTATAGCATCGCATTGCCCGCCCACGATATTAATTCTTTTTCTCCTGGCGTTATTTCTCACTTTTTCTTTTTACTCGGCTCTTTAGAGTAAAAGCGTGATGTTAAATAATCCTCCTCAAGAATTGGGCTATCAAAAGTAAAAATATTTTTTCAAAACCCTTTTAGACTGGTGGCACCAGAGACCCCCTACATACGAACTTAAAAACAAACAGACTTCTTTAAAATACTTTAGATTAATGTTACTTTTTTTCCCAAACTTGCTGTTACATAAAGGTTATGATTTGAATTTACATGGATATTTAGCGAATACTACTTCTTTATAAATCCGTACAGTAAAAATACGCTTAATGTTTATTGGGAATAATTATGTGAAAAACTGTAATGTACACCTGTCACAGTTACACAATTTAATTTAATTCATAAAAAAACACAGTGCATTTTTTATGGACCGATGTTTAGTATCTGCTGAATTTGCTGAATTAAAATGCCTCTACTTCAAATATTTCGGTTTCGCGAAAAAAGATCAGTTCTCGTTTGTATTGATTTCCTGAATTTTTTTGAGCTTTGCAAATTTTTTTCATTTATAAGCAGAATAAAAGCACTTAATATACTTACTTATAAACAACCCAGTATCATCCCAAATATACCCCTTAATTCACCTTACTAAGGAAAATATACTCATATAATTACAGCAGCAACCGCCTCCCGAGTTACATGATAACACACCAGAGACAAGCCTATAAATGTAATTGCCGGCATAAGAAAGTAGTAAATGAGAGGTGAAATTGTGAGGGAAACGTATTGCGTGTTGTAGCTCATGTACCAATAAACTCTCGTATAAGAATTGTAATTGTGGAAGAGAATTATGTTTTTCAGTAATTCGTAGTCACGAAGTCACTGGCATAAACTGGTATTTGATATTTTAAAATAAAAACCAGTTTATGCCAGTGACTTCGTCCGCGTGATTTTTTTTTGGTCCACTGACCCACCCCGTCGCATCACCTCGCCTGCCTTATTACATACCTCGTTTTCGCTTTACATTATTTGTGATTATTCAATCGTCTTGCTCGGCTCTTAAGGGTCCTAGCATGAAACACAACCGTTAGTGCGCAGTAGGACTCCCGCACCACTCCGGCACCGCTGCAACCAACATTTATGTAAATAAAAAAGCCCGTAGACAATGATTGTGGAATAAAAATATTGATAAGCTCACACTGTCATTAGCCAGGTTCGAACCTACAACTTAATTCTTAAGAAGCGGAATTTTACTGTTTGAGCCACCACTTAATAGCCTGTAATCTGTAATTTAGGGTCCCATAAGTAATCAAAAACATTAAAGAGCCACTTAAAATCCATTGTCTTATATACTTATTTTGATTCACCCTAAGTGCAACCCTCTTACCTTCAACGCGAAAACGATCGTGAAGATACAAAGAGTATGCGGAAACAATGTTTAATTTCCATGGGGCATACGTGTGCGGAAGTTTGTTCATTAGTAACTTTTCACTCCCTTTTCAGGGGAGAAGTTTTCTCGCATCGAGCCCTTCGAGGTAAAAGTTAAAAGCGACGTCGACGTCGGTATCAGGTGTAAGTAGAGGCTTAAACATTAATGTTGTGTAATCGATTGGGAAATAATAATTCCAACCTGAATCCTTTTGAAGAGACGGTGTAGTTTAATGCCCATTCTTCTCTATACGAAACTATTTTTAGGAAGGGGCGATTATAATCAATTCTATTTTAATGTAAATTATGACGTCCAAAAGTGCTTTTTATGTACCTAATTGAAATAAAGCTTTGCCTTTGACATTAGAACTTGATTCTGCTGCTAGTGCTAAGAAAATTATAAATGCATGTGCTAAAACGTGCAAGACGTTTAAAAAGAAATAGTTTCCATTTTAAGACCTTGCAAAGGTATATGTTCTTTGTTCGGTTTTAAAGGTTATATTTAAGGACTGTATTTATCACTATTCTAATCACAGTGAATTCCACATTTTTTTTGCAAATGGTCCCAAGTCGTTCCCAAGTCTGTGAAAGTATGAAGGGTAGTACATCACTTGTTATCGTTATGAATGAAATCCACCGAGGCGCTTACCGCACAGGTACCGACCTGTTATGTCATGAAACGTCGTCATATCTCACTCTTTTAGTGATACAGAAACAAAAATAATAATTTTAGAACTTACACAAAAGATCTTTACGTTTACGGATGGTGACAAAAAAATCAGGCTGTCCAAATAGGCTAGCACCTCGCTGCACTCCCGGATCCCAAGCATCCTATGAAACATAATTATTTCCCGATTTTTTTATGTCGTCCGTGGTTTCAGCTATACGTTGTATCCCAGTCAGTTAGTTGTACACAGAACTGTTTTAAATACGAAAAAAACCTACAAGAACTTGAAAATGTACGAGCGTTTCTAAATTTGGCGTACTTTCAAAAGAACATCACTAAAGCCAGATTATCCCAGTCATAGGCCTCTCCTAGGCTGCGCCACCACACCATGTAATCGCCATCCATATACAGTCTGTTCCAGCCGCCTTTAAAGGGTCGTAGATCCATCTAGCTGGGGGAGATTTCATACTACGCTCTTGATACGTGATCTCCACTCCAGCAGGCTTAGCACGAGAACCGTAAAGAAGCGTTTTGTTGACGGAAGAGTAGACAAAAATGAAGTTTCCGTATAGGCAGTTGACAGTGGACTAGAAATAGAAAGCGCCATGCTAAGCCTGCAGGACTCGTCTATTCAACCAGCCGTCGGTCTTTCGATAAACATAGCCAACCCACTGCCACTTAACTCTGTAAGCTATGTCCGTAATTCTGGTTCTTTTCCGGATCACTTGATTTCTGGTAAATTAACATGTCTTTCATCAATGATTATGTAAATAAAAAGAAAAAACATAATCCATGTCGATGTTTTCACAAAATGTAACATTGTAATATTTTGTAGACCAAAAAAATCCTATAAATTCGAGGCATCTGCATATTCGTATCCACATTTACATAATCCAATACTGGATTGGTGTAATTTCGTGCTTCGCAAATACAGTATGGAATTGAGTTGGACGGTTAAATAAAGTACAATTGTACGTTTTGATTACTCTTGATATTCTGGTATGTCCCATTGTGTGGTACATGGAAGTGCGTGTTATTTTTAGATAATGAGAAGGCAGGCAATAATTGCGGTTTGAGGAGACATTGAATGTGTCACCTTAAAATAATCTACCGAAAAATAATGAGTTAAATTGTTAGCAGTATATACGGTTCACAAATTTTCGACAGTTTACAATCACGCGAGACATATTATAATTTAACGGTCATCATCATTTTAGCTGAAAAACATCCACTGCTGGACATAGGCCTCCCCCAGGCTCCTCCACTTCGACCGGTCTTATGCTTCGCACATCCAGCGGATTCCTGCAGCCTTCACAAGGTCATCAGTCCACCCTGTGGGGGGCTTTCCCACTCTACGTCTTCCGGTACGTGGTCGCCACTCCAGATCCTTTCGGCCCCATCGGCCATCTGTTCTGCATGTGCCCTGCCCACTGCCACTTAAGTTTGGCAATTCTTCGGGCTATGTCGGTTGCCTTGGTTTTCCTGCGTATCTCTTCATTCCTGATTCGATCACGCAGGGAAACCCCGAGCATAGCCCTCTCCATTGCCCTTTTGAGAGTAGAGGTAGACATGTTTTTTTTCCGTTTTCCCTCTTTTATCATAATTCTATGTTGGCCTATTTTTTTATTTTATAAACATGCTTTTTTGTTTATGAAATTGGCCTGCGAAAATCATTCTTGGAATGGACAAGTAAAAAACAGTGTCAATACGAATGTCTATCATCTTTAGCGTAAGCTAAAGATGATAGCCATTCGGAGCCATGAGGAGAGGCCGATATCCAGCAGTGGACTGCTGTAAAGCAGTCCACTGCTGGACATTCGCTTCTCCAATCGCACCCTATTCGGCTCAGTTCTTGGTAAGTCTCATCCAGCTGCTACCAGCTACCCTGCAAAGATCGTCGCTCCGTCTTCGGCATCCTACCTTACGTTGGCAGATTTGTAGTCTTCACTAAAGAACACGTCTACCCTAACGGTCATCTGTTCTACGGGTAATATCGCCGGTCCATTGCCACTTCAGCATACTCATTCTGTGACCTATCAGTAACTTTGGTTCTGTAGTGGATGACCTTGTTCTGGATTTGATCCTTCAGAGAGACTCAAAGCATAGCCTGTTTTATATATATACATATACAATATACATATATGTATATTGCTCACGCCATGAGGATGCACTGGTTACAAAACTTAGTATCAAAGCTCTATGTATCATGAATGCCTATAAAGATACACAACGACATTCTATTCAGATGTTTACTAGCCAGGATTCACACTAAAGTTAGCAGAAATTCATCCCGATATCATTTCTGTCTTTTTTCAGACAATTTTCGTAGAAAGAATAGATTAATAATTCTGCGAAAGCAAAATCACGTGCACAAGTCGGCAATATAACATTTTTGAACGTAATATTTATTCAGGTAAAATAATGTTTTCCAAAAGGTGAATGGGTATAGAATATAAATGAATAAGGGAAGCCGACTCTTACCTTTTAATGTACCTATGACCCTTTGTAAGTATTCATGAAAGAAATATTATTATTAGAACATGTTGAATCAAATGGAATTTTAAGAGTGAAAGATCCTTGAAACATTGTCGAAAAAAAAAACCTTTTATATCAATCCGTAAGTGACAGTTGGATGTCTCCCCACCGATCTTAGGACTCAGATTTATGGAAGATAAGGATCTAATTAAAAAAATCTATTTAAATTCTCATATAATCAAACATAAAACACAAATTTTATTCAAAAATCTTGAGTCGATGTAATTACAGCTTTACAGTAATGAGACTCACAAGACCACTTAACTTTAAATTTAATTATTTTTTTTAATGTGTTTTGACATTGACGGATCAATCTAATTAGGAACTCATCCCTTAGAATAAACTAATAAGATTATCAAGAGGCACTTCAAGTTATTCAAGTCGGTCATCATCTCGTGTCCACTCAACCTATATGTGATCCTTGAAATTTCTTCAAAGATAAGATACGATAATTCTCGACCAATAATTCGAAATGTTGTATTTCAGAGGAAAAATCTCATTACTATTTGGGTGTTAACGCTTTGATCTTGGGTAATCGATTTTCAAATGAGTTTTTGTGGCTAGGCCTTCGTTTTTTAGATACGTTTTAAGATTATTGGATGTTTAATTTATTTCTATTGGGACAGGGATTTAAAAAAAAATTAGTAACTTTACTGTTGGTGGCTTTGTTAAAAAATAAAGGCAAAACATTAACATTTTGAGTTTGTAGCAACGCTTTTCTTCTATTATGCTAATGGAATTTCTTCTCTTTACAGTTCCATTTATTCTTATAGCAGACTTTTCAACTTTAAGAATTTTTTTGTATGAAAAAAAAATTGTTCACTAGCGTAATTAGTTTTTACGACATTTTTAAATTTTGGGAAAGCCACAAACCTTTTTACAGTGAACGTGATACTTTGAACAACTATCTATAAATTAATACGATTCCCCAACATCAAAATCACATAGCATAACTTTGAAATCCCTAAATACAATATAATTTCAACTGTTCGCAGAAGCTTCAACAATTGTGGCAGCATTCTACGAGCAATGCTTTACGTGACCAGAAACTATTAACTTATTTAGCAAATAGCCATCGGTGACACAATTAAACCAATTCTACCTGTCTGCAAAGGCGTGACTATCGGTCGCCTTCAATAATTAAGATATTGTTGCAGGAAATTCTGAACGGAATACTGTTATGGCTTTGAAGGGTAATTTAACTTGGTGGTCTATTAATATTATGGTGCTTTGTGTGCAGTCTGCTGGAGGCAATACAATCACAAATCCGTTTGTTCGTTGAAAATACCTATGATTAATCTTTAATACATAAGTCGAGATAAATAGATAGACAAGACGGGGAATGGTAAAATTTACTGAAATTACACTTTTAAACAAAAGCAATTATGAGGTAGACAAATTAATGTTCCCAAGTTTCATATGACCAAAGATAACAGCCGGAGGTAAGAAACACAATATCCAAACTTTGCCTTTAACCCACAAAACAATTCTCTTCTATAAACACAAAATTCAATACGTCTAATACGAAGGAAGAAAACTTGAAAACTCATCAATTGAACAAAACGCTATTCCGAAAGTAATCTTAAGTTACCGTAAACGACATGAAAGTGGGGCCCAAGGTCAGGACAAATTACCACGAAGTCAATAAATAAAATCAAAGTTGAACAACTCATTCAGAAATTCTGATGGATGAATATGGAAAGTATAATTGATGACTTAACCGTGTAATTGACATAGTAATGGTCATAATGAGGTCGAGGAAAGTCTCTGAAATGAGTTACTAAATTGCTAGTAAATTAAATTACGCACACAGAGAAACTTTAAGATATATCCCAAAAATTCCGTACGTATTTCAATGTATGCGTGGTGATTCAAATATTAGTGAGGCAAAACGCTAAATTCTGCTTAATGTTAACATTACATAATTAGGTCAGGAACCTGTCAAAATCCACTCTAACGACTTAACAATCAATATTGTTACTACAGACACCCTCACGAGTCGAAGAAGTGAATTTTAGTGGAGCAGTTCATCGTTAAAACTTGGGTATACAATGGTCTTGCGGTAACACTGACTAATTGAAGGGCCCTAACATTACTCTTCCGTCGTTAATGAAATGAAAGGGTTAGTGTGTCGTTCATTCAGTCAATTTTGACCTCTGTTTTGGCTCTTTCGGTTTAAACGTTCTTTCTCTTTGATTATTACTTGAAGCTTCATCATAATATAATTATTATTTTACAAAATCATACAATTTGCAGTGGATGAATTGATTCCCAGAAACTGGGTCAATTATTGGAAATTGGGTATTAACAACATGGGAATTAAGTCTTAACTTGTACCCTAAAGAAACAGTCCTGGGTTAAACGTGAATCAACTGTAGGCTCCTATTTTCACATTTGTTCGACCATCGCAATCTCCGTTCGCCTCTGGCCAGTGATTGCAAATTCTATTTGATGTAAGCGCAAACCTCCGATCAATTCTAATTATTGGTAAGGTCTTCATAGAACAGGGTAAACTTATGTTGTGATGGAATTTACGCAGCATAAAGTAGTAAAGAGATTGCCCAAGTAAATTAGTATCTTTATCGAACAATATGGATATGGTTTTCAGGCATCATAATGTACATAGCTTTATTTGGCAAGTTTAATTTGCTCTAACATTATTGTTATAGTAAGTAAAGCACTAGAATAGTGAGTAACAGACAAAGACAAAGCGTACTATCAAATAAAATGCTTAACTAAGACAAACAAAGAAGCAACATAAATTGTCTTGCGATTCTCTCCGAATTCAAAATCACTATTCCATACGCGCACTACTCCAGATAAATTAAGCGAGCTAATCCAATCTGGTGTATCAACAGCATTACTTTCAACATTCTCCCTAAACGCAATAATTTATTGAGGTAATTTCGTCACAGTTTGATAATTTCCCATTTTTATGGGTGAAACCCCTATAAAATTTATGACGTCGTAATACTGGGTATTCTCGCGTCGCGATCCTATAATTGATACGTAGCCGTTTAGGCACATCCCATTCGGCAATAAAGAGAAGTGAAACGTAAAGTTTTTTCGGCGACACCAGCCAGTGGGTTGCCTAATTGTTTACTTCTTATCGCACAAGAAGTTTTCCAGTCAATAAGTTGGGTCGTATAAACACATAAAATATAGACATCGTAAAGATACATAAAGGGCGATTATCTGAGAAAAGATGTAGGTTGAGTAATTTTTCTTTATTCTGAATATTAGATAGAGAAAAGAATATTATTAGAAGTCAGAAATTATTATTGTAACCTTCTCTTTTGAGACGGGAAGAGGGTCCTGAAAAATGGGTGGAAAATATTTTATAGGTAATTTTCCAATTATGACTCGCCCACTGTCACCAGTGGGCGAGTTTATTTTTTATGGTCGTTCATTTGAATAAGCTTAAATTATACTTTAGATCTAGGTATACTAACTAAGAAATACAATTTTTAAATAGAAGTAAAGTACATTAAAATCATTTGAGTCAAGCTGTTTAGGTATTAGTTTCAAGTAAAAAAAATAACTAGTCAATTACTATTAGGACCTCTATTCTTTAAATACAAAACTTAAACTTTACAGCATACGATTATTAAAATAAACATAATCAAAATTACCATCTAAACATGAATTGCCTTAGCCAGATGACCTCATAATTCCACAAACAGCACCAGCAAGTTTCCAACTAAACAGCTAATTACAGCAAGATCTAGTAGTAGCTAGTTGGATTGTAACTCAGTCATGCGTCAGCTTAGCTTATCTGATTACACTACTAATGTTTCTGAATATTCGTCAATATTCCTTGTGTAATACTGAATTATTTATTCCGACGAATTTATCTCAATATTATTGAGGAAAACGAGTTGATTGGGTTTGGTTCTAGTTAATGATTTGTTCTTACTGAAGACAGATCTATTGTATTTTGTAATTGTTGCGTAGGTGTCTTTTTAATAGGTCGTTTAGGTTGAAGAGGAAAGAGGAAGTTAAAATCTTCAATATATAGCTGTCGACTGTAGATGTTTCCGGGTTGGTAATAGTATATTGACGTAATGTTCCTGTTCTTAAAACATTGTTTTATTTTCAGGAAGGAAAATATAGTATGAATACGCGTTATTTTATCAATGATAAAAGATGACATTATACTTGTTTTCCTTTTAAGCTAGTGAGCTAAGATCGATACTGAAATACAAGCACGACAATTAAAACACGTTCTTCAACAATAAATCTTACCTCAAGTAAATAAAAGAGGCCATCCTAAACATTACTTACCCGAGACAACAGTCACTAATAAAAACCCAAACGTAGCACGAACTCCAAAATAAATCTCAATTCAGTTAATTCGCATCGTCGCATGTAAAAGGCGAGTCACGTAGGGCAATTGATAAAGGGTGCAGAGCACAATTCCGAGTCAGACTGACACAGAGGCTTCTTTCAGAGCAAATTTGCGATGACGAAGGCAGCAGCGGGCGCGGAGGCGAGTGCGATTACGTGTCTATAGTGCATCAGGAGTTACTGTGGCGGATAATAAACATTTTCCCCCACAGTACAAAACATTAGACGATCGCTTGCTAGCTCGGTCTCCCAGTCATGTCGCTCTAGACGCCTGTCATAGGCCTCATTTACGGACACGCGGCGGGTCGCGCGTTGCGATGGGCGACGCGGCCCGCACTGATTTCAAACATATTATGGCGTTGTATGAGTGCGTTTACAGAGAAGCGATTTTACACGCGTTTGCTTGAAATGGAGCGTTTTCTGCGGCCGAGCCCGCGGATGGCATCGACGCGTCTCACGCGGCCATAAACTTCGTCACAACTAGCGCGATCTTCACGCGAGTATGCAATTGTCGTGTTCATTTTGTTTGGCGAACTCGAACGCTTTCAGGTTTTCCGAGTGAGTGAAGTGTGATCGCGACCACTGCATATACAGGTTGAAATTGAAAACATGCGACAAACCGAAATGGGAGATTGTACTCATCATTATGAACAACTTTTACTAAGGGACCAAAGATGCAATCGCAAAAAAAAAAACAGCTGTTCCCTACATTTTGACGAGTCATGCGAACATAAATGTAGGGAACAGATGTTTTTTTTTTCGCGATTGCATCTTTGGTCCCTTAATAAAAGTTGTTCATAATGATGAGTACAATCTCCCATTTCGGTTTGTCGCATGTTTTCAATTTCAACCTGTATACGCGAACGATCTTTTTGATTCGGGCGCGGGGTTAGCCGTTCGAAAATCGCTTACACCGACGCGGGGATATTCATTATACTATGGACGCAATAACCAGCTTTTTGATACTTCACACTCGCCCTAGCACCCGCGAAAGCTCTTCACCCTGCCCGAGGGCTGACACTGAAACATTCGACATGAGCTCCTCTTGCATGAATGGCAATTTTCTGAGTGAGTGGATAGTGTACTTTAAAGAGATGGAGATGGACACATAGAGATATTGTTTCAAGTTTGTTGATGTTAGTGGAGAAACAGATTAATATTGGTGATAAGGTTATAAAGATCATTTACATATTTTTTGTAGTATTGGATCTTAATACGAAAGACACACGTAACGTGGTGGTTATTGCAAGTGATATTTAGTGGAAAAACGTTATAAGTATCCGGCGATAACCGTGGGAACTACATTTAAGTTCAGAAAGAGATAGAGGGAGGGGAAGAGAGAACAGCATGTACACGTGACATAATTATAGACAGAGTAGATACGGTTGGACTTCAAAATAATTGGCGAAATGTGAGTTTACTATAGGTACACAAACCAACCCTTCGGAATTACAAGGCATGATGTTATGTAGATAAAATTATACATGCAGTAGCGACAAAATTTTCTTGATACAATCTCCAACATTTCAGTTCTCAAATAAATAGGAATACATTAAAATAAATTCAAACAATACATATTGAACCAAACGAAAGTATCTAATTGAATCCTACAAGAAGAGTATGTAATCCAATACAAACATTGTAGCAAAACCGTATTAAGATTGTATGAGTTTGTATAAATTTTCAGCCAAGTTTAGAAGCAAGCAAGCGTGTGTATAATATGAAATTGATTTTGGAGTAGAAGAACATTTTGCATTGCCTAAGTCATATCTGTCATTATCACCTGCCTAGCATTTTCTACTATATAATTTGGATTGGATTTCTGGGTAATCAGATGCAGCTGTATACCAGTAATGTTCATAGAATAATTTTACTTGTCTGACTTCCTTGTCAGTTACTAGGTAAAAAGATACCAATCTTATCTTACGACAGCAAAGATAATAAAAGATGGGCCGTAATTGTTTTCTTATTATACAAGACTTTGTAAACCAAAGGCTTAATATTATTACAATAATATGATACATTTAAAATACCCTCAGCTTGGCACTGAACAAAGAATAAATTAACCTGAATGACCTCCGAGGCATCAGCTACTATGTTATAAATTCTGAACATACGTTCCTGTACTGTAGAAATAGAACTTTTTAATGGTTGTTCATATATTTTCTCTTAACAGGCAATGAGACTGTACGTGTTTCTTCATTTTGAATTTTAACCTTATCGTCGTCATGATAGGGTTGGATTTCAGTTATGAATGAATATCTTTTTAAAAGTGGTAATTAACTGTGTTAGTGCATCCGAATACCGATACGACTTTTATTGAAACTAGTTGTTTGGGTTGTAGCACAATTACAGTTGTTTTGCTTGCGAAGACAATTTTATTGGTTGGTACTGGCTTTTATGGGTTCCAGTATTGATTATAGTACAGTGTGTGTTTATTTGTCTGTCGTTCACTGAGTACTCTAGGAAAGCACATTAAGTGGTTACTCCCGGCTGTTATTCCTGCATCTTTGTCAGACGTTACGGGTCGTCTTAAGCCCGAAAGTCTGACAACCAGTCTTACCAAGGGGTTATGGTGTTACCCAGAAACTGGGTTGTGGAGGTTAGATAGGTATTCGGTTCACCTAAGATAATGATATTCAGCTGCATCAGGTTAGACTGAAAGCCGACTTCGGTTTCCGCAGGGGGCGCTCCACGGTGGACGCCATCATGCGCGTGCGAGCCCTCACGACGGGGGATGCTGTGGCCCGGGGTGGGGTCGCCTTGGCGGTGTCTCTAGACATCGCCAATGCCTTTAACACCCTGCCCTGGAGTTGCATAAGGGAGGCACTCCGGTATCACCGGATGCCGACCTACCTCTGTCGTGTGGTCGAGGCCTATTTGACGGACAGGGCCGTCATCTACCCCGGTCACCAAGGAGAGTGGAACCGGCGAGAGATGTCGTGCGGTGTCCCACAGGGATCGGTTCTGGGGCCGCATCTGTGGGACATCGGATACGACTGGGTGCTGCGCGCCGACCTCCCTAGCGGCGTCAGCGTAGTCTGCTACGCTGACGACACGCTGGTCCTGGCGCAAGGGAGGTCGTACCAGGCGGCGGCCGACTTAGCGGCACACGGGGTTGCGACAATCGTCGATAGGATCCGGCAACTGGGACTCGAGGTGGCCTTGCACAAGTCCGAGGCCATGTGTTTTCATGGTCCTCGGAATGCGCCACCGGCGGGTTCCCAGATAACGGCGGGAGGGGTTCACATCGGCGTCGAGTCGACGATGAAGTACCTGGGACTCGTCCTCGACAGCCGGTGGAACTTCGCGGAACACTTCCGACGTTTGGCTCCCAGACTGGAGCGAGCCGGGGCTGCTTTGAAGTGGCTCTTGCCCAATCTAGGGGGGCCAAACGCCTCCTGCCGGAGGCTCTACGCGGGGGTCGTGCGGTCCATGGCCCTATACGGGGCGCCGGTGTGGGCGCCTACATTGAGGCGCCAACCAGCGCGAAAGCTGAAGGCGTCCCATAGGGTCATGGCGATCAGGATGATCCGGGGATACCGCACGATCTCAGGTGAGGCGGCGGGCCTCCTTGCCGGATTACCGCCATGGGATCTGGAGGCAAAGGTCCTCGCGCATATCTGGGAGTGGCGCGAGGAGGCCAAACGCCGGGGCGTTACTCCGCTGCCGCGAGAAATCGAGGTGCAGCGGACAGAGCTCCGGCGGGATCTCATGGCGACATGGAGAGCGCGATTGTCGCAACCCAGTGCTGGGCACGCCACGATAGCGGCGGTAAGACCCCTCTTTGAGGAGTGGCTTGAGAGGCGGCATGGCGTCCTCACCTTCCGCCTGACGCAGGTCCTCACCGGACACGGTTGTTTCGGGAGGTTCCTGTTTCGTATAAGGCGGGAGGAAACGCCCGGGTGCTTCCATTGCGAAGATCGCCCTGAGGACACGGTGGAGCATACGGTGGCGGTCTGCCCGGCTTGGGCGGAGCACCGCCGTGTCCTCGTGGAGGCGATCGGCGGCGGCGATCTCTCGCGTCCGGCCCTGGTGCAGGCCATGGTACGGAGCGAGAGTGAATGGTTAGCCGTCACCTCCTTCTGCGAAGCAGTAATGCTCGCAAAGAGGGAGGCGGCGCACGTGAGGGAGAGGCAGCATATGCGCCCTCACGGCCGTAGTCGCCGCGGGAGAAGCCCTGGGCGTCGGGAATCCCAGGCTGATTCCCGGCCACCGTAGGCGCGGGCTTGCGGACGGCGAGTAATGGGTAGCTCGCTGTCCGGTAAGGACCAAGCCCGGGTCGACGGCGCGTTGTGTTCCACGCGCGCCTCAAAGAGATGTCAGCACCAATAGGTGGGGTTCGCAAGGACCGATGCCTGCCAGGGGTGCGGGTTGTTCGAAAGAGATACCGCGGCCCCTGGCACACAGGCAACTGAGGGAACACGGGTGGGTTTTAGTCAGTAAAAGTCTGACACGCCCTCCCGCTCCACCCAGAGCGGGAGAAGTTATTTGATGATTTCCCACCCAAAAAAAAAAAAAAAAAAAAACATAGTTGAGAAAATGCTAGGCAGATAATGATGATTTGCAAAGATTATTGAAATTTATTAACTGTCACAATGAGATAGCTTTTTTTGTTGATAACGACCATTTTATCTTATTCTATCTGACCCGACATAATATATATACTTTATCCTGTCTTAACTATTAATTCGCATTGCTATAATATTAGAAAAGTTAATACGGTTGTAAAGTTTTCTTAAATGATCTAATATTACGCGCAACTTTCTTAATTTTTTCTTTCATAAGAACCTTCTTCTGACAATAACAAACACAACAAAAAAAGGCCTTCAGTTAGGCTGAAATATAATTTGCAGCCTTATTTTTAAACCAGCAAAATAAACGTTCCTTTTCAAACTAAACGAGTAAAATTGTGATTCTAAACGCATTACAGTCGCACTCCATTATAGTGAAAGTAACGCTGAGAGAACTCTCGATGTAGAGTGAATTACATTGTCACGTTGCACCGAACTGCGAAATGTTCCGACTAATGTTTTTTACACTGTTAGTCGTTTTGATTTGTTACAGTTGTAAAGAAATGTTGTCAAAGATTTTTTCGTGAACTGAAATTTTAGTTTCATGGCTAATTATTTATTAATAACTAGCTTTTGCTAGTGGTTCCGCCCGCATGGAGGTTGGTAATTGTCCCACGGATTATTTATTATCTTACTACCGGGATAAAAATTACCCTATATGTTCCAGGTTACAAACTAGATTGTGAAACAAAAATACAAAACTTATAACGGTAAAACACAAAGTCCTACACTGTAAAATGTGTTCTTCCATGAAGTGTTCTAAAATTCTTGATAATAAACACGACACAGTTTCCATTCAATCAAATCAACACATAAAAGTAACACTGAAACTAATCAATATTTTTGTTTTTTCAAAATCAAAATGAAAAGTCATTTATTCAACCTAGTCTGATGTCAGCACTTTTTGAACGTCAAAATTACATAAGATAGTCCCCCAAAAAGCCCGCCCTTCACTACTTCCTACTGCTGTAACTGGGAAGAAGAAGTAGCACAACAAACTCCCCAGCAGCACAGCTGTCTGCTAACAGTAATGTCTTGGAAGGATGAGACTACCATTTGGAATATAGTGTAGAATCTCGAATGATCAAGAATCAATTTAATCTTATTGCTCGTGCGGTAAACCTCAAACGGCGAAAATTCCAATCTTATTGGGAGTTATAATATATTCGAGCCGTTTGGAATTGAAACACTAGGGCCATGAGTCTGACACTAGGGCCCAAGTGCCCACTTGATTTTCTAAGCTTCGCAAAGCGGTTGGACGAATCTACATGTGACCAGAGGGCTGGCCAATTTTTGGCCAAAGAATCAGCATCGCCGTACAACGTAGCCTAGCGGCGGCGGCGGCGGTGCTAGCCTTTTGGGCACTTATACTGTTGACAGCAAAGCAGATGAATTTTTAAATGACTTGACTTTCGACCTAAATAATAATGATTACTCATTTAATTACTACGAATATTTATATCATGGGTATGTTTTTGGGAACATAATATACTATGTCTGTCCTACACTAAGATACATAACAACTATGATAAAAGTTACTCGTGTAACAGTAAGCAATTAATTCCAGAATGTCTCAAAGTGCTTCCATTGCATCCACGTGAGCTGTTGTCGCGTTTCATACGAGTTCAGTTCTAGGAAACGAAAATTAATTAAAATAAAGCTTCACCTCTTGGTATCTCCAACATACATAATACGCTTGTTTTAAACAAAATAGAGTGGCGTCGGTAATTAATCTAGGAACCTCCAAGTGTAGAAATTGACGTTCGTCTAACTGGAGGCTTTGCGTAGCAATATTTTGGTGAGTCACTTCAAGTGACGTGAATTGTCAGTTACGGGTCAACGGAAGCTCGAAAGTCTGAAAAAAGGTATTGTCGAGGGTTATCGTGTTACCGTCGCTCAATGTAAAATACTGGTATTTCGATTTATCCGGTTAGACTGAACGCCTAGGCAGATGATGAAGACATTAGGCGGCTAAACCTACGCTCACCCGGCCCCATCATTATTGCAGACACAACGAGAGTACAGTATACGTTTCTTGAATATGCCAGGATTAGGTCCTGCGTTTTCTAATATAGGTACTATTTTTTAAATATACGATAGTGTTAATGCAAGTTTTATTCCGTTGGAAATGTATTAAATATGCTACGGAAATATTTATATTAATATGCTTGTGAAGTGCTTTTTATTTCACTGTGTACTTTGAGACCGTTTGTTGCAATGGACATTTAAAAGCTCGTACGTTTCTGTTTCGTGTCTTTATGAAAACAAAAATGTAAGAAGTTACCATTATGAGAAAAAATGTCGGCAAACTAGGAATCAAGCCTGTTATATTTTTGGACATCCGTTCAAACTTATCCCATAGGAACGTACTACCTGAATAAAAACAATCCTGGTTATAAACTGTGTGCCAAATTTAATCCAAATCTGTTCAAGAAATCTGCCATCTTCAACATACATCATCAAAAATACAAACTTTCACATTTATAATATCAGTAGGATATTCGACTCTAGCAAACTTTTTGACTTCAAAATAATATACTCTCGGCTTCTACAGCCACACACAAATTCTTTGTACACTTACCTAAACACAAAATGATACCTAACAATAAAGTTATGTTAGACTACTGTCAGAAAGCTCTCTCGTTGACATGTAAGAGTGAATTACATTGTTCTTCTCTCCTCTAGTGCTCTACTAGGTACAGCACTAGTATTCTATGTACAGCTGCTCATAGAGCTAACTTGTTTGTGGTTCTAAGGCAGCGTTTACGGCCTCGAGCGATGCGACTTGAGTCAAGCGACACCTGTTTCCGTCCGACATCCGTCGCTCCACAACTCGCATCGGTGACTCGTGGAGTCGTGGCATGCTCTAAACAACTTCTCTCATTTGTTTTCTCCGCAGTCGCTATTGCAGGGCGAGTGTCGTTTGAGCTTATTCTTCGTGGCCACGGGCTAAGAATCTAAGCAACCGCGACGAATAATGTTACAAGCAGATGTTTCCTACACCACAAAAGTGTTTTGAAAATAGGTTTAATTCTCCTCTGTATTACAAAGCGTAGTTTAATGGCAGCCTTGGTTTAAGTAACACAAGTTACTTTAACAATAGGCTCTACGCTAAGATGTTTGTTAAACTACGTTTTGTGGTGCAGCCATCCGTGTTTACTTTTGTAGTCGGATAGTTTTATGGCATATTGACTGAATGATTAGCTTCGATGCTACGGATTAGGGGACCAATTTTAATTAAATACTAATATCTATCATTACCTAAGGTTACTAGTTCAGTAAATATAATATGATATAATACACGGTAAATATAGTAGGTAGACTTCTTCTAAACATGAAAATAGATGTTAATGCATTGAGATTTAGTTACTCAAATACCATTTGACCGATCACCATGAAACTGGGCACATATATTTAGTCGTTCTTGGAGAAGGTCCATAGGATTTTACGACGCCCACGCAAGCGAAGCCACAGACAAAATTCAGTACCTATCGTATAAGTCCATTTTACAAGAGTCCTTAAGATGGCTTACAATTTACGTTTATTTTGTAACATATTTTTCCTACTAGCGACCCGGTTTCGTACGGGTGTACAGTTTATGTGGTGGCGGTCGTATAACTATAGACTGTCTCCCTGCGGCGTGGACTGCACCGGGGCCGAACAACCGCGCGTATCTCTGCCAGCGATTTCTAATTTAAAAAATGTATTATGTGATTTCATCTAAAATACTCATTTGAATGATCTAAGGGTAATTTAGATCTACATTTAATGCACATCGTATCTAATTGGATAAGGCTTAATACTATGTTCTGTAGCTTAACTAACCCATTTTTTTTGTTACATATAGAAAATAAAAATGATTACGGCCTACTGTAGTAAATTCTTAGGAGATAGATATATACCATTGCAGACATTTCTGTAGACCTTTTTAAGATATACAATTCCATAGTACATTGTTTTAATCTATCTCGTAAAGTTTAGCCGGCGGCGGCGTTAGCAATCCAAGCGCCCAAAAACATGTTTTTTACGACATCATTACAAATCTTTGAAATTCTCGGCTTTTCTCCACTATATTATGCATGAATTACATATATTTTACTAACCGACTTCAAAAAGGAGGAGGTTCTCAATTCGTTTGCATGTTTTTTTTTTTATAAAGCTTCCGGACTTTTTTTTTTCATAATGTTAGGTGATGAAAACCGTATCAAAGTCCATAGCGCAGTTTAGAAAAACCAAGCAGAGAAACAGACATGCGAAAACAGCGACTGTATTTTAAACTATTTAGAGATACTTAGAGTTTAAGAAGATTAGAGATGCTACAACTTGGGTGTCAAGGTAGGCAACATTGTAAGTACCCATATTGCGCACCCATATTGCTTAGCCGTCTTCTTTCTTAGTGCTTGTTTATAGCACAGGTGGTTCCTACAACTTAGTGACGATATAAAGCTAATAAAGTGTTCATAACGAGACAAGCATAAAACGTGTTAATAAAAACGTTGTTATGTTGCACTCTTTACTCAGGGACAGGTCACAATGTTGCATTAGTGCAAACTAAATTCTTCCAATACTGTAAGACTTTGTGTTAAAAGAACACTTTTCTATATTTTGTACACTACATATCTGAGACAAGAAAGAGACAAGTAGGAACTTATTAATTGTGTGATCTACACATATTTGTAAATAGTATAAAAGAAAATTATTTTTGTTTCTGTGTCTGTGACCGCTTACTTCTTCAAACCACATAATGATACGACTATTTTGTATGTAATACATTCAATCAAGTAAATATAGCACTGAAATCTAGATGTTTTGACATGATGTCGACATCAGTAGCAATGTAGCTAACATCAGTAAAATTGCAACCGTGCAAAGTATGGGCAGGTCGCTAGTAAAATACTCTTCGCGACTTCCCACGGGGGTTTAAGCTAGGCAAAAACTACAGAACGTGTGTGCACGTGTTACGATCCTTACATACTTGATCCTTTTGCTACGTTCACGTTCATACATCTTGTAATACACGCGTGTTGCATGTAAAACACAAGTGTCGCCATATAGAACTTAGTTAACAAGTTATTGTGATCGGGGCCAATGTGACCATTTTGTTAATTTGACCACGAACACGTCAATTCAAACGCAATCTTGTGACGGGAATTCTGTTGGGATTTGCATCGAAACAAATGCATCAAAATTTGTTATTTATGCTAACGAGCTTCAACAATGTGGCTCAAACATCAATGTTAGTTAAATTCATTGGTGGACAAATGTTGTGTTTATACTACATTAGAGGAAATAGTAAATGAAGTGTGTTGATAATAGTATTGAAATACTTCTGCATAAATCTATAGTACATACATATTACAAATAAATTTTCTTCGGATCATGAAACGAGTCGCTGCACTGTAACAAATTTATAAGTGTCAGCGTGGGTAAGGTGACGTCTATTAAACCTAACAGTATTTCCTCTGGATTGATTCATTTTGTAAGTACATACATATTATGGTAAGATCCCTCATCTCCACGAAATCTACCACACCAAAAACAAAACAGTATCACACCGAAAATAAAACAAACGAGAAACAACATCTCCACAAGAACTGGACGTAACTTTAATAGCATGAACGTCGCGTCGCCGTCGGTCCGCACGGCGCGCGGCAGGCGAATTGCAATGTCTCTGGATTGTAGGTACTCAGACTTGCCGGAAAGCGAATGGTATTAACGCCATGCTTCTGCGCAAATATGTTGAAGATTAGGTATCTCTTCAAAACCGTAAAGTTTTAGATGGAATTTGAAATACCTAATAGCTAATAGGTTTAGGGGTTAAGAAATACTTTAAGTGCAGTTTTGTAAGATACTGCCTGCTAACAGCACCATTTAACTAGTGTAAAAGGCATGCTAATAGGGAAATGTTTTAGCTAGTCAATCGTAAAAGTTGTCGATATCGAATGTTTTATTTCACCATTTACCTACGTTGCATCAGAAAACTATTATTAACCCCCATAATAGTTAACACCTAACAATGTTATGGATTGTATGACTGAAATAAGGATAATATAATATTACTTTTTTTTCCATGAAACAAAACAATCACATGAAAATATTAATCATTTCCCTCTTGCCTTAAGCTGCTAGTTATAATTTTCTCTTCAGTATTTTTTTTTTTCATAATTTTTCATTTTAAGTACCTACGTGCATACCACTGAATGAAAACTTTTTACATTTAAGATTTATCTTTTAAATTATTTTAGAATAAAAAAAAATCGCTTGAAGGGATAAGCTTTTTTTTACAAAAAAAAACCCTTGTGCTGCCTACAAGCAGGCTGCTACTTTCCTTGTATCATCACAAACTATGAAAGCCATTTATAGTAGAGAGCGGGAAATACAACATTCTATCAAGGGTTAGCCAATCTATCATAACTATAACCTTCAGCCCATCTATCAAAGCTATTAACGCCAATTTACTGTTATCTTACTTTATTTTTATAAAGCTATACTATGCCTACTACCTTTCGTAGGTTCTCCGAATCACCCGAACTCACCACATCACCAAAAACGAGGGTATATTATCAAGCCGAAGACGTGAATTTATCACTTTACACATGACTAGCAACCTATCTGTCGGTCTCAATATGAGCCGAATGACCGTTTTATTACTTGTTTACGACTATATTTTATGGCACCGTAAATATGTATTGATATGTTCACACATATAATATGGCGACGAAAAAGTAGGCATGTATTGGTAGGGGAGGCAAACAGAGGACCTTGCATGAACGCGCGAAGTGTACAGAACGTAATTTGGATTCATAAATCGAAAATACAACTATCCCATAGCATTTTAAGTTTATTTTTTTGCGGCAAATATAATTAGTATAAACCATAGATATTAATAAAGTCTTCATCATCATTATTTCAGCCAAATTATACCACGGGTACTACCTGGATAAAAAGCATCCTATGTTCACTTCAGCCGAGTCATTGTGTGCCAAATTTCGACCAAATCCGTTTTTTGCGTGATTATGTAAAAAACATGGAAAAATAATTATATTCGCTTCTAATACATGATCAACCAGAGGGGCGATTCTCGATTTTAAGAATGTTCACAGTCTGATCTCAGTCTCAATCCGTCAAAAAATTCTCGAGCGTCCAACATTTTTGACAAGTTTTTGACATTTGATTGTCGCCGAGATGAGACTGCAACTAGATTTTGAACGTTTTTAATTACGAGAATTAGCCTTTAGATCATAACTACATCAAATCAAGTTCCAAACTAGCAATTCCCCTTAAACGTAATTAACTAAATTACAAATGATTACCCACCAACACCAATATTGTCTTCCAACATAGTAAGTGGAACTAAGAACCAACTCGTTTCTCGTGTAATTACTCAACTATATCACCGTTAATCTTAATTACTCAGTGTATCACGTAAAGAAAGTGTAACATACCTATCAACGTTTACCAGGATGGCAACACGTTCACTCTGAATATATTGTGCTGTCACTCGACTGTCGTGTTTGAATAAGTGTAGTGCAAAGGATGAGCGAGTAGCGGGGATTTGTGAATTTAATTTACTTAATGGGATTGTATCAGTGGGTCCATAGATGAGCAAATGGTAAAGCGGCAAGTTTAAGAGGAGAGGGCGGGACGAACTCGACTGTTTTCATTATGGATTGCCAAAAAATAGCAGTAAATATTGATGAGTAGAAATAGGAAAGCGAAGCCTTTGCACTGCAGTGGGACAGAAACGGCTGATGATAATAAAATAATAATAGGATTATCAAATACTAGTACTAATACCCAGGATGAATGTAGCTTATATCCATCTCCAAAAAAGCCATTCAATATGCTCCCGTGTCGAATCGAATATCAATCAATTATATCCAAAGAGTCCTTTAAAAGCTGTTCACAAATCCAAAACCAATTACGGCAGGTTAAATCGAATATACAACCGCTATTCTTACGACAGCTATTTACAATCGGGGAAAAATAAATCAGGTAATTGAAATGTTATAATAATCCGTATCTGTTATCACTAATGTAGGTTCAAGGTACATAAAAGTTGGTGCTGAATTGAATCAATCTTCAAGTGGCTTATCGTAACGTTACTAACCACTCCGACTCAGCTATAAAACATTTGATTTTTGTAGTAAAATAAAGTTATTACGTGATATCAAGGTTTATATTTCTACTTCATTTGATAAAAAATGAGTGCTGGGATAAAATTATGTTTAACGAAGCAGGAGTATGGCTCAATAAAATTCCTGATTAGTTTTAAGACAACGGTATATTTTTGAGTCACGATCTTAGCAAAGTATTTTTCGAAACGTACGTCACAATTATGTTCTACCTGTTTTATACTTTTTAATTTTAGTCTAAATATTATACAATCAAGTAATCATGGATATTATATTTAATACTAAAATATTCGAATCAAAGTATATAAATTATAGATCCTTTCTCAATTTGAGTTATAATATGATACATAACAATCACTGCATACATATACCCGGTTGCCTACTTGATGTTTCGAGCAGTCGTTAATAGAATATAATCTGATACAAAGAGTGTATTAATTATGTCAATTATATAATTATGTATATACACTCGTATATTTCATTCAAAGAAATAAAATTCTTCTTTGTGATTAAGATTATTCTTAGTGTTAAATTTGTATTTTTTTTCTTGAAACGCTTCGCTTATAACTAAGCCCATACACCCACTCACGAAAACAAACAAATTTAAACGTTATGACTATTATAATAGAACTTTCTAGACTGTTATGTGCGTATGAGCACAGCTAGACTCTGTTTGTCATCCCCTTTGTGGCACTGAGTATATAATTGTGATGTAAATGAGAGGTCTAAGCTTAGTGAAGTAGGTCACGGCTGCGGTTGATAATGATGGGTGGCTTTTGTTCTATGTTTGAATGTAACTAACTAAAAAAATCACCACCTAGAATTGGAACGGACATTACATTTTTCAAATAATAATATAGGTGTTATGATAAATGATTTGATTTTTGTAAGAAGGTTTGTACAAACACTTTTACACGTCAATCGTATTTTAAAAACAAGATGAGGTCGGCGTTTTCTATCTGACTAGTCTGAGAAGCCCTAAATAAACTCAGAGGCCACAGTACATATTAAAGCCCAGATATATATGTATATGATGTATTAAAGTTCAACCATATTTCATCGTTGGGCACGCCACAATTGCGGCGGTAAGTCCCCTCTTTGAGGAGTGGATTAAGAGGCGCCACGGCGTCCTCACCTTCCGCCTGATGCAGGTCCTTACTGGACACGGCTTTTTCGGGAGGTTTCTGTTGCTTGCAGATGGCAAATAATGGGTATATGGCATGGCTGAATACCTATATTTTACATGGAGCGACTGGAGTTACTGGCGAATACCATATCCCTTGGTAAGACTGGTTGTCAGACATTCGGGCATTCGGGGGGGACCCGTAACAACTGTCAAAGATCCACGAATGGTAGCCAGGAGCTAACGGCTTAACGTCCACTCCGAGGCACGGAGGGGTAAAGATGGTCACCCATTCACGGACAAACTGAGACAAGTGTAGCTTAACCTGATTGATCGAACCGTGCGGCTGGTTTTAGTTACCGACAAGCCTCTTTTTTGTATTCTTGTATCTCCATGTTTAGGCACACACCATTAACAAAGAAATAAATAATAAAATTACATAAATTAGTAAGAAAAACGGTATTGAATAGGGTCTTAAATATACCACAATCCAAATTAGTCCTCTCCAAACTTAATCCAACGAGAATTTAATCAAACCGAAAATTAATACAACAACCGACCATCGATCAAATCCGAAATTAATTATAGTATAACACCCTGAACGACGTTCAATTAAGCTAAAACGTTCAGATTGACCGCAGCAACAAAGGGGCTAGAATAGAACTCACTGCTCGGTCCGTCCGTCGGCAACTATTGTTTGTCAGCGGTGACGTCACATCATGATGAGATTGGGACCAAATAATGGGACGCTGATATTCTGTCGTGACGTGTTCGTAATTGTACTGTAGATATTTGATGTTCAATATAATGGGGAATAGATTACATTACTGATTCTCGATCACTAGTAGTATGCTGGCCAGTTATATTATTGTTCAATGGTAAACTAACCCCCCCAGTGAGTTCCCGCATTGTCGTTGCGGGGGGGCTCAGTAGCCTTGGTCCACTCCCACGGTGAAGCGAAGAGGAACCCCAAGTTGGGGCCGCTCGTCAGGGCTTTTGTCTCCAAGCCGACGACGTAGCGGCCAAAAAGTAGGTTGCGGTGAGGTGCACCGCAACTGAGGCGGGCCGCGATGTTGAATGGGAGGCATCGCGACTGAGGGTTACAGGCTGCGGTGGAGGAGGAGTGCCGGTACTTCTGAGTAGCGCTCTTCCCTTCCGTGGCCTGGACGGGGCCGCCACCGTTTGATGGCGGACGCGGTGGGGCCGCAGGGGAAGAGGAGTATCGGTATAGCGTTGGCCGGTCTCCCTATTCCCTGCGGCCGAGAAGTGGTAGGTGGCGGGGCCACTGCGGTGACCCGTCGCAGGGGACCAAGGGTGCCAAGGGTGCCAGGGTAGTCTGGGGCCCTTGTGTTACTTGGTTCCTAGGGTGGTCACGGCGAGCCATGTGTCTTGGTGCGCCGGACTGGTGCGGTCTGCAAGAGCCAATGCCTGCCAGGGGTGCGAGTTGTTCGAAAGAGATACCGCGGCCCCTGGTACACAGGCAACTGAGGGAACACGGGTGGGTTTTAGTCAGTAAAATATTGTGTGTAAATTATTTTATCACCACCGCTCTCAAAACGGTGAAGGTAAACATCGTGAGGAAACCGGCATCTGTTAGAGCCAACATTTCAAAGACATGTGACATCTACCAACCCGCACTGGGCCCGCGTGGCGGATTACAGCCAGCTTCCTCTCACAGAGAAGACCTGTGTCCCAGTTGTGGGAACATGTTGCTGTATATATGAAATTTTAAAAGATCAGCACTAGTATATGTAAGGAATGAATCTCGGAAGGATTGATGACCATCATGCTTATTTATCGTCTTTAATTTCAGAATATTAAAAATAATTTAAATATTACATTTTGATCCAAATTACACGTAGTATTGGATTAATGAATGTATAGTTTACACTTTGCATCGGTCAGTTTTTTCAACCCTGGAGTTAGTGTTTGTAAAAACTTTTTGGGCAAAACAATAGTCTATTAAACATAGTCCATATCGCCTTCAAAACAAGAGCTTTTATTTTTGGCGTCAATAGAGCCAAACATTTAAATAAACAATACAAAAAATGGAGAAGTCCTTGGTCCCCAACTTTTTGACATTAAGCGGAAAATTTCGGCTGAGCTAATTATAATGAACGCGGCAACCCAAAGAGCTTTAAAACTAAAATAACTGCTGCGTCGGTTAACTAAATATTTCACAGTTATAGTTAGTTCCAAAACTATTTCAAAAAGGTTTTGCATGCCGGACCCTTGTTCAGAGAAAGCAATTTTGTTAAAAGGGTCACCACTTTCGTGGCCTAACATTTTTTGGATTAAAATTGCGTGACTTTAGGGAAAATATATTAGGTACAGGTCGTTTTTCTCGCTTCGTTTGTCTAAAGATCTGGCAGTAGTTGTAAGTGGTGGTAATCTGTTTTCTGTTTAATTTATTCCAAACCGGCGTGCCTCTGTTTCCCAAGGGTGCAACATCGAGATTTCTGCGCTATATCTAAGTTTAATTTTATTGCAATATACACATCACCATCTGCCTAGCTTATCCCTATTATTTTTGGAGTCAGTTCCCAGTCTAACTAGATGCAGCTGAATATCTGCCTGCCTATTTTACCTACACAACACGATTACTGGGAAACACTATGCCGTTTACTGTCTTTCAATTTTATTGTGGTGAGACTTTCGGGCATCTGACGACCCGTAACGCCTGTCAAAGATTCACGATTGATAGCCGGGACCAACAGCTTAGTGAGCTTTTCAAGGCATGGAGGGATCTCGGCATGTAAAATCGTCACCCATCCAAGGACTTGAAATTTATGTAGATAATAAGTAGATATCTTAAGGCACTTTCTTATGTCAATATTTTGTTGGTCAATATTTAAAACTAGATGGCGTCGGCGTTTACTAGCTGACAGAGATTAAATTTCAAAACGAACTCAGAGGTCATGGTCTCTAAAACTATAACCTGTCGTTTTGTTCTAAATAATTATCATGTTAACTAAAACGATTAGTTGCCGAGATTTGCCGAAACTTATTCAAGTTTTCAGAAACTGCGGGCAACCTTGACATAAAGAAACAAAAGACCACCAACTGAGCATTCCAAAACTCGAATGAAATAGAAGTAAAGAAAACCAATCAACAGCGCGCACTCGGGGCCTCAAATAGGCGATTTATTGCCAAATTGAGGCCACAATAGGCCGGAAGAAAGGCCGAGATGAAAGGATAGTTTATCAGCCAGTCCATTATTGTTGGACATCTATTGTTAGATGGACGCTCAGCTTGTTTTGTTACTTAATTTAATTTGCTGCGGAAGGGTGCTTCGCGGATAAAAAAGTACTCTTTTTTTCTATTTCTGTAATGTATTATGCTTTTAATATTATTGAATAGGTTTATGTAGTCTTTTAAGGTTGTTTTATTTTGTTTGGACAAAGGATTTTACGTTTGTATTTTTTTTGTTGTTTGCTTTGTAAAACTCAATCAATTCATTGATAACAAGCGAGTATTTGGAAAAAGGGGTACGTACAGTTGCAAATATAAAAAGAAATTCATTGGCAATAATATTAAAATGTAATTAGAAACCGGAAAGTTTGATAATCGGTCAGTGAATAAACTGATTAAGTTGTTAGTCAGAAGCTGTAGCAGTTAAAATGAAATGAGAGGCTAACTCCAACTCAGCAGGGCTAAAATGTTATGTCATGTAGGGTGACTAGTCTATAGCAAGCTATGTACAGCGTGTTGTCCATGTATGTATTATAACATATCCACACATAACAACATCAGCAGTATATAATGTTCCCACTGATGGGACACAGACCTCCTATCGCTGAGAGGGAGTGGGCCGAAATGCATAACGCGGGTCTAGTTGTAGTTGGTAGATGTCACATGTCTTTGAATTTCTTTTACCGTTTTGAGAGCAGTGGTGATGAATTATAATTTACACAAATTAAAGCGCCTGACAGGATTTGAACCTACGACGTAAGTCACGGCCGATTCCATGGAGCTGGTATGTGTTTATTGTGCTCGGTATTTTAATCTTAATTTAAACTCACGACCTCTCGATTGCCTGTCAGACAGGGGTAAAAGATGGGCCACTGTCGCTTAAGAAATAAATGTTTACATGTACGAAAAAAATGCTCACAGTTCGAATTGAATAATAGCGCCCAATAAGGGTTTGAAATTGGGTAAAAAGGGCATGCTGCGAGGGTCGAGCTACTTGACAGCTTTCGGAAAAATAAATGTATTGTAACAGATATCTTTAGACACAAAAATGATGTGTTTTTTTATATTATTTTTGTTAGACAATTTATGACGTTAGACGTTGCTTTATACATATCAGGTTATGTTCATTGTATGGTAATAATATTTTATTTCTAGTTTAAGCGTAATTAAAGATATGTCAGAGATTAGGATTTTCCCAAAAAATCTACTGTAGCCATTTTAGCTATATATTTTTTGCAATCACATGTTTCACTAAATCATTTCATTCAATAATGCAATCATAAAACAATACATTATACAGTTCTATATTAAAAACAGTAATTAATTTTCTGAAAAATCATGTAGAAATGTTAATTTTCATAAAGCCGCTAAGGTATGCAAGCAGAATCATACAGCAATAACACACTTATCGCACAACCATAGCACACTTAACAGACCAAAATAGGGCCCAATTTACAAGCCAAACATCCACAAAATAATTATCGGCCAAGTACACAACGTACACAAACAGAATGATCCAGCTGAACCACTTAACCACCCAATTAATAGGATATCCGACCAAATTGCTTGAATTTTTCAGGCCACAGGCCACATCGCATCGCAGAGCATTCACCCACTGATTTATGCGACGATCCACTGCTTGATAAACTGCTGTCTGATGTTCGTGAAATATGGTCGTATGTGCACATACTACCGGTTAAAAGGGGAATTTGGTGGTGTTTTTAGGGCTTGTGGGGATGTGGCTGTCAGGTCTAGTAACGTAAGTTATAGGTGGATGAACGGGGATCGCGTGTCAGTTGTCGTTCGAAGTGGCCTAGTGCGACAGTAGTGTTTGGTGGTGAGGGTTTTAGGGCCCGGAGGTGAGTGACAGAATACAGAAGTAGTGCAGGAGTCAGGGTGTCTATTTTCTGAAACTTTATAACATTTTTTTTCCAACAATTACTTAAGTAAATCTGTTATAAAGTAGGAACTGGGAACTGTATTCTCATAATTATTCATAGTATGCAAAAAATCTTTGCTTAGTTCTCAATTTTGTTATATTTAACACTTGAATAAAATTTTATGGTTGAATGAATGCAAAATTAAAAAACAAGAAACTAGATTAATTTGGTTCTCAAACATTTCTTGTTAAGGGGTGTGACACCCCTTAACAAGAAATTCATTCATCTTCATAATGGAAATAAACCAGAAATACCGAAAGGAAACATAATGAGTTCTGTTAATATGTGTGCACACATTTTGTTGAGTGATAATTCTGTCATGCGGAAGTGTGGCTGATACGTCATCAACCAAGCATGCCGCACGTTTGGAAATCAAAAGGATGTATGTCGGTTCTGTAAGCAGCAATCGTTAGGAGGTTTACTTAATAAACAGCAAGTTTTTTTTTTAATTAGTTTTGTGGTAGTAATATTATATTTTTTTATGTAAATTAACGTTAATGAAGCAAAAGGAGTATGTAAGGATTGTAGCAGGTGGCGTTCTGTAGTTTCTGCCTACCCCCGTGGGAACAAGGCGTGAGTTTGTACGTATAATAGAGAATTATGAAGTTTGGGATAGTTTTTTTTTCCAGTATTTACTCATTTTTATCATTGTATTGGCAGCTCATTTTGACCAATAAATAGCTTTTAATTATTTTTTTAGCTATTGAATTATTCCCTAGTAATTAAGGGTAGTTAGTAGTCATGGATAGATTGTCAAAATAATATTCAAAAATAGCTACCTATATCATAAACAATTATCATAATGATTAACCGTGATGAAGCCACAGAAATCCGACTACTAACAAATCAGTTGCGGTTATAAATCATATGAAATCATTACAAGCATAACAAAATAATCCAAACCACACTGTGGTTAACAAATATTAATGTATTGGAAATATTAATGGATTGATTCAGCATAGCTATGAAATATAAACGTCGGCCAACAAATATTTTTTATCATTATTCGACCACTGAAAATTCATTGGTTCATACAAATTCAGTATTGGTTACCACCTATATAATACATATTTTTGGTATTAAAATTATCATTTTATTGAAAAGATAAAGAAGCACCCACACACGTAGCCACCTGCGTAGCAGCGTACGACGTAGCTGCATAGCTACGCTATGTAGCACAAGTGCTACGCGCCTATACGTCAAGACGTAAAGCTGTTTGTCGACACAGTACAGGAAACTGATGCACCAAAAGGTTGTTATAACGCTTTAAGAAATGACAAAATTAAGAGGTTCTGAGGTCGGTTGATAAACAAATTTCAGCAAGAACTTCTGCAATTATAAGCTCAAATATACATTTCAATTACTTATTTAAACAATGCGTATCCTCTCAAGTAGACTGCCTTTTATGAATAATGTCAAAGCAAAACTTAGCTTATAAGTACTTAACTTTAAAATTGCATATATGAGGGTATTTCGAAACTTTACCAAAGCTTAGTAGCGACAGCAACCCAGTCAGCAAGATAATATTTTACGCTACGTTTGTGCTTAGTACGTGACAATGTAAGCCCGGAACTGGAGGGAATATTTCATAAAAATGAGTTTCAAGTTTCACCTTAGACGCCTTTGAAAAAATAAAGGGTTTTCTACTATGTCTGAGAGATTTTATGTTAAGTTTTTAAGCAAGGAAGACTGTGAAATGTTTTAGTTTTTTCTGTAAATGTAATTTCTGTATTTAAATAAGAATGAGGTAAAACATTAAACAGTAAAAGTAATGCTTTTATACCTGAAAGGGATCGACAGAATTGTATTACCCCCAGGTACAGTTCCATTTCACTAACCGGGCAAAAATCTCTTGACTATTGGCAACTTTAATAAAAAGTTATTGTACAGTGATAACAACGTAAAGGGAAAGCTTTTGCCCAGCAGTGGGACAGCGTAGGCTAACTATTACAAAAAATATCAACATCATTATCATGTCTACCACTGCATAATGGCGATCATAACAGTGTAGATAATAGTGTATATTTAATAACCTCCTTATTTATAAACGTTGCTGAAAGTTAAGTAATGATTACTGACTGTTTAACCATACATCTTTGACGTTTAAACATGTCTTAATTTTAATCAACGTTTATAAATATACCCCTGAAGTGCTACATATTATTATTTATTATGGCGCGTGGCAAAAATCGGAAGAAACGCCACCATCTTGTTTTTTAATACATTTCAAGTGATATTTCTCAAAACTATTAAACATATATTTACCAACAGCCCCTGTAAACTTCATTCGAGTGAAAATATATCTTTGTACCTACCAATTGTATCATGATGTCAAGCTTGAAATCTCTAAAACATTTTCACATTCTTTTGCAAATATTTTGATCTACTCTTATTAAGACAAAACAACATTCCCGAAATTAACGTAAACAAATCAAGTCACTGTTTCAGCTATCAAAATTCTTCAATTTTCAGTTACGTTTCCTTTCGAACTTAAAAAGATTATGTATGCGAATAAATTTATTCTTGCGGCTTCAGGTGGGATGGGAAGGGATTTGAAAGTCTGATTCCCAAATGGTCACACGTTTGCTTATTCGTCGGGGATATGCTAATATTTTAAGATTTTGTTAGGGAAAATTGTGTAGGTTTGTTGAAAATTGTCTTCGTTCTCTCTCACGGAAGTATAGATCGAATTTCGAATAGAAATAATGTAAATTAGATACCGTAATAAAATCCAAGCTGTTATTGTTCTACTGTAAGACAAAGGTGTCTTCTTATACAGAGAAGGGACGATTTTTTTTGTAATATTGAAAGCTTATTCATCATCATTTGCCTAGCCTTTACCAACTATGTTGGAGCCGGCTTCCAGAATAACAGGATGCAGGTGACTACCACTATTTTACATGGAGCGACTGCCTATCTGACCTCCACAATCCAGTTACTGGGTAATACGATACCCCTTGGTAAGACTGGTTATCAGACTTTCGTGCTTCTGACGACCCGTAACGACTGATAAAGAGCCTCGCAAGAAACTCGGGACCAACGGATTATGTGCTTTTCGAGGCACGGAAGAGACTTAGTATGTTTAGATGGTCATCCACGGTACAATCGCGGTACGCATAGATTTACCAGATCAATCGACCCCTGTAGCTCTTTTGACTGGCTTAGAATAACAGTAGCAGCCATAATAATCAAATTAGAATAGTCAAATTTACTGATTATGTTCTGTCAATTAAAATCTGGCCTTCCCAGTATCCTTGCATGTAGTGTTTCTGATAGTTTTTTTACAGTCTACTATAAAAGTATCATTACATAAGGAAGGGAAGTTCCTGACTTTTGTGCTAGTTGCTTAACATGTGTTATAAGAACCAATTACTTTTCCCGGGAAGAAATGCTATTAAGTATAGTTCACGCTGGTAAACGTAAATAAAGCCCAGTATTCACAGAAAAAAAAGATTGGTTCTGTCAACATGCTGTCAGCAACACAGAAAAATATATTGCCACATCAAAGCGGCCCAAACCTTGTTTACCATGAATGGCCAGTTATAGTTCACGTTTTCCTACATTTTCGAACTGACATGTAAACTGTTGTTCCCGTAGTTGTTCCCAATGGGAAGCGTATAGCGTTTACTTCAGTGTCACTAACTTGTCAAATTTGTTCACAGAACATGACATGAAGTTTACTCTGCATGGATTGAGCGAACAATGCACTATCAAAATCACGTAGTTGCACATACATTCATAAAATTCCACAAAAATAATTTTCGTTTAACCATATCTCCATGTTAATAAAAAATATGAAACACGACCAAATTTCTTTAAGTAAATGCTGCATAATGCATAAATGATCTATCTTGTTGAAGTATGTTAGCTTGCAATTATTTAGAATTATTTTAATTTAATTTGGCGCCTACTTTCAATATGGTCGTTTATGATAGTTACATTTATTTAGGTCTGTTTTTATACAATGTTTTTTTGCTCCAGATATACAACTTTCTTTTCCATTTTTCGACCCGCACGCAATAAATAAAAGTCATCTTATTTTTTTTATAAAAATTCTTTCGAAATCCAACCTAGCCAGGATCATAACACATTCAATTATATCTAACGCAAAGCACACTCATATACGACAAACGTGACCCCACCATTCGATGTTGGACCAATCAAGAGGTTGTGAATTCAATTCACACCGGTTGCATACAAGATATTCGCACCAACGCTTTGATTTCTGAAGTGCAGATAGAACCATTGGACCATTAGAAATACATTGAATTGAGATGTCCATTATCACTACGTTCTCTACCTATATTCACTGCAATAACTATTGGTGGTAGAATAAGGAGAGTGTTATCGTTATCGAAACTGCTTCGGGATGTTATTTTCCGGAATGTACTGTAAGGAGAAAAGGGGATTATATTAATCGTATTATAACAATACGAATAGGTAGGTATGTATATTTGGTAGTTTACTGTCTCTGACATACAACGTGTAGCCATAGCAATATCTTTAAAAAAAAATAGAACGTATACCTAATTGTGAGCTTCATTATGACAGAATCTTACGAAACTCTCATAATCAGCCTATCATATTCCCATTGCTAAGACACAAGCCTTCTATCTATGAGAGGGAGTAACTCAGTATTTGAATTTTTCATTTAAGGATATGCCGGTTCCCTCACGATGTTTTCTTTCACCGTTTTGAGAGCATTAGTGACGAAATTAAATACAGCGAAATGCTTGTCTGGGTTCGAACTTACGACCTAAGACTTGTAAGTTGGGGCTAAACTTACGAAACTGTAAGGCATAAATAGGTACAAAATAAGTATGCAAAGTCCAGGCCAAAATTCTTTAATGAGCATACCTACTCTAAATTACTGAAAAGGTTAGCCAGTTATGTTAAAAATAGCTCTTTCTATTGGTTCTTCTGAAAACCATTTTGCTGACAACCTTTACATACAAACATTCAAACCTCTGCACATACAATAAAAACATCGACAACAACCCGCACACCCACACTTCCAATCAAACACACTCACACGCTCACACTTTTCAAACTGTACCTGTACTTATATACACAACACACACACGTACGTATACTTACATATCAGATAGCCCGCCACGACGCGGCTGGCGTGTTCACGCGAATCGAGATTACTAGGCACCTGACATACCGGGGCCGTGCCATCGTATACGGAATTTTATACCCGGAGTCACGTTTTGAACGAAACTCAGCTTGATATGGGATTGGACGTGGTTTTGAACGGTGACGGTGGTTTAATGAATGAACGAAAATGAAGCACTGGAATATTGCCTTGCTTGAGTAAGCTTATATCCAACAATGTTATTTCGTTTTTTTTTTTGAATAAATAAAAATGAAATGGTTAAGAGAATTAAGGAGTTTGTTGCCCATTCTTTCAATAACAACTTATCTATTGAATTCTCATATTTTTGTTTAACTTTTAAAAATGTGCTTGAGTTACGTAATCAACCTATACAGATCCTACTGCTGAGCACTCAGGACTCCTGGTAAGAGGGAGTGCTCGTATTCGCCACTGCATCTGTAGGTTAGTTGGCTCTTACATTTTGACACGCCAGTTTTTTCTTTATGTTTTCCTCATTCTTATTGAATACACAGCCTCAAGGTGATTATGATGGAAGTTTTCTAGATACTTCGCAAGAATATCTACTGCATTCTCCAGAATATAATACTTCCTTAACAGAAATGCAGCTAAAAGCGCTCCTACAAAACCCCAGGTGCACCTATAAGGAAATATATAAAAGTAGAGATACGTGGCACGAGGTACAAAGGTACTTGTAAGAGCCCATAACGGTGGCGTGTTCACGCGAATCGAGATTACTTCGAACGTGACAAACCGAACTGTGCAGTTGAACACAGATATTGTGTAGTACACACGGTGACACATCAAGTTCTATAATCTAGTATAAGCTGACCTCGTATTTATTTACTTTGCGTACAATTGGAGGCCAGCTTAAATTGGATAGTGCAGCTTGATGTGACAGCGTGCGTACGAATACCTGGCTTTATTTACGACGTTTCTTTGTTTGCAAATAAATTTGAATATTGAATCCCTGTTCTTAATATACTAAAAAATAAATAAATGAAAGATGAAGTGTAAAAAATGAAGTTTTCCTGCCAACGATAAGAGTATTCAATATTAATTAAACTTGACTGTAACTTTGTCACTTTTGGACAGACCGTACTACAACGGTGTCTATGGCCGTAGACAGAAAGTGTATAAAGGTTCTTATTTTTGATCAATGCTTAAAAAACTTTTTCCAAAAAAAACACATCTGACTTCCGTAAACACACTATAAAGTGAAAAATTACTTTATTTCGGAAGGCGGTGTCTTTAAATATGTATTTAATTTTTTTGTCACCGCCTTCCGAAATTAAAGTAATTTTTCACTTTGTGGTGTTTTTTCGAAAGTCTGTTGTGTTTAGTTTTAATTAAGCGACTTCTTTTTCACCATTCAGTTATAGTACCTACCCCACATCAATTCAAAATTTCATCATCCTTGGGGTATTTTCAAAGTTAATCTTTGATATCAAAACAATGCATATTTATGCGATTGCAGCAATCGCGGTTGATTTGATGTAATTTTGTGTAGAGTTCCGTTGTCTGTCTCTGAAACTCATCATCAGTTCTATATGAAATTTAACTGGGACCATTTCGGAATAACCCCCTTTCGAACAAAAAATAGAATTTGAAAATCCGTCTATATATGTCGGAGTTATGCCCGAACATACTCGTACATAAAAAAAAATTAAAAACTCACATACCGAACTCACAATTCATAATTAAAATCGAGAGCATATGAATTTTTTTGTGATTAAGTTCAAAGCATTGCAGAACCTTCAGCATGCTCTTACTTCGGCTACTTTTTGCTAAAGGGAAGGCAGACCATTGTATGTCCACATTTCTAGATGAGGTTTACCTTAACCAAAATGCGTTGATATTATCTAAGAAGAAATCATCAACAACCTTTACGAGACACCTACCGACTTCTAAACTCGAGCTATGCCAAATTACCTTACTAATTTGTAAAGCAGCCAGCTAGCCACGTGAACCAGCCACTGCAAAAACTTCTTTAATTTCGTTACAATAAATAGTTGCATTAGCTCTCTCTTGAAAGCTGCAGCTAATTAAAATGTAAACAGCTGTGGCTCATCCGGTACGCATTGGATTAAACGCAGATAGATTTGATTACTTACACTATCGCTTAGTAAGGGATGTACTTACGATCTTTAAAATGTTTTAGCGGGAAATATCTACAGTTTGAACTAATATCGTGAGGTGATCTGCCTTGTGGTATGCACTTCTCCATACGCAATTGATCACCAAAGCTCTCAAGCTGGTGAAAAAATTATTGACATCCAGTAACCCACCCGTCTGGTGGATTATGACCCACTATCTCTTACAGAGAGGAGGCCTGTCCCCCGGCAGTAGGGTTACAGGCCAATTATGCTTATGCTTGACCTGTTCGATATTTTCCTGAAACCGCTGATCAGCTTTGTAGAAGTGCGATGATAAACAGTCGTTCCTTTATAGGTCAGTATCGATATATTATATCAGCCAATATTGTCCCACTGCTGGGCTTACCTCCATTCCTTTTATTTCTCACGGCTGTTTTGTGTTGAGGTCGAATCTCTACTGCAAAGCAGTCAACTTCGTCTTGCCAAAGGACATTGCTCTGCGTCCATACATTGTTGGCCCTGGAGCCAAGAGCATCGGATAATTATGTATTGTATTCTCTATCATTTGGAGACTCCTAGAAGATCTTGTTTTTATAGCGGACTAGCTGCAGAAAAGATATATTTCAAAAAAAGTATCAGATTTTGAGGTTATAATCTAACCATAACCACGAATATTAAATGTAGGTACCTACTCGTGCGAAGTTGCCAGTAGGATAAAAATTACTACATTGTTGATATATATATCTGAAGAATGAAACGTCGAAATATAATTAGGTACCTATGCAGTTATTTTTCAAAATACACATTCCATTGCGTATGCGTATCTAAGTCCGTTTTAAAGTGCCAAGTTATCGTTCGAGCGGTACACAGTTCCTAAAATCACAGCCAGGTCAATCGTTTTTTAAACCAATCCAAGTCCGTTAAAATAGCCAAGTCGTAAAAAAGTCCCGAAAGTCACCAAAACACCGAACACAAGAAAAGAACACAGGAAAAAGCACAGCGCAGAAACTGTAACTCTCAATTGTGGTAACAATAACTTTTTTTTATAATTTTACGGCATGGCTTTTTGGCCTTTGTGCCATTGGTAACAATGACACGTTCACCGGCAAAACTAGGGATGTAATACGACACCATTAATCGATTTTTCGATTATGATTTACTGTGGTCTTAAATTATTACAGTCTGTTACATCTACTTTGTCATATAAACATTACAAGTATGTGTGACAATGGTTTATTTTATATATAACAACACTCTTCTATACTGGTAATAATAATATATAATAACATCTGTATCTAGTTTGCAATATTGTATTTAGTAAAAATAAGTATTTTTTCGTTTAATGAACCGCAAAAGGAGCGTTATTTTTGTATTAATTGTCGTAAATAATGAATTAGTTTAATGATTGTATAGAAATAAAGAAGTTTTGATTATTGTATAATATTATTCTTACTACCTATTTAAATTGGAGTATGACTGCATTCATAAAGTATTTTATTAGGTTTTTAAAACCACACTTTAGAAAAAAAAAAACACAATCGATCGATTAATAATTCAATCGATCGATTATAATTGATCGGACATCCCTATTTCACTTTTGACACGACATAGGTGAAGATGGCGATGTAATGTTATTAGTCGCATTAAATTCTATTAAAAATACATTTTGGAATACAGCTAGTCCGTGATACAGAAGTATTTGCAACTTATATAATAAAATAGGCGATTAATTATCGTATATTCTCAAACTCTTCATTGCACAGGGCCATTTTGAACATTGTCTTTTGCCTAGGTCCTCCACGGCGTCTCTTTTTGTTCTTTGTCAACCATTCAGATGTGTTTTTTACATGCCAATCATCCGTCATTTGACACACATAGTCTGCCCAGTCTCATTAATTTTTTTATTCATTTCGATAAATTGGCTCAATGAACGCTGTAGGTATTGTGTTTCATATATTTTTTTCTGATTCATTGTGTTTATGCATTTGATGTTTACCTATAAGTACGCACTGTTATTTTGCTTTAAAAATATTTTATATATATAATATTTTGTTTGTATTAGCGTAGGTAATCAATAATTGTTGGTGAATTTAATCAAATAAATAAACCAATAAATATGCAGGCCAGCCCAGTATAGTCAAGTATACACGTATAAATAAACTACACATTCCTCTAGCTAGAATCGTTGCAAGGAATCCGATTATTCTATCTCACCATGGATCGTTTGTCTGGTTTAATTAGATTTAACATTGGTAGGATAATATTCAGTGATATTTTGGAACTATCAGCCAATAAATAAGTAATGCCTTCACTGCTGGGACACAGATCTCCTCTCTTTAGAGCGACTAGGCTGTAATCTACTGCCCAGTGTTGGTTATAAAAACGAAGTCCCAGCAATGCGACTCTGTCAAAAATGCGGGTGGCGGATAAAAAAAAATGAGTTGAAGAATCGATCTAGTTCTTTCTCTTAGGTATCAAAAGACAAAGAAAGAAGCTACATATCGCTGACTGCACGTAAGTAACTTACCCAGAAAATGTACTGTATTTCCAAGAAGAATTACATTTTTCCAAATAGTATTATAGCAAATTTTTTTGCCCAAAAAACAAGCCAACCCTCTTGAACACATTAAAGATATTTTTAGGTACACCATCTTAAACATTCACCCTAGTAGAAACCAATTTCAAAACTCGGAACCCATGAATATGTTTCATATTATCATAAAAACTCTCATCTTTATTGCATAAGTATAGCATCAACGTAATCAGCATATAATGTTCACACTGCTAGGACACTCTCCTCTCCTCCTCTCGGGACGTAATCCATCACACGGGCCCAGCACGGCTTGGCGGATGTCTCAGAATTTTTGGTTGTAGAACATCGTTTCCTTAGTATGTTTTCCTTAACCGTTATGAGAGCAGTGGTGATGAAATAATTTACATATAGTAAATTCCCTGCCTCGGCCAGTCTGCCAGTCACGGTCTTTTCTACAGGGCCACCATTTCCTAAAAAAGAAAGAAAAAGTATTTATTAGACTCGCACGGGAATATCACAAACATAACTACAACATAATTAAACACACTAAGAAACTAAAACACTACTACGCTACGCTAAGTACTTAATAAAATTAAAATTAGATTTATACAAAAAAAGGTCATGTACGAGGTCAAAATGCCACTATCTCAGCATGAAAAACACATCTTTATTGCAACATACTCATCTCTGTTGCACTAAGATAATAATATCGACTAAATGTAATTCAAATATCGGCGTTTGCCCACTTTTCAATATGAGCGTCTCGTAATGAATCCTTCTTATTTGCTCGGTTTCTTACACAATGCCTTTAGAGGGGAAATGAAAAATGAGTTTTGCGATTCAACATACTTTTCAAGTTATTATTTGTGTGCGATGTGAGTTTAATTTTGTCGCTCGATGTCTGAGTCTGTTTGGATTAGGGATTTATTAAGACTGTGTATGTTTAAGGGGATATCAGCTTTTTACTGTCGGCAAAGACTTTTTGTGTGGCTGTTGAAAATTAGGTTCATACAAAAATCGGTTTTCGAAATAAGTTAGAATACCAGTCTAGTTCTGTCCCACTGCAAGGCGAAGGCCTTTTCTCATACAGAGAAGACGTGCATTAATCACCACGCTTGTTCAAGATGGGTTGGTTATTTAATACTTATATTACATATAAGTTCAGGTTCCTTTGTGATGTTTTTATTCAATGATGGTAAAGTCGAAGGTGAACTCTGAAAGTACACATAAATTGAATGTCATATTTGTACTTGCTAGAAACGAACCCACAAAAAAAATTGGAATATTCATTTATTTCAGATTTCCAAGTACCTATATCATACAATAATATTAGTAACATAGAAATGCTTATAATAACCTAATATTAGTAATGACATAGCATCACACTACAACTAAAAATAAAAACAAAAAAAACTATTGCAGGTTCCAATACTCGTGCGCGTGTTTACTTAATTAACTGCGTGCAGTTGTATTTAGCGCTCGAGCATCGGATAATTCCACCGGTCTACATACACACAGGATGCTGTTGGTACTAGCAAGCATACGTGTTAGGGCGGAGGTGCAACGCTTGCGCATGACTGCGACAAAGCCGTCTACGTGGGCCTCGACAAACATGCCAGAGGCACTGTAATGTCGTGGCAGTCCAAACAGCATCCTGAATGCATTGTTGTACTTCACTTTCTGGTCACTGTACGCCCTCTGCAAATAGTGAACCCACAGGCAGTAGTTAAGTTTAAACAATTCAGTGATAATTGTTTAAAGAGGAGTTTGTGACTCACAGCTACATGGATCGCTCAATCAGGTAAAGTTACGCTTGCCGTGGTTTGTCCGTGGATGGGGGACCACCATAATCGCCCTCCCATGCATCGAAAAGCACGTTATGACGTTGGTCTCGGCTGTCATTCGTAGATCTTTGACAGTCATTACGGGTCGTCAGAAGCCCGAAAATCTGACAACCGACTGACTAACTTACCCGTCATCTATCCCTTACTTACCGACTGGCTTACCCTTTGATAAGACTTTGCCAAGTCGAGTATAACCCAGTAATTGGGTTGTTGAGGTTAGATAGGCAGTTGCTCCACGTAAAATACTGGTACTCGAAGCTGACCCTAACATAATTGGTAAAAAGCTAAGCAAAAATGATGATGAGTGAACATTGTTTACATAGAAAACTTTCTAGATCTCTCTCTAGATCTTGCGAAGTGTATCACTGACTATTTGCACCTCACACCGTACCGTTATCTAAATGAACTAAACTACAAACTCGCTATCACATCCGTAGATACTTGAAAACTTAACTTGAGTGACGTTGACAGTAATTGGATATTGTACTGATATGGTGACAGTCAGTTTTGATGAAAAGCTGAGTGAGCTCCTTGTTACAATTTACAAACTTGTCCAAGTACTAACGTTCCTGTTTAATCGGAAAATATTTAAAAGGTCCTCTAAATACTTATTGACCTTCTAATGATGTAAACTTTTTTACAAAAATAAACTCTATAAAACTTTTTAGGTTTTAATGACGCACAGTCTTTAAAAAAAATATTGAGACTCTTTTCAAACTTCTGGCTTAAATACATGCTTATTTAATTACCAATTTACAGTAAGTGTTTCAGGTTGAGGGCTATTGTGTTGCTGCTACATACGACTTAAAATTCAGTAACTATTGCTCGACAATTCTCTTGGTAATGATGGAGATATCCATAATTATGTAATTTTTTCCCTTCTCACGAATACGTATAAATAATAACAGAAAACACACTACTGTCTTTAATGTTTTATTTACTTCACCATTATTTATTGCTTTAAAAACAGTTGAGGATTACATAGATAATTCTTGTTACATTTCCTATTTTAACCTTAATTTGTAACACCTTCAAAAACGGGATGATATACATTTCCAAATAAATTGAAAATAATTTTACCTGACTTAATATGATGTAACTTTTTCGTAAGTCGCTAAATTGGGATGAAATTAATTTAGGACGTTGAAATTCACAACGTTTTTTTGGTGATGAAATACTCTTTTAAAGGTTCACGGTTTGATGTACAAGGGATGAATGGATAGTTTTAATATAAAAATTAAGAATGTATCAATCAAAGGTCAGAACGAGTATGTCCATATAGGTATGTTATATTGCTACTCGTTACATACAAATCTATAAGTTCTTGATAAAGCCTGTTGTTTTCTATAGACCGGAATGCTAAGCTGTGAAGAAGGAAAATAAAGAGTGAGGAAAATGGATGTGGTAAGAAAAACGTTCTTATATGGACATAATTTACGCATTCGTCGGGAATCCCAGGCTGATTCCCGGCCACCGTAGGCGCTGGCTTGCGGACGGCGAGTAATGGGTAGCTCGCTGTCCGGTAAGGACCAACCCCGGGTCGACGGCGCGTTGTGTTCCACGCGCGCTTCAAAGAGATGTCAGCACCAACTGGTGGGGCCCGCAAGGGCCGATGCCTGCCAGGGGTGCGGGTTGTTCGAAAGAGATACCGAGGCCCCTGGCACACAGGCAACTGAGGGAACACGGGTGGGTTTTAGCCTGTAAAAGTCTGACACGCCCTCCTGCTCCACCCAGAGCGGGAGAAGTTACTTGATGATATCCCACCCAAAAAAAATTTTATTGATAAATACAAAAAACCCAAGATGCACAGTCTCAAACAAAAGTAACACTAAAAACAGTCCCCAATTATACGTACTGACGAATAATTGGGGACTGTTTTGAGTGTTACCTCAGGGTTATAGTTATGATCAAACACATTTTTTTTGCAAATTCAACTTAACGTAAGAAAGTGGTCTTAAAGTGGTCTTTACAAAGCAATGTCCAAAAAAACCGACTATAAGATGACTGACGATACCATTGACACTTTGTGTGTCTTGGGTTTTTTGTATACCTATCAATACATTCAGCGTGTTTGTTCCGAAAACACAAATATTTGATTTGAGTAAGTTCAGTTTGAAGGATTTAGACCTAAGTTGACACAATTTAATTCACAGTTGGACATCGAGTCTATGACATAGGTCAGAATTCACGAAAAATGACACCGATTTATTCCCATACCTATAAATTCATCATAATTTGCCTTTTCCCAACTCCGAATTCTTTCTTTCTTTCTTTCTATGTTGGGGTTGGCTTCCTGCCTAACCGGATGCAGCTGAAAACCAGTATTTTACATAGAACGAATGCCTATATGACCGTATACATAAATTATGGCAACAAAATTCCAAACAATACTATAAAGTAATTAGTTAAAACTTCCATCAACTCTTTCTGAAGGTAGAAACTAAATATCGGATTTCAAACAATTTCCAATGTTTAAAAGCGCGTCAGTAAAAATCCTGGCTTAAACTTATAAGCTCGGCTTACGTGAGTTAAGTCAACTAAAATCATTATCGCGGACGAAGTTGCGGCCAAAAGTTAGTACTTCGGTAACGTGAAAACTATTTTTAAGCTCTCTTAGAAAAGGCTCGGGTAATGGATGACGCCTTTCTCCGCCAAAGTGAATTATTTTTATCTATAAGTTCTAACTGTTATGGTAACTTAAAAAATATGTAGAGACAGTTTGGAAGCCATATTTAATATTATAAATGTGAAACGAATTGTCTATATATTATGTTACCTTAGGCCTTAATGGTTCGTCGGAGTTCAATTAAATTTAGCTCACAGGTAAATCATGACCTGGTGGACAAAGGATACTTTTTATCCCGGCACAAAATTCCCGGGGGATGATTTCCGACTTCTATGCGGGCATAGCCATGGGTAAAACCTAGTTAATAATGTTTTAATTACTCTCCTGTAGAGTACAAAATTCAATCCTCATAGTTTGCCTATGTTTTTGCCCTATTTATGGCCATGGCATACAGGGTTGATGATATGTTATTATTAATAATTATGTTAGTAACTTCGAAATTTTTTAAGCAGAGTATTTGCAAATGGTTCATTATCCGCGTCTGTATCCAGATTCTAGGCTCATAAAATACGTCTTACTTTCACAACAGCTAACTGCAAGCTATATCCGTGACATTTGCAGCATTAGCTGTTAGCCAAATTATGGTAATGCCCGCTAATTTGCAGGCAGACTGACACGAACGCACGGTCCGCGCGCTAAATAATGGCGCGAATAGTGACAAATTTTGTCGAGTGCTAGCTTCGACCTCCATTGTACGAATGATTTGAGTGATTGAGGGTTAGGTTTGGAAAGGGTTGTAGTATCGACACGTGTTATATTCGAATCGATGCAAAGTAGGTACTTACATTCAGTCATCATCATCATCGTTCTTTGCCCAATTTATTTGGGGTCGGCGAAATATGCCGTAATTTTCCATACCTTCTTCTCTATTAGTCGTCATTTCAGTAATCTCCCCCTGTCTAGACATGAAGATGCTAGCATCTTTCACATAGTCCACCGATTGTTTCTTTGGTCTTCACCTACTCTTATTGTCATTTACATGAATACCTACTCAAAATTGTCATAGTCAAGGAATGATAATGTTAAGCAAATCAAGTGAACTACGTATTGCCAACGTTTTGAATAAACATGACAGTTCGCTAAGTAGTACAGAAATGTGTTTAATAATTGATTAGCATTTACGTACCTTGACCGTGGGTACCTCTTCTCGAATATAATAAGATTGCCAAACATAATGTAAACCAGCTATGCTCGCAACTCTGTATGCCTTGCACAAAAATCGCATTTTGTTTTTTTGTTTTTGTATAATACCTAAGCACATATACGGTAGATGCTGATTGATTTTATAAATACCTATTTGGTGACGTTAAGTACATATACGGTAGATGCTGATTGATTTTATGAATACCTATTTGATGATGTCGCGCCTCTCATGCACGGCAGGTGTATGTTCAAATTCGGACAAATACCAAAGATTTTAACTTTATACTTGGATTTCACTGACATCGATGAACATTGTAAAGAAATCTGGAATTATTAAATAGTCGGAATCCACTTGTCATCAGTGCTCATACTGTATCTGTACATGAAGAGGCCTCTATCCAGCAGTGAGACAGTAATATTCTAGGTACATTACTCATGTAGGCTTTTTAGATGCACCCCGCATAAACAACTAATTTTCAAATTATCATCCTTTTGCACAAAGCTCGCATTAAAGCCATTAGGTAATTCTCAAAAACAGCCTCTGGCATTCCCACTTACCTGAATTCCAAAGGAATATTAATACAATCAGAATCAATTTATCTTGCACAGGCGAATGAATGAGGGTGTATACATTATTCATGATCAATTACAAGAAACCGCGGACGCCTGTAAAATTTATGATATTGTAATGTTGAGACAATATTATATTCCCCCGTGATTTTGGAAGGTTTCGTCTTCAACAAATTTTGAAGTTATTTACAGTATGAAAGAAAGGGTTAAAATACAACATGTAACATATTTAACGCAAGACCTCATACACGCCAGTTAGAAAATGTATTGAATTAAAAGCAGAATACAATGACCAAAATTTATTTTTGAAAGCTATCTGTTATTATTAACAAAAAACTTAAAAAAAAAACAACCGACTTCCGGAAAAACACTACAAATAACTTTAATTTCGTTGTGTTTTTTAAGTTTCACTTTTCAGTTATAGTACATACCAATTCGAAATTTCATCATCCTTGGGGTAAAAACCATGCAGATTTATGCGATAGCAGCAATCGCGGTTGATTTGCTGTAATTTTTTGAAGAGTTCCGTTGTCTGTCTCCGAAACTCCTCATCAGATCTATACGAAATTTAAATAGGACCATTCCGGAATAAACCCCTTTCGAACAAAAATCACTTTGCAAATCCGTCCATATATGACGGAGTTATACCCGAAAATATTTTTTCTTTTTAAAGTCGGTCATAAATCGTGTTTGCTCTAGCATTACTTTATACATTTTAAAATTGAGTCTTATTACCTTGAAAATGATTGAATTTTCAATGGCTCACTGAAATAGACTCAGTAGTTAATTATGGCGTTTATTCTGGTACACCTTGTATACAATATGAAAACCATACATATGTAATAAATGAAACCACAAGTAACTAGTCCACAGAAGTGCAGCAAAATTAAACATTAAATTAGACACCGTAAATTAAAAAAGTGAAATTTTGAAACAAAATAAATATGCAGGTAAATAAATACAGTAAAACAAAGACTGTAATGACAGTGGTCCTTCGTACCTTGTCGTTTAGGTGTACCAATTTTTCATTTAAAGCAATTAAGTAGAATGCATAAGAGCGTTGTCATTACAATGAACAAGGATTCAAGTTCACTGAATTATTGACCCAGTGATCTAATTCTATACAGTGTTTAAATTGGCTCAAAATTAATACTCTACTTAGTGACATAATTACTGGACCGATTTAACAATTTTTTTTGTGTATCATCCACAAAGGCGTAAGTGGTTTATAAACGGTATAGAGGCTAGCAGCAATAAGCCTTAGTAACAGTTGATTGATTTAAACATATACTAAATCTAAAAAAAAACCATGCTAATATCTTTAAAAAAAAATCCATAGGTACGAACTTTATAAATATTTACCTATAGGTACACCTTCAGAAAAGTACGCAGAACACTAGCACCTTCCAATAAAAATAAACGACAGTCACCAAAGAAATAATGTAAAGGACTTCCATAAAATTCACACGTAAAAGAGAAACCGTCGCAAAGAATAAAAATGTGTAGAAACAAAACTATCGAACCAAATGTATTTTGAATGCCTACAGCGCCAAACCAATGATTAGGACAGACCAACGCAGTGAGGATTGCTGTTAATCTTAATCCGATCCAGACTGTCCCTTGTTGTTTCTCAGTGACGCCCCAATCTGCAGTCTGTACCCCACAGGATGTGCTTGTAGTCAGTAGCTTGATAAGTTTTACGCCTAGCAAGAGGCCTTCAGAATATCCCGGTTAAATAGCAGACAACTTGCTAGGTTGCCATGCGAGTTGCCTAAAATCAGTCTTATAAAAGGGTTATTGATAACGTAAGTAATTTGCGTAACAGGTCTACCTACCAAATAAAACAGGAAAAGTTTTAATCCAATGCGCAAACTGTAACCATGAATTCAGCAGCTGGGGGTCTAGAATGATTTCTAGACCCCCAGCGAAGAAATTTTTCGTCGGTTTTACAAAAAAAAAAACAGCTGTTCCATACATTTTTACCACGTAGGTATTGTACTTTTCTATGAAACAGCTGATTTTTTTTTTTGTAAAACCGACGAAAAATTTCTTCGCTGGGGGTCTAGAATGATATGCTGAATTCATGGTTACAGTTTGCGCACTGAATAAAAACTTTTCCTGTATACAGAGTGGCAAGGATGTCGATGCGCAAACTCTAACTACAAATTCAGCACATGAGTCCCTTAGCGTAGAAAGTCAGTTATCAAAATAATTCAGCTGTTTTATAAAACCAATAAATTAACGATTACAGTTGCTTATGGCATGAATAAATTATAGAGTACGGACAATTTAGGTTGCCATTCTATTTGCTATACAATTAGTTTCCCTGATGTTGTACAAACATTAGTGCCTCATCTACATCGTCTTATTCTATGCCGTCGCCGACGATACGTAATCGAACTGGAGCACTTTATCAAGTAAACAAAAAACGGCTGACGACAGTTCTCATAGAATTTTATTCTAACTGAGTGTCAGCTTTTGGGGTTCTTGAGTTTAAAGTGAAATTCGAAATATGTACTGAAGGGTTCTTAACGAAATTCTATGAAAATAGAACAAGGTGTTAGCAAGGATTTCAAAGAAAACATCTTTAAAAGCAAAATAATAATATAATCTTGTATGAATATTAACTTCAACACTGTAAATAATATTTTCTTTATTATATCTAATTAATTTTAGGGGTATCTTATTGCCCAATAACTATACTGGGTAATACTAATACCATACCCTTTGGTACCACTGGTTTTCAGACTTTCAAACTTCTGCCGAACCGTAAAATTTATCAATATTAAATACTTTTATTGCATTCCACATGTGGGATAGATACTGCAAAGATCGCCCTAAGGACACGGTGGAGCATAAGGTGGAGGTCTGCCCGGCTTGGGCGGAGCATCGCTGTGTCCTTGTGGAGACGTTCGGCGGTGGCGACCTCTCGCGTCCGGCCCTGGTCCAGGCCATGGTACGGAGCGAGAGTGCATGGGTAGCTTTCTGCTTCTTTTGCGAAGCAGTAACGCTCGTAAAGAGGGAGGTGGCGCACGTGAGGGGGAAGTGGTATATGCGGTTACGGTCTTAGTCGCCGCAGGAGATGCCCTGGGCGTCAGGAATCCCAGGCTGTTTCCCGGCCATCGTAGGCGCGGGCTTGCGGACGGCGAGTAATGGGTAGCTCGCTGTCCGGTAAGGACCAAGCACGGGTCGATGGTGCGTTGTGTTCCACGTGCACCTCAAAGAGATGTCAGCACCAACTGGTGGGGTCTGCAAGGGCAGATGCCTGCCAGGAGTGCGGGTTGTTCGAAAGAGATACCGCGGCCCCTGGCACACAGGCAACTCAGGGAACACGGGTGGGTTTTAGTCAGTAAAAGTCTGACACGCTCCCCTGCTCCACCCAGAACGGGAGAAGTTATTTGATGATATCCCACCCAAAAAAACAAGAAAAAAAAAGGCTTTAAAATGTGTTATAAAAATAATTATCTTTTCCAATCTCCATCGCACAATTTAGACAGATTATTATAAACAAATTCAAATCCAATATACCGCACCTACCAGTCGATAAGGATTCACTTTCGCCTGTACCAAGGATTTGCCACAAACCCGGTTTAATCCCTCAGTCACCTGCAACAAGAGCCCTGGCCGGAAAAGAGGTTCTCCCTAGAACCAGATGGAAGCGAAATAGTTTTACATAATCCCAAAGACCGGGCAAGCGGAGCCGTATGCAAAATATAAGGATGCCTTTAAAATTGTAGTTCGCAGTGAGAATAAAATGTCATTTTGCTTTTGCATTCTGTTTTTTAAAGTTTCCTTTGTAAAGTGTCAGTTTGGTATTCTGGTTGTTCGTTTTTGGTTTGGGATAAATTATGTCGATTCTTGTGGGTCGAGTGAGGTCCAGCTTTTTATGTTAATTTGGTATGTTACTTTTAGACAAGGGTACACTATTATCAACTGCATCCAGTAATATGTTATGGCAGCTTATCCAATATTAAAAAAAAAAAAGATTAATCACTTCAAGCTTAAATTTTAAACATCGGTGGTACTTTTGCACATGCTTTTTTATTTCTTTAATGCCATTTTTATCTCTGGCATAACGCCACAAATTTAAATTATACTTTTACCCACACACATACACACACTGATATCAAACACGCACCAAAGACCACAGTTAAAAAAGCAGCTCTTCGATATTTCACACAATAAAATAAATAAGCTCACATAAAAATACTACGGAACCCCCAAAACAACTACCGACTTTCACTCAATTTTTCCATCAAAAGACCTTACCAATTCAATAGAGAACAAAATGTAAACGAAATAGAGTCGAAAAGTTATGCCCCGTCAAAAGATAAAGAAAGGTTTGTTCAAAAAGATAATGTTTTTATACCCACCCAAGCCGTTCGCGCAGTGTGTTATAGATTTGGAATATTTTACCCATATCCATTGGAAGGATTTTTAAGAGATATGAGGGTATATCGCACTGTCAATATATTATGGTGGGTGGAGCGAGGAATTGGTGCTATTATTCACGAAATTTTCTAGGAATATTGTAAGTATTTTGATTTTAAATGATGAAGATAGTCTTGCAAATTACATTCCATTTCAATTGGTCACTTATTGTGTCATCATCACCATCAACCTACAGTAGTCCACGGCTGGACACATTCCTATCCAACTGCACGCTATTCAGCTTGATTCTTGGCAACTCTTATTACCACCCTGCGAAGATTATCTCTCCACCTGGCCTTACGTTTGCCGATTCGCGGTATCTACTCTAGAATACGTCTACTTGTCATCGGTTCTACGGTTAATATTGCCAGCCCATGGCCACTTCAGCTTGCTTATTGTGCTATAAGTAGAAAAATATCACCGTTAGCATAAAAAATTAAAAGCTCAGGAATGCTAACTGTATGTACTACTTAATTAACTTAAAACAGTCCTAATTAACAATCTGTCTTATAACTCCCTCTCCGAGTTATAAATAGACAACAGCGAAAGTAAACTAATTATTAAAATGAACCCTTCACCCGGGAACTGTCCAAAACAAATGAAAACAATTTTTAGCCATTTTTTTGTCTGAAGTCGGTCATTAAATTAAATCACTCCAATTACTTTTGAGGTTCACAATCAAAGAGATGATGATGATGTCGTTAAAATGAGTCAATTATAACAATTAAAAGATAATTAATTCAATCTGGACTTGGAAATAATGGACGGTAAACAATTCGCGAAGGAAAAAAGAAGGTTTAAATGACAAAATAATACACCTTTCCTATTAAATGGTATGCAATGTATGGTCACGTACCTAATAGTAAAGACGTGTGTAAGTCATGGTATGATCGGTTTGAAATGAATAGAGAAGTCAGTCATAAGGACTTAAAATATAGATTTTGTAACCTCACGTTTACAGCTACACACAACAGCTACAAAAGTATTGTACAAAAAAAAATAACCGCTTCCAAAAAAACCACTACAAAGTGAAAAATAACTCTGATATTGGAAGTCGGTGTCTTTACTTTTTGATTTTCGTTTTTTACCACTAATTTACAATATCAACGTTATTTTTAACCGACTTTAAAAAGGAGGAGGTTGTCAATTCGGTATGTTTATGTATTTTTTTTATGTATGTTCGGGCATAACTACGTTATAATATGCAACCCTAGTTTTAGTACATGCAAAACCCGAGACACGCGTCTAGTATTTTTAAGTAAAGATGTATGTACAAAATTTTAAAATTGTATCATGAAAAACCACAAAGTTATAAGCTTGTTAAGTTACCTGGTTGTCTACATAAACACCGCCGCCCGCGCGTCCAGCGTCGTGTTGTGCTCATTGATAATACCTAGGCAGTAGGTACCTAACCGAACGGCGATTGTACTGTAATTAATTGGTGATGACATTCTCTATCACACTTGCAAAACTTTTTTGGGAAAGAAGAAGAATTTAACATGGTGTAAAAATTAATGGAATCGATTCAGCTACTTATTCTGAACAAACTATGTTCAAGTTTCGCCTATACTAAAAATTATGTTGTATAATATAATAATACGGATTTGCAAAACTCTTTTTTTGGTCGAAAGGGGGGTATACCGAAATGGTCTCATTTAATTTTCATAATGATCTGATGATGAGTTTCGGAGACAAACAACGATACTCTTAAAAATATGACAGCAAGACAATCGCGATTGCTGCTATCGCCTAAATAGGTATGCATTGTTTTGATTTTATTGACTTTGAAAATACACCAAGAATGATGAAATTTTGAATTTGTGTGGGGTGGATACTATAACGAAAAAGAAAAAAAAAAAAAAACTTTTTGCTTTCTAGTGGCTTTTTCGAAAGTCAGTTGTTATTTTTATGGAAAAAGTTTTTTTCACTTTGTAGTTGTGGCATCCACACAAATTCGTGTACCTTGCTAAGAAAATAACAGTGACTAGAAATTATTATAACATCATCAACATACTAAGTAGATAAAAATACGTTATAAATCACTACATAGCATAAAACACAGTCGCATCCCGCTGTCTATCTGCTCTACTTATGCTTAGATCTTTAAAACTACGCAACAGATTTTGATGCGAGTTTTTTTATAGATAGAGTGATTCAAGAGGAAGGTTTTTTATGTAAATAACATGCATAATTTAGTAGAGAAACACTGATAATTTCAGAGGTTTCTAATATGATGTCGTAAATAAACACATTTTTTTGCGCTTACATTGCAAACGCTGGCTGAACCCTACGAGATAGACCAAAATAATGTACTACAGTATTGTACACCTTAAAAAGGTCTACAAAAAAATCCGCAATAGTATATGTCTATCTCTTAGAGATAACCTACAATTACCATTTTTTATCCTTTACTTTTTACGAGAAATAATGGCTTGATTACGAAGCGATTTTAAACAATACAACATTAATCCTTATCCAATTAAGTACCTTAAATACATTGTGCATATAATATAGCTCTTTACAGCATGTAATTTAAATGAATGTTTTCGAAGATATTACACATTTAAAATGCAGGGACATAGCGGTTGCTGCGGCGCGTAATGTCTTTAGGTAGTCGGAACATACATAGATAGGTACTTGCAATATTGCAAACATACTTTTATTTATATCTTACTAATACTTTTTTTATCCCGGTAGTACGTTACCGCAAGATAACTTCCGACTTCCTTACATAATATTATTGAAGCTAACTCAACAAACACAAATCAGAACTTGACCAGATTTATATGGGACCAATCGAACAAAAAAAGAATTTAGCAAATTGGTTTATATGGTATCAAACATAAAAAATATGATATGTACATATACATACCGAGTTGAGAACGTCCTCCTTTTTTAAAGTCGGTTAAAAGTTAGAATACCTTTACAGAACCACCTGCCATAACAACATAATAACGCATCGTTAATAATAAAAACTTCAAGCTGCCCAACTAATTAGCGTGACCCTTTGTCCCTTAGGGACTTATCAACCAAAATATTTTGAAGTCCCCAATCAAAGTAAACGATGTCACCATTAAATTAAAAGGGACTTAATCAAATCCGTAGCAAGCTAATTATAAAGTGACATCCATGGTGAAGGGCCGAGACTACATCCCCTTGATTAAAGTTAAGAATAACGTTCGTTAATAATATTGGAAAACAAGTCGACTTAATCATGGCTATTATTTAATTATCTTATAAAGTATTCTGTATAACTTGCTTGAGTAATTTCATATTTAATATACCTAGTAAATTAAATCTCTTCATAAGAGAACAAAATTAATCTATCTCTTAAAAAATTTCGTATTATTTTTACAAAATCGTAATATCCCCTGAAAATTCCACTATTGGCCAAAGGCATCCCTCAAGCATCGCCACTTAGACCGGTTCTGTGCCAACCGATTCCAGCTGTCTTCACCAGGTCAGCGGCCTACCTTCTAGGAAACCTTCTAATACTTCTTCTGCCGGTTAGGTATTTTTACCAATATTTTAACTGAATTGACACGCCCTCCCGCTCCACCCAGAGCGCGAGAAGGTATTTGATGATTACCCACCAAAAAAAAATGAGACGTTAGCACCAACTGGTGGAATCCGCAAAGGCCGATGCCTGCCAGGGGTGCGGGTTGTTCGAAACAGATACTGCGGCCCCTGGCACACAGGCAACTGAGAGAATACGGGTGGGTTCTAGTCAGTAAAAGTCTGACACGCCCTCCTGCTCCACCAAGAGCGGGAGAAGTTATTTTATAATTTCCCACCCAAAAAAAAAAACCATAGAAACTCGTAAAACCAGGTAGCATTCGTTGATATTTTTCATGGATAAAATTTGCAACTATTTCAGTAAAAGCAAACTAGTAACAAAATGGAAGTCGTAAAAACACGCTACGCTGTTGCTTACACGTAGAACACCTGTCTCTCAGACTGAAGTATTCGAAAACTGTAATGTTTACTAGTTTTGTACACTGTGTTGTTCATCAACAAACTAGTTTTGTTTTGTAATAAAGTTGGCAGGTAATATTGAAGAGTAATTGGTATCATGCAAAGTTCAAAATCACCATCACCCTCTTTTTACCTCAATGTTTTAGAGTCATCGCGGCAATAATTTTTCTACCATACATCATCATCAGTCTTTGGATAATTCCGCTCGTGTCTCTAGCAGCTGCAGTGGTCGATCGAAGGTTAAGTTACGCTTGGCGCGGTGGGTTCGAGGATGGTGACCGCCATAACATATCGATACTCCTCTGTGCCTCGTACAGCAAGCTAAGCCGTTTGTCTCGGCTGTTATTTGTACATCTTTGACAGTCGTTATGCAGGTAGTCAGAAGGCTGATTCATCAATTTAACCCAAAACGTTACTCATTATTCCAAAATCAAGGGTTTCCAAAACTAACAAAGATCGAACTATTCCGAAAACCCATACAAATTCAAACCAATACAATTTAAAATTCCGTATCTGGATAGTGCATCGGTAGCAGACAGGGCCCCTCAGAGGCTGCAGTCGATGGTCCAGACACAAGGAAACGCTAAACAATTTCTCTTTGACTGAGTTCGACTTTAGGTATTGCACTGGAAGTGATTTGTGAATACTTGTTTCATAGATACGTTTTTGAGTTTTTGCTGAGACAGAAGCGTTAGTATGATTTTGATTGAGGTGGCAAAATTATACAAAATGGCAGAAAAAATTGCGTAGAAATTTATTATAGGATATGAAATATCAGCTGTTTCATAGATGAGTGCAAAATCTCTCGCGGTCAAAATATTATGAACCACCTAATTTTTAGCCAGTTATTCAGATTCAGTCAGATGGTTCAGACACATGCACTGAATCCATGAAACAGGCTTTGCGTCGATGTCTCTGCCATCCTGTATTAGATGGATATGGCAGTATATCTGAATTCTAATCTTTTCTTACGAGCCTGTATTGTCCTACTGCAAAGCAAAGGCCTCCCTTTCCTTTTCCACATAATTTTGAGTTCTGCTTATGCGGCTGAGGCCTTTCAGCATTTCTTGATTTCGTTTCAAATATTTTGGCGATGTTGGTCAGTAGTGAATTTCTTACAGTGAATTTTTACAGCTGTTTATTATGAGTAGCGATCGCCCAGTGCTCAAAATTTGACCATAAATCATTCTCCTACATCCTCGTAATTTTCGTAAAAAAGGAGATAATGTTTTTGCTTCACGTATTAATATTAACATAGATTACAGTAACTACATAAGCGTTATGTTTTTGTTTGCAACCGTTTGCTAAAATAATTAGGTATCTCTAAAGATTCCTTTATAACACAGTTCGTTTATTTTACATAATATACGTGCAATTTCTGCAGCATTAGAGTAACAATTTCATTGGGTGCATCTCAACCAACGTTTGATTAAACAAAATTTGCACAGTTGATGGTATGTCTGTATCTAAGCTAACACAACTCGGAATTTGTACGCGAGAAATACAGCTGCTCGAAATTGTTGCTACTTATGTAGCTTGAAACGTGGCAGAGCATGCAAAGAATAATATTTTCAAGTAGAATTGCATCAGACCACATAATGTTTTTTCATTTTCAAAATTGTCGTCTGTCTAAAGAAATCACTTCTGCTTTTGTATAATATACAGTTTGCAATGTTGCGCTCCTCTGTGCATTTGTATTTCGTATTTTGTATTTTTATCTAGATTTACATATTTTATTCCGTCGCTTTAACTCCTTCTGGGAAAACTGCATTATAGTCCAGACAAATCGTTTGGAGACTTCTATCTTAAATTCAATTTCGTGAAAATATTATTTTGACAATCCATTTGTGTTACAGAAGTTTTATCAAGCAGTTTTATACCTACTCGTAATACATCACGCCGCGATGATTTAGTCGATTTATTGAAACACTTTTTTAAACGTTTTAATTGATTACTTTTACTATGTTGTTTGGAATGTATTTATTTAAGTAGTTTTATCGATTTAGAGGGGGTGGGGAACTAAAACCGAGTGGGGTTGTGCGAGTCATGGCGGTGGTGGCGATCACTTTACACGATCGTCACGAAGTGTACACTCACAAATCTAAATTAAAAAAATATTATGAATTGACTTAATCAGTGATAATCATTGTAATCACAATTGTTTATACTCAAGTTCTGTTCCAATCATTAGTGAGTAAATTAAGTGTGTAATGGCGAGTATTATTTCTCATGGTGAAATACCAATAGACTTCGCATCGGCAGCGAATCAGCCGTTCGAACATCCGTCATACAGATAAAAATAACAATACAATAGAAGAGGACGATTTTACTTATAATAGATATTTACACCAAATTGAATCCGAATTCCACATTCTGAAAGAAAAATCGGTCGATTTTGTCGTAGTACCATAATTACTAAGATAAAATCTTCACGAATATGTTTACAATTCGTACATAGTGCAATACTGTGAAGTTTCTAAAATAACTAATAAAATACCTTTATTTTACTCATCATAATCAGCATAATGTTCCCGATGCTGGGACACATAGGCCTGCTCTCTGTGAGTGGGAGTAGGCTGTATTCCATCAAGCGGGCTCAGTGCGGGTTGGTTGATGTAAGTATACGCCGGTTTCCTCACGATGTTTTCCTTCACCGTTTTGAGAGCAGTAAGTAGTGTTGAAATAATTTACACAAAGTAAAGCGCGAGTTGGGGTTCGAACCTATGACTTAAAACTCGTAAGTCGCGGTCATTACCACTGGGCCATGACTGCTTTCAAATTATTTAACTGATAATTGAATAAAACTTGAAGTATTCTATGTTGATCACGACAACGAAGTTAAAGAAAACCACTGTTTGTGTTACTATGGTTATAAACCTGAGGGGCAATTCTCGTAATTTTAAGAACGTTCACAGTCTGATCTCAGTGTCAATCTGTCGAAAATACCTCGATTTTTCATACATTTTTGACATTTGCTTGTCGCTGAGATGAGACTGCGACTAGATTTTGAACGTTTTTAATTACGAGAATTGGCCTTCACCATCATTCACTTTATAAACAGACATCTTCTGTCTTTTGTTATATAAAGTGTGAAATCCATACAGTGTAATATAAAACGTTACGTCATACAGTCACACCTCATATAAGAACCCATTACGGACGTTTCATTTAAACCCAATGTTAATTAATATTCCAACTTGTTTAATTACCGCCGTTTGTTTTTCAAGAGTTGCCTTGTGGGCTTCAAAGCCTACCCCATCTGTTTTCGTTGGTGTCGTAAGCTTATTAAGGATTTTGTCTGAAAGATAAGTAACAACAAGAATTTATGTTTCAATTTCGTTTTGTTCAAGACTGGTACTGAAGCTTGTTAAATTCGATTATTAATAGGGTAATGCTGGCAGCGTTTGAGTGATTGGGTTACCGAGTTCGACACGTGGGAAATATTTTATTACCGTATGTTATAAAATAGCTCATTTAGGGTGAATTTTACCTACGAAACTGAACAAGAGCAGCAAATAAACTAAGCCGCGTTGAAGATCTGTCAGTGTCAATATTCCACATCAGTAATGACACTGACAGCTCTTGAACGCAGTTTATGGATCCCGTTCAGTTTCATTTGGAAAATTTGCCCTTAGATTTTCACCTTTTAGAGTATGTTTAATGCCCATAACTGGGTAGGGAATTAAGATGAACTAATCGCATTTAGTATCATTAATGAATTTCACCATTAAATCATTATCTACCTTTCCCAGATCATGTTTATGGAAAAAAAAAATACGACAGTAAAAACTCAAATGAAGAATAGAATTCAGCACACAATTTGACTTCACCCTAAGCTTTCAATATCATGGCCATGTTACAATTTTTTTTAAGGAATATATACCTAAGTATAAGACAACTGAGACCTTATAACCATCTATACCATAAAGGATCACAAAATGAAACCTCTGCTATAACAGTCATAATGAAATTTCGCTAAGCATAGCTTTAACGACAAAAACTTTAACCAATCCGCTGTGTCGGACGGTATCTACAGTAAGCGGAGCGATAAGCAGGCTCACTGTGGATCATGGGACCAAAAATATACTAGCAAACGTAAAAGTTTTCCTTTTAAGAAGTGAGAGAAAACACCATGCTTTGTGATCAAAATATTGTCAAATGTAAAAAAAAATATACTAAAAGTTAGCAATAGTTTTTACCCGTTCAATAAAAAATCGGAATGGTGAACTGTTTATGATTTTGTTTCATTTGGATACTTTACTATTTTATTGGAAACAATTTTTTTTAAATTATCTGTATTGCTTTGAAAATAAAATGAATGGACCTTTCAAATAAAAACGATAATAAGTTGAGGGTGACGAAAATAAGTGCAATGATCCAATGATAAGTCCCATTTTAGATCAACCAAAATATTTAGGAACCACTTACATTTATAACCTACCTAAAGATACTCCCAACCCTTCTAAAACCACCGCCTTTCCTCTTACACTCGCCTTACCAACTCCCTGTAGATATGTAGGGTTATAGGCACCTATGACTTACACTTTCGCACTGTTTTTATAAAACATTGCGGTTGACAGAGTTGACGGGGGTCGCTCCTGAAAAAAGTGGTGGAGGGTACCTACGACACAGATGTTCCATTATACGGTGAGGAGAGGGTTGACTCTTGTCTTTTGTGGCCACGAGTTTTTGGGTGGTCGTGCTAATGTAAATTTAATTTGGGTAGAAAGTCGATTTCGAATGGGGTTTTAAAGAAGTATGGGCTGGTATTTACTTTTTTAGGTGCGGTGTTTTTAGCGTCAAATGAGTTGTTTAAAAAGAATTGTTCTGGTGTTGGAATGAATAAATAATATGAATGTCTGCTTAAAGTTAAGTTCGAGAACGCGTTTCTTCTCTATGTATTAAAATGTATGCGCTTCCACCAACACATAATTTTATGTTTTTTCGTAAGTCATTCAATACTCAATGCTAAATATCTTTATTGCTTTACCATAATGTGTACTTAGGTGGTAACTATATAATTGAGATCAAATTGGACCCTGTAGGGCACAGCAAATGAGGTTCATGCGATAGCTCCTCAAATGCTCGCCCAATACAGATTACATCTACGTTTTCGTATGCACTGCCTTGTCATATAGGCACTGCTGATATATTCTGGCTCTTGTGATACAGGAATTCCTAGTACAAGAGCCAGGGCTACATTGTTGTTGTTACTTGAAGTGAAAAAAAAATGATAGCCTTATTTAAAGCCATAAGTAACTTGAAAATGAGTTTCTTTACATAATTTAAAACAATAATGCTGCTTGGTATTAAGTAGGTTTCGGTTTTCACAATACCACTTCTACTTCTACAGTTATCTTTGTCAAACACCAGTTACCACGAATCCTAGAAATCCTTTAAAACTTCAACACAGTAACAACATTCGTCTAACAAATCTCATATACGCGCATCCCTCAAAGCCCAAACTGAACTCTAATACCTCAACGCTTAAGTCCCAAAAGGCCATTAGTATTCTACTCCAATCTTTTAACAGCACTAAAAACAGTAAGTAAAGCAATTTCGTTGCAAAGTATTTACCACATGAGAGTACAGTTAGGGTGCTTACTGACTTAGCGTTTATTTATGTTCGTTTAATATAGATACGTATTTTGTGAACAAGAGTCCAGTCCAACCGAATAAGTAAGTAAAGTAAGTAAATTTATTAAAACACGTTTTTTTGTACCTTAGCACAACAAATAAAAGAAAATAAAATGAAAAAAATAATAAAGATAAGGTGCAATAAAGTATCCCTAGATCCCACACTAGGATACCCTGTGTCGTGGAATCTAGTTATTTACAATTTAATGGACCTGATACAAGTTCACTAGTGGGTAGTTCAGTAATAATTTGATTGCTTACTCTAAACAACATTTAAACTTACATATCTGAAGGAAAAATGCAAAATTACAATTATAAGGTTTGTATAGAGTGTAATATAGTGTAGTTAGTATGTGTAGTTATGTGTGTTTAAAGGATGTGATACGCCTGGGTGAGCATTTCCGATTAACAGAAACAATACACCCACATTTCACCAGTTATGTTTAAATCCTGTGTAATAGAGAGAGAGTATATTTCCATCAACCGGACACAAATCTAAGCTCCGGGCTGCAACTGAGGAATGATTGATGGAAAATGCTCAATAACGTTTTGCCCGACTTGGAACGTGAACCCGGGACCTCTTGCTCATTAGTAGCGCTTGCGAGGACTACACCAACGGACTTTTCCAACCAAATATGTATGGTAATTATTGCGCACTAAAAATGTACCTATTTAAGGTGCATACAATCTCTTAAACCACAACCTAGCTCCCAGTGGCGAAGGGTGCTTTTAAGGGAGTATAATCGGCTGAATACTAAATTTAATAAATGAGCGTAACTTGGAACGGACATTGTCATAGGGCATGCATCGCGAATTTTCGTTTGTACTCCACCGTGCTCACCAGACATTACCATTACTGTGTTACCAGTACCGTCGTCGTAAGACTGACTAACTAAGTTATTCCTACAACGATACTGGTCAAGTATTTCTAACAACTGTTTGGATAAAACTCGTAAAAACCCAGGGATCTTTCTTTGATTCCAGTTTCAGATAAATACCGAAAAATAACAGTTAATTTCGCCCTATGACTGACATCAGGAGTTTCGTCAATCATTACAGACAGAATTGTGCTTTATTTATATCAAATCTAATGTGGTCTCGTAAAACGGATGCAATACTATGTTTAAATAATTTAGAATATCACTAGAAATACCAGAAAACGCGTGGTTCTGAACTGAATGACAAACTTTTAAATGGGACTGAATCGAACTTGCTCAGAAATAACAAGGCTTCGATATAGGTACCGCGGTTATCGGAATTCAGAATTCCATCGTGGCCGTGAAAAGCTACTTCTTATTTACCTAACAAAATAACGGTTTCAATAAACCATTTCATCAAATTCCTATTTCGATCTACTTTTCTATTAGGTATGCGCTTTATGCGAATTTGCGAAAAAATATTCTATCCTACCTGTCCCGAACTCATGTAACTGTAAATAGCTACGAATATGTTTTTCAGTGTGGACATGGTTTTTTGACGAAATATGCGTCAGATTATTAATATCTGTACAACCCCCTTTATTCCATAAACTACTAGAATCGGAGAAAAGTAAACATAGGAAACAATACATTCTATTTAATTTACAACTGCTAGTCAGCCATTGATATTTATCACAGCACAGCACAGCTCTCTGTTAAGTTAGAAGAACTCGGTTGTATACAACAGTTTGGCACATTGCAGTCCAAAATATAATCATTGCAGATAGATCATGTTTTAAGTAAACAGACTAACTTTGTTAAAATACAATCAATTAATCAACTTAGCCTATCGCAGTCCACTGCTGGACACAGGCCCCTCTCAGGCTGCGCCACAATGCCCTGTCTTCCGCCTTCCGCATCCAGTCCGTCCCAGCCTCCTTTTTGAGGTCGTCGGTTCATCTAGCTGGGGGGCGTCCCACACTACGCTTATCGATACGCAGTGTCCACTCCACATTTTAAATATCATATTTGTTTTTATTATATTTTTTTGCTGGCATACGGTCCCACTTCTGGGCAAAAGCCTGCCCCCACTCCTTTCAGTTTTGCTGTAACTTTTCCAGATCGTCCCGCCATCTCCTATGTGGTCTGCCGCGACCCCGCCTTACTGTCTTTGGGCACAAATTCTGTCCTATTTGTGCGCAGTTTGTCCGGCATGCGGCACACATATGTTGCCCAGTCCCATTTCAGTTTGACAGTCTTTTGAGCCAAATATTATGCATCATATAATATTCTCAGTAAACGCACTCAAAATCCACTCAGTCAGTAAAATCCCTAACATGAACACATTACGTAAGAACTCTCTAAGTCTTGCCCACTAGGAGCTTATAGTTAATCTGACGACTCTTATAGATCATATTATGGCTGTCTTTGACTGTGCTCATTTAATCTTTATACGTATGACGATATTAGATTGTGACGGACAAAAATAATGGGCACTTCTTGTAACTGTATGAGATTTATCCAAGACGTTATCACTTGACATCATTAATGCTGAATCTGGCATGACCTGGAGTGATTTCAGCAACTATTGTTCCAATTTGAGTAAATTGTTTTTATTTAATTTACTAGCTTTTGCCCGCGGCTTCTCCCGCGTGGATGTCGGAAAATATTCCACGTGAGCGTACCACCGGGATCAAAAGTACCCTATGTGTTAACCCAGGTAAACAATGTCTTCTCACACTGCATGTTATAGTATCCGAGGTGCAGCGAGCGGAATGATATATAATGTGATTGCTGGAGGATAACAAATCCCAATGCCTAGGGGATGATTTTACAAAAACGCCAAAAGGCTTTTAATACCAATTTTATGGGTTAGCTTTAAAATTTACGGGTTTCCTATACACATTTTGCATCCTTATTTTACCCTCTTCTGGGATGATTTTTCAAAAACGCTGATACATGTAAATATTAATTAACAACCAAAAGGAATGTCAATGTTTATCGCTGGAGATTTCACGTGGCATTGTTAATTTGATTTGAATAACGCCAAAACTAAAGTAAGTTCCGGCTGTCTATTACGACATAAAGGAATGAATCATCGGGAATTTGGTTTCTTCAATGATTACGTTAATATTTTGGTATTTAGTTTATTATAAATTTATTACAATAGGACAGAAAATTTCTCGACCGCTCGTGCGGTGGCAAGTTAACAAGTGTCACTTTATAAGATTTTCTCACACCGCCACAAAACATGCGCCTTATCAAACCTGTAGGCAATGTGTCTGTAGCACACGCTGCTACTATACCTTTCACAGGCGAGCCTAAACATCCTCCCACCCGTTGAAAGGCTTCTCTTTCAACAGTAAATCTTCAGCAGTGGGTAGTGGACACAATTTGATAATGGGCCGACGTAGAACACCTCTTGTGGTTTTCAAATCAGCCACTCTTGAAACTCCATCCGGACCAGGGAATAATTTAGTAACCCGGCCAAGGCGCCAACACAATGGAGGTACATGGTCTTCATGGATTAGTACGAGGTCTCCAATATTTAGGGGTTTTCCATTCGTCTTCCACTTCAGCCGTTGTTGTAACTCGTGTATATATTCACGCTGCCAGCGTGACCAGAAATGCTGCTGAATTTGTTGCAGACGCGCGTATCGTTGCAGGTGACTTTCTTTTAAGTTTTCTAGGTTAGGTTCCGGCAGTGCCTTCAGCGGTCTTCCAATAAGGAAGTGCCCTGGGGACAAAGGGAGGTAGTCATCAGGAGATGAGGACAAAGGACACAAGGGGCGACTGTTCAAAACGGCCTCCACTTGTGCGAAAAGTGTAGATATTTCTTCAAAGGTGAGATGGGTATTTCCCATAACTCTTTTTACATGGAATTTTGCAGATTTGACTCCGGCTTCCCAGATGCCGCCAAAGTGAGGAGCGTGAGCAGGTGAGAACACAAATTTTATATTTTCATGAGTTGCAAATTCAGCTAAGTCCCTGTTATGCAATTTAAGAAAAGCCCCTATATCTTTAGCAGCAGCCACAAAGTTACCCCCGTTATCACAAAATATTTCATTGGGTTTGCCACGACGGGCAATAAATCTGCGTAATGTCATCACAAATGCGTCCTTAGTAAGATCACAGACCGCTTCCAAATGAACGCACTTGTAACGCAAGCACACAAATATGCAAAGGTAACATTTGTTCACTCTTGCACCTTTACCTTTACGATTAATTATGTAAAAAGGTCCAGCAAAATCTATGCCTACTGAATTGAATGGGAAATCTGTGCTCACACGTTGTGATGGTAAATCACCCATTTTAGGACAAAGAGTTTTGCCTCGGACACGACAACATCGCACACAATTGTGAACTGTGCGCCGAGCTAACCTTCTGCCATTTAGCGGCCATACCGATTCCCTTATCATTGATAACAACAGCTGCGGGCCAGCATGCATGTGCCGTAAATGCTCTCTTTCAAATAAAAGTTTTGTCAAATGATGGGATGAATCAAGGAGAATTGGATGTTTTTTATCAAAACTATAAGGTGAAGAACTTATTCGTCCTCCAACTCTAATTAAATTGTTGTCGTCTAAAAAAGGTGACAACGATAGTAATTTAGATTTAACGTTTAACGCTAACCTTTTAGATAACGCTTTGTATTCAATTGGAAAACATTTAAACTGAGCAACACGACATAGATAATGAAATGAGTCATCCAACTCATTAGCACTGAGAGGTAAAACCTGTTTGTTATGAACATTACGAATGTTGAAACAAAATCTTTTTATCCATGCGACTATTCTTATCAGTTTGTTTAGTTTGCTATATTTTTCAACATCTATGATAGGTTGTAGTGTGTCAGTGTTAAGGTAAGTATTTAATTCATTTCGCTGAGATAAGATTTCATTAGGTGTTACTAATGAATTTTCTGTTTTATGATTTTTTGTTACAGATGCTGATTGTTTCGTCGGTGAGTATTTGGTTTTATTTGTAATTTTAGGTGTAGTCTTAGATTTAGATATATTTTTAATTTCAGGTAGGTACATTATTGATTTCAACGGAGTTTAGAACTGGCCAATTGTTTTCACCCTTTATTAAATAATTCGGACCAGTCCACCACAGGCTATTATTTATTATTTGATTGGCATTTATACCCCTAGAAATGAGATCAGCTGGGTTCATGTCTGTGGGAACATATCGCCATGAGGATGCGTCAGTGAGCTCGGTTATTTCAACCACCCTATTTGCGACAAATGTTTTGAGTTTAGTCGGATCACCTGTGAGCCATGCTAGCACTACGCTGGAATCGCACCAATGAAAGATTCGAGACGGCTTGTAACGTATAGACTCAAGGACACCTTTACATAGTTTAGCTGCCAGTAACGCAGCGCAAAGTTCCAATCTCGGTATTGTCATAGGATTTATACGAGCTACCTTTGATTTAGCAGCTAATAGCCGTACCGTGAAGTCATGGTTATTTTCCGTGCTTCTCATGTATACACATGCCCCATATGCCTTCTGTGAAGCGTCACTGAAAGAATGAAGTTCTATTAATTTCGGTGAATCGCATAAAACTCTTCTAGGTATTTGTAAATTCAATAAACAATTCAAATTACTCGCAAATTCTAGCCACCTTTCCTCTATTTCTTGGGGAATAGCTTGGTCCCAATCTATTTTTTGTTGCCATAATTTTTGTAGTATCATTTTTGCTGTAATTATACATGGGCTTAACAACCCTAAAGGATCGAATATCTTAAATGCATTTGATAATATGCGTCTTTTTGTTATGGTATCATGATTGTCATATGGTTGAACAGGAAAGTTTAAATTATCAGTTTTTGGCTCCCACCCTAAGCCCAGCGTGCTTGACGCTTCACTTATAGTTAATTTGTCTTGAGTATTTAGAGGTGAATTTTTGAATAAATTTTTAGAATTAGTTTTATATTTGCGTAAATTAAAACAGGCTGACTTTAGAGCGGAGGAAATTGAATTTTGAATATAAGTTAATTGTGTTTCATCATCACAACCAGTAATTAAGTCGTCGACATAAAAGTCGTGTTGTATTATGTTTTTTATAGTTTCGTCCCCACACTCCTCGCCCACCTGCCACAGACAGCGAGTGCTTAAATAGCTCGCACTTGTGGTGCCATAAGTAAGAGTAGGTATTCATTTGCATCGTTCTGATGGGCAAGGACTCATCTTCTCTCCATAGGATTAATTGTAAGTTTCTACAGGATTCATCTACTCTCAATTGTCTGTACATTTTTCCAATATCACCAGTAACTAAATATTTATATTGACGTGCTCTTATGAGTATGGAGAAGAGAGAATCCTGAATATTTGGGCCCACCATGAGGATGTCGTTGACAGATATACCCGAGGAGGTGGGGACGGATCCATCAAAAACGACACGGACCTTGGTTGATTCGCTGTTGTCCTTAAATACAGCATGGTGGCATAAGAAGTATGAGGGAAATGGTTTACCTTTAGGTGCTATAGACATGTGTCCTAGCTCTTCATATTCTTTCATAAAATCAACGTATTGTGTTTTTAGTGTAGGATTTTTTCTAAAACGTGATTCTAAATTAAACAATATTTTTTTTGCAGTATTATAGGATTCACCCAAATTACTTGGAGAACTATTTAGAGGTAATTTAACGTTAAATCGTCCGTCACTCAAACGGACCGTATTTTGCAAATAATGCTTTTCACAAGCCCTTTCCCTTTCGCTGAGAATGGGTTTGTTTGGGAGTTCTTCAATTTCCCAAAATTTGGTAAGTAATTTATCAATGCAAGACTCTTGAGCCTTGTTGTTTTTTGCAATTATGCTATTGTTGCAATGTATGCTATTCAAATTATTTTTATTTAAAGGACCGGCTATTAACCAGCCAAATTTGGAATTTCGTAACTTTAGGTTATCTGGGCCTATAGAAATTTGCTCATTTCCTAGGATATCCCAGAAAAGATCACATCCAATCAAGATATCAACTTGAGAGGGTTCATTAAAATTAGGATCTGCTAATTTTATGTGTTTAGGTATTTTGAATTTAATATTAACGTGGCTTTTCGGCAAATAACCAGTTAACTCGTTCATGACAAGCATGTTATATGTAACATCAAACTGTTTATAAATAGATTGCAATTTAACAATGCAGCTCTCCTCTACCCTATTAGACAAGTGATTTCCGATACCTATAATATTAATACTAGTTATTGGAATAGAATCAAGTGACAGTTTATCTTTTAGAGATTTTGTAATGAAACTGCCTTGGCTACCACAATCGAGCAATGCACGCACTGTTTCATATCGATTGTTATTAGGGTTATGAACTTCAATTAAAGCAGTAGACAAGAGAACATGATTAAATTGATATTCCGATGAGTTAACATTAATAGATTCCGAATGTGCATGATTATTATTTATTGCCTCGCTAGGGTTATGCAGGAGACGATTATGTCTTTGTTTACAGTCAGGACATGGTCCAAATCCACAAGCCTTTGCTGGATGACCCTGTTTAAGGCAATTAGAACAAAGTTTATATTTATTTACATCTGCCCATTTTTCTTGTATAGTTTTGTTTTTGAAAATAGGGCACTCATATATTTTATGATTTTGACTGCAAATTATACATACAAATGAACTTGAAGTAACTTTATTAGTAGCTGTTACTGCCTTAATAAAACATTTTTGATATTTATCTTGTTTGCTGTTGTGATTATTTTGTGTATAGTTATTCGAACGAATTTGATTATTTTGAACCTGCGAACCCTTTTGGTGGCTGTAGTCTGTTTTATTCCTATCTAAGGCTTCAAGCACATCAGCGCGATCTATCAAAACCTTTTTAAAGTTTTCTAAGGTTGGAATATCGTTACCAAGCTGGTTTCTAAATTCCTCCCATTTTAGAAGTGTATTATTGTCTAATTTTGATGTTAAATTAAATATGACACACATATCCCAATTATTCGTGGGCATTCCCAGACTAGATAATGCCCTTAAGTTTTTTGTAACATGGTCAACTAAAAATCTTAAAGACCTTACAGTTTCCCTGCTGAAGGATCGTATGTTAAACAATGAATTCATGTGATGATCAATCAGAAGTCTTTTATTATCATAACGATCACACAACAACTTCCAAGCTTCATTGTAATTTTCAGATGATACTTCAAGATTGGAAATTATGAGTGCCGCGTCTCCTTCCAGGTAAGATAACAGATAGTGAAATTTATGTACCTGCGAGAGTTGCTTATTACGATCAACTAAGCTCAAAAAGGAGTCTCTGAACTCGAGCCACCTAAAATATGCGCCGTCAAACCTTGCAATTTGTATGCGCGGCAACCTGATACCAGAGTCACGAGGCTCAGATCGGGATTCATGACAGTCATGACTACATGATTGCATACAGCTGTCTAACAGATCCTTTGCAATGGCAAGCGCACTCACCATATCAACTTCTATTTTATCCCGCTCCTCAAGCTCTAATGACAGGCTCCCACTATTTACGACTTCAATCTGACTTTGCAACTCATCAAACTTAGCTGACAATTGTTCAAATCTACCAAGCTTAATCTTTAATTCAGCTATTTCCACATTTGTTAATGAGTCCGAAGACGACAATTTATCCACAAAGTTTTTAAACTTGGTAATCTGACCTTTTATTGAGCTACGCCTGACAGTCAACTCGCGTAATTTCTTTGAATCGGCTTCTTGCGCCATTATTTAACACTACAATTTAGTCAAAGCAAAATACGCTAAGTATAGTTAGTTGACTATCAAGCAGATTAACTCAACTACGTTCAGCACAAAAACTATGATTTTAAAGTTAAACAAAATAATCTCACGCCCCTCAATTCGACGTCACCACCCGCCGACCAGGAAACCGGGTCCACGCTGCCAAGCACGGAATGCAACCTCTGCACGTACCAATGGTGCTAGCGTGATGTTCCGAGATATCTGGAAAGTTTGGCGAACAAAATTAGAGACTGATTGGGAATGATACGTTATCTTTTCCTAGAATGGCATGAGAAATACACGATGTGGGTAGATGAAAAATCTAATGAAAATTATTTTAAAATAGTAATTTAGGATGATTATTTAGATAAATTTCGTGCCAACTAACTGATATTGAATGCAATTGATGGCCTTTACTGAAATATGTTAATATTATAGTGACTTAAGTGGATTACAACCAAGTTTGATCAAGTAAAACTTTGACCTTGTATGAAACCCTTCGAAAATATCGAAACACCTAATTAATAGAAATGATTGCACAAGTGGAAGGCACGTTTTTCACACCTTTCAATCGGAATTAGGATAGCTGTGGATATGTTGAGAATAGGTAGGTAAGAATGAGGAAGGAAGGGCACTTAACTTAGGATGATCCGGTTCACATGAATCTTCTGCACTTGTTTATTCTTCCGTACACCTGTGTCGATACTTTAGCTGCATCGATGCCAAGGTTTCGGGATGTTCGTTGGTTTCAGCTTCACGACGGGAACTCGGCCTTTTGTGGTCTCGATGATCACGCCACGTGCCAACTCAACGACACAATTTTGATATTTAGTTTTTCCGTCCTGTCACGGTCGCCAAATTTTTATGTCTATTACGACATAAAGGAATGAATCATCGGGAATTTGGTTTCTTCAATGATTACGTTAATATTTTGGTATTTAGTTTATTATAAATTTATTACAATAGGACAGAAAATTTCTCGACCGCTCGTGCGGTGGCAAGTTAACAAGTGTCACTTTATAAGATTTTCTCACACCGCCACAAAACATGCGCCTTATCAAACCTGTAGGCAATGTGTCTGTAGCACACGCTGCTACTATACCTTTCACAGGCGAGCCTAAACACCGGCATTGTAGAAGCCTTGAGGTAGTTTGCACAGGCGTAAAATTCTAGAGTACTTACAAAAAACAATGCAACACGACTTTATTAACTTCTTAATTATTATAGTACCGCCAACTAAAACCGTAGGTAATTAACTTCTCAATGAAATATTTTTATTAGCACAGGAAATTCAGCTGCTCTTAAAGTGGGTCATTTATTTTGCACGCCATTGTACTAAACACCGAGGCACTTAGCCTAGCACGTAATCTTCTTAGCGTTCGCTATATACTTGTATAAATGGTTAATATTCGAAATATTGCTGAAATTCTGGTGGCTATAAAAGTAATTATAGTTCGTAAAAGGTTTTAGATGAAAATACCTACGCTTTTATGGACTCTACTAAATGATTCACACTTGGAAGAGCAATTTAATCTCTTTTATACTCGATCCACAGCAACGTTAGACGATTTTTATTGGAATAATACGTTTTCAATGGATAACTCCGTGACATTAGGGTATTGAACTTTAGGATACTCACCTTGAATATATACTACTAGCATTGGCTCGCAACTACGCCCTATAGCATCACACTGCCTACCCGCGATATTACTTCATTTTCTATTAGCGTTTTTTCAGTTTTTTTTTTTCGTAGCGTGATTTTAAATAAACCTTTAACTTTCCTTATGAATTGGGGTTATTAAATGCAAAAATGATTTGTGAAATCCGTCTACCAACTGGTCGTTTTAGAGATAACTGTCAACATACAAACTTATAAACTTAATTAGCCTATAATATTCCTACTCACTGCTGAGATATAGACCTCCTTTGAGAGTGAGTGGACCGTTATCCACCATACCAGCCCAGTGCGCATTGGTAGATGTTACATGTTTTCTAATTTTTAGTTCTAGGACATGCCGGTTTCCTCACTATGTTTTCCTTCACTGTTTTGAGAGCAGAGGTGAAGAAATAGTTTACACAATGAAAAGCGCCTGGGTACGAACCTACCACTCACAAACAAACCAATTTTAAGTCTTATTAATGGAGGATGTATGTAGTATAGATTGATTTTATGAGAATATTTTTGTCTACAACATAAGTAAGTACGTAGATGAGAATATGTGTTGTAAAATATGAAACAGAGTTGCAAAGCCTATTCCTTTATCTTATCTACACGGCATGAAATATATAAGGGTAGCTTATACAATGGTGAAAAAATGGGTATTCAGTAAATTACTATTGGAGCTGGCCTCTCAGAGCCTCACAATAGCCCAACTTTAATTTACGCGGAAAATTGTATTTCGAATCGGAGACTGACTACACTGAACATAGCTTTAGTATCATAGAAGCTCTTTGAATTACGAGATTTGACTCCCGCATCCTACTACTAATTACTATAATTATGAAAGTTTGTATGTTTGTTACTCAATCACATAAAAACGGCTGTACACATTTGAATTAAATTTGGCCCACAGATAGTTTATAATCTTGATCAACACATGCTTTTTAACTCCCGACTTTTATGCCGACTTAGCCGCGGGCAAAAGTTAGTTACCGTCGGTTATCCTTTAAGGTGCTCGTGAGTATATTCGCAAGAAGTTGGCAGAATCATCCCAGCGCTGATTTGTTGGATTCGTTTTCTCCTCCACCTATCGTTATTTCTCAAGACAAAGTTTATTTTCGTTATATATATGTGTATGTATGTATCTATGTATTGGTATGGATTATTTTTAACCGAAATAAAAAAAAAGGAGGAGGTTCTCAGTTCGACTGTTTTTTAATTTATTTTAATTTCGTATAGATCTGATGATGCGTTTTGCAGACAGACAACGGAACTCTTCAAAAAATTACAGCAAATCAACCGCGATTGCTGCTATCGCATAAATATGGATTGTTTTTACCCCAAGGCTGATAACAATTCGAATTGGTGTGGGGTAGGTACTATAACTCTAAAGTGAAAAATAAAAACTTTTTCCAAAAAAAACAACCTACTTCTAAAAAAAACACTACAAAGTGAAAAATAACTTTAATTTCGGAAGTCGGTGACTGTTGACATGAAAATTAAATTAAATATATACTTTTGGAAGTCGGCTGTTTTTTTTTGTGTTACCTATCCCTGATGTTGCACCTGCCATATTTTGTCTTTGCATCACTCTAAGATTGACTGGTAGAAAATGCCTCAGGCATTAAGTCCGCCTTTGTGCAGTATTCTTTTACTTGTGCATTAAGTTTTATTTTTATTATATAAATAATTAAGTAATTTAATGTAAAACTCTTTACACCCCAAGTGGAGTTTATGGATTTTGTTCTATAATAATACTCTATCTCTGGTTTTGCCATATTCCAGTAAAACAGTAACTGCTAGATTAATTATAGTCCAGAGTTTGCTTTGTTAGTGACGGGCAAACTCGTTCCCCATACAGCACTGTTGCATTTAGTCGCATATTATCCGTAAGTTAGACTACCACTTGAGATGGTGGCCGGACGCCAAACAATGGAGTTGGTATGAAAAATGTTGCAGAAGATTCAGTGGAAGGACTACTGGATCTTCAAGACAACTTGTAATTATATATTTTTTTTTAATCATTAGAATTCACGTGTAACCAAATTGACTAAATGATAATTACATTACAAACCCTGCCCAAGTGCCAGTTACAATTGCACACTGAACTCCGTAGCCTACCTTACCGTTCCAGAAAAGATGAAAATAAAAATATATATTTAAATTGTTCTCAATATCCTGATATTCTTAGACTTATAACTAAAAACAGATTTTAAAATAATATGATCATAGAATCAGTACATAACTGCCTATAATAAACTGAAGCCATACCACCTACGTTCCAGTGACAATTTATCAAGTGCTCCATTTTGTGCACTTCGTGACAACTGAGCCTTCTCTTTTCCACATGTGTCGTCATGCTGAATGTCTGCCCGGAGATGTATATCGCAAGTCGGGAGATACATTAACAGTGAGAAATGTTTATGTGCACTACGATGTTCATTGAAATAAATAAATGTTTCACACTCATCGCTCTTGAATTGTATGTGGTGCTGTGTAGATTTGTTTACGGCAATATTTTGGGATGAAATGTGTGAGGTGCATGTCATACGTACACCTCACATGTCTGACTACAACTGTTTACATGCATATATAGATAGATATATACATACATACATAATCTCGCGCCTTTTTCGCATGGTGGTAGGCAAAAACAATAGTACGGCTCCTGCTTCGTTCATAACGTTTACGCTCATACATCTGGTCATATACGCAGCTGACCTTTCTGAAGAACATCACCAATAAGGTCACTATTATGCCCTCTTAGAGCGTCTCCTGGCTGTTTTCACTCACATCTGTGTAAATACCTTTTGACAGTCGCTGTTGCTTCATCCTCAAGATTTGTCACTGCTTCTTCATCTTATCAAGATTTGCCACTGCTTCTTAATAACCGACGCAAAAACGGAGGAAGTTTTCAAGCGTATTTTTTTTGTTATGTAGGTATGACCACGCATAACTTTTTACAGAGTAGTTAGATTCTGATCATTCTTTTACTCAAAATTACTCTTAGGTATACTTACATAAATTTTAGAACTTAGTTATTATGGTTGATTGAAAACTCAAAATAATTACAAAAATAAATACTTAGGTACACTTACATTAGTTTAAGAACTTAGTTATTAAGGTTAAACAAAAAAGGTTTATAATTATTTGCTTTTCAGTATTTTCGGCGGTTTAATTTTTATGTTAAAAAGTTTTTTTTTAATCCGCACCATTGTTATTATTCCTCAGCCTATCATTCTTAGTTAAAAAACAAACTGCACATAACTTTACTTTAAAAATCTTCACCATCATCATTATTGGCGGACTTGTTTCACCCACTGGTGACCTCGTCCCTTTTATGCCATGCGTCCCTGTTCTGAGCGAGACTACTTATGTTAAAAAAAATTGTGGAATACTCGAAATCTACCTTGCGTTCAGGATTTTGTTAATATAAGAAATGAAGAATGTTGAAGACTAGACACCAATTTTTATTTTTGATTCGATTTCACTACCTTTAACTAAGACACCATCACGTTACACCATGTTATGAGGAAGTCGTTCCACCGAGTGTCTCTTAATGCAGCCGCCACTACATGAGGTTGTATGCAAAAATATTAACCCGTAGGGAGGGAGGCGGTCAGTTGCGTCCTCTATTCACACAGCGTAATACTTGTCTCATGCTGGTCCGACTCCACAGGCACCTGGGCTTGCTATTTAAAATTTTCATATTTGGAAGAGATGCTTCCCTTTTTTGTTTTCTGACATTATGAACATTTCTGTTCCTATTATTTTTATTTTCTGACATTACGAATAAGTTTTTATTTTGACTGAATTAAGTATTATTTATAAAAAATTCAAAAGATATTAAATATTTTTCTTTCTTTTTGGAAATCAAATTTGATTAATTTCTCAAATACATTGCAAACTATATTTTTGTATAATTTAGAAGCATTTTGTTTAAACTTTGTAAATGTGAGTACCATGCATCCGTATAATAATTATATTGTTTTGATGTACGTTGACTTGAAAAAGCGTGGCAGTTGAGAGTATGTCATGCTCACTTAAATGTCTCGCTGATGGTGGCGCGTGTGTTGGATCATTCGGTTCCCTACAAAATGGTTGAGCTGGATGGTGCTGATCCACGCGTCAAGTTCGTGAACGGGCGCCGTCGGTTGAGACTGGTCATCTCCTAACTTCCATGGCTAATTTTAAATTTTATATTTAGAATTTTTTTTTTTTTTTTTTACATTGTCTCACATATAGAAGCAACAAGAATAATGTTCCCAAGTTTTTGTAATACATAACATGATTAAAAAGAGTGTCCATGGAGTTTCTTGCCCGTTCTTCTCCATAGAGATCTACGTTTTGGAATGGGCAACTAGCTTCAACTTTCCAACTGGTCGACTTTTTGACAATTCGAAAGTGCCTGTAAATGGTTTAATTGAAATAAATGCTTTGAGTTTGAGTTTGAGTTTGAGTTCATGCATATTCAAGCTTGAGGATTTTTTGTGGTGTTGAGTCAAAGTTGGTTCTCATTCAGAAAAGTATTTTTTTTGCATTATATTGTTTTAGTTTTCCTCGTGGTTAGGTCAGAATCTGACCTACGAGGTCAAGCGATCTTTCTTTAGTCGGATGGGTTACCATGTAACAAACACAACAGGCCTCCTCCTGTGGAGGACCGTGACTGAACTATCAGTCTCATTCCATATTAAAATAACTAGTTCCTAATTAAGGTTGCATAAAGAAACATAGCCTTCCATAGTTGCGTATTAAAACTGTCTATCACTTTACATTTTGCGGTTTGCAGAAAAATTCTTAAAACACATAACCGCATCCCAAAGAAGTATTTTCCGTGTAAAACAAAAACTTCCCACGCTTTTGCCTTTTCGGGATAAGGGTAGAAAGTTTATTGACCTTACAATAGAAATCTAATTTGCCTGAAGCCGACAAAGGTCAAATGGCAATTATTTTATCCCAAAACTAAAGACAGGCCATTCATTTAGCTTTTAGGTTATTTCAATTTGAAATAGAAAACATGTCCTCTAACTTAATTGGAAGGAATTACAAAATAATTTGGAAGACGCTAACTATACTTAGCAACATAATTTGTACTTAACCATTAATTTGACTTTGCCGTCATGGTGTATAAATAATTTAACGAACTGTTATTAAATTATCCGCTTTGAAGCAATCTGCAAATCTTTAAAACATTTCGACTTCTTAACTCACAACATACTAAATTATTGTCAAAATGATTTAAATCACTTAGACTTTCAAACACATTAAATACCACATCACTTTAAAAAATTATACAACTTTGAAGGCTAACAAAAAAAAAAACACACCAGTTTTTGTTTTTCGAACAACCCTAATCGCAAGCAAAAAGACAATAAAAACAGATTACGCTCAAAGTCTTTGAGACAATGACGTCCCAATTCCAATAAATCTTGACTCAATTTGGTAGCAACTGTGTGACTGACACACTTCAAAACTGACGGACGACCGTTTTCCTGTTCGCTGCGGGACCCTAAAATGTTAAGGTGTGGTTTTGATGTTGCGACGGGCTATAGCAGTCGCTATTATTGGCTTGTTATCCAGTAATAAAGATTTCATGAGATTTTTGGTGAAATGCTTTCTACTGTATGTTTTTGCATATTGGCCAAGAAATCGTGATAAGGATACATTAACTAACGCAGTTCATAGTTGACACCTGATTCTATGTGTTTTTTACTTAAGTTTATTTCCAATTATCTATTTTAGTTTGGTTTTAATTTATTTGAAATCTTTTATTTCTATTTTTATGATACTTAAAAATAATGTACTTACATTAATTTTATTGACATCCTCACTAACATTGTTTTATGATAATGTAATAAATAGATACTAACAAAATATAATCTGAATTAAACGAATTTTATTTCACCAAAAAGTAGTGGAAATATACATCTCAGACTGGAAATTCTAAAAACTGCAAAGAGATAAATTAATCTATTTTCTTGATAAAAATATTCCCATAACCCGATTTATATTTGCACCAACTCTAGTATCAGACTAATCACCTTTCAAGTAAAACACGACAGCAGTAAAACGTTTTCGACTTTCTATCGACTTTGCTTTCACCCGAACTGAACTCTTAGAGGAAGCAATTATTCTGTACAGTTGCAATCGCGGAATTGAAGAGGAAAAGACACAGTTTTTTACTAATAGGAACAATAAAAGGCTTGAGTGGTCATTAACGTGAAGATTTTTCCGGTAAATCGAGTCGAGGGTTGTAAAAAACGTTAACAGTAGTAAAAGAAGGGTGAGTTGTATTAGTTTTTCTAGTTAGTTAGGAGTTGTGTTGTAGTGTTTCATCTTGCATTGATTTTCGTTATTTAATTTCGACTATTTTGTGAGGTTTCTAGTAGTTAATTTCTCTGTCTTAAAGGTTCTTTAATATTAAAATGTTAACACTTGCAAACCGCTGAGTCATACCAAATTTTCAAATTTGACTGTAAATTTTAAGATATTCTAACCACGATCAAATATTTATACGTCAAATACGCGTACAAATATTAAAGCACAGCTCTATGGATGGATAGAAGTAATATTGAGCGCATGCCAAGTTAAATGAAGTAAAACAAACTCAATTAATTCAACAAACTTTAGGACGAACCAAACTTGCAAGTAGGTAAAACTACACGAGCATTACAACTTGAAAATCTACTCATTCCCTGGAGAAATAATATTTTCAAGAGTAAATAAAATGCTCTAACGTTCCCTCGGACCTAGTTTCTTCGAGAACTTCAAACTTAGGTCGTGCATAAACAGAGTCAAAACTATCGCTTTATGAATACAAAACTCGCAACAAACCATGGTCAAAGTTGCCAAAATGTGCTGAAAACGGTTGTGACTGCATGCCATCTTTATATTCTGTCATGTCATGATAGAAACATTGTTATGTTATTGGTGTTTGCAGGCCTCTCCCAGGCTATGCCACAACACTCTATCCTCCTTCCGCATCCAGTCTGTCCCAGCCACCTTTTTAGGTTGTCGGTCCATCTAGCGTCCCACACTATGCTTGCCGACACGCGGTCTCCACTCCAGGACTCGTCTGCCCCATCGTCCATCGGTCCTTCGACAAACATGGCCAGCCCACTGCCACTTAAGCTTGCTTTATCTGCAAGCTATGTCGGTGACTCCGGTTTTTATCTGGATAGGAAGGTCATAAATATACTTAGGCAATCCTTTAAAGTTTAAAATGTATTGGAAAACAGAGGAGGCCTAGCATTTTCATTAGCCGTCCCCCGAATTGACAATGTCTCGATCAAAAAATGACCTACAACTGAAAAGGCCAATCATTTATATATATTTTTTACTTTTTAGAGTTTTTGTATGGGTCGGGGGTTTTTTTATTTAACTTTTTGCCATTTTGGTATATGGGTACTGGTTCCAAACGGGTGCTGATACTACCCCACCTAACAAGTACCTGTACCAAATTCAGGTAACCGGTGCGTACCACAAGTCTTATATTTGTGTGACGAACCCCGTGCGGTTGGCAACCTTGAAGTTATTTTTCTAACGCTTATTAACTAACCATTCTTTTTCATTATATTTTTCTCTCTCTAGCTTACGAAAATCTTTGTTTGGAGCCGGTACAGTATCGACACTGATTAGAAATACCAACAGTCTACGTCGTACCACGTCCAGTACCGATATCGATATTACTGGTACGTCGTCCGGTGCCGGTACCAATAGTACAAGTACTAGGTACTCTGGTACGGGTATCACACCTAAATGGTACCGGTTCCCAAAAATACCTGTATTTCATGTCCTGCACAACGCCTTAAACCGTCTCAAAAACATTCTACCTACAAGTACGAAATTAACAAAACTATCAATCTTAGATAGCGTCATTCAATAAAGCCATTGTCAGGGACGTCACAGTTTGAAAAATGTACGAATCCAGCTAGGGGTGTCCCTCAGTAGGCGTAATCAATCAATGGGAGAAATTGAGACCGCTTGGATATGCGCAGCCCTAAATTATAAGAGATAAATGTCTATTTATCATGGTTTTGGGAAGGTTCAGTGATTTTGGGAGCAGGAATAGGCACTTATCGTTCAGTGAAAACTGCAATGCGTCCTTTGTGATTTAAAACGTAATTACGATCAAATGTGGTTATTAGATAGATATATCTTACTTTGGGAAAGATATAATTTTGTTTTTGAAACTAGTATTTTATAAGTTTTTGCCGACGAAATATGGCGCCAAAAAAGAACATACTTTACTTTATATTCTACTTCTATAATTCTGACATTTATCATAACTTGTTACATTTTCTTAGCTCCTGAAATATGTACCGACAGACAACGCAAATTCTCTCATTATTTTATCAAAACATATAGGTACTCTTGGTAACAAGGTGAAATGTCTATTCAATCATAATCATGCTTAATCCATCTTGTTTTTCACGCAAAGCCACGTTGTTCATTTAACATAGCAACGACCTTGAAACTCATGTTGGAATATGGAAATACCTCTATTACATGAGAATTAAAATATAACTGTTGAAAAGTGGGTGTAAAGTACACCTCTGCTTACAGCTTTGGGGAAAACAGACGTAATTTTATTTTTTTACGGTTTGCTGATGTCATGTCGCAGACCGATTTTTTTTTATCTTACCGTTACTGTTCCAACGCTAGGAAAAGGGCTTCCCCAAATCCTTCCTTTTCCTGAGCCACCTCGATCCATACCTGGCAGCATGCGTCTAAGTCTTCCATCTAATTTAGGTTTTGCTTGCAAAAAAATCGTTAGACATTATTGATAATTTTTGAAATTTTAACTGCTCAATGTATTTTTACACTACTTACTGATACTAACTTAACTCTTACTTGTTTACTACTTATTTTTTGTCAGTCACCTTTCCCTTTAAAAACTTTTCAACCAAACCACTCGTTCATCACTAGTAACTTACACTCAATATCAACAAATATCAAACACGCGTTTCCGCTCAATAGTCAGCCATTAACACGGCAAATATTTTCCCCTTTTAATTTATTGGAAAAACATACAGCTATTTATTGGTACGGAAAAATACCATTCATTTGGCGACAACGTATAAATAGAATGTGGGTCACGCAAGCTTTGTGATACGTGATTAGAATTATGATCAACATTTGGCTGGATTGTAACTGTCCCAATTTAAGGCAAAGGCATTTTCTCATTCTGGTAACCTGAAAAGAGGTCATCCTTATGAAAAATTTTCAGTATGGTACCAAACATGGTACAAAAAAAACCTGACAATACTATTATTAGCAGCACATATTTGTCCTATATTTCCTGATTGACACATGACATATACTCAAACTAATAGGTAGCATATTCTTGGATTACGTGAAGTATGTAGGTATTAGTAGCGTAAGATGTTTGTACTCAATGTAAATTAATGCAAATCTCCGTATTGGATCTGAAGATGCAGGATTAGCCTAGTTTAGTTCGGGACCAATAGCACTCAGAATATCATTATTGTTCCGATTCAGGATCATATTTATTTTTGGAAGAACAAACAAAATAAATCTTTTGATAGAGCTCGGCATTGACACGAGGTCCTTTGCCATATTTACAAAATCATGATCTCAGTCGAAAGACGTCCACTGCTGGACATAGGTTTCTTCTATTTATCGTCTTAGCGACTGATCCTGTGCTTCCCGCAACGAGCAGTTTCTCCCTCCCATCACCTGGTTATCGGACCGCCTTGCAAGGAACCTACGTACCAAGTCAAGGTTTCCCGTAACCATTTGCCATTCAAGAACTTTTCAGCCCTTTTGGCCATCATCCGTTATTTTAGAAATACGACTTAATTTTCCAGTATTTTACGACAATACAGACTGTTTACTAAAGTTTTGAACCTAAAACTAATTGAATATCCAACAATACGTTACATTTAAACGTACGTCCTTTCGAGCAATTTAGTACTAAAAGTTTATACATAACACGTCTGGTCCGATTTAGTTTCCATTTAAAGTCTGAATTTCAGCATTTAACTATTTACCGCCGAGCTGCGTGGTTATGTGCCTGTTTGAAGGGTACATATACATGCCTGTTTTCCCCGACTGGTTAGGCAGAACTGTACTTATAGTACACCCACGAGATCTGTTTAAGTCCCATTTAACAAGGGTGACCCTAAGATTCCTAATACAAAAACCGAATTATATTTTACCGAACCAAGGACCTCATGCTCAACAGTATCGGTGTGCAAACCCTATACCCACGAGGAGATATCGTAACAAAAAAACAGAGGGTTCCGTCTCAAAGTTGCGCCCGCGGCTTCGTTCTACTGATACAGCCAGCGGTTATAAACTTCCAATACTGGACTAAACGACAAATTCAACATTGTAATTGAAAAACATGTTCTCCCATATTATAACTGCAAATTTTATTCTATTTTTAGACCTTTTTCATGTTCCTTTAAGACCATGGGTTTTTAAAGGATTTTCATTCCGTCTATAAGACGTAAAGAACGAATTTCTGTTAAACTAATCACCACAACTTCTTTCATCTGTACGGTTTGCATAACTTTGTTATTTAATTTTCTAATTTGCCCCCAAAAGTGGCTCCCATATTTTTTTTTTTAATTTAGGTGCATTACAAATGTCCGTATTTGGGTTACAAAAATGATGAATAACATTTCAACTTTATCGGTCCAGTAGATTCGGAGCAAAGTGGCTGTGGCAGACGGACAGACTGACAGACACCCGAGTGATCATATAGGGGTTCTGTTTTTTAACGCTAGCAACATTTAAAACCGAATGTGTAAACACAAAACTCTCAACAAATTACCATGATAACAACATTTTAATTAACAGAATAATATTATTAAAACGAAATCACTTCAAAATAGTTGTAAAATACTTTGTGCAGATCATTGATCCTTGTACGCTAATTGAATGAATTCCCTTCAAATTATAATGAACGAACTTTTTCGAAGGACACAATGGATAAATTCGTTAATCAAATTAATATTTTCATTTAATTAAGTGCTTATTGGATGACCTTCGGGATGTTTTAATTAAAAAATGTTGTTGAAACAGATGTTTTGGATTATTTGTTTTGTTTAATTAGATTCTGAATAAATTTAAATGCTCTACGTTATAGAAAGAAGAATTTGGGTGGGTTTGCTTTGATATTGTTTTGACGCCGACTTCAACTGTTTCTCTCTTCAAAGATATTCTTTTTCATGGAGACTTACTATTTTTTCAAGTAGATAAAAAAAAACACTCGAGTGCTCCATATCTTTTACTTCAATAACTCCCACACCATCCCATAACATTTTATGGATATTACAAGCACTTTCATAAACACAGGTCACGTTCAACCAAATCAATTGGATATTCAAACAAAAGGGGAGGAAAAAACCGTTAGGGGTAAAAAGTATACAGCTTTTTCTATAGCAGACCATTTGTCAGGCGATTTGATGGTGTCGCGTGGAATCATTTCAATCCATCATGGGGGCAAGCGGTTGGAAACGAGTACCACTTATTAGAATGAAAAATGATTACTGCTTTTTTTTTCATTTTTTGTGTCCTGTAGCTATCATGCCCATATGTAGCAAGATTAGGGATAATGTATGGCTCTTTTGTATGGTTTATTGCTTGTGCCTGCTTGGTTGGCAAATGTCTGGAGTAGGTATGCCATTCACACTTAACTCTGGGACATCGGTCTTTCCTATCTATGCACATCATTAATCCATTCGTATTAATTAAAGTCGTTTTCTATGTCTGTCTATGTGACCACGTTTTTCTTCTAAACTTCGCAATGGATTTTAATGCATGTTTTCATCGTGTGAACTGTGCGAAGCAGAGGCGGGTCTCTAGTATTAGGTAAATAAGAGCAGACTTGTCTCCTACATAAATTCAAGCGTTTTTCTGTGTTACATATTTGACCTTTGTGGTAGAGCCGCAACAAATATGAAATGTTAAAAGTTATTTGTAAGAGATCGTCTTGTGCGATAAGACCACACATTGTACACAAGTTTTAAATAATTATGTTGAATTTTAATAGAATGCACTATTATATAATTTAAATTGTTTTTACAGTGTGTTTGATGAATTTGTACAGGTGTCGCTTAAAAGAATATAATTTTTTTTTTCCATGGTGATGGATGTTCTGTGGTGTACATTAAAGTGTTTTATAAATAAACATATTTATAAAAGCTCTGTTCGATTTTACGTTAAATACAAAATCGGTTTTAAAAATTGTCTGTATTTCCGTCACTTTTCATTATAAAAGTTACAATAAATCACCACAGGCTTTCCATAAAACTTTTTATAACGTTTGCAAAGCCTACGGTTGTACATTTTTTTGATTGAATTGTTAATGCTCATTGGGTATCGGCAAAATAACAAAAGTATTGTAATTTTAGCTTTTAGTTAAATTGGGAAAACATTTTGTTTACTTTTTGTTTGTTATTTGGTTGGTTCGTTTTCGTGATTGAAAAGTTTTACGGAAAAAGTTAAAAAAAAAATTATTACGCTAATATTTCCCGAAGGAGTAAGCAAAAGTAGAACTCTGCTTACCCTGCGAAATACATGATAATCTTTTGGATAAATATATGTAGTACTTACTGACTCAATAGGTTCCTACCTAAATAGAAGTTTGATTTTTTTAGAGCCATGCGAGCATCGATCAATGTAGGTATTAGATATTAATTTGATATTTAACTTGATATTCCCATGCATTTCTGTGTGAAAAAGGGTCTTGACAGGCTAGAGATATGGAATCCTAAAAACGGGTGCAGTCGGGTGACTCCCGTCAGGAACGAAGTTCTTTAGGCGACAATCGCGCGCCCACACACTCGTGAATAGTAGAAAGAAACAGAGGAAGAGAAAGTTATGCCCCTCCATGCAGAGAGCATAACGTTTTTCCTTCACCTAACGATTTCTACCTGTCAACGACAGCGCAACGCGACTCTAGTATATCAATTTCCATGAAGTTTTTACAAAAATTGTTAGATTTCAGTAGCGTCACACCTGTCTACGGGGTAGCCTTTAATGCTCCCTTACGGGAAAACGTTCCAAAAAAAAAAACAGTAAACCTCATCACAATGGCACCACATAAATAACTAGATAGTTTTAATTTTAGCTGAAGTTGAAACAGGCAGTGCGCCTCACGCAGTACCAATAAAATATGTGTGTGTTAGTTTTAAATGGGCGTGCATGAAAACAATTTGTCACTATTTCAAACTGCAGTTGTGTTACTGAATGTATTTGGTAGAACACGTTCACATTTGTTGTGCATTTCGACAGGGGATTGTTAATTAATTTAGCTGTGACACGTTTGTTTAGAATTATAATCCTACTATTATTAAATGCGAAAGTTTGGATATTTGTTACTCAATCACGTAAAAATGGCTGAACAGATTTGGATGAAATTTGGCACACAGATAGTTTACAACCTGGATTAACACATAAGATAGTTTTCATCCCGGTAGTTGGTACGTTCCCGTGGTATAATTTTCTACCTCCACGCGGGCGAAACCGCGGGCAACCGCTAATAATATTATAAATGTGAAAGTTTGTATGTTTAGAGGTTTGTTACTCAATCACGCTAAAGCGGCTTAGTGGATTTGGATGAAATCTTTAAGAAAGAAGAAACTTTTTATTTCGGTAGTGCGTTCCTGTGGGATAGTTTCCGACCTCCACGCGGGCAAAGCCGCTAGAAAAAGGTAGTTAAATAATGAAATTAAAAAAACGATTTGATGGAAATAAGTTCCGAAAATAATTCTGTTGGAATTAGTGAATGTAATTAACTAACATAGAAATCTTCTTTATTATATCTATGATCACTTTTTTATACCTATATACTCGTAATATATTTCTTAGAGTCTATCATCCTATATTACATTACTTAACTTTGTAGGGTCGTAGCATGATGCAAAATAACCTATAATCTTCCTCGAAAATTGGGCTATTAAGGATTTTTTTTAATACGACTGGTAGTTCCAAAAATTACCCTCTACATATAAACTAACAAACGAATTTTACCTATTTATAATTTAAGCTTATACACCGTGACATTTTAGTCGTCTTACCATGGGCAGCCCACTTTATTTTATTGTGTTTGGGTGGCTTACAGCTATCAGTACAAAAGGAATAGTAAGGTAATTTACGAAAAGCCATTTACAAGCCTCCACAGATAGCAATGGGGCCAATGACTACTAATCATTGATTAAACAAAATGATATTGTTGGACATGAATAATAAAGAATTAAAAAATATAATTCACTAAGACGCATGATGTAGTTTTGAACATCCTGATATGGAGATGGAATGAATGATGAAATGTAATGGTAACATGGTAGAAATCTTCTACCGTTTGATACGTAAACATTATTAACAGGGAGGGTGTTTCATAATTCTAAAGCATTCGTTATTTTTCTTGGTACCTGTTATCTTAATTAATGGTTACAATTTTTTTATCGCGCCTATAGGTATTGTATGTCGGATACATTGAGTAGACTACATTTGTAAGACGACTAAAATGCCACGGTGTATAATAATAATCTTTAATATTGTCCGACTGCTGGGCTAAAGCCTTTTTCCACGCATAAGAAGCACGAGCATTGATCACCACGCCTGCTCAAGACAAGTTGGCGATTTCAGTCTTATAATAACATAAAAATACTAAATAAGTGCACGTTTACTTGATAACGATGTCTTTCTTTACCGATGTCATTAATATCCAAGGTATACTCAGAAAATACATAATTATAAATGAATTATGTAAATATTATAATTATATTATGAACTGAAAACGTCACATTGGTATTTGCCCAGTTTTTAATCCACAGACTCGTGCATGAGAGGCGAGGTTTCAACCACTGCATGCACTGGGGCATCATGAGAAATATGTAAAAAAAATGTGAATATGAATACGATACCGGGAAATATTTCGTCGGGTATAGCTCTGAATGAATGATTTCCTGGTATCGTATTCAACTTTTTGGGACACCTTGCAGAAAACTGTATCAAAGAAATACACATGATGTTTTTGTTCGTGCGTATTTTTCCATAATTTATTATTTCACAAACTGTACAGGCTCTTATCTACGTCCCTTTTCGGTATCATAGGGGTGACTTTATATCTCCATTGGTTAACAATTCTGTTGGAATTTGTGAATTAGGTAAATCATTTTTGTTATTGAAAATAGCTAACAAGGTCTATTTTTTTTATTAGCCTACACTGTCCCACTCCTTAGCAAAAGCCTCCCACGCATCCTTTTCCAGGGCCACCTCAATCCAACCCTTGTAATACGAGTCTAGATCGCGTCGCCACCTCTTCTTGGGCCGACCACGGCGACGCCGTCCGTCCTCAGGCACCCATTGTGTGGAGACTACTGCCCAGCGGTCACTGGAAATTTATTACATAAAAAAACTGCTCTCTTAAATGTACGCACACAATAGATACAGCAGTTAGTAACGTAATGTTCTAGCAAACGTTATAAAGTCAAGCTGTATGTCCGTGGATAGGTGACCATCTTTACATACCAAGACCCCTCCATGTCTCGGAAAGCACGTTAAGCCGTTGGTTGGTCCGGTCAGCTGGCGGTCATTCGTGGATCTTTGACAGTCGTTACCGGTCGTCAGAAACTCACCAACCCAGTCTTACCAAAGGGGTATTACCCAGTAACTGGGTTCCAGAGGCAGTCACTCCATGTAAAATACTGGTATTTAGCTACATCTGGTTAGACAGTAGGAGACTTGAAGCCGACCCCAAAAAGTTGGTAAAAGGCTAGACATATAGAGAAGTTAGTGTATCAAACTGTAGTAGTTCACTGTAGCACGCCCTTTTCTGTATCATAGGAGAGATATTATACATTTAAATTATTACAACGTTTTTGCCATTGTAATAAACGTGTTTGTTTTACATTCAAATACGTTTTCAAAGGTATCTTAGCGATAAATTATTAGATAACTAGACTAGACTTGGTTTTTTTAAGGTTGAAAACTAATTGTGTTTTGTGTTAAAGTACATTTGAAAATTAAATGTATCAATTTTGTATATATCGTATATTTTTAATGGTAGGTACGCTATTATTTACGGGACTTAGTTCTCATACACATGAGTGACACGCGTCAACGATAGTGGCCACCAGACGTCAAAAACTACATCCAATCATTCATATATCCAGTTTCATTGGGTTTTTTATTTGTGGTATAGGCTGTGATCAAAATTTAATCTATCAATTCATATACCATTACCATTGCAATCTATTTCTATTTGATTATTTGACAACGGTAACTGAAGATTGTCTTGCTTTCCAGTATAGGCCTCCCTTAAGGTGCTCTTACACGAGCAATTTTTAAGCAATTATTGCTCGGCAACACCAAAGGATCAATCTGAATCAATTAAGAGGACCAATCTGGAGCAACAACAATAAAATGTGGCAATTGTTTCTAATTGCTTCACATATTTCACATGTCTCAATATTGCCAATAGGAGTTGCCGAATATCAAGGTTTTTTTTTGTCTATTTTATTTCCATCTCGTTTGTACGTATAACTACGTCTCATCTTTGCGGGACTAACCGGCCGGCGGCGGAGGCGTATTGCCTAGTTTTTTTAAGTTGCTCCATATTGCATGGCATTGTGTAGGCGTATCTCTGGCAACAGGTTGCCATTGCCCTAAATTGCTGGATGTAGTCGTGACGTCATAGTTGACGAGAATTGACCAGGATGGAGCAGTTTTAGTTGCTCATGTAAGCGCAACTATAGAGCTTACCACGTTATACCGTACGGTAGGTACCCGCTGTTATTATAACGTTATCCTCCCATCAACAACGCTGTCTCCCTATGATGATGATCAACATAACCTAATTCGAAATAACATAAAGGTGTTACAAGTAGATAGTAAGTACTCAATTAATAAGTGAAATGAAATACTCCAGTAGGTGAACAAACAAGCTATTAACAGCATTTAATTAGTAAATTAAGTACTTGTGGAGAACATTACCTCGCTATTACTACTACTCGTATACATAATGTTAATGAGTTTATTCTACGTAATCATTACAGTGGAGGCATAATTGAAGTGAATAATATACGAGTATGTTACAAGTACAGTCGGTTAGAATAGCGCTAGTTAAAATATCGAAATATATAAAAGTTTGTCTGTTACGTCTATCTTTGGTTGTGGTCAATACAATTTGGGGTCATATATCAGTTTGTAAGGCTAGATAATATTTTAAATTCCATTTTAATTTTTTATTGCAGCGTGGCTTTTTATAAGTGTTTTTAAAATGTTATAATAATATAACACCTATAGTCTCGAAAGGATGCAATAAAAAATTAAAATGGAATTTAAAAACTGCACTATTGCAGTTTACACCCACATTTTTTCAGTAATGATTAATTCCCATGTAATATAGGGCAAGCCTATTGCCACCATATGGGTATAAATCCATACTCGTTAAGCGAAGTGCTTTTAAGGTAACTATTAAACACACATAAACATTCAGCAAGACTTACAAGAACATATCAGTTGTTTTTGTTTTTTAATTCCTCGCAGGTTTTGACCACGCGACACGCAGTTCTGAAACCAATATGCTCAACCAGTACTTAATCCACTAGAAAAACTATCCCCGTCGTTGTAACAAAATGACGCTCGGCAATATACCTACAGTAAATAGCCAGCGGGACTGCCTAAGGCTTGTTGGACGTACGCAAGTATCACCATTCATCTCTCTTTTGATGCATACAATACACATACTCGTTAAAGGATGAATACACATTAACGCTTTTGCCTAAATGTGTACACGCCCGTATACTCTAACACGATACCTGGCAAAATTCACTTGAATTACGTGCGACGATTGAGTTCAAACCAAACTTGTAGGTAGAATGTATTTGGCACCTGGTTACATAACAGTCGCATTATTTAGTAGGTATTTGATGATCCCTGTAGTGCTATTATGTAAAGTTTACTTCTAACCTCATTTTAAGTGACTACACTCGATATTGTGGAGGCTTGTAAATGGCTGTTCGTAAATTACCTTACTATTACTTTTGTACTGATAAAAATAAAATATTTACTATATGTTGTAAGTTATTTTATATTAAAATAACTTAGTTATTTCTGCTAACAACCCAAATCAATAAGTCACAAAAACACAAACAGATGTTTAAAAAAAACTAAATAAAACTCGCCAAAATAAATTGAAACGGTATAAATAAAACCTTCTGAATCGGAATTCCATTTACAAAAAACACTGAGGTTCAAAAACAAAACCAATTTGTTTTACGTTATCATATTGAACGCGACTGTACCCACATATCTTGGTGGCGCCCGTTTGAAATTATTACAAAACATTCCAGTGATTTACTGTGAAGATAAATCGTACTGTAAAACTTATCTAGTAGACAAATACGGTGTGATTAATTGTTTGGGATAAGTGTACAATGGGAGCATATATTACTGGCAGACTTTACTGATTCAGGCCTGAAATTATGCAGGGCAAAAGCCTCTTTTCATATAGATAAGCAAAGAGCAACAATCAGCAAGTTTGCTCAGTGCGGGTTGGTTTTAAGACCTATAATTCCTCGACCAAAACGAAGTGTAGCGCATTTTCAACGACCTGACAAAGGTCGCTGTAATCAGCTGGTTGTGGACAGCGCAGGTCTGGTCGCTGAGGTGACATTTTGGGGAATACCTTTTTCCTGCAGTACACGTCTTTCAACTAAAATGATGATGTTGGAGTTTCTTTACGATTTAAGCGATGAGCAATGCCTAAGATTGGCTTGGAAATGTTACAAAGAAGAAGGAAAACCATTTATTGTGACTCACACAAGAAGATCTTAAACTAAACACAATCATAAAAATATGAAAATCAAAATTAGCTTAAAAGAAAGTATGGAATCAGAAAGTCCTGTACGAGACCAAAAGGCTTCTATCTCAGCATGATTCTGCGACATTTAAAAAAGTGTCGCAATGCTGGGATTCTGATACGGCCCGATGGGATGTCATGGGCAGTTATAGTAATATAAAAATCTTCAATAAAATAGATAGATGATGATCAAAAAATCAAAATCAAAAATCAAAATCAAAATATTTTATTTCACATAAGCCTGCATGGGCACTTATGAAACGTCAGAAGCTAGGTGCACGGTTCCAATTTGTCGTTTCCTATGGAGAAGAGCCGGCAAGAAACTCCACGGTTACTCTTTTGAAAATAATTGGCTTTTACAATGTTTTAAAATTACAGTGATAATAGGTATGGGAGGACAGTGCAGGCCAGTCAATAAGTACCAGGTACTTAGAGGAATGAAAATACAGAATAGAAAAACGTCTACAAATCTAGTCTCTAAGGCCTACAACGTTCTCTCATTCACAATATGTAAAAGAATCTACCTATATAAAATGAATCTATTTAAACCAAGTGACATGATTTCGATGACAATCACTGAAAATAAATAGTAGGTAGTAAAATTGATGGTAGGACTCCCTTATCCGTACGTAGACTCCCATTCGGTACGTTGTAAAATAGATAGATATAATGTAACATAATATTAGCAAATAAAAAAAAACCGGCACAGCCAGACGTAACCACATAAATTGTCTTAAGTGTCTGAGGCACTCTGTAGCGTCACTTTGACAAGTAAAGGGTTGCATGCACCGTCACTTTGTTACGTGCTTTCCAATTTGAAAAAGCAGGTTCTATTTGCATCACAACTGACGACAGCTGTTAATATTTCCGAAGTAAATGTGGCGATCGCGTACCGGCAGACGTAGGTTTGGAAGAACTCCCGCAAGGTGGACCGATGACCTTGTAAAGGGCGCAGTAATCCGCTGAAAGCACAAAACCGTTCAATGTGGCGGAGCTTGGGAGACGCCTACTCGTATGTCAAGCAGTAGACGTCTTTCGGCAGAAATGATGATGATAATATGTAAACTCTACCTAAAAGCCCGACACAGTTTGTGGGTATGTTTCTTAAGAAGACACCTACATAAAACAGGAGGTACCGTTGCCTCTGACACATCAATTACAAGTGATGAATGATGAACGAGAACTAATAGTACGTCGCTGATTATGACGAGTGATTGATTCGACGCCCGTCGTTCAAACGTCTCGTTCATTGAATTACGGAAGCAATTTTCCTGGAACTCGTCTTCGACTACTTTGATTTGGTCGAGATAGAAAATAATTAAATTAACTTTATTTTATCTGTGATCATATTTATTTATGTAGTTACTGTTTAAATAATAACATTCCATTATGAAGAAAATTTGAATAATTGCTTGATTAGCATAACATTATAAGTGGAATTAGAAGATGAAAAACCTTGCTATTAAATATTAATACTTATACTTTGTATAGGCAAATAATTTATCTCTTCACTAAAGTAAGGTTTTCTCGAAAAAAAAAAACACTTTCAAACATTCATAATAGAACCTTACTGAAATCGCTCAAAGCAAATCTTCAACAAAGTCATAACTAAAGTAAGTGGAGTATAATTTCTTGCCCACATTCTCTTCGTACGTGGGCGCAACTTTGAGTATGACATCAAAGAGATTATTAGACCGGCTGTCCATTGTCCACTTATGTGCTACTGGTACGTGTGTACAAGTGATTTACATACATATTACTTGGAGGACTTAGTTTAGGAGCTCGCCACATTATCGTGAGCGGTGCAGTGTGGTTTAGTAGGGAATAAAATTAGTATTGTGATGTAACAAATTGTTATTTTATCAGGCAAATCTGAAATAGCATGGTTGTGAGTCGCGTGGGCTGTGTATATGTTACCGGCCAAACCCGATTTCAGGCCAAACTAGTTTTTGCTAGGCCAAACTGGTTTATTAAGCCGGGGCACGCCGATTAAATGGGTTAGGTTAGGTTAGAACTGTGACCAAAAGGGCGCGAGCCGAGTGTTACCGGCCAAACCCAATTTCAGGCCAAACTAGTTTGTCCTAGGCCAAACAGACTTAATCCTACGCGTGATATGTCGCAGCCAACTAGCTTAATTAGCCGTTTCGTTAACAGCCTTTGGAAGTAACGCTCGCCGGCCGCTGCCGCGGCACCGCTCGCTGCGCTCGCTCGGCTCGCGCCCTTTTGGTCGCAGTTCTAACCTAACCTAACCCATTTAATCGGGGTGCCCCGGCTTAATAAACCAGTTTGGCCTAGGACAAACTAGTTTGCTGAAATCGGGTTTGGCCGGAAACATATACATGGGTCACTGTTGTGCCATCTCTGTTGTTTTCCTTGTTTTTGTTTAGTTTATGTGCTTCCTAAAATAGTCGTAAGTTTTATTAACAATCTCGTTGAGTCTTGGTTACTCTAATAAATAAAAATCGATACTATTCTAAAATATGCAAAATAAGTTTTAATAAATTTTCAAAGTTTTATTTGTAACTACCGGTACAAAAAGTAGCCTATGTAACTACTTATAACAACCAAAAAAAAAGTTTAATTAATGTTTAGTTTTATTTATTTTATTTATTTATTTAATTATTTATGTACACACAATAAAATACATACAAATACAGCATAAAAAAAACAATTGAGTACAAAGGTACTGCTTATTTCTATAGAAATTTCTTCCAGCAGACCTGCGAAAGGAGAAATGAAAAAGAAATGTAGACAATAGTGTGCGAGAACAAGAAGAGAAAATATGAACATGTGACGTCCTAAACTAAAATATAATATACTAACACATATTATAATGCAGGAAATTAACATATACTTAAATAAATACATACTGATAAAATATATAAACAATTATTATAATACATAAACAATCAAGAGGAAAGGTAATGCTCTTTTACTCGACATTTAAATAGTGAAATGGTTTTCAAGTCACGAATGCTAGGCGGAAGTGAGTTCCACAATCTTACAGCATGGACAGAGAAAGAATAAGAATAATAAGAATATTAGTTATAATAAGAGTATTAATTAGTTATAAGTATCGTATTTATTTTCTTAGGGATTCAAGTAAAAAGGTGTTACTTTGACATAACAAACAGATATTTGTGAGTATGTATTTATGTAGGTATGTATCTATAGACGTTTCTTTTACATGGTTCTAATTTTCGTAATTTTTTCAGTAACAAAATAAAAAGAATTCGTTTTGGACAGTGGTTGAAAAAACCTACCTGAACTCCTGAATTCGATCCTGGGTCAAGCAAAAATGTGATAATAGCACGTGAAACAGAATTCATAATTAATAGTAGCCAAGAGACTGAAGTATTGGCAGACCAACAGCCATATTGGTTGATTACGTCTATTAAATCACGGGTAAGACCATGACCATGATGACTCGCATATACCAGGGAAGCATGGCATAAAGGAGATTAGACCCATACTCAACATTGGGTGACACAAAACATTGCGTCACCCACTGTTGACAACCGTCAATGATGATCAATCAATCAATCAATCTTTATTATCAAAAAGCCAAATTAAATTTGTCCATCTCATTCAAACGTAAAAAGAAGTATAATGCTATGCATTACTTGAGACAGAATGAATGTCTGTGCCTGTGCTAGTATAAACTGTGTTACAGAAACAGGCACCTTCCCTTACAGTTCATTGACAATTTGCTGCACTGTGTAGGAGTTTTGGTCAGCATAAAATTTAGTATAACATAAGTACACTTATTAAAATTTATGTGAGCAAAGAATGGGTGTGTGGTGTGGGTATATGTGTGGGTGTGTGTGTGTGTGTGTGATTAGTTGTGAATTTCGAATTTGTCACAGTATAAAATAGATAATAAAGTCTGTTGATGAAATGATAACGATGTGCCACTAATATTGTTGTATAATTATGTAGAAATAATAACGCGTGCAAAGTTCTTCTGTTGTTGTCATAGTTTTTCTTTAATATGAACATTCGTGTGGAACTTCTAGTGTTTCATATAACGGAGTACATTCAAGCCTGAGTTAGTTAGTTCTAAGTTCTTGCGCCCATAGTTATAACTATGATCATAGTTAAGGTTGCTGGCATTAATTAAACTTGTTAAATACTGCTACAGCTTTGGTTTAGTTTGAACTCCAGCTAAGATTTAGATATTATTATTCGAACACAGTTTTAGAAGATGTTCATTATCATCTGCCAAGCCTTTTTCCAAATCTACTGAGAAAGACTCCCAGTCAAACCGGATGCAGCAGTTTATTAGTATTTTACATGGATCGTCTGCTTATTTGTCTTCTGCAACCCGGTTACTGGGTAATACGACGTATCGTATTAGCAAGGCGTACCTTGGTAAGTCTGGCTATCAGACTTTCGGGCCTTTTGGGACTTTCTGTCGTCCTGTAACGTCTGTCAAAGATCCACAAATAACAGCCGGGACCAACGGCTTAACATGGTTTCCGAGGCACGGAGGGATTTTAGTATGTAAAGATGGTTATCCATCCACAGACCGAGCGCGGCAACCATAGCTTAACCTAGTCGATCGACCCGTGTGACTGTCATGACTTAGCCTCAAACAGTTTTAAAAGATATGGTTTAAATTAACGCCGAATTAACCCTGCTATAAAAGCAGTATTTTTTCTGATTTCTGGATTTGGTTTTACAATGTTACTTTTGTCGATAAATCTGGTAAATTGTATCTCTAGAAAACCGTATAACCACAAAACTCACGGTAGTATTAAATGATCATTAATTAGTCTTATCAGCACAGTGGTATAATTTGTAAAGTATTTCTTAAAATCCGCTATAAGGGAAGAATCTTTTGAATTATTCAGGTAAGGTTGTTGCATAAATTATTGCCTGATTATCAATATACGAGTAAATACCCCTGTTCTATGGGAAATCCTTTGAAAATTTACGGGAAGTCCGAAGTAAAACACTTTGATTCAATGCTTTGAACTATTGACGGGCGAAACTTCTGCTTATTCAATCAATACAAAGCTGGATCATAATTACGAACGGAACCGTTAGCAAAATGATTTCCGCCATTCCAACATCGGGTACCGCAAAATTCCATAATAACCAGGCTCCGGCATTCCATTAAGTTTCAAAATGTACATATCTGCAGACCAACGAAACGGGTTAACAATAGAAATTGGAGTGGTGTTACGCTGACGCTGGACGCTTTGGCTAACATTAAGAACAAACATATATCACGTAAAGTAACTTTTACAATATTTAACGCACCGAACTATTGGCACTAGGACCTAAATTAAATATGTCTATCTAGCTAAATAATCACAAAAACAAAAGGACTTTAGTGATTTTGATTTTACATCCCCATATTGCTGTCATCCGGAAGAGTGCCTAGGACACTGGTTGCATTACCAAGTTGTATAGCAACGCTCATTCTTTGGCCAAAGACCACGTGAAATGTCAACCAATCCGCGGGATATGTCCTTGGTTTCGAACCCAATGTAGTAAAGGAAGTATATTGATACTAAGGGCATTTTAGCTTTGGTGGGTGGCAAGGCATTTGCGAAGGCTCTAGTATTGCAGATGTACTTCAGTGGTGGTGACCACTTACTATCCCGATGAATCACCTGCTTGTTGATCAGTTTTCTACTTAATAATTTAAATTAAGAATATTTAAATATTATAACGCTAATTGCCACAATCCGCTCGTCCAACAAGAGCGCAGCTTCTAGTTTGTTCTAGAAGTCATGTAAGAAACATACGATGCGCACTCTTCTTATGACATTAGTCGTCTGACGTCCGTCAACTGTGTTGCGCACCAGAAATCTTTATCTTAAAATTTACCAACCTTCTATTATCGCCCCGAACCCTATTATTTTTATATACTTTTAAGTTACTGCAAGCAAATCGTTTACAGAACATGAGTCACGTATGTTAAAAAGTTGTTTCTTTTAAGTGCGAAAGTTATTAACAGGTTCATTAGTCGCGCACTGGAATAGGTCAGATGGTCCTGGCCAATTTTTTAAGCCCTTATTGTCCTGCTGGCCAAAAGCCCCCCTACTCTCCACCTCTCTCTGTCCACAGCTGCAAAGGTTCAATATTTTCATAAAAGAGTCCAACAGGATGAGCTGTACTCTTGCTAGATAGTCTTTGTTCTGTGTAAAATTTGAAACAATTCTGGTAGACTCAAAACCATTTCAACTAAAAGAAGTCGTCTCATATAACGATCACACTTCTTTTAATTTGTATGATGTTAAAATGACGCAATTTATTATATTGTTCGTGTTCAAGCGCCATTCTAGCGCTCCTAAATTTGCAGCATCATGTGATCTCCTTGCTACTAATCAGATTTGTCCAGCTTGCGTTACCGTCATACTGAAACGTCAGTATAACTAGTGTCTTTCAGCTACCAGTCGAAATTAGTTAGTATCAGAGTTTGGATGAATATTCAATTTTGGATTAAACGTTATATTTTACTAAACCGAGTACTTGTCGATGTTCATTAAAAGTCAGGTGTTTAGAAATTGTAGACGAAACACGTGTAGAACCAGCAATCTATTACGTAACAACTTTTCGTGAGATACTGGTTTATTATTGAAATGAAAACTTATATTTAGACAATAAAACAGTATTTAACAATTACGCCGTGTGTATGAAAAATCCGTGTTCACGAGAACAGAGGCAGTGGGTGTGGCTGACCTGTCAAAAAGAAAGAAACTGAAGAAAAATGTGTAGGTACGCAATTAGACTACTATTGTATGAACGAGGTCGAAACAAAAGAAGTTTGTGAGGATCGTAACACGTGGCGTTCACAATGGGAAAACGGCACGATTCTATGTAATCATTTACATAGACATGAAATGTGCTTATTGTTTATCAGATTTTACTCAAGTATCGTTTGCCGCGGTTAGTTCGTGGATGGGAGATTTTCACAAATCAAGACCTTTCCATGCCTCGGAAAGCATGTTAAGCATGGTCCCGGCTGTCAATCGAGGATCTTTGACAGTCGTCACGGGTTGTCAAAAGCCCGAAAGTCTGACAACCAGTCTTACCAAGGAGTATCGATTACCCAGTAACAAGGGTTGTGAAGATCAGATAGGCAGTCACTCCATGTAAAATACTGGAGTTCATCTGCTTCTGGTTAGACTGGAAGCTGACCCCTACATAGTTAAGGCTAGGCAGCTGATGATGATAAAAAAAAAAAAAAAAACTTTATTGTACAAAGAGAAACACATAAGTATAATTATACACTAAACATGTCTGTACAAGAGATGGACGATTGATGATGATGATGATGATTTAAGTAGTAAGGTAAAACGGGCTGTTGTCCGCAACTCCACGTCTAAGCGCGTATTTTGCGTACGGGTGGGAGAATAAGTTATTCGATGCACCCCAGCTCCTCGAGAAAGGCCAGCAACGCCTTGTTATTGCTGACAATCTCACGTAGGGTACCTGGGTTACCGAAGTATTTTGCTCTGTAATTAGAGACCACCGGGCAGTTTAACAGCACATGAGCCACTGTCTCGTCATCCTCCATGCAGGCCCTGCACAGCGGACTGTATGTTACTCCTATGACAAAGAGGTGTTTGTTAAATGACCCATGGCCAGTTACAACTGCTGTAACTGTACGCAGCTGTGGTTTAGATAAGCGGAGAACCTGTTTCGTGAGGCGGGCATCGAACGCAGGAAGTGCTTCCTTTGCCTGCCTGCACTCACTTAGTTAGATTTTAGTAGCAATAGTCACTTGAAAATACGGACATTTTAACTTGGTTTCCTTGATCCGACTGGTTGGTTTCCCTTTATATCAAAAAGGTTTGGCACGTGTATCAAAGGTTTCGGGCACACCTTTGAAATTTGAATATAACGAACGTGTTCTCAACATCTTACTTCCACATCACGCAGCTTCGATTACAATCTAACGTTTCGCTCGCGTTTACGTAATCGAATCGATGATTTTGCATTTTTGCTCACGACTAATGTGAGTCGGAAATTGCAAGCCACTGAACAACAGGAGTCTACGTGCGGAAAAGGGCATCATCATCATCATCATCATCAGCCACTGAACAACAGCGAATGGTGGACTGTTGTTGATTCGGTATTATTATATAGGTTTGTTTTCTGTGAGTGCTAATTGTTGTTATATTTGTAATTGATGTCAAAGTTGTGGATGTTGTATTAAAGAATAGAAAACATTAGAAACAATAAAATTTTAGCGAAATATTACCGAGGATTAGGCCTCGCCTCTTACGCACGTGGTTGTGGGTTTAAATTCGGGCAAGTTACTTTTTCAATCCATATTACGTACATTCTAAGTTTTCTCAGACATTATTGACATCGGTGACAGAAAATATCGTGGGGAAACCAGGACTTATAGTGAACAAAAGTCTGAAATCGCTAACCCGTCTTTAGCAAGCGTGGTGATATATGCCTTCCCTGTTTGAAAAGGCCCTGAAGTGGGGCATTAATAAGCTGGTAGTGTTATTTATTTATATTGGGTTGTGTATATCTTTCTCCGGTCGCACTAGCATACGTAAAATTTTCTTTTAAATCATCAACTAGTTTATTCGGTTTTATTAATGATGTTCCATAGTCTATCAATCATGGTTTATTATGATACTTAGAGTAAAATTTTAATTCGTATTTCAATCAGCACATCGAAAGCTAATTAATTATTATTGATTCTTTAGAAAAAAAAAATGTTCGTAAAAAAATGTGAAAGCTTGTTTCGCACGTGTTTAGTTATCAATCATCGTAAAATAAATCGAAAATGTTTGAAATAAAAGCGACACATATTGGTATATAATATAAACGTAACGTACATATTGTGATCACAAGTCACGACACTTTTGTTCTCAATTACAAACACAATCGAAACGAAATTCGACACACTTCTCAATAATCCATTCTTTACTGAACAACAAATTGACAACAAATTTGTCGCATGTGCGCAAAATGTACAATAAATTTAAAAACATTTATTCTCAATGGCGCCGTTGTTAACGTTTTGTCGCGTAAATGCACGTCAGTTGACTGATTTGCGTAAATTTATTACGTAACGTAACGAAACGAATTATAGCGCGCTATTTTGCTGCACGTGTAAGCCTGCTCTGTTCAACGCTGTGTTTTAATCATATTCTCCGGTATCTTTATGGTTATACGAACATAAATTGTGGGAGGTATTGAAGCTTCCTTGTAAGGCAAGTGATGCGTAATTTATTTTCGTGAAGAAATATTGAGGTACCGAGATTCGTGTCAAGTATATTCAAGATTCTACTCACGCTTTATCTTTGACTAAGCTATACAACTAGTGTTCTAACAGTTTCATACTTTTCAAATCAAATCAAGTCAAAATATGTTCCTTCACATAAATCTATACATATAGTGGTAATTTCTTAGTAGTTAGGTGAGGTGACCGTAAATCAAACACAATTGAGTTTCCCTGTATTAAAAGTTTCAAGTTTGTTATTTACATGTTTGTTCAACACTAATTACAAAATATAACATTCAATGAACTGTAAAACCTTACCTGTAGTAAAATAAATAACATTTAATGCTATTAATTACAATATCAAAGTCAAAGTCAAAGCATTTATTTCAAATAGGCACTTTTGAACGTCAACATTTACATTAAAATAGAATTGATTCTAGTCGCCCCTTCCAAAATGTAGTTTCTTATGGAGAAGAATGGGCAAGAAACTCCACCGTTACTTTTTTAAAATGTTTCAACTACAATATTTAACATAGTACATTCATTATATGATTATATGTGAATCAATCAATTTCTCCTAACAAACAAGTACCAAACTTTTAAGTTTTCACCAGAGCTGTCATTCAACCACAGATTAAATAAAGGCTGACGACATTACGGTCTACCACCACGGTCTTTATTCTAATTAAAGAAAATATATTTTCCTTACATCTTATATGGGAAGTTATGAAACGTCAGAAGCAAGTGCACGATGTCAATTGGAGAAGAGCCGGCAAGAAAATCCACGGTCACACTTCTGTTTCAAATTACAGTGTTAATAGGTCTGGGAAGATAATGCGCGCCTGTCATCAAAAACTAGGTACCTGCTTAATAAAAACTTTTTCCAAAAAAAAGAAACAACCGACTTTCAAAAAAACACTACAAAGTGAAAAGTAACTTTAATTTCGGAAGTCGGTGACTTTCGATATGTATTGAAATTTTTTGAAGAGTTCCGTTGTCTGTCTCCGAAACGCCTCATCAGATCTATATGAAATTTAAATGGAACTATTTCGAAATAAACCCCTTTCGAACAAGAAAAGAATTTTGCAAATTCGTTTATATATAACGGAGTTATGCCCGAACATACATAAAAAAAAACATGTAGGATTGATAATCTCCTTATTTTTGAAGTCGGTTAAAAATAGAAAATGGTCCAAAAATCTACAGTATATAAGGCCTACAAAGTTAACAAAATATGAAAGAATCTATACAAGGTGCCCTTACCAAGTATTTACAGGCATTCCCTCCAGGACGCGACTGTGTGACCCACTTGCAACAATTAAATAACCCACAAAGCCCAGGCGAAAAATCATAAGAAATTCACTATTATTTCAGCGAAAGACATCCAGTGCTAGACAAAGAAAGAAAAATAGGTTTATTTGTCACAGAAACATGAGCATACATATAGATATTTAACTAAGACCCTTTGTATGGATTGCTGTAACGACCGGATCCTCTGCCCATATCTAGAAGATTCCTCCGAAGTTGAACACGTGTACACTCCACCCACGGCATCATCCGAGTAGAGGTTGGAAATTTTCCCACGGCATCGTACTAACAGGATAAAAAGTATGCCATGTCCTATGCTAAATCTTTGTCTATTCGTGTCTCAAAATTGCAATCAAATCCGTACAATCGTTAAGGCGTGAATAGGTAACAGAGAAATAGATTTACTTGCGCACATTCGGTTACCTCAGCTCACTGAGAGAGTTTCCTAAAGTTAGTTCATCCAAATCATTGACTTCAAATTCCTTATTCATGAAGTTTTAAAACGGAACAGATCTTCAAGTAATTGTTTAACTAACTTATTACTTTATTTAAGCGTGTTTACTTTCAAAGCATTAGCTGAGTAGTCTTGGTTGTCTTAAGTTTTACTTAGCCTAAAGTTGAATTGAAGTTAATTAAAAATTAACGGAGATTTGCTTCCGTTTTAATCACCTAGTTTTCAGGGATAAAAATCGTTCAATGTTGAAAAGCCGATTTTGTTTTTAATGCTATTAGGCTCAGCTTCGTTGTTTTGGGCTTTGGCACTGCTGAAAAACAATATTAAAAATATACCTAAACCTTCAAATATATGCAAGATACACTATATTTGATTGGTAAAAACTGGAAATTGATGTATATTTACAATTCAATGAAAACAATTTGTGACGGGGTTTTGAAAATTCAACATAATTATGTTGTTCAAATGTAAAAGACAAACACATTCACAGACATACACAGATACTGTTTTGTCACAATTTCAAGATAAATAAAAAAACCATCTAAAGTCTATTTTCGTTCACCATCATATGCCCTTTTCCAACTATATTGGGGTCGGCTTCCAGTCGAACCAGATGCAGCTGTATATCAGTATATAACATGGAGCGCCTGCCTATCTGATCTCCACAACCCAGTTATTGATACCCCTTGATAAGACTGGTTGCCAGGCTTAAGGGCTTCTGCCAGGGGTGCAGGTTGTTAGAAAAAGATACCGTGGTCCCTCGCACATAAGCAACTGAGGGAACACGGGTGGGTTTTAGTCAGTAAAAGTCTGCCATACCCTCCTACTCCACCCAGAGCGGGACAAGATATTTGATGATTTCCCAACACCAAAAAAATTAAAAAAAAAAAACCGAACGGCGATTATACTGTAATTAATTGGTGATAACATTCACACCCCACATTCACACACACATTCAAATTCTCTCTTTCACACTTGCAAAACTTTTTTGGGAAAGAATTTAACATGGTGTAAAAATTATTGGAATCGATTCAGTTACTTATTCTGAACAAACTATGTTCAAGTTTCGCCTATACTAAAAATTATGTTGCATAGACGGATTTGCAAAATCTTTTCCGAGGCAACGAAGGGTCTTATTGTGTAAAGATGGTCACCCATCCACGGACCAGGCGCGGTAAGCGTAGCTTAACCTGATCAATCGACCCGTGCGGGTATAATATTTTGTCACATACCCCTCAACGTTATCATCAAAACATCGCCCTTTATAATTTACAAAGACCGGACATTCTTACATATTTCAGATAACGTTTCTGTTAGCTGTAATTAATAAAATTCCTCTACACACGTCGATCAAATTATATTTTAATTAGACACTCTACTAACGAATATTGAACCTTACCACTAACAAAATAGAGTTGAAACTTCATGAGTAGAGGTGTTGTTATTGCCTTCAAATCCTTAGGTTATTATGCGCTCGCTGTGCTTTTTCCTTCATAGCCTCCGGCTATCAAGATGAGCTTTGCATGAACTATTTATGGATGAGCTACTAGCAAAAGGCTTGAATAAGTTGAATTATTAATGTTTGTGCATCGGAAAATTCAAGGGAAAAATAACGTATTCTTCTTAAGGTTAAACATTGTAGAGGGAATATCAAAAGTGTACTATTGTTAAACAGAACTTATCCAATGTAATATAGAGCATGGTGTTTGTCGTAAATAAAGCTTATACCACTACATAGATAACTGTCCCACCACAGACGAGTAAGCGACAAGGTACCTATCAACGATTTTATCGCTCAAGAAACGTTCAAAAGATTGTAAGTCCCATTAAGTTTTTCCTTGTTATGTACACATCAAGCTACCCCAATCTGTCAAATTTCTTCGGTAGATTTTCAACTATATTACATAAGTGTAAGGTTCATGTTCAATTGGGGAAATTTTACAGTTTGGGGTAGGTTGATGTGCTGGCGTCTGTAGGTACCTACGGAACCCTAAAAAAGGAAAACCCTTTTTTTTTTTAGAATTGGTCATTTTCCACGAAAATTTCCATAAAAATAAATTTAGGAAATTAATCAAAGTTTCTTTAAATATAAAGCGATTGTTATCTGGCGCTAGTACAAATAATATGTTAAATTATATAATTTAATTTCAAAAACCACCATTAACATTTTGGCTTGAAGCAATTCAAAAATGTAGTAATTATTCATCGAAACTTCCGTGGCCTGATGTTTAATTTTTTTACTTACTTGTAACACGTAATCTCTTCGACATAATTGTTTAAATTAATGCAAAGTAAGCCTATAATTCGGCGTAAATTCTCTGGGCTAAAATTTGAGTACTAATTTACAATGCTATCATTATTTCTTTGATCTTCTGTCTAATTGGCAGTTTCGATTCAGTCTACTCAGCCTTACAAACAAATTCAGTTCTTATTCAAACGAAGTCCCAAGTTAAACTTGTACTAACTGTCTAATTATTATCAATCGGGCTTAGCCTTAGGCTTCACAATACACTTTTAAAGTTTCCTAACAATTCCGAAATTCCGGCACAAGTCACTCAGATTGTAATCATAAAAATTACTTATAATTTTACTCAGTTCACTGTTCTTCTATAATTGCTTCTTCTGATCAAGGCTTTAATGAACTACGAATTCGAGAGAGCTGTAATTTAACTGTATTACTAGCTTTTACCACCGGCCCGCGTGGAGTTGGAAAACTATTCCACGGGAACGTTCCCGTAGCATAGTTCACACATAGACTACTTTTTATTCCGGGAGTACGTACTCCCGGATTAAATCCCGGATTAACTCCCGGATGTTGTTTGTATCTTATATTATCTGAGGACGTCAAATAGATAGATATGCACACAACTACATCACTATAACACCACATCATTTCCACACTTGGAACATCGGGCTTCCGTGTTTATTCAATAAACATCAACATCTTCGCATACCACAGCATTCAGTTTATAGCTTCAACTCCGCATTCTGTCGTCATGGCTTTCACAAGTACAAGCTTTCAAATAGTCTGCCAAGCATTCATAAGCGTTTGAAAGGAACTTTGCTTAAAGAAACTCCAAGATACCGAAATATTTTCCTATTTTTCGAGACGTATTCAAGTAAAATATAATTAATTTGATAGCTTAGTGATGAATTTAATAGATCTTTTGAGATTTAAAGATGCGAGAGACACATTCAGAAAGCAGAATGAAGAAAATACATAAAAAAAATAGACTTAATTTTACCCTGTATTTTACCAATTAATTATTAATTATACCTTAAAGATTTCAAACAAACTTTGGTTTGATTTCGACTTTTTTAGGTAGTGTATACGCGGGTACTGGAAAAAGGACGAATTATGATTTTCAATCCGCATTAGCTTATTTTGTACCAACAAAAACTACTTGATTTGCTTTATTATTACATACTCTGAAAATCGGAGTTACAACGCCGAGAAATAACTGAAGAGAAATGGTAGTATCCTACAGGTGGTATGAGGACTAAAACGCGTGATTTCATTAATAGTGGACTGTATTACAAGAATTAGATTTTAGGGGTAACAAAAACGGTCAACTAAATTTGAACCGGCGAGAAAAAGGAGTTTATATTATTGTGTGTGCTGTCGCTCGGACGTTGATGCAGTGCCGAGCCGTCCGGTGCGCGCCCGCTGCTCGAGGGCCCCTCCGCCACCGCAGCTTCCCCGCAGTCGCCCGGCGCGGCGTTATATTCTCGACATGCTCCCGGCGTTGAAGACTTGTCTTCAAAGATTATACTGGAAGAGGACAGATGGTGAGAGTGAATTTAACTGAGACTAGGTTAAGTGACGAAACAGTATTATCTAGTACTTCTAATAATACTGTAATTAATTCTTTAAACTTTTAGACACGACAAAAGAGAAGCATAATAAGAGTATTTTACTGTATCACCAAAATATAAATCGCTTCTCTGGCAAAATCCTAGACGTGGAAATGTTAATAGATAAATATCATATGGATATCTTATGTTTTAGTGAAACTTGGTTAAAACCGGATAGAATGTTGTTTAATGTAAATAATTTTTCAGTTGCCAGTGCGTACAATAGGTCTTCGATAGGGGGTGGTACTTTGATATTATGTAATAGTAGTTTTAGATATAAGGAAAGAAAGGATATCACTGCTTGCTCTGTTGATCGCTTATGTGAGGTAGCATGTGCAGAGGTTGAGGGCCATACTTTCTTATCTGTTTATAGACCACCAGCCTCGAACTTGTCATCATTTTTGATAATTATGGAGGAAATATTAGGTAAACTTTTTAAAGATAATAAATTAGTTTTTGTGTGTGGTGACCTAAATATTGATTTACTAGTTAATTCACCAGAAAAAAGTAAGCTTATCTCATTGTTTAAATCATTCAATTTAAAATGTATATTTAATGAAGCGACTAGGATAACAGCAACCACAGCTACATGCATAGACAATGTATTTACTAATTGCATAATAAAAGGCTCATCTTTAATTAGTGGCGTCAGGTCAGACCATACTGGTCAGCTTGTATCGTTTGACTTAGATAAAAAGTTACACCTGGATAAAACCATAGAATTGAGACCACTGACTAAAAATAAATTGAAAACGTTTAATAATAATGTTCTTAGCAATCTCTCAATAGCAACTTTAGATTCACAAGACCCCAATGTAAACTATGGCACACTTTTTTCTACAGTATGCCAAGAATTCAATAAAGCATGTCCTGTAAAAAAAGTTACAATCACTACTAGACCAAAATTTAGTGAATGGGCCACTGATGGCATTAGAAAAAGCAGAGACATCTTATATAATTTGTATAATGAAAAGTCATTGACTTCAGATCAGGCCTTTCATAATTATGTAAGAAACTATTCTAAGATATTCAAAAGAGTCTGTGCTCAAGCTAAATCTAAATTAATAAGTAACAAAATTAGTATTTCTAAAAATAAAATAAAAGCTGTGTGGCAGGTAATTAACAAAGAAACTGGAAACACAAAACAACGAGATCAGAATGAGTTAGCTCTGAAAATTGACAATGAAACCATTTCAGATAAGTTAAAAGTTGCGGAGACTCTTGAAAATTTCTTTACCAACATCCCAATAGAGGTTACGAAATGTCTCCCCTCATCATCTGTATTAGCTGAATCTCTTCTTAAAGAAAACTTCAGTAAGGACATTCCAAGTTTTGAATTCAAACCCATCTCTATTGCCACAATTAAAACAGCATTTAAAAGTCTTAACATAAAAAACACTGAAGACTTATGGGGGATTTCCGTTAAGGTTATTGAAAATATCATTGACACAATTGCCCCTGTCCTAACAGGCATATTTAATCAATGTTTAGACAGCGGTACGTTTCCTGACTTAATGAAACATAGTAAAGTAGTACCAATTTTCAAATCGGGTAGTAAGAGTGATCCCTCTAATTATAGACCTATATCTGTGCTTCCAGCATTGAGCAAAATTTATGAAAAAATCATGCTGGACCAGATGTTGTCACATTTTAACTCAAATGGGATTTTACATAGTCGACAGTTTGGTTTCACGAAAGGTAGGTCGACGACTGACGCGGGAGTAAAACTCATCAGTCACATTTTGGAATCCTGGGAGAGTTCTCAGGATGCGATTGGCATTTTCTGTGACCTCTCAAAAGCGTTTGACTGCGTTGACCACAATACACTGATCTGTAAATTACACCACTACGGAATTCGTGGACAAGCTGCTGATCTTGTACTTTCCTACTTATCAAACAGGCAGCAAAAAGTAAACGTTAACGGGGCGACATCCTCGGGGTCTCTAGTTAGGATGGGCGTGCCTCAAGGTTCAATTCTTGGTCCTTTTTTATTTCTAGTTTATATTAATGACCTTCCCTATCTGATGGCTAACTTCTCGGATATAATTTTATTCGCTGATGACACTTCTCTTATTTTTAGAATAGATAGAAAAGATACGGATGTCTTACATGTCAACGAAAGCCTAGCTGTTCTATCGAAATGGTTTGCTGCTAATAATCTTTTACTCAATGCGAACAAAACTAAATGTCTTAAGTTCTCGCTACCAAATGTACCCCAAGTAGGTCTAAATTTAAAACTTGATGGCAAGAAACTAGATGCTATTTCGGAAACAGTATTTTTGGGAATTACTTTAGATTCAAAATTGCAATGGGGTGCCCACATTAGAGCGCTTTCAAGCAGATTAAGCTCAGCTGCTTACGCAGTAAGAAAAATAAGGCAGTTGACTGATGTAGCCACAGCTAGGTTAGTATACTTTGCTTATTTTCACAGTATTATGTCTTATGGCGTTCTGCTGTGGGGATCGGCAGCGGACGTAGATTCAATTTTTATTTTACAAAAGAGGGCAATCCGCGCAATCTATAAAATGGGGCCTCGCGAGTCTCTTAGAAACAAATTCAACGAAATTGATATACTTACTCTGCCTTCTCTTTATATTCTAGAAAATATCTTGTATGTTCGCAAAAACTTAGGTCTTTTCAAAAAAAGATGCGATTTCCATAATCTAAATACACGTAGTAAAGATGAAATTGTGATTCCAAAATTTAGATTAACTAAAACTAGCAAGTCATTTCTAATAAACAGTATCCGCTTCTATAACAAGTTGCCAAAGTCGGTTACAGAACTTAGCGATGGAAAGTTTAAAACTCACATCAAACGTGTCCTTATCAAAAAAGCATATTATAAGATAAAAGACTACGTTGAAGACAGGGAAGTTTGGCATTAATTCCTTCTGCACATGTGGCTTCCCTGGTACCTCATTAACAGCAAAACCGTGTGAAAGTCTATTAACTGCTCCCAAATTGCAATGTTAATTTTTATTCTTTTTATTATTATTTTTTTTTTTTACAATGTCTGACATATTCTCGTCATTATTTGACATTATGCATCAATTTTACTACCTACTATTTATTTTCAGTGATTGTCATCGAAATCATGTCACTTGGTTCAAATAGATTCATTTTATATAGGTAGATTCTTTTACATATTGTGAATGAGAGAACGTTGTAGGCCTTAGAGACTAGATTTGTAGACGTTTTTCTATTCTGTATTTTCATTCCTCTAAGTACCTGGTACTTATTGACTGGCCTGCACTGTCCTCCCATACCTATTATCACTGTAATTTGAAAACATTGTAAAAGCCAATTATTTTTAAAAGAGTAACCGTGGAGTTTCTTGCCGGCTCTTCTCCATAGGAAACGACAAATTGGAACCGTGCACCTAGCTTCTGACGTTTCATAAGTGCCCATGCAGGCTTATGTGAAATAAAATATTTTGATTTTGATTTTGATTTTGGTGTTGTAAGCACGTCGGACTATTCCCCTTTTGGTCTGTACGTCTGCGACTCTGCTTATTCCGTCCCTCCCAGGTATGAGACGTATGATACGACCCAGTGGCCACATCAGTGGTGGTGACTGCTGCTCTTTGAGTACCACCATGGATCCCTCTTCGAGCACCCCATCGGAGTCCGTCCACTTGGTTCTCTGTTGGAGGTAAAAGATATACTCGTTAGAGAATCTATTCCAGAACTGTTGCTTGAGATGCTCAATACGCTGGTAACGTTTTAGGCTGGAGATGTTCTGGTTGATGACTTGCGGATGCGGCAGGGATGTGAGAGATCTCCCAATAAGGAAATGGGCAGGAGTTAATGGGTATAGGTCTGAAGGATCAGTGGACAGAGGAGTAAGAGGACGAGAGTTTAGTATTGCCTCAACCTGAATCAGACACGTAGACATCTCTTCGTAAGTGAGATGTGCAAAGCCTAATATACGCCTCAGGTGATGTTTAACAGATTTGACGGCAGACTCCCATAAGCCACCGAAGTGTGGGGTGTATGGTGGAATAAAGTGGAAATTGATACCTGTATCTGCCATTTCTGAAGAGTAATCTTCGTTCAATATGCCAGCTATTTCGTTACAGGTGCCAATAAAGGTTGTACCGTTGTCGGAGTAAATGGTATTTGGTTTACCACGACGAGCAATGAACCTATTGAGTGCTGCAATGAAGGCATGTTTTGTTAGGTCTGAGACAAGCTCCAGATGAACTGCCCTTGTGGCTAGACAAATAAAAACACATATGTATGACTTAATTAATCTACATCCTCTACCTTTGCGGTCAGCTAAGAGGATCGGTCCAGCATAGTCTGTGCCTGTTTCTAAGAACGGAAACTCTAATTCAACTCGTTCCTTAGGCAAATTACCCATGATGGGTTGAATTGTCCTACCGTTGAATCGCTGACACTTAACGCACTTATGGACAGTTGTCTTGGCAAGGTTTCTACCACCCAAAGGCCAATACTCATGTCTAATTGTGGCTAAGAGTAGCTGTGGACCAGCATGGAATAACCGTATGTGGTAGGTATTAAAAATAAGTTTAGCAAAGTTATGTTTGCTACAGATGATGATAGGGTGCCTGATATTATAATCGTAACAAGAATTATCTAGTCTGCCTCCGACTCGTATAATACCAGACTCGATAAAGGGTGATAATTTCTTAAGGCGATTTTTATATGGTAACGGTTTACCTGATAAAAGTAGCTCGTACTCTTCAGGGAACATTTCCCTCTGAACTGTTTTAATAATGAAATCAGCGCTGTGGGACAACTCTGATTTAGTAAGAGTAAGACTATGACTATGTATTCTTTTAGAACGATTAATAAATCTAAATACGTATGCTAATAGACGTTGTAAATGTAAATAGTTAGAAGAATTATTAATTAAAGTTTGGAATGTATTGTTGTGCATATTAGGATTAGTGATATGTAATGATTGATTCTTAATGTTTATAGAATTTGATTTTAATAGTTCAGGTAGTATGGTGTTAACATCTGTGTTAGGCATTGAAGGCCAAAGAGTTGGGTCTGTAAGTAAGAACGAAGGTCCTGACCACCACATGGAAGATTGACCTATGAGGTCAGCGCTCAGACCGCGAGAGACTAGATCTGCAGGGTTGTCCTTGGACGGCACATAGCGCCAGGTGTAACTACCAAAGCCTTCCCGTATCTCCGAAACTCGATTCCTGACAAACGGCTTAAGTGTGCCAGGTGAAGCAGACAGCCATCCTAAGACAATCATAGAATCACACCAAAATATGCATTTGTCTGGTTTAAGTGTTAACGATTCTAGTACCTTTGCACACAATCTGGTCCCTAACAAGGCCCCACAAAGCTCTAGCCTTGGGATTGTGGTCGACTTGATCGGTGCAACCTTACTTTTAGACGTGAGTAGATGTGAATGGACGGTGCCGCTACCAGCTACAGAACGAATATATATGCAAGCTCCGTATGCTTTTTCTGACGCATCTGTAAAAATATGTACTTCAACGGATAAAGGTTTATCGCATACCACCCAGCGTGGTATGCTGAGAAGATTAAGCTGCGGTAAAGTCTGTGTGAACTTCTGCCATAACTTTTTAATGTCCACATTAACCTCATCGTCCCATGCACACTTGTCTATCCATAATTTCTGCAATATTATCTTGACCTCGATAATGCATGGACAGACAAGACCCAGAGGATCGAATACTTGCGCTATGGTAGAAAGCATGTGTCGCTTTGTGATTGGAGCCTCTGTATGTTTAGGTATATGAATAGAGAATGTAAGACAGTCAGTATGACAACGCCAATTAAGACCAAGAGTTTTACTTGGTTCATCGATACTCAAGCTGACTGTGGTAGGTGTGTCTCTATGTGTTGTGGATGTGTTATTGGAAGATGAATCAAGTGTGCTTGTAGTGACTGCCTGAAGTATTTGCGCATTATTGGACTGCCACTTGCGAAGATTGAGTTGTGCAGTCTTAAGTATAATGGTGACATCTCTACACAGCGCTATAGTACTCTCTATAGAGTCACTGCCAGACAGATAATCATCGACGTAGAAATCGTGCTGTATGGACTGTTGTGTACTTGAATGCGTTGCCTCTTTTGCCAACTGAGACAAACATCGTGTACTAATGAACGGAGCAGATGCTGTTCCGTAAGTAACGGTGTTCAATGCATAAGTTTTAAGAGGTAATGATGGATCAGTGCGCCACAATATCTGTTGTAAGGATCGCTGCGATTCGTCAACTAAGATTTGTCGAAAGAAATTTTCGATATCTGACGATATGACGTATTTATGCTGCCGAAATCTCAACAATATGGATATTAAGTCATCCTGAACTACAGGTCCTATGCTTTGAATGTCGTTAAACGACTTACCAGAAGTTGTGACGGCTGATGCGTCGAAGACAACTCGAAGTTTGGTCGTTGTACTGGACTCTCTGAAAACACCATGATGTGGAAGAAAATATGCATGTGATGAAGAAGGCTGAGATACTTCGCTCATATGACCTAATGCTTCATACTCTTGCAAGAACTCTACGTAGCGATGCTTAAGTAATGGGTCTCTATCTAGTCTACGTTCTAATGACAGAAAACGACGTTTAGCCATCTCGAAAGAGTTTCCCAATGCTTCAGGGGGTTCTTTTAAGGGGATGGTTACTATGAAACGGCCATCAGCGTTACGCCTAGTAGTATTTATGAAGGTCTGTTCACATGCTCGCTCTTCGGATGTGAAATTGTACTTAGGTGGGATAGAGTCAAGTTCCCAGAATCTCGAAAGATCCATGGGTGTTTGTACATGTGAGGTGTGCTTGCCGTGCGAGAACATACACACTGATGAGTTAGTTACGTTAAGTTGAGGTATGGCGCCTGATATGAGCCATCCGAGCTTAGTCTCGAACAGCGTCGGCATATGTCTACCTAACTGTATACGGTTGCGACCGATCACACTCCAAAAGATATCGGCTCCAACAAGTATGTCGATGGAGGTAGGGACATTGAAAGATGGATCAGCCAGACTTATACCTGCTGGTAGCTGCAAGTCAGTTAAGTCTATGTATGTATGAGGTATATGAGTGGTTATATTGGGCAAGACAAAACAATCAATGTCAATGTTATAAGACCCATCATAGGATTGTATATGTAAAGCACAAGATTGCGTAATGGTAGACACTTGACTGTTTATGCCTGCAACGTGTGAGCTTACATTACTAATAGGTAAATGTAGCTTACCACAAAGGTCCTTAGTAATAAAGTTTGCCGTGCTTCCATTGTCAAGTAAGACTCTGGCGCTGTGCGGCATCCCGGAATAGTCCGTGACTCTTACCAAGGCTGTGGAAAGTAATACATGACGAGATGAATAATCATGATTAGTGCCTGCTAAAGTTATATGCTCCTTACTTGAGCTAGGTTCATCGTCATGAGAATGCAGCATTGTATTGTGCTTTTTTTTGCAATACTTGCAGTGACTAAGCGGGCAAGTAGCCGCCAAATGACCTGGGCGTAAACAATTCAAACAAAGTTTAAATTCCTTCGCTTTGGATAAGCGTTCAGCTACTGAAAGCGCCTTATATTGATCACAAGTAAATATGTAGTGACTTTGTTTACACAGGGGACATGAAATATTAAATTTTCCCTTACTTGTTGATGCTGAGAAGCTTTTTGACTTATTTTGCGGTGACTCTGGCTTCGATTTTAAATTCTTAGCTTCCTCAAGCGTTTCCAAAAGGTTGCAGCGGTTAGAAATAAATTTAGTGAACATGTCTAAGGATGGATACTCGGTCAGAGTATTCCTATGTTCTTCCCACTGCCTGCTAGTAACTAAGTCTAACTTTGATGCCATTAAATGTATAACCATTTCACCCCAATGCTGTACGTGCAGCCCTAGCGTTGCCAGTGACCGTAGGTTCTTGCTGGTTACATCAACAATCAGGCGTAAACCCTGACTACTCTCTCTTTGAAGTGGTTCCACACTAAACAAAGCTTGAATGTGATTATTTATTAATAATTGCTTATTATCGTACCTGTCACACAACAATTGCCACGCGTTGTCGTAGTTGTCCCCTCTGAAATCTAAACTTTTAATAACCAGTGCTGCGCTGCCATTAAGAGACGAACGTAGGTAGTGAAATTTATTTATGTTATCTATACTTTTCTCCTCATGAATCAAAGAAATATAAATATCTTTAAACTCTAGCCAATCCTTGTAACCGCCGCTAAAGTGAGGTAAATTTATTTTAGGAAGTCTAACATTATTATGTCTAGTAACCACTGAAAGCTGCTCATTGGAACTTACCTTAGACGCCAGTTGAGCGCGATGCTGTGACAGAAGCGCACGAGCAGATGCTAGCTGCCTGTAGTAGTTGTTCTCGAATTGCTCACGCTCAGAAAATTGCTCGTCGGGCTTGGTTGACAGGTACTCCAATTGACCCTGAAACTGATCATAGGTGGCATATAAGGTAACCATTTTTTCAACTCTTATCTCTAACTCTAAAAGTTGTTCCTCACTAAGCTGTTCGCAAGACTTAGTGGTAGTTATAAAGGTTGTGAATTGAGTAAGCTGCGATTTAACTGAGGCACGCTTTTTTGTAAGCTCTTTCATCTTCATTTCCTCCGCCATGGCTCAATAGCAAGGTAGAAGTAAGCGCTGAATGAAAGGAAGTAGGTAAGAAAATGACGTATTCAAGAAGAAATGCTAAAGCACTGAAATGTATATGTTATTATGCGCCTGTATAACAACAAAGAGCAAACAGCTGAACGATGAAACGTTATTCAAAACTAGTACTAGTAGGTAGTAGTAAAAAATGTTTGAATTCAATATGTCAAACTGTGAAGAAGAAAAAAAAAGATGTGGGTACTTATGGCACTATATTAAAAATGCTATTACTAGATTAATAAGCACTTATTACTAATTATTATTGGGCGGGTTTCTACTTTGATGGGACAAATCTACTTGACTGGGTTGTATGTAAGTCGACAGGGAACAAAAATTGACAAGGACAATACGAACTAAAGGCTTATGATTGATTCTACTGGATTAAGAAGCCAATAACTAATGTTATGCGATAGGTAGTAATCACTAAAACGAATATGTTGCTACTGATGTATGATTCACTGGTCTAATGCACTATCTAATACTCTAGTGAAATGAAAGTTAGTAAACGAATAATGTACAAATGTTAGTAAGAATATGGAAAGATCTCACAAAATCCTTTGACTACGAGTCCAAACTGATCGTCTTTTTCTTGAAATGGATGGCGATGTTCTCGGGCACTGCTTGGGCTGCTACGCTGCGATGACCCAGCTATGATGACCACTGAAGAACTGCTTGCTCCAACTTATCGAGTCTGGTATTATACGAGTCGGAGGCAGACTAGATAATTCTTGTTACGATTATAATATCAGGCACCCTATCATCATCTGTAGCAAACATAACTTTGCTAAACTTATTTTTAATACCTACCACATACGGTTATTCCATGCTGGTCCACAGCTACTCTTAGCCACAATTAGACATGAGTATTGGCCTTTGGGTGGTAGAAACCTTGCCAAGACAACTGTCCATAAGTGCGTTAAGTGTCAGCGATTCAACGGTAGGACAATTCAACCCATCATGGGTAATTTGCCTAAGGAACGAGTTGAATTAGAGTTTCCGTTCTTAGAAACAGGCACAGACTATGCTGGACCGATCCTCTTAGCTGACCGCAAAGGTAGAGGATGTAGATTAATTAAGTCATACATATGTGTTTTTATTTGTCTAGCCACAAGGGCAGTTCATCTGGAGCTTGTCTCAGACCTAACAAAACATGCCTTCATTGCAGCACTCAATAGGTTCATTGCTCGTCGTGGTAAACCAAATACCATTTACTCCGACAACGGTACAACCTTTATTGGCACCTGTAACGAAATAGCTGGCATACTGAACCAAGATTACTCTTCAGAAATGGCAGATACAGGTATCAATTTCCACTTTATTCCAGCATACACCCCACACTTCGGTGGCTTATGGGAGTCTGCCGTCAAATCTGTTAAACATCACCTGAGGCGTATATTAGGCTTTGCACATCTCACTTACGAAGAGATGTCTACGTGTCTGATTCAGGTTGAGGCAATACTAAACTCTCGTCCTCTTACTCCTCTGTCCACTGATCCTTCAGACCTATACCCATTAACTCCTGCCCATTTCCTTATTGGGAGATCTCTCACATCCCTGCCGCATCCGCAAGTCATCAACCAGAACATCTCCAGCCTAAAACGTTACCAGCGTATTGAGCATCTCAAGCAACAGTTCTGGAATAGATTCTCTAACGAGTATATCTTTTACCTCCAACAGAGAACCAAGTGGACGGACTCCGATGGGGTGCTCGAAGAGGGATCCATGGTGGTACTCAAAGAGCAGCAGTCACCACCACTGATGTGGCCACTGGGTCGTATCATACGTCTCATACCTGGGAGGGACGGAATAAGCAGAGTCGCAGACGTACAGACCAAAAGGGGAATAGTCCGACGTGCTTACAACACCATCTGTCCTCTTCCAGTATAATCTTTGAAGACAAGTCTTCAACGCCGGGAGCATGTCGAGAATATAACGCCGCACCGGGCGACTGCGGGGAAGCTGCGGTGGCGGAGGGGCCCTCGAGCAGCGGGCGCGCACCGGACGGCTCGGCACTGCATCAACGTCCGAGCGACAGCACACACAATAATATAAACTCCTTTTTCTCGCCGGTTCAAATTTAGTTGACCGTTTTTGTTACCCCTTTTTATAATTCTTATAATACAGTCCACTATTAATGAAATCACGCGTTTTAGTCCTCATACCACCTGTAGGATACTACCATTTCTCTTCATGGTCTAATGCACTATCTAATACTCTAGTGAAATGAAAGTTAGTAAACGAATAATGTACAAATGTTAGTAAGAATATGGAAAGATCTCACAAAATCCTTTGACTACGAGTCCAAACTGATCGTCTTTTTCTTGAAATGGATGGCGATGTTCACGGGCACTGATTGGGCTGCTACGCTGCGATGACCCAGCTATGATGACCACTGAAGAACTGCTTGCTCCAACAAATACGCCTCTTCACAAAGCGTCGAAGATGATGACCGAAGACTGGAACCAAATTCACACGAAGGGCGAAAAGTCGTCTTGATCTAGAAGTCCTTTCTTCCAACGGCCGTTTTCAAATTTTGAATAAATCGCTTGTCACTCCCTGTACCTGATCACTTACTCGTCGAAGGACCATGAAGAGAAATGGTAGTATCCTACAGGTGGTATGAGGACTAAAACGCGTGATTTCATTAATAGTGGACTGTATTACAAGAATTAGATTTTAGGGGTAACAAAAACGGTCAACTAAATTTGAACCGGCGAGAAAAAGGAGTTTATATTATTGTGTGTGCTGTCGCTCGGACGTTGATGCAGTGCCGAGCCGTCCGGTGCGCGCCCGCTGCTCGAGGGCCCCTCCGCCACCGCAGCTTCCCCGCAGTCGCCCGGCGCGGCGTTATATTCTCGACATAACAAGGCACCGAGATTCCACCGCCACCAATACCGTTCAAACCAAAGCACATGACAGAAACACAGCGTTCAGTATATTTAAAGATGCAAAGGTGTTGGCTGTAGCATTCATTATTCACAACGTGCAAGTCGTCACTACCCCTTCTACTTGGAAACCTGTAGCGAAAGTTTTCAATGGAGTTGCCACAACTTTCAGGTCATTTGTTCTGTGGAGTTTCGTGAAAAATTGCGAAATTTGATTTGTTTATTTGAATAGTTACACCCGATATTCTAATTTTAAATCAGATTATATTTTTTCATTTGACAATTTGAGGAAAAAAACAAAAAACTTATTAAATTGTATCAATTTAATAAGTTTTTTGTTTTTTTCAATTAGCCTACACTGTCCCACTGCTGAACAACGGCCTCCACCAAATCCATTCAGGCATCCTTTTCCAGGGCCACCGCGATCCAGCCCTTGAAATACACGTCTAGGTCGTCACGCCACCTTTTCTTGGGCCGGCCTCTGCGGTGCCGTCCATCCTCAGGCACCCACTGTGTGGCGACAATTGCCCAGCGGTCACTGTGCATGCGCTGGTGTGACCTGCCCAGTCCCATTTTAGCCTGGCAGCCTTTTTGCCTACATCTAGGATTCCCGTTTGGAGCGCAGCGTGGTGTTTCGTATTCGGTCGGTTCGTCTAACGCCTAAAATGCTGCGCTCCATTGCTCTTTGGCAAACCCCAACGCGGAACTTTTGCGAATCGGTGACGACCAGGTCTGAGCATCGTAGGTTAGGACGGGCAGGATATATCAGGATATCGATGAGTTTTCGCTTCAGGGAAATCGGTAGATCGCCCTTCATTAGCGTCTTCATGGACCAGTAGATTTTCCAAGCATTTTCGATGCGGCGATTGATTTCTTTTTCATGCAAATGCCGGTTGCGAGTGCACTTGCACTCGCTGTACGTGTTGCGTATCTATGTGTGCGTACGTTTCGCTCGTTGTATAGAGATGGCCTTCTGTAACTATTTTATATTATGTTAAGAGATAGGGCTTCTTGCACTCTGTTGAATATTTTAATTACATTACAACCGAACACTCCAACGTTTTAGTTATTAGGTTATGCAATTACGTTGGTACTTACGCGGTCTCGGACCGTTTACTTTTGGTGTTAAGTTTTATTAATTAGATGTGACTGTCGGTTTTGGGGTTTAGTTAATGTTGTTTCACTAATTTGCTTTAATATTTATTTATTTTTTAAATTAACTTTAAGAAGAACGTAAATTCTGCCAGACAGTGCATAACAAATTGGTCTCGTGATCGCAAGCGCGACTGCTGAGCGTGGGGTTCGATCCCTGGGTCAGGCAAAGTGTTATTGGGGTTTTTCATTAGGATTTTGTCAGAAGAATCTGAAGACTCAGTGCTTCGGATAGCACGTAATGCCGTTAGTCCTGTGCGCCTGATCACTCTCCGATTATGTCGGATTGCCGTTCAATCGTAACAGAGAATTAAGAAGTAAAGGAAAAGTGCTCCTGTGTTTGGGTACACGCTTAAGCACTATAATATCTCCTGCGTACTTAGCCATTGAAATGGGCTACCGTGGCGGAAATTCCTTGCGAGGATTTCAACATCATTGTTTCAGCCAAAAGATGTCCATTGCCGGGCCTCCCCCAAGAATCACCACTGCAATCCTGCGACTTCCTGCAGCCTTCACCAGGTCATCGGTCCACTTTGTTGAAGGCTTTACGCCTTCCAACGCTACGTCTTCCTATATTCTGGAGCAGCCACCGCATACCGGGATGATTTATTATAACAAATCTATTAACATGATTTTGTGAATTCCAAATGGCAATAAGTATTATACGGTTCATGTGAATGGATTTATTTTGATTGAAAAGAGCGGAAATGAAAGATATAGCCGACACTGAATTATTGTGCTATGAACTTAACTATTTTGATCGACAAACAAAAAGGGTTTGTTGAGCAGTATTTATATATTTTTGTGGGAAATTGTCAATTTTGGAAAATATCACTGTGGGTCCGTGATGGATTCCAAATTCACAATATTGTGGTCTAAACGTAAACGAGGCAAAAGGAGTATCAATGTAAGGATCATTACAGGCAGCGTTCTGTAGTTTCTGCATACCCCCATAGAATGAAGGCGTGAGTGTATTATATATGTATTCGTGATTTTTCAATTGTGTTTTGTAATACGATACTTTACTTAAGTAGTACTTTACTTTTTAAGTTGATCATTCCATGTATCAAAAACTAAAATCTATAATTTACACAAGAATTATAACACCAAAATCACATATCTCTTTTTATTAGAAATCTTGATTTATTGCTCCATACAACATTTAATTGATATCAGCGTACCTTTGGCAGTATAAATGGGGCCAACATTAACATTTTATCACACCCGTAAACATGGGGTGTAAGCAATTTTTCAAGGGTTAAGCCTAGGGTATAAATCATCTGCTAATACCGGCAGGCCATTGCAGGAGTGATAAAACACGCTGTTATGTTTGAAGGGATTCCAGTATGTAAGGATTCGTTTTTACCTGGGAGCTGAAATCGTAATATTTTCTATACTGACACTAATCATATTTTTATGTAAATCGTAGCAGATTTGATCATCTGCGTGCTCAAATATCTACTAGAACCGTAGTTCTACAGGTGGCGTAGCCAAGCTACGCCGTAGCAATATTCGTAGATTTCTGACTACTAAAATATCAATACACCATCATGTGCAAAATGTAGGCGTTAATCTTTTGTTTCATTGTTAAACTAGTGTATGATTGAATAATGTAAAATTTATACTACTAAGCAGAACTACAAAAATGACCACAAGAAAATTTGTACTTCGATATCAACTAAAAACACTAAACGTGCAGACATTGTTTTTACTCACATAAACGGAATGTATAATTACAAAGGTAAATTACAGCATCTAAAATCAATCTAATCGAAATCCAAATGCTGCTCTTTGAATACCAACCAACTTGGCAACTAGGCTCAGTTTAGCGCATCACATCAGAGTGATGTACCTCCAATCCATCCAACACATGAAGCACAGTTCCGATACTCTCACAAGTGATTAAGCTCATTATCTAGAACTACGCCATATTAGTTGCGTAGTTAGCTATCCTGCAGACTAGATACTAGGGATTTTAGCTTCATTACCTGACTAGGCTAATATCGCGATGATGTTCGAACAGCGAACTTGTGTGGTCTCTCTCTGTCATTTGTAAATGGATACGGTTATCTCTTTCGGTTTTGAAATTAAGCGGGCTGTTTTGACCTGGTTAGCATCATCAGCCAGTTAAGCTACAGTCGAATATAGGTTCCAAAATGACTGTTAACAAAAGATTGGTAAATAATAGAACTGTTCAATACATTTTGGCAAAAGCACAATTAGTAGGTATCACCCAGAATTATGAAAAACTAGTTAAACATTATGTGAAAAACCAGTATTTCCAATTTTAAATCGTTCGAATTTACGCTACGTTTACCCCGTGCGTTCTTAAATCAAACAAACAACAAAACTAGATCAAACATACACTTAGGTCAATTAAAATGCTAGAGCAACCAAGTACCTGTTAATGCAACTAATCATTACACAAAGCGGGAATCTCATTCGTGGCCTACGGCCAACATGGCCCTACAACAAACCCCTGTTTGTTTTACTACGTTTCTCAAGAATGCCGAGTCCCACATGACTCTATGGTCTCTACCAGACCCGACCTCCGCCAGAGCCAAATAAGCTCTCTTGCTAAGCCCGTAGGAAATCATGATAAAATACTTTTTTTTTTTTTTTTTAGCTTGTTACGTCCCACTGCTGGGCAAAGGCCTCCCTACTCTCTTTCCACCTCTCTCTATCCAAAGCTGACAGGGACCAATAATTATTAAAAGAGTCCAGCTCATCCCGCCATCTCCGTCTGGGCCTGCCGCGATGTCGTTTGCCACTAAGCGGGACCCACTGGGTCGTAAGTTTGGGCCATTGATCGTCTGACATACGGCAGATGTGTCCAGCCCAATTCCATTTGAGCGTGGCAGCTTTCCGAGTGACATCAGCTATTTTCGTAATGGAACGGATTGTTGTATTCTTAACCCGGTCCACAAGTTTGATACCCAGAATACTCCGTTCCATAGCTCTCTGGCAAACCTCGAGCGTGGACCTCTGCTAAATTGTCAAAGACCATGTTTGAGAACCATATGTAAGGTTGGGAAGAATACATACGTCGATGAGTCTTCTCTTGAGCGATAGAGGAAGGTCGCCCTTCATTAAATCTTTCATAGCCCAATAGCTCTTCCAGGCATTTTCGGTGCGTCTTGCAACTTCTTTGTTTTGTCTTGCCTGGAAAGAGACTATTTGGCCGAGATAGAGATACTCATCGACATATTTAACCTCCCCACCCGCCACGGTAATTCTTCGATGTACGCTGTTCGTCATCAACTTGGTCTTTGACATGTTCATTTGAAGTCCGACCTCTTGGCTTGCCGTGCTAAGATCTTCTAGCATCTGAGTCAACTCGGAAACTGAAGACGAAAAAAGGACAATATCGTCGGCAAAACGGAGATTGGATAATCTCCTATGTCCAACCATAATGCCCCTTTCTGCCCAGCTTGCTGCCAGCTTTCTGAAGACATCTTCCAGTACGGCCGTGAATAATTTAGGAGACAGCGGGTCTCCTTGTTTGACTCCTTTATTTATCTGGAAAGACGGTCCTGTCTTAGAACTGATTTTAATGGCTGCGGTGCTGTTTCTATAAATATTTTGCAAAAGATTAATGTACGTGCTGTCTATTTCTTGATTTTGTAAGGCATTGAAAATTGAGGTATGGCTGATGCTATCAAAAGCTTTTGTGTAATCTACGAATGCAATATAAAGTGGGAGCTGGAACTCTGTATGTTTCTCGACAACCTGGTTGATGGAGTGGAGGTGGTCAATGGTAGAGAGGCCGCGTCGAAATCCGGCCTGTTCAGGAGGCTGGTGTTTATCGAGAGCTTCGGCTATTCTATTCTCGATGACTTTAATGAAGGCTTTGTACAGGTGTGAAACCAGACTGATAGGACGGTAATTGTTTATGTCTGTTTTGTCACCCTTTTTGTGGAGAAGAGTAATCAACGAGTGACAAAATGTGCGTGGCAGAAATCCGGATTTTAAAATACTGTTGAATAAATTTGTAATATGTGGAAGTAGGACAGGCTCTCCTATTTTTAATGCTTCAGTGGTTACGCCATCGTCGCCTGGGCTCTTACTATATTTCATGCTCCGCAGTGCTTTATGAACTTCCCAGCCTGTAAAAGGTGAAATGTTGTCGGAGCACGAATATACAGTGGCGATAGGTTGTACAGTCGATTCCTCACTGTATAGATTCTTATAAAATTCGGTGCAAATGTTCAAGATTTTGTCTCTATCATTGTGTCTCACACCTGTACTATCTTTCAAACATGCAATTGTAGGTCGTCCTTTGCTTGATATTCCTTGTTTGGCTGATTTTAGTGAGGTATTTTGCTCTAAAGCAATCTTAATAAGGTGCGTGTTACGGTTTCTTAAGTCTTTACGAATACTGCGTTTAACAAGTCGGTCTACCTCTTTGTGTTCTGGTGTGTACATGGCAAGTTGTTGTCTATCTTCAATAAGCTTCTTCGTTTGGTAACTTAGTTTACTTTCCTTGTATTTTTTAGTTTTTATTCTATTACTGACTTTTTTAATACTGTTTTTTATATTACTGTATTGAGTTTGAACGTCATCTTCATCGGTTCTGTCTAGTAAACTGAAACAATTTTTTAACTCTAAATTGAATTGCTCTTGGTTTGCTATGATAGTAGCTTTATTCAATCTTCTAATTGAGTTTTTCACTATTTTGACACGCTCTATTTTTTTGCTGAATTTTAAAGTAGTCCGTAAAGGTCTGTGGTCTGAACTGAACTTGAAATTATTAAGAACTTCTACGTTACTAATGAGTTCTTTGTGTGAGGGAAGACAATAATCTATTTCATTTTTAGTAACTTTATCCGGAGACAGCCATGTCCAGCGGCGATGAGGTTTGTTGTAGAAATAACTGTTTCCTAGGCTTAAGTTCTGACCGAACGCGAACTGCAGAAGTCTAGTACCGCGTTCATTTCTCAAACCTAGTCCGTGGGGACCGACTATGTTGCTATAGTCTAGTTCTTGACTTGCACCAACTTTGGCGTTGAAGTCTCCCTGTACAATCGTCCACGTGGCTCGGTTCTCGTCACACGCCTTATTTAGGAGGTCGTAAAATTCTTCAACTTGATGATGAGATGATGTTGGAGCATAAACTTGAACTACTAACTAAAATACTATCTAAGTATAATTTGCTGCTGATGACTGCTTCATTGGTCTATTATTGATTGGGGCGTTGTGCGGTTGTCAGGCGCGACTATTGAGGATCGAGTTCTGAAAAGTATTTCAGTTGTAGCAGCCTCGATTCTGGAAATGTTCAATTAATAGCAATAGGCTCTGGTACGTATAACTGATGAAAAGTGAACGACAAACATATGCCACCTTTTTTAGCTACTAGGGGCAAAATTTGAAGCAAAAAACAATTTGGGAAATCATTGATCAACTAGATACTACATAATTGATAGCGTTTTTTTTTTTTTATGGTGGGAAATCATCAAATACATTCACCCGCTCTGGGTGGAGCAGGAGGACGTGTCAGACTTTTACTGACTAAAACCCACCCATGTTCCCTCAATTGCCTGTGTGCCAGGGGCCGCGATATCTCTTTTGGACTACCCGCACCCCTGGCAGGCATCAGCCCTTGCGGACCCCACCAGTTGGTGCTGACATCTCTTTGAGGCGCGCGTGGTACACAACGCGCCGTCGAAGCGGGCTTAGTCCTTAACGGACAGCGAGCTACCCATTACTCGCCGTCCGCAAGCCCGCGCCTACGGTGGCCGGGAATTAGCCTGGGATTCCCGATGCAGTGGAAACACTCGGGCGTTTCCTCCCGCCGTATGCAAAACAGGAACCTCCCAAAACAACCGTGTCTGGTGAAGACCTGCGTCAGGCGGAAGGTGAGGACGCCGTGCCGTCTCTCAAGCCACTTCTGAAAGAGGGGACTTACCGCCGCAATTGTGGCGTGCCAAAAATTGGTCGCGTTATAGGTATTTCATACAATTGTCAAAGAACAACAGTTGTGATTGAAATATTTGGACAATTTAAGTTATTAGTCAGCTTACTTAATTAGCAATGTATTTCCGTGACTTTACCTACAATAATGATTTTCATATAAATAATACGAATTTTCACCCGTATCAAAACTTCAACAATTCCACACCATTGAACTTCTGGACGTTTACCAAGTAGTAAGAAACTCTAAATAATACTGCGAGAGAGATGAAGTACAAAACGCAGGCTGACACAGATCTCGTCAGAGGAAGTTCAGTTCCGAAGTTCAAAAGTTTAGACCGACAGCCAACCTCCATTAGTAGGAGGTATTGAAAATTTGCATCGCGCATTATTTAGAAGTTGTGAGAAGTATTCTGCTATTTATATCTATGTTATTAAAGTTGATTTAATAATTGCATAGAAGTTTTATTGAGAATACGAATAAGTAGTGTATGAAAGCAGGTTTGCAAATCTTTTTTTTCTGTTTCTTAATTATTTTTTTGCATCATTATCATCACAATGATATTTCTAGAAATTGATCGAAAAATGTATTTCTTATAAAAGGTAGGATTCGTTAATATAATCATTTACAGGACAGTTCAAGTTGACACTACCAGATGTACTGTATATGGTTCAAAATTGCTTAGCACTTGGCAAGGCTAGACATTTCACTTAACATGCAAGCGAAATAAAAAGCTCAGTATTTTTACTGACCTTTTTTAGTGAGGTACTCTCTCTATGTTAAAAATAATAACATCCTCACGCGACATTTAATTCTCGACTAAGGGTCGGCGATATCTCACGTTCACTAGTTAACACAAGTTTGCCTCTGGTGGAGAGCGCGCAATGAGAGCGATGCAAACTTGCGCTAAGCACGTACCTGGACTACGACGCCGTTAAGTGGACGGCCCGTATAGTCTGCAATTGTGTAACAAAGTGCTTTTTAAGAAGGAAAATATTCTGTAGTGGAAAATGCTATGCGAGATGCACGTGAAGATGTTAAAGGGACTACTTTTTAAATTTATTTTGAGTCCATTACCATACCATTATATTACATGTGTACATTTGACATTTATAAATAAACTCTAGCGTTTATTTATAAGCCTTAAACACTATCAAGGGACTTGTCAACAGTTTATTTTAAACAAAAACAGCCTTTATGTATTTTCATTTCAACTATGTGTACAATTTTTGCACTAATGAGAAATGTAATAAACGATGCACTGACATGGAATGTGCAGTGTCGGAAAGGAATTTTAATGTTATGAACATTATGAGGATTTTGTGAATATTGTAGCTCTACTAAACTGCGGAAAATTCAAAATTGCGTTATTTGTTATAGAGTTGGGTACTGCATCAAAGGTTATGGTTATGAATGAAAAAATATTTTTACTGTGGTCTAACGAGCGAAGTTAAATTTTGTGATCTAATTTTCATCGCTTTTCCATCGGTTTAGTTAGTACATGGAAAAGATTCTTTACATTATTTTTTAGTAGCTTTTTCCCGAGGCTTTGCCCGCTTTGATGTTTAAAACATCCAAACATCTAAATATACAAACTTTCACATTTTATATTTATCGGATAAGATTTACTTACCTTGTCTGTGTGTCACTTTGATATAACACCATCTACACCCAGATCAATGTTTGGAAATTGGTCCTTCGAGCCGGATTTAACTTAAATATTGGCCTAGCTCTTTTGATATTATGTCTTGTTGTGTGAATAAGTAAGTATTTATTTATTTTTCTCACGACGATGAACATCGTAGTTTTTGTTACATTTACGGTACATGATATGGTTTAGTTTACTGAGGGAGACTGGTACTTAAGCTAAGCTTTAAGGGTCTGTGTTTTAGGTCACCAGGTCTCCACCTTCTAGCAGTTAGATACATTTCATAATAGTAAAAAAAAAGTGGTTTATCAATTTTGAATTAGGAGATTATATTATAGCTTTTAGAGTCTGTATGTAATAATGAATAGTGCTTCAATAAAGCACTTCATCCATAACCATGTTTTGTTTTATCGTTTCAATGTCTTGAACGAATATAACATGTCCTTAATAAAACCTTATTTCTTTCTCTATTTCCAGTTATGAATCCACTAAGGTGTTTCCGTAATTCTTCCTGCATTATTCAAACCATCCCCGTTCCTACATTCGTGACCTAACATATCTGTATGCAATAAATCAAACGCAGTGGAGTAATACATTAGTGTTTCCGACACAAGTGCATCAGCTAAAGTGGTTTGAGAAATATTTTACTATGACAAGGGAATGTACAGTGAAGTGTGCTTAGGAGTTTTAAGTTTATTATGACGCCTTATTTGGAAAACTTTTTCAAATGTAACTTTCTTTTTTCTATTTAGCTTTTCTTATGGTAAGGGTAAGGTGAAGTGATTTATTTTAAATATAACATAAAATTACGCCTGTAATCCCCGAAGGGCTAGGCAGAGGTGTATATAGTACTCCCACGTATCGCCAGTTATGTTTAGTGCCACATGTAATAGGCAGCTAACCAATTGCCATCAACCGAGCACAAAAAAATCTGACACTATAGATAGGGTATATCTACCATAAGCCCCATTTTCATAAACAATGATTAAAGTTAAGTAATGATTAGCGTCTGTTTAACCATACATTTTTGACGTTTAAACATCATTTAACTTTAATCATCTTTTATGAATAAGGGGGAAGATGGTAAAAAATTGAATAAAGTAGTGAATAAAGCTTAAAACAAATAAAGAAGTAGGAGAATACGCTAGAATCAAAAAAACCTCAATCATGTTCTGATAAGCTCCCTATGTTTTTATGATTTATTCCGCTTTCATTTTCACTTTCGAGATTTCACTTGGGCCAACAAAGTGGAAATGACCAAACTTAAGTGGTAAGTGGTTATGTTTAAGTTGTTGTTTCGTGTTTTTCGCGGAAAAGCTCGGACAATGAGCTTTTGAGTATCATGGCTGATATACTGAGGTGAAATGTATTATGTCGCTCGGTTGCCGCCACATAGCATCTGCAATTAACCGGCGAAAGCGTCACTGAAATTTTATTTATGAAAGTAAGTTGTTGTATTTTCCTAGAGACCGTTTTGTTTTTGAAACCGCACCGTAAAGTCAAACCCTGCTGTCATCATTTTCATGACAGCCGTCACTGAGGACTGTCTATTACGACATAAAGGGTTGAATCATTGTAAATTTGGTTTCTTCAATAATTACTAATTACTTTTGGAAATTACTTTAATTTAGATAAATTACATAGGACATAAAAATGTTTAACCTCTCGTGCGTTTGGCAAGTTACGCAGAGTCACTTTATAGTTTTTCACACACACCGCCACGATAATTGCGCCTTGCCAAAAGCTGTAGGGAATGTGTTTTTGTAGCACACGCTGCTAACAGATGGTCAATATTCGAGCTAAACACGGCCATTATGTGGCAGCCACCGCTCTTCTAAGAAACCTTAGCTTGAAAACCATTAACCTGATTTTTAATTTCTTTTAGTTTCATCACCAGCTAGTCACTGTCCACTACTGGTAGGAGGCTTGTCCAAATGCACGCCAATGACTTTGGCACTTAGCCATTCTTGGCCATCAAAAGTAATTTGAAAGTAATGGTTTTTCACTTCACACCACGTTCAATATTCCTTGACATTCATAAAACACCCTGTATACAGCTCTTTTATCACGTACTCGTCCAATGCAAACGTTACATAAAAAATATGAGATTTTTTACGATATCACAGTTGCAGCATAAAAATGCAAAGCAACGTATGTATTTTAATTTGATGTTTAAAAATGCTGACGACAATTTCTGTAAAATGCTTTGTTTTTTTTTTCCAGCACTGTCCAGCGTTAGGTACGTACTATCATTTTAAAACGTGCAGGATGTTTGGTGTATCTCCCGATCACAGTTTGTGTTTGTGTGTGTTTATTTCTTAAGTCATTTTTACAGAGCAGTAAGGTCTTCTGACGCCGATTATGTTACTTTTGCAGTGTGAATACTGGCGAGAGATTTCTACAGCTTCCTGTTCGGACCTAAAATTAAGTTAACTGTTACAGTGATCCGTCACTGTAAGTTAGTGCGCAGTAAGTTACAATTCGATATTTATGACCTCGTCGTGACAGGAACTCATAACTAAAAGGACCTATCTAAGTTTGAAACTAGTCGGGCCATCCCACAGCAAAAACATGATTAAATCCGTAAACAAAACACAGTAATTATATTCACAGACAACAATCGTAACATTTAATGAAATTGTCGATGAGCCGTTAAAGTATTAAGGGTGGGGCAAACCGGAGAAATTCACTGGGCAAATTGTAAAGCATAGTCGTTATAAGAAATTTATAATGGCTAATTAACCTATTTTAATTCAGCTAAAGCAACAGTAAATTATATGGATGGCCTGTTTGGACTCTTAATTGTTTATTCTCTTGCTTAAATGTACCATTGGGAAGAATATTGTAGGCCAGAGTATCTTTATTGTTAGGGAAGCAAATCCGGATATTGTGAAAATAAAGAAATGTTTTAATCACCATAAGGAGTGCTACACACTTTTATTAGTCAATAAAGCGGAATTCAAAACTCACAAATTGAATATTTCAATTAAACCATTTACGGGCACTTTAAACCATTAAAGGGTCGGTCAGTTAGTCACAAAGTTGGAGCTAGTTGCACATTCCAAAATTTAGATCTCTATGGAGAAGAACGGGCAAGTTCCAAGGACTCTCTTTAAAATCAAGATCTTACAAAATCGGGATCGGACCCGGAGAATTACCTACTACACTTATCTTTTTTCGGCTTTAGCCGATCGGCAAAATATGATCGGCATCTACCCTCGCTGTTTCAGGTTCGGGTTGGTTAGCACCCTCTCTTCATATCTAGTAGAAGTGAGGTATGCATATTTTTTAAGAAGCATAAATACTAATTTTAAAGTAGACGATGTATGTTCTCAAAGCCAGCAAGATCCTCACAGCCTTATTTATATTAAATGACTTACTAAGACTGGCTAAATATAGTAAAATCTGTTTAGCCGTGTGTGTTCGCATATATATTTGCAAGAAATTTCACTTGCAGCACTCGTAAATCGTCGGTGACTAGCAGATTGTACTTTTCTTTTCTGAATTATTCCCAACGAAATTGACTGTCCTGATTTCTTGCATAAACTGCGTTTTAATGTCCCCCAGAGATCAGTTGGATTTTATCCGCCTATCTCCTATTTCTGTTCTGACTACAAGCAAAATTCATTCATAGTGCGAGCGAGTAAGGACTTCTAATATAATAATTATGTTAAGAGTTGTTATTTTACCGATTTATCACCAAAACCTATTCTGGACGTACTCAGTTGGTCGCTGAATTCTTTAAAAGTGTATTATAGTGCTTATTGTACCTTACCTATAAATATACATTTAAAAAAATGTATCGTCCTTGTTAGTAATCCTAAGATTTCTACTACTTTTTCTGTTTTACCTGTAAGAACCTCTAATTGGCTCTATGTCTCATATACAGTTGTTTTCCATCAGTTATAGACGTTAGTTCTCCTATACCTTAATAAATGTAATACAATTTCAAGTGATTTAAAACCTTCAGGTCTTAGATAATAAAAAAACTACTTATATATACTACATAAATGGACATACACTAATAAGTTTTACAGCATAAAATAATTTATTTCGGATAACATTTTTCAATCTAACCTGATAAGATATTTGCAATACATGTATGCTATACCCGTTTAATGTAATCCTTAAACAACTTTTTATGCTACCGTGTTTTATGAAAATAAATATTAATTTCTATTTCTAGAAGATTCAGCAAAATGAATGTACTCGTACCTATCACAGGCAGAGATAACAATAAGCTTCAAATTCTATTAGTCATTTTCCATCTCATATTACTCAAGGCTAAAGATTACGTGGCGTCATTAGGACATTACTGCTAATTAGTGTCTGTTACAATGTCTTCGTTTATGTCGCAGGTGGAACGGTGTACAAATACATACAAGCATAATGTTCTCCAAGTATGTGCCTAAAACAAACATGTCCTAGAACCAAAAAAAGAGACCACACTGGGCCTGCGTGGTGTGTTTCAGTGGCCCACTCCCTCTCACAGAGAGACGGCATGTGTCCCGATATTGGGAACTAGTCCATCCACATTTCACTTTAAACCCTGAAACAAATAGCTTTGAAATGGTTTCTTTGCTGGAAACTGTATTTGACGATGTCTCTTACTTGGGAGTCTTGTCAAGCCTTGATTGAATCAGTTTGTTATTTGGGTTATGGTATGTAGCTACACCTATAAGTACCGAATCATTCTTTTGTAACGGTAGAGTGATAAAACGCGGTCAATACTGAATAGGTTACTTCTAGATATAGTTCACATTCCTCGATCACATCATTGCTTGGTAACACTGGAGACAGTGGCCGACTTTCAGCCCATCTAATGGTAAAACTATGTTCCTACACACTGCATCATAGAACCTGATCAATTTCCATGAGCACTTATACAACTATCAAATAATTGTAATTGTGATTTCAATATACGGATATTTTAAGTTATCAAGTCAATATGCTTAAATAATTTCCATTGGTCCCCACATAATCATTACCTAATAATACTCCTCTTTCAACATTATCCCAGCGACATTTATACCTATAGGGTAGTAACAGTATCGTATCAAGTATCAAGTTATATTATACCCAAGTTGCACTTTTCTCCTTTATAGGGCAGTTAAACGTGAGCTTAAAATTTGAGGAGCCAGTTGAAGCTGTTTTTAGTCGTACTTAAGTTAGTTTAAAGTAACAGCAGCTTTCATTTATTTTATGGTTTAATGTTTGTGTTTGTATGGCGAATATTTTTAGTAGGTAGTTCGTTTTTTGTAGGCTATTTCTATCAAGGGTGAATAAGGATTAGCTTAGCGAGCAATATTGTGAAACTAACGTTTATAAAATTATTTATTATAAGTAAGTTTCGAGAAAGGATCGAAATGCATATTTCAATGTGCAATATTTTTTGAATACTTTGAAAATAATAATAATAGGTATTTTATTGTTATTTTTTTAAATATTGGTTGGATTTTAAGATAAAATATCCTTGTACGAGCATGTTTAATTATTGTTATGTCTGCGGGCCACGCTTTTTTATGGTTGTGGAAGAAGGCGGCTTCTTCTAAAACTGAAACATCTTACATAACATCACTCCTGTATTCCCCGAATGCAGAGGTGCACCTTATACCACGTAATTTAAGTTCCATGCAATAGGGGGTGCGCCTATTGCCATTAGACGAGCACAAATACAGACTCCGGGCTGCTACGGAGAAGTTCCAAATTGAAGAACCCAATAATACTTTGCCTGACCCAGAAATCGCTATCGACTACAAGATAGACGAGCCAGTAACGATCATAATGTTCTCGTTTAAAACACCATTCCACCTTCAAAACAGAATGCACTAAATGCCGCTTATTAACAGAAAATTAATTAAACCTCGACCTGCATAGTCCATACACAACTATATGTCACAGGTCAGGTGCAATACATCCCTAATACAATGTAAGCCGTGACCGGTGTTAGATTAGCATTACGGTACGTATACCTGTAATAGATCTGTGTCCGCATTCCAGGCGTGCTGCTACTGGTCAACAAGTTTTGAGTTCAATGATCTATTATATCATGAGCAGGAGACATCGGGCTATTCATCGAAGGGATAAGCTGAGTTCTGCAAGAGCAAAAAGTAAATAGATCTACTACTAATCTACCAATACTGGGTACCATACTATCTATCTACTAATAGGTCTAGATACTTTTTCACGTCACTATTTTGTTGGTCAATATTTTAAAACTAGATGGAGACGGCTTTGCCTAGCTGACTGATCCTTCAGAAGAAATGTTGGAACAAACTCACAGGTGATAGTCTCTTTTAAAGTCCGAACATTTTATTATGAGGATTTTATGTGAGCCTAACAATGCCTTCTCAAACAGGGTCTTTTGAAGAAAGATCCATTGCAGCTTTGAGTTGACCTGTCCCAACAGATCATAAGAGGTGAGACTTTTGGTATTAAGTAGACAGAAATCACAATGGGCCTCATAAGAAGGTTTAAAGTCACCCAAAGGGCAATGGAGAGGGCTATGCTTAGAGTTTCCCTGCGTGATCGAATCAGGAATAACGAGATCCACAGGAGAACCAAGGTAACCGACATAGCCCGAAGAATTGCCAAACTTAAGTGGCAGTGGGCAGGGCACATTGCACGCAGAACAGATGGCCGATGGGGTCGAAAAGTTCTGGAGTGGCGACCGCGCACTGGAAGACGTAAAGTTGGAAGGCCTCCCACAAGGTGGACCGATGACCTTGTGAGGGCCGCAGGAGTCCGCTGGATGCGGGAAGCACAGAACCGGTCGAAGTGGCGGAGCTTGGGGGAGGCCTATGTCCAGCACTGGACGTCTTTCGGCTGAAATGATGATGAGACAGAAATCAAGAGCTTCGGGCTGCTGAGAGTTTGCTAACGAAACAATCCAATAGCTCTTTGCTTGACCCGGGAATCGGACCTTTGGACAATGCTCACAAGTCAATATTGCAACCTGAAAACAAGGCAGTCATGCTCATTAATAAAATACGTGACTCATTTAGAAACGTGGAGAAATGCTAACAGCGGTCCACGAACCACTCTTAAAACGCTTATACTTTTATAAACTTCGAGTTGCAAAAGAAAACCACAATCCGATTTCCACATAATTAACAAAAAAGAAAACTTCCAACCAGTAACAACGCTTGAAAACAGAAATTCAAAAAACGAACTTTGCATGTCTCAAACTTTTCGACACGACGAACAATTTTTTACCAATTCGACGATGCTTCAAAAATGTTCTCGAAAAAAAGTTATGCAAAAGTTTCAAGTGCGTCATACCATAAAGGTAACGAATAAAAAAGCAACACGGGGCAAAAATACGAAAAAAAATTGACATCGCGTTATCTCGCGAAGAAGTAAGCTACAAGTACATGACTATGAGTAAACATATTCACATCTCGTTTAAGCACGAGATAATGTGACGAGAAATTTTGTCGAACTGTTTATGGTGTCCTGGCAGGGTAACCTTAGTATTTTCCGTGTCAATAGCGCTTCTAAGAGTACAGTGAAACATTTACGTGCAACATAAAGAATAACAGCATGTGTTGGGTTTTACGTCGTTTTTATACTTAATCGTAAAACCTGTAACGTATTTACTGTACCTACTTGTGGTACTTGCAGCGTACTGAGAGCTAGTGATGGCAGGACATTCTCAATAGTCTACAACATACTACATAACAAAGATGTGTGTATAAAAAATAATATTTTCACTTCTCATGCTCTAAAAAGACACCAATATAGCCCGTAATTCGTTTTTTAATTTCCTTCATTTGACATACATAGACAAACTCAAACAGCCAGTAAATATACTATTATTTCTGGAGTGTGGATCATCTTCATTGCGAAATTATGAGAGTTTTAGTTGCATGGTTTTTGCCAAGGTGGCGCCATGTGTTTTAAATTGTTAATCTGTGACTGATTTAGAAGAAAAAACTGACCGCGAATATTTTAGAATTTTTGTCGAGTGTAAATTTGTTCGGCTTTAAATAAATTTAATGAGAATGTCCAGAGTGACAGTTGTGGTATATTATGTTCCTTGGTGAAGAGTTTGACGTCGAGCAAAGAGCAACAGACATACATAATACTTAGATATTGTGATTTTTATTTTATTAAGTAATATTTATTAGGTAAGTACATGTTTTTGTACCAAATTGACTATTTTTCTCGCACTCAAAGTGAAAAGTACAGTTTGCATCTCAAGACTAAACGCCAACTTAATATACCCTCGTTTTCATTGACTCCCTCGCACGCTCGGGAGTCAAACCACCTCTGGTATATTATGGCTTCGTTTAGTCCCTCGATATAAAATATACCATTTAGTCATCATCTGTCTAGCCTTTTTCCAAGTATTTTGGGGTCGGCTTCCGGTCTAACCGGATGCAGCTGGATACCGGTATTTTACATGGAGCGACTCCCTATCTGACCTCCATAACCCCGTTACTGGGTAAGACGATACCTCTTGCTAAGACTGGTTGTTACACTTTCGGGTTTTGACGACCCGTAACGACTGTCAAAGATCCACAAATGACAGCCGGGAACAACGGCTTAACGTGCTTTCCGAGGCACGGAGGGGTCTTGGTATGTAAAGATGGTCACTTAAAAAAGTCTTATAATAATGTTGGAATAAATAAATCTGAAAAAAAATATCTTCGTTTATTACCATTTGTTTAAGTTTACTAGTTCTTTGCCATTCAACGTGACAATGCTGCCAGTGTTTTGGGCACGTTTCCGTATGACGGCGATGTGAAGGAGTACCTACTTCAACGCCTGAGTATCCTTTTTCTTTTTTTTTTTTTTTTTTTTTTTTTTTTTTTTAATATGTATAGTTAAAGTAGTTAATTATGTAATGTAGTGCTTAGTGTAAATAGTCAGTTGTTATAAATTTACATTTGATATTTAATCAAAAATAACAATAGTGGCTTCGACTACAGTTATAAACAATAATTAATTATAATAAAGTTTGTAAAAGACCACCATTTACATAGAATCCCTTTTGAAACACATCCTACCATCCTACTTTAATATTATAAACTAGTTTCCGCCCGCGGCTTCGCCCGCGTGGAAGTCGGAAATTATCCCGCGGGAACGTACTACCGGGATAAAAAGTATCCTATGTGTTAATCTAGGTAATAATCTATCTGTACGCCAAATTTTATCTAAATCCGTTCAGCCGTTTTTACGTGAAAGAGTAACAAACATCCATCCATCCATCCATACTTACAAACTTTCGCGTTTATAATATTAGTAGGATGTGAAAGTTTGGATGTTTGTTACTCAATCACGCAACAACAGCTAAACGGATTTGAATGAAATTTGGCACACAGATAGATTATAACCTGGATTAACACATAGAATACTTTTTATCCCGGTAATACGTTCCCGTGGGATAATTTTTGACAACCACGCGGGCGAAGCCGCTGGCAAAATCTAGTAAAAAAATAAAAATAAATCATCAAGGAACACTTTACTAAGAAGTTTCGTTTCCTCTAATTTTCATTCCATCGCTCTTGGAGTAGCACAAACTAAATGAAATGAAATCATATTTATTTCCCATCAACTCCTCGCCCTCGGACTTTCTTATATGGTACGGAGAAAATATTATCATTTAATAGGAAATGTCTCGCATTTTAATTCGGTGCTTGTGTGCACTTGATGTTTCTGTATAGATAAATAGGGTAAGTATATTTTAAAATGTAGATATTTTTTATAAGGAAAGTAATTTGAACTCTGAAAGATAATATGTAACCATACTTTGAAATTTGAACCTTATTAACATAACCGCCATGTTAGCTTTCAAAATATGCGTATGATGATAAGCACATTTTGAAAGCTAACATGGCGGATTCCAAACTCCCATTTAGGGGCACAACCCGTGTAAAAAGGCTTAGTAGTCGATTCGCATGAAACATTCCACTCGCCCGAAACGGGCGAATGGACACTTAATCCATACAGTATTTTCTACAGGGAAATTCGTTTGATTTTCTCCTATAATCTAGTAAGAAAAATTCAAACTATTTTTTTACAAAATAATATTTTTCTCGCGTCTGCACGAGATTCGTTACAGTGAAAATGAAAATATTAGTCAGTCAACAAAGTTGAAAGGCGACTGTCCAGAATGTGTCCTTAAAGCCATAATTAATAAAACTATAATAAATTATATTCCTTAACAAAATGAGCAAACACATTGAATTAATAGTCACTTAAGATTATGAATGGCACTTGTATGCACGTTGCGCCGATGTCAGGCGCCGAACAAGACTAATAGGGCGATTAATCATTCTTAAGGCGCATACACTGCGTTTGGGATAGTGTAGGTAAGGTTAATAAACAAGCGTAAGTAACGGTATTCGAATACTATGATTAGGTATATGAGTTAAGTTTGAGTTTGGATGTTTGACATACACGTGAAATAAATGAACATTTTTAATGATGTCCATAGTCTATATCAGAGAAATCTTCTTGACACTGGTGTATATTTTTTTCCAAGATTTGTACGAATTAGAAAATAAACTTTTGGATTAGATATCGATGACATCCAAAGTATTGCTTTGATTTGAAAGTCAAAAGAAAAAAGAGGAATAAAACAGTTCACACCTACAACATAATACCGAATCACATATTTAAAAGTTTACCAATAATGTAACAAGACACCCACCCAGTTTCAACACTCAAAATGTTTCAGAATTGTAAATCTAATGGCACGGTCCCGATAACGGTGACAGCCCGATGGGAGGGCTAACGGTGCGGCAAATGAAACGACATAAACCAATATATGGCCCACTTATCGCGCTCCTGCCTCCATGAATTCGCACGTCATTTGTTTTCCGACAGCCGTACCGGCCTGCGAAATATGTCATCGCCATTTTTTTTAAACGTTCCATCAATTTTGATAGGATTTAAATTTGGATTTGGATGACGTGTTAACTTAAAAGCTAATTGTACATTATTCTTGGGTCGAGTGGTCGCAAACGCTACTGCTGATCATGACGTCTTGCGTTCGATTTCCGGGCCGGGCAGTGTTTTGCAATCAAGAATTCAGCAGCTCAGAGTCTGAATAAGTTCGCCCCCTTTTACTGGGATATAAACATAACTGGCAAAATATGGGTGTTCCACAAGAACACCTCTGCATAACCCTTATAAAACAGGGGGAATACAGGTCTGTTGTAATATTTATGGTTGGGAGTAGGTGATCTTTTTTTCAGGTCAGATTACACGATATTTTTTTCAGAAACAAAAAAAAAAACACAATTGGTCGTTTCCTTTGAAGTAGTGCTGGCAAGATACTCCACAGTATAAATCCAAAAAATAAAAATGGAACGTAAACTCAGTAAAATAGGATAAACGAGTATTTTATAACACTTCAAAATGCAAAGGTATACCAACCAGTAGTTAAAGAGTAGGCTCAGTGCTTAAATATTAAGTGCATCGGCTACAGGTACCTGCCGAAAATAATACAATCCACTTAGTAATAAAACGAGAGCTGTTCCAAGGGTTAACAAACGGGTTTGATGCTCAGTTAATTCTCAGCAAACGCTCAGACGCTGAATATTCAGAGGCACTCAGTTACCATGGCAATGGAAGCTGGGACACTTAATCTTGTTACATGTCAAGTATGTCCTAGATGTGACTTGTCGCTTTTTAAAATGTATTTAAATGGAGATAGTCGTGTGGAACTGTGACTGGATAGCATAGTCATGGCATGAATTAAATGCAATGTTTCCTATGCATGAAGCTTGTTGGACTATAAACGCGCGTTGAGCATTTTAAGTTCTGAGTTGAGCTACACAATTACTGACAAATGCGTGCACTGACTGGATAGTTCCACTTAATCTGTGTGGTTTTTTCCTTAAAAAACCACTTCAGACACCAATCTACATGGTCTTCACATGATCTGACCAAGATTAAATCAGAACTTTAAAAGAGACGTGACCTCTGAGTTTGTTTCAGCCTTTTTTCTCAGAATAGTCATGGTACGCTGACATCATATCGTTTCAAAAATATTATTGACATGTAAAAGTGTTTGTAAAAACCTAGTTACAGAAACAAAATTAATTATAATTTAAACGTTTCGCAGTAAGATGTTGTAATAGGCGTTTATCAGTTTTTTACTTACAATAAAAACAAGAAAGAGATTTTAGAAATTGGAATTAAAGTTGTTAAAATTAAGTTCAACTAAATCTTTCAAACTAGGTACTTACAACGCCACAAATTTATTTTGGAGTGTAGCTGAAATTGGAACCAAATCCACGTTCATGCGGACGTAATAAAATCGCGGCTAGATTTTATCTCGAATTATATCTTCAACGCACTAGTTAGCGTGAGTGTACGACTAAACGCCGACAGACTGAACACCAACAAGATTTTCATTCGGCGGGAATCTTCGCCAACGGGACACTTCGCCGACAGGACTCTTCGCCGACAGGGCTCATCCTTGCGCTATTACTAAACAATCAAGTAACTGCCACTAACATGGAAGTAGCGCTCGCTTGGCTCGTGCGCGGTTGATCGCAATTCAAACCTAACCTAACCTATTACCTACCCGATGAGCCCTGTCGGCGAAGAGTCCTGTCGGCAAAGTGTTCTGTCGGCGAAGATTTCCGTTGAAGTAAAGTATTGTCGATGTTCAGTGTGTCGGCGTTTAGTCGTTCACTGTGTTAGCGTCGACAGTAAGTTGAAAATCGAACAATGTCTATTTTCAAGCGCTGGGATGCATTCTGTCGGATTCTCAATGCTCGGTTCAACACAGAGAGTTGAATATCCAGTGCGCGATAAGTTCCTGCCACGATTTGGTTGCATCTGTGGGAACGTGGGCAATTTCACAAATGTTTTTCAATAACGTCGCCCTGTTAATATCATTCAGGCGCCAAAAGATTACTACAGTCCGTCCACAGAACAGAAATCTTATCGTAACGAGAATAAAGATCACTGTGATATTGACAGACGCATTAGTGGGTGCAACCCAAAAGCAACCTTATTGTAACCAGCGCAAAGATCACTTTTGTTTTGACAGTAATGCAAAATCAGCTGTAAAATAAGTGTGAACGGACTGTCCTACTGAGTTGTCTCGACAATTTGACAAGAATCCCATGTTTTTTTTTTTTTAATTAAACTCATTGGCCAGCACTCCTACGTAGCTAAGTGTGCAGCACTCATCTACACACCTGTGTAGTGAGGAACAGATCCAAGTTTTTCATTCGTAGTTACTGTAAAGGTTTGTTGCTTATCGAATGCAACCTTTATGTAAATACAGGCAGGTAATGAAATGGCTTTGTCACATTTGAACTGTCAAGAAGATGAATTTACATTATATCCTTCAAAGAGATTAGGATAGGTTCTGTTTCAAAGAAAATACATTAATTAACAGGCGTGTTGCTGTAATAATCATAAACGTATAATAAACGGTATCATTAATATTTTTACGTACGTTCATTATTCAATCGTCCATCCCAGGTACCCAAGATCTTTGGATCTTATAATATCTACCTATACTATATAACATAGCCCTCGAAATAACTGATTTACATCAGGAAGAGCATATTTACTACCACATTTTTATATTTGACGCAAAATTGTAAAAAACACATTTTAATGTCACTCGCTATAAAATTGGCGGTAAATGACTTAACGCCAGCGTCGCCATGTTTCGTTTGCTTCGTGAAGTAAAAAAATATAATAAAAGATTCTGCAGACTGGGGCGACGGGACTCCGATCGAAAAATTTCCAAGAAGTTTTTATAAAAATTGTTCCACCAGAGTCGCTACGCGCCTTTCTGTGGGAACCTTAACACGGAGTTTTTATTCATAAATTGTTTATGAACTTTTTAAGATTTCTTATTCTGATTAGCTGTGATGGTAAATTGTATTGCTGTTGGAATGTGGCACTTAAGTGTTAATGGCTTCTGTTTTTATTTTTCCTTATCACTTTTGAAATGAGAAATGAGAGATTGGACGTGACCATGACTATTATAATTATTCTGTTTGATACATTCCAGCAACACAAGTGTTCTAATAAACTATACTCCATTTGCAACAGCATTAGACAGAAGTTAAAAAAGGTTCTTTTTAATGTACACTTTGTAACAAAATGACATTAAACGTGTTGCAGTTACGATTAATGCCAAAAAAAATTAAGTGTCAATGCTAAAAACCTAAAAGAAGCAGGAGTGAACAACACCGAGTAACTAAATTAGCTGATGACGACGAAGTTTTACCAACGTATTGTGGGTCGTAAGTTGTTATTTAAAATAAAGTATTGTAAAAAAATTATATTTTTTATTTCCTTTTAATCTTAATTAGATTTAAATCATCATGTGATTGTTTGTTTCATTCATTCGTTTTGTTGTAGGTTTGTAATGTGTGATGAAGATGTTATTATAAATAGAACATTATTTAAAATAAAAATTACTTTTACTTCGTTTATCTCAGTATTTAGTACTGTCTTAAATCTACCTAAAAAAGTTAGAACTTAACTTTGAAATAAAATGTTTTGCACTCCTGCTTCTACGAGCCTCTTTTTTCTAAAGCTATAATAAATGGGGTATAGGTATTTTTTACCAAGTATTTTTTTTGAGCCAATATAACCTTTAAGCCCGAGAGTTTGATGTATATAATTGCCTCTAAAAAAACCTGCAAAAATAATCATGACGCTACGTAAACTGGCAGAACAGAAAGCCCTTGGCAGATAAATCTTTACTATTGGGCATAATAGGTGATGCAAATCCTTAAGATTGACACAACCTGTTTGCGGAAGATGTAAAAAACCTGCCAAATTCAAAAGTCATCTTTTTTGCGACACGCACAAGTAATCATCATCTGCCTAGCCTTTTTATTACTATGTCGGGGTCGGCTTCCAGTCTAACTGCATGTAACTGAATACCAGTATTCTACATGGAGCGACTGCCTGTCTGACCTACACAACCCAGTAACTGGGTAATACGATACACCCAAGTGAGTAGATCTTAAGCCGACACACGACAAGATAACAGACTATCCTCGCTATTCCTTTACACAAATAATTACAAACTAATTCACCTACCTACATCAGACAAAGTAATTTCCCAATACACCTGGGCCGTAATCAGGTGGGGTACTTAGTGGTCCAAAATGAATTGCGTCTCGGGGCAAAAGCTTGAGCAAAAGGCCTACAGGCCGTAATAATACAACATTAAGTCCTTACAGGTACACATAATATCCCAAAGGGTGAATGCTGAAAAGGATGGGGCCAAGGGAATAGCTGGATGTGTCTGGTTAAATTTCAATTTATTTGCTTGTTTTGTATTTATTGTAAGTACCTTTGGGGATGTGTTTTTGAGATTAGGACTTGAGGTCTATACTGAAATTATTAAAAACAGAAAACCTAGCTGATGACTCCGATTTCCTCTGTGATCCAGAATGAAAAGTAACATGTCCTTTTTCAGGTCCAATGCTTCTTATCTGTCAAATTTTATAACGATCTCTCGATCGGTTTTATAACCACCGCAAATTTATCAGAGATCTGTGGATGAGAAATGAAATGGTCGTCTAATTAAGAATTGGGAGGGATGTTAAGAGCAGAATAATTGTGACTTTCTGACGTAAGAGGAGTCAGAGGACGGTAGTTTAAAACAGCATCGATTTGAGTTAGGTAATTTCAGTAGCCATTTCCATTTAGATAAATTAAAATTTATTTATTTGCAAATACGAATAATTATTGTGCAAACAAGGTGGTAGAGAGCAGACAGAGTTTTTTTTTGCGTTTATTAATAGCATGGATTAAAGGCTTCTTCAAACAGGTGCGATGCGACAGCGCGACGCGACCTTCGTAGAACAATTTCTATGAACACTTCATGGAAATTGTTCTACAAGTGTCGCGCCGCGCAGGTTTGAAGAAGCCTTAAGGGTACAGGGAGTTCTTTCAAATTGTTTTGTTATTTAAAGCTATGTAGGTTACGAAGTAGAAAGACAGGCTATTGTCCGCAACTCCACTTGTTTTGCGTATTAATTTAAAGCTACTGGAAAATACCATGTGGAAAATATCAATAACCCTTTGCCGGACCTGGGGATCAAAGCCAGGACATTATACAGCATGTATTAGAAAGATGTGGTCAAATATAAGGGTTTGGTACAAGCCATCAAACTGAGCTACTTTTTCCATGGGACCAACATCATAATTGCAAGAAAATAAACAGTTGTCCCAAACATTTGGTCGAGTTGGACATTGTCTAGTACAGTTGATATTTTTTTCGCGATTAAATTGTTGGTCCTACGGAAAAAGTCAGTTTATTATTCTGTACCACATCCCTAAATTTGTCGTATATGATCAACAATATTATTGAAACAGCAAGGACCCAAACTCATTATTCGCAAAATTCAGCTGTGAACCCTTTTTTCCTTTCATCTCCAACATCAGAAAACATCATCAGCCATGTAAATTAAAATCGCTTAGCAAAAAAAGAGTAAATTAAAATGTATATTTTAATATGTTGGACGATAACGCGAACGTTTGCGTTTGTCCTAACCAAACTTTAATTTGTCCCCAACCATTCAGATCTGCCTTTGTAATAAGGTATGAGTTGGGATGTTTCAAATGTGGATATGGTTATTTGATGCAAAAAATGTATATCACTGAAGATAATTTATAAAAAAAACAACCGACTTCCGGAAAAAACACTACAAAGTTAAAAATAACTTTAATTTCTGAAGTCGGTGACTTTGGATATGTGTTTTCATTTTCACCGCCTTCCGAAATTAAAGTTATTTTTAATTTTGTAGTGTTTTTCCGGAAGTCAGTTGTTTTTATTTAAGTTTTATATTGTTCACTTTTTAGTTATAGTACCTACACCACATCAATTCGAGATTTCATCATTTTTGGGTTCAAAACAATGCATATTTATGCGATAGCAGTATTTGCGGTCGATTTGCTGTATTTTTTTAGAGTTCTGTTATCTGTCTCCGAAACACATCATTAGATCCATATGAAATTTAAATGAGACCATTTAGGAATATTCCCCTTTCGAACAAAAAATATATTTTGCAAATCCGTTTATAAATGACGGAGTTATGCCCGAACATACATAAAAAATATATATAATTATATAAACTATAACGTGTCGCATTGATAACCTCCTTCTTTTTGAAGTCGGTTAAAAATATTTGATATCATTTTGAAAGTTATCAATCATTCTTTAAAAAACTTCTATGTATCTGTGGGGACACCTTTTTCATAGAGCTATTTTTGTAGTGACTTGATAATAGCTATTTATTTTCTTATAATTTTATGTTAGCGTGAAACCTGGGGGACTAATCTCCTAAAATACTCAACAGAAGTTTTAGAGAGATTAAAAAGGAGCAGTAACCTCGAATTAATACAACAAAGTTTTTAGCATTTTTTTCATGGCTATTTTTGTACGAACAAGAATTTAAAAAACGCCCAGTGTGATGCTGATGAGAAATATTTTGTTTTCGTATCCATAACCTATTGATCCTCGAATAGCAGGACCAGACATTCCATTAGCCCTAAGCTCTGTTGTTTAAAACGAACAGGAGTTGTCATATAAAGTTATTTACGTCCAACTCCATTTAAAGTATTATTTTAATTTTAATAATGTGTTTATTTATGTATTTACTAGCTGATGCCCGTGGCTTCACCCGCTTTGATGTCTGAAATGATCCCACAGGAATGCTACCTGAAAAAATAAAAAGCCTATCTTACTCTTAATAACTTCTTCCTGTCAAAATCCACCCAGCCGTTTCGGAGATTAGCTGCAACCAACAGACAGATAGACAAACATTTAAAAAATGATTTATTTTTATCTGAATACAGTACTTACTTTCTTACGCATTTAGTAAAAAGCTGTTATTTTGATATTAATGATAGACACATCAATTTTATTTATTTGTATAAATTAGAATACTTGTAGAGATAAATAAACAACATACACACACCTATGGTTACATTAACCACTATCTACCTTACCTTAACTGTCCACAATATACCCACCTTACCCCATGCCGCCATTAGCGCCCTTACAAGATGATATATTGCCCACTAATCCACATTTTGACCTCGTTCCTGTAATGACGTCACTCGTACTATAATCGGGATCTTAAAGGTTATTGATATTAAAGTGAAAATGGATTCTTGCCTACCACCTACTAGGTAGAAAGAATACTAGCTTCTGCTGTCAACTTCGTCTGCGTCAAATTTAAAAATCTTCTTTTTCTTCCTGAAAAGTCCTGACTGACTGACTGACTCATCAACGCCCAGCCCAAACCCTTGGACCTAGAAAGCTGAAATTTCGTACAGAGGTTCCCTTTGTAATGTAGACAAGGAATAAGGAAGGATTTTTCGAAATTCAATCCCTGAGGGAGTTAAATAGGGGATGAAAGTTACGCGCGGTCGAAGCCGCTTGCAAAACCGAGTAAATAAATGAAATACATTTTTATTCAGTATATCATACGGTAGAGTGTATAAGTAAGTACAGTTGGTAAAATACTAACATTAAGTCTTAAAATAAATTATAAAGGTATTCAATCAACTCGGCCTATCGCCGCTTGACATAATAATATATACTTCAAAGGTATTATCTATATATTAATACGTGAAGCAAATCTTTGTACACCTTTTTACGAAAATTACTCAGACGGATGAGTGTATTTGGCACAATTAAAGTTTATCAGGAGTGCAGAAAGCTAATATTTATAGATTTTGTCAGTAGCTTTGCCCGCGTTGAGGTCGGTGTATTATACATCTTCTTCTTAATATATATAAATTACGCGTCACGTTGTTTGTCCGAAATGGACTCCTAAACTACTTAACCGATTTTAATCAAATTTGCACACCGTCTGCAGTTTGATCTAACTTGAAAGATAGGATAGCTTAAATCTCAATTTATAGTCGCAATATTATTTTATTGCAAATTATGTGTTTATTATTTGACAGTCACAATTATCTGTTAGCGCAAAACGATTCTAACAGATGGCGGTATCTGTTGACTGGATTGAGTAAGTATTCAATAGATGGCGCTGTGTTAAAAGTACCAACGTTTCACATAAGCTACAAATTAATGGCATAACCACCACGTGTTGAATGCGAATTTAAAATTCATAGTTAAGACAGGACAACGTCTGTCGGGACATCTAGTACTATATAAATCTTCCCCTTGAATCACTCTGTCTCTATGAAAACCGCATTAAAATCTGTTACGTAGTTTATAAGATCTAAGCATAGGTACATATACGAAAAGTGACTTTGTATTATACTATGTATGTTTAAGGATAATGCATTACAAATACACTAAGTTTCAATTTAAATTTAGTTGAATTTCGACCACTGGGTGGGCGACCACTAGTAATGTTAGATGCCTGTACTAGGATAGACCTGTGTAGGTATCACAAGCGACATGAGCTCATACTTTATGGTAACTGTACGGCACTCAATTTTTTAACAATATTTATGATTTAAAGTCTTGACATAATGATAAAGTATAATTAATTCGTTATTTTATACCTAGTTTACTTAAAATAACCACTTTACTTATAACTAATTAATTAACAAATAAAAATAATAAAATTATATCCCAACTTAACTAAAACTATTCAAATATAGCGTCGAAAAATTCATCCGCAACGCTGTCGACTGGTAATATCCCCAAGAGACTGGCGGCATTACCACGTTGTATAGCAATGCTCAGCCTCTGACCAAGCTAAACGTGAAAGTTATTTAGTTAAATACTAGTTTACATAAATACTATTTACCTTAAAGATAAAAATATCAAAACGTTTTATACAAAATTTCTTATTTAGTTTGCGTAAAATAGTTTCTTGTAAAATAGAACGTAGTATCCTATCACATAATCAGCCTATAATGGTCCCACTGCTGGGCCACAGGCCCACCACGAGGGCCCAGTGCGTGTTGGTAGATGTCACATGTCTTCGAATTGTTGGTTCTAGGACATGCCGGTTTCCTTACCATGTTTTCCTTCATCGATTTGAGAGCAGTGATGATGAAATAATTCACACAAATGAAAGCGCCTGTCTGGGTTCGATTTCATGACCTACTCGTAAGTGGAGTCCGTTACCACTGGATCACCAGCTCCAATGTCTAAGGCACTCGGCAATAACGTAGATTTACATCTGGAACTCCGATTTAACTAAAAGGATGACCCAATTATAATCAACGCGATAAATTAACATTGATATCTGTCCCAAATTAAACCGATTAAAAACGACACAAATCAGGAATTCGGGACACATCTAAAACAGAATAATAATCAACTTTAAATTATGTCATTGGCAAATACCATTAACAGATTCTCCGGGGATCACTAACGTAACCCAAACCATTAATACGTAAGTGGCTTATTGAACGTGTTACGAGCCAATTATATTCACGCTCTGTTGCTCGATTATTGGTGAGCAGTGATCTATTACAGGGTTAAGTTAAATAAAATGTACAGTGCCAAAAATTGTGTTGTGAATAAATTTAACGACGAAAACAATTTTATTTACATTTGCTTTGAAAAACGAAACAAAAATACTGGAAAATGATTTCAATAAAAGTCAGGAAACGTCTTTCTGTGATTATAATAAAATTGGTTTAACATCATGATACTTAATATTTTGTCGTAACTGAGTTCGAGTATTATAAAAACTAAAATGTTTATTTGGAAGTAGGTCGGTTAGGGTTGTCTACTTAGTAGTCCGGTCAAAATACACATTCAAGGTTACATTAATTCGCTTAAAGGGGAATCTTGGTTTGTTTCTTTATATCATCAATATAAAAGAAATGTTAAAACGCTCCATCGATCCCGCATGTGTAAAAAAAAGTCATTCAAAGGGATAGTTTTCAGAAATGGATTTCTCGCTAAATCTATAAAGCGGTGATTCTTAGGAGAAAAAGTATAGGACAATTTTTGCAGATGTATTTATATAATTTTTGACAAAAAATTGATTTTATGTCTGACGTATTTTTATGGTAAAATTAACCATATTGCTGAAAAGTGCAGATTTATTTATGCAAAATAATCTAAACTTACCCTTACTTGACCGGACTATAAGGCAAGTCATCCAGCTCGGTAGACACAACTTCGAGACAGATGCCAACAGAAGGATCCAGTAAACTCGGGGTTAGAACTGGTAAACTAGTAAGTTAACTTCAGCATTTGTTTAATTTTTGTAAGACAGACCTACAATCTCGTTCCCTATTACATGGGACCTCGGCCTAAACCCTTCGGGAAATACAGGCGTGATAATATACCTGAAATTCGAAAATATAAGAAAACTTCGTGCACATACATATAATGTACTTACTACCGCCTTTTTCCCATGGAAGTTACCACAGACACTACAAAACGCCACCTGCTACGACCCTTAAATACCCCTTATCGTGTAGATATATACTAATAATGTTCTGAAAACACCAAACCTAACTAAGCAAACGTGCTGAATAATACTCGCTTCTCTCCATGACCTTTGCTTTGCAGTGGAATGGTTACATATTAGTGTTGCAACTATTTCCCATTTCGTACTCCTACGTATCACAAAAATACATCCCACTCTCGCCCCTTAATTGCCAATATCCTGAAGAAACCCAATAAAGATGGCGGCCAAAATATTTCCACAGCGCAATCCTATCGGTACCATCAGTTGAACTACTAACATTGTTTGTATGCTTATTAAATTCCGGAGATAGTTCGTTATATTGGGTTAATATTGTAACTAGAATTGATTATAATATTGCTTTTGTATGAAGATACGTTCTAGAATCAAAATATTGGTTACTTTCTGGGAATTGTATATTAAATAAGTAGGTTGGTTAGGCATAGGTTTTTCTTTGTTGGATTAGAAACGTATCTTCTAATCTATACTAATATTATAAAGCTGAAGAGTTTGTTTGTTTGGTTGACTGCGCCAATGTACTTGAAGGCTATTTAACATCACGCTAAGACCCTTAGGAGTCAAGGATAAACCAAAAAAAAAATAAGTAAAGAACTCTAAGCGAAAACGAAGCAATAGCGCGGGCGTGCCATGCGATGTGACGTGGTCGGTCGGGGAAGAAGAAATGTCACGCGGACGAAATCGCTGGCAGAAACTAGTTTGACCTAATTTTTTAAGCGAACTTAAGACAATACTGTCTTGCTTACGTCACACATCAATTAAAATGACATTTACAGATGCGTGGGGTTGGATATCGAGTATTTTGTAAATATACACTTATGATACACGAGACTTTACGGGGTATAACTAGTGCGGGGCAAAGTAGAACTGGAACCTTCTACAAAAAAAAAGGAAGAAAATTCTATAGGTCTTTTTATCCCTACCTTTTGAAACAAAGACCAAACTAGAAAAACACAGCAAATGCCTATGAAACATTTTTTATCCAAACACTTAAATGCATATTGGTAGATGCTTGAAAATACAAGCGTGTACCGAAAAGAGCGCTGCGAGTGATCGGTATAACGTGCCGGAGAAGTGCCATCGTCGCCACGCCAATCCATAGGTGCCAGTTTCACGGAATCAAATCCCGGAATTTTTCGGAAACAAACGAACTACCGTGTGCAGCTCCACGAGCAGCGGTTGATATACATGATTTATTAAAACTTAAACATACAGAAAACATCAATACAATTATGGAAATCAAATATATACGTAAACGAGACAAGCCTAAAAAAAAAACTCTATTATTACAAGTGGTCACGCCTCAAAATCAGACACTGACCTCTCAAAAGGAAGTGTTCACGGCTTAAGACCAATTAAGCGTCCTTCAGAACAGGACTTGGAAGTAAAATCCCAGATAACGGGAGAAAGCTAAAGAAAAGAAAAAATAAATCAAGGTATTACTTAATTCAATACGGTCGATGATGGTCTAGCTAGGAAGGGCCAATTACAAAAATATTTACAAGGAATACCTAGTACTAGTGTCATAATATAAACATATTCTTGACTCTTAGGACTATTGACTGTATTGTAATTTCAAGCTTCAATAAAGAAAATAATACTGTTCTAGATAGCAATATCTATAAAGACAAAGAAATGGGTACTTACACATTTGTAAATGCGCATATTAGACTGGCTTTTAATACCAGTGGTTTTCTGTATTCTAAGTAGGCGGGAGACCGAAAAATGTGACATAATTTTTGCGTCCAGCACACGCATTAAAATAATATTTTTTATTGAAACTTTATCAATTTATGTGGTCCGTATGTCGATGAAGATCCACGAATTGTTTGTAACATCGACACACACACAGCTGGAAATCACTTCAATAAATCTGAAAAACACTTTTTTAAGTTACTTGTTATTATTATTTATCCAGAATATAGTCATTCATCAATCATCAGTTTACTGCCACAGTTTATTTGTTTTTTTTTATTGCGTTTTATGTTTCCATATTGGACGCTTTTAACGATCTGCATTGTGCTCACATGTATAATTTCAACATTAATGATGTAACCAATATTTTGTAACCATATTTTGTTAATTGTTGAATTAAGTGTTTCTTGTCTGTTCTTCTCCATTGATACCTACAACCCTTTGGAACGGGCAACTAGCTTTATCATTCTGACCAACTGACCCCCAGGCAATTTAAAAGTGTCAATTGTAATTAGTTTATCCTACTTAATGTTATAAATGTGAAAGTTTGGATGTTTGAATGTTTGTTACTCAATCACGCTACAACAGCTGAACGGATTTGAATGATATTTGGCACACATATAGATTATAACCTGAATTAAACCATAAGATACGTTTTATCCCGGTAATACGTTCCTGTGGGATAATTTACGACCTCCATGCGGGCGAAGCCGCTTGCAGAAGCTAGTTTCAAATAAATACTTTTATTTTGAGTTTGGTGGGCCACCCATAAACAGTATCATTCACCGCCATCAACGTTTAAAACCGCGTTCTCCCTGGCCCTGTTTATGTCTCGGCATCACCTGGCGCGCTCGACACCTAGATACCTATCGCGCTAAAGAAGAACGTATTGTTTTTGCTCCGTATAGATTTCAGGATATATTTTTTTGGATTTTATTTTGCTGTCGATTGGATTGGTTCCGATTCTTTTGTTTGGTCTTTGTTGATTCATATTTTTTCACCGTCTGCAGTATTGTGTACGTTCAATGGTATTTTGTTTTTGTTGACATTATGCCGCACTGTAGAACTTGGTGATTGAGTGTTGGATACGGTCAGAAAACGTATTTGTACTACGTCAATTAGCCACGTAGTGGCCGAATAAAACAGCTGTCAAAGTGTAACTGGTGTAATTTAAATATATCTACGAACGAATTAAGTTGGAAGTCAATTTGATTTCTCTGATATACGAGTACATCATTATTGTAAATGTGAGTGAGTCTTAGTAATTTCAAATGATATGGAAGAACGAAATTGATTGAGTGGTGCTTTAGGAGTATGTAACGTTCGCAGGTAAAACTCCATGTTCTTTTTTCATAATTATATAGGTAGGTAGGTACAGAAAGCGACCTGAAAATCATATTCATTTATATACGTAGCAGAACCTTCGAAGTATATTAGGTGTGTTCCTATTGTGCTTTATTTCATTCTGGATACGACAACCTTACTTTAAGGTACTTAGGTTTCACCCCAGAAGCCTACGTTACGCATTCGCTTTCAGCGACAGATAATTCGATTTCGGTATGGCAAAAAGTGCCATAAATTAACGGTAAAAGGTTTCAGATATCTTAAGGAAAAAGGGGCAGGAAACATTTTTAGAGTAGCATTAGGTTGGTACGCGAAAAAAAACATTCCACATTGAATTTAATGCACAACATTTGTTTCGAAACTAGATATGTCGATATTATGGTTTGTAACGATGAAAGTATACTGTTTTTGAAAATAAAATAATATTGGGAATCTTTTAAGGCACTGCCCAAACGTAGGACACCGTAAAACTCTCAGTTTTTGTGGCACAGTTAGGCGTATTAGTAAATATCACAAGCCAGAAAAAAATAAAGTGTAGTGTCAAATGCTCAAAGACAAGACTTATTCAAATATATTTTATATAAATAAAATAGTATCATGATCTAATAAGTCGTAAATCAGAGCTAAAAAATATTTTTCATCGCCTAGTTCTCAAAATTTTATGCGTAAAATTATTCCCTTGAGCCTTGGATTTATTTTTATTGAATGAAAATTTTATAAATACTTTTATTTCGGCGGTCATTCGATTTAACTAATATTAAACGCCTCGCTATTTTGAATCTATCTTCTTCCAAATACCTAAAAAAATACTTCTCACTCTTATTGCGCCTTAAAAAATGCAAACACAATAACTTTATTTAACGAAAACTGCACATAAAATCCAAAAATTACCGAATTTTAAAATAAGCATGGATAAAGAACCATAATTTACGCTGTTACAATTTAGGAAACCATAACAGCACCAAAAAGCCTCTACATTCCAAAACCGCAACACAAAATCGATCGAACGTATTACCGGGAACAATACAGAAGGTCTAATTACTTCTTAAACTTTAGTGTATCGCTATGCAAAAAATAGCATCACCGAATTCTTTCTGTGGCTGCAGTAAAATTGACGCGTAGAAATGATGACTACTCAACTCAGCCTATCGCAGTCCACTGCTGACTACGTATGTGATGAATGTATGACACTGAGGCTGCTAGCAGATTCCTTATGTATGGGTACTTACTGCAGAGCATTAAAAGTTTACCGAGTAGCTTTTTTATCATCCTTGTGAGAGTCCGCTTGCGATGCTTGACCATTATAATTGAAACCAATATAATTTAACTGCGTTGATAATCTAGTAACATAAGATCCTGGGTCAGGCAACGTGTTATTGGGAATTTTCACTAGGAATTTCCGGAGTCCAGATTTGTGCCCGGATATAAATGGCAAAATGTGAGTGTACAAAATCAGTCATCAAAAGTGTAATTTTTTTTTTTTGGTACCCAGCAATATGAATAAGAATAAGAATAAATTTATTGAACCAATGCTACAATTATTACCTTATGATTAACTTAACTTAATGTTGGTACGTAACTATTAGTGATTTTCGTTTTGGTCTTTACGGCGGACCTCAAACTAGGCGGTACCTGTATCTTGGGGACCAGAGTTTTGAGACATAGTGCTATTTACCACTGGAGTTTAAGGTGACAATGGGTACGTAATTGCAAACGATTATATAAAACGAAATTAAATGAAAATTGAGATCAAAGTGAGAGTGAAACTTAAATCGTAAATTATACATAAAACAAACAAAAAGTAAAGCTTAATTTGTACTAAGCAACGCATAAAACTAAAATATTAATCAATTTAAAATAAAGTGAACAAGTAAACAATCAAAAATTAAATGTTAAACAATCTAAAACAAATATAAACTATCAATAATAAAAATAAAATGTTTGGAAATCAAAAATAAGGTGTGAGTGTGTTAGTGTGTATCCGTGTTAGTGTGTGCGAGTGTACGCGTGTGGTGTGTGAAGTGTCAGTGTCTGTGGTGAGAGTAGGATTATAGGTGCAGTTCTGCCTAACCTTTCGGGGATAACAGGCGTAATGGTATATTGGATATTTTATTTTAAAAACTATCTTTTGTTCGTAATGGTATTGACAGAAGTTGGATAATATATAAACCCAGAGAACACCAGCAAAACACTGGTAGGTAAGTAGATATTATAGTCCTCGGTAAATATCTGGCTACCTAAATCAAAAGTAAGACCAAGTTTTAAACCTTCTCTGCTTCCACGTATCCTGGTACCCTATCGGCCGTCGAAAGCGCTTTCGAGACCTAATGGGCGCTTTTTCCACTTTACCTGCGTTATTTAGCGCGTCCACCCGGAAAACAGATATAAATGAGACACTTTGCGAAATGTTTTAGCCCACAGGGATCGCAGGTAACTTTCAGCAGTATTCTAACGGATAGACGAAGTTATGTGCCTCGTTAGCCTAGAGGTTAAAGGTGCTACTGCTCAGGATGACGTCCTGGGTTCAGTTTCCAAGTTGGGCAAAGCGTTATTGAGTTTTTCATCAGGAATTACTTAGTAGCAGCTCGGAGTCTAGGTTTGTATTCGGAGACTCGCCTCCTATTTCATGGGACTTAAATATAACTGGCGAAATGTGGGTATGCTAGGTTCACCTGTGCCTTACCCTTCGCGGATTACAGGCGTGATGTTATTAATTAATTGAACTGCCCTCCCATACCTATTATCACTGTAATTTGAAAACATAAAAGCCATTTATTTTTAAAAGAGTAACCGTGGAGTTTCTTGCCGGCACTTCTGCATAGGAAGCGACAAATTGGAACCGTGCACCTAGCTTCTCACGTTTCATAAGTGCCCATGCAGGTTTATGTGAAATTAAAATATTTTGATTTGATTTGTTTTGAATTTTGTGAAATCTTAGGAGTAGTTAGTAGTGGCTTAACAAATACATGCGACCATCATCTATGCACTTTGTAACAACAAAAACCGCTTCGTTAATAAATATATCACAATCACTGTGACAATCGTTTTTATTTTGGTAATGGATACGGAATATGTCAAAATTATTAGGCTCACCTGCGAACTCGTCTTTCAGTGAAGTGTCGCAGTCAATCAGCGTCTCTGCCGGCAACCCTGACCCTATCAGCTTCTTCCAGCACACACTTAGGCTACAAGAATAGCACCCTGACGCCATTACCATAAAACACAGGTCCTCCGAATTGTTCTGACCGATATCTGTATTTGAAAAAGCTACAGCTCCAGACAAACGCAATGAATATGGTTAATATTATACAAATAACATTCAGAATGAGTACTGTGTAATGAGTATGAGTAATAAGTGTTTTGAAAAAGGTCTGTGCGCTATCTACCTGCATTATTAACGAGGTCCTAGTTCAACTTTACCTTTAAAAAATATTGAGGCATATCAAATTATAACTTCAAGTACCAATTCAAAACTTGTTCAAGTTACGCTCCCACCAGTCAAGTCTAAGAAGGCAATTCTCGCATTTCTCGCATTCGTTATTGTCGTTACTTTCCCCTCATAAAATCAAGTTGAGCTATTCTAGCCATGTCGATTCGAGCATTTCTCGCAGGAAAGCCACAAGTCATGCCTTAGTTTACATGCGACATGCAAAGAGTGGTTAGTACCAGTCGAAATGTTCATGACGTCATGTCGACCGGCGTACGAACGTCAAACAGTGGTTATTTCAGTCATGATTGTGTCACTTGCGGAACAAAATAATACATATTTTGTACCCAAATGTGTTACGATTCACAAAAACACACACCAAAAACGTCAAAATACATAACTATTGCTTCAAAAATTGCTCCGTAATTTTACGCGCCGCACAATGTTTAACTTTGTGCGGCGCGTAGTTGCAACATTTTTACCCTAGACTCTCGATTTGCGATCGATTTGAACTGTGAATACTTGATTCTAGATAGTGTCACCATTTTATAAGCGTCATAGGAAACGAGCGACAATGACGAATACTACGAGTCATGCTACGAGGGTAAACGCGAGAATTGCCTTCTTGAATTACAGCACAACTTTACTTATTTACCTTTTACACAATTCTTTCAAGCACTTTCGAATCGTCCGGAGCCACGTCAGAATGTTGATTCTACTAGCTTGAACCAACAATTAAGTAACTGAGACTTCGTTACGACTCGTCTACGGACTTAGTATCTGCTATGAGTAACTAAGTATTTTACTCTGAGAAGTAAAGCAAGTTAAATGTTGGTATAGGGCACTACGCAAGTAGTTTCAGTTATCAGTGTTTAAAATATTATAAGTCCTGAATTTGAAATGTAATTTAAAAACATTTGTTTTTATGTGACATCCATCAATTCACAATAAGCCCGCATGGCGGATTCAGCCCACTCCCTCTCACTCAGAGGAGGCCTAAGTCCCAGCAGTAGGGAACATTATGCGCTGGTTATGCAATTTATTATAATAACTATGCCATTGCATTGCTAGAACTTAGCAGATCATAATTATGATGAAGTCTCATATGCCTGTATTTTCACCTGAACTGTTTAAACCCTCGTATTTTTACCAGGAATGTAATGAGACAGGATGAGGAATGTAATATCTCAGCCACTTATAAAGATATCCTCACGTCAAGGACTTCATCAAAAGTCTCAAAAACGTATCGTAGTCCTTAAAACTTTTCCCAATCCGCGACCTCCTCGCTCACTCAACTTCAACAGTAAAGAAACTAAACTGACTTTTTGGTACCTTCTGTGCTGAATTTTAACGAAGAGACATCCTCATACAGTATCGTAGGTTAAACGAGGGACACACTTTCAGGGACTGAACTTTTACGTGCCTTTTATATGAAACTAGCTTTAGCCCGTGGCGGCGGCGCGCCCACATGAAGGTTGAAATTATCCATTGGACTGTACAACTGGAACAATAAGTATTCAAAGTATTAATCCAGGACATAAACTATCTGTGCGCCAAATTTCATACAAATCCGTTTAGCCGTTTTTGCGTGATTGACTAACAAACATTCAAACATAAAAACTGTCACATTTATAATACTAGTAGGATTCATGATTTGACTTTAAACCAACTCTGAAATATGAAAAAAAAAACTGTTTAATACAAAGTACGAAACTAAAACAACCAAAGTTATAGAAGTGCTAATCTTATTTCTTTCATAGTTGGTTGTATTGTAAATAAAAAAATTAAAAAAAACACGCTTTACAAACCAAACTAAAAACGTAGAAAATAATTTAATTCTCTTAAAAAGTGTGGGGTCCTTATTTTGTTTTTTTTTTTAATTATTGACTTGTTATCGGTCCTCGATAAGTATACAAAGTTTAAATGAAATCTGACGGTTTGGAGTGGGTCACAATCAAATACAAAAAAGGAGTCGGTTACAAATAAACAAACATACAGGTAAAGCTAATAAAAGCGTGTTAATAATAATAAATAAAAAACACGCCTTAAAAATCAAACTAAAGAAGGAGAAAATAATTTAATTCAATTAAAAAGCGTGGAGTGCTTTTTGAGGTATTTTTATAATCAATTAATGTGAAGCACCCCACGCTTTTTAATTGAATTAAATTATTTTCTCCTTTTTTAGTTTGGTTTTTAAAGCGTGTTTTTTAGTTTTTTAAACTATTATTTATTTGCTATTTCTTAGTTCTGCTAACTACAAAAACGTGTTCTTTTTTTCCTTTATTTTCATTTTTCTCAATTTTTTTTTTTAATTTTTGAATTGTCATCGGTCGTCGATAAGTTTACAAAGTTTCAATGAAATCTGACCGTTAAAAGTGGGTGGTAAGCTCGCTGATCGGTAAGGACCAAGCCCGGGTCGACGGCGCGTTGTGTTCCACGCGCGCCTCAAAGAGATGTCAGCACCAACTGGTGGGGACCGCAAGGGCTGATGCCTGCCAGGGGTGGCGGTTGTTCGAAAGAGATACCGCGGCCCCTGGCACACAGGCAACTGAGGGAACACGGGTGGGTTTTAGTCAGTAAAAGTCTGACACGAAGAGCGGGAGAAGTTATTTGATGATTTCCCCCCAAAAAAAAAAAAACCGTTAAAAGTGGGTCAAAATCGCGCTCTAAGGAGTCGGTTACATACAAACATACAAACAAACAAACATACAAACAAACAAACATACAAACAAACAAACATAAAAGTGAAGCTAATTTAAAGCGTGTAAAAACATTCTCACGACTGCACTCGCTTAGAGTATGTCTTATTACATCTGTAGACCCCGGTCACATCTGTATTTTGCGACAGATGTACCAACCCGTACTAGGCCCACGTGGTGGTTTACGGCTCACTCCCTCACCAAGACGACGCCTGTGTCCCAGCAGTGGGAACATTATCAGCAGGTTATGCTATGTTAACTGTAAACACAATATCTGTACTATGAATGCACCACGTTTGGAATACGAATTCGACTTATTGCAATTATATAAAAGAAGTTATCTGAATACGGAGTACCTGCCCCGGGAATTCCAGGCTGATTTCCGGCTACCGTAGGCGCGGGCTTGCGGACGGCGAGTAATGGGTAGCTCGCTGTCCGGTATGTACAAAACCCGGGTCGACGGCGCGTTGTGTTCCACGCGCGCCTCAAAGAGATGTCAGCACCAACTGGTGGGGACCGCAAGGGCTGATGCCTGCCAGGGGTGGCGGTTGTTCGAAAGAGATATCGTGGCCACTGCTCACAGGCAGCTAAAGGAACATGGGTGGGTTTTAGGCAGTAAAAGTCTGACACGCCCTCCCGCTCCAGCAGAGCGGGAGAATAATAAAAAAAAATACCGAGTACCTACGTGATTTAAAGCAAGCAAAAAACACAGTATTATATAAATTATCAAATATTAGATGAAATACATATTAAACGTTTTCTTCGTGTGAGAATTCAATTTGGAATGAATACGTGAATGCTCGTTTTTTGTAAACGTAAATTGAAAAATATGAATATTCATCTGAAGATTGAAGGATAAATTGAAATATTAAGATGAATGGTCTCTTTTTGATGTAAATAAAATTCAAAAAGCATCTTGTCGTCAACACCAGCAACACCGAAATGGATTAATGGTGCTTTAAATATAAAAGCTTTTGCGAATTTCACTCTGGAGCGATTTATTATTGAAGAAACGCATAAGGTTGTTTAATTCTTGCTATAGCGAGAGAATAACCAAAAGCTCTTTTAAATTCGTAAGTCGGATATTCAATCCGACTTACGCATTACTGTCGTGTGTAAAAATTAAATAAATCATAACTTGTAACTAGTTAGTTACAAGAAAAACGAATTTATTTTGTAATGTGTGTAGTTACACACATTACAAAATAAATTCATTTTTCTTGTCTCTTATATAACAGCGTTGTTCTTCTAAACTACATAACTACATTTTAACGTGGTGTTTACTTCACCTTTTTTCATATTTATAACACTTGGTCTGCGATCCAAGTCGATCTATCCAACAGACAAACAAAAATTTCGCATTTATAATACATATCAGTTAGCATCTCCATGCAATCTCGATGTTTTTTTTTTAATTAGTGAATTCCATGCGAAGGAGGGGGGCTAGTTAGTTTTAATTAACAGGGTATGGTTACAATGTAGTCACTTACAAACTGAGGTCTGCAAGCGACTAGTGACAGTATTACACTTTAAGGAGCGAGGGGTGGTCGAGACCACAGCTCCCTCCTTCAAGTGAGTTCCCTATTAGGTAGATATAAACTCGATTACTAAACTCACCATTGATTTCTCAAATATCTTGGGGTCGTTTTCCAGTCTAACCTTAATGTAACTGAATACCAGTATTTAACATGAAGCGACTCCCTTTTTGACCTTCACAGCCCAGTTACTGGGTAACACAATACCTTTTTGGTAAGACCGTAATGACTATCAAAGATCCACGAATGACAGCCGGGACCAACGGCTTAAAATGCATTCCGAGGCACGGAGGTATGTAAAGAAGGTCACCCATCCGCGGGTCAACCGCGGCAAGCGTAGCTTAAACTGATCGATTGACCCGTGCGGCTGTTATAACTTGGCCACAATACTCGTCATAAAGACGCTTAATCGCCTCTCACGAGACCACGGTTTTAGTGTCAGTCCGAAGTACGAAGCTGCCTCAGCAGTTCAAATGCAACTGACGTTTGTGATTCATATAGAATCAGAATTCCATTTTCATCGACTGGTAACGACGCGGCGAGCGACGGCCCTATTTGTGGTGGACCAAAATATCTGTGATTAATATCTAACGCTGTGCAGCTAAGGAGATTTTGGTAAAGTTTGACGTGACGGAAAATATATAGGTACTTGATCTTAATCTTACAAATTTTACTAACTAGCTTTTACCAGCAGCTTCGCTCGTGTGGAGGTCGTAAATCATCCCACGGGAATTAAGACATCCTACTATAATATCCTACTAATATTATAAATGTGAAAGTTTGGATGTTTAGATGTTTGGACGTTTGTTACTCAATAACGCAAACAACAGCTGAACGGATTTGGATGAAATATGGCACACATATGGGTTATAACCTGGATTAACACACTGGATACTTTTCATCCCGGTGTAGCGGCAATATAGAAAAATACTTCGCAACAATATCTAAAAATACAAAAAGAGAAGTGGCGCCATCTACAATGCCACGGGCGAACTACGCAAGACGCACGCAGTTAAAGTTTACCTTGCGATTTGCATAGGTACAACATCCCGACATCAACCGTCGGGCAATTGCCCACCAGACACAACACCCGTCTGGTCGGAGGATCCTCCCTTTTCCATAGAGTATGAGAGGACTTTACACCCTGTCACTCATACCTCTATACCGGTAATACGTTCCTGTGGGATAATAATTGTCCAATTTTCGACCGTAATTAAACGGCAACACGCTCCGTAGAAATACGATATGACGCTAGATGCTACCATATTGTTTTGTAGATAATGTTTTTTAAGGATTTTAGTTACTCTCCAGGACAAAGTCCTCCCATAAAGAGAAGAAACGAGAAGTTTTAATACCTCGCCCGAATGCAATGGAATAGTCTTTTTACCCGACTGCGCCAGAAGGAGGGTTATTAACTACATCATATGAATATAAGATAGGTATACATTTTACATAGGGTGATTGTCCGTGCACCGCACTGATTGGGATGTCTTGGACCGACAAGCAAGCGAACCGGCACCGTGACCGTTCATTCGTTCCTACGTTCATATGTTCTTTTATTCACTCACTCAAAACCTACCATCGTGGCATTAGCTTGTAAACCATATCTCTTAAAGGAAAATTATAATAAACGCATTTAAAGTTGGAGTCAGATTATTATTCATCGAACCCTAAGTCGAAACATGGTGACCACGACGTGATTAAGCCATCAAGAAGATTCTGCGCAGCCATCGGCATATTTCAAATTGCATCGTCATTCGTCAGTACTGAAAGCGGACTTTGTACTCGACGCACACTGATTGGAAATACGTTGCCTAGCCGTTGAATTTAATCTTCAATTTGAACATCGTTGAAGAATCAAATTTAAAAAGAGATTGGTTTCTATAACTTGAGGAGAAACCGCTAGAAAATCTCGATATTGTGGACAGTCCATCTAATAGTGCCAAGGAAATACGATTGGAGCTAAAACTTATCGCCAGGAGATCATTCCAGAGGCAGCTTGTAGCCCAGCCGGTCAGCTATATTGTGAATTAGGAGCGCCGCAGCCAGGGAAGTCAGCCAGGGAAGTGATCCATCCTTTATTTCCTCTATTATTTTCCCATATTGCCTGTCCTCTATTTGCTTGAAAATTGTGCTGATTTTCTTCATTATTCAACTTTATACGAATGTCAAACTAAATAGCTCATTCATCATTAAAATATACCCCAAAATCATTTATAAGCCGCAAGCCGTGCAGCTCATTGATTTCACAGCCACGTGCGCATGCGCAAATTGCCAGTTCAAAGCTTAATCGCACATATTTCTAAAGATCTAAACCGTTATATTTCATATAAGTAATTAATGCCTATATAATTACACATTCCAGTGCATTCTGTGTATGAGTGAAGTGTGTCCTTGATTGAGAAACGGACCAGCTGACGCTCGACGCCCATTGTTTTATGCGGCGCGTTATCTATCGCCAGACGCCAGCTGATCCATCAGCTGATTTGTCCCGTTACCTGTGATTGTGACTTTGAATCATCGACGCATACGCTGGATTGCAATTAAGTATAATTCATTTTAACATTGTTTTTGTGCGTTCAATTGTGTATTGCTGAATTTTAACTATGTCGCAAACGAGTACACGTGATACGCGTTCTAAATTGCCTGTAGAAGGTGTTAAAGTTCAAGTTCCTACTGCTAGTTACTCAAAAAATGATTTAAAGGATTTGATTACAAAGCGTAGTTCAGTCAAAGGTCGCGTAACTAAGTTCAGTAACTTTTTGAAAGAATTAACGTCATTAGAAAACCCTACCGATGCTGAAGTGCAAACTTTAGAAAATAGGTACGAAAGGTTTCGTGAATTGTTTATTTATTTTGAAGATCTGCAATCAGACATAGAATTATTAAATTCGTCTGAGCTAGAAAATGAACTTGATATTAGAGATGCCATAGAAGGTGATTTTAGTTCGCTGATTGCAAAGGCTAAATTATTTATAGATGCTAATCTTCCGAAACCTAGTAGAAGTCCTGATTCTTCTCATTCTTCTAAATGCTGCAGTAAAAAACCAATGGGTTTCAAATTGCCTTTGATCAAAATAGCGACGTTTGATGGTAATTTCTTTAAATGGATGGAATTCCGTGATACATTTGTTTCCTTAATTCACAGCAATGACATAATTGAACCTATACACAAGTTTCATTACTTGAACTCTTATCTTGAGGGAGAGGCTTCCAATGTAATCAGTAACTTGTCTGTTTGTTCTGCAAATTACGAAGATGCCTGGAATCTCCTCTGCGAGAGGTACAACAATGTCAAACAGTTGAAAAGGAATAATTTTAATTCATTCTGTAATTTTCCACCTACCTCTCGAGATTCTGCCAAGTCTCTGCGATTTCTGATAGACCATGTCTCTAAAGGCTTACGTGCCTTGAAGACTTTGGGTGAGCCTACAGAGTGGTGGGGCGGTCTAGTAGTCCATTTGGCCTCGGCGAAGCTTGATAGCAGCACTTTGTTCAAGTGGGAGGAATATACAAATACAATAGAAAATTCTCCTACATTACAGGAATTCTTTCAATTTCTCAAGAATCGAGCTAATATTTTAGAGGCTGTTCAAAGTAATAAATCTAATTTGAAAGGTGAAACAAATTCTTCTCCTTCTCATAAAGGTGTTAAGTCTCACACTAAATCTTTTGCTATTTCAGCTGATTCTGATGTGTCTTCTGACGCGTGCATCCTGTGCAAGGGTAGCCATCGTTTGTACGATTGTGCGTCTTTTTTGGCCAAGTCACCAGCAGATCGGGCCTCGGAGGTGATGAGATTGAAGCTGTGCCTAAATTGCTTGCGTAAAGGACACTCATCACGCCAATGCAGGTTAGGTCCATGTTCTACTTGTAATAGAAGGCACAACACCTTGTTGCATAGGGAACCGTCTCAGCCTGCGAGCACATCAAATGTTCACACGTCTGCATCCTCGACCGAATCTCCAGTCGAGCAAGTTTCAAGTGTTGCTACTGATGACGTAGTTAGCATGTCGGTCAAAGCCGACCATAGCGTGTTGCTGTCAACAGCTCTGGTTGATGTTTTTAATCCAGTTACGAATCAATACACAACAATTCGAGCTCTGCTAGACAGCGGGAGTCAGTCCTCTTTAATCACTGATAGTTTGAGCCATAAACTTCAGTTGACTCCTCAGCCAATCCAGGTCGATATTGTAGGAATAGGAAACATATCTACTTCTCAATCACTACAGAGATGTGTAGTGCAAATTAAATCAAAACACAATGATTTTAAAGTAAATGTGTCATGTTTGGTATTGCCTCAGTTAACAGGTAATTTACCTAAGAAAACATTTAATATTTCGCAAATCAACTTACCTCCTAATATTAAATTAGCCGATCCCACATTCAACCAAAGTGCTAAGGTTGATATGTTGATAGGTGTCGATTTGTTTTGGTCGGTTATAGAGGGTGAACAAATATCTCTTGGTCCCAATCAACCTATCATGCGTAGGTCGAAGTTAGGTTGGATTTTGGCAGGCCCACTGTATGTTCGAGATATTAGTAAGTCGCGAAACAAATCTATTAATTGTAATCATGTTGCCATCGATAGAACAGATAATTGTGTGTCAAATGAATCATTAGATAAAAGGTTAACCAAGTTCTGGGAGTTGGAACAAATTCCTCAATCAAACAATCTTGAAACTGAGGAAGAGATAGCATGTGAGAATCATTTTGTTACCAATACTACCCGAAATAGTGAAGGCAGGTTTGTGGTTAAGTTTCCCCTTCATACGGAACCCAACTGTCTAGGCAGTTCATTCATAATGGCTAAAAGGCAATTTATCGCGTTAGAAAAACGTTTTAATAAAAATCCGGAACTGAAGGATATGTATTCAAAATTTATTCAGGAATATTCTGACCTAGGGCATTTATCGGAATCTAGTCTTTTAATTCCACAACAGTCTTACTTCATTCCGCATCATGCAGTATTAAAACCGACTAGCGAGTCGACAAAATTACGTGTGGTATTCAATGGTAGTGCACCTACAACGTCAGGATATTCCATTAATGATCTGCAGTTAACCGGTCCAAATATACAAGATTCATTGTTAAATATTTTGCTTAGATTTCGCCAATACGCCTATGTTTTATCAGGCGATATAGAAAAAATGTACAGGCAGGTACTAATTCACGAAGATCATCGTAATTTGCAAATAATTTTATGGCGTAATTGTGATAGTGAGCCATTGAAGTCACTCAGATTGAACACGGTTACGTATGGATACACTAGTTCAAGTTTTTTAAGTACTCGTTGTTTATGGCAATTAGGCGAGGAATGTAGTGACCCTGAAATAAGGGCCATAATACAAAATGATTTTCTTGTGGATGATTTGTTGACAGGTTGCGATAGTGAAGCTGAATTGATTAAAATTAGGGCCGCAATAGAAAACGCCTTGTCAGCTGGTTGTTTCACACTGCGTAAATATAGGTCGAATTCACGCTCCTTAATTTCAGAATCCCAAAATGTACAACGCAATCTGATCATCAGCTCATCATCACACACGTTAGGAGTGGGGTGGAACCCTAATGAGGATTACATTCATTTCCCCACAAATTATGAAAATAGAAGTAAGACACCTACTAAAAGATCCATATTATCTGATTCATGTAAAGTTTTCGATCCCCTCGGTCTATTAAGTTTGTTCACTATCAAACCTAAAATATTAATTCAACAGTTATGGGTGCAAAAGATAAACTGGGATGAACCAGTGCCTAACGATATACTTAAATCATGGCAATCTTTCATAAATAATATGTCCAATATTCGCAATCTATTCATTCCCCGTCATGTGTTATGTAACAATCCGGTTTTGATAGAAATGCATTGTTTTTGTGATGCGTCTACGACCGCCTATGCGGCATGTGTTTACTTGAGATCAACAAATAGTCCAGGTGACGTCACAGTGCGATTGTTGTGTGCTAAGGCTCGTGTTGCGTCGGTGAAGCCGACTACGGTGCCCAGGCTTGAGTTGTGTGCGTGCTTGCTGGGAGCTCAGCTCGCCGCGGCCGTATGTCGCGCACTGCGATGTGTTATCTCTCGAAAGATATTTTGGACTGACTCATCCATCGCGCTAGCATGGTTAGGGGCCAGGTACGATAAATTAAAAACTTTTGTTGCTAACAGAGTGTGCAGTATCTTAGAGCTTACCGAAGGCTCGGAATGGCGTCATGTGCCTACCACGCTCAACCCGGCAGACTTGGCATCAAGGGGAGTAGATGCAAATAAAACTAATAATTTAGGCTTATGGTGGAACGGTCCTTCGTATTTACTTATGTCGGATACGTTTTGGCCTGCAAATAATAAAATGATAAATAATATTAGTGACTTACCTGAGATAAAATCAAATGTATGTACAAATAATGATAGCGAAACAAATAAATTAATTAACTTCGATAAATACTCTAAGTTTTCTAGATTACAACGTTCTTTTGCTTATGTACTTCGATTCATATATAATTGTAAACAATTTAATAATAAAATTACGGGTGTTTTACAGCCTGATGAACTTAAAGCTTCGTTAGAAGGGCTAGTTCGTCTTGTTCAAGAGGAACTTTATAGTTCAGAATTGAAAATGCTTCGTTCTGAAAAGACACTAAGTCCCAAAAATCCATTGTTAGCTTTAAGTCCTTTCTTAGATAGTAAAAATATTATGAGAGTCGGAGGCCGTCTAAAATATTCGTCTTACTCATTTGAGAAGCGTCATCCAATGTTATTGCATGCTAAGCATAAACTTGTGAAATTGTTGTTTCAGCATGAGCATTTGCGTCTTTTCCATGCTGGTCCTCAGCTACTTCTTGCATCCATTCGCGAATTCGTCTGGCCCATTATGATTGCTGGCAGAGATCTCGCGCGGACCACTGCGAGGCAGTGCATTATTTGTAGGAAGGCTAGCGGGAAAACGTTAACTCCCATGATGGGTTCCTTACCTGAACAGCGTGTGAATCCCGACTTTCCATTTGCTAGCGCTGGTGTCGACTTCGCTGGCCCATTTTTGATAACAGATAGGAAGGGGAGAGGATGTAAAATTGCAAAATGTTACCTTTGCATTTTTGTCTGTCTACGACTTAAATGCTTACATCTCGAAGCTGTGAGTGAGCTTTCGAAAGATGCTTTTATACTTTCGTTGCGTCGTTTTATCGCTCGCAGAGGAAAACCTACGGAAATATTCTGCGATAATGGCCGCAATTTTGTTGCTGCGGACAAGGAAATTAAGGACTTGATCTCAAGGCATGCTGATGATATTGCAGGCTTTGCTTCGGGTGAGGGTATCAAGTTTAAATTTCAACCAGCGTATGCGCCCCATTTTGGAGGCTTATGGGAGGCTGGCGTGAAATCTGCCAAGTTTTATTTGAAAAGGGTTTTAGGTAATGCACATTTGACATTTGAGGAGTTAGCCACTTTGTTCAGTCAAATCGAGGCTATCCTTAACAGCCGCCCTTTATATCCCTTATCCTCCTGTCCTGATGATCCTCAGTCCTTATCTCCGGGTCACTTCCTGATCGGACGACCGCTAACTTCGATGCCGTCCCCTAATCTGGACAACTTAAGTCTCAACAGATTGGACCGTTTTCAGCGACTGGAACAGCTGCGCCAAGGATTTTGGAAACGCTGGCAGCTAGAATATTTAGCTGAGCTGCAACAGAGGCAGAAGTGGAGAGTTCCCACTCGACCGCTACAAGCTGGCGATTTGGTATTGCTGAAGGAAGAAAATGCTCCACCCATGTCTTGGAAATTAGGCCGTATTCAGTCTCTGTTCCCAGGAAAGGATGGAGTCGCTCGAGTTGCCGAAATCAAGACAACTTCCGGCACTTACCGAAGAGGTGTGAAATACCTATGTCCCCTGCTGGATGCTACAGAGGATGCTTCGTTGGAGTCAGGAGCTTCCAAGGCCCCGGAGGATGTCCGTGCACCGCACTGATTGGGATGTCTTGGACCGACAAGCAAGCGAACCGGCACCGTGACCGTTCATTCGTTCCTACGTTCATATGTTCTTTTATTCACTCACTCAAAACCTACCATCGTGGCATTAGCTTGTAAACCATAGGTATCTCTTAAAGGAAAATTATAATAAACGCATTTAAAGTTGGAGTCAGATTATTATTCATCGAACCCTGAGTCGAAACAGTGATATAATAGGCAGTCGAACGAAAATCTACAAACGAATACTAATAACTATAATGATCTTTTGATCATTCATGCAACCATTATTATTTTATCCACTAAAAACTTCAATATTTACCGTACATTAAAACCCAACCAACGGAGAAAGGATATCAACCGAACGAAATTCAATAAAAACAGCCCAAAAAATAACGCTCTTGAATTTTCTTTGTGTATCTGAAATTGTGGACTGAGACTGAAAATTGGACTTTTCAATATTTTATTCAGATACTTGTTTAGTTTTTAGCTAGATGATTGCTTTTGTTCAAGTGTTTGAGTTCGGTCTTGGACTAAAATAGAGGTACATAGGCTGACCTAGGTAGGTGAGATGAAGGTCTATGATTGACTCCAAATCTATTCATAAAACTGTAAATAGCGACAATAAATATGTTCTAAGTAGGCTGCACGTCAGTGGTAACTCAACCAGTATGCCTAAGCTGGCTTTGCATTCTACTGAAACTCACTCAGTACAACAAACCAGCTCAAGTTCATGGTGATCGTCACCGACATGCGGTCTATTGTAAAGTTAAGAACATTACATAGTTTATAACTCGTACAACAATACCCTATTGCTATCTGTGGAGCCTTGTAAATGGGTTGTCGTAAATTACCTTACTATTACTTTTGTACTGATAGCTGTAAGCGACCCAAATACAATAAAATAAAATAAAATAAGTAAGTTATAAGTTATTCAAAGTTTTAACGGGAATAGTAAATGCATCATAATTAGCCTATAATATTCCCACCGCAGAGACATAACCCTCCTCTCTATGATAGGGCTGGCCGTAATCCACTATGCGGTCCTAGTGCGAGATGGTAGATATCACAATGTCTTCGAATTTTTGGTCCTAGGATATGGTGGTTTCCTCACAATGTTTTTCTTCACCGCTTTGAGAGCAGTAGTGATGACATAGTTCACGCAAAGTTAAGCGCCTGTCTAGGTTTGAACCTAAAACTTGTATGTCGCGGCCATTACCACTAGGCCACCACTGTTTACTAATAAATACATTAATCAATCAATCAACTCAGCCTATTGCAATCCACTGCTGGACATAGGCCTCTGACAGCACCCTGTCTTCCGCCTTCCGCATCCAGTCTGACCCAGCCACCTTTTTAAGGTCGTCGGTCTACCTAGCTGGCAGGCGTCCCACACTACGCTTGCCGATACGCGGTCTCCACTCCAGGACTTGTCTGCTCCATCGGCCATCGGTCCTTCGACAAACATGGCCAGCCCACTGCCATTTCAACCTACTTACTCTGCAAGCTATGTCGTTAACTAATAATGCTTCTCATTTAAAAATTGTATCAGAGCAATAAGAAGCTACCTAAATTAGATTTGAAATTGCAAATTATAAAAGTGTCAAACAAAATACAGAGGCGACGTTGCACAGGCTTAAAAAAAACTATTTGAATTCACCCTTTATGCAACAAACTTTATAGTAAAAATCTTAATAATGCGACGACGACGGTTCAGTTTATTTACTCGACTCCTCGTAATGAGAATTTAGCTGCAAAGGAACAGGAGACCAGCGGCCATTCTTCATGGTTAATGACGAAATATTGCCACGGCTTATTTTGTTGGCCTAGTAAGGGCGCGCGACGTTGTCTGGAAAATGGACTAAAATTTTTGGATACTAAATTATTTATGGGAGCTAATGGATTACGTTGTTTATATTTTGTGTGTTTATTTTTACACAAGATTTTTTTTTGTTTTTAGGACTGGATTGGTTGGAAGTTTATAAGTAGGTTCTATGTTGCAAATTCATTAACAAAACTCAAACTCAAAGCATTTATTTCAATGAAACCAAATACAGGTCCTTTTGAATGATCAAGAGTCGGTCATTCAGAAAAATTAAGTCAGTTACCCATTCCAAACCGCAAAAAAGAAACTATTCACATTACATTTATAAAATCACAAATATTCAATACCATTGATATCGTGTTTTGCTTTCATGAACCTAATTTTGAACATGTATATCTACATAAAAACAACAAGAACGTCCAAAATGGACCACCTCTTCACTTACATATTTTTTCCTAAACTATCAAAACCTAGGCGACAAAAGGTATTTACAAGGCTGATATGAGTGGAAACGCCAGGAAGGGATGAACTAGAAGTCAGACATCTACCGATGTTAAGATGACGTTCCTGCCTGCGTGTAGGTATGAAAAGATGTATGATCTTTATAAAACATATAAAAAAAAACACAAAAATAGCTACATCAATCAAACAAACACACAGTCACACTCAAGAATACACATACCTCCGTCACGTCCCCGTCACGTACATAATGCGCCCCCGAGACTGTACGCAGAATAAATTGCATGGAATAAAGTAAGTCCGCGATATCCAACACGTACATGATTACCATACGTAAATATTGTAATCGGAATGAATGAGATGTGTTAGGATTATGACTTAGAGGAACGATTTTGTGCTTTGAAGTCACTAAGTGGAAGTGAAGTTATGTTACGAATGAAATTAAGTAGAGAGTTTTGTAGTTCACTGTATCTACAAAGCTTATAAGTAATAATGAAAATACGTTTATTTAAATCGCAAATAACTATATTTTTTCTATGACGTATAAAATTCAAAATAATGTATACCATCAAAAAGAAAAACAAATAAGGAAAATATCCGTCACATCTACGCAAAATGACCATTGCTCATTATAATTTCGGCGCAGCCTTTAAAGGGTAGGCACTTTAAAGGCTAAATAAAACCTAGATAAGAAAGTAAAACAAAACATTGTCCAAAAAAAACCACAATCGACGCAAAACAGAGGGAAATCATCACACTAAATAAGTTTGCGGTATCTGGTGCATAAAGGCTTCTTCGAACCGGCGCGACGGCAACGCGACAGGACAACGCGAAGCCTGTGGAACAATTTCCGTGAAGTTTTTATAGAAATTGTTCTACGAGTGTCGCGACGCGACCGTTGCATCGCGTTGGTCTGCACGAGCCTTAACTATCACGGAGAAGAGACTTTTGAAGTTTGAGATTAATTAGCAACTAGATTATTGTCAATGGATCGTCTCATTGCCATAGAGAAAAATATAATAGAATACAAAATGGATTTTCAGTAAGTGATTATGGACAAATTGTTTTGAGTTGTCGTGTAATCGGTGTTTGTAAGTGTAAGAAGGTGTAAAACAGCCAAAAGTCATTTACAAAACACGTCAAAATTATACTACCTACTACTAAATGGGAATGCCACAAAAGTAAGGGCAGTAAGGTTATACTGACAGCTGGATGAAACCTTAAAAAGGAACGCGATTAAAAACAATTACCAATTTCGAGCAAAAACAGAGAAAGTCAAAAAGTTCGCAATTAATTCTGTCAGACATTTCAGCGAGACAATTAGGTAAATTGGTTTAATTATTTCACAGATTTTGGAGAAAAAGAAAAAATGCATTATTCGCTTCCTGATCTTAGCAAAGTTGTCAAACAATATTGAAGAGGGATAATAAGGCTTCTGAAAGATCATCGCTTTGCAATCATTTAGGGTCAGTTCACACCGAGACGCGACGCGACGCGACGTGACGCTGCGCGCACATTTTAACATCATGCTACGAAATAGATCTTATTTACTTCATAATAAGGTATACGGGCTGCACAAAACGGTGCATCTCAGCGTTCTTCGACACGTTTTCGCGCTCGTAATGAAATTATAACTCTTCGTGTTGTACATAAGTTAGATATTTTGTTGCTATCTTAAAAAGTGCGCGTCGCGTTGCGTCTCGGTAAGAATTGACACTTAGACGTAAGTACGTCAGGTACTTACACCCGTTACATTATTTGTAGTATTGATAAGTACCAGGCCATTTAGAAAGTATTGCGAAAAAAGTTTTATGTATGAGAGACTGGCCAGTTATAATCTATTTTGGAAATATGATTATTTTTAGTAATAATAGGTAAGTTCCAATTTCAAAATGTGGAGGGACCACATTGTTTGCGAGCTAATTTAAATTACCGTGTCTCATAAAAAATGGATCTGCGCCGGGAACATTTTCGCGCTATGATTTTTTACAATTTCAAATGTCGCCTGAAACGAGACGAATCGTACGATAGACTTCAAATGGCATTCATGGATGAAGGCCCTTCTAAGGCAATCTTATATTCTTGGTATAACGAATTCAAGCGCGATCAACTAACTTTGGGAGATGAAGAAAGAAGTGGTCGCCCTTTGACGGCTGTTACGGAAGAAAATGTGCTAACAGTGAAAAATTTAATCCATGTGTATAGGCGAATTATATGTCAAGAGATTCAGCATATACTGCAAGTTGGATCGGGAAGCCTTAACGAAATTCTACGCGTACATATCTGCGTGAGGAGGATAGTTTCACGCTGGGTGCCGCACCTCACCCATGCGCAGAAGCAGGCCCGGGTGGAATGGTGCCGTGATATGATAAACAAATTTGAAGCAGGCTCGTCTCGGCGTGTTTACGACATCATTACAGGTTATCAATCTTAGATTTACAAATACGATCCAGGAACGAAGCGCCAGTCAACGGATTGGGTGTTTCAAAACGAATCAACGCCTACCAAAGTGAAGCGATCAAGATTTTGATCGCGAGCTTTTTCTATTTGACTGGCTACTTGGTGTCATTTCTTTTACGGACACAAACAAGCATCAACGCTGAATGGTATACCACCAAATGGTTGGCAGAAGTTTTCTTTGTTGTGAGCAACAAGCTACCAAACACAGTGCTCCGCGGGCTACTGCTCCACCACGACAACGCGCCTTTGCACACCGCGCTCAAAACGAAGGACTTCCTGGACAGCACACCAGTCAAACTCCTGGGTCACCCTCCTTACAGCCCTGACCTAGCACCGTGTGACTTCTTTTTAGTCCCGAAAAAAATAAATCTGCTCAAAGAGATACAGTTTTCGTCGCCGGAAGATGCGCTGTCATCGTTCGAGCAGGCTGTAAACGAGGTGTCTGCGGCGGACTGGAAAAAGTGTTTCGAAAACTGGTTTAGGCACATGAAACGTTGTGGAAAGGCTAGTGGAGAATACTTTGAAAAGATTTAATAAAAATATATTTACCTATAGAACATTTATTTTTATTTTCGCAAAACTTTCTGAGTATCCCACGTATAATACTCAAATTAAATCATATCAATGACCAATAATTGGTCATTGATATGATTTAATTTGAGTTTAGATTTGATTGTATTTTATCTATTTTTATGTGATTTATTTTATAATTGATTCTATAAATTTATGTTTGATAATGGGTGTTGGCTACCTGATTTTTTTTTTATAATTCTGAAATTCACAAACGAACTTGCCCGCCCAATGACATAACACAAATGTTTTTTTTCAGCTGTATTGCCAGTAAACGCAATACTTTTTATCTTTCTAAATTGGTACGTGCCGCTCGTGGATAAGAGCACTTCATCTAACTGGCGTATAAATTGCAATAAAAAATAGTAAACTTTGCCTACCACTTAGCTTTTTACAGCGATGATTTTCTATTATTCTTTCATTTTGGTTCGAGTCAAAAGTTACGGAACATATTAACTTAGGTCACATCACTATCTCGGCACACTTTTATTTGAATGTTGCCAATAGATATTTTTACTAATCCACACTAGTTACTAATTTACATACCTTCTGAACATCATTTTACAACCGCCAAAGATAACTGACGTCAGAGCAAAATTCTGTTCCAGAGTTACTTCAAGTTTCCCCCTACACGATGCGAGAAACGAAGCGTAAAAACGTATATCACTACCTAACCCATAAAGGTAATGGCGTAACTATACATTTTCGAACCCCAATTCCCGAAAAAATAGGACTTGAAAAGCTTCCAATTAATTTTATCCGACCACATTTTTCTAATCAAACGTCTGTCGTGTAGCAAAATTAATTATGTGTCCAATTTGATCGCCCTAGAGGGTTGTTATGTAAAATTTACCTACAAAAGTAGGCAGTAATCCGATTTACGTACCGAATTAATTTGTATGCAAAGCTGTATTAAACCTATGTCTAGTTTGGTTAGCTGTTGAAGTGAGTACTGTTGGATGAAGACTGACAACTGATGTCTGTGATTAAGATGAGACCTTTGTGTGTTTTACCTTCATAAGGCATTATGATTCCATTTTACTATACTGTATGAATTACTACCATTGCGGGTTTTGACTTCAGGCTAGTCGTGTAAGAGCTCACTGAGCCATTTTCTAGAGCGTTAAAAGAGCCTTAAAACTGAAGTGCGTGGTTGTAATATTCATGATCATAATATACATTTTGGAATGGGTACATAACGTAATTATTAATAGATAAGCTCTTTATACGTTGATACATTTCGTGGATTCTGTTCCCGCATCCATTTTTACACCCACACAAAATCCAGGATAATCTTCAATAACAACAGCGGTAAAATCTCCAATAAAAGATCATTCGAAACATCAAATATTAACTCAGAACAGTCCAAATAAAAGTCAAATTAAAAGGGGAGCAAACGTATTCGTTTCATTGCGAACAAAATCACTCAAAACGGTGGCCAACATTTTGTAAACCCTCCCGTCCTTTGGGATTTGAATCGGTTTCTATGTTCCGATATATACATTTATCTGTTGGTTTACGACTTAGGAAAATATCGTGGAATGGTGGTACTTCTCTGGGGAGTAATTCGGGGTATGTAAGTCATGATACTAAGTGATGTAGGCGTTTTTAGGAAAGGTTTTTTAGGGTTGAGATTGCGTGTTTGCTTGTTGTTATAAGTCTTGGGTAATAGGGATCTTTGCAGTCATAATATGAACTATATATAAAGTACATAATTTTACTGAACAGTAGTTATTACTAACTATCTTTTGCTACATTGTACTTTTTGAGTTTATCGCGAACAGAAAAACAGAAAGACAGGCGTGGCGGAGGATTTTGTTTTATAATATGTAGTGATACTGTTAATCCCCCTTAATTATAAACGTTGCTTCATCATCATCATCATTTCAGCCGTAAGACGTCCACTGCTGGACATAGGCCTCCCCCAAAAGGGGGGTTTTGCCATAATCGCCACGATTGGCAGGTTGCTAGTAATGATTAGCGTCTTTTTAACTACACATTTGTGACGCTTAAACATCTCTTAACTTTAAACAACGTTTATATGTAAGAGGGAATATGAGTGATGTTAGTTTAATATGCTACATGAAATTACAGAATATTCATAGCGGTGAATTCTACCCACTTTTGTCCGAAACATATTTTTGGAACGAAGCTAAGAATAATAATTGTTAAAAGCTAAGCGTTATGCCCCATCCATGTGACTTTTTGCTATATAATCGAAAGAGACAGAAAGAGAGAGAGAGAGATAGTTTTCATGGTTTTGGTAAAGTAAAAATAAGATCGAAGGTGCGGCGGTGATTTCTTTTTTTTTTGTTTTTATCGCGGATGACGTTTTCATGGTTTTCGAAGGTGCTGAAGCAGATAGTGACGTCAAAATAAAGTTTGAATATTATATAGATACAAACTACCTTCTTCATGACAGGGGTCTCCCACAGGATTTTTATTGTAATATTTCGTATTAAAGAAATTTGAATTGAAACTTCAAACCACCCACAGGCTGCGATCCTAACAAGACGCGATAAAAAAGAAGTTCCGAACTTGAGTTCAACAGCTGGTTCTTTGCCTTCCGTATCCAATCTGCCGCAGGCATTGTCTCAGGCTTTCTTTTTTTACGAAACAATAAAAAGGGACGCCTTAAAAGGTCATAATTATAGTGACCTGATTGGTGATGTTCTTTAGAAAGGTCAGGGGCGTAGTATATGAACGTAAACGCGCAAAAAGAGTCTGTAAGGATCGTAGCTGGTGGCTTTCTGTAGTATCAGCCTATAAACAATGTGAGCTTGGCCAAATCTAGTTTGAAATCGAGATTCATGCTTGAACTTAATTCTATTAAACAGACTTTCGACTAGTCTAGACCCACGCAAAACATGATCGTGTCGGACACTCCATACACCCAGACTCAAAACGCCGTCACTCACACGACACAATCGCCTCGAACATTTCGGTCCCCACCCTTATTTCGAGGCTTTTGTCTGCCAAACAAAGGCGTTGACAATTAAACCATACCGAGGTGTGATAATGAGACGTTTCCCGTTTACGCTGTACTTACATTAATGTATTATCGGTATGTTGCAAAATTATACGCGCGGTAAGTGCGTAAGGAGTGTTAGAGTGCCTTTAGAGAGCCCATTACATCGGGATTGTCAGAGTACCAAAATTGCTTCTCTAATTAAATGTGCATACGTTTGTGGAGTAAATTATTTCATTTAATAATAACCTTATGGGTAACTACAGTTTTGAGCCGTTTGGGGTTGAAACGCTAGGGTCATTAAGCCTGAGTGTCTTCTTTTTATGAAAATTTCTCGGCGACTAGTCAACACTTCACGTGGCCAGAAGGCTGGTTCGTTTCTGGCCTAAGAATTAGCATTGACATTTCATGCGGCAATGCTGTTTTCTAGACACGTTTCCGGAAGACTTTATTTTATTTTTACACGCTTTATATTAGCTTCACTTGTATGTTTGTTTGTTGGTTTGTTTGTTTGTTTGTTTGTATGTAACCGACTCCTTTGAGCGCGATTTTGACCCACTTTATACGGCCAGATTTCATTGAAACTTTGTAAACTTGTCGAGGACCGATGACAATTCAATAATTTAAAAAAAAAGAAAAAAAAACACGTTTTTGTAGTTAACAGAACTAAAAAATAGAAAATAAATAATAGTTTAAAAAACTAAAAAACACGCTTTAAAAACCAAACTAAAAAAGGAGAAAATAATTTAATTCAATTAAAAGCGTGGGGTGCTTGACATTAATTGATTATAAAAATACCTCAAAAAGCACCCCACGCTTTTTAATTGAATTAAATTATTTTCTCCTTTTTTAGTTTGGTTTTTAAAGCGTGTTTTTTAGTTTTTTTTATTTATTTGTAGTGTTTGAAATTGTATCTAAGTACGTATGTAAAAAAAAAATATGTATTTGAAATATTAAAAGAATGTTACTTTCAGAACGAACGTTACTTATATCATTTTAACTGTAGAATAGGTAGTTACGTGTTTTTTTCTATTTGCTTTTATTTCATCAGGCAAGTTGAAGCAATAATGCTGGGTGACTGGTTGCAGCTGGGTGTTTTGACGTTTAAGAAATGCTGATTTTCAGCCTAATTTAAATAATCTACTTTTGATTTTGGATTGAGTTTTGGAGAGGCTTAATAATAATAGACACACGTTCAATCGAAAACTAAGCGATGCCTGCCACGGTTGCTTCTTGAATGGGTTACCACCGACTATCTATAATATATCAAGTCCCTTTCTTGCCTCGGGTAGCACATTAATCCGGTGGTTCCAGCTGTCATGTGTAGTGTATCTTTGCCACAAGTTACTGGTTGTAGAAGCTCAAAAGTCTGACAATCAGACATACCAAGGGGTATCTTATATCTATTAACTGGGTTGTGGAGGTCAGATAGGCAATCGCTCCATGTAAGATACTGGTATTCAGCTGCATTCGGTTAGACTGGAAGCCGACTTCAACATAGAAGGGAAAAGGGGTAGATAGATTTTTTTTTAATTTCCATCAATATCGAATTTAATAGCGTGCGTTTGAAGATGCTTAAATCCCGCAATGGGCTGCTAAGTGGTAATAATTTTGATTATCCACAGTTTAATTATTTTTCCTAACTAACATGAATGCAACCGAAAGACGTCTACTGCTGGATATAGACCTCCCCCAGTTTAAGGAGCTTTGCCATAATCGCCACGCTTGGCAGGCGGGTTAGCGATCGCAGTAAGGTGGTAAAATGCATAGAGAACGCTACTGCCCATTCTTTAGTAAGCTTTTTCGACATTCACGATAAGTCTTTACGTCCGGCACCACACGGAACATAAGCCTACTATTTATCAATCAACCAATATACCGCCGTAATCAGTGTAATAATGCGACAAAAACCAAATACCTACCCATTAAATATTATCCATGTAATAATAGGGGATTTTCGCTTAATTAATAAACCTTTAAAATGGTGACAGGTTTGTGGTCTCGCGTACCGGAATAAAATTCAATACACGTACACACGGTTACACATCAAGCAATAAATTTCCAGTATAAGATGATCTCGCATTGTATAGGATATCCGTACAGTGTGAGATCAGCGTAAACTGGAAATCTATAACTTGATGTGCAGCCGTGTGTACGTATAATGATTACACTGGAATTAATTAAAATACTTTAATTTAACGTTTGGATCATTTGACTCTTTAAAAAGTGATCGGTAACAAATTGTTTTAGATTATTGATGCAGAATTAATATTGAAATGTTGTGTTAAATTTTAATTAAAACCATAAATACTGAATATTTTCATAGCAAATTATTCATTTTCAGAGGTGTATAATTATGTAGCATTTCATGATCTGTAACTATTCAATAAATATAAACTACAGGGCAAGCTAAATAAAACCGGTTGAAAAAATGTAATGGACTGAAAGCTCCGACATCGGTTTTTAATTAATTTTACGAGGTCTGAAAACAACTCTCATGCCGAAATATATTTTTAGAGTTTTTGGCTTTTTGTTTGAATGTATGTTCTAGCAATACGCAAATACTATTAGATAGGTTCTGTTCAAATTTTGAATATAAATATTCCTCATACGCTGGTCAGTATGTAGGCTACATATTAACTACCAAACTATGTATTTGCTACGGTGGATACGCAATATTGCATTATGTTCGTATTCTTCTCCGCAATTGTAAAAACCACAAAATCTAATGAGAGAAAGCATTCCAATTACATGAATTATGTCAAGTTGTTTTTGGTGGATGAGAGCAGGTAAAATACATTTCTGCCCCTCTGTTTCTGAGAGATATAAGTGAGCAGTCTTAAATAGAGTATCGTGTTTCCCAGTAACTGGGTTGTGCAGGTCAGATACGCAGTCGTTCCATGTAAAATACTGGTAGTCAGCTGCACCCGGTTAGGCTAAAGGCGACCCCGATATAGTAGAAAAAAGGGCTCGGTACATGATGAAGATGAATTGTGCAACAACAAAAAACACACAAACCCAACCACGCATGCTACGAGTAATAATATCCAAAACAGTTGAATAATGTACACCCACTTTCCTATTTTTTACCTCCTTCCGTCACGTGATTCCGAAAAGTTTCTCACATGCATACACCCATATAGCACGGTGCCCTCAATAGATATCTCCTTTGATGATCCCATATAAACAATTTCAAACTCTATAACTTGATCGTTTAGGTTGACAATTGGTTGACTAAACAAGTGGTTTTCCAACTGTTTATGTACAATATGCAAGATACCAATGTTTCAGCAAAAGTTAGGACAAACAGTTTATGTATGTTTTGGTTGTGTGTGTAGAAACTGCTGTGTAGAATTTGCTTGTGTTGATTAGGTTAACAATAATATATGTGTTTCATAGGAACTGATCAAGTTGCGGTATAGTTTTCTGGAGAGATATGTCGATAATATTTTTGGGTTGTCAGAATCTATTTAGTCTGAAAACCAGTCTTATCAAGTAGTATCCTGTTACCCAGTAATTGGGTTGTGGAGGTCATACAGGTAGTCGCTCCATGTAAAATACCATGTTAGCTGCTACTGGTTAGACAGGAAGCTGACTCCAAAAATAGTTGTAGAAAGGTTTGGCAGATGGTATTTATTTATTGCTTCTACATTTAAAACTAATACAAATATTTCATACTAGCCTTTGCTAGCGGCTTTGCCCACGTGGGGTCGAAAATTATCCCACGGGAACATACAAACCGGGATAAAAAAGCCTATGTGTTAATCTTAAACTACCTAAACTACCTTTGTGTCAAATTTCATCCAAACCCGTTCAGCCATTTTTGCGTGATTGAGTAACAAACATCCAAACGTACAAACTTTCACATCTATAATATGAGTTGTATAGAAAGTAGGATAGTAGGATTGAAAAAGAGTACGTACAATTTGTGGAAAGTAAGATACCGAAGTTGTTCTCAGATTGCATTGCTGTGAAAAGAAAATAGTCTGAATGAAGGAAGCCAGCGAGTGTCTAGAGATTGTACTTCCTGAATTGAATTTTACTTTCCATGTTAGGACAATGGCCCATTGTGTACACGGTCACATAATGGCTGCTGGTGCATACCTACTAGTCGATATACGATGGTATTATAACATGAACCGACAATATTACTCTTTGAATTGGCGCAGACGTGGAAGCAGTCATTACGGATATACGATACCTACGTGTATTCCAGCGAAAGACGAGACAGCTGTTTACTTAAATTTACACGGCTACAAGAATCTTGTGGCTTGAATACGAGTAACATTGATGATATTTAAAACGTCCACGGCTTATAGTTATGCCACGGGAACGTGTTATCGGGCCAAAAATGAGTAAACCTAGGTTACTCCTGATAGCATTAGCTTTCTTCCAATGAAATTCCCGGCAAAATCGGTCCAGCCATTTCAGAGATTAGCCTGAACAAACAGACAGACAAAATTTTATTGTTAAAAATGGTTTTTATGTGTAAATTTGTTATTTAAGTATACCACTTATGTATCGTATATATGTACTTTCATATGCATTTAGTAAAATGCTATTATTTTAGCATTACAAACAGACGCGCGACGGGTAAAAATAAAAACCTATTTAAACCAAATGACAATAATCATAAATATAGATGATATAATAGATAGCTAATCTTTTTAAAGATTATTTTAAGGTGGAGCCACAGTCTGATTCCAACATAAGCCGATGTGACGATGCTGGGGCTATCGCCCAAGAGCGAGTTATTAAATTTACTGCTCGTGATGTGCAAAAAGTGATACTTGGTATGCAGAGGGGTAAATCTCCTGGGCATGATGGCCTCAGCATTGAGCATCTTAAGTTTGCTGGTACTCACCTGCCGCGTGTGCTCTCCATGTTTTATAATTTATGTTTATGTCACGGATACTTGCCTGAAGAGCTGACGAAAACGATTGTAGTACCGATTGTCAAAAATAAAACTGGTGACATGTCTGATAAAGAAAACTATCGGCCCATCTCACTGGCTACAATAACGGCCAAGGTGCTTGACAGCTTGCTTAACAACATTCTCCTGCAGCACATAAAGCTAAATGATGCCCAATTTGGGTTCAGGAGTGGATTGTCAACAGAGAGCGCAATTTTGTGTCTTAAGCAAGCTGTCGGGTACTACACGGGGAGGAAGACGCCGGTGTATGCGTGCTTCCTAGACCTGTCCAAGGCCTTTGATAGGGTCTTATATAATAAGCTGTGGGCCAAATTGGAAGGCGCGGGTGTGCCGGCTGAAGTCATCTCCATATTGCGCCACTGGTATACGTGTCAGAAGAACCAGGTGAGATGGGCTGGTGTGCTATCTGATGTTTATGGCTTGGAGTGTGGCGTGCGGCAGGGGGGGATAACCTCTCCTCTGTTATTCAATCTATATGTTAATGACCTCATCGACGAGCTCAGCAGTACTCATGTCGGATGTTTTGTAGACGGAGTGAGCGTAAATAATATCAGTTATGCGGACGATATGGTACTGCTGGGACCTTCGGTGGGGGCAGTGCGTAGGCTTGTCTCAATCTGTGAGGCGTACGCGGCGGAACATGGACTGAGGTATAACTCGAAAAAGAGCGAAGTGCTCGTTTTCAAGAGTGAAAAGCGAGGTCCTGTGCATGTTCCGCCGATTATGCTTAATGGGGCGGCTCTGCGTGTAGTGAGCGGCGTCAAGTATCTGGGGCACATCTTGACAGAAGAGTTGCAAGATGACGCAGACATAGAGAGGGAGCGTAGAGCATTGGCAGTCAGGGGGAATATGGTTGCGCGCAGGTTTACTCGCTGCTCGAGGGAAGTGAAAATTACTCTTTTCAAGGCGTACTGCCAATCGTTATACTCGAGCAGTCTGTGGGTTAACTTTACGCGCCGGGCTGCTAGTGCTCTGCGTGTCCAATACAACAACGTCTTCAGGATGCTGATGCGGCTGCCTCGCTATTGTAGTGCGTCCGGAATGTTTACGGAGGCGCGAACGGACGGCTTTCATGCGGTTGAACGGAAGAACGTAGCGTCTTTGTTGCAGCGCGTGCGAGGCAGTAGCAACAGTATCCTGCAGATGGTTGTATCTCGTGCAGATTGCCCTATCCTAAACAAATGGATGCATATTGTGATGGGAATTGACTAACATAGTGTATAAGATTTGACTAACACAATATTTAATTAATTTAATTTATTTCTCTATTTTATAATTTGTATGGATTAATTTTTATAATCTGAAATAAACTGATTAATAATAATAATAATAAATAAGTCATGAAACTCAAATAAGATATTAAATTCACTCATCTTTATAACATTTAAAACCTTCTAAGTAAATCATCCAGGGCTTGTCAAAACAAATCCGTTGTATCCCCATCCATTTTTCATAGTCAAGACGAGGAAGAATTTTTTTATTGGCTGTATGTAACGCATGTTGGGAGTCCCTGATACATCTATTAATTTCCCTTGAGGCGAACATGTCGTCCGTACAATGTTCTCGAATGGTGTTAAAAGAATTCCTCAGTATTTTTTTCTTCATAAAGGATGGATGATGCTTTTTTTTTGCATTCTTGCGAGTGTTGTCATCACGGTTGGCTGTTAATTTTTGAGATGCAGCTTTGCACTTAGATCGCTTTAAATCTTACTTCCTACTAATATTCTAAATGTGAAAATTTGTATGAATCACGCAAAAACGGCTGAACGGATTTGTTAGAAATTTGACACATAGATAGTTTATAACCTAGATTAACACATTAGATACTTTATGACTCGGTAGTGCGTTTCCTTGGGATCATTTTTGCGTGGCAAGTATCGAAACTAACGCGAGGTTATCTTGTTTTTTCAATGATGAATGATTTTATTTCTGTAAGTTGATCTGTACAAACACTTTTACACGTCAATCATATTTTTTTTTAATTAGATGAGGTAAGCGTTTGCTATCGACTATTCTGAGAGGAAAGGCCGAACCAACTTAGAGTTCACAGTTTCTTTTAAAGTCCAGACATAATCTTGGTCAGATAATGTGCAGAACATGTAGATTGGTGTCTGAAATGGTATTTTGAGGAAAATACCACACACAATGAGTGGACCTGTCAAGCTTGAGCTCAATTTAGAACTTAAGGAGCTCAACGATTCGACGAACAATACCAAAGAAAGGACATTTGGGACAATAGGTACATTTCTCCATATTTGCTGGCATTCAAGTGCCAGAAGATTGTTGTAACACGCTACTATACTCCATATGCTTCACGTAGCGGTAACCTGATTCTGAACCTCTGAACATAACACATTTGATATTCATTCATTTAGAGATCAACAATTTGTCCGGCTTTGAATCGAATTTGACGTCATGCCGTTAGAATTATAATCACCAACTTCTCATAACGTTATGCTTGTATTCCTTAAAAGTAACAGTAACACTCGCAGTTCACCAGTTATGTGTAAGCCCCATATAATAGGGGACGAGTTTGTTGCCATTAACTGGGTAGAAATCCAGACTCCGGGATACCAATGGAAAAGCCAATATGACTTTTTCTGACCTGGAAATTTAACCCTGGACCCGATTCTCAGCAATAATAATCAAATAAAACCGAAAGGATCCTTACCTTTTTTACCCAACTACGGCGAAGAAAATAGGAATGTTATAATTTTGACCAGTGACCGTGGCCGTCTGCCACTCTACCAGTATATACTAATCGTAATAAACGATCATAAGCTGAGGGCAAAGTGACACACGACCACCCACGTTGCTTTAAGATGAAAATATTTTCTTGTTACATACTTTTAAGAGCGTTAATTTTCAGTTTTCGAAGAGTGCTTATGAACAACATATATATGTATATTACAATAAGTGGTGATAGATTCGGTTCCTTATCAACAGTGTAAAACGATAAGCAATTAATGTACACTTTTAAGACGACCACGTACCAATAAACACAGCTATATCCGGTCAATAAGTCCTTAACGCTGCGACCCGAACTTACAAACTATAGTTAAGGAAACCGATACTGATGAAATAGTTCGTCAGACCAAATTGAGTGACTAGCGCCTAATAATAGTTTAGTTAACTTTGTCTATTATTGCTTGAAAGGGGATACTGTTTGGTGTTTGGGAAGTTATTGTTACTGGACTTATCTACAGTAAGTATATTAAATTTATAATAATATATTATATAAGGGCATTCTTCTTGTTTTGGATTGTCGTTTGTGCGAGGCAGTCCAAAATTAGTTTATATACTTTGGTACATAAAGTATTTTTTGGACTGCCTCGCTAATCCAGTTGTCGCAAGCTCTACCGCTGAGCATGAGGTCCTGGGTCGGACGTTGTAGGGTTTTTCCATCTGGAATTTCAAGAGCCTACTTCCTAAGCCTAGCCTGTCTCTTACATAACATTCTAAAATATTCCTATTTGTAACTTTACGTTACTTTTGCAATGAATACCAGAAAACACTTCTTCCTGAAGCATCTGAGGTTATTATTATTTTGCCAGCTAAAAGTGCACTTTTTCTATATCAACGTAAACCTGGAATTAGATACTGTAATTTTTTTTAAATTTAGTATCTTCACATTATTTTGAGTGAAGAATTCAAAAGTCTTTAACATGAAATATTAACAAAAAAAACTTTGATGTTTTTATTTACTATTTTACAAGGATAAACTATGATTATGAAGACTCATTAAAATGTAGGGATTTATTGCGATGTGAACTCCTTAGTAGTTTTTGGGGTATCATTTATTGTAACCATTTTCCTAAAATTTTGATCGAAAGCATTGAATTTCGGTCTCGTCTCCTGTATATTGTATATTGTAATGGAGCTTTCTTAGTAAAAATAATTTGTGTAAATTGATATTGACATTATGTTTTATGAAATGATATCCTGTCAAGTTAATTAGACTGGGAATTGGAAGGAAAAAGTGATCACATTTAGGATCCCAGGAGCCTGAAAAGTAATGATACTAGAGTATTTGAGAAGTTAAGCAACTGGCCCAATAAGTACATAAATTAGGCAAATATTGATAATCAGCCAATGTTTCCACTTCTAGGACACAGGCTTCCTCTTGTTCCAGAGAGAGTGGGCCGTAATCGGATTTACCATCCGGGCTCAATGCGGGTTGGTAGAGGTCACATGTCTTCGAATCTTTGGTTCTAGAACATGCCGTTTTCGTCGCGATGTTTTTCTTTCCCATTTTGTGAGCAGTGGTGATGAAATAATATTAGGTCTTTACCTATGAAATTGCCGTTTTGCAGTACTGGCCATTTCAAATCAAAATAATTTTTGTTTGGGTAAGAATTGTAATTTCAAATTAATTTTATTTTAAAAACATGGATTATTTTTTCGAAAAGTAGTCATTTGTTTATTGATTAGTGTTACATTTTCATCGCATTTCAATCTTTTTCGTCATCATGGATACGTTAAAAATTCGAGTAATTATGGAATATGAGTACCGTCGTGGCAGCAACGCGGCACAAGCGGCACGCAACATCAACGACGTTTACGGAGCTAACACTACAAACCAACGCACCACCTGTTATTGGTTTGCTCGCTTCCGTTCTGGAAATTTCGACCTGAAAAATGAACCTCGCGGTCGTCCGAAGACTTTGGTCGACAATGACGAATTAAAGGCGATTGTGGAAGCTGATGATACACAATCTACGGCTGAATTAGCAGCAGCTTTCGACGTTAGCGTCAAAACAATATTGGTCCATTTGCGTCAAATTGGCAAGGTAAAAAAGCTTGACAAATGGGTGCCCTACGAACTCAATGATCGTCAGCGCGAAGTACGCGTCGAGACGTGCCTTGCACTGTTCAACAGACACACAAATAAAGGAATTTTGAACCGCATTGTTACCTGCGATGAAAAATGGATTCTGTTTGATAACCGCAAGCGCTCAGCAAGTTGGTTGGATCCTGGTTCAGCACCTAAACAATGCCCTAAACGAAAACTTACCCCTAGAAAAGTGATGGTCACTGTTTGGTGGTCTAGCGCCGGTGTGATTCATCACAGCTTCTTACCAAACGGGGTGAGCATTACTGCAGATGTGTACTGTGAAGAACTGAACACAATGATGGAGAAGCTGGCACATCTCCAACCAGCATTGGTCAATCGCTCGTCTCCGCTGCTCCTGCACGACAACGCGCGACCTCATACTGCACAGCAGACGGTCTCCAAGTTGCAAGAACTGGGGTTGGAAGCTCTCCGTCATCCGCCCTACTCACCAGACCTTGCGCCTACAGACTACTACTTTTTCCAGAATTTGGATAACTTCTTGGCGGGAAAAAAATTCAATACCCGAGAGGCAGTACAAAATGCCTTTGAAGAATTTGTTGCCTCCCGTCCAGCTGATTTCTTTAAGAAGGGCATCAATAAACTGCCACTGCGATGGCAAAGATGCATTGATTGCATGGGTGATTACTTCGATTAATACAAATAAAAAATACATGAAAAAAATTCGTTTAAATTTTTTCATACAAAACGGCAATTTCATAGGTAAAGACCTATTATAAGTATACAAAGTCAACCGTTTTTCTGGGTTCGAACCAACGACCTACTTAAATTACACCCAGTCAGAGTTCAAACGTACGACCTACAACACGTAAGTCGCATTATGCAAATATAGTATAGCATAAACTTTGTTTCTTTTTTGTTAGGCTGATGTTTATGACGTCACCTTCTTAAAAGACGACCGCTGGATAACAGATGGCCAATTCTCGTAATTAAAAACGTTGAAAATCTAGTCGCAGTGTCATCTTGACGACAACGAAATGTCAAAAACTTGTCCAAAATGTATGGAAACTCGAGGTATTTTTGACAGATTGAGACAGAGATCAGACTGTGAACGTTTCTTAAAATTACGAGAATTGCCTCTCAGGTAACGTACACTGGGTGCCTGACGATAGACAGTGACGTCTAAGCCAGCCTGGAAAGAATTGCCGAGATGACCCGGATGTTTGTCTCGAGGGCTGGTTTGGTGGGCAGCAGGTCAGTAAAAAAAAATGCGTAGGTAGAAGAAGGAAACAAAACTATCTTCAAACTCGTTGTAAAACTATTGTAACATCATTTTCGTGGATTTGAACCAAATTATAGTGATACAGAAAGATAGGTTCATAAAACTAACACGACGTGGCACCAAAATAGGTATACAGGGTGACTTGTAATTTGACGTATTCGTTTCAGTACGTAAGAGTGTGTTTCATTTGCAACAACTAAGCACCCCATAAGACCTAGGCGAAACGTCATGGGATTCGAGAAAACCAAACTTTTATGTTTTTAAGTTCATTTTCTCAAACTTCTTCACTAAATATCAATTCTCTCTAAACTCTCAAGTTTATTGCTTTTCTATTGGTTATCTAATCTTTGACAAATCGTTTGATCTTCAACCAGTTCCCTCTGTATAGTTACTTTCCTCGCAGATTCAATCCTCATTATAATCAATCATAATACCTCGTCGTTAATCTCGCGACGACGTTGACTTATTGCAATAATTACTATCGCTGCTATGTCTACACGTTATGTTACTTTTCCATTAGTTTCTGTCACCTTGTTATTAGTCAATTGTCATAGCTTTTATTCAGGTATGCAATTTTCTTATATTTGGTAGGATTTTTCTTATGAATCTGTAAAGAATGAGTAACATTCTTTAATTGACTTCTAGTAACCTAAAACCTGTATCAGTATGAAATCGTTTTTTATGGAGAATAGTTGTATTTATATTATATATCGTCACATCAAGGAGTTTTAAAGCTCCCCCTTGAAGAGTGGAGGCCTGTCTCCGAGCAGTGGGCGCAATAAACTGATTATATTAAAGAATTGTGTGCCTTCTCGCAAACAAAATTCGCTATTACCTACCGGCTTGAAAAAGTGATGAAAGATCTTGCTTTAGATTTAACACTTAATTTACAAAATGAATGATTTACAATTAAAATGTCACGTCTTTTGCCTTTCCAGCCAGTAGCCAGTCATCGTGGCATAGGTTACGAAACGCAGGGTATCAAAATTCTTACGAGGACATATTAATGTAAATATAGATTTACAAGCCGAATCTTAAAAGAAACCTTATACTTGCTTGATTATCTTCTCATCCTTCGTACATAATATACGAACATCACACACAGCGTGCGCTCATTTACGATAAGGTAATGTGTATCCGCAACGGAAGAGCGAAGTCGTAAGTATACAAATGATAAATCTAAGCGAAGATGACGTCACTGATATGATTGAGGAAGACTCTTGTATTTGATTGAATGCTGCTGTAATACAATAACATCCATACATACATAAAATCAAGCATTTTTCCCATAGAGGTTAAGACTGGTGCTTTTAGTAGAAACAAAACAGGTTTGTTTATCATAAATAATCAGAAGCTTTATGCCTTGTAGAAAAGATTTTCCAGTATTATATTTGGACAATTTTGATGAGCTTGATTTCTTTAGTATATGCCTGCACTCACTGCTTTAATTGAGTCTACCTTATGCAGGACCAGAATGGCACAAACCTCCTTATCTATTTGTGCCTTATTCACGTTAAATATTTCTACATTCCTTCATATACGAGAGTCTATTGCAAACATAAACTACTCACATGATATAAGGTTCACAATTATGATATTTTTCTATTCAAAGATGATAAAAATGAAATGAAGAGATCATTAAAACGTAACTGCTCTATCCTAGTTATAAAAGACTCTTGTCCTTTGAAATATTAACTTAAAGTGGAAACTAACAATTCCAACTCCAAGAAATCTATGGCTCTAGCAAAACTAATCTTCAATTACTTCCTAGATGAATGCATTTCAAGGGATCCGGTCCAGATGTCTGGAACTAAGATAACTTCCATGCATTCGTAGCTAAAGATCCGGACACCAACGGTGTCTGTATTCCGTTATCTAAGTCCAGCCACGGTTTAAGACTAAGTTCTAAATATATTTGGAGTTTTGGTGTGGTCTAAGCGGTAGAGTCTGGTCATAAGTTGGTCCTATAATTTTGTTTGGAGTTTGAAGTCTTATGTTTTGGGAAGTTGGATAACCACCTATTTTAAAACTTACTTGGAAAGTGGCCATGGCTATTGAAAACTCAAGAAGAATTTAATAAGAAGATTAAGATTTAATTAATTAATTATGTAGTTTCAAAGATGTTTAATAAATAAAAAAAACCGTGTGAGGTCAGAGGGTCAGTCAGGAACGAAGTTCCTTACGTTTTTCCTTCAACTCCGAATGTAACGTCGCTTACTGTATCTATAAAATACTTAAACTTTATGTTGACTTCACTATCGGCTTCAGCACCCTTGAAAACCTTAAAAACAACACCCATGGTAATTTTTTTTAACTCTTTCTTCGTTTAGTGACGATTTCTACAATTTTATTCCAACCGAAAACTGCGTTAAAGAACTTTATTCCAAAAACATTGCATTTTCATCCGCTGACTACGAGGAACACAAGTTCGTTCGATGTCACACTTGAAGACCGTCTAGTAGTGGACATTTTTTGGCTAAAATTTTGATGATGATTATGATTTCGCTTTAAAAAAAATATTATGACAATGTAAAGTAAAATATAAGTTTAGGTACCACCATTGCAACAAACTACATTGCAAGTTTTGTTTTAGTGTTGTATTTAAAATTAACGGTTTTATTGAGAACATTCATGCTTGCATTCAAATTTTCTCCATAGCACAGTCCCAATGCATTTAATATCCATACCGTTTCGAATGGAATTCCTTGTGCTTCACAAATAAAAGAGCTTAACGATGATGACTGCAATATATCAAAGTTTTTGCCCCGTTCTGTCTAATTCCTATGAGTGTTCTAGTAATAATACTAACGACATTATTACTTTAGCTTTTAGAATATTAAAGCTCTTATAGAAGAATAAGCTATCCAGGCCTTTTATTTAAAAGTTTGGGAGTATACATGGAATTGAAGATAAGAATACGAATATTTCTTTCCAGTCATTTCTCCTACATTGATGATTTTTTATAAACATAAAACTTAGAAAAACTATGAGGCTGCGTCACAACCAAAGCGATCATCGCATAAACATGCTACCGTCGTCGTCGCGTTCATTTTGTTCGGCGAACCCAAACGCGTGGTCGCGTCATAAAGGGCGCCTTCCGGTTTTCCGAATCAACGACTTATATAATATAAACGCTAACGATCGCTGTGGTCAGGACGCGGGGTAATAACTGTACTTATGTTTAGTCTGGCAATCGAACTTGGAACATGCTTCGCTACAGTTGATCGATGTGTGTTTGTTCAATTGATTGATGTGTGTCTAGACAAAATGCAACTGGCTGACCAATTTTTATGACATAGACTTTTTATTCTGTGATTACTTTAATACACACACTAAATTATTACTTGTTCAAATGTTAGGTAAATCATCTAATTTTACAACATTTGTGAAGATGTGAGTCACTGTGTATCAATTACATGATAAACTTACTCGTCATTGCTATAAAAAAAAAAAACCTATTGTGCCATTGTACTATACTAATTTTATTCCAGGTGCATCGTCTTCACATATGATGATAAAGTTAAAGAATACAAAAAGTTATAGTAAACAATTTCAAAAGAGTAACGGTGGAATTTATTTCCTATTCTTCTCCTTACGGAACCACCATAAGGAACGGCCGACTATACACTAATATTTTTTTTAATATATTGACATTAAAAAGAGCCTATTTGAAATAAACTATTAGATTTTGACTTTCAGTAGCAATAATCAAAAATAGGTTCGCGTTTGGCCACCACCACACATCGTTTACTGTCTTAGGAAATGCCTAGGACAGTAAACGATAATACGGTGCACGATGGCGCATGCTTGCCTCAATGTACTCACTTAAGACTTGGACAACTCCTAGATTATAACTATCAGGACACTCATCCATTCATGTTTAGCGATACAGTTTCTAAATTCCGCTAAACTTCCACACCTTCCACCATATCGCATCCGCCATTATTATTATACGGTTCTATTTGGAGGATGCCGCTATCTCTGTTTCTGGCTGTTATTTGACCAGGATTAATTGATAGTCGGTATTGTTAGTAAAGTCTACCCGCTTTAATAGTGATGGTATAACAAAACGGTGTGAAGGAATTTAATGCAAAATGAATAACATTTTAATTCTAGCGTTTCCCGCGGCTTTGCCCACGTGGTACTACCTGAATAAAACATAAGCCTATGTCCCAACCTAGGTCATCGTCTACCTGTGTAGCGTTTAGCCGTAAAGTCGTGGAAAGGTTACAGACAGACAAATAGAATTATATTCGCATGTATATTAGTATGGATTGTTATAATTTACATGTCGTTTTGATGCACAGATAGGTATCATTATCATTTTAGCTGATAGACTTGTAGACGTATATCAGCTAAAATGATGATGATACCTATTACTGTAAGCATAAGATGCACGATATGAAATGACAATATTTCTTGTAAATACGCGTCCGTGAGTCGGGTTCAATAACACGCGTCTCGCGATAATTTTCAGAGAGCTGCAACATTTAATCGGATGTACTTTAATAGTCGGTATTGTTAGTACGCAAACTGATAACGCAGTAGAAACGTAGTTGATTCCGAAACGCGGGGAGCGTAACAAAATGTTAGGGAGAAGTTGGAATTGGTCGGGGATCTGTTTTAATTGTTTGGTGGTCAGGAATAGTGTGATTGGGTTCGTTTTTGTTCTATAGAATATTATAGGTTACGTGTATGAATATGCTTACTATCGTAATTATAAAAACTTGATAAAAAGGGTCCTCGAACGCAACTGCAGTAATGTTGTCAATTGCTTCAACTGCACTTTGTAGACGATAAAAAATCAAAAGTCATTGATACTAGGCTGAGAGTCAGCACTTTCTGAACGTCATAATTACGACAGTCGCAAGACAGTGCGCATCAATATTGATATTTTTAATCTCTTAAGATAATGTGGTATAAACGCAGCGCCTAGTGCATGTATATGTCGTCCCTATTTAATTAACTCCTTTGTGGATTTGTTCAAAGATACTTTCTTTGAACATTACCCTTCTTTTGGCATGCGTCGTAGTCGGGTTATACATATTAAAGTGAATTTTGTAATTCTTGTCTAGATTGTTACCCTAAGTAAAAGATTAGAACATCAATGGAAAGTTCAACAGCTGGCAGCTGTGTCACATAAAAATCAAAATGGTGGAAGATCTGACGAATGCTGGATCTACTGAGAAATATACGGCAGCAGTATACAGTTAGCTACCATGCAACCTTTTTGAGTAATTATAAGATTATGAGATAAACGCTAATTCGAATTAAGAAGGGTGAAAACAATAAAGGATCAGCTTGGGTCAGCTTGAAATGCTGACAAGTGAATGTCACGATGTACGTGTTTCTGGAAGTGCCTGGGGGAGGCCTATGTCCAGCAGTGGACGTCTTTCGGCTGAAATGATGATAATGATGATGACGTGTATCTGTGACAAACAAATCTTTTCTTTCTGAAATACAATACGTAAAATAGTTTACATTGAATTTATAATTACTTTAATAATTACGCCATAAAAATAAATAGTATTTTATTCGGTGAGGCACCTCCTCTGCAGTATAGTTAGCTACACATTAGTGGTAAAAACATTGACAGTGCCTTTATGTCGTAGCAGTAAGGCCAGTTTTCGCAGTGCAATATTCACTTAGATATATGCGGTTGACTGTACGAGGAGTGTCAACGTTACGCTTTGTGAGCCACTTGATCCCGACATCGCATTTTAATTAATTAACTGAGAGTGCTGTAATTGAAGTTTATATTGATTTTTCACGTCCAATGTCTACCCAGTCGACCAGTAATGGAGAATGCTGAAAATCACGGTGTATTTTTACCTACACCAAAAAGGAGGACGTTCTCAATTCACCTGTTTTTTTTTGCAAGCTACGTCCTGCAATTGTGGATCGATTTAAAATATTATATGCTTTACTTTTTGCGTTAGCTTTGGAAATACGTATGTAATCCACTTTGTGCGTGATGATGTTCGAATACTTTCATGTCATTGTTGTTTACATAGTAAGTAGTGGTATTCGAATTGGTGAGGGGTAGGTCCCAGAAATACAAAAAAACTGAAATACAAAAAAAACACAACAATCGACTTCGAAAAATCTATCGAAATAACTTTAATACGATGTTGTGGTACCTACCCCACACGAATACGTAAGTAAGTAAGTACCTGCTGTTTATGTAAATCTTGAAGTGATAAAAGCATCTTAATACACAAGGCTAGGTAGACTATGTAAAATTTATTTATTTAATACTTCATGCACAGAAATGTATAGAGGTGGACTTAATGCCAAAGGCATTTTCTACCAGTCGACCTTTGGGTGATGCAGAGACAAACAGTGGTAGGTGTAATTACGTGTTTTGAATATTTATTCAAATATAAGTAAATATAGGTACTAATATTATTATACTTATACATATTATGATACATAGTATGGTATATATTATGATACATACATAAATATAATAAAACAAATAAGACAAAAAATGGGAAAATGTTAGCGTTGTGAAGATACTGTACATAGTCTACCTAGACTTATTCCATCTATGTTGGGGACTGCTTCCAGTCTAACCAGATGCACCTATATATCTGTTCATTTGTTTATTTATTTACTAGCTGTGCCCGCGACTTCGTCTGCGTGGAATTTAATAAAAAAGTATTTAATAAATAAAATAAAATAAAATAAAAGTAGCCTACGTTACTCCCTATTACATCAGCTATCTGCCAGTGAAAGTTCCGTCAAAATTGGTCCAGCTGTTTCAGAGATTAGCCGGAACAAACAGACAGACAGATAAAAATTGTAAAAAAATATATTTTGGTATTTGTACCGTGTATACATCCATAATATGTATTTAGTAAAAAGCGGTTGTTTGAATATTACAAACAGACACTTCAATTTTATTTATCTGTATAGATGTACCTATAGATTAATAACCAACTTATATTAACGGTTTGCACCAAACATACAAGTTATCGGTAAATACAAGTTATTACATATACAATCATAGAAACATAGAACAAGGTTAAATTACGGTAAAAAACAACGATTGAACAAAATTAGTCAAAATAAGGTAAAAGTAGATAACATTAGGTACAATTAGATAACATTAGATAAAATTTCATAAAATTAGATAGAACTGGGATAAAATTAGGATACAAAATAATTCATATCAGTACTTTATATGCTGCAACTGCCTATATGACCTCCACAATCCAGATACTGGGAAACACGATAACCCTTGGTAAGACTGGTTACCAGACTTTTGGGCTTCAGTTCACTCGTAACGACTGTCAAAGATCTACGAATAACAGTCGGGACTTATATGGGTTAACGTGCTTTCGAGACACGGAGGGGTTTCAATATGTCATGGATGTTCACCCATCCGCGGACCAACCACAGCAAGCGTATCTTAACTGATAGATCCATGCGGATGTTGTTTGTGTGATTTAGCTAGGAATCATATACAATGTGGATTAAATTCGTAATAATAAAGCTAACTAAAAATATCCTTTTTTTTGTTTAAGTCGTTCACAAAGAAGCAGTAAATTAATAAATTACAGTCATATTCATTTCAGAATTTCTGTAAATGCCAAGAAAGAAACCTTGTTCCTTTGTAGAAACTAGGGAAAATTGTGTGCTTTGTGCACCTCCCTACAAGATTACTTTGTTTGACCTAAGGACTTTCAAAGAGACTTTTCTGCACTATTTTCTAAGTAGAGTCTTTTACTAACTATTATTTTTATTTCATGTTGCCAAGACCAGCAGTATTCGATTTGCTCAAAAGAATTAATTAAACACTCGAATTAAGATAAAAGTATCTCTGTTTTTATAGCTAGTTCTTTATCTTACTCCAGCAAACTAATTGCGTAACATACTTTAAAACACAATCCGTGGGTTTTAAAGCTAAATCATAATCCAATGCTTCATAGGTATGAAAAATTCGTCTACTCAACAACGTAAATAACGCAATGAACGTCGCTTAACTTGCAAAATGAAATGCATTGCGATCGATTGTCATTTTATCTGTGTCACACAACTACCCCGGTGATCATAGAATCTAGACGTCTGAGTAAAAGTCATGACTTATTATGACCGCACCGCTCCAGAATAGTAACTACCCGTCACCACCTCTAAAAATTCTACCCTGCTTGCCACCAACGTGACGTCAGCAAGACGACCGCTTACTGCGGAATCGCCGGCGCCGCCCGCCCGCCGGTGAGATGACAGAATGTTCGTAAAACGGTCTGTAAGCTAAAAACTAGTCATTGGTGCGTGGACGGTGAGCTACAAGCTGGTAAGCGGCGCATGAACAACTAGCTGCCACCTCAACCGTGCTGATATTATGAGTGATGACCTTAATGGTCAGTAACATAGTAATATACATAAAATTTTACCTTCCGTATTTAATTATACCTTAATCTAGTAATCATTCAAGAAAGAACAATTTAAGGCAGTTTACAACAAATAGATGCTTACAAGGTTTGTGACACTTGTGTTATCGTCCTTTTAACTGTTGAAACGCCATCCGTACAGTCGGAAAAAAAACAAGTCCTAGGTACATATTATATTTTTTATTCAGAAACCTTTTGTCTTACCTATGTGTTTTATTCAATAACTCTGAAATAGTAAACACATCTACTGCAAAAAATTTTCAAGCTCGTATCGTAAGTAAACCTAGGAACACTAGGTAATATATTATTTTCTTCGAAAAGCATTTTCCCACACAAAGTTAGTCCTTGTCGCAGTTATTGTTTATTTTTTTAGTTCCCACTACAAAGAGACCTTTATATCGCACGAGTTGGGTCACTGAATGGGGATATTGTTATGAAAAACATAAAAGCTAGTTCAGACATTAATATAATTTATTGTTTTTCAGCATTGCGCCATTTAGCGAAAAACTTTTAATTTTTTTTTTTAATGGGAAGCTACTGTTTTGCTGAGTGTCGTGGGACATCTTTTATATGTTTTGTTACGAAGTCGCGGGCAGGAGCTAGTTGAATATAGCACACGGCAGATATGTATCAAGAAGCAGATTGGTTTTCCCGATCCGGTATCAACCAAACGCATCACTTCTATTTTCAAATCTGTGCAAACTCCAAACTTTACGACTACCTATCGGGTTTTCCGTCAACCGCGATAGCCACAACCGTGCCAAACATAGCGAAGTTCCTCTCTGTTTGTTGCAAACGTTTGTGTTTCGGGCTTAGCAACTAAAAGTTTGACTTTGAGGATACCTTCATGTTTGGATCCTTGTTTGGGCAATAATAAAGGTGCGTTTGTTTGCTGACTGACCAGGATACACGATTATAAAGCTTAGGTTTCATAAAATGAAAATCAAAAGTCATTTATTACAATTAGGTGTCATAAAATTATTATTACCGCGGCCGGGCATCATGAACATGTGTAATTTTCACCAATATTTGACCTTACTGGGGAGCCCGTGAAATTATTTTTTTTCTTACGTGCTTTGAAATTTGCATGTCAGTGCCAGGCTGTTTGTTGAATGAAATACTGATTGATGATTTTAATCATTGTAATTCTATAAAACCATTTTTGTTACGGCCACGACTCATATTTTAATCAACATACAACCTGCAAATTGCATATTTTTGCAATTGCAAAATTTGACCTTCACGGGATACCTTAGCGCATCCTTGTTTCCCCAAAAAGGTTGACCAGAGTTGTGCAAGTAGTACCCTCAATTTCGCCAGATACGTTTAAGTCTCATGTAATAAGGGGCGAGGCTATTGCCATCAACGAGGCACAAATCCAGACTCTGGGCTGCTACTGAAAAAATTCACATACCCAAACCCAATAACACTGGCCCGACCTGGGAATCGAACCCTCCTTGATTGCACATGCTCAACAGTAGTACTTGCGACCACTAGAACAACGAGGCAGTCATATAATGCGATGGCAGTATTTGGCATCAAGGTGTTAAAAATGCTCTGAATTAAGGACGATCCACAATAACAAAATACGAAAAAGTTGTGAACCTCCTCCTTTTTGAAGTCGGTTAAAAACTGTAAGTGATAATATATGTCGGCACGGTTGGCGCAGTGGTTAAGCAATTGCTGCTGCGCTGCGTGTCGCGGGTTTGATTCCCGCAAGGAACAAATATGTGTATGACCTACAAGTAGATGTTCCGGGTCTGGCTGTTTGTGTATTTGAGTTTGAATGTTTGTAAACGCACCCACAATACAGGAGAAATTCCTAGTGTGGGGCAACGTTTAAAAAAAATATACTTAAAGATACATTTAAAATTAAAAACCCACCTTAAACGACACTCACATTCACATCCTGACACAACAACATCACTCCAATCTTGACTTTAAGCAGTCTGCACATAGGTTGACCTATATTTTGCAGATTATAACGAAGATGAACGTTGGCTTCTAGTTTCTAAGAGGCTTATATCCGCCTTGTAGGCGGGACCCGCTTCGGCTTACGAAATTCCCCCAGTCTTGAACTATCCACATGATTTGATTTAAACTTGAATGTTCCTTAGCTTTTAGAACAAAGTTGCACAAAGGTAAGCAACTTACCCAGTGAATATATCTCTAAGCCATAGTAAGACAAACTATTAGTATTATGTAGTTGTTATTGTACCTGTTTATATGTGTGTGTAGTAGTAGTGAGTGCGTTGTGAGTTGTAGTTGTGTTGTTATTGTGTATTGCATTGTGTCCTGTCCCTGTGATCTATGTAACGACTTGTTTATTAAAGCTAAGCAATAAGTTGCTTACCTTTATCCGGTATTCACTGGGTAAGCCCAAGGAATGTCTCTAAGCCATAGAAAGCCGAACTATTAGTATAGTGTTGTGGTTATTGTTATTGTAGTAGTGAGTGTGTTGTGAGTTGTTTTGTTGTTGTGCGTTGTGTCCTGTCCCTGTGATCTATGTAATGGCTTATTTGTTGAATAGAAATAAGCCTACGTCGGGTAGCAAAGAAGATCACAATAATATGGCAATAATCCATATTTTGAAACTCCCACTCTTATTTCTTAAGTTTTAATTTTATTGGTAATGACCAATAAAATTAAAACTTAAGAAATAAGAGTAAAGATGAATGCATCTTTTCTCTGCATCTGTTTAACAGAATCCAGAACGTTTGTCGAATCATAATAGCCATACAAAGCAACGAATTTATGAAAAAAATTGACATTTAGCGATTCCTTTGACACAAACTGCCACTTAGACCAATTTTGTAACAGACTCTTTTCTTTTCCTACCGTATAACCTACAGATCTTTCAGAAAAAGTTTGCACTTCGGTAATCATTGTTTATATTTGGAACAAAATTGAGTGACAGATCACGAGGTGCAGCAACTGGTGTATGTAACCAGACACAGAGAAAACTTGATAGCAGAATCAGTCTAAAAAGTTCCCAATGCTGGGACACAGGTTTCCTTTCTGTGAGAAGGAGTGGGCTATAATTAATTACGTGGGCCCAGTGTGGATTGGCGGATGTCACATGTTTCATCACGTTTTCTTTCACCATTTTGAGAGCAGTTAGTGATGAAATAATTAACACGTTCGAACCCAAAATCTACAACTCTTACGTCGCGGCTGTTACCACCGCTCTCTAACCAACTTCACACAAGACAGCTACAAAGCACGGTTACTTAGTTACGCGACGTTTGTGCTAATTCGGAAACACGAAGATAACCGAAGCGTAAACTTTTTCTGGTTTAACTGTAAGTAATTGTCAATAACAAATCCATAAATATCCACCTGCAATGGCCTGCCTGTTTATTATTCTGTCCCGGAACTCCCAAAAACACGTCGTGAACAGATCTTGATAAAATGATGTGCAAGTTTGGCGTACTGCCAGGCTGGTTTGCTGACCGTGTCCAGATTACGGACAACAGTGCCGAGGTTAAAAAATAATGTTCTGGCATTATTGTGGGGCTGTGGACCGCTATGTGGGTGTTATAGGTTGTTTTTTGTTTGTGGAATTGTATAAAATAAGAAATAATGCACTATGTGACCCGAAACAAATAGCTGCAGCATATAAACCAATTTAGTATTTTTTTCCAAGAATTCAAAGCTGTCAGGTATTGTATTTGTTAAAGCTAAATAAGAAAAGGCTTAGATTTAAAATTTATGTTTATTAAAAGCACAATCGATTGTCATATTGTTCAAAGTTCCAATCATTCTGCAGTATGCAGATAATATTTGTAAATTCACTGGATTTTCACGCACGAGTACAACAAAGCTCGTGATACCCCATAAATGATGCAAGTTTGTTAAACACTGAAGCGATTTCATTCTGCCAATTTTATTCTTTCCAAACAACGATTTCCAGTATTAGTTATAGCATCCAAATTTCAACTCAGCAGGTCAACATAACTGCGTTTTTTTTCAAATATTCATAACGGCCAGGCTTTTAGCACTAATTCGCTCTACAACTTAAAATTTTCGACATCAGTGCCAACTCAATTTTGCCATGCAAACACAAATAAAAACAACAGCAAAACAGCCGCAGGACGATCAGAGAGTCAGACGTATAAGGCGTTGTTCAGGCAGAGGCAGTGGCGGTAGCTGGCGCGCTGGCAGAATGTTGCAAAGTAACCAGCACTGAGGCTCTGTCTCCCATAGGGTCGCAGCATTATGCTAAATATAGGGTGCATCCCTAACATAAGTAGTGTCAGTGCAAATGTAAAATGTCAATGTAATGCAAAATGTTAAATTAAAGTTAAATGCAGAAAATGTCAGTGAATGCTGAACGGGTTTGTGGAGTTTCTTGCCGGCTCTTCTCCATAGGAAGCGACAAATTGGAACCGTGCACCTAGCTTCTGACGTTTAATAAGTGCCCATGCAGATTTATGTGAAATAAAATATTTTGATTTAGATTTTGGGATGAAACTTAATAAAAATGCAAGTTGTCCGACTCAAACCACGTCTATTTGAACACTAAAATGTAGTATACATAAAATGCATAGAATAATGCTATGGGTCAGTATCAATACACTGCCAAATGTAGGTCGCGTCCTAAGTGCAAATACGCGAGCTTACTGCCTAACCTATTACAATAAAAATATTTTAAAACCCATTTACGTGCACTAAGTGATGGCCGTTTTGCGTGGATGTGGTGCATATTTTCTGCCAACTTGTTCTTTTTTGTGTTAGTTTTCTTTTTTTCGTAATTTTTACTGTAAATAAAAGAAGTTACTTTTTTTACTGCATTTGTTTGAATCGCTGAGATAGTACATTACTAATGCCTGCCACCGCAAGCCGCCTCTTTCTGCACAACGCTCAAAGCCAAACGAAATCTAATGCAGGGTTCACACAAAACTGATCCGTTCTTCTATTACGTTCAGGCAATAAGTCATTCAGTATTGCTATCAGCTGGCACAGTGCCAGGTCTGGACCCGTCACTATGATGTATGACTTTAAAGGGTTCGACTGTGGAGTGCTTACTTTAAACCGGCTGAAATATGAGCTTGAAGAATATGGTTGCTCTATATCGGTTGTTTGTTTTGGAATACAGACCACTTCTTTATAACGTAAGAAATTCCTATATATTTATAATCAAAGTGTTAATGGGATGCTGTTTCATAATCGGTGGGAGACTTTAACTCCTCATCAATCGCTTTCCATCAGGCTTAATCAAGGGAAAGAGCAGGTCCATTCAGTAAAAAAAAACACGCTAAGAAAAAGCACAAACTCATTACCTTTCTCATTAATGAACACACTTTTCCATTAGCCACGCCACAGCTTTGCGTGCCAAGAAACAGATGGCTTGCGAATTAATTTTACTTAGATTAAAGGCTTCTTCAATCAGGCCCGACGCGACATTTGTAGAACAATTTCCTTAAAGTTTTCGTAGAAATTGTTTTACTAGTGTTGCGTCTATTTGACGAAGCCATATTTAACGCAGCAGTATCAAAAGTAATAATTCAAGAGAGTTAGAGGTCTACTTTGTAAGTCTGTCATAGAAGATGCGGGCCCATCCGAAAGTAGTTAATTCATCAAAACAAGTTAGTGTCAAATTAAATTTTCCGGACGGGCAAAAACACATCTGCCGTAGCGACCACTGTCAGTTCGGAAACCGAATATAATAAAATGTTATATAGTAAGTTTTACGGAGTAGGAATCGCCCGTAACTCCAGCCAAAACTACGGAATTCATGCTAAGGGAGTACACCACCTGGACCAATGAATACTTTTTCTTCTATATTCTTTGGACCAGCGGCAATAATCCCAACAAGTTACCATACGCCATCGAATAAATACTATTATTTATTCGATGGTACCTATGTAAGTCCTAAGTAGTGGTTTATTAATTACCTGTATATATATTATTCCTGTATAGTCCAGTGATTCCCAAAGTGGTCTAGGTGGACCCCTAGAGGCCCATGGGAGACTCAACAGGGATATAGGTTTTTTTTTGGTTGGGAAATCATCCAATAACTTCTCGCGCTCTAGGTGGAGCAGGAGGGCGTGTCAGACTGTTACTGACTAAAACTCACCCGTTTTCCCTCAGTTGCCTGTGTGCCAGGGGCCGCGGTATCTCTTTCGAACAATCCGCACCCCTGGCAGGCATTGGCCCTTGCGGACCTCACCAGTTGGTGCTGACATCTCTTTAAGGCGCGCGTGGAACACAACGCGCCGTCGACCCGGGCTTGGTCCTTACCGGACAGCGAGCTACCCATTACTCGCCGTCCGTAAGCCCGCGCCTAGGGTGGCTGGGAATCAGCCTGGGAATCCCGACGCCCGGGGCGTCTCCCACGGCGGATACGGCCGTGAGGGCGCATATACTGCCTCTCCCTCACGTGCGCCGCCTCCCTCTTTGCGAGCATTACTGCTTCGTAGAAGGAGGTGACGGCTACAGGGCGGTCCGCAGGGCGATCTTCGCAGTGGAAACACCCGGGCGTTTCCTCCCGCCTTATGCGAAACAGGAACCTCCCGGAACACCCAAGTCCGGTGAGGAACTGCGTCAGGCGGAAGGTGAGAACGCCGTGGCTTCTCTCAATCCACTCCTCAAAGAAGGGACTTACTGCCCCAATCGTGGCGTGCCCTACAGGGATATAGGTACAGAGGCGTGAAAAAAAAAAAAAAATTAAAATTTTCTTCCATTTTTTTGCAATTTGCAGGTGAGTGTCCGGTTGTGTGTTCATAAAAATATAATACGCGACAGTAACAAATATTGATTTTCAGAATTGGAAACTTAATTTAAATCACCAATGGTTCATTTAATCCCCTCGAATGACTTTTCAATGAAATAGTCTAGATATAAATTATCTGGTTTAGTTTATGTTTAGCAAAGTGTGAAACTAATTTGCAGCCAACTCATAATCGCACTACTTATTATGAACAAAATATTCAAAATTCGTTAATTGACTAAATTGGACAACAGTTCATTTTGAAACGATGTCAACGAGCTACTAATAAGTGTAAATTATCAGCGGCAATTATTAACTCGTGTGTGTAATTCATGATAGTACTTTAATTTAGTTCAGAATGTTGTAGTTAATCATTTATTGTCATGTAATTGCATTTTAAAATGCAAATTGACCTAATTTTAATCAATTTTAATGTGGCTTGCTTTTGTTGGATTGTGATTGTTTAAAGCTGTTTGGTTTTTCAACCGTTTCATTTAGTTTTAAAGTTAATTCATTGTATTTTATGCCTTGCACTGCATAAGTTGTTTTTAGATAGTAATAGTCGAAAAATTAATATAAAACATTGATACAACCTACAGTGTTTAATATTGTGTCTTTTTTAATGATTTCTAGAGAAAGCTGTTAAACCACATTAACTTATAGTCAATCCGAAATGGACCGCTCACTTTCATGCAATCAAACTGAATTGAATACATTACCAAAGTAGTTGTCACTGTCAGGCGTTTAACTAAACGAAGCAACTGAGATGAACTGTTATTATTACTCAGTTTTTTAATGTTTTAAAATATTGTGTACCTTGTTTTGGACCAAATACATTTTTGTTTCTCCATCACACGAATAAAATCAAAGTCGGAACGACACCGTCTGCGTCACACTAAGTTTCATCCATGACTTTGGAGATCTCACAGTTATTTCACGACTTCCGAGAACTTGACAGTTCGACATCGACACAAACGTTTATTGGTTCAATTCCTGGTAGGCACACATGGGACAAGACTGTTCTACTTCGTAGAAACTGTAGTTTTTGGTGCAGGAGAATTTGTACAAGTTTTGAAACTGAAACCGCAGTTTTGGATTTGAGTCGTGCTGATTATTTGAAGTTAAAACTAAAGTTAGTTAAGTTGAATAAGAAAATATAAATATAGTATGTTGGGATAAGTTCCGTGCCTGGGAAAGCACGTTAAGCCGTTGGTCCCGACTGTCATTCGTGGATCTTTGACAGTCGTTACGGGTCGTCAGAAGCCCGAAAGTCTTACCAAAGGGTATCGTGCTACACAGTTACTTGGTTGTGGAGGTCAGATAAGTAGTCGCTCCATGTAAAATACTGGGATTCAGCGGCATCTGGTTAGACTGGAAGCCGACCTAACATGGTTGGGAAAAGACTAGGTAGATGATGTTGGGGTAAGTTGCGCGCTGGAGTAAGCCCGTACGAATCAAATTCCCGGCTAATTTAGCAATATTTTTAATGCTGACAACATTGTTCTGTGCCATTTTATACTGATAAAATGTTGCAGAATTTGATTTGTTTTAGCTCAGCGCCTAACTAAATAATACATCATTATTTCTTTATTGCCATAAAAACAGGTTACAGAATAATGTGAGACTCTGACTCCAGAGCTAGGTTAAAATATCTGTATTTCAGGAGCCTAACTATCTCCAACATCCTATAGACGCTTCTATTTTTGTTTATTCAAACTAGTTTAATGTTTTCACTTTTGCTACTTAGGTGGCCTAATAATAATCAACCACTAGTTCAAATAGTGACCTTGATACGATTTATGCCTGTACCAGATATATTAAGTCTTATTGATATGATTTGCGGCATTCATCTTGATCAGACTAACAACTGTTTGAACTGTTGCTAAATCGACTATACTTGAGGAAGAATATACTCAATATTTTTCTTCGTACAATTTTCTCAAACATGCATAATTTTAAAATCAATATAAGAACATTCAAACCAGATCTATCAACTCAGCCAATCACAGGCCACTGCTGGACATAGGACTCGCCCAGGCTGCGCCAAAATACCTGACCTGACCTCCACCTACCCCATCCAGTCTGTCTCAGCCACATTTACAAGGTCGTCGGTCCATCCATAACTATATCTTTAGTATCTATAGCTATTCCTTTTAACATCATCCGGTAATAACATACAACAAAATATTGAAGTATCAATGATACCCATTCCAACCAACGACACATCACTAGAGCCCATTTTGATAGTGTGGGGACAGATGCAAGTAGCCATAAGCAATCAAAATTGATTATTATTTCCTCGGGTTATGGCTGAGCTGACCCCTTTACCCCCCATTCTATACTCTCTATGTATTTATGGTCATTGGGCTATTATCATTTAAATTCAAAGCGATGTATGGGACTGTATGGTTATCGTAGTACATTTTCTGTCGTAATGTTGGGTCTTGATGTCATAATCATATTTTGGACAATGTGAAGGTGGATAAGTCTGTATAGCGTTGGGTTATACAGATTATAGACTTATTACTAACCACTTCAAAGTAGTAGATAGAGAACTCAATCAACCTACCTACTTGAACCAACCTACTTGAAGCCGGCCCCAAAGTTTGGAAAAGGTTAGCCTTTTCCAAACTTTGGGGCCGGCTTTAAGTCTAACCAATTGCAGCTGTATACCAGAATTTAACATGAAGTTGAACTCCACAACCTAGTAACAGGGTAACACGATACCCCTTGATGAGATTGGTTGTCAGAGTTTCGGGATTCTGACGACCCGTAACGATTGTCAAAGATTCACGAATAACAGCCGGGAAAAATGGGTTGACGTGTTTCCGGGGCACGGAAGGCTCTTGTTATGTAAAGATGGTCACCCATCCATTACCGAACCGCGGCACGCGTAGCTTAACCTGATTGAACGACCAATGTTATTAGCTACAAGGCCCTGGGGTACGTCTAAATGTACATTGATATTTTAAACAAGACTTCATCCTCACAGGAATGACGTTGTCTAACTTCAAGACGTTCAGTTTTGCTTGTTTCATGACGTCATATGTTTCTAAGGTAAACACAACATTGCCTGAAGACATACCTGGGACTAACATTTTGACGTCGCTAGATAATATACCGTACTTACATTAGAATATAGAGGAAAACATGTAAGGGAGCTCGTAATGATCTAGAAAATGTAGATAAATATAATGTTGTGCATGTTGGAAAATGTGAATAACTTACTAATACAATATTTTCCTTACACAAAAAAATAGAATTACTTGTTTAAGAAACTCTTTCATACTTTTTTGCAGGCATTGATCGAGTATTGTCTACTCGTCACCAATTTTGAAAACTTTGAAGTGATTTAGATTATGTGAGCACACGTTTGCCTGAATTGACGAAACATATGAATTAAAAAATCAAACCGCACCACATCTTTGAAAATAAAATCTGAGTCTATGTAATAACTCCAAGTAGCTAATCCATACATACTTTATCAAGAACAGTAACATCGTTTGAACTCATCAAAGCTTATACATCAAATATTAGATTAATTATTACATTCCATGGTAAATTATTGAAATGTCAACGTATTAATAGGCTTTATTAAAATGATGGTATAAGGCTTAACTTTGATCAAAATATCATTATCTTCGTTCAAACATTGTAAGGGGCTCTGAAAATTTTCCATCGCCCCGATGGTACAAGTATTAACGAGTAACAAGAAGGGAGATACAGTGGAAGAGAGGCAGCGGATAAATTTCTGAAAAAATACCATGTTATATCTTCAAAAGATTACTTGGCTATTATAATAGTGCGGTAGGAATGAAGGTGAACCGACGTAACCGACATAGCCCGAAGAATTGGCAAACTTAAGTGGCAGTGGGCAGGGCACATTGCTCGTAGAATAGATGGCCGATGGCGACAAATGATTCTGGAGTGGCAGCCCCGTACTAGAAGACGTAGGGTTGGATGGCCTCCCACAAAGTGGGCCGATGACCTGGTGAAGGCCGCAGGATTCCGATGGATGCGAGAAGCACAGGAGGGGTTGAAGTGGTGGTGCTTGGGGGAGGCCTTTGTCCAGAAGTGTCTTTTGGCTGAAATGATGATGATGATGGAAGTGGGTAATCGAATTAACGTAAACCGAAATTCTGGCAAAATAAATCACATTAAAAGCAATTCGAAAACTCATATTTTTCCGGAATTTCGAATTATTCATTTAAACATTAAATTAATAATTCGAAATTGTGGTGTACTTAATACTTCGTATATGTAGTAAACCCATATTTCGCCGTAATTTATAATAATAAGTCCCATTTAATAGGGAGCGAGACGAACTGGTAAGACTTGTTTCCCAGTATTCTATGGCTGATTTAAGGTTCGGGGAAATCGCTCCATAATATCCGTAGGTACTACTTAAGGTGAATCTAGTCGACATTTTTTCCATACAAACTTCGGGAGTGTATTACTCCACCGTTCGACAATGTACATCAAAAATTAAACATGTCATAGTTTTGTCTTATTATTAATATTGTCTTTGTGGAAACAGAATACAAAAATACAAAGCCATTAAAAAGTTAGGAGCCAACAAAATTCGTTTTTCTTGCTAATTAAACCTAACTTTGGACGTGTTTAAGTAATAAAAGAAGTGTCAAATCTCCAAAACCAAGACGGTACCGACAAAGCTCAAATATCGAAAAGCTCAAAAATCAAAAAGTTCAATAAACTTTATTGGTAATTGATTTATGCAGTGGTTTTTTTTTTCAGAAAACCCGAGCTTCCGAAGAGCAATTCTAATTATTTTACGTGCCTGTTTTACTATAAATGATCCTGCATCTCACTCAATAACGTTGTGCGTGTAGACTAGCGTCTAACTGCTCATCACTGATATTATCTCTGTCTGACACGATGCCTGGTGAGACAGCGTGCTTTTCAGCCAGGCCCACCAGAATCAAAAAATCAAAACTAGGCCGAGAGTCAGCTCTTTTTGAAAGTCAAGATTACATAAGACAGTCCCCCCAAAACGCCCGCCCTTCACCACTTCCTAGTGCTTTAGCCCAGTGAGTTGAAACCCGCGACTAGATTCACCTTAAGCTTAAGGGCATTACAATTGTGGTGCTTATTAAAATTCTTGTTCGATCACGGATCATTATTTACATTAAAGACAAGATGATGATGTGAGTTAGACCTCACATCATCATGTTCCCACTCCTAGGACACAGGCCTTCTTCTGTGTGTGGGTTGGTGGATGTCAGAAGTCTTCGAAAAAATTTTGGTTCTACGATATGCCAGTTTCCTCATGATGTTTTTCTTCACTGTTTTGAGAGCAGTGGTGACACTTTAGTTTGTGTATATGTTACCGGCCAAACCCGATTTCAGGCCAAACTAGTTTGTCCTAGGCCAAACTGGTTTATTAAACCGGGGCACACCGATTAAATGGGTTAGGTTAGGTTAGAACTGTGACCAACAGGGCGCGAGCCGAGCGAGCGCAGCGAGCGTTGCCGCGGCAGCGGCCGGCGAGCATTACTTCCAAAGGCTGTTAACGAAACGGCTAATTAAGCTAGTTGGCTGCGACATAATATCACGCGTAGGATTAAGTCTGTTTGGCCTAGGACAAACTAGTTTGGCCTGAAATCGGGTTTGGCCGGTAACATAAATTATTTCAATTACATACACAAAGTAAAGTGCCTGCCTGGGTTTGAACTCACGACCTACAAGGCTACAACTCATAAGTCGGCCGATACCACTGGGCCACGACTGCTCTGTTTTGTCTACCTTAGTGGACTTAATTAAACTTAAACAGCACAACAATGTCGTCCATCTTATCGGCTCAAACTTGATATCTACAAATAACAATATAACGCCTATATTCCTCTAAAGTCTAATGGTAAGGTAAGAGTAGGCGTGCCTTTAGTACACCCAGATTTTGCCATTATTTTTTTCAGTCCCATATTATAGAGGGCGAGTCTATTGCCACTAACCGCGCACAAATTTAGACTCCGGGCCGCTATAGAGAAATAAAAAAATTAACCATTTTAATAAATAAGTTATTATTACGTAGACAGTTTTGGTAGAATTGGTCTTTGGTCCCTAGCGCTGACATCAACTAGAACTGGATTTTTGTCAAAAACTTTGTTTTTATCTTGAATACGAGGCTTTTGGCTACTTTGTGTGTATGTATTTTATGTGTCTTTCTTTTTGAAATCTGCGTTTTGTTTGTGCAGAATAAACATTTTTTCTTTCTTAATAAAAACATCCTGAAGTCGTAAACACGCATGTTGCTAGCAACATTTGACTAATTTATTTGTTAAAAAAGCTTTCACCGAACTGCTTGCAATCCACCCAATAATATAACAACTACAATCAAAATTTAATTACATTTCCAGCTTTCAGTTCCCCTACAAAACACACCCTTATCCACTGTTTCTGCTTCGCAACTGTGCATAAGGTAAACTTGGCCAATAAATTAATTGTAAGGAGATAGGTACAGGCGATAGCTACGGCGTCTCTTATTAAAATTTTGAACCAATTACAGTACTGAATTGGGATCTTACTTACAGAAATAAAATCATTTATCGTTTCGATGTTTATTTGTAAAATAGTTTTGTTTTAGATGTATGAAATCAATGGGTGATTTATAAATCCCATGTAATTGATCTATTAATCTATCTTGGTACGGTTTGAACAGTGGCTGCAAAAATAACTATAATTATGGTTTTAGGGTTTGGGTTCCGTTGCCACATATCGATAAACTGTGAAGTGTCAAGTAAACACAATTACTTTTCTATTGTTATCAGACTCTGTCCGTCTTATTACAAAATACGATCTAACTTTAGTTCTAGCTTAAAGCTCTAAGTCAGTTTTAGCATTACCAACTTTTCTTCTATTTGGGTAAAGTTCCTAATACAAAAATGACAATTTAGCACTGAACTAAGTTGTCAGTTTTGTATAAGGAGCTAGGTTCAGTTAGGTTCTTATTTCAAAAACAGGCTCGATGTTTTAAATCATACCTAAAGAAAAACCTTGTTTTGTAATAAGGGGGTTTGAGTTTACCTAACAGACGAGGGGATAATATATTTGTATGGCTTAGAGGATTTTTTCTGGAGTAGGTTTGTAAGATTGAATCGACTTAAAGTTTTTTTAAAAAGAGTTATGGCATTTAAAAAATTCTCAGCACTGTAAGATTATTTGATTATTAAAAACAAAATTGAATGTCATAAAAACTTGACTGCGTTAGGTCAGACATGACCCTTAAAGGGTACATACCCTCTACATCGATGTAAGTGTGAAATGAATAAATAAATACTGTCCCGACCCGTTCATAGCCCATTTCTATTCTTATTTAGGCCTATTGTAATTCTTCCATAGGCCCTTGAACATCCCTATAAGTAAATATACTCTCAAGATTGCATGCACATCTTCTTTACGATGTATCAACGTCGACCCACCCGCCAACATTCTATAAGGAATTTCCCTATTTCACGCTAAACTGGATTCTTTTCTTTTGAGAATGTTTACCTCATAGGGATGGCAAATATTGTAGTACGAGAAACGTTTTTGCTTTGATGCAAATATTTGATATTGTTATTGTTTGCTTTCGGTAGCAGCGTGTGTCGATTTTGACGGAATAGTTTCTTTTTTCTTTTGCGGTGGAAGTGGTGACGCTGTTGTATGGAAGTGTTTTGCATTTTCGGGTAGCAAGGAATGTTGACGGTAATATCCATTTTGTTTACGATCGCTTCGATCTATGCGTCTGTAGGTAATAATAAGACTTTGTCCTCTTAAGCAGAAAGCGAGAAAATATAAGCAAATGTGCGATATCAAAAATCCTTCTTTATTTAATTTATAAGTTTATCGTAGACATCTCAGATCACAGGTAGTTGAAATCATCGTGGAGAAACATGAACCTGAGCCAACCCTAAAAAAACCAGTGTGGTTATTAATTATTAATCATTCTTGAGAGCAGGCTTTTATACTGGAGTGGGACTCATATAGCACTGATCAAGAGTGGTAATTTATGGCCGTTTCTTCCGTATGCGAACAGCCTTAATAGCCTTTTAGTGAGACAATTTCAGACCGGTTTAGTATCCACAAAAAACTACAGTCTCACAAATTACATTTACGACTCTAGGATAAAGTTCTTAACCCACACATACTGAAAGTAATCCACTTTTTCTGAACATAAAACTTACAATAACACACAGAATGTTTGCAAGGAAACAAAGTATCTCTGCGGAGCCACGTTTTGTTAAACGTACAAACTTTTAATATTGTTCACACATTCCTATAGTGGTGAGGTATGTTCCCACTTACAGTGAGAACAGTTTTCATACAAGTTTGTATAAATGATAAAGTTTTGTAGTTAAGGTATAGGAGGTACCAACCTAGTTTTTTCCCTACAACAATGTAAATGTGGTTTATTTTCATCATCATCATCATTTCAGCCGGAATACGTGCACTGCTAGACATAGGCTTGCCCCAAAAACACCGTAGCCTTGACCGGGGCTGCTGGTTACTACGGGCTGTTTTTTCTTGGTTCTTATAATTTTTTGGGGGTGGTGCCATAATCGCCACGCTTAGCAGGCGGGTTGGCGATCGCAGTGTGTTGGTTAAGTGTATAGTGAATGCTACTGCCCATTCTCTAGTAAGTCTCTAGGCGTTGTGTTATTCTTAACGTCCGGCACCACTCTATATTACCTATATCGATCGGTTTCGGTTGTGGGGCTAATCCTGCCGACAAAATGTCACGCAGTTTGGCAGATTTATGGAATTTGTACAAGTTTTGGTCCAAATAAATGTTTTTTTTTTTCAAGAACACAAATTATAAAATAATTTTTGTGGATCTAACCGCCATGCGTCAGTTTCAAAAGCAGATGTTTTTCGGCTCTCGGGACTTGTAAGGCAAAATGTTTTCCTTCTGGTGCCGTCAAAACGGTTTCAAAAAAAATATCGTCGAAAAAGAAGAGGCTCGTGGGTTAAAGTCTTTCACTGGGACCCCACCAGAACTTGCAATAACAGTTTCCCAAAATTCCCACGTAGGATTTCATAAAGGAAGCAAAATGCCTTAGACACCGCTGCTCCGCACTCGAATGCGCCTTGCGCTCTTCTGCTGTATCAACTGTTTGGAAAACTTTGCCTTACTGAAAATAACTTGGATGCATTTTTGCATTAAGTTTTGGAAGAAGGTATTGCTTATAGGTTTTACGTTCGTTACATTTTGATTAAATTCAATGGAAAATGCAGTACTTTGCAATAAGAATTTGAAAAATAAAATGAAGTTGCCTTAATACCGGTTTTCTTTCAAACACAAATCTTACAACACGTTTATTGAATATCTGGCATTTAATACCTAACTGACATCTAGTTTTTTCTAAATTCATTTTCTTAAGGCGATCACTTGTGTCGCAAATAGGGTCCAAGATAATGGCTGCTTAAAAATGAACCTCACAATCCATGTCGTAACGAAGAAAACTTGATCCAGCTGACAAACAAGAGCCTCATGGGAAATTTTTGGGGCTTTTGTCCATTAGAACATGTCCGTTACAAAAAAGGTGCAATGATAGCAGAGTCCACATTCCTTATATCAATATTCTCATGCGGTAAGTCGAGTATTCATTTCTTTTAGCGAGTTTGGGTACTACTGTAAAACAAATATAGAAAAACAATTGAAGTCCTTAACCTATATATACTCCAAAGTTCACAGCTTTCTTGTCTTGTGAGAGTTTACACCCTGTTAGCTTGAAAATTAATATCACGTCGTACTTTACATGTAAAATGATTACGGTACAGTTTTCATAAGTTTATACCTCCCACTTAGCTGAAACAAAGTTGAGCGATGCGTGGGACTTACAACTTTGCGCTATACTGAATAAATATAACGCTTTCATTCGTTTTTACGACGGCTCGGTGTGGCGAGCATGTTAGGTGATGTACTTGAATCTTATTTTTATGTAAATCTTATGTAGAATGGCAGAGTGTCTACCTGATCAAGGGGTACCCACCGCCTGCTGACATTACCTATCCGACTACGAGCGATTATGAGGAATTACCTATGCGATGCCAGCTTTGTAATTTTATTTCACTGGTTTACCAGTTGTCTTTGGAGCCAGAGCTACCAAATGAGCCAATAGAGCCGGAATTTTTTTCACAATTAAAAAGGTTGTAGAAAATTAGCTCAACTGCACGAACTGAACAACAAAAATTTAATACATACACAAACTCATGCCTTCTTCTCATGAGGTTAAGCAGAAACTAAAGAACGCCACTTGCTAAGATACTATTTTTTTTTCTTTTACACAATCAGAAAATTTAATGTGTCAAAAGAAATCCAAAACCAAAATCAAAATAAATTTATTTAAACTAGAGTTAGCACCTCTGCTGTATTTCATGTGTAAAATGATGAGTGATGCAAAATTTTGGGTTATCACGATACTTTAGGAAGACCTACATCCATCTGCAGTCGTCTTTCCGTTGATACGAAGATGACAATATTTTTTTCTTCACCTGCTTGTCGAACCAACACGCTTCACAGGATCCTCTCTCGTATGTTTACGTTAAATAGTTACTACATGAGTTAGAAACTAGTTAGCAACAATGCAACAGCCCGTTACCCAGCCAACTTGCGGTGTCTTCAGTAACATTGGTCTTACTAACTTTTATAGTGTATGTGGCTTGAATATTTGGAAGTAAAATGATTTTAATACTTAAGTTTTGGAGGTGGATCATGACGACGGTTCGTGCATTTTGCCATGAAATTTGCATAACTATAATCACTTGTACCGGTGATCGTATACCTAGGCAGAGGAGCACAGAACGTATACATTTTGCAAATGACGATGTATGGACGATTTTTATAATTATTCTACGGACCCTTAATGGTTAGAGTTAAGATTCTCTTAACTTTACCACAAATGAAGCAGAGACCTCATAGCTTTGCTTAGCAGACCCTTCCTTAAGGAAGTGACTGTCACAGGTCAAAACAGCTTACGAATCTATTTATTTGCCCAGTTTGGCAATCAAAATTGATACTACCACTGATAATTAAAAATATTCGTTTTTGTATATAGGAACCGAACATAAGTCATCATGTAACAAGATGTCGGGTTTAAAAAAAAAATTGATTGTACTTGTTAAGAATGGTATTTTAATAATACATATTAAGTACTCCATAATAATTGTGATAAAATGTACAGAACTACTAAAATTATTAAAATACATAATACCATCTACATTATTACAAATAATTACATTCTGATTCTAATTCTCAGTTTATTACCAATAAACTGGCTTCGGTCTAGACTCCGAGTTGTAACCAAAACAAATCTTTAGCTATGGAAAACTTAATAGCAACTTCGACCTAAACGAATTGGTTTTAAATAAATAGTAGCTATTTTAGTAGGATTCCAACAAACCAATCACGTATAATATTGTGCTTTTGTTGGTGTTGATTGGATTAAACAATGTTCAAAGTCTAGTGGTAGGTACTGATGTTAATTGCAAATGGCTGATCATCAAAGCCACGTGAAAGCCTCAAAATATCGTTTAATTCTATTTCGATTAACTAATCAAACTGATACTTTGTTCAATACAAAGCAACAATTTGGGATTTAATTGTTACATTTTCGATACAATGACATAAGGAGGATAAACTAATAACAAAGAAATAATTTACCCTGGATTGATTTGATGATATTTAAAATGATTCATTCAAATGAATCATTAACTTTAACTGACCAGCATATTTTAGCACACATACCAAAATTCACGCTTTTTTCCCTTGGGGAAACGCAGAAATTTCAAGACGCCACCTTCTACGATCTATCATCTTGTGCGGGTTATTCGAAAGAGATACCGTGGCTCCTGGCACACAGGCAACTGAGGGAACACGGGTGAGTTTTAGTCAGTAAAAGTCTGACACGCCCTCCTGCTCCACCCAGAGCGGGACAAGTTATTGGATGATTTCCCACCCTCAAAAAAAAACCTTCTACGATCCTTACAAACTCTTCATGCTTCGTTTACGTTCATTATTTTGATCGTTTATGCACGTCTGTTATCAGTACTACGCATCTGACTTTTCTTAGCAACAATGTTACCAGTAAGAACCTTAACATACGACAAGAAAGTTGAAATGTTTTCAATTTTGGACGGACGGAAATCCATATAACTGCCTCATCATCTGCCTAGCATTTTCCCAACTATGTTTGAATCGGCTTCTAGTTTAACCGGATGCAGCTGATTACCAGTATTTTACATAGAGCCAATGCCTATCTGACCTGCCAAGCTAGTTATTTAAGGCTGGTTGTCTGACTTTCGAGCTTCTGACGACCTACGACTGTCGAATATCCACGAATGTCAGCCTCCCGGCTGTAAACAAAATATAAACGTGCTTTCCGAGACACGTAGGGTTCTTGGTTCGAAAAAATTATCACCCATCCACGGACCAACCGCGGCAAGCGTAGCTTAAATGTAGATCGATCGACCCGCGCGGCTGTTATTACTAAACCACAAGCCCCACTCCACTTATGCCTATTAAAGTGAAAGTGCCAGGGTAGCCCCCGAAATTCCAATTTTATTCAAGTTTTTGCAATTTGCACGTGAGTTCTATGTTGATTAAATTAAGATTCGCAATCGTAACAAATAAGGTTAATAATTAAATTTATAATCCACTTAGTTCATAATCTTCATCATCATCATCATCATTTCAGCCAAAAGACGTCCACAGCTGGACATAGGCCTCCCCCAAATGGGGGAGAGATTGTGCCATAATCGCCACGCTTGGCAGGCGGGTTGGCGATCACAGTATGTTGGTAGAATGCATAGAGAACGCTGCTGCCCATTCTCTAGTAAGTCCCTTAGTCGCTTTCTACGACACCCACGGGAAGAGAAGGGGTGGTGCTATTCTTTTACGTCTGGCACCATACGGTACATAATATTAATGAATGATTATTTCATGAAAAAATCAACCATCCCAAAGTTCGACCTTGGTGTGTGTTTCACTTTAAAGTTAAAAATTGATTATTATTAAGTGACGTCTTTGAGTGGGGAAGCATGGCCCTTATCTTATGGAACTGTTACTCAACTGAAGGGAAGGGGTAGTTGTATGGTGTGGTGCTCAAATGCACGAGATAAGAAGAGAAAGGGTGGTTTATTTATGTGAGAATTATGCGTAAACTACCATTGCCTCCGGGTTCTGTTGTTATTTTCGGGAAAAAGAAATATTTTTTGCTGTTTTATTTTACCTTCATTTTTTCTTTCAATGTCAAAGAAATTAACGGTTTTTTTTAATATCTAGTAGTGTTCACAAAAGCATAAAATTAACTACAGATAGGCAGGGATATCGACGTGCATTATGTTGCCATGGATTCAGTACCTAAATGATTTTATTCACAAATTTAACCATGCCAGCCTTGCAATTTTTCGCCAGTTTATAAAGAAAATACTGTTCCATACATACATTTTGACCTCGTAGATATTGCACTTTTCTTTGAAACAGCTGATTTTTATTTTAGTAACCTACAAAAAATATACAGTTTGTCCGTTGATCTCGTTGTCAAACTGTTTATATAACAACACCAATATCCCGATGTCACAACCCTTTTCTGTTAATCAAACAACGTACAGACAAACCGACGTTATATTTCATTAGTAGAGGAAATCCATTTGACACTATCTCCTGTATGATAGATTATGTACGGAACTCTCTTGCGCAAGAATAATCCGTTTATTTCTGAACATAATACTTTAAGTACACACATACTACTTTGGTACACTATTTTGCTGTCAACATTTTTCGTACAAGTAGGTTTTTTATTTGATGCAGGTATAAAAGTGATTGCCTCACTGGTCTAGTGGTTGCAAGCGCTACTGCTGAGCACCAAGTTCTAGGTTCGATTCCCAGGTCGGGCAAAGTGTTCTTGGGTTTTGCTACTGCATTTTATGTTGTGTTTTGTTTATTTAATGGCAATTTTTTATGTTTGTACTTTGTAATAGCAATTACCTGTTGTATTTAACTGTTGAGTTTATTAAGCTTAAAATTGACTTTAAATAATTTAATTCATAAATAATAATATGTAGATTTCTGCAGAGTTTTATTTATTGAAACTAGCATCTTTTACTTTATTATTTGTATGCCAATTTGTGGCGAAATGTGTCATCATCGCACTAACAATTTATATACGAAAAGTTTTTATTCATTGCGCAAACTTTAACCATGAATTCAGCATATCATTCTAGAACCCCCAGCGCAGAAATTTTTCGTCGGCTATACAAAAAAAAAACAGCTGTTTCATACATTTTGACCGCTTAGGTATTGCACTTTTCTATGAAACAGCTGATTTGTTTGGGCGTGTTGATGAGTCAGTCAGTCAGGACTTTTCTTTTTATTTATATAGATAAGTTTAAAAGTCTTGCTCTAGTGTTTAAAACAGGTGTACTAGTTTTTCTAATGATTTAAATAACCGTTGAAGGCTCTAAATTGTTGTTTTGTTTTTTGCAGAATAAACCGTTTTTTCCTTTTTATATATTTTATTTTCTTAATGACCAGTTCCTACTAAATAGGGTTTTTATTAATTGTTGAAATTAACAAGGGATACTTTTGATTAGGCACTTTTTAGTTACCGGAACGACAAGATATCATTAAAAAAAATTGGGCAACGTAATCGCATTACTTAAAAAGCCTTTCAAATTACGAGAAAAAGGTCTTTGAAAAATCAAAGGCTGTACCAATGGTTATTGATAATTATATTTTCAAGACTGGTCGTTATTTATTAGTTCAATATTATAAAAATAAAATGTAAATGTTGTTATTACAAGTTAACAAAATAATATCATAGAAAAAAAAACAAAATGGTGCGTTTAGGATCAAGAAAAAGTCTCGAGCAATTACTACAAGAACTATTTGCAAAAAAGACGAAATAAATCCCTCTGAATACACATTCTTTTCACAAATTTTTCACACACAATTGCAATTTTATTGTTATTTTTCTACCAAGAAAATCACATAAATATTCTAGACTAAGCGTCTATAAAAAATGGTAAGATTATTTTAATTCATATGAGACGGCTTAATTGCTATTCTCGTCCTAGTGAACAAAAGGCGGGCACCGAAAGCACAAAATTGTAAGACAAAACCGTAGTAGTACACTGCGGGCCAATTTCACTGGTACACGCAAAATGAGAATTATTTTCTTGCCTTTGGTTTCTTGTTCATGTTCAAGGCTTATTAAAAGGGGAAAGAGGATTTTGTAAAGATATAAATTCTTGCTAAAGGCGTAATTATTTTTTAATGAGATGATATTTCATGGTCAAGGGTTTTCTTACAGTGATCCATATTATTTTAATGGTCAATGATATGAATTTTTGGGAATTATGTTTTTTTGTAGGTTGGCGTATAGGTACTTTTTAAAGCTATACTTACTATACTTTTACTATAATTAGCCATTTGATTGTTCTTTTCTCAGTAGCACAAAACACAGCTAGATTACTTAGTGTTTTAGTAAAAACACTATGATAGCTGATACAGTGTGGAGGGGCTCATGGCTAAGTAATAATAGCTGCACGGGTCGATCCTTTAGGTTAATCTACGCTTGCCGGGGTTGATCTGTGGATGGGTGACCATCTTTACATACCAAGATTCCTACGTGCTTCAGAAAGCACGTTAAGTCGTTGGTCCCGGGTTTCATTCGTGGATCTTTGACAGTCGTTACGGGTCATCAAAAGCCCGAAAACTGACAACCAGTCATACCAAGGGGTCTCGTGTTACCCAGTAATTGCGTTGTGGAGGTCAGATAGGCATTCGCTCCATGTCAAATACGGGTTTTCAGCTGCGCCCGGTTAGACTGGAAGCCGACCCCAACTTAGTTGGGAAAAAGGCTAGGCAGATAGTTTTTTTAGTAAAAACACTATACACTGAAAAATTTTAATAGTTGTTTTCCTGCGGCAGAACAACTTGCCATAATTATGGAGTACTTTCGTAGCATAGAGTTAAAGTTAAAATTTGAAGATGTTTTTGTTTATAAAAAATCATCAACTCGAAAACATGAGAATCTATAGTAACACTAGAGGTAACTTGTAAGTACTACTCGAATCGCACGCGCCGCCGACAAAGGGAACAGCGATGCATAATTAATGTTCAAAGCAATATATACTCTCGCATGTGGTGATTTTTCGCAATGGATAATCTGCCATTTTTTGTTTTTAATATTTCATTTGTTTAGAAAACGACTGTCTTACCAAGACAAAACCATTTCGCTGTGGGAAAACAACCATTAAAAAGTTCTCGGTGTTGTAGCTAATACAGTGTTTTAGAAAGAAATTAAAATAGATTTATTTCTGACCGAAACACGTGCATACAAAAATATGAGATCACATTTAAAAAAAAAACATGATAACAATAAAGATTTATACATAGGCACATAGATCATAAATATTCGGCAGCTGGACACCGTGACTGTGACACTTTCAACATTATGTGAATTAAAATAAATAACTTTGCTGGGTCATTATTTCAACTACTAACAGTAATGTAAAAATAAAAAACGCGGTTCTGTATCCCGACCGCGCGTTATTGCTTCCTGCTAAAGTAGCCGTTATCGCTCGCTTACTTAGCTTCGTAGTAACTTTAGACGTTGCAAATACACTGCACCAACTTACTTCGCTTACAAAACATCCTCGCCGTATCATTTTGTTTTGAGGAGGATAGATTTTTTATTTGGCATGAACTTAATCGCCCATCCGTTAGATGGACCAACCTTAAGCTAGTTTAAAGCACTACCACTGTACATTTATGAGGAGAAAATAAATATACCTAGTTATTTATTTATGAAAACAGGTGGCCAGGACAGACTGCATTCGCAAGGTGGAGGTAATGGTGTTGGGCTGTAGCCTGGGAGAGACCGTTGTCCAGCAGTGGACTGCGATAGGCTGAGTTGATTGTATAATTGATATTTTTAATCGTTACAATAGATACCTACGCTATTATTCTCACGGATCGTCTTTTTGTGATGTGCCTAGTAACTGCGACCAAGGTGGATGTGGCGCTCACTTTGCTCGCTCGGCTTGCGCGTGGTTGATCATTGTAGCAGCTATAAGAGTGTTTGTTGCTTAAACCCCCTTAATTATTTTTTTTATATTGACTAACGTCCTTGAAAGTTTTTTCAACACTTTGTTTTAAGTTGTAGGTACTGACTGGAGGAATTGCTTAAAAATAGGTCACCTTATGAGACCTCGATTATTCTAGATATTGTTTTAGAAATACAAAATTTAAACAAAAATGGATTAACACCCACCATGTTATCACGATTTCCAGTTGAGTACTTGATGGTCGAAATACTTTACAGACCACGATTTGTACTCTAAGGGCTGCAAAAAGTTTTATACCCTAAGGTTACAAGCGTGATAGTGTCCCTGTTTAAATCTCAGACGCGTCACGTATCGCGTCGTGTCGCTAACTTGTCTTAATGACGTGAACGAGCCCCACGTTGGAGCCGCCATGTTCTTTCTATTATGTAGGACATTTCCGAGGTTGTAAAGATTTCTTTTTACATTCGGCAAAGTCGTGTTGCTTGAAAATGATTCTTCTAGAAGATAAAGTGATAGGTCATCAAATTTATTTTTTATTCTTAATAAGTCTACTTTGCTTTCCTTCTGTTGTGCCCTTACAGGGGCCAAATTTTTGTACTGTAGCGGCTCTACAGAAAATACTTCACCACAAAAATATTGATACACAAAAAGTGATGTGGCGCCATCTACAATTCCAAATGCGAACTACGCAAGACTGGACGTCACAGAAATACTACAGTGCGCAGTCAAAGTTTACCACGAGACTCACATACATACCACATCCCGCCTTCAACCGTCGGGCAGTAGCCCACCAGACACAACACCCGTCTGGTCGGAGGATCCTGCCTTTACCAATAGAGTATGAGCGAACTTTGCACCCCGTTTCTCATACCTCTATAGTACCTAGCTTGCAGCCCTTTGTAGTATCTTTTTCACTATATGAAATGCAATAAAAATTTTTACATGAGTAAGAGTATGAGTACTTCGTTTGTCTGTCTGTCTATTGGTCTGTCTGTCAGTACGATTGTCTGTCACAGAGCTGTATCTTTTTGATCAAAAAAGGTAGCCAGTGCTAAGTCTAACGAATTTCCCCTTAGACAATCTTAAGGCATCTAAACAACCTGATGTCTCACTACCAAAATTACAACTTCAAAAATATACAACAAAAAAACATTACGTAATCACACCATTTGTCCCTACATTTTGAAAAACCACAGTCACCACGCCACTCGACCCGACCGCTCTCCAACTGCACTTTTTTCCCAGCTAATGATTCCTATGAGAATCTACTTTGTAACCTTTTTCTACCATCAACTTCTTGGGAAATACGTCTTATAAATGTTTGTGTTTTAAAGCATTTTCTTTTAATGTAAAAGGTTTGAGTGTGCAGAATAGTGCCATACGGTTTTTGATAGCAATTTGATTGAAAAGTTTAAAGTCTTGTTACAGTAGCGGAATGAGCTATATGTATGCCACGACACCCAATTTACCTTTCTCATTTATTCTAAACTAGCTTCTGCTAGCGGCTTCACCTGCATTGAGGTTGATAACTATCCCACGGGAAAGTACTTGCGGGATAAAAAGTCCAATGTGTTATGTGTTATCCAGCTTGTCAACTAAACTGTGTGCCTTTCATCCAAATCCATTCAACTGTCATTGGTTGATTGAGCAAATATCCAAACATCTAAATATAAAAACTTTCACATTTATAATATACTAGCTATTACCAGAGGCTTGGCCTGCATGGTGGTCGGTGTATTATACATATAAACCTTCCTTTTGAATCACTATCTATTGATGAAAATTAATTTCAGTTAATTTAATTTTCAGAGCATTGAAATCCGTTGCGTAATTTAAAAGGTCTAACCGTACAAACACGAAAAGCGATTTTGTTTTATACTATATAAGGATAAGGAAGAAAGATGAAAGATTGCAGGGTAATAGGAAGTAAGATTCATCATTTCGTTACTGCATTTAAGTAGATACCTAATTGAAAAATTATTACTCAAACCAGTACTTTTTTATTGCCATTCACCGTATTAAACCTCCTAATTGCTTCCTCACCTCCCATAAAAAGGTAACGACCAAAATCTCGAGAGGCTGCACAGTAAAATGTTCTCAATTTGAATCAATATTTCATTAGACTGTAAAACGCAAAACCTGCCGAGATTGAGTTTCATGTATTATGCAGATCACAACCTTGGAGTGCCAAATAAAACCGGGTTGGAACCGACTCTGTTTGTTCGGGACTGAGTGTTTAGGCACATACACACGGACGAAGCACTGCAATAATGTGTTGGAAAAATTGACCTAGTTTTAAAGTTACTTTAGCATGGTTTAAATAATGGTTCTTAAAATCGTGCACTCACGTACGTAGTTGAAATCATAGTGGCACTATAACAAATATGTGATTGAATTTTGTTTTAAATGGCTACCGAACGACTAATCAATTGGAATGAGTATACTTAGGTGGTTTGGTAATGTTAAGGTGTTTCCATCCATTTTGCCTTCATGCACCCTGCATGAAGGCAAAATGAATGGAAACGCCTGGTGGGGATCGCCCTAAGAAGACATGCATATTAGTATATTAGTTTAGTGACCTTATTGGGTGATGTTCCTCAGAAGGGTCAGTGCATAGTACTCACAACGCGTGAGTTTATTTATGTAGGTATGCATGTAACAAAGTGAACTTCATCGTAATCGTTCCAAAGGTTTTTCAGAATGTTGTTACCGCCATCAATATTTTTTTTACCATACTACGTGGGACACTTAGAAAGTTTTGCGAAAATTATAAAAAATGTTCAATAGGTAATTTTATTTTTATTAAATCTTTTCAAACTACTCTCCACTAGCCTCTATACAAAGTTTAATGCGTCTGAACTAGTTTTCGAAACACTTTTTCCAGCCCGCCGCAGACGCCTCGTTTACAGCCTGCTCGAACGCTGTCAACGCATCTTCCTGCGAGGAAAATTGTATCCCTTTCAGCTAATTTTTTATTTTCGGGACTAAAAAGAAGTCACACGGTGCTAGGTCAGAGCTGTAAGGAGGGTGACCCAGGAGTTTGATCGGCGTGCTGTCCAGGAAGTCCCTCATTTTGAGCGTGGTGTGCGAAGGCGCGTTGTCATGGTGAAGCAGTAGCCCGCGGAGCCCTGTATTTTGTCGCTTGTTGCTCCCAACATAGAAAACTTCTGCCAAGCATTTGGTAGTATACCATTCAGCGTTGATGCTTCTTTGGTTCCGTAAAGGCATTGACACCAAGTAGCCAGTTAAATTGAAAAAGCTTGCGATCAAAATCTTCCCCCCGCTTCTAACTCGCTTCCCCACGCACAACGGACCGAATGGGAGTCTACGTGCGGAAAAGGGAGTCCCATCATCATCATCATCTACCTCGCTTCACTTTGGTAGGCGTTGATTCGTTTTCGAACACCCAATCCGTCGACTACTGGCGCTTCGTCTCTGGATCGTATTGATAAATCTAAGATTTTTCACCTGTAATGATGTCGTAAATACGCCGAGACAAGCCTGCTTCAAATTTGTGTATCATATCACGGCACCATTCCATCCGGGCCTGCTTCTGAGCATCGGTGAGGTTGTGCGGCACCCAGCGTGAACTATCCTTCTCACGCAAAGATGTACGTGTAGAATTTCGTGAAGGCTTCCCGATCCAACCTGCAGTATGTGCTGAATCTGTCGAAACGTAACTCGTCTATTGTCATGGATAAAATTTTTCACTGCTAACACGTGTTCTTCCGTAACAGCCGGAAAACGCCGACCACTTCTTTCTTCATCCCCCAAAGTTAATCGACCGAATTTGAATTCGTTATACCAACAATACACGGTTGCCTTAGAAGGGCCTTCATCCATGAATGCCATTTGAAGTCTATCGCACGATTCGTCCGGTTTCAGGCAACACTTGAAATCGTAAAAAATCATAACGCGAAAATGTTCCCGGCGCAGATCCATTTTTAAATGAGACACAATAATTTAAATTAGCTCACAAACAATGCGAAGGGAAATTTTGAAATTGGAACATATCTATTTTTACATAAAAAATTATCATATTTTCAAAATAGATTGTAACTGGCCAGTCTCTCATACATAAAAAAAACCGCATTACTTTCTGGGTTGCCTGATATAAATATAAGGATAAATGGATACATATGGTGAGGAAAGTTTCGAGTATGAATGAGGAATTGAGGATAGCTTTAATATTAGGGGAAGACCAATAAAATGATGGATGGAAAGTGTGAAAGATGGTATGGCTAGCAAGAGAGTGACTATTGAGATAGCGACTATTAAAGAGAGGGAAAGAAAAGTAAAGAAGAGAAAGATATTATATTGCCTCAAATAAATTAAGATAAGGGCAAGAAAATGATAAGAAATGATGATGAGAACTATTCATGACACTTCACTACTACAAACAATGTACAAACTGTATCTAGAAAATCACTTTCACCCAAAAATAAACTTACAAAAAATATATCTTCCACAAATTGTGCAGTAACATTCATACATACGATCCTGAGACCGTCCTAAGCTCCTAATATTTATGTAAGACACGGGTAAAGTTAAATAAAAACGCTGACATATCTCTTAGGAGGCCACGTGTTGTCGTAATTGAGTTTCTCGCTCATATTCGGCTAGGCTTACGCTCGAACGGTTTTTTCTCACGTGTGTTTGTCGTACGTAGTCGTGTTCGTATTTTGGCAATTTGGTTAGGGTATTTGTGCATGGCAGTGTAATGGAATAAAACTTTTAATTTTAATAATAAAATATTGTGTCAGCTTTATTTCGACATATTTAACATAACATCACGCCTGTATTCCGATGGGTTAGGCAGAGGTGCACCTAACCTATACCTAGTTTACCCGCATTTCGCCAGTCCAGTTATATTGAAGTCCCATGTAATAGGCGGTGACTCTATTGCCATCAACGGGGCACAAATCCAGAATTCGGGCGGCTTCCAGATAGAAAACCCCAATAACACTTTGCCCGACCTGGCAATCGAAACCTGGACCTCGTGCTCAGCAGTTGCACTTGCGACCACTAGAAATATTTCTACATATATTTGTCGAAGTAATTTATGAATATTCGTCAACGTTTGCTCTTTTTGTTAATTGTGTTTTTCCGTAAAGTAATTTGATCATTACTGCTAGGAAACCAACTCCATCTATACCTGCAATTATATAATACAGACAACTCAACGAACGCAGAGTATCTATACAGGTTGAAATTGAAAACATGCGACAAACCGAAATGGGAGATTGTACTCATCATTATGAACAACTTTTACTAAGGGACCAATAATGCAATCGCGAAAAAAAAAAACATCTGTTCCCTACATTTATGTTCGCATAACTCGTCAAAATGTAGGGAATAGCTGTTTTTTTTTTGCGATTGCATCTTTGGTCCCTCAGTAAAAGTTGTTCATAATGATGAGTACAATCTCCCATTACGGTTTGTCGCATATTTTCAATTTCAACTTGTATAATAATAAACTTTACTTTGCAGAGAAACATAATAATTATATCAGTCTAATCTTCATTAGTATTGCAGTGGAATATTTCTAGCAAAGACTTCTCAAAAGAAAATTCAATTAGAGCAGAACATCTAGCAAAAAGCTAAGTTAGACACTAAACTAAACTAAGCACCTTCAAACATTTATTACGCTGCAGTGAATAGCGAACCTTAGCGACAGTTGTACAAATGAACAATTTCTGAGAAAACTCAGAACGAAAATAGAAAAAATTTTCATCTGCCTGTGATTGTTTCAGTCTGACGCAGGACAATTTTCATTGGCCATGTGATAACAATCTAAGTATTTTCTTTGTAAGCCCAAAATAGACACAACTACTACCATTTATTTTTAGAAGGCAACGCGGAGCTAGGGAATGCTATTATTACAGAAAGTTAACGGAACATCTAGAACCAAATCATCCTATAGAGAACGGGATTACTAATTTTGGCAACGGACAAGACTATCAAATGAAAATTATTCGACCATAAGAACTAAGGAAACTTAGAAACTAAGAAGCTAACGATTCAGAATTCAATCATTTATTTATTTCAATAATAATCAATAATTTCTTTAATTATATAAAACGACTACAATTAAATCACAAGTAGTAACTAATTAATAAAGAAAAATAACAAAATGATAACCTAACTTAACTTATTTTACAAGGTAAACTTTAGCGTCGCTAAATTCATCCGCATCGCTGTCGACCGGTACCGCAGAGACTTGATATAATACAAGATGATGATCTTGTATTATAAAAATTCAGTTAGATCTTCTTTTGCTTGAAGTAAACCTGATCATATTTAAACACAACATTCCATTACACTTCATTCTCACTTACGTAGGTAATCGAGTTAGTACAGTAAGCTGCACGTAGCGTCCGTGGTAACAAATCCACCAAGCTTAGCATGACGCTTTCTATTCCTAAGAAGAATAGACAGTGCTTTTTTCAATACAAAGTGACATTTAGTTTCTCCATTTTTGACATCGCACTGTAGATATCTTTCTACAATCTATCATTTTGTCTTTCGTTTCTAACGATCTTTGTCTAGGTCCTTAAAAATGTAGACTATTTCAGAAGAATATTTCTTGCCAAACTGTCAAAGTCACACGGACAACAAACTTTTTACTCACCGGCTACAAATTATATACGTCTATTAATTAGACTACAAAATCATGATTCGTTTAGAACGCTGTGATAATAATTAATGGAAAAACATATTTATCTTCTATTGTACATCATTTAGTTAATAGTCATGTCTATTCTTCCGTCGACAAATCGGTGCTCGTGCTAAGCCTGCTGCTGTCATTTTATTCTATAAAAACTCAGTTCTACGCTAGGCCAGCTCAATTTTAATAAGCGCAAAAACAAACACACCCATGGTATATACACCCTCACACACATTCACGTATTTCATTGCATGCCTTAAAATGAAAATAAATGAATATATTACAATGTAATTCAATAAAAAAATTATGCTTAGGGACTACTAAACTTAAATGAGCGTAACTTATCTTGTACCAGAGATATTTGTATCATCATAATGTTATAACTATAAAAAATGATTATGTTTCTGTTTAACTTATTACTTAAGATTGTAGGAGTTAATATGTACTAGCACAGACATCGTCGTTTACTCTATCTTTTAGATAACCAAACTTTTTTGTTGTGTGTTTTTGTCTAGGATACAAGAGTTGTACCCACATTTATTAATTAAAAAATATTATTATAATCTCCTCTATTATATTAAACATTCTTAAAAATTATATTTTAAATGTTAAACTAAGAAAAAAACAACAGTATAAAATATAAAAAAAAAAACATAATTCATTTCAAAATATTACCAACGACGTGCAGTCAACTGTACAGTTGTGCCTAGAACTGTACCCATTTGCACCAATTTGTATGTATGAAGCGCCACTTATTTCCTTTTAAAAGCACGTGTGTATTGAATGTACAGTCCAATGTCATTTATAAACTCCATTGAGTTCAACCATTACCTTTAATGATGAAAGAACTTATGAGAGACGTAAAAAAAAATATTAACATTTTCTTCTTAAATTCAACGTTTAAAAAGATCTAAGTAATGAATTTGACGGCACGGTTAGCGCAGTGGTTAAGTGATTGACTGCTACGCTGCCTGTCGCGGGTTCGATTCCTGCACGGAACGAATATTTGTATGACCTACAAGTAGTTGTTCCTGGTCTGGCTGTTTGTATATGAGAGTTTAAATATTTATAAACGCACCCACAATACAGGAAAAAATCCTAGTGTGGGGCAATGTTTAACAAAAAAAAAAAATCATAACCATGGAGCTCCGTGTGGGGCCGGACGTAAAGAATAGCACGATCCCATTTGTTCCCATGGGTGTCGTAGAAGGCGGCTAAGGAAGTTACTAGAGAATTGGAAGCAACGTTCTCTATGTATTTTACCGTCATACTGCGATCACCAATCCACCTGCCAAGCGTGGCGATTATAGCAAATCCCCCCATTTGGGGGAGGCCTATATCCAGCAGCGGACGTCTTTCGGCTGACATGATAATGATGATGAACCTTGGAGTGTGAGTTAATTAACAAGTTTCACTTAACAATCATAATTTATTACTAATTATGAACAATTGTAAGATACTTTGTGGCTACGTAATAACAGCCGCACGGATCGCGGCTGGTCCGTAGATGGGTGACCATTTTTATACCAAGACCTATCCGTGTCACGTAATGCACGTTAAGCCGTTGGTCCCGATGTCCGAAAGTCTCACAAACCAGTCATACCCAAAGGGTATCGTATTGCCTATTTGACCTCCACAACCCAGTAACTGGGTATAACCGGGTTGTGGAGGTCACAACCCAGTAACTGGGTATAACCGGGTTGTGGAGTTCACAACCACATAGTTGGGAAAAGACTAGGTAGAATTAAGATACTTTTTAAGAGGTTTACGCACAGGTTTTTCTTAAATACTTAAGAAACATAGTCAAGAAACATTTTCCTGTAAATCTTACTAAAAACGTTTCAAAAGTACAGCCTAAAAGTAGAATTAGCACCGCAGTGTCTTCGCTAAAACGCCCGTCGTTTAACTCAATTTCACTCTAAAAAAGGATACTTAACTCGTTTTTTGTTTGTATTTTTTTCCCTATACAGAATTCCTGTCTATTTTGCGAGTAAGTTGGCGCAATTCCAGCTGTATTCAAGTCCCGGGAATATTACTGTGATACTATTTAAAAGAAGCGTTTCGGGATATTTTTTTAATATTTTTTGACGACATGCTACGTTGATTTCGTTCGGTTTGAAATAATATTTTGATTTTAAGAACTGTATAAGATAAGGTTATCTTTTTCTTTTTGTAATTCAAAGTTTCTTGCCTTTTCTCGGCTGGTAACGACTGGAATTTCAGATCGGCCTTAGTAGGTCCTTACAAGATGTCCCTCCGGCTTGATTTGCAAAGTTTTTAACCTCTCAGGGAGAGAGAGGAGATATGAACCACTTACCACAATCAGATTGGTAATTTAATTAGGCTAATCATATTAAACACCGACCAAATGATGAAATTCGACTCATAATATAATTGTGTGAATTAACTCCTAAAGGCGAATTCCACCAATGAAACTGATTGCGATCAGCACATCTATACCGTTTTCTAGCTCTCACAGCGGACAGAGCTCCGGCGGGATCTCATGGCGATATGGAGAGTGCGATTGTTGCAACCCAGTGCTGGGCACGCCACGATAGCGGCGGTAAGTCCCCTCTTTGAGGAGTGGCTTGAGAGGTGGCACGGCGTCCTCACCTTCCGCCTGACGCAGGTCGTCACCGGACACGGTTGATTCGGAAGGTTCCTGTTTCGGATAAGACGGGAGGAAACGCCCGGGTGTTTCCACTGCGAAGATCGCCCTGAGGACACGGTGGAGCATATGGTGGAGGTCTGCCCGGCTTGGGCGGAGCACCGCCGTGACCTCGTGGAGGCGATCGGTGGCGACGATCTCTCGCGTCCGGCCCTGGTTCAGGCCACGGTACGGAGAGAGAGTGCATGGGTAGCCATCACTGCCTTTTGCGAAGCAGTAATGCTCGCGAAGAAGGAGGGGGCGCACGTGAGGGAGAGGCAATATATGCGCCCTCACGGCCTTAGTCGCCGTGGAAGACGCCCTGGGCGTCGGGAATCCCAGGCTGATTCCCGGCCGCCGTCGGCACGGGCTTGCGGACGGCGAGTAATGCTCGCTATCCGGTAAGGACCAAGCCCGAGTCGACGGCGCGTTGTGTACCACGCGCGCCTCAAAGTGATGCCAGCATCAATTGATGGGGCTCGCAAGGGCCGATGCCTACCAGGGGTGCGGGTGGTTCGAAAAAGATACCACGGCCCCTGGGACACAGGCAACTGAGGGAACACGGGTGGGCTTTAGTCAGTAAAAGTCTGACACGCCCTCCTGCTCCACCCCGAACGGGAGAAGTTATTTTATGATTTCCCACCCAAAAAAAGCTCTCAACTCAACTCAAAACATTTATTTCTAATAAACTAATTACAGGCACTTTTGAATTGTGAAAGAGTCGGAAAGATGAAGCTAGTTGCCCATTCCAAATCGTAGGTACCTAAGGAGAAGAACGGGCAAGAAACTCCATGGACACTCTTTTTAAATCATGATATTGTTAGAACTATTTGTTACAGAAAGTAAGTTACATCATTTATGTTCAAATTATCAATGTGAGAACGATGTAAAAAGACGTTCATATTAAAAGCGTCCGTAATGAAAAACAAAAATCAAGTGACAATTTAGAAACTAAAATAGGCCGTGGCAGTTAAGAGACCAGTCCTTAATGGCGGCGCCCGTTCACGAACATGACGTATGGATCAGCGCTCTAAAAGTGTCATCAGTGTTGTGAAATATTGACACTGACAGCTCTACTAATGGTGCAAATTTGCCCATAGTTATGTTATGCTTCCTCATTTTTGGAAGCAACATTTTCTCAAATATAATTAATACAACCAACTTTGTGAAATTTTACTTTTTTGAATCAACCACGACAATTTTCTCTGTTTTAATTTCGAAACATAATTTAAATTTAAAAAATCTAGATTTTACCAAACAATAATAATCTGAGGTTTTTCTGAATTTTCTTAAAGATCCGCCATTTTATTCACTAACGAAGTAGAACGTTTCAAGATCTCAGAGCAATAATTAATTCTTGAGTCTTGTTTTTACAAAACTGCGAAGCATTTTAGCGGTCAAAGTCCTCGAAATTATTATTCGGCCGTAAATTAGATTCGGTTTCTTTACAAAACCTTTCAAAACATGTTTGTTGTTTGCGCCCGATGGTGCATTAAGTAACTTAATAGTAGATATTTTTACTGTATATAGAAAAGTGTTTTGTTTTAAGCATTTTCGGGACCTGTTTTTGTTGATGTTCTGTTACAATTGGGGATAATGTTAAGGTGCACGAGAATGCTCTAGAAAAAGCTTTGCCTACGAACCATCGCTTTATATTGTGAGTTTAAAAAGTATATCTTTTTTGTTTTATCGTCATTAGATGTCGAAATCATCTGTGAAGTTTCGCCAGCTCATTTAATTTGACCCTGCATAATCAAGGACGGGTTATTTCGAAAGTTTTCATATTAGTTCCGTATGTTTTATTATTCGTAGTGGGGTTAACAGTCGCAGCAAAGACCTTCAAACTATTGTAACTTATGATAATGGAACCAAAACTTTCCTTACCAAAAACCATTTAATGGAACCACTCAGCCAGAATACATAAGAGGATACAATAAAATCCAGGCGGCTCAAAAATACATCAATTTGAGCACAGCTCATTGTGCAAATTCACCCAACGAAATGGGTTCGGTGAATTGACCTTAAAATGGACAATGTGGAACGGACTAATCGGAATATTGACAGACATAAGATGTAAACTGAAGCGGAAATGAAGTGTCAACTCGTAGAACGACTACGAAATTTTGTTCAATATTTTTGTTGAAACAACCCCATTGATCCCCGTGCATAATATGTCTCATTATTTGGCCATTTCCGATCTATCTGATATACCATCACTATTGGCCCTATGGCCATGGGTGTAAAATTGATGAATGGGTAGCCATTTAATCACCTACCTTCTTTCTGTAACTATCGGCCTAACAGTTCTAGTGTTATTGGGTGGTGACAACTGAGATGACGATTAAACTAGATACTATATAATTTAGAGAAGTATGAAAAAAAACATGTCAAAAAAATCAAAATCAAAAGTCATTTATTCAAACTAGGTTGAGAGTCAGCTTTTTTTGAGCGTCAAAATTACATAAGGCAGTCCCCCAAAACGCACGCCCTTCACTACTTCCTAGTAATTTAGCTGGGAAGAAGAAGTAGCGCAACAAACTCCCCAGCAGCACAGCTGTCTGTTAAGTTAGAAGAACTTGATGCTATACAATAGTAGATAATTAACATTACGAAACACAAAAAAATATTAAATTTGCCATATATCAGCTAGCACACGCCAATATACTAACAAAACTATAGGTGCTCAAGTAGAAATAAATAAAAAAAAAAAAAACGTAAACAGAACTTACAATCTAAATAAAAGCCTCCAGGCATAAAGGACACGCTCACTTACATAATCAATTCTGCATTATGTAAATATAGCTATAACTTGAAGTAACAAAAGTTAAACTAGGACCTTTGGACTTCAATTAATAAAAACTTAATACAATTAACAATAACAAAACCATGGTCAGCAAGACGACCAGTCACCACGAGCAGCACCCGTTCACGAGCATAACGCAAAGATCAGCCACTACCCCCTCGCCATTTTTTAGGGAAGGAGGTAACCCTCGACGCTACCGCAAGCAGTGACATCTAAGGGAGCATGACGAGCTTGCTGCCGGTTGCACTGGCAAGAATAATATGAATTGTCGAGGTCGCTAGCTATCTACTATATATATATATATTGCAATACTACACATAAAAAAAAACATTGTAATGAGTAGATTAAGTCAACAATAAATGAAAATAAACTGAATTATATAGTCAAATAAAATAAGCAATTTGATGCTAATATAATTATATAATCTGTCAGTAGATAAGCTAATTCTGGTGAAAGAACATAAACATTGTCTAGATTTAATCACAGCGACCAACAATTCTAATCGTTTTAGTAGTCGTTGATAGAATAGTATGCTTTTGAACAAAGGGTGGATTTTACTTTAGCTTTAAATGCACTAAAATGAAAATCTAGCAAGGAAGAGGGAAGCTTGATATAATAGGTTATATCAAGACCAAAAAATGTTAAATCTGAAGGTTAAAAAAAAACTGCGTGGTCGGGGGACCCCTGCCAGGGACTAAGATCCTTACAAAATACTTACACGCATAAAATCTCATATATTAATAGAAAGAGAGAAATTCGCATGGAGGGAAAACTTTTTCTTAACGTGACGATTTCTGCCAGTCAACTCCTACCACAAGCCGCGTTAAGAAACTTCGTTCCAACAAATTGCTGTCTTACAACAGCCAGAATATAATCAGGAAGAGTAAAAGAAGAAAGGGAATGGTTTATACTGCACAAATTCATTTAGGAATACCATCTTTCACGTAGAAAGAAAGAAAATGTTGGTTTCCTTTGTATGCAGTATTAGTAACAACCAAGCAAAATGCAGCAGTAAAAATAACTACATCTTCATATATGCATAAACTCACACCATTTTTCCATGGGGGTGGTAGAAACAACACAGTACGCCACATGCTACGATGCTATTTTTTGGATGGGAAATCATCAATGACTTCTGCCACTCTGGGCGGAGTGGGAGGGCGTGTCAGACTTTTACTGACTAAATCCCACCCTTGTTCCTTCATTTGTCTGTGCCAGGACCACGATAACTCTTTCGAACAAATCTGCGACCCTGGCAGGACATGCTACGATCCTTACATACTACTAAAAACACGTGCCGGTTGCAAATAGTAAAAATATAGCTACTAATACAAAATCAAATCGCTGTCGCGTATACTTTAGGCACCTACTATTTAGGGCGAAGGGACAAATAGCATCAGGAAAGGTCGGTAAAACCACTGCCCTTACCTAACCCTATAAACGTACACAAACCGAAGGTGTTCTGTGCAAACGCACGTGTTAAGTATTTAATTTATTTTGTTATGGAATGGTTTGGTATTGAATTTCGTTTAAGGAATGAGTAAAATTTTAATTGCTTCATATATTTAATGAGTACTTATAAATTTTACAGAACAAAGTAGACACTGTAGTTATGTTTTAACTATAGCTTTAAGCTTTCATTTGCAATTATAATTTTCGAATATGTAGAAACCGAATAAGTCGCAATTCAAAACATTAAAACACTTTTTAGCCGACTTCAAAAAGGAGGAAGTTATCAATTCGGTATGTTTATAACTTTTTTTATTTATGTTCGGGCATAACTGCGTCATATATAGACTGATTTGCAAAATTCTTTTTTTTGTTCGAAAGGGGTTTATTCCGAAATAGTCCCATTTAAAATTCATATAGATCAGATTCTGATGATGAGTTTCGGAGACACAACGGAACTCTTCAAAAAATTACAGCAAATCAACCGCGATTGCTGCTATCGCATTAATATGAACTGTTTGATTTTATTGACTTTAAAAATACCCCAAGAATGATGAAATTTGAATTGGTGTGAGGTATTTACTATAACTACAAAGTGAAAAAAAAAAACAACCAAAATAGTTTGTATTATACCTATGTATTTGGATTTTATTTGTTTTATTCTGTGTAAATTCAACTTTACATTTCTGGCTTTTCGAACTATATTAGTTCATATTTCAATGATTACTTTACGTCACGTAACTACATAGAACCCAAACTATAAGAAAAAGAACCCAAAATGATTAAACACAATTCTACCACCTATATTAACATCATTACATTCTTTAACTGCCCCAATAACAGCCCAATAAACGATAGTACCTACAGTAGTTCTACTCACCTAACAGAACTAAACACAGCATCAGCTGTCCGGAATGAATGGAGACTCTTCCAGTGACAAAGTTGTCACAAAATAGGTAGCAACAGAAGGCTGGGTCCATACAACGAGCCGAAACGCACGCAAATATAGACGCGTCTACATACTTACAACGAGTGCAAGCACACTCGCGACAAGGCTTGGAACTGGTACCAAAAGTATGCAACTTCTGTGCCGGTATTTTCGGATCCACGTAACAAGTACCGGTACCAAATTTAGATACCCGGCGCGTACTACATATCTCATATTTTTACTAGGAACCTCGTACGGTTGGCAACCTTGAAGTTATTTTTCTAACACCTATTAACAATTTTTTTATTTACTAATATATCTGTTTGTTTCACTCTAACTTGCGGAAATATTCGTTTTGTACTGCTTTTGGTATGGGTACAGTACCGCTACTAATAAGAAATACCGAAAGCCTGTACTGGTGCTCCCTAACTACTCTGGCTCCCAAAATTACCGGTATTTCAAACCCTGCTCGCCATTGTCATTTGTTTTAGATCACTCGTAAGTACACGTCTATGTGTGCGTGTACCTGTTTTCGCTCGTTGTATGAAGTCGGCCTTCTGTGCCAATATATTTTGTCAAAAACACACTACTGGTGTCAGCTGCCTCGTTCACCGCACGTCGTAAAACTTGATTGAGGGGAAGAATGTCGTGAGTAAGTGTCACAGCTACCAATATGTCTCTGTCCTATACAGTATTAGATGTAGGTGATGTATTTTTGGGGCGTGACTGTGAATATGGTGTTGTTGGGTGCGGTTTTTGCGAAACGTAATGTAAATTATAGTAAAATGCATAATCAGCCTATAATGTTCCCACTGTTGGGACACGGTCCTCTTGGTGAGAGGAAAATTGTAGCAAATAGGTGAAAAATAGTATGTACCTAGAATTGCTAATGCGAAAAATGTGATTTTACAAACAGTATTGGTTTTAAAACATCTAAGTATTCGTAAATCTCTATTCCACGAATTTAAATTTTGTTATTTGGCAATGACTATAACATTTTTGGATTCATAAACTGCCTACAAGCAAATAAGCAAAGTTTAGAAACAAATATTTCCAAAGTACCGTTGTATAGAACCTCGATAAAATATAACCATAATATTCGCAAACGACGACGCAACAAATCAAACATCAATACCAGACTTTCAAACATTGCAAGCACAACTCCGCAACATTTTGGCAGCAAAATAATAGCTCTGAAACTCAACAACAATCAGGCAACACCGCACTCAAAATTAAGAACAACCTTAAAATTTTAAGCGCAGAACAACAAAATAACGATTCTCTTTAAGGGCTATAACAGACACGATATTTTTAGCATCGGCGGCACGAGATATTGTAACTGCATTAATATTGCATCTCGCTTTGGCGACTCAAATTGTCTTCTTTGAAACAACGTCTAGCTTTTGCCCGACCCACCTTCGGTCTGTTGTCCGTTTTTGTATTTCGAACTTAATTAGTTCTAAATATAAAACTGACTACTCTTAAATCATTACGTAAGTTGTCAGCTGTAGGTATATTTTAGAACTAACAACAAAACTGTCAACTTAGCCCGTTGACTAAATTGACAGTTTTGTAAAAAAGAAATGTATCTCAATTTTTGTCCGGTTCTTATTTAAAAACATGTCTCGAAATGGCCCTGTCACATCCATCTGTTATTTCTACCATGACTATTGGCCCCATGGCCATAGTTGTACAACTGATTAAGGGCCTACCCATTCATCACTTACCTACTTAAAACTATCGGCCTAACAGCTCTAGTTCTAATATTCATATTCAAAGGCTCACTAAGCCGTTGTGTCATTCTAATATGACATAATAATAAGTTCAGTTGCTGTATCGAGCTCCAGTAAAACGACTTTAAACCGCTAAACGCCAATGTTAAAAGAGTCTTGCCTACTGTAGCCTTAATAGATCTCAATTATTTTCCGACATGGTGAAGTTGAAATGGCAGAAGCGGAAACCATCACGATAGAATAGCCGAAACAGTTTTGGAAACTTCTATAGAGCGAAGCCACGAGAAACGAAAATAAACGAACTGTTGCAATTAAACTTTATGAGTCCGAGAGTGGATCGAGATCCCTTGTTGAAGCTACAGTTCTGTTTTATCGTTTGCAGTTATGATCAGCTGCGTTTTTTGGGCTTTAAACGTTTGACCATTTTTGAAATGAAAACTCCTTTAGGCATTCTTTCTGAACAGTGAATCAGTCGGTGACGCTCAATCGGCTCGGCTTCAGTAGACCGGTGATGTAGAATCGCGTATACTCGGATCCAGTTGTAAGTTTTCACTTCTATCGTGTTGTCATACGCACACACCTTTTTTTTCCATAAAAGAAACCATTTTTCGTCATCTCTTAGTAATCTTGTGTGAGTCTTATATTCAGCTTTGGGACTGAATACTGACTAGTGGCAAGACTTATTTATATTTAATAAAGCAGTACTAATTTCAAGACATACATCACTGTTTTGAAACAATCATCTGTTACATCTCATTGTGCATTTCATTTTATTTTGAAATTCTACAAGGTCGTTATAAATGTACGGCAACAGTTAACATTTTATTTTATGAAGCTCGTAAAGTTTTAAATCCAGTGACAATGAAGTAAAAAATCCTTTTAGCTCATAATTTACTGTTGGAACAACGCTGAACATTAAATTTGTGGTGAGTGAAATCACAAAAAAATTAACACTAGCCGAGCAACAGGCGGGTTGGACGCAAAAACGATGTATAGGCTTGAATGTGGAGTAAAGGTCAAAGGAGTATGTGATGCTAATATATGCCTAAAACAGGGTCATACAGACACAAGTCTGCTGAGAGTGTGTTATAGAATAAGTGAAAATGAATCAAATAAAACGTGAATAATACTACAACTTAAGACTATCACCACATCCATTCAGTATTCAAGAGAAACTATTCAGCGTTCCTTATTTTCTCTAGCTTCCTTTGTGAAAACCTTTATCGGATAATGACTTGAGAAGGACTCAATGAGAGTAATATACATAAGAGAAACACTAAAAAGAAAGGCATGACTTGAGAAGGACTCAATGAGAGTAATATACATAAGAGAAACACTAAAAAGAAAGGCACACTTCATATGCTTGCTATAATAATAGTTCTATCCATGGTTATAATAGCAGTTGGCTATAATAATCAGCCTATAATGTTCCCACTACTGGGACACAGGCCTCTTCTCGCAGGCCCTTTGTGGGTTGGTAGATGTCACACGTCTCCAAATTTTTGATTCTAGGACATGGACACGGTTTTCTCACATTGTTCTCCTACACTGTTTTAAGAGTAGTGATCATTAAATCATTTACACAAATGAAAACACCTGTCAGTGTGCTTCACCTACGACCTACAACTCGTAAGTCGGGACCATCACCACTAGGCCACTACTGTTGCTTCAGTTCTTTATCAATTCAAAATATTATATTCCACATATCTATGTAAACCTGCATTGACAATTATGAAACGTCAGAAGCTAAGTGCACAGTTCCAATAAGTTATTTTCTATGAAAAAGAGCTATGTTATGAGCGAGAAAGTTCATGGGCTTATTTTCTTTTTTTATGCATTTTTAATATTATGTAAGGGAGAGCAGTGTAGGCCAGACTATTTAATTAAACACTAATAAGGAAGCCCATGTGCAGCGGTACCTAAACGATGACATACAAAGGTTCTTTGAAGATACCTTCTAACTTTGAACTGATAATTATTTTCCTGTTTCTATGAAACTCATGACTTTACTATGTGATATAATATATGTGATACAGGAAGCAAAATTAACCAGTGCGTAAACTGTAACCATGAATTCTGCATAATTATGATTCTAGACTCCCTAAAGTAGACGAAGAACATTTCGTCGGTTGTCACAAAATAATAATATATCTATCAGTTTTTTTTTTTAATAACCGATGAAAAGTTTTTACGCTAGGGGTCTAGAATTATCATGCTGAATTTATGGTTACTAATTGCGAACTGGTTAAAAAAAATCTGTATCGAACTATGGTACTGATGCAAAATTTAGCAGGGAATTTTGATTTAACTTTATGTTTGCCTCTATTGTAGCAAGCGATTGATCGTCGGAGCGTGCTATTGTTATTTTAATAATCTTCCCTGCTTGTTCGTCTTTTGGTTGTTTTTAATATGCTTAAATGCGTATTTAATAGTTTTGGAGTGCTTTTAAGTTATAAAATAAATGATTGAGCATTTTTTTTTGTTGGTGTTGTTGTATAGAATTATTAGTTAAGTATATTTTTGTATTGATCCATTATTCCTTCAGTATCGAAAAGTATAAGCATCATGTACCATTCTTTATTGAAGCTATGACAGCGATATCCGTTATTTAATGGTGCCTTAAAAGATTAAGAGGTGAAAGAAGTGAGGAAATGGTGCAGTTTGATTATGTCTTTATTGTCAAAAAAAAACTACCGTTTTCATTTGTACCATCCACAACACCGCTATCTACTCCAAAAACATCATCGTCTTAAACAAACCTAGTACCTACTACAAAAACACAACCTAAAACATTGCAAATACATTCAAACAAAAACACAGCGCGCTTTTATCAAAGGTTCTTGTTATATTCACCTAGCACAAATAACAAAGCACCATGTGAACCGACGCGCCTCGCCACGTGGATACAAAACAAACCACGTTGAGACTCGCTATTCGATATTGGCTCGATAAAGGACTTCGGAAAGAATGAAATGCACGTCGTGTATTTAAACAGGATGTTAGAGGAGTTCCCTTACGTATACAATTGTTATAGTAGGTATTATTGTTAAACCTATATCAAGTGTTTCACATTTTGTTAATTTCCCACTCGAAGTGACAACGAAAGCGAAACATGAATTTCGTTAGTACACCGATCTAACGACATATTTCACTCGCCTACCAAATGATCGAAAAATTCAATGAAAGAGTGCAATCCTACGAAAAATTAAAGTTCATCCCTATTAAGTTCTGCCGGTGTCGTGTGAACGCGGACTGAAACAAGAATGGACCTTCATTTAAATTAACCATTAGAAAGAAAGAAAATTCGGTAAAGTTGACGCCGAGAAAGAACACAAACACATGAAACACAAAAAGAACAAGTTGGGGGAAGTTAGCGGTACATCAACGCAAAACGGCCATCGCTCAGCATAATACTACAGAGATGGAACCCAGCGCTGGGGCTCTCTGTTTTTAGCGACAGCCGGCGCGGCGGTGACGTGGCGTGACGTGTACATTCAATCGAGTGAAGCGTTTGATATCGGCTTTACAGGAGAAAAAAAGCAGGCGGCTTCAGATGATGGTCACTTCTGCCTAGTGCATATGAACATGAAAAAGTTTCACAGGTGCTTTGCCTACCCATACGTATGAGAAAAATGGCAATTTTGTTTTAAATGGCCTGGTAAAGTTTTACTATTTTGGATCCCGGTCTGGGACCGAGAGTTGGTTAAAATGTCGTCCGGATCACCCTGAGTGAGCAGTCTGCCTCGTGATACCAACTTGTTAACTGGCCAACTTTTTAATCACGACAAGAAGAACGTGAAGATAAGCTGGACAAGGAGACTAGCTCGAGGGATTGGCCCACAATCTCAGTAGACCCGAAATAGTGGAAAGTGCGATGGAAGGCCTTTATCCTGCAGTGGGTAAAACAGGCTTATTATAATAATATAAATTATGATGAACATAAAAATCTGCAGGGAATAACGGTAAAAGGTACTTTAACCAAAAATGTTCGCCGTCCAAAGTTTATTATTTTATGAAAAGTTAATAACGTTGACAACCGCAGTGAATATACTGCAGCACTATTAGCTAAAGTTCAAAGAACCCAAGCAAAAACAAAGATTATTACTGCCATCCACCACGTAGAACAAAATAAATGATAGTACCATCACCCTATCGGATATTGTCTCGATATAAAATTACTTCGAAGCACGTGACCCGAGTTCTAATCGACTCTGTAAGAAATCATGCTGTAGAAAGTGATCTAAAAGAATAATACAGAACAGTTCTCTCTTTCTGTCTAGCCAGTGTTTTATTAGTCATTTGAAAGTTGGATTTAAATCATGTTGGGACAGTTGGTTTTTAGGGCAATATGTTTATGATGCATCTGGGTGAATATTGAAAGTAAGATGTAGTTGGTATACTATATATTATTTTTGGGATAAACCTCTGGCTCGTTCTTGTGTTAAACTGGCATGACGTTTTGTGAAGTGTATAATTATGCCTTTTGTGGGGACTTTAATATTAATATTTTGGAAAATAATTCAAATAGTAGCAGATTGTTAAGCCTCTTCAAATCATTCAATCTTGCAAATGTGTTTTTGGAACCAACGCGAGTAACTACGGCTACTGCTACATGTATTGATAATGTTTTTTGTGACTGCGACTATTTAGATAAAGCCATTGTAAATTATCTCCCTTCTGATCACAGCGGTCAAACCGTTACTTTTGAGTCCAACACACCAATTCAAAAAGTACAGATACAAACTAGACCAATAACATCGGGTAATTTAAATAAGTTTAATAGCACTTTAATTAGCAAGTTAAGTGTTCAGGGCCTAAATGTGAATAATGGTAATATTTTGTATAAAGAATTATTTTCATTAGTACAAACAGAGTTCAATCACTTTTTTAAGCAGAAATCTAAAACTATTTGCCCTAAATTTTTATTTAGTGACTGGGCAACTAAAGGCATCAGGAAAAGTAGAGAAAGATTATTTGAATTGTATGGCCTTAAGCCGTATATTAACACAGACACTTTTACTAAGTATGTTGCTACTTACTCTAAAACTTTTAAAAATATCTGCAAAGTAGCTAAAGCTTCATTCATTAGCCACAAGGTTAAATCAGCAGATAATAAAATTAAGGCAGTTTGGAAAATTATAAACAATGAAACGAACCGAAGTAAAAGCCTTAATAATGATTACGCACTGAACACTTCCCGCGGTGTCATTAGCGATAACATCGATGTTGCTCAGGAATTTGCAACTTTCTTTACCAACATTCCTATTAAAACTACAGAAACTTTAAATTCTTCGCCTGCACTTGCTATAGATTTATTAAGAGGGAATGTTTCAGCCTGTCCCGTGGAATTCAAATTTAAACATATTAACCCTGTGGTCGTTGTAAAGACATTTAAGCAACTTAAGATCAAAATTACCGAAGATCTGTGGGGCATGTCTACTAAAGTATGTCAATCCATTATTGAGACAATTGCACCCTATTTGGCTTTAATATTTAATTTGTGTGTAGATCAAGGGGTGTTCCCGGATTTAATGAAGTATAGTAAAGTTATTCCACTCTTCAAATCTGGCGACAGCAAAGATACTAATAATTATAGACCCGTATCGATTTTGCCAGTTTTCAGCAAGGTGTTTGAAAAAGTTATGTTAAATCAAATGCTCAATCATTTTAATCGTAATAACATCCTACACGATCAACAGTATGGTTTCACCAGAGGACGTTGCACAACCGACGCCGGTGTCACCTTATTAAAACACATCTTCACCGCATGGGAAGAGGCGCAAGATGCAATAGGTATCTTTTGCGACCTATCCAAGGCGTCTGATTGCGTGAATCACGAAACACTTCTCTTGAAACTTGGGCATTACGGACTGGGTGAACTTGCGCTTAGCTTTGTAAAATCGTACTTGGATGATAGAATGCAGCAAGTTCAAATAAACGGTGTGAATTCCTTGGGCTTAAAAGTCAAAATGGGTGTACCGCAGGGCTCAATATTGGGTCCGTTCCTCTTTTTAGTATATATAAATGATTTACCTCATTTACTTAAAAACCGACTACAAATGGTGTTATTTGCTGATGACACATCACTGATTTTTAAAGTTAAGAGACATGCACAGGAGCTTGACGACGTAAATAACGCTATAATTAAGGTCCATAATTGGTTTACTGCAAATAATTTGGTATTAAATGGAAAGAAAACTAAATGCATAAGATTCACGTTACCGAATGTTAGAAGTAGTGAATGTCACGTTGTATTGAATAAGGAGATTCTAGAATTCGTCGAACAGACGGTTTTCCTGGGGATCACGATTGACTCAAGGCTACAGTGGGGTTCTCACTTAACATCACTTGCAGGGCGGCTAAGTTCTGCCGCTTACGCTGTTTGGAAGATCCGTCAATTAACAGACGTGGATACCGCGAGACTGGTCTATTTTAGTTACTTTCATAGCATCATGTCTTACGGTATTTTGCTATGGGGACGTGCTGCGGATATTGAGTCGATCTTTATTCTGCAAAAGAGGGCTGTCAGAGCCATCTACAACCTACGCAGACGCGAATCTCTTAGGGAACTGTTCAAAACAATTAACATCATGACGGTACCTTGTCAATATATCTTTGAAAACATTATGTATGTGCGTAAAAATCTACATCTTTTTAGTAAGATAAGTGACAGGCACAATTTTAACACTAGAAATAGGAACAAATTAGATCAACCACGTTTCCGATTGTCTAAAGTACACACTTCGTTTATGGGGTACTGTGTAAAATGTTATAATAAAATACCAGCCGATATTCTGGAACTAAATGAAAATAAATTTAAATTATGCATTAAACGCACACTATCTAGACAAGCATATTATAAGTTAGATGATTATATTGTTGATAAAAATGCTTGGCTTAATGCTGGTCCGACTCCACAGGCTCCTGGGCTTACTATTTAAAATTTTCATATTTGGAAGAGATGCGCCCCTTTTTTATGTTTTCTGACATTATGAACATTTCTGTTCCTATTATTTTTATTTTTTGACATTACGAATAAGTTTTTATTTTTACTGAATCAAGTATTATTTATTAAAATTTCAAAAGATGTTAAATATTTTTCTTTCTTTTTGGAAATCAAATTTTATTAATTTCTCAAATACATTGCAAACTATAATTTTATATAATTTAGAAGCATTTTGTTTAAACTTTGTAAATGTGAGTACCATGCATCCGTATAATAATTATGTTGTTTTGATGTACGTTGACTTGAAAAAGCGTGGCAGTCGAGAGTATGTCATGCTCACTTAAATGTCTCGCTGATGGTGGCGCGTGTGTTGGATCATTCGGTTCCCTACAAAATGGTTGAGCTGGATGGTGCTGATCCACGCGTCAAGTTCGTGAACGGGCGCCGTCGGTTGAGACTGGTCATCTCCTAACTTCCATGGCTTATTTTAAATCTTATATTTAGAATTGTTTTTTTTTTACATTGTTCTCACATATAGAAGCAACAAGAATATTGTTCCCAAGTTTTTGTAATACTTGAACATGATTAAAAAGAGTGTCCATGGAGTTTCTTGCCCGTTCTTCTCCATAGAGATCTACGTTTTGGAATGGGCAACTAGCTTCAACTTTCCAACTGGTCGACTTTTTGACAATTCAAAAGTACCTTTAAATGGTCTATTTGAAATAAATGCTTTGAGTTTGAGTTTGAGTTTGAGTTTATGAAGGTCTTCGATATCGGAAAGCATATTATGAAATTCAAATTGAGTTGGGCAGTACCTACACCTGGTAAGGCGCAGTGATGACAGGTGGAGTACGGCTGTGACAGAGTTGCGTCCAAGGAATGGAAGACGAGATGGTGGTCGTCCGGTGGTGAAAATTAAATGGGTTGACGACATTGATGCCATCGCGGGCAATAACCTGGATGAGGCTGGCAAAGGAGCGTGGGGATTCGCATTATGAAAATAGAGGCCTATGCCCAGCATTGGGTGAAGTCGTGCTATGTATGATGATGATGCCTTTACCTATGGTACAGTTTTGTTATTGAAAAGTCAGATGCGCTGATTGATAACAAGCGAAAATGACTTACATACAGGAACGAACTATATTCAGAATGCTCTAACAAAATAGTGACTTTATAGAAAAGCGGTTTTAAAGGAGAACGGACATTCGTTTTATTTAGAAATGTAGAACCTATCCAGGACAAAATTTAAACCAGTGCGCAAACTGTAACCATAAATTCAGCATATCATTCTAGACCATAGAAGTTTTTTGACGGTTATACAAAAAAAATCGGTTCCGTTCCATACATTTTGACCGCGTAGGTATTGCACTTTTCTATGAAACAGCTGATTTGGTTTTGTATAACCGACGAAAAATTTCTGCACTCACACGGGGAGTCTAGAATGATATGCTGAGTTCATGGTTACAATTTGCGCACTGGTTAAAATTTTATCCTTTACGATTGTTTTTTTTATATCACATAAGTAACCAAGAATATTTGAGGGAAAACTAAATCCTTTCAACCTTTTGCTATTTCATTTACAATTTATTTATTCACGGCAAACTTTTAACCAAAGTCAAAGTGCTAGCTAACTTTTTTCTTTATGTTCACGTTTTTTTATTTCTGGCTATTCGCCATGACACTTACTGAGTTATTAAACCTTCTAGTAGAAACTTTTTGTTTGCATAGTTTTTAAGTTGACTTGATGAGATTAAGTTTTGTAAGATTTTTTTTTATGAAATTGCAAAACAAGATCACGTCAGTGCTACTGAAGTTAAAATTTTGAAAAGAATAATGGTTTCTCATTTTGAAACGATTCTACGAGTTATATTTTTTCTGTACGAATTAAAGTAGTATTGCTATGACGAATTGACAGATAAGAGATGATTTATATACAGTCTCTCGTTTAGTGTCACTTTGGTATTTAGTTTTAACTGATGACACGCATGAATGCCGTCCTTTCAAAATTATTTTACCTCTTATTTTGCATCACAGCCAAAAGCAAATTGAACGTAATAGTCGTTGCTTTAAGGTTGCTAGTGGAGTGCTGCTTGGGTTACTGTCAGAGGTACAATAAATTAAGAATTGACTAAAAACTTTGTCTAAAATTTGTAACTTGTCGAGCAAATTTAATACCCAGGGTTACAACAGATAACCCTTTTTTACCACTTACGATCTCTATTTTTTTTTTTTTTTTATCTGTGAGTTTATCATTGATTTTATGTTATGCCCCATCCCTTCACATATACCTACTAAATAACTGATAATGTTTACATACCGTGTGGTGGGACCTTAGCGATCTGTTATGCAGGTATTCCCATCGCAGACACCAGTTTCTCACAAACTAGTGTCAGATAGTTTTAAGCTTTTATGCCATAGTTTGTGAAAATAAAAAAAAAATTGCATTGAAACTGTTTGGAACTGTACTATATCTACAAAAACATGGGTAAAACCGCAAATACTCATAAACGAGAGAGACCTAAACCAAATCTTTATATAGACCAAATCGGAGGCAATACTGCGAATATATTCCTCGATCCAATTGCTAAACGGATTGGTATTGCAACCCAACCCAACAATACAGTTTATTGCAAGCACATCGTGGCGACCACAAATCCTCTGAAAGTGGGGATAAAAGCGTTTATTTGTTCAGACTAATGCACATTTTATGCGGGACCCCCGCTTCTTATGACTTACGTGACGTAATGTTGTGGTACAAGTTACAAGCTGAAGAGTTCTACTGAGTCAAATTAAATTAGTTAGCTAAACTCTGAACACGTCACAGGTGTATAAACACATTAAAACAAAAAAGTAATAATTTGATGGTATTTTTTGTGGTCAATGACCGCGGGTAGTTAAGTAACTTGAAGTACCTGTGATTTGGGAAAATCATTTTTTTTGGTTTTATTATGTTATGATATCAAGACCATCAAGACTGTGAACACAACGACATTTTATTTGATCCTGTATTAACACACCGAAAGGACTGGACAATTTACTGACTCTTGAGGGAGACCTACATAATGTCCAGCTTTAGACATCTTTCGAGTTAAATTATAATCACGATAAAACGGTAGCCTGCAGCTTCTACCAATTAATGAAGAATGAATGGCAGTAGCTGGATAAGAGTGGTCATTAATTATTTTAAATGGCATGTGATTTGAGAGGGCATGTCCTGTAGCGGGCTGGTATAGGCTGATAATAGGTTTGTTAACTGTTCATCATCAGCTTACAGCAGTCTATTGCTAGACATAGGCCTTAATTATATGCTATTCATCTCGATTCTCAGCAACTTTAATTCAGCTACTATCAGCCACTCTGCGAAGATCTTCGCTCCACTATGCCACAGTTGCCATAGTAGCTATTTACCTGTTGCCGTGGATTTTTATAGGCGGAGGTGACTGCTTCCATTAGGTGGACCGCTTGCTTGTTTTACACCTCATAAAAAGGAGGTGAGGAAACCGGCATGACCTAGAACCAAGAACACGTGTGACATCTACCTACCGGCACTAGGCCCGCGTGGTGGATTACGGCCCACTCCCTCTCACCAAAAGGAGGCTTGTGTCCCAGCAGTGGCAACATCTTAGGCTGATTATGTTGAAAAAAGGAGGTATTAGATACATCAGATTTCCTTACTTGATTATGCCAAAAGAAAAATGGAATACTAAAACTGTAGTTTTCAAACCCGCTGTAAGTTTCTCGTTTACATCCATCGCGAAATAGTCAGGACGCAAAGAATAGGCCTCCTCATAAAATTCGGCCCGTAAATATGAAAAGAAAAAGATTTCTGTGAATAATATAACATGATACCTATGTACCGTGGCCAAGTTCGCTGAATTATTGTCATATTTACCATTGTTGTTGTGGTAAACTATACTGAGATTTCATTATTATGTTTTGCTTTTTAGTGATTATATAATCAGAACATCTGATTGAATGTTTACCCACGGCTTCGCTCACGTGGATGTCATTTACCGGGATGAAAAGTGTCCTATCTGTTAATTCAAGTTATAAAATACTTGTGCGCACAATTTCATCAAAATCTGTTTGGCCGCTTTGCGTGATTGAGTAAAAAACATCCAAACACAAACGTTTATATTGACAAATTTGACCTCTTTATATGCTACTTGCTACTAATAATATAAACGCGAAAGTTTGTAAGTATGGATGGATGGATGGATGTTTGTTACTCTTTCACGTAAAAACGGCTGAATGGATTTGGATGAAATTTGGCACACAGATTATTATCTAGATTAACACATAGAATACTATTTATCCCGGTAGTACGTTACCGCGGGATAATTTCCGACTTCCACGCGGGCGAAGCAGCGGCCGGAAACTAGTTATTAATATATTAGACTTGTCGAGAGAAATCTAGCCAAGGACTATAGTGTTACCCAGTAACTGGCTTGTGATTTCTAAACGAAATTTCAACACGCAGAATGTTCTCTGAAAACTAGCTTAGGTAATCTAACGTAAAAACTTCTTTTAAAAAGTATTTTTCAAATTCATTATAACAAGCTTTAATAAGTACCTTTTGTAGAATGCCGAGTGTACGTAATTGTCATTATAAAACAATATTTTATGTTCATTACAATGAGTAATGACTTTAATAGCCTTTTTTATTTTCTTCTGGTTGTTGTTCTTTTCTTACGTACCTTTAAAATTGCTCGGCTATATTATTCAACTTATTTATAAACTGAACTTGAAAATAATCCTCAAGCTATTAAAAAACTTTGCAAAGTGCCACAAGGATGTTTTGGCTCTTGAATGACTTTAACATCTTAGCGTTGTTGGTAATCATTGGTGTAATAATTGTATTGAAAAATCAAGATCGCGGCGTTGTTGGTTCAGATTTTGTCACGCGCCAAGTCAGCCATATAGCCTTTTGCAGTATTACTAACTACATTTTTAAGGTTTTCCATATTTGCATTAATAACATTTTTGGTTTGCGATATAATAGCCCTAATGCAAATAGTATCATGAGTAGTCTTAGTTTAAAATAATGCCTATGACTTCAATGCTACCCTGTAATTTAGTACAAACTATCAACATTATCTATTTCCATCGAAGGCAAAACACTTAGGAATAGAATAACCACAATTAACCCTAAAATTAATCAGGAACTAAAATGCCATACCGATCACGCTTGACAGGCGGATTAGTTAGCAGCCGCAGAATGACGTTATTATAGGCCGAGCGATAATTACACTTAACCCTCGCTGAAATCTGATTTAGTGGATAATTCTAATTCAATTTGTAGTGAGGCTTGTTGCAATCTATCGTACCTGATTTTCTCACGTCCCATTTTTTTACCAGAACTTTTCCTGCATTATCAACGACATATGCATATTTTTTTTTAAGTACTAGCTTTAGTCAGCGGCTTCGCCCGCGTGAATGTCGGAAGTTTTTCCACAGGAACGATCTACCAGGATGAAAATAATCCTATATGTTAATCCAGGTTATAAACTATCTGTGAGTTTAATCCAAATCCGTTGCCCCTGGCACACAGGCAACTGAGGGAGCACGGGTGGGTTTTAGTCAGTAAAAGTCTGACACGCCCTCCTGCTCCACCCAGAGCGGGAAAAGTTATTTGATGATTTCCCACCCAAAAAAAAAACCCTCGTTCCTCCCATATGGTAATTTTTTTATTTTACTTTAAAAGCTAGGCAGAGGAAAGTGGAGAGAGTTATGTCAGTATTTTTGAAGATGTTATATATATTATCTTGAATCTTATTTGACTGTCTTTTAGGGATCACATTTCCATGATCCAAAGTTTGAGGGGGTTTTTTGCTAGCCTATTTTTTTTGTAAGTATTTATAATTATTTTTAGATGTTTAAATTTTTTTTATCTTATTTCATAACGATTCCAATGGCACATGTTTTATATACAGCTCCAATACAAAACTTTGCGATGTTTTGTCACATTTTAACCGGAAATGGCGATTTTGCTTGAAGTCTTGCGGATTTCCTGCCAAAAGATGGCGCAGAGGTAAAACAAATGAAAAATGATCGCGACCGCTTAGAGGACATGGCAAGAGCAAGTGGGCCATGTTTAAGCATTAAATTTATAATTTACAAGTGAATAACGAAGCAATTCAATCGAAATAATAGCAGAAATACATCAAAATGCAGAAATTCTCCACACCTTTTAATACCCAGGTGCCTATTAAAATTTCACTCTTCTTAAATTCTGTTTCCAACACACCAAATTATTCCCTTAGCGGTACAATATTAACAATATCGGCATCGCCAACCGAGTGCGGTGTAATTCAGCACTGTATACATTTTGCATGCAATTCATCTGACCCGTTGAGATGCCTCCAACCAACTGAAATTGCTTTACATGCATTATTCACAAGCCGATGTTTAACGGTATGGCGTTTCCAATTACCTTTTTAGGTTATTTTGGATGGAATATGGAATTTTCGATGGTTATGACAAAATTCGGTTGGTTTATTAAAAGGGGAACGTTACTAAAATAGGTAATATAATAAGGTATTTTGAAAACTGCTCTGCTCGGACTTAAAAAAAAAAAAAACTACAAAACAAGTTCGAGACAATGGCTATCTTCTAAGTGATATGATAAAGCTACTTTTGAACACAATTCGAGAAGCAGAAGCTATAATTTACTTATGTAAGAAGATGTAAAATTATATAACATACAGTATAACTGTAGCAGAAAAGTGTGCTCATGCTGAATAAACAATCTACACAGAATAAAAACAAAGCAGAAAACTTCACAAAATGAGTACATTTACCTTAAAGCCATAATACACTTCAAGATATTCAGGGATCGTTTCCCTAAACCGAGATGATATAATAAGAAGAATGGATGAAGAGTCTCTATTAAAAAAAAAACACAGCACCCAAATATCGAGTCTTAAATATCATGTATAGCGATCGGATATTCGGATGCAAATTCACCTAAAGTTGAGATGTTGGCTAACATGAAATGCGCCTTTGTATCGAAAAAATCTTAATTTAGGTAAGTAACTTGTTTATTTTTTTTTTTTAATTAATACAAACCACCCCTCCTCCAGTACATACACATATTTGTATCGTGTTAAACATTAATTTTAAATTAATACACATCTGAATAGTTATACAATCCAAAAATCCCGGGGTTTTTAATAAATAATACAAATAATTTATAAAGCCGCTTCCATACTTTCATAGCTAAAAATTATCTTTAGGTAAATATGCATCCGAACATCCGATCTCTGATCATGTAATATAACATAGGTTTTATTCACTACTAGCTCAACCACCCGTAGTCACGCTAGCGAAACTCGATTAGAGCCACACCGGCCAATATACTATAAATTCAGAACCAACCAATCTAAACGCTCCATCAGGTCATTATTATAACGCTAAATTAAACTTCAACTATAATTCTACAAAAGAAATTCGGTTTAGTTCCTCGAAAAACTCGGGGGCCTAACAGGCCACTGCCTAACGATTCGTGAAACACAGAGTTATTGCAGGGTTAACATCCTAATTCTGTTCTATTTAGTGGAAGGTTACATGTGTGAACGTTCAATGGATGTTTGTTTGGCCGTAATAACAGTCGTTCGGGTTGCTGAATGTTAATAGGAATCTACTATTATGTTTGTAGGTAGGTATAATAATAGCTTCGCTTACGGTGTAAACACGCAATTGTAATTATGTGTTGGTCTTAATAAATTGGTGTATATTGGGTTAGAAACTGCACGTACCTAATATCCAACCTGTCACGTTCTCACTACTGGGATACATGCCTCCTCTTGTTGAAAGGAAGTGAGCCGTAATCCACCACGCGGGCCCAGTGCAGGTTCCCGACGTGTTACGCACACCCATATTAATTGCCCAGTTCTAATTGGAACCCACGTTATACGGCGCGAGCCTATTGCTATCTACCGAGCACAAACCCAGACTCAGGTTGGCCCGGGCTGCTAGTATGAAATTCTGAATGGTAAAACCCAATAATACTTGCTTGAACAGCACTTTGCAACTGAACCCAGGACCACCGTCGCCCCTGGCACACAGGCAACTGAGGGAACACGGGTGGGAAAAGTCTGGCACGCCCTCCTGCTCCACCCAGAGCGGGAGAAGTTATTTGATGATTTCCCACCGGCAAAAAAAAAAACCCAGGACCACCAGCTGCTTTTTAAATACGTTATATTAGCCCTAACTAACAAACAGGCCTATCCAATCCCAACGACTCCATGCCACAGTTCACAATATACATGCAAATACTAACCACACGTGTATTTGTCGTACGATTTACGTTCGTCATTTAGGCTGTTAAACGAACTGGGTACAACCGGGGGGGTGCGGAGGGGGGACACAGGTAATTTTTCCCACGACCCGTGAGGAGAAATGACTGTAATAATCGCGTTATTTTCGGGTGAAGTCATGAGTTTTTTTTCCTGTCTAATGTTGATGGTTTTACCTTGGGGTATTTATTTCGGGTCTGCCCGATTTGTTTCCAACTCGATGTAATCAGGATCTTAGTTAGTCACATGTACCCATCTCTCAAAAAGTGTTTTGCGGGTGATGTTCAGATTAAACCCACGTTCGCACAGACGTAAAATTATCGTACGGGAATTTTATTGCGCACTGGATTTTATATACTCTGCTAGGTGCCGAGGGTTGAAAATCCAACAGTGTGTTTTATCGACGCGCGATTGAGATTTACTCTGTTAGATTCTCAACATCGAGAGTTAAAAAAACCAATGCCCGATAAAATTCCGCCGTGATAATTATTTACTACTGTTGCAATGTAAGACTACATGAAATGAATTTTGCACTAAACTTGTGTTTATCATTAAAAAAAAAAAACATAAGAATCTGCGAGTTATATTTCGACAATTGTAATAATATTTTACTTTTTCAACTCTTGATAGTTATTAATAACTGTCAACTACAGATCAACGATTACCAGTTATTAATAATTATTATTCTACCAACTGCAGATCATAATCACCCTCAGAATTATAAACGGGTGTAAGAAAACACATAATGAAGGCGACAGCCACTTGTACGCCCGTCATTGTAATTTTTATTTTTGTTTTGGACCATACCTGAGAGCTTCCTGATTACGGAGATATTGAATGTCAAAATTCCAACTTTCACGCATTACATTGAAAGCTACAGTAACTAGCAAATTTTCACATCAAAAAATCTGTTACTTTGTTTAATTAACATAATGCGTAGTTGACGGCTATGTGATGAGTATTTATATGTATTTTATATAGGATAAATTAATTGTTATGCTTTTGTGTTTTGCTGAATTGTCCATAAAACAGTTTTCCATATATTACAATACTTTCTTCCTTAATCTATTTACATAATTTTCTCAGGCACTTGAGTTACAAAATCCACACTGACATTCCTAATTTCAACAAGACAAACGTCTCACTTATTATTTCCCACCTCGAAACAAGCTTAAAAGCGAAATACGTCATCAGTAGTGGAAAAATATGAGACATTTGCGTTACAAAAGCAAATTTGCAGCAGAACAAAGTCACAAAACAGGTGGGTACAGAAGGTCGGGTATATATCATATGTACAGGAAAAGTTTTTATTCAGTGCGCAAACTTTGACCATGAATGCAGCGTATCATTCTAGACCCTCCAGCGAAGAAATTTTTCGTCAGTTTTACAAAAACAAATCAGCTGTTTCATAGAAAAGTGCGATACCTACGCGATCAAAATGTATGGAACAGTTGATTTTTTTTGTATAACCGACGAAAAATTTCCGCTCTGGGGGGTCTAGAATTATATGCGGAATTCATGGTTACAGTTTGCGCACTGGATAAAACAGTTGATTTTTTTTGTATAACCGACGAAAAATTTCCGCTCTGGGGGGTCTAGAATTATATGCGGAATTCATGGTTACAGTTTGCGCACTGGATAAAAACTTTTCCATATAAGCACACACGCACGAGCGGGCAACTGTAACTGCGACAACGGGTGTCGACGGTAGAGGAGTTGCCTCTGCCGTTGACGCGTACCGCTTGTATGTATGCACACTACTGAGTGAATACACAGCTAGTGCGAGCGCACTCACGACTGTCATTCGTATGAGATAGTTCGAGATCCTCGTACGTGTCTATGTGTGCATGCATCGCAGAGACGCGTACGTACGATGATTTCAAAACCTGCTTCGTTTCTTTTCGCTTGTTGTACGTAGCCGAAATTCTGTGACTTATCTATGCTGTAGCACAGTGCTGGTGACAAGTTCGCGGGTATTAACGGGGATTTACGTCCGGAATGCATTGTGAGACGCCCGTGTAACGTGGTGCATTGCAAAAATGGGATGCCGTAACCACGGGTTTCCCAGCGGTTGACTCTTATTTGAGCTTTTGATTAAGTTTGAGCGGTGAATTCAAGTTACAACGATTGTTGTATTCATTTTGGTGGAAATTTGAAATAAAAGAAACGTGTTATTGCGTTACGTGATTTTTTTTCCTAACTTCTGTCGAAAAACTTAGGAGTCCCACTATTTTGATTTACGATTGTGGACGTTATTCCCTTTTCGGAACGTTCCCGGTTTAAGCCCAAAACCAATTCTAACGTTCAATTTCGCAAAAATATGCCCGTCTGTACCATTACCCACGGTTCTTTTCCTATCACAAATTCAACGGTTCGTGACCATAAAAATGACACATGTTACTTTAACTTGCTCTTAACCAGGCACCATATATCAGGCACAAACTGGATCCCTTTGGCTGTGCCCACTCGTGCATTTCAGATTTATGTCTACATCTGACGATTCTCAATGCTGTTATACATATCTTCGTGGTCGTATGTTTAATCTCCTTAGTTTGTATTTATGGCGGTAATTTTGGATTTTTTTCTATTGAGAGCGAATATGTGGTCTGTGCAGTGGTTGGATCTATGAATAGCGGAGGCGTTAGGTTTGAAAATGGAAGAAGTGTTTTGATTTCATGATGAGGTGAAATCTAGTATAATTATGTATAAGTGTTATTGACAAAAACTAAAAAAAAGTGTTTCGTAAACACTTAACATTTTTTTTTTGTATTTTGGCTAGTGTTTGTGATATATTACACATACCTATATTAAATTAGTTTAGTTTCAGCTATACACACAGCAATACATTATATTTTATTTTCATTTTGATATAGCTAGCTGCAGTAGTTTGCTAGATTTTCGCTGTCGGAAAATTCGCAGAAAAATATCGCTGTGAGCTCTGCCAAGGTCGGACGTTGAAGTGGACAAATTAACATTTTAATGTTGACGCAGATGTGCATTATCTGATCATAGAATAAAATGTATTATAGTGTATCACCATCAGTGAACAAATAAATTATGTTATAATATATATGAATCTACTATGTTCACTTTGTGAAATATTGTTAAAGCTTTTCTCATATTTATCATCTTGGTTAGCTTTGGTCATATATGTAGATAAAAAGTATGAAGTACTCTTTGGAGTACTATAAAATACAAAGTTAACTTAATTTAAAACAAAAGGCTTCTTTATTTCGCGATCATATTTAGAGAACACCACTTCAGGGAATAGGTACCTAACTGTAACAAATTTAGGCAGTATATTCGCCCTCACGGCCTTAGTCGCCGCAGGAGACGCCCTGGGCGTCGGGAATTCCAGGCTGATTCGTGGCCACCGTAAGCGTGGGCTTGCGGTCGGCGAGTAATGAGTAGCTCGCTGTCCGGTAAGGACCAAGCCCGGGTCGACGGCGTGTCGTGTACCACGCGCGCCTCATAGAGATGTCAGCACCAACTAGTGGGGTCCGCAAGGGCCTTAGCCTACCACGGGTGCGGATTGTTCGAAAGAGATACCGCGTCCCCATGGCACACAGGCAACTGAGGGAACACGGGTGGGTTTTAGTCAGTAAAAGTCTGATGCCCTCCTGCTCCACCCAGAGCGGTTATTTGATGATTTCACAATCAAAAAAAAAAACTAAGAAACTTTATTCAAACAAGAATTTGCTTGAAATATTTTAAGAACACAGAAATAAACCACGTAGGAATTTACAAGCACCAAGTAAAAACATTAACAAAATAATTTTATACAAGTACTAACACAAACATAAACTGTATCCAAAAGCTTCTGACTCAAAACTCTTGAACTTTGTAAGTGAACCAAGCTAAACTTTGTGCATTTGATAATAAATAATATAAATCTGAAATATATTAGAATTTGCAGAATTCTTTCACATCGGGAGAAACGCGATCAAAGTTTGACACTTACATGAAATATGGGCCAAAGTTTTTTGTTCATGTTTAAAGAGCAGATGAATAACGTCTAAAATATTACTGGATTTAGCGATACTTTTGGCAGTTAGAATGCTTTTTGATAACAAAAACAAACTGATGAAGAAATATATGCCAAACTAGCCACCCGCCCCTGCCTCGCAAAGCTTTTAGAACTTGACAAGACATCTTAATTTATTTATAATCTATAATATTATTATAAATATATGTATTAAACCCATAAACCTTCCGGAAAAAAATATATAAATGGTGGTGAAAACCGTATAAAAATTCGTTGCGACATGTGGAAGAACAAAGCGGTCACACAGCCAGACAAGAAAAGCAACTTTATAAAATACATAATTATAAAGTAGTAGATAATGCGAAGTTGCTACGAAAATACGTATAAATAAGTAAAGATTGGATTTAAAGCAAAGAACAAAAACAAAGGACAAAACAAGCAATCTGAAACTGGTTCTCAAGCTAAACTTAGATAGACAACTTTATTAAGTTAGAGTTACAGACAAAGTAAAAAGTTTTTCGTCCCCAATACGTTCGATGCTAACCTAGGTACATTGTTTTGACAGTTACGGCTATAATGGAAACTATTTTTTTCATAATATCTTCATTTGCCAGAATTTTCTGCAACGATAACCAGTGATATATCGTACATCTTTATTTCACCATTTGAAATTAAAGTAAGGGCGAATAACACCACTAAAACTGAACATGGTCAGCAAAGCTAAACCACGTTCATGAGCTGTCAATGACAACATTCCACAACAGTGATGTCACTGACAGCAGCTGTCTTGAAGGCAGTTCAGATGTTTTGATAGTGTTCAGTTTTATTGGTGAAAGAAAAACCTTACGATCGCTCAGTAATCGATTTGCGACCATCAGACCAACGAGGTCAAATAAATGACACCTTGCTGATGTTTTCAATTGCTTGCAGCTCTACTACAAACTGCCAAAATATTACATTAGCCTCGAAATAGAACCTTTGTATACCAAAATAATGCAAAGACACGTTTATGCCACTTATATAGTTGGCAAAGCTCCAAAGCACTAACGTAGTACCTTGGACGGTGGATGTAAATATTTTTCTATTAAGTTTTTGTACTGAGCTTATTCCGTACGCCGTGCGATACACATTAAAGTGACTATAAATAAGTACACTGGACTATGGAAACAAGATTTAAAAAATATAAAAGTTGAGTGGAAAGTGAGCCGGGAAAAGTCCAACGGAAATTGTCTTTCAAGCTTGTTGTAGCTTATTTTTGTTTTTCGAGATATAAATAGAATAAAATTAATTAAAACAGCCTCAATTATTTCTTTATTACGACAAACTACACTTCTCCCTACGGGTATAGGGCTCCTCCAGTAATTTCCAGCATTTTCTGTTTTTTGGTTTCGTCAGCCATGATTTAACAACCGATTCTTCTAATTCATCTTGCCAACGTTCTGCTGGTCGGCCGTTTCTTCTCTTACCATTTGGGCCTTGGGTTCTAAGAATTAATAAGTCGTCTTATCGCGTCAATCTCCACTTCAGTGTTCGAGCGTGTTGGGGCCATCTATGTCTAGTGTCTTCTTTCTTATTCCTGTGTTTTGTGCCTTGTCACTTAGTCAGGATTCTAGAAAACTTTATCTTTAAAACAAAAATAATTTCTGTTATCAATACAAAAACTTTTTGTACATCCCTACAACGTTGTAACTACAGCCACTATTAGCAACTAGTCTCGAACAATCTTTCAAACTTAAAATAAAAAATACATTTCATAAATTCCTTTTTAATTTCCTGTTTATTGCTCACAACGTCAGGCTTCTTAGCTCCATAGCGCAAGTCAGTAAGTTTTCCATCAAAATAGAAATCCTCATCAAAAATACTTAAGCTCCAACTTTTACAAGTCTCGTTCATTGGAAACTTTATAATGAAAGCCTCTTTATATGAAACAAAGAGCAAGAAAGTTGCCGATGTACCACCGCCTACAATAGACTAGCGAAAGTTATACACAATAGGTAATTCCGAGGCTGTAATGGCTATCGTCCACATTGCTACTCAAAAGTAACGCGTTACAAACTCAAATCACCAGTGAGTAGCCAGATTAGAAGCCAGCACTAGTATTTCAATGGTCCAAGTCGACGCAACTTACTAACGTTAACGTTGACGTTGACGTCGCTTTCGAACTACCATTAAATACAAGTATGTAAGGTGATGTCCTGTTATGTACATGAAGACTGGAAGGATATTATAGTGACCTTATTGATGATGTTCTTCAAAAGTTCAGGAACGTAGTACTCGCAACTGAAGTCGCAACCAGAGTGAGTGTATAATCAGATGCAAAAACTTAAACGTAAAGGAGGATTTAGCAGGCAGCCTTCTGTTGTTTCTGCCTGGCAGAAAGGCGTGAGTTCATGTGTGTGAGCATTCTGACTACTCATTGACTGATTACTTCTGAGTAGCGTAGTGGAAGACGGGCTTAACATTATTAGCATTTGTTATATAGACAGACGTACAAACGTTATTAGATTTAACTAATGAAACTTGTTTGGTTTCGGAACGACTCGTCTGGTTCATTTGAAGAAACGACTGAGTCGGTAAATGAATAAAAGAACATAGTCTCTGTATTTTTGTGAATCCTGTGTCTACAGTAATAATATATTTTTTTGATATATCGTACAGCTAATTCAGGAATTGACCATCGTAAAATCTCAAAGAACTTTCTTTTAAGTAGTATTGTCCACTGAAGTTTCCATCGTGAAGTCCAAACGGCAATAAAATCTTGTGAAATCTTCGACTCTTTCAAAACAATCCATAAGAAATCCAAAATCAAGTAAAATGCAATCAAGCATATAGTTTCAGCTCCAAAGAAAAACCCAAGAACCCATTCATATTCGACGTCTCAATTTCGAGTAATCAACATCAAAAATGAGGACGTCCCCGCATTTCTATCTAAGCATGATCGATGTTCTGTCACGAGTTCACGATCTTTTGATATATTTCTTCAAGAGGGTGAAATTTCAAGTGAACGTATTTTGTTAAACTTAAAGCGTGTTTTGATGTCCTACTTCCCGTAATCGCGTCAAAAAGGCTTTTGTTGAAATACAGGGTAGTGTTTTTGTGCTTACTGAGAGTTGGAAGTCAAGGGGTGCCAAAATGAGGTGCTGGCAATACATCAAGTTGAAATACGTTGGCTTTAACAGAATTTACGTTTGGGAAGTAATGAATGACTTAGGTTAAAGTATAGAAGGAATTAGAAGATTTTGATTAACAAATTGTGGATCGTTAAGAGCAATAATTTAGGACGTAGTTTTGAAGCATTGCAAAGAAATCGAAATCAAAATAATTTATTTGCATTAATAAGGTACCTACAGAAAGTCGTTAACATAATTACGTCGATCTCTTATTACTTATTATTTCAATGTCAGCGTGCAAATTTTACTTATTTTATTATTATTAATTTTATGAAATTACTTAATTAACTTGAATAATGCATGCGATTAGTAAATGTCATTAAATTCAATAAAATCTGGTTACAATTAATTACATAATTCATTAGTTCTCATATTAACATGACACAATGAATGTTATGCGTAAAAATGCACTTTGAACTAAAACCATAATACCGATGAAAATCTTGTTTTCCTTATTTGCATATTGCAAATAAGGAAAGCAAATTTTTACCTCAATGCTGAATAGGTAAAACATACTCTGGTAACATGAAATAAGTTGATTAGATTCGGACAGAATCTTTTTTGTACATTCAAAATCAAAAAGAATTCGTTCACATCGGAGATCGAACTCAGTTACATAATTTGGATGAATAGAAATAAAAGACAGTGGGTAACTCTAAATTGTACCGTAATTATTGTTAGAAAATGTCTCAATTAAAATCTTTAGCTTGTAGCCTATTTAGGTTAAATTCATAATTAGCAGTACACAAATAGTGTCATTAAACTTCAGAATACCTACCATAATATATATCGCCATTATTTTACAAAGAAAAAATCAAGTGACAATCGTTATAACAAGCCAAACTACCAAACACAAACCCTTTGTCTCATCAAAAAACTTCCCGGAAACTTAACCGTGACCAGTTATTCCATTTTCCGAATTCTGTGAACCCTAATCGCGACAAAATTTCAGCTTTCAACGAAGATCCCACTTTAGACCCTTCCGGCATTTGGAAAACTTTTATTGGCCTTATCTGGCAGACACTAATGGGATTAGGAGAAGAAAGCAACTTTCCTAATTTATTGACAGCATTACCTTCATTAACTTGAGATTGCTTTGACTTTAAATGTTATATAAGATCGGTCAAAGTTCTAGATGTCACCTTAGTCGAATATGTATGGAGTATCTTACAGATTTAATGAGAGAAGAGAAATAAAATTCACAAATACCGGAGTGATCTTGGAATAGGAGAGTGTTTGTTTGTTAGAACAAAGCACAATAGTTATTTCTGTTATCAATTATCATTCAATATAAATGATATAGCTTCTGCCCAGGGCCTTGCCTACGCAGATGTCGGATTTTAACCTACGGGAATATGCAAACATGGCAAAAAGCAGGCTATGTTTCCTGGGATGCCATGTATATTTTCAGCTATAAAAAATGTAGTACTATGTTATCAGAATACTTAGCGTTGCTCAATTACACAGACACAGAAAAACTTCTAGAAATGATGTCATGACGATAATTTATTCTTTCGTAAGTATTTACTTTTGTAGTATTTACAGTGGCTTAGTTGTAGGTATTAATGTTTAATTACCAATATGCTTTATCTCATAGTTGTTAATCGATTATTTTTATATCAATTTAATTTTTAAATGTTAATGTCCCAATTTAATTGAAATGTAAAGTGATGGCCCGAAACACAGGTTTGAATAAACCTAGATCGGGTGGGTCGCTACCTACCATTCTAATTCCGAAACATTATCACTTACACTTGTAGTAAAAATATTTTAGGATTAGTTTATTTTTAGGCACTATAATTGTATGGGAATTTTACTACTGTTGGCTAAATGTACTCTTTTTGTATACGTTTTATTAAATAAATTATTTAAGATATTTTATAAATTATTTATTTATTATTTATCTCCTTGATAAATTTTATCTAAATCCGTTCAGTGGCTTAGGCGTGAAAAGTTAATATCCAAACAGAGTTACTTTCGATTTTATTAAATTACTAGTTTTTGCCAGCAGCCGCGCATGCGTGGAGGTCGAAAGTTATCCCACGGGAACGAACTATCAGGAATAGAAATATTCTATGTGTTAATCAACTATCTGTGTGCCTTCATCTAAATCCGTTTTGTAGTTTTTGCGTGAAAGAGAAACAACCATCCATCCATTGTCACAAACTTTCACATTTATAATATTACTTACATTTATAAAATTACTAGCTGACCCGACAGACGTTGTCCTGTCTTAACTATAAACATAAGTTTTCTTAAATTTTCTAATGTTACACGCAACTTTCTAAAAATTTTCTTTCATAGGAACCTTCTCCTGACAGTAACAAACACAACAAAAAAAGAATTAGCAAAATTGGTCCAGCCGTTCACGTGTGATGCCGTGACTAACGGAAACAGGGATTCATTTTTATATATAAAAAAAATTTGATTATAAATGTATTATTATATTGTAGGATATAGTATGGATTACGCTGATTCTATTTTTCCAGCAAAAAACATCATCAAAACAACAATACCTATCTATAAAATTTGAAATCATCATCATCATATCAGCCAAAAGACGTCCACTGCTGGATATAAGCCTCCCCCAAAAGGGAGGTATGTATTTGCCATAATCGCCACGCTTGGTAGGCGGGTTGGCGATCGCAGTATGGTGGTCAAATGCATAGTGAACGCTGCTGCCCATTCTCTAGTAAGTCCCTTAGTCGCCTTCTACGACACCCACGGGAAGAAATGGGATGTCCGGCACACACGGAACGTTTTTAAAATACCTACATATATTACCTATTTTAGTAACGTTCCCCTTTTAATAAACCAACCCAATTTTGTCATCCAAAATCACCTAAAAAGGTAATTGAAAACGCCATACCGTTAAGCATCGGCTTGTGAATAATGCATGTAAAGCAATTTCAGTTGGTTGGAGGCATCTCAACGGGTCAGATGAATTGCATGCAAAATGTATACAGTGCTGAATTACACCGCAGGTCAATTGGCGATGCCGATATTGTTAATATTGTACCGCTAAGGGAATAATTTGGTGTTGGAAAGAGAGTTTGCGTCCGGCACCATATGGAACAATTGAAATAGATTAGCAGTAATTACTGGTACCTACAAACACACCAATAATTACTGCTACAGCATTGTTAAGTTCATTCCGATAATTGTAAAACACTCATTCAAATTTCCATAATAATGGTAATTACCATTAAAACTAGTAGGATGATAACGTTAATACCACAAGTTAGATAGATACAGAAGGTCGGCTCAATTCAACGAGCGAAAAAGTACCTACGCAGACATAGGCCGCGTCCCAACCACAAACGATCGTCGCGCGAGTAGGCGATCGTCGCGTTTCGTATGTCCCTTTTAGTTCTGCGAATCCAAACGCGTGGTTACGCCGAAAACTCCTGTGTTATACCTCCACCAACACAAAGCTGTAATTTCTAAAGTATATAAATTAAAAAAAAAATTGAGGATCTCGACAGAAAAAGGAGAATTTCTTAATTTTTTTGGTCTTCTTTTTGTCCGGGCACACTTCACAGTTTACAAAAACAGGAGTGGCGCGGCCAGGAAGTATACTCCCCAGCGGCGCCACCAAAACTTTAATTATTCGTGGAAGTATGTATCTGCATTTTTTTTTAACTACAGCATAGGTATAGTACAGAAATGGTACAATTCAACTGGTATATGTTTTTTCCACTGTGGCGCGGCCAGGCTGTATTATAAGGGTGCCACCAGATTTCCAAACAAAAAGTGACACCTGAACGGTAACCTGCACCCTAATTGCGTAACTCACGATTAATCATAATCGTTTTCGTTTTGAGACAGATGGCTAAACTATTGCTTCATATGTTCGAAAAATGTGTCTGCTCAACAACGTAAATAACGCAATGAATATTTTTGAACTGTCAAAATGAAACCGATTATGATTAATCGCGTGTTACACAATTAGGGTGCTGATATGACACGCGCCTACAAACAGCGAGTGCACTTGTGACTACAATTCGTTTGGGATTGCCGTACGTACGCATCTATGTGTACGTGCGTGCCTTGCTTTATGGAGTTGACCTACTGTATCTTTCTATTTTCTACTAATACTGTTAGATGCTGTGTGATAGTCGTTCTCATCTGCGTTATTGGATTAAACATGTAGGTAGCAGTGGGGGAATTATGTTGATAAAATTTAATTAGGTCCGTTGACGTATTTTCGCCTAATTTAGAATTAGGTGTGTAGAAATGGAAAATGTATGATACAGCTATTGTTTCCCTGAAATATTATTTGTATTTGAGTTACCCTATGGTGCATACAAACGTTCATACTGCTCCTAAGGAGAAGTTGAAAAAAATAAACAGAGCGAACAACACCATTAAAAGATTTTATTATTGTCATTTTGTACAAGGTAAGAAAAAGAAAACAATATGGAGGGCGTAGAATTATCGATTAAAAATAATACAAGCGCATTGCTTTAATTAAACCCATCAATGTAAAGTGAAAATAAGTAACTTCAATTTCTACAATGTAAATGTAGTTTAAAGAAAAACTACATTATTCCCTTTAATAATTCTAACAAGAAACAATTTTCTTCAAAACTTTCCCATCATTATAATAATTCATCCTCCCATAATTATTCCCAGATGAATATAACCCTAAATCTTCGAACTCTACGCTAAAAGCATTAACTGTAACCATCCCTTGAATAAAAACAAAAGCCACGTAATCTTGTTGAGGAAATTTTAACAATTATTGCTATTGTTATCATAGTATCAAATTAATATGAGGACCCTCAATACTGTTTGCGACACAGTCTAAAATAATTTATTTCAAGGAATGGCCATACTAAAGAATTAATACAGCTAATGTAAAGAATACTTTTACGCTGTGGTCACATAGAGAGGGGAACAAATTCAGGCAATTCACAGAGTTTGTAAGTGGATCCTTTTTATGATAATAATGTCTGTTTAAAATGGCATAAAGTTTCTGCATCGCCTTATCTTTGGTCGCTTGTTTGATAATTTATTCAGTGATGGTAAGTGGGGTTGGAACTTTCTCTGGTTGGTTGGGAATTACTCAAGGTTTTTTTGTGTAAAATAATTGAACAAGCCATAATCATGAAAGTTGTGAGGAGAATCTTTGTAAGATTAGAGGTTCTTATGCGTGTCTTATAAAATACACGATATGAATGTTTTATTTTGCACGAGGCATAAGTATATATAGTATAACAACAGTGTGGTATTGATACTATTCTATGCCATTTCGACAAGCTCTAAGGCTCAGATCTATAAACGTCTCTTAGCTCATCTTTTGACTCAGAGATTTTTCTGTCTCTGTTTTGCATTTGCACTTGACAGATTGTGACAGTAGCGACAGTGACAGAAATAACGCTTAGCCCAGTTAACTGTGTTTTGCTTTATGCTCAAAAGATATTGCATTTATTTTACTTCTGAGAACCAAAAATTGCCAAACAGATCATAGAAAACGTCATGTTCTCTCAGAGTTTTTTTAATTAAAAAAATCTAAATCGTAGTGAAATAGGTACTTAATTATTTCAGCAAAACCACACATTTAAAGTTACCTTCTCACAAAAAAACATTTCAACAAACGAAGACAGAAAATCCCTTTACCGTTACTATCACCGTCGATAATCAACTGGCGGCCATCTTGCGGAACGAAATAGATTTAAAATGTCGCCCGGCCCATTTTACGCGGGAATCTGAAGATAACGCAGTTATCTTTCTGATATATATTATTGGAAGGGAAGGGACTCTGTTTTTTGCTTTCGATAAATTCGTTAGATTATAGACGAGATTTGTTTGGTTTGTATAATATTTATGTTTATTTGAAGGGTGAAATAAAAATATCTTTGGAAGCTTGCTGGTAGCTGGGTGAAAGTGGCTTAGAATCGAGTTAAATGGCGGATGGTTGGAGATGCTTATGTCCAGCAAGAATTTGAATAGACTGATTATGACATTAACTCTATAAAGAAATAAGCTACGGACATAGGTAATCATAGGATCTAAGAGAGATTTTGGACATCAACCGTCGATTAAAAGAAATACTTATGGTTTTTAGGAGCTCACCCGACAATTCCCGTATTTTAAAACTTTCGCATTTTAGTGTCAGTGTCAATCTGTCAAATCTACTTATATTTTAGGTACGTACATTTTTAACAAGTTTTTGACATTTCATTGTTGCCGATGTGAGACTGCGACTAGATATTTAACGTTCTTAATTACGGAAATTGGCTTTTAGATGTTGCTCATAAAATGAGTGACACATTTACCAAAAACTACCAAATTACACCTAGTCCCACAACCGTCGAAAACTTGCCTTAATACTATTTAATGCTACATAAAGCAATAATCTCACGTGTTCCATATTCAGGAAGTTTCGTAATTAATTAGGGAACGCTGTTCCAGTCTGTTCGGACTATAATAATTATATTATTATTTTGCTCTTAATTGTTGCACTGGCTTGCTTTTCTACAAAGTCTTGAGCTGCTGTTAGCCGTTTTGGATCTCTTGGGCATGGATGATAAACATCTTCTTTCTTTCTGACTATTTTTGTTGATGATTTTTCAACAATTACGCTGCAGTATTAAACTCTGAAACAGATAAACTTATTGAGACTTCCATGCATGTGGCATATGTAAATAGTCACATACACATTGTTCACTTTTGATAATCATTCACGTTAATTTACAGTATTCATTTGTAGAACCTATAGTTATCCATATTTTTCCACACTTAAATATAAAACCATTATTGCTTTATCGTGAGGCACTTAACAAAGGTCGAAGAAAAGACACATTTTATTTTTACTTGGCGAGTTTTATGTAAAAAGTTGTAGCCACAATACCAACATTACTTTATGCACAGTGTAGTGTGAATACTTTCACAGTAAAAGCACACTCTTACAAAATAACTATTTAAACGGTCCCTTAAATAAAATGCAAAATATACAATCAATGGAATCGATTCGATCGTCATAAAATGTAACGCTTTCACGAACAGCGAGTAAAATAACATTTCTATTTGGCTTTCGTGTTTATAGAACTTCAGTAAGGCTAGGTTTACACTAGGTCTAAAAATGTTGAACAGCCAGATCTCTGATGATCTAGATATGGTCAATACTAGTTATCGCAGATAAGTCTGTCAAAACGTTGTACGCAATTATTACACGCTGTATGTATATTAGCTTCACTTATATGTTTGTGAACGACTCCTTAGGGCGCGATTTTGACCCACTTTAAACGGTCAGATTTCATTTAAACTTTGTAAACTTATCGAGGACCGATGACAATTCAATAATTAAAGAAAAAAAATTGAGTAAAATAAAAAAGAGGAAAAAAAATCTGAAAATATCACGCTTTTGTAGTTAGCAGAACTAAAAAATAGAAAATAAATAATAGTTTAAAAAACACGCTTTAAAAACCAAACTAAAAAAAGTAGTTTTTTTTTTAAATGTACGATGGAGGAAAGAGTTTGGCACTCTTTATTTTGTAATTTCACACATCGCATCACATTATCACGTGCTTAGTCAAAAATAATGTAAAAATAACTCTAGAATTGTGTCGAGATGACGAACATAGTTTAAATTTCTAATTATACCCGGTTAATTTTTATCACTATACATTTTAATTCCGAACAATTTGTTGTTTAGGTCACCAAAATACAGGCTGTGCCTAGTAGGTATGAGACCCGCTGATAAATCTGTCAAGAGTCTTCTGTTAATTAAATTTAATACAAATACAAATATTTATTGGAACAAAAACATATTACAATTTTTGGTGTACGTACGTACAATACATACTTAGCAAGTTACAATAAAATTGTAACTTGTTTGGTATTGAACGGAATAGCATTTCAATATAATCAGCCTATACTTTTCCCACTGTTGGGACACAGGATTCCTCTTTTCTTTTTCTTGACGTTCGAAAAGTGCTTATTCTCAGCCTAGTTTAAATAAAAGATTTTGATTTCTTTTCGAGAGGGAAACCTCGCTTAGAACAGTGTGTAACTTAAATAAATGAATTTGAAAAGGCCTATCACACAGTCAAAATGTCCAACATTTTCATATTTCGTTCAACATTAGTCGCCATGTGAATACGGGGCTTAACCCTCATATTTACATTACAATATTGGAAGCAAGAAAGGTTAATAGTGTGTTTTGTATTGTAAAGGTTTTTGCCTTTTAGGGTCGGCTGAGTTTTAAACGATATTTAAATAGACTATTTATTGAAGGTAATGCCTAAAACGTTGTGAAATCATCTAATGGAAAAGAAGGCCTAGGCTGAAATTAAAGCTGCATCCTTGTGTAACACAATTGAATCACAATCTTTGCGCTGACTATCCGCTACTTTACTTGTGTTATTGTAACTTAATATAATAACGCGTACATCTTGTAACTTAACATTTAAATATTATGTGGGGCCATACTAAGACTTGTACATACCTACCTAGTAGTTTAACGATGTACTCCTACATTATAATTATGTTTTTTCATGTCCACGTAAACTGATTAATAAAAAAATGATTGTTTTAATGTTTGTAAAGGCGAAATAAAGCTTTTGTAACAGAATTAATTACGATTACAAATGGAATAAAATCATTTGTAAACACCATTGTTACAACCTTTCCAGTATCTCATGAAGACCTTGAAAAGTCAAATCAATCAATCACTATCCGAGGGTTTTGAAGGAAGTTCCCAATCCAATGCTTTGTAGGTTTAAAAAAATTGTCTGCTCAGTAACGTAAATAACGCAATAAACTGTTAAAAATTAAAGGCATTGCGATCGATTGCCATTTTATGCGCGTTACACAACTATCCCGCTGGTTTCTAGTAAATATTATGTTGTTGTTGTAGACAAAGTGATGCATGATTTATTAGCAGTTTGTAAAATGTCCCTTGTTTAGCATAGCTAATCCCACAAAGGGCTACTGCAGGAAAAGTTTGAGGAGCTTATCACCATAATTACTATGATTATGGTATAAAGCCCACATAATTTTTTAATGTAGGGACTAAAGAGTGCAATATGGGATGAATGGTTATTGTAGAAAGAAATAGAATAGAAAGACACGGATTTTTGTTCATTTATAATAGCCACTTATTATTTTTTGTATCAGGCTAGGCGCAAACGGGCAAATGGCCGAAGCCACCGGTAACCCAGTGACAAGTAGTTCACATGCTTTTTCCTACGTTGTGTATGGATTCATCCCACACGTGTGGCAGCCTCCCGCTACAGCAGTACTCAACACCACAGCAAGAGGTGATAGCCAGCGGTTGTTGTGGCCGGTGTGTAGCTATAATTATGAAATGTTGTTCTTGGCCAGCAGAAAGTTCTAAGCTTTCACTTAAAGTTCCAAGATCAACGTAAAAAACTAGCTGACCTGACAGAAGTGGTCCAGTCCAAACAATAGTAAACATAGAAAAATTATTATCATTATTTCCGATTTTTCATTCCCTTGACACCTTATTCCCTTGAAACTATCGTAATAGTCCAACTAACACGAAAGTTTCAAAACAAGAAATGCCCAAGGTGGTCCAGCCATTTTCAAGTGATGCGCTTACCAACGAATATCATTTCGTTATATTTTGTTTCATTTATGCATATAGAAATAGGTGCCAACGTTATACAAGAATCACTGGAAGAGTCACAAAAACTTATACTGAGTAGGGTCGACACGTTATTTGCAACGGTCTTAAAAATCTTCAAATTTATTCCACGGTTATGGAATGATATGACAAAAGTGAGTGAGGATTTGATGGGTGAGAAGAATAATTGGTTTCCGTGAAGATTTGGGACTGACGGAAAAATTATGGGTCAATTTTATCACGTTATGCTGAAAATAACCCACCTAATTCTATCTCATGATTTTCTTTAAAGGCTGGATCCTATATTTATCACAGACAAGTTAAATTAGGTCTATTCGCCACGACATTACTCAAAAGTAACGCGTATAAAACTTAAATCGCCAATGAATAAGCAGAATACTGTCCTAAACGATCAGCCTTAGGATTTTAAAAACTGTTAATTTCACTGCCCTATGAAACATTTCATGTCATTTTACGATTCTCAAAAAAGTTTTTCAACTCAAACGAAGTCTCAAATTAAAATTACCACTTTGCACTCAACATGACAAAGTCACAAAAATCCCTAGAGGCAAATTCGTCGTTGCTGTCTTAAAATATAGAGAGTAAAGAAAAATCTACTGAGTTCCTAGCCAAAAATAACTGCGGAAAATAAAACAGCCAGGGATCCTTTGTTGGGACCAAAATATGCAGGCACCAAGCATAATTGTAGGTACGGGTTCCGCCTCCAGAGATGTGATGTCACCGCTTCATAATTAATTATTTCATTATAAATTTCACCTAAATCATTAAAAATTCTCCCCACGCCGTGTCTTCTAATTACTACGGTTGGGTTTGAGTGTATCACTAGCGAAGCTTCTGCTATAAATGTTAAAGAGAAGGCAAATAATATCTCAGAATCTTAGAGAAAACCTTTTCCAGAGGAAAATTTTTAGCTTTCCACGAATGGACCTTTTAGCTTTCCACGAGATTTGCGCACTATGCATAAGTGTAAACTTATGCATAGTGCGCAAATCTGTAGAGTTGGAACCAAAGTACTTTTAATTTGTCAAAACTTATGCTGTTTTGTTAATGCATGCCATCATTGTTAGTATGGACGATAGCTTGTCTAAAAACTGTCTTGACTTCAGTCTCGTCCTTTTGGTCTGCGTATAAACATAATAGCTCATAAAAAGTTAGGTGCCTGATCACCTGATCAACATCTTCTCAGGTCAGGCAAGCCTGTCATATTGTGTGTACCCTATATAAATAAAGATATTGCATTTTTCTTTTTTGCTTTTTTGTCCCTCCTTCTCCATTTAAATCCACCCTTAGGTTGTTTTTGAAAGATCGCTTTTAACGATAAATAAATAAATAACCATTTAATTCAGATTAAAAATCCATAATTACATACTATTAATCCATACAAACACATTTAAAAAACTAATTCACATAAAAAATAAAATAAAATAAAAGATCGCATAAAATAAAAACAGTTAAGGACAGAGTTACACACATTAGGACCGGGAGGAACTGACCACTGCTCACAGTGCAATATGCAAACGTATCCAGTGGCGCAGCAGTGTTGAGTTCCACCTGTCAGCGAAAACGCTTATCAAACTGTTGCTACTGGATCTAACACGACTCAGCAGCGACGCACACTGCTTCCTTATAAGAGCATGGAACCCATCAGTGTGCGCTTCTGCGAACATAGTCGAAGCACTGCAGAATCGTGGTAGCCCCAGCAGCATCCTAAACGCGTTGTTGTATTGAACACGTAAGGCGTTGTATGATCCAAGTGTGTAGTTAATCTACAGGCTGCACGTGTATAGTGTTTGGCAGTAAGACTTAAAAAGAGTCACTTTCACTTGATTAGTGCTACGCACGAACCTGCGGGCCAACATATTACACCGGACAGCCAACGCCCTTCGTGCCCTTTTCCACATCCGCGCTATCCTGTTGGTCCTCGGAAACCCAGTGGCCCAGATACTTGAACTGACCGACTCAATTTAAGGGTGTATCAGCTAAGGTGACTGTAAGTACAGACACGATAAAGCCGCTCATTGTAAAATTATGTAAAATTTTCAAATTTGAACATTTATTTCTGTAATTATGTAATATAATGGTGTAATAAAGAGTATTATATTCTAAAAGTCAGCTATCTTTAAATTATCGCAGTTGTTCTTCAGTGCTTCACCAACCTAAAACGCTGCTATTAAACACAGAGAAATTGTTGTATTATCATCTCTGGGGCCATTAATCTTCCACACGTTTCAAACGTTTCATTAAAATCTATTTGCTCTGAGCACGCACTTCCTCCGATATTTCCCGGCAGTTCATTATTTTATGCGCTCGCTTTAAAATAAATTGTAAGAATAAAGTGTAGTTTTCTTTGCTTTGCTTTTAGTTTTGTTTGTAGTAATGTTTTTACAGTGAGAAAAAGCTTTGCATAGTTTCTTACATTAGCGCCTCAGCAATTGCCAGCATGATAACTTCAAAGTTGTAGAACAATTTGAGAAAAAGCGTTTCCCATTCATTGTCATAAAAAAGAAGAATTTAATGCAAATCATGACCCGCAAGTTACAAAGTAATTATGACGTTCCTGAAAAGTTTAAAAGGTTTAAGAATAAAACTTTTATTATGTAAAGATTTCAAGACCCTCTTTCCACCAACTTGCGAGTCAGTAACTTCGTCATCCTAGTTTATTTCTGCTTCGCCTGATAAAACTTATCGTATGCTGAAGATAGTAAGCTGCTACTCTTAGGCCCACTGTCTACGAGTCTACTGAAAAAAAATGTGGTACGAACTCAAATCTCCAATATATAGCAAGAATTTCTAGTTCAGTAAGTAGCAAAGCTCTAGTTTTTAAATGGTGTTCCATATACGACGTAAGTACTAACGCGTTAATAACTAGCTACTAGCTATAATAGCGTCGTATACGGACTACCATGTCCGCCATTAAAATAGTAGGGTTCAGACATTCTGGCTACTTATTGGTAATTTGAGTTTGTAGCTTTGAATAGCGTCGTGAACGAACGGGTTAAGCAGTAACTTGATAGAAATCCGCTTTGCATAGAAAACTTATACTCAATAGCAAGCCAAACTTTGTTGCAACTGAGGCAGAATTACAAACCAGATGCTACAAACTTTTTCTCAGCACTGCAATCAGACATGGAACCACTCCAAACAATCAGTAACTGGTCCAATTATATTCAGGAGTGTTCTCATTAAGTTTTAATGGGGGATCTTCAGGAAATCAGTTTGGACAGCTGGATCCCAGCACCGTTTGACCTCTAGCCGTAATTAAATGAGCCCGGATAATCTCTTCGTCACTCGGGACCGTGGTTGTAATGCAGTTATTTAGAAGACCCTACTAGTGGACTAGCGGTTTGTAAAGATTTTTGTCATCAAGTGAAGCCTCTTATGGGCACATTAGGATCTGGGCTTGTAAATGCTTGGATTTGGGGTAAGCTAGATTTAATGTGTTAAAATGAAGTCTACATAATAGTGTGTTTTAAAACCAAAGCTGCCTTTTCATGTAGAGAATGTGTACCTTACATTTTTTCTAATTTACCTTCCGAAGCAAAATAAAGATTTAGTTATCTCTAACGGTATAGAGCAAAAAATTTAAGATTGAAAAGATCAGAATGTTTGTTTTGAATGTTTCTATTCAAAGTATCCACCACAAAAACAATGATTTTGAAACTATTAGTAAGTCCCAATGGGATCTACCGTTTACGTTAAACCTCTTTTGAGTCATGGAAAATAAGCGCACAGATTCTTTGAGATGTTTTAAAAGTGAGCATGGTAGGGGCAAAATTTCTAATCTATTTAATCGTGGTGCCGAGTGCAGCACCTTACCTTCGGCTAAGATAAACCATTAGAAAGTGAATGTACTATCTGCCAGTATGTAACTGTGTATAAAGTCTTGAAGTTTGGATATTTAGCCAACGGGAACGATGGCTAATTCGTATTGATGGTGAGCACAGAATTAGACGTCCGTTTTCATTTGCCAGTTGATTTAGAACTCTTTGGTCTGTTACTGAGAATTGATGATTGAGACGTTCCGACGTCCGTTTAGAAATGGGTTTAGTGTTGTTAGTCTTTTGGTAGACCTGTATAAAAATAAAATTAAGAGCCTTCCAGGGCGATAATATGGTAATTGTCGTTACAATCTTCGAAGTTATTGCTGTTTTTTTCTGAACTAACATTATAAAGATAAAAGATTTGATTTTTGTATCTCTTTGTTACGCTTTCACTTTAAACAGCTGAAAGGATTTAGATGAAGTTTGGTACATAGGTAAATCATGATCTAGATTAGTATATAGGATACTTTTCATCCCGATATTTTCACGAGGTCAAGACTTATGCGGATAAAACCGTGGAGCGTCGCTAGTGTAGTTACGTGCGTCATCTTTAACTTTAAATTATTAACGTAAAGTGTAATGCAATGACATATGATGCTCGTAAAATACTAACAGTTACTAAAAATGATTTATTTTTGGGTTTTGACATGCATTCACAGCGGTGGACAGTTGCGAGCTGGGGCCTATTTAATACAATAGAAAATTGGATCTAATATTTGTCAAAATCTGTCAAAATTATCACGTTCTCACAACAGCTGCTGCGTAATTTGTCAGTCAACTGAATAATTGTCAAATCTTTGTTTGTCCCCATAGGTTAGTCGGTTTTATTACACCCCTGAATTATGTTGATCATGGATGATTGAGTTTTTGGATAGAAAACCTCCTGACGTAAAACTGTCTATTTATTTTTTGTGACGTCACCATCAGGATAAACCAAATTTCTATCGGATTATATCAACAATTTCGTGTATATCCGGCTCAGTGGTTACCATGTTATCTATCAATCGGGCACGCTATTACGTATCGTTGCGGTTGAAATGCCAATAGATTTAATGTTTTTGGGGTGACGTCGATAAAATTGAAAATAAAAAACTGGTTTATCTGGCAATACCTACTACACACAATTCATGAATCATAATAACTTTTTAACACAATTCATGAATCATAATAACTTTTTAACTCATACGACTTGAACTTAAATTAATACAAACAGATATAGACAGGGGTAAGAAAGTTAAGTACCAACCTGAACAGGTAGGTACAAAATATAAAAGCACACAGGTATTCCTTATTTTTCCCTTGGGTGTCGTAAAAGGCGACTAAGAGAATTACTAGAGTTTGGGCAACAGAGGTTTCTATGCATTTTACAGTTACCTATACTGTGATCGCCAACCCGCCTTTAAAGCGTGGCAATTATTAAAACACCCCCAAATGACAAGCTCTAAGAAAAAATTACCCCTAGTGCCCGGCGCGGCGACGTACTATGAGAAAATCACGTATGTTTTGTCTCAAAACTCCGTATCTCAGTTTTTCAAAACTAAATCAGCTGTAATTTTGCAGACATTATACTTACTTGGTTTTAATGGAAATAATTTTGATTTTGATAATTCTGTTTTTTATTTAAAAAAAAATAACTAAAACAAATACATGCATTCTATAAGAAAAAAAAAAAAAACAAAATTTGTCTTTTTGTATATATGGTAAAAGAAAAAAAATATATACAAAATTCAACAAGCTCCTACAGATTTTCGTTGACAACAAGAAGGGCCTTAGCTTGATTTCAAAGTTCTGTCGATATTGTTTCTGAGGTATTTCTCAAACTTGATAAATATGGATTAGGAGTTTACAATAAGGTATGGTACCTCTTCATTTGTAGTCGTTTTTGAACCCTTTCTAGAATGATGAAGTCTTAAGTTTTGTAATCCTTATTTCGGGATTCATGCGCGTCTTCGGACAGCTGTCGGATAGGTAAAATAGCATAGTACTCAATGATTTTTTCTCCGTATATATAAGTAAGATAAGTATTTTATGCAGGGAGGAAAGCATATAATACTAATTATAAATATTTACGTACAGTTGGGCTGTGCTATATGCGTATTTACCGAACTATTTTGAATCAATAGCCATTCCAGATGACATGTTTGTAGTATTATGAACATTCGTTTTATAAGTTCTACGCAGGTAGGTTCTATACCTAGATAAGTTCCATGTCTGCAGAGCAAGAGTAATTCTGAAAAAATCTCCGAGCTGTATTTTTGTCATTATTATTTCCAGTGCCTTGTCGGGATTTATCGAAATGCAGTCCCATTTCCTCCCTAAACCGGTTTTGTACCAGTTTTTTTCTTTTCGTCTTTGTTTTTTTATTCAGGTGTAGTAGGTGACCACTTTTCGAAAGACAAGTTATTGGAAATGTTTAAGATCATCTCCATTTCCCTTTTTTTTTTTTTTTTTTTTTTTTACGTGGAGAAATGCTCATGCATACTGCGCTACCACGGGGAGATAGCGCAGTTATGTGGGACTCTAACCCACTAAAACTCCACGGTGTCCTCCAGTGCCGCTTATGGCGGGAACACGGGAACGCGAAAGCCATCCGCGAACCCGCCGCGGCTGTCCGTCACCGGACCCTCCTCTTGGGGAATGACCCCCATCACCGGCGCACCAGAACACACGGCACGCCGGACCACCCCGGGCACCAGACAGCGCATGGGTGCCAAACGACCCCGTGTATGGCACCCTTGGTCCCCCTGCGGCGGGTCAGGATAGTGGCCCCGCCGCCTACCACTTTTCGGCCGCAGGGGATAGGGAGAGCGGCCTACGCAATACCGACACTCCTCCTCCCCTGCGGCCCCACCGCGTCCGCCATCTAACGATGGCAGCTCCGTCCAGACCGCGGAAGATGAGGAAAGTGGCGATCTCCATACACCACCCCTCTCCCGCCGCGGCCCACTACCCCCAGCACCAGTTGCTATGCCGCCCCGCGGCACCGCAACTGGTTGGCCGCTACGTCGTCGGCTTAGCGGACAAAGCCCTGACGAGCGGCCCCTCCTCGGGTTCCTCTTCGCTTCACCGTGGGTGGGGAAAACCACGGCTACTGAGCCCCCCCGCAACGACAATGCGGGAACCCACCGGGGGGGATCTCCATTTTCCTAACCCAGCATGTAGTGTTGACAGTCCGTATTGAAATGAACTTTTGTTCACATCTCGTGTCCTAACTGCCTATAAGTTATTCATTTTCCCAGGAGTAGCACCACAAACTCTACAAGAAGCGCTCGAACGAGTTTCAGTTAAAACTTGTGCCACTTTACCATCAATCATGATTACATTTACCATTAAAGGAATTGAGAAAAAATACAATTTTTATCTCGCGATATGTTTTGGTATCGTGTCAGAAAAAGCGCATGTACCTATGCGCAATTTTTTTTTATTCTTGCGTAAACTAATGTATAAATATATTAATACAACAAATATCTCGACAGTGGCAAGTGCCAGTAAAGAGTAAACGTCTTGTTAAAAAAAAAATACTCCTAAAAACATACCATCTCAAACTATATTTTTCTTTTACTAAACCGATATACACAATATTAATTACGATATGTTATAAAGAGATTACAAGCATTCCAAAAATGTATAATACTTTAATATTTACATGGAAAACTTTCGAGTAATATGGCGTTGAATTGAAGTAACGTATTGCGTCAAAATTATGTTTTCGAACATGAGTTAGTTTTGATGCTTAGTTATAAACTTCTTTTTTCTTAAGCCTATACTGTCCCACTGCTGGGAAAAGGCCTCTCCCATGTCCTTACAAGAACTCTTTTCCCACGCCACCTCGAATCAGTCCTCGAGGTACGCGTCCAGGTCGTCTCGCCACCGCTTTTTGGGCGAACCGCGGCGGCGTCGTCCATCTTCAGGCACCCATTGTGTAGAGACCTTTGCCCAGCGGTCATCGTGCATGCGGCTGATGTGACCCGCCCTATCCCATTTGAGCCTGGAGCCTTCTTGCCTACATCTTTTATACCCGTTCTGGAATGCAGCGTGGTGTTAAAAAAATATAGTACGGCGGCCCGTCCACCTTTGGCTACGGCAAGAGTCAAGGGTTTTTCGGGGAGGCCTATGTCCAGCAGTGGACGTCTTTCGTTTGAAATTATGATGATGAGAAGAGGCATTTACCATACAGTGTCATAACAGGCGGAATACACATAAACATAACAATTCTGTATCTGAACGTACATTCATTTCATTAATTGAGTACAGCCGTATCTGGCACAACAGGATAGAATTATGTTATCAATAATTGTGTTCCGACAATCCGTAATGAGTGCGCGTTAGTGTTCTATTTGTATAATCCGTTTATAGGTTATAGAGGTATGTTGTGTTAGGGTTCTCTTGTGGCGGTAACGTGCTCTATTAAACGCGTGGGTAGATCTAACTTGGTTAATTGCTATCTTGAATGATTTATTGCTAGTAATTGAGATACAACTGCTTATGACTGTCCATTTAGACCAAACAAACTTGAAACAAAGCATCCTTTTCTCCATTTTCTTGATCATTTTGATAGTTTAGCATAAGCATATTAGTTATACTAATAATAAGTATCTATCTATTTATTAAAAAAAGACGGAAAGATATAGTTTGCCCTCAAAAAAGTACAAAACATGCTTTCACAGCCAAGTTTTATATGTACCTCGGACCGCTGCTCTATAACAGGCTAAATGAAAAAGGAAACATCTACTCCTTAAATCACAGTAACTGCAAGAAGATCCTTAAGGAAGCTCTTCAAACTATGTCCTATGAAGATACAGAGAAGTTATTACTTGTGCTAAAGTAAATATTGTTCGTATTATTGTTATTTTTTTTTATTTAATTAGTTAGATATTTTTAAGATACTATAATTTTTATATACCTTTTTACATAGGCACCAAGACTAATATGCTATGTGATTATTTAATCAATTAAGGTTACCTCCAATCGCCTGAGACACAGGATTACCTAGTTCAGGCACAAATCATGAGTGAACTTGACGTAGATTAAAGAAAAACTGTAAACATTGTACCTTATGTTTTTGAATAAAAATTTAATTTAATTTAATTTAATTTAATTTAATTTAATAGTAAAACGTAACTAACTAATAAAATTGAGGAAATTAATTAAGGGCCCCTCTATGGGAAAGGCGTCCTCCCATTTTTGCCAACTTTTGTCTGTCCTGTGCTGCTGCAGGCCAAGTCTGGCCCCCTACTTTTTCTATGTTGTCAACCCATTTTTCTCGGGCCGTCCTAATACCTATTCGTTACCCTATTGGGCCTGGCCTGCCTACACGGTGGCTCTTTCACTCGATTTTATGTCTTCCAGGATAAGCTCAATCAGCCTATAATATTCCCACCGCACTACCACTGTTACAATGGGTATAAAATGATTATTCACTCGTTTAATGGTTTAAATGCACGCAGCTTAATTCTTAAAGATAAAACCTACACTAAAATTGATTGTATTGGAAAAACACACATACACAAGATCAAGCCTTTTTTATAGGCGTGCGGCATGGCTGCATAAACTACAGAAAATCACCTGCGATAATCATCAAATCCGCTTTTTGCTTCTCTGCCATTTTCATTGGCCCTATGTAATTTATCTGCTAATGACATACTACACACACAATACTATGACACGTACACACAACTGTCATACTATTATGACATATTAGTCAAAATGTTACATAAAATGTCACATTTTATTGACAAGTGCTGTTTCATATCGCTGAAAAATTTACAGATTCTCGGACCGTCGCATTTCAACTGTCAGTTGTTAGTTTTATTGAATAGGCCCCTGATTGTACTCTAAACAGGAACGCAACATCACCAAACACAAATAATCTGGAGTTGGAATTCGTGGAAAAGCCCCTAGGTCGAAGAACTAACTAGGACACGCAGTAACAAACTCTTTTGATCAGTCAACCGTGAATCTGTAGCTGAATAAGGGATGAAATAACTTTTAGGGTCGGAACTCATAATACATAAATCTTTATTGGTTTTCTAACAAAGTGTAGTAATGGTGTTGGTGAAATTCAATTCAATTAGGTTGTTCGGAACGAATATAAGTTTCACTTGATTTTAATTTTATACTAGTGAGTCGCCAAAACTACGCACAGATTTCTTAATTATATTCAAGTTACATAAACCTTCCAGAATAAAACGATCTAAATGATTGTTAAAACAATATAAAGTCAGTTGCATGATTTAGAAGAACAGTGTTGTGACAACACGAAAATCGACTTTATACGAGAAGAGTCTTTTATCAATTTTCACAGGACGTTCTTCAGCCATGAATATGAACGGATTTCACTACTAGATAAGATAATTAGATAAATGTGGCTACTGATGACAAAGGACAATATGAAATTGATTATAACATAATACATCTCATCAGATTACAAAAAAAAAACTAGAGGGCAATAACACAACTACACAACATCACGCCTTGTTTCCCCGAATCGTTGGGCAGAGGTGCACGTATTATAGTACCCCCACTTTTCGCCAGTTATATATAAGTCCCATGTAATAAGGGCGAGCCTATTGCCATTTATTGGGCACAAATCCTGACTGCTACTGAGAAAGTTCAGATAGAGGGCAATAAATAGATTCATTTCATACTATAAGTAGACAACAAAGACCTATCAACAGAATTAGGTTGGCGAATTCTGCAGTATTTTGTATGATTATAATTCTCCTCGATAACCTAGAGGTTGTTTACCCTCGACAATAACGTGTGGCAGGTGTATTGGAGTAATTTCATACATTTGCTCGCGTTCAGCAATGATTACTGAAGTAGTGGCTTCATATTCAGGGACGGTATTGGTACTAAAATATATGTTATTTTATGTATCTGATAGGGGTAGATTCTGGCTAAAAGGACCTTGCTGTAATCCGTTTCTATGTTGAAATTGGCAAAAACGAACACGACCCGATTCAGAATTACATCGTTACTCATTTGTATTTGTTTTAATTTAGCGATTTTATTTGTATTTACCTACGTGTTTTGTACAGTTATTATATGGGAACTAATTTATATAATTGCAAGGCTTGAAGGTATTTTAAAACTTTTAAAACCAAAGTTTTATCTTCATTGATTTTTGGTTAACTACAAAAAATGGTGTATATTTTATTTATTAAATACATATTTAACACACAAATGTTGTTAGCACACAGCAGATAAAGAAAACATGTATTTATAGTTGCGTTCCGTAAGTTCTGAGTTGAGCTGCATGATTACTGATAAATGTGTGCACTGACTGCACAGGTTTATTCAATCTGTTCTTTCCTCAAAATATAATTTCACCAATCCACATGGTCTTCACATGATCTGAACATGATTATGTCTTGACTTTGAATGAGACTAACCTCGTGAGTTTTTTCGGCCTTTCTCCTCAGAGTAATCACATAGGAAACGCTGACCTCATCTAATTTATAAAATATGATTGACGTGTAAAAGTGTTTATACAAACCTACTTATAGATATAAAATGATTTATCATTCATAATTCTCATCAACAGCCGGCATGGAGATCGGGAATTATACCACAGGAACATACTTTCGGAATAAAAAACATCCTATGTATTTAAGCAGGTTTTTCATCCAAATCCGTTTAGCTATTTTTGCGTGATTGAAGCCGTTTAAATTATGTACATTAGGCATACTTGCCAATATTCCTATCGCCACCCGCCACCCTTCAGCACTACATATGTCTAGGTGTTCCCATGTAATCTCCATATGTTTTCGCGCTCTAAGCACAGATTACTGGAATAGTGGTCTCATGTGCACGTCTGTAGTAAATCTGATGCCGCAGCCTTAGAATTTGGACTAGAATTTTGGGAATTTAAATTGGATTTAGAAGTTAAGTTTAATGTATGTAGTTGGACGAAAAAGGTCTATTACAATGTAGCTTTTGTGAGGAAATATCTAAAAGTGAGTCAGAATTTCAATGAAATGTTTATATATGTAAGTAGATCTTATAATAAGGCACTTTTACTTTTCAATATTTTGTAGATTAATCGACTCGATCAAATCAACTGACACCTGAGAAGAAATGTCGAAAGTCTCTTTTGAAGTCCAAACATTATATTATATTAGGATTTTATGTGAGTCTAACAATGCACGGCTATGTGCAGATACTTTTATTTTCTTAAGTAATTAACGTATTACGTAACACATTTACATTTACAATCCGAGAGTTTTAAAAGAAATTCCTAGTCCATTGTTTCATAGATAGGTTTGATACAGCTCTCTGCTCGTCTGCTCTACAACGTAAATGAATAATGAACGGGTCTGAACTGTGGAAATAAAAATGCATTGTGATCGATTGCCATTTTAAGTGTGTTACGTTATTACAGAAAACGAAAGTGAACACATCATTTTTGACAGGGCTACCCCTCCCAAACACAAAAGATCAAGTCTTCTTAAGCCATAAACACCCACAGACAGCTTTGTTTGATCTTTTCCTAAAGAAAAATACTACACCACCACTAAACTAAACGTTAATCTCTGCTATCATCTCCAAAATTCTTCAGAAGCAGATTTCCAAGATGAAAGCTTTAGATGAGATTAGCCAGTAAAACAACGTTAAGTCAGTACTAAGTCTGCTTTCATTAAGACCTAACTCCTAAGCCCTAAATCCCAGTACTGAGGTCAAGTTCTGAAGGACTTAGTTACCTAGTTACTATCTACACTATTAATACTGGAGGCGACGGAAAATAAATTATTACGAGCTAAGAGAAAATATGTGGTTGCGAGTAATCTTTTAAATCTCTATACGAAGTATTTATCATTTCAGCCGAAAGACGTCCACTGCTGGACATAGGACTCCCCCAAGCTCCGCCACTTAGACCAGTTCTGTGCTTCCCGCATCCAGCGGACTCCTGCGGCCCTCACAAGGTCATCGGTCCACGAAGTATTAGATTCTTGTATTATTTATTTATATTGGATAAAGGACTAAGTAATACATAATCAACCCATAATGTTCCCACAGCTGGGAGACAGGCCTCCTCTTTTTGAGGGGGAGAGGGCTATAATCTACCACACGGGCCCAGTGCGGGTTGGTAGATGTCACATATCGTCGAATTATTGATCCTCGGATATGGCCGGGTTCCTCGCGATGTTTTCTTTCACCGTTTCGAGAGCTTGAATTTTTTTACACTTAGTAAACCACCTACCTGGGTTCGAACTCACGACCTACAACTCAATAAGCCGAGGCCGTTATTACTGTACCACCTCTTTTCTTAAATGTATAACTATGAGGCATTTAAAGAAGTGTAATCAAATCTTTTTTGATTATAATCCGATATAATGCTTTGCTATAATGACACCGAAAAACTGCTCCACACAATTAAATAAATCCTATCTCCCTTTTGTATCTTCGTAACGAATGTCAATTACTGCATGCTCTTAAGGCCCCATTGTTTCATTTGTAACGTTCACACAGACACTTGTACTAAAATAATTACCATGCACTCGATTCACCTACACCCTACATCACGATTCACTTACATATTCATCTCAATTCACCTATACATCGTACACATACACCACAAGTCACCTTTACAATCATCAACAGTTACCTAAACATTCATTCACCCTTTGACCGCTTTTGTTTTTATTTTTAATTTTTATTTTTTTATTTTATTTTTATTATTATTATTTTTTTTTTTTCTTTCCATTTACTTATTTTTTGTTTAATTTTTTGGTAGAAAGAAACTAATGTTACCTGCCTGTTAATTTGTATAGAGCCACTAAGTGGGGCCTGGTGACCTGTAACACAGGTTTTTCTTAAAACCTACAGCAGGCACCAGCTCTCACAATGTTAATTTATATATGTTAATAATTGTTAAGGCTACAGAACCATTGTGAGAGAAAATAAATAAACTTATTATTATTATATCATTTATTCAATAATGTTTATCACTTTCTGATTATCATAGCTGAACATAATCGGATTTTGTATTGTACCTTAATTCTCTTTGAGATATTTAGAGCAGATGAGCTGATGGCAAGTGGGAAGGTAATGTTACCTTAAGTGTAGCACACCTGCTTTTAAAAGCAATCTTAATAATTATTCAAAGACCTTCAAAGTTTCTGTTAAACTTTACCTATTTCGTTTCAATATGATAGTGTGCTAGCACTCACAGTACAGGGCCGTGGTGTGAGTGTGTGAAGTGGTTAAAAACTTCTTGGGATTCGAAGCAGCTGATGCCTCATTCAATTCCCAGTTTCGCAGATCAAGAAAGAACAAATTACATAATTCAAAGATTAAACTCCGCCCGCTCGCAATCTTAAAACTATTTCTCCAGCTCCGAATAAATTTAAAAAAGTTCATTGCTTCGAAATTTTTCACTACAAAGTCTTGTGTTTTACAATTCAAATATAATCCGAAACTTTAAATAAACCTAGTTTTTTTTTATTTTTATTTTAAATAGTACAGTAGGTCCTTGATTTATTGTGAGACTACTGTTTTGCGATAGTTTTAAATTGTTTCAGTAGTAGGAAAAAGTCAGATTATTGATGCGTTTACTTGTAAAAATAGCAGCATCATTTATTGAAAAGTTGCAAAATGCACAGAACAGTATTCTGAAAGCAGTTATCAAGATTTTTCCGATAAAAAACTTATTTACAGGAACCAATGGTTCATTTATGAATATCATTTATTCAACTTTCAAAACACAAAAACCTAAAGTTTAACTCTCGACGAACCCGCAACCCCAAAAGTTAAACAACCCTCAAAGATTTTTTTTTACCGCGAGTCACTTCATGATTTCCAACTCAAATGTTTCCATTGTACTTTGTTGGTAAAAATTGCGGCCATTCCCCGTTATGAGGAAAAAGTGATCCGCGACTAAGAACAACCGTTTCCTTGGGGTGTGGAGAACATTTCTCAGCTTTATCAGAAATTATTACAGAAGGACAGTTTCATACAAATTACATTGGGTGATAACAGGCATGCCAGGAAGGCACAGTGGTATGGGCCCCAAATTACGAGGACGGTTGTGGGTTCGAATCCAAAGAGCATTTTAATTTGTGTAAACATTGTGAGGAAACCCGATGTTCTAAAACCAAAAAATTCGAAGACATGTGACATCTACCAACCCGCACTGGGCCTGTGTCCCAGTAGTGGGAGCAGTATAGGCTGATTATAGGCGTACGCATACTTACGCGTACTTACGGTGATCTTACGGCTCACGTTCCCCTAATCCAACATCGTCCGAACTCGTACGGTCTCGGCCGAACTTGACCGATCAAACAAAGCACATAATAAAACAGCCAGTGAGTGCGTACACTACTGACGGATACAGTATACGCCTCCCGTTAGTACTCTATTTGATGTACGTAAAGCATGTCCATGCGTGTTCGGGCGTTGTCGTTCATTGTATGGAACCGACCTTCTGTACTACTCTGTGGCATTACGTACGATATATTATCGTGTCTGTTTGGGATTCCCCCTAATATATAGCGGCGGCTGATTGTTTTGGGTTTTATTTGGGTATATCGTTGAGGCTGTGGGTATCAGGCGCGGCCTCGCAATAGATCCTTGAAGATTTTATAAATGAACTGTTTCCTAGCAGGAAATGAATCTGAGTTGGGATCTCGTAATTGTTTTTGCTCCAAGTTGACGATAGTCCAGTTTCAAAGCTCACTCTTATCAATGAAAAAAATCTTTATGTTACTTGAGAACTAGCTGAAAAAATACCTGAGAGAATTTAAATATTATTTTATCCCCTTCAACTATGACGAAGAAATTTGTTTGATCCAATTAGGATTAAAAAATTCCAATAAATAGCTCTTTGAAGTTTGAATCAATATCAACCAATCAGCGAAATGAACAATTTAGGTTTATTAGTGTCCTATTTTACCAGTTTTGAAAGCAAGTTATAATTACATCAAATAAGAATTCAAAGAATTTATCTCAATTATATTACAAGCTTTCTTTGAAGTGACACGAGGAAGTAATTTTAACACGATCTAAAATTCTGCGTAAGTAATAGCTTGTCCCCATTTCAGACACAGGAGGAGCAAAAATAGAATCCAAAAATAGGCCCCTTTTCAAATAAGCCCCTTTTAATGGATTACAGAATCCGTAGATAATTAATACTGTAGGTTCAATTCATTTAGCGTTTGTCAACGCCAGTAACTAAATTATTCAACATGAAATATGGGAACGAAGCCTCGCGGCAGACCTGTCCCATTTTGCCCGCATAGATTTTTGGCTCATGTTTTACCAATGGGGACACAGGATATATAATTTATCATTATATCAATATATAGTAGAAATTCAAGTACTTTCCGGTTACAACAATGGATATAGGAGGCCGTGGGCTAAAGCTTGTTATTTATAACAGGCCACTTAGAAAGTACGTTGCGACAAAAAGTTTTAAGTATGAGAGACTGGCCAGTTATAATCTATTTTTAAAATATGATTATTTGTAAGTAAAAATAGGTACGTTCCAATTTCAAAATTTCCTTCCATATTGTTTGCGAGCTAATTTAAATTATCGTGTCTCATTTAAAAATGGATCTGCGCCGGGAACTTTTGACGGCTGTTACGGAAGAAAACGTGCTAGTAGTGAAACATTAAATACATGACAATAGGCGAGTTACGTATCAAGAGAATCAGCTTATACTGCGGTTTGGATCGGGAAGCCTTCACGAAATTCTACACGTGTATCTTCGCGTGAGAAGGATAGTTCCAAGCTGGGTGCTGCACAACCTCACCCATGCTCTGGGGCAGACCCGGGTGGAATAGTGCCGTGATATGATAAACAAATTTGAACTTTCTGAGTGTCTCACATGTATTATGTGAACGTAAACATTTTGTGATATCAGATGTAACAATTTCGTCCGTTGCGTTGGAAGTTGAGTACAAATATACATTTTGGGGGTAGTATAGTTTCATTAATTGGCATGGTAAGATAGATTCTTGAACGCCAATTTTAGACAACTTTCTCTATAACAAGAGTTTTTGTTTTCCAATTCTTCAAACTCGTGTGACCTGTGCCAAGGCTGTAATGTAACTTATTGCTGGAAAAGTTTCCTCTTTCCTTAACGCTCAGCAAACATGACATTTTACCAAACACTTTATGACAATATTTACCTGTGAAGACGTCCTCTTATGTGGCGTTGATGCCACGTTGGTCTCGTCACAAGCACAATTGCTGAGCGTGGGCCCTGAGTTTGATTCCCAAGTCGGGCAAAGTATTATTGGAGTTGTTCATTATGAATTTCTTAGTAGCAGCCCGATGTTTAGAAGTTGGCGGTTTGAAACCACCGTGCTTCAGAAAGCATTTTAAGCCGTTGGTCGAGCGCTGGATCTCTCTCGGGTCGTGTTGGATTGCCGTTCCATCGGATAATGAAAGTGAATGAAGAGACTGCATATATATTACTTCCTGCGCTGCAACGTCGTCAGCCTCAAAGTCAAAAGCCTCTTCAGATTCTGAAGAGACCTTTACCATGCATAGTTGAAATAATAGATTGGTATAATAATTAAACTATCCACAACTATAACTTCAATCATGGACTACACAACGAAAGAATCACGACAAGCATTGCTCGGTCACCGACCAGTCATTACCCAGAATGACACCTCATTGATGGATCGATTCGATACTCACCCACAAGCTCCATGTTTGCTTCCCTCTGCTTCATCCCAAGTATAATCGATGTAAACAATTAACAAACACTTTTATAGTGTCAGTAGCGTGTAAACCAAGATTAATCGTTCGTCAAACCATCCGTCTTGTGACGTCAAAACGCAGCGTGTCGTAGAAACAAGGATGGCTACAGACGTGCGACTTCAATTAACTTTGGATTTAATCTGATGCAATCCATTTGCATTTATGGGCTCTGAGGGTCGAAAGGTTGGAATCGCGCAACGACGTCAACTTTAAGTCATTCGTGTTACGAGTTCCAACGCATCATCTACAGTACTGCTTGAAAGAGGACTTTTGGCCAAAAGGTGTCGTATATCGACGTTTCCGAGGACGGTTACGTGACATCTCGCAGCAAAACACGATGCCGACAACTTTACGAGTTTAGTTATAGTTATAAGCTGTTTATTAATATGTATTAGTTTGTTATTATTGTTTAAGGTTATTTTTGTGTATTTTGTCTAATGGCCTTAGTTGCCTGATAATAAAATGATGATGATGATTAGTAGTCCATTTGCCCGATTCACACAAAACTCGCCCGAATCAGTTTCATCGACATAATCTATTTATTTATTTATTAGGAAACTCAACAGCTTATAATTAATTCACATGAGTTATGAAAAACAAATATCTCTTAAGCCAATAACAGAGTTTCACGACATTTATAGAGCTAGGCTAGCTAGAAGTAGCGAAAGAAAAAAGAAAAACCTTATACAAATCAAAATCAAAATAGGTAAACAAAAAAGTAAAAAAGTAAACAAAGAAGTACGACTGTTGACACATTGCTACATTAAGATTGGAAGATACAAATATGTTGGGTACTAACCCAAATACTATGACTATCTTAACAAAAGGAAAAACAACGGAAAAATAACATAAAACAAAATAAAATAAAACAAAATATTTAAAACGAAATAAGTACTTTGTTTAAAATACTCCGCCCAAAACATTATGTTTAACATTGTAAATAAATTTCTACTTAGCAATTGGAACGTGCTTTGATGAAATATATATTTTTAATTTTAACTTTTTAAGAGTGAGTTATGGCACAACTTGTTTACTAAACAATACCTGCTTGACTTGTTTCCGGTATGATTTTTTCATCATTCATCAATCATTTTATCCGAAAGACGTCCATTGCTGGACATAGGCGTTCCCCAAGCTCCGCCACTTCGACCGGTTTTGTGCTTCCCGCATCCAGCGGACTCCTGCGGCTTTCAAAAGGTCATCGCTCCACTTTATGGGAGGCCTTGCAACTCTGCGTCTTCCAGTACGCGGTCACCACTCCGGAACCTTTCGACCCCATCAGCGATCTGTTCTGCGAGCAATGTGTCCTGCCCACTGCACTCAAGTTTGGCAATTGTTTGGGATATGACGAATCGGTTTAACAACTGTTTTTTATTGTACTTATTACACGTTTAAAGATACAAACAGGTTTTAACCTTTCCAGAAGTTAAACTTTATAGAATTGTGGAAAAAACTGTTTTCAAACCCAGTCTTCTACAACATTCATGTCGCAAGTCTATCCGACTCTATCGGTAAATAAACGCTATTATCAGCTCCGTTCACGTGATTTGCACATTTTGTGACGCGTTCGTGACGTCATAAGGAAGCGGATGGCGTAACAGTAAATTTTACGATGTATTACAAAACATATTTCTGCAGTAAACTCATGGCTGTTTGTTCTAGGCGACTCTTACTGGTATTACGGTGCTGTATATTTTGTACAATATAGTATTTTTCCTCCCTTTATGTTACAGAAAAGACTTTTACCTACTCTGTATTAAAATTGTATTGCTTTCGAAAACGTATTGAGTCAAACGGTACAGTCAAAGAATATATTTGAATAAAACTTTTTGCGGTAGATAGGATATCAAAGTTTTAATATTTTGTTATCAGGTAGCTTTTTTTATTTAAAACCAGCCCATGTTCATAGATAGAGCATGCGGAAATGGACCAAAGTATTTTTGAATTTCGGTCAGAATGTAGTATAATTATATCGCAGTTAGATGATTGAAGCCGTGATCCTATAGTTATATCCATATGGTTACAGTTAAATACCTTAATACCTATATAAATAAAAAGAAAAGTCCTGACTGACTAACTGACTCATCAACGCCCAGCCCAAACCCTTGGACCTAGAAAACTGAAAATTTGCACAGAGGTTCCCTTTATAATGTAGACAAGGAATAAGAAAGGATTTTTCGACATTAAACCCCTTAGGGAGTTAAATAGGGGATGAAAGTTCCGAGCGGGTGAAGCCACCGGAAAAAGCTAGTAGTAATATAAAAGCAGTTTATATCTATCTTACTAGGAATATATCTAACTGTGATACGAGCACAATCTAATAATATTACTATCATACTAGGCTAATCTAGGGAAATGCTGGAAGCTGGATGCAGAGTGTGGGGTGCTCCCAGCGACATTAACTTTGCGCGCCCTCACGTCTCAGGCGCGTCAGGTGATTTTCGGCGTTCCCGACGATAGCATTTTCGTGTGTAAATGCTATCTCAAATCTTCGCTTCATTTTATAGAATATCTGTTGTTTTTTTTAACCAGCAATACTCGCAGCAATTACCATAAAAATTTGGTTTTCTTAAAATCCATTATTTTTGCTTAGGCTTTATGGGGTACTTAATTGTTGCCAATATGTCACACTATCATGTCCCAAATTGCGAGTCAACCGCTAAGTCAGTCTCCGCTCATATTATTACGATACATTTCACCCTAGTACAAGTTTTTCATTCTTTTCCAAACGGCTGTTGCAATTTTTATTTTCTCCTAATACCATAGAAAAACACCGTTAATATTGCCAAAGCTTTATTACTCCAATATCCATAAGATAGGGAGCTAATCCAAGACATTAACAATGATTTAATACCAACACATCCTCACCTTGAGCCTCCACGGGTTTCCTTGTACGGTCAACCACAGATCACACTTGTTCCTCAAAAATCACCCTTAGTACTTCGACATAAAGGCAATTTAAAATTGCTAGCATGGACGTGTGGTTGGTTGTACGACACATAACGGTTTAATGTTCATGAAAAATGTTTGGCAGCTGCTGTTATTTTGATGTTGGGCTATTAGTTTGGTTGTATTACATTTGATTAGAACATCGTCCTAGACGGGCATACACGGACCCTATTTATGATGACCTTTAAAAGGTCAGGGGCGTGGGTATGACCCGATGTGAATGTAGATAAAGCAAAAGTATGCCTACCTAAAGAAGAGTGCGTAGTGCGTTTCATAGAACTCTGTCTTTCTCTTTCGTGATTTCAAATTTCTTTTAAGATCAGGTCATCATCCTCTGTCTAGCCTTTTTCCAATTATGTGGAGGACAGCTTCCAGTTTGACTAGATGCAGCTAATTACCAGTATTTTACGTAAAGCGACTGCCTATATGACTTCTACAAAACATTTACCTGCCAGGTAAAACTGGTTGACAGACTTTCTTTGAAAGATCCACGAATGATAGCCGGGACAAACGGCTTGACGAGCTTTCCGAAGTACAGAGAGTTCTCGGTCTATAAATGTGCCCCATCCTCAGGCCGACCGTGGCAAGTATTGCTTAGCCTGATCGATCGACCCGTGCTGCTGTAATTATTTAGCCCCTAGTCCCTGAAGATCATGTCATGAAAGAACATTACTTAACTATGAAATACATAATGATGGTAAACCTCACTTCGGTTTTCCTGATTCGATCCCAAAACCTAATGTTGCCATGAAATCTAAAAGTTACCTCAATAAACTGGACAAGCAAAACCTCCATCTTAATACAATGCTAACCATTATTAATATGACTGCCACTTACCTTGGACAGCTTGGCACAATTTCCGGCCTACCCACATAACATCGGATGGGACGATTTGTTTAATGCTCATGAAAAACGTTCGGCATTTGTCATTTAGGTGTTATATTGTGCTATTTGCGGATGATTGTGGGACGGCAACGTGTAACTGTGAATTTGCTATTATGTGCCTGTCGAGGGAAAAAGATTTTGTGCATAGGGGCAGGATTTTAGAAACCCTTAACACTGCTTGTGGTAGGAGTAAAATTGTAGAAATCGTGACCTAACGAAAAAGCATTATGCCCATGTGATTTAGGTCCAAATAAAAATCCAATATAGCGATTGCAAAGTTTCCAACATGGGTGTTGCTTTAACAGTTTTCGAGAGAGCTTAAGCCGATGCTAAAGTCAAAATAAAGTTTGGGTATTTTAAATATGCGGTAAACGACGCTGCATTCGGAGTTGAAGGAAAGCGTAAGGAAATTCGTCCAAGACAAGGGTTCTCTTGACTGCACAGGTTTTATACAGTTTCGAGTAATAATTTGTACTGACTGTCATTATTTTGAGATTTCTTTCGGGTTTTCGAAAACACGCAAGGGACTATGATGGTGACTACGTGTTTTATAGAAGGTCAATTTTGATTGACCTTCTATAAAACACGTAGTCACCATTTGATTGATGACCCCAAAAAATAATCATGAAATAATTTTTTATTTGATGATTATTTTTTGGGGTCATCAACCACTTCACTTCTGTGAAGTTTACATGAAAATACTGATATTTCAAGTAACTACACTACGTACATACGTAATTCCATGATTAATTTCAGACCCACCGCAACAATTATATCCCAATAACTTCGACAATAAATCGAATAACTTAGGTAAAGCGGAAAACCACAAAGAAATATTTCAAAACCAAACGAAGCTTAACCAATACAGCATAAACATCAAGCCACAAACAGAGGTAATTTCGCAAAGGTTTTCCCCGCAGCTGAAAACGTTAGCAATGAAATAGCAGGCACTATGCGTCCCAAGAGCCCTCTGCCATTACGACCAGCATTCAGATTAGATTTATAAACGCTAGTGAAAACGACGTGTGAAATGCTGGTGATATATGCGCTTTGATGGTGTGTAGGTGTTGGGTGTGTGTAATTCACAATTTTCCTTAACCCATTTCCATAATGGGTTAAGGAAAATAGAATTTTCTTCAACCTTTTAATTTTAAACACTTGTGAAGTAGCGATATAGGGTACTTTATGTTGACCTAGAATCAAAAATATTGGCAAGCAGAAAGGTTAAATGCCCAAACATTTGTAATTTTTTTAAGACATAGGCTTCCTCCAAGCTCCACCACTTGGCACTTGGCTTAAACTCGTATGAGAGAATATTTTTTCATATACTAAGTTACGTTTGTCTCAAGATAAACCACAGATAAACTCATCGTGCGTGGTCCGACACGAACTTAGCGGGTGTTTAATGAAAAAAATATCGTCATCCTCACCATTTCAGCAGAAAGACATCCACAACTGAATAATCTCCCCTACATCGATCGCTTCTCGCATACAGCGGATTCCTATGAAAATTATATTAAAATTAAAATTATTTTAAACTTCTATTTTATATTAGTAATCAGTCACAATGATTAGGTAATTATGTACATGTAAAAGATCCAGATTAAGCGTTTGTTGACATAAAAATACTGTTCAAATTCCAGTCGAAATCAGACAGTTGGATTAGTAACATTGTTCCCTTGGCACCCATTAGATACGAAGCCTTGAAAACCGTTTGAGAATCGCAAACGAATTCACTCTCATTTTGATCAACAATGTACACAATTTAAAGAGTTTTTTTTTTGTCTCTTGTAAGACACACGAGACATGTCTTTGTAGAATAAAAATCTTCTGCCTAGTTGTTGGGGTCGGCTTCCAGTTTAATCGGATGCAGCTAAATACGTATTTTCTGGGTAATATTATACAACCTTTGCTAATTATTACTGGGAGCCAGACTAACGGGCTTCTGACGACCCGTAATAACTGTCAAAGATCCACGAATGACAGCCGAGACCAACGGCTTAACATGCTTTCCGAGGCCTTGCTATGTAAATATGGTCACCCATCTACGAATCAACTGCGGCAAGCGTAGCTTTACCTGATCTATCGCTGTTATTACTTGGCCAGAAGTCCGTAATAAAGAATGAACATAGTATTTAAAACATTGCAATACAACATGGCAATGCGGCCTGCCTAGAGGGCACTTTTCCTGTTGACGGCAATGCTGCCCAAATTTTTGATGCCCTATGACTCTTTCTCCTTCTTTTTATATACTTGTACAGAGTATTGTATTTAGATTGTTAGCTTGTATATTTATTATCTTGTTTGGAAATAAAAACACATGAAAATCCAAAAAAAAAAACCTATAAGTATTAAAAGTTTTGTATTCAAAACTTAATTTTAACTCTGCCTTACAGCAACAATACCCAGAATACAAAATAATCCAAAAACTTGAAGTGTTTTGATCACTTCTGGTCCTCAAGTTTCACAAGAACCAATTGAAGAAAAGCTTCAAATGGATTTTTGTGAGTACTGTTGATATCAAAGGCGAGAGTCGATGAGACCCGATTGTGTGAGCACTTCCAAAGGATTTCGGAGTACAATATTGTGATTTGTTTCTCGTAAACCTATATTGTATTTATAGGATTTGTTTGACCTATTGATAAATAATAATTTCACAGGGTTCTGTCGGCGTTGCGAGTTGGTATCTAATCGACAACATCATGCCTATCTATTACAGGTAGCATTGGTGACCCAGCGGTAACCACGTCCGGGCTGAGGGCTGGACGCTACGAATCTACACGCGAATTCTAACCGCGCGCTACACGCGTGGCTAAACTGCGTGCTGCTGGCGTCTGCAAGCGTCCCTGCGACCCATGGAACTAAGTACGGTACCCTTCCTACCTAAAACTACGCGTTCTCAGATCAGTCAGACGAACCTTCGACCTAGCCGTGTTCTACTAGAACTATTAGTATAATTATATGTATTTATCGCTGATTTTCTAGTTCACTTTCTCTAACTATCCTTTATGTTAGCGGCCTTTGCAGTCCTACCCGTGAAGCCGTAGCTATTACAGTTGTGGGTCATAGGTTTGAACCCTGACACGCGCCTTACATTGTGTAAATTATTTCATCACCACTGCTCCTAAAACAGCAAAGAAAAACATCGTGAGGAAATCGGCATGACCACGAACCAATTTGATGACAAGTGACATCTACCAACCCGCACTGAGCCCGCGTGGTAGATCACGTCCCACATCTTATCACAGAAAGGAGGCCTGTTTCCCAGCCGTGGGAACATTATAGCCTGATTATGTTATGCATGGAGTATAGAGTAATACGGGGTGTATTTCACCAGCTACGTTTTGGTTGTATGAGCAAGAAAACGGCCCCTTCGACAACGTCTGGCGACGATATTGTGTGCTAAAGAAATTCATGGCGCTCACAGTGCATTGAGCACATGACTTCTGCCACTGACTACTCTCAAGGCATTGAATAGATTGTATACGTCATTAGTGTCTTAGTACGAGTAAACGATACACGCTTGGTTTTTATGGAAACGTGTTGACCAAGGCGCCTCTTGCAGCGGTCGCCGCGGCATCTCCCTGCTCTGAGTTACAATATATAAATTATACGACTATCTGAAAATGTATGATAGGTTTGGGTTACGGGTAGTTTCTATATTAAAACTGCGCAGCGGAGTGAAAAGTTGAAACAAACATATTATTGCGCGGCAAAGCAGAGAGAAGAGAATTTGACATATTATTACAGTATGATCATTTGTTTATCAATGACTATGATAGAATGTCGCCATCAAGGACAGTGTTGCATTCATTACTCATTATCATTTATAGATAAATAATCGTTAAACAAACTATCACTACCTTTCGTACCCGTAACGTACTATCGTTCAACTTTTATTAATGTTAACGAGGTAGAATAATTATGATGAAATCATTATTTATACCAGAATCTTGGCACTTACCAAGTTTATTAGTCTGCGAAACAGAAAGGAATACACATTTAAATCTCAATTTTCTTGAATACTTGGAACATAAACCCTACAATGGTGTACTTGATAGTTCTTTCAACGTTTAAGTACCGTCGTAAACCTCAGCTGACTCTTTATAGCGGGGATTGATAACTTTATTTACTTTCTTTCTCTTTTACTTTAAATTGAAACATTTTACTGCGGAATACTAAAGAATATAATTTGTAAGAAATATGATGTTGCATCTTTGTGAGTGTCGCGTCTGTTGGGCTAGTAGTCGTAACCGCTATTGTCGAGCATGAGGTCCTGTGTTCAAAACCCACTTCGGAAAAACTGTTATTGGGGTTATCTATCTGGAATTTCTCAGTAGCAGCCCGGAGTTTCAATTTGTGCTCGGTTGATGGCAATAAACTCGCCTCCTATTACATGAAACTTAAACATATGTCGAGAAATGTGGGTGTTCTATAGTTCTATATATACCTCTGCCCTACCCAGTGGAGAAACCAGACGTGATGTTATGAGTTAAATTATTTTATGATGTTGCATCACTGGTGTTTTTACCTCAAACATGGCTTTTGTCATTGGATGGGACTGGGAGATGTCAGACTTTCAGTAGGAGTATGTGATTGAAGGTCACTCATCCACAGACCGACCTTAGCAAACATTGCATGCAGCTGTTATAATTTAGCTTCAAACCAACTCTACTATACCATCAACTGTTCACCTAAATATGGACTCATTCAACGTTCTGGTCCTTTACATTCTATATTATAATGAGAGGCTTCGTTAACTAGGTCCATATTAGATACATAGCTTTCTAGATTATGTACATAATTCGACCAGAAACCAGGCAAAATGCAGGTGGGCTATCAATATCATTAACTATAGTTATTGGAAGTAATATTGGTTAGAGGAATAATATTGTATCAAATATTAAAAGCTGGGTTGAAGTTTGTGGGATTTCATATTGAAAATATGGAATTTTCTACACAATAATGATAAATAGTGAATTTTAGATTTTATTTTAAGTTAATTGTAGTGATATGTATAAAATACTAGCTTCCGCCCGCGGCTTCGCCTGCGTGATATGTCCATAAAAAAGTCTTTGCACAGAGTTCATAGAATCCCTATACCAAATTTCATCAAAATTGGTCCAGCTGGTTTGGAGATTAGCTGCAACAAACAGACAGACAGACAATCATTTAGAAAACAGTTTTTTTAAAAGAAGTACTGTATATACTATCATATGCGTTTTCGTTAAAAGCTTTTATTTTGATATTACAAACAGACACTTCACTTTTATTAATTTTTTTAAGTAATTTAAGTGTAGAAAGGTAACTCATAGTACCTACATTTGGCTAAACAAGTGTTACAAAAAACTGTTAGTCACAAATTGACGTCAAATATTTTACGGTTGCCATTTGACTGTTATGCATAATGGGACAGTACGTCAAAATGCTTTACGGGACATTTAGATATTGTGAGAATTAGGTGAAATTAACCCAAATCGTTCAAACCTTGAATATTGTGAGACGTGTTAATTATTATTTATTTTAGGAACATTCTGAGGCCTAACACAGATTAATAAGTTAAGCCAAACCTCATTATTATCCATAAATATATACGCAAAGGATAGAGGACTTCATCCCTGTATAAATGTGGGGATAAACACAAACTAAGAATAATAACAGTGCGAGATTAAGACGTAAAAAATTACGATTAGAGACGAGATGCAATGTATCAGGCTTATTTGTGTGACATACGGGTGAACAGTTTTAAGGATTTTGTCGACATTGAAAATATTATGTTTAAACACATACAACAGCACATATTTGTTAGAGTGTTCTTCCAAATAATAATTTTATTTACAAGCATCTTTATTCGTTTCGTAATATTAATTACTTTCTATTGTGCTTCTGGAGAGTGTGGGTGCGCTATTTCTGCTTTCCAGCTAAAACACTAGGAAGTGGTGTGAAGCTTTGACGGTCAAAAGTGCGTTTTTGCGTCAAAAAATGCTGACTATCAGCCTAGTTTGAATAAATGACTTTTGATTTGATTTTGGCGCCTGTATGATATTGACAGAGACCGTTGCTGGTAAACATTTGTCAAATTAACATAGAAATTGTGTTGAAAATTATACAAGATGGCGGTGTTACTTCTAAATGTGGCCACGCGCCAAAAGATCTTTGTACGGACAACCGTACCGTCCTGATTACAAAATCAGGATGAAAATTGGAATGCAAGAAATAGTTTTAATAGTTTCGAGTATATTGGATTGATTAGTTTCTTTTTCTAAACATAGTCTATGGGTAAAAACCTATTATGTCAGTTACGAACATTTTGGACTTCAAGAAGTTTTTCTGTTGAAGTCTTTTTGAAACTTTTTATTAATACGATAAAAATATAAACACCAAATGAACTTATTTTATTAAAATTAAATAAGTAACACAAATTTAAATATGATAAAATACAATGTAATATCCTGCATATCCTAATTAAGTTATTGTAAATTAGTGGTCTTTTTTCAAATGAAATATAAATAATTTTGTACTCTGCAATAGGACCTTTAGAATTGACCAAAAAAATATGTTAAGTAAAATAATGCTGGACATTTTTGCTAGCACTGTCTCCACTTGCAAAGGGATTAACAAGAGAAAGTGAAACACTTTTCAAGGTACAATTTGTGCAGATATTAACACTTACAAGTACGTAGTGGATTAAAGTGAGTTTGTTTGTTAAAACTGATTGCTTTAGGGATGTACTTTACTGTGTAGCTACTTGTATTAAATTATTAAAACGTTTTAGTTTTCATTAGGATAATCCTGGATTAAGCCAACGTAACAAATTAAAATAGTTTTTTTTTATTTGATGCTGGAACAATTGTAGGGGGATTATATTTTTATCACTACAAGTAAATTAAATTGAATTGTCTTTTGGTAATAAAAAAAATACTTTTTATTACTTATAATAAGAAAATGTATAGTTATAAAAATTCAAAAAAATCGTGTATCTGTCGGCTAATCACCGAAACGGCAGGACCGATTTCGATGATATTTGGTATGGGGATACTTTGAACCCTGGGAAAGGACATACTTTACATCAACATACCACGCGCGTGAATCCGCGATTGGATGCTAGTTTCTAACCAAAAGTTAATCTCTTAAAGTAATTTGGTTTCTAGTATAAAGTAAATCATAATTATGAAGATTTAATCAGCGCTCCAATAAACTTCTCGAAACTTAAAACGGTTACAATATTATTCTTGGCCATAATTTACATATTCTAATCATGACATCAAGACCTACTGTTTGAATACGAAAAAAGGTTGTTGTTTGATATGGTATTCATTGTTAAGAGATTTTCGGTTAAATAATAACTTCTTCAAGGTAAAGCAACGCTTTCCGAGGTTGGTCCGTGGATGGGTGACCACCCATTACATACCGAGGCCGTTGGTCCTAGCGCTCATTTGTAGATCTTTGATAGTTGTTTAGGATACTTAGAAGCCCGATAGACTGACTCTCAATCTTACCAAGGGGTATCGTATTGCCCAGTAACTGGGTTGACGTCAGATAGGTGGTCGCTCCATGTTTAAATACTGGTATTTAGATGCATTTGGCTAGACTAGAACCCCAACATAGTTAGGAAAAGGTTAAGCAGATTGATTCACTGTTTCAACAAGAAAAGTTGATTTTTTTAATATCTAAAGGTGGCATTATGTTGGTCTCCTCTATCTGAGAAGGATGGCCGTAATCCACCACGCGGGCCCAGGGCGGGAGGTGGACGTCACAAGCCTTGGAATTTTTGGTTCCAGGTCATGCCGTTTTCGTCACGATGTTTCCCTTCCCGCGTGTGCATGTACCTGGTCGGGTTGGTATGATCCGCAACAACGTTTGAATGATTTTTTGTTATTTTTTTTATTGCTATAATGATCGAGGTCAAGAGAAGGCCCGTCAGGCCTGTTCTGAACCTTGATTCCGCCCGAAGGAAAGCAATAAATGAGTTCACTCTTGCTTTGTAGGGTTCAATGTAGAAGGGCTATAGACGCTTGCAGAGAATTCCATATCGCTTGAAAATAACCCTTGTGATACATTTCTTGCTTGTAAACTAGCGGCTTAAACTTTGCTTTGTTTATTAATGAGGAAATGAATTTCAGATTACAAATAAGAAAATTCATTTATCACGTTACCAAAGTCGATGATATTCTACCCAAAAAATGTTTAAGTAACGGAAAACTTTAGAATAAACTATTAAATGGGTTTATTATGTCTTTTGAGAGCTAAATTCCTTAATAATTTGGACATGACCTTGGTCGATCAGATAATAAGTCGAGCTGCTATTAAATGCTGTTAACTTGGTATTGAAAAGATATCAATCAATCCTCATTCCAGCAAGTGAAGTTCAATTACTTTGTTGGGCAAATAACTTGTTTTTCTTCGGATGTAATATTTAATAGTTCACTTATTTCTTAAACTGTATGCGTGCCTGGTACGAAACAATAGTTTAGGAGACTACTTGGTTTATACATACTTTGAGTTTTCGCCTTTTATTACTTAATTGCAGCTAAACGTTTCTCATTTATGTATGGTAAGTAACAGTTGCACGCGCCTTTGTCTGCCATCCAGGGTTAAAAAAGGAGCCTTACCCATGTCATGATCTATCTGTGAGCCAAATTTCAGCCAAATCTCATCAAAAAAACTCTTTCAACTCCTAAAAACACTCCTATTATGGCTATTCCCTTAAATACTGCCATGCATGTGGTTTTTCCCAAAAATGCTACACGAACCCGCAACTTTTCTTTCAATCCTCCATTCGTATCCAGTCACGCTTTCATCCAGACTTTCCATTTTTTCTACTAACGCATTTCCAAATCCCGGACGCTTTGAAACTCGGACGGACCCGGATGGTTAAATCCGGACAGATGGCGAGCTCGACTTTAGACTCCGGGGTGAATTTCGAGAGCCACGTGTGATTTAGTTGGTGCGAATTTCGCAGTAGAATTTATGCTGGTGCAATTACAATTGGATTGTTTAGATATGGTTTAGTTTACGCTGTTTTAAATTTATTGTTAATTATAAATTAATAAGACAAAAAAAAGCTATCCTATCTCTCAAGTTGGAACAAATTACATATATGTAAATGCAAATTTTCATTAAAATCGGTTGACTTGGTGAAGAGTTCACTGGGAACATACATCATGACACTGGATTTTAATATATTAGGTCTTTACCTATGAAATTGCCGTTTTGCAGTACTGGCCATTTCAAATCAAAATAATTTTTGTTTGGGTAAGAATTCTAATTTCAAATTAATTTTATTTTAAAAACATGGATTTTTTTTTCCAAAAGTAGTCATTTGTTTATTGATTAGTGTTACATTTTCATCGCATTTCAATCTTTTTCGTCATGGATACGTTAAAAATTCGAGTAATTATGGAATATGAGTACCGTCGTGGCAGCAACGCGGCACAAGCGGCACGCAACATCAACAACGTTTACGGAGCTAACACTACAAACCAACGCACCACCTGTTATTGGTTTGCTCGCTTCCGTTCTGGAAATTTCGACCTGAAAAATGAACCTCGCGGTCGTCCGAAGACTTTGGTCGACAATGACGAATTAAAGGCGATTGTGGAAGCTGATGATACACAATCTACGGCTGAATTAGCAGCAGCTTTCGACGTTAGCGTCAAAACAATATTGGTCCATTTGCGTCAAATTGGCAAGGTAAAAAAGCTTGACAAATGGGTGCCCCACGAACTCAATGATCGTCAGCGCGAAGTACGCGTCGAGACGTGCTTTGCACTGCTCAACAGACACACAAATGAAGGAATTTTGAACCGCATTGTTACCTGCGATGAAAAATGGATTCTGTTTGATAACCGCAAGCGCTCAGCAAGTTGGTTGGATCCTGGTTCAGCACCTAAACAATGCCCTAAACGAAAACTTACCCCTAGAAAAGTGATGGTCAGTGTTTGGTGGTCTAGCGCCGGTGTGATTCATCACAGCTTCTTACCAAACGGGGTGAGCATTACTGCAGATGTGTACTGTGAAGAACTGAACACAATGATGGAGAAGCTGGCACATCTCCAACCAGCATTGGTCAATCGCTCGTCTCCGCTGCTCCTGCACGACAACGCGCGACCTCATACTGCACAGCAGACGGTCTCCAAGTTGCAAGAACTGGGGTTGGAAGCTCTCCGTCATCCGCCCTACTCACCAGACCTTGCGCCTACAGACTACTACTTTTTCCAGAATTTGTATAACTTCTTGGCGGGAAAAAAATTCAATACCCGAGAGGCAGTACAAAATGCCTTTGAAGAATTTGTTGCCTCCCGTCCAGCTGATTTCTTTAAGAAGGGAATCAATAAACTGCCACTGCGATGGCAAAGATGCATTGATTGCATGGGTGATTACTTCGATTAATACAAATAAAAAATACATGAAAAAAATTCGTTTAAATTTTTTCATACAAAACGGCAATTTCATAGGTAAAGACCTATTATTAAGATTTTTATCTTGTTCGGGATATAAACCGCAAGCCAAACGTTTTGAATTAAGGACTGCTCAAACTGCGGCAATGAGAAATATACACGCGACTGTTCGCACCAGTTTGAAGAGCTCCTTCCCACGCGGTATTTGCCTCAATATGCCCAGAGCTTTATGTTTATTCAGCAATCATCAGCCATTAGAGCCTAAACATAAGATTCAAATTCCATTACCAGCTAAAAATTAAAACTATACACGACGTATCAAACATGCAAAGCCGTAATAGTAAGCCGATTTGCTAGCAGCTATGTACATGCAAATTTAGGTAGTTATGTTGCAAATGCATTTACACAAATCTACTATTCTGGTACTTGAACAAAATGCAGTGTCTATCTCAAATTGTGTTTCACAATTTGTAGCTTCACTGTGATTTCACTTATACGAGTGTTTATTATTCGGATCTATGTTCACATATATGATTTCAAATTACCTTTTCGTGTCTTTCCGTGTAACCTCGTGGTTCTTATAAAATACGCAAAAAAGGGTGTGGCTTTGACAGCCATTTACGCGCGATTTATTTAAAATACGTAACGGATTTTGCTTTAGTTTTCACCATCATTTAGATAATTTATTTCGGAAGGTTTTTAGTCTGGATTTGTGCCCGGTTACTGGCAATAGGTTAGCCCCCTAATACATGGGACTTAATCATAACTGGCGAAATGTGGGTTTACTATGGTTAGACCTCTAGCCAACCCTTGGGAAACAAGGCGTGATTGATTGTTATATTTTTGTGAATAAAAAAAAGAAAAGCTTTTATTTCCCATTACCCTTAAAAATTACGTTATATAAATATTTTGTTTCTTTGTCAGTAGTTTTATTTTTCTTATAATTTCAGTTAGTATTTTCTCCGGGATATGGACCCCTCCTCGGGTGAAGGCCTCCTCCAGCTTCTTCGTTTTGTCCCTGTCCTTTGCAATATTCGTTTATTAGTTTTTGTGTATAATAGATTATTATCAAGTTGTCTTAAGTAAAAAAATCGAAGCAAGCGTAGCGTTAGTAAACTCATTTTCATTATCATTTTCCCGCCCTTGTCCCAATTTATTTATAGTCGGCGCAACATCTCTTTGTCTCCCAAACTTCTCTACTAGTCGTCATCTCCGTAGTCACATCCTTTCTAATCATATCATCATGTGCTGGTAAATTTTAAAATCAACTACCTACCACCTACATACAAGACATCACTTCATACTGCAAACGCATACCTATTTTTTTTTTTTAATGTTAGTAATGCACAAAAACTCGAACTTCTACAAATGCCTTTAATAGCGTTTATTCTGAAAATGGGCAACGTCGCAAATAGCTATCAAATATTTCACTGTTTTGATTAATTTGGCGATATTACTGTATGAAAATATGAAATATCGCTAACTAGTGACTTAAAATATTGATTAAGAAATGCAATAATTAATATCTTAACACCGAATATTCAGTTTTAGATGGAAAAAAAAGAACTTTGTAGCTCTCCAAACGCCCTTTTTACACCTAAAACAGTTATAACATCAAAAATGTTTTAATAAATTGTAAATCATTATTCATATTTTAGGTCACTAGTTAGCTATTAGATAGATATTTCATACTTTTATACAGTAATATTAATAAAAACAGGTAAATATTTGACAGCTATTGCGACGCTGCCAACTTTCAGAATAAACGCAGATATATTAATTGCAAATAATAAAATTATTCTTACAACACTGTTAATAATATAAGTTAGTGCAGTGGAAGTTGCTCAGCTACGGCTATTGCTCCATCCTTACTAATATTATAAACGCGAAAGTTGTATGTATGGATGTATGGATGTTTGTTACTCTTTCAAGCAAAAACTACTGAATGGATTTGGATGAAATTTGGCACACAGATAGATTATAACCTACATTAACACATAGGATGCTTTTTATCCCGGTAGTACGTTCCCACGGGATAATTTCTGACTTCCACGCGGGCGAAGCCGCAGGCGGAAGCTAGTTGATAATATTTATAAACCAAAATTGTTGTCCATATAAAATCATCAGCATATTCTTATCCATTCTAATTTCATCTTTCACTACAAATGGCTTCAGCACCATAATTCTAAAACCAAAGACCGTTACTAAACGCAGCTAATCCAGCGCTCAAGTGACCACATTACGTGGGACATAAACCGGGACTACTCCAACGGTATAAATCCAAAACAGCCACAGTGTTTTATGGCCACTTTCCTTTTGTGCTGTGCAAGTTATAAGCGGAAACTTCTAGTATGGTTGTGTGTAAACTTTATTGAAATAATCAAGTCTTATTTTGGTGTGTAATTGCAGTATTCTAGATTGGCTGTACATAGTTTTCCCTTTTTTATCATAAATATCTGATCATCATCTTCAGATCTAAGTGGTAGTCAGCCGCGCTCACGGATTAGAAGGTCAATTCTCTTAATTAAAAACGTTTAAAATCTAGTCGCAGTGTCATCTCGGCGTCAATCAAATGTCAAAAAGTTGTGAAAAGTGTATGGAAACTCGAGGTATTTTTGATGAGATTGATACTGAGATCAGATTGGAGCGTTCTTAACATTACGAGATTTGCCGCCTCCCCAATGAACTGTTGGCTGACGGGGCCGAAATACTGCAAAGTCTGTGGCGTGATATTCCATACGAGACAGACTCCTGTAATGTCTTTCATTCCTCCCTTTAATCAATATTGTCTTTAAAAGATTGATTTTTGCAATATGATCGTCCATTGAGTCGCTTTGTAAAACAATTACATTTACATTAACTTATATGTTGTTCATAATAATGAGTATTCTATTACATTCTAAACAACTTCCAATGGTATCCACGTTCCGTTAAGCACAGCGTGCAAGTACGTCCCGCATAAGGTGGATCGATGACCTAATAAAGATCACGATATTCGCCGATGCTTGTCCAAGGCCGGTTTCAAGCTATGAATGTTTTTCGGCTAAATGATGCCATCATCAATACATTTTTCACTTTTGTGTATTGTGTAAAAATCGTGCCTACAAAATTTTACAAATATTGTTCTTGACAATGATTTATTATTTTATTTTATAGGTTATTCCGTCAAAGTGTTCCGCAAAACTCAAATTCACACAATATGTATTAAATTAAAAACTGCCGAAAAAAATGCAATGCTCGCTCTAAGCGTAACTTGCGTCAACTTTCAATTACAACGTATGGCGATACGAAATGCATGACATATTTTATTTCAGTGTGTGACACCCCTATAGATAAGCGTTGTTGCTAAAATACCGGCGATTTGCTGCGTTTTTAGTAAATTGAAATGTCTGCATTTAAATTTTGCAGGATTTTCTGTGTTCTTAAGTGTTAAATTCGTAAATTGTTTTTGCTGCATTTTTATAGTTTCAATATACATACATGTATTCCAAGCATTACAATGATGTGCTTTAAAAAGGATGTATTCACATAAGTCAAATTGTGTACGATGCCTATAGAGACAAGATGTGAAACCCTTGTGACCTGAGGTCAACCCTGTCTGTTTTTTGTACTAGTACTTGACAGTGGTTTAAGTGAATTAATGTTGCCTTTGAATAATTAACTCATAAGCTCACTATACACATTCATCACGCAAATACAAAGCCCTCGTTGTTTTTAATAAGTATTCGCTTGTTTGGTCTAAAGTGACCCTTCACTTTAGACCAAACAAGCGAATACTTATTCTGTTAACGGAGTCAGTATTCTTTCGCTAGTCTATACTTATCTACAGAAAAGTTAGGGATGTCAGGAATGGTGTGCGCTTTCTTGCGCTGGTTCTGTCTGCGTTTGATCTAAATCCACCTTAACAAACTAATTCATCACACACCCACACCACTCACATATACAATAGACGTTTACAACAACAATTTATTGCTCTGGTATAACATTCAATTAAAAATCATCTCAGAAATGTTACCGACCGTTGTTACCTCCACACTTAAAGAGACTAGTCTCCACGACACAGGGAATCCTAGTGTGGAGGCTAGTGCTATTTAAATTTTGTAAAGCTATCTTGAACAGTAAAATTCTTTTTTACGTATGACATTGATCATTAATAAGCTTTGTTATTATTTGTCTACACCACTAGTGCAAGCATTTGACGTAGACTTCTCGGCGATACGCCATAAAACCCAAGATGCCACGGCCGTAGAGCCTAAGATGCTACGCCGTAGAATACTCAGTCTACGCCGTAGACCTTGGCTTCTGCGTTCGCTCGTAGAAATTTTGCTAACTATGCTAATCTACGTGCAACATAAAAAGGTAAAACATTTGAACAAGTTTAATAAAATTAATAGAAAATTTCTCATGCGTATTTTTCTGCCTATTAAACAATGTTAAACACTAAAATATATAAGCCCGCATTCATGATACACAACAAAATGATTCGATGTTTACGTTTACAAAAAAGCAAATGTAAACCAGAAAATATATTATTCTACATGAAACGAAACTATCAAATTACTTCCTTCTATAAATTTACTTAATCTTATATTTGATCAATGTTTAGTAACATTGATTTGTCGCTGTATTAAAGTAGCACTGGGCTGTTCTAAAACTAAAACACAATGTAGATATATGATGAAATTCAGTGTAATAAAAATGTTCCAAAATTTTTTGTATACATGAGTCAAGAGTTGGAGTGAAATTAAAAAGGACAATAAAACATTTGTGGCTTTTTGAAATTTCCCTTGAGAAATAAAACAGTACGTTATAACAAATTGAATAAAATATGCATAGAATTAGTTTCTATGTGAGTTGGCAAATTGAAGCAAGAAAACTTATTTGGCTCAAGGCTCAGTAAAAACATAACGAAGTAAAAAAATACGAAGATGGATAAATGGATTTAATAATAAGAATATTTTTTATTATGTGCACCATACAAATTACAGATATAAATGTTGATATTGAAAAAAAAAAAGTTAACGATACGTATAAACTGGCCTACAATATAAAACACAGAAGTAGTATTATTCATCTTATTTTAAGAACTGTATTTATACAATGAGTCAAAGAAAACAGTTATTTGTTAAACATATACCTATTTGATCTGCAGCAACAATTCAGTTGATTCTTTGTAATCAGACCATTTCTCCAAAAAAGTACCAATTATTTTATTGATCGCTTCGTCGAAACAGGTCAATCAAATGTTACATTTGAACTGGACTCTGAATTTCAGGTAGTGCAGTCGTCCAAATGACTGTTCAAAAGCCAATGTGTCAATATGTGACAACATTCGGGGGTTCAGAGCAATCTCCGGTTCCTGGTATAGTATCAATGACGTATCTACAATCAATAGACAGACATTGCCTGCTCACCCTCTATTGAGTTCAATAGATTGTGTAAGGTACTATTTCATCACTGGTCATCTTACTTGCCACGGCTTCTTATAATTATTTAATCGTTTACTGTGGACGTTTTAACGTGCACGTTTTTCTACATCGTTCTACATCGTTCTACATCGTTCTTTTCGAGCATAATTTCAATTTGAAAAACATAACCAATTTTTAGTGGTGACTAGCTTCTGCCAGCGGTTTTGCCCGCTTGGAGGGCGAAAATGATCCCACGAGAACGTACTATCGGTATAGAAAGAATCTTATATGTTATTTCAGGTTACAAACTATCTGTGTCCTCATTGAGTAACAAACATCCAAACTTTTAATATACAAACATCTAAACATACAAAGTTTTACATTTATTATATTAAGTAGGATATGTTAATTAAAAAGAGTGTCCATAGAGTTTCTTGCCCGTTCTTCTCCATAGGTAAATACCACGCTTTGGAATGGGCAACTAGTGTAATTTTTCTAACGGACTGACTCTTTGAGAATTCAAAATTGCCTGTAGTTGGTCTCATCATCATCATCATTATTTCAGCCGAAAGACGTCCACTGCTGGACATAGGCTTCCCCCAGGCTCCTCCACTTCTACCGGTCTTGTGCTTCCCACATCCAGCGGACTCCCGCGGCCTTCACAAGGTCATCGGTCCACCTTGTGGCAGGCTCTCTCAGTCTACATCTTCCGGTATGCGGTCGCCACTCCAGAACCTTTTGGCCCCATCGGCCATCTGTTTTGCGAGTAATGTGCCCTGCCCACTGCCACTTAAGTTTGGAAATTCTTCGGGCTATGTTGGTTACCTTGCTTCTCCTGCGGATCGCTTCATTTCTGATTCCATCGCGTACGGAAACTCCGAGCATAGTCGTCTCCATTGCTCTTTGGGTGACTTTAAGCCTTCTGATAAGGCTTAATTGAAATGAATGCATTGAGGTTGCTGCTTATCTTTTTCAAACGACGTTGGAGTTAGCTTCGAGTGTAACCAGATGCAGTCGAGTGTATTTTATCAAACTACAGCCGCTGGATTTCTGTTTGACTCCGAGATATTTAAAATCTGTTTTAATAAATAGATTTAATCAATTTGTTTGTAAGAATTTAAGTTCACTGAGCAACACAAATTATAAAACGAACTACATAGACCGCCATTCAATATCTAAAAAAAATCCTTACCTTTTTTATTTCTTTCATCTACATTTATTCAGGCAAACCGGTTATTTCAAAAAAATCCTTCAGTCCCTAAGATACGCAAATACCGTCCATTTACGAAGGGACGTACATGCTTCATCATCATTACCCTTACAGACATCTGAGCTGGACCATTACTCACGAAATGACGACATAAGTACCCTAATTTGTAAGATCTAGGTTCAGTCACCTTTAGCCCAACATCTAGTTTAAATGTGAACTCATTATTCTAGGAATTCACGGAGATAGCTTACAGGATATTTTGGCACTGATTTATTTAGATAAATTAGGTCTTATAGCCGGGGAACGGGTATAAAAAAACGAAGGTGCTTAGAATTTACACTATAATCACACGGATAACACAAATCACAATCTAACAGAACTAAAAGCGCGCGCATATTCGCTCGCTGGTTGGTAGCTTTCTATAATATTATCTCAATACAATGCAAACTTACTGGAGCTTGCGCGGGCGCTCTCTGACGGGCGGCCATGTAACGACCCTAGGTTGCAATGATAACTTTACATTCTGCCGCACGCTATACACTACCCCTCAAGTTCTAGAGAACGTCGGCTCATGAACTCGCTCACAAAAAGCTGAACAAACATGTTTACGTGGACGCTCTCTCTTACGTTTCTGAACTAAGGGACGAGGAGGCACACTATCCCGATTATGAAACCGAGTGATACCTGAAACATGATACTTTCCTAACATACTCTCAGGGCTATGTAAATTTGCAATTAAATATGCTGTGGGGCTCACCCTTTTTAACCGACTTCAAAAAGGAGAAGGTTCGATGTGACTGTATGTATTTTTTGTTTTGTTTTATGTATCTTCACCGATTTCTCCCCCATTTGTAGACCGATTCTCAAAATTCTTTTTTTAATCGAAAGAAATACTTCTGAGGTGGTTGCATTGGCACTAAGTCAGGATTTGATGATGGAATCCCAGGAAAATCCAGGGCAGCCTTCAAATGTAATAGGTATGAACAGTGTTTTTCATATATTTTCTAAAGCTATTGAGACATTTGCGTATGGTCATCATCATCTCATGACGCTGAGCTGAAGGAGAAGGTTCTATGTTCGACTGTATGTATTTTTTATTTTGTTTTATGTATCTTCACCGATTTCTCCCCCATTTGTAGACCGATTCTCAAAATTCTTTTTTTAATCGAAAGAAATACTCCTGAGGTGGTTGCATTGGCACTAAGTCTGGATTTGATGATTGAATCCCAGGAAAATCCAGGGCAACCTTCAAATGTAATAGGTATGAACAGTATTTTTCATATATTTTCTAAAGCTATTGAGGCATTTGCGTATGGTCATCATCATCTCATGATGCTGAGCTGATGAAGGAAGGTACAACTCTTTAACGGTTAGGAGTGGTGGGATTTTCGGTCAATATGTAAACTGATTTGCAAATTTATTGTTTTGTTTGAAAGGGGTTTATCCCGAAATAGTCCCATTTAAATTTCATATAGATCTGATGATGCGTTTCGGAGACAGACAACGGAACTCTTTAAAAAATGACAGCAAATCAACCGCGATTGCTGCTATCGCACAAACATGCATTGTTTTGACTACAAGGATGATGAAATTTCGAATTGGTGTTGGGTAGGTACTCTATCTAAAAAGTGAAAAATAAAATCTTTATTTATTTTTCACTTTGTAGTGTTTTTTCCGGGAGTCGGTTGCTTTCTTTTTTGGAAAACTTTTTTGCAATGGGTAATGTACGGACCGTCTTTCTTAGGAGTGAGCTATTACTTAGGTTGTGATTGATTAAGCAGCTTTGAACAAATCATCCCTCTTCCCAACTATGTTGAGGTCGGTTTCCAGTCTAACCGGACGCTGGTGAATACCAATATTTTACATGGAGTAACTGCCTATCTGACCTCCCCATCCAGTTACTGGGTAATACGATACGCCTTGGTAGGACTAGTTGTAAGACTTGTATAATATTGCCAATGCCACGTTGAATGGCAATGCTCATTCTTTGGCCAAAAAATAGACCAGCCCTCTGGCCACGTGAAGAGTCGACAAACTAACAAGGGAATATAATTTCGATTAGTTTTGGGTCACATGAACGCAGTCCAAAGTAACCTGTAACAAAATCGTATTTCCAGATTTAAATGATTTGAAATTGCTAAAACCCGGAGATCGATGCTCATTTCTTCCTTCCTGCTGGCTTAGCATGACGCTTTCTATTTCTACTCTACCGTGGAATAGAAATTGCTTGTCAACATTTCTCAGTACAAAACTGTCAATAATCTACACGGAAATGTCATTTTTGTCTACTCTTCCGTCAACAAAACGCTTCTCTATGGTTCTCGTGCTAAGCGTGCTGGCATAAAAGTAAACTTTTAACCTGCATTTAACAATATAACGTTATTTGTAAAACACTATGAACCTAAACGAAGCGAAAGAACTACGAAAGGATGGTGGTGGAAATCAGGTCGCGCTCTGTTGCTTTTCCTTAGTCCTATAGGCAGATGGCGTGTGTTTATGTAAGTATTTCTGAACACCGAAAACAATGTCAAGGTCAAAAGTACACCTCAAAATTCTTATCTCCAAGAAAACAAAACTAACAGTCATAAAGACATAACACCCGAAAAGCCTGGTTTTATGTACATAAGCGTGACCCAGACTATTGTTTACGAGCACGCACGAGTTATAAATAACGTCAATGAATCTAGAATGTCTTTCTCGATAGGTTGATGTAACGTGTTGTGTGTGAAAGTTTATGTTGTACACACGATATATTTTGAAGGGCTTACTAGGCCACATCCATCATAATATATATATTTCAGGCGACCACATTTTAAATTAAAGCGACTTTCATAGAAATTAAAGTCGTATTTCATGTTAAAGTCGTGTTTGTCTGACCGTAGGCGCAACGGATTATAATAAGGTTTTCACCATCATTTAAAGAATTGATTCCGGTAGGTTTATTTTCATAATACGTTGTTATTACCTTTCACGACTTTTTCTAATTTTATTGCTTTTATTAACGACTTCAAAAAAAGGAGGAGGTTCTCAATTTTTTTTTTTTTGTTTTTGGCTCAGAACTTTCGACTGGGTGAACCGATTTTGATGATTCTTATTTTATTTGAAAGCTGGTGCTTCCCGTCCCCATTTAAATTTTGTATAGATCTGATGATGCCTTTCGGAGACAGACAACGGAACTCTTCAAAAAATGACAGCAAATCAACCGCGATTACTGCTATCGCATAAAAATGCATTGTTTTTACCCCAAGGATCGCACATTACATTTCGAAATGGTGTGGGGTAGGTACTATAACTAAAAAGTGAAAAATAAAAACGTTTTCCAAAAAAAAAACAACCGACTTCCAAAAAAACTGTCGGAAGTCGGTGCTTTGGATATGTATTTTATTTAATTTTCATGTCACCAGTCACCGAATTCCGAATTTAAAGTTATTTTTCACTTTGTAGTGTTTTTTTTGTACCACAAATCTGTTAATTACTAAGTGATTAATTGGTAACATTGTTGGTAATTTGTCATTTGTTTTATCTAAGTCCCTTTTAGTAACCTTTGAGCTAGATCAAAGGGATATCAATATTTGAAACGTAAGTACTAGTCTATTCTTTTCTATAGGTATTGTTGTGAAGTGTATTGTTCTGTTTATTTCTAATGTAGTAATTAATTAATGAAAATATATTAAATAAAATAAAATAAAATAGGTATACATAATTGAATGAAAATCTGTGGCTACTTATTCATCTATGTCACTTTATCATGATTTCTGGATATCTTACGAAATATTGGTCATCACGAAGGGATAACAGATGATTTATATAAGTAAATTTTATATTTTATTCAAGTCAAGTAACTGCCTCTAACTTGGGAGTAGCGCTCGCCGGCCGCTGCCGCGGCACCGCGCGCTTCGCTCGCTCGGCTCGCGCGCGGTTGGTCGCAGCTCAAGCCTTTTGTTTTTTTTTTACGGGGGAAATCCTCATGGATGTCCTCCGCCCTGGGGAGGGCGGAGGGGTCTGTCAGACTCTTACTGACTAAAACCACCCCGGTGTTCCGCCTCACACTTGCACCGGAGATCACGGGAACAAAAGTGACTTCCGCGATCCCCGGCTAGTGCCGGCCCACCTGTGCGGGCCTCCTCGCGTTTGGGGGGGGAGTGAGGTGTTAAACTCCCCCCTTACATCATATAGAGGCGGCGTAAGCAGTATGGTGCAGTTCAAAATTGATCGACAGTTTATAATCTCGCGAGATAAATATAAACTAACGGTGTTCACAATCTTACGGTGACATATATTTCTATGACCAATGAGTTTAGTCGTATAACGATAACACGTTAACCCCCATTCATTTCTGCTTTTGACTTCGACTGTTTTTGGCACCATACACGTCGTCCAATGAATTATAGCTCTTTATCCTGTCGCCAACATGCATCACCGTATCGGTTTGTTACCGCTCCTATTTGGCTGCTAGATCAAAGAGGTTGAGCGACACATCTGAACCATACCAGTTGGTAGTTAGTATTGTTTTGTTTATTGGTATTAATTTGTTAATGACATAGCATAACTTATCATAACATCAAGTCTGTAATCCTCCAAGGGTTAAGCAGAGATGTACTGATAGTAACACCCACAGTTTGCCAGTGATGTTTAAGTTCCATATTATAGGAGGCGAGCCTATTGCCATCAGCCGGGCACAAATCTAGACTCCGGGCTTCTACTGAAAAATCGTAACTTAATTCTCCTGTAAAATTTAGTTTTTTCGTTTAATAACGGTTCGAAATGAAGGTGCGTTTGCAAAATTGAGATAATGTGACATACACTATCTCAATTTCTAGTTATTTTCCAAAGTAATCAGAAGGCCAACTTTCGTAATTAAGAACATTCAAAATCTAGTCGCCGTCTCATCTCGGCGACAATTAAATGTCAAAACTTGTCAAAAAACATTGGAAACGCGAGGTACTTTTGACAGATTGAGACTGTGAACGTTCTTAAAATTACGAGTTTTTTTTTTTAAAACGCCCCTCGTATTCTTAAATATTACCCAAGTAGTAGTTTTCAGTACTAAAGAATCCTGCCGTTACTGACAAGAGTCCACCAGTTGTAAATGGTATGCTAAAATCATGGCCATTTCTTCCATTATTATTCACGTAAAAAAAACACAGGTTGAAAAATAAAATAGAGATTTAGGTAAATAAACGAAAACTACGAATTCAAACATTAAGCGAACATTAATTAATTTATTGAAAACTACGCAGTGAAAATATTGTTTAGTTTTCTTAATTTTAAGTTCTAATGTTTAATGTTTAATTTTAATATTTTAATTTTGTTTTTATTTTTAATTTAGTTTTTAGTCTTTTTTTTTGCTTCTGTCTCAATTTTGTGGAGGTGGGCGTTAATGACTGCGACACAGTATTATACTAATGCAGTTGTTATCGAACACAAAGTTTCTGTAACCTGAGTTTTTGTTTCAATAAATTTATTTATTATTTATTTATTGTGAAATGAAAAGCTCATATTACAAACGAACATTTTGTTTAACTACTACGAAACTAAAACTGCAATGGAGCGTTTGAATTTTACCGTAGAAATACGGATTGTTTAGTAATTTCGACAACTCAAAACTAATTTCAGAGTTCTGGAGTAATTTTGTCGTAGAAATAAATAAAATCTCTTTGCTCCATTTGTCGATTGCAGAACAGAATATCCTTTGGTAACTTTAAGTGAGTTATTGTACTGAAAAGTTTTGGGTCAGTTATTTGTATTTGTACCTACATTTCCAAAAGTACCATTTGTATTTTTGAATGTTTTTCATTTTCTTAAGTAAAATTGAACGTTCTGTTTAGGTTCAATACTGAGAAAAATTATCCTTGTCAATTGGATGCCCAGTTTTTGTTGTTGTTTGTTGAAGTTACATGGTTTGAAAAATGGAATCATTTCTAACGTACAACACACACACATCACACCACATTAAAACACTTAGGTACATACAACAAACACACACACATATGTCTCTGTAACACATTTAATGTCATCAACATAATTATGTAAAGAGTATTTAGTAGCAGGTACTAGCGATAAAATTGGCTTTTTTCTTTTTGATACACAACGACACTAGCACAATATTTAAACAGCTTAATATTTCATGAAAACAGCAAACTTTACGAGCCAAAATTATCCTTAAATACAATTTTGAATACAAATACAGAAGTTATTTATTAGCTATTATGCTTAATTTATTCACAGCAAAGGCAAGTAATGTTGCAACTAGCACGATTTAAATCTACGTTGCAAGCGGATTCAGTGTGCGGAAACCGTAATTCATTTCGATTAACTACTTTTTACTACAATTTAATTCTTTGGAAAACATGAATAATAAATGTTGTTTAGTTACTTTTCTAAGAAAAAACAGCAAGTTTTTGGTATCACATAGGTACACATGCACACATTGGGGATTCACGATAGTAATTTAATGATTCTGGATTATGTATGTAGCTGTTGCCCGCGTCTTCATCTGCGATCTACCTTGAAAATTAGCCTATGTCCTTCTCCAGATACCGGGCTTCCTTTTTGTTTAATTTCGTAATGACCATTCTATGGAATAAGTGTAAAAAGGGAACATACAGATAGATAGATTTACTTTTGTATGTATAGTTTTATTGAAATAAAGTATGTATTTTAGACTGATTCCTAATTTCTGGAATTCTGAGGCAATAAATGTATGTATTTTTTAGAACGAACTCACTGTAATTCTCAATGCTTTTTATTTGTATCCTTTTATCTTTCTTTCTATAATCCATCTCAAGCCATCAAAAATGCCTCACCTACTTACTGTTTTTTGTTTTGTTACCTACAATTTGGATCAGTTTTTGCCATTGATTATCGCTGAGATAAGGTTTTAATTACGGGAAGGGCCTTCAAATCAGTAAAACTGCTGTCAAACATAATTGTGTTGTGATTGGTTTTCCGAAAAAAGAGAAGCCAATCAGCACCCTAATTGCGTAAAGCACGATTAATCATAATCTGTTTAATTTTGAAACAGATTGCTGAACCATTGCTTCATATGTTTGGGAACCTTTTCCAATTTTTCTTTACATAAAAACCTAAGTCGGACTATTACGATCATTTTTAAACCATGAATAGCTAAATGGGCCCAACCATTCTCAAGTAACGCACTTGCCTTCGAACATTTATTTTATTTATTTATTTTAGCATATTTTTTGTACCACTTTGCCAGCGACTTCGCCCGCCCAGGAATTCTGGAAACCATGAGAACTTACAAAAATCAGACTTATTGCTTGTCTACATTATAAAAGAAACATCTATACAAATTTTCTGGTTTCTAGGTTCAAGGGTGTAGGCTGTGCATCCATGAGTCCAGTTGGTATTTTCTGTAAATGTAAATCTCATCCTGAAAACTTAGGTAAATTTAACTTAAACTGAGTTGTCACTCCATTCACTAATTTTATTGAACATGCGAAACTGAGCTAGTCGAGCGGTCATTCATGGGACATGCTAGTCTCAGTGGCCTTTGTATTGCTAATCTGCAGCTTATGGGATAATTGGAGTAAATAGTTTGTGTTGGTGGTGTTGTGGCAGTGATTACTTGATTTTTGTGGGCTGAGTTTTGAGCGTGAATTTTGAGTTATAGAAATTTTTAGTTACTTTAGTTTTAGATGTGTTAAATAAGACACGGCCTTCGGTAACAAGTGACTTTATTGCACTGCCCTTAGCAACGTACGCATACGACACGCAGGTCGCACATCTATAACTATAGCTAACTACTAACTAACCTAACAAGATGGTAGGTATTGTATAGTCATGCTTTTCTGTTATATGTAGACTATAAAACATCCATTTTCGGCAGTAGAGTTTTTATGGCGTGTTCCTTTATTAACCGACTTCAAAAAGGAGGAGGTTCTCAATTCGTCGGAACCTTTTTTTTATTTATGTATGTTCCCCGATTACTCGAAGATGGCTGGACCGTATTGGTTTTTTTTTTTTTGTTTGATACTTCCTAGGTGGTCCCACGATCATCAAGTCAGGATCTGATGATGGGATCCTGGAGAAATAGAGAAAACTCTTCAAATTTTATAGGCACACGAAGCGATTTGGGTATTTTTTGGAAGAGTACTTTCTCGGAGTGGTTCCATTTCAATTTGGTGAAGATCTAATGAAGACCTTCGGAGATAGGCAACGGAACTCCTCAATAAATGATAGCAAATGGATGGGATTGCTGAAATCTCATGTCTGTTTATTGGTTACACCAGTTCATAACATAACATCACACCGGTATGCTGTGAAGGGGTAAGCACAATAAAACACTACAAAGTGAAAAATAACGTTAATTTCGGAAGGCGGTGACAAAAAATTCAAATACGGCTCCAAAGACACCGACTTCCGAAATTAAAGTTATTTTTCACTTTGTAGTGTTTTATTGGAAGTCGGTAATGTTTGATTGTGAGAATCATCGAAAACATAAGGTTTTTTTTAATCTAAGCGTACTGTAGTATTTTGCTATCCATAGACCGATATGCCCCTTCATGCTTTGTTATAGTCATCTTATACTTCAACACTCTTACAGCACAAAAGCTAAAAAAATTGAGCCAATGCAAGCAGTTTTAGTACAACTCTGTTTTAACAGTTTGAAGTACCTACACATAATCAACAAATAACAATAAAAACTTAAGCTAAACTAAGCTAATATTCACTGTTAATGGCTAATAAACTGCCAGTTAAAGCGGGCAGTTAAATTTAACTGCATTCAAAGTAACAACTCTAGTTTTCATCATTAGTAGTTACGCTTCAGACTTTGGTCTTGTGAATTTTGTATCGCGTAACATTGTGGTACTTTAGGCCATTCTGTAGAGTATCTTGCTTTATTAGCTATATGATAAGCCAGTTTAATAGACCACTTCACAAAACTTTTACCTTTTGAAATCCAGGCGATAGATAAAGCTTTTTCAGGCGCTGCTCCACAGCAAGCTACAGCTTAGTTACGCATTTGTATACGTAGCTTCACTTTTTTTAATTTAATTTTTTTATCTTTATTAATAAGGGTTTTTTATCCACACGGATACGTCAACCCCATTGTACATTTACTCTATTTACATACAACTATAAACCAGTAATTATACTATATTTTACTACACTACTATATACCACCACTACACATATATACTAACAAATAGAAAAGGGGATCATTGCCTAGACTACTGAATTAAGCCACAAATTATGCGTTTAGTCCTCTATGATTTAGGGTATGCCAAAATAAGCTTCACTTTGTATAAGAATATTGGTGGGACCCTCCACTGCAACGCATGGCCATGCTATGCACTGATAGCAAACAAATTAACCGCGCAGCTAACGTGGAATACTTCTTCATGTACATAGTATGCTCCATCGCGAACACTAGCAGTCGACCACTTTTCAACCCGATTACTTATTCGTCTTCGTTTCGCTGTAATGACAGTTACCTATCACATTTTGTTACCTTAAAAAATCCTCACTAGCACGGCGTTATCGGTGACAGCACAGAGGTTACCTTGGCTGTATATTTTGAAGCACAGAGAGCAAGATAGGAGGTGTCGCATATTTGGTGAAACAGCTCCACATCCACACCCTGCTGCCGTTCCATCGATGTAGCCCAACTTTACAAGGTTTAATTTACACCTTACTACTAAGGGCATAAGAGTGAAAAGCGGTAAACCGCCATTGTCCACGGTTATACCTACATCCTATGTAGCAGTGGACGGTTGACTTTAAGTTCATATATTGTAACTTTGCTTGCTAAAACTGAAGATGGCATGTCTCTTGTCGAATCAGATTAAACTTTCTACTCAGACATCTATCAAATATGAACATTTAGATAAACATACTTCTTCGTTTGTAAACTTGTTTCTTGTGTGTTTATTGGTAGTTAAATTAATTGGTCCTTATTCTTTGATGATGCGATGGTGTTAGTTTTACTAATAACTTCTGGTTTTGTAGCTCTGGGGCTATAAGCGAATATAATAGCTTCTGCTGTTAAAATGATCATATGAAATTAAGTTTGTTTCTGTAAGTAAATCTTGTAAGAAATTATTACACGTAATTTTTTTATCACTGCGAAAAATGCCAAAACAAACTTAGAGTTCAAGGTCTCTTTTAAAATCCAAATATCATGTTATTAAGATTTAATGTGAGCCTAACAATGCAAGGCTATGTCTGGAAGGCTCTTTTAAAAAAGAGCCATTTCAGCTTTGAGTTGACCCGTCTTTCCAGGCAGCGTACATGTTTCAGGCATCGTGTCGCTATGTATAGCCGAATAATGTATTATTACCCCCTCACCTTACCCTGATAAATATGACTACCCATAGTTCGCAGGGCGGTAACAGACTCTTACTTATAGTGACTCATTTGGATCGCTTCTTCCTGTCATGTTTTTTTACCAACGGTTGGTTCGGTAGGAAACAGGATCAAGTACATTAATCTTTAACTGAAAGAAACCATTGGTTAACTTGGCTACTAAAACTACAAAAATATAAAAGGAAAATTTTATAGGAATTCTTGAAAAATGATTTGTGTGGTTGTACGAAATTTATGATCTTTAAACCAAGACTATAACTCGCGAACCTGCCTTCAAATAGTCAGTTACACAAAGTAGTATATCGATATCCTTTACTTTGGAACTCTGCCCATTTTGTAAAAGCTCATAATCTTATATTGCTTTGTTAAAATTCTATAAGAAAACGTTTTAAATTAGGCCAAAAGTGATCTTAGTGATGGCTGTATGGATTAACTATTAGCAAATAGGGGACGGTTTTACTTCCGATCGTTTCAAAGTTATCTTAAGAAAAATATGTTATGCCCCCTAACATAACATCTAAAGAAAATGTCGTTATTAATTAATCCAACCCATTTCCGATAGGTATTAAGCCACAGATGAAAACAAAATCGTTAGGCATATTTGTGACAAATTAAAAAATTAGGCACTTCAAATGAGCTCGTGAGCTCCGTTCATTTAAAGTAATTAGTCTTTTACTAATGTCTTGCTTTTTGAAATATTTTCAAGAAACCAGTATTGTTGCAGGTGATGGTGATATGGCGCTTAAATATTTTTTTTCTTATGATTAAAATATCTATACAATCAACACTGGATAAAGTTCATACTATTTAATTAATTTACAAAAAACTAAATAACACTTTCTTCATTGTATCGGCACTTTCCTTCCTACCAGCAACTTAACGATTACAAAATCTAGAATAACCCAATTAATACGTTTTTCCTTTTTTTTGTCACTCCCAATTATTTTAAGTGTCAATATCAAAACGGCATGAATTCTTAACGATCTCGTTAATATTCTAATACTTGAAAGTTTTGGTCATAAAATATAACTGCTATTATAATAGTTCTTTTATTACTTTTAGAGAAAGTAGTTAAATGTTTTAATTACTTTGGGACCCTTAGCATGGTTACAAGTTAGTTTTGTATTATTTTAATTTTATATAATCTCTTGCAAAAGGAATTATTCTTTGTCTATCTTTTAGAAGTAGAATGTCTTGTTAGTATTCCGATAAAAGTATACCTAATGTAGCGGCACTACAGAAAAATACTTCACAACAATATCTAAAATTACAAAAAGAGAAGTGGCGCCATCTACAATGCCATAGGCGAACTACACAAGACGCACGTCATAGAAAACCTAGATCGCGCAGTTAAAGTTTACCGCGCGTTTGGCATAGGTACAACAACCCGACATCAATCGTCGGGCCACAGCTGCTGCTCGAGGCGTCACCGGGCTGGCGGTCGGCTTCAGGACCCCAAACGGGACCGCCCAGAGTGGGAGACCGACCGCAGGGGTTGAACTGGGGTGGTGCCCGGGTCCCCCGTTGCGTTGACGGTCACCTGCTGGGATGACGACTGCCGCCTGGGACGACGCCTGCACCCTGGGAGTGAGGAGCAGCAGCTACGGAAGCCGGATGCCCCGTGGAAGGCAGCCCCAACGATTGGCCCGTCTTTACGGGCCACTGTACAGCATCCGCGGTCAGGGGGCGATGCCCCGATACCGCCTGCCGCGCCCCCTTACGGGGTCGCTGCGACGACTACGAATCGTCGGGCAGAAGCCCACCAGCCACAACACCCGTCTGGTCGGAAAAACCTCCCTTTTGAATAGGGTATGAGTGAACTTTACACCCTGTTCCTCATACTGTACTCTGTACTAACATCCACCAATCCTAGTATAGGAAGAAGAAACAAATCTGGTTAAAAAAAGAACTTTGTTCACCACACAGCCACTACCACAACTTGTCGCAGGACCTTCCGCAATCTTGACCGAAACTGGTCATGCGACTCGTCGTGCGACCAAACTTCAGAGACAGAACAAATCCAGAATAAAATCAGAGCTTCTGCGGCCAAGATTGCGCACAACTATGCGTCAACTCGTAGTAACCGTATAGTGCGCGAGATCCCTAAATAGTAAACAATAGAAAAAACATAACCCTCCTTTCGGGGCAGTCGGGTAAAAAAGAGTTCTCCAGACTGAATTTCGGCCATGGCAGCCAATGTGTGTCCGCAGACACCGGTGCACTCTCGCTTACTTCACTCTCATAGTCCCATGGGACTGCAACACGACACGACCGGAGAGAGATCAGGCAAAAACAAAAAAACAAACAAGAATCAAAAATGAAATACCTGAACATGAGATGAATTAATGGAAGCACAGTTTTTTATATAAAAATGTCTACCTTTAATATCAAAAACAAAATCATATATGATACAGGTACGTACATTTACGTATAAAGCTTTTATTCCTTTGGAAACACTACAGGGATTTAGTTTTAAGCATGTAAGCTTTCTTGGGCGAGACGTGATTGACTAACAGAAAAAAGTAATCTCCTACTCATTCTCAAGGGGCCTGTCTGAAACGTTGCGGTGAGAAAGCAACGTACTCTTATTATTTGACCTTGATGGAAACATATCTAACATACCTTAAACCTGCACCCAAATTGTGTTACACACTTTCTTTTGAATAATTTTGAAGGATATTGCCAATCCATTGATTCTTAGGTTCAAAACAATTGTCTGCTTAACAACGTTAATAATGCAATGAATATTGTTGAACTGTCAAAATTAAAGCCTTCCTATTGTTACGTAGTTATCCCACTGTAATTATAACAGAAATTTATCTTTGACTTTATATATTGATTTTATTTATGGTAGATCCCTTGTCAGGGTGGTACAAACTTTTTCGAGTCGGCATTAAATAAAGCCTTGTTGCGCCACTATAGAGCGAATTGGGTACTTTATGTGGATGTACCCGGTGCATCAGGTGAGTGCAACAGTATAGGTAGTTAAAGCTATGTTAGTAACAAATGTAATGCAAAAAATTAATTCATAAACCTGTTGCACTTACCTGAAGCACCAGGTACATCCACATCCAGATCGAGCACTGAATTAAAGTTTATTTTTATTTATCTGCACATCCGTCCGGCAATATCGAATTTATTATATGGGTAGTAATTGCTTCAGGTTAAAAAAACTGCCGAATCGCAGTCTCAATAAGGACCAAGCTTATTGACGAAAAATATAGAAAGAAATAAGAAATACTCGACTTTGGATCAAACGCAGAACTAGCAACACTTACTCGCTAAACACCAGCTATTGAATTGGTTAATGGGGCCGGACAAAAAATATTTGATAATTTCAAGGTTTCCTCACTTTGTAACAATATTTTGATTTAAAAGAGTGTCCGTGGAGTTTCTTGCCCGTTCTTTTCCATAGATACCCATTACGCTTAAATATATAACAATATTTTGGTTTAAAAGAGTGATCTACCACGCTTTGAATGGGCACCAAGCTTTATCTTTCTGACTGACCGACTCCTTGACAATTCAAAAGTGCCTGTAATTGGTTCATTGGTTTTGAGTTTGAGTCATGTTTTCTTTCGCCTTTAATAAATGGTACTCAAGATATGTCTAGTAACTACAAGCACTATTAATAATTTGCCTAGTTTCAAACCTGACGCTAAAAAGGGGGCACTAGGTATAACTTTTCCTTGAAAATGTTCAAAGAAACTTTCAAACTCGGGACTGTTGGAGGTAATAAATTAGTTTTCGCAAAAAAGAGAACCTAGCCCGGCTTTTTCACTACTTGATTGCACAATTTTCAATGTAAAAAATTATATAAATTGCTGAAGCAAAATTTTATAAAGCCCGATTACTCTTCACCACAAAGGGTATTAACCCAAGCAAGCCTGTAATGAAATACAGTGTTGTGTACCCAAAAGAAGAATATGAAAGGTGAATAATATATTAAGTTTTTGATTAAAACTAAAATGTATACCTTCACTTGTTCAGGGGCTATTTATTTAGGGTGAGTCAAGGTTTTTTTGGGTTCGACATTGTTAGGTGGATTTTCATTAATAGACTAATGAAAGTAGAAAGTTACCAGCAGCTATCCTTTCTACCATAGCATACATATATAATTTCGGGTATTTTATTAGCCTCATCTGTTTATCATTTTCATTAGCCGTCCAACGACGCGACAACGCGACGCTTGAATAATAATATGCGTACGACTTATATTAAACAAAAATTGTTAACAAATTTTACTTTTTAACTTTTTAGTTGTTTTTTTTTATAATTATACTAATAACAGACACGCTAAGATCGACAAGTGCCTAGCTTAGATCGGCGCAGCCGTATGTATTTTTCCCACAGAGAAGCTAGTTACTCATTTATACGCATTTGTTTTTGCTACTCTATCATAAGACCTTGATGGGATCTATCTATAACTTATTATTTGAGACCATTCCAATGAGCCTAAACACGATACCTCTGCTTTGAGTTCGTGAGAGAGTTCGGTATCCTGAAAATTCCAGGTAATGCTGCAGCATCAGTTTAAGGTAAAATCATTGAAGTAACAGATTACAAAATTTCGACTCGGTCAAACCTGTGGGAGATGCTCACATCCCTTCAACAACTAGAAAAGAGCTGAAAGTCTTCAAATAGCTGAGCCGATTATATTGAATCATAACGTAGAACACTCTCGATCAAGACAGTTTTCAAACCAAATATATAAAATCAAAATCGCTTCAGCTCTTTGAGAGCTACGATGCCGCAGGCAGATACATGGGTTAGACTTATAAAAATAAAACTTTGGTGTTACAAGAAAATCAAATGCTTGTAAATAAGATGCTTCTGCAATAATGCTCCCACATTATTTCTGTAACGCATACCTTAAAAATTCAAAACGGGATATTAACAAATCCGATTTAGATTTATTATTACACTAAAAAAATAAATTTTAACACTATCGTTGAGAAGTTTTTTAACCTCAGCCAAGAACCAAAACACCCTACACATTCCTCTGACTTCCATAGAAATACAAACGAGAAATAAATACCATAAGCCAGGATAAAAACAGCATGTTAATCATAATTCAACACACAGCCACACAGCTAAGCATTCTACGAATTAGAAATGAAAATACGCGAGCATATTACGTCGCAACGTGCCCGCAACACTAAGTGAATTTAATTTGTTTCGGCGTTTATTCCGACAGGTAAATTTATGTGTTTACATAATTCATAACAGTAAATAGGCTTCCATTTTGTGAATATAGGCGTGTCTATAAACAGCTACGTCGAACGATCTCATTGACTATGAATGTTTAATTTTATTAGCTTCGTAATTTTTTGCTGGCTTGTGAATTAGAATTATAGGCAGTTTATAATTTATGCAGGGAGACTGGACTGATAAGTATTAAATTGAAGTCTGTGTTAATGTTTCGAAATAGGTATATGATATATAGGTAGGATATGCGAAAGTAAATATCGTACATTAACCTCCACAATGAGATCTTAATTCTGATCCAGCCCGTCCGTTGCTACGCGTCCTTGTATCCACCAAGCCGCATTGGGTCTGCGTGGAGTAACTGTCACAGAGAAGAGGTCTGTGGCCCAGCAGTAGGAAAAATAAAAGATGATTATTTTGCCCCTTGCTGTCCCTTTCCAGGGACGCCCTCAGCCTCTAGGTACGTACCCCCTAAGCGTATAGTCACTTAGTTTTAAGTTTAAGCTCTGGCTGAAGGCCTTAATCTATTGAGATAGCCACAAGCAAGTCCGGAAGAGCAGCTGACAACCTCTTAGGTGGACAAGCGAGATGCCATACCCAAAAAAGTAAAAAAAAATATAGACACCGCATATGTTTATGTGACAGAGATAATCTATAAAAAAAAAACTGTTATTCAGCCCCATCCACTACGACTGGAAACCAACCTCAATATAATTGGAAAAAGGTCAAGCAAATGATGACAATGATCTAAAAAACCGAACTGTCTCTCAAACACTATTTACGAAATTTACAGCCAAGACAGTCATATTATTAATCAGTGTCATAAACAAACTCCGAGAGTGAGTTACATCAAAAATATTTTGAAAAAGTCACTTCATCGACACATACTTGTCTATCAACTACGAGTGTTCTTGCTTAAGAACCTGGCCTGGATACCGATCATCACGACATACCATAAAGAGGGCCTAAACAAGTAGCAAAGTGTTTCGTATTCTTACAACGACTTTCAACAGAATTTACATAAGCTTTTCGGTAGCTTATGTCAAACCAATACATTTTTATCTTATGCATCATCGTTGTTGCTGATAGAAGTAATTTTGCCTTGGCCCCTGTCAGGTTAAAACACCTGTGGGGTTTCAGGGACGAAGTTCCTTACGGTCTTTCTTCAACTTCGTATGTAACTTCGGTAACTCTATCTTTAAAACACTCATACGATAGTATACCCTCGCTATAAGCTTTAGCACCTTCGAAAACCATGAAAACGACACCCATGATAAAAAGTTGGAGTATTTTCGTAACTACCATTTTTATTTTCATCACCCGGTATTCAGTTTCAGAGCCCTCGAAAACGATCTCTCTCTCTCTCTATCTATGTCTTCCTCTTTCTATTAAGTATACTTAAAAGTTGCATTGCAGTTGAGGGTATAGCACTTTCTTGACACGTAAGGCTTTTCCGTTTCATGACGATTTCTACAATGTTACTCCTACTGCAAGCTACGTTAGAGAACTTCTTTTCGAAAAACAACTAAATAGACGAACATCACCGGTACACCATCTGCGCACACATCGTTCCCGCTCACAGCACCACGCCGTACATCCCAAACAGCCCGGTACACCCTAGGGTTACGTTTAACTAAAGTTTGACGGCGCGCAAAAAGAACTGCTGCGTTGGGACTAAAAGAACGCTTTGTTTTCGTTTTGTGTAGATTTTGTAACTGTGATACAGGTTTTATGGGGAATCGGGTTGTATTTAGTATAAAACATACTTAAGTTCGTCAATAATCACACCACATTATCACCCGGTTCAGCTAAGCGCACGTTACAGCCGCATAGAGCTGCAACGCAACGTATTTTCATACAAAAAAAATGCGGGGTGGCCGCCTGTAGTCTGCGATGGTTTACACAAAATGTTATCAAAATTCTGCGTCAGTTATAATAGAGTTTTGGAGGTTAGATAGGCAGTTGCTCAATGTAAAATACTGGTATTTAGCAGCTTTCGGCTTAGCTAGAAGCTACCCCAATTAAGTTAGGGAAAGACTAGGCAGATCATGATGATAATCATAACATCACATCGATATTTCCCTCTGGGTTAGGTAGGACTTTGCTCTTATCTTACTAAACAAGAACTTTCCATTCTCCTCCATTTAACATGGTACCAAATTCTTGATTATTATTAATCCGTCCATTAGATTCCCGACCACGAATGTTTTCGAAAAGTAACAGCCGGCCAACTTAAGTTTATTTATTATTTAAATGTTTCCGAGCATTTTCATGAACTTGAGCGAAGTTTTTAGCGACAAAGAATCATTTAAGCCTCTACTGAGTGTTTTTGTTAAGGGGAAGGCGTCAACTACCGAAAATAATAGGTTTAAAGATTCTCAATACAGACGAAGTAAGTTATATTGACACCATGAAAAAGGTGTGTTTAAATCATCATGAGCCTGGAAAACTAAATCATGAATGGAAGATTCTACTATATCCTACTATAATATAACAATATTATATTATACACGGTGAAATTTTAATGGTTGTTTTCCCGCAGTTAAATGGTTTTGTCTTGGAAATACAATCGTTTTATAAACAAATTAAATATTAAAAACAAAAAATAGCAGATTAACAATTGTGAAAAATCACCACGTGCGAGAGTTTATTTTGCTTTGAACATTTATGGATCGCTGTTTCCTTTGTCGGCGGCGCGTGTGATTCGAGTAGTACCTACAAATTACCTCTAGTGTTGCTTTTGATTCTCACGTTTTCGAGTTTATGAATATTTTTTTAGTAAAAACAAAAAATAAACATCTTATTTTTTTACTTTTACTCTATGCTTCGAAAGTACTCCTTATGGCAAGTTGTTCTGCCGCGGGAAAACAACCATTTAAATTTCACAGTGTATATTATATTGTCCTACTAATATTATAAATGTGAAAGTTTGTATGTTTAGATGTTTGGACGTTTATTACCCAATTTTTTTGGCACACAGATAGTATATAACCTAGATTAATATATAGGATACTTTTCATCTCGGTAGTAAGTTTCCGCGGGATAATTTCTGAGCTCCACGCGAGTGAAGCCACTGGAAAAAGCTAAAAGCCGAAATAAAATAAGCAAATGCAATCTGCGTATAGAGTGAGATGGCCGCGAAGTTTTATTTCCTAAATAATATTATCTATGTAGATTAAAGATACCAGAGGCCCAAAATGTATCCCTGGGAAACTCCACACGTTATAGATAATTCGCCACATTCATAATTAATATCAGTTGTAACTAACTGGTATTAATATTATGTGTATTATGCACTTAAACGGCTTCATCATCATCATTTCAGCCGAAAGACGTCCACTGCTGGACATAGCCCTTCCCCAAAAGGGGGGTTTTGCCATAATCACCACGCTTGGCAGGCGGGTTGGCGATCGCAGTATGGTAGTAAAATGCATAGTGAACGCTGCTGCCCATTCTCTAGTAAGTAAGTCTTATACGGCTTATATAATGGTAATATGTTTGTAATTTATTTTCCAGGGCTTTGTTAAGCTTACCTTTTTTAGCTTTCCCACATTTAATTTTATATTTACCATCGAGAAAATTGCGACTTTCAGTTTTAAATAGGTACTGCTGCCGAACTAAGTGTTTATAGAAATGATGTAACTATTAGTAACGACTAAAGTCATCTTCTACCCAGTCCTTGGGAATCTATCAGCAAGCAATGAAAATTTTATTCATACCTCTTTCACACGACATCATTACTACGTCTGAAGTACTTACTGTCACCAGAACACCACGTCCTAAATCATAAATCCTTTGTCAAGTTAACTATTATTACTTCCTGATACCTGGTCCTAAGGTACGCTCACAACAATTCACCAGCCGGATCCCTACGTTCCTCTACGCATACATCATCTTTACCACGTTCCGGTGGTACATTAGTCGGCTCATACCTTCGAGCTCCGCCTTAAAGGACCATTTATTTACCGGCCTAAAACCGTTGACAATAGCATCGCATATTCATGACGATATCCATTGTTGCTTTTATGAATAAGGAGAGAATTTATGCTTAAATAGTCAAGTTATCGAGAGGGATGGTTTGTAATGAAGTTCCGGAGTTACTTTAGAGGTTTAAGAATTGACGACAGTGGAAATAATTGTGACTGACGCATTTTTAAGTGTCGCTCTAGTTGAGGTTTCTCATAAGATTACAATAATTCACTTCCATGAGAATATTTTAATGACTCAAAATCAAAATCAAAATATTTTATTTCAAATAGACCTGCATGGGCACTTATGAAACGTTAGAAGCTAAGTGCACGGTTCCAATTTGTCGCTTCCTATGGAAAAGAGCCAGCAAGGATTCGGAGTTGAGCCGTTGAAGCGAGCGGTCGCCTTCTTTGAGCTCGCAGCCTCGCACCAGATGTTGACTGGGGCCTCGAATTTGAAATCAAACCGCGTGTGTTTTGTGTTTTCCACAGTGTATTTTGTAAAATTGGTGAAAGTGTAACATAACTAACGCAAGACCTCAAATACCCCGATTAGAGCATTAAGCTATAAGCATAATACAATGAATAAAAAATTATATTAAAGCCAACAGTGTTATAGAAAATCGTGTGGACATTTGCATTAACTTATGCAGTTAAAATTGAGTCTCATCCCCTTGGAATAAGATCCAATTCTCTTTGACTCAATTAGAGGCCTTGTATAGTTTTGATTACACTTTAATCACAAACAAGTAAGCAAAAGTGATATTGAAGTGCGCTTCAGCCTGCAGTGGAGACGGGCTGCTGGAGGACGACGGACCCCAGAGGCAGACTTGGTGAGATCGCTCCTATTATTACAGGGATTCGTTTGCTATAGGTACTGCATGCGGCGGGCCTTTATTCGCCGCGCGTGATCTCTGAAAATCAAATCACCTCCTTTGTGGACCAGTGTGCTTACACCCACTGTAATAGAGGAAAGAACTTGATACACGCCAATATTCTAGCACAAAATACGGTACCATCCAAGACACCGTACTTAAGGATCTTACTATTGTAACAGTGTAACGAATTCCACAGTGGATTGCAAGGGGCCACGGTCAAAAAAATATTCAATCGGAAACAGATGGCCTAAATAGGTACCCCGAACTATTCCGTTGGCTTTGCACGTTTTTGCTTTACAGATAAACAAAGAATTAAAACTAACAAAAAAAAAGGTCAGCCCATAAAACAAACTTTAAGGTTAGCAAGTTTCAGCCCCTACATACATGTGTTTCTGACTACCCCTACAAACAAAAGCGCTTACAATGGATACAATTGTGCCCATTTTAAAAGATGGAAATTGTTTGTTTAGGGCACTAGCCCACCAAATAAACATTTTAATGGGCTTAACATTTGATCACAGAAATGTCCGTCAAGACCTAGCCACCTATGTTTTGGAACATCAACAACACTTCTAAATAATATACAGGAATTTCTCCCCAACAGCATTCTCTCCCAGGAACAAAGGATAACAAATTATATAACCGCGCAATTTAACGAAACATTCTGGAGTGGCGAAGATATAATTATCGCCGCGTCTGAATTCTACCTCGTAAACGTGCATGTACACATAATCAACGGAAATACACAGGTGTATTACCCACGGGCGATCCAGTACCCGGCAACATACGAGTACACATCCTCTATCAGAATCACCACTATGTTAGCTGGGTCCGGAATAGTGAAAAACAATACAGCAACAACCCGAAACTCCTAATGCAAATACCAACATTAAAACACCACATCATATCAAACCAAGAAGTAACCGGTGCAACACACGCCAAGAACAGGAAAAACCCACGAAACCCCAGCCTCAAACGAACAGCCCCCAACAGGTAAACCCGTTATCGCCGTGTGAACAACGACAGGCAACACTATTTACACCGTTATCTGACGTAATTGCGGACGACACCGGATACACAATACTAAGATACCGGACCTCTATCGTAATTAAGTACACCTGCCCAGACTTGTGCATTGCAACCTGGAACGTCCGCGACGCCTCAAAACCCGGAAAAAATCGAATAGACGCTGAACTTTCACGCAGAGGCATTCATATAGCCAGCCTACAGGAAACGGATGAATTCAGGAGCATACAGCTCCACACGCTACAAATGGCACGCGACCGGCGAAATGGGAAGAAAACTAAAAAAATCCGAGGGCTTTCTGATACCAACGGTTAACATAACAAAACCGATAATCGAACCACACTGCGAAGGACCAACGGTGGACGAAATAACAGGAATCATCAATAAAATGCGAAACGGGACAGCCCCTGGAACGGACCAAATGGTAATCGAACTGTACAAAGCGATGCCCCAAATACTATAGGAAGCTGTTACTAAACACATGAATAACGCCTGGACACAGAACACTTTACCCGACATGTGGCTTGAGACCGTACAAGTCCCAATCCCAAAAAAAAAAATCCTAAAGACGCGGACGATTTCCGCCGCATATAAACCATTTGTAACACGGGTTACAGAATTTACGCCTCATACTTACAAAAAAAAAAAAAAGTAAACGATACAATAACGGAGCTGGGAAATTATCAACCAGCGTTCTTAAACAATAGATCAACAGATGACCACATTTTTACGCTCAAAAGGGTTCTAGACGAAGGATGGCGTGCAGGTAAACGAATTTACGTACTCGCCCTCGACATAGAAAAAACCTTGACAACGTTGACTTCAACGCATTAAGAGATATATTACTGGAACGAACCAACAAATCCATGACCAACAGGATAATCAGGGCATGCTGGAATGAAAGAACATGCATCAAATGGTGTGGTCAGCAAAGCAGTTGGATTGTCAAAGGAAAAGGAGTTAAGCAAGGGTGCCCCCTGTCCCCTCGCCTTTTTACATTGGTCATTGACGAAGTCCTTAGAACACTAGAAGATACTATCATTTAATCAAACTAGATCAGGACCGCGAAATTTCACTTTCCATAGTATTATCATTTGCGGACGACCTTATCCATAATACAGATAATCTAGAAGGTCTAGAGCGTATCTTATACTACATTAAAGCCTTACTAAATAGCGTAGGCCTCCAAATAAACGAAACAAAAACAAAAATTCTAATTAGGGACCCCATAACATCACAGCAAACGACCAACGTGACCCTCAACGGAGTAAGTATACCAACAGTGGACGTAATCAAATACCTAGGCGCATACATAACATCCGCATTAAGCAGGAAAAGCACAATTAGAAAATGATGCCAACAGGCCACGAGAAACGCCAAATCATTACTACCATTCATAATAAACTCAAAGATGGACTGGAAGTTAGCTAGACTTATGTACCGAATGGTTATCGTACCTTGTATGATATAAGGCTTAAAACTATCGACCCTCACCAAGGCGAACAGATCAAGACTCCGAAAATATGAACGACTTATCATGAGAGACTTGATTAACCATGACAGGAATAAACCAAGAACTAAGAAGATGCACCAAATCTTAGACGGAAAACCGTAACAAAACGCATCAAGAACCACAGGATGTGCTACTTGGCACACGTCTTCAGACGGGATAAACCACACCTATTGCATGCAGCAATGCAGTATAAGGCTAAATCTAAGGAGGTCGGACGACCTATTTACACATGGAACGACAACCTAAAACAGGACATGAAATACTTCAACATGGGAATCACGTATTGGAAGGACATGGATGGAGACAGAAACAAGATCAAGAAAGCGGCTAACGATATCTACAAAAAAACAGAAGCTGATAGCAGTGAGAATTCAGAAGACGAATATGAAAACAACAACACAGAACATAGTGAAGCAACTGCATAGAAAAGAGCTAAGAAAACAGTTAAACCTGCACAAGAAGCTCGACCTGAATCAACATGCCGGCGACGTCGTGAAAAGATGCCCTCCTATATAAAATACCACCCGTCTCTCCACTAGTCCAATGCTTACTCAAGGATGCATATCCGGTAGGCTCGCAATCCTTTCCTATCCTAAGGGCCTGTCTACCTGACCATTACCGCGCCCCCCGGTCTACTTCTTGATATGCAATGGCCTCTGTAACACCATGAAGCATGAGGCTACAGGGGCTAGTGCGAATCTTGGGGTTCATTCGATTAATCGAGTCTGGTCAAACCACGCTGGGATCGGTGCATTACATTACATTACATTACATCCTATGGAAAAGAGCCAGCAAGAAACTCCACGGTTACTCTTTTAAAAATAATTGGCTTTTACAAGGTTTTCAAATTACTGTGATAATAGGTATGGGAGGATAGTGCAGGCCTGTCAATAAGTACCAGGTACTTAGAGGAATGAAAATAAAGAATAGAAAATCGTCTACAAATCTACAGTCTGCAAGGCCTACAACGTTCTGTCATTCATAATATGTAAAAGAACCTACATAAATAAAATGAACCTATTTAAACCAAGTGACATTATTTCCATGACAATCGCTAATAAATAGTCGATATTAGAATTGATGTGTAATGTCAAATAATACTAAAACAAAAAACTCAGCCTATTACAGCCCACTGCTGGACATAGGTCTCTCCCAGGCTGCGCCAAAACACCCTGTCCTCCGTTCCCCGCTTCTTCTGTCCTAGCCACTTTCTTCAGGTCGTCGATCCATCTAGCTGGTGGGCGTACCACGCTACTCTTGCCAATACGTCTCCACTACAAGACTCGTTTGCGCCACCGGCCATCGGTCCTGCGACAGACAGGACCAGTCCACTGCTACTCCAGTATGCTTACTCTGCAAGCTATGTCGGTAACTCCGGTTCTTTTCCGGATTAGTTCATTTCTGATTTATCCTTCAAAGAAAATTATGACTGTACAGGACAATATCATCTGCCTAGGCTTTTTTCAACTACGCTGGAGTCGGTTTCAGTCGAACTGGATGCAACTGAGCAAATTATGACTATAGGTTATTGACATTTATTTACGATCTTTTATTTTGCTTTCTGTTGTACATTATGTAATTTAGTTGATAAAATTAGAGTCTTTGGTCATTACAGTGGTTTTATAGTTTAAATCTTGATTGCAAAATTAATTTATCTTTGTCGAAAATACTAAAAGCAATGAAGACCACATGAGAAAGAACAGCACCCTAATTGCGTAACGTACGATTAATCATAATCTGAATCATTTTGAAACAGATTGCTCATCCATTGCTTCATATGTTCGAAAAATGTGTCTGCTCAGCAACGTAAATAACGCAATGAATATTGTTGAACTGCCAAAATGAAAAGGATTATGATTAATAATTGTGAGTTACGCAATTAGGGTGCAGATCTCACCCATTCATTCATTAAGTAAATAGAGTGATGGTCAATGATTGACCCCTTTCCAGAATGCGCAGTAAAACAACACATTCAGGCCAGAAATGACCTACTAACATAACATATAATGTTCCCACTGCTGGGACACAGGCTTCCTCTCGATGAGAGGGAGTGGGCCGTAATCCACCACGTGGGCCCAGTGCGGCTTGATAGATGGCACGTCTTCGATTTTTTTTTCTAAGACATGCCGGTTTCCGCACGATTTTTTTCTTCACCGTTTTGAGAGCAGTGGTGATGAAATTATTTAGACAAAGTAACTGTTGGGGTTCGAACCTACGACCTACAACTCGTAAGTAGCGGCCGTTACCACTGGGCCACCACTGCTCTCTAACATTGTTATGTATTTCCCGAAGGGTTGGCTAAAGGTGTAGCTATACCTAGTACACCCACAATTCGCCAGTTATCTTTCAGTCTCTCGCAATAGGGGCGAGCCTATTGCCATGAACCAGGCACAAATCCAGAGTACGAGCTGCTACTGAGAAATTCCTGATGGAAAAATCCAATAATACTTTGCCCGTCCAAGGAATCGAACCCAGGACCTCATGCTTAGCAGTAACGCTTGCAACCACTACACCAACGAAGGAGTCAGCATTAAAATAAACCTTTTAGTTTTCCTTTGCCATACAATCATCGTCTGAAATACGAACAAAGTTAGAACTCAAACGAGACCTGAAACAAGAGAAAAAACTTTGACCTTTGCCCACAAAAATTCAACATTAAGTAACTTCTTGCTGCCACAAAATTCACGGGTGTACAGTCTACCCAACAGTCGGGTTATTACTACAAAATAAATACGCTGCCCACCGTGCCCTAATTATGTTTACTGCAAAGCCAAAAAGGTATTCTGAGGACGGAGAATAAACTCATTAATTTATGTACGAACTGATTACTTGGGCTTGTAAAAATATTAGCGTTACGTCCGGTTTATAAGTCATTAATGTCTGAGTGAGTTGGATTGTTTGTCGCAGTAAAATATTTAAATGGGTAATAGAGTAATGCAAGTCGAAAAGTTATTATCGGTTCTGTAAAATGTATTGTCCAAATGTAGTCTTAAAATGATCGCTTTTAGCGTGACGTTTGTGCTTTTTTGAGCCTTTTGTGTCACTCTATGTAAAACGTCTACAGCTATACAAATAAATACAATTAATGTGTCTTTTGTAATGTCAACAGCTTTTTACTAAATGCATACGAAAGTAATACGGTAGGTTCTTATAACATTTTATTTTATATTTGTCTGTAGGTATATTTGTTCCGGCTAATCAGATAGATATTATAAGAAGTACTTGTTTGTGCATGTTAGATAACGATCAGGGAGTAAATCTTGAGTGCTGTTATTTTTTACAAAGTTTTCCTTACGAACTAAAAATTAATTAAAAATTATAACAACCTAAGTCACTTCAACGCTTCGAATAGACGTTTACGACACGATTGCCTGATGTTCCATATTTTCTACTCAAAACATTCAATCCATCCCCCATAAAAAAATAATCAACACAATTTGCGCCTATAGATATTTATGTTCGAAATAAAACCGGCCTTGAAAACTGATCTGGTTTACTTTGCCGAAATAAATCCACTGGATCGGGCACAGCCTTAATGGATAGACAGTCAGATGGATCGGTGTGAGCTTATCTCGAAGTTTTTATATCGTTTCCCTTTTAGTTTTAGTTATTCTAATTTGTAGTAGGTTTTTTTATGTAGATGTAGGATTTGTTGTCTGGTTAATTCAATTTTGTATTTGAGTTCCTTGATTCACTCAGATACAAATGAAATTGAAGAACAAAGAAAATTGCAAATGAAAGATAAACAATACGTAATTTATAAATTACAGACAAAAGAATTGCCATTGTTTGTGACCAAGAAACCATTATAAATAGAAAGGAATACTCTTAGTCGTGTACACTAAAATGAATAGTAGGACGATTGAAGAGGGCGTATCCTCATTATTCTAATCAGATGATTCCTACATTAATGATATTCACAGCTTAAGTCATCACGGTCGTCTGCAAACTACCGGTGGCCTTACCATCGGTAATCTTATTAATATTATAAATGTGAAAGTTTGTATGTTTGGATATTTAGATATTAGAATGTTTGTTACTCAAGCTAGCAGAAACTGCTGAACGGATTTGAATTAAATTTGGCACACATATAGTTTATATTCTGGATTAATACATAGGATACTTTTTATCCCCGTAGTACGTTCCCGTGGGGTCAATTTAGACCTCCACGCAAGCTAAGCCACTGGCAAAAGCTAGTGATCTATAAATTAATATTTTAAGTGAGGTTTGAACATAATAACCTCTTCCTCTGTCGGAGTAACGGCTGACTAAAAGCACTGAGTTCATTATTCCTATTTAGGTGCTTAAGTGTGAAAGGTTTTATGTAAATCACTGGGTAGGCTTTTATTTATCGATCTAGGGATAAAACAAAAGGAATGTGAACGTTATTGTGTGTTTGCAAAGAATGAAGTATGGCTATTAAATAAAATAATTAAGTTTTCTTTTTATGGACCTTTTGTAAGAAGCCCAGGGGGGCTCGTCGTGGCTAAATAATAACGTTCTGATCGATCGGAGACTAAGCAACGCTTGCCAGGGTCGGTTCGGACCATCCATATCGAGCGCCCGCCGTGTCTCAGAAAGAACGTAAGTCGTTGGTCCCAGCTGTGATTTGTAGGTCTTTGATAGTCGTTATGGGTAGTCAGAAGCCCTAAAGTTTGACAACCAGTCTTACGAAGAGGAGTACCTATAAATGCTTTGAGTTTGAGTTTTTGTAAAATATACTGGTTTTGAGCGGGTTTCGGTTGGAATTCTCGATATGTCATAGATGGCCATCCACGAATGGACCGCGGCCAACGTGCCTTCGATCAAACCTTGATTAAGCACATTTAACCAATGACAGGAAATATTTTAAATCTGTTTGAAATTTAATATTGAGCGATTATCAACGCAAGAATTCACACTGTTTCACCGTGAATTTTGCGTAAAACACTGTGCAGTCGATTATAAACTTTTAATTGAACCTCTGACGGAACAATAATAAATAATAACGGAAAATTCCCATTTACTAAGAAAGTTTATTGAAATTCAGACCAACATTACAAAGGACATGGATAAAGTGTGGCCCAGCACGGACAAAGACTTCCGTAACTCACTATTAATGAGATACTGAATAATTTTGAAGGTTATTGCTAATCCATTCTTTCAAAATGTTCAAAAAAATTGTCTGCTTAGCAACATAAACAACGCCATGAATGTTGTAGAACTGTCAAAATAAAAGCGATTCCTACTGATAGTATATGACGCAACTACCCTCAGTTCCCGTATCTCTGAATAGTACAGGTATACAGTAAAGTCGCTGTTTACGTCTTTTATAAACTACGCAACGGATTTTAATACGATTTTCACTATCGTTACAAGATGTTTTTCGGGAAGGTTTATACGACGAGTAACATAATTAACGCAAGACCTCATACACCCCAATTAGAGTTTTGAGTTAAAAGCATAATACAATGACCAAAACTATTTTTTTTAAAGATAACTGATATTATTAAGAAAAACGTGTCGACCCAAGCATTACTTTATTCATTTAAAATTGCGTCTTATTTTTTGTGCAATAAGATTGAATTTTCTTTGGCTCAATCAGTGGTAGGTATGGCAAAATACATAATAAAAAAAATGCTTATATTAAAAGTTACTGAAATTGATTCTGTAGTTAATTAGGAACAAACTACTTTCAGGTCTTGCGTCCTTTCTGTTACACCTTGTATGTAAAATAAATGCTTATTTTAATAGAGAAAGGTCATGAATTTCAAAGATCCGTAATGATGTCCTAAAAAACATATAATATTTTTGGGCGCTTACATTGCTAACGCTTGCTTAACCTTACGAGATCCTGCCAGGGTTGTAGGTTATTTGAAAGAGATACCGTGGCCCCTGGGACACAGGCAACTGAGGGAACACGGGTGGGTTTTAGTCAGTTAAAGTCTGACATTCCCGCTCCACCCAGAGCGGGAGAAGTTATTTGATGAAACGAGATAGAATAAAATACGGAATATTTATAAATAACAACAAAATCAAACCTCAAAAGATAAAACTAAGAACAGGAAAAACAAAAGCTCACTTCTATCTAACATAGGAAGCTATAAAAACACAGCTATCTATCCGAGCAACTTCACCAATACGGAGCAAAGTGTTATGATTTCACTAATACAGTACTTATAAGTTCTGCAGTAATAATACCGGGCGTGCAGTCGATTAAAAAGTTTAAATTGAACGATGCGAGGGGAGTAATTAAAAATAATAGCCCCAGTGCGAGTAGAGTGTGTTTTATTGATTACCTTTTGTTTTGCTTTTTGAGCTCGGTATTCGAGTAATAGTGAATAAAGAATTTTTTGTTTGTTTTTAAAAATATGGCGGTTTAAATGGTAGATAAATATTACTATATTTTGATAGTATGTTACTGCTTTAATTTGTTATTATCCATGATTTTTGAAAAGCCACTTTTCTGTACTTGTTAGAAATAAATAAAGTACCTACACTAAGCGTTGTCTCTTTTTTGAAGTTGCCTGGAAAAAAACATTATGATTAAGATTGAACTCATGTACCATAGTAAAGGAAATTGTTGACACGATTTCATTAAAAAAACAGACTTTTAATGATTCACCGCTGTTCATACTAATTCCATGCACACTGGACATGTTTAAAATTTCATTCAGCGCCATCTGTTATCCATAATAGGAGTCTATCAATTTCCTTGCAATTTCAAGCGATTCATATTCGCGCGGCTACCCCTCACTCTAACGATGTCTGCTTGCAAGTTTTATGGCCAATTAATAAAATATGTCGCTCGTTATTTGATAGGAACACATTAGGGTTGCTCCATGATTGAAAATAATCTGTAGATCTTCTACATTAAAAAAAAAATTAAGGTACAGACGCCAGCATATCAAGCTATACCAAACTGTCAATTTTTCCCAATTGAACAAGAACCTTGTAATTTTGTAATAAAGTTGAAAATCGATCAAAGAAATTTGAGAGATTGGGGTAGATTGAGGTGCTGGCCTCTGTACATTGAGGACAACAAAAGCTTTTCTACGTTTTGATTGTTCTAAACCAGTCAACCTTTAGAACGAGCCTGAAATGAATAAAAGTAGTTGTAAAGAAAATTGTGTAGTGAAAACGGTTTTATTTCTTTCGGACGGGTGATTACGTAACACACATATAGCAAGAATGGCTTTTATTTTGACAGTTAAACAACATTCTTTGCGTTGTTTACGTTGTATACCAGACAAATTTTACGAAGCTATGAAGCTAGGATATGCAAAATCCTTGGAAATTATTCAGATTCTGGTTGGCAGTGTGTTATCAAAATTAGCGTGCTGTTGCTAGTCGGCTTCCGTTTTAACGGGATGCAACTCAACATCCTTTTACTCTTATCACACCTTATCCCTTAGGGTTCGTCGCAGTAGGTACCTATATCTTTAAGTCTTACGTCATCTCAGTATTTCAACCCCTTTCTAGCTAGAGAGTAGTTTTTGTGTAGCTACACAGGGCGGTAACCCACATCGACGCGCAATCTGTAACTGTGAATTTAATATACGATTCTAAGCCCGTAGCGTAGACATTTTTCGTCGGCTGTATAAAAAAATCTGCTGTTTCAAAAAAAAGTGCAATATCTACGTGGTCAAAATGTAAGGAAGAGCATTTTTTTATTAATAACCAACGAACATTTTCAATTCAGAATGGGTTTTTTTTTTGAGGGTGGGAATTCTTCAAATAGCTTCACCCGATCTGGGTGGAGCGGGAGCGCGTGTTAGACCTTTACTGACTAAAACCCACCCGTGTTCCTTCGGTTGCCTGTGTGCGAGGGTCCACGGTATCTCTATCGAACAACCCGCAACCCAGGCAGGCATCGGCCCTTGCGGACCGACCCCACCAGTTGGTGCTGGAATCTCTTTGAGGTGCGCGTGGAACACAACGCACCGTCGACCCGGGCTTGGTTCTTACCGGACAGCGAGCTACCCATTACTCGCCATGCGCATATCCGCGCCTGCGGTGGCTGGGAATCAGCCTGGGATTCCCGATACCCAGGGCGTCTCCTGCGGCGACCAGGGCCGTGAGGGCATAATTATATACATTCAGAATGGGTTTAGAATCATTTACGAAACCATGGTAACAGGGGGACCATCGGATATCCTTGCCACCCTGTATAAACGAACACAGAAAAACGAGAATATGAAAGCCTTTGTGACCAGAGGTATAATGCAGACGAAGCAAAAGCAGTGTGTAAGGATCGGTGATATTCTGTAGTTACAGCCTACTCCCTTGGTATGTGTCATACAATGTTATCTTCTTCATGTAATCTCTCACACATTTTTTTTAAACTTATATCTGAAAAGTTTTATGAAAACTGGCGCAATCGTCATTTTAATAAACCAAAAAAAAAAAAACACAGTGGCACACTCCGGGAGTGCCGACAGAAGTGAAAACTTATACGAACTAATTGAAAAACTTAAACGAACCTCTGTATACAAGTATGTACATAATATTTATATGTACATACTTGTATACAGAGGTGTCGGTAACAGTAACAGTGTTGCGAGTATAATTGTTTTTTCCCATCTCAAAAAATGCTCAACGTGCCTAAAGAAGTTATCACTTTAAAAATCCGCAGTTCTATCAGCTCTTTCAATTTTCCACCGGGCAACCCTTATCACATTATGCATGACATAGTGTTATGAGTTTAACTTCGGAGATGTAACAATTATTGTGTTAATTTGGTTTGAGTAATGGCGGCAAGATTGCGTGTTAGATCAAGTAATTTAGTATTCATAAGGAATGTGGGTGTATCTGTTGCAAATGGAGTAAGGATATGTGGTTGTGTCGATGATGAAGTCTGATTTGTTGCGTTGGCAATGCTGTTGAAGTTGGTTAGTAAGTTTTATTTACCTATACCTACAGTATAATATTGTTTGTAAAAAAAAGGTTGGGAATTTATGTAGATGATCAGAAGCCTTTATTTATGGGGCTTGTGGATAAGTTAAAACCGCCGCACTTGTCGATCGATCAGGTTAAGCTACACTTGCTGCGGTTAGTCCGTGGATGGGTGACCATTTTTAAATAACGTGACCGACCACGTTAAGCTATCCCACCGGTCCCGGCTAACATTAGTGGAACATTTAAAGACGTTACAGGTCAGAGGAGAAGCCCGAAAGTCTGACTACAAGGAGTATCGTATTACACAGTAACTGGGTTGTGGAGATCAGATAGGCAGTTGCTCCATATAAAGTACTGGTATTCAGCTGCACAAGGTCTAACTGGAAGCTGACCAAAACAAAGATGGGAATAGGCTAAGCAAATGATGATGAGAAGCCCCTTTGAAAATATTGCGCGTTCAGCACCAAACAAGTGGTACAAATAAACATCTTAAAAAAATAAGTATAGAGAGATTTAGAGTGGGACACAGAGAGTTATAATCTTTTTTCTCTCTCATATATAACGAAATGTGCCTAAACGTGACGGTCCCTTGAAATTTCACTCTCATATCTTGTCCAATTACTGAATAGCCGTCTAATAAAATTCACTTCAATAACAGAAACAACAGTTTATATGCAGCGGTAAGTCCCCACTTTTAGGAGTGGCGTGAGAGGCGATACGGTGTCCTCACCTTCCACCTGACGCAGGTTCTCACCGGACACGGTTGTTTCGGGAGGTTCCTGTTTAGCATAAGGCGGGAGGAAACGCCCAGCTGTTTCTAATGCGAAGATAGCCCTGAAGACACGGTGGAGGTCTGCCCGGCTTGGGCGGAGAACCGCCGTGTCCTCGTGGAGGCGATTGGCAGCGACTATCTCTTACGTGCATGAGTAGCCGTCACCTTCTTCTGCGAAGCAGTAATGCTCGCGAAGAGGGAGGCGGCGCACTGAGGGAGAGGCAGTATATACGCCCTCACGACCCTAGCCTCCGCAGGAGACGCCTCGGGCGTCGGGAATCCCAGGTTGATTCCCGGCCACCGTAGGCGCGGGCTTGCGGATGGCGAGTAATGGGTAGCTCGCTGTCCGGTAAGGACCAAGCCCAGATCGACGGCGCGTTGTGTTCCACGCGCGCCTCAAAGAGATGTCAGCATCAACTGATGCGGATCGCTAGGGCCGATGCCTGCCAGGGTGCGGGTTGTTCGAAAGAGATACCGCGGCCCCTGGCACACAGGCAACTGAGGAAACATGGGTGGGTTTTAGTCAGTCATCCATCCAGAACGGGAGAATTTATTTGATGATTTCCCACATAAAAAAAATGATTTATGTAAGTCTGGCTTATTGATGATTTCCTTAATCTATCATCGGTAGTGATATTAGGGTCTAAAACCACAAGCCAAAAAGTGACCTAGGTATTTGTAAATTGATAGCAATAGAAATCTAATAATCATAAACATCAGAATACGTATCCATCTCAATTTAAAACGAGACACTAGCGAATGATCCGTATAAATAGAAAACAGGCCAATTTAGGCATTTGGGAACAATGCCAGAACACGGCCTAAAAAAGCTAGGTTTCAAAAAGTCAGATATTTTTTTCTGTGTTTGAACACAAACTGCGTGATGTATCCGTTTCAATGGGGCGTTTTTTTTTTTTTTTTTTGGGTGGGAAATCATCAAATAACTTCTCCCGCACTGGGTGGAGCGGGAGGGCGTGTCAGACTTTTACTGACTAAAACCCACCTGTGTTCCCTCAGTTGCCTGTGTGCTAGGGGCCGCGGTATCTCTTTCGAACAACCCGCACCCCTAGCAGGCATCGGCCCTTGCGGACCCCCCCATTTGGTGCTGACATCTCTTTGAGGCGCGCGTGGAACACAACGCGCCGTCGACCCGGGCTTGGTCCTTACCGGACAGCGAGCTACCCATTACTCGCCGTCCGCAAGCCCGCGCCTACGGTGGCCGGGAATCAGCCTGGGATTCCCGACGCCCAGGGCGTCTCCCGCGGCGACTACGGCCGTGAGGGCGCATATACTGCCTCTCCCTCACGTGCGCCGCCTCCCTCTTCGCGAGCATTACTGCTTCGCAGAAGGAGGTGACGGCTAACCATTCACTCTCGCTCCGTACCATGGCCTGAACCAGGGCCGGACGCGAGAGATCGCCGCCGCCGATCGCCTCCTCGAGGACACGGCGGTGCTCCGCCCAAGCCGGGCAGACCGCCACCGTATGCTCCACCGTGTCCTCAGGGCGATCTTCGCAATGGAAACACCCGGGCGTTTCCTCCCGCCTTATGCGAAACAGGAACCTCCCGAAACAACCGTGTCCGGTGAGGACCTGCGTCAGGCGGAAGGTGAGGACGCCATGCCGCCTCTCAAGCCACTCCTCAAAGAGGGGACTTACCGCCGCTATCGTGGCGTGCCCATTCAATGGGGCGTGACTTTGATATCCTGAAATGTATTAATTTTGCCCTGAGTGAGATTTTTAGAAAACTATTTATGATGGTATACGCTGCTGAATGCGCACACCTTGGATGTTAGCTTGAAATGATAACTCACGGATGATGGTATAATGACAGTCAGTCAAAGAATGCAATTTTGGAAAATATTCACAAAGCTATTTTAATTAATTATAGCTTAAATAAACCAACATATTAGTTACTTTCTTATTGTCAAACCATTTTCTTTTTTTTGGTTTCCAAAATTCCACTTTCTTGGCGAGAATCAAAATAAATATTTAAAAGAGTGAAAATTTAATCATTTATCTATCAATTTTTATTGCTCTTTTCGTAAAGATGTATAATCTAAACAGGTCTCTCGGTAACCCCCAAAATTAATTCGCCGAAAACCTGTCCGAAAAAGAATTAAGAATGTTTTCCGCTGCCGATGTGCCAATTGACGCCAATTTATTTGTGGTTATATTTTACTCACGGCTCCCCCTTAAGGGACCTTGGCAACTTGAAACAGATGCAATTGACAAGAAGGAAAAGTGTGATTTATTGTTTTTGATTAAGAGTAACGAGGGTTCGGTTTTAATTTCAGTGAAGTCTTGGAATTTGAAGCCAGAAGCGTGAGAAAACGTTTACGGAAAATCAGAATGTTACTCATAATCATTACCATCATTGTTTCCACTTTTGGGACACATTCTTCCTGACTGTGAGAGGGAGCAGGCCGTAAGCAAGTACGCGGGCCCAGTGCAGATTGGTTGATGTCACATATCTTGGAATTTTTGGTTCTAGGACATGGCGGTTTCCTCATTATTTTTTCCTTCACAGTTTTGAGAGCGGTGTTGATGAAATAATTTACACAAACTAAAGCGCCTGTCTGGGTTCAGACCTGGAACTCGTAAGCCGCGGCCGGTGTCACAGAGCCACCACTGCTCTGAATGTTACTGATAGGTTATTATTATTAATTATAGGCATGGTAAATATTGCATGGAGTTTAGCTGCATCCAGTGACACTGGAAGCCGAGCCCAACATAGTTCTGAAAAGGCCAGGCAGATGGAAATACTGCGCGTTGTATTTTTACTGGATGAAACTGTTGTTTTGCATACAAATAACATTTTAAACATTAACTTTGATGTGGTAGGTTTAATTAAACTACAACATCAATGCTAATGAATTTTATTTAATAAAATAATGAGCCATTGGTGAATTGTGTGGACCAATTGTTTTGTCTAATAGTAGGTATAGTTTTGTTAAGTTGGGTGGGCGATTCCGGTTATCAATGCCTGTATGACTTCATTAATCTTGGGCTTGGAAATTGTGATATCTAGTATAAAATAGTTAGAATAGCGTTGGCTTTAATTTGGTTTCACAAACTTAAGATTACTAAAATGAAATGTAAGGTACAAAAAATGTGACGGAAATAAATCAGTATTGTGCCTTCCATTATTACCATCAAACGTACCCACTCGAGTCTTAGTTTTTCTAAAATTAAAGAAAAGCAACAAAGAGTTGTCTTGTGTTGAAAATTATCAAATGACCAAATAATAGGCTCTTGTTCAAATGACAATAATAAATGAATAAAACATTTAAATGTCAACGCCTTATCAGAAACTCCCATCAACATCTCCTCATCTAATTAAATTATAATAATATAACACTCGAGCGCATCCCACATAAATTTGTCAAACTTTAAAATCAATTAGCGCGTAATTCGATTGTCATTCGCTTTCCTCTCGAGTGTTTGAATCCAAATTAATTGAAATTTCGCTCGAAGTGCCTTCCATCAGGAAGAAAAATTAAACTAAAATTGTTAGTGATAATGGATAGCGAATTTTATGTAAGAAATCAGATTTCTATTCAGAAGACGCTACAAGTAGAATAAAAACAATTGAAAATAATTTTGTAATAGTTTCATCCGATGCTTGCCAAAAAATTCTTGCAGTTTAGTGTTCAGCAGTTACTATATTAAAATGATGAAGTGCTTTCAAATGGCCCAAATAAGGTAATTGTGACTTCGTTAATTAATGAAGTACCAGTTTTAGCTTCATTCTATGTACTAGAAAACATGGTCCAATTTGTTGCAGCGCAATTTGGTAATGATATCAAAGATTTATTAAGCACACTGCACCTTTAGTGGAAGAAAATGATATGCGTATAGGTACTACATTATCCTCAATTAGAAAAGGTTAGGAGATTATAAGAAAAAAGTATGATACATTTGTATTTAGCTACTGGTACCGATTATGTTGTGCGCCAACTAAACTATATTCAAGCTATTGCTATCGCTTTCCTTTTAATGATACAAAAAAGAAACAGTGTCAAATTAGAGCTGCCAAATTTAGTTGAAATAAGATTTTCTTTGACGCAACTACGACGAACTACAAATACATACATCATACTTAAAATCATGCCAAATACCGAGGCAATCGAATCGTAATATAGTTTTACTGTTCTAAAGCATCACCTTGCCTTTTTCTTTCATGGTCGTTAGTAAGAGATAGCAATACTTTTAATTTTAGATAAGGTGATGTACTAAAGAATTGGCACCATTAGCTGAATATATCAAACATAAGACAAACGCATTTAGAGTTTTACTGATAGGACAGATTTCGAAAATAGTAGATACAAAGAAAGGACAAAAGTCCCTTATCTATACTTTTTAGTAAACAATGAACTTTTCTCAGTAACGGACAATGGGCACACACGAGTAATTGCACCTACCACTGTTTGTCTCTGCATCACCCAAAGGTCGACTGGTAGAAAATGCCTTTGGCATTAAGTCCGCCTCTGTACATTTCTGTGCGTGAAGTATTAAATAAATAAATGGGCAAAATTGTATGGAGCTTGTCCCATCAGCGGCCTCATCTGTACTATTTATTTCCTAGTAGGCAATTATGTATACAATAAGACTACAATAGATTGTTTCTGTAACTTCCTTGGATAAAAGTTGTCATAGGTGGATTATATTTAAAAAATAACAAATTAAATAATTTAAAGGAATTATTACAGTTTGTATCTTAAATATAATGTACCTTATGTATGTGCCTTTCGCAGTCCACTGCTGGACATAGGTCTCTCCCAGGCAGCGTCACATTACCCTGTCCTCTGGCTTCCGCATCTAGTCTGTCCCAGTTACTTTGTTTCAGTCGTCGGTCCATCTAGCTGGAGGCTTCCCACGCTACGCTTGCCGGTATGCATTTTTCGCTCCAGGACCCGTCTGCTCCACTAACTATCAGTCCTTCGACAGACTTGACCAGCCCACTGCCCCTTCAGTTTGCTTACTTTGCAAGCTATGTCGGTTACTCCAGTTATTTTCCGGATAATTTCGTTTCTGAATCTCAAAGAAACTCCGAGTGCGACCTTAAATTTGTGGACCAGCTCAACTGTCAGTGTCCAAGTCCTGGCACCGTATGTCATTACGGGCAGGACGCACTGGTTGCAGACTTTGGTCTTCAGACATTGAGGTATAGGCGACAAGAAGACTTGACTAAGTTTCTCAAACGGGCAGCGTTTGAGAAACTTAGTAACTTAACCCAACTGGATCCTTCTTCCGGCTTCTTTGTCGAAGTTGTTTCTACCGAGTTAGATGACTTACCCTAAGTAGACATACTCCTTCATAACTTCGAGAAACGACCCTTCGACGTGGATGGTCCGGATTGTACATAACTTTCGTCTTGTCCAAATTCTTAATTCTCTATTTAAGCTATGCAGCATCTGGTCTAACTGTTCCAGCGTCTCTGCCATTATTACGATGTCATCGGTAAAGCGAAGGTGTGAGATATATTTTTCGTTTAATATAATTTAAATTTAACCCCAAAGTTTTATTTATATTATTAATTTATGCATACGTCAGTAAAATAAACAAAATGCTTCTGCAAATGCAAAATGCATGTTTTGTCGTCAAAACAAGAATTGCAGCATGAAAAAATATAATTATTAAAATAGTATTTTACTTGTTTCTTTTTCCTAAATGATATTTAATCGTACTCCTTGAACAATATTTGTTTTAAAAGCACTCACCTTTCAAATGATACTACTTTCATTGGTGGCTGCTGATGGGCCAGAACGCCCATTGTCCTTTTTCCAAGAAGACCTGACACATCCAACATTCAATCCTATTCCATCAAAAGGAATACACAAAAGAAATGCCTCAACCGTATTCTCAATGCAAAAATCATTTTTACCCACATCAGAGACTGGACATGTAGATTACCATACAAAGGAGGTCCTAGTATGGTGCCTTGCGGAAGGGGTCTCAAAAGCCACTTAATCAGAGGGTCCCTTTATATTTTCAATTTCCTTCAACGGTATATAACAACATCCTTCACTCTTTGATAAGGAACTGAGTCTATTATGTTTTGAGTCAACAGTATGATGAAATTGTGATTTTTATTATAATTGTGACGCTTGAAGGCATTGTCTTAAGAAATGAAAAATGTAGGCGTTTGTTTTATTTCTGCGATTCAATTTAACTTGCAAGAATGGTGGAATGCAATGAAGAAAAGTGTTGTTTTTCTGTATTTATTATACTGTTCCTTCTTTCTCTAAGCTTCCAATGATGGGGGTTGTCCTAACATGCACGAATGCATCTAGGATCCTTCCTACTTGATTGCATGCCAACTAAAATACACAGATTTATTTAATTGCCCGCAGTCTATTTATAGCTGTGTTATATTGGGGCCGTTTAATTAAATATTTGTTTAGTGAAGATTTTTGATTCCGATTTTAGATTTCATTTAATATATTTGGCTTCTTACAAAGAATCCAAAATGGAATGATGTACTAGGTAAGACCAAATAAATATAAATTTTCATTCGAATGACGATTTCGGAGAAATCATAAAAATACTTTAACCGTCTGGGTGAATGTACCCAATAAATAAAAAGAACGTAATAAATCCATCATTGGACATTTACTCCAACAAAGTTATCGCTTAATCTACTTAATATTCCTTCATAAGTAATTCCGTATTTCGAAGTTGTTTAATCGAATCAGCAAAATCAGACTGAAAGTTTTGCGTCGAACTTGGTACAGATATCAATTGACTTGGAATACTTCGGATCCTGGAGCAATGAGCCGTTTGCGCTAAAGTCTTGACTTGGAATAGTCTTCGAATTTAGTTGGAGTCCTCGCCTGAGACTTGGTTGTGGTAAAGTGCTGCTGAGATTTTGAAGTTTGCAGTGATATTGTAAGGAGTACTAAACGTTGCGATAGGAGTTCAGAATCTATGGAATTCAATACATGGCTACTGATAGTATTAACTGCCTCGTTAGCCTAGTGATCGCAAGCGCTACTGTGGACCATGAGGTCCAGGGATCGGTTCCCGGGTCGGACAAAGTGTTATTGGGTTAGTCTTTATGGAATTTCTTAGTAGCAGCCCGGACTCTGGATTTGTGCCCGGTTGATAGCAATAGGCTCGCCCCCTATTACAAGGGACTTAAATATAATTGGCGAAATGTAGGTGTACTATAGACACACCTCTGCCCAACCCTTTGGGGAAACAAGACGTGATATTGTGATGATGATAATGATGATGATGATAGTATTAAATTCGTAGCTAACTTCAGGCCTGATACAATATTTAGACTCCCAAAAATAACACAGCGGGTGCAATGCGATTGGGATCCTCTCACATACGAATGTTCGTCTATAAAGCAACCATGTTTCGTTTCTTAGTGATCATAAATCGAGGTGCGGTTTCGGTCGCTATGCTGCGCTCAAAAACAAAACAAAAGCGCAAAGCTATGCCAAACTGCAAGCATGATGTCTACGGTGTGATTTAATTGCCTTTAGCATGCCGTAATTCGAAGCAACAATATAAGTTTCACTGTTTAAACAGTGTTTAGACGATGAAGACTTTGTTTCTGCAATTGTATTTTATGTCACAGGCAAGAAACTTGCATCGTGTAAACGGGGCTTAGTAACTCGTCTCAACATTTTCTTATGTTGAAAGCAGTCTGTTTAATGTTCAACATAAGATAATATTAAGACTTTCTTATAAAAAACTTGAATAATTTCTTAGCAAAACTAGGACAAGACTAGGCAATACAAACAGGAACAGAAGACGTGTACTCGTATAAATGTTGGCACATGATCAAAAATTAAGGAGTCTTGTATTTATATTTATTACAACTTCCGCCACGTGGTTGGTTTCAGTTTCTATGTTCTAAATTCAATAACTCTCCCTGAAAATATCCTTATACTTACCACTTTGTAACTCGTACTAACGTTTTTACCTAAATCAATACGAATTCGTAGAAATACACTTTAAATAATACGTATGATGTATGTGCCGGCTGTAAATGGAAACGCCTGGAGATCGATAGGGTTCTTCATAGTGGTGTGCTTCCTGGGAAAATTTCCGGGATTCGCGGAATAGGGATTTATAAGTTGAGTAACCTACTCTGTCCTATCAAAGAAAAACATAGTCGGGTGCATGTCAAGAAAGAGAAACAAAAAGAAAGAGGAATTCGAAGAAAATATTATTACCGGTCTTCTAAAGAGATATATTTGATTTAGTAACGTTATGTTTACATTCTTACATTTGTTGCATATCAAAAGATATCAAAATCTTGACTTGGATATAAACTTAAAATATTTATTAATTGGCTGGTTTTTTCACTCAGTTTTTTTTTTCACTTTAAAGTAAAAGTAACGAAGGTGAAGTGAACAAAGAAAAATAGGAATCGAAATATAAAATGAAGGGTTAAAATGGAATACGTTTTAAAGCTTCCATTTTTTTGTGGTTGGCTCACAAAGTTTGCTCAAGGTAGCAAAGACCACAAACATGACTAAAACTACAAACAAAACACTTTTGCTTTTATAATGCCTAAGCACAAATGTGAAACTATGTTACGTGTGTATGTATGAGTGTATGTGAACTATGCAAACTATGTTCCTACAAAACTATGCAATTGAAATCAATTTTTGTAGGAACATAGTTTTAAATGAAACTCAAACTTTTCATACATAAATTAAAATAATAATTATAATCCCGGAATACTGGGATACGTGGGTAACAACCCATGCCAGCCCTATACGTCCGGTCTCCGAGCGTTGATTGATTGCCTCGTATCGGTCCCGGCCCGAGGATTCCCACATTTGTCACAACTTGACGAATACGAACGCTGACGAAGAATCCCGTTTTATGGAACTTTTTGCTAACCACTAGTACTTTGATGGACAGACCTATAGCAGTTCTTGCTCGACTTTGGTTCGATAATATTGTCGTGGTAAAGGCTTTATTGATTGGATCACGTCTGGTTTTTGTTTTAAGAGTTTTCTTTACTGGCAAAAATGTGGTTTATTTAAATTGTTAGATATTTGCTTGTTCCACAGCATATTGTCTACGAGTACTTCACATACTGAATCAAATAGTCCTGCTATTTGATTCAGTATGTGGCTTGATGAGACATCATTGGGTGTGCCGTCATGAAAGTTCCGTCCTACATAATTGAGTTCTAGGGTTCCAAAATTAGTCTTATAGACATACCTACGCTACAAGAAAATATCCTCCTCATTAGCCAAATTTTTTTACATATTTTTTCAAAATCATGTTGTGAAAAAAGTGATGAATTGTAATATTATATAATATGATATGATGAAATATGGATATCCTATTAATATTGTTTGTGACAGTTTGTATGTTTAATGTTTGGATGTTTGTTACTCAATCACGCAAACACGGCTAAACGGATTTGAATAATATTTGGCACACTTATAGTTATAACCTATCACATACGTACGTACGTATACATGGGATACTTTTATCCCGGTAGTACGTTACCGTGGGATAATTTTCGACCTCTACATGATCAAAAGCTAGTATTGTAGAAACTTAAATGTGTTATCAAATCAGATCTCTATTGGTTTAAAGAACAGTATCGCTTTCATTTACACCCACTTTTTAATTAATTGAAATCCTTTGGCTTCCTTTAAAATGTCATGTAATTATTAACTACCAATATTGCCTCTTCCATCCCAAAATTTTGCGACCACGACCTGAACTAATTAGCAGTAAATAATGGTGAATTAAAGTGGCGATTCGTTAACAGCATTAAGTTAAACATGAACAATGCATTTTGTACGTCGACTTCGCACGCTGTTTCCCGTTAATTTGTCCAGTAATATTGTTACATATCCGTTTATTTTAATTAGTAAAGCTGCTTTACTGAAAAGAATTTTAATGGTAAGTAGATTTCTGATTTATTTTTCATGTTAAGTTAAAAAATGAGGCCAGTTCGATATTCGAACAGGTTACTAATGAAGATAAGTAATACTGTCAATGTGCGAGTCGTCACAAAAAGAATCCACAAGAATTATGTACCCAGGATTATGTAAAATCTTGATTTAAAAGAGTGTCCTTGGAGTTTCTTGCCCAATCTTCTTCATAGAGATCAACGTTTTGGAATAGGCAACTAGCTTCAACTTTCTGACTGACTGACCGACATTTTCAAAATTAAAAAGTGCTTGGGACTGGTTTAATTAACCTTTGTTTATTTTTTCTAACTTTGAGTTTGAGTTTGAATCATGCAGCACGTACCGATGTTAGCTCTCTTGGTATTGAAATCAGCAACACATTATACTTAAAATACATACTTATATAAAAATAATGACTCAATAAACGTGAAAGTAGAAATAACAGGGGTACGCAACACACCCATCGCATAAGTAATTTAATTTTGCTGAAAGAAACGACATAAAAGTAAAAATTACCCATAAAGTGGAGTGGGCGAATTAGGGTTTGGAGAAAGGTATAAGAGCTATCCTGTATTCGCAATAATTATTTAGTTTTCGTACACTGATCATTATGTGAAAAAAAAAAAACTGTAAAAGTGGAATTTGCACTACAGCTTCAGTCATTCTGAAATCTACACTATGTTTTACACTAGTTCAAATGGAAACATCATAGTAGCAAGGATTAGGATTAGGAGAAGTTTAATTATTAGGTGTCTACTGTTTGAAATATTATATAAATGTTATGTTTGAAATGTTCCATTGATCAATTAAGATCGTTCACGGGTAGTTTTGACTACGATCATCGAGTAAGCCTTTCGTCAGAATATTATATCCGAAGTCATGTAAAAGAATAGCCTCTTTCAGGAAATTTGTGGATACTAATTCCAATTTCATAAAATATTACAGTTAATATTGAATACCGATTCTGTAATAAATGGAAATATTGTGAAGAATCAAAGATTTATTAGCCAGTTCACAAGACTTGGTGATCAAATCGTTCATTGCCTACTTGTTTGAAATATTCTTCTTCCTATCACTGGCATGACTGTATTTCAGATCTTGTTGGCCCAAAACTTTGCCACTTCCACGGCATCATCGGTGTCAGAGCAGAGGTCACTTTGAAATTAGACTTTGGACCACGGAGGCAAAATAAACAGGTTGCCCAAGTCTGCACCACAAGTGTCCAAAGGATTTTGAAGGAAATAGCTAATACATTGCACCATAATTATGCATACATAAACTCACATCCCTCGACCTCTTCCCATGGGGGAAGGCAGAAACTACAGAACGCCACATTCTGCGATCCATACATACTTCTTTTGCTTCGCTTACGTTCATATATGTATACGCAAACACGCACGCCGGTTGCGAGTACTAAGCACCTGACCTTTCTGAAGACCGTCACCAATAAGTTATTATCAGTCAAAGAAATATAGCTAGCCTTGTCTACCCTGATCATTTTAATATAAGAACGAAAGAGATAGGTGGGTCTGTTCCAGAGATAAACGCAAAACAGTGCGACCACAGATTATTCGCTGTGCAACGGCAGAGCGCAAATAACTGCGTTTTGTTGTTTGCCGCGCAACGGAAGATGCAAAGTGAAAGGATAAGGTCAGTTTATTGTCCTCCTAGGGCGTCCTCTTTCAGCGTTTGTTAACCGCCCTTCATTCATCCTCTCAACATGACCAAACTATCTGAGCATACTCTTTTAAAAAATTTGTTACTACATTTTCTTTTATACCGCACCGTTGCCTTCGTAAGCAGCCTATAATATTCCCACAGCTGGGACACAGGCCTCCTCTCTGTGAGAGGGAGTGGGCCGCAATCCACCACGCGGGCCCAGTGCGGGTTGGTAGATGTCTCATATCTTCGAATTTTTGGTTCTAGCACATGCACATGTTTTCTCATGATGTTTTCCTTCACCGTTTTGAGAGCAGTGGTGATGAAATAATTCATACAAAGTAAAGCGCCTGTCTGGGTTAGAACCTACGACCTACATCTCGTAAGCCACGTCAGTCACCACTGGGCTAACACTGGTCTCACAAAAATCTTGTACTCAGTAACGTAAATACCGCAATGAATCTTAGTTAACCGTTAAAATTAAAGAAATCTCATTGCAAGTGTGATACGCATTTACCCCGCGGTTTAATCTCGTTACCTCCTATACCTCGGCCCAAACATTTTACTAGAAAGTTAATGTCGCCGAATGTCATAATACCAACGTCTCAGTTATGTCCTACGTATTTCTGTTCGCGCCGTTTTATCGGCATCATGTAGATATGGCGTTTCAACTTAATGCTTACGGTGGAATACTGAAAGTTTATGGTTGAAGAAGAAACTGCCAGTTTTAGTTCCTAGGTAATAGCACAAGTTTTATCGTGAGGAACAAAAGAAAACTAGTTATGTTATTCTCCAGCTAAATTGAGTTTGTTTTACTGACTTGTCTTGGACCAAGTTAATTGTAATTTTTGCCCTTTGTCATCTGCCTTGCTTTTATCAATTATGTTGAGATTGGCTACTAGCTAAACTTCATGAAAATACTGTATTTGCATATCCAACCGCAACTCATAAAAGATACCACTTTGACAAAGACTGGCTGTCAGACTTTTGGGCTTCTGACTACTCGTAACAACTTTCAAATATAATTTATGCTTTAAGTACTTATTTACTTTATCCAGCCAGGTCCAAAGACAATTGATATTGGAGAAGAACCTTATTATATTAATACGTAAAGCAAAAACTTTGTAGCTCTTTGTACGTAATTTACGTGGACGGAGGAGTATGTAGTAGGCACAGTTAAAGAGTATATGGAAAAGGAGTTTGAAACAACTACTTTGAAAAAATGACTTTTGATTTTGATGAAATTTGGCACACAGATAGATTATAACCTAGATTAACAAATAGGATACTTTTTATCCCGGTAGTATGTTCCCGTGGAATAATTTCCGACCTCCACGCGGGCGAAGCCATCGGAAGATAATACTTATATATATTTTGGTCGAAGTTCGACCACTCAGCGACCATTAGTTAAAACGTTTTTTTGGCTGCCTCATTGGGTCGTAAGCGCAACTGCTGAGCATAATGACCTGTGTCTGATTCCCTAGTCGGAAAAAGTGTTCTTGGTTTGGTTTTACCTGGGATTTCTCATTGGCAGCCTGAATTCTGGACTCCGGTCTAGCACTAAGAAAGTGCACCGTTACCGGGCACATATTTAGTTATATGTCCGGTTGACGGCAATATTCTCGTCCCTTACTACATGGGACTTTACCATAACTGGCCAAATGTGGGCGTAGTATAGGTATACCTCTGCCGAACTCTTGGGGAAGTAGAGGCGTGGTGTTATGTTCTACAACCTATCAAGTATTCCACAATCACAATTTCAACAATCATAATTTCATAGACCACCGTCAACAGTGCTGTACTACAGATATAATTAAGACTTCAAGCACTATATGAACAGCCGTCATGAAAGATGTCATGTTACGTAACTCTTGAAACCTCAGTGTATATGAGCTGACAGTTCAACAAGTTGTAACTACTTGTCTACAGGCAGCTTTACCAGTCTGGTAATTATTGATTAAATACTAGCTTTTAAAAAAAAAACATCCCATGGAACCGTACTTCTGGGCCCCAATTCTGTATCGTTATAATGATTCCCCGCGGAATCTTACTACGTTCAAACTACGCCAATATAGTATTTTTTTGAAACCAATGTAACGGTAAGGAATCGAAATGTCATATTCGGTATGTTCCGAGACAATTTGTCGATATTATTAATACGATATTAGCAGAATTCCTGTGTGATTGACGTGGTTACGAGTAAGGATTCGTTAAGTGGTCATAGTGATTTCAGGCCCTGGGATAAAAGTTTTATATGAGTTAATCCAAGTTATAAGTTATCTGTGTGCCAAATGGGTCAACTGGACCCCTGACTATAGGTTATTCTCGACCCTGGGCGATTTTATTTTCGAGCCAAGTTTTAGTTTCTTGTCGACCTCCAAGGTACTTTACTGTACCAAAATATTCATTTTAGGTACTTACCGAACTAGGAGTCGAAAGTGGACGAGGTATACCTGTCTTTGGTATGAAAATTCAGTCTCACCCCGTGGGGGTCTAGTATGAGCTATGTTTAAGGGTTGAGAGGAAACTAATAAACAAATCTTTTTTTAGGGATCGAGGAGCCGAGAGTGGACTAAACGAGTTATTTCACATTTCGGAAAGTCTTCTGTAGTTAATCTAATCTGGTTATCAAATAGTTAACATTTTTGACGTCCAAAGAGAACCCAAAAGCCTGTCAACTTTGGACAACAACAACAAGGATATTGCTTATTAGTAGTACCATTGCAGACTAAAATAAAGTTATTCTTCTGCGTCCGGTTAAACTGAACGCCGACCCCAGTAGACTGATAAACTCTTATTCTATTCGCTCAACAATTGTTTTGTTAGAAGCGATATCAATTAAGCGATGACGTCACATAAATTCGCTCACAACAGACGAGGTCGCGACATCGCACTACCTAGTACACTTCGCGCGCTCGCTTTAAGATAACGCGAGAGGCATTTATAGGAGATGACTATTAGAATTAAGTGTTTAGTTAAAAGAAAAGTTATGTATTTAAATAAATATTATTCTGTTCCTAAAGAAGGCACACTATTTAATGCCCGATTGTTGAGATCCGCGAATATACACACTTTCAATAGTTATTGATTCGATAAATTTATCGTTCAACCGAAGTTATTTAGTATTTAGAAACGCTGTGTCAAGTTTTTTTTTTTGTTTTCTCTGAAAGGTAACTTAGTTGAGACGGATTTTAGCTATGATTCAAGAAAATCTGTTAAGCCCTTTCAAGGTTATCAGCTCTTTTCTAGTTGATAAAGGTATGTGAGAATCTTCCACAGGTCTATTTGAGTCGAAATTACTTCAACAGCTGCAAGGAGCAAACACTGCCCATTTCCATTCAAACACTAGAATAAAGACACACAGCAAATAAAGGTAGGTTCCTGCAGTAAAAATAAAGAAACAATTCAAGAATCGTGTCGCCCTCGTATCGTGTATTACAAAGAAGCTCAGTAGAAGTGAATTTTCCGGAGACATTAGGCCAAATCGCACATCTCGGGAGCGAACAGATAAAGCAGCATAAAATATAATGCCAGTCGAGAATGTTCCACTCATTTTAGATAAAATTCTGTATGTACCGGACTTTAAAAGATACTGGAATAATCTCACACGACACTACCTACAAGTTTACACACATAATTAAATAGGTTAATTTATTTTCGTCTTTATTTATTTTAGAGCGCTGTGAGAGCTAAACCCGCACTTAAGTCACGCTTTTCTTTGACTTAAGTAGTTCATTTTTTCACTACTTATGTCACAGAAAAGCGTGACTTAAGTGCGAATTTATGTCACATCAGCTATAAAATAAGATAAGATTAGATAATAATTTATTTCTCGCCACAATATAGAAGTACAAATACATAATTTAAAACTATACATATGAATTATTATACTGTGGGAGACTGGTGCCTAATTTATTTATTTATTTATTTATTTCTTTAATTAAAACGGTTTAAAACCAATTACAAAAATTAAAGATTACAGGTTGCACAACAAAAAAAAAAAACATTTCCACATAAGAGAAAATAATACAAATATTAAGACAAAGTAAAAAACTTAACAACACTTTCATAAATCCCCCTCACAGTTCTTCTGACATGCCGATAAAATCTTCGTCCATTCGTCCGCGAACAGATCGTTTGTTGGGTTAGTGTCCAAGAGATCATTAAGAGCGGCCAGAGCCAGGCTAAGCTAGGCGTAAGGCCTGTATTTCAGGACACCAGGTCTCCACTTCGTCAGACAACATCACACATCATCATCGACATTTATTTAAGTTATAATAAGCTCTCGCACACAAATGCGGCAAGTTATATGAAACCATATTCAACCAAAAGAGGACAAATAACACTATAAACTATTACTATTAGGTTAGTATGTGACTTTATGTGCATTCGTGTGTGTGTGTGTGTTTGTGTGTATGTGTGTGTGTGTCTTACAATTTATGATAGGGAAGGTGAAGGGCTGAATGCACAGGATGTGTGATGTGTTTTTTATTTTTTATTTAACACTTTAGTTTCTTAGTGCTGTAGGATATCAAACAGGTAGAAAATAAATAATAGTTTAAAAAACTAAAAAACACGCTTTAAAAACCTAACTAAAAAAGGAGAAAATAATTTAATTCAATTAAAAAGCGTGGGATGATTTTTGAGGTATTTTTTCAATTAATGTCAAGCACCCCACGGTTTTTAATTGAATTAAATTATTTTCTCCTTTTTTAGTTTGGTTTTTAAAGCGTGTTTTTTAGTTTTTTAAACTGTTATTTATTTTCTATTTTTTAGTTCTGCTAACTACAAAAACGTATTTTTTTTATCTATTTTTTTTTAAATTATTGAATTGTCATCGGTCCTCGACAAGTTTACAAAGTTTCAATGAAATCTGACCGTTTAAAGTGGGTCAAAATCGCGCTCAAAGGAGTCGGTTACATACAAACAAACAAACCAACAAACATACAAGTGAAGCTAATATAAAGCGTAACTTAAAGCAAAGTTTATAAAAAACGGCTACCAGAACCAAGGAAGGCCGCAGGCGCGCAAATTACCCACGGAGAGTTACATACTGACATACTGACATACAAGTGAAGCTAATATAAAGCGTGTAATAAGATACCTTTAGAATAGCTCTCTGCGCTCATTCCACTTGTATGATTTTGTGTTTAGGTGTTTAGGTGCACCACCCCAAGACGTTATACAGTAGGTTAATAGGGACTGGGCGAGGACGAAGTAAATTGGTTTCATCAGCCTGACCTCACCCACATTTCGTAGGGATTTAAAGACAAATATTAGTTTACGCAACCTATTGCTGAGGGTATTGATGTGTTCATGAAATATCAAGTTGCAGTCTATTATGATTCCTAGGTACTTTTTACTAATTTCTTTTTGAAGGCGGGTGCAGTAACGTGAGTTGTCATTTTGACAAGAGCAGGAGTGGACAATTAAAGAATACAACGGGGTCGTTTGTGTTGGACTTTAGAGAAAAAGCAATGTATTTTGTCTTGTCCGCGTTAAGTGTGAGAATATTGCTATGCAACGAACTCGTTATAACATCAAAGCCAGTCCGAGCATGCGCGTAAACTTCAGGCCATATCTTTGCGCTAAAGAGAAGGGAAGTGTCATCTGCAACAGTTATAAATTTATCCTGGGTGATAGTGTGCATGCCCAGGTCGTTAATGTATATGAGAAATAGAGTTGGACCGAGTATGCTACCTTGTGGCGCACCATAGGTGATGATGCGTTCTTCACTGACTATATTATTGATCTTATCGAACTGGGTACGCTCACTCAGGTAGTCCTCAAAAAGTTTGAGTTTTTTCCCCCTTATACCTATGTTTTCAATTTCGGTAATAAGAATGGGTACAGCAATAGTGTCAAAAGCTTTGGCAATGTCTAAAAAGATACCCAGGACTTTCTGCTCTTGATCTATGTTTGTGACAACATAATTAGTCATATTATGAACCGCATCGGACGATGATTGCCAGCCCGAAAACCATATTGTGAGGGTGAGAATATGTTAAACTTTTCTAAGTAGTTGACGAGTCTATTATTCATGATTCTCTCAAGTATCTTAGATAGGGCAGGAAGCACAGCAACAGATCTCTAGTTGTTGACACTGTTTCTGTCCCCATTCTAAAGATAGGGTATATTATGGATTTTTTTAATGATTTAGGAAATTGACCTAATTTGAGAGCGAGGTTGCAGATGTATGTAAGTAGCGGTACAATTATGGCCATGTGTTTTTTTATAAGAAAATTATAAATTCTATCCCATCACACAGCACAGTTGCTACATGGGGATGTTATCAGATTGGCGACTTCATTTTCATCCGTCGGTAATAGTGACAGACTGTAAGAAGCCACTGCTGTCGGTCTGGGATGCTTGGTCAGTTGACCTAGATATTACACGATTCGTATGACTTACATAAGTATTCTATTATTGCATGACGTTACTGCACTACTTAATTCACATGTATCGTAATGTACTATACACTTCTAGCACACAAATAAGGCCAACCAAGGGTGGTATTTCTGTAAAACTGGCACTGAACTATAATAGCGAGTAGCTCATGCAGTTCTAAAAATATTAGCCCAGCAGTGTGCAATCATGGCTGACTCTCCAGTATCCGTCCATATAAATCTTGGAGAATATAGGTGACATGTCATATCAATTTATATTAAATGACACTGAATTGAGTTTTTCACAAAAAATAATAGACCGTTTTAAGGCTCCCGCTGACCGACACGATGAGACAGCGCGACGCGATTCTATTAGATCAATTTCCAAGTTATCGGTCCGCAGGAGGTCCAGTCTGCAGAAGCCCTTACTCATGAGAATTTTAAGAGCTCTTACAGCCTACAATACAAACAAAATGAGAACAAACAAAAATCAAAAAACCAAAATGAATATTAACGGCAAAGAAATTTACGTTCAGATCACGTACACCAACAACGTGTTAATCTTTTTAAAGGAAATGAGAAAACTTCGGACTGCGCCGTGTTTAAACGTGGCTAACGTTTTTGTTATATTTCTGGCCTTTTATTTTATTGTTATTTCTTTCTTTTTGTTTGTTTTAAGGCAGTGGTCGTTAGTCTTCATTATGTCTGTAGGGTGGTTTATTGTTTAAGTAGTGTTATTTTAATATGGGACATGTTGGTCATCAAAGAGTGTATTTGTGAGTATTTTGTGTCCTTTTAAAGTCAGAGCAGTGGTGGCCCAGTGGTAATGGCCACTACTTACGAAGGTCGTAAGTCGTGGGTGTAATAATTTATACGCATAATAAAATGCCTGCGCTTTACTTGGTGTAAATTATTTCATCACCACTGCTCTTACAACGGGAAGTCAAACATCGTGAGGAAACCGGCATGTGCTAGAATCATCAAAATTTAAGACATGGATGTACCAGCCGCACTGGGCCTGCGTGGTGCATAATAGCCCACATCCTCTTACCGAGAGAAGGCCTGGGTCCCAGCATTAGGAACATCATAGCATAAAAAGTGGTAAAGTGTGTAAAGCGATAGGTATTAGGCCACAGTGTCTCCCTGACTTGCCAGTAAGAAAAAACTGCGATAACCAATATTCAATGACATGTTCAAGTACCTACACGTGACAAAACACATCATAATTTCTTCAAATCATAATAAGGGGTTAATCAACATAATTTTCTGACTATAGTATTCCATTGCTGGACACAGGCCTGCCACCCTACGAAGATCGCCGTCCTACCTTAAATGCCACGGTCTCCACTCATAAACACGTGTCCTCAATGGTCAGGGATTGAAATAAGTGATTTATGCTTCTTTAATTACTTTTCTTCAGAAATCATGTTATACCCAACTAAATTTTCCCATCCAATTTCTCTCTTCCTTTCTTCATATTAACGTCAACCAAGTAATTACGTGGGTTGATTCATCTCATCTATACACGCCGCAGAACACCGCAACAGGCATCTGTCTGCAAACAAAATGCTGCGTGTAAGCACTTATTAAAGGCAGATTTATCACTGTCTCAACGCTGGCTCAATTATCTCTAAGGCGAACGGTTTAAAACAATGATTATAGTCGTAGATGGGACGGAAGGGAATGTTCTTGCCTATTTTAGTTTGCTTAACTTTATTTTGAGGGCAAACTCTCAGGTTTCCACCTGGAAATGTTATTATCAAGTGCGAGTCACTTTCACTCACTGAAGTGTCTGTAACATTTAAGTAGGATTTTCATGATCGTATTTAAATGACGTTAAACCATTATAAGTCATGTCAATGTAAGTCTTATGTCATTGCAATAATGTTTAATGGTGTTACTCAGATTTTATCGTAAATGTCCAACTTTATGGTATTAGTTTGCGTTATTTGTAGTACGACCCAGTTGCTTAGTACCAAACGACATCGCGGCAGGTCCAGACGGAGATAGCGGGATGAGCAGGACTCTTTTCATAAAAATTAGTCCTTGGCAGCTCTTGGCAGAGAGAGGTAGAACGAAAGTAGTGCTTTCACTCAGCAGTGAGACATTAAAGGCTAATAATTGTATATCTTCATGGGAAGAATATTCTTACAAGACGGTATTGCTCTGTTTCGATTCTTAGAGGGTACTAAGATAACACACACAAACAGTTTTAGTTTTGGGATGCTAACATATCTTCGATGCGTCTGATATCGCGGAATTATACGAGGATCACACCAGGTGGGCCGTATGCTTGTTAACTAACCTTTCTTCGCTTCAATCCAACCATCATTTTCTAACTCTCTATTCGCATTCACACTCAATACTTTTTCCTACGACATGTCCCTCAATTACAGCCAAAGATCTGAAGGTCAATGTACTTTACAGACTTTTATTACCTATACGATTTACCCTGTCGTTACTCCCCCATTTAGCAACTCTTTGGAATTACCATCCGCAGGCATAAATCTAACTAAGTGTCAATTAAGAAGAAAATACGGGAGGCGCGAACACCTATAAATACGGCTGTTGTGACCTTTGGAAACTTTCAGCGATTTCGCGTGAGTAGGATCCTTCGATGTATGGCGCTTAATGAAGATCGAAGATCGGGATCGGATTGCTGAGATAGCGGACCTAAACGGGAGCTCAAGGTTAGGTTGATCTTTTGATTTTTTTGGGACTTAGGCAACGTTTCTTTATCTTGCGACAAATACTATTAACTACGACCCAACTCTGATTTGCTTGACTTTATTTCATTATTATTTGTAAATCTCACATACTGTAATAAACAAGTAAATGCGGAATCTAATCTAACTAGCCTGTATTTTCAAAAGCCTCCCTCTCCCTTTTCCACACAATTATTATTTCTTTTGGTTAGTGCTATCTAGTCCTTTCGGTAGAAGTCAAGTTCGTCCCGCCATCTTCGTCTCAGCCTGCCGCGATGGCGTCTTGCGTTTAGTGGGATCCAATCGATGGATTTCTTAGCCCAGTTGTCATCTGACATACGGCAGACATGTTCGGCCCAGTCCCACTTAAGCTGAGTAGCTTTCTGTGTAATGTTATTAAACGTGTTGTGTACCTTATACGATTTTAAATTCGGACCCTCAGGATACTGTGCTCCATATAGCTCGCCGGCAAACCTTGAGCTTCCGAACCGATGACCTGCCGAAATTTGCATCAGGAGCACAAAGGTGCATTGAAGAAGGCATTATTTGAAATTGTAATTTTTATTTAATTTTTTGTTTTATTTTTATTGTTCAATTTTATGTTAGTGTATTTTATGGATATAAATAGTTTAATAAGTCTGTATAACATCGTTTTGGGAAACTGTTAGATGTTGTACTTGTTGGTGTTAATAAATAAATAAATAAATATGTGAATGAGGAGAATACACATAATTCTGCGTTTGAGACATAGTGGTAGATCTCCTTTTAGAATAAATTCTTTCAACGAAAGTACTTTAGATGAACAACACGGTCACACAGACTGCCACGAAAAGCGATTTAATTTATGTCGCAGCTCCATGCTGAGATAGTAAATGGGCAGTATTGGTGTAGAACAGGACTTTTTTTTTGTAACTGTTGTTTATGTTTTTCTGTTTGAGTCATACAATTTAGTGTGACTAAGTGTGAGTACCAACACATTTTTTTCTTTTTATTACCTAAATACATTGTGTATCAATGCCTAAATAGTAAAAAACAAAGTCTTTTTTATTGTTTGGTGTTTTTCTAAAGTACTTAGTAATATAATATTGATGTACTTTTAGAGAATTTTTAGACTACACTACTATTATATTTTGAGCACTGGTATCTAAATAAGCCGAAAAGTGATAGCATTTTGGTCTCGGATAAAATAGAAATGTAGTTACACTAAGATCAACAACTAATGCATAGTATTAAAATTTATGGTCGTCTTAAACCGTCCATCCAGTACTAAATTCTATTTTAATTAATAACATTAAAATTTGAATTGACATGAAATTGAAAAATTACTTGAGCATTATAATCGTCAAAATGTAGTGTCTGTGAGCGTCATGTGTTTTGGTTCAAAGATACGCGTTTGATTATGCATGTTACACTTTCTTGCAGGATTATAGTATTTATAATCATCATCATCATTTCAGCCGAAATACGTCTACTGCTGGAGATAGGCCTCCCCCAGACTCCTCCACTTCGACCAAAATCTTCAACCGGTCTTGTGCTTCCTACATCCAGCAGATTCCCGTGGCCTTCACAAGGTCATCGATCCACCTTGTGGGAGGTCTGCCTACTTTACGTCTTCTGGTACGCGGTCGCTACTCCAGAACCTGCCGGCCCCATCGGCCATCTGTTCTGCGAGCAATTGCCTTGCCCACTGCCACTTAAGTTTGGAAATTCTTCGGGCTATGTCGTGTACCTTGGTTCTCCTACGGATCTCTTCATTCCTGATTCGATCACATCGGGAAACTCCAAGCATACCTCTTTCCATTGCTCTTTGGGTGACCTTAAGTATTTATAATAATTAATTTTAAATATTATGAAATCGCCAACCCGTCTTGAGCAATGGACTCTTGCTATTTGTGGGTATAAACAGTGGTAAGAGTTATAATTAATTCTGTCAAACCAACTCAGCCTACCGCAGTTCACTGCTGGACATAGGCCTCTGCCAGGCTGCGCCACAACATTCTACCCTCCGCCTTCCGCATCCAGTCTATCCCAGCCACCGTTTTAAGGTCGTCGGTCCATCTAGCTGGGCGGCACCACATACTACGCGTGCCGATACTCGGTTTCCAATCAAGGACTCGTCAGGTAGGACGCACTGGTTGAAGGACACAGGCACGCCGTGACCACCCCAGGAACCAAATAGCATAACAGCCCCAGACGACCCCGTGTCTGTCACCCTTGGTCCCCCTGCGACAATTTTCGGCTGCAGGGGATAGAGAGAGCGGCCAACGCTATAACGACACTCCCCTCCCCTGCGGCCCCACCGCATCCGCCATCAAACGGTGGCGGCCCCGTCCAGGCCACGGAAGGGAAGAGCGCTACTCAGAAGTACTGGCACTCCTCCTTCGCCGCAGCCTGTAACCCTCAGCCGCGATGCCTCCCATTCGACATTGCGGCCCGCCTCAGTTGCGATGCACCTCACCGCAACCTACTTTTTGGCCGCTACGTCGTCGGCTTGGAGGCAAAAGTCCCAACGAGCGGCCCCACCTTAGGGTTCCGCTTCGCTTCACCGTGGGAGGGTGACCACGGCTTTTGAGCCCCCCCGCAACGACAATCCGGGAACCCAAATACTTAGTATCGAAATAATAGATGTCTTTACCCAAATGGCATCAAAACTGGTTCGTTATTTTTGTCATAAATTAATAGGAACAGACACTCATTTTCAAGTTTATAATTTGGTGTGAACAATATTAAAACGTTTCACTTCCTACCTAGGAATCAAAACACGATGACGTCACCAAGACGGCCGCGTAAACATGTTTTTGTCGGCATTATATAAGATTTATAATATTGTACTTTTGTAACGCACAACTGTCAAACTTTGGACAGAAGAATGATGAAGTAAATGGTGGAGAAAACGTTTTGGTGGAGTTCCTGTTTCTGGTTTTACACGATTTAGAACTTTATGGCTATTGGCAGAAGATTCAAAATAATTTTTGCGTGTTAGGTCGTGTTAATGGTGTTTTAATAAGCCCAGTGAAAGTTTGATCCTCAACCGCAACCACAGAAGCACTCTTCAAACGGTTGTAGTGAGAGTCCCAGGTAGAATTTATTTATTGATTTTTCTTATATCTACCATTACGGGATAAACAAATGCGATAAACGCGCTTATCTTAACTTAATAATTTTACGTAGCAGTAGTTCATTACTAGAGGGGCTTGTGGCTAAGTAATAACAGCCACACGGGTCGATCAACCAGGTCAAGCTACGCTTGGCGTGGTTGGTACGTGGATGGTTGAACATCTTTACACACCAAGACTCCTCCGTGCCTTGAAAAGCAGTTTAAGCTGTCATTCGTGGATCTTGGACAGTCGTACGGGTCATCAAAAGCTCGAAAGTCTAAAAACCAGTCTTACCTTGGTAAGACTGGTTTTTAGACTTTCGAGCTTTTACAGCAGCTACTGGGTAATACGATACCCCTTGGGGTATCGTATTACCCAGTAGCTGGGTTGTGGAGGTCCGATAGGCAGTCGTTCCATGTAAAATACTGGGATTCAGCTGCTACTAGTTTGATTGGAAGCCAACCCAGACGCAGTTGGTAAATGATGGCAGATGATGAGTACTTCATCAGTATTGAAACTGGCACACAGGCACATACACGATAATTGATACACCCGTCCTATCATTTTTCTATTCTTGTTGGTCGCTACATCATCAAATACAATTCCATATAGAAATACATCAAAACCTTTCTCATGGAAAATTAAATTTCCTTCCCCACAAATACTCCAATTTCCTTCAATATTGGAATCTTTGCATCCATTTGAACACCGTTTGACACCAATACAGTATTGTACTCGAGTGCACAACAAATTGATAGAACCGCTTCCACGTAACGTTGGAGAAAATTCTCGAATAAAATGGTGTTCTATTCGAAAAATTTCGTAAATGTATAAAGGGTCAAATCGTTTGTAAAATCGGCGAGCGGAGTTGCGGCGAAAATTTTATTTTGAAATAAATTCGGAGCTTTCTAGGGTATCGTATCCAAAAGGTGCAAACGGGACTATTACTAACCGTCCGCTGTCCGCTGTATCTCATGATCCGTATTAGATAGTCAGTTGTTATTTTCACTTAGTGTGTATTTTATGCCAATAAAACCAAAAACTATGAAATTAAAAAAGTTAAAAATTAAAGGGGGCTTCATAAAAGAAACGTGTTTTTATTCAGCGTTTTGCTACAGAACCCTTCGTGTGTAAGTCCGGCTTACACTTGGCCGGTTTTATAATGTACCAACGGAAATGCAATTGTGAGAAATGCAAATAGCGTTTTTTAAAAAAAAATCCATGTCACGGTATATGACAATGTGGAAAGGAAAAAAGGGAAAGTATATAGCGTACTGAAAATTCTGAAATTATTCAAACGATAAAAATGTTCGTAAATTTTTATGTATTTTTGATAACTAAAGCTAAAGTTTGATGTACTCTTTATCTCTCGACAACTCTACAGGGACTCGAGAACATTGCTTTGAAAGCTATTGACTTAAATACTGACATCAACATAGGATTTGACGACCGATTAACTTACTTACTGATCTGATATATTTATGAAGTATTATCTAAGAAAGTACGAAAATATCTCTGGTACAATATTAATACTTTACCTATTTATTATAGAAACCAAATGAACATTTGTACATACAAGTATCGTTAGTGTTATTAACTTAAAATTTATCGTAATAGTGTTTGTAGGTCACAGCCAGAAGACGTCGCAATAAACTACTAGAAAATGGCGGGAAGAGCTAGAGAAAACAAACGGCCGCTGGCCCACATAAGCCTTTGATTGTAAGAGTTGGAAGTCATGGAGAAGCCCAGCGGTGGGATGATATTGGCTAACAGTAATCTAATAACGTAAGTAACAAATCTTACACTTTCTTTAAACCAATTCATTTCCTTTATTTAAATTACAAATTAATGCCAAGTATGTTTTATTTCCCCCGACACAAAATTTAATACTATTATTTAAGCAATTTAATATAAAATCGAGTCCAATTTAGGTAGGACTGACACTGAGGGAATACTTTTAAAACAACTTGAGTAATAAACTTGAAGTGAAAAAATATAAAAAAATCTAATTTTCTTCAAAGTACGAAACGAGAGATATTATCGTTATGAAGTTGCGTTTTCAGTTTCAATTTTTGTGACGGTCTGTTGGTCGTCTCTTGGGAAATCAGAACTCGGGGTCTTAGCACAGTCTCCGGTAATACCAGCTCTTAATTAACCAAGACGGGAATTGCGAAAATATTTTTACTTTTTTAGCAATTAATATACTGTTTTTCGAATATTCATTTCGATGAGGATAATTGACAAAATCTCTGTATTTTTTCTCTGTAAGGAATAAGCTTGCATCATCTTTTAGCTTAAAATTGACTGATGATATCCATTATTCATTTCCTGGGTTATGGAGGTCAGACAGGCAGTCGCTCCATCTAAAATAGTGGTATGTAACTGCTGCCAGTTACACGGGAAGCCGACGCCAACAAAGTTGGAAAAAAGCTCGTCAGATGATGATGATAATGACGATGAAGATTGTCCTACTACATAATGATAAAACTTTTTAAGCAAAAATGACGAAAAAACGAATGGCGTGATTTTTGCTTAAAAAGTCATCAGTGTGTGTGAGTTTGTGTGTCATGTGTGTGTGTGTGTGTGTGTGTGGGTGTGTGTCTGTGGTCATCTGCCTTGTATTTAACCGACTTCAAAAAAGGAGAAGGTTCTCTGTTCAACTGTTTGTTATTTTATTTTTTAATGTATGTACACCGATTTCTCCCTCATTTGTGGACCGACTCTTAATTTTTTTTATTTGAAAGAGTATACTCCTGAGGTGGTCCCATTGGCACCAAGTCAGGATCTGACGATGGAATCCCAGGGAAGTCGAGGGCAACCCCTTAAATTTTATAGGTATTAACAATGTTTTTCGCATATTTTCTAAAGCTATTGAGACATTTGCGTATGGCCATCATCATCTCACGACGCTGAGCTGATGAAGGAAGGTACAACTCTTTAACGGTTAGGTTACATATATAGACGGATTTGCAAAATTCTTTTTTTGTTCAAAAGGGGTTTATTCCGAAATGGTCCCATTTAAATTTCATATAGATCTGATGATGCGTTTCGGAGACAGACAACGGAACTCTTCAAAAAATTACAGCACACAAAGCGCGATCGCTGCTATCCCATAAATTTTATGTGCATTGTTTTGACCCCAAGGATGATGTTTCGAATTGTGCGGGGTAAGGTACTATAACAAAAAAGTGAAAAACAATACGAAAAATCACAGCAAAACGTTCTTACGTTATACATTATTTTCTAGAAAATATCACCAACCAAAAGCGCCCATCAACTATTAATGAACGAAAATTCAATTCGCAAAACGTCACTCTTCGTTAAAACTTTATTCGCATTGTGTGCGAAAATGTTCAGAACCTACCCTAATCAATTGGACGTGTGTATTCGTCGGTATTTAATTTTTAAGTAGACGTTAAATGACATTGATTTTGTTTCGCAACTATGATTTAAAAGATTAAGGGCTGATTTTCAACAGTCACATCGATTGATCGGTCGGTCAGATTTATTTTTGAGATAAATATTTGCTGACCATTGAAAAATCAGCCCTAATAACAATAAAAAAATAGGTACAAAGACTTTTTACTTGAAACGGTTTCAAGCTCCGTCATGACATCTGGTAAGAAATGATGGTACAGTGGATGTGTAGTGTGTATGGAACAGTGCTGTTTCCTCATGTCGGATCCCAACGGGTACTTTGTGTCGCTGCGTCAACGGAATAAACAATATAAAACGTACGATACCGGTATTAGTTTTAATTTATTAACGTCATCCAAGGAGGCTAACGTGCCCTGAGGACACGGTGGAGGTCTGCCCGGCTTGGGCGGAGCAACGCCGTGTCCTCGTGGAGGCGATCGGTGGCGGCGACCTCTCGCGTCCGGCCCTGGTCCAGGCCATGGTAAGGAGCAAGAGTGCATGGGTAGCCATCACCTCTTTCTGCGAAGCAGTAATGCTCGCGAAGTGGGAGGCGGCGCATGCGAGGTAGAGGCAGTATATGCGCCCTCACGGCCGTAGCCGCCGCGCGAGACGCCCTGGGCGTCGGGAATCCCAGGGTGATACCCGGCCACCGTAGGCGCGGGCTTGCGGAAGGCGAGTAATGGGTAGCTCGCTGTCCGGTAAGGACCAAGCCCGGGTTGATGGCGCGTTGTGTTCCACGCGCGCCTCAAAGAGATGTCAGCACCAACTGGTGGGGTCCGCAAGGGCCGATGCCTGCCAGGGGTGCGGCTTGTTCGAAAGAGATACCGCGGCCCCTGGCACACAAGCAACTGAGGGAACACGGGTGGGTTTTAGTCAGTAAAAGTCTGACACGCCCTCCTGCTCCACCCAGAGTGAGAGAAGTTATTTGATAATTTCCCACACAAAAAAAAATGGAGGCTAACGTACAAAATTTTCATAACTTGCTTTTGATATCGCCTACTATTTTCGTACACCTATTTCCTTATTAACAGCTAACACTTTCCCAGCACTACAGTACAAAACAACCGTATCCACTTAGCGCCATTATGGCATACTCCGCCATCTTTGTGGCGTGACGTCACTTGTTGTTACTCCTAATCGCGAAGTTTGTAATGTGCGCTACTGTTTATTCCCTTTGCTTAATCGTTTTATGGTTAACTTTGGTAATTAAATAAGTGGGTCTACTGCACACACGTGTAACAGAAGGAGACATCTTGAGGCACAAATGATAAAAAACCCGTATTTAGGATTGTTTGCGCATATCTTTCTCTATGCATGTCTATCAGCCATCTGCTCAGTGTTCATTCAAAATGAATACCTACCTAAAACATTTACTTTTAGACTTTACTTACTCTACATTTGGATACACCTACCTCTAAAACTGATATTTGGATAGTTTACTGTACTGCAGGACAATTTATAAATAAAAAAAAAATACGTGTATATTTGAGTGTGTAAAGGGTGTTTTGTTGTCTACTTAGCATTAAAATAGAACAAAAAGTAGTAAACATGTTACAGCTCTTAATAAACTCTGAACCAAAACATAAAGTTATTGTACTCAAAAGCGTCAGCACCAAAACACATTCAGTCTCCGTCGCAACGGAATCTATCGTATGCTCAGATTTCGAGCCTGATCGAGCCAATAATTAAGCACGCATGTGTACGATGTTCGTGTCAGCTTGTCAATTAGTTGAGACTGATAATAACGTGGTGTTGCGGTACGAGAATAAGACACTCCTGGGTATTAATTAGTGCAGTAACTTGTATTTATTGGATGGACGAAGTATCCACACGATAATAATTAAATTCCTACAGGAGACAGAGGTCTCCTGTATGCAAAATTAAAACATTTTGGGATATAATTTGTTTAACTGGTGAATTAAGCTTATTTCAAACGACGGACGGACTTATACTACACTAACTTCTTACCTCGTGTGGCAGTGTTTATTGAAGTTCATCCTTAGCATTTTTATTATGAGCTAGAATTAATAGGAGAGAGCTAAAAATGTATGGACTCAAAACTTAATTTCATCAATAGAACAATAAAACATCACAGAATGGGAAACCTTGTATTAAATCCAAGGGGAAATAATTGTACTTAATCGTTTGGCATCCTTTTTGGAAGGAGATCTTAACTCCATAAAGTTTCCTCAGTAGTTAATGCTGAGCAATCGATAACCAGTTCACCACTACAACATACAATCAGTTACGGGCTTCAGCTAATTGGTATGTCTGGCGCAACTGTTTGGCACACGATTATTGGTGCAGTCGAGGATAAAATCGGAGGCCAAGGATCTGTGCAGACGATTGATTAAATTATCGGCTGCACAAGGGTACACACAAAGCACTTCTGCTATTGGCAACTGACGTGATTCAACTATTTCATCTAGATATAGTACATAAATGTATTCTTACCTCGTGGTCAACAGAAGAGTTTCGCTCTCAAGGCTCAAAATCAAAATATTTTATTTCACATAAACCGACATGGGCACATGAAACGTTAGAAACTAGATGGGCGCTTCCAATTAGTCGTTTCCTATGAAGAAAAGCCTGCAAGAAACTCCACGGTTACTCTTTCAAAAATAATTGGCTTTTACAATGTTTTCAATTTACCGTGTCAATAAGTTTGGGAGGGTAGTGTACGGTATAATTGTTTTAGTTACTCTTTAATTTCATCATTTAAGCCGTACGACGTCCACTGCTGGACAAATGCCTCCCTCAATAAGCTTCTACATCAAACGGTCCCATGTTGCTCACATCCACCTATAAATAATGAACCAATACAACGTTAGCTTCAAGAGAAGAAGAATATGGATTTATAATTTTTTTGTGAGGCAAAGAAACATAATTGTATTACTCAGTCATGCTCAAAATGAGGCATCGCGTCGTTAAAGATTCTCTGCAAGGAACCTTATCCTAGGAACTCCATTTTATTATAGAACGGCACAAATTACAGACTCTTGCGATGACAAAAACTGCACTTATAGCGCTTTCTCCTAGTATTTACGATGAAATCCGATCACCAAGTCCTCTGCTCAAGGTGGGTTTGGACCAAACCAACATAGAACAAGAGAAAGTGCATATTTTTTTGATATTCTTTACACTTTGCGGTGCGGGTGGTTACCAACGAAAGAAGAGTGAAGACAAAATGAGCGGCTCGTTGGGTCTAAACCAACCTTTACGAATAGCCAACCCGTCCTAATTCTCATACACACATACGTTCGGACGTGATTATGGCGTTATAACAAATTTTCTTCCAAATATTTGCAGCACACAGGTATCTTGTGGTTTATATCTACGTTTCTATATCGTAAAAAAAAAACTTTTTGAGAAACTAATTCAGTAAATCCGCCTGAAAATGAGCTTTTTTACACATTTTTTTTCTGATATTTGGCCATTCACAATGTACTCATACCATTTCCATCAATTATTCAAGAATTCTGTAAAATAATACCTATACATGAAAACACTAAATTTGCACTGCTAAAAGAAGAATTTTTTAATGAAAGCCTAAAGAAAACGAAATCCCTAAATAAAAATGAAACATTAATTACTTATTAAAAATTTACATAACTTTAATTATAGATAAATAGTTTAAAACAAAAATAATCCTTAACAATAATTATCATACACAAATTTAAAATATCTGGAGCAGCCTGTAGCAATTTTAAAACATTCCACCACCACTTTTGTTCTAACGATGGGTGGTCAGATTGGTCACCGATGGTCGACGTCTCGCGTTATGTAGATATTATTTATTTTATACCCGAAGTAATTTTATTTTTCGTTTGTTTGTAGGCTAACTACGTACTTAAGTGGTTTTAAGTAATATTATGTAGTCGATGACCTTGGTGCACGGTAAAACTCTAATGAGTTTATGTTGGCACCAAACTAAAGTAAAATAATGTATGTGTACTATTAATTAAATAAATAAATAAATAATAAAATAATTTAATTGAAAAGTATAAAAAAACATCTTCAAAAAAACCTGGCACATGTAATGGAGATTTTAAATGACAATTTTTTTTTTCCAAAAACTTGTTACTCTCACTTTTCTCAGACAACAAACTTTTCAACCATGCTTGCGTTGAGGGCAATCTTAGGTTAGGTTAGGAAGGAACTGACGCCAAGCAGCTCTGACTCGGTTTGAACTATAATGGATGTCGCTGCTGTATACATACATATAGGCACATGAGACATTTCTAGATCTCTCGGATGTCTTCATAGCTGTCTATTGGTATCGGTGACCAGTCGTGATATAGTGTCTACTTGATTTTTTTCATTTGAATAATGATTCGCTTACACTCTGAACGCAACTACAGAAATATCCCCTTAAAAAACATCGCTTCATTTTCAACACCGGAATAAAACTCCAAATTCTTTTACATTGTTCCATTGCAGCTAAATACAAAAAGGAAATCCCGCTGTTCGCTCATAATTCATGTTTCTACACGTTAAGCTGGGCTAGGTAGATGCATATTCATGTTTCCAGGCTACAAATATTTTGTATTCAGCCATCTTGCTGGCTTACAGATTTAGTACCGAGATGTAGAGGTTTTTTGTTGCATTTTGTAATGGCAGTTCGGTTTTATTTTTGCTGATACAAAAAATTCAATGTTTTAGGTGACTTCAGAGTGTTTCGTTTTTTACTTAGCATTAAAAATGTGAAAAAAATTGTGCCTAAAACATATTACAGCTCATAAGCAAAACACATAGTTAAAGTATTCATAATCATAGGTGTTATGTTAATTTGACAGCACGGCTGGCGCAGTGGTTAAGCAATTGACTGCGCTGCGCTGCGTGTCGCGGGTTCGATTCCCGCACGGAACAAATATTTGTATGACCTACAAGTAGTTGTTCCGGGTCTGGCTGTTTGTGTATATGAGTTTAAATGTTTGTAAACGCACCCACAATACAGGAGAAATTCCTAGTGTGGGGCAACGTTTTTAAAAAAAAAAAAAAAAAAAAAAAAAAAAAAAAAAAAAAAAAAAAAAAAAAAAAAAAAAAAAAAAAAAAAAAAAAAAAAAAAAAAAAATTAACGAAACCATTCAATCGATTTATCTTCACTCACATAGGGACATATACTATACATACGAAGACCCCACCGTGCCTCCGAAAGCACGTTAAGCCGTTGGTCCCGGCTGTCATTCGTGGATTTTTGAAAGTCGTTACGGGTCCAGTCATACCACGGGGTATCGTGTTATGCAGTATCTGGATTGCAGAGGTTAGGTAGGCAGTCGCTGTATGTAAAATACTCAGCTGCATTCCCAAACTAGTTGGTAAACAAAAAATTATGAATAATATTACCTCGGCGCATAAAAACCGAGCTAACATTTACCGCCATGCATTTTTAATTGCAATAATAAAACGGATTAATCTCTTTGACCGCGAGTGAAATGATTACCTTGCTTTGAACTTCAGACGTTTAATTTCTTTTATAATTGTTACACTTTACGGACGCGTGTCAGTCATTGCAATCTATACCTTCTGATCATTGACATAAGAGCCACATGACTCGCGCTTCGTGATTTGCAAAGACTCAACTCCGACTTTTTCCGACTCTTTAAAACTAATTAGTGATTTTAACTACACTTTTAATAGATTTTTTTCCCAGTTTTGTAAAGAATGTCAGTTCAAAAGAGCGTCAGGTTTTTGTAGGGCATTATACGAATGAAGATTCTTTGACTTTATGTTGTTTTTCAAGACTACGATGACAACAGATAGTTGCAAGCCTTACTACCAGAAACACAAGAGTCTCACCTTAGTAAGTATTTATATTTTAGAATTATGTAAACTAGTCCGCAGATAACCAGATTCTTACAATACACGGGGAGAGATACAAACTAATTACTCGTTACGCCATAAAAACAGACTAAATTTGCCCACCTCCCGCCTTAAATTACACTTATCTAGTCCATATTCAATGTCACTAAAAATATATATAATAATATATTACCAGAGGACAACAACAAAACTAAACCAGTATATTTTTAAATAAATTAAAGCAATATTTAATTTACATGGAAAATCTAACAGATAAATTCAATAATAATACATAATTATGAATAACAGATATTTAATAAGTGAACAAAAAATAGTTCATAATTATACTACACAAATAATAACGAACAAATTTTAAGTGAGTTAACAAATAAGCATTATTTAAATATAATAAAATAAATATGAAATGAAATAGATAGACTTGCCCATGTAATATTAATATAATAAGTAAATTAATAAACACATCAAATACTTATACGATATAAAATCATTCAAACGAAAATTAATAAAGCGCTTTTCCTCTCGGTAGTTATTAAAAAAAATTGCTTTACCCAACAATCCATAATTGTTTAATTTTTTTATTTACCACCTGTTAGTGTACATCATGGATTGCAATAAACGATTTGATTTGATTTGAAGCAAATTTTTTAGTTATTTTAAAAGGGTATTTATAATGCAAACTTTCTGCCATCAAGATTCCAATACTTTCGGTCAGTTATTCATCATCATTTTTGCACATAATTATATTAAACCTTTTTTACTTATTCGTTGGTATACATAATTGAATAAAAATTGTGGATTTTCAGCTCTACAAACTGCAGGGTCAGGTTCAAAATCAATCAATCAGGTTAAAAAGGATGACGAGAAAAGAGTTAATAGATACATAAACATACTGGTTAAATTGTTAGATATACAATAATTCAAATTGAAACACGCATCTATTTCAATTAGATCATGTAATATAGGCACATTTTAATAATCAAGGAGTTGGTCTGTCTGAAAGATGAAACCTATGCCATTCAAAGCGTAAGAGGTTCGTATGGAAAAGAACGGGCAAGAGTGCTGATTAGCAACAGAAATACAAAGTTTCTTCACTGGAAGATGGTAAGACTAAATTTAAATAATATTCCCAATTTAAGCTTCCACAATCTTGTTCGGCAACCCGTTCAACCCTAAATTTCTAGAAGGTTCAAAGTGCTAACGATAAATTCTATCACAATTCATGCGTTCAATATCTGTTGGGGTAAAAATATGAGACAATAAGATTGGGTGACTGCGAAATCATGAATTTCATTGAAGCCTAGAAGCGATTTCAGAGCCATCTGTTCGGATTGAATTGATGACTTAGTTTGAAAGGACAGCGACCCGTTTTGACCTTAACGTTAAGGTCATTGTATTTTAACTTATGGCATAGCTTGAGCGTTGGAAGGCCTCGCACAAAATGGACCGATGAACTTGTGAAGTCCACAAGAACCCGCTGGATGCGGATAGCACAGAACCGGTCGAAATTCAGTGCTTATGAAAATTTCAGCAGTGGACGTCTTTCGGCTGAAATGATGATGATGATGATAGCTTGACCAATTAAATCGCCTGTTGCATGCAATTATTTGTTGTCAAGATCGGTACAACTTTGGTAATTACTCTAAGTTATTGCATTCAACAGGCAATGGGATTGCTTTCTTTACATATACATACACAAACTCACGCATTCTTCTCATAGGGGTAGGCGGAAACCACAATACACCATCTGCTATGATCTTTACATACTCCTTTCATTCTGCTCTTCTTTCTGCCAGGATACAATTTAATGGAAGATGCCCAAACCTATTGTTTATAATCATCAGCAGTCTACTGCCAGCAGAAGACTGCTGAGAGAGTAGACGCCTATGTGCACACATTGGCTTCTCCAATCCCACGACATTCAGCACGATTCTTGGCAACTTACATTTAGCAACTACCAGCCACCCTACGAAGATCGTCGCTCGACCTAGACTAAGGGCATCAAACAAAGAACATGTCTGCCTCAATGATCCTTAACCTATCATTATGGATATCAAATCTAGGAACGTTTTTAACGAACTTCAAAAAGGAGGGCGTTATCAATTCGATATGTTTATATATATACATATTTTTTAAGTATGTTCGAGCATAACTCCGTCTTAGATAGACGGATTTGCAAATTACTTTTTTTTTTCTCAAAAGGGGTTTACTCCGAAATGGTCCTATTTAAATTTCATACAGATCTGAAGATTAGTTTCAGAGACCGACCACGGAACTCTTAAAAAAACTACAGCAAATCAACCGTGATTGCTGCCTATCGCATAAAAATATGCACTGTTTTGACCCCAAGTATAATGAAATTTCGAATTGTAGGTACTCTAACTAAAAAGTGAAAAATAAAAACTTTTTCCGAAATTAAAATTATTTTAGACTTTGTAGTGTTTTTCCAGAATTCGTTTGTTTTTTTTTTTTTAAACGTTTTTTTATCCATAAAAGAACATCGATATCTTTTTTCATACACTCCCGAGTTTCATTCATTTCACATAGTGCTTTACAGTATTTGTTTGAAGAAAACATTGCGGAAGATAGCAATAAATATTGCACATTTCAACTCGGAGAGCATTGAAAGGTTTTCTTTATTTTCCTGTTCAGATTGCAAAAGAATGAGTACTGACCGACGTGCTCAGTGTTGCAATTGCATGAAGCGAATAAAATAAATCGAATACTGTTTTAACTCTTCGTGGAACTAGTATCGCCATGAATTTTTGCGCACCTATCATACTAGAAGATGTAGCGACCAAAATTTAAAAGAGTATGCTTAGATGGTTGAGTGAAGGGTGGCAAACAAAAGGTTTTTTACAAAACAGATGTAAGTGGAAACGCCGAGACGGGATGCCCTAGTCTAGTAAGGCATATAGTGACCATGTTGATAATGTTTGCAACCGGCGTGCATGTATGACCAAATGTATCAAAGTAAACAAAGCAAAAGAAATATGTATAGGTCCTAGCAGGTGGTGTTCGGTGATTTCTGTTTATCTCCCGAGCAAGAAGGGGTGAGTTTATGTAATAGTTTTACTATACAGGGTGTAACAGAAACCCTATTGCTATCCTTAAGCACATACATAGTTTCGGCTCAAAATAAAATACTGTAAGAATTGATACAAAATTTTCTGTTTCATAATTATGTGTCTTCAATTCAAATCATAACAAACGTGTCAACGCAATAACTTTCCAAGTTACTTGCCAATATCGCGATAAATCTCTTCCGAGTGATGTGTTTATTTCAATTTTAAAAGTTCGGTTTCTGGTATTAATGTATAAAAAATTCTCATAACTTCCAAACATGTAGAGATAGGATTAAAAAACCCTTCCAATATCATTTGATATCATTCAAAGAAGCCGTGCATTTGGTATGTATATACCCTTTCCGTTACACGTTGTATAGTACCATCATACATCTTAGGCACTGACACAGAATGGAAAATGCTTTAGGACATAGTGAAAATATTTTTTTTTTTTTACATTTATTTATTTTGTCACCACAATATTTATAAGTGAAATAGAAACGGATTGTGTTGTAAATAAATAAATGGAAATGAATATCGATAAGGTAAAGATAATGAGCTGTGTGCCATAAGTAATTATAGACCAAATCAAAGCCTGATAATAAAGTAAATCAAACAGCAAGCAATTTTCACTTTTCAATAAAATATTTTTCAGTAAAATTCTATAAGTTCAAAAATCTTCCCAGACTTCCACCAATAATTCTAGTTAGGGACTAAGCAAATCGTTCAAAATAAGTTTCTAATGTTTACATCAAACAATTGGATTCCAATTTATTCCTCGCCACGCCCGAAGGTGTTAAAACGGCAAAACTTTCCCCCATTCAGTATTCTTAGTGTCCACACTTCATCAAATTCAATTTACTCTGTTCTATCATTTTCTTTTACTTTACTTTTCGTTACTAGTTCTTTTTTGGTACTTAAGAAAAGCTTTTATCCATCGCGTTTTATAGCAATTTGTTTGGTTTAGTTTTGTTTTTGCGATCGTGTCTTCCATCATTATATAAAGTGTTCTTTTTAATATAATTAATTGTTACTATGACCATTTTTTTCAGCCACAGCAGTGCTCTGTGAAATATGTTACGGAAACGTAATTGTAGGTAGTGGTAATTTTATGAAAAGTCCTATTAGAAGTAGCAGGTACAAATTCTTTGAACCACAAACAAATAAAATGGTCCAAAGATGACTTTATTTCTTTCAGTCTTGTCAACTCGATATCTCTGATCGCTGCAGGCTTCCTAACCCCAAGCTACCTCCTAGCTCTAAGTCTAAAAGTCTCCATAATTCATTCCAATATTTTGTTTTTGTGTTACTCGTAACATAAATTATTACATTATATATATACAGGAAAAGTTTTTATTCAGTCCGCAAATTTTAACCATGAATTCAACTTACGATTCTAGACCCTCCAGCGAAGAACTTTTGCGTCGGTTTTACAAAAAAAAAAAAATCAGCTGTTTCATAGAAAAGTGCAAAACCAAAATGTATGGAACAGCTGTTTTTTTTTTCAGTCTCTCCATGTAAATTACTGGTATTCAGCTGAGTCCGTTTTTACTGAGACCTGCTCCTGGAAATGACTAGGCAGAATGATTTTATACCCTTATGTCAAAATACAGCCCCAACAAAATAATTGAATGGTCGACAAATGCATCAAAACCGCTCTCGTACACAGCTGCCAAAATGCTGCGGTGAAGTGCACATTAGTAATGAGACTTATACATTATAATGAATTTCAGTGTGAGTGATGGACTGCTTCGTGGTCTAGTGGTCACAAGCGCTACTGCTAAACATAAGGTTCGATTCCCAGGTCGGAAAAAATATTACGTATTGTGTTGTTCTATCTGGATTTTCTCAGTAGCAGCCCAAGTCCGGATTTATGCATGGTTGATGGTGACAGGCTTGGACCTATTATATGGGACTTAAACATAACTGGCGAACTATGGTTGTACTATAGGTAGGTAGGTAGGTACACCTATCTGCTTAACCGTTCGGGGAAATAAGGCGTGATGTCATGTTATGATGAGACGTTTAACTTTAATCTTCAGAAATCAAATTTTACGGTTGGTATATTCTTTAAATTGACGAAGGATGACAAGCACTTAATGTAATGTGCTGAATTTTTACAATTCATCATTTTCATTTTTATTTTATAGACGTCTTAATATTTTTGGGTAGCTAAAATTTGACCTTCTATAATTATATATATAATAATATTATATATATAATTATAGAAGGTCAAATTTAGGAGACAATGTACGCTTATTTTTGTCTTTTTTGATACAAATTCGCGTCTTGCAGCTTTCATATCTAGGTCGGTAATTTTGTTTCAGTTATAGTCACCACAAAATATCTTGAAATTATATGCTTCTATATTATTGCTTCTATATTATTTCATCTATTTTCACAAATAAGAAAGTTCAGTCTATATAATATATGAACTGAACTTTCTTATTTGTGAAAATAGATGAAATAATATAGAAGCAATAATATAGAAGCATATAATTTCAAGATATTTTGTGGTGACTATAACTGAAACAAAATTACCGACCTAGATATGAAAGCTGCAAGACGCGAATTTGTATCAAAAAAGACAAAAATAAGCGTACATTGTCTCCGAAAACCAAAGAGAAACATCCAAAATTTTAATTGCCCTAACCTATTGACAAAGAGTCACTTAAACTGAATCCACTCGATAAAAACCAAAACAATACGTACAAAGACTTGAAACTTATGAACAAGTTGAAACAAGTTTCAAGTAAAACGATTCAACTAGACAGGAACTCCGTTCCATTCATTGAAGTTGTTCAGTTTCAAAGTAAGTGCACAAAATGAATAGATACAGAAGGTCGGCTCGACACAACGGGTGAATACAGGCGCACGCACACATAAACACGTATAGGCACTCACAGTCACCAAAAAATATAAGTAACCAGAGTTGTCGGCTATAGTGGAAGTTTAGTAAGAGATGGTTTTTTTTTTGAGGGTGGTAAATCATCAAATGCCTTCTCTCGGTCTGGGTGGAGCAGGAGGGCGTGACAGAGTTTTACTGACTAAAATCCACCCGTGTTCCCTCAGTTGCCTGTGTGCCAGAGGCCACGGTATCTCTTTCGAACAACCCGCAGCCCTGGCAGGCATCGGCCCTTGCGGACCCCACCAGTCGGTGCTGACATATCTTTGAGGCGCGTGGATGATTTCGAATAAAATTTATTTTGATGTTTGTTTTCTATTATTTCAATTAAATTTTAATCGAAAACATCCATCGGCCTCTTACTAAAGAAGGCATTATTAATTCATGTGTAGATAGTTGAAATCAAAGAGTATGTATTTCTATTGCCGCTATATTTTTTTTTATTGCCATTATTTCCAATGACCTTTTGTACAATCACAAATTTCTTACAAACTATTTATTAAATATTCACATGATTTATCGGCGTTTTATGCGTTTTATAGTGTGAGTCTTTATAATGTGCATATATCAAAATGAGGGAATCTATGCTTAATTTTATCGCTGGATTTTTTTGTTTTTTTAATCTATTTTTTTTATATTTATGTTTTTGTTTTATTAAATCAAATCAAATCAAAATATTTTATTTCACATAAGCCTGCATGGGCACTTATGAAACGTCAGAAGCTAGGTGCACGGTTCCAATTTGTCGTTTCCTATGGAGAAGAGCCGGCAAGAAACTCCACGGTTACTCTTTTAAAAATAATTGGCTTTTACAATGTTTTCAAATTACAGTGATAATAGGTATGGGAGGACAGTGCAGGCCAGTCAATAAGTACCAGGTACTTAGAGGAATGAAAATACAGAATAGAAAAACGTCTACAAATCTAGTCTCTAAGGCCTACAACGTTCTCTCATTCACAATATGTAAAAGAATCTACCTATATAAAATGAATCTATTTGAACCAAGTGACATGATTTCGATGACAATCACTGAAAATAAATAGTAGGTAGTAAAATTGATGCATAATGTCAAATAATGACGAGAATATGTCAGACATTGTAAAAAAAAATAATAATAATAAAAAGAATAAAAATTAACATTGCAATTTGGGAGCAGTTAATAGACTTTCACACGGTTTTGCTGTTAATGAGGTACCAGGGAAGCCACATGTGCAGAAGGAATTAATGCCAAACTTCCCTGTCTTCAACGTAGTCTTTTATCTTATAATATGCTTTTTTGATAAGGACACGTTTGATGTGAGTTTTAAACTTTCCATCGCTAAGTTCTGTAACCGACTTTGGCAACTTGTTATAGAAGCGGATACTGTTTATTAGAAATGACTTGCTAGTTTTAGTTAATCTAAATTTTGGAATCACAATTTCATCTTTACTACGTGTATTTAGATTATGGAAATCGCATCTTTTTTTGAAAAGACCTAAGTTTTTGCGAACATACAAGATATTTTCTAGAATATAAAGAGAAGGCAGAGTAAGTATATCAATTTCGTTGAATTTGTTTCTAAGAGACTCGCGAGGCCCCATTTTATAGATTGCGCGGATTGCCCTCTTTTGTAAAATAAAAATTGAATCTACGTCCGCTGCCGATCCCCACAGCAGAACGCCATAAGACATAATACTGTGAAAATAAGCAAAGTATACTAACCTAGCTGTGGCTACATCAGTCAACTGCCTTATTTTTCTTACTGCGTAAGCAGCTGAGCTTAATCTGCTTGAAAGCGCTCTAATGTGGGCACCCCATTGCAATTTTGAATCTAAAGTAATTCCCAAAAATACAGTTTCCGAAATAGCATCTAGTTTCTTGCCATCAAGTTTTAAATTTAGACCTACTTGGGGTACATTTGGTAGCGAGAACTTAAGACATTTAGTTTTGTTCGCATTGAGTAAAAGATTATTAGCAGCAAACCATTTCGATAGAACACCTAGGCTTATTATACGGCTATTAATGTTGCTACTGTGATCCTAGTGACAAAACGGTGTCACTTTTAAAATTAATGATCTATCGTGATGAAACAAACTCCATATTGATTGAAAGTAATTAAGCGTCCTCATAAATTGAAAATTTTGGAAAAAAACACTACTAGGGTAGTAGTTTCAAAGTTACACCGTTTTGTTTACAATGAGGACACAATAGCGATTTTTTTTTTAATCCATAAAAATATTAAAAATATTTCGATGTTTTTCAATTAAGCATAGATTCCTTAATTTTGACATGCGTACATTATAAAGACTCACACTGTATAGTACGGAATCTTTCGTGTGCGAGTTCAACTCGCATGGTGTTTTCTTTCTATTAAAAAAAAAACTTGTTGGATAGATAACATCTTAATGCATATTTAGAACATATCATATCTAAGTCAACTTCGACACGGACGTAATTAAATCGCAGAGGGATATTTACGCAAAGCTACAATGTTCTCTCATTCACAATATGTAAAAGAATCTACATAAATAAAATGAACCTATTTAAACCAAGTGACATGATTTCTATGACAATCAATAATAAAAAGTCGATATTAGAATTGATGTATACTGTCAAATAATGACTAAAATAATATGTCAGACATTGCAAAAAATTAAAAGAATAAAAATTAACATTGTAATTTGGGAGCAGTTAATAGACTTGTACATAGTTATGCTGTTTATGAGGTACCAGGGAAGCCACATGTGCAGAAGGACTTAATGCCAAACTTCCCCGTCTTCAAATATTGATGTAAGAACCTCACAGAACGATGACTGTACAAAACTGGAGGAACTTCTTAGGAATTTTGGGAATTAAAAAACTCAGGATGTAGCACGCAGAGAAAGACTTGTACGTATATTATATTAATCTCTCGTTGACATTGAGCAAGCACTCAAGGACAGTAAGTTAAACGCCTGACAAAATACCTACTTATAGTTAACGTCTTACTATCTACAAATTGCTCAGAGTTAACTACATAGATCCAACAGTAGTGGAGCTGATGCTTTAACAATGACGGCCATTTAACGAAATTAAGTGTCTGTGTGCGAGCGTTTTCACTCGTTATATTAGGTCTTTACCTATGAAATTGCCGTTTTGCAGTACTGGCCATTTCAAATCAAAATAATTTTTGTTTGGGTAAGAATTCTAATTTCAAATTAATTTTATTTTAAAAACATGGATTTTTTTTTCCAAAAGTAGTCATTTGTTTATTGATTAGTGTTACATTTTCATCGCATTTCAATCTTTTTCGTCATCATGGATACGTAAAAAATTCGAGTAATTATGGAATATGAGTACCGTCGTGGCAGCAACGCGGCACAAGCGGCACGCAACATCAACGACGTTTACGGAGCTAACACTACAAACCAACGCACCACCTGTTATTGGTTTGCTCGCTTCCGTTCTGGAAATTTCGACCTGAAAAATGAACCTCGCGGTCGTCCGAAGACTTTGGTCGACAATGACGAATTAAAGGCGATTGTGGAAGCTGATGATACACAATCTACGGCTGAATTAGCAGCAGCTTTCGACGTTAGCGTCAAAACAATATTGGTCCATTTGCGTCAAATTGGCAAGGTAAAAAAGCTTGACAAATGGGTGCCCCACGAACTCAATGATCGTCAGCGCGAAGTACGCGTCGAGACGTGCCTTGCACTGCTCAACAGACACACAAATGAAGGAATTTTGAACCGCATTGTTACCTGCGATGAAAAATGGATTCTGTTTGATAACCGCAAGCGCTCAGCAAGTTGGTTGGATCCTGGTTCAGCACCTAAACAATGCCCTAAACGAAAACTTACCCCTAGAAAAGTGATGGTCACTGTTTGGTGGTCTAGCGCCGGTGTGATTCATCACAGCTTCTTACCAAACGGGGTGAGCATTACTGCAGATGTGTACTGTGAAGAACTGAACACAATGATGGAGAAGCTGGCACATCTCCAACCAGCATTGGTCAATCGCTCGTCTCCGCTGCTCCTGCACGACAACGCGCGACCTCATACTGCACAGCAGACGGTCTCCAAGTTGCAAGAACTGGGGTTGGAAGCTCTCCGTCATCCGCCCTACTCACCAGACCTTGCGCCTACAGACTACTACTTTTTCCAGAATTTGGATAACTTCTTGGCGGGAAAAAAATTCAATACCCGAGAGGCAGTACAAAATGCCTTTGAAGAATTTGTTGCCTCCCGTCCAGCTGATTTCTTTAAGAAGGGCATCAATAAACTGCCACTGCGATGGCAAAGATGCATTGATTGCATGGGTGATTACTTCGATTAATACAAATAAAAAATACATGAAAAAAAATCGTTTAAATTTTTTCATACAAAACGGCAATTTCATAGGTAAAGACCTATTATAAAGTCAGCCTTCTGTACTTTTCATTCAGTGGCAAGCTAGCTATCACTTAGCTGCGTGACAATGTGTTTGATCGATTGAACTAATTGCATTACGGAAGTTCCTGATTTGTAATTGATAACAATGGAGTGTTTGGAGAGAACTGATAGGTCATGCTGTCTAGTTTCTGATGATGACCGAGAGAAGTTAAAATAAAAACAGGTTGAGATTACTTGATTTTTTTAAATCCGAAGGTCTAAGCGACTTGCAAAATGTATCATATAGTCATGATCTTAAGGTACCAATATAACCAGCCTATATTGTTCCCACTATTAGGACACATGGCGCTTCTCTGTGAGAGAGAGGGGGCCGTATTCCACCACGCGGGCCCAGTTCGGGATGGTAGATTATTTTTTTCGAGTTTTTGGTACTAGGGCATGCCGAATTCCTCACGAAGTTTTATATACTGTTTTGAGTGCAGTGGTGATGAAATAGTTTTCACAAAGTACAGCGCCTTACTTTATGCCAACGGCCAATTACCGCAATAAAAAAAACGTTTCAAATCAGGTACAAATCATCTCAACGGCAATCAGTGCCACTATTTTGACAATAATGGGGGGAGATTAGAGATTCTATTGAGAACGAGATTAGTATGCGAACGATCTTAAAAATACAAGAATTACCACTCTGTTTTAACTTAACCACCCCTGAGATGCACCCGCACATGTGCATGTCCATGAGTTTATGATCTTAACCCTCGCATTAATTAAGCTTAATTCACCATCTACAGATGATCGCGTGTCGTGCTTTCCACTCAGCGTATAAATCAACCCCGCGGTGACACCCCATAATTCAAAGAGGAACCTCGTAAATAAGCCTAAAGCATTATCAACAATGGAACCACAGTAACCCTTGAAGATAATATAAAACGTGGATGTGAAGTAGGAAGAGAAAATGGAGGAATATGTGGTAATATTGAAGGATTTTAAAAGTATGAGTGGCTTCGTTAAAGGGTATTGAAAATGTAATCCTAGTCGGCCATTGTAAGAAAATTATGGCGCTTCATGTTCACTCGAAAATTCCACTGGTATTATGATAGTAGGTTTTTGGTTTTTATATTTAACAAGCAATTTGATATTGTTAGATTTACTTTATTGTAAAAGCGTCATGGATTTTTTTAAATAAATTGTACTTAAAACATTTTGTCGACAAAAATGTGCTTACGCAACGAAATTTTCACGTACCAACGTGAAACCCAACTTAAACTACACCGTTACGAGAATAATTTCAATAAAACCCCGGAGTTACACAAACACTCATACCCCGACCTATAAAAACTACTCCAACAAAAAATCCGACCCTTACGTGCATTACTCCTGCCTCCACAAAACATTTTAGTACTACCCTACCTGTTGTTGAACTATAAACTACCGCATCCATTCACCTGTACTCGACAATACCCTTTAGAAGCGAGTACAATGGCGAACAAAAGAGTTGTGCGTGACGAACTCCCAGAATGATTTAGTACAGTTGCGTGGAAGAGAACAATGTACGCACTTCATCTCCTCAGTGTACATTTTGATGTAGTGTATAATGGAGTTGGTGGTGCGGTCAGACGACGCTGTTATTTACTGATATTTTGTTTGTAACAATAATACAAACGAAGAAATAATGTGTATGAAGTAAAGTGAAAAAATGTTTACGACGATTTATAAATCTGGTTTAGGAAAGAAAGCTTTATAAACTAAGGTTTAAAGGTTAAAGTAGATGATGATGATTTTAAACGAGATGCTATGATTTTGCTGTACGTAAGGAGGTATGCTAAAGACGAAACCGAATCTAATTTGAGAATAAAGAGTCTCTGCCTCTGATTTAATGGTAACAGGTACAATTTTAAACAAAAATAAAATAAAAGTTATGTGTCCTTTTCTGAAAACTCCATAGTGAAAGATAATTTTAGCGAAAATTCAGGTTTAAGTAAAAAGACAGTCACATATTTCAAGTGAACACTAGATAATACCTCTAAAGTCTTAAATTAGCATCAACTTTTAAACAAATGAGTGGTTCCTCCACGAGAAACTGACTTTTACCTGTTGAGTTTAAAGATCGTGGTAGAACTCGGCTTAAGCCACTGACAGGCAAGGATTTCCTACAAGACTGGGAAACTTATTACTTTCTGCACTACCTACTACAATCATGTACTGTGAAGAACAGTCGTAATATTTTTGTCTTTTCTTCCGAGGATATAGTAGTTTTTGGACTTACTTCGAAAGACTAGTTATTTTACTTCATGTAGTGCCATCTCTCAAGTTTAAAGATCACTGGATTGAAGAACACATATATCTGTACATACAGGGTGACCCGCAACCGGGCAACTGCGAAAACTGAGCGTGGGGTCCTGGATGCAACTCCCAGGTCGGGCAAAATGTTGTTAAGTTTTCCTACCACGAATTTCTCAGTAACAGCCCGGAGTTTGGAAGTCGGCGGTGTGATGCCTCCATGCTTCGGAAATCACGTTAAGCGTGATGTCTCGCCAATCGTGTCGGATTGCCATCTCATCGGACTATAAAAGTGAGGGAAGAAAGAGTGCACCTGTGTCTGTGCACACACTTGTGCACTATAATATCTCCCGCGTCGATGGCTAGTCTCCGCTCAGACTGGCAGCCATGCCGACTATATTTTTCCAGCCTACCTGTCTAATGCCTGTTGAGATGGTCCGCCGCCGTGCCAGAAATTTGGTTGGGATGATATTACTATTAATATTGCTGATAAACAATAATATTGATTTTTACGCCTCTCGTGTTGAACCCGCTCCGAACCTGCTTACCTAATTTAAAACTTCAAATTGCTTCGTCGTTAGTTTCGCTTGAAATTGGGAAGTCCAAATTATTATTTTGATTAGTTAATAATATCCCCCAGTGGTTTTAAATGTAAATGTTATTTTGGGTCGGGCCAGGTGTTACAACTAGATTCGGATGGAGGTTCAATTGGGCTTAGTGAGGTACAGTTTGTATAATATTTTTATTGTTCTGTTTTGTAGGTAATTTATTAAGGAATTAGATTAAATGCTTTTTTTTTCTTTAATGTGTTATAGGACAAAGGCCTTCCTTCCCTATATCCACTTTTCTCGGTCTACTGCGATTGTGGGCCAATCCATTAAGAAAGAGTCGAGCTCACCCCACCATCTCTTTCTTGGCCTGTCGCGTAGGCGTTTCCTGAGATTGGGATCCACTAAGTGGTGATATCTACGTATTGCTGCTCATTGACAGATGTGGCCAGCCCAGTTCCACTTTAGTCCAGCTGTGCAGCCAGCATCCACTGTTGGCATTTAGAAACGAAGTATAGAGTTCCTAATGCGGATGAGTTCAAAGTTGACGTAAATATTCAGTATTGCATAAATCCTGTACGTAATTAACAATAGTCAATCGAACTGTCTTCTCTTAAGCTCTGGCCAGATTAAAGCGGAACCAGCACTGAATGCCGGACGAAATTCGCTCGTGCTGATTGTGTCACCAAACTTGCATGGGTGCGCTCAAACTGGCGCAAATAGACTCTGATATAAAAAAAAAATATATTGGTATTTTTTTTTCATATGTATTTACAAACAATACATTTTTTTTGTTCTTACAATTGCACTTGCGAAACTTTGCAGTTTAGTGGCTTTACAGCGTGGTGTCCATAAGTCAAACACTAAATATGAATAGATTCAAAGTCAATCTTTATAAAAATATAAGCAAACTCTATTAAAAATCCTTTCTGAAAACCATTTTCACCAAAGCCAAACCAGCCTTTAACCTCCGATCCAAAATACAAAGGCAAAGTTTAATAGTTTCCTATCCATATCAAGTTGATTTTAATTAAATCTTCAATGAACTGGCACCAATCAGTTAAAACTTCGATTATGTTTAAACATATTTAGCCACATGCTTATAATATCGGGGAAAAGTTGTCAAACTAATCTAGGAGTAAATTAAAGGCTCCTGAAGATAGGCGCGACGCGATTCTGGTAGAACAATTTCCATGAAGTTTTCATAGAAATTGTTCTACTACAGTCGCATCGCGCTGTCACGTTGCGTCTATTTGCGGACGCTTTAAAGCTTAATTTACATTGCCCCGGAATGGAATAGAAGCGTTTTTTTTTTCTGAAATAATGGTGGAAATTTCACCTACATATAGGTCTTTACTAGTTCAAAAAGTTTTTACAGAAAGTCTGAAGTTCTGAAGAATCTTTGTAACGTGTTTTCTGGCTGTTTGTGTATATGAGTTTTAAATGTTTGTAAACGCACCCACAATACAAGAGAAACTCCTAATGGGGGCAACGTTACAAAAAAACATGTTTTATCATTAATTATTAACTTTATTTTTTGCTTAGTCCTGATAAAATAGAGCTTATATTTAAGTTCAGTACAATTTAAGTGCTTTAATAGATAATTTAAAGCATGCTGTGGCCTTCTGTAGTTGAATGAGAGCACTAAACTAAAACTGAATATCTCTATAAATTGTTTTTTTTTTCGGTGTAGAATCAAAGATGTATTAATCTTATGCTGGAATTTCTCAATAAACTAATTAATCTTTCAAACAAAAAAAAAACAAAATCAAAATCAATTCATCCGTTCGGGAGCTACGATGCGACAGACAGACACACACACACAGACACATGAAACTTATAAAACAAAACATCCAGAAATATATCAATGCGTGCACAGCTACAGAATGAAACTCCTTGCTGCATATATTTTTCGATGGCTGCGACCTGAATCTAGTGTTAAGTTAAGTTGTTACTTATTATAGGCAAGCATGCACCTACTAGCGGCAAACTAGACTTGTTTTTAGATCATTTGAGGATCTTTGCAGGTTGGTTCATAGCAGCTTAAAGTTAGCATCCCTGCAGTGTTTCAGGCTGTTGATGATGGTTTGGCTACATGGCCATCTTACTTTTGAGTAAACTTTTGTCACTCACACACACACACAAAGCCATTCTTATTTCAAAAGGCCAAACAATAAATCATTCTTCATTAGTTCCTTCCCAAAAAAGACAAAATGAAAACGCTGAATCGTGACAGCATTAAATAACTTTGCAATCCCAAAACTTTGGAACTAAAGGTCCTTGTCCTTTAAATTATGAATAACACTGTCAAAATACGGAAACGGTGATAATTTAGTGAGAGGTCGCCGACTAAAATTATTTTATTGTTTTAGTTTTCGTAAAGTTTGTTTTAGTTTCGGTAAAAGTGTTTTGACTGTTACTGCAAAGATAGTTTTCATCTGTCGTCAAGTTGACTGGCTTAGGATTCAATTTGGCTTATTTTTGTTAGTTGGATAGGATTTGTTTTGATGTTGAACCATCAAAATGTTTGATTTTAGAAAACCTTAGTACCTGCTCAATTTTATTTTATGAAATAATATGTTCCGTGGTTTCCTAATCGGCTATCCTGGTAAAAAAGCATGCTCCTTTGCGCTGAGGCAGATCACAATAGTAAAATCGTTTTTTTTTTATAATATTATTTTGTGATCATTATCTAACCTGAACGAAATTGGCTTAAAGCAAAAAAACTCTGATACGTATTATTCTCATTCAATATTAATTCACATAAAAAAGACAACTTCACGTCACATTACATCCACAATGCACCAACATTTCCCGAATTTACTACCTAAAGAGACAGTGGCTGTAAAATCTATGGGGCCCAAAACAAAAGCGATCCACCCCATAACAACGTTACCATACATGAATAGAATTTACGCTGAGATTTTAACATGCGCGTTATAGCCTCCCGTGTATAACACCTCTGGGAAATTTGCATGAAAATTCACATCCAGATTTCCATTTGAAACGAAGTCGGGCTTTGAAACGGTTCTTCTCGGTTTTCGGGACATATTGTTGAGTATATTTCGCTATATTTCTGCTGGAAGCCCCCGATCGAAAGATTTTTTTTTTGTGTAAATCACATTTTGGCTTTGTCTGTGATGTATTTTATTACTGTTTAACGGGGGCATGCCTATTGCTATTAACCGGGAACAAACCCACAGTATTTGTTCTTATCTTGACAGTATACCTTATGCTTTTGAAGAACGTGTATAAGATACCGTCTGCATTTATCTCATCATCATCTCTAACCATTTCCAACCAATTCAAGCCATTTTCCAACTATGTTGGGGTCGGCTTCCAGTGTAATCAGATGCAGCTGAATACCAGTATTTTACATGGAGCGACTGCCTATCTGTCCTCCACATCCCAGTTACTAGGTGAACCGATACCCCTTGGTAAGACTGGTTGTCAGAATTTCGGGCTTCTGGCGACCCGTAACGACTGTCAAAGATCCAAAAATGACAGCCGTGACAAACGGCTTAACGTGCTTTCCGAGGCATGGAGGGGTCTTGGTATCTAAAGATGGTCACCCATCCATGGTCCAACCGTGGCAAGCGTAGCTTCACCTGGTCGAACGACCCGTGCGGCTTACTACTTAATACTTAGCCACAAGTTCCTTTGCATTTAACTGTTCAGTGAAAAAAAACTAATATGGCAGTTATGGAAAATCAAAACTGAGCTGTATAGTAATAAAATTCAAACCAGAAAAGATTCAATGACGTACATTTCACGTCGTTTAAAGTACCAATTAAATACTTTCATAATAACTTAGTTCTTTGCTTTAGTTATCGCTCCAATCACGTTAAAACTTTCGAAAGAATATCGACTTGTCTCGATTTTCTCTAACAGCTAAACTAAAGTCGAAGAGTTCTGAAGAAAACTTATAAAAACTTAGCAATAATAGTTTGGATGATAACATATTATTATGTTACGAGTAGCTCAATAAAAAGGTCGACGATACGAGAAGTATTTGTGTCAAAGTAAGGAAAATAGTTAGTTGCATGAACGTTTTAGTTTTCTTTGTATTTGAGCCTACAACCATAGTTAAAGGCACTTTTGAATTGTCAAGGGGTCGGTCAGTCAGAAATATGAAGCTAGTTGTCCATGCCAAAGCGTAGTGCCTAGCTTTGTGTAATACATATTTGTAGTAAATATATTTATATTAAGGGCGCACACTTAAATACAATATTAAATTTATTATACCGCAGTATAGCAAGAGTTGTATGTAGACAAAAATGTTGTATCAAAACTCTATACCTAGTAATTTCGTACAAGACGAAAACTTTATGACATCTCAGTAAAATATTTTATGACATTATCAGGCCTACAAACAGGCTACCAAAAACTTAATACAAAGCAACTGACCGGAAACCAACGTGACGGATTTTATGACCCTGTTTACGAGTTAGATCCGAACTTAGTTCGGGTCCGTTCCGTATTTAATATTTGTGACCCATACGTCATACTATATCCGGGAACTTGTGATTAATGAAACTGGTATGTTAAATTTTGATTGGTCGTAAAACATTAGAAGCAATTGTTAGTGTCGTGATGGTCCAGTGGCTTAGCCCTCGCTTCCAAGCACGTTTGTTGATTTGAATCCGAGAAAATTACAATGTTAATTTTATTCCTTTTATTTTTTACAATGTTTGACATATTTTAATAAATAATAGTTTAAAAAACTAAAAAACACGTTTTAAAAACCAAACTAAAAAAGGAGAAAATAATTTAATTCAATTAAAAAGCGTGGGGTGCTTTTTGAGGTATTTTTATAATCAATTAATGTCAAGCACCCCACGCTTTTTAATTGAATTACATTATTTTCTCCTTTTTTAGTTTGGTTTTTAAAGCGTGTTTTTTTAGTTTTTTAAACTATTATTCATTTTCTATTTTTTAGTTCTGCTAACTACAAAAACGTGTTTTTTTTTTCTCATTTTTTTTTTTAAATTATTGAATTGTCATCGGTCCTCGACAAGTTTGAACAACAATGACGACAATTCAAATGAAACCACTCTTCTGAAAAAAGAAACCACAGATGTTTTTTCTTTTATAAATGACGGAGTCCTGAGATATGTACCTACATTAGTAAAACCGTTAGTAATTAGGAATACTGTTAAACTGTTTCCCGCCAATAATTAACAATCGATCGTAGCTCACTTTTCAAATGACAATCCATTTCGGCAGACGAAACTCCGCAGTGTTTCAAGTTCTCAAAATACGGTTACCGCAAACGATTCGTTACAACAGATACCTTTCGTTTCCACATTAATTACTCGCGTGACTTGCTATACACGTAGGGTTGGCGGGTATATTGGAAATATAGAGATTCTCGAATATTCTTCGAGTATTTTGAAACCTACATGGGGATGTTAAATTAGACAGGATTTTTTTCTAACTCTTTCCTTCCGTTAGTAAGTATTAAAAATATCTCTCATGCATTTAATCTCTTTAAGATTCTGACACTGATTTACCAATCTATATCTTCTATACATATAATAAAATTGTAGAAAAGTGGTGTCTGTACAGTCGAAATATATAAAAAAAAAGTAGCAGGGGTTGTTATTATATCGATGCCGAACCCGAGATTGTAATTATTTTTTTTTTTGTCTGTTTGTCTGTTTGTCTGTGTGTTTGTGCACGCTAATATCAGAAACGGCTAATTCGATTTAGATGCGGTTTTCACTAATATATTGTAGTAAGCTTCACTTAACATTTAGTGTTTATTTCATGTCAATCGGTTCATAAATAAAAAAGTTATGTCAATTTAAATAATCACGGCGAACATTTGTTAAGGTATTCTATCAGAGTACGTACACGCCTCGCGCCTGCGCGTCCGTGGCTATTTAAAGCGCACTGAGAGCCGCGCCGCTGCCCCAATTCGATCCAGCCTGTCCCCAATAGTGATAGCTGTCCCCCTATCAGTGACGCCCTGAGCCGAGGTCCGTACCCCACAGGGGGTGCCCTCAGCGTGCAGTCGCTTAGTTTATAAATTTAGTTTGTAAGCCCTGGCTGGAGGCGTTAAGATTAACTTCTTAATGACAGCCCCAGGAAAGCCCGGTTGAGCAGTCACGGCCTCTCAAGGCCAACTGCGAGATGCCCTACAAAAAAAAAAACGCGCCGCTGCCATAAGGATTCAGTTATTCGTAGCGAACGCACGTATCCTGGAGAGTATAAGCGAATAGTTTCATTCGATTATTGCGATTCACTTGAATACTGACTGTTTGCATATTTCATTTATAAAGTAAATTTTTTGCTACCCAAACGACGGTATATTATTATGTAATTCAAAATATGCTGCCCAAAAAGTCACTATTCCACGCGGACGAAGTCGCGGGCACAGCTAGTCAGTACTATGATTAGTATGATATTAATTAGTATGCTCCTTCCTACATTTGTCTAAAACTAGGCACCACCACATACATTGGTTTTTTGACCAAGTAAATTTAATAAATCACAACCAAATGGTAAACGCTCCCGCAGACAGGCGCAAAGCGACACTAGTAGCACAGTTTTACCGGCACGTTGCACCTGTTTGCGGCAGCCAAAATATCTTCAAGGAACAGTTGAACTAAATCTTCATCATAAGAAAGTTTCAACTATTGATCCAAAAAAACAACGAATTCTAATGAACGCCAATGATGCTGCTAATGACGTGCTCACCTACACGGTGGTGCCAAAGACCCAACTAATCTAAAAAATACATCGACTCGAAAATACGTCAAATTAAAGACTAGACGTTGCCATCCCTATACAAAAGCGTGTTCACCAAACAAAGACTACGAAAGAAACACCAGCTAAATAAATAGGCCGAGCGGGAACCCTAAGCAAACAAGTCTGAACAGGTCGGAACGCGTCTGAAAGGTTCGCATTTTGAGCCAGACACAATGGAACGGTTGTAATTAATTATGACAAGTATTACTTCTACTGAGTACATCACGCTGTATATGCGGGGCGGTCTCATTGTTCTTGTAAATGATGAACTTGTCACTTGCAATGCACTATTCATTTGATGAAGAAGTGGGTGTTGTGTCGTCGCCTAAAGCGTACATAATCAGCCTATAATGTTTTGCTACGACACAAGACCTCTTTGTGAGAGGAAATGGGCCGTAATCCACCACACGGCCTCAGTGCGGGTTTGTAGATGTCACATGTCTTCGATTTTTTTTGTTCTAGGACATATCAGTTATCCCACGATGTTTTCCTTCACCGATTTGAGAGCAGTGGTGATGAAATTATTTATACAGAGTAAAGCGCCCGTCGGAGTTTGAACCTACGACCCACAACTTGTTAGTTGCAGTCATTTCCACTGCTCCATAAGCGTGCAGAAACCTAAAATCTGATAACTTTATCACATATATTGTTTTCAAGTTTCTGTGGTTCTCAGATATCCTTAAGTACTCACAGAACCGGCTTCTTTCCTTCACAAACAATACAAAGTGGCTGGGACAACGACGTGACCTTAGATATAGATTTAGAAAATTCTTCCGAACCCCCTGGTACGAAAATTTTCGTCGATTATTTAAAAAAAAATAGCTGTTCCTGATATATTACCTCGTAGTTATTGCCCCTTTATGTGAATCGAAAAAATTCTACGCCTGGGATTCTGGAAGTGCCTGAATTCATGGTTAGATTTTGCGCGTCCCTTATCTCTGAGACATAAATGTTCAGATGACTCTTCGAACAAATGGTGGGAATAGTTAGCTGAGCAAGCATGGTGACTTCAACAAAATATTGCACACATTTACCATAGTTGGGTCATTATAGACTGCTCGATATGAGACCCAATACTCAGCGGGGGTCATTCACGGGCTGTATTATTACGGACAATCTACTAAGTTAGGTTCTATACTGACAATATTACGATACAATTTAATCGATATAACAAAAACGTCTATAAAATATAGTTTAATTACAAGCACCGTCGAGTGTTTTCTTCTATAATCTGTAATAGAGGGTTGTCATCTGTCAACGTCGGGGTCGATCGACGAGGGCTTATCCTGAGAAATTGCTCTGATGTTAGGGCTTTTGTAGATAAGAGATAGTTTTAAAGTGCTGATAAAAGTTGGGATAGAGTCGCTTAACAAATTCGTACAAAGAATCAGCGTTGCCATACAACGTGGCAATGCTGCCAGTCTCTTGGGCACTTTCCCGTTGGGAACGATTCGGACGAACTTTTTGATGCTTTATGATTATTTTATTTTATGTACCTACTTGTATATATTATTATTTTTAGACCGGTAGTTTTTAAATTATGTCGCTTTACTATACTATAATCAATGAATTTTTTTGACCAGTTTTGTAAACCCACATACTCGTAAACAGACAAAAAGAAAGGAACGAATTGTTTTTTAAAAGGTGATGCTTATTTCTAAATCAATGCCTTTTAATATTTTTGCTTTTTTCAGCTCTACCTGTCGAGCGTCGTCGTACCATTAGTACCATCGATGCAATACCATTCGATCGTACAATTGGACGCAACTTCGCATTGCGATGCACTAGCGCCACAAAGAGAGACACAAACTATTCACGTCTTAACTTTCATATGTGTGCTTTCGTAGTCATGCAGATGTATTGGGTGTGTGTTCCTATACATACGTGGCACACAATTTAAGAAATAACGCGCACAACCGTACAGGATAGTTACTGACTTTTTACGCTTTTTTACTACACAACGAATTACGAAACTTACCGAAGTTTTCCGAACAAAGTTGGTTATGTTATGCGACTATTTTAAAAAGCAACATTGTTTCATGAATTGTCCTACATAAACAACCATTACTTTACTGTCGTATTATTTTTATATTTCGACGCCATTGTTTGATTTATTTGTTTTGGTTGTGAGCTATGATGGCGTATTTAGATATTATTCACTGTGAAAGTTGATCAGGTGGTGTGTGTGCGTTCCAAAAATTATTTATGGGTAAAAAAAAACAAGTGATCGTGAAAAGTAGTCGTACAACGGATCTTCAATGAATACAAACTAAAGGTTACTCAGGTGGACTCACGTAGATTTAAGTTTAGTATGTAAGCTTACGAAATGTGTTCGATGTAGGAGCACTTTAATTGCAATGTAAAATAATAAAACCCATAAATAATTAAAACCTCGTAAACAAGGGCGCGGACCACCATGTCCGCGGTAGTAGTACCTACTCACATATATATAAAAAAAAAACTAAATGTTAAGTAGAAAACAATATGATTAATTTGATGGCCTGACAGATTGCATGTTGTGTAGGTACAACGTCAGCAACCGGTTATTCTGTTTTTTTTTTGCCATTTTTAGTTTATTTTCTGCCTACCCTGCCTAAAAACTCTGTGCATGCCACTGCAAAACAGGTTGTCAAATCTATGGGGTCGGTTCACGACCTTTCAATGTAAGCCCTTCCCGTTACATAAGGTCAGATTCGAACCCAAAACATTCCCATAGGAATTCCACGCCCTAATCGTTAGGATATAACTTTAAGTCAAGTCGTACAATAACTGCCCGCTTATCCTTTCATGGGGTAATTTTAGGAGTAAACTATATTTCCTCTTTCTTCTCGATTTTTAGCGTAATCAGCAAAGTCTCCACACCACGCAAATCATGTTTCCAGGAATTAGTAATATCATGATTTAAAAGAGTGTCCTAGGAGATTCTTGCCCATTCTTCTCCATGGTTGTGAAATCTGCCAATGGCTTCATGTTTCTCACTGATCGACTATTTGACAATTCACAAATTGTCTGTAACTGGTTTAATTGAAGTAAATGCTTTGAGTCTGAATCTAGTGCCTGTGGTGTAGGTAGGTCACGTCTCCGAATTTTTCGTTCTAGCGCAACCAATTTCCACATGAGGTTTTTTCACTGTTTTGGAAGCAGTGGTAAAGCAAGAAATTGAACAAATTAAAGTGCATGTCTGCTTTGGTTTGAACCAATGACCTGCAAATTGAAAGCCGACGTTCATGACTTACACTCTGTAGGTATACTGCCTTACATCTTCAAATACGTTCCGTTCATGCCAACAATTCCGTGAGGATATTCGATACGATAAATTGTCTTCGGTCTCGCTCATGTCAATATCGATAGAGCAGGACCAAGATATATTTATTAAAATACGAAAAAGAAGGCATTGATAATAGTGTTGGAGCGATAACCGATCTTGATGTAGGTGCAAGTGATACGAAAGAGGCGTATTACAAAGACTGAAATGACTGACTGACTGACTTTGAAATTATAACAGCCATATAAAATCAGCTAACGTTTATTATTTGGAGTCACTTTGAACTGTATAACTGAAAGATAAAGATCACTTAATGGTTAAGCTCGGCGCTGGGAGAAAATTGTACGAATCAAATTCTGCGCATTTTATTCTGACTCAACGGTCGGGGCAGAATAAAATGGCGCAGAACAGAATGTTGTCAGCAATAAAAAATATGGCCAATTAAGCTGGGAATTTTATTTGTACGGTCTAAACCCGGCGCTAAAGTTACCCCAACATACTCTAAGCTATCAAACCGTGGCTGAGATAGATTTAAAAAAATAAGCAAAAATTTTAGCAAGATTAAACTTCCTTTTAATCCAAAAAAGAAAACTGATATGCAAATCGTCGCTTTATTTTTCTCCCTTGCACCACCCAAAACACTAAATCGCGTGATATGGTCCGATAGCGTATCGAAGACAAAAAATATAAAGTTGTATTAAGAATAACGACACACCATTTTATTTCGGCACATCCAAACTGTATCTTCGTAGAATTAGAGTAAAAATTTTATGTTCATCATAAAAACTTTGGTGAAAACGAAAATATTCTTTTTTAGGATAACAAATGTTTCTAGATTCAAACTTGATACCCAAAGAAGTAATTGACCGAAAGGTTCTGGTGTGGCTATGGTGCGGCGTGTCAATAAAAGCAGCGTTGAGAGACAGAGAAGTGCATAAGCATAGAAGTGGCGAAGCCTAGGGGAGGCCGATGTCCAGCAGTGGATGTCTTTCGGCTGAAAGCATGCTGCATGAAAGTTCATGATGGCGATGACGTAGTTACACAACCCGGGATTTTTTTTACAAAATAAAACAATGGCTGACTATTTAGCGCGTAATATGAGTATTTTCAAACCATTGAATACCTAAATCAAATAATGAAATTAAGTCAAATATTCTTCTACCTATCTATACTAGCGATGAACCAGCCATGGATCTTGCCAATCAACCTAGCGACTAATTAGAAATTTTAAATAGCGTATGCATAATCAGGCTATCAAAATCAAAATCAATTAAATTTTAGCTTGTAGACTCTGTTTATAAGCAAACATTTGATCAAATATTGACATCTGTACTTTGCCTGTGTTCTACAAATAAAATAAAATATTTGAATTTAAATTTGAATTGATATGTAACTAATGATGTTCCCATCATTAGTTATTTATACGAAGTTTTATTTAATGTAATTGTGACGTCACAGCCTGTATAAAATGGATATTTCTTGTGTTTCTAGTCCAGATCAGTAAACTAAGCTGTTTGTGGTATTGAGCATGTCGTGTTACTAGTAAAGCAAGTAACTTACTGTGGTTTCGAGACAATAGGCTTTGTTTCTTGTGTTCAGTGAGCTTTGTATCTCATTGCTACAAACGTAGTTTTGCCCTGAGTGATTAATTTTGAGCCAGCTAAAGCACTAGGAAGTGTTGAGCTGTCTTAAAATTTAAACATTCGAAAAGTGCTGATTCTCAGCCTAATTTGAATAGACTTTTGATTTTGATTTTTTTGATTTTTTAATAGTTTAAAAAATATTTGATCCATCTTGATTCAAGTTTGCAATTTCCAATGGCGGTAGCAACGCCAAGAAGGTGAGGACATACTTATTTATGAACTGACTACTGCCACGGCTTCGCCCCGGGTGTATGTCGGAAATTATCCCATGGAAGCGTGCTACCGGGTCAGAAAACGTAGCTTAGTTATTCCTTATACCATCAACTATCTGTCAGTGAAGTCCTGTCAAAACCGGTGCAGCCGTTTCGGAGATAAGCTGAGTCAAACAGACACACAAAAATTGTAAAAATAGATTTTCTGTTATAAGTACCGTATTTACTTTCATATGCATTTAGTGAAAAAATCAAAATCAAAATCAAAATATTTTTATTTCACATAAGCCTGCATGGGCACTTATGAAACGTCAGAAGCTAGGTGCACGGTTCCAATTTGTCGTTTCCTATGGAGAAGAGCCGGCAAGAAACTCCACGGTTACTCTTTTAAAAATAATTGGCTTTTACAATGTTTTCAAATTACAGTGATAATAGGTATGGGAGGACAGTGCAGGCCAGTCAATAAGTACCAGGTACTTAGAGGAATGAAAATACAGAATAGAAAAACGTCTACAAATCTAGTCTCTAAGGCCTACAACGTTCTCTCATTCACAATATGTAAAAGAATCTACCTATATAAAATGAATCTATTTGAACCAAGTGACATGATTTCGATGACAATCACTGAAAATAAATAGTAGGTAGTAAAATTGATGTATAATGTCAAATAATGACGAGAATATGTCAGACATTGTAAAAAAAATAATAATAATAAAAAGAATAAAAATTAACATTGCAATTTGGGAGCAGTTAATAGACTTTCACACGGTTTTGCTGTTAATGAGGTACCAGGGAAGCCACATGTGCAGAAGGAATTAATGCCAAACTTCCCTGTCTTCAACGTAGTCTTTTATCTTATAATATGCTTTTTTGATAAGGACACGTTTGATGTGAGTTTTAAACTTTCCATCGCTAAGTTCTGTAACCGACTTTGGCAACTTGTTATAGAAGCGGATACTGTTTATTAGAAATGACTTGCTAGTTTTAGTTAATCTAAATTTTGGAATCACAATTTCATCTTTACTACGTGTATTTAGATTATGGAAATCGCATCTTTTTTTGAAAAGACCTAAGTTTTTGCGAACATACAAGATATTTTCTAGAATATAAAGAGAAGGCAGAGTAAGTATATCAATTTCGTTGAATTTGTTTCTAAGAGACTCGCGAGGCCCCATTTTATAGATTGCGCGGATTGCCCTCTTTTGTAAAAAAAAAATTGAATCTACGTCCGCTGCCGATCCCCACAGCAGAACGCCATAAGACATAATACTGTGAAAATAAGCAAAGTATACTAACCTAGCTGTGGCTACATCAGTCAACTGCCTTATTTTTCTTACTGCGTAAGCAGCTGAGCTTAATCTGCTTGAAAGCGCTCTAATGTGGGCACCCCATTGCAATTTTGAATCTAAAGTAATTCCCAAAAATACAGTTTCCGAAATAGCATCTAGTTTCTTGCCATCAAGTTTTAAATTTAGACCTACTTGGGGTACATTTGGTAGCGAGAACTTAAGACATTTAGTTTTGTTCGCATTGAGTAAAAGATTATTAGCAGCAAACCATTTCGATAGAACAGCTAGGCTTTCGTTGACATGTAAGACATCCGTATCTTTTCTATCTATTCTAAAAATAAGAGAAGTGTCATCAGCGAATAAAATTATATCCGAGAAGTTAGCCATCAGATAGGGAAGGTCATTAATATAAACTAGAAATAAAAAAGGACCAAGAATTGAACCTTGAGGCACGCCCATCCTAACTAGACACCCCGAGGATGTCGCCCCGTTAACGTTTACTTTTTGCTGCCTGTTTGATAAGTAGGAAAGTACAAGATCAGCAGCTTGTCCACGAATTCCGTAGTGGTGTAATTTACAGATCAGTGTATTGTGGTCAACGCAGTCAAACGCTTTTGAGAGGTCACAGAAAATGCCAATCGCATCCTGAGAACTCTCCCAGGATTCCAAAATGTGACTGATGAGTTTTACTCCCGCGTCAGTCGTCGACCTACCTTTCGTGAAACCAAACTGTCGACTATGTAAAATCCCATTTGAGTTAAAATGTGACAACATCTGGTCCAGCATGTTTTTTTTTTTTTTATTATTTTTATAAAAGCTGTTATTTTGCCATTACAAACAGACGCTGTTTCGATGTTTTTTTTAAACTACCAATAATAAACGAATAATAAAGATTACTGACAATTAGTTGGTCAGTTGATACAAAAATCTTGTTATTGAACTCCACTGTTTCACTTTAATCCTAGAGAAACTCCTTTAATTAACCAGAAAACGTAGAATTCATATTCGTTTATTTGCGTTCCACAAGGTTAAACAAGACGTTAACAAAACGCTTAGAGCTAAGAGCCGTTGTAGACCCTGTTAGGGCACAGCAAAAGGTATTGTTTGATACATAACCAACATATTTCATTAATATTATTATGTATGTTAATCTAGATCATAGCGTCTGCATGAAAATCCGTTCACGCGTTAAATCTTGATTGAGTAACACAACTCCAAACTTTTACATTCATAATATTACTGGAAGAGCAGGATTAACTGCAGAAATTTCTTTAGGTTCAAGAAAATCACCAACATTTTCTTTAACACCAACGTCTTCAAAAGAACCTCGCAGATAGTTAAATTCTGCTGCTAGACTTGCCCCAGTACTCGGCTTATCTTTTCCGACTAACTTGAGGTAACTTGGGTCTCACTAAAAACTTGCTTCATTCAAATCCAAGATGGGTGTTCCATGGAGTTGATTAACGTATTATCAAACTCCGAATCCCCGCTGGCTAGAGACCAGTCTGTGGTTGACCATTATTCTCAAACTTTGTAAGTTTCTAGACTTATCTTGGCCTTTGCTTCTTTGGATACTTTTAGTTGGTACGATTTTTGTGGTTTAATTATTTTTTGTCGTTACATTTATTTTGATGCACCTGTTATTTTGTTATAAAATCAAAATCAAAAGTCATTTAAAAAAATCAAAATCAAAAGTCATTCAAACTAGGCTGAGAGTCAGCTCTTTTTGAACGTCAAAATAAAATTACATAAGACAGTCCCCCCAAAACGCACGTATATGAGACCGTTGTATAGTAGTTATATGATACCCAGCTACAAGGTAAGCAATGGTAGTAAAGGCCACGACTTACGAGTTGCAGATCGTGGGTTCGAACTCAAGGTCAAGCATTTTAATTTGTGTAAATTATTTCACCACCATTCTCTCAAGATGGTGAAAGAAAACATCGTGAGGAAACTGGCATGTCCTAGAGCCAAACTTTTAATACTTAGTGATATCCCGAACCCTCACTGGGCCCACGTGTTGGATTATGGCCTATTTCCATTCATCGAGAGGAGGCCTGTGTCCCAGCAGTGCCTGGGGTTTGCAGGTCAGATAGGCGGTCCATCCATGTAAAATACTGGTACTCAGCTGCATCCGGATACACTGGAAGCAGACCCCAACGTAATTAGGAAAAGTGGATACATATTGATTGTTCAGTGATAGTCCACAAAACGATTGCTTCCAAATTTTCCTGATGTTATGAAATCTTTGCCGTTTAACTGACTTCAAAATTCTTTATTTGACCCGTATGTGTGTATGTCTGCGATTCTATAAAAAACTAGCGTTTCGATTTGGATGGGGTTTTTTTATTTAGCATGACAGGAAGTGAGAAACCTATAATATTAACCTATGCAGTCAAGGAGATTACTAGATTATTAGACTGGCAGTCTGACGTAGGTACGTCAGACTGCCAGTTGTGATTTGAATATGCGGATAATTTAAATTGGCAGTAAATTTTGTAAGCAATAAATTTCCTTGACTTGATTTATTTTTAATCCTTTCTATTTATTTTTAATCTTTAATTTCCTTTTTCTCACTCATTACTATTAGTCATAATACCTGAAACCATTTTACTACCTCGTAGACGACGTCATGAAACGACGATTTCCACTACTTCAACGACAAATCGTGTCATATAAATACCTTCCTCCGTTTAAATATTCAAATGTATACTGAATCCAAACTTTGTTATAAATAAATAATGTAGAATAGTTTTGAACTTTCACAGTTTTGTGGTAATACAATGAGGCCGATTATTTGAAAATAATTTTGACTTCATTATTAATGAACTAGGTGCTCATTTAATTAATTAAATCGTGATTTAATACAATTTGCTGCATTTAGGATTTGAATATTTATGCCGAATTATCAATTTTTCAGTTTCAACATTTTTAATATGAAAAGTCTTGCCAATTATCTCCGTAGCACTACGGTTACCACCGAGAAGCGGTTGGAAATCTAGGTTCCAACATCGTCTTAGGTAATGAGGTGCTTGAAACTGTAGACTTGGCAGTTTTTCTAGGCTTAACAGTAGATGCCAAATTACAGCGGGGATTACATATTATATCAAACCTAGCGGGAAGGCTCAGTTCAGTCGCCAACGCCGTCAGGAAAGTAAGACAATACACTGACGTTGATACAGCTCGATTAGTCTATTTTAGTTATTTTTATAGCGTTATGTCCTACGGAATTCTGCTGTGTGGCAAAGCCGCTGATATTCAAATTATTTTTGTTCTTCAAAAAGCTGTTCGAGCAATTTATGAACTAGGTTAGTAGAGTTTGTCTAAGACATTTTTTAAAAGATATCGGTATTCTCACGGTGGCATCGCAATTCATCTTCGCTAACATCTTATATATTAAAACATATACTAAAAACAGTGATATTCATAATATTAATACTAGAAATAAGGACAAACTACGTGCTCCTTTTCACCGCTTTCCTTTCGGCTTCATAAGGTTCGTAACTCATTTGTTGGGCTTGGTATAGCCTTTTATAACAAGCTTCCCTCTTCTTTGCTAGATTTATATTTTAAAACGTTTAAAGCTAAAGTACTAAAGTTGTGTACTGTGCGATTTTGTATGTGTGTGTTGTTTCTTTTATCAACCCTATTTACTACAGAAACTAAATTTTTTCTAGACACATTTATTTCTTTATACTTGGTAACGGCAAATGCTAACCTAAAAAGTAACATTAGCATTTTGTGTATGTTAATATACTCAAAATTTTATAATCTTACTAGTGAACCCGGACTTCGCACCGTTTTTACGACTTGATAATTATCGAGATTTTTTTGATACATGTAAGTACCGCTGGATGCGGGAAGCACAGAACCGGTCGAAGTGGCGGAGCTTGGGGGAGGCCTATGTCCAGCAGTGGACGTCTTTCGGCTGAAATTATGATGATGATGATGTAAGTTCAAGATTATTGTATTGTATTGTATACACGAACCTTACAGCACAGCTATTCTGTAATAATCTCACCGTGAAAGCATAGGTGAAGTGAGCTTAAAGTGAGCTATCATTATATCTGATTCAAGAAATTGACACTAGTGACCGCTCACTTCAAGCTTTGGTTTTTACGTGAGATTTTTGCAGAATAGCACTAAAGAATCAAGTATTTCAATGATAAGGAAAATCTAATTAAAATTTAGAAGAACAAGGCAAACGAAACGAACAGCGACTTCAATTTATTTACATTCGGGTGTATATTTAGGCCAATTAAATGTAAAACTAAGCTCATCAAGTATGTACACGAGGAAGATAAAACGAACCAACTAACTCCGTAGTCAAGTAGAAAATAAAAATAAATCTTAACTGTTCCCAACTTCTTTATTTTAGAGGTACCAAGGTGATTTTGTAAATAGGTAAGGTTTTAAAAAGCTGAAAGAAGTATTTTCCTTTGGGTAACTTAATAAAAAAGCCTATGTAAACACCAGAATCGTAAACAAAATTATGAATGCGTAAGCTGACGAAAAATGAAGAGCCGCTTTTGACCACGGTAAATAAAGCCGAAATTTGGAACGTATAAAGAGAACCTACAAAGAGAACCTACCTGTATATATCAGTAAATCCATGAGTTAATTTCAGACTTATAAGAAAACAGAATTGCACTTGATTGAACATTTTCTTCGTTAGATTGGTGTACGAAAATGCAGATTCTTCAAATCAAATGTTGGTTATTCTATAAAACCAATTGCGTACTTTAACGTAACTTTATCGACAAAGTGTTTTTTTTTAGGTTGGGAAATCATAAAATAACATCTCCCGCTCTTTCATGTAAGACGTTTACTGACTAAAACCCACCCGTGTTCCTCTAGTTGCCTGTGTGCTAGGGGCCACCGTATCTCTTTCGAACAACCCGCACCCCTGGCAGGCATCGGCCCTTGCAGACCCTACCAGTTGGTGCTGACATCTCTTTGAGGCGCATGTGGAACACAACGCGCCGTCGACCCGGGCTTGGTCCTTACCGAACAGCAAGCTACCCATTACTCGACATCGCAAGCCCGCGCCTACGGTGGCTGGGAATCAGCCTGGGATTCCCGACCTGCGGACCCGAGGACCTGCGATAGGCGGAAGGTGAGGACGCCGTGGTGCCTCTCAATCCACTCCTCAAAGAGGGAACTTACCGCCGCAATTTCGGCGTGCCCAATCGATATATTGTTAAGTGTAAAAAATGAGAAAAAAAACACTGTGTGGCAATCACACCGTCCAAGATTAAAAAAAAAAACTTTATAAAAGTATAAACATTTTAGTCGTTATTATAATTGGTAAAATATTAACAGTAAGTTTAGTCTTCGAAATAATTTACAATGATATTAGATGGCTATTGTATGTGAAATCTTTTTTTGGATTTTCAAACGACGGTAAACCACTTTTGCATAATTAATTTTTGATTAATTCATGATTTACAGCGTTCTATTTCAGTGCTTTGTGGTGCAAGTTGGCCATTATGCAACGGAAATACTAAACGGTATTTCCGTTAGCTATTATAGGTTGAACCGTATCTCAATAAGTGCATAACTTGAATCCAAGTTTGGCTTCGACATCTGCATGGTGATTAGAAGTTAATTAAATTGCACTATGTAGCGTGTGACGTCACTTGAGAAGCAAGCAGGACTTCAACAGATAAAGTATCCTTCAACTATTGATATAATTGAGTTCGGCGAACTTTGTTCAATTTGAAACATAAGTAATCATATTACAAAATACCATCCAAGTTTATGTCTACCCTAATGTTTTGAGTAAGTTTTCGCATTTCGAACTTTATTTAAATTTAGATAAACTTCTTGTTACAAATATGACGATTTAGCACCTGACTAAGTGGACAGTCATGAATAAAAAGCTATATTTTAATTTCGGTTTGATTCTTATTTTAAACAGGCTCGATGGCTTAAGCCATACTTAAAGATAAACTTTGTATTGTAATTAGACCGAACTAGTGACTCTAAATTGTTTATACCTGAATGGTTAAACAAAAAAAGTTATGTTTGAGACACATTTGCAAATGGAGCGAAGTCACCAGTTCTGCTAAGCTGTTCTACCTCGCAGAAGACAACGAGAAAAATTCTAAATCGATGTCCGACCTTAATTAATTATAGAGACATCAGAAGACGAGGAAGAGGAGGGAAACAATTTCAAAAAAGTAGTTACCGTCATATTACGCACACGTTCTTACAAAGTCATTCCCGTAATCAATTCTCTGCTCTTACCCTCCACGCTCCGTACTCACAAGCACTCTAATTTTCCCCTCGTCCCAAAAATCATCATGAAAATTTAACACACAAAATTAACTTCAGCATTTTCTTGAGTTGCTCGTAGAACGTTTTCTCGCATCACTACCCTCGGCCAATCTCTCGGAAGTTAATCTCAAAACATCGTGCACTTGCGAGCTATGTATTTTAATTTAGCCAGTTCACGGAGTGACACGTACCTCTTAATTAACTCGGAAGCGAGTTTATTACCTACAACGTTTATTTTATCTTTGTGAAACGCGAAGAGAGTGCGCCGCGGGAGTGTTTACTGGGCTAGTAACGAAGAGGTCGTCTAACTACGTGAATTGGTAATGGGAGGCGTTGTTGTGCTGTTTTCTTATATGAGATCGGTAATGGCAGGTAATTTGGTTGTTTTAAAGGCATTATGTTGAGCTTGACAGGTCTATTTTGGGTTTAATTTGAAAGTCGATTCGCTAGTCTCAACAATAATTGAACTTGATGGTTCCTCTGATCCAAATCCATTTGAAAATATTTGACAACATTATTGGCAAAAAGTGGTCTGTATAAACATTAAAATTAGTCCATAAATAGTAACAATCTTGAGAAAAAATAAATAAATAAAAAGCTTAAACACGAGTCATCGGACGTCTTTTTTGCATCTGGTCCATATCTCATAAGGTAAAATTTTTCGAAGAACCAAAAAACAGCAGTTTAAAAAAGTTCTCCATTTATATCTGTAACCAGATTAAAACTCGTACAAAATCATCCTACCACCTGTTTTCGCCATAAAACCATAAATTTAGGAACCTTTCACAACTGTGTAGTCATTAACTTTCCAATACAAAGTGATCGGAACTACGAGTATTAAGGGGGCGCGCTGGACAAATTTTCAAGTTTTCAGTCCCAGTAAGAATTTCTATTAGGTTTCACACGTGAAGAGACGATATCATTCTCATATTCAGATAGGCAAACAAGCAAAAGTCAACCTTAACGGTAACTGCATAAAGTTTCTGACAATTTTTTTCCAACAGCAGAATCCAATTTTGTCAAATCATTACCCAACAAAATTGAGAATGCTATTCAAAAACTAGATTTTCACTCTTATGATTTCAGTAATAAGGTTCAATGGTAGCTTATTATAGAAAGAGTCAGGGTCTGTTAGTCGATCGTTAATAAATTTTAGAAAACTTTTAATGGGCGCCGCCGCCAAGAAGTTTTAATTTTCGATGGGTGCAACTTTTTTCCCTTGACTTTGTACTTGGGAAACATTTTGAGCGATGTTATAATTTCGTGTGGTAAGTACAGACGATTTGGGGAAAGTTTTTAATTTAAACTTGTGATAGTACAAGTTTTCGCGTTATTAGATTTTCACGTTATAACTTGGAGATGTCGATGATAATTTGCACGCTGGGGACTCGTAATAGGCAATTATATGACTGCCTCTTTGGTCTAATGGTCGCAAGCGCTATTGGTGAACATGAGATCCTGGATTGGTTTCCCAGGTTGGGCAATGTTATTGTGTTTTTCGATCATGGGACTTGCACATATCTGTCGAAATAAGGGTGTACTATAAGAACACCTCTGCTTTACGCTTTGCTTTGAGGATGATGTAAGTTTAGCATTAAATTTACTAAACTCAGAAATTGTTGCTACAATAGCATGCGTGATAAAAAAAATCGAAACAAAAAATCAAACCAGCACGGTTGGCGTTTGACAGCACGGTTGGCGCAGTGGTTAAGCGATTGACTGCTGCGCTGCGTGTCGCGGGTTCGATCCCCGCACGGAACAAATATTTGTATGACCTACAAGTAGTTGTTCCGGGTCTGGCTGTTTGTGTATGTGAGTTTAAATGTTTGTAAACGCACCCACAATACGGGAGAAATTCCTAGTGTGGGGCAACGTTTGTAAAAAAAAAAAACGATAAATTTTAATGGTTGTTTTCCAGCAGCGAAATGGTTTTGAATTGGTAATACAATCGTTTTATAAACTAATAAAATATTAGTAACAAAAAATGGCATATTAACCATTGTGAAAAATCACCACATGCGAGAGTTTATTTTGCTTCGACCATTTATGCATCGCTGTTCCCTTTGTAGGCGGCGCCTGCGATTCGAGTAGTACCAACAAGTTAACTCTAGTGTACTATTGATTCTCATGTTTTCGAATTGATGAATATTTTTTTAATTATTTTAAAACAAAATACTTATTTTTTTAACTTTTTGCTTCGAAAGTACTCCATAAGGCAAGTTGTTCTGTCGCGGAAAAACAACCATTAAAATTTCTCGGTGTATAACCATAAGCCCATAATATGCAATAATCGAAAATGATGCGAGCGAGGTCGCAGGCGAAGTGAGTGTATCATAAAGTTTTATTATATCGCATGACTATGAAGATAGTGTTTGAAAACTCCTTCGGAAGAAGTTTATATTTTATCGATAAAATGATTTAATACTTCTCGGCGTTATCCTGTTTTGTGTATTTTGTATCGCGCGGCTTCGGATAAGAACTTACGTTTTGTAATTTTTTCTTTGTATCTTATATATTATAGGTACGTTAAGCCTTTAAGGAGTTTAAATGCTTCGGACTTGACAATAAAAAATCCTTCTGTATACTACGTGTGACGGAAAGGGTGCATACATACCAAGGGCACGGCTTTTTTGGATGATATCAAACGATATTGGAAGGGTTTTTTAATCCTATCTCTACATGTTTGGAAGTTATGAGAATTTTTAATACATTGATATCAGAAACCGAACATTTCAAATTGAAATAAACACATCACTCGGAAGAGATTTCTCGTGATATTGGCAAGTAACGTAGAAAGTTATTGAACTACGTAGTACGGTGACATGTTTATTCTGATTTGAATTTAAGAAACATGAAACCGAAAGTTTGGTATCAATTCTTTGAGTATTTTATTTTGAGCTGAAACTATGTATAGTGATTCTATACCAGCTGTTATCTTTAGTGCTTAAAGATAGCAATAGGGTTTCTGATACACTCTGTATAAGGACAAAAAAAATCTGCAGATTCGTGTATGCAAGTATTTATAACGTTAAGAACTAAATGTATTTCCGCATACATTTTGTAGAAAGCATATCAATAAAAGTAAAAAAATGCTAGATGATAGAAAACAATCTTCTCATAGGAATAAAATACTCTATTCTGTAGATGAAATTAATAAATAGAAAACGAACGTCTCGTAGGCTTGTGGCTGAGTTATAACAGCCGCACGCGTGGATAAATCAGGTTAACATGATTTATCCACGATGAATGATGATGGTGGCAACCGTAGCTTAAGCTACGGTTGCCACCATCTTTAAAAATCAAGACCCGTTCCTAGAAAAGCACCCTAAGCCGTTAGTCCCGGCTGTCATTCTTGGATCGACAACCAGTCTTACCAAGAGGTATCGTGTTACCCATTTACTGGGTTGTGGAACTCAGGTAGGTAGTCGATCCATGTAAAATACTGGTATTCAGCTGCATCCGGTTAGAGTGGAAGCTGACCCCAACGTAGTTGGGAAAAGGCTAAGCAGATGATGATGTAGAATCTTTGTAACTGAAGTGACAATTACGGAGACCGAGCAAACAAATTATATCCTTAGTATCAATGGGAGTCCCACAGGGCTCGATTCTTGGTCCTTTCTTGTTTCTTATTTATATTAATGACTTGCCTTACCTTATAAAGGATAATCATGAAATAGTGTTGTTTGCGGATGACACTTCACTTTTGTTTAAACTTAAACGTCAGCAGCTGGTTAATGACGATGTAAATAGCGCAATCTCAAAAGTAGTTCACTGGTTCAATGTTAATAATTTACTTCTTAATGGAAAAAAAACCAAATGCATTAAGTTTACGCTACCTCACGTTAGGCAGGTGAAAACTAATGTGTTGATAAAGGGCGAAGAATTGAATCCTGAAGATAGCACTGTATTCTTGGGCTTAACCTTGGATGCCAAGCTTCAGTGGGGCCCACATATAGATAAATTGTCGAAAAAGCTTAGCTCGGCAGCATACGCTGTTAGAAAAATTCGTAATTTAACTGATATAGAGACAGCCCGTTTAGTTTACTTCAGCTATTTTCATAGTGTAATGTCGTATGGTATTCTGTTGTGGGGAAATGCCGCCGACATTCAAACTATCTTTGTGTTGCAGAAAAGAGCTGTCCGATCAATTTATAAATTAAGTCCGAGACACTCTCTCAGAGAGAAATTTAAGGAGATTAATGTAATGACTGTGCCTTCACAGTATATTTTTGAAAATCTTTTATATGCCCATAAAAATATTAAATTGTTTAAAAAATACAGTGATATCCATAGTATAAATACTAGGAACAAACACAAATTTGTTGTACCATCAACAAGGCTCAAAAAAATAGGTGGATCATTCAGATGTCAATGTATACGCTTTTATAACAAACTTCCTAGCCATGTTCAAGATCTAAGTCTCAATAAATTTAAATCATTCATTAAACGTAAGTTGTGCCAGAAAGCCTTTTATACCGTTAAGGATTATATTGAGGACAAAACATCTTGGGATTGACCTGCTCCAATTTTTGCATACTAAATGTTGTTCTTTTTTTTTTTTTTTGCAAACTTATACTCTTCGACATTTGATTATTATTATATACACTTTGACATGAATATTTACTTTGAGAAGTATAATATTATTATTGTTTTAATTATTGTGAATGTGAGGACTGTGTGGATCATGTTTTGTTTTTTTTTTGTTTTGTGTTTCATCTCTTTCTCAGTTAGTTATAATGTTAATCTGCCAGTTTGAGTAATTTATGCGGCCTACCCAAATGTCCTTTCTTTGGTATTGTTCGTCAAATCTTTGAGCTTCTCAAGTTCTGAGTTGAGCTGCATGATTACTGATAAATGCGTGCACTGATTGGACAGGTCCACTCAATCTGTGTGGTTCTTTCCTCAAAAGACCATTTCAGACACCAATCCACATGGTCTTCACATGATCTGACCAAGATTATGTCTGGACTTTAAAAAAGACTGTGACCTCTGAGTTTGTTTCGGCCTTTCTTCTCAGAGTAGTCAGATAGGAAACGCCGACCTCATCTAGTTAAAAAAAAAAAAAATATGATTGACGTGTAAAAGTGTTTGTACAAACCTACTTACAGAAATAAAATCATTTATCATTTATCATTTATCATTTATAAGCTCAACCATGATGACAAAATCCAGATGCTAACTCATAAACCCCAAAACTGCAGGTAAAACCACACAGAGTGAGAAACTCATTTATACAAATAAATAAAATTGAAGAGTCTGTCTGTAACGTCAAAATAACAGCTTTTTACTAAATGCATATGAAAGTATAAATGGTACCTATAATTTAAAATCAATTTCAAAATTTTGTCCGTGATCTCTGAAACGGATAAACTGATTTTGACGGGACTTTCACTGGCAGATAGCTGATGTTATAAGGAGTAACAGTAAAAGTGTTCCCGTGGGATAAATTCCGACATGCACAAGGGTGTAGCCACGGGCACACCTAGTACATAATAGTTATAATGTTTCGGGAAAAATATGGCAATATTTACCATTTGTTAGCGGTAAATGGTACTCTCGAGGACATTCATAATACTTTATACCGCGGAACTAGTGAAATGCTGCTTTAGCATCGTGCAACCGCGTTTTTGGCTCCCGAGGAGAAAGAGGGTTTCCATGTTTAATGGGAATTTAGATGTTTATAATTCGGTGACAACCCGGAGTTTTGTTTAACTGCATTATTACGTTGGAATTATGTAACGATTTGGATTCTGCTGGGTAACAGATGCCGTTGAAATTAACATTGAAGGCACTCAAATCCGACTAATAATAAAAATGTAAATGTTTGTATGTTTGGACTTTTGTTATTCGATCACGCAAAAACGGCTGGTTGGATTTAGATAAAATTTGGCACACAGATAGTTTATAATCTGGATTAACATATAGGTATGGTTAGTTTAAATGGAGGGCAGTAGGAATCCACTGATTCCTTAGCCCAGAACCAGTCAAAGTGGTGATACTTGAGGGAGGCCTATTTCCAGTGCTGGACGTCTTTCCGCTGAAATGATAATGAAGATGTTGATGAAATTTAAAAGACCATGTCCCATCCTACCTTACAATACAGTATTCCTAGTCTAGGATCCAGTTTTGTTTCCACCACAAAATGATCACTGTTTTTTAACACAGTAGGAGCTTCTATCGTCTTTTGACCCGACTGCAGTGGGTAATGTGTTTATCAGCATCTGTAGGTATGTATGTTCCTTTATGGCACTCTAGAGACCAAACGCGTTGGCCGATTTTGATGATTCTTACGACAATTCATTTTTCTTAATCTTAGGAGTGTCACTAAATACATGACAGCAATCATAATTCATTAAGGCGACAACCAGACGCCATAATTGTAAAAAAGAAAAAAATTGTGTAAGAATAACGTCAAGTCTATAATTGAATAGGTCTTTAAAAATCATCTTTAGATTTCTCTGATCATTTTTCATTTTAAAAGACCATTTAGGACGTAAAACGATTTATTGTCTTGTCGTTCGATACTGAAAGTCTGACTATAACGAGATTTAGCTGGAAAATATGTTGACACTTATTTTACAAAACGAGGGTATAATAAGATTTAGGTCCAGAAGACTGGCTGAAAGGATTTGTTAAATTGAATTATTCTAATCGTTTAAAACCAATGCTGGAATCTGAATTTATTTCTGAAATTAGTGTAGATAACATGGATCTAACTAAAGAAATAAAAGTAAGTTGCATTAACATCGAAAATATTTTCATTAAAATCACCCCGTTCCCCGACAGATTAATAAGAGGCGTGTCACAACTACATTCCGTCAGTTATTTTTAAATTTTATATAAAGGGAAATTGTGCTTATTGCCATAATCATAAGCAGCTTTTATTGTTCCCACTGCTGGGATACAGGCTTCTTCTCTGTGAGAGGGAGTGGGTCGTAATCCACCATGCGGGCACAGTGCGGGTTGGTAGATGTTACATGGTTTCTACTAAAAATTTCTCAGCGGAAAAATGTTACAGCTTTTTGAACGTCACGTTGTAATCAAAAACATAGTAGTCGTCGTTGAACCAACGAGTCGGTTTCATTTAACATTTTAATATGTTGCTGTAGAAAAGGGCACAAGCTCGATAATCGATATAAATACCAACGTAAAAAATAGGGATTCCAAAATAATATCTTGTATTTTATTTTGTCTTTTTCTGTGACCTGTTTGTTGTCGAGTATAGACGTCATTGGCGAACGGGGCACGCTTGCGCATGTCGAGGTACCTACGACTTTAGGCTCTCTACCCACCGCGACGTAACCAAACGCCCGCCAGCACTAATATTTCGTTGGTTTTTCAAATCCAACTAGTACCTAGAGAGTTTAGCGCGTTCCAACCAAAAAAACAAACAAACTCTTCAGCTTTATAATAATACACCTAGTCCTGTCCTTTACTCTGCAGTGCGACTGCAATGGGCTGGTTTTATAATTTTATAGAAAGAGCTCTATGTGTATCGAGACTTTTCTAAGCCATATAAAGTCAGTCCATTGACAAAATATTTTCATCATGACTCGGAATAAATTATCTTCATCACTCCATTTCATAATGTTTGTACAGGCATAAACATTAAATATTCGTATTTTATAACACAAAGAACTTTTATTATAACCTTTAAAATACCACCGTAATAGCCTCAAAGTTAACTATGACGGCTCCATAAAACGATGCCTGGACGAAGGAAATTCTCAAACGTGTTCTGCGTCGCGTTTATACAATATCTTAAAACTATAAATTTTAACCAAAGTATGGAAACGATATTCTTGAAAGACGTTTAGTTATGAAGATTTTGGAACAGGCTATTAGACATTTATTAAAGATATGTGAAAGTATCAGGAATGCGCTGATCAATACAGTTTTGACGAAGGAGAGGAGCCTAACTCAGCAGTTGGCCGAAAGTGACTGCAAGTAATGAAGCAAACATGTTCATTTTGTCCTCAACTTAATAACCTAGATACTAGAAATCGAGGCTATCCAATTCAGAACCTAACGCGAAAGACTAAAGCTAAGCGAGTGGCTGTCGAATACGGTTCAAAGTTAATGCACATTAGATTCTATATCCATTGAGATCCGATTTCATTCTTAAAATATTTTCCATTTGAAGATCGAATGACTTTGAGTGTTCTAACTTCAAATGAAGTTACTCGACTTTTTTTTACAAAATAATTCGGTTCCGAAGTTTTTTATTTTATTTTATTTTATTTATTTAAGGAATATAAACAACTAAAACATATGTAACATATAAAGTTAATAACAAAACTTAATTAGTAATGTTGCAGTGCATTATCCGCAGATACGACATATTTAAAGGTTGCCACTAAACGAGCATGACCTAAATTTCTGCTCTAAAATATTGTAAAAGATGAGTTATTTCTGAAATAATTAGCATTAAAAACTAAGCAGGTGTCGAGATGTCAGCAGTAACGGAAGTAGGTCCACTACGGCCGATTCCTGCCAGGGGCACAGATTTGTTCGAAAGAGCGTTCCCAGAGCGGGAGAAGTCATTTTATAATTTCCCATCCAAAAAAAAAGGGATTGAGTCATACATACATTCCAATAGTTGTGAATGTATACTTTAAGGCCCAGTTCACGGGATCGGGCGATGAGACTTGCGTTAAAGGTCACGCGTGGGCGTCATCTATCCGTCGCTCCGCAAGTCGCCTTTGGGTGACTCGTGGCATAAGATCACCTTATAATGTTCCCACTTCTGGGACACAGGCCTCCTCTCTACGAGAGGGGTGGGCTATAATCTACCGAGCGGGCCTACATGTCTTCGAATTTTGGCTGTAGGACATACCGGTTTCCTCACGAGGTATTCACCGGTTTGAGAACAGTGGTGATGAAATTATTTCACCAAGTAAAGCACCTGGCTGGGTGCAATTCAATGGCCTAGAACTAAGTCGAGGCCATTACCACTGAACCACCACCACCCGTGACAAACAAATTTGTACATTTTCTTCGCAGTCGATGTTCGCACCAGCGCGAGCGTGTAGGTCGTGGCTAAAAGTTAAAAGAGGAAATCTGTACAGAAAACAAATATCAGCCTATATGTATAAAGTCGTCACGTATCCGGATCGTACCGTATAAATATCTGTATCGCACAAACCGCATGGGACTCGTACCGTTCGCCGCTGTTTTGGAAAAATATGATGCGATTAAAGTAAATTCTCTGCGAATGGTAAATGTTATTTAAAACATTGGCGTTGTACGTTTTTGTTGATGTTAAGTGTTAGTGGGAGGATGGTGTGTTCTGGCTTATTTTTTTTGGGTTACACAACTTTTGTTACATGATACGAATGTTTTTTGAAATTAAGTTTATTTGTTGCTTAAACAAAGAGTTTGCACAACATTTTTGTGTATACATTTTTTCGTGAAAGTGACAATAGAGACACGTTATAAAAGTGGCCAAGTTTCTTTGGTATGAACTTAAAAAGCTGTTTATTTAACAGCACGAAAGCTGATCGCTTTTGTCAGCACCATTTTAAACCTACATACTGTAGGAAAGATTTACTATAATTATTGGCTTAACGTTGACCAGTTTTGACGAAACAAATCAGCAGGCTTAACTTCTGTCTAGCTTACCAGCTCCTTAAGTACAACTTTAGAGGTAAGAGGTATTAGTTGTGGAACTTGGGAGGCTTATCGTAAGCTGATTGGAGAAAGTTGGACAGTTTTGTCAGCCCTTAATATTATAAGTATAGGCAAGCTGAAAATCTCTTTTTCCGAAGGTGTGGATGAGGGTTATTTTAAGTAATAAGTGGGAGCTTTTTGAGATTTATCAAAATAGAAACCGTCGGTGATTAGTTTTTTAAACAAAACAATGATAAACATTACGCAAATTTTACAAATTAGCTTTGCATGTCAACAAAGCAAACTGCCTAAACTGAAAAACGTAATCGTTTTTCCAGTCACCAAGCATAATAACTAACTACATCCAAATACAAAACGAAGAAAATGCAGGTGCTCTATATTCACAAACACACCGGTCACATTAAAATGTGGGCACGTTTTGCAGTGGCAATGTGAAACTGTACAGAGAATATGTTTCTTGATACTTTAAGGCCTCTTCCAGGGTGAATGCGCGGTGACCAAGGCGGTCGTGGGCGCAGTGGCGAGCGCGATTAGGTTGGATACAGTACATCGTGAGTTTTTAAAGTTGGCAGTAGAGGCTAGACGTGTTACTACTGGGTAAAAGAGATTGCTTTCTAGCTTCACAGTGTTTTAGGATGATTTGTTGCGCTTACGCCCCATTTTCGGAGCACTTTCCGTAAAAAAAAAAACTTTCTTCGACTTACTTTAAAATATTTTGTGTTTGGGCCTACAATTGAATATGAGGGAGTTGAGTATTCATGATTATGAACAACTTTTCATAGGGGACGAGCTCAGAAATACGTAAGAAAAGCTATTCCTCACAAACTGCAATAGACTTCGCAATCAAAATGTAAAGAACAGCACATTGTTTGCATATTCCAGTGTCATTGCCCCAGAAAAATGTGTTAATTTGTACTTCATTCCTTTATAATACCTACCTACCCATTAGAGGTCACTCAAGACCATCGCATTGACATCCACCATAGTTACTTCGCTATGGACGCAAACGGCAATTTCACAATCTTTGATATTTTGCGGCCGCTTTAGCACTCGTGCATGCTCCTCACCCTGATCGGGGCCTAACATTTCGCGGGAATTTCAGCAAAGAAACAAGAGGAAAAGAAAATGTTAGCTTTCTAAGGTAAAGTGAAATTTTTATGAGTATTATCTTTTGCAAGGTCTGCCTATTAGTGAAGTAATATCCTTACTGCTATATAAGTTAAAGCAAATGCTTCCGTGCAAGTAATACCGATAATTGTATAAAGGATTGGGGTCAAGTGGCTATCATTTAGTTTGCTCTACTGAATCATCCTTGCATATTGATCATCATCGTCATCATTTCAGCTGAAAGACATCCACTCCAACCGGTTCTGTGCTTCTCTCATCCAGCGGATTCCTGCAACCTTCATAAGCTCATCGATCCACCTTGTAGGAGGTCTTCCAACTCTTTGTCTTACGGTGCGCAGTCACCACTCCAGAACTTCCCATCGGCCATCTGTACAACGAGCAACGTGCCCTGCCCACTGCCAGTTTGGCAATTCTACTTATTGATCAAAATGCACCTAATTGCTGTACCATTTCTAGAAGTGAGACGAGTGAAGAAAACAGCTGGCCAATGATACCTACTCAGCCTCGAAACTATGACGTTTATCACTGGCAGTAAGAAGTAGTGAGTATAGAGTTAATAATATAGACTTAACTATCGTATTACGGCAACCTATAATGATAGATTTCGCGTAATAAAGCATAATCAGCCTATAACGTTCCCACTGCTGGGACACAAACCTCCTCTCTGTGAGAGGGGTGGGCCGTAATCCATCACGCGGGCCCAGCGTGGGTTGGTGTGATGAGTGATTTACGGTGTTTTAATATATTATTACAAATAAATAAAATTTCAATGTTTGTCTCGTCATCATCATCAGCCTACAGCAGTCCACTGCTGGACGAAGGCCTCTCCAATTGCACGCCATTCAGCTCGATTTTTGGCAACTCTCATCCAGTTGCTACCAGTCACCCTGCGAAGATCGTCACTCCTCCTAGCCTGAGGGCGTCCTATCTTACGATTGCCGATTCGCGGTCTCCACTCAAGAACACGTCTACCCCAACGGTCATTGGTTCTACGGCTAATGTAGCCAGCCCGTTGCCCCTTCAGCTTGCTAATTCTGTAAGCTATGTCGACAACTTTGGTTCTCTGCCGGATCACCTCATTCCGGATTCTATCTTTCAGAGATACTCTGACCATAACTGGTTCCATAGCTCGCTAAGTGACTTTGAACAGATGGACCAGCCGTACCGTGAGTGTCCACGTTTCGGCTCCGTAGGTCATAACAGGTAAGATTCACTGGTTGAAGACTTTAGTCTTCAGGCTCTGCGGAATACGCGACGAGAAGACTCAACGAAGCTTCCAAAATGCTGTCCAACCCATTTTAATTCTTCTGTTAGCTCTTTCTTAAAGTTTTTTTTACCAAACTGCAGAATTTGCCCGAGCTAAATGTATGCTCGAACAACCTTGAGTGCACCGTCATTGATAGCAATCAGTCCCAGAGTAACGAGTTCGTTGAACGTAACCTGAGTTTTGTCCAAGTTCATCCGGAGACCAATGCGTACAGAAGAATCAACTTGCAGCGATTCAACGAGACGATGACATCTGCAAATCTCAAGTGTGAGATGTACTCGCCGTTGATATTTATACGGCATCAGTCCCAGTTTAGCGTTTTTAACAAATCCGCCAATGCATTGGAGAACAATTTTGGGGAAATAAAGAAATTACATGTTTGTCAGTAATATCAAAATATTTTTTACTCAATGCGGTTATTAAAAGGAAAAAAGCAATTGTACATTTTTTTCTTTGTCTGTCCGTCTGTCGGTTTGATTCGGCTAATCTCCGAAACGGCTGGATCAATTTTGGCGAGATTTTCTTCGGCAGATAGCTGATGTTATAAGGAGCATTATAGGATAAATTTAGACTTACACGCGAGTGAAGCCGCGAGCACAGCTAGTCAATAAATAAAGTCCAAAACTGTGCAACAAATCTTTATACTGTTTTTAATTAACATATACACATTCCTGGAGACACGATTTTCCAAAAACCTATTATGGAAAAGGATAGATTGTAATTAAATACCAATGGCTAAATCAAGGGATCACAATTTAAAATAGATAAGTTACTAATCTTTACCTGACTACCCACAAACGTGGATAAATTTTAAATTGTAGATAATAAACGCATGACAACCATCAAAATTCTCAATAATTAATTTGAATTTCGTTTTTGAATAGCCACCATTCTCTGCTTATGAATTAACGTTGAATGAATTTGAGATCAAGGTAGAAGATATTGTTTTCCCTCTTAATTTCAGTAATTTTGGCGAAATTAGAAGTTAATTATTGGAAAGACATATACTTCTTGTTTGTTTGGAGTTCCGATAATTGAAATAGCGATTGATCTTTCACAACCAAATAGTGATTATGGGTTAGCTTATACAGCTAAACGATTATCATACTTTTTTACTTTTACTTATTTCTAAGACTTTCATGTATTTTATTCTTTTTATTTACCAGTTTTATTAATCCATTTATTTTACGTAGTTTTGTTAGCGTTAGCTAAGGATTTTTATTCGTGTTGGTATATCTACCACACATGCTGCATACTATTCTTACACTAGCCACTCCGTTGTGACGTTATTTCGAGCTAATAAATAACTGAAATACGAGCTTAATAAAATTGCAGCCCATTAAAATTATCACGTCGCATCGCTCAATCAAACAAACCATCATATCAAAGCGATACATTTTAACAGTCAAATAAAACGTGGCCAATCCACATTTCCACAAAGCGTCAATGATTAACATACTCAACGCATTCCCATAGTCCTACCACTACATACGAAATTACCTGTGAAAATAAACAGACCGCGGAAACAAAAGGATAATCGCCATTTTGGTTTTATGCCGAGCGCTTCCAATTTGTTGCAAATCACACGAGCGTCGCGGGTGGAACTTAGTGACAAGCTCTCCTTTTTGAGGTTTCCGGATCATTCGGTTATGCGAAAAGTGGTTATATTTTTAAGCCCATTGGTCTTTATGAATTAATTGGATTCGCATCGGCTCTTGCACTATTTCGTTTCTTTTATTTGGAATAAGGTCGGAAATTATGCCGCGGAAATGCACTACCTGGTTATAAAGTACCCTATGTGTTAATCCAAGTTATAAATTATGTGGTTGCTAAATGTCATCCAAAGCCGTTTAGTAGTTTTTGCGTGAAAGAGTCACAAACATCCCTCCATGTATCCATCCTCACAAACTTTCACATTTATAATATAAGTAGGATTAATTAACTGTGTCAGCAGTATAGCTCAACCTCGCTATCATTAAAAGCATGTTACTCTTTCAAGAATAAACTACAAAAACTTAAAACAAGACAAACCAACCAAATTCAAGTGCGGCTGTCATCCTAAGATTACAATTTATAATTGGCCAAGTTTTTGGAGTGGTTCGTAAGGATCAGGGGCTAATTGGCATGAGCAGTGATGACGGGGACCTTGAATGGCAGTCATGACTCAAGAATTACACTTACAAACTCGCTCCTCGATAACGCTGCTGGATGTAAAGTTTTTAAGTGTTTGAGAGGGCTAAGTTAGGAGATGGGAGCGGTAAATGTAAAAACATTGAAAATTGAGGTAGCCTGAAATTTTTTGACCTAAATAAAGAAGATGTGCTACAGTAGTCCACGAAATATTTCACGAAAAAGTCATAGGGACTACAGGAACTTATACAGTTGTATTGATGACTTAATTATTATAATTCTATTAATATACAGGGTGGGTAAAAAATCGTAGATCAAACGAAACAGGGCGATAGTTGAGGATATTTCAAAAAAAATGTTTGGTAGTACACTTTTTTTACAGTAAGGTTCTAAAGTGATGATACATTTTCTAGAAGCAACTAAACGTAATTTATTGTTTTAAAGTAGGTACCCATTTTACTCTATTGCCTATTTATTACAAATTTGGGTATTTTCTTCAAAATACACTCAAATAGTCATAACTTTTAAGGAGATCAAGTGAGTGCTCTGCCATAGAGATAATTTTTACTGAAAATGATCTCAACTATCGCCCTGTTTCGTTTGATCCACGATTTTTTATCCACCCTGTATACGTGTTACGGTCGCGTATCATATATTTAGATTATTCTATCACACAACTTAAACTATGCTCATTTTTGGGTGTTATTTGTGTAGGGTACATAATAAAGAGTCATCATCTTCCTGCCCCTGTCCAGGGTAACACGTTTTCTTCTTCAATTTATTCTCCTCTGTCAGCCGTCACGTTATCATTCACTCCCTTCTCTTTCTTAACATTCTTCACATATTCAATCCACTTTTTCTTTGGCCTTCCTCTCCATCCATCAAGATTATAAAGAGTAGAGTATAGTTGAACTTAATTTAAGTATCTATCCATCCTAGAAGGACTAAAAAGCGTAAGAATCTCTTAAATTACACCACATATTTTGGGATCAAAGTATAATTCGGGACATTTGAGAAGTAACAACGTTTTCAAAAGACAATAAGAGATTTCGCGAAGCCAGAATATCGTTTAATACTTACTGCCGGTTTTATTGTTAGGATTCCAAAGCAGGCCATGAGAAAAATTATGTACTCGTAACATACTTCGAAATATGTAGGTTGTATTACTGTGTCGTGGATATAAGTTTTTGCGGACCGGACTATTTTGTACTACGCATTAAAATGTTGGCTTATTAACACTATTTTTAACCGACTTCAAAAAGGAGCAGGTTATCAATTCGTCGGAACCTTTTTTTTTTTAATTTTTTTTTTATGTATGTTTCCCGATTACTCGAAGATGGCTAGACCGATTTAGATTTAGTTTTTTTTGTTTGAAAGAGTATACTTTCCAGGTGGTCCCATGATCATCAAGTCAGGATCTGATGATGGGATCCTGGAGTAATAGAGAGAACTCTTCAAATTTCATAGGCACACGAAGCGATTTAGCTATTTTTTCGAAGAGTACTTTCTCGTAGTGGTCTCATTTCAATTTGGTGAAGATCTGATTAAAAACTTTGGAGATAGGCAACGGAACTCCTCAATAAATCATAGCAAATGGACTGGGATTACTGAAATCTCATGTCTGTCTATTGCTTACACCACTTCATAACATAACACCACGCCGGTATGCTGTGAAGGGGTAAGCACATGTGAACCACTAAAAAGTGAAAAATAAAAACTTTTTCCAAAAAAAAAAACAACTGACTTCCAAAAAAACACTACAAAGTGAAAAATAACTTAAATTTCGGAAGGCGGTGACAAAAATTCAAATACAGCTCCAAAGACACCGACTCCCGAAATTAAAGTAATTTTTCACTTTGTAGTGTTTTTTTTTATGCAATATAGTTATGTTTTTCATTGTTTTTCTTCCTCGATAATAGGAGAAAATCGAATTAATGACTTTATTGCATTCAATTCAAAACGTGTCAATGACCTAATACGTATTTCTTGAGTCAAACTCAAACTCAAAGCATTTATTTCAAATAAACCAATTACTGGCACTTTTGAATTGTCAAGGTCGGTGAGATAGAAAGATGAAGCTAGTTGTTGTAGAGTAGAGTTGCCGATTCGCCCAAAAATAACTTAAATTAACGTTTCGGGCGAGTATTTTCAGGAGGGTATGATAATATTAATATATCCTGAAGTAATCAAACATACCAATCAACAAAACAAATTGATTCATTTTGTACAAAACTTATATTTTCTAAATGCATTTTACATAAACGGTACTTTGGTTTACATTTTGGTCAGATATCTTAGTCGTAGGTACAGTGGGCTGCATCAATTGGGTACCCTAGTTGTATGAACATTTTAATACAACTGGGGTACCCAATTGATGCAGCCCACCATACATAAAACATTCATAAACAGTACTTAAATTATTTTTAAATAAAACTATACATTATCGTGTGAATCCACTTGCCCACTACGTAGGTACTATTTATTTCTTATCTTAAACTATATTACAGTAAATGTACGTAAGATATAGCATGAATAAACTAGCACATATTTTGGCATTTTATGTGACCATTAATATGGAAATATACACTATTTTTATAAACGATATACCTATTTAGCTTTTTTTCGCAATATCACTTAATTTCCACTGTTGAGTTTATTTAATTACGGGTTTGGTTTTTTGATTTTTTCTTTGCTTTGCTATTTTATCATTGACATTACGTATTAAATCTACAGAGATCTTACTGTTGCATGTTCCTACAGTTTAAATTGCAAAACCATTAAATTATTACTGGGATATTGGACAGTTAACTTGCAACCTATTTGACTACTTTTAAATTCTCAGTCTAACTTACAACCATTATACTTAATCCTTTACTAAACTTTATTAAATTCTACCTTTTTCACAGTTCCTGTGCTTGTTTCAGTATCATTCGATGAACCAGAATTAGAATGTTCCAGTTTTACTGAATCACCTCTGCTTTTAACAGCACCCCTTTTACCCTTAGAACTACGGTTCAAAATGGAAGGCGTTCTTATGCTTTTCCTCGGTTTTACTTTAACTGCTTTTTCTGGTGGTCTGTTAATACTATCTGTCCTATGCTGCAGTTTATTCAAACCAAAATTCGGTTTTATTTGGGCAGTTTTTTCTAAATTGCTTACATCTGGCAAAAACAAATCACTTACGCACACATAATCATCTTTCTTTTTAGGAACTACTATACCGGGATTAATCTTTACGGGCACAATTTCTAATTTCTTTTCAAATATCGTGTCTGGGCCCTTAGAATCTAATACGTCGTTCATATTTGTTGGTGAATCAACGCCACCAACCAATTCTTGTATAAGTTTATCTTCAAATTCTTCATCAATATCGATATCGTCATCGTCATCTTCATCAGAGCAAAACGATGAAAAAGATGTAACTGATCCAGCTTGGATGTGGAAATCAGCAGGAAGGCGAACCCTTGGCGCATTTGTAGATATTTCGACCTGGCTGGGTGATGGTGTGATTACTATTCTAGGTTCTTGTGATGAAGGAATGTTACTAGACGTTATAATCACTCGAGGAAACTCTCTGTCCTTTGACAATACAATAGTCGATTCTGGTTTACTACTGTCAAATGATGCATTGCGCGAAGTAGTTGCAGAATAATATGGCGATAAACTATCAATGTTTTCATAATTTTTAACCATAACATCTTCATTAATTTTCTTTACATTGGAAGCGTCAAACGAAGACAATGGTTTTGTATTTTTATATGCAAGACGTCGCTCCAAAGTTGTGGTTCTTGGTGGGGGCTGCGGTGGAACTCTGGGGCGATCGTCCATTGATGAATATCCACGAAAAGTTTGCAAAGATGTCGGTTGCAGTGATAAGCGCTTTTGGGCTTTTGGCAAATCGGGTAGTACTTTAGGGAAATTCCTCTTTTTTATAGTAAATAAGGCTTCTTCAGCTGTCATCGGGTTGGCTTGTGAACGTTCTTCACGAGAAGTCACATTTATATCGTTTCTAAATGTGACCGGTGGTAAGATATTTGCAAGATTAGCAGACTCCATCTTTTCGAGTAATTTATCATAATTCACATCAGTTACTGGATCAGATGAGGAATGCTTGTGAGAAATAATCAAAGGTTTATCTTGAACTGATAGCGTCACAACATTTGTGAATGTTTTTTCATCTTGTTTTGGTTCAATGTAACTTGGAGTTTTAAATTCAACCTCTGTCGATTTTTCAACTTTAATGGAATGTATTTGGTCACCGGCATCGAATGATTTAGATATTTCGATCGGTTCTTGGTTTAATATAGAGTGAGTTCGAGCGGCAGGTGTCGCATCGATCGCTACTGATACTTTTTTAGACTTAATACTTTCAGTAGCTTTGCTTTTTATGGAATCATTAGATTTACTTGTTTGTTTAATACTGTTAAGTGATTGTTTATGACTTCCTATGGAAGAGTGAGAGCCTAGTGCCGAGGTGGATGTAGTTTTCTCTGATGTTCTAGTTTTACTGTACGTTTTTGATGCAAAGCTCTTAGAATTAACGCTATCATTAATCAGCAGGCTGTCCTTTTTATTTTTCTTTGAATCTGAAAGTAGCTCTTCTGATCTCGTGAAAGGTTTCGCAACAGTCATATGTTTTTCGTTTAAATCTGAGTTTGATTTTCTAAGTATGCCCGGAGAGCACCGGTGCATCAATTCATTGGCAATCCAGTCCCTTACTTTAGTATGAGCATCCAAAGTACTCGTCGATAAGTGCCTCCTTAACTTAAATCTCTCTCTAAAGCCTCCCGAGTCATCAGATTTAGGCGTCTTACAGGTATCAGATTTCTTTTTATGTTTCTTAGAATTGTTTTTCATTTTATTAAAACTCATCGACTTGATGACGCTGCAGCCGTTTTTTAGAGTTTGCAAAGCGCTTTTGTCGTCCTTGGAGCTCTTTTGACCGATTACATCCACTTCGCCTATTTCAGCGCGCGGCTGATGAGAAGTCTCGAGTGTTTGTTCCCGTAGTCTGAGCTTACGTTTTTTGAAATACAATATAGAGCAAATTCCAACGTTGACGGCGAGAAAGAGAATAGCTAACGAGACTATCAATGTAATAGTTGCACTGGACGTTTTTACGGACATGTTGTTGTTGACTTTTGGTTTGTGTGTAGTAGTGTATTGGAAGGTTTTTTCGATTAATCCCGATGGAACAGGTCGCGATGGCTTCTCGATGGACATAATCTCCTTGTATATAATATTGGTGTCCGGTCTGCGTACTGGCTGGGAATATGGACGCATTTTTCCGTATATTGATGAAGAATAGTGCGGAGTTTCCGCCACTTGCGGTGTCCATATTCTGCGAATTGGATCTGTGGAAAATACAACTTTTAGTGACTATTTTCTGACAATTTGATCCACTAACCTTTAGATCCCGGTTTTTGAGACACAATTTATTTCTATTGTGTGGGCACGACGTTTAATACGACTTAATTACCGTTTTTCAATATAATTTTCTTACCTCCATTTCCTCCTGCATTCCCGATATTTCTATGTGTAATTTTCGGCTTCGGTGAGGAAGGAGGTGGAGTATACTCAAACAATGGATCCACTACGTATTTGCTCAACTTGTTAGGTAATGTTTCCATCCAAAACTTGGAATAGTTAGACCGGTATGAGGTATCTACTTCCGGTGGGATGTCTGAAAACAACATTGATAGGTGCAATAAGAAAAAAAACATGAGAAATTACAGCCAATCGGGAATTGAAAAGATTTTGCATAGATATAACATAATACTGCAAAACAACAAGATTTCTTGAAATAACTATGTCATAAAGACAAATTAGGTACACACTTACCGAACTTTAAGTAAGACTGCTGAGTACCCTCGTACTCTGGCCAGTCTAAGTCATAAAGACTCCATTGCCTTCTATCTAAATTAAAGAACTTAACCGGAGCCTGCGAGTTTGGTGACCTAGAAAAAAAAATATACAATGCATGTCCTTTAAAATATGTGGGTGAAATTCTTTCTTACTAGACATTTGGATAATTTCACATTCCGCTACCATTTCAAATCGAAACCATCCTGAATTTAATTTTCGAATCTCTTTGTAATTAGGATCAAGAGTTGCATTAAAAACTTTTGATTGATGATTTTCATTTTTCTCAACCAAGGTCAAAGCTTACCCATATTTAACAAAATTGGTCCACATCCTCATGAGGACTTCACTGAGTAATTTCTCCTGTTGTGTGTAGTCAGGATCGAAATGTGTGTTTGTAGCTCCAAGTGGAACTCCAAAGACGTACGGCAGTTCTTGACCTTGCACGCTTTTGTTGAGCTGAAAAATTAATGATAGTGTTAGGGCAGTAATCAAGGTGAAAACAGAGCTGGAATAATATGTTGCTCTAAATAGAGTCGTAGCACCATTGTATTAAAAGATGTTTAAATGAGTCTTTGTATAGCACAGTGATTTTTTTGCAGTCATTACTCATCACCTTTTGACATAACTGGTGAAATGTGAATAGTAGATATACTATTACACATTTGCCTGGAAATACAGACGTAATGTTATGCTGTTATTATTTTTAGTATGACTTAACAATTTCGATTCTGTTCCCGGGGTTTAGTAATAGGACCCCAGTCACAACAATTTATTTATTCACACAAAATATATACCTGTGTATAGTCATATTAATATGGTCGGTCGCTTTGGTAACCAAACTACTTAACCTTGGGTTTTCTAGACTCTACTAGCTTTTGCTAGTGGCTTCGCCCGCGTAGAGGACAAAAGTCATCCCACGGGAACGTACTAGCGGGATAAAAAGTGAATTCAGGTTATAAACTATCTGTGTACCAAATTTCAGCAAAATCCGTTTCGCAGTTTTGCGTGATTGAGTAACAGACATCCAAACATACTCTTCACATTTATTAATATTATTAGAATAGGATTTAACGACCGTCATGAAAATCTGTCATTTCACTATACTCCATTTGAAATAAGATTAGACATTTAACTAAACCTTTTTTACAGTCCGATCAACCGATTTTGACTTCTATTGCGTTAGTGGCATAACAAATGGCAGCTGCAGTAAACAGTTGATATTGTAATTACTTTTTTGCTTTTAATGCCATCCTTATGGCTACGGTATATAAGTCGGAATCGATTGAACTGACTGTAAAAAAGGTTTGTTTAAATGTCTAATCTTATTTCAAATGGAGTATAGATTTTTACAAAACAGTGCCAAAAAGCGCTCTGTATTTGGACACCCGTTATTGTGTAAAAATTCACCGCTTTCTTAGAAAACCAAACCTTAAAATTTAGATTACATTTAGTTGAAGAGAGCGTACTGAAACTTCTGATAAACCAGTAAGAGGGTTCAAGGATGGAGTTTGTTGAGTATTACATGTATATTAAACCAGTAGCTTATCTTTGATGTAACAGCTGATAGCAGCACCTGGCCAACAGTATCTTCACAGTAGTTTACGATATCATTATGAAACTAATTTCATAACCCCAACTTGGATACGTACCAATACATAGATACTACGCTGTATGCATATACATATATGTTAGGGTAGAACAACTAGGGAACCGCTCTCCAACGCATAAGTTTTCACTGTAACGCTACATTGTCAGCGAGTGCTTGGGCATACATTATTTGTGTATTTAAACGAACTTAAAGCTGGGCCATGCTGAATACAATACACTGCTGTTGCAGTGCAAATGCGGTGCACTTGGAGTGACATCACATTTTCATATAATACAAGTCCTTCTACATGTTGCACCCGTAATTGGTGAGTTCCAACCGTATCCATACACGAGTATTTCAAGACATAAGATAACCTTACATCACGCCTCAACCTTGCCCTGAAGGTTAATCAGATGTACGGTATACCTAGACGTGACAGTAAAACAACTTCTGTTAAGTAATTGTCGCGTATCCCATAAAGTACTGCTTCTCTATTACATAGCATAATCAGCTTATAATTGGGGCTTGTGGCTCAGTAATAACAGCTGCACGGCTCGACTGATCAGGTTAAGCTATGCTTGCCACGGTCGGTCCGCAGATGGGTGACCACCTTTACATACCAAGACCCCTCCGTACCTCGGAAACCACGTTAAGCTGTTAGTCCCAGTATCATTCATGGATCTTTGATAGTCGAGGCTAGGCAGATGATGAATCATCCTATAATGGTCCCACTCCTGGGACACAGGCCTCCTCTCTTCGAGAGGGAGTGGGCTGTTATCTACCACACGGGCCCTGTTTGGGTTGATGTCTTCAAATTATAGGTTACTAGGACATGCCGGTTTCCTCACGATTTTTTCCTTCACCGTTTTGAAAGCAGTAGTAATTAAATTATTTACATAAAATAAAGTGCCTACCTCGGTTCGGGCTCCCGACCTACACCTTTAAGTCGAGACCGATATCACTGGACTACCACTATTACATACACAAATAAAAATCTCAATCGTAAACAAAACAAAACTTAGAAAATCTTTCGAATTAAATAGCGAAGTCGCCAAAGGTAACCGTTCAAAACGATTTTTCATCTACATTGCTTTGGCACCTTTAGCAATACGGCTCTTTTGAACCTTAAAGAACAATTAGACCTTTCGATCGTACCGATCCACTGTTCACAGAACGAAACAAAAGGCATTCGCGATACATTTCTTACTGCGTCTACTGTTTCGTGAAAGTCGACTCGACACCAGGAAATACATTTTCCTCTAGAAATCTTTCCATTTGCATATACTACTAACTTATTTCTCTCTTTGAGATTTCTATTTTGAAGTAGTTTGTTCGGATACTTTACCTAGCATAATATAAAGAACAGTGAGCGCTGGGAATTAGTTTTTCTTGAAAAAAAATATCAGTAACGTCTCTCTACCGTTCCAAATGAGTTTCTTTTCTAGATAAGAGTATAATTAATGTTCATAAAAGATAAAGCTTAAAGAAAACCTTCATCTGAGAATCACCTACAGCAATGTATTTAAGACTTTACTGTCCCACAGACTCTAACTTGCACTACTTGTCTGAAGTTTTGGTAAAAATAAGCTCTTCTTTACCTAAATAAAACGGAACTTAGGCACCTTTTTACTAACATATTATTATAAAGTAAAATGATGCCCAAGTCGTCTGATGCCCAAAAGGAGTAACTACCTATTATTTAATAATTATTTCGTAGTTACTTCTCTGTGCCTACAAACAATTTTAATAAAACTGAGAACCGTATATTCTCAACAGATTGCCTACAGGTATTAAAAGTTACACAAACAAAGACAAATTTGCCAAGTTACTTATGGGGCAAGCACTATTCCGAAAATGTTTAATTTTCTTACGTTTTTTTGCAATTTGACAGATTGTTTGTTGAAATAAATATGATTCGAGACCGTTAGCAAGTATGTATTATAATTATGAATTTTAATAATTAAAGTTCATACAATTCCATTGTCCGTGTGGTGCCGGACGAAAAAGAATAGCGCCATCCCATTTCTTCCCGTGGGTGTCGTAGCAGGCGACTATGGGACTTACTAGAGAATGGGCAGCAGCGTTCTCTATGCATTTGACCACCATACTGCGATCACCAACCCGCCTGCCTAGCGTGGCGATTATGGCAAATCCCCCCCTTTTGGGGGAGGCTTATGTCCAGCAGTGGACGTCTTTCGGCTGATATGATGATATGATGAAATTCCATTGAATGACAATTTCATGAAATTACAGTTCTATGGGATTAAATAAACTTTGAGGGTTGTTTAGTTGATTCTTATGATTCATTTGGTAAAGCTATAAGTGTTATGGTCGCGAATCATATTAGTCAACATTCAACTAGACACTGACCTACAAATTGCAAAAAAACTTCCTTAAACAGTTTTATCCTATGAATTTATAAGCTATGTTCCTACTAGAGTAAACTAAAAAACTATGGTAAAATCCTTTAACCTTTTGACCGCCAGAGCGTAAACCCATCGGCGTCCCTCCCACGCCAAGCCACAAATTCGGCGCTATTTCTTTTTTGTAGGTATTTCCTGCAAATAGGAATAGGGATTCCAAAATTTTATCGATAACCAATTAATCATTGCTTTTCCTCCCCTATTTTTGAAATAAAATTTTACTCGCAACATCATATTTTATTTGACCCTAAAATGTTGTTTTCTTGTCGGCATTAGCCAACGGTGGCGAGGGCACGTTTTCATTTGTCGGCTTTACCCGACGGTGGCGGTCAAAAGGTTAAATAGCTTCTGCACATCATTTGGCTAGTCTTTTTCCAACTATGTTGGGGTCGGCTTCCAGTCTAACCGGTTGCAGCTGAATAACATCATTTCATATGGAGCGATGACCTATCTGACCTCCATAACCCAATTACTGGGTAATACGATACCCCTTGATAAGACTGGTTTGTCAAACTTTCAGGCTTCTGACGACCCGTAACGACTGTCAAAGATCCACAAATGACAGCCGGGACCAACGGCTTAACGTACTTTCCAAGGCACGGAAGAGTCTTGGTATGTAAAGATATTCACCCATCTACGGACCAACCGTGGCAAGCGCAGCTTAACCTGAATGATCAACCCGAGCAGCTTATATTACTTAAATCGCTTCTGCACCTACCGCAGCATAATCCGAGCTGATAGAGTTGTGTCCAAAGACATAGAAGTAGGACTGCCGGTTGGCCTTCGACTGGTAGTTGGCGAAGCGGATGACCGGAGCCAGGGTGCGAGCGTCACTGAACATGTTCAGGATGACGTCACGGTTCGTCTCCACGTTCCAGCGCTGAGGATCCAGCTTTGATGGTGAATATCTGGAAAATGATTGTGCTGTTTGTTAACAGATTTCCATCTTGTAGTCTTCCGCCCGCACAGTGACAGACAGACGACATAGACTAAGTAATAGGCTCTAGTAGGGACCTTTTGTGTAGCAACTCCAGGCTGTTGTTGAGAAATTCCGGATAGAAAACCCAATAACACTTTTCCCGACCTGGGAATCGAACCCAGGACCTCTTGCTCAGCAGTAACACTTGCAACTACTACACCAACGACGCAGGTATTAATCAAAATTAAATCATCGTCAATATATTTGCATTTTGACTATGCATGTATAAATAGCCGTCCAAAATCAGTAATTATACTTTTTCTCCAGATTATAAGATAGTAAGAAAAAACCTAAAAAACTAAAGTCAAATCGAAAGGAAACTTTACCAAGAACTCACTCTTTTAATAACAACTTCAGTGTCTCATCCTCGGCTCCTTGGAAAATGATCTTAGCATACTTTTTGATGAAGTCATCTCTTTGGTTCTCGAGCACTCCGTGTTCTAACTCTATGACGCCAAAGTCGTGGTACCTTTCTATTTCGGTCACACCGCTTAGAAGTTGATACCTGATAGGAGAAAAATAATTTAAATTAGTCTTCAATTGTTAATAAAAACAGAAGTTGAAGAAAATATAAATGCATGATATGCACTGTTTTGTACCTAATATAAATAAAATAAAAAGTCCTTAGTGCTGTTCTTATTTTTACATGCTACAAGAACAATAAAATATGAAGTGTGCCCGATACTGACAAAAAAAATATACCTACATCGGATAACAGCCGGTAATCTAATACAGCTTGTCTTCCGACAAACGCCTCCTATAAAATATTTGCATTCTGTCCTGTCCTTTGATGTATGAATCCATATTGGGCCCGCTCTAATCCTGTTGTCATTCTCCCATCTGTTAGTATCTAGTAGCCTCTGTTCCATTTGCAGCCTCGTGGAACAAGACAAGACTTATAGCTGAATGGTACCCACCATGTATTTATAAGTAATAAACTTTATGATTAACTTCTATAAACAAACAAACATTTTTACCTCATTTTAAAATTATTTCAGATCAGGACATTTGAATGCCTCAACAAAAAACGTTAATAACTTTTTGTAGAATTCTTTTCGATCTCGTGTTTTGATCTCAATTATAACTACAATAAAACTATTACCAACATCCATATTATTAGACGACCTACATCTCAACTTACTAACTCCAAAAAACATACTGTATTATCAACATAACTTATTCTCCCACTGCTAGATTCGGGCCAATTTAGGGCACACAACAAACAATGACTATCAGAACTATGGCCATCAATATCTGCCGGAATATAATACGATCGGTGATAAATTCTTTAGATACACGCCTCTTGGCTATGATACAGTGTATTTATTAGCGTTGAAACCTGTCCCAAGGATTTACGAGACGCGAGATGAACTAGCAAGCTAGTGCGTGACGTCGACGAGCGATTACTCGCTGACCTATGCGTGAGTATCCTGTCTGCCAAGCGAGCGTCGCTGAGCGACCACTCTTTTAGCTAGCTCTTGTCGCTGCGACAAACGAGTTATTGCTGGCGCGATGTGAACAGTCAGCGATCAACTATTAATATTGTATTTCTTTTACTCACACGGGACCTACTGTCTTTTTTACCTATGTTTTTTGAGCGAGCAAATCGTTGATAGTCGCTTCGTCGTTGGGCGATGGGACGGGTGCCTAAACACACATTTAACTTCTTATATCCGATGTTGGATGCACCCACACATACGCAACATTAGTTTACACGCAATTCTTTGTGTACCAACACTCGAGTGAGTACTGTGTGTGTTTGTGAAATTTCGTAATTGGACGCAGTTTGTGCTGCATGGTAAAGTTGTTTCGAAATAGGTTTGTAAGTACATAAGTAGTATTAAGTATTGTCTATTATCGTATTGTAATATGCCATGGATGGTTCCAATCATGGGAAGTTGGTTAATAGGTTCTATGTTTGAACTGGAATTGAATTGAATTTGAACTGAATAACAATTTTATTCGGAATATTAGCACCTCTGTTACGGTATATTGTGTTGAATAGCGTATTTGCAATCACCTCCCCATTTACTTATGGAATCGTAATCAGCCTAAAATATTCCCCCTACTGCGACACAGGCCTCCTCTGTGTAAGGGGAAGTGGGCCGATCTACCAGGCGAGACTAGTTACATTTCCTCGGTATTTTGGTTCTGGGACATGCCGGTTTCGGCACGATGTTTTCCTTCACTGTTTTGAGAGCAGTGGTAATGAAATAATTTACACAAATTATAACGCCGGTCTATGTTCGAACCTTTTACCAGTCAACACGTAAGTCGTAGCTATTACTGGGCCACCACTGCTCATACTTACAAATGGTATACAAAAGTAAACGTTGATAGTTTAATGACGTGCTCATCGTAAAAATTATGAAGTCAATTTCCAAGCCGTGCCAACTAGAATCCAAATCCCAGAATGAAATGGCTTGCCAGCTTATACTAACTCTGAAAGAATTCCCTTCCAAATGAAATAATTTAATTTACTGAAGAGAAAAGAGAAGACAAACAATTCATTTTTCAAGAGAATTAAAGATCAATCTGATGGAGGGATTTAAAATTGACAGATCAATTTATTTACGACGTAAAGCCATGATTTTAATTTATTATTTTCTTAAGCTGATAGAACGGCTGAAGCCGTTATTAACGATTGAGAATAAATCTAAAAAAACCGGCCAAGTGCGTGTCGAGCTTCGCACAATGCAGGATTCCGTAGTTGTGATTAATGTATCCCGCGAACAAACTTTACATGGCGGTTGAAAAACATGTTCTACCAAACATTACAACTGCAAAATAAATGTAAGTGGATCGTTTATTTGTAAAGCCTGCTTAGCTGCGATAGTTTTCCTTTTAACTTCGTTATGCAACGATAAATTTTATTGGTTGTTTTCCCGCAGCAGAACAACTTGCCATAAGATGTACTATAGAAGCATAGAGTAAAATTAAAGAAATAAAGATGTTTTTGTTTTAAAATAATTAAAAATATTCATCAACTTGAAAACGTGAGTATCAATAGTAACACTAGAGGTTACTTCTAGGTAATACTCGAATCGCAGGCGCCGCCGACAAAGGGAACAGCGATTCAAAATTGTTCAAAGCAAAATAAACTCTCGCACGTGGTGATTTTTTCCAATATTTTATTTGTTTATGAAACGATTGTATTACCAAGACAAAACCATTTCGCTGCGGGAAAACAACCATTAAAAAATTTCGGTGTATATATGTACTGCCGTATTTTTTTCGTATAGGTTTATATTCTTATACTACCATTTAGCTAACACTTGACTCTAACAATACTACGCACTTTAAAGCTTAGTTTTTCATAAATATATCCCTTAGTCGAAACATTCTTTACGTGTAGAGAGGGTACCCTAAAATAATTTATTTTGAAGATTTTATTTCAAACTCCTTTGTCGTCGTGACTAATATGTATCCATGCTAAATTACAGCTTTCTGGCACTAAGAGTCTCTGACCTAAGCTGCGGACAGACGGACGGTCGTCACGTACATGGTGAAATTACAAGGGTTCCTTGTTGACTGCGGAACCCTAGAAACGATTTATTTCGGTCCGATTATCATGAACGAGAACTGAGAGTCTGTTCATTGACAAAGTGAAATATTATAAACTTTGATTTAATCAAATTACACATTTAGTTCTGTAGCCATTTTTCGACCACAGTTGGTACGAGTGTTTATATTGTAAGTCAACGTATCATTAGGTATGTTGTTAAGTCATCCGAAGATCAGTCTATTAGAAAAAACTAACCGAATTCGAAAAAAAAACACTGCAACGTGAAACATGACTTTAATTTCAGAAGTCGGTGTCTTTGATTTTATATTTTCGATTTATTGTAGTAGTTTTTAGTTTTTAGTGTTTTTAAACTTTTTAGATGTGGTAGGTACCTACCCAACACAAAATCGTATACCTTCACTTGCTAAGTAAATAACAGTACCAGGAATTTATTATAACAACATCAACAAACACAAGATGGAAAAATGCGTATCATGGAAGCAAACTCAAAAACCACTAATCAGAACTTCACCAAATGTATGTGTCCACTCTATAAGTATGGTACTCTTTCAAACAAACGAATGTCTGCTTTATTCACAATACTTGTTTGATGAGCAAAATAGGCACATTTATAATATGAATATGTTAATTTATAATAGGACTAGTCGTCACAGTGACGCTAATCTATATTTTGATTGTAATCAATGTATTACTGATAACAAACTGACAAATTATACCTTGTATTTGCTACCAAGTTGTAGGACACAAATTGTTAATCTGTTAACATTACAATTAACACCGTGACACTGGTACCTGTAGTGTACCATCGATTACTGTTAGTAGTGTTACTAACGCCACTTTTGATACACCTAGTAGTTTAAACTTTTAGGTGCGACAACGGAAAAGCCTCATGTTTTGAATGTTGTAAATCAAAATATGCAGGGTCTATCCGGCAAAGAGCTAGAGTTAAGCTTACTTAAGGAGAACTATGATATTCAAGTGTTATGTTTGACTGAACACTGGTTGAAAGAACATGAAGTAGTGTTTATCAATGGTGATAATTTTACTGTACAAAGTGCATTTGTAAGAAAAACTGCTATTCGTGGTGGATCATTAGTTCTTGTATCAAACAAGTTGAAATGTAAATAACGTTTACATTTAGTTAACCTAACTATTGAGCGCAATATTGACTTAACTTGTGTTGAACTCGAGCGATACGTTATAATTTGCGTTTATCGACCCCCTTCTGGGGATTTCATTCGAATTGGTAATGGAGGATTTACTCAATAAGTTAAAATCAGGTAATAAAAGTATAATTTTTAACTTCTTATATCATACTCACTTGCTTAACAGGTTAGGGTATGACTCCATAGTCTTGGCAGGCTCGTTGGGTATAAAGGACCCAGCTACAACGGGTCCCAGCGGTGTCTCGAACTCGCGAGCTAATATCTGCACCTTCTTGATTTCTGATAATCTGTAAAATTGAACTACATTATACACACAGAGTGAAGAAAAGAAAGAAAGAAAGAAAAATTGTTTATTCTGCACAAACAAAACGCACATTATAAAAATAAAATAAAAAATTAAACATAAAATGCACCCAATACAAAAGCCAAAAGCCCCGTATTCACGTATAAAAAGTTAACAATTTTGTCCATTACTTGTTGATGTCAGGGCTAGTGACCAAAGACAATAAATAGACATTACGAAACTGGCAAATTACGTAATCAATCAAAACAAAATAACAAATGCCGATTTCAGAATTTGCAGAGTGCATTATTGAATACTGTTGCAAACAAACATACCACAATAATAAGAACAATAAGCCGTGCGTCGTATCTGTGCAAGAACAGGTCTTTGCTCAGCAAAATGCTGTGACTTCGGAAAACCTATCGTCAACAGCGCTGGTTTTCAGCAAATACCATAAAAGTGACGCATGACGTCCCCCCTGTGAGCTAATATCTCGGGTAAGTCTAATTTTCCACGCAAATAATATGTGATTCCAGTTGAAGATAGTATGTATATATAAATATATCTGTATATAAATGAAGTTCAATAAAAAAACAATAAATACTTAAACTAAGACCTTATTACATTGATAATAAAAATGGTATGTAATAACTATTATATAGACAGTGTGTACCATGGGAATTGCGATAGTATGGCGGCCATTTATATTGCGGCAAATTAGCCAATTGGTACAACTTAATAAGTGTTAATAATTATGGTTGATTTTTATTTTAGTGGGCCTAATGGATCATAGATCTTTCGATGTACAAAGGAGCAAGATCCACCGAAATATCTAAGGAGTGCAAAACCAAACCAGGGACTACCATTCCTTCAGTGATATTTGACTATTGGTGAACCAACGATATGCTTACAGTACGCGAGTATACCTAGATAGGTATCTAAAGTTTAAACAGGTTAAGGCAGATACTTTCAAATAACTGTGAAAGAAGATTGACATAAATGTTGCGAAAAAATGATTTAATGGGATTATTTATTTATTTACTCAAAGGTTCACCCACAGCACATACATATACATACAAATATTAAATCATACGGTTACATTCTAATATAATTATATGCCAATTACAGGTAAACACAACATTGAAAACAGACGACGCCAGATTACCGATTAGTTGCTAACTTAAGTCTAGGTTCTGATCAACTTACAACCTGACTCTAATCAGCAAGTTGCATAAAAAAAGAAAAATTTTTGGCTTTTATTGTACCTCGTTTGTTCCGTTTATGACTACTTTTTAGAAAGATAGTATAAAATTTAAATAACTAACATAATTATGAGAGCACGATTAAAACTTGAAATAAAATTATTAGTGATAAGAACTTGCTAACAAATATGTCACACAATTCATGTGACAAAAAAAATAGAACCATTATTACGTAACACACTAGCAATCGCAATCTGAACCATTTTGAAGCACATTACTTCATAATGTTCGAAAAATTTGTCTGCATAACGCAACGAATGTTGTTGAGCTGTCAAAATGGAAAGCCATTCCTACTATTTGTGTGTTACGCAATGCCCCCGCAGGCAAAACATAGCATTGATGGTCAGGATCATATTAAAAACGAAAACAAAGCAAATAAAGGTCAACCTTGTTTACAAAATAAATAGTCCCTTTGTAAAAATACGACAAGGTCGGAAAGATTATTATTTCAACTCTCGAATAAACACAGAATAAAAATAACAACGGCAATTAGTGGGGATAATAATTATGTTACAATCCTAAAGCTCGGGCATAAAAAAAAAATACTTCACTTTTAACTTGACTTTTTTTAAATATTAGTCATAATATGTATTCTTTAAAAGTCGGGCAGTTTATTATGATTAATATTCTTATTAGTACATAAGTTATAAATTAATGTCACTTTCCTTTTCATGTATTTCTGTGTGCCGGCGTTGTTACTTTACACTCGCTACGGATTTCAATGCAGTGATGGTTTCACCATCAGTTAGAGAATAATTCCCAATCATTCAATCAGCACAGCCTATCGCAGTCCACTACTGGACATGGGCGTCTTCCAGACAGCGCCACAACACATCACCCTGCTCTTTGCATCCAGTCTATTCCAGCCACCTTCTGAAGGTCGTCGGTCCACCCAGCTGGGGGGCGTCCCACACTGCGATTGCCGATATGCGATAATCAAAACACATTTTCCAAATAAATCTAAACAAACAGCGCAGGCCACAAGCCCGATGCCTTGCTAATAAAATCTGTTCGCTTGAACATTAAAACCGGAATGGACTCTACATATTTTATAAGGCTTTTAAAATTTCTATAAACGTTAAAAGCTTTTAACGCTTGAGATGAGGAATAGAAACTGCTCAATGGTGAATATTCCGTGGTTTATTGTTCGTTTAGATTTAAAGACATGCTTTAAAGTTATTCTGCTAAGGAACAATGTTAATGGAAAGGGTATATTGTTGAATGTTGTCTTGTATTCTGTTGTGAAACTTTTCAATAGTTAATGGAGATTTATAGTTTGATGACGAAGAAGTTAATCTTAATTTTTGGCACGGTTGGCGCAGTGGTTCAGAGATTGACTGCTGCGCTGCGTGTCGAGGGTTCGATTCCCGCACGGAACATTTATTTGTATGACCTACAAGTAGTTGTTCCGGGTCTGGGTGTTTGTGCATGTGAGTTTAAATGTTTGTAAACGCACCCACAATACAGGAGAAATTCCTAGTATGCTGCAACGTTTAAAAAAAAATGTATTTTCATACGTTAACGAAATAAGTTTGTTTGCTTATTATAGACTTAACATTACGTTCATAAGACTAGATTACATAGCAAGGTAATATAATATGGAGCACAAGCATACGTTTCTTAATCTAGTTAGTGGGTGCCGTACTGTTCTCCTAGATAGGATCTGTGTTTAGGAGAATATCATGAACTATAGTTGTCGCATTTTAGGCCACGCACGTTTGTCCGGACGTAAAATTTCGCAGTAGGAATTTATCACGCACTGGATTTTTTTAATCTCTTTGTTAAACCGAGCATTAAGAATCCATCAGAGTCCTCTCATTCCAGTGCATCGAAAAAACACACTATTCGATTTTCCACTCCTGCAAAATCCCGCTACGATATTTTTAAGTCCGTACACGAATGTGGACTTCGTTTGGCAATAGCGGTCATTACCCTTTCTCTAATATCTCTCTGTTGGAACCCGAACAACAAGCTATGTATGGTTTTTTGTTCTTGGAACATGTTGAAGCATACGATAGATATTTAATCGGGACGTCAGCTGACTAAAATATTTAGGTGGGTTTTTTTTATTTACTTTGCCACGCTACAGCTAAACGTTACATTACGTGCGTGGCTATAATGTTCCCAATGCTGGGAAACAGGCCTCCCTTCTGTGAGAGGGAGTGGGCTATAATCCACTACGCAGGCCCAGTGTGGATTAGCAGACGTCACAAACTTCGAATTTTTGGTTCAAGGACATGCCGGTTTACTCACGATATTTTCGTTCCGTTTAAAAAAAGTTAGGTGGTGATGTTATAATTTACATAGAGTAAAGCGCCTGCTTGGGTTCGAACTCTCGACCAACAACTCGGTAAATCTGACTGATACCACTGGGCCACCACTTCTCTAGAGACTGCTCGTGAGTAGCTGCATTGGGTAACCCAAAAATAACATTTAGCTAAGCAGCTTTCAGGCTCTTGTTTTCCAAAATTACGGTGGTGATAAGGGAACTTACGGTTTTTTCTGCAAACAGGTCATCATGTTCTTAGAGCTCGGATTGCAGCCCAAACTCTGGGCCACTTGGAGTGTATACGGCGTGGGGTCTTTCGTCATCGCCCAGTCCGATAGCGCAGATCCTGACATCAGTATAGCGCGGTGGAATAACCCTGGAACATTAAGCAATCAATCAGCACGGTATGCAGCTGAATACCAGTGGAAAATTAAGCAAAATGATCATTTAATATCGTCATACTAAATGATAATTTTGCACAAATGCTGCAATTGTTTGAAAAAACATATTTTAGTATATTTTTGAGCAGAGACACAGATAGTGAAAATAAAGTATTTGGTATTCTGTGTGTTGATGTTTGTGTTTAACGTTTTTGTTATATACTAAATGTATCAAACTCATGAGTACAATCAGAAACAAGATAAAAGTATAAGTGACAACATCAACATTTAAACATCGTTTCAGTTCTTGTATCGACATCTAAAGATTCTATCGCGCTCCTAACGCTCGTTTAGCAAAACCATTCAAAAGATGAAAGGACGTACACTAAAGACATTTGAACGGTAGTGCGATACCGCCTTGAAACGATTAAGGATAACTTGGTGAGAAAACTCATATGTTCACAATAAAATATAGCTTGTGTAATGGCCCGAACACGGTGATAGGTAAGTCTCTGAAGAATGAAACACGAGATGGTGTGAAAACGCCGAGTGCAAGGTATTAAAACTTGGAAAGCGACGCGTTTCTGTTTTTCTTTCACAAGTTTTACAACAGCTGCATCGTAAACTACTTTCAAGTTGAATTTGCAGCAGAATTTAACGATAAACACCAAAATATTGGTGCTTCGGAAATCTGAATTATAAGATGTAGGTATGGGTACCATGTTCTGATTGATCATTTGATTGTGCGCAGCATACAAAATTTTGATTAAATCGTAATCACATCAGCGACGATGCCGCGTGATAAGGTCATATATCTAAAGCATCATTTACATGATGCAGTTTCTTGAATTTCGCATATAATAAAATTGAGCCGTCTGAGCACTGTTACGCAACGGTCCAAGTTTTATTGTTGTGTCAACTTGTATGCTTTAGGCAATTAAATCACAACGCGTGCGGTGCTACACCTCCAATATTCATTGCAGCATAAAATATCATAATCAGCTTTTAATGCTCTTACTGCTGGGATACAGGCCTCTTCTTGAGAGGAAGTGGGCCGTAATCGACCACTCGGGCCCAGTGCGGGTTGATAGATGTCACATATCTTCTACCTAATTTTTGGTTCTTTGATTTAATTTTACTTGAAATAACAAGAGCTGATACAATCATGTTGCATAATAGAAATAATTGCGCAACCTTATTCTAGATGACCAAGGGCTGCCTAAGAGCTCAGTTAGAGTTCGAGACAAGTTTGATAAATCCAAATAATTTCGCAGATCAGTCCTCAAAAAGACAAGGCGTGATTATGAATAGAACTAGGTAAAAAAATGTAAATAGTTACCATTCGATATTGGTGAGAGCATCAAGAAATTGACGCAGGCAGCACCAGTGCCATGGCCCATCAGCGTCACAGATGATGGGTCTCCATTCAGATCCTCAATGTTATCTTTGATCCACTGGAGTGCTGCCAACTGGTCCAGTAACCCGTTGTTACCGTAAACGTGCTCTGTTAGACTTGGCTTCATGAAGCCTGAAATTATAATAAAAATGGTAAATGTTTATTAGGTACTTGACCGCAAGGCGCCTGTTTGGACGATCGTTACCACACAGACGCGATCTAAGACGAGAACAGACTTAGATGCGGCGTCCCTTTCACGTATCTTCATTATTCTTCATGCAAATCATGGGAACTGGCATATAACATACAGAAAAGACAAAAAAAACGCAGGCGCGTCGCTTATCATTTGCAGACCATTGCCGCGTCTGTGTCCCTTCTGTATGGCCTAAACATTATTGTTGATATGCAGTATTTTGATGATCAATAAGATCTGCCTGATCTACCAGTGCTTCTTAAAAGTTTTAAAAGATTCAACGTCGAGCGCATAATCTCTGTTTCTATGTATGTCCCAAACAAACAGCAATTTCTGCGTTCAAATCAAGAGTGAGCAGGCATCTTCTAGGTATGCTCATTTCATCATAGACCTCATCCATCGCCTTCCATCAGGCGTGATCGAGGTCAAGTGCAGGCCCATTTAGCAAGAAAAAAAACAAACGCCTGTCTTTTATCTGACAAGCTTATGGACCATCGCTCTAAGGCCGAAAAATCAGAATACTAGCTGAACAAATGTAATTTTGCCGTAGTGTAAAACAAAGCAGTCACATCGCAATGTAAAATTATCTGTATTGGATGTAGTCAGGTTAATAACACACTAGCGTTATGAAGACAGAGGGGTGGTAGCGATGGAGGACAATTTGACAGTAATTCTATTAACTGACTTAATGACAGAATGTTGTATAATGAACAACGTAAAAAGCAGATGCTCACCCAAAATCCCCAGCCTGAAGTTGACAGTGATGACCATGACATTCCCGTACGAAGCCAGCATCCTCCCATCATACGGGTTGCCAGAACTCCACTCGAAGGAGTCGCCGTGAATGAAGACCAGTACGGGAAACTTCTTGGTTTTTTGTTCTGAGGACAAGGGGAAAGATCTTTAGTAAATCATTAGTCCAGTAATGTAAAACAGGCCTAGGATCCTGGAGCCATAAATTTTTTGAAGATCGTAATCGTGACAGTTTTTAACTAGTGATTTAATTTATTTATTTTTATTTTAATTTTCCCTCTGCTTTTGCCCTCATGTGAGCTAAGCCATGAAAAAGGATGTCACTGTAGGGCTTAATTATTCCTTCAGTCTGCATAATCATTCACTAATCTGATTATTATCAGAGTTGAGTAAACCTCAGCCGACAGTTTTATTTGTGGAAGTGAACTGGCTGTTCAGTTGATGTGTCAATAAAAATATATCCTTAAAAAAAAGGTGAAAAAGCCGAAAAGTGGTCTATGGACCAATAGCATTATGTTACGCCTTGTTTCTCCGAATGGTTGGGCAAAAGTGTGTCTATGTACAACCACATTTCGCCCGTTATGTTTAAGTCCCATGTAATAAAGAAAAACCCGACTCCGGGCTGCTATCGAGAAATTCCAGACAGAAAAACTCCAAAAACACTTTGCCTGACCTGGAAATCGACCCCAGGACCTCATGCTCAGCATTACCGCTTGCAACCATTATATTAGTCAGTAGTGTGCTGTGTATTCAATGAAATTGTCCCAGATAGGTAGACTAATAAATTCATCCTGTGATCATAAATTCCGTATGGAAATCGAGAAATACGTTCAAATATTCTCATGAAGTATGTAACAGGGCATAACTCCAGAGTTCCATACAAGAAATATGCACGCTTTGCAGATATTCGTGAATTTAGTGTCAGCGTTTGACCGATAGACTGCTTCAAATGCGTTGCAGTCAAACTGACCCATTTATTTTATGTTATTTACTAGACGAACGGAACTCGGAACCAAATATTGAGCTATTCCATGAAATTTTAGATGGTCGGTAAGTCAAAATAAAATTGTAGTTCTCGTTTGACTTTTACCATAGACATGTGCATGCACGCTGTGGGCGTATGTGGCGAAGGGTCAATTTAGATTAGCTGGCAATACTTTGCCCACGTGTTGGGTATCAATATTGAAAACTAAAGGAAAAAGAAAATACAAAAGCCAATTAAGGTTTAAAAAAAAAATGAAAAATAACTTTAATTTCGGAAGTCAGTGTCATTCACTTGTACTTTCTAGTGTTTTTTTATAGTCCTTTGTTGTTTTTTGTAGTAACAATTTTGGTCAGTGGATCGTCTTAGCGGCGGAATTTTCCTTCATCATGAGGTCATGACATAATTATGATCTGCAATAAAGATTTTAATTTATTGTCTTCAAACTAAATTAACTTAGTCTGTTGCAGGTTGGGATAGTTATTATATTTTAATTTTAATAGTTTGTTAATAAAAGTAGAAGAAGTTTAGTAACTAGTCCTCTTTAATCCAAAAAAAAATGTTTATTTACTTGTTAGGTACCTAACAACAAGCTACTTATTTGCAGCAAGTATTAAACCACACACTCACAAACTCAAAAACTCAAAGCATTTATTTCAAATAAACCAATTACTGGCACTTTGGAATTGTCAAGGTCGGTGAGATAGAAAGATGAAGCTAGTTGCCCATTCCAAAGCGTAGGTACCTATGGAGAAGAACGGGCAAGAAACTCCATGGACACTCTTTTAAAATCATGATTTTGTTACAATCAGTTGGTTACATCATTATGTTGAAATTATCAATGTGAGAACGATGTAAAAAGACGTGCACATTATAAGCGTCCGTAAATAAAACAAAACAAAAATAAAATAACAATTTAGAAATTAAAATAAGCCGTGGGAGCTAAGAGATGACCAGTCCCTACTGGCGGCGCCCGTTCACGAACATGACGTATGGATCAGCACCATTCAGCTCAACCATTTTGAAGGGAACTTAATGATCCAACACACACGCCACCACCAGCGAGACATTTGAGTGAGCATGACATACTCTCAGCTGCCAGGGCACATTCAAGTCAATGAAAGACGTACCCTGTAAATGTTAGCTATATAGTAAGGACATAGTGCTCACACATATGCTATGCAATTATACAATACTAAAAGTTTGAATTTATACAATGCAAATGTATCTAGTTTTACAGTCTTCAGCAGCTCCAACAATGTTTACAAATGCTATTCAATTTAGTTTAAGGTACCTTGTGGAGCAGGACAAGCAACGTTTAGCCAAGCATTTTTGTCAGCGATATAATCCCCCAACTTATAATAAGCATGGCTGCATAGTGTGCGTTTTATACAAGATTTAAATTTCGTTTCATTCAGTTGGAGTATGTGGGGAGGTATTTTATTGTAACATTTTAAACAGTACCCCATGAAGGATGAATCTACTTTAGCCAGTCTGAAGCCTGGTTGAACTAATTGGTCCCTATTTCTAGTCCTAATGGTGTGTCTTTCACCTCTTTTACTGAAAAGATTTAGATTTTTCCTGACGTACATGATGTTCTCATAGATATATTGACAAGGTACCGTCATGATATTAATAACTTTAAACAGTTCTCTCAGAGAATCCCGCCTACGGAGGCCATATATTGCTCTAATGGCTCTTTTCTGCAGAATAAAAATAGACTCGATATCTGCAGCCCGTCCCCATAGTAAAATCCCGTAAGACATGATACTATGAAAGTAACTGAAATAGACTAGCCTCGCGGTTTCTACATTTGTGAATTGGCGGATTTTTCTTACAGCATAAGCTGCTGAACTTAGCCGTCCTGCAAGAGCTGTTAAATGAGGACTCCACTGTAGCCTTGAGTCGAGCGTGATCCCTAGGAAAACAGTTTTATCGACGAATTCTAGTTTCTCTTTATTCAATACTATGTCACAGTCAGCACTTTTAACATTTGGTAAAGCAAATCTTATGCATTTAGTTTTTTTGCCATTTAATACTAAATTATTAGCAGTGAACCAATTTTGAACCAGTGAACCAACTCACACAACGAGTACATCTCATTGACCTACTACTTGTTATAAAAGTGTACTCTGAAATATTTACAGGAATAGTTTTTATTCAGTGCGCAAATTTTAACCATGAATTCAGCATACCATTCTAGATCCCCCAGATAAGAAATTTTTCGCAAGTTTAACAAAAAAAATCAGCTGTTTCATAGAAAAGTGCAATACCTACGCAGTCAAAATGTATGGAACAGCTGTTTTTTTTTTGTATAACAGACGAAAAATTTCTGCGCTGGGGGTCTAAAATGATATGCTGAATTCATGGTTACAGTTTGCGTACTGGATAAAAAAACCTTTCCTGTATCTTATTAAAAAATAAAAATAAATTCTCACTCTGTAATTTTCTACTTAAAAAAGCTAATCTCTATTTATTTGATAATCTCCCCTCTGAGTAGATGAAAAGGGAAAAACTCTAGTTAATTGTACCTACCTTGATTTGGTTTTGAAGATTACAACCTTGTGTGTATGAGCATAAGGTTTGTTATTGAGGAGTAATTGGGTTTATTTTTTAGCGCTGCTAAATGTAATCGTTGCAAAGATCAAAGGAGCCTTTCCACAAATCAATCCTGTCCTTCCTTTTCCCGTTTCTTACTAATGTTAAGATATTGTTGCCTTTCACAATACTTTAATGATAATAAAGATATTTTTTATATGTGTAGGTACAGACGCCAGTACATGAAGCTACTCCAAACTGTAAAATTTTCCCAATTAAATATGAACCTTAAACTTATGTGATAAAGTTGAAAATCGATCAAAGAAATTTGACAGATTGGGGTAGCTTGATGTGCTTCTGTACCTAAGTTAATTACTCATCTACTGTTATTATTTGAAATTTAACCTTCCTTTTTTTGTTTAAGTTTATTGATTTCTGACGATTGTTTGTGATTGCGAGTTAACCCCGCTTCCTTATAGGGAAGATAACTTATGTCATAAATACGATTCATTGTAAATCAATCGACATAATGGAATATAAATTGTTGGCTAAAACAATTTTGAATAAGTACCATCCTGCTTATTTACCTAAGGGTTTATTTATAAACGTTGCTTAAAGAAGAGATGTTTAGACGTCAAAAATATACGCCTAAACAGACGTTTTTTATTACTTAACTTTAAGTAGCGTTTAAAAATATGGGGCCAATTTTGTAGAAATATTTACTTTTTAATCTCATTCCCAACTACGCAATGTTTTTTTAAGAAAATAGTTATTGAATACATTTCTCAGTCGTTACGGGTCGTCAGAAGCCCGAAAATCTAACAACCATTCTTACCTAGGGGTATCGTTGTAACTGGGTTTTGGAGGTCAGATAGGCAGTAACTCCATGTAAAATACTGGTATTCAGCTGCATCTGGTTAGACTGGAAAGTTGACCTTGGGGTCGGGTCGTCAGTTGGGACAAGGGGATGATGGTTGTGATGTGGTGTGGTGGATGATGATGATTGAAGAAATTTCTTATTTTGATTTACCCAAAACTTTTTCAAAATTTTATTATCTTAAGTCTCCGAATTCAAATTATGAGACTTATACCGCCATCTAGTATGAGCTTGGTGAACTACTGTGGATGTTGAAAGGTACCAGCTGAACGTTGTGTATTCACCGCGAGTCATGAACTTTGGGTAGCAGTTTGAGTAGTCCTAAGTTTCGAATGTAGATGGCGGTGTTATCAAATCATGACATTACACTGATCTGTGGGGCTGCTAAAATTTTGAATGTGGTTTTTTAACTAATAAAAAATGAATTATATGCATAAAACTAAAAATAAAGGGTAGCTAATGTAGATAAAGAAAAACTAAAATAAAAAAGAAGTTTTGTTTTAAAACGTTTTAAGTAGGTATCTATAAGTAGCAATAAAAAAATGACATAATTTGATTTAGCACTTTCGAAGTAAATTTATAAATTATTTAACTATAAAGATTTAAAACCGCTACTTGCTGGGTCTATACAAACTATGTAGGTACCTAAGTACCTTATCATTATCAAAGAGTTTGTAAAAAGAATAAAATCTATTAAGTATCTGGTGCACATGATAAAATGATTATAATTAAGTCTTACCTATATAATTTATTTCATTATAATATTGGGAGGAGATGAAGATATTTAGATTACCAGCCAGGGCTTAAAAAACCTAAGGGTGCTTAAGGGCACCCCTGTGGGAGACGGACCTCGGCTTAGAGCATCGCGTGTAGAGGGCAGCAAGAGACAAACTAAATAAGACAGACAGTCAAATTAAATCACTACATGTAACATGTAATAAAAACACCCTCTAGATGCATCATCTCAATCCCTTCTAATAATTCACAAGACTCCTCACCCATATCTAAGATACAACTAAACCCTAAACCATAACTAAACGCGCCGTGACTTAAAAGTGAACGTTTTAAAAAAGGACATAAACTCGAGCATGAGTAACGCGAGCGGAAATGAGAGAATTCTAGCGGCGACGGCTTTTAGCACATTACTGTACCATTACTAAAGCCATGGTTTGGTTCACGCGAGCGCGACAAACCTAATACCTCGACAATGTGCTTTGAAATGCTCACAAAAGCAATGAAACTATTTTTGGTATAGGTTTAATACACACTTAGCATGTATCTGGTGCAGTAGGTTTATTTAAATGATGCATTAAAACGTTTTAATTATTAAAATATGCTTAAAAGGGGTTAGTAAGAGAATAAAGATACGATGTGTGATTATGAAGCTGAGTGTTAACGTCTTTAACTGCTTAAGTTAAATTATTATTGTATCCGCCGGGAAAACATGAAAGTGGTAAATACATAAGTACAGAATTATTCTCTCTTATATTTTAAACGTTCGTGATTTTTTTTTAAAAACAAGTTTAAAATTACAAGAGTTGTTAAGTCCCTGCTTGTTTTTATTTTGCAAGTGCTTCAAAAATGTCTGGCCATAACAACTGTTTCGACATATTCACACATGGCTGCTAAGTCAGTTATGAAGAACAGATATTGTGATGGGTTCACCTATTATAAGCACTAGAAATCTAAATGATCGCATAAATTAAACTGCTTCCTTATATTCCGTGTAACCGGAATATCTCTATCCTTGTCTGACGTTTCAAAATAAACAAAGAAAGAGCATTTTTACGAACGCCCCGTAAATCACTGGGCCTTTGTTCAAATCAAAGCGAGGTTTTCTTTGACGAGTCAGCATTAAGCCTTTGAGTCTATTAAGGGTTTTTTGTACATACATAACTTCCTAATTACTGCCGCTCGATTCCTATTAAAAATACGGATCGTTTTGTTTGCCAATGGTAGCATTTTTTTTTTCCAAACTGGGCAAATAAATAATTTAATAAGCTAATTTTACCTGTGATAGCTACTTCCTTTTAAGGGGGTCTACTATGCGAAGGAATAGGTAGGTATTTGCATCGTTATTGGTAAAGATTCAAGAGTCTTAAATTTAACCCACAACTATCCGTTTATAGGAAACGACCATTAGAGACTTATCAGAGAGTAATTAGGAAAATTAAAATGATTAAGGAGAAGAAAACGACTGAAAAAGTAGGTCTGCATGGAGTCTGCATCTATATTACAGAACCAAAATACCATATAATTCTTTTTTAGGGTTCCGTACCCAAACTCAAACTCAAAGCATTTATTTCAATTAAACCATTTACAGGTACTTTTGAATTGTCAAAAAGTCGACCAGTTAGAAAGTTGAAGCTAGTTGCCCATTCCAAAACGTAGATCTCTATGGAGAAGAACGGGCAAGAAACTCCATGGACACTCTTTTTAATCATATTAGGTATTACAAAATCTTGCGAACATTATTCTTGTTGCTTCTATATGTGAGAACAATGTAAAAAAAAAACAGTTCTAAATATAACATTTAAAATAAGCCATGGAAGTTGGGACATGACCAGTCTCAACCGACGGCGCCCGTTCACGAACTTGACACGTGGATCACCACCATCCAGCTCAACCATTTTGTAGGGAACCGAATAATCCAACACACGCGCCACCATCAGCAAGACATTTAAGTGAGCATGACATACTCTCAACTGCCACGCTTTTTTAAGTCAACGTACACAAAAACAACTTCATTATTATATGGATGCATGGTACTCATATTTAAAAATTTTAAACAAAATGCTTTTAAATTATACAAAACTATAGTTTGCAATGTATTTGAGAAATTACTAAAATTTTATTTCCAAAAAGCAAGAAAAAAAACTTGAGAGGTGTCAAGGGACACCCGGATGCAACGAAGTTAAAAAAAAAAAAAAACAAAATAATAAATATCTAATATAAAAGACGAAATGAAAATATCTGGCTTGCTTTCTATAAGAGAGAGAAAGACAGACAGAGAAACATGCGCACGCCGCACGGCTTACAATAGCTTACTATAAAAAGTGTCGTTACAACTTTTCGTATGATTTTTTTCCGTCTAGCCCCCTTTCACAACGCGCGATAAGGAACTTCGTTCCAATATTTATTACTTATTACTAAGCCTCCGCTGTCCGTCTGTCTGTCTGTCGGGCGGGCTGCATCTCATGATCCATAGTAGGTAGACACATAAAAACAAAGAATATGTATTTCTGTTGCTGCTCGAACAGCAAATAATAAAAAACTTTTTCCAAAAAAAAACAACCGACTTCCAAAAAACACTACAAAGTGAAAAATAACTTTAATTTCGGAAGTCGGTGTCTTTGGAGCTGTATTTGAATTTTTTGTCACCGCCTTCCGAAATTAAAGTTATTTTTCACTTTGTAGTGTTTTTTTGGAAGTCGGTTGTTTTTTTTTGGAAAAAGTTTTTATTTTTCACTTTTTAGTGGTTCACATGTGCTTACCCCTTCACAGCATACCGGCGTGATGTTATGTTATGAACTGGTGTAAGCAATAGACAGAGATGAGATTTCAGCAATCCCAGTCCATTTGCTATCATTTATTGAGGAGTTCCGTTGCCTATCTCCAAAGTTCTTCATCAGATCTTCACCAAATTGAAATGAGACCACTACGAGAAAGTACTCTTCCAAAAAATACCTAAATCGCTTCGTGTGCCTATAAAATTTGAAGAGTTCTCTCTATTTCTCCAGGATTCCATCATCAGATCCTGACTTGATGATCATGGGACCATCTGGGAAGTATACCCTTTCAAACAAAAAAAACAAAATCCAAATCGGTCCAGCCATCTTCGAGTAATCGGGGAACATACATAAAAAAAAAGAAAAAAAAAAAAAAAAGGTCCCGACGAATTGATAACCTCCTCCTTTTTGAAGTCGGTTAAAAATAAAATAAAAAAGTTTTTTTATTAAAGGGAATTTAATACATTTTATTTTTACAACTATTTATACAAGAAACGTTGCTTGCCTTGTGGTACGGAATCCTACGTGTGGAAGTCCGACTCTCAATTTGCTATTGATATGGTCTATGGATGTAAGATAATAAAAATAAAATTACTTTGACATTGACGTGTCTGCGACAGACGACAGCTGCACTTCGGAAGCGTCTTTGATAAAATAATTGTCAATAGATATTTAGTAGGTACCTACATACGTTATTACCTAGTACTAAATATTTACTGACAATTATATAATATAATATACCTATCTATTCTTCTTCTTCTTCTTAGCGTGTCGATAACGATCTAAATACAAGTACAATCAGCCCATTTATCTATAATTGTCAAGCTGTACCAAAGGTTGTACTACACAATACAACAATTTTTGAGATAAATAGTAGGTATGTATATGGGCTAAAATCCACGTTGACACAAGGTAAACAATATCGCGGCGGGAATTCCCCTAAGACGACCTATTGCCCGCACTGCATTTACAACTTTCTGTATTGAACCGAGCATTGAGAATCCAATCCAACCCAACGCGATAAAAATACACTTTGCTGGATTTTCAATTCTTGGCGTTAAGCATTGCGTTGAAAATAATCCCGCTGCTAATCTTACGTCAGTGCGAATTTTGCAGTCGCTCTGTTAACGCGACGTCGGCGTCGACTGCATTCGCAACCTCGAGCCGCACAACAGTTCATACCGCGAGAAATCATTTCAAAATGGCGGCACTATTATTAATAATCATGCCTTCTCTTTCGCTCATTACTCCAGACTGCAACGTGCAAGTGGGACGGTACCATTAGTCAGCGCAGCTGCCGCAGTGCGGTCGACGACACTGTTTTACCCTGCTCAGTTCTGACGCGTGTTGCAAACAACATGGCAGTGTTTACGCCAGAAGAAGACGAACGGTTTATACAATTAGTGTCACAGTTTCCTATTTTATATGACACCAAACACGTTGATTTTAAAGAGCTGCATAAAAAGGACAATATTTGGAAGGAAATTGGTAAAGAACTTAATAAAACTGGTAAGTTTATTTTATTTGTTTACTTTCTCACCAACGTCGATTGTTGCTCGTCGGTTGATTGATTTACAGTGAGTGAATGAATGAACTTGAGAGTGTGCCGTGCGTGTGTGTCTGCAAAAATACTACACACATACGACGACATGAGACGATCGTGTTATTTTACGATCCTGTATATAACAATCCGAGATAATAAGTAATATTATATTATGTAATAAGACTTTAATATTTATGCGAAAATGAAACGACAATGACGCAAAACGTGGTGAATGTTTTATTTGCATCGTTGTAGTGTCGAGGAATTAATTGTTATTCAAATTGAATACTTACCATGTTAAATTGTCCGTATAATCATTCAAATCACAACTGTCATTCTGACAGTAATATTAATCGTTATCTTTACATGGTATATAACCAAGTCGCTTTTCGTGTTTGGGATTCTACTCTCTAAGCACGAAAACCGTAATTTCGTCCGATGTTACGGGCTTTTCCAACTACATATCACCTATGGACATAAGAAGACATTGAAGCCCAAATTAGGAATGGATGAAAACCTGATTTGACAGTTCTCCCTACTGTCGGTGTAATTTTTCTGGTTCGAAATTTTTTATTTAACATTTGTTTTGTCGGATCAACTACTTTCGGACGAGCCCGTATCTTCGTTGACAGACTTAGAGAATAGACCCTCCGTTGCGTAGTCTAAAAGATCTAAGCGTACCACTAATCTAAGCGCCCTGTGTACGCTTAGATCTTTTAAACTACGCAACGGAGTTTAATGCGAAATTCATCAATAGACAGAGAAATTCAAGAGGATTGTTTAGATATATGTAGGTATAATACATGCATATTATAGTGGAGAAAAGGTGAGAATTTCAAAGATTTATAATGTAATGTCGGAAAAATCATGTTTGTGCGCTAACATTACAAACGCTCACTAAACCTTGCGAGATAGTTCAAAATAATGTACAGATGCCAGCACATCAAGCTACCCCAAACTGTCAAATTTTTCCAATTGAACATGAACCTTATGCTTATGTAATAAAGTTGAAAAAATATCAAAGAAATTTGACAGATTAGGGTAGCTTGATGTGCTGGCGTCTGTACTACGTAACTGTCTATCTTAAAAAAATCGACAAAAACGTCCATAATAGTATATGTCTATCTCCTAAGCATAACCCACCGTAACCATTTTTTTTTCGTCATTACCTATAACTTTGTAAAAAAGAAGTAATGACACTGACAGTACATAATGGCAACCAAAAAAAAAAAATCCGTGTTCCATAAAAAATTACAAAAACATCTGATCGATTACGAGCATTACACAGAAAGACCATCGAATGATGAAGAATATTTTTTTTGTTCTATAATTTTTGATTCCCAAGACGTGGATAGAGTATTGCCAGTGCCAGTTTAATTTAATTTTAATCTTTATAAATGGTACACAGACTACCTACAGTATTGCGTCTCCTTTGCCCTTAATCCATCCAAAGGTTGTTTTTAAGAGTTCACTTTCAGCGATAAGACTGCCTATTGTGTCATCCATATGTCAAATTTATTCATTTATATCTATAATTTTTAAGGTACGTAATATAGAGCATTTTGTATAAATAATGTATAAATAAAGCATACTAAAATTGCAGATTACATCAGATTGAAGAGGCACTGGAGAAACATCAGGGATGGCTATGCACGGTTTAAAAAATGTAAAAGTGCAAAAGCAGACAACAAACATCCTCGGAGCAAATGGCAATTTTACAAGCTGTTAACCTTCTTGGATGGGGTAGCTCAAGAAAGGATGGAGAAAAGTTATGGTGAAGAGTTGCCTAGAAGCAATGAAGGCGAATCTGAAAATTCCACGTACAGTGTCGAAGCAGAATCCGTCATTATGGATTCTCTTCAGACAAATATAACCCCGCCACACGCTACGGAGAATATCACCAAACCTTCAACTTACATCAATACCTTCAATGAACCTCAAAAAGACCACCAAGTCTCATCAGAGACCACGAATTTCGAGACCTTGCTTAATTACTTCAAAGAAAGAGACAAAAAGCGCTATTTATCAGGCTCGCAAAACAATAATCCTGATAATGACATGGTATCTTTTACGACGCACGTCAAAGATGTTCTTAATAAACTTCCTCCTGTAATACAAGTAAAGGCAAAAAAGGAAATTTATGAAGTACTTTACAAGTACGAATTAATGGGCGTACAACAAGCAAAACCTCCCAACGACAATTTGGCTAGTGATTCAAAAAATTCTAATTCTAAATCTGATGAATATGCGCTCAGCTTTTTCTCAAAATCTACTGACTGATCTGCCGTTATAGGTTCATAATACTCAAGAAAGAGCAAATGTCATTACAACAACTTTTCAACTGCAGTGGGTGCACGTGTGCACAGTGCACGCTTTTTGGTGTTATTTTATTAGCTTCGCCTGTATGTTTATATATGTAGCGGAATCTTTGAACTGGAATTTCTCCCTCTTTAAGACATCAGAATAATATGAAATTTTGCTCACATAACAAGGACCGATGACAATACAATAATTTCATACATTTGTGCTATTATCCGGGTCAGGATCATCAGTATAGCAATAAAAAAATAGTTCAAAATAAATAATAGATAAAAAAATCTAAAAAACATGCTTTAAAAACCAAACTAAACAAGCACAAACTAATTTGGTTTTTATAGTGTTTTTTCTTTTTTTTATCTATTATTTATTTTCTAATTTTTAGTTCTGCTAACTACAACAGCGTGATTTTTCAGTTTTTTTTTCTTTTACTATTTTAAATTATTGAATTGTCATCGGTCCTCGATAAGTCTACAAAGTTAAAATGGAATCTGAACGTTTAAAGTGGGCCAAAATCAAGTCCAAAGGAGTCGGTTACAAAACAAACATGCTTGCAAACATACAGGTGAAACTAATAAAATCGTGTTAAAAATTAAAAAAACACGCTTTGCTGAAATAAATACTAGAAGAAAATAAATAATAGTTTCACGAGATGCACCCTACGCTTTTTACATTAATTGATTTCATTTATTATCACTCTATCCTTTTCTTGAATTTTGTTTTTCAATAATATTTTCTACTTTTCAGGCTGGTTTTCTATTAAAGCGTGTTTTTCAGTTTATAAACTACTCATTATTTAATTCAGTTTCCTATTTTAAGCTCTTGGTAGATTAAAAAGACCCACAATTATGTTTTGAGTGTCATTTATTATTCTCCAAAGTTGTCCCTTTAAAAAAAAGTCATAAGTTATCCCATTTTCCTGGTTTCTTCTATATGCAAGGCAAAGTTTCGATCCATCGCATTTTTTTCATTGATTTGATCCAACATTGGACCCCTTTCAGCTAAATGATGACGACTCAACATTTGTCGAGCCTTTTTCACACCATGTAGGGGTCGGTTTGTAATCTAACCGGATGCACCTGAATACCAGTTATTTACCATGGAGCGACTGTCTATCTGACCTTCACAACCCGGACGATATCTCTTGCTATGACAACCAGTCGTGCCGAGGGATATCGTGTTACCCAGTAACTGGGTTGTGAAGGCCAGATAGACAGTCGCTCTGTGTAAAATACTGGTCGTCAGCTGGATCCGATAAGACTGGAAGCCGACACCAATGCAGTTGGGATAAGGCTAAGTAGATGATGATCGACTAACCATTCTTCCAATGCGTAAGACCTAAGAATAGGATGGAAATTGGTTGTGATAGCACTTGTTTGTAATGAGCTATTAATTTGTTAGTGCCTATAAACATTTGGTATCTCTAAACCTAACACATTCACTGCTGTGTTTATGCTAATGAATTATTTTCGATACACGTGGGTAGAAGTACCGGTGTAGACAGCGGAATTCAAATTTTCTTATGTTTTTTGCAATTCTTATGTCAATGTCCATCTGTATATTGAACGAAATATGATTCGCGCTCGCAACACGTATGTATTTGCAGAACTATAATCATTAAAATTATCAATATGTACCTAGGTAACCCACACTGTAATCCAGAATTGCCTAAGTAAGCTATCACGCCCTCTATACCAGGAGGCTCTTATTTTGGTATTATGCTTTATTTACATTTTTTTTAATTTTTATTCTTTATGGTCGAGGTAAGTTTTCATTTTATTTGTTGGCATATTGGTGGCTGGCTGACATATTTATGTGTGACTATTTTTTTAATTAATGTTCTATGTCTCGTAATCTTTATTACTTTATCTATGTATGTATAGAATGAAGTCTATCCGACTAATCAGACAGCTGTGCGGCTGGGGAGTTTGTTGCACCACTTCTTCTACCCAGCTAAAGCACTAGGAAGTGGTGAACGGTGGACGTTTTTGCGGGGCTTCTTATGTATTTTGACGTTCGAAAAGTGTTGATTCTCAGACTAATTTCAATAAATGACTTTTGATTTAGATTTTTGATTTTGTTGTATTATAGCGACAACAGAAATGCACATTCCGTGAAAATTGCAAATGTCTACCTATTACGGATCATGAGATACAGTCCGCTGACAGACAGACGTACGGACAGCGGACGCTTAGTAATAGGGTCTCGTACCCTTCGGGTACGGAACCCTAAATAGCGGCCAAATGCGAATCGGCCTCGCATACGAAGGGTTCCGTACCAAAACATATACATAAAAATGCAATTAAAGGGAGTCCCCTCTTAAAACTTATTTGTTACTTTATTTTATTACTTGTTGTTATAGTGGCTGTAGTAGTAGGTACACGCTCTGTGAAAATTTCAAGTATCTACCTATTACGGTTCAAAATATGCAGCCTAGTGACAGACGGACATTTCGGGCAGGAACCGGCCCGAAACGATTAATTGTAAATTGTAGTAATATTGACGTAGGTTAGTAATATATTATACCTAAGTAATATAACGTAACTTAACTAAAACGAATAAACTAAAACAAAATGTCGAAAAACGCATCCGCATCGCTGTCGGCTGGTAATGTACCCAAGAAACTGGCGGCATTGCCACGTTGTATAGCAATGCTCAGCCTCTGGCCAAGGACCCTTGGGTCACGGGAAGTTTCAACCAATCGTTTCGCCTTTGTTTTAGTTTATTGGTGTTGTTTAAGTTAGGTTATAGGAAATTTGTAATTTTTTGTTTAATTTGTAACTATATTAATAAAGACGAGTAATGTTAGTTTTTTTAAACATTTCGCGTTTTGACTGTACTGGAATGACGGCCGTAACATGACTGATCCGAGAAAAATGCACCTTCCAAATACAATAGAGCCTTAAACGACGTTACGCGTGACGGAGTCACGCGACTGCGCCGTCAGTGGCAGCATCCCAACAGCAACCTTATTTTAACGAGAATAAAAATCACAATGCTTTCAACATTTGTAAAACAACTATGGAAGGACAGAACATCTCCGACTATCCCTTCAAAGAAACTGCGTGATGCTGTACTAATTACCTTTTAAAGGTGCGATAATAATGACTTTATCATAGCTAACATAATTATACATTTAAAACAGGAAATGTTTATTTAACGAACTCAAAATGTTTATTAGTAAAACATTTATTTACTGACGAAGTAGGTTAATTAGTACAGTTTGTAGGCAATTAGCCAAGAGCCGTCTCCGATGATAAATCTCCACGGCTTTAGTTGGTACATAATGCCAATGTTGGCCATAGATGGGTTATGGTTTGTTGGTTTTAATCATTTTTAACCGAAACTATCCTACTTCCTACTATTCCTAATATATCTAATAATTATTGTGAATGTGATGTGTGTTAAGACATGAGATTAATTGGAAATTTTCCACTTATCAAGGACCGATGAAATTACAATCCTACTATTATTATAAATGTGAAAGTCTGTATGTTTGTTACTCAAACACGCCAAAACGTCTTAACGGATTTGGATGAAATTTGGCACACAGATAGTTAATAACCTGGATTAACACATAGGATACTCTTTATCCCGGTAGTACGTTCCCGTTGGATATTCGACCTCCACGCGGGCAAAGCTGCTAGCAAAAGCTAGTACTAAATATAATAAAGCTGAAGAGTTTGTTTGTTTGAACGTGCTAATCTCGGAAACTACCAGTCAGATTTGAAAAAAAAAATGTATATTATAGCCACATTCACAATGAGGGCTATAGGCTATTTCACATCACGCTACGACCCTTAGAAGCTGAGCAAACATTAAAAAAGTCAGAGAGCTAAAGCGCGGGCAGGCGATGCGAAGCGACGGGTATGAAGTTAAGGTAAATCATAACTCATAAGTCATTAAATTTATTTCATAACAAAATAAATTGTGTTTAAAATTACCTACATTAATTAGAGATAAAATGATAATATAAAAACATCGAGTACATTCATATTTAAAATAAATTACGCATATAACATAACACCGATAAATAGTTAATGTCAAATATTTCAGTAACAAAAGAAAAATAAATAAAAAATAATCACCGTCATTGATCAAAATAAAATTTGAAATTCATTATCAAGCTTAAAAATAAAACATACGTAACAAAATTATTCACAAATAATGTGTTCTTAAACAACAATTGCAACATGTTTCTGGTGATTAATTTTGAGTGTATGCTTAATCAGCATAAAGTATTCCCACTAATGGGCCACAGACCTCCTCTTTTTGTGAGGGAATGTGCTATAATTTATCACGCGGGCTCAGTGTGGGTTGGTAAATGTCACTCGTCCTCATTGGTTCTAGGACATGCCTTTGAGAGCAATGGTGATGAAATCATTTACACAAAGGAAAGCGCCTGCCTGGGTTCGTAGCCACGACCTACAACTCGTAAGCCTCGACGGTTACCACGAGGCCACCACCGCTCCAAATTTTCTATATTCCTCCATGACTAAGTTACTTTATTAAATAACCGTGCTAGCAACGAATGTGAAAGGAAATGTCACAGATCAGGGAAAACCACTGGGTTATAATAAATTGTGAATTAAGTTAATGTACTGAGGAAGAGTCATATTTTATATGGAACAACGTGCGAGATGATTGCATTATTAAACTGAGTATATCTTTTAGTTCTTATGGTTTGACCTAGGTTTTTGATGACCATAATAATACTAGGCTAGGTACAGTACTGTACGTGGTAGTGTCTCTTAAAGCTCTAGCTGTTTCAGTGAGGGTTGATGACTTCATTTACACATCTACGCAAATAAATAAAATTAAAGTGTCTGTTTGTAATGTCAGCTTTTAAGCTTTTTACTAAATGCCTATGAGTGTGTCGATATACTTACGGTTGGTACATATATAAATAAAAAACTTTTCGCACACAAAAAAGGTACAAAGGTCTATGTCTGTCTGTTCCAGCTTATAACGGAAATGACTGGACCGATTTTGGCGTGACTTTCAGTTGAATATATAATAAGGAGATGATGATGTTATAAGGAGTAACATACGATACTTATTACGCCAGTAGCACTTTTCCGTGGTATAAATTTCGACATCAATCCGAGCGAGACAGCGGGCACAGCTTGTAGTACCTAGTACTATAAGTTTAGGGGGCCTAGAATCAAGAAAAGTAAGTTGAGCACCCTCAGGCCAGATGGAGCGACCATCTGCGTATGGTGGCTGGTAGCATTTGGATTACAGTTGCTGAAAAAAGAGTTGAATGACGTGCAATAGGAGAGGCTTATGCTAGGCTATAATCCACTGCTGGAGCAGTGGACTGCTTTAAGATGATGATGAGAGGGCCTAGACAAAGTGACATTCTATCAAATAGTTATGCAGATAGATCAACTAATTTATTAAATACACACTACACACAAAAACAGTACAGTTAAATTGTATCAAACTAGCTGTTGCGTGCGATTTCGTCTGCGATCCAGGATAAAAGTTTATTTAAAAATAAAACAACCATCTTTCATACAAAGTTAAAAATAACATTAAAAAGCCCAATATAATGCGTAGTAATAAGAAGGTGGCAAAAAAAAAAAATACAAAACCAAAATACAACCTCCGAGATTAAAGCTCTTTTTAATTTTGTATTTTTTTTTTAAATAGACAAAAAGAAGACAAATGATTGTGGTCTTAACTTCCGAATCATCGAAACTGCATACATAAGAAGTACCAAAATACTATTCCCAGTTCCGATTTTTCTTAAAAGACGGCCGACTTCCTAAACCTTGCTCGGCACATCCAGTGGCAGATTATTACAGTTTTTTTGGACATTAAAAAACAAGATTAAAACAATAGTGTCGTACCCTTGCAGTCAACACGTCTACTGCGCATTGTTCAGCGGGTTTCTTTGTTCCTAACGGCCTTTTGTTTGTAGGAAAATTACGTGAAAATTTTACTGAGACACAGCGCAGAGAATGGGAGTAGTACAAGTTGCATGTATTTTTTTGGAAATTGTAGAAGAACACTTAGATGATAAATCATTTATATACAAAAAAAAAACGTCCGCATAAACGGGCGCAATGTGCGCAGGTGTCGAATAGTATCGTCAGTCATATGTCAGTCAGTCTTTATGGACACTGCTTTGTAAAAACCACTTCAAGTCATGCGAGTAAGGTCAAATTAGCAAAATAATGTGTTTTATCATAACTATACCCACTAGCGTATAATTGGAGACAGTTTTGAGTGTTACTTTTATTCAAGACTGTGCATCTTGGGTTTTTGTATTTCAATATGATAAATGATTTTATTTCTGTCATTAGTTTTGTAACACACGTCAATCATATTTTTTAAACTGATGATCTCGGCGTTTAATATTTGACTACTCTGAGACGAAAGGCCGAAACAAACTCTCGAGAGGTCACAGTCCCTTTTAAAGTTCAGACACAATCTTGGTCAGATCATGTGAAGACCATGTAGATTAGTGTCTGAAATGGTCTTTTGAGGAAATAACCACACACATTGTGTGGACCTATCCAGTCAGTGCACGCATTTGTCATAACCTTACTTCCCCCAGGGGTGCGGGTTATTCGAAAGAGATACATTGGCCCCTGGAACACAGGCGATTGAAAGAACATGGGTAGGTTTTAGTCAGTAAAAGTCTGACACGCCCTCCTGCTGCGCCCAGACTGGAAGAAATTATATGATGATTTCCCATCCTCAAGAAAAAAAAACTTGCTTCGTCGAAGGGTTGGGCAGAGGTGTAGAGTCTAGTGTAGTCCACGGCCCGAACTAAAAATTTACGACAACACGATTTCACAGTTGTCCTTACTCCCTGTGTGTTTTTGTCCAAAATCAAAATCAAAAGTCATTTATTCAAACTAGGCTGAGAGTCAGCTCTTTTTGAACGTCAAAATAAAATTACATAAGACAGTCCCCCCAAAAACGCCCGCCCTTCACCACTTCCTAGTGCTTTAGCTGGGAAGAAGAAGTAGCGGAACAAACTCCCCAGCAGCACAGCTGTCTGTTAAGTTAGAAGAACTTGATTCTATACAATAATAGGTAATAAAAATTACGAAACACAAAAAAAAAACATAAAATTTGCCATATGTCAGCTAGCACACGCCAATATACCATCAAAAATTGAAAACTAAAAATAATAGAAAATTAAAATAAAACGTAAACAGAACTTCCAATCTAAATAAAAGCCTCTAGGCATAAAGGGCATGCCCGCTTACATATGCAATTCTGCATTATGCAAATATAGCTATAAGTAACTTAAAGTAACAAAAGTTAAACTAGGACCTCTGGACTAAAATTAATAAAAATTTAATACAATTAACAATAACCGATCGTCAAAGTTAATTGATCGAGAGTAGGGTTTACTTCTAAGTATCGTACAACTTTCGGACGGGCCCGTCACTTCGTTGATGAACTTAGAGAGTATTAGTGACCCTGGATTGGATTATCTGAAATTTCTGAAATCATAAACATTTAGAGAACCAGCTCGCACATTGGTAAGTGCGTTTTGCTTCTGTGTTTGAGAAGAACACTTAAAAGTCAGAGCCTTAGGGGCTTACAGTCCTGAGACCGAATACTCTTTCGCATCTCTTAACTTAAATACTTTGATCGCGTACCTATTGCAGAAATCTTAATACTTGTACGGAATTAAACTTCTTAGAATAATAATTTGCTCATTGGCTCACGTTTGCTAGGTTACGTCTGGAGTTGACGGGACGTTTCTCGTACCCACACGAATTTAAACCTTAACTACCTTTTGTCAGAGTCCAAAATAGAACAACGACTAGAATTTAGTAATCCCACTTTTTCCATTTAAGATTTTATCGAGTTCCTTATAACAAAGGTATTATGTTGAAGGGTGCTTGTAGTTCCAATGTTTGGGAAGTGAAGGCAATGTGCTTTATCCTAGACTTAACTAGCGTGTCGTGATCTGTGAATCAAAGGTCTGATTTTTAGGGTTCCGTACCCGAAGGGTAACCAATGGGACCCATTTATTACGCCTCCGCTGTCCATCCATCCGTCTTTCTATCGGTCAGCGAGTATCTCATGATCAGGTAGACAGTTGAAATTTTCACAGTATGTCTAATACAGTTACCGTTATAACAAATAATGCAAATAAAATAAAGTTAAAAATTAAAGAGGGTCTCCATACAAGAAATGTTTTTGCCTTGGCCGGTTTTTACGTTGTTTACTTATTATGAATTGCATTACGCTGCTACCTGGTGCTTCAACCGCGTGGGAGTTGGAACTTATCCAATGGTATCATATCGGCAGTATCGGCATGAAATTCCTATGTACTAACCTAGGTCATGCCTCAATTTATGGAAAACTGTTCATCCCTTAAGGCATGACAGGACAGACAGAAAAATATACTTACTCAGTTATTAGTATATAAATTTACAGAAGTTAACGCAGGAGTGAAGAATGGATTGTTGTCATGTTTTCTTCACACGTGTTGGATCAACTAAACTGGTGCTGCTAAGATTAGCCAGTCATCAAAGTTAGCAGCAGGGCATTGGCGTAATATTGCTTACCTATCGGTCTTCTACAGACTGTTCTTCGAAGAGTTGCGTAGGTGCTCCAGAACCTGTTCCTACTATTGCTCTTCTACTATCGGACCACCAGACGAAGTTCAGGGTACCATCAGCATTTGGTTGATATCCCGACCAGTCTTACTCAGCGCTTTTCCACCACATTTATTTTGCGCATAGCCAAAGTGTGTGCATTCTCTGCGAGCGTCTGAGTTCTCTTCCACAATTAACCCGTATAGCTTCAAATCAGGAGTGACCAGGCATCTTCTGGGCACGCTCGTTCCATCATAGACCTCATCCATCGCTTTCTATCAGGCATGATCCAAGTTAAGAGCAGAACCATTCAGCAATAAATAAATAAATAAGGGTCGACTATCTTGGGAGCGTATGACGTCTCTGATGTTTGTGAAAGATCTTTAAATGCATTAGGATTTCATCAGATAACTGCCCTGGGTACATGCAGCTAGGCAGAACTGCACCCAGGATCCAGTATGATGCTTGCTACTTACTATTCTCCCATTTAATTTGCTGAGCATTTAACCATAGCGTGAGCCATTCTATTGCAGGCTGACTTTGAATCTATTGCAAATCTTTCAGGACTAAAACTTCTCATAAAAATTAATACACATCAACTATAGGACCAGCCATTTGTAAAATAGCGAATAAAGTATGCAACAATTGTATTTTTATGTAAAACATAAGATTTTACTAGATTCTTCTACATTATTGGCCTGATAGTAGAAGCTGTTAATATTTACACCACTTAAAAGATTTCCATTAAATTCAGAGACAACCTGTAGCAGCCGCATCACACACGCTCCACCCATAAAAACTGCCACTATTTAAAATTCCCTGACGTCACGGCCTACCCCTATATTTCTATTATAAGCCACGTCAGCTGCGCACCAATTCCACGTCTAATTCAGTCACTTCCGTCGCTAACTATCTAAATTCTGGGATATAAATAAACATTTGGAACTATTAGAAGTGGCGCGTGCAACTAAACTTTGTTGTTGAGATTCTTATGTGCCAGTATTTTGAGATGCTGTTGTGGATTTACGTGCGACATGAATAGTTTGGAAGATAATTATGTATAAATTTAGATTAGAGTGGTGATGTGATTAAGCAAAATGTAATATTTATAAATACTGAACTGTCCCCTCAATGAACTGTTCGGGACCTATGTAAAATTGTATGTAAGTACCTACAACGTTGTCATTATCTTGCACTTACCTGATGACAACCCGTAACTTTAAGTCAACGGTTAAGTTTTATTTATGTTTTATTTCAAAATATAATATCCCAAATATTTTTGGTTTTTATTCTTTTTTATTGTTTTCTTCTGCAAGTTGTTCAAGTAATGGGCCAATCCCATGGAATAAGTACCATCCTGTGAGCCAGTGTTTGAATGCCCAATGTGCCAGTATCACAGCATTGCATTTGTAAATGGTACAACACGGACAACCTGCAGTATTGCATCTCCATCTCCCTTAATCCATCTGCAGGTTATCTTTAAAAGAGCTTCTTTAGCGATAAGACGGCGCATTGGGTCAGCCTATGTAAAATTTAAATATTTTATACCTGTAATCTATTTGGTATATAGTCACCAAAAGAGATAAGTTCGTCCAGGGTCGTCGCATATAACTGAAGTTTCGTAAGAAACCGAAGTATGTTTTCGAATGAAATTTAATTTGGTAAATTAACTGTTTATTTTCGATTAACTAAATTCAATTTTATTCGAAACATCCATCGTTTTCTTACTGAATTTACAACTATATCCAACGACCCTGGTTACTATCTCTTTTGAAAATTATAACTCTTCACGTGACCAGAGGGCTATCCCATTTATTAACCGACGATGCGTTTCGGAGATAGACAACTGAACTCTTAAAAAAATGACAGCAAATCATCCGCGATTGCTGTAATCGCATAAATAGGCATTGCTATGACTCCAAGGATGATGAAATTCGGAATTGGTGAGGGGTAGGTGCTATAACTAAAAAGTGAAAAATAAAAGTCGGTGACTTTGGATTTGTATATAATTTTTTTGTCACCGCCTTCGGAAGTCGTTTGTTTTTTTTTTTTTGGGAAAAAAATTGGCCAAACAACCTTCAACGTGGCTACTGCTACCAGCTTTTTGGGCAATTTGCCTGTTGACAAAGATGCAGACAAATTGTTTGATGCCCTATGATTATTTTCTATTTATATACTTTAATCTATTATTATTTTAAGACTGTTTTTTTATAATTATGTAAATAAAAATAAATATAAATAAAGTAAGAGTACTTAGTCATTCTGGTTGCTGGCAAAAATTGGTTGGTATATTTGTAACCATTTATTCACACATATTATTATATAAACAGACATGAAGAAAGGCACAGAAAAATACGTACAAAGGCAATGGTTATTTCTACAGAAATCCCTTCCAGTACACCTGCGATAGGAAGAAGATAAAAAGAGATGTAGACGACGTGTGTCGGGAACACATATTATCAAAAAATGTACTTACTGTAATTTAAATATACACATACCTACATAAGAGAATATTGTACATATATTACCATTACATTCATAATATAGGTAAAGCTTAACTATTGTTCTTGGCTTTTTGCCCATCTTTTCGACCACAAACTTAAAGAAAAGTAAATAAATTGCCCTAATTCCCTCCAAAACGCGGTAAGCGAATGTCTACACACTATTTCGGTATTTTCGACCGACATTTGGCATGATTGACATATATTTACTCTTACGAATCTACGAGATGGCGCCAAAGTTATTTTTAACTCCGGGAACCTGTATTAGTTTTCTTTGCTAATGTTTTTTGAGTTTTCGGGTGAACTGGTGGAGTTGTAAAATGGTCTTATGTATTGAAGTTTGGAGGTTTATTTCTACGAAGATTAATTAAATGGAATGTGACAACTAACTTGACTAGATTGACCCCATGGTTCAGAATTGGTATAAACGACATTATATTATACCTACAGAGAGCAGTCCTTTATAAGTTACATCGAAAAGCTCGGCTTTGGAGAACGTCGAGCAACGATTAAACTTTTTTAACTCGATGTGCCATCTGAACACTCAGAGTTTATTTAACTATTTTTGGTTTGTATATACCCTGTATCAGAAATGTATGGTCATGTTGAAGATTTTTTGAAATCTGATGAGAAGTTTCGGAGATTACCTCCAACATCCAAACATAAAACTTATTCTTCTCTGACACCCTCAGCCGAGGTAAAGGATTTTGAACTCTCTGTGTTGAACGGAGTTTTGAGTATCCAAAAGCGTCTATCTCAGCGCTTCAAAAATCGAACACAGTATTTTACTGTTCGAATTTAAAGTCTGATCATACTCAGATCTCATCTAGTGCGCGAAAAAAACCCGCAGTGATTTTATTACGTTCTTTTGTACGTCGATAAACATAACATACCTAACAATTTAGCATACCTAGCTAATTACTCTTCAAACGGTCTCCGTTTGTAAGCTCATTTTTGATCTATTTCCTGCTTACAGCAAGAGAAACAGCAGTCAGTAACACATCTAAACTGCAGTCAACAAATAGAGTGCATGGCGCTTGCCATAACTACGAGATCAAAGACTTGTCCATACATAATGAACAGTTGCAATGCTATTAACTGTAGTGTTAGTAACGTTTGTGTGGCCACCGTGATTGGCATGTTCTGTTGTTGACGTGACCCAGCAAAGGTAATTGCACACATAAAATGGCAATCGATCGCAATGCCTTTTTTGACAGGTGAGTCATGTTCATTGCGTTGTATCTTTTGTTGGGCAGAACAATTTTTCAAACCTATAAAGCAATGGATTAGGAAGTTCCTTCAAAAGGACTGTGATCCAAAATGTGTTACCTGGCAGTGTGGTAATTAGGGTGCAATTTAGAGTAACAAACACGCTGATGACAAAAAGACATCAGATTTTTTTTTGGCACAGAAACACGTTCAATAACAAAGAAATATTCATTTAAAAAACGCTGAAAAATGTTATTGGGCGTTCTGGATTGCAGATAGTTGACTTAAAGATAATGATGTTTTTTTATTACTATTAGCTTTCGCCAGCGGCTTCGCCCTCATTGGGGTCGAAAATTATAGCACGGAAACCTACCACCGGGATAAAATAGTATCGTATGTGTTAATCTAAATTGTAAATTATGTGTTTGCCATTTAAATCCGTTCAGTAATTGCATCCAAATCCGTTCAGCTGTTTTTGCGTGACTGAGCAACAAACCTCTGACATCTAATTATAGAAACTTTCACATTCATAATATGATAGTAGGCTACTATTGTATTGTGTATAATCATAATAGCTTGTATTTAATAGTTTGGCCTATATGACGGTCTTAAGGGCCAAATACATTATCCAACAAAATAATCCTAAAAAAAGAAAATAAAAGTTACTTCACAGCAATAGTAACTCAAATTGTTAAAGAACAACGATGACATTTCATAGAATCCATTAACATTAAATGAAGCATAAAACCCAGCTAAATATTATGATTTCCTAATAGCAAAAACCACAGAAGATTTCCTCCACAGTGGTCTGTCCTTGAAACAAACTCAAAGTAAACGGTGATTATATTTTCTTGACGAATGCGATACGATTAGGTGTACTTAAAACTTTTCCTCGCTCATTTCTGCGCAAAATAGGCAATCCAACTTTTTGATGAACACACCATCCATTTAGGCCTGCTTTCTGAGGGGTATGCAAATTTTTATAAGAGTGGGTACTTTAACTTGTCATTAAGGACTAGTGAAAACATTTTAAGACAGTAACTATGGAGTTTCTTGCCCTTTTTCTCCATACGAAACTGCCATTTGGAAAGGGCCTAAAGTTAGTTTTTTAATCCCAGATACTGGAGGGAGGGGCTTGTGGGTAAGTAATAACAGCTGCACGGGTCGATAGATCAGGTTAAGCAACGCTTGCCGCGGTTGGTCCGTGGATGGGTGACCATCTTTACTTACCAAGACCCCTCCGTGCCTCGGAAAGCACATTAAGCCGTTGGTCCCGGCTGTCATTTGTGGATCTTTGACAGTCGTAACGGGTCGTCAGAAGCCCGAAAGTCTGACAAGCAGTCTTACCAAGGGGTATCGTATGACCTAGTAACTAGGTTGTGGAGGTCAGATAGGCAGTCGCTCCAAATAAAATACTGGTATTAAGCTGCAATCGGTTAGACTGGAAGCCGACCCCAACTTGGTTGGGAAAAGGCGAGCCGGTGATGATGATACTAATCTGACATATCTATTCTTTTGTGTTAACTTTTTTAATCTATTTTGACATTACATCGGTCTAATTAGTATTTGGGTTTAAAAAAACGAACTTTAGTTTCAATTCTATGTTCTTTTTATAATGTTGACGTCCAAAAGTGCCTTTTAATGGCTATTTAAATAAATGATTTGACTTTTAGTTTAGATGAAGACTTAATGAGAGTTAGTTCTTGGAACTTTGGATTAAATTGAGCCTAGTTATTATCTTCTGAAAATGTCTGAGCCCATTGTACTCTTTTTCAGCGACGAGACAGATCCTTTGGCTGAAAAATTGTACATCTTAATAACCTAAGGCTTTGCCAGTTGTTTTAGATGACTATATTTATCTATTTATGTATGGGACATATGATAAAAAATCGCATTTCGTGTCTGTCTCTGTGACCCTTTTTTTCTTAACCACGCAACGGATTTTGGTGCAGTTTTGCACCCATCATTTAGAGATTTATAAATCACTAGCTTTAGCTAGCGGATTCGCCAGCGTGAAGGTCAAAAATTATCCCAGGGGAACGTATTACCGGCATAAAAAGTACCCCATGTGTTACTCCAGGTTATAAACTATCTGTACTCAAAATTTCATCCAAATCCGTTCAGCTGTTTTTGCGCTATTGAGTAACAAACATCTAAACATCCAAACATACAGATTTTCACATTTATAAGATTGTAGAGTATATCTACAATAATATTATTAGTCTTACACATAAGAACTCACGATGTTTTTCAAGCCGTTAAAATCGTGCAAAACAGGGGCGGGTCGCTAGTTAGTGATAAAGAACGATAAATAATATTATTTTAGCATTTATGATTATTTTTTGTCATTTCGATGTGACATTCTCTTTATTAGCTCTAAAAAACATAATATAATATTAAGCTTAGTAAGTATGTGTGAGATTATATTGAAGACGTTGCTATCATCGTAAAATATAACGAAGAACACATTTATCTCAGTTTTTCATATTATTTCCTCTAATTGAAAGAACAAGAGCACAATCCTACAACGCAAGAGTTCTGTAGTAGGTATTTATAAATCAGAACTAAAAGATGATGGTGACATTTTCAAATTGAGTTTCAACAAATTCTTTTTGTAATTTATGTATACGTTTTAGTATGTTAGGCCGTTCAAAGTCCTCGATGATTCATTCGTGGAATCTGAAAAATTTAGACGCAAGTGCCAATTTTGTTTACCATTACTTTCCGCGGTGCTTTAGGAGTCAGACAATTATGCCTGATTTCAATAACAAAACTGCGCTATTAGATTTTAAACGCTTGACTCAGTGAGGAAAGTTGAAAATCCTACAACGCACTTTTATTTAACCATTCATTTAAGTGTCACCTAGGGGTATTGAAAACGGGCATTAGAGCATGAATTTTTAAAAGTTATGTTGTTTTTGTACTATCCATTCTCTATGCAATAATTCAGGATAGTTATTGCTACTCAAGTGAAAAACGATGACAAATATGTTTCTGGTGCATGTTCTAATAGTTGTTATTAAATTTATTCATTTATTTAACCGCTGGCGGTAAATATTTTTTTTGTGTCCGTGCGTAGGTGAATCTCAAGCTTGGGACTGGGTTTTGCTCTGCCTTCTGACTAGACATATCAGACGTACCATCATTCATGATGTACCTTTTCTTCCTCTAGGCACAAAGTTATGACTATGAGGGTAGGGAACTGAAGACCAAAGAAACGATGGATGGACTGTGTGAAAGATGATGGCAAAAAAGTGTGACTACCAAGATGTCGACTAATAGAGAAGTATGGAAGCAGAAAACATGCTGCGCTGACCACAAGAAAATTTTGGTAAGGGCAAGAGAACTGATAACGGTACTTTTATTTCCTGATGACCTCATCAGGAAATAAAAGTACCGTTATCAATTCTCAAGTTATCAAATTTTAAATGAGTAAGATACGTTGGATAGGTATCCAACGTATCTTACTCATTCAAAACTTGTCCTAAGAGTTTTATTGTAGCTTTCATAGTCACGTAGAGAGTATGACATCGGTTTCAATCATAAGAAAGCCACACAGCAAGTCCCGCTAACGCCCCAGTGGTTCCTCAAGGAACCACCCCGATTCACACGGTTTTTATCTTTATTTTTAATATGAATAAGGTCTTATATCGTCTGCGATAATTTCACTCTATGGCCAGATATGTTCTCGTCAAATAAATAATTCAAAACCATAAATATTTTCTGGCAACAAAAAGAAGTTGAAAGTGACGTTTGAACTCGTGTCAGATATCGGCGCAGGGCTTTATAGTTTTTGACGTTAAATATCTGCAGACCAAACCAGTTAGTGATGTTGATCTATCCGATAATATTACAGTTGGATTGGTTCGGTAATGCATACAACTCTCACCCGAAAGATGATCCGATAAAGAACCAAAGTAGTCGACATAGCCTACAGAATAAGCAAGCTAAAGTGGCTATAAGCCGGCGTTATTAGCCGTAGAACCATGACCCTCGAGATAAATGTGTTCTTGAGTGGAGAGCGCAAATCGGCTAGCTTTGGATAGGATAGAAAGCACTCATGTGACCTCATGGCTAAGAGCTACACGCTAATTTAGCGCAGCAGTGAGGCACACAATAGGTACAATATATTTTTTCTGTTTTTCAGAGCAGTGGTGACCCAGTGGTATCGATCCCGACTTACGAGTTGTAGGTCATGAGTTCGAACCCAAGCTGGAGCTTTCGTTTTTGTATTTTATTTTATAATCACTTCTCTGAAAGCGGTGAAGTAAAACATCGTGAGAAAACCGGCCTGTCCTAGAACCAAACCTCTGAGTTTTTTTCGGTATTTCTTCTCAGAGTAGTCGCATAGTAATACACTGAACTCACCTAGTTTTAAAATAATACGAGCATAAGTTATTTTAGTTTATTTTTTTTTACCGATTTACAGAAATAGGTAAGTATTATTAATAATGGAACAGTGGAAGGCTACAGGCCTATGATGTTAAAAGAAGAAATAAAATAAAAAAGTGAAAAACCTTCGTTCTTTTTCATTTGAGCTCATTATTCTTATGATTCATCTGAAGTATGTGAAAACTGTGGATCTTCTGCCAATTTATGTGATAGTACGAGCGTTGTATACTCTTGCCAATGATAGGCGCCGCGAAGATTCTAGTTCAATAGTTGACAGACAATTTTAGAGCTTCGTTGTGCAACCATCATCGTCGATTTGCTATGAGCCCGTACATGACGATGTAACGATGGACTTAGAGAAATGTATTGTCAGATGTTTTTGGAACAAAGTTACAACAGTTTTACGTCTTTCTGACTGAACGACTCCTGGATAGTTTTATTGAAATAAATGCTTGGTAGCAGGATGTGGATGTGGCACTATGGCGCAAACTAGGTCCCACCACTTATTCTGCCCTCTGTGCCCTCCTCCCACCTCTGCGCTGCCACCGACACGGTACCGTAGAAATGGCAAAACTTTGGGTCAGTAAAATCAAATAAACTTTCCTGTCATCGACATGTTTAAGTAGAAGAATGCTTTCGAGTTTGAATAATGAAACGTTAAAAAATCCATTTTGCTAGCAATTGCAAGAAAATGAACATGTTTACTGCCCCTTTGGTGTAAGGTCGTCCACCGTGACTGTAACAGGACGTCAACGAGACCAAAATGACAGCGTCGAAGTAGCGATACCTACATACATTTACTAAGACCGCGTGTCCACCTCACGCCGTCACCTAGACGTGAGGCTTGGTTCCAATAATCTTGTTTCTCGGTGATGTCCTGTTGACGGTGGAGGACCAGCTGTGTAATAGTTCCAAGTGTTATACTGGTTTCTCGTCAAAGTAATTCTGAATAGCAGCCGGGAGTCTTGATTGGAGTCTCATTGCTATACAGCGGAGTAATTACGTAACACATATATTTTTTGAAAGTACAAATACTTTCATTGCGTTATTTACGCTGTTGAGCAGACAGTGTTTTCGAACATAATTATGAAGCAAAAGATTAGCAAAATCCATCAAATGATCCGGATTGTGATTGAAAAGTGTTCTGCAATTAAACTCAAAACTCAAACTCAAAGCATTTATTTCAAATAAACCAATTACAGGCACTTTTGAATTGTCAAGGTCGGTGAGATAGGAAGATGAAGCTAGTTGCCCATTCCAAAGCGTAGGTACCTATGGAGAAGAACGGGCAAGAAACTCCATGGACACTCTTTTAAAATCATGATTTTGTTACAAACAGTTGGTTACATCATTATGTTGAAATTATCAATGTGAGAACGATGTAAAAAGACGTGCACATTATAAGCGTCCGTAATTAAAACAAAACAAAAATAAAATAACAATTTAGAAATTAAAATACGCCGTGGGAGATAAGAGATGACCAGTCCCTACTGGCGGCGCCCGTTCACGAACATGACGTATGGATCAGCACCATTCAGCTCAACCATTTTGAAGGGAACTTAATGATCCAACACACACGCCACCACCAGCGAGACATTTGAGTGAGCATGACATACTCTCAGCTGCCAGGGCACATTCAAGTCAATGAAAGACGTACCCTGTAAATGTTAGCTATATAGTAAGGACATAGTGCTCACACATATGCTATGCAATTATACAATACTAAAAGGTTGAATTTATACAATGCAAATGTATCTAGCTTTTACAGTCTTCAGCAGCTCCAACAATGTTTACAAATGCTATTCAATTTAGTTTAAGGTACCTTGTGGAGCAGGACAAGCAACGTTTAGCGAAGCATTTTTGTCAGCGATGTAATCCCCCAACTTATAATAAGCATGGCTGCATAGTGTGCGTTTTATACAAGATTTAAATTTCATTTCATTCAATTGGAGTATGTGGGGAGGTATTTTATTGTAACATTTTAAACAGTACCCCATGAAGGATGAATCTACTTTAGCCAGTCTGAAGCCTGGTTGAACTAATTGGTCCCTATTTCTAGTCCTAATGGTGTGTCTTTCACCTCTTTTACTGAAAAGATTTAGGTTTTTCCTGACGTACATGATGTTCTCATAGATATATTGACAAGGTACCGTCATGATATTAATAACTTTGAACAGTTCTCTTAGAGAATCCCGCCTACGGAGGCCATATATTGCTCTAATGGCTCTTTTCTGCAGAATAAAAATAGACTCGATATCTGCAGCCCGTCCCCATAGTAAAATACCGTAAGACATGATACTATGAAAGTAACTGAAGTAGACTAGCCTCGCGGTTTCTACATTTGTGAATTGACGGACTTTTCTCACAGCATAAGCTGCTGAACTTAGCCGTCCTGCAAGAGCTGTTAAATGAGGACTCCACTGTAGCCTTGAGTCGAGCGTGATCCCTAGGAAAACAGTTTGATCGACGAATTCTAGTTTCTCTTTATTCAATACTATGTCACAGTCAGTACTTTTGACATTTGGTAAAGCAAATCTTATGCATTTAGTTTTTTTGCCATTTAATACTAAATTATTAGCAGTGAACCAATTCTGTATCAGCAGTAGGGCGTTATTTACGTCGTCAAGATTTGATGCACGTCTATTTATTTTAAAAATTAAAGATGTATCGTCAGCAAATAACACCATTTGTGGTTGTTTTTTTAATAAATGGGGGAGATCATTAATATATACTAAAAAGAGGAAAGGACCTAATATTGAGCCTTGTGGAACACCCATTTTTATTTTTAAACCAATTGAATTGACACCATTTATATGAACTTTTTGCTGTCTATCACTTAAATAAGATTTTACTAGACTGAGATTAGGTTGCCGCAGTATCAAGTTGGTATAAACACTACCTAGTTTTCACACTAGTCGTGTTTATTAATTATAATTTCTTTGTCTACCATCCAAGCGAAAAGTAGTCTTAGCGTTTCGTTAAAAACCCATACCAAAAATTAAATGCCAATAGAACAGTTCTGTTTCATATCTAGAACTAGATATAAAGCTATAGTTTGCCTTAACAGAACAGTAATGTTTTATAGCTGGAACTAAATGTCAAGTCAAAAAAAGTAATTTCTAAGCATATTGACTAGCAACGAAAACTGTCCCTGTATTCAAATCACTGTTGTCCTATAGTTTTCTTGACTGTAGTTTTACACTCAGGTAGAATATTATTTTAAGCGTGGTTAACTCTCAGGAATTTAACTACTAAAAATATTTTTAGAAACCACTGCACGTTGTGTGCGTTGTTATTTCCATTCACCGCAGTGCAATTTTGTTAGTCAATGAAATATAATCAAATTGACAGTTTCATGCATTAATTTCTTAGTGTTTTGGTGTTTAAAATCTAGAATGAATGATAACGATAAAAATTTAAAAAAAATATTAGCTTAGTTACATAAATAACATCACGCCTGAATCCCTTAAGGGTTTGGCAGAGGTGTAGGTACTTTCCTATTATTAAATTAGTTCACTAGTTTTTATATTTAAACCTGAATGATTAATAATAATAAACCCGTTTATTATAATTTTAAAAATAAATTGACGGAACACCATTTTCATAAAGTATCGAAAGAATTCGACTCAAAATTGATGCGACATCATTTTGTCGAAATAATAGAATCAAGATTTTTAAATCTATTTTTTTTACTATTAATATAGGCACTCACGCCTTATTCCCATGAGGATAGGCAGACACTAAAGAACGCCACCTGTTACGATCCCCACATACTCCTTTTTCTTTGTTTGCGTTGATACAGGTAGTCATACACGCACGCTGGTAACGAGTACCTACTAGGCTCCTCACTTTTTTGAAGCACCTCACCAATAAGGTCACTTTATGTCCTTCTAGGGCAGCTCCCCCCACGGTTTCCACTCACATGTGCCGTGTAAATACCTTATACTAGTCACTTTTAAGTCATCTTCAAAAAACGAAAATACAAAGAAATCGTCGAGTATCGTCCGGAAAAAAATTTAAAAAATTTACTTTCTTAAGTTTAACATTTTTTTTAAGTATGGACATGTAGATTTGAGGCAAATATTTTTATACAAGTTTATTTTCTATACGCTAAGGCTGACAGTGATATTTTTTATTTTAACATTGCTCTAATACTTTTCTTTTGGCAAACGTTTTGGTTGGGGAAGACCCCGCGCCATTTTAGACGCGCAGGCAGTCGGTTGCGCTCCGACGTAAGTCCCACATTACGGCGCGAACGCTGACGTACAAGTGGCTATACTTCCAGTAAAACAAGTTGTCTGTTTGCCTCATATCTACTCAGTTTTTCCAGCCTAACTCCACGTTCCTAAGTGAAGTCCTGCAAGATTTTATCGTGCACTGAATTTTCCCTGAACAAACTCCGATGCCATAATTTTCATGATAGTCGTCACTACGGCCGTCATGTGGCGGCCACCGCTCTATTGGATGAAGATAAAAATATTTGATGAAGTCCCTTACGTCATCAAATATTGTTCAGCTGAACCAACACAAAAGTTTGTCATAAAATTTATTGTACACAACATTGAAATCTAGTATTTTTATTTTCGGTCGGATCTAGGCGACCTTGTGACGTCATTTTGGCGCCGCTTTTTGTCACTCAATCCACAGAATAGAAAAGTACGGAAAACCTAGTTTTAATCGGTTTGTCAAACTATACCGATTTAAATAAAATAAAATGCTTCTCGTTGGTCTCACTTGAGAATGTCTCGACCGAATTGGCTATTTTAGTTCTAAAAAATTCGTAATAGTTCGAATAAGGTTTTTATCTTTTTTATGAAAAGAAAATTGAGAATTCGGGAAAAATTGACAGTTCTGAAAAGTGAAACTCAAAGTTGACCTTTAAAGAATCCGAATTTCCAGCCTGTAATAACCGTAAATTGCATGCACTTTATTCACGTACGTAATTTTTCCCGAAGAACTCTTATTATGGTCCTTTTGTTTGTAACTTTTCTGTGTCACATGATTTTATTTTAGCACAAGTGACGTAAATTGACTTGTTTATTTTTTATTTCAGGATACTGACTAAAACTTCGCGTCTTAATCATTTTTTTTTTCTATTTTATGATGAATGGTAGGCGCTTTATTATTTACAGTTGTTCTTACAAATTCTAATAATTATGTTTTTTTTTGCGCAAAAATAAGAATATTAATGGATTTTTATTACACTGCAACGTTGTGAGAACTGTGTTATCTACCATAAACAAGCTAACACTGATATATAGGTATTATGTACAGGTATATAAAAATAAAAAAGCTGATTTGCCGTCAACGTCATTCTCTAAATCACTCAATAAAATAATAATTTTGTAGTCTTTGATAAAGTAATAACTGCATCAGCCATCAGCAATGAAATGGTGATTTTTTCTTTCCAGAAAAAAATCACCATTTCATTTTATTTCACTAACGACAACTGCGTCATAAAATATTTATGAAGTGACACTTTTAGCATTATTTCCTGTAAGACATCCGAACATCCGAATACAAAAAATCAGTGTTACGAGGAGCATTCTAAAATTAAAAACAATTAAAAACATCACGTATTTACCCAACTGTCACTTCTATATTGCATCATATCGCCGCCATCTTTAAAAGTAAACAGTCGTTACTTATTTATATTGATACTTCTCTAAATTACAAAATATCTGTATATTTTTCATAGATCAAAGGGAATATTAAAGAGGGACCGTTGGATTTCTCGACGGAGATCAATTCTTATGAAATGGATGGATATTGTAAATATTCCTTTTCATTCAACGGTGTTTATTACAACGTGCGTTGATTTACAGGAGCTGTTTGATCAACTATGCCTACGCATTTCAATACGTCTTAGTTTAGTATAAATTTCTGATTTAAGATGAAGCAAAGATTTATAGTGGTACTTTTTCTGTAGTAATAAAGTTATGAAGGAGACTATGGGCAAATTTCACCAACGAAACTGAACGCGATCAGCACAAAAACCACGTTGAAGGGTTGCCAATATCATCGTTTTCTGTGAAATAGTGACACTGCTGTCAGTGTCACTATTTAGACCTGTGTCTTGAACGTGTTTCTTAGGTGCAGATTGCGTTGTGTCTTTGGTGAAATTCGTACTAAGTGTCAATTTCACAAAAGTGAACGCGATTTTCTGTGGATTAGTGAAACTGACAGCTTTTGATCGCGTTTTGTATGCGCTGATCGCGTTCAGTGTCATTGGTGAAATTCGCGCTTAGTACCAATTTCACCAATAAAACTGATCGCGGTTAGCCTAAACTGCGTTCAAGAGCTGACAGTGTCAATATTCTACAACAATATTGATCGCATTCGGTTACATTAAATCAAATGCGCCCTCACAGCGTCACGTTTAATAACGTTTTACGACTGGCATACTGTGTCGTCAATAAAGACGATGCGTTACGCACAAAACAGGAGCGAGGTAATTGCGTAACACACTAACAGTAGGAATTACATCCATTATGTCGAAGTTCAATGTTATTAAATTGCATTTTTTTATTTAATCAAAAGATACAACCAACTTCAGTGGTGTATCATAAATTACGAGTAATCAGCATTTAAGGGGTGCGGGCCTGCCAGGGGTATGGGTTATTCGAAAGAGATACCCTCGGCTCTGGCACACAGGCAACTGAAGGAACACAGGTGGGTTTTTGTCAGTAAAAGTCTGACACGCCCTCCTGCTTCACCCAGAGCGGGAGAAGTTATTTAATGATTTCCCACCATAAAAAAAAACGGGAATCTAAACGCGGGCTTGAACTCACTGGTGGGCCTGGCTAAAAAGCACGCAGTCTCACCAGACATCGTATCCGACAGAGGTAGTATCAGTGATGAAAGTTATTGAGTGAGATGAAAGATCATTTATAGACAGATCATTTATAAATAGGCGCGTGGAAAATTAAGAAAAGTCCTTCAGAAGATCGGGTTTTATAAAAAAAAAACACTACATAAATCAATGACCAACAAAGTTTATTGAACTTTTCGATATTTGAACTTTGTCGGTACCGACTTGGTTTTGGAGATTTTACACTTCTTTTATTACTTAAACACGCCCAAAGTTAGGTTTAATTGGCAAGACAAACGAATCCTTGTTGGCTCCTAACTTTTTAATGGCTTTTTATTTTAGTATTCTGTTCTCAGTACAGACAATATTAATAATGAGACATAACCATACCTTGTACAACCACCTCCACCACCACCACCACACCACCACCACCAACCACCACCTGGTGGTTCACCTTAAGTACAAGCCTAAGCCTAGCCTTAAGTATAATCAGCGTATGATTTTGAGGGGGAGTGGGCCCTGATTCATTACGCGAGCCCAGTGCTCGTTGATGGTTATCACATGTCTTTGAATTTTTGGTTCTAGGACATGCCTGTTTCTTACCGATCTTTACCGTATTGAGAGCATGATTAAATAATTTACACAAACTTTACCGTATTGAGAGCATGATTAAATAATTTACACAAACTTTACCGTATTGAGAGCATGATTAAATAATTTACACAAACTATCTGAACAGTAGTGGCTCAGTGGTAAAGACCGCGACTTACGTATTGTAATTCGTCAGATCGAAACCAGACAGGCGCTTTACTTCGTGTAAGTTATTTTATCACAAAACGGCGAAGGAAAATATAGTGAGGAATCCGGCATGTCCTAGAACCAACTTCGAAGACATGCGATATCTAGCAACCCGCACTGGGGCCGCGTGGTGGATTACAGCCCACTCCCTGTCACTGATAGGAGGCCTGTGTCCCAGCAGTGGGAACATTATTTTTTTTATAACGTTGCCCCACATTAAGAACTCCTCCTGTATTGTGGATGCGTTTACAAACAGTTAAACTCACATACACAAACAGCCAGACCCGAAACAACTACTCGTAGGTCATACAAATATTTGTTCCGTGCGGGAATCGAACCCGCGACTCGGAGCGCAGCAGTCAATCGCTTAACCACTGCGCCAACTGCATTATAGGCTGATTATGCTAAAGTGTCTGCCGGGGTTCGAACCTACAACCTACGACTTGTAGGTCACGACCGTAATTACGAGTAAAACGATTATCTTACTCGTTGGCAATAACTTACTTTCATATTATTGTTCGACTTACCTCTATAAGGAACATAAATATTCAAGTACAGACAGTCCTCAGATTCATTGGTAAGGAACGCCTTCAGCTGGTTCATGTAGTGCTGGCGCCCTGATGATGGAGGGTTGCCCTTCTTGATGGGAGGCAGCGACTGAGGGCAGACGGGAGCGAAGCGGGTCGCCATCTTGACTCCTGGCCAGGGCGGGGCGCTGACTGTAACAAGAAGTTTGGGTGTCAGTTTGGCTAAGTGAGATACGATGACTGGCCCGCTAAATTAATTTTTCTTACTTTTTTGCAATTTTCAGGTGTGTATCAGATTGACGGTAATAAAAATATGATTCGCACCCGTAACAAATATTATATTTACTATGTTTTTAAAACGTGATATTACCAGGAATTTGCAAAAAAAAGGTAGAAAATTTCTGATTTTATTACGTTGTCATTAATAGACAACAAGGCTGAAGTCAGTATTTCGGTTACTAGACTTTCCGTTTCGTTAATCGGAAAACATGGCACATAACAACAAACTACAAGATCATTTGCGAAACAACAAACTTTCCACATTATAAAATAAAACGCCAATATTTTTATTTCACTAGGAAGAAAATATCGAATCTTGGGAATCTCTAAAGCCCCGCTAAAGAGTTTTGCTTAAACGCCAGCGGATTTTCTCAGAAAAGTGCAGTACATTTTAAACTTTCGTGAAAAGTGATTTTGTATTTTGTTTAGAAGTCAATCGAATGCATTAAATGGATTGAAACTATGCGACATAATCATTATACCCTGTTCTTCTTGTGACGGTTCATTGTACCAGGAAGTTTAATTTTAAGTTCAGAATGATCCAATAGAGAATTAAAAATCATATATAAAATATTCATAAAATAAACCTCATTCACAGCATTTCAAAAATAATAAATAAACTGTAATAGGTAGTCACTTGAAATTTTCACATAGTGTTTACAACTATGTTCGCTATAACCACAAGTAATATTAATTATTTACTAAATAATCAAGGTATTTTTCCAACAAAATATGATAAATACTGTATGGTGTCAAATAAACATTCGTGTACGAGACACTTAGCTGCTTTTTTATATCTAATGTTAGACCATGTCAAGATTTTTATGAGACTTAAGTATTATTTTTGTCGAAGACGAAAAAAATAAATCTATACATAATTCATAAGCATAACGTTAGGTACTACTACAACAGCGTTATTTTGGACTGCGTCCAAACCTATACCCCAACTTAGCGCCTAAGGTAAGGTTTAGACTCATCATTGAAAGTCTTCAAAATTCCGAATCCAAAAATAGGAAAAACTAGGCTTTGGGTTTGATTTAATTAAAAATAAAATAAAATTCGTTTATTTCAGACTATTAAACTGTCCATATTTTGTTAGTATAACATTATCTTAAAAACTATGTTAGTCGTGAGGAAATCAGTTGTATTTAAATTAAATTGAAATATATTACTATTAAATTAAATGATTGTAAACTAATAATAGAAAGAGGTAAAATGTGGAAGTTTACAGTTGTAGGGGGATCTTCCGAACTAATGATCCGATCCGATTCCGAAAATTCTTTCACTGACAGGAAGTTTTACCATTACCAAGTGCTGTAGGATATGTTTTATGCTAAATTTAGTTGACTTCCACGCAATAAAAGTCGCGAGCATAAGCTAGTTATCCTATCCTACTATATACAGAGTATAACAGAAACCCTATTGCTATTCTTAAGATCACTATACAAAGATTCAGTTCAAAATAAAATACTCTAAGAATTGATACCAAATTTTTGGTTTCATATGTTTCTTAAATTCAAATCTTAAAAAATGTGTCACCGCACTACGTAGGTAACAATAACTTTCCACGTTACTTGCCAATATCACGATAAATCTCTTCCGAGTGATGTGTTTATTTCAATTTGAAAACTTCGGTTTCTGGTATCAATGTATTAAAAACTCTCATAACTTCCGTACATGTAGAGATAGGATTAAAAAACTCTTCCAATATCGTTTGATATCATCCAAAGAAGCCGTGCCCTTGGTATGTATATACCCTTTCCGTTATACGTTGTACATAATGATATTATAAATGTGAAAGTTTGTATGTTTAGATGTTTGGATATTTAGATGTTTGGTTGTTTTTTACTCAATCATGTAAAACCGGCAGAACAAATTAGGATGAAATTTAGCACAAAGATAGTTTGTAACCTGGATTAACACATAGGATACTTTTTATCCCGATAGTACGTTCCCGTGGGATAATTTTCGACACCCACGCGGGCGAATCTGCTGGCAAAACTTAGTTATAAATAAAATAAAATAAATCCCATAGTTCAGGAGCCATAATAAAACATACTAAATGTATCTCAACACGACTAAATAGGAAAAAAAAATAAACCGTGTTGGTATATTTTTTTTCCTATTTAGTCGAGCAAACGGGTTAAAGTTGTTTAAAAAAATTACAAATTATTACTTCCCTTTCATTTTTTTTTTACAAATTATTAATTCCCGTACCATTTCCCGCATAATTTCATTAAGTAATAATTTGGCAAATGAAATTATTTGTCGGTTGTTTTTTTAAGTTTTAATATTTCACTTTTTAGTTGTTTTTGTTTTTGACTTTTTAGCTATAAGTAGTACCTACCCCACGTCAATTAGAAATTTCATCATCCTTGGTCAAAATAGTGCATATTTGAACATATTCTACGCAAAATAAAATAAGCCCAATATTTTTGTAGTTTGTCAGTTTTCAATTTACCATTTCTATTCAGTCAATTACGACGTTTTATTACAAGGGTGTTTTTTCCGTGTATTCCCGTTGTCCCCGTAGGCCATGTCCCCGTAAAAGGGGACACAGGGAATTTATTAAAATAATTAAATTGACTTCTCGTTGACCTCGTATGCTGTCCCCGTTAATGTATTGTTACATACTTTTCAAATTATGCCCGTTGTCTCCGTTGCGTTAAAATTATATTTGAGAGTGCCATATTAGAGATAATGTTATACCTATACAAAAATGCATTTTTTTTAAATACTTATTTACTTAATAATAGCTTTTCACATGAAATTTACAATTACCTAAAATTTTTACAATAGTAGTAGTATATTTTATAATATACGGGCTCTCCGCCCGCGGCTCTGCTGCGTGTTTTATTTCCCGCGGGTACTACTAGCTAATAAGTATACTATATGTAGCCTACAGGTATATACTATTCCCTATCCAAATTTTTTCAAGATCACACCACACACCAGATTTTCCGTGATTGCGGCCCAACCATTTATAATTTACGATTTTAACTATATTTATGAATGAATTTGTTTAAAAATATGTGGTTTATATGTGCATAATCATATATTATAGTAATAAAATGGCGTGGGTATTTGTTTCCTTATTGAGTACCTGGTAAACTTGAAAACCGGTGCCGAGCGGCGGTGGAGGTTTCCAACGACTGGGACAGCAATTAACTAGGGCCGTGCTCCTAGTTGCCCTATCCATTTAATTTTAATATTTTTCTTCCGGCGACTGGGACCACTCATTAATGAATATAAATATCTATTGTTCAACCCAAAAACAGCACAAGTCAAACGAAAAAATGTTTAAAGTAAGTAATACTTAAAGAAATAAACTACACCTGTATATTACGTTAATTAATTATTATTTTTAATATGATTAGTCCTACGTTTGGTAAGCTCCTACCAAGTTATGACAATCTATACCAAGGTACTTCGTGTAGCATACCAATTTACAAAAAAATCTACTTAAAAAAGTAAACATTTCTTATTTTTTCTTAATTTTAAATTTAAATCTATTACATACAAAATTTATTTCAGTTTAGTTTAAAGCTTGCTGTGCTAAGTTTTCCACCTTTAATTAAGAAATAAAAATTTAAAGTGGACAACGATAATTATTTACAAATATAACTGTCCGTTGTTCCCGTTGCCCGTATGTACATATCGGGGACAACGGTAAGGAATTTTATGTAGTCCCGATTGTCCCCGTGAGGTTGACATAGATTACGGGGAAAACGGGAATACACGGTTTTTTCCACTTAGGACATATTCTAAATAGGTATTATAATAATATTATTATTCTGGTACTACTTTCTGGTTTTACATTTAAAAATATGTTTCTGGCACGTTGTATGGTCACAGTTCTAACCTAACCTAGCTGTTTCAACAAATCATCTGACTAAATGTTTATTGTCAAAAAATAAATCAAGTGTTCTATCTATTTCGACTGCGTATGAAACGGCAATTTTTTTTTTGTATAACCGACGAAAACTTTCTACGCTACGGGGTCTAGAATGATCTGCTGAATTCATGGTTACAGTTTGCGCACTGGTTAAAAATTTACCCTGTATAACTGGCGAAATGTCGATATCCTATAAGTATACGTCTGTCCAACCCTTCAAGGATTACAGGCGTAATGTTATGTTAGTCTCAATGCTGTAGAGCTTCAGTACAACATACTAAATGTATCCTAACACAGTCTACCTTTATTTATTCCTATTTAGCCGAGCAAAAAGGAAGAAACTCGCAGGCAACAATACAATATATCACTTAGCTCGCAATACTATGGTAAACAGTCTCTTGATAACCACCATTTTGCATTCTAACGTTATGCAGTGGCATTCTCATTATTTTTAATATTTATGTTGATCCCCACATCTCACTTTTTAAATTGAAGTTATAATTCAAGTTTATTTGATTCAATTTGCATCTGCTTCTGAAGTGTTTTGCGTGATTTCACGATGTTTAATTTTGTATATCTATAATTTTTATGAGGAGTTGCGTTAAATTGCTTGAAAGGCAAAATTATATTAGAAATTGTTTGTGGACCGTTGAATCTGCTGATGCCAAGAATTATGAATGACTAAATACTTGCGATTGCAAATAAGGCATATTTATAAGTAGATATAGCTTATATATTATACAAAAATTGTAAAGCTGAGATGTGCTTGCGTTTTTCTAATGTTTGGTCTTTTGGCCACAGAATCCGTAAAAAAGATCTGCCTAATCGTTTCCCAACCATGTGAGGATCGGCTTCAGCTTAATACCAGTATATTGCATGGCTATTTGACCTCCATAAACCAGTCATTGGGTACCTTCTAGTAAGACTGGTTGTCAGAATTTCGGGTTTTTGAGTACCCGTAACGACTTTCTAAGAATTATTAGTGACAGCCGGGATCAACGGCTTACCCTGCTTTCACCCATCCACAAACCGTCCCATGTGGCTGTTATCATCTAGCCAAGAGCCTCTGCAGAATTGCTTTTGGATACATATTTATAATCAATGTTTAAATATAAATGCAGCACAAATTCTTTAATTTGTTTCACAAACAATAATTGTTTTCTATCTGTTCTATTAAAGCATAAGTTTGCTCCATAAAGTAAAACCACAATCATATTTTTAGAAATACAGTTTTTCTCCGAAATAATCTTTAAAGCTCCGCAGCCTGATTGGCATGTTTAAAATAGCTATAACCGGTGGATTCTTTGCATTCCAAAACATGCAATTCCACAGAGTTCCACAAACTTTGTTCTAAATTATACGCACAAGAACAATCTAGTGTAAGATTTTATGGTGCATAAAATGCTTGCTCCTAAACTAGGAACGGAAATGGAAAATGTATGAACGAACAAAGTATTGCAATAACGATTGCAGGAAATTTGGCAACCAAAATGCAGTGTGAGTTTATGGATGATTAATGATTTCATTTCTGTAAGCTGTTTTGTCTATACACTTTTGCACGTCAACCATATTTTAAAAACGATGTGAGGTCGGCATTTCCTATTTGACTACATTGAGAAGAAAGGCCGAAACAATCTCAGAGGTCGCACTCTCTTTAAAGTCTAGGCATAATCTTGGTCAGATCATGTGAAGGTCATGTAGATTGGTGTCCAAAATGGTTTTTCGAGGAATAAACCACACAGCTTGAATAGACCTATCCAGTCAGTGCACGCATTTGTCGTGCTGGTCAACAATAAATATGTTCACACCTTCTTTATCATCATCTGGATTCATCCACGATTACAGTTTGAACGTCGATGTCCCCAGCATCCTGTATACTTTCATAAGCATTTAGTAAAAAGCTGTTATTTTGACACTACAATAAACAGACATTTCAATTCTTATTTAATTGTTTGAATACATATATTATATAATTATAGTCGTTCAGTATTGGTAAATGGTAACGTCGTGCACGCTGGGTTATTGTGCGTACATCCTTAAACTTCAATGTTCATACAGTCATAACAAAACTTATAACATGTTTGCATAACAATAAACCCGTATGAGAATAGTATCGCTGGATCAGGCTTGACCTGGCACTGATCCCAGAACTGATCTTATCGTGTTATGTTTTGAATGGAACTGCCATAGTAAAGTCATAGCAACCTACAAATCTTTACACGAAACAAAAGTTCTGAACTGTGAATAGAATAGTGCTTTTATATTCTTACCTGGTGGCATAAACCGTAGGTGCCCCGTCGGAGAAGCAGCATACGGTATGCCAAGAAACATCTCCACATACTGAAAATCATACTGCCGACTTGGCTTCACTATCAATCCTCTTAGAGCACCTTGTCGCAGGTGGTATTCCCTTGTCAACCGTTTCCCCCCGTCATCGTTCGGAAAACTTCGGCTGTCACCGTACACATTCGCAGCACCTTCGTTTGCCATCGGCAACAAGAGCGAGACGAAAATACAAATAAACATATTGTGATTTATAAACGAAGTCGCGTGCCGGTTAGTGGCCATTTTGTTTATGAGCAACGGTTTGCTCGTTTTATGCTTAACGTTCTCAAAATAGTCGCTGTTTTATTGTTTGTTTGCACTCAGCTTTTATTGTCCACTGTACTCTGAGTCTGCGATCTTAATCGCGAGTTATTTTTAACTAATGAACTATCATTTCCAATAATTCCGCACTACACTTAAAAACAAACTGGCACATTACATTTACTTACTACTTACTTATTACTTACATTTTTCTAAATTCAATTTTGTAGTTTGTATTTTTAATCAAAGATTTTTTTTTATTAGAACGGTATTCGTTTGAAAATATTATAATATCTAAATATTGTCACTGTCTATTTTTGTACCGTGATTTTTTTTGACGATCGATAAACGGCGTTTGCGCGTTCCCGGCGCGTGATTCCAACTGGATAACGTCCAAAGTTGTCCCCGCGAGTCTCTAATACCGAAATACTACGGCATTCGAAGCAGAGGGGATGTGCATTGCTGAGATTGTTTCTAAAGACGCGAACATTCCTTTCGGTGGATTTTCTTTTGTGTCAATCTGGTTTCAGTTGTGGAAACAATTGTTTCTAGGGCTAGACACTATTTTATTTGTAACTTCAGAGAGCACTTTGATACGTCGAGCGAATACAATTTGTTGTGTTGTCAAACTTGGTCAAGTGGAATTTGAATGCTTTCTGTATTAGCTTGCTATGATAGACATCAATTTGGAAGTTTTACAATTAGAACGCTAATTAGATTCGTGAAAATATAAACGTGAAATCAGAATTAGTATACATATAATACTGAATAGAATGGACATAATTTATTAGTACAAATTTTATTTGTGATGCTTTTAAGTGGTGTAATTTAATATAGTATTGTATTTGGAATCATTTCATTAATTTCAAACTCAAAGCAATAAAATTCAACTAGAGCCGATTTAAAAGGTCTTTGTGAATAATCAATTAGTTTCATTTCGCTTGGTTGCAAATGATGTTATTTAATAAACCTTTAATGCATGCTCTGTTAAATTAACTTGAAAATTGTATTTTTTTTCAGTAATCCCTTACTCCTAAAAGTATAATAGTATATTTTCTACATAAAATGTATAAAACTGAAGTAGTTGTTTGTAATGTCAAAATAATAGTTTCTTTCTCCAGTTAATGCTTATGAAAGTATACAGGCTGATTTTTTAGTCACCGTCCAAATTTTTCAGGGTGATCGTACCCGTGAAATTGAACAACTTTCTCCAAGGAACAAGGGTCGAAATATGAAAAAAAAAATCGACCTCCCATGCAAAATCAATAGTTAGCTGGTCGATTTTGTATGGGAAGTCCGATTTTTTTTTTCTTCATATTTCGACCCATGTTCCTTGGAGAAAGTTGTTCAATTTCACGGGTACTATCACCCTGAAAAATTTGGACGGTGACTAAAAAATAATTCTGTATACGGTATTAATAACAAAAAAAAACTTTTTTTTTTGTCAATCTGTTTATTTGTCCCGGCTTATCTCCTTTCACTGGCAGATAGCTGGTAATACAGGGAGTAACATAGGTTTTTTTTCTCGGTGGCACGTTTCCTTGGAATAATTTCATCTATAAAACATTTTAACTATCAAATAACACGCATCCACCATAAATAGTAGTATTTATGGTGGATGATATAATAATATAATATTTTATAGTAAATAACTATAAAAACATCGTAAAAATTCGTCAATAACATTTGTCTCGCGATCTACCCCCACAACGGATCTCATGTGCAGCCACATCTCTCATCGTCGCACGCGCATCATTATAACCGTTGGACTAACGCTCATCTATTTATGTCGCAGCACGTGGCATTCCGGATAATGACCGGCCAGGAAGGAAACAATGCTTTGATCCGGATGTTTGGGGGTTTAAAAGGGTAAGCAGATATGTGGGGAAGTTGGAATGAGAAATCTTCTCGCTTGTTATGCTTAAAGGGCAGGTACAGATGGATTTGTTTTTTGTGTTTTGACTCATGTGAGAACAAAAAAGGGTGAAAGGTAAGGTTATAATAATGGATGACACAAAGCTTGTATTTGTGATGAAATTAAAGTTGATTTATCATAATTATATATTAACGCCCCTGCAGACAGACACTACGAGAAACTAGTAGAACAATTTCAGTACAAAATTAAGAAAAATCGTTCGAAAGATCGGCTTTAAAAAAAAAACACTGCATAAATTACCAATAAAGTTTATTGAACTTTTCGATATTTGAGCTTTGTCGGTACCGACTTGGTTTTGGAGATTTTACACTTCTTTTATGACTTAAACACGTCCAAAGTTAGGTTAAATTAGCAAGAAAAACTAATCTTTGTTGGCTCCTAAATTTTTAATGGCTTTTTATTTTAGTATTCTATTTCTGCACAGACAATATTAATAATGAGACAAAATCATGCCATGTTTAATTTTTTATGTACATTGCGTAATACACTGCCGAAGTTTGTATAGAAACAATGTTGACTAGATTAACCTAAAATGTCAGTAGCATCAAGGGTTCTTGATTTCATGTCTTTCTGCGATTACCGTTATTTCAGCCATATTGTAATTCCGTAAAATAGGATTTGATGCGACTATATAATCATATGGATTGTAATAAATCTTAAGTAGAAAGGGTATTTTGTTCGAAATATCTGAAATCGGATGAAAATGTTAACAAATTTAATATTGAAAACAAATGTTCAAACACCGTTCCGTGTTCCTTCAGTTGCCTGTGCGCCAGCGGCCACGGTATCTCTTTCGTACAACCCGCATCCCTGGCAGGCATCGGCCCTTGCTGGCCCCACCAGTTAGTGCTGACATCTCTTTGAGGCGAGCGTGGAACACAACGTGCCGTCGACCCGGGCTTGGCCCTTACCGGACAGCGAGACGTACCTATTACTCGCCGCCAGCGCCTACGGTGGCCGGGTATCAGGCTGGGATTCCCGACGCCCAGGGCGTCTCCTGCGTAGGGAACCCAGCATAGTTGGGAAAAGGCTAGGCAGATGATGACTTTATAGTAAAATAATGATTTTCTAAAATTCCGAAAGCCACTATGGGTTTAGCTTATTGTGAAACCTTAATCCATTTTCCCTTGGATGAACTTAACTATCAGAACTATGGACTAGCATCGGCCAATACCGTATACACCAGCTATCCCACCTTGCGTAGGAAGACAACACCTGGCACACCGCTCCTTTGTTCCCAGATCAAAATATTTTGTACCTGTTTGGAATGCTAATCTATTTGTGTGGGAAGATTAAATGTCAGTCTTTGATTTACCGATACTGTTTTATTAGTCTCTTTTATGTGCAAATACGTAGGTAGTCTTGTTGTTATATGTTGTTTTTCCTTTGTGCTTCAGGAATATGTTAAGACTGGTGGTGTGACACAAGGAAGAGGGTACTTAATGTATTGACATGGATGTTTTCAAAGGTGACTGATGAGCGGTCCCTAAGTTTAATCATTCCGATCCAGCCCGTCCCTTGCTGCTCGCTTATAGCGATGCCCTATGCCCTACGCCTAAGCCCCTCCCTTAGCGAGCTGTCGCTCTAGTTTTATGTATTTTTTTTGGTCAAGCCCTGCCTGGTGGTTATAATTTATTAAGGTAGCCACAGCAAGTCCAGTTAAGCAGCTGACAACCTCATAGCTTGACCAGCAGGCTTAGCATAACGCTTTCTATTTCTACTCTACCGTAGAATAAAAATCGCTTGTCTTCATTTCTCGGTACAAAATTGTCAATTGTCTACACGGAAACGTCATTTTTGTCTACTGTTCCGTCGACAAAACGCTTCTCTACGGTTCTCGTGCTAAGCCTGCTGCAAGATGTCTTTCGCAAAAAAAAAAACAGGGTCCTATGTTTTTAAGTTCAAAACCTAAAACCTGACTACTGAAATATATATAAATAGTCTAAAATGTGTGAAACAAGAATATATTTTCATCTGAAAGCCTTGGTTATACCTATGCCACGTTGCAATTAAGCTTATAATCACTGACTACTGTTAGAATTTATTGGTTTGTTAGGGAAGGTATACCTACTAGTGTTGAGCCATTCTGGCTCCTCATTGGTGAGTTTTGAGTTTGTCTGCTTACCTATGAGTAGTGTCATGTCGTAGTGTGTGTGTGTAGGTGACGTAAAAAAGACTCCTTAGGCTTGGTTTATTTGTCGATTCACACGAAGTAAATTTATTTGTGGGGCGTATGCTTATCGACAATTCCAGAAATATGTATTAGGCAACTGGCACGTTTCGAATTTTATGTAATAAAGTAATAACATTAGTTGGGTTTTCTCCTATTATCTAGGTTTATTTAATGTTCCTAGCTTTAAACCCAAAACGTGCCTATTGCCTTATACGTATTTTTGGAGTTTTCGATTTGCCCATAAATAAATTAACTTAATGCGAGTCGCCTTAACTTCATCATCATCATCATTTCAGCTGAAAGACGTCCACTGCTGGACATAAGCCTCCCCTAAAAGGGGGGTTTTGCCATAATCGCCACGCTTGGCAGGCGGGTTGGCGATCGCAGTATGGTGATAAAATGCATAGAGAATGCTGCTGCCCATTCTGTAGTAAGTCCCTTAGTCGCCTTCTACGACACCCACGGGAAGAAATGGGATGGTGCTATTCTTTTACGTCCGGCACCACACGGTTAATAATACATTATTTAAAATTGTCGATTCGCCTGTTCCAGGCGAGTAAATTTGTGCGAATCGAGTAATAAGCCCAGGACTCACGTGTAAACTCATGTGGTGTTGGAAAGGGTGTGGATTTATCTCGTCATGACAATATGAAAATTAATTGTTTTGTGATTAATTAAAGTAAAATCTCACGTAAGCAGAATCGTGACCAACTTCTAACAATACTCGAAGAAAGCAAAACTTATTTTGAAAGAACACTTAACTTCAAATAAATTCTAAGAGCATTATATTTACTTGTTTGTATGTAAATAGCTGCGTTCTTTGCTTCGCTGAAAATAAATTGGCAAAGAATAAAACATTTATTGAGTTAGGCTCATTAGGTCACTAACTATTAATCTTATGTTAACAATTTTTCACTGGTTGTAATAATACGTGAATAAGTAAACCTTTTCTAGAATAAAAAAAATCGTAGGCCTACACAATAATTCAAAGTCACAAGCATTTATTTCCAATATTAAAAAGTGAAAAACTTTTAACCAGAAATTAAAGTTAATTTTCACTTTGTAGTATTTTTTCGGAAGTTAATAATGGGCATCAACTCCACCGTTACTCTTTAAAAATGTTTTACAATATTTTACTTAAGTACATTAATTACATGTATACGTGAAAAGAAAAAAAAAGATGTAGAATAAAATTATCATAACACAATAGGTGAAAAGAATTGGAAATTAAAACAATGACAGATAAATTAATTATATGTTAGATGCATAGTGCTCACACATTTATAAACATTGTGTAGGTAATTATGTAATAAAATTTCTTGGCTCCTTATAGTATTTTAAAATACACACAAATCCAGATATTACGATCATACGGTATACATAAAAAAGTACTTTATTTAATTAATCCGTTGGAACTTAAAAAAATCTGTCATTTTATTTACCCGACAAAACTGGATATTAGAATATAAGTCAATTTTAGCCTACCAAATTTTTCTTACCCAGAATTGACTCGGCAAACAGCAGACGCTTCCCGCATTTTAAAGGTCCCAAAAACGGCGTCAACTTATTAAACACATAAATATGTCACATCTGCATAATTTCGCACTTGATCATTGTCAGGACACGACGCCATCTTGGATGTACGAAACAGATTTCCAGGAAAGTAGAAGATGAATCGTCTAGTCGGTTCGCCAATTACGGAATTAATTTTATGTTTATTTTAAGTGCTGTGATTATTCATATGTACATTAAAGGAATACAATTTGTTCAGTTTGTGGTTGTTCTAAGTTTTTCTGAGAATTTTTCTATCTTATTAACCCGGAAATAACAGCTAATAGCCTTAAATTTACTATTTATTTCTAACGTGGCGTTATTACTTTTGACGTCCACGTCACGGCATCACAATAACCAAGTAATATATGAAGACGCTTTAAAATTTCCACGAATATTATAGACTTGGACGTTCACGATAATAACACAACGTCAAAAATAATAAAAGTGTACTTCAATGTGTATTATTTTCATATCTATACCATAATAATCTATGTCTATAACTATGCTATATATTTTATAAAATATTATAAAGAGGTAAAGTTTGTGAGGTTGTATGGGGTATTGTGGTTGTATCTCTGGATCTACTGAACTGATTTTGAAAATTATTTTACCAATAGAAAGCCACGTTATTTGTGAGTGTTATAGGCTATATATTAACCCGAAAACTGAAAAGACTTTTTCGTAGTAGTCGGATTTGCAAAGTAAGTCGGAGAAAAAACGGTCGAACGAAAATGTTTCTTACGAACGCTGCCTTAACGATAGAGATATATGATTGAGTTTCAGCGAAAAGTTGTAGAACTTAATAATGCCTACAAAAAAGTCAACAACAGCATAGGTCTAACGTTTATATTTAAGCCACAAAAATCAGTTTTTAAATTTAAAATTAATTTAAATCGTTAGGTCATGTTTATTGGTCATATTATCAACAATTATGAATTCTTATTAGTAAGTAAATTATATCTTATTCTTAATAAGTTATGTTATTGTCTCAAGTGTTCAAAACAAAAGACTTTTCCATTTTACTGGATATAATTGGACGAATGAATTGGATAATATAATTTGTACGAATGGATAATACACTCGAGAGCAATGAATCCGGGTCACTTAAAGAATGTTAAAAATCTCGGAAACTAAAAATGATAGGTTAATGCAATAAATTGTATTTAATAGACAATGTAATACTCCTTAAATGAAAGTAAAAAAAATATGAGTCACCATACATTTTATTAACACAAAATTACATAAAGAAAAAAACTGCTGATCTCTCCTTAAAACAAAAATAGGAAACATGAAATTTTTGAACTTTATTACGATTTTCTTGAATTTTAATACTTCGTATTGCCTCCTCGTGCTTCCATTACTGCGTTTACGCGGTTTGGCATGCTGTACACCAAGTTCCTTATACGATTTTGGGGAATATTCTCCCATTCCTCTGTGAGAGCAATTTTGAGCTCACGAAGCGTGATTGGGGGAGGGTTTCGTTGTTTTACGCATCTGCCTAGCTCGTCCCAAGCATGCTCGATCGGGTTGATATCCGGGCTGCGCGCTGGCCACTCCATACGAGTAATGTTCATCTCTTGAAGGTAGTCATTCACAATCCTACCTGTATGAGGTCGGGCATTGTCATGCATAAATATAGCATCCTCACCTAAATTGACCATAAATGGACCAACGTGATCATTGAGGATTTCTTCCACATATCTTACGCTAGTTAAAGAGCCGTTTTCTATGATCACCAGCTCTGTGCGACTTTCAGAAGAAATTCCGGCCCACACAAGTACAGACCCACCACCGTAGGCTACTTTTTCTTCGATGCATGCTTGCTTGAATCTTTCCCCTGGTCTTCGATACACTCTGTGTCTTCCATCGTGCTTGTAGAGCATAAATTTTGATTCGTCGGAGAACATAACTTTTGACCAATCTTCAATACTCCAATTTACGTGGCTCTGGGCATATCTTAGTCTTGAAATACGATGCCCACGCTCCAGTTTAGGGCCGTTTGCAGGTCTAAGGGGTTTTAAGTTAGATTCAGCAAGCCGACGTCTTACTGTCCATGCACTTGGGTTACTTCCTCCGAGGCGTCGAAACTGATTTGTGAGTTCAGTTCCTGTGAGAAAGCGATTTCGAAGCATGGTGTTCACCAAGTATCGGTCTTCTCGTGCTGTGGTACACCTGGTTCTGCCCGTTCCTGGTCTGCGTAGGTTAGAACCAGTTTCTTCGTAACGTCGAAGAACTCTTTGTACTGTTGACAGCGACACACCGACAGTCCTGGCTGTATCGCGCTGACTCCGGCCGGTTTCCAGCATTGTAAGTATTCTGGTGCATTCTTCAGGCGTAAGCGACATAATTTCAGCTTGAATAATGAATATAGAGCACTATCAACATGGTTTATGTACCCACATAAATGACAGATTACAAACAAAAGCAAAACCAAATGCTGTAATTTCGTAGTTCCATCTTCAAAAGTGGCCCTTTTTCAAATTAGATTTTTTTATGATATAACTTTACAATAACTATGAAGTTTTAATACCTTCATTTAAGGAGTATTACATTGTCTATTAAATACAATTTATTGCATTAACCTAGCATTTTTAGTTTCCGAGATTTTTAGGATTCTTTAAGTGACCCGGATTCATTGCTCTCGAGTGTATTATGACATAGGTATGGAACCGCGACCGTGTTATAATCTATTACATAAGTGATATAAATTGTTTACCGCCCAACGAAGTGAGCACGGGTCAGCTAGTGTATAAATATAATGGTTTAACCAAACGAGTTTCGGACAAAAATCGCCAAGGCCAAATTTTATTCAGAATTTTTAATGTTTTATTTATCCCCATTTCTCACTATGTAAATAGAGTAACCCATCAACGTCGCCTGTTACTCCATGTAGTGGTTATGATAAATAGATTCTACTGACACATTAATCTTCTGCTCTTTATTTATAACTAACCTACAACATAAAGATCGCAAAATAATATCAAATAAATTTCAGGGTGAAAGTGCGAAATGCTTTTTAGTGAATACTTAATAAAACGATGTACTTATATGTACATACATCAAGATTGTTAATGGATGTGATAATTAAGGCTAAGTCTTTGTAAAACTTTGTAACCTTGTATAGTAACTACTGCTTTTGTTTGACCTTGGGCATGATGTCTGTGAACGATCGTCGGCAAACTTTTTAAGGGCTAGCGCAAACTGTGCGTCTTGTTCCAGTGAATAGAAGCAGCAGCATGACACAGAGTTTTCTTTTGCCCATGTTGAGGTGAAAGTACTTTTCTTTTAGTTAAAATCTAATATTCCATTCACTGCCGTGTCCTAGTGGAGGCGATCGGCGGCGGCGATCTCTCGCGTCCGGCCCTGGTCCAGGCCATGGTCGCGATGGAGGAGCGAGAGTGCATGGGTAGCCGTCACCTCCTTCTGCGAAGCAGTAATGCTCGCGAACAGAATCCCACGCTGATTCCCGGCCACCGTAGGCGCGAGCTTGCGGACGGCGAGTAATGGGTAACTCGCTGTCCGGTAAGGACCACGCCCGGGTCGACGGCGCGTTGTGTTCCACGCGCGCCTCAAAGAGATGTCAGCACCAACTGGTGTGGTCCGCAAGGGCCGATGCCTGCCAGGGGTGCGGGTTATTCGAAAGAGATACCGCGGCCTCTGACACACAGGCAACTGAGGGAATACGAGTGGGTTTTAGTCAGTAAAGGTCTGACACGCCCTCCTGCTCCAGCCATTACAAAAAAAAAACATAATCTATTGAAAAAACATGCAGCTATAATGAATTCAATTTTTTTTTGTAAATGTTACATACAAACATACAAACAAACATACAAGTGAAGCTAATACTCGTAAATAATAGTTTAAAAAACTAAAAAAACACGTTTTAAAAACCAAACTAAAAAAGGAGAAAATAATTTCAATTAAAAAGCGTGGGGGGCTTGACATTAATTGATTATAAAAATACCTCAAAAAGCACCCCACGCTTTTTAATTGAATTAAATTATTTTCTCCTTTTTTAGTTTGGATTTAAAGCGTGTTTTTTTAGTTTTTTAAACTATTATTTATATGTGCTTATTTGAAAAAAATATTCGACTTTGACTTTGAACCAAAAAACAAGTATTCTAATAAAATATTATATCAAGTCACTTAAGCATCTGACAAATTGCATCAAAAATAAGCAGTAACAACTTCGCGAATGACCAGGTGCTTCATCTACGAAGACAAGAATAACCTCGAGGGAAGTTCCACATATAGCAGTTTGCGCATATGGCTTTAATTGTTGTTTTTTCTAAGACAAACTATGATTCATACAGAGAGAATGATGGGAAAGATATATTTGTACTTCTAAAAATCTAAATGATTCATATTTAATGATAATATAGTACTATCTGTTAAAGATAACAATGTAGATAATTTTTTACATGACTTGAATGATAATTTTATTCCATGTCAAGTTAACGAGGCTGTAGCTTTGGAAAATAGAATCTAATTAAAGTTGGTATAACAAAAAAATAACAAACCTCATTTTATGTTTTTTTACTAGTAATAAGAAGACTGAAGAAGCCGATGACCAGCAGTAGGATGGTATACAATGCTTAAAAACCTTTTACAAGTTAAAATCATGCTGTCGATGTCGTTAAGGATCTGATTTATTGTAGTCTCTATTAGCACATTAGATGTTGCAAGTCAAGACATAGGCAGTGGGAGACACCAAGGCGGTCCTCTTTGCAGGCGTGAGGTACTGCAGGGTGCTGGACCAAGGCCGCGGTCTCCTCTACACAGGAAGGTGACAGGACGAGAGTCCTCCAAATCCTGTTCAGCGTGAGGCGCTGCGTCCCCGTCCTCATCCGGCTCTGCTTCTGTCCGATGGGCCTGCTGCATCGAAGCTTGGTATCTGCGGGGTAAATACGCAATACATTTACAATGGTAATGAGATTTTTGTTTTACAACTAGTCTCCTATTTCCTACAGACCTTACAAACTTCATTACAATTTCCCTCCACTTTGATTAATGTCCCTTCCTAATATTATAAACACAGTTCGAAACGACTAAGATCTCAACATCTCCGACGGCCAGTCACCTGTCAACCTGCTCAAGCGTTGGCAATGTAATAAGGTAGGACAGCGTTGGCACCGGATTTAGAAGTGTTTATGCTCAAAATATCACTACGACATGATATTATGGGTAAGGTGAAGGAACTTGGTGAGTTATTACGGTACATATCTATCAAGTGATGTTGGGTGGGCACAAATTTGATTTGGTAAATATGTTAAAGCCTATTTATTTGCCGTTATTACAATTTAACTTACATATATTTTATTATTACTTTTATTTTTGTATTTGAATGAAAGAAAAAAATTAACATGAATCTTTTAAAAAAGTATTTTCACTCCTAATTACTTTTTTGTTTAATTTTAATTTATCTTACTCCACATCTATCAGTTTTTTGCCTTACCATGCAATCTTCTCCTGCAATATTTTCTATTTCGTCAACCCAGTTTTCCAAAATGACATAGGTATGTATTATGTATAGTAAATCCTTATTTCTTCAGTTACCACCGTTACAGATAAATAATTAAATTCCATGTAATAGAAGGCAAAGATAACAAAGCATAGCAAACAGACACAAACCAAAAATGATTGATGACAGCAATGCTGATTTATTACCCTTAACACCTGTCAATGAAAATGAGATGCGCTGAAAGGCAGAAAAACCAAATCAATCAACTCACTCCGGAAGTAAGAGATTGCTGCCACAAAATCTGCAACAGAATATCCCAGCTCAATAGCTTATCAAATGTTCGGACAGGCAAATGAAACACAAGGCCCCACGTACCTATGCATTCAGAATTTTGGAACGTCACTCGAGAAATCCGTTTCAAAATATCACGAGCTTGAAGGACACGAACAAAAAGCTGTGTCGCAGTCGCCACAGCTGCTCGCTTCCAGATATATCGATTGCAAAAAGTACAGACAAACAGACAAGCTAACGGCTTGTACACAAAGGGGGATCGAGTTTCGTGTGATTTTCGTTTTTGGACTTTGCTTTGTCCATCGTTTGCGTTTTGGCATTGTTCTGGCCAATTAGGTGGTTGGATTAGAAGTATTTGTATAGGTTTTAATTTAATTGTACTGTGTTCATTTTGTTCGGTACCTATCCTTGCTTTGCAGGCAACAATGTGGAGCTCTGTTATTTATGATGTTTAATCAGGGTAAACATTTACCTACTGTGCCTTAAGTTGGTTTAAATGTGTCCTCTGTAAGCTTTGTTCAACACTTAAAGTAATACTTACTCCTGTGATACTGTGTCAGCTTATTTAACTAACAAACTCTTTTCTATCAGTTCATGTAACTAAAACACCGGCTTTACTATACATTATTAGTCTATAATATTCCCAAAGCTGGGACACAGGCCTCCTCTTTTCGAGAGGGAGTGGGCCATGCGGCCCACGGTACCATGCGGGTTTAGTGCGGGTTGGTAGATGTCACATATCTTAGAATTTTTGGTTCAATGACATGCCGCTTTCCTCACGATGTTTTCCTTCACCGTTTTGACAGCAGTGGTGATGAAATAATTTTCACAAATCTAAGCGAGTGTCAGGGTTCGAATCTACGACTTACACTGGGCCACCACGGATCTACCTTGATGGTGACAATATCCAACTACTGAATTAACAACTCATTTTCAAATTACTATGCTAATATAATGAAGCAGCAATGCAAGGCCCTACATTTCATGTAGGGTAATACTTAGTTCTCTTAACAAACTGTCAAAAATAGACCACTTAAGTACAAAAGTTATAACTTATTTAACTTTGATTAAAGTACGGAGATAAACATTTTCTCAGAAGTTAATACTTTCTCATATTATTAGCTCAGTATGGAAACAAATAAAGAACGGTTTACTACATAATATTTTGCTCCTTATTTCGCCTCAATGGCCGCGACCTATTTAGATGTTTATCTCCTTTGGTATTTCGTTTTGGTTGTTTTATTTTTAGCTATTATTACGTTTATGTATGATGTTTTATTTTAGTTGGTCTGTTATTACACAAAAGTGGTTTTGTTTATTTATGTTACCATTTTCACACACATACATATAAACCAAAGTTCTATACAAGACGAAAGTAGCAGAAAAATACGAATAAAGGTAATACTTATTTCTTATTTCTACAGAAACCTCTTCCAGCATACCTGCGATAGGAAAATAGGTAACCAAAAAAAAAACACAATAATTTAAGTATAAACATATATGTACAGGTACGTATACAGGAAAAGTTTTTATTCAGTGCGTAAACTATAACAAGAAAAAAAAACTGCTGTTTAATACATTTTGACGTAGGTATTGCACTTTTCTATGAACAGCTGATTTTTTTTCTGAATTCGGGTTCTAGAATGATATGCTGAATTCATGGTTACAGTTGCGCACTGGATAAAAACTTTTCCTGTATACAAGCGTACCTACTTTCTATATATATATAAATAAAAAGAAAAGTCCTGACTGACGGACTGACTCATTAACGCCCAGCCCAAACCCTTGGACCTAGAAAGCTGAAATTTTGCATAAAGGTTTCCTTTATAATGTAGACAAGGAATAAGGAAGGATTTTTCGAAATTCAACCCCTAAGGGAGTTAAATAGGGGATGAAAGTTCAGCGCGGGCAAAGCCGCTGGCAAAAGCTAGTCTAAAATAATAATAAAAATATTAAATAATATTATTATAATATTTTTTTATAATTTAAGTATTTAATAAAAAAATGTGTATGTACATAATGCAACGATGACGAAATGGAAAGATAATGTGCTTTTGTGTGTGGTTTGTGTGTTGTGACACAGTTATCACAAAATAACTGGAAAAGTGTAGTTATATACTGTTCTCTGCCTAATCTTTCAGGAAATACAGGCGTGATGAAATGTAAAGTAATGTGACTTGCATTCAAAGTTATAACTTCCTCCGAAACTGACCCCGAAACCAGGCTGCATGCAGTGCAGGGAAACTATGCCATCCTTAGACTGCAGGCTAACCAGACGTTTGTTATGCCTAGACTAGAATGACCTGCGCCTGGTGATGATGGCCATCACGGGAAGTGTCCCGTCATGGTTACCAGCTTGCTAAACAAACACTGCCACACAAAAGGCATAACGGACACTCCTCTATGCTAGGCTTGCATGGAGGCTGAAGAAACCGTTACGCATGTACTCATTGTATGCACTAGCGTCACCCAGATTAGATTAGGAACCCTTGGGGCATCCGGACCCACCACAGATGTACTTAACAGACCAAGAGATTTTACAAAATTCTGGATGGAAGTGGGTTGGAATAACCAACGACAACGGCCACGACCTACGAACAGTAGTCCAACTGAAGAACTAACAGCAAAAACCAAACCCTCTAACATAGACATAGACTAAATACACTTTTAGGTGTCAATCTAAGACATTTTTGACGGTGGTCATCTAGCGTGGAAATCTAGTCCCATACATATAGTCGAACTTGTAATTGCTATATCACCCTAAGGTTGAAAGTCGCGTGCACGTGATTTTCTTTATTTAATTATTAATAGTTTTTAAATACTGTGGTATCGTATTTTAGGCACGTCATCATCTTCACCTATTACTATACAACGAGTAACATAATTAACGCAAGACCTCATACACCCCAATTAGAGTATTGAGTTAAAAGCATAATACGATGACCAAAACTATTTTTTTTTAAACCTAACTGATATTATTAAGAAAAACGTGTCGATCCAAGCATTACTTTATGTATTTAAAATTGAGTCTTATTTCTTCTGGTATAAGATTGAATTTTCTTTGGCTCAATCAGTGGTAGGTATGGCAAAATACATAATTTAAAAATATATACTTATATCCATCAGGGCGATCTACGTAGTGGAAATACCCGGGCGCTTCCTCCCGCCTTATGCGAAATAGAAACTTCCCGAAACAGCCGTGTCCGGTGAGGACCTGCGTCACGCGGAAGTTGAGGACACCATGCCGCCTCCCAATCCACTCGTCAAAGAGGGGACTTACCGCCGCAATCGTGGCGTGCCCAAAACAATAAGGGTTCGTTGTTGATCGCGAAACCCTAAAATATGGTGCAAATGTCTTCAATTGAAACAAGTTCTTGAGACTACGAGTACCCAGTGGTTTTCAGCTACTATTGCAGCCACAAGACTTATGAGGCGATCAATTGAGGAGAGCTGTAATATATAGCAAGCGCAGGAAGTATCCGTAAATCATTTTTATTACATACTGTTCTACTTCTATTTCACTTTAAAAGAAAATTATGTGCCCATCTTTTCAGCGCTGGTCTATTTAAGTACCTAACTATCTCTAGGTATTGATGATAGAGAATTCAAAAGAAAAATAAATAATACTTCGGAAAAAGGCTGTTATTTGTAGCTTTTGATTCGTATGATAGGTAGGTATGTCCAGTTTTATTTAACCAAGTACCTACCCAATCTTCCAGTAGCGTTGCGAGGCCTCCCACAAGGTGCACCGATATCCTGGTGAAGGCTGCAGGAATCCGATGTCTGTGGCTGTCGAAGTGACGGTGCTTGGCCTAAATCTGATGAATGAAATGATGATGATGAATAAGTCTCAAATTAATCATTTCGGAAACTAGACACTTACCGAAGAGGTTAATTTGCCAAAGAGCTGAGAATATACCTACTAAGGTGTTTTAAACTTAAGGTTATAAAATGTTAAAGTTAAAAGTAATTTAAGAGATTTGCTTGGTCTTACAAGAAAAAGAAAACCGTTAATCTCAGCTCTTTGGCAAATTAACCTCTTCGGTAAGTGTCTACTTTCCGAAATGATTAATTTGAGACTTACCCACCCACCCAATAAAAGCAAGGAACTCACAAATGAAATAAAAATTAAGCGAAGCCAAATCGTCCCCAAACTAAGCCACAAATCCGGTAAAAACAAAACAATCGTATAAAAAATATATACAATCATAATACATATTTCCCGACAATGCCGTATCAGCTTAAGAACAAATCCTTGTCTGCCATCTAGGCCGGATTGTACGCACCCTAATAGGATGTTATAATAAATATTTGCGAGCAGATTTGAGCAGATGCGTCGTGGGCGACCGCCTTTACTTGGCTTTGATATGAAACATGGCTGAAAAAAAAATCTTGTTTCTGGAACAAATTATTTGGGTCCTTGACGAGGACTTAATATATGTTTTTTTTTTTTGTATTTTGATGGATAGGTTTCCTGGTTGTTTTATGGCGTCTATTCCTACTGCTGGACGCAGAGCAGTTTGTCACAGTGGTAACGGCCGCGACTTAAAAGTTATTTGTAAGTTCTGGGATCGTAGGTTTGAACCCAGACGGGTACTTTCAACTCAGTCTATCGCAGTCCATTGCTGGATATTCATAGGCCTCTCCCAGGCTGTGCCACAACACCCTGTCCCCGCCTTCTGCATCCAGTTTGTCTCGGCCACTTTGTTTAGATCGTCCGTCCATTCAGCTCGGAGGCGTCCCATGACAGGTGCTTTACTTGGTGTGAATTATTTCATCACCACTATTATCAAAACGGTGTAGGAATACATCGTGACAAAACCGGTATGTTCTAGAACCAAAAATTCGAAGACGTGTGACACCTACCAAACCGCACTGGGCCCGCGTGGTGCATTACAGTCCAATCCCTCTCACTGAGAGGAGGCCTGTGTCCCAGCAGTGGGAACATTATAGGCTGATTATGCTTATTCTATTAACGCTATTATAAATCTGCTAACAATATTTGAGTTAAATCTTTTTCATCAACCACTGCCTAATATGAGCGGAGGAATAAATTCTTTTCTAATCTTGTTATCATAATATGTCCGTCTTTTTCCCTTGAATTGATTCCTTAAACGTCTTTCATGTCACCCAAGAGTACAAGAAAAAAAATTCCATCCAAATTTCCTTACATAAAATAGTGGAAAAAGCGAGATAATCCTTACTAATAATAGGTCTTTACCTATGAAATTGCCGTTTTGTATGAAAAAATTTAAACGAATTTTTTTCATGTATTTTTTATTTGTATTAATCGAAGTAATCACCCATGCAATCAATGCATCTTTGCCATCGCAGTGGCAGTTTATTGATGCCCTTCTTAAAGAAATCAGCTGGACGGGAGGCAACAAATTCTTCAAAGGCATTTTGTACTGCCTCTCGGGTATTGAATTTTTTTCCCGCCAAGAAGTTATCCAAATTCTGGAAAAAGTAGTAGTCTGTAGGCGCAAGGTCTGGTGAGTAGGGCGGATGACGGAGAGCTTCCAACCCCAGTTCTTGCAACTTGGAGACCGTCTGCTGTGCAGTATGAGGTCGCGCGTTGTCGTGCAGGAGCAGCGGAGACGAGCGATTGACCAATGCTGGTTGGAGATGTGCCAGCTTCTCCATCATTGTGTTCAGTTCTTCACAGTACACATCTGCAGTAATGCTCACCCCGTTTGGTAAGAAGCTGTGATGAATCACACCGGCGCTAGACCACCAAACAGTGACCATCACTTTTCTAGGGGTAAGTTTTCGTTTAGGGCATTGTTTAGGTGCTGAACCAGGATCCAACCAACTTGCTGAGCGCTTGCGGTTATCAAACAGAATCCATTTTTCATCGCAGGTAACAATGCGGTTCAAAATTCCTTCATTTGTGTGTCTGTTGAGCAGTGCAAGGCACGTCTCGACGCGTACTTCGCGCTGACGATCATTGAGTTCGTGGGGCACCCATTTGTCAAGCTTTTTTACCTTGCCAATTTGACGCAAATGGACCAATATTGTTTTGACGCTAACGTCGAAAGCTGCTGCTAATTCCGCCGTAGATTGTGTATCATCAGCTTCCACAATCGCCTTTAATTCGTCATTGTCGACCAAAGTCTTCGGACGACCGCGAGGTTCATTTTTCAGGTCGAAATTTCCAGATCGGAAGCGAGCAAACCAATAACAGGTGGTGCGTTGGTTTGTAGTGTTAGCTCCGTAAACGTCGTTGATGTTGCGTGCCGCTTGTGCCGCGTTGCTGCCACGACGGTACTCATATTCCATAATTACTCGATTTTTTAACGTATCCATGATGACGAAAAAGATTGAAATGCGATGAAAATGTAACACTAATCAATAAACAAATGACTACTTTTGGAAAAAAAAATCCATGTTTTTAAAATAAAATTAATTTGAAATTAGAATTCTTACCCAAACAAAAATTATTTTGATTTGAAATGGCCAGTACTGCAAAACGGCAATTTCATAGGTAAAGACCTAATATTATAAACGCGAAAGTTTGTAAGTATGAATGGATGGCTGGATGGATGGATGGATGTTTGATACTCTTTCACGCAAAAACAGCTGAACGGATTTAGATGAAATTTGGCACACAGATAAATTATAACCTAGATTAACACAAAGAATACTTTTTATCCCGGTAATACATTCCCGCGGGATAATTTCCGACCTCCACGCGGGCGACGCCGCGGGCGGAATCTAGTTACCTATATTCTTAGATAATGGTTACAGGTTCAGGACGTCATTTAATTGTAAATGAAGAATAAGATTTGATTTAGAACTAACTTCTGCCCACAACTACGTCCGCGTGAAATTTCTTGTTTCTCCGTCTCACCCCCGTCGCATCGCATCGCCTGACCGTCGTATTACAGCGTTTTCACGTTCTTTGTTACTTTTTTATTTTGGTTCGGCTCCTAAGAGTGCGTGTTGTCTAATAGCCTTTCTCAAAAATTATGCTACCAAATGCAAAAATAATTTTAAAATCCGACTGGTAGTTTCAGAGATAACCGCGTCAAAAAAAAAAAAACTATACATTTTTCAGCTTTACTATTAGTAAGTACTATAGATATTTTTATTTTGCTAGCTTTTCTCAGAAACCCTTTTTATACCAAAAAAACACGAAATAATTTTCTCCGAATGTTGTTAATTTTGTTGGAAATGAGTTTGGAGAAAAAGATACAAGCCTCTTCACTATCCTAAGAATTAGAGTTTTCCTGTTAAAAGATGAAAAACAACAAAATAAATCGATGCCACAATATTTGAATTTAGAAAAGCGAAATTCCACATTTATTACTTTTCCGTGGCTAAACCACTTAACAGATGTCGATGAACATTGGCACTGAGATCGCTTGAATGGACTATATGCGTTGGTCGACATTCACACGGACGTAATCAAATCGTGGCGGGATTTTTTACGCGTACTGGATGGTCGAATATCGGTCTTAAACCGAGCATTGAGTGTTCAACAGACTGCATCTGAGCCCTTCGAAAATCAAACAGTGAGTTTTACCGTTCGATTTTTAACTCTCAGCGCTATCCAGTGCGCGAACGTGATTTTACACGCTTTATATTAGCTTCACTTGTATGTTTTGTTGGTTTGTTTGTTTGTATGTAACCGACTCCTTTGAGCGCGATTTTGACCCACTTTAAACGGTCAGATTTCATTGAAACTTTGTAAACTTGTCGAGGACCGATGACAATTCAATAATTCAAAAAAAAAATTGAGAAAAAAAAACACGTTTTTGTAGTTAGCAGAACTAAAAAATAGAAAATAAATAAAAGTTTCAAAAACTAAAAAAACACGCTTTAAAAACCAAACTAAAACCGGGAGAAAATAATTTAATTCAATTAAAAAGCGTGGGGTGCTTGACATTAATTGATTATAAAAATACCTCAAAAAGCACCCCACGCTTTTTAATTGAATTAAATTATTTTCTTCTTTCTTAGTTTGGTTTTTAAAGCGTGTTTTTTAGTTTTTTAAACTATTATTTATTATTATGAATGTCGACTTACTTACTCCCTTTTTTTATTCTCTCCAATGGATTGTTGATGTTTGTGTGCAAAATTCCTAAAGATATACCTCCTTATATATACGTGGCTAAAAGTTAAATAATGATTAGCGTCTGTATAACCACACATTTTTGACGTTTTAAACATCTTGTAACTTTAAGCAACGTTTATAAATAAGGGGGAGAGTTGCAGAAAAAGCGCTAGTATCTAAATAAAAAAATAAGTAACAGCTATCTCCATCTTTCTTTGGGATATGATCTCTGAATATTAAACGTCACATCGCGAATCCCAATGGATTCACACAAAACTTTTTGTCCGTCAATAACTGAAAATGTTCGCAAAAACTCTAGAATCGTTTGAATAAAAGCAAAAAACGAAAAGTTAGAATTAATTCGTCGACGTAATTGTTAATTAGCGAGTTTTTATTAAAATTATGACAGAGTGGACAACAAAGGAGTCTTTTTATATTTTCTGTTTCAGTTAGTTTATGTCTTTGATTTTTTTTTATTTCGTTTTTAATTATGAAGCTGTTTCAAATTAGGAAAGTATCTATGCCTGTTTTGTTTGTTTTGTAATTGCAACTTGAATTGAAAAATTAAAAGAGATGGCCTGACGACCTTGAAACTGATAATATAAAGAATGTACCTGGTTAGGTACCCATCTACTACCTTTTTACACGCTTTATATTAGCTTCACTTGTATGTCAGTATGTCAGTATGTAACTCTCCGTGGGTAATTTGCCTGCGGCCTTCCTTGGTTCTGGAAGCCGTTTCTCAGGCTCCCTCTCCGAAATCGAACTCTGATTCCCCGTATTTATAATATTTATAAATAATTATTTTATTCTCACTAATAAATAATTTACACGCTTTATATTAGCTCGGGTTGTATGTATGTATGTAACGGAATCTTTGAGCGCGATTTTGACCCACTTTAAACGGTCAGATTTCATTGAAACTTTGCAAACTTGTCGAGGACCGATGACAATTTACTAATTTAAAAAAAAAATGGGAAAAAAAACACGTTTTGTAGTTAGCAGAACTAAATAATAAAATAAATAAATAAAAGTTTCAAAAACTAAAAAACACGCTTTAAAAACCAAACTAAAAAGGAGAAAATAATTTAATTCAATTAAAAAGCGTGGGGTGCTTGACATTAATTGATTATAAAAATACCTCAAAAAGCACCCCACGCTTTTTAATTGAATTAAATTATTTTCTCCTTTTTAGTTTGGTTTTTAAAGCGTGTTTTTTAGTTTTTTAAACTATTATTTATTTAGTCAATATAGGGTGGCAAGGAGACAAAGACGCGCAAGCTGTAACCATGAATTCAGCACATTATTCTAGTCACCTAGTAAAGTTTTTTTTTATCATTTACCATAAAGGCCTTTCATAGTAAAATGCAAACCCTACGCGGTCAAAATGTATGGATTAGCAATTTTATTTTTTTATAACCGACAAAAAATTTCAAAGACTTGTAAATCATATATTGAATCTATGGTAACAGGTTAAGCGTTAGTGTCCCTGCAACCCTTATTATTTTAAAGCAAAACGATGTTTTGTCGAACCTCCCCCATCCCGTCCAGCTGACTATATAGATCCAGCAGAAAGGCTTCCAGCGGACCAACAACTGCCATGGCTTACCTAGAAATCTCATAGTCTACTAAAAAGCCAGGTGTGCTGGTAAAACTTGGTCAGGTGGTTTACTCCGGTGAGATGTAATGCAACTGTGGAGCCACATCGCAAACTATACCCCACATCATGTCGTACTCTCTGTGCACTAACACCTGCACTATGGCAGACCTTTGCGACGCCAACGATAACACTGTCGAAGTAGAAGAATTCTGGTCGAAGCTTATTTAAACTAACAGTTGGAATCATCGACACCACGAAGAAAACCTGTGGGGCAATTCTCGTAATTTTAAGAACGTTCACTGTCTGATCTCAGTCACAATCTGTCAAAATACCTCGAGTTTCCATACATTTTTGACAAGATTTTGACATTCGATTGTCGCCGAGATGAGACTGCGACTATATTTTGAACGTTTTTAATTACGAGAATTGGCTTTCTGAATTCTTTCACATCACCAACACTAAAACCGAATATAAAAGACACTAAAGGAAATAAAGGATACCAACTATATCAAAATTGTATTGTTTTAACAGTTTCACACACTCTTCTTCCATAAAAGATAACCCACAAAAATTCAACAAGGCCGTAACAAGAAAATATATGGTACTTAACCATGCAGTAGTGTTTGGTATTCAAATGGTATTCAACAAAAATGATAAAAGGAGGAGCCAGTAGGTGTAAACTGTCCCTGAGATATTAAGCAGCCATTACTGATGGTGGCCACAGATAAAACAGGGACAGAATTTCAAATGTCCCATTACAGAAACTGTATTTTTGTGCTCCCTATATTTATTCAAATTAATTGCTTTTTTATGGCGACCGTTGAAATCTCCACGTTTTATTTTTTCGGGATGATTATTTTACGTTGGCTAGCGAAAATTTGTGGCAGATGTGTAAAAGATTAAGAGGGATTTTGTGTTTTGATCTTTGCTGTAACACTAATAACACTTCAATGTGTGCCTACATTTCTTAAATCAGATGAATTTGCTGCACATATTAGGTGCTGATAGATAGAAATTAGACGATTGGTATCTAATTGTTCAAATTATGGAAAGGTATTCTGCAATTCTGTGAAAAGATGAATCTAAAATTCTTGCTACATTTCAGAATTCCAGAATTTTCGGCAACAAAAAAAACAGAATCTCAATTTAAATTTAAATTCCATTTTGTTAAATAAAATGAAAAGTAATTAATTTGAATCCTAGACTTTCAAAATGAGGTTCCGTTTTTTGCTGACTGTAACTACACAAATAAATCCTGTTTATTTTAATTAGTACTTAAATTAATTGAAGTCTATGGCCGGAATAATTTGAATTAATTTACTTTTAGCCCTCATTTACAAGTGCTGCTATAATACTTTTTCTAATTAGAGTCTGTACAAGATGATAAACATTGAATAATTCAAAGTTTTTTTTTTAAATCTTTAGGTACCTATAAAGCATGTGTATCAGAAATATGTGGTCAAAAAGAGTGTGGTAAAGACCTTAAAACTAAAATACTATCTCCACAGGACCAACAAAAAAACAAACAACTGTTTTTTTACAAAACTACAACACCTACTCCAAATGACTGACTGCTGATTATTTTTACTAGATTACGATGTTGGTCACCACACCCTTAAACAAGACCATACTTTTCTGATACATGCTGTTCTCAGATTTTTTCAAATAATTTTACACCATCATTACCTACCCGTTTAAAACACACAAAAAAACCGCCTTTCTGGCAGGTTTCCTGTAAAGATTCCCTGCTTTTTACCACAACATACATATAGCTGACTCAGTGGCTATGAATATTCATGATAATACTACTAGTAATACATAATTACGTTGAGAGAAAGCAAAGGTTGAAAAGGTTCAGGAAAAAAGCAAGGGAAGGAAAGAGATGTAATATTTACAAGACAATTCAGAGCAACACATATAGGGAACCGACATTCATTACTAGTGTTGGGTTCATTTATCTGTATTAAAAAATCGACTATACTGACATATCAATTACTTAGAACGATTATTTATGTGGCAAAACAAAGCGATGACGGTTGCCCAACCGATCTTTTCTGTACACAATTTCACCGTGAAAATTTAGGTGAAATGAGCTTGTAGTGAGTGGTCAATAGTGCCAAACGCTGGCATCAGCCGATGTATTCTGTAAAAATCTCACCGTGAATGCGTCGATGAAGTGAAATTAAAAGACAGCTGTCATTCCACTTAGTTCTTGGGATTGACACTATTGACAGCTCACTTTAACCTCACTTCACCTACGTCTTGACGGTGAGACTTAATTTATTTATTTATTTGCTCTCATGCACATCACACATTTTACAATACTGTCGGTTTTTGTACATGAACCCTGTCAGGGCACTGCAAAGCACAATGTTGGTTTGCTGTTGAGTTAATGAAAATTAATTAACATAAATAACACATAATTAACTAAACTAATATTATTACGAATTATTAACTAACACAATACAATACATTTCGGTAATTAAAATAAAATAAAAAGTCATTATGATGTCCAATTAACAGTAATAAATAACATACAATAACACACATAAAGCCACATATAGTCTTAATCAGATTGTAGTAGTACGAGTAGGTAGGTAGTAAAAACAGTAGACTAAAATAATTTATAGAACAGGTATTACATAGTTACAATCATTAACAGGATAGACTGGCTGGTGGAATGATAGCTCATGTCAAGCTCACTTCACTTAAATGTTCACGGTGAGATTGTGTACAGAATAGATCAGAAGTTGTCAAGGAAGGCGCAATCCGGCAATCAATTCGTTCACTTGATTTTGGAGCGTGCTACGGGTCTGACGAACTAAAATAGCTGTGTCTAGAATTCTAAATAATTATTGTACCTGGTTGGAAATAATAAAATATATATATAAATATATATTAAGTACGCTACGTAAACAGCAAAGTAAATATGTACGTTGCTAAGCACGAAAAAATCAAATCAAAATTCCTTGTTGTCGACACAACGTAAAGTAAATTGACTTGGAACAGCGCTTTATCGGAAATCAGTAATTTCTATGGAATGAGTGAATAATCTCGTTTCTGTGTCGATTTAAAAATTCACTCATTTTGCACGTATAATGATCTTTTTCTACCGTAAAGCCTAAACAACTGGTAAATAAATACGTAACATGAAATTTTGATGTGCTGGCCTGAGATTTGAGGATATAGCGAAATTATTAGATATGCTATAATTATTATGTATTTTAGCAAGATTTGTTAATAAGGCATTCCATAATCAGCCAAGAACGTTCACTGATGGGACTCAGGTCTCATTGGTGCGAGGGAACGGTCCATAATCCACCACGTGGGTCTTGTACGAGTTGGTGGATGTCACATCTCTTAGAATGTTTAGTTATAGGATATGCTGGATCCCTAACGATGTTCACCTTCACCGTTTTGAGAGCAGTGGTGATCAAATTATTTACACAAAGTAAATTGCCGGTTTGGGTTCGAAGCTATGACCTTCAATTCGTAAATCCCGGCTACTACCACTGGACCACCACTGCTCCGAAAAAAAGGCATGAAAAAAAACAAAAACCTACTACTGCAAAGCTGACTCTACGTGAACGAAATTACAGCCGCGAAATCCCATCTCATTTTTCGCTCAAAGTCTATAGTCTTAATTTAACTTACGTGATGTTCAACGATCAAAAAAAAAATAACACTACCCAGCTCTTAAATAAATATAACCTTACGTTATAACCCGCTTATCTGTTTCAACTTGTTCCAAACCAAAAATCCTACATTGTCGAATCTTCATTATGTGAAGTTGTTTACTGAGGGCCGAGTAAACAGGGCGCGCAATTTGACTGTCCGCATACTTTCGTGTTTTTGTACTTGACGAGTATTAGCCGAGGTAAAGTGATGGTTAATTACTGATAAGCTAAAATAACCTGACCTGGGAATGGTTAGATTGGTTTCCCAACAAGAAACTGAATTTGCATTCCGTTCGGTGAAGACAATTTTAAAAGCTTTGGTGTTGTAGCGGCATCTATATTGCCACATGCGAACTACGCATCACACTGACGTCACGCAATACTCTGAATCTTTCGAGCGGAGTTTACCGCAACTAGCATATATGCAACGTCCCGAAATCAATCGTCGGGCGGTTGCCCACCACACACCAGACGTCAGGTCGGAGGATCCTCGCTTTTCTATGGAGGGTGAATGAACTTTACACCCTGTTCCTCATACTTCTAATGTGTAAATTGATTTGAAACGACTCTTTTCGTACAAAGAAGGAACGAATTTATAACATCCTAATGACATTAACCAGCTTAGTTTTCAAGTTAGCCTTTTCTGACCAATCTTAGTTCTGGTTTTTTTATAGTATTCGTCTTTACCGTCAGTTGAAGTATATCAAATCAAATCAAAAGTCATTTGTTCAAATTAGGCTGAGAATCAGCACTTTTCGAACGTCAAAATACATAAGACAGTCCACCAAAAACACCCACCCGTCACCACTTCCTAGTGCTTTAACTGGGAAGAAGAAGTAACGGAACAAACTCCCCAGCAGATAATGCAATAATGATTGACCATCTTTACAAACCAAGACCCCCTCGTACGTCAGAAAGCACGTTTAGCCGTTGGTGCCAGCTGTCATTCACGGATCTTCAAAAGTCGTCAGATAGGCAACCGCCTTCTGACTTCCACAACACTGGCTCAGACTTTCGGGCTTCTGACGACCCATAACGACTGCCCGATATCCACGGATGACAGCCGGTACAGCTTAGCGGGGCTTAGCCTGATTTCTGAGGCTTGGAGGGAGTACTGTCTCGATATGTAATGGATGAACTGGACCTAACCACGAATCGACTGCAGGTCGCGTAGAGTAACCTTCGATCGACCCGTGCGGCTATTATAATTTAACCATGAGCCCCTCTGTGCATCCTTAAACATGCGAGCCATCACGACACTAATATGTCACTGTAGTAATCAACATAAATTCCCCAACGAAAACTACAACTTCTGCCCATCCCTTCCGAACTATCAGCGCTACAGCCATCCGCAGTTAACAAGAAAAAGCGTAATAACGTACAAATACACAAACAAACTGACCTATTTCTTATACTCATTCGCGATATTACAGAAACTGGATGGCAAACACATAAATCTATGTTATGCTCTTACTTTTAGTATAGGAGATAGTGTAGGAAGTTGCAGAACTGAGGATTCGAGTTTTCATGGTAAAATACAATGTTATGCAAAGAAATAAAGAAAAGTACATGTTAGGTACTTCTCTTAAAATACAGCAAATTTAAGTTAAAAAAAATACTTGCGAAGATTGTAGAAATATTTGTGTCTGGACTATTTAGCGTAGTTTTGAGTTTAGTTTCTCCTAATAACAAGTTGACTCTAATAAGAGGTTTAATTTTTGCAACAATATACGTTTTGAAGATTCATTTTTCCACAGCTACAAGGGTTATGTGATTGTTTTGTGGCAAAGTTTGCAAACTGACACACCATTATAAATAGTATTTCGACCATAGACTGTTCAACAAACTTTTGACTTGCACGGTTGGCGCAGTGGTTAAGCGATTGACTGCTGCGCTGCGTGTCGCGGGTTCGATTCCCGCACGGAACAAATATTTGTATGACCCACAAGTAGTTGTTCCTAGTCTGGCTGTTTGAGTGTGTGAGTTTAAATGTTTGTAAGCGCACCTACAATACAGGAGAAATTCCTAGTGTTAAAGTTTTTTTTATTTTATTTTATTATAAAGCGACTCATAATCTTCCAGCCCTTGTACCATGTTACTTCGGCTTGGTGCACCACATTTTACCCCCGGCGCAAAAAGAGGGATGTAACAAGTTTGACCGCTATGTGTATCAGTCTGTGGCCCGTAGGTCTTAAATGGGTGAACCGATTTAAGTGCGGTATTTTTATTTATAAGTAGGTTTTCTAGCGGTGGTTCTTAGATATGTTTCATCAAAATCGGTACCGACGTTTGAAAATAATCAGCTCTTATCTGGTTGATTAAGGGATTTGAGCATCTTCCACGGGTCTGATCGAGTCGAAATTTGATATTCTATTACTTCAATAATATTATACGAACAAAGTAACCTTGAACTAATGCTGGAGCATCACCTGGAATTTCCAGGATACCCAAGTTACTCACAAACAAACAGCAGAAGTATCGTGATTGGGCTCATTGAAAAGGTCTCAATGAATAGGTTATATAGATAAATGGTGATTAGGACGAGGAATGGGGAATAAATTGTAACAAACTTCACTGTGGGAAACATAAGTAAAGCTGCGCGATTTAAGCTTGACATGTATCGATCGTAGCATGCTTTCTAATACTATATTCAGTTTGAAAAGCAGGAAATAAAAGTTAAATAAAAAAACCCCTGAACCAAACAAAAACCTCTAAAAAGTAAAAAAAAATATACATACGAGTATATAGGCCTTTTAAGCTGTAATATTTTGACCAAAACATTGTCACGTCGGGAGACGGCCAATGATAACGCCAAACAGACGATGCCCAGCAAAAATGAATATAACTATGCTATTGTAGAAAAGATAACATTTTCATTAGCCGTCCCTTGACGTGACAATGCTTTGATCAAAATATTACCTACAACTTAATAGGACAAAAAACATTTTTTTTTTTACTGTTTAGAGGTTTTTGTTTGGGTCGGGGGTTTTTTAAAGTTTATTCTTCCATTCTCCCCTGTCAACCGTCATACTATGAATCATTTCCTTTTCTTTTCTTTCTTTCCTCACACAATCCATTCATCTCTTCTTTGGCCTGTCTGTCCCTCTCCATCCGTCAACATTTATAAAGTGACGAAATTCTCAATATAACGACACTTAACTGTCAAAATTTCACAAAAGTCAAACTGTCAGTAATACAATCTTCAAGATACAATAACTTACAGCATGGCTGTCTCCCGAACTAGCCGTGTTTGGACGGCGAAGCTGCAAATCGACCGGATGGCTGAGTAATTATGTTGGATGTTTTGCATGCTGAGATAAACAGTTGCTAATATTGAGTGATCTGTTTAGTAGTGTTTAGCTAAAGGTTAACATTAAGTGGAGTGTTGCTGTTAGCTTTACATAGCTGACTGTTGGTGCTTCAAATTCGATACAAACGATTGTGGACAGATAATTTCTCGCAATTGAAGATTTAAGCACAGTTGCATGAATCTTCAAATATGTAATTTATTATTGCAGTAGTTAGCGAGGTATAATATAATTTTTAATAATAATATAATTTTTCTATGTGGAGTACCGGTAAAAATGTTGTCAATCTGAATATTGCTCATTGGCAAGAAGGGTGACTTAACAAAAAATCAGCCAAAATTGCAGATTTTTCTGTTAAGTAAAGTATACATAAAAGCGGCAATTTTTGTTATTATTGCCACAAAAACAACATTAGACTGAGACTAAAATAGAGGGAGCTAGAAAGGTGTAACTTTATGCTTTACCGCTACTTTAAAAAAATTGAATCAATCAATAGCAATTTTTGGGTATGACCCAAGAATTGCTATTTTTGAATTACATATGTCAAGCTTCTCTCAAATGAACGATATGATGTTGACGATGGTGGTTTGTAGTTGCACAACGAATGAAAGTTCATTAATTTGTAAATGACCCTGATTCACAAATGTTCCTGATTCACAAGTCCGTCCACTTTACCACGAGTAGCAAGATCAAACCAGATGTCTAGGCGCTTCATCAAGTATTTAATTTGCCTGTAATTAAATTCATTTCTGTACCAAAACTTCCGGTCGATTTCATATTAAGTCTCCTTTTGTATTTATTAATATAACAAAAGAATCTTCTTTATTACAGCTTATCCGTAAAAACAAACTGGCAACACACATAATTCGGCTCACACAGACCCTGTGACGTGATTGAAGACCATTTTCCTTGAGAAGTCGGACAAAAGTTTGTTTCTTGTTAACGCTCAAAGTGGGATTTGTCGCAGATAGAACCTCCAAACGACACGATAAGGACTGTCTTATCTGCGTCTGATTTAATATTATTCTATGTCTACCCGAGGGTAGGATCGTCGCTGGTTTATCAGTTAATATATTTTGGCATTTTTTTTCTCGACTTTTGAAGTAAATAAAGCCTTGAATTTTTGGTCTAGTATTGGGTCTTATTTTGTAGAATGTGACGTGTTGATGACGTTTATTAAAAGGTTTCTTTAGTGTTCGTAAAAAAAAACACGAAGTTTTCTCCAAACAGTTGGTCTGTTATGTAAAATCACAACATGAAAACGTAGGTTAAGTAAGCTGTTATTCCACTTGATTCTAGATATTGACATTATTGACAGGTTAATTCAAGCTCATCAGTTAGGGCTTGTGGTTAAGCTATTTTTTCCTAGGTTGGTCTGGGCATGGATGACCATCTTTACACACCAAGTCCCCTCCGTACTTCGGAAAGCACGTTAAGCCGTTGGTCCCAGCTGTCATTCGTGGATCTTTGACAGTTGCTACGTGTCGTCAGAACCGAAATCTGACAACCAATCTTACCAAGTGGTATCGTATTACCCAGTAACTGGTGTGTAGAGGTCAGATAGGCAGTCGCTGTATGTAAAATACCGGTATTTAGAAAAGCTGGACGGATGACATAATTCATGCTCACTTGTGTCAAGGTTCATGATGGCATTTTTACAGAATCCCGCCATCATCCGACTGTATGACCTTGTGAAGGCCGCAGGAATCCGCTTGATGCGGGAAGACAGATTAGGTCTATGTCCACCAGTGGAAACCTTTCACCTGAAATGATGTTGATGCTCTTATATTAAACCACACAGCCGAACTAGTTAACTCACTTATTCTGCTGGAAGTCTACACACAAGCATCCTCACCAAAAAAATCTCCCGTTTTCAAAGTCTATCCACTACCAAAACCGATTAAATCGAATAACTCCAGGCCTTTAATCTCCTCAATCGAGACTGACAAGTGTCCACTAAATGAGTAATGAAAACGTAAATGCTTGCAGCGGACATATAAAATTGGCATACGGATTTTTGGTCGCGTCCGAGTATTCACAAGTGGCAAAATGTTTGCCACTCAGCTCTCTTTGCTGGTAGCAGTTACATCAGAATTGCAGGGAATCGAGTTGAGTGGCTTTCAATTGGAGAGGCATATGTCCAACAGTGAACTGAAGTAGGCTGAGGATCATCTTCTTTTCGGGACGATGGTACTCGTACACTTTTTTATTTTTTTACTAGCTGACCCGACAAATGTAATAACTATGAATATTTCAATTGTATTATATATATGTTACGCGCAGCCTTCTTATTTTTTTCTTTCATAGAAACCGTCTTATGACAATAAAAACAAAACAAAAAATAGTTAGTGAAATTGGTCCAGCTGTTCACGTGTGGTGCCGTGACCAAGGGAAATAGGGACTCATTTTTAAATATTTATGTATAGATATAGTTTGAGCTCAGTAGGTGCACTTAGGGCACCCCAGCAGGTGGGGCATGGTCTGATCAGAAGCTCCGCACTCACACTAGGTGTTGGATGAATTAGTTATCCCACACTTTGACAAATTGAGCCTGCAGCGGCCTACATGGGTACGCAATCGATTGAGAACTTTCCTTATAGGCCACTGCAGATCACGCCCGGGAAGCAAATGTTCCTGAGCTATAACGAAGTGGAGAGATGGTGGATGCTTCTCTTTCCACAGTTTGCTTCTCACAATGGGTGGCTTGTCATAGATGGCCTGCGTAGAGCTTTAGAAGCTCTTACGACTTTTAAGGATGCTGAAATTTTTTGGTGACCGATGCCATTGAGTATTGGACTCTTTGGAGCACCTGTTTCGTCCTTTCATTACGCTTATAGTATCCAATGAGGAGGGCAGAGGTGTTTGAACGCCAGTTCTCCGCAGCTATGGTACAAGTACCATATTGTGTCATCGAGACTTTTGTTATACGTTTATATCCAATGGCAAACGATATTGTAACTTTAGTTGTGAATAAGTACTTTGCATCAGTTCCATTTACTACATCTCATGTGTCCAGTTGAATGATGGCAATAAACTTGCTTCTATTGCCCATTGCATGGGATTTTAAACAAGTTTTTACAAACTGTGGGAGTGTTAAAGACATCAAAGTCGAAGAATTTATTTCAAATAGGCACATAGAAGGCACTTTTTAAGGTCAAAATAGTATAAAAATACTTTAATTTCGGAAGGCGGTGTTTTTGGAGCTGTATTTTAATTTTTTGTCACCATCATTTTTTGTTCCATGATCATCAGCATGATCATCAGATCCTAACTTGATAATCATGGAACCACCTGGGAAGTATACACTTTCAAACAAAAAAAAAACCAAATCGGTCAAGCCATCTTCGAGTAATCGGGGAACATCCATAAAATTAAGGTTCCGACGAATTGAGAACCTCCTCCTTTTTGAAGTCGGTTAAAATAGAATTGATTCTAGTCGTCTCTTCCGTAAGTTCGTTTTGCATAGATAAGGATTAGCAAGAAACTCAACCTTAAACTCTTGTAAAATGTTTTACAATATTTGCATTCTTTAATATTGTACCATTAAATTAGCAACCAATTTTCATAGACTTTAGATTTTTCTATGGAGCAGTACCAGCATGTTTCCAGGCATTCCGATCTTAAATAATATCCTGTATTTGTAATATGCTTGTTTACAAAGTATACCTCTGCCATCTGCTTTCTACTTCAGCTAATACCAGCGTGATGTTATGTTACATCTCGGCACGTGCGAAAAAACATTTTTTCCACACCATTTACCCCACTGGCCCCAAAATTAAACAATTCCATTCGTACCCGTACCCGTCAACGGACCCAAACTTTCTAGAACAAAATCCGAAAAAACAAATTCTAACACTAAATTGAAAAACGCACGAAATGTTCAAACGCCCGTGTTTCGTTGACAGTCGGGGAAAAAGAGCTTTGTGTGTTCGTCAGTCAGCAACATAAAGAGATGTGGATGAGGGTTCTCTGTGAGCAGTGCTGAGTTTTTTATTGATTTAGACTGTACATGACTTGTACTGTTATCTTAACGCCTGGAGATGAGTTGTTCTAGTGAAGATTTAATTTAAAGATATGGGAAAGGGTTGACGGAAAAAATTATAAGCAAATATGCCATAAAAAAGTTAAGTTTTTTCAAGTTAGTAGTAAGATAGAAAATGACTTTCTAGAAATAACTTTGAAGTAATGTATCACTCGAAAAATATCGTATAGTCTCACAAAATGTTTGAATAAAAATTAATTATTTTTATACATTAAGGTAATAAGTGCCTAGAATAAAAAATAAAATAAATACGTTTATTAACTATTCGGTTTAATATGACGAAAAAAGAGAGAAACATAAAATATTAAGTTGCGGTAAAATATCCGTCAAATCCACGCAAAACGGCCGCATAACGCTGTGCTGTGACCTTATGCGAGAAATAGCCGAATGGCTGGTTTTCAGCGACAGCCGGTATTGACGTGATAGCGTCAACCGGTGCAGCATAAAATGAGTTACAAATAGCAAAATCCGAAAGAAAACGAAAAAAAAAAATACACAGCGCAAGCTCTTTCAAAATATTGACATCTTTGCTTTACCTACTGGTAAATTTAAGAGGCCTTGTTCGGGAAACAATTTTAAATATTGCTCCCTAAAAGTCGGATTTAACTTTTAGACTGTATTTTTTTTAATTTTAAATCGTATAATTTTAATTTTATCACTAACACTTTATGTAATTTCATTGGACTTCTCAAACTGTTAGCGCACATCGCATTAATTTAATAACTTGTTTATATAATATGTGGAAAATATTATAGTGTGTTACACATTTACTCACACTGTAACTCAAATTTTGTATGATATTGTAATGGGTAACTGTTTATTTTCTCAAATAAATACCTAGTCATTATATTTCAATGACCTAGCTACTATTTAATTTAATAAGCTTTTAATCTCAAACTGATGGTAAATAATTTCACTACACCGCAGTTCACCGCACCGTAGCAAAGTCCATCCAAAACATTATAGCCTAAATTTTCCAGAAATGAGTATGTCAGCACCAGTTATTGAGTTTCGCAGGAACCGTTGGTTATCACTTTTTGTACTTTTCAAATAACCGGAGATTTTCGGTTTTACTGACGTTTATTACGCTTTCAACTCCACGTGAATATAATTGTTTTTATTTATTATCAGACCCGGCGTAATTTCGCGTAATTAATGGCGACAGCGGATGAAAACCGATCGGTTTATTTGGCCCGATGTTGTTAAATATAAACAAATGTTATATTATTTATCTTCATCAATGTTTTTGCGGTAAATCCTTTTATTTATTTCTGGATTCTCATTTTTATCAACCATTTTGTTATGCATAAGATAACAGCAGTTATACAATCATTAAAACATCCATGTTCAAAGTAATCAAAATGAAGAATCAGGAAATGTTCAATATTTCACTGTCTAAAATACCTTATCTTTCCAGTATTAAATTTTGAACCTTCTCCTAATTAAAATAAAGGTGATTTTGTTCGCAAGTCCTTTATAATTAATAGAGGGTCAAACTTTGCCCACTTTGCGACATTTTCGTTGAGAATTGACGATTGTACTTGTCTCTTAAATTAATGTGACCTATAAAAGAAATATTCGTATGGAGCGAGGATAGAGTTGATAGCGATTTGGACACCTACCCAATAGTTTTCTAGACAGTAAATTATATATTGATTAGGGTCATCAAAGTATTCATTGGGTGATTGTTGAAGTTTACGTCATCTGTTTTCTAACCGATGTAAAATCTGTGAAAATTTATAAAATAATTATAAAACCATAAAGTTTTCATCGACTACGGCAAAGCCAAAGGATATATGATTTTAACGGGATACGTATTTATTTATGTTCGTCTTTCCGCTCATAATACCTAAAGTACTAGTTGTGTTTTGACAAACGATGTATTGTAAGAAGCGTCATTTTGTTCCACGGGTTATAAGCTAATTGACGTCACATAAAATTCATCATGGCGACGTGTTTGATATCAAATGAAAGGTCTAAAGGAGTTTTTTTGAAAACATTAGTTGATGTTTTTTTTGTAGTTGGGTTTTTCTTGATAGACTGACCGGAATATTTTGTTGAAGTCTTTTTATTCATTTATTTTGTGTTGGATAGACTAGGCTCTTGAAAACTAACTAAACCTTAACGTTCATTACCAACCACTGTGATTATAATATGTCGACGACTCACTAGTGCATTCATTTGCGGTATACAGATATTTAAAGATTAAAACGACATTGGTAAATAATCTATGGGATTTTGTTTAAATGCCCACCACCAATGAGACCTATGTCCCTGAATACTTTACGTAGTAACTTTTACTTAGACACCGAAAAGTAAATCTGTCAGTAAAAAGTTATATCTACTTAAATAAAAATGTTCGGCTTGATTGATTTTAACAAATGAGGTAACATTCGATTTGTTTAGACCCCACAAGTGACTTGTCTTTTGTTTCAAATTCGTTTTGCAACCTCTTCAATGTTAATTGTTCCATTCATAATCCTTTACCTAATCTTTTGGGTCTATTTCTCTTGCGGGTTTCGCGTTGTTGTTTGTATCTTTTTCATAACTTGGACCATTAAAATTTCTAAGTCGCCAGAGAACCCCAGAGTTTCAGCGGATTAAGATAATTAAAATACTTGATGGCAAAGTTACGCTACCGCTTCTAAGATTAACGGAAACATGTATTTTTTATCATCTACCATTAAAATCTGAGTGGATAATATTTTTGGGAATAGTAAAACTGCTTTTCTTGAAGAATATTGGCTATTAAATGTTAGGGTTGGAGATGAAAATGATGGCGTAAACAAGTGAAAACTTAGAGATTGCTCTTAGAGGTCTAGTTAAATTAAAACCAATACAAAAGATCGCGGTACGTAAGTTGAACAAAAATGGCGGATTTTGTTTCAACTTACGTGTCGCGATCTGTAAATATTTCCAAACTTCAATACACGTTACATCAATCACTATGCGAAGGTGTCCTCAAACTTTTTCCGTGCGAGGCAACGAGTGCAAGCGCACCTAACTTCGGTTGTTTGTTCTGATTTTAGTTCAACTTACGTGCCGCGATCTATACAAGTGCGTAACAGATAAAGGTATAGAATGCAATAGTGTTACTTTTTTATTAAAATTTTCAGTATGTTTTTTGGTTCTTTGGCTTGATGTAAAAGCAGAAAAGGTTTTTCTAGTCAATAGAACTACAGACTGAGGTGAATCCATTGAGTGTTAAATTGAATTGATCTCAGGAGTCCAACACACGCTGTAAGAAGGTACCCTATTCCTTTTGACCTAAAAAATAACTACACAACTCAGTGGATTGGAAACAAGTGAAACAAGAAACAAATGCAGACGAAGCGAAAGGGTTGGGTCGAAGTCGGACACAAAGTGACGTAATGAATACGTCCCTTCTAAGTGGTAGGTGACGAGACAAGGGTCATGAAGGTGACCTTAACACGTATTGATAATACAAGGCAAGGATTTAAGTGAATAGGGGGACTGAGATGCTAAACTTGTGTTTGACATTGAGTGACCTTTAGACATTGCTTTGTTTTTGGCTCGGTACCTTCATCTCTGTCACTTCGATGGCTCTTGTAACAGTAGGTACCCAGGAATTCATCCGTTAATATACCAATAGATTTTCGGAAACAAATCGGTTGTGTGGAGCGTCCTCTCATTCATACTTCTGTGACAATATCTTTCTAATCCTCGATATTTCATTTACTTACGTCAGTCAATCAATCTAACCAACTATGTTGGGGTCGGCTTCCAGTTTAACCGGATGCATCTGAATCAGCTGAACCATTATTTTACATGGAGCGACTGCCTATCGGACCTCCACAACCCAGTTACTGGATCAATCAAAAATCAAAATATTTTATTTCACATAAGCCTGCATGGGCACTTATGAAACGTCAGAAGCTAGGTGCACGGTTCCAATTTGTTGTTTCCTATGGAGAAGAGCCGGCAAGAAACTCCACGGTTACTCTTTTAAAAATAATTGGCTTTTACAATGTTTTCAAATTACAGTGATAATAGGTATAGGAGGACAGTGCAGGCCAGTCAATAAGTACCAGGTACTTAGAGGAATGAAAATACAGAATAGAAAAACGTCTACAAATCTAGTCTCTAATGCCTACAACGGTCTCTCATTCACAATATGTAAAAGAATCTACCTGTATAAAATGAATCTATTTGAACCAAGTGACATGATTTCGATGACAATCACTAATAATAAATAGTCTAAAGTAAAATTGATGTATAATGTCAAATAATGTCGAGAATATGTCAGACATTGTAAAAAATAAAAAGAATAAAAATTAACATTGCAATTTGGGAGCAGTTAATAGACTTTCACACAGTTTTGCTGTTAATGATGTACCAGGGAAGCCACATGTGCAGAAGGAATTAATGCCAAACTTCCCTGTCTTCAACGTAGTCTTTTATTTTATAATATGTTTTTTGATAAGGACACGATTGATGTGAGTTTGGGTTTGAGTTTGGGTGTGGGTAATACGATACCCCTAGGTTATACTGGTTGTCAAACTTTCGGGCTTCTGACGACCCGTAACGATAGTCAAAGATCCACGAATGACTGCTGGCACCGACGGCTTAACGAGCTTTCCGAGGCACGGAGGTGTCGTGGTGTGTAAAGATGATCAACCATCTACGAGCCAACCGCGGCAAGCGTAGCCGCAACTCCACAAGCCCCTCTGTTTCAATTACATACGCCATTTTTCATTAATGTATGTCGTTTCTGTCATTTTTACTTATGGGGCAGTCTCATTCTAATGGATAATCTGGATGTTCCTTTTTTTTTTATCTTTATTTATTAACGAGGGTTTGATCACATAGTGAACATGCCACCCTCATAGGAAAACTTTATTACATGCAAACCTTAACATCTACGCTTAATCCCTAGGTTAACTAACTTATATAATATTCTAGCGGCTTTGGATGCTGGAAAAGCTAAAATAATATTACATTCTCCTAATTGACAAATATTCATATTAAATTGGTCTCGAATCAAATATCTTTCCGCTCCGTTTCGGACACACTCCATCATAATATGAGAAACGTCTTCAACCACATTGCATTCCGTGCAGTTTGGAGATGTAACTTTGCCCATCAATGCAGCAAAGCTATTCAATGGGATATGTCCGGAACGAAGTCATACTCGTCACGATTTCTTGTCTACTCATATCGGCGTTATGAAACCAAGGATAATTTTGAATGGTTGGCTGCATCGTCCGATACCAAATACCTTTTGTCAATGATTTTTCGTCAAAGTATTCTTTCCAAAGTTCGTAACATTTTAATCTAACTTCACTTAAAATATCTGACCAGTAAGGTTTATACGTCACCGGAACTCCTTCTAAGCACGCTTCTTTCGCTAAATGGTCAACTTCTTCGTTTTCTTGAATGCCGATATGGGAAGGCACCCATTGTAAAACAATATTTTTATTTTTATCAATTAATCTACTTATAGAATCTATTATTTTGTATGCTACCGGATAGCCACGAAAGTTTCCTAAACACCTCGTCAAATGTTGAAGTGCGCTTTTACAATCAGAGTAAATTACAGAATCCTGAAAATCTACCGATTCTAGATATGAAATGGCTTCGAAGATAGCGATTAACTCGGCATATATAACAGAAATGTTTGATTTTAGCTTGAACTTAAAGGAGGTATTAGTCTGAGGGTCAAAAAACGCTGCTCCCACATTATCTCGTACTTTAGATCCATCCGTATAAATCCTGTAATATCCAGAATAGGTCCTGCTAAATTTCCTATTGCATATATTTCGAAGTTTATCGTAATTGTACGACTTCTTAGCCTCGGTAACTTCTTCAATTTGTGGTTTGATCGAACAAGACAAGTTCACACCGCTTATCCACGTATTAAGCGAAAATAATCCTAATTCACCACTTGAGTAGACGCATGAGTTATTAAATGTTTCATAAATATGGGCTATAAGTGGTTTCTTTTTACGTCTCCAATAAATACGTTGGCAACAAATATTAAGGTTGTCAACAATATCCCATGTGTCCCCATTTACAAAAGATTTGAGTTTTAAAAAGAATTTACCAGCCAGGTAATATCTGCGAATATGTAACGGCTGCAGATGTAGTTCACATTCCATCACATGAATGGTGTACTTTTAATAAAACCACCGATAACCCTCAAACATTGGTTTTGAATTTTTGTTAATTTATTTAAATGGGTTTGACAGCTAGTATCAAATAAAAAACTCGCATAATCTAATCTGCTGCGTATGATAGCAATGTATAAACGTCGTAAATGAATGGGGTGCATGCCCCAGCCTGGACCAGTTAGTATTTTGAACACATTCAGAAATTTGGAAGATTGTCTCTTAACTCATTAATATGTTTAGACCATCTTAGAGATTGGTCTAACCACAATCCTAAATATTTATAGTTGTCAACTACTTGGAGGGGTATTTTATCTATTTTAATTTCAATGGTATCTTTCCTAAACCCATTTTTGAATATACAAATTTTACTTTTACTACTTGAAACATCTAAACCAATATCTTGAACTAATTTCTTAAAGAGATCTACAGCACTTTGCAATTTATGTGTCGCCTCCAAAATTTTGTTGGTAATATAATATAGTACAAAGTCATCTGCAAACTGCGAAATATATACATCATTTATCTTTCTACAGATATTGATAGTAGCCTGGATGTTCATTTAAATCATAGATCATAATTTATTTCTTAGTTTTTCAATTTATTTGTCTTTGTAAATGACATTCATAGTTACAACCTTACTGTCAGTTCTATTCTGTTGTTTTTTAAAGTTCAGAAGCCAAAGTAAAAAAATAAAATTAACTTTTTAACTTTAATAGTTTTTATCGAAATATTTATCGGGCCAGCCAATTTGACTTATTCAATCCATATGTCATGTACTTTCTGAATTTATCTTGGATGTTACTGACATCTTTGAAAGAAAACATCAGGGTGTTAGCGATCCTCACATTTTAATAAATTAGTAATTGAAGGTAGAATTATGTTGTTGATTTGACAGATAGTCGGAGCTGAGCAGGTCCGGCGGCCATTATCAATTGTAACGTTAGGCCTAACGCTTGTAAACATTCATTTGCAAGAAACATTTGTAGCCTATTGAGTAAATCATTTCAGGAATTGGAACACTGTGTATAATTTTACCTGACTCCGTTAACAGTCAGAAGTGGTAAGAACTAAGCGTGTTGGAGAAAGTTTTCAGGTACGTTGTTTGATTTATTCTTTCAAAACTACTTTCGGTAGTTGACGCCGACCAAATTTTATGGTTGAAAATTATTTTTTGCCATGCTAATGCATATTCAAATAGATAATTGTATGCATCTTGTGATTTGTTTACTTGTAAAAAGATGTGTAGAATTATTCAATAAGTTTTTCTAACACCGACGCCGGATAAAGTGCGTGGCGTGGGTACCTCAGTCTATAGGCAGAATTAAAAGTAGGTCACGACTGTGTTCGCCCGGTCTGTTTATGTTTGAGTTAATGTTATAATTTAGGAGCAGGTAGGTACTTATATCTAATTAAATCTGATCATAAAGATCACCAATATTTTAAAATAATGTGGACATTTAACTATTCGATATTCGTCGGTTTTTTATGAGTATAGCTACGAGTAATATGAGAAATATTACTGAGGACATGTCATGTTTTGGTTAATTCATGTGTCACGTACATAAAGTACCTACTTAGGGGCAATACAGTGGATTAACCGCTTATAGGTAGTTAATTAACTACGCACAGAAGCTACTAATTTTGTCTACGTCATTATATTAATTTGAGGTACCTACTGAGGCACCTGGGTGCTGAAATAGTAATTTATGTCTATGCGTCTTATGGATGATTTTGCTACCTGGGCGTGTACTTTAATATTATTTGATTTGATTGTTTTTTATCTATTTGTTTGTTCGACGATTCGGTTACTTAGCTAATACGGGTCGACATGGTTTATTTTCTATGTTCATTACTATAGGTACGGTAGCGTAACAGCTGCCGTCAGCTGCGCTAAGTGTGGACAAGGAGCAAAATGACTAATAATGGTTTTACGTTTCTCTTCCTTACTAATTCCTACCATACGATACTAACTTAAACCACATCGCCACTCCACTATGGGCTAAATGAAAATAAATAAAACCCTGTTATTTGTTTAAAATATTTATAAATTGCTAATCACACATAGTCTCCGCCTTTAAACATAGTTCTGCCCAATGGCTTCCAGTGGTAGGTCTAATTACACTCCACCTCTGGAACCGAATAGGCGTAGTAGATTATCACGGAATCCTGAACGTATCCAGGAACCTCGAAGGATTAAACGTTCCACAACAAGGCCGAATCAAAGACGACGGAAACGTGATACCTACCGCAACAGATCTCGTTGTAGAACGGCATCTGTTTCTTCGTCCTCGTTATCATATCGGCGTTATAGGAGTAGTAGTACAAATTCAGAAAGCAGTCAGTCAGATTATCTTACGCAAAATAGACGCACGTCTCGCTCTGGCCGACGTAACAAGCGTCGTAGTCGTAAATCCCCCTCATCACGTGATGACAGTGATGATACCAGGGCTACCGGTACTGAACACAAAAACCAATATAAGCGGAAACGGGATTCATCCGATCTCTCTGATAATTCATCGTTCGTAAAACGAAAACGATCTCGTTCGAGAATGCGCTCTCACTGGAAACAAAGACGATCCACTACCCATAAGGAGGACCATTTTCTTAAAAGATTTTCCGAAATAATTAAAGACAATCGGTTTGAAGGATCGCAAAATGTAATCTCAGAGTACGATCCTGACGCACATTCACAATCGGCAGAAGACTGGATTCGTAAGGTGAACGAAACAGCAAGAATTTATGGGTGGACAGAGAGGCAAATTATCTATTATGCTATACCGAAACTTTCTGGCCAAGCTAAGAAATGGTACCAAGGTAGGAGTACCATTGATTTGACCTGGAAACAGTGGCAAAGAAAGATTATAAAAACTTTCCCAGACGATCGCAACTACGCCGACCGTCTGACAGAAATGCTTAGCAGAAGAAGTAGGAGAGAGGAATCACTGGAGGAGTATTTTCATGAGAAGGCCAGGCTGGTGAAAATGTGCGACATCAAAGGAAGAAACGCCGTTGATTGCATAATAAGTGGTATCTTTGATAATGGCGTAAGACTAAACGCACAAGGAGCTAGTTTTAAGAGGACATCAGACTTGCTAAAATATTTACGCCGAATATCAAGACGAAATCTCATCTTAAAAAGAGAACCCTTATTGCTCAAACAAGAACCGCAACATTTAAAGAACTCGGACACTAATCGCAGCAACGTGTCAAATAAATCCTTTACCACGACTACCCGGATAAGGTCTAGATCTTTTCAATGTTATAATTGTGGTGATAATGGGCATACGGCTCGTAACTGCAATAAACCATTAAAAAGATGTGAAAAGTGTTCACGGCTAGGACATATGACTCAAAATTGTGAGCTAATAGGCTCTCGACCAAAAACTGATCAAACACAGGAAAATACGAACCATAATCCTACACAAAACGTTCTACAAATAACAACAAACGGAAAATCAAATAGTAAGTATTTTAAAACCATTTCTGTTAATGGCATATCGGCCTCAGCGTATGTGGACTTTGGAAGTCAATGTAGTTTAATTCGAGAATCAGTTGTTAAAAATTTAAATGTAGTTCCAAATAAGATAGAACTTCCTATTATAAGGGGATTCTGCTTTGGAAGTGTCGTACCAATTGCTAGGATATTTATTACTGTTGTCGTAGATGCTGTCCAAGCTGATATAGAAGTATTTATTGTACCGGATCATTTACTTAAGACGGATGTTCTTATAGGGCAGTCGTTAACAGAGCTGCCCACTGTTACCGTTCATAAGACTAGCACTAATCTAGTTCTGTATTGTGACGATTCCGATATGGAGAGAATGGATGTTTATAATACTAATGACACCACAATGAGAGGATTACAGGATATTGATGTAAATACACAGGATAAATTTTCAGGAGCATTATTTGTCCCAGGCAGTGCATGCATGAAACCTGGTAATGAATACATCCTATTACAAGGTATCTACCAATTTAATAATGGGAGAAGTCGATGTATAGTCATCAATTTATCAGGAAATCCAATTATTCTCACCAATTCCAAATTATTATCACGAGCAATAAAATTAAATAATGTAGGGCCATTTACATCAAAGCATGAACCCTTGGATGTGAACTCTATTCATCTTAATACCCGATTATCAGATACTTGTCATAAATCGGACACCACAAAAGAACAGATTACTTTAGATATGATAAATATCGGTCCCAAAGTAACTGAGACTGAAAAAAAAACAGTTATTAGACCTCCTGAATAAGTTTAGGGAATGTTTTGCATTTAATATGCAAGAGCTTGGACTTACTCATATTACCGAAATGACACTACGACTCAACGATGATACACCTGTGATGTATAGACCATATAGGCTCCCTTTTAGTGAACGTGCAAAGGTACGGGAAATGATAGGTGATATGTTGGCTAACAATATTATAAGAGAATCACAGTCGGCTTATGCCAGCCCAATAGTATTGGTTCGAAAAAAGAACAATGAATACAGGCTTTGCGTAGATTATCGGGCACTGAATAAAAAGACGGTAAAGGACAGCTATCCGATGCCGGTCATTGACGACCAGCTCGACCGACTTAGCGGCAAATCATATTTCACAAGCTTAGATTTAGCATCCGGTTATCACCAGATCCCTGTAGCAGAGGAGTCACGTCAGGCAACAGCTTTTGTGACTCCTGATGGCCACTATGAGTATATGAGGATGCCATTCGGTCTTGTGAATGCCCCTGCAGTATTTCAAAGGATGATCAACAAAGCCCTGGGAGCCCAACGATTCGAGCTGGCTATTCCCTATTTAGATGATTTACTATCAACAGGTAGTTCTTTTGACGAAGCATTCAGTAAGCTAGAAGCTATCTTACAGCTTTTACGTAATGCCAATCTGACCCTTAATCTGAAAAAGTGTTACTTTTTCCAATCGGAAATAGACTATCTGGGATACGAGATTTCCGAAGCTGGTCTTAAACCTGGCAGTAGAAAAATACGGGCGGTTTCGGATTTTCCAAAACCTACAAATGTACATCAAGTTCGTCAATTTATTGGCTTGGCCAGTTACTTTCGGCGGTTTGTATTTAATTTTGCTTCTATTGCGAGACCACTTACACAACTGACCAAAACCGATGTGTCGTGGCATTGGGGTCACGAACAAGATAGTGCATTTAAAGAATTACAATCTAAATTGGTAGTTAGACCTGTACTAGCCTTGTACAACCCAGATCATACCACAGAGGTCCATTGTGATGCCAGTAAATTAGGAATTGGGGGTATCTTACTTCAGAGACCTAGCGAAGAATACCCTTTTAAGCCAGTTGCTTATTTCAGTCGCCAAACAACGCGCGAGGAGGCATTTTGGCACTCCTATGAACTGGAAACAATGGCAGTGGTATTCACCTTAAAAAAATTTAGAGTTTACTTGATTGGTCTAGAATTTAAAGTTGTAACAGACTGTAACGCATTACGCACCACCTTGGTAAAGCGAGATTTAATACCTAAAATTGCCAGGTGGTGGCTCATGCTACAGGAATACAACTTTACCATCGAGTATCGGCCAGGGCATAACATGCAGCATGTTGATGCTCTGAGCCGGAACCCCATCTCGCAAGAGAATATCGCAGATGAAATTGAAGTCTTCAATATCACAACTGAAGACTGGTTGCACACGGTACAGATGACAGATCCTCGAATAAAACATATAAAAACTATTTTAGAAACTAGTGAGGAGGATATAAAAGATGTATCAAATAATTACGTATTGCGAAATGGTAAAATATATAGACGTGTAGCATCAAAATTAAAATGGGTGGTACCTAATTCGGCCCGATGGAGAATTTGTCAGCTTAATCATGACGAAGCGGGTCACTTCTCAACTGATAAAACGATTGAGAAGATAGGAGCCGATTATTGGTTTCCAAAAATGAACCGTTTTATAAAAAAGTACGTCAGTGCTTGCATTAACTGTGCTTATAACAAAGAAATGTCAGGCAAAAAGTCAGGGTACTTAAACCCAATTCCCAAGGTAAACGCAATATTTCACACAATACACATGGATCATTTGGGTCCATTTATAAAAAGTAAAAGAGGAAATGCATACATTCTCGGAGTCATTGACGGGTTCAGCAAATTCATATTTGTCAGACCAGTAAAGAACACTAGGTCTAAGACTACGGTTAAAACACTCGAAGATATTTTCGCAACATTTGGTTCCCCAAAAGTTATTATATCAGACCAAGGTACAAGTTTTACTTCTGGTGAATTTAAAAGTTTTGTCATATCGATTGGAGCCAAACATGTTCTAAATGCGGTAGCAACGCCTCGAGCAAATGGGCAAATTGAACGCTACAATCGAACAATTCTAAATTCCCTAGCCGCCATGAACCATGGATTGGACGAGAGAGACTGGGACACCAATGTTGCAAAATTACAATGGAGTCTTAATAATACTATAAATAAAAGTACCGGAAAATCGCCAGCTGAAGTGGTATTTGGGCAAAGAACCATATGTCAGGCGGAAGGAATTCTTAAAGGAGCTCTAGAGACAGACGAACAGATTTCAAATGCCGATAGAGATGAATTGAGGAAATCTGTGGAAGACAAAATTATAGAAGGACAGAAAAAGATGAAGGCACATTTTGATGAAACGAGGGCTCCAACTAAGGCGTTTCAAGAAGGTGATCTCGTCATGATTCCAAATAATAATCCAGACCGGGGCAAGAGCAAAAAGTTAGCTGCAAAGTTCAAAGGTCCATTTAAAGTAACAGCAGTGCTAGAGAAAGACCGGTACGAAATATCTAGCATTAAGGGACTTTCTCAAAGACAGTACAAGAATATTTTTCCGGCTGATCAGTTAAAACCCTGGATTAACTTAAGTTTATCACCGATAGTTAGTGATAAAAGTGACAATAGCGATTCGGATTCGCAAGACGAATAGTAAATAAATCCGACATGTATTTATATTGTGTGTATATGTGTGTATGTAATTGTATATTTATATGACGATACTGTAGTAAATTTATAGTGGTAGTGGCCGGTAGCCTTTCACCAAATTTCCACGTCATTTACAGCTTAGATCAGTGCCGCCAACGGAGAGACGGCAATTCCCGGTTATTATATGACTGAGCGTCGGAAAAAAGAACGCTGGTGAGGACAACTGACCCAGACCGTGGCTCTCGGGTGGCTAAACGGCAGATCATTGATTAATGTTTGTCAAAATTGCAAGGTAATGGCTCTCGGGTGGCCTGATAAATGCAATTGATGACCTAAGAAGATGAGCAGACCGTGGCTTTCGGATGGCTAAACGGGAGCTTCCTGCAAATTTTGAAAGTGTACGAATGTGTTGTTACGTAACTATGAGCCTTCGGATGGCCTCACTTTAGAAGATAACAACTTATTTTTAGAAAATTACCTTAAGTCCTCATAATATTTTGTGCATAAAATTTTATTATTCCTTTTCATGTTTTACTCTGTTTATAATGTTAAAACTATGTTCAAATTTAAATTATTTGTAGCTAAAGAAAACTTTATTTAACTAAATTATAATTATGACCAATGTTATAGGCTTACTTTGATTCAATTACTGTAAATCGATGCATTTTTTTTTAATAGATAATCATATTTGTTTTGGTATGAGGCCATACACTGTACGATAGAATGGCCGAGTTGATTTAGGAATGTGGACATTCCTATTGCAGAATGGCCGTCTGTTAGCGATCCTCACATTTTAATAAATTAGTAATTGAAGGTAGAATTATGTTGTTGATTTGACAGATAGTCGGAGCTGAGCAGGTCCGGCGGCCATTATCAATTGTAACGTTAGGCCTAACGCTTGTAAACATTCATTTGCAAGAAACATTTGTAGCCTATTGAGTAAATCATTTCAGGAATTGGAACACTGTGTATAATTTTACCTGACTCCGTTAACAAGGGGAACCCTGGACTCATAATTTATATAAGTCTAAGCAAGCGTGGTGATCACTGCTCGTGACTTCTCTGTGTGAGAAGAGGCTCTGTAGTGGGACATTAATATGCTGGTATTATTATTTATAGGAGGATAGTAGCTATATATACAGGGTGTCCGGTAATTAATGGATAACCTTGAAATGGTTCATGGTAGAAGTAATGGCCATTCAAAAAAAAATACTTATTTATTTGTATTTAATCTGCAAAAAATAAATTAAAAAAACAACCGACTTCCGAAAATAGCACTACAAAGTGAAAAATAACTAATTTCAGAAGGCGGTGACAAAAAATTAAAATACATATCCAAAGACACCGACTTCCTAAATTAAAGTAAGTAGTGTTTTTTCGGAAGTCGGTTGATTTTTTTGGACTTTTTTTTACAGAAAAAAATTAAATAAAAATATTTTACTAAATGGCCATTAGTTCTACCATGAACCATTTCAAAGTTATCCATTAAATACCGGACACCGTGTATATATATTTTTTCAGTAATTTTTTAAGGGTCTTTAAAAGTTGATACGGTATAACTAGGTTGCGGTGCACCTGCCAACATACCTTTATTTTTTTCTGTTTCAGTTAAGTTTGGTTTTTAAATTAAGAATCCTATTAATTTTGCTATAAAGTTTGACTTTTCAATCATTTAAGTAGCAACACATTTACTTCAAAAAATAAATAAAAACGCAAACAAAATTCTCGAACGTTCATCCAGTAAGCAATTCCCTTTAAACACTTGGGTGGCTAAATCGAATTTGTCAAAGTTTCTCATCGTGAAACGTTATCAATCAAAAACACTGAAACTAACTTGCGAAGAGACAATTTTCTGTACGTTTCATAGGAAATTATTAATAAATCCTTCGAGTTGTGGCGGTAAATATTTATAAGGGAAATTGAAAGTTGCAAACAGAATTATGTAGCGATAGAATAACTGGATATAAATATACGGTAGATACCTACAACCGCATCGTTATCGATAAAAACTATTAAAATGAAAGTGACTTAGATTTTATTACAGCGAGGATTACCAAGTTTTATTGGTGGTCTGTTAAAAAAAAAAAACAAATAATGCCTGTACCGTCCGTTTAGTAGACGATTACTAGCAACCAAGAAAAAATAATTAATATTTAATAAAGTAATCGATACTTATAATATTATAAAGCTGAAGAGTTTGTTTGGTTGAACGCGCTAATCTCGGAAACTTCTAGTCGTATTAGAAAAATTCTTCTTGCTTTTGATAGTCCAATTTTTTATTAAGGCTTCTAACATCTGGCTAAGACCTTTAGGGGCTGAAAAAAAAGACGAATACAAAGTCGGCGGAGTAAGAAATTTCACGCAGATGAAGTTACGGGCAGAAGCTATAAACAAATAAAATAGTCCTCCAGACCGTATTTCAGCCATGGTGTCCAATCTTGACGGAAACTAGCTTTTAGCACGGTAGTGTTTGTAGTAAGAATGAGAAGAATATACCTGTGTCTGTGCACACGAATGTGTGCGCAGACACAGGTGCATTATTTCTTCCTTCACTTTCATATTCCGATGGGACAGCACGCAATCCGACACGAGTAGAGAGAGATCAGGTACAGGACCAACGGCTTAACGTACTTTCCGAGGTAAGGAGGTATCACACTGCCAACTTCCAAACTCCGGGCTGTTACTAAGAAATTCCTTAACAAATATCAAGTAGACAAAAATAACTAAGCCAGTAATTAATATTAAAATAAACCTATTTTTTTTACCTTTTTATTATCTGTCTGAAACTTAACTTAACCTCGGAAAGCTTTCCAAAGTATACACAATGACAGTGTGTTCAGTGTGTGTGTTTATGTGTGTAGTCTGTGCTTATATTTTATTTTAATATTTTTAGATAAAATTTTAGTTCAACCAATAGACGTCCACTGCTGACATCGTCATCCCTTTTTTCTTCTGACCAGTGTGTGCTTCTCACATCCAGCGGATTCTTGCGGCCTTCACCAGGTCAGCGGTCCACCTTGTGGGACGCCTTTATGCTTAGCTATCAAAAGTTCCTCTCATTCATAATTCGCGTTAATTCCGCTAATTTCCACATTTTCAGTACAAACTATAAACACAGCACTTCAAACTATTGCGGATCTTAGCTTCAAAATCAACATTAAAGCGTCAACTTCTAACTTGAACAGATAAGGATAGTTCTGCCTGCCCCACTTAGTAAATGCGCCGAGATAAATGTTAGCAAACTTGCTTTGAGAACTTGAGATTTGTACTGGATATGCTTGATTTATAATTCAGGTATAATTCTGGCTTTTTGGTTTCCGAGTTGCGAAAGTGTGTCACTGCTGTTTGTCTTTATTTGTTCCCTTAGAAGCTTTTGGTTTTAGAATAATAATATAATCTTTCGGTACTGGGTTATTTAATGTTTTGTTCAATCAATAAAATCAAATCAATTCAAAATATTTTATTTCACATAAACCTACATGGGCAATTATGAAACATCAGAAGCTGTGCACGATCCAATTGGTTGTTTCCTATGGCCTGTTAAAAAAGGAGGATAGTTTCACGCTGGGTGCCGCACAACCTCACCGATGCTCAGAAGCAGGCCCGAGTGTAATGGTGCCGTGATATGATAAACAAATTTGAAGCAGGCTCGTCTCGGCGTGTTTACGACATCATTACAGGTTATGAGTCTTGGATTTATCAATTCGACCCAGAAATGAGGCGCCAGTCGATGGTTTGGGTGTTTCAAAACGAATTAACGCCAACCAAAGTGAAGCGATCTAAAAGCGGGGGGAAGATTTTAATCGCGGGCTTTTTCAATTTGACTGGCTACTTGGTGTCAATTCCTTTACGGAACCAAAGTAGTATCAACGCTGATTGGTATACTACTGCTTGGCAGAAGTTTTCTCTGTTGTGAGCAACATGCGACCAAACACAGGGCTCCGAGGGCCGCTCCACCACGACAACGCACCTTCGCACACCGCGCTCAAAACAATGGACTTCCTGGATAGCACGCCGGTCAAACTCCTGGGTCACCCTCCTTACAGCCCTAAGCTAGCATCGTGTAACTTCTTTTTATTCCCGAAAATAAAAAAAATCAGCTCGAAGGAATACAATTTTCGTCGCCGGAAAATGCACTGTCAGCGTTCGAGCAGGCTGTAAACGAGGTGTCTGCGGCTGATTGGAAAAAATATTTCGAAAACTGATTCAGACGCATGAAACTTCGTATAGAAGCTAGTGGAGAGAACTTTAAAAAGATTTAATAAAAAGATATTTACCTATAGAACATTTTACTTTATTTTCGCAAAACTTTCGGAGTGTCCCGCGTATTCGATAGGATGTAAAATCACTACAAATCTATTTTGGAAATCATGACAAGAATTTTTCAGAACCATTAAACTGGATCAGAGAACACCACCAGATACTTACTCAGGGATTCTTTAAATAAACATCGCCTGAAGTACCCACCGTTCAAGTTTTATATCTCTTTGCATAACAACACAGAATAAATTAATTATTACCTGTTCGCTTGCATAATTTCATGGCTTGAAGTTTATTTAGGACTTAAGGGACGTTATTACTGTGTAAGGCACACAGCTCAACATTAAACATTTTGTAATTTGGTTTGTTATACTTTGTGGGAACGCTTTGATGATGTAGGTGGTTTCAAAAAAGTCGCTGAATGATATATGCTGCTCGGACTTTTCTTTAAAGTAGAAGCGCCAGGGTAAGCCGCGCAATTCAATTTTTGTTAGGGTTATTGCAATTTGCAGGTCATTGCCAGGTTGTGTATAGATTGAATTTTAAAAAAATCTACCGAATTCCGGAAAAAATAACTACGAAGTATAAAATAACTTTATTTTGGAAGTCGGTGACTTTGGATATATGTATTATTATTTTTTGCCATCGCCTTCCGAAATTGAAGTTATTTTTCACTTTGTAATGTTTTTCTGGAAGTCGATTGTTTTTTTTTTGGAAAAACATTTATTTTTCTCTTTTTAGTAATAGTAAACACCATGCCAATTCAAAATTTCATCACCCTTGATCAACACAATACATATTTATGCGAAAGCAGCAATCGCAGTTGATTTGCTGTAATTTTTTTAAGAGTTCCGTTGTCTGTCTCCGAAAAGCATCTTCAGATCTACATAAAATTAGAATGGAACTATTTCGGAATAAATCCCTTTCGAACAAAAAAAAAATTTGCAAATCCGTCTATAAATGACGGAGTTATGTCCAAACATACAAAAAAATATATTTAATAAACATGTCGAATTGATAACCTCCTTCTTTTTGAAGTCGGTTAAAAATGACTCGCTACAGGAAGTAGCTACTATTTCGTAAAAAAAAAAACTAACCAACTAAACAAATAAACACAAAAACAAAAGAACCATCGCTGTCATCAGGAAACGTGCCCAAAAGCCTGGCAGCATTGCCACGTTGAGTGGCAATGCTAATCCTTAGTAAGAAGAATGTATTTACAGAATGATTCGAGTCAGAATCATTGAATGACTGTTTAGAATAGTAATTCAATGGGATTACATGAACTTAGAATTTTAATCCTACTAATATTATAAATGTGAAATTTTGTTGTATTGTTTGGATGTTTGTTACCCAACCACGCAAAAACGGCACAACGGATTTGGATGAAATTTAGCACACAGATAGATTATAACCTAGATTAATACATAGAATACTTTTTATCTCAGTAGTACGTTCCCGTGGAATAATTTCCGACCTCCACGCGGGCGAAGCCGCGGACGGAAGATATTGGATTATAATTCTGTACCTAAATCCATACATAGTTGTTACTGTCGCGAATTTTGTTGAATATACAGCCTGCAAATTGCAAAAAAATAAAGAGTATTTGAATCTCGCGGACTATCTTAACGCGTATCATACCCCTGAAGCAATATCATCAACATTGCCCTGAATCCAATTTATTTGTGATTGTACATTGTATTGTCTTCTTTTTCCATGTAAATGATAAATGATTTTATTTCTGTAAGTAGGTTTGTACAAACACTTTTACAAGTCAATCGTATTTTTTTAAACTAGATGAGGTCGGCGTTTCCTATCTGACTACTCTGAGAAGAAAGGCCGAAACAAACTCAGAGGTCACAGTCTATTTTAAAGTCCAGACATAATCTTGGTCCGATCATGTGAAGACCATGTGGATTGGTGTCTGAAATGGTCTTTTGAGGAAAGAACCACACAGATTTAGTGGACCTCTGTACACCTCTATCAGCCATTTATCCCTGAATTTACTCCTTTAGCCATATCATCTTTCGCACAATCCTTCCATCGTTTTCTTCGGTCGTTTCCAACTCACTATAGGCATCTACCACACTTTTATACTCTAGACTTTGTGAACCACATTCGATCTTTGAGCCAAAAAACGGAGTTCCTAAGGAAACTGCTTCAGAAATAGTGAATGTGTGTAATCGCAATCTTTCCGAGGTTGATAGCCAATCATTGTTCACCAACATAAAGGGAAGCTTTTGTCAGGATGACAGCTCATTCTGTCGTAGAATAGAAAGATTACGGATCACTGAGCACGGAATTGCAGCGCTGGCAACAGCGGCCGTCGAGGTGTCATGGTATCCGTTATAGGGATTTGTACAAAATACATATTTAATACGAGGAACACAATTATGGTCACTAAATAAATCATTTATGATTGACTGACGTCGACTTTTTTTACTTTGACGAATAATAATTTGCTATAACATTCTACTTCGCAAAGTTCACCAATTCGGGGCCAACACTGAGCAGTGTTGGCCCCGACTTACGAGCTCTAGGTCGTGAGCTCGAACGCACAAAGGCACTTTACTTTGAGTATTTGATTTCATCACCACTGCACTGAAAACGGTGAAGGGAAACATCATGATAAAAACGGCACGAATTCCATGTGTGCATTTGACCTTTTCTTCCTTTATTCACATCATCTCTTTCAGGTGGCCGAACCATTGGTTAGGGACGTTCCACATACAATATCATTAATTGATATAAATCTCAAAAGTTATGTCTAAAATCATTTGAAATGTGTAAAACTTTGGCAATATCCGCGTCTTAGGTGATGTAGGTGGCGAACTTGCACATAAAATGTTTCTATTCGCTAATAAACAAGCTTGGTTCAGTTCATTTGTCAGTGGTGCCACGGCATCAGTTTTGGGATGGTACGAGTTATAAGCTGTAGCGATTCGAGATCTTGTATTTTTAATTAATAATACTAGAATGAAAGGTTGGCTGCACAGTTTATTTTTTTAGATTGGTTTATTGTAGATTTCTTTAGGCAATTATTGGATAATATTAGTCTTCTTGAGATTTTGTTTTTGTATTTATGTTTATAATTAACTAGCTACCTACGCTTACTTCGCACATGTGCAATATAGTGATATAGTGATATGTCATTAACTCATAACATCGAGATTTCTGTGCCTATTTTAGAGTTAAATATTATATCCATAAGCGATTCTGGATAAATTCATTAAATTATTGTGAAAACCACACCTAAATTCATTGCGCAGTTAGTTCAGGAAAAATAAGCGGTCACACAGACAGGCACAAATTGCGGCTTTATTAGTTATCATATGTGTATTGAATGATCTTGATTTTCGCCTTTTAAAACAAAATCTCCGAACAACCGGAACAACCGGATTTCATGTTAAATGTTTTCAATGTTCTTGCTAGTTAATTATTAGATAATACTTATTTGTATCAACTACACTTGTTTTTTTTTACAAATTCACTACATTAGAATTATCTAATACAATTAGTTTTAGACTACCACAGTTTGAACAGGCATATGGTGAAGTTGCCAAAACTGATAACAGTTTCAATTGTCATTACCATAGTCTGAAAGCTATTAAGCCCAGTTCTTATCAGTTGAGCTCTAATCTTGTAACTTGTACCATGAAATAAACACAACGGTGCGGTCTCGGTCGCGTATGTGCAAATTACACTCGAAAATTTATTAGAACATTTCGTTTCAAAATTATTGTAGCTGTTTTTGGTTTCAACGATAATGTACGTCAGAAATCAGATGCTAATTCTACAGTTGTATTTATTTAGTTAACTATCGGCTTATTAGTTTACTCGCACGAATTTACTCGCCTGAATCGGGTGAATTGTCAATTATAAATAATATAACATTGTCTATAGGCGACTCGCATGAACTAAATATATTTGTGGGCGAATCTACAAATTCCAGAATTATGTATAAAGCAATTGACATGTTTTGTATTTCATGCAATAAAGTTAGTGTAATTTTTCCTTAACTTTTCGTTGTTTCTTTAACGTTTTATTCAAAACGTGCGAATTACCAAATACATATTTCTGAAAATTTCGATTCGCCTACAAATAAATTAACTTCGTGTGATTCGCCTATATAGACTAATATATTATTATTTAAAAGTGACTCATAAGCCTTACTATCTCGACGTTGCAAAGTTTAATCGAGTAATTTTGCTAGGTATGAGGTTGGTTTTGAGGTGACTATATCAAACGGTTAATGAGTAGTGATGCTTTTGAAACGTTAATTTGTAATTTAAATGTGATTGATTTGTAATCATAGCGTTATACGCAAATTGAATTAGAACTGTTTGTTGGTTTACGCAAATTGTTATCGCTTATGTATACAAAGGGACTTACGAGTATGTGTTGGACATAGATTTGAATTGTGAAATTCAGATCCGTGATTGGTGTTTGGAAAATTATAGCAGCAAATATTGGACAGCCGTAGTTATGTTAATTTCTAATTAAAGTACTACCTATTCATCATAATTATACTTAGATAAAATCCTACTAATATTATAAACGCGAAAGTTTGTAAGTATGGATGGATAGATGGATGTTTGTTACTCTTTCACGCAAAAACAGCGAAACGGATTTGGATGAAATTTGGCACACAGATAGATTATAACCTAGATTAACACATAGGATACCTTTTATCCCGGTAGTACGTTCCCGCGGGATAATTTCCGACCTCCACGCGGGCGAAGCCGCGGGCGGAAGCTATTTGCTAATAATTGCATATTATATTTATTGCAGCGGTGGTCTTTCAACAGCCGCGAGTTAGTTCAGGTGCTTTACTTCGTGTAAATTATTACATCAACACTGCTCATGAAATAATTTACAAAAGTAAAGGGCTTCTCAGGGTTCGAACTCACAACCTACTACTCGTTTGTCGCGGCTATTACCACTGAGCCACCACAGCTCTTCCCGTAATTACGGGCGAGGAATTAAGTGAAACCATTCTATTCATTTGGAAAACATAGTTAGTTATAACAGGAGTAAAGAGGCACTTAACTAAGCCGAGAGTCACATCATTTCTTTGTACTGGACAATACCTGGGAATCTTTTGGCTTTGGAGATATTGAAGGTCAATGTTCCAACTTTTACTGACATTTTAATAAGTAAATAATGGTTTTAATCTTGTTACACATCTTCAAATCCACGAACCCTAAACCACAGCATGCATCCATAAGCAAAATGTTTTGCGTGTGTTACATTGCGTACTACCGCAAATAGAAAAAAATACACTATAAATGTCAAAATACGTTTCCCAGTAATTATTTTTGTGCAACTGCAACTTAGTTTGATATACAACATGCGTAGTTGATGGCTATGTGATAGATCTTATAATCCTGTATACTCTAAATAATTCACTGAAACCAAACATGAAATACTAAGTTCTCTAAGCAAATAAAATCCGGAAAAAACATAATTCCAGCAGCTTTAAGAATGGTTTTTGCTGGAGCTAAAGTTCAGAAGTGACTGTACAGGCTTAATCTAGAATTAATTACTAAGCGTTTGTGTTTAGTGCAAACGCAATTAAAGAGGCCGCATGCCCCGCATAATTGCGGAAGTAGGGATGTGCTCATAGGTTAGGGACTTAGTCGATATTAGTAATCGGTAGTTGCGAGTTTATTTTATTTATTTATCAGGCTTCTCAAGTATGAGTATACTGTTACTTTATTGTCATTACAATCTTAAGTCTAAGCGCTTCATAGTTATAGAAAAGCACCGCATGCACTACATTATGCGCAGATATAATAACACACAATTTATTAATTAAAACAAGTAATACATAGATTTAAAAAATAAAAAAAAGCTAAATTTATAACAAAATATTAAGATAAAATTAAATAATAATTAAGTCAATTACTATACATTAATTAAATTAGATTGGGCAGTGGGCAGGGCACATTGTTTGCAGAACATATGGCCGATGGAGCCGAAAGGTTCTGGATTGGCGACCGCGCACCGGAAGACGTAGAGTGGGAAGGCCTCCCACAAGGTGGACCGATGACCTTGTGAAGGCCGCGGGGATCCGCTGGATGTGGGAAGTACAAGACCGGTCGAAGTGGAGGAGCCTGGGGGAGGCCTGCGTCCAGTAGTGGACGTCTTTCGGCTGAAATGATGATGATGATGAGATGGGGTTAAATTATATTCGATAATTTATTTTAACAATTATTTATTCATATGATTAATAATAATAATAATAATAATAAATCATTTAATTCAGGTAACAAAGACCCATATCATAAATACCTTACAGACTAACATACATAATTATGAAAATCCACACAATAGTAGCACTTCACTTTGCACTAGCATTCCCTTGTGCTCTCCTGTGGAACTTGTCCGCGGAAGCGACGGAACACCACGTCCTGCGGCCAAAAGTCCTCTTCCAAGACGACGGGCAGATAACAATTCGGCACGCGCACCAGGAACGCCTTGAAGTTGACGTTGCGGCGCGACTCCAGTAACTGCACCCTCGGCGTGTACCTTGTCTTCTGGCGCACGTACTCCACGATGTCCTCCGCCTTAGTGGTGTAGTGCAGGCGGGAGATGTACACCGGAGTGTTCGGCATAGCGGCAAGCAGGCTCACTTCAGGCCTCGCTGGAGCTTTGCCGCAGCGGTTCTTGTTAGTTGCTAGATTAGGTTAATATTTAAATAAGACTAGAGACATCCTTTAAAAGGCTAGCGCTTTTTTTAGGGCAGGTCCTGATTAGTGAAAGAGGTATATATCCACTTCGTAGTCTTTGTATGCAGCATACATTCTACAGTGGACAGTATTGCTTTAAGTTGGTATGACATCTTGGCATGCAGAAAAGCCTCTTAATAGAACTTCTTGGCGGACTACGTGGCACATGCAGAGTTTCCCAACTTTGTTGGGGTCGCAAGCGCTACTGGTGGGCATGAAGTCCTAGGTTCCATTCCTAGGTTAGTCAAAGTATAATTGGGTTTACTATCTGGAATTTCTTAGGAGCAGCCCGCAGTCTGGATTTGTGCCAGGTTAAAGGCAGTAGTGTCGCCTCCTATTACATGGGACTAAACATAACAGGCGACATGTGGATGGACTGCAGACCCTGCCCAACCCTTCGGGAAAACTAGGCGTGCTTTAATGTTACGTTATGATGGGGTCGGCTTTCTACTCGCATACAGCTGAGTACTAGTATTTTACATGGAGCAGCTGCCATCTGACCTCCACAACCATATTACTAGGTAATACGACACCCCTTGATAAGACTGGTTGTCAGACTATCGGGCTTCTGACGTGACGACCCGTTAATGACTGTCATAGATCCACAAACGACAGCCGGAACCAACGGCTTAATGGACTTTCCAAGGCGTGGAGGGGTCTTGGTATCTAAAGATGGTCACCCATCCATGGACCAACCGCGGCAAGTGTAGCTTAATCTGATCGATCGTACCGTGCGGCTGTAATCACTTAGCCACAAACCCCTCTTATTATAAATTGTTTATCTGGCAACCCTTCGGGAAAACTAGGCGTGCTTTAATGTTACGTTATGATGGGGTCGGCTTTCTACTCGCATACAGCTGAGTACTAGTATTTTACATGGAGCAGCTGCCATCTGACCTCCACAACCATATTACTAGGTAATACGACACCCCTTGATAAGACTGGTTGTCAGACTATCGGGCTTCTGACGTGACGACCCGTTAATGACTGTCATAGATCCACAAACGACAGCCGGAACCAACGGCTTAATGGACTTTCCAAGGCGTGGAGGGGTCTTGGTATCTAAAGATGGTCACCCATCCATGGACCAACCGCGGCAAGTGTAGCTTAATCTGATCGATCGTACCGTGCGGCTGTAATCACTTAGCCACAAACCCCTCTTATTATAAATTGTTTATCTGGTTTTATTTGTCTGCAAAGCAACCGAGTGATCACTTTTGTAAGTTCTTTAAAGATCTCATAAATTGTAGGACCAAAACATGTATAAAACTCATACAAATATTTTCGACTCATTTCTATGTAGCTAAAATGGAAAGTATGGACCGGTAAGTATTCATGTTATATGCAGATAATTTTATCACATACATTTATTAACATTTTCTATGAAATTGATGGATGAAATGAAAATAAAAAATGCTTTATTATTTTAACAAGTAAAACTTAACAAATAGTGTTTGGAGCCTTCTTATTTATATTAATTGCTTTTTTGTTTACAGAGAAAAGTAATTTTCAATCTTGGAATTCTCTGCAATTGCTCACGACACGTTCTGTTTTTAAAATTTATTTAAAATTCAAGCAAATTAAAAGTATACAGATGGACGTATGTATGGCCTTATTTAGTATTTGTCGAAATAAATCCTCATCATTATATCAAGCCTGTTTCCGAAATGGATGGACTGTGTGAATGATGTTATGGTTAGAAACTTATTATTCGTAGGTTAGAAAGGAGGTGACTACCGAGATGACGATTAGTAGAGAAGTATGGGAGAAAAACACTTGTTGTGTCGACCACAAATAAATTGCGATAAGGTCAAGAGAATGATGATCTGAACACTTTTCTACCTAACTTTTTAGCAAGTTTAAATAAAAAAGTCATTATTGTCCGTAAGGATATAAATACCGTGCGGATACATTATACTCACTGCGGCACATCACTACGCGGAAGCGAATATCCGCCAGTCCCTGTTTGCTCGCAGAGTGTTTTATTTTTTAATTCAGTGCACCTTAAATATGTTATTATGTGGTTTATTTTCTTAGCTTTTAATTTATTTATATTAATTGTTTTTGTGTTTACAGAGAAAAGTAATTTTCAAGCTTGGAATTCTCTGAAATCGCTCGCGACACGTTCTGTTTTTTTTTTAATTCATGCAAATTAAAAGTATACAAATGGAATATGGCCTTATCTAATATTTGTCGCATAAATCCTCATTATATCAAGCCTGTTTACCTCAGATAGGCAGACATAGATGCACGGTATACCCACAGTTCGGCTATAGAGGTATGAGGAACAGGGTGTAAAGTTCACTCCTACTCTATAGAAAAGGGAGGATCCTCCGACCAGACGGGTGTTGTGTCTGGTGGGCACTGCCCGACGGTTGATGTAGATAGTGACAGCTAGCTGTCAAATTCTTAGACGCTGGATAGTAGCGACATCCGAAATGATCAGTTTTATCTTTATTAACTTTGCCCCAAACTAGGAATTTCTCCTGTATTGTGGGTGCGTTTACAAAAATTTAAACTCACATACACAAACAGCCAGACCCGGAACAACTAGTTGTAGGTCATATCTTTATTAACTTTGCCATACACTAGGAATTTCACCTGTATGTGGGTGCGTTTAAAAACATTTAAACTCACATACACAAACAGCCAGACCCGGAACAATGTTCCGTGTGGGAATTGAACTCGCGACGAACGAATCGCTTAACCACTGCGCCAACCATGCCATCGGGATGTTGTACCTATGCGAGTCGCGCGGTAAACTTTGATTGCGCGATCTAGGATTTCTGTGACGTGAGTCTTGCGTAGTTCGCCTGTGGCATTGTAGATGGCGCCACTTCTCTTTTTGTATTTTTAGATATTGTTGCGAAGTATTTTCTGTAGTGCCGCTACACGGCTGTAAAGTTGAAGTCCCATATAACATTGCACAGCATAGCATAATCAACCTATATTGTTCCCACTGCTGGGATACAGGCCTCCTCTCTGTGACAGGGAGTGGGCCGTAATCCACCACGCGGGCCCAGTGCGTATTGGTACAGTGGCACGTTCCCGTAAAATAATTTCCAACTACCATGTGCGCAAATCCACGGGCAGCAGATAGTCATCAAATAAAAAGCGTATGGTTCAAAATATACATACAACATGCAGCGATCGAATTCCCTTCATAATTTATAGGTACGATGCAGGTTGCAGTTACAATGAGCATTTACCCGTCGACATGGCTGCCACTGCTGTGTCCCTCGAGAAATAAAACGAAGAGCAGTATGTAGCACATTGTATTACTTGGACCATGTTTGTTGTGTATTGGTTATGTCACAAGCTAGGAGACTGTTATTTGAAAATGTATCTCCGAATCGTGGAAATTCTTACTGTTACACAGGCAACTGAGGGAACACGGGTGGGTTTTAGTCAGTAAAAGTCTGACACGCCCTCGTGCTCCACTCAGAGCGGGAGAAGTTATTTAATGATTTCCTAACCTCTAAAAAACTTTTTGCTTACATCATCCTACTTCTGAGCAAAGGCTTTTCCCCATGACTTCTAGTTCTTTCGATCCAGGGCTAAAGTGGACCAGTGGTCGTGTGTTTTCTTTCCTTCTTTTCTCCAGCACGTCATGCCATCTTCTACGGGATCTGCCGCGACGCCTTCTGGCTGTGACAGGGCTCCAAGTAGTGGTTATTCTGGCCCACAGTTCATTGGGCAGACGGAAGACGTGGCCAGCTCAGTCTCACTTTAGCTTAGCGTATTTTTGAGCAACTACAGTGATCTCTGTTTTGGAGCGCAGTGTGGTGAAGCGAAAACGCCTAGGATACGGCACTCCATTGCACAGCCAAACATTGAGTTTGGAATTTTGAATGGTTGCCCAATACAAATTCTGGGATCCAATGGCCAAAATAAAAAGAATGCACAAATACATAATGTTTCACTTGAGTGACAAAATAAATTCTTGATAATGATAAATGAAATGATAATTGTTTTATATCTGTAAGTAGGTAGGTTTGTACAAACACTTTAACACGTCAATCATATTTTTAAAGCTAGATGAAGTCGGCATTTCCTATCTGACTACTCTGAGATGAAAGGCCTTTTAAAGTCCAGACATAATCTTGTCAGATCAATCATCAGTGAAGACCATGTGTATTGGTTGAATAAAACCACATAGATTGAGTGGACCTGTCCAGTCAGTGTACGCATTTGTCAGTAACAGTGCAGCTCAAATGAGAACGTAAGGAGCTCAGCGATTCGACGAACAATACCATAGAAAGGACCTTTGGGTTCTGAACTATAAAATAACTTTGACGTCACTGTCATTCATTATGATGCATTAAGGTAACACTTGGATGTTCACCAAAATATTGCACATACATACTCGGTTTCTGAACTGAGGATTTTAAGTTTGGAACTTGTCACATTTTACTTAAAATAAATTTAAAAAAAATATTTCCAGTTTCTCAATTTTGCTAATAGGCACCACTTGCTTAAAACATGATACATTTTGTCATTTAAATTGTAAGTTCTAACCTCTAATAGCTAAGCTAAGATTAAACTTGTGTCACGTGTGACAGGGCTCTCAAGTTAACACAGTTGGCAAATAAAAGTTCGTAATTTCACAGTGTAGGTTCTAAAGACAGAAAATAAAGATTTTAAACAGAAACTTAAATAAAATAATGAAAGAGAAAACCATTTCTATAGAGTGTGTGTTGTGTCGCGTTGGAAATTGGGTGTATTCGAGGATGTGTCGGACGGGGTACTCTTTGGGTAGTAGGAGCTTTAAATCTACGTGTTTAGAATCGGTTCAACCTCATCATACTCGTACCTAAAGGACGATATTACTTTTACGCATCACTTACGGCGACTCCTTCAAGGTAGCCGCGATTTTTTTTAAATGTTTTTGTTTTGTTTTCCAGGGCTGGATTTAACTCCTCATAATGCTCTTATCATTGTTTGAAAGAAATTTGTCATTGACTATATGCATACCAAATAGCATATTTACTTCCTTTTTTTTTGTTTGGCATCTCGCAGTTGACCTTGAGAGGCCGTGACTGCTTAACCGGACTTTCCTGGGGCTGCCATTAAGAGAACTTAACGCCTCCAGCCAGGAGCTTAAAACTACATAAATTACTAAGCGACTGCACGCTGAGGGCACCCCCTGCGGGGTACGGGCCTCGGCTCAGGGCGTCACTGGTAGGGGGACAGCAAGTAGGGACAGGCTGGATCAAAATATCGGTATTATTATTATTGTTCGGGGAATTTAACTCTACTGGCTCAGCTGCAGCGCGGGCTAGCGCTTCAACGAGAAAGGGACGGTCGGTGAGCATATTTACCTGTACCGTCCACCTCGTTCGCACGGACGACGTGAAAGTATAGAGGCGGGATTTCATCGCGCACTGAATCTTCAAAGTAAGTACTGCTTAGCACCGCTAGCTGCAAATAGGACTGTGATTTTTCGATGTGCTGAGGTGCAATCTGTTGGATTCTCAATGCTAGGCTTAACACCGAAAGTTGAAAATCCTGTGCGTGGTAAAATCCCACCGCGATATTTTTACGTCAAATTAAAAATCTAACTGCAATAATTAAAATAATTTTACGCTCAAAACATTAATCTACTTGGACTATCATAGCCAAAAGCCAATACTTTATTAACAAAAGTCTTAAACAAAGAACTAGTTTCTTCCATATTTCACTGGTGAAGATAATCCAACGCCACTTACATGTATTTCCTTTGGGAATCGATCGCTGCACCGCGTTACATGTGAAATATGTATTTTCTACAAGTCATAAATTCCATATTGATTTCTTGTTCAAAAATTTAATTTCAGATAGTGATCTTGGAACTTTCGAATTTTCAATGAGAACGGGCGTAGTTGTACCAAAGTTCAGGAGGACATGGGATTGTTGGACTTATCTGTAGGTTTGAGAAGCATGCTTGAACTGTCGTTACGTTCTAAGTTATATGAGCTGCTTCGGTTGAAATGTTGGATGCTCACTTTACACGGCAAGCGTACGTTGTGCAATGGCCCTTAATTATGCAATCATTAAAAGATTTTTTACCAAAACAGTAGATACCTGCTTTTAAAAACGATTTTCATGTTTTAGTAGCTGTAGCATTCATTTATGTTGTTATTTTTATACAAGTACTAGTTTCGTCAATACAACAACCTCTAAAATACTCTAAAGAGTTCAAACAATCGAATAACTTGACTTCTTTGTAGTTAGTTGACTCCGTTTTAGAGTTTATCGTTACTCACGAAAACGCAGAAATTATACAAGCAAATGCGACAAACAACCTCATTTACTCAAAAAAAACTTGTTAAAATCTGCTTACCATTCATAGCAGCATAAAAATAATATGCAACTCAAACTTGATTGCGCCCAAATTAAGTTTAAACAAGCGAGCTTTACGACTCGGTCGAGCATATAATGAAAACATGCAGTTGTAATGGGTGGAAAAAAGTATGAAAAAGTTTAATTACTGTGGCCCATGTGGATATAGCGTAGACGGCGTAGATTCGGCTATGGCGGAGCTTGGTGGAGGCCTATGTCCAGCAGTGGACGTCTTTCGGCTGACATGATGATGATGATGATGATGTAGATATACGACTTAAAATGGGCCATGGGAGACTCCCAATAACACTTTGCTCAAAAAGAGATTGAAACTTAGGACCTCATAATCAGTAGTAGCGCTTGTGACCACTAGACTAACGAGGCAGTCAGTTTCAGTTGCACTTGTAATTGCCGTAGTACGAAGGAAATTAAGCCAAGAGCATTCGTGACGTACGACTTACCTTAACATCCCACTCGGGAAGCGATAAAGTGGTCTTCTCGACAAATTATACACGTTCGAAAACTTACTTTTAGTTCTCCCTAGACAAGCATTCCGGGAGCGTTAACATTATGCCATTCAACGTACAACAAGTGAAGTTAGTACGTGTGTTATGAACTAAGAAAGTTGATACATGTGCAGTTAACGGACGTGGGACTATCGCGGCCTCACACTGCTTAAATATGAAGTACCATTGGGTCTCGAAAGGCAAAGACCTCGCGTTTGGGTCTGGATAAAGATTAAATTAAATACCTTATCTGTATGTGCGAGAGAGCCTTGTGCTTCTATTGCCGTAGTTGGTCCGAAGATGTTTGCTTTGAAAGTTGTTACTGGTTGTCAGAAGCCCGAAAGTCTGACATCCAGTCTTACTAAGGCGTATCGTATTACCCAGTAACTGGATTGTGGATGTCAGATAAGCAATCGCTCAAGTATATAACATAATATATTATGGATGCGGTTTTAGTTATTTAAATGCATATTTTTCAGGGACGTTTAAGTAGATCTTCGGAGATAGTCAATAGATACATCATTCCACAACATAAGTTTCGTATTTTCAGTTTTTGCCTCCGAATTCCGAAATTAAAGTTATTTTTCATTTTGTTGTATTTCTTCGGTAGTTTTTTTTTTCATAAAAAAACCTTTTTTTACTAGCTAACTTAGAATTGTATTGCAATGAATTTGGCTCACACTTAGTAGTTCCCTAATGTATTATCAGTTTTCAGAATAGTATCCTATAAAATTTTAAGTTAATTAGCAATAATAAAGAACTATTCTTCACATAAAGATATTACCTACTAGAAAGGTTACAGAGTTTTTAAACCCAGTAGTTCTAAAAGGTTGTAAAAAAAACATTTTCGTCTCGATCGCAACTCACCTTTGCAATCTACAGTACGTCCCCCACACTGAAAGTTTCAATGCAAGCTTGTGAAAAGCGTCTCATGGCTAAAGTTGTAGATAAGAAGTTCGGACGAGCACGTGAAGCGAATTCTCCCACAGTTCAACTTTTTGAGAAGCCACACGGGTAATTAATTTTACCCCAATATTTGTTTGTGTTTATGTTCGGAGTTACGTGCTTGTGGGCTGTTTTGTTGTTATTATTATACTTATTGAAAAGGCTTGGGGCTAAGTAATAAGATCCACACTGGTCAGGATGGATCAGGTTAAGCTACGCTCCATGCATGTCGTATGGAGAATGGTAAGTCCCGGCTGTCATTTGTGGATCATTGATAGTAGTTACGGGTCGTCAGAACCCAGAAAGTCTAACAGACCAGTCTTACCCAAAGGGTATCGTATTACCCAGTGACTGGGTTGTGGAGGTCAGATAGGCAGTCGTTCCATATAAAATACTGGTATTCAACTGCATCCGGTTAAATTGGAAGCTGACTCCAACATATTTGTCACTGAAAACCAGCGCTGGGGCTCTTTTTCCTATAGGGTTGAGCTGAGCGATGGCCGTTTCGCAGTGATGTGATGCATATTTCCACCCATCTTGTTCTTTTACGTGTTCTTTTTATGCATCATGATTACCGCAAATAAATGTATCTTCTTTCATTTTATTTCTAGTTGACAAAAGGCTAAGCTGATTGATTTTTAATTGCACTTATTGAATCTTAAATAAATAAATAAATAAAATAAGAACCGATATTCAATAAATTTAACAGAAAATTAAAAGAATATCTAACACAAAAATGCTTTTGCTCCGTCGCATAATACCTAGAATAAAATAAAGTAAATACGATAGCTAGATAAATTAATAATTACAGACTATACTACAGTCATGTAACAAATAGGTACACAAAAAAGAACACATTGTGTTTATTTTTATTGTGCTAAAATTATTATAATGTTACCATGACCTAACCGGGTTTCATCTTGGAACTTACTATATGTAACATCTAAATGTACACATGAATGCTATAAAGCGATTTAATTTGATTTGATCTTTAGTAAGGTTAGACTGCTTTGTATGTCTAGGTTTTGTAAATGGGACTGATGAGCGTAAATACCTAGTTTTGATCCTCATGCCATGGGGTGATTTCCTGCATTTTCCTATCAGGATTTTCCCTGGAGCAACCCGGTCAATTTCAGTAGGCTCGCAGTCTTACCGCCTATTACATGGGACTTAAAATTGGCGTAATGTGGGTGAAAGAGCACCACAATCTCTGCCTAATGTAATATGTTACGCGGTTGCCCGTTATTCTCTGTTAGCAATTTCACCCAACTGATACAGGCTGCAGTCATCGCGAGTTAAAAAAAAAACCAAATGATCATATTCGTGCAATTTATTTGCACGAATATGATTAATACGTAATTTTCTATGGTTTATCTTGGAAGTGCTTTTTATTCAGTCCAATTATAACTAAACAGTACCTACTTAAATACAAATCTAAAATTCTAAGCTTAATAAATTAAATTCTCAACATTTAGAACTGCAAGTATTTTGTGGGAACATCGACCGGGCGTGGTTGCAGTTTATTCCCCGAACGAATTTGTTACCGTTCTACAGCATTGTTTCAGAGGTTATACATGCACTGTTTTATTTATTACCTACAATATGTATCTAGGGTATTTTCTTAACCAAAACGTATTTATGTAGATGTTGAATAAGAATTTTCAATTCTCATTCAGGTTTTGCTCGAGATGGCGACATTGTCATCCGCCTATCAAATCATCGCCGGACGACCAACCTCTCGTCTTTTAGTCCTTGGACGCCACGCTGTCAGAACTAAGGTACGCCTTGCCAGGTGTCCTGCCCAACTCCATTTCAGCTCCATAATACGCTTTCGAAGAACTTCTTACTTCTTCGTATCTTGACACAAGTTGTATATAAATGCACGTGTCGTGTGAGTGTGTTAACTTTCTTGCTATTTAAACGCCAGCCCGTCAATCACATTACAATATACAAAAATAAAGGAAAACAATACCAAAAACAAATAAAATTACCAGGATAACATTTCAGAACAGAACTACGGAAACTAAAGACCCACAAAACGGCTGGGGAATAAAAAAAAAACAATATGCTTTGTTACCGCGGAAAAGTTTTGATTTCTCTAGAGACAGACAGTTGAAAAATATGATGCTTAAATGTCTTGGAGACTTCTGACTTTATTTCTGAAGGATATTTAAAAAGAGTTACATGATATGAAATCGAGTGTACCTATAACTTACTGTACCAAAATCTGTTTACATATATTTTTAGTTCAAATAAGAAGCATTATCAGCCCATAACGTTCCCACAGCTGGGAAACAGGCCTCTTCTCTTAGAGAGGGTAGGGTTATAATATACCACGCGGGCCCAGTGCGGGTTGGTAGGTCTTCAAATGTTTGGTTCTAGGACATGCCGGTTTCCTCACGATGTTTTCCGTCACCGGTCTGAGAGCAGTGGTGATGAAATAATTTACACAAAATGAAGCGCCCGCCTGGGTTCGAAGCCACGATCTACAACTTGTAAAGTTGAGGCCTATTAATATAATAGAACATAATATAAGTTATATACGGTTTATACAAAACAAGCCTCATTTAAACATTTCGGCATTTTAAAACGATAAAAGCCTTTTAACTTCTAAATAAAACTAAAATCTAAGCCATTAGCAGTACCACCTTCCACTTAAATGTTTACCCACACTTTTAATAAACGAGCCGTGGTCTGTGATAAATATTATAACGCCTTTACAAAGAGCAAAGAGCACGGCTCGAGTTCCATCCATTAATCATGTTAGTTCGCGAACAAATGCCAGCTGGGGCGAAGTTGGCGTGACTATTCAATATTGGTATACATACCCTACATGCTCGACATAGGCTAAAAACGATCATAACATAAAGTTGATCAACTGAAAATAAAACGAAAAAAGTTGCTGAATGCTTTTAGGCTATGGTAACGACGCGTGTAGGGTAAACGCTCGTGTTATAGGTAGTGTGTAGAAGTTTTCTCGATCACAACCGCAAACATACCGTCGCGTCGTGCAACTCCAGCCATGATGGATTGCGACAGTTTTGTGTGGATTTATTTATTATTTCATTCATTCGTGTTTTTCTATGTCGGATACTTCAAGTGTTTGCGTGACCGCCGTGTTATTTGATTAAAATTTGTTTTTTACAGTAAAATTTATTACCTTATTTTATTCAAGAATGAAGACACATAGCGTTTTCAAAGTTTCAAGGCAAGGATTTATTACGACTGAATCTGTGTACGCGTGTATAATTTCCTTACGTGAGCTGAATTTCAAAGGGTTCTAGAACAAATTGCTTTGATATCGCTTGAGCCACGTACGGCAATAATATGCTATGTATGCATGGAGATAGTTCATATGGCATTCATAGGAGGCTCTATGGCAGCTATTAATATATTTTATTGAAAGGTAATATCTAAGATTACACTGGAGTTACTACTATCCGTTTATTCATCCAAATGAGTTTATTTCTTCTATGAATGACTACTTATTACAATAGTAGGTATTTTTTAGGCTTATCTATGTTCTATCTAGGAAAAAATCATAAAAATATATAATCTCCGGGAAAAAGAGCATTGTAATCTTCATTTTCTTTCCACACCCTGATTTGAAAGTAGTCAGGATAACATTTATCGCCATGCAGCAAGCACAATGTAAAATCATGATATTCAATTAGGAAAATGTAGGTACAGTCAGCGACTAAAATATCGGAACGAACAGACTCTTCAAAAAGATCTAAATAACTATGAAAATTAAATATTAAGTCAGTGACACAAGGAATGTTTGAGAATGAAGACCGTACACGACATCTGTCATTCTGACAAGAACTTTATAATCGAATTGAGATAAAGTTTAATTTTCATAGTGATTTAGATCATTTTGAGCAGTCTGTTCGTCCCGATAATTATTGACGCTGTCTGTAGGTACTGCATTTTTTTAACGTTTTTTTTCAATTTTCTAGTCAGTGTCACGCTGCATATTGAACAAATTATGATTAGCGGCCATTACAAATATGGCTTCACAGAACAATAATCATTAAAATCATCCTCTCAGTTCATATAATCTCATTGAACGACTATTTAATGAAATAATAAATTGCAAAAAAACGTAAGAAAATTTGAATCTCGCGGGATAAAGTTACTTAGTCCTATAAGAATTCAGTCAATGCACAAAGTGCACAAAGCTTTAGCGCAATGTTCACTAATCACATTCAATCTTCCATAATTTCACCAATAGACCAGAAAGTCATCGAAAGTAAAATCACGTACACAAAAGTAAGTTCCAATAAAAATCCAGCACGTTGTATTTCACGACACATTTGCTATTCCTGCGAATTCACCGTATGAAGTTACGCTGAAGTAAAACTTGTAAAAAGTCACGTATCAGCCGACCCCGACATAGTATTTTTATACGTTTTTAAAAACTGTAGAATAAAATTAGAAATAGTAGACACCACTGTTTCACAAAGTGTTGCAAATTTCACGTGACATTTTATGTTCTCTATTTGAATTTTATCTCGATTGAATGCTTTTGTTTTTTATAATTTTTAAGTGGACAGTTGTTGGTGTTTTTACCTTGTTTTTCGATGTATTTTTAGTTACTTCCAAGTTCAGCTGACACGGAAAGGAAAGAGAGAATAGTAGAATAGTGTAACATTCGTTCATCTTCCCACGCTAATTGAAGGATTTCATTGAGAAAAAGGTTATTCTCATGTTCCTTTTAAGGAACGCGATACATAATGCAGTGTTGGTCTTTTTTTCTAACGTGCCCGGTGTACGGTGTCATTTTATGTGTAGCGATAGCGAGGTTATATAATAACGTAACAGGTACTTCAGTACTTCATTTTAACAAAGAGTTTTTATCAGCGTTTCAGTTTTTTTTGGCCAATTCATTCCAATGTAAATAAAAAAACAAACTGAATAATTGTTTACATGGAGCGACTACCTATCTGACCTCCATAACCCAGTTACCTACTGGGTAAAACTGGTTGTATTAAAAATTTATTTTTTACGCGTGTTATTTTTAACCATTATGTTTGTCTCTGACTCAATGACAATGGCAGCTATGGGTCCCGTCTGTCATTCATAGATCTTTGAAAGTCGTTACGGGTCGTCAGAAGCCTGAAAGTCTGGCAATCAGTCTTAGCAAGGGGTATCGTATTACCCAGTAACTGGGTTGTGAAGGTAAGATAGGCAGTGGCTCCATGTAGAAAACTGGTACTCAGCTGCATCCAGTCAGCCTGGAAACTGACTCCAATATAGTTGGGTAAAGGCTAGGCAGATTTTAACTAAACAAAGTAAGAGAACCTACATATAAGGGGTTTTACACACATGTACTGGTTGGCATAATTTGTCACAGCCTGCCGGCAAAATCTACCGGTTAAAATATATATTGTTACGCGCTAAACCTAAAGTAATTCGTTACCACTAGCGCCATCTAGTATCGAGTAGCAGAATTAATTAAGTCAAGATCTATCTAGCAAGTTCTATAACAGAATCTTCTAGAATTATCAACATCTGCTCAGTCGGGGCCGGTATGTACTCGAAGATTCTAGATGATTCGATTCCCGAATGTTCTGTGGCTCTATAAAAAGGCGGGAACGGATCGGGACCGGGTAGTATTGAATAAGCGATACATGCGAAAACATTGAAGTGATCTTGAAGTGCGATTTAAAGCGATCAATAGTGAAATTGTGTCTTGTAATTTGTGTGATTAATTAAAGTGTCGATTTTGGTAATTATTATTGGCAGTTTTTAATTGTCACGAACCCGAAGCTCGTAACAATTGGTGTCAGAAGCGAGGATTAAAATCATGCCGATTTTACCTAAAGACGACACGGAGGGTATCCGTACCCGGAGTCAACGCCAGCAGGAGACGGATCAGAGGCGATTTGGTGGAGCACTGCCACAGACGTCGGAGGGTCAGCTACCGACCACGGAGGCCGGCCCGTCCACAGGTGCTCCGGCATCATCAGCGCCAGATTTTGCTGCTCTGATGATGATGCTGCAGGAGCAGGCCCGCCGACAGGAGGAACAGACTCGCCGACAGGAGGAACAGGCTCGTCGACTGGAAGAACAGCTCCAGCGTGATAAGGAGGAACAGACCCGCCGACAGGAGGAACAGACCCGCCGACAGGAGGAACAGGCTCGTCGGTTGGAAGAACAGCTCCAACGGGATAAGGAGGAGCAGGCGCGCCGCCAGGAAGAGCAGATGTTCCTCATGAAGGACCTTCACGCAGCCTTCAGGAAAGATATGAAGGAGGTGAAGGAGAAGGTTGCCCAGCATGAAAACCGCTTGTCAGAAGCTGAAACTCGGATTAGCAAGTTTAGTGACGTCATTGCTGATGTGAAGCAGGAATTGGGTAACCTTAAACTTGGAGAAGGAATCTCAGCGCCTGTAGCTACAACACCTTCGCTACGTGGATTCAAAGTGCCGCCGTACGACGGGACTTCTTCCTGGTCGGCCTACAAAATTCAGTTCGCGGCTGTCATGAAGGCGAATGGGTGGAATAACAGTCAGGCCATGACTGCCCTCACCCTAGGACTGCGCGACCAGGCTTTAAATGTTCTGGAAGCTCTCGGTAAGGAAGTGACTTACGATCAGCTCCTGGAGGCATTGGAGGCTAGATATGGCGACGCTCACCTGGAACACGTGTTTCGTGCGCAGCTCAAGGATCGTGTGCAACGCAGTAACGAAAACCTGCAGCAGTGGGCCCTTGAAGTGGAGAAGCTGGTTCGTAAAGCGTACCAGTCCGTACCTGCGCTTATTGATGGGAACCTGGTGCAGGCATTCATCGACGGCATCCGCGACCTTGAAGTTCGAGCTGCTGTGAGGCTCGGTCACCACGGGACGCTTAAAGACGCCTTGGCCCATGCACTGGAAGTGGAAGCTGTGCGGCAGGATCATCGTTCCCATCGTGTCAGGGAGGTTGTAGCGGCTACAGTTCGCGACCGTAATAAAGGATACGGCCTTAGGTGCTACGGCTGTGGGGAAAGGGGCCACCTTCGATCCAGTTGCCCTAAGCGAACTGCAGAAAGGGAAGATGGCCGGTCTCCAGAGGGTAGTGCGGTTAACAGCACTGCCCAGCAGCAGCAGGGAAACGAGTAATAGCCAGGACTGCGGGGCGGGTGCTGGCTGATGTCCAAAGAGCCCCAAGGATTTCGATTACACAAACCCATGACGGGAACAGCTTAATCATCAAGGGCGAGGTCAACGGAACGCCCTGTAAGCTAACCATTGATACTGGAGCTTCTCGTACGGTCGTCAGTTCCCAAGTTATATGTCGGCTCCTTGGGGACTCCGCATTCAACCGAGGACGCATTAATTTGGTGACAGCCACCGGTCAGCGCATACCCGTCCATGGAGAGAAAGAGATGGAGTTGAAGCTAGGCAACAGAATCTACTTGCATAATGTCATCGTGGCTGATATAACGGACGATTGCATCCTGGGCCTTGACTTTATGAGGAAGAATTGTTGCGAGATTGACGTCAAGCAAGGAGTTATGAAATGTGGGCAAGAGGAACTTTTTATGGAAGGGGCTTTACCAGGGAATGTGTATAGCCTTAAGAAGATTGTTCTTCCTCCGAGATCAGAAACGATTGTGCCGGTTAGTCTTCCTCGGAATTCTGGGCAAAGTCATCGTTGTGTACTCGTGGAAAGGGTAGATAATGACCTTCCATGGAAAGTGGCACGAACTTTGGTCAGAGCCACCGACATCTCAGGGGTACGTGTGCTGAACCTTTGTGATCAGGAACAGATTATTGAAAAAGGCACACTGATTGGAACTTGCGAGGAAGTAGATTGGTTGCGTCGATGCCAATATCTATCGACTGGGACCCCAAGCAAGGATGCACAAACGAGAGTGACGTCACTTTTAGAAGACTCTCGCAGCGCTCTGTCGCAAAATGAAATGGCTAAGGCAAAGAAGATGTTATTCAAGTACGCCGAAGTTTTCTCTTCAAACGATGCTGACATTGGGAAAACTGGCTTAGTTCAACACAAAATAAACACAGGAGAGGAGTTGCCTATCCGTCAGCGGCCAAGGAGATTACCGGTAGCGCGTGAAAATGAAGTGGAAACCATGATTGAGGGAATGGTGAAGGATGGTGTTATTGAACCTTCATCTAGTCCATGGTGTTCACCTGTAGTGCTGGTAAGGAAGAAAGACGGCAGCATGCGGTTTTGTGTTGACTATCGTCGTCTGAATGACGTTACGAAGAAAGACAGCTACCCTTTGCCAAGAATCGATGACACGCTGGACATGCTTACTGGAGTAAAGTGGTTTAGCACGCTGGACCTGAAAAGTGGCTACTGGCAGGTTGAAATTGACCCTAAGGACAAGGAGAAAACAGCATTCTCGACAGGAAAGGGTCTGTGGCAATTTAAAGTTATGCCGTTTGGATTGTGCAATGCTCCGGCAACGTTTGAAAGGCTGATGGAACTTGTACTAACCAAGTTAATTGGCGATGCCTGTTTGGTCTACTTGGATGACATCATCATTGTAGGCCGTACGTTTGAAGAACATCTTCAAAACCTGGAACGCGTGCTCATTAAGATCCAGAGTGCCAACCTCAAGTTAAGTCCGAAGAAATGTTCACTATTCAAACGGCAAGTTAGCTTTTTGGGGTATGTAGTGTCGGAAGAAGGTATCCGCACGGATCCAGAAAAGATCACCGCTGTCAAGGATTGGCCAGTTCCAAAAGACAAGACGCAGGTCAGAGCATTTTTGGGGTTGTGCTCTTATTATCGGCGATTTGTTAAAAACTTTGCGGATATAGCCAAACCCCTGCATAAGCTAACCGAGGAGAAGCGATATTTCTGCTGGGATGAAAGTTGCGACATCGCATTCCAGGAGTTAAAGGACCGACTGTGCAAAACACCTATTTTGGGGTACCCTGATGCAGGCAAGGAATTCATAGTTGACACAGACGCAAGTGACATAGGACTTGGTGGTGTGTTGTCTCAACGGAATGGTGATCAAGAGGTTGTGATAGCGTACTTCAGCAAGTCGTTGTCAAAGCCGGAAAGGAACTATTGTGTCACGAGACGGGAATTGCTTGCTGTGGTAAAGTCATTGCAGCATTTTAGCAAATATCTTCTGGGTCGGAAATTCCACTTACGAACCGACCATGCTGCACTGAAATGGCTATTGCAGTTCAAAAATCCAGAAGGACAAGTTGCGAGATGGATTGAGCTACTGCAGGAATACGACTTTGTGGTCGAACATCGCAGCGGGAAATCTCATGGCAACGCAGATGCATTGTCAAGAAGACCTTGTCCTGAAGACTGCAAGCATTGTACTAGGCAAGAGGGTAAGGAAGTGGTACCTGTGAGGATGCTCAGGACAGACCTCAGCAACGAGTGGAAGGAAAGCCTACAACGTGCACAGCAGGAAGATTCGGACATCAAGCCGATTGTGGAGTGTATGAAGGCCAGAGCTCCTAAGCCCAGGTGGAGCGACGTCTCAGCAATGAGTTCAATTACAAAGAGCTATTGGGCCCAATGGGACAGCTTGGTGATTCAGGATGGAGTCCTGTGCCGTAAATGGGAAAATGCTCGGGGAAACAGCTGTCATTTGCAAATGGTTGTCCCAAAAGCTCAAGTACCGGATGTTCTACAGCTGTACCATAATGGTTGTTCAGGAGGTCACCTGGGAGTAAAACGAACTCTACTGAAGATACGAGAACGGTTTTACTGGATCCACTGCCGGGACGATGTCAAGGACTGGTGTCGCAAATGTACGAGTTGTGCAGCTGTAAAGGGACCTCAGACTCGTAGTAGAGGTGCATTGAAATTGTACAATGTTGGTGCACCATGGGAGAGGATAGCCCTTGACGTTGCGGGGCCGTTTCCGGAAAGTGAAAGTGGTAACAAGTATTTCATGGTTGTGATGGATTACTTCACTAAGTGGCCGGAAGTCTTCGCCATTCCAAATCAAGAAGCTTCGACAGTTGCAGATAAATTAGTTCATGAAGTCTTCTGTCGTTTTGGAGTACCTTTAGAGATTCACAGTGATCAAGGAAGGAATTTTGAGTCCCAAATATTCCAGGAAACTTGTCGAGTTATGGGTACACATAAAACAAGAACAACATCTTACCACCCACAATCGGATGGAATGGTGGAACGATTTAATCAGACATTGGAGAGGTACCTAGCAAAAGTTGTGGAAAATCGGCAACGGGATTGGGACAAACACATACAACCATTTTTGCTGTCCTATCGAAGCGCAGTTCACGAAAGTACATCGGTGACACCAGCTTTCGCAAACTTTGGAAGAGAATTACGGCTGCCTGCAGACCTGATCACCGGAATACCACCTGATGCCCCACGCAGTATAACCGATTATGCGAACGACTTGCGGAACAAGATGAACGACATTTATGAGCATGTCAGACAATCAGGCCAGCAAATGTCTGAAAAGATGAAAACCCGTTATGACCGCAAAATGAACAATAAAGGGTTTGACGAAGGTTCACTAGTGTGGTTGCACAATCCAGTCCGAAGCAAAGGGAAATCTCCTAAGCTTCAAGCTAAATGGGACGGACCGTACCGGATTGTGACAAAGATCAATGACGTAACGTATCGGATACAGAAAGGTGCAAGATGTACTCCTAAGATCGTCCATGTGGATCGACTGGCGCGTTACTATGGGGCCGAAAATGCTCGGGACGAGCATGTCTTAGGAGGGGGCAGTGTTACGCGCTAAACCTAAAGTAATTCGTTACCACTAGCGCCATCTAGTATCGAGTAGCAGAATTAATTAAGTCAAGATCTATCTAGCAAGTTCTATAACAGAATCTTCTAGAATTATCAACATCTGCTCAGTCGGGGCCGGTATGTACTCGAAGATTCTAGATGATTCGATTCCCGAATGTTCTGTGGCTCTATAAAAAGGCGGGAACGGATCGGGACCGGGTAGTATTGAATAAGCGATACATGCGAAAACATTGAAGTGATCTTGAAGTGCGATTTAAAGCGATCAATAGTGAAATTGTGTCTTGTAATTTGTGTGATTAATTAAAGTGTCGATTTTGGTAATTATTATTGGCAGTTTTTAATTGTCACGAACCCGAAGCTCGTAACAATATTATACTCGAATTATGCCGAGCCTAAACCGACCCGAACAGGATTAAGCGACGTTAGATGCCAAACGAAGTTTGCGCATGAACACGAGCCAAATAAAAACTGAATAGGTATGTGGTATGTGTAGCAATTGCTTCGGGTCGGCTTTCTTGTTTAGCAAATACTGCCGATTCGAAGGCGTGTGTATCATCACCCCTCACATACCAGTATCTTTCAATACAACTATATGACGTATCACTAGATACTGAATTCCATACATTAGTATGGGCGTGTGGCGCAATCACTGCTCTGATATATTGAGTAGGGAACGAAGCACGTGAGGAGACTATTCCAAATATACTGACTTGTGCTCTGCGCGGCGACGGGAATTTCAAAAGCGATGAATAAACATTTACTAATCACAACTACGTAAATGTATAGTAGGTACACACTACGTAAATGTATAGGTTTTGTTATAATAGTTACACTCACATAGACCGCTCTGGTAATGTTATAAGCCACACGTAAAGGGGATGAGTATATTGCCTGCAACCGGGAATAAATGTAGACCTAGAATCTATAGATCTTCATGACTTATTACTTGTTACATTTTTAGGAAAGTTCTAAACTTACTTTTACAATGTGTGTGTAACTATGTGAACACCATGTTTCTATCATAATCAGAGATCGGATATTCGGATGCATATTCACCAAAAGTTGAGATGTTGGCTAACATGGAATGCGCTTTTGTATCGAAAAAGTCTTAATTTAGGTAAGTAATTTGTTTTGTTTTAACTAATACAAACCACCCTTCCTCCAGTACATATGTATACATAATTGTTACGGGTTAAACATTAATTTTAAATTAATACACATCTGAATATTTATGCAATCAAGAATCCCGGGGCTTTTAATAAAGATTACAAATAATTTATAAAGCCGCTTCCATACTTTCATAGCTAAAAAATATCTTTAGGTAAATATGCATCCAAATATCCAATCTCTGATCATAATATACTTAATTTATCTGTCATTGCTTCATTTTCAATTCTTTTTACCTATACTATTGTGATATGATAATTTTATTCTAAGTGCATCGTTTTCACATATATTATTATACAACGAATGTATGCAAATATTGTAAAACGTTTTAAAAGAGTAACGGTGGAGTTTCTTGCACATTCTTCGTGAACTACGAAACTACCTTTTGGGATGGGCGACTAGAATCAATTATAATTTAATGTGAATTTTGACGTTCAAAATTGGCTTTTATTTGAAAAAAATGCTTTGACTATGGTTTGGAACTGCCACTAATTATTTCTAAATGGAACGCCTATCCTAAACTAATACAGTGCCCAATAAAACTAAAAGCCAAAATTCCAGCAGTCATGTTTGAGACCAATTTATAACTAAACAACGTGAAAGATATTCATTATTCTTTGTATTTATTTAATTATTTGCCCTGAAACAGTGTATTAATAAACTCCGTTTATCGCAGTCCACTGTTGGAGATAGGTCTCTCCCAGTCTGCGTCACAATACCCTGTCCTCTTACGCTTGCCGATACGCGATCTCCCCTCCAAGACTCTGCTTACCTGCTCCATCGGCCATCGGTCCTGAAACTGTGCCGAGTGCCCTAAAATAAACATAGGTCTTTGGCAGATTGTTTTTGTAATTATTATTAGAAAAAAATGACATAAAATAAGAATTTATAAACAAAAAACTTATATTTCGTTTATTCAATTAATTACATATTATAATATATTTTTAAATATTTTTATAAAATAACCTTACAAAAAACATTTAAAAATATAAAAACTTATATTATTATTACTATTTATAGATAGAATACTTTTTATTGGGCACACCATAAAAATGACAGATATTATATTATTGATATAAATGTAGAAATGATTACACAATAGGATAGGTCATAACTACATTATAATAATAAAATGTTACCCAAATATCTCTCAAAATATTTATTTCCGAAACACTTAAAAGTATTACATACGTGATTTAAGCCACACAAAGAAAACCTCTCAGGGTTTCGTTCTTCTCGCAATTGATAAGCTTAGCATAATTAGCCTGTTACGTTCCCACTGCTAGGACACAGGCCTCCTCTTGTTGAGAGGGACTGGGCCGTGATCCATCACGCGGGCCCAGTGCGGGTTGGTAGATGTCAAATGTCTTCGAAGTTTTGGTTCATCACGATGGACATGCCGTTTTCCTCACGATGTTTTCATTCACCGTTTTGAGAGCAATGGTAATGTAATAATTTATAGAAGGTAAACCACCTACCTGGGTCGCCAAGCTCGATCAGCTTGCCCGTACACAACCCCTTCCCGTATATTCCGCGATCAGGTAAACACGCTCCGTCTGACGCCTCGCTAAATTTGAATTGACGCCCGTGGTGATAAAGATGCCATAAATCATGGTGAGAAAGAATCCCCCTTTAATCCTGCTACTTGGATATTATTCCTACAAAGAATTTATCACTTGTACGAGTATGTAACATGACGTCTAAGTCAGAGTTACACTGCTAGAGTCCGTTCACAGTTATTTTACCTCTGACGCCAGCAACCCAACAGCTACCTTATTGTAACGAGAATTAAGATCACTGTGGTATTGACAGACTTGTTAGTGGTAGCAACCCAAAATCAGCCTTATTGATACGAATTCAAAGATCAATTAGCTACTGACAGTCTCGTAAAATCAGAGGTAAAATAATGGCGCTGGAATGACGTTACAGGACCCCCTGCTCTGTTGGTAAACACTTCAGCAATATTGTTTTTGCGAAATACAGGGTCAACTTAAATAAGCTGGTGAAAGTTTTCAGTTGTAATGGTTAAACACGATAAAATAAAAATTAAAAATATTCGATGTTCTTTTGGGGGCTCCAGGGGGTCGGCAACGACCGCTGCAAATGTTGTCACTTGAATGTTGTTAATAGAATGAGTTGTTGAATCTGTTTGTTTTCAAACTCAAACTCAAACTCAAACTCAAAGCATTTATTTCAATTAAACCATTTACAGGCACTTTTGAATTGTCAAAAAGTCGACCAGTTGGAAAGTTGAAGCTAGTTGCCCATTCCAAAACGTAGATCTCTATGGAGAAGAACGGGCAAGAAACTCCATGGACACTCTTTTTAATCATGTTATGTATTACAAAAACTTGGGAACATTATTCTTGTTGCTTCTATATGTGAGACAATGTAAAAAAAAAACAATTCTAAATATAAGATTTAAAATTAGCCATGGAAGTTAGGAGATGACCAGTCTCAACCGACGGCGCCCGTTCACGAACTTGACGCGTGGATCAGCACCATCCAGCTCAACCATTTTGTAGGGAACCGAATGATCCAACACACGCGCCACCATCAGCGAGACATTTAAGTGAGCATGACATACTCTCAACTGCCACGCTTTTTCAAGTCAACGTACATCAAAACAATATAATTATTATACGGATGCATGGTACTCACATTTACAAAGTTTAAACAAAATGCTTCTAAATTATACAAAAATAAAGTTTGCAATGTATTTGAGAAATTAATCAAATTTGATTTCCAAAAAGAAAGAAAAATATTTAATATCTTTTGAATTTTTTATAAATAATACTTAATTAAGTCATAATAAAAACTTATTCGTAATGTCAGAAAATAAAAATAATAGGAACAGAAATGTTCATAATGTCAGAAAACAAAAAAGGGAAGCATCTCTTCCAAATATGAAAATTTTAAATAGCAAGCCCAGGTGCCTGTGGAGTCGGACCAGCAGTTTTTTAGTTTCATTAATTAATTAAATATCAATACCAATCAAGGCTGGGAAGGTTATACAATTTTCTTTTTTTTTACTGTTATTTCAATTGTTAAGGCTAACTGCAGTCGATTTTAGTAATGACCTCACAAAAAATTCGACGACTTTTGTTTGTTAAGGCGGCTTACGACCGCAGTAGCCTGAACAATTGAAACACCCATCACGTGTGTGAAGTTTTGCTAGCTAACTTAATTTGACCCTATATATTGAAATATCAAGATGGCGGCGTACGTTTCAATTATGGCGACGCACTAAAAGATCCGTGTATACTGTGTATAAATCATTTGCAAATATTAACACATTTTAATTGGGATTAAATGGACTTTTTTTACATTTAAATCAAAGTACAGTCTGACACTGACCTACAGTTTTCAAAAAAATCTAAGAAAAACTTTGCGAGCTACCCCGGAGCTCATCCCTTAAGACTATAGTCCTATTTATTTATCTACTACTTCTATAATTATTTAAGGAGCTGAAAATCAGATTAAACTAAATTAAATATAGGGATAAATTTGGTATTTTATTTAGATAAAAGATTAAAAAAAGACTAAATGAAATATAGAGGCTGCGTTAATTAAATTTAGTAATCAGATATCTTGTTCTAGATAAAAGAATAATTTAGTTTAGACCACAATTCATCATTTGGTTTGGTTTTTGTTTTAGTTAAGTAAGGTAAACAGAAAACAATTATTTCAGTTTGTTTGCTGAAAATTATCTGAAGCAGTATTCAGGATAGATTGACAGATTTTGGTAATTATTTTAATTTACCATTGCGAAAACAAAGATTTTAAACATAGTATTTCTGTTCTATTTTGAATTGTGACGACATAAGTCATTTTCCACGAGATAAACTCGTAAAAAAAAGGGAATAAATGTCCGCACAATTTAAACAGGTGCCTAAGAATTTGTCGCTGGACTCTGGAGGGGCTGGGTGGTCGATCTAAAGTAAAGCTACGCTTGCGGCGGTGACCATTTATTAGACATCGTGACCCCTCCGTGTCTTGTAAAGCACGCTAAGCCGTTAAAAGCCTGACAACCAGTCTTACCAATGGATATCCTGATACCCAGTAACTGGGTTGTGAATGTATAAATGGTATGGTAATGGCAGGTATTCAGGTGCATTCGTTTGGACTGGAAACTGACACCAACATTTACGTAGCTGCGAAAGGGGGATTGTTTAAGGTCTGGTCACACTGAGAAGAATCGTGCGCAACACTCGGGACATGAACTCGTTTGATTTAATAATGACGATATCACGCGACTGCTAACGCCCGAGCTTTTACATCTCCATAGAAAATATAAAGTATTTGCTTTAGTTTGACTAGAGCTTTACGATTGTATTTGTTTTCTGAATGAATGATCAATTATGAACTAAGTTGATGAATGCTTCTTCTTGTCCTTCGTCATTCACTCATTGCTGATAATCGCGGCCACATACGACGCGTCTTTAAGTTATGCGGTCGTTTGCAGTGTGTACCACTCGGTAGATGCTGTCTCCAACAACCTTCTTATTCGCCTCTGACTATCTTGCCGGTGCTTTGCCTTTCGCGAATTTTCCTTCCACCCGGCCCAGTATAATATGGCTTTACAGACCATGCTTAGGTGAATGCATAATAATATGTCATTGATGTTGATGAATTCCTACCAAAGATTAAAAATATATTGTTCTATCTTTAAGATTTAAGTTATACTCATACATTGTTTTTTGGGGGGGGGGGGGCTGGTGATCTGTGTGATAGGTTTTCCTAGTACAGATACCAGTCTCTCACAAAGGATTTATTCAAATATTGTAATCTTTATATATTTAAGGCACCTTTGTGGAAGAGAAAATAAAAGTTTATTTATAAAAAAAATACACCTATATTACTGTATATATAAGCATTTTGACGAACTCTGAGAATACAAAAAAAACTATTTGGATAATGATTTATTTCACCTGCTCCTAACATTCAAAACTGATCCTGTAACTTTACATTTTTATAAGTTACGCTACAACTTCTAATACTTCTCACACGTGCGAGTTTCTTCTACTTTAAAAAAGTTTATGTAAGCATAACTTTTTCATTTTTAGTTAAAAGTTAAACTCTAAGTTCAGGTCCCGACTTTTGCAACTTTCAAAGATTTGTGTTCGTTTCTCGTCAGTCGTCATACTTTGCTGTAGGTAACTGTTTGCTATAGGAGCGAAGGTCTTGTTAGTATTTTATTTATTTGTTTCTTTTGGCAAAGAGCATCATAAAATTCAGACATCGAAAAGATTACGCTTGGGTGGGCCACAATTAAAAACTGGACTACATTTTGGGATCAGCCAAAATTCTACAATATCTGAAGTCCCGCTTCTATAACCAGTGTGTTCTGCCCACCATGACGTACGGTGCTGAGACGTGGACGCTTATGCTGGAGGCTGTGTATAGACTGGGAGTTGCATAGAGAGCCAGTGAGCGTTTCATGCTTGGCATCAAGCTAATGGACCGAGTTCCAAAAGACAAGATACGCAGACATACGAAGGTCTTCGATATTGGAAAGCTTGATATGGACCTCAAATTGAGTTGGGCAAGACACTTGCCCAAAATGCGCAGTGATGACAGGTGGAGTATGGCGTTGACGGAGTGGCATCCAAGGGCTAGAATTCGAGATGTCGGCGGGGATGGGCGGACGACATTGTTGCCATTCGCGGGCAAAACCTGGATGAGGCTAGCATAACATCGTGGGGTTTGGTGGCGAAGTGCTTTGAATTTTCCGTTTATGAAACAAATTACGTTAATGTTTACTGAAACAAATGATTCAGTCTTTTTAGATCGCGTTCCACATATTGCCGTAAGCTATTTTTTGTTTCTGAAACATAATTAATTCAAATTAAAATTCATTTATTTAGCTTACACAAGGTTCATAAATATACAAAGTGCAAACAGAAGACTTACATAGATTAAGCAGTGGGTCCCAAACTAGGCACAGCCTCTATCTTGGTGATCCAAACACTACACATAGTTAATAATTCTGCTAGCGCAAGATCGTTACACATTCAGAAGTTCCTTACGATTTAAAAAAAATACAATAATGTGAGAACAAAGAAAATAAATGACATAGATACAAGACAATTAAAGTGAGTAAGTGTTTGGTGTAAGTGTGAGTGAGGGTATGTGTTCTATTATAGTGTACAAAGTATAAAAATACTACAACCCCGCCTGCAAAGTAAACTTTCTGTTTCCTCATAAGTCCGGCCCAGCATATATTCTTTTAGTTTAGTTTTGGCCTCAGAGTAGTTGTTAGATATAGGAAAGGTATTGCTTATGGCAGCTACACACCCGTATTGGTAAATATGACGAAAACCGGGTCGCAAACCGGGTTTTTTTGTTTTTGGAAGGGGGATACCTTCAGCAATTTTCCTACCCGTCTTACTGCATCTCGAGCGTTTTGTGTTGACTTTAATCAGGTCAAGAATTGTCCCTAGGATGAACAGCTGACAAACGCGTACAACTATGTTAAAATTATGTGCTAACGTTTTAAAATATAAACCACTATCAGTAATCTTCAATATACCTGCCTACGAATACAAGAACACAAAAACCGAGAACTAAGAAATGAATTCAGTCTTATTCCTACAAATGCGCTTAAGAAATATCTTTACCCACACGACAATGAAAGTAGAATTATGTATGAATAAGTTACATTGTGCGTGCAAGACTATTCCATATTCTCAACGAAGGAGACATAAAAATCCGGGGCTTTGCTAGCAGTTAAAATGCAATCTCTGAGTAACTAAAAAGTTTTCAGGAAAACGAAATCTTGGAGCAGCGCCTTATGTGATACAAAGGTGTTAAAAGTAGCGAACATAATCCTTTTTTTAAACAGATTTTAATTCAGTTTATTTTTATTTTATTTATTTATCTTTGCTTCAGACCACATAGTCCATATAATAGTTATAAAGAAGGCTTTAGTAGACAACCCTACTAACGCTTTCTTGTACACACTGAAAGAAAAATTGAAAATAAAAAATGTTAGTAATTTGTTAGTACCTAAACAAAATAAGTTACACAATATTTATATATCTACAATCTATTTCCTGTTCCTGTGTAAGTGTACACCTGCCCAGTACACAGTAAATGGACTATCAATTTTGCACGCTAACGTTCTGAAGACAGTGTTGGTGCTACCACGGATCCTGCTCATCATCTATGCAGTTCTTTTCCTTATGATGGCGAAAAAGTCATCGATAGATGCATCCGCAAACATCGCGGAAGCACTGCAGTACCGGGGTTTTCTCAACACTACCCTCAGAGCGTCATTGTACTGAACACGTAGGGCGTTGTAAGTCCGCCGCGTAAAGTTGTTCCACAGATTGCATGTGTAGAAAGATTGACGTTTCATAAGTGCCCATGCAGGCTTATGTGAAATAAAATATTTTGATTTGATTTGATTTGATTTGACAGAAGGCTCTGAAAAGTAACAGCTTTACATCTGTGGTACATTGTGCGAATCTGCGGGCCAGCGGGCCAATATATTGCAGCGGACTGCCAACGCCCTCCTTTCCCTCTCCAAGTCTTCATAGTTCTGTAGCCGATCTGTCAGCATGTGACCCAAATATTTGGTTTTCGAGACCCTCACGAGTGCCGACCCTCCGATCTTAATTGACGGCACATTAGTGAGAGCCTTGCTTCCAGCTTTGAATACCTTGAGAACACTCTTACTAGCATTATATGTGAGTCTATGTGACGATAAGTACGTTTCACAGATATCCAGAAGTTTCCTGAGCGCACTCATTGACGGACTCAACAGAACCATGTCGTCAGCATAACTGATATTGTTGACCATTTTTCCATCTATTGAGCATCCGACCATAGCTCCGCTGAGTGTGCCGATCAGCTGGTTCACAAACAAGTTAATTAAAATCGGGGAAGTCAACCCGCCTTGCCTAACCTCGCATTTCAGGTTATATTCTTGACTAAGCGTGTTGACCCATCTGACAGCATTCTTTTGATTACTGTACCAATATTTGAGGAGAAATACCAGCTCCTACAGCACAGTGGTCTCTTGAAGCAGTTTATGCTAAAGAATATCATAAGATACCAGGTCGAAAGCCCTTGAAAGATCAAGAAAACACGCATATATTGATGTCTTCCGGTCAGTATAATACCGAATTGTTTGTTTCAGACACATAACTGCCATTTCCGTTGACAGGTTGGTTCTAAAGCCAAACTGCAAGTCATGTAGCTGAAGGTGTTCACTCAGCTGCACGCTTATGAGACTATCAAGGACCTTCGCCATGGTTGTGGCCAGTGATATCGGATGGTAATTATGCTTATCAGATGGGTCCCCCGCCTTGTATAGATATAGATTTGCTTGTTCTTCTAATAAAAAAACTGCTGTTTAATAAAAAATGCAATAGCTACTCGGACAAAATGTATGGAAAAGCAATAAAAAAACAGTGGCACTTCGGGGGTGCCGACAGAAGTGAAAACTTGAACAATTACGTGTGTATTTTTTGAATCGTCAGATTAAACAACGTTCAACGTACATTCAACGTTGTTCATTCGCACGTTCGTGTTGTCAGTGGTGTCGGTAACAGTGTCGCTAGTTCAATTGTTTTTTCCCATCTCAAAAAATGCTCATCGCGCCTAATATTGTCACTTCAATAACCGGTGCAAAACTTTACGGGGTTCTTGAATCATGATGGTACTGAATTCATGGTCACGGTTTGCGCATCGATGTCGCTATCACCCTGTATATGACTTGGTCATCAAAACGTTCGTCACAGAAGTTACCTGTATGTCACATGTAAAGTCGACCCGCCAATGTTTACAGAAGACTTTGAAGGGGAAAGCTTTCACATTGCCTCCAACCTTTCTGTTTGCCACCTCGCGATTTGTGTTGTACCATATATGTGTACAAGTGTAGTTAAGTGGGCTTAAGAGTGTTTGTTCGGGGATATTATAAGGAGGTTGTGGGGTAGGTTGTTTACCGTAACACGTATAAATACAATAGCATACTGAAATATATACTTTTTACCAAGGTCGCCCCCGATAACTGTCAAAATAAGGGTGATCCACCTCCACCCAACCTTTCGCGTAATACATATCATTACGGTTCTATTCTCCGAAGGGTTAGGCAGATGTGAACTTACTTATAGTGCACCCACATTTTGCCAGTTATGTTTAAGTCCTATGAAATATAGGGTGAACCTTTTGCCATCAATCGGGCTCAATTTTAAACTAAGGTACTGAGAATTTCCTGATTCAAAAAACCCAATAATGCTTTGCCCGAGCTGGGAATGAAACCCAGTTGCGCATGATCACCAGTAGCGCTTGCGACCGCTACTTACTTATAAATGTAAAAAAAAAATGAAATATTAGTTCATAGTAATATCAGCTACATATTTGATACATCTTCATACCTTGGTTGAGATTGGATACCAATGACGACAACGATTCATCAAATCTATATAAATATATAAGCATACTGCCATTATCAATGTCATTACATTGTATATTACAGATTCACTTCTACCTCAGAAAAATCACATTTGACTCTGTTGAGGGATGGTTTTGGAAAAACTGTGATGCAAATGTCTCATTATTTTAATTGAAGAGTATGTGTACCAATTTTCGAGTAAATTGACAAAGAAAATAAAAAGTTTCACAGAAAATTCGAACCCCATTTCACCGTATTAGGGGTGGAATTTCGAAAAATTATTTCTTAGTGGATTATGTGAATTATTTATTATTTCTTACTCCTCATACAGAACACAATCCAAATTTCATGTCTCTAGGACCAGCGATTTAGGCTGTGGCGGTGCTGGCACTAGACCGATGAGGCAGTCTCATTATCATCATCATCATCATTATCAGCCGAAAGACGTCCACTACTGGACATAAGCCTCCCCCAAGAGGAGGGATTTGCCATAATCACCACGCTTGGCAGGCAGGTTGGCAATCGTAGTAGGGTGGTCATATGCATAGAGAACGCCGCTGCCCATTCTCTAGTAAGTCCCTTAGTCGCTTTCTACGACACCCAAGGGAAGAAATGGGATGGTGCTATTCTTTTACGTCCGGCACCACACGGATTGACGACGGTCTAGATATGGGAATATCGGCGTGATGATAATTATGTTGTATTTTATTTTTAATGATTTCTGGAAAGTCAAACAACTAACTCGTATTACCATATAAACTTTTGGAAAATATTATATTTAGTCTTAATTTATTATTTATTTTTTATTTATTTATTGAGAAGGCACTTCAACGACTTATTCACTACGACAAACACAAACAGGAATCACAAACAGTTTAAGGAATTTTGAAATCAGTCACTTACAGAAGTGCACAGCACTAGCAGAGTAATTAAAATAACACACAAGATATCGTTAGTTAGATTACCTACATGAAAGTAATAAAATAATATAGTTAAAAAAAGAAATGAGCAATGTTCACAACTGAGATTGGAATACAAAAAATACTTAAACATTAAAAAAAAAATATATTCTGACAAACAAGGAATGGAAGTTAATTAGGAGGCGGATCGTGTCGTACAGACGACTCGAGTCTCCGAGCTGGTTAGAAGTTTCGATCGGAATTGTCGTAAAGGGTTAGAGAAGATGTCTGCTATTGGTTCGTGTGGCAATTTTATTGTAATTTCCCATTATACGGTTCATGGGTTAATCTTGTGGCTAAGTAATAACAGCTGCACGGGTCAATCGAGCAGGTTAAGCTACGCTTGCCGCGGTTAGTCCGTGGATGGGTGACCATAAAGGTGGTCACAGTGGCATACCACTGTGACGAATGTTAAATATCCAGGAATGACAGCCGGGACCAACGGCGAGGCACGAAAAAGTCATATCAAGACCTTTTCGTGCCTCGGAAAGCACGTTAAGCCGTTGATCCCGGCTGTCAATCGTGGATATTTAACATTCGTTGCGGGTCATCAGAAGCCCGAATGTCTGACAACCAGCCTTACCAAGGGGTATCGTATTACCCAGTACTGGGTTGTGGGGGTTACATAGGGTAGTCGCTCTATGTAAAATACTGGTATTAAGCTGGTCCCGGTTAGACTGGAAGCCGACCCTAACATTGTTAGGAAAACGCTAGGCAGATGATGAGTCCAGGGAGAGGCACACCTGGTAACACTGCCCGCTTTTTGTGATTTAGATGAATCTTTTGATGCCCTTATCGGAATTGGTCCCCCATTTTTATTGCATAGCGTGTACGAACATTACTATTGTAATATATAATTTGAAATTGCTAAGTATCAGTACCGATCAGTAATTTCTACAACAATGACGCGTTGCTTCACGAATAGAAACAACGCCCATAAAAAAGTTTACAATGAATAAAAAGTTTTTATTTACCTCTCAAAGTGGTAGCCTTAAAATGCATTACCAATTCAATAGCTACCAACAAGTGGTGACGTCAGTCAAGCGAACACAGTAAAGTTTCCTGCTCAAATATTAACGAGAATGCACTTACAAGCCCGTAAACTAACGAGCTTGCCTGAATTTAGCTGAAACTTGCACTGACGGTAAACCGATATGGGGATAATGTGATTTGCAATTAGGTTTCGATTTATTTTTTAAGAAAATGAAACTGTTTAAAAAAATGCATTTTTATAATCATCATCATTCAGATCAAAGACGTTCACTGACATACATAGGCCGTCATCAAGAGTCGCCTTAATTACTGGTCCTGTGTTTTTTACAATCAGCGGTTTCGCTTTAATGGTTTCTCAACTTTATTTATTTATTTATTTATTTAACCATTTATGCACACACATATAAACAGACAAGAAGAAAGGAACAGAAAAATACGTATGTACGTATTTTTCTGTTCCTTTCTTCTTGTCTGTTGGCTTATTTCTACAGAAATCTCTTCCAGCACACCTGCGATAGGAGAGAAGATAACAGAGATGTAGACAACGCGTGTAATAACAGTAGAAGGAAAATCATAAAATTACAAATTAAACTCTAATTTAAAAATATACACATAATATGAGAATATACTATATATATTTCATCAGGTCAATCAGTTTATGTTGTGAGGACCTATTGGCGCTGCGCTTTTCAGTACGCAGCGGTTGCCGCTACAGAACCTGTTCGCCACATCGGTCATTTTGCTCGGCAAGCCACTGAAGTAAGTTTTTCAGGCTATGTCGGTTACCTTTGTAGCGGCATCTACACCGCCACATGTGAACCACATATCACACTGACGTCACGCTTAATCCTGCATCGCGCAATTAGAGTTTATCGCGCAACTAGCATATTTATATGCAACGTCCTGACATCAACTGTCGGGCAGTTGCCCACCAGATACGACCCCCGTCTCGTCGGAGGATCTGCCCATTTTTACGGAGGTTGAGTGAACTTTACACCCTGTTCTTCATATCTCTTTAGCTATGTCCACCTTCATTTTTTAAGATTTTATGACCAGTCTTAATGGTTAAGGCGCAACTTGACTGATGAAAAACCAAGACAAAACCAAAACTTAGTCATCATTGCACTGGCACAGTGATCAACTGCCATTAGCCATTAAGGCTCGTGCAGACTAGCGCGACGCGACGGTCGCGTGCGCTTCGGCGATTTATATCCGTAGAACAATTTCTGTGAAAACGCGCGTGACACTTCACACAGGGGCAGCTTGTCACGCCGCGAAGACTAACCGCGGCAACAAATTGATATGTACATTTTGTATGGCGTCGCGGCGATATGGTAGCCGCGACGAAGTCGTCGCGTCGCGGCCGCTACGTAACGACGTGAATCCACCGCGACACCATACAAAATGTACTGTTGTTGTCGCGCTGCTCGTCGCGGCGCGACGCGCGACGAGTCGTCGCGGCTGTGTGAAAGGTATTGCGTCGTAAAAAAATCGCAGGATCGCCACCGTGATATTTCACCCCTGTCTGCACAAGCGCCCTGAATATATTACCTATTACAACATCTTTAACAACAAATTGAACTCACAAAGCCACAGACCAACACCGTATCATAATAATAAATCACACAAGACCAGACCAAAAGAAAATAGAAAAACATTGCACAACGTTATATATTAATGAGTTTTACTCGCACCTAAACCACATTTTCTGAAATAAAGTCTGAAATTGTTGTATGACTTAAAAATAAGGTATTCTTACGGTAAAAATGTACTTATATCAGATTTAAAAAATAATTTTTAACGGTTGTGGGTATTTTCTTACGCAACTCATACGCGCTGAACCGTAACGCTATAAACTCTGTGCAACAATAATGTGACCTAACGTAGTGTCATCAGTTGAGAAAAAAAATCCGACGAATTTACATACGTAGGTACCTATAATAGTCGTTCCACTTTAAGACATGTGGATATTCAGTTCTGTTTACGTTTATTGTTTTGTTTTTATTATTTATTTCTGCTTGAATTTAGTTACTATGTTTTGTTGGCTTGTGCTAGCTGACATAATAATATGGCAAATAATTAATTTTATGTTTTGTGTTTAGTAGATAATGCTAATTACATAGGTACCTACTATTGTATGGAATCAAGTTCTTCTAACTGATAATCTTCGAAATGATTTTGAAATGCCCCATATGCAGCTTCAGATTGTTGAGTGAACTTTTCTAAGAGCTTATAAACACTTTCAGTTCTGCATAAGTTCACGATAGATTAGTTAAAATGCTCTTGGTGCTACTTGGGTACTTACCTATTATTGTACAGAATCAAGTTCTTCTAACTGAACAGACAGCTGTGCTGCTGGGGAGTTGGTTTTGCCACATTTCTTCCCAGCCAAAGCACTAGGAAGTGGTGAAGGGCGAGATTTTTGGGGGAATGTCTTATGTAATTTTGACGTTAATACCTAATAATACCCAATAACCCAGTAATATCTAAAATACCTACTTAATATAACTTATTAATAACAATATATCTACTTATTTATGACATTTGTAGTCACTATGGGTGAAATGTATTTGTGAGCATATTTGTGAGTGTAATGTATGCCTGAAATAAAAATGATTTGTTTTTTTTTTTTTAATAAATGACTTTTGATTTTGACAATGGCGTGAAATATTGTCACTGTTTGTATTTTTTCATAAAACTCATTTTTGAAAAAATACAAACAGTGACACAAGGGCAGGCTTAAAAAAATCGAGAAAAGAAAGTGAGGGAGAGAACAATACAGACCTACATTTTCAAAAAGCGATCTATGAAACCTTCCACATTCACACATATTATTCCACATGGAAACTGTTGAGTAAAAATCTCGCTTAAAACTCTGTGAAACAATAACATGACCTAACGTTGCGAGAGAAAAGCACAAAAGCAAGCAGTAAATGTGTTTCCTGAAATATGAAACGCTTGGCTCATGATTACCGACCCTGCGGTTAGCTGGATACTCTTTGCTGCCGAGTTTTGCTTTAGTAATAACATGCTGTTGGTTTTGGTTGAGACTGTTTTGGTTGCAGAGTTTTTAAGCTGTTAAGCATAAAGCTCTATTTTGATTATAAAGCCTATTTAAATTGTATGTGTTACTCTTCTTACAGTCAATGAGTTGAAAAAGTCATAATGAATAAACTATGAAACCATTTGTATATTGCACGCTGAAAACGAAAGTGATCTCATTTTTTTGTAAAATTTGTTCAATATACAAAATGACTCAAAAAAGTATATTCTACTAACAGGTCATTTATAGTCTGAGAGGGATAGAGATGTTTTTGGTCTATTAGGCCTTGAGCGGTTTAATCTCCCCGCGAGTTCTTAGTCTTACCAAGATTTACCTAGTAAATGTGTTGTAGAATTCAGATAGGTCAGATTACTCATGTTAAAATACTGGTATTCAGTTACATCTGATTAGACTAAAAACAGGCACCAACATAATTGAAAAAAAAAGAGGCAGATGATTTTAACGATATTATCATATTACTAGATCAAATTAAAGTAATTGTTATATTTCTAGCCGTAATAGAAATTGAAGCTTATTTAACTTCTAACCGAATCAAAATTTCAACAAATTAATAAAATAAATCCTACTTATACCCAGAAGGAAGAGAAAGAATATTTCATCAAATTTCTCGTACAATGGATCCTTACTTGCCAAACTACAAGGATATCTCGCGCAGATGTTTTATTCAGGGCATATCTACGTCATAAAGTATGCACCAGGGGTCCAGACAAGTTGGTTTTATCCGTTTAATATCTTATGGCTACCGGTTAATAAGCAGAAAGGTTAAATATAGATTCGCAATCGTGTAAGTTAGATGACTCGGGTTGAAAGGTGGTGAGATTAAGTTGTTTAATAATGAAATTAGGATCTGACGATTGAAACTGTAGACAATTGAATACAAAATCTATGCCTACCCACAATTGTCTAGCCGATTAGTACAAGGATCACAATAGTTTCAAATAATGACAGGAAATTATTAATGATACCAGCCTATTACTGTACCACTGCTTGGCTTCTCATACAAACAAGGCACGAACATTGATCACTCCTGTTGCTCAAGGCCAGCAGGCTTAGCACAAGAACCGTAGACAAGCGTTTTGTCGTCGGAAGAGTAGACAAAAATTGCGTTTACGTATAGATAATTGACAGTTTTTCACCGACAAATGTAGACAAGCGATTTCTATTTTACAGTAGAGTAGAAATAGAAAGCGTCATGCTAAGCGTGTAGTTGGCGATTTCAGACTTACGAGTATAGGATGGATGTATGTTCGTTACTCTATCACGCAAAAACTATTAAACGGATTTGCATGAAATTTGGCAAACATGTAGTTTAGTACCTGGATTAACACAAAAGGTATTTTTTATCTCGGTAGTACGTTCCCGCGGGATAATTTTCAACATCCACGCAGGCAAAGCCGCTGGCAAAAGCTAGTTCACTATAACTCCAGGTTTCCTCAGAATGTTTTTCTCCACCGATTTCAGTAATGTTTAAGATTATTTCAGAAATTATATTATAATATTATGATTAGGTAAGTGGCCATTGAATTTTGTTACAAACGATGTTTTTTCGCAATGGATTATGAAATCAATATAATATCCATTACGAAATAAAGAGTAACATTAGTTGCTATAGAAGTGTAACTAGGCATCTAGATATGGCATATACTATATGCGACATATATTTTGTTGCAGAGTCACAACGACAGTTTAAGGGCAGTGCTTACTACTTGAAGCACTGGCTAGATGCACGGTGCATGCTTACACCGGACCCCAGTCGCATGCGACAGATCAGCGTCAGTCTTTACATGATAACCAAAGCAACTACAACCAGAACTGCTCCATATTCGCTCACAAAATGAAAAAGACGAATTCTCTAAAAACAAAGAAAATTATCGTTTCCAGCAGACTTAGCACGAGAACCATAGACATGTGTGTTGTAGCCGGAAGAGTAGACAAAAATTATGTTTTCGTATAGACAGTTGACAGTTTTTCACCGAGAAATTTAGACAAGCGATTTCTATTCTACAATAGAATAGAAATAAAAAGCGTTATGCTCAGCTTGCTGCGCGGCTGTCGTAATGACTTGTCGCAAACGCAAACGACAGCTCTGCGTTTAGTCGCAGCTACAAGACTCAGATGTATATGACAACACATTGCCTTATGGAAACGACAAGTAGCACAGTTTGCGCTAGCATTTAAGCTTTGGCTAAGATAGATAATTATGCCTTCAGAGCAAAGTTATGGAACTTTAAACTTGTCAAGGTTGTACTTAAGCAACATTATTACACGGTACTTAAATACAACTGGTGAAATGTGGCAACATTGTACAGAGTGCACCTCTGTGCAAGTCTTCGGGGAACGAACGCGTAATATTAAATGATAAATGATTTTATTTCTGTAAGTAGGTTTGTACAAACACTTTTTACAAGTAAATCATATTTCTAACAATGGATGAGGTCAGCGTTTCCTATCTGACTAGAGTAGTCAGTCAGAAAAAAGACCCAAACAAACTCACAGGTCACAGTTTCTTAAGTCCAGAAATAATCTTGGACAGATCATGTGGTGTCTGAAATGATTTTCTGAGAAAATAACCACACAGATTGAGTGAACCCGTCCTCTTATGTTGTTAGAGAAGGATTCTAAACTATCACAACATATAGGAAAAATTCTGTTACCCTCAATCCTGTAAATAATAAATGCCTCTAAACCTTAGGAATATCGAGTACCAGGCATCATTGACAGCCCTCAGCGCCGAAGGGTGTGACCGCATCTCTGTGGTTGCTCCACCACTTATATAGCCCTCCATGGCCGGGATTACTACGTCGAAGGCAGTAATGAATACTCGACGTATCGATAAGTAGCGAAGTATTAGTGGTATAGTAGTAGCTGTTTGAACTTCAATGTTGGATTTGAATTAAGTCTGAGGTTAGCTTTTAAACTTAGTTTAATATTACGCCCAAAGAGATAGATTCCTAGTTATACTTTGGAAAATAAGGTTATCGTGCACACAGCAATAGCCCACCTACTCTCCTACATTTCACCAAATGAGTTAAACATCCGATTTGATTGCGGTCGAATGCATTGCAACTTACTAGGCGTCGTCTGGATAAATTCCCAGTCAGCAGAGACGTGGTGGATTACGGCCCACTCCCTCTCACAAAAAGAAGGTTTGCGTTCCAGTCATCATCATCATCATATCAGCTGAAAGACGTCCACTGCTGGACATAAGCCTACCCCAAGAGGGGGGATTTGTTATAATCGCCACGATTGGCAGGCGGGTTGGCGATCGCAGTATGGTGGTAAAAAGCATAGAGAACGCTGCTGCCCATTCTCTAGTAAGGCCCTTAGTCGCCTCCTACGACACCCACGGGAAGAGATGGGATGGTGCTATTCTTTACGTCCGGCACCGTTTCTGGAAACGGTGCCGGTCACTACTGGTAGTGGGAACATTATAGCCTATTTATGATGAAGCAGTGGCAATGCCTAGAGCATTGCCACTGCTTCATCATAAATAGGCAGGCATGGTAAGATTTTCCTTATCTATTTAAACTAAACAAATATCTGAACCTGACTTGATTTTCGTACGTCATTTACTGGTGACCACTGAAAATCAGTCCTGTGCTGTCAACCCCCCTCCCATAGGCCATCATCACACTGAGTGGGAATGTTCTGGAAATCACTACGTGCAACTGCCGAATATTTCTGTTGTGTGATTATGATTATTCTTCTTTGTTTATGCACGTGTTTCTGTGAAAATTAAACCTATTTTTTCTTCCTTTATTTTTCATAGGCAAACCCAATATCCGTTGCCCGTTCCAAAAATTCCACACTCCACCGTTGTGCTTACTTTGAGATCAGCAAGGCAGTGTATAAGAAGAAATGTGTGCAAAATCGAAGAATTCTGAGCCGATCCACAGCTGGATGATTATAACGTTCATACTAAATCATATCATACAAAAAGAGCTAAGAATTCCCATTGAGCTAAAGCAGAAGAAATAAACGCATATATAGAACGTCTGGCATCGAAAATGCTACGAGAACAGGGTCTCAGTTTTATGCGATGAACGTGATTCCTGAAGCTATATTTTTTCTTCATTTATTAAGTCTTAAAACAGAATCATTCGGACGAACAAAAAATTACACCGAATAAACATTGTAAGGGCCTTTTCATATGAGGGTTCTTTGCTATTAGATATTCCGATGGGACGGCAATCCGACAGGGGAGAAAGATCAGGAGCACCCACGGCTTAACGTGCTTTCCGAGGCAAGGGAACTTCCAACCTCCGATATCCTTCCAACCACTTCCAGCATCTTCCAAACTTTCTGCAGTAACCAAAAAATTACGCAATAACATAGTAAAGGTCAAAAGAAAAAAAAGTTAAAGTTGTAAAGAAGCCGATGTGACCCTCTTCTAGCAAAACCAAAATTCTTCTACCATGATCGGATAAAAATAAAATTCAAATCACATCCGTATCAACGCCTTCCTACCTTAGGCACACACATGCAGAATTTTACACTCCTTTTCTTTATTGGGTCGACAAAGTTATAGCGAATTTACGAGTACGTACTGTGACAGAGTGGCTCTAAAGCACCTATTTGTTTGGTTTAGTGTCCATAATTTACTTGCGCAATGTATCTGGGTCACGGGCGGATTTGGAAATTTTTCGAGGGTTTAGGCTCCTTGTAAAACTTAGGGTGATACGAGATTTTTTTAGTACATGTTCAATATACAGGTTGAAATTGAAAACATGCGACAAACCGTAATGGGAGATTGTACTCATTATTATGAACAACTTTTACTAAGGGACCAAAGAAGCAATCGCAAAAAAAACAGCTGTTCCCTACATTTTGACGAGTCATGCGAACATAAATGTAGGGAACAGATGTTTTTTTTTTTGCGATTGCATCTTTGGTCCCTCAGTAAAAGTTGTTCATAATGATGAGTACAATCTCCCATTTCGGTTTGTCGCATGTTTTCAATTTCAACCTGTATATTTTTTTCGTGACTAGATGTGTTGGGTTCCAGAAACGCTAAGACTTTTTAATATTCTCTTTGGCTAGTTAAGGATTTATTTTAATAGTATCATTTGCGACAAGTGCGAATGCCGTGGACCTGTCCAAACCATGCCTTATATTTTGGCATGTCCAAAGTATCCTGCACTTCCTGCACCTACCTGCACTTCTGGGGAACTACAAAATTCCACTGATGCTACGAATGGCGTGACCACCTAATGAGCTCAATATTCATTTTACAATTTACCATCGACTCGAAAAGAGTAGATAAATTTGCTCAACATTGCATGGTTGTATCCAGAAACACTGCCAGCGAGTTACAGTGCCTTCTAATCCAAGAAATGTTTAAAAATTACTAAGAAAACATGAACAAGTTATTATTTATTCATTCGAGCTCTGTAAACCATAAAAAAATGGGTTAGTCACCAACTCGACATGAGAGACTGGACATGCGAGTGTCCAGTTGATGAAACTAAATATGTGTATCACTTATTATTTCGTCATCTGGACACGCCGTGTCCACATAGTGAAACTTAAATTAAAACGAGGTTTTCATCAAAAAGATGGGTAAAATTTAATTTAAAATTCATCTCACAGTTTATTTTTGCAATTTTAGGAGGTGAACTTATAAACTACATAGCATTTCCTCGAATGAATGATAGTTTAATATTTTTGGGATCACTGAGCGTTCCAGTTAAATATAAGTAAAACCATTTTTAACAGCGTTTAATCTTAATGTTAGGAATTGTTGTTGAGGTAGTATTTTTTTAAAACCTCCACGACAATCCTAGCGCATTAAAATTCCACTGTTTTTACATCTTGTACTGTCTCTGTTTCAAGAATATCAAATCTCATTACCCCACCTTTGCCCTTTGGCGTAGGTTTAAAATATTAAAATTTAATTTGCATGTAACGGAGGTTCACTTCGGAGCCTAAATTATTCTCACTGCGTGGCTAGACTAAGAGGAACTGCATTAATTAGAGCGGTCAGAGCCACTACCGTAATTCACTTCATTTACATCACTGGGCTATGTTAAGTGAGGGTAGATTTTTTGGAGGCAAGTCTTGCTTCGTAGCGTAATTTGCTTCATTTCCATGCCTGTTTCTGAGGGTTTTGGTAGCGTTACCATAACATATGTATATACTATTGCAATCATTACGTGCAAAATGTAATTATTTAGCAAAGTAGACTGTATCTTTCTCTATAACTTTATCATTTTCTTTAATTATATTTATCTGTTATAATACTCATGAAATCTATTCGAAGTGGTAACAAATATGTCTCGTATGGGGTAAAAGTAATTTTCTTTCTATTTTTGAGGTAAGTCAACAATATTATTGGCATTATTCGATTGATGTAACGTAACCTTATAAAAATATGATGTGTAATAATCTGCCTATGAAGATTCCAATTTGATAGGTAGATTAGATCGGTTCGATTGGATTGGACGCGAAATTGAGGTTTCCGCAGATTTGATGTATGGGGTGGGACGTGAAATTAATATAAATAATATCACACTTGTTTGTGTAAACCACATTGTAAATGTTCCTCCTGACATAGGAACAATGTGTTTACGTCTTAATTATGTAGATGTGCAACATTTATTCAACACGGCTCAATATCTAATTTACAAGGTATTTTTTTATATCCCATAACTCTGCGGTATGAATGAGACCATATCAAAGAACCAACTAATACACAAACTAATATGAACTATTTATCAAATATCATTTTGTTTTTGTTTTCATTTTTCGTACAAAATAATTCAACAAAGTCACGATTATTAATGTAAAACACCCTTACGTGAAATATGTCAACGTACAATTATTTTAGCATAAAATATGAATGATTGGTTTGAATGAAAATTAATTACTCGTATATAACAATTAAACTTATATACCTATACACATTGAGAGTCTAGTTTAGTATTTTGTACGCTAATTTGACACCATCACAAAAGTAAAGATCCGTCATACGTGTGACAATTATTAACCTAAATGAATTATAAATAAAATCCATTTATTTCAGGTACTCCCATATTCTCACAATCACAAGTTACAAATACGAAATAAATACAAATCATAATATAAAAATAAATACAATATCATCAAAATACAATGTGAAATTCTGAATTATGATTGATGGTATCTTCATAGGACCACATATTCTAGGACTATTTGTATAATTTTTACTCATAGAATATAACCCTAGAGTTATGGGATATAAAAAACACATTGTAAGATACCACATTTCAACATAAACCTCCAACAGGAAAACAAGTCATTTCATATTCATCATCCGTCCGAAATCAACATGAAAGTAAAATATGAACGAGAGTCTAAAAATCTTTCAAACAATATGTTCGCGGAGCCACGATTCGAAACTTTATACTAGCAATATAAAAGTTTTAGACTACCGTAAACTAAAGATATTGGGGCAATATGAGATAAACGCCTGAGGCAAACCACCTACGTTTTGCTGTGGACTATTTCAGTTTTCTTCAACTCTAGAAATAAGCATGACTTTTGAAACTCTATTTCCTTTGTTTGGAGAGAAATTTTAAATTCAAAGATATTATTTTTATGTTAATAACGTAAACTTTACGACTGGTGATGGTGTGTAAATATTCTACATTGCGTCTATAGCTTTAATGACATTAAACATTTTGTGGAAGGGGATTTTCTTATATGATTTTGGGTCTTCTCGTTATTTATCAAGTGTGTATGTTTACAAAACCCGGTTTAGGGTGAAAGGAGAAGGAAGAAATAAACCTCATGTAAATATCAAAAGCAAGCATACCAACAGTTCTAATAATTTTAATCTTTTACAAGCAAACAGTTTGTCGTGCTGATAATGAGTTTATTAAAATGTGACCTTTAGCTCTGCAAGCGTAGCAGCGTAGTCTTTTTTTTTTTGGGTGGGAAATCATCAAATAACTTCTCCCGGTCTGGATGGAGCAGGAGGGTGTGTCAGACTGTTGACTTTTTTGTCAGACAAACCTACCCGTGTTCCCTCAGTTGCCTGTGTGCCAGGGGCCGCGGTATCTCTTTCGAACAACCCACACCCCTAGCAGGCATCGGCCCTTGTGGACCCCACCAGTTGGTGCTGACATCTCTTTGAGGCGCGCGTGGATCACAACGCGACATCGACCCGGGCTTGGTCCTTACCGGACAGCGAGCTACCCATTACTCGCCGTCCGCAAGCCCGCGCCTAAAGTGGCCGGGAATCAGCCTGGGATTCCCGATACCCAGGGCGTCTCCCGCGGCGACTAAGGCTGTGAGGGCGCATATACTGCCTCTCCTTCACGTGCGCCGCCTCTCTCTTTGCGAGCATTACTGCTTCGCAGAAGGAGGTGACGGCTACCCATGCACTCTCGCTCCGTACCATGGCCTGGATCAGGGCCGGACGCGAGCGATCGCCGCCGCCGATCGCCTCAACAAGGACACGGCATTGCTCCGCCCAAGCCGGGCAGTCCTCCACCGTATGCTCCACCGTGTCCTCAGGGCGATCTTCGTATTGGAAACACCCACCTTATGCGAAACAGGAACCTCCCGAAACAACAGTGTCCGGTCCAGACCAGCTGGTCCGGACCAGCGTCAGGCGGAAGGTGAGGACGCCGTGCCGCCTCTCAAGCTACTCCTCAAAGAGGGGACTTACCGCCGCTATCGTGGCGTGCCCAGCACTGGGTTGAGACAATCGCACTCTCTATATCGCCATGAGATCCCGCCGGAGCTCTGTCTGCTGTGCCGCGATTTCTCGCGGCAGCGGAGTAACTCCCCGGGGTTTGGCCTCCTTGCGCCAGTCCCAGATGTGAGCGAGGACCTTTGCTTCCAGATCCCATGGTGGCATTTCGGCAAAGCGTAGCAGCGTAGCCTTAGAAATGGAACAAACGAAAATGTTATGAAAGAGAAAAAAAAATATTTAATTTATTTTTGTCCAGGTAATACAGTAAGTGGTTTCACAAGTTAACAGAAAGTTGAGACGACACGAGTAGCTTAAAATATTACCTACTGTATTATTAGCCAGTGAACCCCAAACTAGACGGTTAGTCTGTACCTTGGGGCTCGGGGTACTTTCAGAATGAAGACTAGAGAGCTGATTAAGGTTATAAGTATGATACGTGTGTATGCGTAATGTTTGTGTGGTGTGTGTGATGGTAAAATATTGCTACGGATGTCAAAGTGAACAGTTTAACGCACAGTTTGAAGGAATAGATGAATTTATTCTTCGCAGAGAACAGGTAGACGTTATGCAATGCGTGGAGGGACTGTAGCGTAAAGCTTATTTACTTTTAACAAACTAAGCGCTGCGTTCTTCAGCACAAAAGTTAGAGTACAGTCTCCAAACAAAACTGCCATATTTGTGAAACACGAAGCTTAACCAACATTGATCTGTTTCCGTTACAGATCGCCGGTTTTCATGGCAAACACTGGCACAAATATTTGTTACTTGTTAGGAAAGCTCACGGGGCCAACGTTGGCTATATGTCAAAATAATCTCCTGGTATTTGTAATGCATGTTATCAATATTGTATACGGTCTACATAAATTTTAACGATTGTATCTGGTTTGTGTCTAGCTAACATTTGCATTGTACAGGGTATTTCAAATATAGATGGAAAATTATAATTTGTTAATTTGTGTTTGTGCTCGGAGTGTGGATTTCTGTCCAGTTTATGGCAAAAGGCTTGCCCCCTGTTACATGGGACTTAAACTGGCATAATGTAGATGTACTGTAGATACACCTCTGTGTTAAGTTAAATTATGTGGCATTAAGTAAATAAGTAATTTATTTGCCAAAATGTAGGTGTACAAAGTAGTATGATGTTATTATAAAGGTGGCCCATTTACATTCTACCATTACATGTGGTGTGCAAATATTGAATTTCAAAATACATTAACCGGTTGACATCTGTTGGGACAACCCGTTTTGTGCACGCCGCCGCCGTGGAATTGGCCATCGGCGCTCATATCTAGTATCAAGTAACGGACCAAATAGAATAGAATAAAATAATTTATTTCTAAAACATTGGTTTACTTATAAAGATCTTAAAAATTAGGTAGTGCGTTATGTTTTGCCCATATTGGAAAACAAAAGGTACCGGTATTTAAGGCTCCAGAGAAAGGAACCTCCTAACAAAACGAGACTTATTATCACTAGCCTGGATTTTTCATCTGCCAGCAAAGGCCTCTTCTTCCACTTCTCTCTATCTAGCTACGGCTATTTAATTAAAAAACAAATAAATAAAACTTACCGATATCTTCTAAAATCATCAACAGCCTCCCTGAACAGCGTGACAGCGAGTACGAAGCACAGTGGTCCCCAATACGTGTAGAGGTACCCGATGCAAATGCTCGGTATGAACTGACTGACAGCTATGAGCAAGAAGTTTCAGGTTAATAATAATAATAACATATTTATTTAAAAATTACAAGGCTTAAAAATATGTACAGTTTTGCTTAATATAATAAATATTATTTCTAAGAATTACGTGCCTGAACTAGGTAATCCTGTATTTCAGGCAAAAAGAGCTAAAATAGTCTTAAAAATTTAATAAATAATCACAAGCTGATAATAGACAAACAATTTTATAAATGTTGAGTAGCTTAACTTAGTTTAAAAATTTGACAGATACTTAACATAAATATTCACCTATATTTACTTCAATACAGTTAGTAAATTCTCTGTTTCTCCGTAAGACATACTTTGGAGAGCATCATTGAGAGTTCTCTTACAATTTGTGTAGTTCAGGGAATAAATGTTTGTTTTCGAGTTTAGTCTATTATAGAGGAGAGGACCGAGGTACAGGTAAAATTTGGATATAAAAGCATGTTTAGTTATAATTTTGTGGACAGACGATATCTTTACGTCTTTTATTAGTATACTCAGTACTGTAAGGTAGAGCTGTGTGTTGTTCTACTACAATGCCCATTACAAAAAGTTGTCGAACTGTCAAAACTTCACAAGATTTGTATAGTAGGTTAGTGGGAAAAAGGAAGTAGACACTTTGAGAATCGCCCTCTGAGCACTTTCGGTAGTTAGGTTGAAATGGAACTGCTCAAGCAGCACCAGCGGTAGGAATGTGAGGATGTTGTATTTCTGGAAGTTAAATTGACAGTCAACTTATTGATCATAGCAACCCGCACAGGACTTGCGGGGTGGATTACGGTCCACACCCTCTAGAAAAGAGCGGGCCTGTGGCCCAGCAGTGCGAACATTATAGCTGATCATGAATATTGATCATAGAAAGAATGATGATTTACTTTAAGTGGCAAATAGGGCTTGCAAATATTATTTTTTTTATATTCGAATATTCGTTTTTTTTGTTCGAAGTAAGAAGGCATGCGAGCACCGATTGCAGTTTTGTTGCACACTTTACTTGCGCGATGTAGGATTTTACAATGTCGGTAGTGTCGATATCTGCAACTCGTAGCTCGCTGGGTGTCCACATAATATTTTGTATGTCCGTACAGGTAGGTGCCTCAGACAGTAATTGTCGCGAGTATTCAAACGATATTTTTTTTGTATTTTTACACTGCAAGTTTATAACTTACAGTCGCTGATTTTTAACAAGCAACGTGATATCTAAAGCTAATATCTAAGGTGTTTCCTTATCATTGTTTCCTAAAATTTTCCTTTTATAATTATTATCGTCAGTCAGGTCTAGCTGATTCATTAAGTTTATTATTTTTTAGAGATAGATTAAAGAGATAAAATGAAAAAAAAAACACAGTGAACGAACTTTTGCATGCATTTTTTTCTATTTTTGAGTTATCTCTTGTCAGCAGCTTCGCCCACGTTTGAAAACATACCGTCCAACTATTTCAAAACTTCTGGTAAGGCCAAACTGACGCTTTTCAAATTACTCTCTTACGACCTTATTCATAAAAAGGTATCGAACATCTAAACACTTGCTAAAGTCTGGTTTTTCATAGAGAAACCACACTTTAGCAACTGTTTAGATGTTCGATAACTTTTATGGTTAAGGCCGTTAGTTTATAGTCTTTCCATTTTAAATAAACGTTGACTCCACCATTTAGGTCAAAGATTCATTATAAACACACATTCTTACTAGAAACTTTATGTGCGACGCAGAATTATTATACCGCCTTAATAAAATTAGCTATAAATTGAAGATAACATGTGGATATGGCTATTATAGAACTAATAAAAAACTTTTCAAATTAATGCCTTCAGTTACTTGTGTTAAAAGATTATTCGGTGCCTATCACTTTTTGTGTGTTGATGTGTGTTTATGTTATCTATAATTTTATTGTTTTCGGGGGATTTTGAATAGCCATAGATAACTTTCACTGGAAAAAGGCCTCGTTCTGTTTGTAAGTCATGTATGTGTTTTAAGCGGATGTCACAAAAAGGAGGTCCTGTAGCTGATCCGTATAATGGTACCTAACATGTATACATGTAGGTATCTATATCTTCGTTTTTCTTATAAATTAAATGAATATAAGATATCCACTAAGTACTGGTTACAGGATGCTTGTATACTCATTTACGCGGCGACTAATTGGCATCATTAAAAATTATAAAAACCATAACAGATTACGTTGTCAAAATAATCGAAATTAAAAACAGTGATGCGGTAAAATCTTAACATGATAATGTTAGCTAACCTAATTAAAATAATATTAATAATATGTACAACATATAATTAAAAAAAGATGAAAAATAATTACAGGGCATCAAAAAATTACAAAGGTTGACGTGAAGAACGCCTTTATCTCTGTAAATAGGGAAGCAGTCAATAGCTTCACCGCACTGTGTGTGCGGTGAAGCGAAGTGAAAACTGCAGCAAAATGCAAAGTATTTATAGTTTGACTTTATCTACGAGTGCAGCGATTCACGTTGCAGTTTCCACGTGACTGATAAACTTGGAATGAGTACTATGAAAAAGGATATTTTTATCTTGTAATGAGCCGATAAACAATGTAGCGTTAATCTCGGTAAGCTTACGTAGATAATCGCTAATGTGTCATGTCAAAAACTTTTAGCAGCTACTTGAACTTTTTTCACTAAAGGAACTAGAAGCGTAGAGAGGTAGGCGTAACGCTAGATGGGTAGATGAGATAGTGGAGATGGCAGGTCAAAGCTGGCATAGCAGAGCCAGCCACAAAGATCACTGGTATTCCTAGGCGGTGGCTTTTCACTGTACAAACTTTATAATATTTTTATTCTCTATATTTAAAACTATGTATATTCTCTAAAAAACTATGTATTGAAAACTATTTTATTAAAACTTTTTTCTAAGAGCCAGAATTCCTGATTAACCGACAGTTGACGTACAGACGCCAGCACATCGAGCTACCCCAAACTGTAGTTTTTTTCCAATTGAACATGAACCTTAAACATATGTGATAAAGTTGCGAAATCTATCAAATAAATTTGACAGATTGGGGTAGCTTGATGTGCTGGCGTCTGTACATTGACCACATTACTCTTCGTAACTTTGTTTCCTGATAGCATTAACCTGAGTTCTTCAAGCCGCGAGTCAACAGGTCACTTCTAAACAAGCGTGCACCATCGGCGATCATTCACTTACCATCCGGAGAGATGGTGGTCCACGCGAGAAATATTTTTTTAACGTTTTGTTACGCATTTATAGCACACCCACATGTTGCCAGTTATGTTTTTAAGTCCCATATAATAGGGAAAAAAAAACTATCACTAGAAAAAATCCAAAAAAGGAGCAGAGATTAGAATATTTTTTTATGCAAAAACTAGAATTAAATAATTAAATCTTACGTGAAATAAATGAAAACCTGAAAAGCAAAGTGAATTAAGTAATTTCTCTCAATATTATGTATGCATAGGCATAGTAATAGTACTACGGGAACAACTCTGAAATCGCAAACAATGTCAGCTGATCTATATGTGATTGCATAACTGGACAAAGAGCATCCTCAAATACTTCGGACACGTTTCGAGGAGTGAGGGTGACTCTATAGAGCGCCTTATCATGCAGGGTAGAGTGGAGGGAACTAGACTACGGAAGCTCACCCATGAGATGGACTTACCAAATTAAGGCGATCGCCTGTATAGCACATTAAATTCCAAAAATGGGAGTAGATGACGACAAATCGTGAGGTGAATCACATGAGCCCCTCGTCAAGAATCTCCATGGGGACCACGACCATGTCTTACAAAAGTGTCACGTAGAAGAAGAATTTGAAAAAATGTATAAAACAAAGAGTCTCGGGTCTTTTCAGGTTTTCAGTGATTTCAGTTAGCCCTAGAGTAATAATCATTGCCTGCAGTTGGTTTTTATTTTGTGACTTTGAATTTACGGGGACGCATCGGGCAGAATGCTTGCCTGTTAAAGGATCTTAAATTTCAGTGAAAATTTTAAACAATTTTTTTTTTATATTAGGTCTTTACCTATGAAATTGCCGTTTTGCAGTACTGGCCATTTCAAATCAAAATAATTTTTGTTTGGGTAAGAATTCTAATTTCAAATTAATTTTATTTTAAAAACATGGATTTTTTTTCCAAAAGTAGTCATTTGTTTATTGATTAGTGTTACATTTTCATCGCATTTCAATCTTTTTCGTCATCATGGATACGTTAAAAATTCGAGTAATTATGGAATATGAGTACCGTCGTGGCAGCAACGCGGCACAAGCGGCACGCAACATCAACGACGTTTACGGAGCTAACACTACAAACCAACGCACCACCTGTTATTGGTTTGCTCGCTTCCGTTCTGGAAATTTCGACCTGAAAAATGAACCTCGCGGTCGTCCGAAGACTTTGGTCGACAATGACGAATTAAAGGCGATTGTGGAAGCTGATGATACACAATCTACGGCTGAATTAGCAGCAGCTTTCGACGTTAGCGTCAAAACAATATTGGTCCATTTGCGTCAAATTGGCAAGGTAAAAAAGCTTGACAAATGGGTGCCCCACGAACTCAATGATCGTCAGCGCGAAGTACGCGTCGAGACGTGCCTTGCACTGCTCAACAGACACACAAATGAAGGAATTTTGAACCGCATTGTTACCTGCGATGAAAAATGGATTCTGTTTGATAACCGCAAGCGCTCAGCAAGTTGGTTGGATCCTGGTTCAGCACGTAAACAATGCCCTAAACGAAAACTTACCCCTAGAAAAGTGATGGTCACTGTTTGGTGGTCTAGCGCCGGTGTGATTCATCACAGCTTCTTACCAAACGGGGTGAGCATTACTGCAGATGTGTACTGTGAAGAACTGAACACAATGATGGAGAAGCTGGCACATCTCCAACCAGCATTGGTCAATCGCTCGTCTCCGCTGCTCCTGCACGACAACGCGCGACCTCATACTGCACAGCAGACGGTCTCCAAGTTGCAAGAACTGGGGTTGGAAGCTCTCCGTCATCCGCCCTACTCACCAGACCTTGCGCCTACAGACTACTACTTTTTCCAGAATTTGGATAACTTCTTGGCGGGAAAAAAATTCAATACCCGAGAGGCAGTACAAAATGCCTTTGAAGAATTTGTTGCCTCCCGTCCAGCTGATTTCTTTAAGAAGGGCATCAATAAACTGCCACTGCGATGGCAAAGATGCATTGATTGCATGGGTGATTACTTCGATTAATACAAATAAAAAATACATGAAAAAAATTCGTTTAAATTTTTTCATACAAAACGGCAATTTCATAGGTAAAGACCTATTATATAAATTTGCCTCACAGGCTATCATTAGTAATAAGCGGTGATAAAATTTGCACATAAACTAGTGGCTAAAGAGATCAGAGATCTTAATCAGGTTTTCTGTATCTAATTTACACTTTCTTTCTTTAACAGCCCTGAGCAGGTAAGCAAATTTATACCTAACGTCAATGTGCCTTGTTCTATTCTATTCTATTTTTTCATATGGCAAGCAAAGCCGATGTCGACTATTCTGCCAATGTCTAAGTGAATTGGAAAAACGTGTGTTATTACAAAAAAAAAAAAACCGATAACGATCTTCGATGATAAAGTTGGGATAACTGTTGATCTTGTGGGGTTAGTACTAGACTGAAACGAATGTGCCTTGTTATTTGCATGCCATACAAATGTCAAAGAATGACATTTGTTTGATTAAAAAATAAACGGACGATTCAGGTTGGTAGTCACTTTGCTTATCAATTAATTTCACTGACTTTATTATACAACAAAGCCCTTTCTTTACTTTGTTTACGTTTAATGGGTATTAATAAAACATGTAACACATTTCCCGAGTTTAATACAACATACTCAATACTCAATACTCAATTCTTTATTGCATTCCATATGTAATTAAAAGATGGAATTAACAGTGGGAACAATATGGACCCTGTCGGGCACAGCAAAATTAGGAGAGAGGAAGAGGGCTACGTGCAAATTCAAGCAATTCAATTAATTATTATTTTAAATTATTAAATGTAAAATTGGGTGTATAGTTCTTATCTATGTGTATGTATAATTACGTACAGGTATATAAGTAGTTATGTATATATGATGAGGTGTGAGTATATAGGTATAGTATATTTTTGTAATTTTAATTTTAGGTATTGCGTATGAATACTAGGTAATTAATTATTATTATTTGTTATTATTTATTGTTTACATTATTATTAGTTTAAGTTGTTATTTATGTAATCCTGTTTTCACATTTATATGTCTTTGATTTTCTATATTCCGTATTGTATATATTTTATAATGTTTGGTAAATTATAGAGAGAATAATTTTATTTTCCAATCGATTTGTCATCTAAAAACTCTTTTACTGAGTAGTATGTCTTGGATTCTAAAAATTGTTTCAATTTATTAATAAATACATTTGTTTTCTTAACTTCTCTGATGTCATTTGGCAAATTGTTGTACATTTTAATGGACATAACTAAAGGTCCGGTTGAGTGCATTTTGAGTCGGGATTGAGGTATGTTTATTTTGTTTTTGTTATGACGAAAGGTGTATTTTGTTTGTGTTTCTTCGCAAGTGGTGTAGAACTCTGGGTGTTTTCTGACAAATTTACATAATTCCAAGATGTACAAGCAGGGAAGTGTGAGTATTTTGTGTTTTCGGAAGTGCGGTTGGCAACTATCTGTTTGTCCTATGTTGGTTATTATTCTAATTAATTTCTTTTGTAAAATAAATATGGTTTGTGAATCGGTACTGTTACCCCACAGCATCACCCCATAGCTGAGCCATGCCTGGGCATATGCGTAGTAAGTAGCAAGTGCAGTTTGCTGGTTGGTAGTTTTTTTGATTTCGCGTAGGGCATACGAAAAAGTTGATAGCTTTGCTCTTATTTTCTGTATATGGGATTTCCAATTTATGTGGGTATCTATAGACAAACCGAGGAGAGTGAATTCGTTTACTTGTTCCAGTTTTGTATTATTAAAAATGAAATTTAGTTTTAATGGAGATTTTTGATGCGGATGAAAAGTAATTAATTTTGTTTTGGTGAAATTAATTTCTAAATTATGGTTATCCATCCAGTTTACAGCTGTAGTTAGAAGGGAGTTCAATTTGGCGTTTATATTGTCATCTTTCTGGCATGAGGTGAGCAGAGAGATATCGTCCGCAAATAGAACACATGGTCCGTTTATAATTTTAGGAAGGTCATTTACATAGATAAGGAATAAAAGGCAGCCCACCACACTCCCTTGGGGAATTGACGCGTTAACTGATTTACTGTCGGATCTTATTTTTATTATTTCTTGGGTGTTTTTATTAAAATATTCAATTTCCACTAGTTGTACCCTATCCTTTAGGTATGATGCAAACCATTTATGAGCTTTTCCTCGTATCCCTATCCCATGTAACTTGTCTAGTAGTATTTGAAACTGAACCTTATCATAGGCTTTGGTCATATCGAGTAGCATACCTATGGCATAGTTTTTATTGTTAATAATAGTTAGAGCCTCTTGTACGTATTTGTAGACTGCTAACGTTGTAGACCTGTTTTTACGAAAACCGTTTTGGCAGTCGTCAAGTATTCTATATTTTTCACAAAAAGAGTATACGCGGTCACACATAGCCTTTTCAAAGATTTTAGACGCAGTTGGTAGCAGGGCGATTGGGCGATAGTTATTAGGGTCGGTTTTAGAGTTTTTCTTATGTATGGGTTTTATCAGTGCATTTTTAAGTAGATTGGGAAAGGTTCCTTCTTCAAACGATTGGTTAATTAATTTATAGAACGGTAGGGTTAGTTCGTCTGCACATTGCTTAAGTAGAAATGGGGGTAGTTCGTCTATTCCATAGCTCTTTTTATTTTTTAATTGTTTTATTATTTTATTTACTTCGTAGGGATCGACAGGGCTGAGAAACATGGTGTTTTCTGTCGGGTACATCACAGGGGCTCCTTTTGCTGGTGAGGGTTTTTCCCCAATAGAAGCAAAGAAGTCGTTAAAAATATTTGCTATTTGCTTAGGTTCAGTTATCAAATTATTATTTTCAAGCAATTTTAAATTATTTTTTTCGTTTTTTATTGATTTATTTGTTCTCTCGTTTATTATATTCCACATAGTTTTTACTTTATTTGTTGACTTTTTTATTTTATTTATATATTGTAGTTTTTTTGCTGTCGTTACAGATTGTTTTAGGGTTTTTTCGTATTTTTTATAATATTTAGATAATATGGGATTGTTTGTTTTATTGGTAAGTATTTTAAGTAGTCTCTTGTTTTTGCAAGACAATTTTATACCCTTTGTTAGCCAGTACTTCTTATAGATCGTTTTTATTTTTATTTGCTGCAACGGGATGCAAACATTTAAAATTTTATTTAATATATTATTAAATGCAATGTAGTTTTCATCTAAATTTTTATTTGATTTGATTATTTCATTCCAATTTTGATTTTTTAATTCAGATTTAAATTTTTCTACATTTTGGGTATTATATAATCTTTTTTTCGCGAACCAGTTTGTTTCTTTTTTGCTATCGCTAACTAATTTCATGTGAAAGATGGTTGCACAGTGGTCTGAGAAACCCAATTCTTCTACGGTGATATAGGTATGTCTAGTAGGAAAATTTGTAAAAATTAAATCTATGCATGTTGAGGTAGTTTGTGAGATTCGTGTGGGGACTTTGATGTGTTGTGTGAATTTATATTCCAACATTAAATCTAAGAACAGGTTAGTTTTTAAACAGCTGTCTAAAATATTTATATTTAAATCTCCCCCTAATATCACGTTATATCTTCGATATTTATTATTGATATAATACATCATTTCTTTTAATTGGCGAGTAAATACTTCCTCCTCTCTTCTATTCCAATAAATTGTAACTATAATAACATTCTCATTAGGTAATTCTATTGCACATAATTCAATACAATACTCAACAGACATATTACTGATATCACAGACTTCTTTGTGCTCAAGATGGTTTTGTAACAAGATACAGACGCCGCCACCTCCTCGAGTACGGCGACAATACGATGCCGCAATTTTGTAACCGCTAAACTGTAAGTTACTCAATTTTTCTGGTGGTAGCCAAGTCTCACATAGGCATATAGCGTTATACATGGGTTCTTCATGGATGAAGGCTTCAAGTAAATGTTGTTTGTTACAAATGCTTTGTATGTTTTGATATAAAATTTTAAATTGTTGTTCCGTGGCTTCGAAAAGTATTATGGTTCGTATATTCTTTGTCATTTGGTTTGTAATGATGTGTAGTGGTGGTTTTATCGTCGTTGTTTATTTGTTCGTTAGGTTTGTCGCTTTTGCGGTGTGTCGTGACTCTGGTAGCCTCTTCTCTAGTTGATATCCGTTTTCCATCTATAAATAAGTTATTATTTCGTATTATTGCATAGTGTCCATTTTTTCTTGCTCTTAGCATTTCCTCACGCATTAATTTTCTTTCTTTCCTTGCATTTTCGTTTAGAAACTCGGACACATGTATGTTAGTTCCTTGGAAATAATGGTTGTTCTCAACAATGTACCTAGCCATTTTCTTGCTTAGAAACTCAATAACTAGGGGTCTGTTTGTTGTGGTGAATCTTCCAATACGATTTGTTTCTTCTATGTATCCGTTTAGGTCCACATTCAGAATTTCATAAAACATTTCTATCAATCTGTTGTGTAGTTCATACTCAGACTCATTGTAGTATTCGGAGAAGCCATAAATTACTATTTTCTTGGAGTGGTTTTCAGTATCTTCAATTTTTGGAGTTGGTGATAGATGCTTCATATTTTTTATTTCGTTTTTCAGGGTTTCGTTTTCTTTGCTTAGCTTTTCGATTTTTTTGTTTATTTCTTTTATTTCGTGAGTTGTTTTATCGTTTTGTTTGTATAAAAAGTCAGTTTTTCCTTCAATATCATCTTTGAGCTTCGTAATTGCTTTATTTATTTCAACTTCAATTGTATTTTGTAATTCTGATATTATAAATGTATTATTTTCTTTTAAACGCTGTATTATAATTTCGCTTAAATTTTCTAGTGAAAAAGTAGCCTGTATACCCGTATTTATGTTAATATCCGCATTTTCTTGGTGGATAGTATCACCGAGAAAGCAAGAGTCTTCTGAAAATGTGCTATTATTTTTGGAGTTTGTAGTCTTCTTTCTGATGGTAATATTGTTGTTGGTAGTATTATCTAGGGTGGAACTAGACTGATTGATTCTTTTGAAATCTTGGGATCGTATAGGAGTGTCTACATTGCCGGTTTTCGGAGCTTTGCAGCGGCATGCCTGACATTGCCATGTTTTTTTATGCTCCGGCGTCATGCTTTTGAAAAAATCTGTTGTCGTGTTCGCACATTGTAGATCATATCTATCTAGACAAAAGCAACAGACAAGCATTTCCATATCTAGTGGGTTTTGTTGACATCCTGCGCACATAAACGTTGGTGACATCTGGAGATATTTATAATAGCGCCCTCTAGTTAAGTGTGTAATGTGTGTACTAGCGTCGAACCCACTAAGTAGCTGATTAGGTTGCCGATCGTTAGTAGCTGTCAATATAACGATAGTGGTTTTGCTATTTGACGCTAGATGGAGCTGTTATGAGTGCAGACAGAATGATTAGCACTTTTTATTGGTTTTGCAATATTTATCCACTTAGGTAAACAAAATCTGCTTCTCACCTTTACGGGATGCTTTGCAATATATTTCCTTTTCAATTCAATTGGAGTTATTCACTTTAACTTCTTTTCCCAGCAAATTCGTAGTACAAATTCGAATGTTGGTAGTTAACGTTGACACAGTTTTTAATTTGACTATTTCTTCACTTTTCTTGTAAGATTTTAATAAACTATAACTTCAATGACTGTTGGTTCTTATAATTTCAACTTTTATTTACTTTTTGACAAGATTTAACCACTGTATCTATTTTCAAGTGCAAAAAATACACGGAGCTAATGTTTACTTGCGCACTGCAGCGCCCTCTTACTACTCGCCCCTAGCGCCCTCTTACTACTACATGTAGGTACTTACGTAATTAAGGTTTAAAATTAACGTCAAGTTTAATTAAAGTTGTTAAAATTAACAGGTTCTGCCTTATTTAGAACAGAACAGAACTTATTCAGGTACTTAAATATTTTACAGTTTAAAGAATATTCCTTAGAGGTTACACAGAATTAAGTTCTGTTTGTTCTGAAACAGACCTTAATTCTGCCTCTCGGCAAGTTTCAGTTAACTTATCTGTATTTTTGGAGAGCTCATCGGAGAATGTATTTCTTCCACCGACACATACTTGAAATGTCTAATGTGCCTGTGCACATGACACATTTGTCCCAATTTGTCATGACATGTGTTTGAATAGTTTATCTGTTACTATTCCCGCTATTTTTGACGATTTGAGGTCGTATCAGTCTTACATGGAATACAAAGTGGCAGGGTCATTAACGTGAAAAAATTTAACGTCGGTAAAATAACGGTCGTCGGTACAATACATGTACACTCAAATTCAAAACATTAATTTGGAACCAGTTTTTGCCACGTGGAGGTCAAAAATTGTCCCACAGGAACGTATTACCGGAATAAAAGTATCCCATGTAATAATCCAGATCTATCTGTTTACCAAATTTCATCTAAGTTAATGAACTTAGATCATCTAAGTTAATGAGCTGAATGCAGCTGTGATTATTTGATTGAGTAACAAACATCCAAACATCTAAATATCCAAACATACAACAATTTTTACATTAAAATATTAAGTAGGATATACCAACTACGGTCACTTTTGAATTGTCAAGGGGTCCGTCAGAAAGATGAAGCTAGTTGCCCATTCCAAAGCGTAGTAGGAACCTATGGAGAAGAACGGGCAAGAAACTACATGGACACTCTCTCTATCTCACTCTCATTACCGCTCACTATAGTTAGATCGCCAGGATGTATCGTGTCTACACAAAGTGGAGATAACAATTCCCTTATCTATACAATCTTTACATTTCACTTATTCATACAATTAACACAATTTACAAAGTTTTGTAATTTTTTTTTTCAATTGTCTTGTTTTTACACGCTTTATATTAGCTTCACTTGTATGTTTGTTTAATTGTTTGTTTGTATGCAACCGACTCCTTTGAGCGCGATTTTGACCCACTTTAAACGGTCAGATTTCATTGAAACTTTGTAAACTTGTCGAGGACCAATGACAATTCAATAATTTAAAAAAAATTGAGAAAAAAAAATCACGTGATTGTAGTTAGCAGAACTAAAAAATAGAAAATAAATAATAGTTTAAAAAACTAAAAAACACGCTTTAAAAACCAAACTAAAAAAGGAGAAAATAATTTAATTAAATTAAAAAGCGTGCTTGACATTAATTGATAATAAAAATACCTAAAAAAGCACCCCACGCTTTTTAATTGAATTAAATTATTTTCTCCTTTTTTAGTTTGTTTTATTTTTTATTTTCACATTATATTGTGTCTATCTAACTAAATTTTACGTATAGGAATCAACTTAATGCAGTTTTCTCTGTCTGCGGCTTCTTTTGCCCATTGTTTTCCTGCCATTGCAATTATGTCAGCTAACCAGCGATTCCTAGGCCGCAATTGACGTCTCTTACCTTTGGGTCCTGTCCACTGGGTTGCCTCTATAGTCTCATCTTTTGTTGGTATAACGGGCTAAGGCCTGAATTCACTATGACCACTTAACGATTCCTTACTCGAAACCACGTCAATCACCCGCGATATCTTCTAATATCGTATTAACAATATTGACAAATTGTCTATATAATATTGACAATATGACATTTCGATTCCTTACCGCTGGTTTCTAAAAAACACGATATTGACGTAGTTTGAACGTAGTAAGATTCCGCGAGGAATCATTATAACCATATAAAATTGGGGCCCAGATGTCCGGCCCATTTTCACTTGAGATTAAGCGCATTTTGAAGGGAAACATAATTTAATTTTAATACTACTTGTCAACTGCAGACGAGGTCGAGGTTGCCACACTGTAATGCAGTAACAGAGAACTGACTCACATTATGCCATATACACAAGGTGTAAGATCTTTTTGTTGGCTGAATAACGTAACAGTTTCATTACGGGAATCAGCTTCCTGATTCGCTTAGCTACTAAGTCTATATAAGGTCTGAATGAAACACGTTGATCTAACAGAACCCCTAAGTTAGAGATTCGACCTTTTTTAATTTCCTAACAGGTGCAGGGGCCTGTGCTGCAAGTTGTTGATGTTAAGGAAATATTGGAAGTGGTGAAGGGCGGTCGTTTTGGGGGGACTGTCTTATATAGTTTTATTTTGACGTTCAAAAAGAGCTGACTCTCAGCCTAGTTTGAATAAATGACTTTTGATTTTGATTTTGATTGGAGCTGATGAGAATTACATGGAAACAGATGCAGTTAGTTTTTTTTTTTTTTGTAATCCTAACATCGAAATTAAAATATTGATTTTTTCAAACAAACTTAATAGCACATGTTGACCGACTATGGGTTTTGCCATTCTCTGATTAGCCGTAGTGAAATAAGTATTGGATAATGGTTGAGTTTTAGTACGCAGACTGAGAACATCATTGGCTGAATGACAAAGTTTAATTTATTGTTTTTTGGCCATGTTTACATTATGAATGAATATTATAAGGGCCAATTTTGAAAAAATATCCACTATTTCTGGCATATAAGAACCATACAGCAACGTACCAAAAATATCTCCTAGCAATTTAAGTTAGTTGCAAACTGTCTCGCTACGAATTTATGTTGTATCTCACACGACCCCGAGGGCAAGGGCGCTCACTGCGCCATGATTTATTTTGTTACATTTTAATTTCACCGAGCTATCTCATCACCGACCCGTTTCCGAGCAACGGCGAATTTATAACCCTCCAAAATTCACTTAGGGGTCGTACAGGGAACTAGTATACGATAAAAACATTATGTAAGACTAACTTCTGCCAGCGGTTTTACCCACGTGGAGGTCGAAAATTATCCCACTGTAAATACTGCCGGGATAAAAATATCCTATGTGTTAATCCAGGCGATAAGTTTATCCAAGATGTAACTTAAATAGCGCACAACCTCTTAAGGGGTCATTGTACTCATCATTATCGACAACTTTTACTATGGGACCAAACCTGAAATCGTAAAAAAAAAATCAGCTGTTCCCTACATTTTGACGATTTACGCGAATACAATTGTATGGAACAGCTGATTTTTTTTTACGATTTCAGGTTTGGTCCCATAGTAAAAGTTGTTGATAATGATGAGCACAATAACCCCTTAACAGGTTGTGCGCTATTTAAGTTACATCTTGTATATTCAGATGTTTGGATGTTTAGATATTACTCAACCACGCAAAAACGGCTAAATGGATTTGAATGGAATTTGGCACACAGATAGTTTGTAACCTAGAATAACACATAGGATACTTTTTCTCCCAACAGTAGATTCCCGTGGGATCATTTTCGACCTCCACGCGGGCCAAGCCCCTGGCAAAAGTTAGTTTATAATATTAGTAGGATATAGGATGAAATTGTGTACTTTGAAGTGATCTGGTGAACAGTTGATTTCACAGCGAGATAGTGTGATGATTTCTTGATTGATTTGGAATTGAATTTGATTTCAAATCAATTTTGTCGAGGAGAAGGTAGTGTTGTGGTGAGGAGTGCTGTCAGTTGCTGTATTGTGTTAATGTTGTTGTTGTACTACTTGAATATTTTTGAGATTGTCAGGGAGGAAGGCTGCCTCGTTGGTAGAACGGGTCTGCTGAATCCTTTCAATTCCTAGCTCTGACAGAGTCACCCCAATGGCTTAGGATTTGTCAGCCAAGTTATTGGCGAAAAGCAGTTCAGTTATAGGTACTTATCCCTATGGTAGAAACAGGCGTGTTGTTAGGTTGGTATATGATGATCTCCGGCTACCATAAGGAGGACCCTGCGGGCGACAAATTTGGAATTGTGTCGTCGCTCGAGCAGTCAGGCTCAAAGAGGGTCACGCGCCTTAATAGAAGGATGAGCGGTCATGGGATCGGCCGCACTTGCCCGCTAGACATGGCGAGCTGATATCAGTCAGGGGTGCGGCGAATGTACAAGTATCTCCCGGGACCCCGACACATGGTACTAGAAGGAACAGTGGGGTTTTAGTCGGTCAGAGTCCGAAATAACCCTTCGTTCATTCCAGACAGATCCATTAGAATTTCCCCATGGAAAAAAAAGAAGGTTGGTATATGATTCAAGAATATCATAAAGCCTCTAACCACTTATTACACTGAAGGCTATTTATGATAATATGCTGATTTCAAGTAGACCAATTGACCTTAATAATTTGTATCAATTTAGATAAGATATAAATACCACTTACCTACAATGTATTGTTATGATCTAGATAATCATAATTTCTATAATACTTATATCATAGTGCGATAAAGTTACCATACTTCATATTAAGGATATACCTATGCCGATGCATTTAATCATTAAGTCAGTATGTATGCAATTATGCCACGTTAGCCCTAGATACATCACCTTCATAAGTTTGATTATCAAAAGAGCCGTTTATGTTCCTATTTTAAACAAATGATTTGACTCTGACTTTGAAATCATGCAGCCGAAACGCTGGACATAGGTCTTCTCCAAGCCCTGCCATATTGACTGGTCCTGTGATTCTCACATCCACCGAACTCCCGCGGACTTCACAAGGTCACCGTTCCATCACCTACATTAACTTACAATAATAATTTCCGGAAGACAGGAGCTGAATTTTAATATTTTTAGGTGACTTTTAATATCCGGTTTGAGTAGATTAAAGGGAAAATCATTGGAATGTTTAATTCGATTTGATTTGTATTAATTCATTTCGAAAGGGTTAAAGAGAATGTCCGATTCGTTCTATACCGATTTTAACATTGTTCTATTTTTTTTTAACACAGATTTTATACTATTTATTTATCAAATGTACTTAATAATTAAAACTAAGATATACAAAATAAATACAAAAACAAAAGGATACTTAGGCGTCGAAGTATTCCTCCGCATCGCTGTCATCAGGAAACGTGCCCAGAAGACTGGCAGCATTGCCACGTTGAATGGCAATGCTAATTCTTTGGCCAAAGAACGACCCAGCCCTCTGGTCACGTGAAGTGTCGACCAGCCGGCGAGAAATTTCCTTAAAGAGGAGACGTGCACTCGGGCCCCATGACCCGAGCGTTTCGACCCCAAACGGCTCAAAACTGTAGTTACCCATAAGGTTACAGTATTTACGCCGCTTGAGGGTCTCAGCAACAGCAGCAGCGGCGCCAGCACAGCCCGCCGTGCTAGGAACATGGGATGGCGCAAGGGTGTCGACACATGTTGCGTCCCACACCAGAGGTCTTCCCACCTTCCAAGGCAATAACGTCATGCCGTCTGGTCTCTTCCCATCGTCACGTACCAAGCCGTTTGGTTCTAATACCGCTGGTACGCCGGCGGTGACAAGGGCTCGACGAATAATATCGTTGATGCTGGCGTGGCGTGCTATGCGACCTCGCAGCGCTCGCGCTCGCGCTCCTGCAGCAGGATAGACCATGGTGCCCGAGACTGTCGACAGACTGTTCTAAATTGAATGTTCTGCATCAAAATGTGAGGTTTTCTTACTGGACCATGTAATGGGGAAATAAACTGGTTAAAAGTGGTCAAGAAACACGAAACTTATCATCTGCCTAGTCTTTTCCCAGCTAAGTTAGGGTCGGCTTCCAGTAGACCCGGCTGCAGCTGAATATCAGCATTTTTTATTTTTTTACATGAAGCGGCTGCCTATGTGGCCTCCACTAACCAGTAGCTGGATAAAACGATATCGCTTAGTAAGACTGGTTGTCTGATTTTATGTTCAGAATGTTCACCCATTCACAGACGCTTCCCATGCACCGATTCAGCTACATCTGCCGAGGTCAGTCCGTGAATGGGTGAACCATTCACGGACTAATCTCGGCAGGTGTAGCTGGACATTCGACCAACCTGTGCGGCTGTTATTATTTAACAACAAGCCCCTATAAAACAGAACTATAACCAAATATCAAATTTCTCACTAAAACTCCACTACTTAAAGTAATTTATTTTTTAAGTTTCCCTTTATAATACATTTCCATGAAATCACTCACTGCAGAGCTCTAAATAAAAACTTTCTTAATTTTTTACCTTCTAAATAAAAGAACAAGCCTCATTTCTACCTGTACAGTCGAAACGAGCTATGTTTACCCTTATATTTTAACTTTCAGGAGAAAAACTTGGATTTTGAATGATGTTTTTAAGCAGAGTTATAATATCATGGACATTTTTAGAAAACTCTTTTTTGAACAAAACATTTTGTGGTAAAAATGGAAACTAGTCGATGAAATGAATTTTCACATAGAAAAGTTTTTGGCTAATGATATCCATCGACATGCTGCGGGAAAACACTTATAGATAGTTATATAGAATAAAGAATTATGTTAATTTAGGTCCACAATAAAAAATACAGGGTGAAATTGAAAACATGCGACAAACCGAAATGGGAGATTGTACTCATCATTATGAACAACTTTTACTAAGGGACCAATGATGCAATCGCAAAAAAAAAACAGCTGTTCCCTACATTTTGACGAGTTATGCGAACATAAATGTAGGGAACAGATGTTTTTTTTTTCGCGATTGCATCTTTGGTCCCTTAGTAAAAGTTGTTCATAATGATAAGTACAATCTCCCATTTCGGTTTCTCGCATGTTTTCAATTTTAACCTGTATATTATTATTGATTTCCAAATTTTACAAGGGGTGACACAATGGGCAGTCTTCCCTCTTAAAATTTGGACATTTGTATTGTTTATTTTTTTATGGAACAATGACTCAATGGGCAGTCTTGGTGGGGCCTGTGCACATAGGCAACTGAGGGAACACAGGTGGGTTTTAGTCAGTAAAAGTCTGATACTGACTCTAGTTATTTAGTGATTTCACACGCAAAACAAAAGTGGGCTGTCTTATCGCTAGAAACGATATTTTAAAGACAGCCTATTAACCAACATCCACACAAACCGTCGGCACGGTTGGCGCAATGGTTTAGCAATTGACTGCTGCGCTGCGTGTCGCGGGTTCGATTCTCGCACGGAACAAATATTTGTATGACCCACAAGTAGTTGTTCCGGGTCTAGCTGTTTGAGTATGTGTGTTTAAATGTTTGAAAACGCACCCACAATACAGGAGAAATACCTAGTGTGGGGAAATGTATTTTTTTTTAATCCTAAATATTATAAACGAAAAACAAAGTCCTACTTTGTAGTTGTTAAAATATTGATAAATGAACTAGATTTAAAAATTAAACCGGAATTGCCTACAACACAGTCCAATTATCTTCACGATATAAAATTTTGACTTATATTTTGCACACCCAATCTTCATCTTAGCGTGTCAATGGCAAAAACAATACAAAAAATTTATTTAATATGTATAGTTATTTAAATTAGTTTGGCCCGAAATTCAGCAACGTGAATATACACCCAATACAAAATAAAATCCCAAAACCTCTTTAGAAAATATCCTAGAATCAAAAAAACTAGCAGCAACACTTTCGTTCTCACATACCCGTCTCCTGCACTGACAAATCTAAGAAGACGGTTGCACCATAAATCAAGTTTTACCGAGGGCTACCCCACAAAGAGCTAGCACTTTATTCCTTTGAAAAACTGTAAGAGCTTCCTTGACGTTCGCATGTGGAATGAGCTCTTTTGTACCAAAGACGTTTTTACTAGACGGGTCTCAATGGAGATCGAATTCACGATCCTTTTTGTCTGTCCACTAATGTGGGGACAGACTGATACGTTTTTGTGTAGCGATCTGTCTTTCTGGAAGGAGTGAATTGGATGAACGAAAATAGAGTTTTGTTGTGACTGCACTTAGAATTTTATCTACCAATGATCATCGCATTTTTACTCAATGAAGTTCTTATAGAACACAAAACTCAAATATGGATATTTTTTATATCTTATTTAACTTTACTAATATTCGTGAGGAGTAAAATTAGACAGGAGCGAGCACAAAATTCTCAATTTGTAGCCTCACGGTAAAGGTTGATAGATAGATAGAGAAAACCTCATAAACGTAAAGTACTTTTTAAAACAAATCTAAAAAAATATGCTGCAACCCGACGACATAGTTTTGGCTTTTAAGTATACTATACGTACGTAAGGTAATGTATGCAAAACATTGTTCTTATGAATGCAGGCAATGGTACAGAGGTCGTGAGGAGTATTTTAAGTTAAGTTATAACGTTTAAAACTTGTTATGTGTTATATCTCCGTTACAGGATTCCCGCGTATGGTGTAGTAAAAAATATATCATACTAGCGTGAAAAACGAGAGTCGGCTATGTTAAGGGTGATTTTACACCCACTTTACGCATTTTTCCAGCCGAATTATAAGGATGGAGATGACGAAGAAAAGAAGAAAGAGGTATAGTATATGTGAGGAATGGTTTGAAGGAAAAACGAGTGAATGATAGCTTAACCACTGACAAGGGAGAAAAGAAGATGATAACCTACTAACAAAGGCAGGAGATGATGATGGGGATAAACCTCGTGTAAAATTCATTTGTGTTCGATTAATACTTCATCCAAGCCAGGAATCGAAATGACCCAAACTTAGCAGAATCGCTTTCGACATAGCATTATCTTATCAAGTATCAAAAACACTTCCAGACAAGACAATAAATGTGAACCGAAGAAGCCACAAACTCTTGCCAAGAAAATGGTGTCGGAGATCGAACGTAACACTTTGATACAATATAGGCATATATTCCGCTCACGACCCAGGCACTTAGGAGAAACACGGCGCAGCACGTAATTTTGTATATGTATCTGTATAAGGCTGCTTTCCTACAGCTTGTTACGGAAATATTCATTAGTGCTACATAGTAAATTATTCCAATGACCTTGAATTGAAGCAATTTTGTCAGCCCCAATTAAAATAATACTATCATAATTAATTGTCTCTTGCATCGTTCACATTGTAATCTGTAAAAGTCCTCTAATTTTCATACATTTTTGCCAAAGAAATTTCAGATTAATTTTTAAGTGAGATGTGGGAGGAAACGCATGTGACTAAAACAGTGATAAATGCAAAAGTTTATGGATAGACAGAGAGAGACATGGAATAAAATACGTAAATGAAAGATTGATTTAGAAAGAAAAGAAAGAAAAGTAGAATTTATTATGACTCGCACAGGAAGATCACATACTAAACTAAACACACAATTGTACAAAAAGTATAAAAAACAAAATTACTTAAGTTATGATAAAAAATTCTTGGAAGTAAGAAAAGAAAACAGAAACAGAAAGTCCTGCACGAGGCCAAAAGGCTCCAGAAACTGAGGGTAAGGTTGCAGTTGAGACATGTGTGGATAAAGGTAGGGTATGCAACCAGCCTAACGTGTACTGCATCTCCTAAGTGCACCGTTTCGTTGCAAATTTGTCGCCGCGCCCTGACGTCTCGGGGACAATTTGGGCTAATTACACTGAAACAAAGACACGTTCCGTACTGAATAATGAATGTAGTGCACTTTTGTGGCCTGAACTGAACTGACGGATTTCCTTAGTTTGTGTTAGAGCCAGTTTCTTGAGGACTCTGTGATTTAAATTCCTGTTGTTGTTTTTTTCTTGCTGCTTAGCGAAATAGCCGATGGCCCACCACATGGTTAGTGTCAGTTACCACGGTTTAGAGACTTCTACAATTTACCAGAGGCATCATAGATGCGTTGTCATCCAAAAAAAGCTGGAATGTCTCGTTTCTTTATTGTTAATTACACCAGCAAATACCAGCAAATACCAGCAAACTACCAGCAAAATACTTGGTATCCAAAACTTACAAAATTTTATTGTGAATATAAACTAGAAATACAAATAAATCCAATCATGCGGTTTCAACACCAATCCAGGGTAATCTAAGATCAGCGGTATTAGCAAGTCTTAGAGCAAAGAAAACTAAGCTCCTATAGGAAATTCACGCTTGGTTGAACAGAATTAATGCAGCTCAGACACTACAGCTTATGATTTTCTTAGACGAAGCAGTTTCTATTAAATAACAGGGAAGATTCCATTTAATGTGTTCGTCTTATTGATAAAGCGGGATTAGAAAAATTACATTGAACGTTTGATTTGTTCCACAGGGAAGCTATTAATTATTTATATCACCCCATAAAGTAAAGAAACAATAATCATATATATTTTATAGGTTTTTGTTCTTTCATCTGGAGTTGCTCATTAGCAGCCCTGAGTCTAGATTTGTGCATGGTTAGTGGCAATAGGTTCGTCTTCTATTACATGACTATTACAAGTCCCATGTAATAGTCCCGCAGATGTACGGAGGCGCATGTACTATACTACATGTTTGCCCAACTATTCAGGGAATACAGTCGTGGTGATATGTAAGTAATAGGTGATGTAAGTGGTATGCTTTTTAGCATCTTCTAGTACACCATATTCATATCAACTTTAAATGTTCCAAACAGATTGCGCTTAGCCATAAGGTCCCAGTCGTACATTTTGGGGAAAAATAAAAACTGTCCCGAGAAATAAGTTAAAGTAGCGCCGTGTCATGAAGTGTTCGGTAGTTACAGTATTAATTAACAGGAAGCAGTGTCATAGCAAGTCGTTTGCACGTGAACTGTTGAGAACGTACCCCATAGACTATGTTTTAGATACGACATTACTATCTAAGCTCTCATCTCATGTTGACTTAGCGTTCGGTCGTAATAGCAAAATCATCTGTACGTTTTTACTGTATGGCGTCGTTTTAACCAAATCTACTCATACCCAAATTACATTTGCACATTTACATTCATTATGATTAGCGAAGAATTACATTAGAAATGGACACTATTAAAAATCAAAATCAAAAGTCATTTATTCAAACTAGGCTGAGAGTCAGCTCTTTTTGACCGCCAAAATTACATAAGACGGTCCCCCCAAAACGCCCGCCCTTCACCACTTCCTAGTGCTTTAGCTGGGAAGAAGAAGTGGCGCAACAAGCTCCCCAACAGCACAGCTGTGTGTTAAGTTAGAAGAACTTGATTCTAAACAATAGTAGGTAATTAACATTACAAAACACAAAAAAACATTAAATTTGCCATATGTTAGCTAGCACACGCTAATATACCAACAAAACATTGAAAACTCAAGGTACTCAAGTAGAAATAAGCAATAATAAATATATATAAAAAAACATTAACAGAATTTATAATATAACTTTATTATATCAGACTTTATTATAACTGAATGCATTGTAGTTCAAATCAGCAGCTTTGAAAAAGAAATTGGACTAAGTTCAATGCACGTTTGTCTTAGATCAAACTATTGACTAGAATTCGTGAGTAAAAGGCGATCAGAGTGGCTAAAAAAATGACTATCTCAAATAATTTTGTATTTCTTCTACAACGAATTCTAATGGTGTTGGCTTAATAAAATTAAGATTTTCTGTAGCATAAGTCAGTCCCATTTTTTTTATAATTTCCAGTATTGCTATCGCTAACAGACCGTTACTTTGTGTAGGCCCTAAGGCTTAACAATGGACCACAACGCAGATATTTTGCGCCGTCTATCTTTTCTACATAATCTTTGACAGAAGTCTTGTAAGTACAAGTTCTGCTTAGTAGTTAACGAAGCAACTTAAAGCTCACTGTTAAGATGTCACAAACCTCCGCCATGCCTCGGATTGACTCAGCTGCCTTCTGAACAAAAAATCAAGTCTTTTGTTCTTCTTCGTTTTCTGTTCGTGTCTGTTCTATTCTTCTTCAATGTTTTATATTATATTGTTTGAGCCTAGTAGATGGCAACGTTGATTGCGGTATTACTGGCATTCTTTAAGTCATCTGAGGTGCAGGTGAACGGGAACTTAGGATACTCCAGCAAGAAAAAAAAATACGATTGCGCGTTAATTAACTTGATTTAGTGCACTTGTTTGACTGCTTTGTTGATGTACCTACTGGTGGAAAGCGTGACTGCTGATCATTGGGTTGGCAAGTTCGAAAGTGTTGTATTTCTCCATCAAAAATTCCTCAGTATCAGATAGGAGTTTGGATTTCTGCCCAGTAAGTCACAAATAAGCCGTCATTACATGAAAGTCTCTTACAGTGAATACCTCTGACCCGCCTGGAAAACAGCCGTGATGCTGAGCAAGTTCAATTCTTATTTACAGAATGTAGTACGGCAGCAAGCTTTGTAAATCACTCCACGAGTGAACAAGTACCTAGTTGTTTTTTTTGTTTTGTTTTTTTCTTTATTTATTTATGGGATTTATGTACACAAATGTGACAATATCAATCCCATCGTGCTTTTACAAGTGCAAATAAGTGTCATAGAACTTATAGAATGAATAATCATATATCCATTATGACGGCTGAACTATTTGCTATTTCTGAGGCCTTGAAATATGTTTCAGACCTAAATGCGAATAAAGTTTTGATATGTACCGATAGTAAGAGCGCTTTACAGCATATTTATAAATGTGTCCATAATGGTTCAAAGGGTTTAGCTATAACATACACCATTTTGAAACAAATTCAGGGTTTTAACCAAACAGGTAAAAAACAAAAAATTACCTATTTGTTGTATTTCAAGAGCGTACGTGAAACTTTGTATGTAATTAATTTATATCTTGCGTCAATGCTTAAAATATATATAAATATATATCCTTAATAGGTGCACAATGGCATGACGAGCGCTTGTGAATCACAAGGTCGGTCTATTTTTAGTAGGGATATGATTATATCAGCCTGTTTAGTGCTACATGTTGGTATAAGAATTGATTTAAAACCAACAGACACCATGCAAGGTTCGTTGTTTATATAAATTCATATTCTTGTTACTAAAAATTACCTTACCGCGGTTGATCCATGGATGGGACTTTACTACCAAGACCTCCCGTGCCTCGGAAAGTAAGCTGTTGATCCCGTCCTGTCATTCGTTTATCTTTGACAGTCGTTATGGGTCGTCAGAAAACCGAAAGTCCGACATCCAGTCTTACCAAGGGGTATCGTGTTACCCAGTAATTGGCTTGTAGAGGTTAGATAGGCAGTGGATCCATATAAAATACTGGTATTCACCTGCATCCGGTTAGACTGGAAGCTGATCCCAACATCGTTGGGAAATGGCTAGACAGACTGATTCTTCTATGTAAGGACTAGAAAACATGATTAAACCTAAGATTCGTTATTAATATTTAACTTAGATACAACATTTTTTTTTTTCGATATTTTGACGTGTCATCACTTAAGTAGCGGTACGGAGGTGGGTCGCTAGTGTTTTATAAAACAATTATGATGCTATAACCAAAGGTATCGTGGTAATGCGCGTGTCAGTCCGCACGCGCACGTATGTATGCATTATTCTCCTTAATCTCCTAATTTGAACATGCAGTAAGTACACTCCTACATCATAAACTGACGAGGAAGAACATAGAACTGAATAACTCCTCTTCAGCTGCATCCGGTTTGACTGGAAGCTGACTTCAACCTAGTTTGGAAAAGGCTAGGCAGATTATGATTTAAGTGTATTGAATAATAACTAGACTGTAATAAATATGATACTCAACAATTGTTGTCTGAATCAATTTGATTGGCATCTCCTGCTTTATCTTTCATAACCATTGTCACTGCACGTCATACATTTCTCATATTATTATGTAATTTTTGCTTTGCACAGAACTATGAGCTGGCACGAATATTTCAATAAAAGAAGTCACAGTAAAACGATATTTAATGTCACTTTATAATCGATCGTCTTCAAAAGTACTTCCATAGACTGCCAACATGCAATAGCAGACTGATATAGCAGCACTTTGACTGCGCTTCAAACAAATACTCTTAATCAAATTGTCCTTCATAATAGGTAGAGTTAAGGTGTCTCTAGTTGACATTTTTTCATACAAACTTCGGGAGTGTATTACTCCGCTGTTCGACAATTTATATCAAAAATTAACCAGGTATGGTTTTCTCTCAGTACTAGTATTACTGCATGTATTAATGCTAGTCTTATGCCTCTGGCTTTAGTCAGTGACCAAGGCACATCTTTTCAGTCTGCAATAAAAAGTCTTCTTGAAGAAACAAGGAGAGATCAGTTACTGGCTGATGAAAATACAGGTACATACTGAATTCTACATTTTTTTATGGCTCCATGGTATTAAAACAAGTCTTTTAATAAGACCTTTAAAAACGATCAAGTTGTTTTTTTTTTAAATAATATATTCAATATAGCTTTTGCCCGCGGCTTCGCCCGCGTAGAGGTCGGGAATTATCCCACGGGAACGTACTACCAGAATAAAAAGTATCCTTTGTGCTAATCCAGGCTATAAAATTTCATCCAAATCCGTTCAGCCGTATTTGCTTGAAAGATTAACAAACATTCCAACCGTCCATCCGCACAAACTTATTGTATATAATATTATTAATATTATTCCTGTTTTAGATGGTGTCATCGAAATTCTAAGGAACAAAATAAGTGTCATATTTGATCCGCCACACTTAATCAAAGGTTTAGAAACAACTTTTTAACGCATTTTTTTAGGTTTGAAGAAATTAAAAAACCAGCCACCTGCTTATAAATAGCAATAGGTACATAATGTCATGGATTTGTGATCAATAATATGTTAGTGAATATTTTTTAATATAAATTAAAAATACCAGATATCCCATGTAAAGTTCCATATCTTATACGTATTACATGCATATTCAGCCTATATAACGTTCCCACTGCTGGGATACTGGCCTCCTCTCCAGGAGAGGGAGTGGGCCGTAATCCACCACGCGGGCCCATTGCGGGTTGGCATATATCGTATAACTGGGTCTTTATTAATTCAAATATCAGTCAATAAGGACAAATTTAATATAATATTTAATTAAGTCAAATTACTTTACGTTATGTTATTATTTTTATTAAAATTAAACTAAAATATTTTATTCCATATAAACCTACATCGGCACTAATAAAACGTCAGAATCTAGGTGCACGGTTTGAATTGACCGTTTCCTATGGAGAAGAGCTGGTAAGAAACTCCACGGTCGGCCAATCAATTAGCTTATAAGTAAGTCAAAACTTGAAGCTAGTTAGAAAAAGTATCAAAGCTTACAAAAAAAGCAATAGGTTTAAACAGCTTGTTTTCGGCTCCCACATAAGAAAATCAACGGCCAAATAACGACAGTAATTGTGTATTAAGGTGAACCTAGTCCACATTTTTTGCATACAAATTTCGGGAGTGTTTTACACCACTCTCTGACATGGCACATCCAAAGTAAAACATGATATCGTTTTGTCTCATTGTTAATATTGTCTGTACGGAAACAGAATACTAAAATAAAAACCTATTAAAAAGTTAGGAGCCAACAGAGATTCGTTTTTCTTGCTAATTTTACTGAACTTTGGGCGTGTTTAAGTAATAAAAGAAGTGTAAAATCTCCAAAACCAAGTCAGTACCGACAAAGTTTAACTATCGAAAAATTCTATAAACTTTATTGGTCATTGATTTATGCATTGGCTTTTTCATAAAACCAGATTTTCCAAAGGACTTTTCTGAATTTTTTCACGATTTTTTTATTATCAATGATCCTGCATCTCACTCAATAACGTTGTGCGTGTAGACTAGCGTTTAAATGCTCATCACTGATTCTATCTCTGTCGGACACGAAGCCTGGTGAGGCAGCGTGATTTTTAGCCAGGCCCACCAGTGAGTTCGAGCCCGCGACTAGGATCCCCTTAATGGCATTTAATGAAGTAGTATGTAATACACATTATATTACAGGTGTATGTTTCTATTAAGGAAATCAATGACTAGCCATTTCTTCACTCCGTCATTCCTTCCTCACTTCAAAACAGTTGCAAATCTGACTTTTTGGGTGCCGAAAGAACCGGAGACGACCACTCGCTGTTGCAAAGTGCTTTAATCATTTCCTCGAGCATGTTATCTAGTGAGTAATTACAATTCGTATATGGATTCAAATCATGCCCACGTTTAGTCTGGACTGTACTCTGTGTGATGCTCGTCCAGTTAAGTTACATCATAATCATCATTAATTTGTGCCCGGTTGATGGCAATAGGTTCGCCCCCTATTACATGGGACTTAAACATAACTGGCGAAATGTAGATGTATTATAAGTACACCTCTGCCCAACCCTTCGGGGAAACAAGGCGTGATGTTATGTTATCATCGTCATCATCATCATGGAAAGAAGCCTCCCCCAAGCTCCCCCACTTCAACCAGTTCTGTGCTTCCCGCATCCAGCAGATTCCTGCGGCTTTCACAAGGTTATCGGTCATCGTCCAACTCTACGTCTTCCAGTACGCAGTCGCCACTCCAAAAACTTTCAGCCTCATCGGCCATATGTTCTGCGAGTAATGTGCCCTGCCTATTGCCACTGAAATTTGGCAATTCATCGGGCTATGTCGGTTATCTTGGTTCTGCTGCGGATCTCTTTATTTCTACCACGTAGGGAAACCGCAAGAATAGCCTTTTGCCTTTTGGGTGACTTTTAGTTTTCTAATGAAGCCCACTGTGAGCGTTAAGTGACATACTACACCATATTCGGCTCATTGCAATACATGCTAAAAATATCCTGATTGTAATGCAGTGTGCGTATCAGGAGAAACAGGAAAACAGCTATAAATACTCCCAAATATTACACTGCAGCTATCAGTATTACAATGACGCTCATTCAAACGTTCGTGTTTATGGATCTCGGGAGTGTATTCAATGAACCAGACAATCTTACTGCAGTTAGCCTGTTAGCTGTACCCCGCAGTCAATATCTTGATCCGGAAAACATTGAAGAACCGCAAAACAAGAAGACACTATACTTGACAAATGGGTTTGATTTTAAAGCTTACAGTGAGATAAATAATTTCATAAACCAACAACAAAAGCCCGTGTGCCTCGTCTCCCACAATGGAAACAGGTTTGATTTTCCCATACTCAAGCGAAACCTTCAGAAGTTGAATGTCAGTTTGTCTGATGATATCCTATGTGCTGATTGTCATTACGCTTTTTATGATATTCTTAAAGAGGGCAAACCTTGTCGTAATATACCTGTTGTGAAGTGTATTGATTCTAGCACTAAAAATAAAACATTGGAAGCCACAAACTCTCAAACATATGAACAAGATAAACAAGATTATGGTGTTCTTGGCATATCTGAAGAACACGTTCTTAATGGTGATTTAATTGAAAAAGAAAGGATTTATTCTAGTACGTCAAATGTTAACCATACTGATGTTATGATGAGTGACCCAACAGACGATTATACGCAAATGACAGACTGTGAACCAAATGAAGATCCAGATGATAATAATATGCAGCTGCAAAATGAAAAGACACCTGAGAAGCAAGGAGTATATGCTACTAATGAGCCTAATGCAATTAAAAGCCCGAATTTGGAGTCGAAGCTTCTAAATCCAGGAAATGCTAAACGGAAATTAGATTTCGATGAGGATTACATATATAAGGGGAAAGCTGTAAGAAAAATATTTTATGAAGGTGACAATAAACCAAAAGTAAAATTCACTTTAGGGGCCGTTTATGACCGAGAAGTGACGGATCCTCCTATAACGCATCACCCAGCTGAAAACGACGTATACATGAAGTTTAGAATATCCCATAAATTAGGCAAACGATTTTTAGCCTGGACAGACCAAATACAACGTAAGTTTGCCGATGTTGAAGCTAAAGAAGTTGTCATGCGCTATTGAAATTGAAATTTTAACATGGTAAAATAATTTTTGTCTCACTATATTCGACTTATCAGTCGTGCAAATATTTCTAGTGCATGCATAATAATATCATGAAATTACATCACTGTCATCTCATTAGTCATACACATCATAATCATAATAAAATTTACACTCTTGCTTCGTTAATATTAATTAGGTTACATTATAAAATATATTAGTTTAATTATATTCGATTATTTCTCACAGTTAAGACAGTTCATCAATTTATTGATAAGATTTATAAATAATGTCAATAATTTAAATTTTAATAATTGCTCGTAGTACTACAAATAGTCGAAACAATATTTTTAATGTTCAAATTAGAATTAATTTAACATAGCTTGTTAAATAAAATGCGATGTTTACAATTGACACCATATACTATAAGATTTTACTTATGGAAAAGATATAAATACAATTCTATATAAATATGCTTTGTTCATTATTATTTATTATCTGGATGACCGAGCTTTGCTTGGTATTTTTTTTGGTTTGACGTTTTCTAAACATGAAACCTAGTAAGATTTATCGCCCCCGAAACCCCCTGCATACTAAATTTCATGAAAATTGTTGGAGCCGTTTCCGAGATACAGATTATATTACATATTTTCTCATATATCTTCCATGTACAGACATCGATCCGTTACCTACATTTTTATTATATGTATGATATATACAAGAATTGCTCATTTAAAGGTATTAGATGTTAGAAGCTATTTATTAATAACATTATTTACCCTCTTCAAAAAATTATGTTGAATAAATTTAATAATAAAAATATTCTAATAAACATTTGAAATGTGTATGCAACTGGCAATGGAGGGGCGTTCACTTTTAAACTAGACAATGGCTACTAGAAATATTGGAAGATAGGGTTACAGCCAATTTTAGGAGAATATTTTAGTTAAACTAACGATGCTGGGCAGAGCCTCAGTGGTGCTGGGCCCTCGTAATTCGTATTCTTTGCAAGCCTTAAATATCGATACAATCAGAGTGTAATAATTATAAGGGGTTGCCATACTCGCCATGTTTACTTCTTTTTTCTTTTTTGACAATACCGGAATTACGTTTTTTTTAATAGCAGTTTTTAAAGGTATTATGCATAAAGTGTTAAAAAAATAGACTCGAATTTTAATCTCGTATTAACTTTGAAAGAGGAAAATGTTTAAGGCCTAAAAGCTTGTTACTTTACTGGCCTGCTGTGCGGTAAATGGACAATGGTCATACACATTTTCGGGCTATAAAATTAAGTTAGCAATATGATGTTCAAAAATAGGTATGAAATTTTATTTTGGATGTACCTTTTTTGTTTGTGAAACAGGCCTTTTTGTTATATGGCATTGAGTTACTTTATGAAACTTAAAATATCTATATACCTATCTTTTTAACTATGCTCTACTGAAATACACAACATTTATACAATAAATTATGCATAACCGATAGATACAAATATCGGAAAGCCGATTTTAGTGGTGCCATTACAAACAATAATCGATGTTAATTTGGTTTAGCGGTAATTTCATAACGGAAACGTTTTGGACAATGAGCCAATTTAATATACTGCGGACGGAGTGCGGTCACAATATAGATGATTACAGAAGGCCGACTCCTTACAATGAGCAAAAACAAAGCACACACACACATTCACACATCATTTTCGCTTAGCGTTCTTTCAAATTCTTCAAAAAAAATCTCGTCTCCTAAGGTTTGTGGCGTCATATTAAACAACTTATAACTTTCCTCGAGAATTGGGCTATGAAGAATATGTCACGTCCGACTGGGATTGCTAGAAAATAGCGCAATCAAACAAACAAACGAGCTCTTCAGCTTTAGATTATGTATAGATATTCAATTAATAATGGTTGAAAAAAGTAAAAAGATATAAAGTTGAAAATGTTGAAACCTTCTTATTATAGATGAAAGTGTTACTGAGTGAGTTTAGTCTAATTTAACTTGAACTGGGATCGTTTACACTCTCATCAAACAGTTTTGGGACGGACTATAGACGCGGGTTTATGTGTGCGTCAGTTTTCACTCGTTGTATGAAACTGACTTTCTGTGCCTATCTTTTTTATGTGTTTCTGTGATACCGCAATATCAAAATTGTTTTTCTGCATGTGGTATTTATGTTTCATTGTTTTTTTGGAGTAATTTCTCCGTCTCGTTTGTTGATGAATTTTAATAGCTTGTATTGTGGAGGTTTCCGGCGACTGGGGCCGCAATTAACTGGAACCGCGTTCCCAGTTGCCGGATCCAGTTATTTTTAACTTTTTTCTTCCGGCGACTGGGGCCAACCTTAAACGAATAAAAAAATCGAATGTTCAAGCCAAAAACAGTAACGTTCACTACAGTTCTACCTATCATTAATTGAGCGGTATCGTTAGAAGAGACTTGACCTTCCGCTGATAGACCATAGTCTATCAGCGGACGGTCAAGTCTCTACGTTACGACGTTACATATAACGTCACATTAAATTGAATATGGCGCCCTCTAGAAGCCATGAGTCATGTACTTATTTTAAATGATACCCTGTTTGTTTTTAAATGAAAAGGCTTAATTAGCACATTTCAAAAATATGTGTGCAACTACCTATCTTCTGTTATCCAAATGGTATGCTTGTACTAGTTTATGCTACAATATTTACTGGCGCTGTTAATAAAAACTTAATAATTATACCTACGTATTTTTCGATCACTTGATCAGTGATCGAAAAATACGTGGGTATGATATTAAACTAACATATTATGTGTAACATTCACCATCCCGCATTGGGCTCATGAGGTGGATCACAGCCCACTCCACCTCACAGTGGTAGAAATATTGTATGCTGATTGATTATGTATGAAAAAGCCACTTTAAAATACAAAACAAACAAAACTCATCCAAAACAACTAATTGGGAATTAAATAATATCCGACGGACGCAGAATAATTGCGAAAAGATTGAACAATAGGCTTCATCTACAAGCCTGAAACTTTAGCGAAGGGGACCCACTCCTGGTTACAGATGAAAAGGATTGAAGTCCTAAAGTGAGGCACAATCCTCGTTGGAGTAGTTAAATGAATTCTGACTGAAACTCCTTCAGTGACAGTTAATTTTAAAATGAGTAAAGAAAGATTTTAGATAAGGTTTCTAAAGTTTGAAGTTATACTTATTTTGGCGCGTTTGGGAGAAAATTATGAGTGTGATTTTATAATGAAGTGCTTGCACAGTCTATTTTAATAAATAAATTAAAATTAAATAGTTTATTTTATTTGCACCTTTGTGTAAACATATATGTAACAATATAAATAGGCTAAGGTAAGTGGATTTGTAGTTGTAGCCAGTTAGTATGTGAGTTGCAGCCTAAGATAACTTAATATCTTATAATTAGGTACAGGTATCAGCGCCCACACTCTTTATCGTTTTAAAGGATATCATTATAAGGGGGTATAATACAGAATACAATTTCAGCCAGCGTAGAAACTCTAACCATGAGGTTAAAGTATGCGCACTGGTTAAAATTGTATTCTGTATTATACCGTAGCGTAGAAATTTTTCGTCGGTTATACAAAAAAAATCAGCTGTTCCATACATTTTGACCGCGTAGGTATTGCACTTTTTTAACAGCTGATTTTTTTTTTGTATAACCGTTGATTTTTTTTTTAGTCCTACTAATATTATAAATGTGAAAGTTTGTATGTTAAGATGTTTGGATGTACTCGATGGAATGAAAAAAAAAAAACTAAATTATTTACAAAACTACCATGATTGGGTACTCTGGCATGTTGTTATAATTAAATCAACAATGTCCGTGAATAGCTGTGAACACTGCTCTGGCTTCGAGGTCGCGATATTAAACTAAATAGAGGCATTAAATTATGTACACTATTGACACACTTTTAGAGCGCAGAGTACCAAAACGCAGTGTAACAATGACCACTTTATGAAGATTCAAGCCATTTTCTTATAGATTAATGACGGCAAAGGTGCTCAATTACAAATTATACCATCCAATCACACGAGTTGCCCATAGTTTCATGTGCATAGAAATTTCTGCATTTTTATAGCATAAAATTTTAAAAAATCTGTGCTTAATATTCCAAATTCGTTTGATTTTAATTGTTGTAATAGTCGAGTAATAGGGCCAAGATTGATCGTCAAATGTTAATCAATGTTCTGGAACGTACATGTACTTGCAGATCCTCCATTGCTGTTGAAGTACATTTACACTGCCTCAAGCTTGTCATGTACACATGCTTTTTCAACTTTTCTGCTTGTAAATAAATCCCTTAAATAAATAAAGAAAAAAAAAACTTTTCTGCTATTTAAACACTCGGATTCAGCGGGCCGGGGCTGCTTTGAAACGACTCTTGCCCAATCTAGGGGGGCCAAACGCCTCCTGCCGGAGGCTCTACGCGGGGGTCGTGCGGTCCATGGCCCTATACGGGGCGCCGGTGTGGGCGCCTACATTGAGGCGCCAACCAGCGCGAAAGCTGAAGGCGTCCCATAGGGTAATGGCGATCAGGATGATCCGGGGATACCGCACGATCTCAGGTGAGGCGGCGGGCCTCCTTGCCGGATTACCGCCACGGGATCTGGAGGCAAAGGTCCTCGCGCATATCTAGGAGTGGCGCGAGGAGGCCAAACGCCGGGGCGTTACTCCGCTGCCGCGAGAAATCGAGGTGCAGCGGACAGAGCTCCGGCGGGATCTGATGGCGACATGGAGAGCGCGATTGTTGCAACCCAGTGCTGGGCACGCCACGATAGCGGCGGTAAGTCCCCTCTTTGAGGAGTGGCTTGAGAGGCGGCATGGCGTCCTCACCTTCCGCCTGACGCAGGTCCTCACCGGACACGGTTGTTTCGGAAGGTTCCTGTTTCGTATAAGGCGGGAGGAAACGCCCGGGTACTTACATTGCAAAGATCGCCCTGAGGACACGGTGGAGCATACGGTGGCGGTCTGCCCGGCTTGGGCGGAGCACCGCTGTGTCCTCGTGGAGGCGATCGGCGGCGGCGATCTCTCGCGTCCGGCCCTGGTGCAGGCCATGGTACGGAGCGAGAGTGAATGGTTAGCCGTCACCTCCTTCTGCGAAGCAGTAATGCTCGCAAAGAGGGAGGCGGCGCACGTGAGGGAGAGGCAGTATATGCGCCCTCACGGCCGTAGTCGCCGCGGGAGAAGCCCTGGGTGTCGGGAATCTCAGGCTGATTCCCGGCCACCGTAGGCGCGGGCTTGCGGACGGCGAGTAATGGGTAGCTCGCTGTCCGGTAAGGACCAAGCCCGGGTCGACGGCGCGTTGTGTTCCACGCGCGCCTCAAAGAGATGTCAGCACCAATAGGTGGGGTCCGCAAGGACCGATGCCTGCCAGGGGTGCGAGTTGTTCGAAAGAGATACCGCGGCCCCTGGCACACAGGCAACTGAGGGAACACGGGTGGGTTTTAGTCAGTAAAAGTCTGACACGCCCTCCCGCTCCACCCAGAGCGGGAGAAGTTATTTGATGATTTCCCACCCAAAAAAAAAAACACTCGGATTCAACTGGTGACAAGTACTACTAATAATAAACAACTATCACTTAAGTTAAACATTAATACAAATGGACGTCTCATTTCACATGGATAAAACAGTTTTAGTTTTGATTCACTTCATAGCTACAATTCTAGAAGTAATGTACCTACATAGTTGCAGATCAGATTATGGTACGCCTATAGTACTTGGTAATATATAAGTTTGTTACAACTAAAAGCTGGCTATCGCTGAAAACCAGCTGTGGCTCTGTTTCGCGCATGAGTCACAGTTGCATCCTGAGTCATGGCTGTTTCACACAGTAACATATGTTTCCCAAATTAGAGGTCGTTAGTTCGAACCCGGCCAGGAATTTTAGTTTGTGTAATTTATTTCATTACACCTGCTCCAAAAACGGAGATGGAAAACATCGTATGTTGTAAAATAAAAAAAATAGAACACACGTGACATCTACCAACTCGCACTGGGCTCGTGTGGCCACCTCTTCTCACTTTATCTTCCTTTTCCCGTTGGTAAACTGAATTATTTACTCTGTGTCAAATACTCCGCGTATTACTCGAGGTACGAACAAGTTTTATAGGTGCGACCTTTACGATCTTCGCTGGAAATAACTTTACACGTTTTCTGCAATCAATTCCCTGGATTGGACACTATTTTCGTAGTGTCCTGGCATTATGCTGAGATAGCTTCATTTTGCTTTAGTGAAACTCTTTTGATGTCAACAATTTCAGTTGCATGATCTCCAGGTTTAAACATTGAATGTTTGGTGGGTGTAGCCGCATCACTTTATAATTGACTAGCTGCTGCCTGCAACTCCACCCGACTCAATGTTGATAATTATCTGGAACAGGCTTCTTTGACCCAAGGAAAAAATATTTTCATACAAAATTCCACCTCTTATATGCACCCCGTTGCGGAGAGTTTCCTAAAATAATTTCTTAGCTGACCTCTCTTACTCATAATCTACCTCTGTGTGCCAAATTTCATCATCTTCGTAGGTGTAGTAGTTTTTGAGATTTCGTGTTTCAGTGAGTGAATGAATGTATTAATAAGTGACCTTTCGCTTTTATATATGTACTCGTGTATATAAATAGATTAAGGTGAAAATCTAATTATCAAAAACTATTTTGTTTTTTGCGTAGTTGTGAGGTTTGTGTGGCGGTGTTTGTCTAAAACTACACATTTTGTTTCTTATTCAAAGCATATCTTTAATTCAGCATATTTTGATAAAACGCAGGAAAAAATACCAAATTTAGATAGGTATTTCAAATGCGAACTGCATGAAACATGACGGTCAATTACAGCTTGCAGTTTTATAAATCCCCGAATACAACTGTACAATAATTTTGGCTATCAGTATTCGGGCTGTAACGTAAGTCAGGGGAAATTAGTTTGCTGCAAATATCTGCTGCATTGTGGCGGAAAAATTTGGCTGGCAATACTGTGCTAAGTTATAGTCTATTTTTAAGCTGTTAAGGATTTTAGAAAACTATTATGGTTGCTGCAGAACAATGATTGGAATGAGGCAACATTAAAAAGATAAGTGGGCTGGACATTTTTGTTTGGTTGTGTATATTCACCATAAAGATTATAGTTAATCACACACATAAACATTAGCGACTATGTAAGTATCTTCTGAATACTTATGACAATTTACAACAACATATTAACATCCAAGTCATCATCATCATCATCATCATCTGGATAGCCTTTTCACAAGTATGTTGGGGTCGGCTTCCAGTCTTACCAAATGCAGATGAATACCAGTATTTTACATGGATCGTCTGACCTGAACTCCACAACCCAGTTACTGAGTAAGTCGGAGTGGTCGTAATAAAATCGAGGCAGGATTTCATCGTGCACTCGATTTTCCTAAAAAAACATAGTTTTCGATTTTCAACTTTAGGCGTTAAGCAGTGCGTTGAAAATGCAGCGCTCTAAAAAAATCAGCCACGATTTTAGTACGTCCGTGGGAACTTTGATTATCACGATACCCCTAGGTAAGACTGGTTGTCAGACTTTCGGGCTTCTGACGACCCGTAACGACTGTCAAAGATCCGCGAATGACAGCCGGGACCAACGGCTTAAATAATACACACCCTTCATGCCTGGAGGCTTTCATGTGGATATTGAGTTCTGTTTACGTTTATTATTATCTTGTTTCTGCTTGAGTTAAATTACTATGTTTCAGTGGTATATTGGCGTGTGCTAGCTGACATAAGGCAATTAATTTAATTTTATGTTTTGTGTTTAGTAATGTTAATTACTTACCTATTATTGTATAGAATCAAGTTCTTCTAACTTAACAGACAGTTGTGCTGCTGGGGAGTTTGTTGCGCCACTTTTTCTTCCCAGCTAAAGCACTAGGAAGTGGTGACGGGCGGCGTTTTGGGGGATTGTGTTATGTAATTTTGACCTTCAAAAACAGCTGACTATCAGCTTAGTTTGAATACATACCTTTTGATTTCTATTTTTAACCGACTTCAAAAAGGCGGAGGTTCTCAATTCGTCGGAACCTTTTTTTTTTTCTTTTTTTTATGTATGTTCCCCGATTACTCGAAGATGGCAGGACCAATTTGGATTTTTTTTTTGTTTGCAAGGGAATACTTTCCAGGTGGTCCCATGATCATCAAGTCAGGATCTGATGATGGGATCCTGGAGAAATAGAGAGAACTCTTCAAATTTTATAGGCACACTTGAAGCGATTTGGGTATTTTTTGGAAGAGTACTTTCTCAGAGTGGTCCCATTTCAATTTGGTGTAGATCTGATGAAGAACTTTGGAGAAAGGCAACGGAACTCCTCAATAAATCATAGCAAATGGACTGGGATAGCTGAAATATCATGTGTGTCTATTGTTTACACCAGTTCATAACATAACATTACGCCGGTACGCTGTGAAGGGGTAAGCACATGTGAACCACTAAAAAGTAAAAATAAAAACTTTTTCTAAAAAAAAAAACAACCGACTTCCAAAAAAACACTACAAAGTGAAAAATAACTTTAATTTCGGAAGGCGGTGACAAAAAATTTAAACACAGCTCCAAAGACACCAACTTCTGAAATTAAAGTTATTTTTCACTTTGTAGTGTTTTTTTGGAAGTCGGTTGTTTTTTTCGGAATCACTCACTGCTGGGCTCCGCCTTTTTTCGCCATACTTCTCGGTCCCGTGCGTCTCTCATCCATGTGTTTCCTGCGACTTTGGCAACGATGTCATCAATTGCTATGTTAAGTACCTAATATCAAAGCAAGTGCAAACAATGTAACGTTGTTCAAGAATCAGAGAACCTAACATTAAACAATCGTTGCTAATAATAAAGTAGTTTATATTAGTCTATTTGCGGTTGGAAACATTGCGGTTAAAATCCACGTGATGAACTTGTAAATTAAAACCTAATTGTTAATTAGCTATTAATATCATGACTGTGTTGTGCGTCATGTTGTTTTGCGTTTTCTGATTAGGAGGAAACAGGATAGATCTATTCTATTTTAATTTATTAATTAGGGAAAATATACAGTTACATATCGATAAAATTTGAGCTGCAGTTTGAGTAAATGTTATATATACCCACGACATTTTCCACATAGATATTATAAGCGATGTGCGCTTACAATTTGATAGGTACAATAAAATGACATTATGCGTTAGTGATAAAATTTAACTAAAATTAAACAGGCATGCAGATAAAAAATAAAAACAATCAGTTATAAAAATACAATCTAAGAGTTAAACATTAAGGAACAATATCCAAAATAGTTTCCTGAACAAGGCCTCTTAAAGCACTGTAATGGTTTCATATTATACATGTATATTCATGAAGGCTTCTGAAATCAAGCGACACCAGAACTACCATTCTTCTAGATAATGTGTTGGATCATGCGGTTCCCTAAAAAATGGTTGAGCTGGATGGTGCTGATCCACGCGTCAAGTTCGTGAACGGGCGCCGTCGGTTGAGACTGGTCATCTCCTAACTTCCAGGGCTTGCTTATTTTGAATCTTATATTTAGACTTGTTTTTTTTTACACTGTTCTCACATACAGAAGCAACAAAAATAATGTTCCCAAGATTTTGTAATATCTTATTTGATTTTGTAATATCTTATTTGATTTAAAAGAGTGTCCTTGGAGTTTCTTGTACGGTTTTCTCCATAGAAATCTACGTTTTGGAATGGGCAACTAGCTTCAACTTTCCAACTGATCTACTTTTTGACAGTTCAAAAGTGCCTGTAAATGGTTTAATTGAAATAAATGCTTTGAGTTTGAGTTAATTTTTCTTTTGAACGACATTTATTTACAAAAAAAATAAAATGTTATTGTTAATATACATACATTACCATAATTAGCCGGTAGTAATTCATAGTGTGCATCACATTGGTTTCAGGTACCTATCTTAATTCACCACAATATTAGCTTGGGTTTGCTATTTTTGCAAATTGACGTAGCAAAAGCATCATGATGTTTTTGTGAAAATCTGAAGTCAAAAACATCAATTTAGTGGTTGTCCTTATTTAATTATGCCTGTGTACCCCCTCGAGGTCCATGGTATGAATACGTATACAAAATATAATTGAAATGTATGTAGCCGTTTAGCAGTTTGTGTCCTTCTAAATGAGAAAGTTGGGATGGGTGTAGATATGTGTTACTCAATCACGCAGAAACGGCTGAACGGGTTTAGATGAAATTTGGCACACAAACAGTTTATAACCAAGATTAACACATAGGATAGGGCAAAGCCGCTAGCATAAGTAAGTGCTGGCTAAATATAAAGTAACATCAATATTTTAATAAATAATCAAAACGAATCTTGTGAGGTTAATTTAATAGCAAGAAGAGTACGTAAGGATTGTAGCAGCAGGGTAAGCAGTTCTGCTTACCCTTTGGAAAAAGGCGACCTACAACTCGTAAGTCGGGACTGTTTCAACTGGGCCACCGAAGCTCCTTCACTTTATTTGGTATTAAATATAATAATAAATACAAAATAATGTTTTTTTTTTCAAGGGTGGGAAATCTGCTCCCGCTCTGGGTGGAGCAGGAGGGCGTGTCAAACTTTTACTGGCTAAAACCCACCCGTATTCCCTCAGTTGCCTGTGTGCCAGGGGCGACGGTATCTCTTTCAAACAACCCGCACCCGTGGCAGGCATCGGCCCTTGCGGACCCCACCAGTCCGGCGCATCAGGACACATGGCACCCTTGGCACCCTTGGTCCCCCTGCGACGGGTCAGCACAGTGGCTCCGCCGCCTACCACTTCTCGGCCGCAGGGGATAGGGAGAGCGGCCAACGCTATACCGACACTCCTCTTCCTCTGCGGCCCCACCGCGTCCGCCATCAAACTGTGGCGGCCCCGTCCAGGCCACGGAAGGGAAGAGCGCTATTAAGAAGTACCGGCACTCCTCCTCCGCCGCAACCTGTAACCCTCAGCCGCGATGCCTCCCATTCGACATCGCGGCCTGCCTCAGTTGCGGTGCACCTCACTGCAATCTACTTTTTGGCCGCTACGTCGTCGGCTTGGAGACAAAAGCCCTGACGAGCGGCCCCACCTTCGGCGGGTTCCTCTTTGCTTCACCGTGGGAGCGGACCACGGCTACTGAGCCCCCAGCAACGAGAATGCGGGAACCCACTGGGGGCGACAAAATAATGATGTAATTCAAACATTATGTTCCCAAGTAACTGCAGCAATCTGTGATTAAAACGGTAATTACGGTCACATAACTGAAGAAAACTAATTTACTCCACTGTCGATCCCTCAGTAATTACAGTCGTGATATTACATTTTAAATACTACTATCATACTATAAAGGGTGGGTAAAAAATCGTGGATTAAACGAAACAAGGCGGTAGTTGAGGTTATTTGCAGTAAAAATATCTCTGTGGTAGAACTCTCACTTGATCTCCTTAAAAGTTATGACTATTCGAGTGTTTTTTGAAAATACCAAAAATCGTAATAAATAGGATAAAGAGTACACTGGGTACCTATTTTAAAACAATAAATTATGTTTAGTTGCTTCTAGGAAATGTATCATCACTTTAGAACCTTACTGTAAAAAAAATGTAATATCAAAAAAAAAAAACTTTGCCTAAAATAACCTCAACTATCGCCCTGTTTCGTTTGATCCACGATTGATTACCCACCCTGTATATATATATTCTACTAATTCTACTATTCCTACTACTTCCTAGTAATATTATAAATATGAAAGTTCGTGTGTTTGGATATTTAAATGTTTGGATGTTTGTTACTCAATCAAGCCAAAACCGCTGACCGGATTGAAATGAAATTTGGCACACAGTTTCTAGTTAATAACCTGGATTAATACGTAGGATACTTTTATCTCGGTATTATGTTCCCGTAGGATGATTTTCGACCTCCAGGCGGGTGAAGCCGGTTGCAAAAGCTAGTCGGTAACAAAGCGTGAATGGAAATGTCAGATTTTATAAACAGCACAATGCTAAAAATATGGCGGATTAACTTTTAGCAAATTGCCTGAAATTAAATGAAATCGTAAATAAACTATAAAAGATTAATACAATGTTCTGGTTTCAATGTATCGATTTTTATATCATTTCATCTGATAGCAAAGTCGATACTAAAATTATTATGACACACTTCCGAACTTTAGTATGTTATTGTTGAGTAATTCCTTTGTACGAAGTTATGTCAATAACACTCTTGTATTATGACTAACACTGAAACAATGTAGATCCTGAAATTCTTAGAATGATTTCTGTCGTAACATTAAGCCTATGTTCCACGAAGGATAAATGAAAAATGTTAAATGATTTTATTTCTGTAAGTAGGTTTGTACAAACACCTTTACACGTCAATCATATTTTTTTAAACTAGATGAGGTCGGCGTTTCCTATCTGACTACTCTGAGAAGAAAGGCCGAAACAAACTCAGAGGTCACAGTCTCTTTTAAAGTCCAGACATAATCTTGGTCAGATCATGTGAAGACCATGTGGATTGGTGTCTGAAATGGTTAGACCGAGGTATATCAGTAAATCCACATTTTGGCATTTATTCTTAAATCGTAATATTTGGGGCGAGTCTTTGCTAGAGAGTAGTAGAGGTTCAGTGGTAACGGCCCCAACTTACAAGTTGTAAGTCATAGGTTCGAACAGGCACGTCTAGGTAGTATTTTCGCTTTCTTCTTCCAAAATCAATTCGTTTTCTTTTATTTGCCTTGCTTTACGTTGTGTGCGTTTAAGATCATAATAATACCAAAAGATATTTTATCAATCATCGAAATCAAAATATTTAATTTCACATGAACCTACATGAGCACTTATTTAACGTCAGAAGCTAGATGCACAGTTTCAATTGATCGTTTCCAATGGTGAAAGACTGGCAAGAAACTCCACGGCTATTCTTTTAAAAATAATTGGCTTTTACAATGTTTTCTAATTACAGTAAGGACTGTGTAGGCCTGTCAACAAGTATAAAATACAAAATGGTCTATTTTATCAAGTAATTACTTGAAAATAGTCAACAAGAATCGTGTCATATATATGTCGGATTCTGATACGACAACCTATATTACTATACTGCTATTTGTGCAACATTCCCTGCTGAACTAAATATACTCGTAGAAACTAGACAAATGTAACATTAACATAATTTACTACACTAAGTTTATGTACTGCAGTAAGTTACTCTTTCGTTACCTTTCATGGGCTAAATGTAAATGGAGCTACCCTTTTATTTTTCGTTTTTTGGGTGGGAAATCATCAAATAACTTTTTTGGCTTTGGTGGAGCGGGAGGGCGTGTCAGACTTTTACTGACTAAAACCCACCCGTGTTCTTTCAATTGCCTGTGTGCCAAGGGCCACGGTATCTCTTTCAAACAACTTGCACCCCTGGCAGGACCCGCACCCCTTGATCTGCACCAACGTTTTTCTGACGTGATCCAATATAAACACAAATATGCTAAGATTACCTTTTATATTAATTTGACCGGGATCTATCGTTTAACGTACGAATGTAGGCGAAGTGTTCCAAGTTTCAAAAGTTCCAAAATTTAGATTAACTAAAACTAGCAAGTCATTTCTAATAAACAGTATCCGCTTCTATAACAAGTTGCCAAAGTCGGTTACAGAACTTAGCGATGGAAAGTTTAAAACTCACATCAAACGTGTCCTTATCAAAAAAGCATATTATAAGATAAAAGACTACGTTGAAGACAGGGAAGTTTGGCATTAATTCCTTCTGCACATGTGGCTTCCCTGGTACCTCATTAACAGCAAAACCGTGTGAAAGTCTATTAACTGCTCCCAAATTGCAATGTTAATTTTTATTCTTTTTATTATTATTATTTTTTACAATGTGACATATTCTCGTCATTATTTGTTATTATACATCAATTTTACTACCTACTATTTATTTTCAGTGATTGTCATCGAAATCATGTCACTTGGTTCAAATAGATTCATTTTATATAGGTAGATTCTTTTACATATTGTGAATGAGAGAACGTTGTAGGCCTTAGAGACTAGATTTGTAGACGTTTTTTATTCTGTATTTTCATTCCTCTAAGTACCTGGTACTTATTGACTGGCCTGCACTGTCCTCCCATACCTATTATCACTGTAATTTGAAAACATTGTAAAAGCCAATTATTTTTAAAAGAGTAACCGTGGAGTTTCTTGCCGGCTCTTCTCCATAGGAAACGACAAATTGGAACCGTGCACCTAGCTTCTGACGTTTCATAAGTGCCCATGCAGGCTTATGTGAAATAAAATATTTTGATTTTGATTTTGAGTGTAAATGCGACACATGAAGTCCTGCCATTCTTATTTATGTTCTGTACATTTATTTACATAGATCGAGTATTTCGGGACATCGCCAAGCGGTTGGTCGACTCTTCACGTGATCACAGGGCTGGCTTATTTTTAGGTCAAAGAATCAGCATTTCCATCCAACGTGGCAATGCTGCCAGCCTTTTGGGCACTTTTCCCACTGACAGCGATGCGGACGAATTCTTCTAAGCCCAGTGGGCATAAAGTAAATTAGCTTAAAACCCTTTTGTACATATTATATTTAGTTAAGTTATATCTTCACAGCAATATCTTCTTCAATGCTCAGTGAAACATGGTCTCGTTCATCCTTCATTAAAAACTAATCACAAAATTAAAACAAAAAGGAACCTAATTACCACATTAGGTCTCGTGTTTCCCCAAACAGGCTGTTTATAGTGTTAACAAACTCAATAGCCCCCATATCACAGATTCAGTGACTACTCATGATAGGAATGAATTATCGTGTATCTTCTTTCAAACCAATCAGAAAATTAAAACAAAAAGGAACCTAATTACCCCATTAAGTCTCGTGTTACCCAAACAGGCTATTTATAGCGTTATCAAACTCAATAGCCCCCATCTCACCGATTCGATGGCCACTCGTGATATGAATGTGTTATCGTGTATCATGGTACAGGGTGTTGCTTTCAATTTAGCTTGGCCAGTTCGTGTCCATTAAAACGGTAATTTCGGCTATAAATATAGCCCGGGTTGCCACCGGGCTAATCGCGCCATCCAAAATGCGTTTTGTGGTCTTAAATATTAATAAGGACAGGATATATGGTGCGGTGTGCCGGTCCGATAGTTTCGTTTGGGTAGATTGTTTGGTTATTGAGGTAGTGTCGTATATGAAGGTCAATTATCTTTTATGAGAATGTCGAGACATTATAACTAGTTTCTTTTTATTTGCCATGTGATGACGCGAGATGATGACCGTATGACTTAAAGAGTCTTGAATATAGAAGAGCGGAAAAGAGGCCATGGACGACCACCAATAACTTATCTAAAAACAGTACAAAATGATATGATAGCGAGCAACACTACGAAAGAGACAACCCACAACCGTATGGTGTGGCGCAAGAGTACTGGGAGGGCTGACCCCAAATAAATTGAGATACTATTATCTGGCTATCCAGGAGAAAGAAGAAGAATTAATTATGTACCTATCTTCAATGTGCAGTTCTGTTGAAGTGAGGCTCTTTGCTCTCGGGGTTACAAAGAAAATTGGCGGGAAAATTAAACCGCTACTGTTTTAAAGATTTCTAATTTTCACAGCTGCTCTCAAAATAAGTTTCTTCCCTTACTAGTTTCCGATGCGTGTTTTCTTTGTCTTACTCAGCCAACCACGCTTATATTATAACTCAACTAACAAACAACAGAATCTTTTAAATTTTTCCACATCCAAGTACATGAGAGGTACCTGAAAAAAATCACAACGTAGGTACTTCCATCTTCACCTCTCAAAAGTAGGTTAAAGACATTTTGCCGCGCCTGGGGGAAGGTGCCACAGCCTAATAAAATACCCATAGATTTTTTTATTTTCCGACAGTGTTGAATGAAATTGTTCGGGATTAAATTATACTGTGTCGTTATGTATTAAGGGACAACCTCGTTATTTAGAGCCCGATCAGATACCCGAGGGCTGTCGTAAATCATGGATAATGTATTTGACAGTAAAATATGCTTGAAATGATAGTAAGTATGTATTGTATTTGACTTGGGAAATGGATGTAGTACCTACATTATTTTGTGGTTATTTTGGATAATGCAATGTAACGCTTTAATTGTATTCAGAGCACGTAGTATTTTTCAAACACTGAAAATTCTAAAACAATTTATGGAGCAACTTGTTGTTTTCAAACGAATACGGTGTTTATTATGTATCGAGCCTGGATTCAAACATAACATCACGCTTACTTTGCTCGAAGGGTTAAACAGAGGTGTAGGTATAATACACCCACATTTCGCCAGTTATGTTTAAGTCCCATCTAATAGGGGGACAGCATTAAACCGGGCACAAATCCCGTCTCCGGGGTGCTACTGAGAAATTCCAGAAAGAAATCTCAATAACACTTTACCCGACCTGGGAACCGAACCCAGGACCTCGTGCTCAGCAGTAGCATTTGCTAACACTAGACCAAAGAAGCAAACATAATATTATAAAATAATGTAGGTAACTTTTTGTGAATTAATTAGTACTAAAATAACGTTGCAAGCCTAAAAATCCAACTAATTTAAAAGTCAATAATTGATCATTATTTTTTTCACTATCTGTTATTATATTATTTGTATTTTACCATTTATGTTCTTCTTTATTGTTTGTATTTACTGTCATCATCATCTACATAATTTCAACCGAAAGGCGTCCACTGCTGGACATAGGCCTCCCCCAAGCTCCTCCACTTCGACCGGTTCTGTGCTTCCCGCAGCCAGTGGAATCCTGCCGCCTTCATAAGGTCAACGGTCCACCTTGTGGGAGGCTTCCAACTCTACGTCTTCCAGTACGCGGACGCCACTCCAGAACCTTTCGGCCCCATCGTCCATCGTATTTACTGTGCGCGTCTCAAATAAAATACTTTTCTTTCTTTCTTTCAATAATTACAGTTCAATAATACTTTGCAAAAAGTAGTGCTAATAACAACCGGAACAGGAAAATATAAATACAAAATTGGTCCACGATATTTTTGTGTGTAGAAACGAACCTGTAACTAAAAAAAACAACCGACTTCCGATAAAACACTACAAAGTGAAAAATAACTTTACTTTCGGAATTCGGTGTCTTTGGATTTGTATTTTACCCAAGTAGCTTTGCAAGCTGTACCTATACAAGATGTATTTTAGTTCGTTTTTATACTAGAAGCTGTATATTCATACTGTATAAAGACTAAGTAAGTAAAAAAAGGGAACATTTTATACAGCTTTTTGCGTTAGTAGAGCTGTATAGTAGCTGTTAAAGCAATAAAGAAGCTGTATAATAGCTGTAGTAGAGCTGTTATTTGGTGTACAAATAAACCATTACTCTGCAGATCTTATAAATATCTTGTAAAGAAAAGAGATCTAAACAGGTTTTTGAAAAGAATTACAAATAATAAAAATTAGATGAACTAAATTTTCTATGTAATAGATACGTGAATGGCGACATTGTTATTTATAATATTTATAAGTAAGTAAACGTCATCTTGGACTTAGATATCTGAAGGTGTTAATTAGTGAATTAAAATTAAAATTTATTGTGAACCTGTCTATGTTTTCCGTCAAAATATTCAAGGACCAGCAAAACAATCGATCTGATATAAAAGAAAAATACTATTTATATGGTATGTCAATGTTGGTTTGGTTAGAATAAAAAAACAATTTTAAAATAACAGCAGTGTGATCATTGTGTCCTCATATCAAACTGAAAATCATAATACGGCTTTAATTGTTGTAAAATATTCCTTAAATTATATTTCATATTTTGTTTTATACATTCGAAATTACGAAAATGGCGACTATTTGCTAAACAGCCTAAATGGTAATCGGAGTGTGCGTGTGTGAGTGTGTGTGTGAGTGTACTAAGTAAGTTAATAATTATATTGTCCAGCTTTTGGATTTTAATCAGCTTTATAATAGAATATTTTGATTACTTTAGCTGTATATTAATTCTCTATACCTACATAACTTATAATTCTCTTTTTCTTGTTTTTTTTTAAGTTTTTTTTTCACTTTTTAGTTATAGGTAGTAGCCATTATCAGAACTGGAACTAATTGAAATGGGACCACATGGGAAGCACCAGCTTCCAAATAAAAAAATACTCATCAAAATCGGTTCACCCAGTCAAAAGTTCTGAGCTAACAAACATTAAAAAAAAATACAGTCGAATTTAGAACCTCCTCCTTTTGTGAAGTCAGTTAATAAAATGGATGCTTTCATTCCTGAAGACGGGTTCAAAGCAAAAATAAGAGGTGCTCTTTTCATAAACATAAAAGTTTTTCAATTACTTGAACGGCTCTCAGTCGCGATACAAAGGGTTATTCTTTAATTGCCTACAAAGGTGCCTATACTTGTAAATATCGAAGAAAAAGTTTATGGGAAAATTCTTGAATTCATTCCTTGTTCTGGTTTGTTTTCCAAGATTTTGTAGAACGTTTTAACTTTCTGCACGCATTTAAATGCCTATAACTTTTGCCTATTCTAAGTAAAAGAAAGTAAAGTAAAAGAAAGAAAGAAAAGGTATTTATTGTGACTCGCACAGGAAGATCACATACTAAAATAAACACACAATGGTACAAAAATTATAAAAAACAAATATCTCGGAAGATGAAAAAAAAAATATTTAAAAAATAAATAAAACAGAAATTCCTGCACGAGGCCAAAAGGCCCCTACCTCAGCATGATACTGCGACACTTAAAAAGTGTCGCAGCGCTGGTATTCTGGTAAGGCCCGAGCGATGTGATGTCACGGGCAGTTACAGTATTTATAAATAATCAGTAATAAAAGATCGATAAAATAAAATGTAATATGTTAGCGAATAAAACAAAATACCGCCAGCGCCAAACGTGACCTCATTATTTGTCAATGCCACTCTGTGGCATCCCTATGGGCCTGTGACAAGTACAAACTAAACTCTCTTCTCTTCTGCCAAAAAACCCTGAAACATTCAAACAAATTATACTAGTTCTGGATCACGGTCATGTGTTTCGGTCCTCTAAAGTACTTCCTTATATACTAAAAGTAGCAATAATTTTCACTTTGCAACTTTTTTGCCATGATAAGGGGCCTTATTTGGCGCGGCTTCGTTCCTGGGCGATTCTTTAATATTTGGAACCAATCCAGAAACTATTAAAAATAGTTTCGTGGGTAACCAGAGTTAATAGGTGCATTGAACCCTATTGGTCTTTCTTCCTTAATTTGCTGTTTCTCTCAATTTTTATTAGAATGTATTTATTTGGTTATTGAAAGTACCCTATTTTTGTGGATTTACAACTAATATAAAAGAGGTTAATGTATATTTAAAATGTTACGGTTGTTTTATTATTGCTTAGATGTCATAATTACAAAATAAAGGTCAATCGCAGCTATAATTTTAATCTAGCAAATTACAATCAGAATTACAATATATGTGGGGTTAGGAGGGGGGTCAGTCCGTGGATGGGTAACCATCTTTACATAATAAATAATATAAGCCCCATAACCTATTAAGTCACGTTAAATAGCTTGCATTAGACTAACTTTATATTGTTCATAAGAATGTCAAGGGAATTTAATTTTACATTTTGATAATAGTTAACACCACATTTACCTACTGTTTATTACTATTTTAATATATAAGATCATAACGCAATCTGCAATCTATTTGTCCCAGACAATTACTGTCGTGGCAGAAAACACCGCTTACTGGCTGTTCCAACTTGCCGTACTGTTGCACACTCCAAGTCACCTATTCCTCGGACATAAACCGCCATTAACGCTCTCCTGAATTCGAATACAGATTTCGATATGTTTGCGGATGAATGGAAGATGATGCTGTCAGAATTTTTGATTTTTTGTGAGAAGAATGCATGTCTGTGTTAAATAGCTTGTAATGTGTATATTGATAATTATGTTTAAATAGTGTAATTGGCTTCGGCCGTTCTATTTAAAATAAAATAAATATCAGTAGTTTCCACCTGTTTTCTTATAACAGCAAAGGTCAGTCCAAACTGGTCGCATTACTATAAATACATATATATTTCATTATAAGCAACTAAGAGCTACCTTTCGAATACCCTTCACGTTATCGGTTACCGATATTCAATTTTTGTGTATTTGCATAATAGGGTATTTTATTATTTGTGTATGTAATTCAATTTACCGTAATATTATTGACTATCCAGGGTCTATGTAATAATATTTTGATCCTAAAAAATATTGTTGTACATGAAAGTAATGATAATAAAAGGGCCACATAATATCACTTTAATATTGCAACAGGATTTTTTTTATCTGATTGCATGATCATTTTCGTTTAAGCCATAAGGCAAGCGCTGCTAGACAAAGGCCTTTATAAGTGTCGCCACATCAACCAGTCTGTTGCTTCGGGCATCCAGCAGATTCTCCTGATCTTCTAAAAACAATATCGCTTGTTCATTGTTTTGAAGTTGACCCTGAGAAGAAAGAAAAAAAAAACCAGCGCAGTGGGTGTCGGACCACTCACAATTAAGGCACAACTACAGCCTTAATAGATTCATCCCAAGAACAAACTTAACTTTGTAGTTGAAAAGCATGTTTTCCAATACATTATAGCTGCAAATGAAAGTTGGTCGACTATTACTCTTTAACTTGTAATACTTACCTACTTAGCTGCGATAGTTGTTCTATTAACTTTGTTAGATGTACTTTTGCGAGATTTTTTCACATAAATCTAAAAACGACCATTTAGCTGGTAGGGACACTTAACTCTAACAAAAAATTGCACTTTGAAGCTTAAAATTTCGCAAACGGATCCCTGAATCGAAAAATAGTATTCACACACCCATAACATTTTTGAATGGCCTACACAAAGACCACTCCACGTTACCCCACCCCACGCCATGGGATATTCGAGGAAAAAAATCCACAGTAGCTACGTGTTTGCGTGCTTAAAAAATAAAAAATAAAGAATTTTTTTGACAATTTTGTCGGCGTGATTAATAATATGTACTTATACCCATGTCAAATTACAGATTTCTAGTACAAAGAGGCTCCCAAATAAGCTGCGGATAGATAGATAGATCGACGGCGAAACTATGAGGGTTCGTTACTGTTATTATTATTATTATTACTACGGAATCCTAAACACTCGAGACAGTAACAAAAATTATCCTTAACAATAATTACTTAAAATACCACTTTATTTCAAAAACAATCAAAAGGAATCAGGTTAGGTACCTGATTCCTTTTTATTACTTTTAGTCTCTAGAGCTGTCAGAAACAAACATCCGTCCTTAAAATGTCAACGTAATCCAAGGCATATTTCAGACAAAAACACAAGTCCAGAAAGCGTTTGAATTTATACTGCGTTTTCGATTTGGTTTCCAAAGATGTAAACAAACCAACATAAAGTTCAGCTTTCGCTGCAGCTGCTTCCAAAAATGTATGACTGTTACAATTTAACGAGTCATTCTAAAATCAACAAAACTCACTTTATATTAGTTTCAGTGGAAGAAAACCTCAATTGGAAACAAGAATTCGAATAGACTGTAAGTGAAGACGTCAATAATAACTTGGAAAGTTTTATCTGGACCGATCGAAACTTCTTAATTAGCGTTGGACCGAGAACAAACGTTATCGAATCAGAATTGACGTGAAATAATTGGAGTTTTTTGTCCTTAGGATTGGGGGGATGAGATGTCATTGTAGTCGGGGTACTGGATAGCCGGGCTTAATTACATCAGACGTTTTGTTTTTGACTTCGCGTTTGTTGTTGTTCGTTTTATGAATAGTTACGTTATGATGATGATGATGGGACTCCGTTTTCCGCACGTAGACTCCCATTCGGTCCGTTGTGCGTGGGGATTCTGGCTAACAAAGCCAGCCTAGCTCCGCCCAAAAGCACAGAAGCTTTCTGGGCGCTTCACAGCCTTCGTGGAGCGACCTCACTATTCCGAGGATTTCTTCACGTTGAGAAGCCACGGCCTCGCATTCCAGGATGACGTGGGCGGCTGATTTGTCGGCGTCAAAGCAGCCCCTGCAAAGCGGGCTGTCTGAGACGCCTATGTTAAAAAGGTGTTTGTTAAGGGGGTTATGGCCCGTAATTGTTCCTATTATTATTCAAAGGTTATTTCTACTCAGGCTGAGAAGTTTTTTGGTTAATCGCGGGTGTACAGTTGGTAAAGCCAATTTTGACTGTCTACAGTCTGTTGCCCGTGACCATCTGCTGTTATGGAGTTCGGTTGACCTTTGGCGAATCCACGCACGAAATTGTGAGAAAGGCAGAGGGAGAAGTGGGTACGGGCCTAGCACTTTCATATCAGGGCCTCTCATCGCAAGTTCATCTGCGGCATCATTGCCTAAAGATCCACTGTGCCTTTTGATCCACTAGAGGGTAATACGATTGGACGTCGATAAACTCTCCAGGGCAAGATGGCACTCAAAAATAAGTTTGTTGTTAGTTTGTTTGTTGCACAGATAGGCTGTTGGAAATAAATACGTTATAAAATATACCTCCTGTGTTTTCGGCATACATTTTTCACGAAACTATTATTAGAATTAAAATATGTCATTACAAATACTAAACACGAAATTTAATAACTAGTATAGTATAGTGACACAGAAGAAGACATGTGACATCAACAGACCCGTAATGGGCTGCGTGGCAGATTACATCCCACTCCCTCTCGAAGAGAGGAGGCCTGCATCCCAACAGTGGGAATACTATAGGCTAATTACCATGGTGACACAGCCCTTTAGTCTCACTTATCTAGCATGTAAGTTAACCTAGTGCGGTTGCACTCTCTAAGTATATTAAAAAGGCATACAATACATCACGCCTTGTTTCCTCGAAGGGTTATGGCAGAGATGTATCTATAGTAAACCCACATTTCGCCAGTTATGTTTACGTCCCATGCAATAGCGAGCCTATTGCCTTCGGCACATATCTTGATATGTGCCGATGACAGCAGCCCAGAGTCTAGACTCTGGGCTGCTGCTGAGAAATTCCAGATGGAAAAACCATTTTCTTGACCCGAGATCAAAAGTCATTTATTCACATTATGCAGAGAATCAGCTCTTTTCGAACGTCAAATTAGATAAGACAGTCCCCGCAAAAACGCCCACCCGGCACCACTTCCTAGTGCTTTAGCTGGGAAGAAGAAGCAGCGGAACAAACTCCCCAGCAGCACAGCTGTCTGTTTAGTCGGATAGACTTGATTCTAAACATACATAGACAAAGTAATAAAAACATTACGAGACACAGAACATTAATTAAATAATTAGTCATACATATGTCAGCCAGCCATGCCAATATACCAACAAATAAAATAAAAACTTAACTCAAGCACAAAGAACAAAATTTAAATAAAGCATAATACCAAAATAAGAGCCTCCTGGTATTAAGGGCATGATAGCTTACATTTATGCAATGCAATGTTCACATAGCTGTTACTCCCCGAGTTACAACTCGAGGCCACAAATGATAACCTAGGACCATCGACGTAAAATAAATAAACGGGTAGGTAATTATTAGTAACAATAACAAAATCAAGGTCAGCAAGACGACCAGTCACCACAAGCAGTGATCGATCCCAGGACCACATGCTCAACAGAAGTGCTAGCGACCACTAGACCATCGAGGCTGAATCATTCAACCTTCGAGTTACCTGTGGAAAGTGTTATTCTAATTAATACAAATTCTTGTACAAACAACATCCCGAAATAGCTATCAACTGAAATACCTGTACATCCACCCGATTAATTTACTTTCCGAACCAGTATATTATAACCTCTGTTAGGCCTAGAGACAAATTACAGAGAGTTCATTCTATGCTGGTTTTTGGAACAAAATGAAGTTTTGTTGCGAACAAAAGGAATAGAGATTCGACATATAGCGATTTATGCGGGTTCACTTTACCGGGGCCCTTTGTGATACTGTCATTGCGGTATTCAATGAAAAACTGCGAGAACTTAATTTTTTTCCTTCGAATTAATGGTGTGGTGACCGGATTGGGGATGATAGAGATCTGAAAGGATTTATAAAAGCGACTGTGCTAGAATTTCGGACAATTCTTTTCTAGGACACTTGCAAGGGTTTTTTAGGATAAATATGCAGAAACTAGCCGCGAAATAATTGATCCAATGAAAAACACATTAGTTTTGCATTATGTGATTTAAATACATTCAAGATTCTCAGATTTTCTCTCTAAAACCAATATAAATGAAAACTCAAAACATACAAAAAACGTCTAAAAGATGTTTTTGACAGACGAAAATGAGAAATCTTAACATAAGACATGTTCCAGAAAAATTCATCGTTTTTAGAGACACGTCAAGACACGTCAATCCAAAAGCACTTAAGGCTTGATGCGGTGCAGAAATACAAATAATTTATTAAAAACACATTACCAAGAAAATTTTTCAGGAGTGTCTCTGTCTATGTATGTAACGGAGTCTTTGAACGTGATTTTCACCCACTTCAAAACGTCAGACCAAATTGAAATTTAGCATACTTATCAAGAACCGATGACAATACAATAATTTAATAACTTTGCCTCATTATCCTGACCAGGATTTTCACTATTAGGTATTTTTTATTGAGAAAGAGCTCAAGAAACGACTACCACATAGAAGGAAGGCAGTAGGCGTGGAACTTACCTACTCTCTGCTATTTTAACAAAAAACCAACTGTAACAGTCAATCGAACTAAAAAAGACAATTTTATTTTTAACCAAAAAAACACGCTTTATTAGAAAACCAAACTAAAAAAAAGAAAATAATCTTCAATAAGTTTAAAATAAAAATAGAGTGATTAACAAAAATAAGCGTTTCATCTAAAAAAAGGTGGTTGATGTCAATTGTTATACAAATTTTAACAAAAAGCAGTTCCCGCCGGTTTGTGTTTTTACTCACAACTTAAATATTAACACTACAACATAAAACTTACATAAATTAATGAAAACTTTATGTTGAAATACGATTAATGTTAAAATAAAATATTGAGTAAAAACACATAAAGCGGCGGCGGCGTCGAGCATTCGCGTGGAGGCGCTTGGAGGCGGTCAGAGTCGCACAGAGGCCTGACAACTTGGTTAGGTCAGCGCTTCGCTCGGTGTTCCTTACCAACTGCTCTTCGCCACCACTTCGTCTGTCTGCATTGATTAGTATTAGTGATACATGTCTGCAATGATCCTGATAGTTAGAGTTGAGTCTAAAAAGTTTATTTGTTTATAGATAGGCTCCGTGAGTCGGTTCGAGCCGAAGTGCGTTGAGCACTCAACTTCTGTCACGGACAGTGACTGCTTTAAAAGCTGTCAGTTACATGACACCGTGCGAGTAAATGGTGATAACCGGCCTATGGTTTCAAATGGAAAGTGTTGACAAGTTGGAAATCGGCCATCAAAGCGTCTCCGTACTTCACGTTCATACAATTTCATTTGTTACCCTTTAAGCAAAATAGCAAATACATTACCAGCGTGCAGTCCGCACAAAGGTACCAGTCTATGTACTCATTGGGCAGCATTACCAACAGAAAACTCAGGGCATATTTTAACAACCTTTTACATCCTGCTTTGTACGTATACCACAAAGAGATTTTAATCCATTACACGCTTTATGTTATCATCTGGACGGGTATGCGTTTGTGGAGAGAAAAATTGTGTGGCTATGAAGTCAGCCCAGCCCAGTTTCTGAGATATCCGCTCCTTCATAGTAAAAAAAATGGACAACATGTTGCAACAGCATGATACATCACGTCACACCTATAATTCCCGAGCGGTTACTGTGCGGTGTACTTATCTATAGTGTACCCTCATTTCACCAGTTGTGTTTAAGTTTTAGTCATCCTTGAACACTGATTTCGATAACCACTAACCTAAACCTTTTTAATGACATCACTAATATAATCCGGTATGTCAATGGATGTGGGTAGCTGGTAAGTCAGTTCTTAAAAAAAAAATACAACAGTTTAAACACTTAGCTTCTCTCAGTCTCGCTATTTTAATGGCCCCAACCTTAGGGAACGGTGCATTATTGAATTAATTTTATTTACTTTGAAGGACTAACTAAGTCCGAAATTATCTTTGTTTATTTCTACGACGTCAGAATTGTTTATTTATCTTGTCCTAAAATAACAAATTTTGGGTTTGCCCTAGCCATAATAAACAAGAGGTTGTATTTTGATAGAACATTACTGTTTTAAGTACCCAAAATGGCCGCCGTTAAGGATTTTCTGCGAATTTCATTTTCTAGAAAAGTCTGATAGGTACGATACGCAAATTTTTGAATATATTGAAAATAAAATATCCACAACACAAACAATTACTAACTACAACTCAACTTTGAATATGAATATGTTCAACAATGTCAGAAGATTTTTTCAAAACCAAAAAGTGCGGTCTAACAATTTTGCAGAAAATTACGATTAAAAAGCAAGTAAAACCACGCGTCAAACACATCCCTGAAACCGCTATCAGTAGCGAATGGCACACATACAGTGATCGATGAAATTGGGAAATATTTCATTTTCATACACCGCCCCTGTTTTCGTTACATCACGCGTTCAATTTGTATATTTTTGGAGTTCCATGGGACGTGAAAGAAAACGATCATGGGAATTATTTTGTCTCATAAAAGATATTTTCTAATAAAGTAATACCAAGAAAACGATGTATACCTATCTACTAGGAAATATCGGTATTCAAATAGAACATTATTAAATTCCTAATTTATTATGATTTTGATCAAAGCCGCAACATATTAATATAATAATAATAAAATACTAAAATCAAAGTAGGTCAACATAATTAAGTAAAAGCTTTTTTGGTCAAACCATGGCAAACTGCCCTTTCTAACACTTACAAGAAAAAGCAAGGAATATTGTTCGCTGGCAATTTATTGCATTCATATAACTAAAAGATTATATAGAAAATAAACAAACACATAACATTACATAACATATCGCCTTGTGTCCTCGAAGGGTTGGGCAGAGGAGTATCTATAGAGTACCCTCATTTTGCCAGTTACGTTTAAGTTCCATATAGATAACACTTTGATAGAAAAACCTAATTATACTTTAACCAACCTGGGAATCGAACGCAAGATCTCACGCGCATCAGTAGCGCTTACATCCAATAAACCAACGAGGCAACCAAATAACAAATAGTGCTGGTGTAAAAGCCATTTTCGAATTTAAACGTATTTTCGGAAGAATTTATGCATAGTGTAATCATAATACTAATTTCAGAGCTGCGAAACCCGAGTATCATTGTGTACGTTTGTAAAATTTTGCCAATTTTCCGTTTTGTTTGTGTCCGCCTCATATTTGTACAGCTGGGTTTATTCATAACATTATTACAAAGGAAATTTGATAGCCTGAACCATATTGTGAAGTTCTCTACTTTTTAAAATGATTAGTGGAGAAGGAGTATCGTTGAGGAGCAACGTGTTAACAAGTATAAATCGCGGCACGTAAGTTGAACTAAAATCAGAACATACAACCGAAGATAGGAGCGCCTGCAATCATTGCTTCGCACAGAAAAAGAATGAGGTCACCTTTTAGCAAAGTTATTGGTGTAACGTGTACAGAAGTTTGGAAATAATTTACAGATCGCAGTACGTAAGTTGAACCAAAATCCGCCATTTTGGTTCTACTTACGTGCTGTGATTTATAACTGGGTTATGAAGATCAGAAGTGTTATGAAGGCTGAAAACCAGTATTTTACATGGACAGAGTGCCTAGTCAGTCTGTGTAAAATATTGGTATTCAGCTGCATTCGTTTGTAACCCCGAAATAGTTGTGAAAAAGCTAGGCAGCCGATGATGATCACGAGTGGAAGGATGCTCTATCCGAAATTACGCGTTGGAAATACCTTGTGCTCATATTTCTTTCTAACTTTCTACCTGTGGCTTCACCCGCGTTCAAAATACCCCAATAACTTTCATCAAAATCGGTCTAGCCGTTCCGGGAGATTATCCCTTATATACAAATAAAATTATATTAATATAGGCCTTTCTTTTGCGTTTTTTCCGTCAATAGTAGCATTAGACTTTTAATAATGAAAGTTGGTAAGTTTAGGTCCCGCCTAAGGCAAAAGCAAAGAGGCCACTAACTGGACTCCTTCCGACTGCTGACTGCCACACATTACCACATCATTATCTTACCTTAACCACACTATTATTGGGCACGCCACGATATCGGCGGTAAGTCCCCTCTTTGAGGAGTGGCTTGAGAGACGGCATGGCGTCCTCACCTTCCGCCTGACGCAGGTCCTCACCGGACACGGTTTTCCGGGAGGTTCCTGTTTCGCATAAGGCGGGAGGAAACGCCCGGGTGTTTCCATTGCGAAGATCGCCCTGAGGACACGGTGGAGCATACGGTGGCGGTCTGCCCGGCTTGGGCGGAGCACCGCCGTGTCCTCGTGGAGGCGATCGGCGGCGGCGATCTCTCGCGTCCGGCCCTGGTGCAGGCCATGGTACGGAGCGAGAGTGAATGGTTAGCCGTCACCTCCTTCTGCGAAGCAGTAATGCTCGCGAAGAGGGAGGCGGCGCACGTGAGGGAGAGGCAGTATATGCGCCCTCACGGCCGTAGTCGCCGCGGGAGACGCCCTGGGCGTCGGGAATCCCAGGCTGATTCCCGGCCACCGTAGGCGCGGGCTTGCGGACGGCGAGTAATGGGTAGCTCGCTGTCCGGTAAGGACCCAGCCCGGGGCGACGGCGCGTTGTGTTCAACGCGCGCCTCAAAGAGATGTCAGCACCAAATGGGGGAGTCCGCAAGGGCCGATGCCTGCCAGGGGTGCGGGTCGTTCGGAAGAGATACCGCGGCCCCTGCCACACAGGCAACTGAGGGAACACGGGTGGGTTTTAGTCAGTAAAAGTCTGACACGCCCTCCCGCTCCACCCAGAGCGGGAGAAGTTATTTGATGATTTCCCACCCAAAAAAAAAAAAACCGCACTATTATCTCAATTTAATTGTATTTGACACCAGTCCTAAACTTTCATCATCGCCGCGAACTTGTAGGTATGCTCCGCATATTTTATTGCTAAAACATCATAATCAGCCCATAACGTTCCCATTGCTGGGCACAGGCTCCTCTCTTCAAGACAAAGTGGGCTGTATTCCACCACGCGGACCCAGTGCGTGTTGATACATGTGAAATGTCTTTGAACTTTTGGTTCTAGGACATGCCGGTTTCCTCACTATGTTTTCCTTCACCGTTTTGAGAGTGATAAAATTATTTACACAAAGTAAAGCGGCTGGCGGGGTTCGAATCCACGACTCTTAATTCGGGGCTACCACTGGGCCACCACTGCTCTTAATGTAAAGTACTGATGTTAAAACATAGTCATACCAAATCAAATAACCATACCTCAATACGGGAATTTCATTGAAGATCACTGAAGCTAAACCAGTAGCCGTTATCTCAGTAAACATTTTCTTTTTAGCCATTTCATCTTTCAAACAATCCAAATACTACCTATTGTCTGAAGAACCATATTCGACTAATCAACTAACCCCTTAAGGAATTTCGGAGTAACAAAAACATTCCCAAAGTGGAGCGAAGCAATACATCGCGTATCGAAAGTAAAACTCCCGGATTGGGATCGTAACACTCCAAACATATATAATGCACACAACGAATCTAGTTTCTTTATGTTTTAGTGATGGTGGAAGACGATTTGTGTGGAATACCTAAGAACTTGTCACAAGTTTTTGGTTTACAGGCGGTTTTCGCTAGCATGTAATCCAAATTAATCCATACACAAAAATGAAAATATTTTATTTCAGAAGCTAGGTGCACGTTTCCAATCGGTCGTTTCTCATGGAAAAGAGCCCAAAAGGAACTCCTTGCTTAGTCTTTTACAAATAAATTGTTAATAGGTATGAGAGGCTTATCAACAAGTACCATGAGGTACTTAATAAATAAAATAGAAAATGTTTTAGAAATCTACAGTCTACAAGGCCTCCAACGTCCTCACATTCACTAAATATATAAAAAATTACATGTTTAATAGATAAATAAAATATACAACCTAATTAAACCAAATGACATGATTGCTATGACAGCAACTAAAAAGAGTCAAGAATAGAATTGTAGGTATATAAAATCAATTAATGAGAAGATTATAAATCAAAGAAGTACATATATAAATATATATAAAAAAACTTCGTAATTCATCATGAAGCTCGTGTGACTGGCAGCATTTAAAACCTATGACGTACCTATCGGATTCCCTTTAACATTTTGGCGCAGACACGTACAGGAGCATACACCTCAATACAATGAGTACAAACCCTTAGAGAATAGAGAATACAATCATGTTCTTAGAAAACCGAACAAATTGTAGTACTGTTCAGTTCCGGTGAAATAAGCTATTACTTTGTTTTCCCTTTTATGTTGCATAATAATAATAACGTTTCCATTTTCTATTTACCGTAAAGGAGCTTTCTGTCCATAGATAGTCCTACTGATAGTATATATTTATATAGTATTATAAATGTGAAAGATGGACGTTTGTTACTCAACCCCGGAAAAACGGCTGAACAGATTTGGATGAAATTTGGCAGACATAAAAAGAAAAAGAAAAAAGAAAGAAAACATGTTTATTCTGCACAAACAAAACGCACATCACAAAAAATATAATAAAACAGATACACATACAAAGTAGCTAAAAGCCTGCATTAACACATAGAATATTTTTAACCCGATAGTACGTTCCTGTGGGATGATTTCCACGTGCACGCGGGCTAAGCTGCTGGAAAAAGCTAGTACAAAATATTTTTGTTCGCTGTATTGCAGTTTTACATCTTGGACAAAGATGTGACTTCCGGCCAATTTTTCACTTTTCAAATTTGAATTCCCCCCGAGTCTTCCCAAGCGATTCGAATAGTTTCAGTTGTTAGTCTAGTAGTCTTGAGGAAAATATCACTATAGATAGAGGGCGTCTTTGGGAGAGAAAAAGGCAGGGTAGTCTTGAACATGAATATTGAGTTTACTCTATCTATTTTGTTCGTTATTTTCAGTTTTTCTTACTAAAAGTTGGGGTGCTCTGTGAGAGTGTGAAGGTCAAATGTTAATTTCGTAAGTAAGTATTTCTATAAGAGCATTCTACAAACCTTATTTTATGGCTTGTCACCGCGATCTCTCGCCTACTGTTTTTTCTTCTATTCTATCACTATTTTATTTTGGCAGTTTGAATCCTAAAGTTGTTATAACCAGCCTATACAACCGCTAGATCGTCTTTTGCAGACAACCTCTACAGTACCAATTGGCCTAGAATATGATAGTGGTGATCGGCCGATTTGGCCGAAAGTCTTCGAAGTGGTGACCGGTCCGGGGAAATTGTGAGGGTCATATGGTATCCTGGATGCGGGCAGGGTAGGACCAGCCATTGTAGTAATCCTTTTGGGAAGCCATTGATAAGCAGTGGACGGAGGATGTTTTAAGACACATCTTCTAACCAAAACCACTAGATAACAATGTTTATGCAGTTGGTGAATCTACACATCCCGCAACACATAAAATGTGCAGAGATAAGTTGTAACTTTACAATTGCAGTTTAAACCCACCTTCTTATTTCATCCAAAGACTTTTTGGTTTGCTCATAGTCCTTATTTTCTTTACCATAGGGCTGCTTGTTGTGTGTTCTGAAGTTATTAAAGCTACATTTGCAGAGTGTATTGTTACTGCGGCTATTTACACTGTACTCGAGATTGCTGCTCTTTTTTCGGCTGTTTGTTACAAAAACGATATTGAAACGGTTACAAAACGATACGACAAAGACTACATGTTCAGTCGTTAAACTTAAGTAGTTTGTAAGCAGGCAGACCCTTTATGCCTGGAGGGTTTTATGTAGGTATTGAGTTCTGTTTACGTGATTTTTTTTGTTTTTATTATTTATATCTGCTTGAGTTTAGTTACTATGTTTTGTTGGTATATTGACGTATGCTAGCTGACATATGTCAAATAATTTAACTTTATGTTTTGTGCTTAGTAATGTTAATTACTTACCTATTATTGTACAGAACCAAGTTCTACTAACATAACAGACAGCTGTGCTGCTAGGGATTTTGTTGCGCTACTTCTTCTTCCCAGCTAAACCACTAGGAAGTGGTGAAGAGTGGGCGTTTTGGGAGGACTGTCTCATGTAATTTTGACGTTCAAAAGGTGCTGACTCTCAGCCTAGTTTAAATAAATGACTTTTGATTTTGATTTTAAACTAAATAAACGAACTGCTCGTTTTAAATTATTATTAAGTTTAAAAACTGTGTATCAGCCATTAGCGTTATGATTGTAAAAAAACCTTAGAAGAACCAACGCGCATCAACGGATTAAAACCAAAATGCTTAGAATGTTTTTTTTTTTTTTAATCAAGTTCTTTTAATTTAGCTGAGTGTATAATTTTCCTTATTAGCTGCGTTTTGAGGTACCTACATGAATTCAAGAGTCCATTTCAAAGATTTTTTTATCAAATCAGACAAAAACAAAAATAAATAGGCACCACCTGAAAACGCAGTGCAAAAACACATTTTCATAACGATTTACAACAATTCCTCAGGATCATCACGTTGTTTGGGGACAATATTTATTTTTGAGCTTGCCCCGCTCAGCAAACAATGTGCTCGGTCTCTAAGCAATGTAGAAGAGCAAAAAAGCTAACGCACCGCCCCCCTCACTTCTTGGTCTCGACGAGGAGACGCAGTTATAAAAATTAGACACAAATTAATTGTAATGAAAGTTATGAAACCTTTACTAAAATTTAAATAAATGCTTGTAAAAAGTTTGCACTGACATTATTTCTTACTTAATAAGTGGATAATATTACAAGTAGTATAATAAGTGTTTTATTTTAGTAAGATATTATGTATAACATTTAATTGTACTCCTGTTTTTATCCCGCAATAAAAATAAAATCGAATTCAATAAACTTGAGTATTCCACATTATTAAGAGGTTAGACAGTCAGATTAAGTATGCAATATTTGCCAATATTTAAGGGTTTCTTACGTCGCGCTTCTTAATGAAAAATCGGAAACCTTATAGGATCCCTCTGACTGACTGTGCATCTGTCACAGCCAATCCACTCCATATCTGCTAGACTGATTAAGTTGAAATTTGGAACACCTACGGATATTTTGACCCAAACAAGTACGTCTTTCGAGGAGAAAGAGAGGAAATAACTGAATTTTGAGCATGAGAGTCACTTTTGCGGACAAACTAGTTAATTAATAAACAGCAGTTTTGTAAACTGTACTATGTACATATCAAATGAAAGAGTTTGTGATGAGGCTCTCAACTAATTTTTTTGTCTAATTTTTAATAAAAATAAATAGTTTTGACATAATTTAAGAAATTATATGAAAATTAACCATTCATCCCTTTATCCTCAATATCTTAACTACAGAGCCTAATTAAATTACTTTAATATTTGTTTATTTATGGCAACTAGGCCCAATTGTTAGTAACATTGTTCTTAATAACTATTGTAAGTAAACAAATACTGAAACAAAATAAAATTGTTTTTTCAGGGTGGGAAATCATCAAATGACTTCTCCCGCTCTGGGTGGAGCAGGAGGGCGTGTCAGACTTTTACTGACTAAAACCCACCCGTGTTCCCTCAGTTGCCTGTGTACCAGGGGCGACGGTATCTCTTTCGAACAACCCGCACCCCTGGCAGGCATCGGCCCTTACGTACCCCACCAGTCTGGCGCACCAGGACACATGGCACGCCGTGACCACCCCAGGAACCAAGTAGCACAAGGGCCCCAGACTTGGTACCCTTGGTCCCCCTGCGACGGGTCAGCGCAGTGGCCCCACCGCCTACCACTTCTCAGCCGCAGGGGATAGGGAGAGCGGCCAACGCTATACCAACACTCCACTTCCCCTGCGGCCCCACCGCGTCTGCCATCAAACGGTGGCGGCCCCGTCCAGGCCACGGAAGGGAAGAGCGCTAATCAAAAGTACCGGCACTCCTCCTCCGCCGCAGCCTGTAACCCTCAGCCGCGATGCCTCCCATTCGACATCGCGGCCCGCCTCAGTTGCGGTGCACCTCACCGCAACCTACTTTTTGGCCGCTACGTCGTTGGCTTGGAGACCAAAGCCCTGACGAGCGGCCCCACCTTGGGGTTCCTCTTCGCTTCACCGTGGGAGCGGACCACGGCTACTGAGCCCCCCCGCAACGACAATGCGGGAACCCACTGGGGGGAAAATTGTAAGGCTTAGCTGTGCGGTCTTCTGACTAGCATCTCCACAGCGTGCGACCCCCAAGGTGTGTCGTACTTATCAATTAATGTACTTAGGATGCTGTTGCAACTAAACCGCGCTCTTGACAAGATGGAGTTTGTTTTTTTACGCATTATGGCGTAAAAATCATCGGTATGCGCAAAAGCGAACATACCGGATGCACTACAATAGCGCGGCAAATAATATTTATGAATAAATAATAGGGGGGGACCAACTATTTATGAATAAATAATAGGGGAGGGCAAACTAAAAAAGGAGAAAATAATTTAATTTAATTAAAAAGCGTGGGGTGCTTTTTGAGGTATTTTTATAATCACTTAATGTCAGAAGGTTTCGTCGTATTTTCATACCCTAATAGCTTCGGCCTGGATAAAGCTACATATCCCAAATGCTCAGGATAATTAATGAAAAAATAGCAGACTTGTAAAACACACAAAGTTTCACTCTTCTAGTTTCTATACTTTGGATTTAATGAATACCCAAATTACGTCGATTTCGTGATTAAAAGTCAGTCAGTAGCCCTACTTATCCCTAGTATTATATAAAATTATAAATGCAAAAGCAACTCTGTCTGTCTGTCACGCTTTCACGCCTGAACCGATCGTCATGAAATTTGGTAGAGATATAGCCTAAGCTATGAACGTAGGCTACTTTTTTACGCGATAACCGACATCAACGCGTGTGGAGCTGCGGGCAAAAGCTAATTAAAATATAATAAGAAAATTTGCCTTGAATTAAGATTGGATTTGCTTTGGCTCAATCGGCGGCAGATATGGCAAAATAGATATTAAAAAAACAACCATGTTAAAAGTTACTACAATCCATTCAGTAGGTAATAATTAATAAACTATTTTCAGGAATTGCGTTTGTTCTGTAACACCTTGTATAAGGAGTCACTTTTGATTGGAATTAATTCTCCTTGCTGTATTAAAACTGTAAAAAAGTGGGGTGTGACTGTGTCATGTAAACGGCCGTGTATTGTACGTGAATACGTTTATATAACTGGTTATATTTATTAAATAAAATATTTTTATTTATGTATTTAGGATAAAAGCAAGCGTAGTTTCTCCGAGTCAAAAGTTATACCAACATAATTATCTCGATATGCAGCAAAATAACCTCAAAATGGCGGCGCTTCCCCCTCCACAGCGCGCGATGTGTCACTCACTGTTCTCGTTTATCGTAATGAATTTTTTGATCCTTTATCTATCCAGTGGTATAATTTAATTTTAGATGTAGAGGATAAATTCGCAACTACAACGTTAAACTCTATCCCCCGATTTTGTTACCATTAGGTTTTTTGGATTGCCCCCGTATGGTAGCAAATTTATAGACGTATTCACGTCAAAAAAATACTAAAATAATATAATGGTAATCACTGACCTAAACTGTGCGGATATCAACCCTTTAGGTTTTTTAAAATCAACTAAAAGCTAGACACCAATAACTTCCCATAATCTTCTAAAGGTAATAGCTTTTATCAATCAATAGGCACAGAAACGTCACACCGGGTAGCAGCCTTGCACCTGTTTCATTTATTGATTGGTTCCTTTAGAGTCCTCAATTAACTCAAATAGGAGATTCAATAGCTCCCTTTGAGCCTCACAAGACGTGACTAACGGATTAAGCCAGGTGGATACACTGGGTTCCTTTACATTGAGATGATGGTCGCTCTATATGGGATTAGGAACATGGCCATATTACTTACAAGCCGTGAGCCCGATTTAATTTCCTAACTGCAAAAATGAAGAATTTTATACTTCTTTGCATACCCAAATATTTCCCTATATAAGGTGCAATAGAATAAACGCAAGTCCTGAAAAGTAGTTTTGACTGAATTGGTTTCAGTAAATTTTAATATAAAAATAAAAATATGTATGTTGCCATACCTACCGCTGATTGAGCCAAAGAAAATTCAGTCTTGTCTCAACGCAATAAGACTCAATTTTAAATGCATATAGTAATGCTAGGGTCAACACGATTTTCTAACGAACAGCTATTAGCTTTTAAAAAATAAGTTTTGGTCCTTTTGTTATGGTTTTATCTCAATACTCTTTCCTATATCATTATGTCGGAGTTATGTGAACTTGGAATGCAACAAAAATTAATCTTCACTCGAGTGAAGGACAGTGTGTGACAGGCAGTATCTCATGACGAAAGTTTTCGACCAGTGTGTTTTGCCAGTGATGACATATGTAACCGAAACGTGGTCGCTCACAATGGGCCTCATAAGAAGGCTTAAATTCACCCAAAGGGCAATGGAGAGGGCTATGCTTGCAGTTTCCCTGCGTGATCGAATCAGGAATGAAGAGATCCGCAGGAGAACTGAGGTAATCGACATAGCCCGAAGAATTGCCAAACTTAAGTGGCAGTGGGCAGGGCACATTGCTCGCAGAACAGATGGCCGATGGGGCCGAAAGTTTTGGAGTGGCGACCGCGCACGTGAAGACGTAAAGTTGGAAGGCCTCCCACAAGGTGGACCGATGACCTTGTGAGGGCCGCAGGAGTCCGATGGATGCGGGAAGCACAAAACCGGTCGAAGCTTGGGGGAGGGCTATGTCCAGCAGTGGACGTCTTTCGGCTGAAATTATGATGCTGATGAGTGAAGGACATGCATTTAGATTGTTGAGGCTGTGTATTGCCTGTCATATTATCATGATGGATTCACACATAATTAAGCCTACTTGCTTATTTTTCTTTACGTCTAGTTTTATCCGCAAATAAACTTGTAACCGGTATTTTTTTCTTTCCGTGGAAAAGATAGTTTATTGAGCAACTTCTTCCTATGTAGTTTAAAATATCTGGGTGTAGAAACACTCGAGTATGTATAAAATAAATGGGTAAAGACTGTAAGGTGGTCTTTTTGAAAATTGTATGTAGGGTTCCGAACGTCCTAATGAAAAAACGGATCCCATAAAGGACCACTCGTGTGTCTGTCTCTTTTTCGATCAGTCACAGCCCCTGTTTGCTCCTAATCTACTGGACTGATTAGTTTGTTTGGCATTCATATGAAATTTTGTAACCCAAATATGGACTTGTAACGTTAATAAATAAATTTTGAATATGGGAGTCTTATTTGGGGAGAAAACTAGAAAATTAAAAAACAAAAGTTTTGCAAAGTGTGCCTACCTATAGTGTGATATAGTAAAGCTTGGCTTGTTTCAAGAGATTATAATGTATTATGTTTATGTAAATATGTAAGTTTTTCTTTTCTCTCTATGTTAAATACATGTTCATATTATTAATACTAATTTATGTCTGTTAGCCTATATATCATGTAAATATTGTACAGTGAAAATACATAAACAACTAATTAAAAACAAAATACCTTCCGAACATCTTTGAAGATATTAAGTATGAATATTATGCATATTATTGTAAGGAATATATTACTGTATTGTGTAAATAAATCCTGAAAAACCAATTTCATATAAAGTTAGAGTTATCAATTATGTTGCTTTGATTTACAAAACAGGAAATACTTAACAATTCGTCATCAGCATCAAAACAGGAAAACGATAAAACTCATTCCACGGCATCAAAACAAACTACTTACAACGATGACGTAACTAAAACAATTCCACGAGATGTTCTTATAACTAGAACACCCTTCATAATCAATCGAAATGGATGACTACATGTAGTGGCCACACTCGATGCTGAGTGATAACAAAAAATATGGAATAAATTCTACACATACACATAAAACAAAAACTCAGGCATTTTCACCAAGGCAGAAACTTCAGAACGCAACCTGCTACGATGCATACAAACTTCCTTTTTTTTGAGGGTGGGAAATCATCAAATAACTTGTCCCACTCTGGGTGGAGCAGGACTTGTCTAAGTTTTACTGACTAAAACCCAACCGTGTTCCTTCAGTTGCCTGTGTGCCAGGGGCCACGGTATCTCTTTCAAACAACCCGCACCATTGGACAACCCGCTCACTTGGTTTACATATATAAACATCTGGTCATACCCAGGTAATAGCCCAGTGGTATCAGCCTCGACTTATAAGTTGTAGGTCGTGGGTTTGAACACGAGCAGTTGTATTACTTTGTGTAAATAATTTCATCACCACTGCTCTCAAACGGTGAAGGAAAACATCGTGAGGAAACCGGCATGTCCTAGATCCAAAAGTTCAAAGACATTTCACATATATCAACACGCACTGGGCCCGCGTGGTGGAATACAGCCCACTCCGTCTTGAAGAGAGGATGGCTGAGACCTAGCAGTGGGAACTTTATAGGTTATTTATGATGATCTGCTCATACACGGACGCCGGTTGCGAGTACAGTGCATCTAACTTTCCTGACGAGCACAACCATTATGAAATTATTATATACTATCTATGTGCCAAATTTTGATCCAAACCCGTTTTTCTGTGATTGAGTAACAGACATCCAAATATCTAAAGATACAAACTTTCACATTGTTAATATTAAGTAGGATGTAGGATTACTCATTAGTTGCCATCGTAAAAGACGGAGACTGTTAACTAATGACAAACACTGATGCGCTAGCGCTATCCTCTGTGAAGGCTAAATGCCAAATCTCTTTTAACTGGATATGCAATGACAGGAATCATTCCGATCTCCGACCACCATCATCACCTGCCTAGCATTTTCCCAATTATGTTAGGGTCAGTTTTTAGTCTAACCGGATGCTGCTGAGTACTAGTATTTTAGATGAAGCGACTGCCTGTCTGACCTTCACAACCCAGTTACTTGGTAATACGATATACCTTGTTAAGACTGGTGGTCAGGATTTCAGGTTTCTGACTGACTGCAACGACTGTCAAAGATCTAATCTATCAAATCAAATCAAAATATTTTATTTCACATAAGCCTGCATGGGCACTTATGAAACGTCAGAAGCTAGGTGTACGGTTCCAATTTGTCGCTTCTTAGGGAGACGAGCCGGCAAGAAACTCCACGGTTACTCTTTTAAAAATAATCTACGAAATAATCTACGAATGACAGCCCGGACCAACGGCTTAACGTGCTTTCCGACGTAATGTTATAAAACTTAGTCAGTTAAACATCATGGAGGTTTTGAGGGATCAGGACAAGATTTAATATTGACCTGGTTGGTGTCGTATTATACCTACTTAGATAAAAGAATTTGTAATCAAAACATGCTATTTTCAAGCAGAGGAGTAAGCGTAATACACTATCAGTAGGAATCTCTTTCATTTTGACAGTTCCACAGTATTCATGGCATTATTTACGTTACTATGCAGACAATTTTTTCGAACATATGAAAGAATAGATTAACCTGATTCAGATTCTGATTATTAGTGAGAGTTACGCAATTAGGGTGCAGATTTTCATCTACAATTTATTGATCGTAATTTTTGTTCATTATGCAAGACTCAACTTTTCAGTTTCCTGTCATTATTTACCCTAACATCGTGCTCCGTGTATTTCAAACTAAGGGTCCACCCTTTGTCCAATGGGCCTGTAAAACAAGTTAACGAGATAATCCGGGATTATCGTCACGCTGCCTTTCTAATAGGGATCGCTTAGCCGTCACTTGATTATCGTCACGCTGCCTTTCTAATAGGGATCGCTTAGCCGTCACTTGATTATCGTCACGCTGCCTTTCTAATAGGGATCGCTTAGCCGTCACTTGATTAGGCCCTTGCCTCATTAAATTGTTTTACATTTTAACGAAGATTGGGGTTTAAAAGTTTGCACAGGCTTAAATTACAACTGACTTGTGGTAAATTTTGAGAAGAATTTATTTAGTCTTATTGTAGCGTCTAAAATAGCATTCGAAGAAGGGTTCTTCGTCTGAACCAGGACCGCCATTGGCTGATTATGATTTAGTCAAATGCAAAACAGCTTTTTGTAAAATATTTTTTTTGTAAATTTGAACTAATAATCTACTAGAGATGGGTTTTTGTTTGCTTCGGTGCAGCAATGCATGAAATCAATGTTCAGTTCACAGACTGATCAGTTCCGGAATACTATCTTACTAAAATTATAAATGTATGCCGAATTGTGGGTGTATAGATACACTTCTGACCAACCCTTCGATTAAACTAGGAGTGATGTTATAATTTATGTTATTATTAGCTAGAACGTACTACCAGGATAAAAATATAATCTATCTGTGTGCCAAATTTCATCCAAATTCGTTTAGCCGTTTTTGCGTGATTGAGTAACAAACATCCAAACATGTTCACAAACTTTTACATTTATAATATTAGTAGGATAGTAGGATAAATGTAAGAGTTTGTATGTTTGGATGTTTTTATGCTTGGATATTTGTTACTCATAATCAGCCTATAACGTTCCTACTGCTGGGACATAAGCCTCCTCATTGATAGAGCGAGTGGGCCATAATCCACCACGCGGGTTTGTTACTCAATCACCCAAAAATTATCAAATGGATTCGTTTGAAATTTGGCAAACTGATGGTGTATCATCTAGATTATAACACAGTATACTTTTAAATCCCGAAGCCACTGGCAATAGCTAGCAAGAAATAACAACGGAGGCATAAAATACAAAACTTATAAAGAACAAATAAATAAGTGTTATATTTCCCCTATCCAGCTATATTGAAAATCTCTACACAATAGCCATCGCAAAATTCTATTTATCATAGGTACTGATACCAACTGATAGTACCATTGAACTACGGCAGCTTAATCGAAGCACTCAGATTCACTAAAATCATTCATTTAGGGACTGCGATAATCGGTTCATTGATTTATGATTTAGTTGCCAATGTGATTATGTGATTAATAACGAGTACTATCAGCATAATTGGTATCAACTAAATCCAATATACTGCGATAATAGGCTTGTGTCCCAGCACTGGGAACATTGTAGGCTGATTATGCTATTAAATCAATTCATTGACCTACACAAACATTTTAAGTTTTATTGTATGGTCTTCATCTTGTATTCTTGTTTTATACTGTATGTGACAAACCCTTGAGATCGATAATATCAGTCAAAGTAATTTCCTTTTTGAGCGATATGAAACAACTTAATAAACCTCGAGCAATTGTTGCAGAATATTATTGCTGGAAAAATTACCCATGTTAGTGGAACTTTAACGAAACACAGATGACATATCTGCCATACTGGAAATATCTGGGCGAACTTAAGACTCGATACGTGCAAAAACTTAGGCATTATAATAACGTCCTTGCATGCCTATTCAACGAAATCTTTAGAACGTCTCATTGCTCTGTCTTCTGGAAAATTTCCCAAGTAGTGATGATTCACCAACCAGGAAAACCAGAACATGAACCATGATCATATCGGCCAATAAGCCTAATACCTGTACGTCCTGTCTAAGCTTTGAGAAAGTATATTCCTCTGCAGACTAAAAACAGCATTGGATGACTGCGCTGTTATTCCATCTCATCAGTTTGGTTTTCGCGAGTCTCATTCAACGGTTGAACAAGTCCATTGAGTGTATCATACTATAAAGCAGACCCTTAAACGCAAAAAGTACTGCTCAGCCAACTTTCTTCAGATTATGCAACAGGCCTTTGATCGCGTGTGGCAGAAGAGGCTGCTGGTAAAAATTAAAGAAAAACTCCCATATTCAATGTTTTCGCTTTTTGCATCATACCTCTCTGATCAAGCCTTTCAAGTCAAACAAGGAGAATCGCGATCCAGCCTTTATCATATAGAGGAGTACCTCAAGGTTCGGTTCTTGGTTCAGTAATATAATTATAATGTTTTTACATCTAACTTACCTGTAAATAGCGACATCACCGTAGCAACATAATTATGTCGATGACATAGCCTACGTGTCTGTTGACGATTATCCAGCTACTGCCAGCCGTAAACTCCAAGAGCAACTAGACGTGACCCACAAATGGTCCCGCAAGTGGCGTATACGTACTAGTGCAGCATTGTCAAGCCACATCATGTTCAGTTCACCCTGAGAAGAGAAACTGTCTTCTTACCACATTTAGAATGTGTGAAATACCTTGTCTTCCACCTTGATAGGCGCCTCACATGGAAAAATCATTTAAACAAAAGAGAGACCAAGTTAACCACCAGTTTCGTAATATGCACTGGCTCATGGGAAGAAACTGTGTACTGTTGATAGACAACAAGCTTCTTGTGTACAACTCGGTACTACGGAATCCAAGTACTACAAGCAAAAGCAACATACTCTGTCTGCCACCTTGTTCACAAGAAATGAATATCTTAACGTGCCGACCGTTACATCTAAAATTGAGCGATACAGGAAACAAAACATAGAGCGACTAACCTCACACCTAAATCCACTAGTAGCGGATTTGTTGGACCCGTCTGCGGTGGTCAAGAGACTTAGGAAGGGCCACCTTATTTGATTGTTAGGGGCAGCGCTGGCTGCTCCACCAGAAAAGCCATATTATCCCACCATAAATTCGCTTATGGTTTAACGACCTATTGCAAATAATAATAAAAAAAAACATAATAACGTCACTCTCAAACAGCATTCATAGATAAAAAATACAAAGACAGGATTTCATGGAGGATGATATAAATGATTTTAGTAGGTTAAATTATGTTTTTAAACTAGATGATTTCGGTGTTTTCTATCCGACCACTCTGAGAAGAAAGGTCAAAACAAACTCAGAGGTCACAGTCATTTTGAAATTCCAGACATTCATAATCTGGGTCATATCATGTAAGCACCATATCGATTAGTGTTTGAAATGGTATTTAGAGGAAGAAACCACACAGATGTAAGTGTACTTGTCCAATCAGTGCAAACATTTGTCAATATTCTGATCACTCAACTCAGAACTTAAGGAACCCAACACTCGATGAACAACACCAAAGAAAGGTCAGGTGGTCAGTTTTTATCCAGTGCGCAAACTGTAACCATGAATTCAACATATCGTTCTAGACCCCTCAGCGCAGAAATATTTCGTCAGTTACACAAAAAAATACCGCTGTTCCATACATTTTGACCGCGTAGGGATTGCAGTTTTCTATGAAACAGCAGATTTTTTTTTTGTAAGGCCGACGAAAAATTTCTTCGCTGGGGGGTCTAAAATGGTATGCTGAATTCATGGTTAAAGTTTGCGCACTGAATAAAACCTTTTCCTGTATGGTTGATTTTAACTCTGTAAATAAATTCGTGTTAATTTGCCAACTAACTATACAAATAAATACAATAAAACAAAAGAACACTTAGGCGTCAAAATATTTGTTCGCATCGCTGTCATTAGGAAACGTGCTTAGAAGACTGACAGCATTGCCACATTGAATGGCAATGCTAATTCTTTGGCCCAACAACGACCCAGCCCTCCGGTCACGTGAAGTGTCAACCAGTCGGCAAGAAATTTCCTTACAGAGGAAACGTGCTCTGGGGCCCCAAACGGCTCAAAACTGTAGTCACCCATGAGGTAAGGTATTTGCGCCACTTGAGGGTTTCAGCAGCCATAGCAGCGGCGACAGCGTCGCAAATTTGCTCAACATACCTACCACCGAACACCTGCCTACCTGCATATTATATACCTGCATAAAAACGTAAGACACTTTTGAATTTCGCGGGTTACCCCGGCGTTTCTTCCTTAAACAGATCTTACTTAGCTCCTTTTCGACCACTCAGCAAAAAAATGACAAGTCCATAATACTTTTTGGAGTCTCGCCAACTGAGATAAAATGCTAGACAGATAATAGTGTCGAGAGAACAGTGATGCGTTGATTTATGAGAAATTGTAAATGAAAACATATCTGTAGTCATGCTGATCTTGGAGTTGAGAGAGACAAATTGCCTGTCATGGCTCTTGAGCGTTATTTGGAAAATTATAATACCTGCTGTACTTGTAAACAAAGCCCTTACTTCGATATCTAGCTGTTGTAATCGTTTATAACTAATCAGCCTATAGTATTACCACAGCCCTTGTTTATGAGCAGTGGAGGCCCATTGGTAACGACCTCGACTTAATTTGCGCTTTACTTTGTGTGACTTATTTCATCACCACTGCTCTCAAAACGGTGAAGGAAAACATCGTGAGGAAACCTTGAACTGAAAATTCCGAGACTTGTGTCATATACCAACCCGCACTGGGCACACGTGGTAAATTTAGTACCCTGTTCTTCTCACAAAGGGAGACACAGATCTCCTCGGCGTTTGTCGCAACAATGGGAACATTTTAGTCTGATTATGCTTTAGAGTTCCTGGACTACTGGAACACAGGCATCCGCAATTGTTTTTAATCCTGTATGAGAGTATTCAAACCCTACCAATTTTCAGCAGTCTCATCTCAAAAACAAGTCAACAGGAGCTGTGGGACACGCGGCTGCACATTATGTATTTAATAACAGGCACAATGAAATAAATTTTAACAGCGTTTGATGGTAACTAAATGGAAAATCATAAAAAACAGCTGACGTGCATCTCAAACGTCTGTAAATAATTGTATAATTAATTATATTTATGACACTGATTTACACTCAGTGATTACTTTAACTCACATACTGACTTATTACTTGTTAATATTCTAGGAAAATCGTATACTTACTTACTTTTACAATGTTTGTAAATGTGTGAGCACCATGTATCTATCATAGAATTAATTGTATTGCTTCAATTTGATTCTTTTTACCTTTTTTAGTATGGTATTTTATTCTGGGTGCATCGTTTTCACACATAATCATATAATGAATGTACTATGTTAAATATTGTACTTCAAAACATTTTAAACGGAGATAAGAATGGGCAAGAAACTCCACCATTTCTTCCCCATTCTTCTCCATATGAAACTACATTTTGCAAAGGGCGACTAGAATCAATTCTACTTTAATGTAAATGTTGACGTTCAAAAGTGCCTTTTAAGTGCCTATGTGGATTAAATGCTTTGACTTTGACTTTATACTACTATAATATCCCTTTAAATAGACATTCGCTTGGAATCACAAAAAAACACATGGAAAAATGTCGTGAAGGTCAAAATGCTACACTTTTCAAATTTCGCCAAGTGCGATAAAGAGCTTCGTTCAAAAAGATACAAACAAATTTTTCGCCAAAAATTCCCAATGACCAAGAAAACAGAAGAAAGAAAATATGTATATTCGTGGTAAACATGACGCAGAGAAAGAATAGAAAAAATAATAAATTGAGGGAAATATGCGTCTAATCCACGCAAATCGGCTATCGCTCAGCATAATGCTACGACGCTATGCGAAACAGAGCCCTAGCGCTAGTTGCAGTGTCAGCTGCCGTTGACGTAATTGCGTCCACCGGTACAACACAAAAAATATATAAAAAAACAATACCGAAATAAGAAACAATCACAATAATTAAATGTACTACTTATTAGTTTTAAGTGTTCAAACAAGTAATTTTCTCTTGACGAACACAAATTTTGCCTCATAACATAACATACATCCATTTGCCCCAAAACATACGAGCTGATATAGAACCACTTTCTATATTTTGTTACCTCAATAAACTAACTGTTAGCTAGGGGTTGACCGCAATAGTGTGGCCAAACCTTACGCGGATAAAAGTCCGCAGAAATTTTACTAATGTGTTGACAATAGAACCCCGGGACGTTCAACCGAAATTATTGGGGTACACCGATACCCCAAAGTGAATTGGCAGTAACTGCTTGTATTAGGAACTATAATCTGTATGATCCGGGTTTTATTCGTGTTTCTGTAAAGTGGAAGATTAGATGCGTCTCGTCATGGTTTTCTGAAGACGTGTGAACTTATAAGAATGAAACTAAAATGAGTGACTTACTGATGGCGTACTTAGCACTAAAGTTTTGGATTGGCTTGGTTTTATTTTACCCGGCTTTAACAGTCTTGGATGATTAATGAAGCCTACGCATTTTGCAAGCCAATTAGAATGTACGCATGTATTTCAGTGGATTTCTATTTACGAATTGACGAAACTCACACATGAGGTACTAATCAAAGCTACTAACCCTACATTTCACTGTAATTTCCACTTCATAAATGTGGAAATATCTGCTATATTGTTGAAAAATGAGGGTTTCAACTTATGAGGGTAGAGGTTCAAACAACGGCCGTGTTGCCTTGTTAATAACTATCTTTATGAAAACTATTCTATTTTACTAACTCGGATTTTATTTGATAAGCAAATTTTGGAAATCAGACTTTGTGTGACTTATAGATATATGTAGAGAAACTGGCAAAATAAATTGTAATTGGATCTTTTGCGTACACCTAAATAGATTCACTATAATATTTTTTTGCTGTTACAATAACACTCGATTTCTAAGATAAGAATATGAAGTAAGAATCAAAATTTGAAGGTATTTTCATTACTTAAAGTGATTCTTTCAGTGTAGCCCTCGAAATTCAATTTATTTACGTTCATAATAATTAAAAAAAGAAGATCAGCGCTGAAAGAATCAGTTTAAGTATTATTCTCTTACTTATAAACGCTGCTTCAAATTAAGACAGGTTTAAATGTCAAACATTTATGGTTAAACAGTCCCTAATCATTACTTAACTTTAAGCACAAACTTTCTAAATAAGGGGTTAATTGCTGCTAAAAATGTATGTAGTCTAGTGTGTTAAAAGTCTATTTTTATTATTGCGCACGTATCTTCATTTTCTTTTGCCACACAAATTTTAGCAATTGTAAGCCACATAATAAAAAGGTGCGAGTCTAACGTTCACATATCGATTTATAGTCCAAATCGTTTCAGGCCCTTTGAATGTACTCGCCAAATCCAATCCGTCCGGAAGCGTGACTCTCCGTGCTTTTGAGTAGCCCGTTAGGAACAGTTCCCATACATTAACTTATTCCGTGCTCTAAACTGTTCAATTAGTCTGGCGTCCGGGCCGGCAGTACAAACGAGCTGTGGCCGGACTGTGCTGTTTGAAGCGCTTTTTCTGCTTTTTGTAGTTGTTTAGCCTATGGAACAATGTGTCGTATTTATCGGTACTCGAGCAGGAAGAAGTAAAACTAAATATATGACGACACAAACACAAAGAGACGAAATAAAAAAGATAGCATAATATACAGGTTGAAATTGAAAACATGCGACAAACCGTAATGGGAGTTTGTACTCATCATTATGAACAACTTTTACTAAGGGACCAAAGATGCAATCGCAAAAAAAACAGCTGTTCCCTACATTTTGACGAGTCATGCGAACATAAATGTAGGGAACAGATGTTTTTTTTTCGCGATTGCATCTTTGGTCCCTTAGTAAAAGTTGTTCATAATGATGAGTACAATCTCCCATTTCGGATTGTCGCATGTTTTCAATTTCAACCTGTATATAAAAAAGTAAAGTCCTATACGAGGCCGAAGGGCAGTATGATGCTATGATATAGAGTGGATGCGATTTAGAGGAATGGATCTGTGTGTATATTTCCATTTTAAATTGCTTGGTAGCAGCCGGGAGTCTAGATTTGTGCTCACAATAGATTCGCCTTCTTGGCTTACCTAAACATAATTGGCGAAATGTGGGTGCACCTATGAATACACTTCTGTCTACCCCATTGAGGCTGCTCCATTGGTCTCGTGGTCGCAAGGACGACTGCTGAGCATAGGGTCCTGGGTTCAATTCCCGGGTCGGGCAAAGTTTTATTGGGTTTTTTCCATTAGGAATTTCTTAGTAACAGCCCGGAGTTTGAATGTTAGTTGTGAGACTCCCGTACCTCAAAAAGCACGTTAATCCGTTGGCTCTGCGCTTGATCTATTACCAGTCGTGTCGGATTGCCGTCTCATCGCACTATGGGAGTGAGGGTCTTCCCTCCAGTGTACGACTAAACGCTGACAGACACTACGCCGACAGACTGAACACCGACAAGAGTTTACTTCGACGGGACTCATCATTAAGTAGGTAATAGGTTAGGTTAGGTTAGAATTGCGAACAACCGCGCGCGAGCCGAGCGAGCGAAGCGAGCGGTGCCGCGGTGGCGGCCGGCGAGCGCTACTTCCATGTTAGTGGCAGTTACTTGACTATTTAATAATAGCGCAAGGATGAGCCCTGTCGGCGAAGGATCCTGTCGTCGAAGCGTCCTGTCGGTGAAGATTCCGGTCGAAGTTAAGTCTTGACGGTGTTCAGTCTGTCGGTGTAGTGTCTGTCAGCATTTAGTCGTACACTCCTTCCCTCACTCTCTCTTGAGAGTGCACCGCGTCTGCGCACACATTTGTACGCATATCTCCAGCGCCGAAGCTAGTCTTCGCTAAGATTAGTCGCCACTACCGAAATGATTTTTTCAAAGGTTAATGTTATTGTGCGTCATCACGATAACGCATGATGACATAAAACATTAAAAAAAAATGTTTTAGTCCTGTAAAACACACTACCTACCTGTTTCATCATAGCACGTTTACGTGCTATTTTAAATCGTTCCAAGAATTAACACAGATCAGTCACCTTTAAATGCGAAAAAACAGGCAGCGACAAGCGAGCCGAAATTCATAAAAAAGAACGCTTGTAAACAATTACACATAGCGTGAAAGATGTCTGATATGAAAAATGTACAACGTAATGGAAAAGCAAAAGAACGTGTAACAAATTTTTGAATAAATAAAACTGACTATGTGGGTTCCGGATGTTGGTAGCTACCAAAAATGTATTAATTATGGGTCTCAGTCTTAACTGTATTTGATTTTGTATGCCATTTTATATTATTAATTTAAATTTGTGTATCCTCTCTATAAAAACGGACAAATTAACTTCCCAACGTGTTTAATATTCGAACGTGTCGTAGGCTTCAGCTAAAAGTTAGCGTCAGGTGGTACACCTTGTGTTGTCATTATGGACGGACATTATGTTGAGCTGAGTCCCTTTTGGCATTATAAGCAGTTTCTTTGTGTTCTTTTTATGATTTTAAGGTGTTTTATTTGCAATGCCAATAAAGAATTTTTCTTTCTTGTAATATTTAGCTACTGTAATTGTACCTTGACTGTTTGGTCCATAGCTATCGCACCCTCAAATGTTTAATACCAACTAAAGGCTAAATTGGTAAATCTATGAAAACTGACCTTTAATACTTTTGAGTTAGAGGCTAGTATTGAGAAAGTGTATCAGCCATTTTATTCTGGAAAAATCTTACCGTGAAAACTAAGGTGAATTGAGCTATTACTTTATTTTCACGTTAAGATTTTGATGGAATTATTTGTTGGTATTCCATTATTTCCCCAAATGAAAAAAGAAAGAAATGAATGAAGAATGAAAGATCTATGATCGATTAGGCCCACTAAAATAAAAATCAACCATAATTATTAACACTTATCAAGCTGTACCAATTGGCTAATTTGCCGCAATACAAATGGCCGCCATACTATCGCAATTCCCATGGTACACACTGTCTTTATAATAGTTATTACATACCATTTTTATTATCAATGTATTAAGGTTTTAGTTTAAGTATTTATTGTTTTTTTTATTGAACTTCATTTATATACAGATATATTTATATATACATACTATCTTCAACTGGAATCACATATTATTTGCGTGGAAAATTAGACTTACCCGAGATATTAGCTCACAGGGGGGACGTCATGCGTCACTTTTATGGTATTTGCTGAAAACCAGCGCTGTTGACGATAGGTTTTCCGAAGTCACAGCATTTTGCTGAGCAAAGACCTGTTCTTGCACAGATACGACGCACGGCTTATTGTTCTTATTATTGTGGTATGTTTGTTTGCAACAGTATTCAATAATGCACTCTGCAAATTCTGAAATCGGCATTTGTTATTTTGTTTTGATTGATTACGTAATTTGCCAGTTTCGTAACGTCTATTTATTGTCTTTGGTCACTAGCCCTGACATCAACACAAGTAATGGACAAAATTGTAAACTTTTTATACGTGAATACGGGGCTTTTGGCTTTTGTATTGGGTGCATTTTATGTTTAATTTTTTATTTTATTTTTATAATGTGCGTTTTGTTTGTGCAGAATAAACAATTTTTCTTTCTTTCTTTCTTTCTTTCTCAAATGTGTTAAAAAAGCTAACGCATCATCATCATCATCATCACCACCTTTATTGGCAGCCTTGTACCATCCACTACTGAGGATCGACCTCCTCCCATTTGAGCCTCCCTTCTCTATCTTCTTGCTTGTACGAGTTTTATCCAGGTCTTTCCTACAATCTTCAGTAGGATCTTTTGTACGTACGTAACGACAAATTTTCCATTTGAAACCCCTCGTCTACCGAACCCCGAAAACCGACGAAAAGTAAAATGTTGAATAATTCAGGCGATCCGGGTGACATCCACGAGATTGCGTGTTAGTTAAAAATGTAAGCCAGTACTTATCATTGCTATTGCATCTAACCTTACTGAATAAGCTGAAAACTAAGCCATGTAAGCAGAATGTTTACAACTTTAGCAAAAGTAATCAAACTACGTGATCTAAAACTTACTTTCTCTTCAGTAATCAAACTTTTACGAAATCACCTTTTTTCAACGTAACTGGTTAAATGTGGATGTACTGTAGATACACCTGTGCCTATTTATTTTGTAAATACAGGCGTGATGTCATGCTATGTTAACACCTATGTTTGTCGGTTTGTCTTTGTAAATAGCATGTCATAAAAACTGTGGTGACTTTTCGGCAAAATCTATTTCATAAAACTCAAATTCAAAACATCTTATTTCACGTAAACCCATGTGGGCACTTATGAAACGTCAGAAGCTAGGTGCATAGTTGCAATTGGTCGTTACAAATGGAGAAGCACGGCACGAAACTTTTAAAAATATTTGGCTGTTACCATGTCTTCAATTTACACTGTTAGTAGGTATGAGAGGACAGTGTTATAACAGAAAATTGTTAGCAAATCAAAGCATCTATGAGTCTACAAGATCTACAAAGATCTCACATTCACAGAAGAGACCAAAACTATATACTACTAACTACTACTATATTAAGAAAGCAAAGAAAATAATAATGAAGGAAAAACCTACTTAAACCAAATGGCGTAATTTTTATTACAAATCAGAATGGATATAATTATGATGTCCACAAATGCCAGTTGTTGAGTGTAAGTAAGTAAAAGGTACAAAGCTTTTCATTACTATATTCTAGTCTATCAAGACTTAAGTGACCTTGAACTAACCCTTATATCTTGAAGAAAATTTAAACTAGATATAACTATGTAAGGAGACCTACTTTATCTTCAGAAACATCCAACCCATTTCCAAAAAGGGCCAAATATTTCATTGTCCTCACTCGATCTATAAATCTATCCTTTACAAGACAGATAGATGTTAACAAATCCGATGTGGAATTACTGAATAGTTCTAATGTCTCTCTGAAACCCTGAAGCCATTCATTGGGCTGTTAAGGGATCCATTCTGAAAAAGATTGATTGCTAGTCGTCATTGGCAAAGTTAGGCAGTGACAGCCAATTGTCTCCCAAATTACAGAATTCTGTTTTGCTCTATCTGGATGATTTAATCGTTCTTGGTAATTATGTGTCTGTTAATGGTTCTTGTTGCTATGGGGATTAATGATTTCAATACCTCAATGTTTATTGAGATTAATTTTATGGAGCACACTGATATTATCTTTATATAAGACTAGGACTTCCCCCGCGACATCATCCGCATGAAATTTATAGCTCATGTTACTCCGGAATAATGTAGCTTCCCATAGGTGAAATAATTTTTAAAATCGGTTATGCAGTTTTATACAGAAAACAGATGCATGATCTATTTGCGTTGATACCAGAAAACACCATTCTCGCCATCATAATACAGACATATACACCACTCCAAAATATTTCGGCGATAACAGGCGTGATGTGAACACAGCCGAAAGCCGTCCCATTCATAGTTGGGTAAAAATTAGGCAGATGATGACTAGAAAATACCACTCTCGCCATAATAATACAGACATATACACCTCTGCCCAATCTTTCGGCGATAGCAGGCGTGATTTTGTATTAGATATAAAGTACCTGCATAGCTTATAAACCCAGTGTGCCTTGTAAAAATAGTAGCTAGTAGGTATAAAAATACAACGTTATAATAATGTTCCTTTCGTTTGCAGAAATTTGGGCACATTACAAAGAAACGCGGATAGGGATTGTTTTTCCAACATTCCCGTTTCCGTTGGTTACTCGGCCCTTTTACGCTTCCTTGCACAACGATGTAAGCGACAAAAACAATCCGGTTTTTTTTCTGTGGACTATGCACAAACGAGATATTTGAAATGAGAAATATTTGTTCAATTACTAGACTTATTGGATGGGCTTTTACAAGTAAACGCGTTTTCTGATTCAAATTCGGTAGACAGTGATTGTCATCTATAGAAGGAAATAAAAAACGTATTTGGCATCAGCGCCCTAATTGCGTAACACACGATCAATCACAATCTGTTTCAATTTGACAGTTCAACAATATTCATTGCGTTATTTACGTTGTTGAGCAGACACATTTTTCGCACATATGAAGCAATGGATTAGCAAGCTGTTTAAAAATGATTCAGATTATGATTAATCGTGAGTTACGCAATTAGGGTTCTGTTCGTGAAACAATAAACACAAATATTAAAAATAATATAGGTTTCTTTTTTGCCAAAAAAGTCCATTTCATTCAGCAAATATTAACATGCCAAAGACAGAACACAACAGTTAATACATGTCTAACATTCGAAAATGCTTTAACTCTCAATAACAGCGAGAAAATCTCCCAAAAAACCCAATTATACCAACTTACATCCTCCGCACATCAAATGGGGTAAAATTCACCCGAAAAAAAGTTGTACAATTAAAATTTTCAGACGAGAAAATTTTAAATAAATTCGTGTGATGGCTTCATTTAACTTTTCACATGTGGCTATTAAAACTCACGCGAACTTTTCCGACGAGTTGTAATTACAAAAACTGTGCATTGCATTGGTCAACAATGCCCACTATTTTGTACTAATGTCCTTCATTTTTTGTTCTTTGTAGCATTTTGGGATTATTTTTTGTTGCTGACCCGTTTACCGGCTTGGTGGGATCAGGATTTGGTTTTTGTATGAATGAATGAATCAATCAAAATATTTTATTTCAAATAAGCCTGGGGCACTTATGAAACGTCAGAAGCTAGGTGCACGGTTCCAATTTGTCGCTTTCTAAGAAGAGCCGGCAAGAAACTCCACAGTTACTCTTTTAAAAATAATTGGCTTTTACAATGTTTTCAAATTACAGTGATAATAGGTGTGGGAAGACAGTGCAGACCTGTCAATAAGTACCAGGTACTTAAAAGAATGAAAATACAGAATAGAAAATCGTCTATAAATCTAATCTGTAAGGCCTACAACTTACGTTCTCTCATTCACAATATTGAACCAAGTAACATGATTTCCATGACAATCACTAATAAATAGTTGAAATGAAAATTGATGTAGGTATAATGTCAAAAAATGACGAGAATATGTCAGACATTGTAAAAAATAAAAAGAATAAAAATTAACATTGTAATTTTGGACCAGTTAATAGACTTTCACATAGTTATGCTGTTAATGAGGTAGGTACCAGGGAAGCCACATATGCAGAAGAATTTAATGCCAAACTTCCCTGTCTTCAACTATGTCTATGAGATAGCATTGCTCAAAATAAAGATTTTTGACATGATAAAGTAGGCATGAAACTTTCCAGTACACAAGTAGAATATAGGTACAGAAAAAGACAGAATCTTTAAAAAAAAATGCTTTTTTCGTGGTCTACTTTATTCACTGTTCTAGACATACTTCATGAACCAAGTACTAAGTGCATGTAGTCATTAAGCTTTTAATACTAGTGGCTAACACCGCTTGTCAGCTGTCAAATGCAACGTCTAGTGAACTACTTAGCTCCATCATGCTCCATCCGACGGCTGAAAGCATTTCGGACATTTCTGTCAGCTGGACACCTTTTGAGAATACAGTCACACCTGTGCCCATTATCATTTGCTGGGTAATTTAAGTGCATAGAATTTCAAGGTAAAAGTTCCTTAATAGTTGCACTTATCATGGTTTGAAATCACTTGATACTCCGCAGGACGCTTCTTTTTTTTTTGTCAAACCTGATTTGTATGTATGGTAACGCAGTAAATCATTCACATATAACATCTTTTTTAAGTAGTTGGTTCTTCCGTCGACATGGCTGTTTAGTCGTACTATTATATAGATCTTGAATATATCTTGAAAACATATGGAACCGAAACGTGGTCGCTCACAATGGGACTCATAAGAAGGCTTAAAGTCACCCAAAGGGCAATGGAGAGGGCTATGCTTGCAGTTTCCCTGCGTGATCGAATCAGGAATAAAGAGATTCGCAGGAGAACAAAGGTAACCGACATAGCCCGAAGAATTGCCAAACTTAAGTGGCAGTGGGCAGGGCACATTGCTCGCAGAACAGATGGCCGATGGGGCCGAAAAGTTCTGGAGTGGCGACCACGCACCGGAAGACGTAAAGTTGGAAGGCCTCTCACAAGGTGGACCGATGACCTTGTGATTGCCGCAGGAGTCCGCTGGATGTGGGAACCACAGAAAAGGGTTGAAGTGGCGGAGCTTGGGGAGACCTATGTCCAGCAGTGGACGTCTTTCGGCTAAAATGATGATGATGAATACTTCTTAGGTAAAAATATTAGCAATCAGCAATAAGTGGTCACAGCTTAAGCACACGCCGGATGTACTTGGTCCATAGGCTATTTTAATGAACCTCATACAGTGAATCTATAAGACTTAGAACTTATATCGTCCAGTATCAACATCTGAAGACCTAATACCATCATCAATCATTGCACGTTCGATGGTATTTCTACGTAATCCAAGGACTCACAGATGTATCCTCCACAAACAATGTTTGGGATACACAAGGGATTCGTAGACGATGCAATAGTCTACTAAACTAGAATCCAAGACATACTACTCAGTAAAAGAGTTTTTAGATGACAAATCGATTGGAAAATAAAATTATTCTCTCTATAATTTACCAAACATTATAAAATATATACAATACGGAATATAGAAAATCAAAGACATATAAATGTGAAAACAGGATTACATAAATAACAACTTAAACTAATAATAATGTAAACAATAAATAATAACAAATAATAATAATTAATTACCTAGTATTCATACGCAATACCTAAAATTAAAATTACAAAAATATACTATACCTATATACTCACACCTCATCATATATACATAACTACTTATATACCTGTACGTAATTATACATACACATAGATAAGAACTATACACCCAATTTTACATTTAATAATTTAAAATAATAATTAATTGAATTGCTTGAATTTGCACGTAGCCCTCTTCCTCTCTCCTAATTTTGCTGTGCCCGACAGGGTCCATATTGTTCCCACTGTTAATTCCATCTTTTAATTACATATGGAATGCAATAAAGAATTGAGTATTGAGTATTGAAACTACTGGTACATACTCAAGGTGCTTAGTTCCAGTTATACTCATACTTGGTGATTACTAAATTCTGGTATTGCTCGATTTGAGTATGAGTAAGTCCTTTATTATTTAAGTCATCATCACGAACATATCTGTTGCACTGTTGGTCTTAGCAATCTCCCAAAGCCAAGACGCTACTGTTAACAATTGTTTTTGTTTGTTGGGTTGTTTGTTTGTATAGAAGGAAAAAACATTAAATAATAAATTTTGTTAACAGGCCTAATACTTTTCTCCCATTCCTATTAACACTGAAATTCTAAAGGATTGTAAAAGTCTATTATTTTTTAAAGAGAAACCTTGGAGTTTCTTAGATATATAAAACTAAACTACAGGGTGAGTAGCACACAAATAGTAATGGCTTTAATTTCGACGGTTCAACCACATCATTGCGTTATACGTTGTTAAGTAGACAAATTTTTCGAACATTGAAGCAATGGATCAGCTTAGATTCTCTGAATCATTTAGAAAGATTAATGATTCAGATTGTTATTGATACGATTCTGAATGACATGGAGCCTGTAGGTAATACCAAGTAGATTATGATGTTATTCGCTTTGTCCTGACTTGCGTAAGTATATGGTTTACGTGTTTATTTTTTATTTGAATTAGTCCGACTGTCTGATTTCACAACCGTTCGTTTGGGCTTCCTTACCGAATCGAGCATCAAGCAATGTTGTCGTAGGTGTCATTAAACGGTATTCACAATTCCAAAACCCGAAAATGTTGTCAGTTTAAATGTTATAGACGACCACTTTTCTTCCAAAAGCTGCTTGCTGTCGGGGGCAAGGCAAATCAGGTTATCAAAATGTGAAATTTTTGATACGATAGCTGCTATTAACAAATGCTTGTGAATAGTTATGCTGATCTTAAAGGTGTTTGTCAGATTTTTTCAGTAGCGGGTGCTGCACATATGTTCAGGACGTCATGATCTGACACAGGCCGGGTGGCAAAATCGAATGTTTCTATATTTTACCTTTGACTGCGTCAAATTTTGCCGACCTGAACATAAAATGTGTAGCAAGGTGTGCTACACATAATGTTCAGGTCGGCAGAATTTCAAGCAAAACAACTCGGATTGATAGCGATTAAAATATATATAGGCTGCTGGCAAAATGTCGAAGTACTATACGTATTAATGCACCACTGCATACTCCTTTGGAAACGACAGACGTGATGTTATGTCATTTTTCTTCACGTTTTCCTCCATCGTAAGTGAAAACAAACTTGTGTTGAAAAGCGATGAAAAAATGTCTGAATGGAAAGAGTAAAAAAGGATTCTCCTAGATATTCTGATGCAACCATCAATCCTTCCTGTTGTGCCGGTACATACAGAGGTAGCAAACTTTTTTGTAATTTAGCTGTTTGCACGCAAGAACGTGACGGCGATGTTCCCGTATCGTGTGTACGCTGTAGCCCAGCCTATTGGGCGCCATAGAACATCACCAACAACTCACACACCTCAGCCAAACGATCTGCAACTTTAGTGTCATCTGCACAAGGAGTTAGAGACCGTGTAGCTATTTTTGCATCGTTCATTGACTCAATTTCTTAAGCAAACGAATCGTCGAGATATCTTCGACCTGACTACGGAGGGTGCGTGATTTCTGTATTACTTTTATCAAGCATTGATTGTTGATTAGTTTATTTGTAGAGATCGTTTCACTATGCGTCTGTAGAAGTGGAAATTTTATTAGAAGCTTTGAAAAAAAATATCTAGTTGTTTTTCTGGAGGTGTATGGTTCTGAGCAAGAAATTATATTTTATTAATGTTTGAAGTCATTAAAATAATGCATTTTTTTCATATGGACCACAATTTTAAGTCACAATGATGTATAAAATCAATCAAATTAAGTTACTGTTATACTTGTGCTATTGTACTCTTCTCAGTATTTTTAGTACTTGTAGTTTAAACATATATCGATAAAATAATGTTAACGAGAAAATGTTGGCAAATAGTGCCATACATGCAGCTTCAGCCCATATCAAACCCGTAGAACAAACAATACGAAGTAAATTCTAGCGTGACCTCACTTCCAACTAGTTTGGGAGGTCCTAATTGATTTCCAATGTTTACTGAATTTGGTCCCCCAAACAATTGCGTTGGGTAAACAGTGGGTAGTGTTGGAGATCTCGCTTCGAGAATTTCATGTCTGATTAGCAGGGTTCTGTTTTTTGCGTTCTCTTTTTTATGTTAACTAAACATCTATTCGCACGTCCTAGGAGTGAAATCGACTCATATGGCAAACGGCATGACGCTCTTTTATGCCATCATATCCCATCATCGACGTCATTTGTTTTTTGTCTTGCCATAAAATTTGATGTTTCGTAACTGCCCGCCGTCCCGTGATGGCTGACTTTTTTTTAAAGATTTCTGGAATATGGAGCTCAGGAAAATTCAGGTTCAGAGATAAAAGCGTATTGTAAAAACTTGGAATAAAATTGGCAGTCAGGTTTTTTGCCAGGCATTGGGGTGACAAAAAATATAGAAAAAAAATTCATTGAAGAGGACATTTCCCAATGTTACGTCAACATCTTGCTTCTAGTTTTATGTAACTATTTATTTAAAAAAAAAAAACATTTACAAAACTCAAAAAGAGAATAAAGTACACATTGAATCCACATAAGAAAGAATGTTCGGCTAAATGAAAATAACCTCTTTGTTTGGATGATAATTTTGATAAATAAATCGAATTTGTAAATATCTACATAAAACTAAAACGACCCGTCCTTCCACCAGAGCTAGAGAAAATCCAATCAATCACAGGACGTCCTTTTTGCCGTATAATTTCAACGTAGCTGAATATTTTATTAGTATACTACTTACCCGTGCAGAAAGTTTTATAATGGTTCTGGAGCTCTGCCAGATATGAAGCGAGCTTGCTATTATATCGTATAACGTTCCCGTTTTAACCCGGTCTGGTATTGTGAGCAAACTTGGTGCTATCATCGTGTGATAGTTGTGTGACCGTTATAAGACCTAGTTGGAGGATTTCAAACAAAAGTTTTTGGACGGGTTGAAGATAATTAAGAGAAGTTTATTCTTTATTGGCAGACCGTCTTTTTTTCACCAATGTTGTTTTAAATGTTCAAATATAGGACAATTAAGCACTGTTATTTCTTCAGAAGTCCATAACAAGTATTTTTGTGATCTAGATCAATAATAATCTAAACATGACTAGGTTCCAGCGACTCTGTGTAATCGCTGCAGCAGCCTGATTATGAGAATAAAAAATAATAGCTTAAAAATCTAAAAAACACGCTTTAAAAACCAAACTAAAAAAGGAGAAAATAATTTAATTCAATTAAAAAGCGTGGGGTGCTTTTTGAGGTATTTTTATAATCAATTAATGTCAAGCACCCCACGCTTTTTAATTGAATTAAATTATTTTCACCTTTTTTAGTTTGGTTTTAACGCGCATTTCTTAGTTTTTTTAAACTATTATTTATTTTCTATTTTTTAGTTCTGCTAACTACAAAAACGTGTTTTTTTTTCCTTTTTCTCATTTTTTTTTTAAATAATGAATTGTCATCGGTCCTCGATAAGTTAACAAAGTTCCAATGAAATCTGACAGTGAAGTGGGTCAAAATCGCACTCTAAGGAGTCGGTTACATCCAAACATACAAACAAACATACAAGTAAAGCTAATAAAGCTTGTAAAAACCATGGCAATAGTCGAAGAAAACTGAAAATAAGTTGTAAAACAAAATGAAACAATTCACAACCAGTCGACATTATACCATCAAACCAAATCAGTAATGATGCAATGGAGCGTAGTAATAATATCCGAGCTGAAATCAGAGAGATCAAAACACAAATGAATGTCGACGGATTCACGATACAAATACGGATTCGAGTTGAAGCAATATTCGGTCAAAATGTTTTGCTTAGCAACTGATTTTGACTTACAGAATGTAATCAAAATCAAAATATTTTATTTCACATAAACTTGCATGGGCACTTTTGAACCGTCAGAAGCTAGGAGCACGGCACCAATTTGTCGTTTCCTATGGAGAAGAGCCGGCAAGAAAAATTACGGTTACTCTTTTAAAAATAATTGGCTTTTACAATGTTTTCAAATTACAGTGAAAATAGGTATGGGAGGACAGTGCAGGCCTGTCAATAAGTACCAGGTACTTAGAGGAATGAAAATAAAGAATAAAAAACCATCTATAAATCTATAGTCTGTAGTATTGGGTTTCAGTGTTTGTATGTAGTGTTGAATAAGCAGTACAGCAATGCAATCTGCATTGCTGTACACACACACTGCATTGTTGACACATAAATTAAAAATTAAAAATATTTTGAAGTAGGTAAAATTCTGAAAAAATATATGGTTGGTTAGTTGGTACTTACCTATATAAATAACTTGAAATTATATTCATAACGTTAACTAGTATGGTATAACTTGAAAAATATATGTTTTCGATTCACAGCTTTAACACTAAATGCCTGGGTCTGCGTTCATCATCATCATCATCATCATTTCAACCGAAAGACGTCCACTGCTGGACATAGGCCTCCCCCAAGCTCCGCCACTTCGACCGATTCTGTGCTTCCCACATCCAGCGGACTACTGCGGCCCTCACAAGGTCATCGGTCCACCTTGTGGGAGGCCTTCCAACTTTACGTCTGTCAGTGCGCGGTCGCCACTCCAGAACTTTTCGGCCCCATTGGTCATAAATATTATGGCATAATATTATATTATGGGTCTGCGTTAATAAAAACTATAGATATGATTTCAATTTTAATTTAATCAAAGATATACTTCAAATATGGATATCGCGGTGAACTCACGGATACTCTACAGGTTGTAACGTCTCCGCTATTGCTTATTGGCCAACCATAGACATCTATCTCTCCTGGAGCATAGGCATCTCTACTTGGTAAACATTTGGATCCGCAACACGTTTATTCAGGAGTGGTTAGTAGTTCGTGAGCATTTCGTCTGTGAGGTGAAGTTCCACTCGTGTCATGATAATCTGCATTTTGGCCTCTAATTTCAACCAGGCTAACAATGCATTAAAAAAGGACGAGTAGTTTAAACATATTGCGTTAGCCTTAGAATAACAAAATATTACTGATTTTTTTATAGACCTTGTCCATATATTTATTTAAAGTAAATAAGATAAATCAATTAGTCACACAAGCCCAATTGAATTTGCTTCTGTTGTAATGATCAAAATGTACTTGTAAGAACAGTAAACAGGCTTAAGGCGGTGATTTCTTGAAAACGCTCAAAAAGGTGGTTTTTTTAAACCAGTGTATCTCTTTAATCGTAAGTAATTTTGAAAGCAAAAAAAAACATATTTTACATTCATTGATTGAACTCAAAACATAATTAAACATACTTTATTGCATGAAAAAAGCATCAAAGTCACCTCATAATTATCCTTAAAACCAGTTTATCCCTTCAATAACAATTATAATTAAAAATATACCATACAATTTCAAATTCTAAACTTCATCCAGTGATGGATTATGTATTATTAAATAGTTAATATCTAAATTTACACGATTTTGTTTGCATTTATACGACAATGTTTGCTCATTTATTACAACAGATTTGAACCGGTATCGGATTGCAATAAGAACTATTATCGCTCATAACGACAATATTTAAAGTTACCAGGGCCTTAAATCATTTCGATCGTTCAGTGTTTCTAATTTGAACATTAAGTCAATTATTGACATGGATTGTACCTATTAGAAAGGAGACTGGGCAAAATATTTGTTATCGCAAACACAAAAAGACATAATCAGCTAATTATAATGTTCCTATTTCCCACTATTGGGACATCCTCCCCTCTAGGCACGAATGCGGCTAAAAATCCTAAAATCCCAATATAGCGTTGCACCGGTACTTCAGTGAATGAAATATTCATTTTTGTTACGATAGATGTTTGCGTTGCCTGGTCTGTGCAAATATGGATTAGGTTCAATTTTCATAAATAAATACGATGCCTGAGCCTTCGACAAACAAAGGCTTTTCGGATGTTTTTCTAAAATCTGTCCATAGAGCTTGTGTGGAGTTTTTAGGACATACAGTTTGTTTAGTTTTGTTGTTACTTAGGTTGTACGCAGACTGCGTCCGAACTGTCCATTAGACTGGCCGAATTTTTTCACTATGAAAATTATGATGGCTCATAACAGTTTCATAGTCAAAGACAACTGGAAATCCTGTTTTAACACAACACAAAACTGTTCCAAGCTAGACCAAACTTATTAAATCTATTCTAGTTTGCGCACTGTCTGAAAGTGAAGTGACACCTATCAAACCAGTAAAACAATCGAATAGAGAAACACCAGTTCCCAATAGTGACTCAAAAAACAAAAGCAAGAATTCTTGCGTCAATGGAATATTATGACTATAATTTTGCAACGGAATTGTATCAAAAATCGCGTGCCAATTGAAAATAATGCTGAATGCACTAAACTATAATTGCGCCATACGAATAAAAATAAGCTGAAAAGGCGATTTGAAAACTACCGTCTAGCACAAACAGCGAGTTACTTTTTTAAAATTTACGCTCAATTATATTCAGTTTGAATTTGGTAACTTGAAAAATTTTATAACTTGCAACTCGGTTGTATTGGTTTCTTTTCGTTTCACATTGATTTTGTTACCTTTTGAATCATTAGAAAACAGAATAATGACGTGTCTGGATTCGATGATTACTTCAGATTAAATCATTTTAATTGCTTTATTTAAAGCGTTATGTATGAAGAGTGTTCTGTACTTTTCAGTAACATTATGTATATTATTAACAAAAAAATTGTTAAGCCGAAACCGCGCAGTACAGCGTGACCACTAATTAACTATCGTCAGTGGCACCGGGCCGAAATAAATCAAGTGACACTTGTCACGGACGTCCCATAACTTGTAAATTATGCGGCGATCGCGTGCGTCTGAACCCGCACATTCACGGAGACGACTATGACGCCCTGTGAGCATTGTGCTCGTTTCAGTAGTTCGATGGTTTCGGTTTGGTTCATTAAGAACTGTTATTTAAGTACATATTGGATAATCGGATGCATATTTACCTAAAGTAAATTTTTAGTTATGTGATGAATGTATGACATATTCTCGTCATTATTTGACATTATACGTCAATTTTACTTCTGTCTATTATTAGTGACTGTCATCGAAATCATGTCACTTGGTTCAAATAGATTCATTTTATATACCTACGTAGATTCTTTTACATATTGTGAATGAGAGAACGTTGTAGGCCTTAGAGACTAGATTTGTAGACGTTTTTCTATTCTGTATTTTAATTCCTCTAAGTACCTGGTACTTATTGACTGGCCTGCACTGTCCTCCCATACCTATTATCACTGTAATTTGAAAACATTGTAAAAGCCAACTATTTTTAAAAGAGTAACCGTGGAGTTTCTTGCCGGCTCTTCTCCATAGGAAACGACAAATTGGAACCGTGCACCTAGCTTCTGACGTTTCATAAGTGCCCATGCAGGCTTATGTGAAATAAAATATTTTGATTTTGATTTTATGGAAGCGGCTTCTTAAAAAATTTTTTTTGAAAAAAAAAATCTCGGGATACCAGGAACACCGGGAATGTTACAATAACCAGGTGTACAGTATGGAAGTGACTTCCAAATTATTGGGATTGCATAAATATTATTATATAAAATTAACCCCGAAGCAAATATGTCTGTGTATGTAGAGTGTAGGGGTGATGTGAGTTACTTAAAACATTTTTTTAATACATTAAATTAAGATTTTAAAGAAAGAAAAGCGCGATCCATATTAGCCAACTTCTCAACTTTGCATATGCATCCGAATATCCGATCTCTAATTCTAAGGTCTATAATACAGTTTTACCGTCTTTAAGTGCGGGCCAGTATATTGCGGCCAAGAAACTTGATTTTCTATCCAACCTAATGAAAGCCTTATTAATCTGTCTGGCATGTATATATTGCCTTAAAAGAAAATAATAGATTAATATCAGATCAGATAATTATATTTCTGTGTTCAAACTAAATTCTAGAATATCGTTAAACAGCTGTCCAATCAACCATGGAACACAATGCAACAAATCAGCCAATAATGTTCCCACTGCTGAGACACAGGCCTCCTCTCAATGAGAAAGAGTGGGCCGTAAAACACCTTTTTTTTGAGGATGGGAAATCACCAAATAACTTCTCCAGCTCTGGGTGGAGCAGGAGGGCGTGTCAGACTTTTACTGACTAAAACCCACCCGTGTTCCCTCAGCCGCCCGTGCGCCAGGGGCGACGGTATCTCTTTCGAACAACCCGCACCCCTGGCAGGCATCGGCCCTTGCGGACCCCACCAGTTTGGCGCATCAGGACACATGGCACGCCGTGACTACCCCAGGAACCAAGTAATATAAGGGCCCCTGACGAACCCGTGTCTGAAACCCTTGGTCCCTCTGCGACGGGTCAGCGCAGTGGCCCCGCCGCCTACCACTTTTCGGCCGCAGGGGATAGGGAGAGCGGCCAACGCTATACCGACACTCCTCTTCCCCTGCGGCCCCACCGCATACGCCATCAAACGGTGGCGGCCCCGTCCAGGCCACGGAAGGGAAGAGCGCTACTCAGAAGTACCGGCACTCCTCCTCCGCCGCAGCCGCGATGCCTCCCATTCGACATCGCGGCCCGCCTCAGTTGCGGTGCACCTCACCGCAACCTACCCATTGGCCGCTACGTCGTCGGCTTGGAGACAAAAGCCCTGACGAGTGGCCCCACCTGGGGGTTCCTCTTCGCTTCACCGTGGGAGCGGACCACGGCTACTGAGCCCCCCCGCAACGACAATGCGGGAAATCACTGGGGGGGGGCCGTAAAACACCTTTAGGTGTGGAATAAAAATAGTTGTCATGAACTAAAATTCATACCAATATCTCGATTTCAGGTGCAAAAACAGTACTGTAACTTTATTTTCTTTTCTTTTACTTATATCTCGAAAATGGTGTGACCTATCGCAAAAATAAGGAAAATGTCGACCCCCTTTATGAAACCATGGATCCTCTAGCACTCAATATGTAGGTAATAATTTTTCTTATTGTCCATATAAAAAGTGGAAAATTCCTTATAAAACACGTCGAGGCTACGCGAAGCAAAAAAAAAAAATGGCACCAGTGATTGACGAACCATATTAATGATTGAGTTAAATTATTGTTAATATCGTGATTTGTAATTGTTAAAGTGATTAATAAAGTACAGTACCTACTTCTTCTTTCAATTCTATTATTTGTAAAATTACAAAATTTACGTTTTGAAAACTTTAGATAGTAATATATATCAGATATATCAGCTGTTTTATAAATACTCAAGTAAAAACGGATATTTATGGGTATTTATCCATTTTGTATATTTATCCAGATAAAATCTCAACACTAGCAACTATTTAACCATTCAATTTTGACGTAAGCAACGTTTATGAATAAAGCCCTTAGAGTTTAGAGGCACATTTTTGTGCCCAGAGTGGGAACCATCTTAAAAGTATGAATGACGATCATTATGCCATGCCTATACAGATTTAAATATTTTTGTATTTGCAGTAATTAAAATTTTATCCAGTCTCCTTTCTATAATAGAACTCCATATATTGATATGGAGTTCTATTATAGAAAGGAGACTGGATAATTATGGAATTGACCTGATTATCAAATTGGATACATACTCGTACATGCCAAGAACATGAGAGCAATTTATTTGGTCGTGCAAGTAATTTGTAATCATTACAACAGAAAAACCTCAAATTGGTATGTGTAACTAATTGATTCATCAAATTTTCTTTGTATAAATATATCTACAGAGTCTATTCAAAATTCAGTAATCTTTGGGAATTCGAAGACAAACGCAAAATGTTTAAACTACTCGTCCTTTTTATCTGCTTAGTTAGCCTGGCTGAAATTAAAGGTCAGAACGCAGATTATAATGACGGAGGAACTGCACCAAACAGACGAAGCACCAACGACCTGCTGCATCAAAGACTCCTTTATAGACGTCATGTGTATCCATATATACTCGAAGCAGCTAGTTCCAGGAGAGATGGTTGGCCTGTAGGCAAATAGGAAATGGCAGAAACGTTACTACCTGTAGAGTATCTATGAGTTTAATGCATCTGGATATCCGCATATATTAAAGTATATCTTTGAATAAATGAAAATCTAAATTATTACTTTAGTTTTTATTTACGCAGGCTCACGCGTTTACTGTTAAAATTGTGACTTGAATACATCTTATTTTCAAGTCATAACATCATAGTTTAACGTTATGAATATAATTACCAATTATAAATATACCAATTAACCAACCATGTCTAAGTTTTAAGAATCTTACTTTCTAATAACCTTTATTTTTGAATTATTATATACGAACTCAATAAGTAAATATTATAGTAATATACGCGAAAAAAGAGGAATTCACGAACTGGCATGACTGGCGTGAGTCCGTGCGGTCGCATTTTGCCAGCGCGGGCTTACGCATACCTGATCTGTTTGCTCGCAAGATGCTGCCCGCCGGCCGATGCACTTAGTGAGCGAATAGAGTGACGGCTTAAACCAATTTGGCGTAGTTTTACCATCGCTCCAACATTCAACCACACTACAGCTCCTTTCGTAAATTGATTTGTCGGTTTTATGTGTGTGTACTGCGGTACTGCGGTACAGGCACACGTACGACAGTCCCAAGCCCGACGGGCCGCCCACAGACGTGCCTGTTTGTCCGCCTAAGGAACTTTGTTCCTGCCAGAGTCCCCCGACTCCACACAATTTTTTTACAACTAACATTTTGTTCTGCATCCGGGTTCGCATATTTAAATTACGAGAATAACTTTTGCAAGTGATTTTTATTTTCTCTTTTTGTGGAAAATGCTTTGAGTTGTCTCCTCTGATTTTTCCGGTTGTATGTAATGAGGTCTTTGAATAGAATTATGTTGCAAACATTGTGTTTCGAGGTCCCAACTTTCTAAATAGTGGAAGGAAATCAGATTGAACATGTTATTAGTTAACTTTATTTCATCATTTGTAAAGTTAAAAGGAAGTTCCAGATTACCTACTTAATGTTCGAGAAGCGATTGGTGAGTACAATCATTGCAGATAAGGCTTCTTTTTGGCATGCACTTACTCATACTACACTGTAAATGCCTCTTTCATTCAAATAAAGTTATTATAAACAGAAGTCTTGTTGTAGTCGGATAACTAATGAAAAACACCTTAAATAATAAAAACGAACTTTCAGAAAGAATGTTTGAGAAAACAGAGGTTATGTCAAATAAAAAATCTGCCTTCAATATTCAGAACAATCAATTCGATGACAAAACAATAAACAAGTTAATATAGGAAAGGTTTAAAACTAAACAATTAAGGTGAAATACGCAAACAAAAACGAACGTTATTATAGTATTGCGTGACGAACGGCTATTCAGAACTCTAAACTTTAGCCTTTTTCTGTTTTCTAGGAATAAGCTTGGGTAATGATTTGTACGATTAACTGGTTTTAGCCAATTCTTGTATTGTTGATTAGTATCACAACTATGAGTCCTAAGAATAGGTTACTTCTTTTTGGAATTGATTAAAGGGTCGGTGGTTTTATAGTGCGCTTCCAGTAATGGTAATTGGTCGGAATATATTTTTGTTGACACAAAACTCTACATCAGTTCATATGATTGGTTATTCGATGTACCCCCGAAAACCAACTTAAATCACTATTTACGCCACAATTGACCTTAAAGTGACAGAGCCAATATAAGGCTTGACGGCGATTCAAAATTGAGTATTCGGGTGCTTGGCTTTTATTTACTAAGAATACTTGTCGCTTCGATATTAATGTAGAATCGGTGACTTGAACCAAAAGGGCAAAGTTTTCGCCCGCCATACCAAATTTCAAAATGGAAATTTCCGGATCTCGTACATCAGAAGTCAACGTGACCTCGCATGAATCAACGGACCTCCCATACAAAATCCATCAGTTGACTATTGATTTCGCATGGGAGGTCCGTTTAAACTAAAAAATCACCTTATATATCATCACCACTGCTCTCAAAACGGTGAAGGAAAACATCGTGAGGAAAGCGGCATGTCCTAATACCAAAAGAAACGAATGCAAGTGACTTCTACCAACCAGCACTGGGTCAGTGTGGTAATTACCCCCCCCCCCCCCCCTCTCGAAGAGACCTGTGTCCTAGTAGTGGAAAACTTATAGGCTGATTATCCCTATGCTTATGCTAATAATACATACATAAATGGCGGTAAAAAGTTCATAATTATCAGTGTCAACCTACGCGAATCAATAGAAATACCTGACCAATGCCGTTTAGTAACTTTATCAGGCGAAAGCTATTGCTTTCAAATGAAAGAATAATACAGAAGTTCTGGCACCTACCTTAGGTACTACAATTATCTGAGAAAAAATATGTTACCCGACTCAATTTTATGTGAAAATAGCGACCATTTTAAGCCACCAACGTATTACCGTTTAGGACACACCTACCGTTTAGGTGTTCACGACCCCTGAATCACCCTGAAAACGGTTTCAGCCTGTCGTTTGAAAACCAATATGTCACAGACTGTCCGGCCGGAAATTAAAATATTCTGAAAATTGAAGGTACGTGACGATTTTTCAAGATAAATTCTTTGACGAATCTTTTAGGATACCTTTGTGATGATAAATTTGATTCATGCGAGGTCACGTTGACCTCTGATGTACGAGATCCGGAAATTTTCCTTTTGAAATTTGGTATGGCTGGCGAAAACTTTGCCCTTTTGGTTCAAGTGGCCGATTCTATATTAATATCGAAGCGACAAGTATTCTTAGTAAACAAAAGCCAAGCACCCTAATACTCAATTTTGAATCGCCGTCTAGCCTTATATTGGCTCTGTCACTTTAAGGTCAATTTTAGCGTAAATTCTAGTGATTTCAGTTGGTTTTCGGGGGTACATCGAATAACCAATCATATGAACTGATGTAGAGTTTTGTGTCCACAAAAATATATTCCGACCAATTACCATTACTGGAAGCGCACTATAAAACCACCGACCCTTTAATCAATTCCAAAAAGAAGTAACCTATTCTTAGGACTCATAGTTGTGATACTAATCAACAATACAAGAATTGGCTAAAACCAGTTAATCGTACAAATCATTACCCAAGCTTATTCCTAGAAAACAGAAAAAGGCTAAAGTTTAGAGTTCTGAATAGCCGTTCGTCACGCAATACTATAATAACGTTCGTTTTTGTTTGCGTATTTCACCTTAATTGTTTAGTTTTAAACCTTTCCTATATTAACTTGTTTATTGTTTTGTCATCGAATTGATTGTTCTGAATATTGAAGGCAGATTTTTTATTTGACATAACCTCTGTTTTCTCAAACATTCTTTCTGAAAGTTCGTTTTTATTATTTAAGGTGTTTTTCATTAGTTATCCGACTACAACAAGACTTCTGTTTATAATAACTTTATTTGAATGAAAGAGGCATTTACAGTGTAGTATGAGTAAGTGCATGCCAAAAAGAAGCCTTATCTGCAATGATTGTACTCACCAATCGCTTCTCGAACATTAAGTAGGTAATCTGGAACTTCCTTTTAACTTTACAAATGATGAAATAAAGTTAACTAATAACATGTTCAATCTGATTTCCTTCCACTATTTAGAAAGTTGGGACCTCGAAACACAATGTTTGCAACATAATTCTATTCAAAGACCTCATTACATACAACCGGAAAAATCAGAGGAGACAACTCAAAGCATTTTCCACAAAAAGAGAAAATAAAAATCACTTGCAAAAGTTATTCTCGTAATTTAAATATGCGAACCCGGATGCAGAACAAAATGTTAGTTGTAAAAAAATTGTGTGGAGTCGGGGGACTCTGGCAGGAACAAAGTTCCTTAGGCGGACAAACAGGCACGTCTGTGGGCGGCCCGTCGGGCTTGGGACTGTCGTACGTGTGCCTGTACCGCAGTACCGCAGTACACACACATAAAACCGACAAATCAATTTACGAAAGGAGCATTAGTGTGGTTGAATGTTGGAGCGATGGTAAAACTACGCCAAATTGGTTTAAGCCGTCACTCTATTCGCTCACTAAGTGCATCGGCCGGCGGGCAGCATCTTGCGAGCAAACAGATCAGGCGTTAGCCCGCGCTGGCAAAATGCGACTGCACGGACTCACGCCAGTCATGCCAGTTCGTGAATTCCTCTTTTTTCGCTTATATTACTATAATATTTATTTATTTAGTTCGTGTATAATAATTCAAAAATAAAGGTTATTAGAAAGTAAGATTCTTAAAACTTAGACATGGTTGGTTAATTGGTATATTTATAATTGGTAATTATATTCATAACGTTAAACTATGATGTTATAACTTGAAAATAAGATGTATTCAAGTCACAATTTTAACAGTAAACGCGTGAGCCTGCGTAAATAAAAACTAAAGTAATAATTTAGATTTTCATTTATTCAAAGATATACTTTAATATATGCGGATATCCAGATGCATTAAACTCATAGATACTCTACAGGTAGTAACGTTTCTGCCATTTCCTATTTGCCTACAGGCCAACCATCTCTCCTGGAACTAGCTGCTTCGAGTATATATGGATACACATGACGTCTATAAAGGAGTCTTTGATGCAGCAGGTCGTTGGTGCTTCGTCTGTTTGGTGCAGTTCCTCCGTCATTATAATCTGCGTTCTGACCTTTAATTTCAGCCAGGCTAACTAAGCAGATAAAAAGGACGAGTAGTTTAAACATTTTGCGTTTGCCTTCGAATTCCAAAAGATTACTGAATTTTGAATAGACTCTGTAGATATATTTATACAGAGAAAACATGATGAATCAATTAGTTACACATACCAATTTGAGGTTGTTCTGTTGTAATGATTACAAATTACTTGTACGACCAAATAAATTGCTCTCATGTACTTGGCATATACGAATATATATCCAATTTGACAATCACGTCAATTATTGATATGGAGTTCTTTTATAGAAAGGAGACTGGACAAAATTTTAATTACTGCAAATACAAAAATATTTAAATCAGTATAGGCATGGCATAATGATCCTCATTCATACTTTTGGGATGGTTCCCGCTCTGGGCACAAAAATGAGCCTCTAAACTTTGGGGGCGTTATTCATAAACGTTGCTTACGTCAAAAATACATGGTAGACGCTAGTGTTGGGATTTTATCTGGATAAATATTCAAAATGTATATAAATAAATATCAATACCCATAAATATCCGTTTTTACTTGAGTATTTATCCAAAACAGCTGATAAGTTCTATCTCAAGTTTTCAAAACGTAAATTTTGTCATTTTACAAATAAAAGGATTGAAAGAAGGAGTAGGTAGGTACTGTACTTTATTAATCACTTTAACAATTACAAAACACGACATTAACAATAATTTAACTCTATCATGAATTTAGTTCGTCAATCACGAGTTCCCATAAAAAAAACATCATATTTCGACCCATGTTCATTGGAAAAAGTTGTTCAATTTCACGGGTACTATCACCCTGAAATTTTTACGGTGACTAAAAATTGTCGTTGTATATAGGTAGGCTTAATATATGTTAAGAATATATAGTAAAGCGTTTTCCTGGGATCGAACCCTCGACCAACAACTCGTAAGCCGGGCCGTTATCACTGTTTCACCACTATTCCAATGTATTATTATTATCAAAAATATTCTCAAATTCACTCCTCTCGTTCGCCTCAACATCATCATTTTCATTTTCATCACTTACAGCCTTATTTCGACCCCTATTAAGTTTTTGCCTCGCCTCTTGTGTGCCTTGCCTTCCATTTCCCCAACATAAGCGTCCATTAAACTTCGTCCATTCCACTCGTGCAACATTCTTTTACTGAAAAGTCTCAAAGAAAATTGTAGACGAATAAAAGTTCATACGATCCATTCTTCTGACCATATCTCATAAAACCGTATCGTTTCTACTACATTTCAGGGTTCTAATAAAATTGAGCCCCTATTGTGAATAGCATTGGGTCTAATATTATTTTTTTCTTCTTCCCTGCTTTCATCTGTTTCAAAAAGCCGCGCATATCCTGAGGAACGAGATTTAAAAGCCCGATGAATTTAACACCGTCTACAATTCAACGTATAATTATTTAATAATAAAAATATTGTAAGAACAACTAAACTTACAAGAAGCTTCGATTTTTTTTTAAATAACAATCGCCCTCAATTAGGTATTTCGCAAGTACCATTTCAACCACTTTCTAGCCTTATGAATCTCATATTTCACACAATCGTCTTTATCGTTATGTTGTTGTTGGTCTTCTCGCACAATCAACTATAAAAACATTCAATGCATTCCTCAAAACATTATTATCCTTCATTTCTCTGCATTGCAATCCCACACCATGACAACCGATAGCCACACATTCTTGATCATTGGCGTTGCTAGCCTACGAACCATTAATATTGGAGCTCATCATAAATATTATTATAATTATAATCAGCCTAGAATATTCCCATTGCAGAGACACAGGTCTCCGCTCTGCGATGGGAGCGAGCCATTAACCACCACGCGGTCCTTGTACGGGTTTTCGAATGTTAAATGTCTTCGAGTTTTTAGTTCTAGGACATGCCGGTTTCCTCACGATGTTTTCCTTCATCGATTTGAGAGCAGTAGTGATGAAATAATTTACACAAACTAAAGTGCCTGCTTGGGTTCGATCCTAGGACCTATATCGTTTTTGTGTCGTTAGTCAAAATCAGCTTCGAACTTTATTTGCAAGGTTAGATGACTGAGAACGCACCGTGATTGGCTCCACTATACCGTTACGGTACAGAAAAGGCAATTCTCTCGTAATCAGTGTTGGGCATTGTTTATCAGTGTTTTCTTGCTCTTTTTTGCAGCTCTTGTTTCCTCCCTCCTTTTATAGAAATAATTGGAATTCTGTTTCAACTGTGTATAAAAGTTACTCTTCATTTGGTATTCCATTGCTTAGGAATATTATCATTATCAAGCTCGATGGGATTTTCCGTCGGAAACCTAACCCTTTTTTTTGCCATAGAAGACAGTTTCCAAAAAACGAAGAGTGAACTATTTTTTACTTATAAATAAAAGTCTACGTACCAACTTCCACAAGTTTAAGTACCAGCAACCCTAGATACTTACTTTCAGTGGCAGATGGCCAGTGGATCAGACGAGTCCAGAAGAGGACCCCGCTAAATGGACCGACGACCTTAAAAAGGTGGCTAGGATAGACTGGATGCGGAAGGTGAAGGATATAGGGTTGTGGCGCAGCCTTGAAGAGACCTATATCCAGCAGCGGACTGCGATAGGCTGAGTTGATTGATTGACTTACTTTTAGCCATAAAGGGAAACAAAAATGTCAAAATTGACCTCCGTGCTCATTTCCGTTATGAGGAACTCTTGTGCAAAATATCAAGCTTCTGGACCCAATGGTTTAGTCTATTTGTAGTCTGTCAGTGAAGTTAAGATATAAATAAAATACCTACTTCTTAAATCTCATTTTTTTGGTTTTATTTCGGGTGTCTTGTCCAATTTCAAAGAATGAGTTTCATAGTCATGTTCTGAATGTATGAAGTTAATATTATGTTGAGGAACGAGGAACATGAACACGGAGTGGCCGAAGCGAACAGTACTTGTTGAAAATCCAAACAACGCAAAGTCAAACAGTTCCACCATTTTGTGTCAAGGACCTGCACCCTTATTACATAACATACTCTTAATCTGTATCATTTTGAAGGTTATTGCAAATCCATTCTTTCATATGTTCGAAAAAATTGTCTGCTTAACAACGTAAACAACGCCATGAATGTTGTGGAACTGTCAAAATGAAAGCGTTTCCTACTGATTGTGTATGACGCAATTGCTCCCCTGAGTCAGGCCAAACCAACCTTGCACTGACCATTGAAATTAGCCTCATGGGTGGTACGCTTAAAAAAAGTTAAAATCACTTCCTATTTATAACGGATGTTTCATTAAACCCATACCGCTAAACAAACAGGAAAACTACACTAGACATAAAATAAGTCCGGTACGCCTAGCAGAATTAATGTATTCTGTGTTTATTTTGCTAATCCCACCATGTCTGCGAACAGTACTAAATGAAAACAAAATATTGTTTCAGGCCTGAAATCCCGGGTTGGATTTTGTGAAAACAAGTTTCAATGATTCCGTTGAATTCAAAAAGCTTTGCTTTCAACTTATGTTCCGAAATAATTTTGAATATTTTGTTGTCGTTCAAGACTAAGTCATGTCATAGACAAAAGTGATTATTTTAGGTATGTAGATGTTCGTACGTTGGAGGAACTCTTTTTTTTTCCTGGTACGGTTTACATACGGAATTATGAAAGAGTAGTTCATGCCTTGGTAAAAATATAGCCCAATCAGCCAAGGGGTTTCATGGAATATATTATGAAACCCCCTAGATGATGGGCTATATTTTTACCACGTCGTAAAAATATAGCCCATCATCTATTTGTATTTCTATCAGCTAAGAAGTATTTCATTTAGCAAAAAAAAAAAAAAACTACAAACGCATGAACTTAAGTACATACAATAAACAAAATTGAAATGTTATGTCGAAAACAACAGCTTTTTACCTAATGCATAATAATAAAATTAATTTAAACGGTACTTATACCAAAAATCTTTGTCTGTTTGTTCCGGTTAGTCGGCGAAACGGCTGGACCGATTTCAATATAGCTTATGTTTTAGGAACTGCAGATATAAGAAGAATTATCAATGAAACACTTTACTGTTTTCCGACATCCACGGGAACGAAGCCGCACACCTAGTATTAAATGAATTCATATTGAAATAATAATAATAATAATATTAATGAAATGGAATTTAAAGAGATAACAGAGTCTGATATTACAAATATAACAGCCAGATTACATAACTGGAAGTCACCGGGTATAGACAAAATACAAAATTTTTGGTACAAAAAACTAACGATCCTCCACAAGTCTATGGCAAAGAACTTGACGGAAATTATTTTAGGACAACAGAACGTACCCGATTTCATTGCAACGGGAATAACATACATGCTACCTAAAACTACATATACAACACAACCTTCCCAATACAGACCAATCACATGCCTACCTACTATTTACAAAATATTAACATCAGCAATCACAACAAAAATCAACTCACACATTGAACATCACAATATAATAGCTGAGGAACAGAAGGGTTGCAGGCGGGGCCACATGGGATGCAAAGAACAGTTAATTATAGACTCCACTATTCATAAACATGCCACCACAAAAAATAGAAATCTTCATTGTACCTATATAGATTACCAAAAAGCTTTCGATAGTATACCACACTCCTGGTTGATTCAAATCTTAGAGATTTACAAAATTAATTCAAAAATAATAGATTTTCTACGTAACATAATGCCACATTGGAAAACTACACTACAGCTTAATAACCGCAATTCTTCTCTTATAACACGACAGATATCTATTAGGAAGGGTATCTATCAGGGAGATTCCCTGAGCCCTCTGTGGTTTTGTCTCGCCCTTAACCCTTTGTCTCACTTGTTACACCGGTGCCAGGCCGGATACAACCTTAAACATACTACTGAAGAAACAGTTATCTCACACCTCATCTATATGGATGACATTAAGTTATACGCAAAAACCGAAAAAGAAATGAAAAAGCTTATAGAAGTCACGACAGAATTTAGCCAAGATATAAATATGAAATTTGGGTTAGACAAGTGCAAGACATTACATATCATAAGAGGTAAAATCAAACCTGGCAGCTATACAGTTAACGACACCGACACCATTGACGCAATGGAACCAACACACCTATACAAATATTTAGGATACAAGCAACTTAAGGGACTCGACCACACAGCGATTAAACAGACACTAAACACAGAATATCGAAGGAGAATAAACGTAGTTTGCAAAACACAACTATCAGGAAAACATCTTATTAAAGCCTTAAATACTTTTGCTATACCAATATTGACCTACTCATTCGGAGTCATAAAATGGTCAAAAACCGACATCGAAAAGTTAGAGAGAACCACGCGCACAATACTCACAAAACACAACAATCTGCACCCAAAATCTGCAATTGAACGACTTACCATCAAAAGACAGAATGGAGGGAGAGGCCTAATCGACATCCATCACCTTTGGAAGAAGCAGATCACTGGTCTTAAAACATTTTTCAATTCAAAATCTCACTCTAGTAATATACACAAAGCTGTTTGTCTAAATGATTGTAACTACACCCCACTTAACTTAAAGGAACCAAATATACAAGACTCAAATAACCCTAACCCACAGAACCAAAAAATTGAAAATTGGAAAAAGAAAGTCCTTCACGGTAGACACCCTCACGATTTAGAACAATCCCATATTAATATAGTAGCGTCTAATAAGTGGCTTAAAATAGGAAACCTGTTCCCTGAAACAGAAGGCTTCATCATGGCTATACAGGATCAAATCATCAATACCAAAAACTACAGGAAATTTATCATTAAAGACCCTACCATCACTAACGATAAATGCCGCAGATGCCACATTCAATCAGAAACCATCCAACACATAACCGGAGCATGCACAACCCTCACACAGACAGACTACACTCACAGACACAACCAGGTTGCAAACATTATTCACCAAAAACTAGCTCTCAAACATAATCTCATAAAAAATACTAACACTCCCTATTATAAGTACGCGCCACAAACTATCCTAGAAAACGACACACATAAACTGTATTACGATCGTGCCATACTTACAGATAGGACCATCCACTACAATAGACCAGACATAACCCTTCAGGATAAAATTAGAAAAACTACTTACCTCATAGACATTGCAGTTCCGAACACCCATAACTTACAAAAAACAATCACTGAAAAAATAAGCAAATATGCTGAACTTAAGGAAGAAGTAACACGAATTTGGAGACAAGATAAAGTTTATGTTGTTCCTGTAGTTCTCTCCACGACAGGTGTTATTCCCAACCATCTCCTCCGTAGCTTGAAAGTAATAGACCTAGAAGAATCCCTCTACATCAATCTGCAGAAAGCAGCCATCCTAAACACATGCAGAATCGTTAGGAAATTTATGCAGTTGGACGAAAACACACTCTCAACATAAAGTTCACCACTCGCTACATTTACTTGGTTTTGGCCCGTAAATGTAGCTTAAACCAGCCTAGAGCTGAGAAAAAGAACACTCCCAAATTAATAATAATAATAATATTTATTCAAAAGTAAAATTGGTAAAATAAAATACAATAGTCTTAAAAATAATTAACAAAGGTATTTAAATGTTAGATGCCTGTACTAGGTTAGATAAACCTGTATCACAAGCGACAGGAGCTCATTAACGTTGGTAATTGTAGTACAAAGAATTATTAACAATATTTAAAATAAAAGATGATAACAATAGATGATATTATTCATAACTTAAAAACTATTTTAAAAACTAATGCAACATGTTTGTTTATTTTTACCTTGCTCTACTTAAGACAGCTGTGTTTTCGCGCGTCAGCAGAAATAAAAATAAATAAAAGTCAAACGTCGTATAAACGGGTATAGATAGGTAGCAATTGAACGTTATTTTTGCAGCTAGTGACTAAATGCTTAGAAATCAACAAAATCGGGGCTTGTAGGCCAGCGAAGTGCAATGTTCATGTTGAGTCAGCAACTGGCGTTAAACACGGAAGTCTGGGCTTGAGCGTGACGTCCTACACGCCCTCACAGTCAATGGAGTTTATATATCTATATTCTGCCATTTTCCTAGCAGGGCACTCAGAGTCTCCCGTTTTATGATTGTTGGGCTTTTTAAAACGTGAGCAAGTTGCACATTTCGGTGTGTCAGCTTTTTTCTCGCACACAGACAGCGAGTGTCCAGCTTCACCACAATGACCACACGTTGAATTGACTTCTCTGCATGTTTTAGCTGCATGACCATATTGTTGGCATTTATAACATCTGGTTACCAAGGTAAAGTCCCTGACAGGACAAGATGTCCAATTTATAAAAAGCCTTGCTTGAGAAATCATGGGTTTGCGTATGTGGGCTGGAACTTCAATTATGTAGTTGCAGGTTGAGGAGTCCTTCTTTCCAGATTTGTGGCTCAGTTTGATGGAGGTCAAAAAGGATCCCAAGGTTGAAGCTGGTAACTTGTCGGCTAAATTCTGTTCGAAGATGCACCTGAATACCTCATTTTCACTCATATTATTTGGCACTCCTATAACAACAATTCGAGGATTGCGCTTATTGGGTTCGTCGGCGGTGAGACCAGAAGTAGAGAGCTGGACTGCACGTTTAAGTTTATCAGTATCGTGTTTGGTCTCTGTATTGATAATAATACTTTATTAACCTATTTTTTTTTAAACGACGTTCTATAGCGTGGTTTCAAATAAACTGGTAGAAATTGACACGTAAAAATCGTCTTCTTGGGTTTCGAGGGTGCTAAAGCCTATATATATATAGCCGACATAGATTACTATATAGGCTATATATATAGGCTTTAACCTTAATCAAAATCAAAATAAAAATAAAAATCCAAAATGGTGACCAATATAATATATAAATTGGTCGCCATTTTGGATTTTTATTTTTTTTATATTAAGTATAAGAACTTTCCAAAACTTAAACAAGTTGGCTCAGGTTCATACTTTCTCTCTGCGTGGTAGGGGTCTTTCTATTGTTTATGAGTGTACCTATGTTCGTGCGAGTATCACGTAAGGAACTTCGTTTCTGACGGAGGTCTCCCGATCACACACTTTATTTAACACAATTTAGTGTATCCCAAAAATTTTACGTAAGAATCTTCTTTTCACCATCAAATAAAATCATCGTGCTACAACGAGGTAAAACTCTCTCTAGCTTTAGAACCCTATTTAGGTATACTTCAAGATGCTGTACAAAGTTCTCGCCGTAATTGAATTGGTTGTTAATAGGCCAGCAATTTGCCTGAGTGCATCCGTTGGCATTGGATGTGACCAAATGTGGCTACTTCTAGATCTTGGAGTTTTCAGTAATGTATTGGAGTTTTGGTTCTTAAATCTGTCTTTATTTGGGTGTTACATTTACTTTGAAGTATAATGCGTTTTTTTATGTAAGATTGATGATTTTACATGATAAAAAAAATCGAATATGTATTTCTCACTTTATATTATTTGTTATATTAATACAACTTAACTTAAGAAAAGTCTTTCGTGGACAACTTTATGTGCGTTAGCGTAAATTTATGAGTTTGACTCTCTTTAAACTTGTCAATAAATGTTTTGCCAACATCAACTCACACATGATCCACAATTTCAAACAACAGGATATGAAACGTACATCGTTTTTATTTTCATCTCAACACAGAAAATAATATCGAACCATTGAGAAAACCATAAATTTGAAATGTTGGCACCGTTTGCGTTGAATAAGGCTTCGTTGTCTTCCGAATTATGAGTGTTATGATTTCAATATAAATTATATTTGAATCATATTTCCTCAACTATGGTGGGGTCGGCTTCCGGTCTAACCGGATCCAATACAAGTATTTTAGAAGGAGCGACTGCGTATCCGACCTCCACAACACGGGCTTATTTCATTCATTTCATTTTGTTACAGTGGCCATGGATCATCAACATTATTGGGGTTCGTTCTTCATCTTACTGCACCTGTCCCATGTTACTTGGGGTCGGTGCAATACATTATCATCTTCCATTCTCACCTGTCAGACATCAGGCTATTTAACTCCTTTCTCTTTCATATCATTCCTCACCTCAATCCATCTATCTTTTCTTGAGCCTTCCTCTGCCTCTTCAGCCATGACCATATTCATCACTCTTTTATTCACATGCGTTTCTTCCCTCCTCATCACCCGTCATAAAATTAAATAAATTATTATAGCCTCCACTATAATATCAATAATTGATCCATGTACAATACAGGTATTCAGCTGCATCCGTATAGACTGGAAGCCAACTCCAGCATAGTAAAACTAGGCAGATGATGATGAGCCTCCACGGGTGGTGTTGGAATGTATGCACGGTACACCTTGAGCAGCCAGTCCTTTTCATCTTGATCTCTCTCTTTGCCTAGCCTCATCTCATTGCAATTGGGGTCGGCTCTCCTCGTCATTCTTCGCCAAACGTTTCGGTTCTGGATCATCGAGTTATTCACTTGGGCTACTTGGATACTTGAAGACCAGAACCTTTGTGAACGTATGTCCATTTTGTATGTTAAAACATTGAGTCATAACGTGTGTACCTCACGAGAGCGGTGCGGGCCCGAACGTGTTAAGATAAATAGGACAAGTAGCCTTAACGTTTTCAGTTTATTTTATGATCTCGTATTTTCTTGTGATTTTACGATGACTGCTAACTATTTATAAACTGTTTAACGTACGTGGGACACTCAGAAAGTTTTGCGAAAATAAAAATAAACGTTCTATAGGAAAATATCTTTGCATGAAATCTTTTCAAAGTACTCTCTACTAGCCTCTATACAAAGTTTCATGTGTCTAAACCAGTTATCGAAACACTTTTTCCAGTCCGCCGCATACACCTAGTTTGCAGCCTGCGCCAACGCCGACAGCGCATCTTCCGGCGACGAAAATTGTATCCTTTTGAGCTGATTTTTTATTTTCGGTAATAAAAAGAAGTCACACGGTGCTAGTTCAGGGCTGTAAGGAGGGTGACGCAGGAGTTTGACCGGCGTGCTGTCTAGGAAGTCTCTCGTTTTGAGCGCGGTGTGCGAAGACGCGTTTTCGTGGTGGAGCATTAAGGAGGACAGTTTCACGCTGGGTGCCGCACAACCTCACCGATGCTCAGAAGGAGGTCCAGGTGGAATGGTGCCATGATATGATAAACAAATTTCAAGCAGGCTCGTGTCGGCGTGTTTACGACATCATTACAGGTAAATCCAAGACATATTGTCTTGGATTTATCAATATGATCCAAAAACGAAGCGCCATTCGATGGTTTGCGTGGGTCAAAACGATTCAACGCCTACCCAAGTGAAGCGATCTAGAAGCGGGGGAAGATTTTGATCGCGTGCTTTTTCAATTTGACTGGCTACTGAGTATCAGTTCCTTTACGGAACCAAAGAAGCATCAACGCTGAATGGTATACTACCAAATGCTTGGCAGAAATTTTCTCTGTTGTGAGCAACAAGCGACCAAACACAGGGCTCTACGGAACAAAGATGCACATATAGAATTTCATGAAGGCTTCCCGATCCAACCTGCAATGTGTGCTGAATCTCTTGATATGTAACTCGCCTGTTTTCGTGGATTAAATTTTTCACTGTTAGCACGTTTTCTTCCGTAACAGCCTACAAAGAGCGACCCCTTCTTTCTTCATCTCCCAAAGTTAGTCGACCGCACTTGTATTGGTTATACCAACGATACAGGGTTGCCTTAGAAGGGCCTTCATCCATGACTGCCATTTGAAATCTATCGTACGATTCGTCCGGTTTCAGACGACACTTGAAATCGTGAAAAATCATAGCGCGAAAATGTTCCCGGCGCAGATCCATTTTTCAATGAGACATGATAGTTTAAATTAGTTCGCAAAAAATGTTGAGGGTAATTTTTTAATTGGAACGTAGCTAGTTTTACTTAGTTAATAGGTAAAACGGGCTGCTGTCTGCAACTCCACGTCTAAGCGCGTATTTTGCGTATGGGTGGGAAAATCAGTTATTCGATCCACCCCAGCTCCTCGAGAAAGGGCAGCAACGCCTTGATATTGCTGATAATCTCACGTAGGGTACCTGAGTTACCGAAGTATTTTGTTCTATAATTAGCGACCACCGGGTAGTTTAACAGCACATGAGCCACTGTCTCGTCGTCCTCCATGCAGGCCCTGCACAGCGTACTGTCTGTTACTCCTATGACAAAGAGATGTTTGTTAAACGACCCATGGCCAGTTACAACTGCTGTAACTGTACGCAGCTGTTGTTTAGATAAACGGAGAATCTATTTCGTGAGGCGGGCATCGAACGCAGGAAGTGCTTCCTTAGCCTGCCGGCATTCACTTAGGTCCAACCAAATTTTGTGATGTGGATCCCTGGTTCGTTTCCTTACCAGAGTGCGTAGATACCCGAAGGGGAGTGGCGCAATGGGTTCCGGTCCCACTGGTGCCATGTTCGATCCCCTCCTGGCAAGTTCTCTGCTGCATTGTTGCCAAGCGAGCCGCTGTGACCTTTGATCCACTAATTGGTAATATTATTGAGGCTACCTGCCTCATTGAGGCGCTGGTGGCACTCCTATATCAGCCCGGAGTCAACTGTATGACTGTTCAGCGCTTGCAAAATAGCCATGCTGTCTGTGAGTATGCGGAACGAGTGGTCCTTAATTTCCCTGGCCGTGATAGCCGACGCGGCAAGGGAGATGCCCATGCATTCGGCCTGGAACCCAGTGTTATGGACTCCCAGTGGTGTGGCTATGTGGATGTTGAAGTCCTCCGAGAAGACACCAGCCCCTGTGCCACTATCTGTTTTTGATCCATCCGTGAAGATGCGCAGTTCTGCGGGGTGCAAGCCTTCGCATAGTCGATCCTCATGCAGTCGGATTCTGTATTTTTATCGAAGATAAATTGTTTGAGAACCCGGTCATTTACTGCCTTCGTAATGGGGAACTCACTGTTGAGTTCCTTAAGCAGTGTGGTGTATTGAGTGTCTCTCTTACTCCAGAGATTTATAGGCTTTAGACGCGCTGCCGCCATTGTTGCTTCCTGTTGTATGAACAGGTGGAGCGGTGGTAGCCCCAGCATGGCTTTGATTGCTGCAGTCGGAGTAGTCCTCATGCAGTCTCTGGTCGCCATGCAGGCGAGTCTTTTCATGCGCTGTAGTTTGTTGGTGGCTGTAGCTAGCTTGGTGCGGGGCCACCAGACCACGGCCCCATGGGTGATCATGGGGCGGATCACTGCGGTGTTCAGCCATAGTATAATTTTGGGTGATAGACCCAGGACTTAAACTAGGCTATAAAGCCATGAATCCCCCACATATGTGGACTTTCGCCTGCTGCCGAAAAATTCCTGATTGAAAAACCCAATAACACAATTATGATGAATACCGACATATTATTGTAATTTATGTGTGTATTAATTTAAACGGTCGCAATAAAACATATTAAATAAAAACAATATAATATAAATTTTTGAATGGTTTTTTATTATTTCTGCCAATTAATCATATTGAGAGTTTTATTTTAAAAGCAATTCATTCTATTTATCTGTATCTATTTATCCGGCTTAACGCAAACATCACCAACTCTTACAGTGCCTGGGGGACAACCGGCAGATAACCCACCAAATCTTCTATTAACTGTCTTACATTCACCGGAGACGCTGTCTTTGAGGGTTCCGGGAGGACACCAGTCTGCTGACAAAACCCGGCGCCTATGAGGAATGGAGTCCTGCTGGTCATCGCTGTCGTGAAACTGACAATTTATTCCGAAAACTAAAACAAGAAGAAGAAGTAACTTCAACATTCTCAGTTTATACGAACAGCGTTGCAATCGATTCTTGTGACTCTTGAAGATCACTGAAGATTTGATGGCAGTCTTACATATTTATATAACTCCCGTACCCTTATTAAATAAAATAAATTCGTCACATTATAATTGACAATTATTGAAATTTATTTCAATAATAATGATTTCTATAATAATGATTATAAATATTACTCAAACAAATTGTTAAAGCAGTAAAAATTGTTTAGAGATCAATTTACCATCGTCCAATGTATGCATTTGTTTCATTTAGCCAATTTTATTATTTTAACCATGACAGGTGAAAACAAAACTTGTGTAACTTAAAAAAGGAAAAAAAGACTGACAGACAGAAGCTCTAAAACTGCAGCTTCTGTCAAACTGGAGCTATCTTGAATTTTGGCAATTCAACACGAGATAATCCCTAATTCTGAAAAAAAAATACAGAATCATTTAGTCGTCCTCAATTTTGATGACGAGAAGATTAGACAAAGTTATGATACAAAAATAACAGTCCACAATAATGTTCAGTGATAACCAGTCATTTTGTCAATTATGTGCAAAAATTGGATGACTGAAACGGAACCTCAAGCTGATACAATTTTGCTATGATAAAAATTATTTATTTTTAATAACACGTTCCATCGTCTTGCGTCGCGAGATAAAGAAATGCAACTAGAATTTACACAGAGTAAATTCTAGTTGCATTTCTTCTCGTAATAGAATTGTGTCTTAATGGCATTTTCGTATTGCCATTATTATAAAACTCGTTAGTATAAATGATTTTCGAAAAACGACTACTAAATTTGAACATTTATATGTGCCAGATTTCATTTATATTTTTTTTTTTTTTCAAACTAGGCTGAGAGTCAGCTCTTTTTGAACGTCAAAATAAAATTACATAAGACAGTCCCCCCAAAACGCCAACCAACGCAAAACGCAAATATATTTTTACACATTATTTATTAGTGATAAAAGCAATCTAAAGTTGTAGGAAGTTCGTAAATTAAGTCAGTCATTCATTTGTCATGATGTACGAAATTACCAATAAATGCCATTTCCTTCAATGGAGTGTCTGTGGCTGACCATTGGAAAGTCATAATGGCGCCATTTTATTAGTAGATTACCAAACTTGTCAAAATCAACAATTATGAAATCAAAGATAGACCATTCTGACACTATTGTAATAGCAGACTTGAGGCCCAGGGGCGTTAGCGTATTCATTTATTTTATTTGGTTGATTTTACCATTACTTATTTTTGATTATATTTTTGAAATCTTATTTTATTCTTTCATGTTGTTCATGTTCACTTAAAGAAATAAAATAAATAACTCTGCATTACTCTAATTTCTTTCTAGTGACAATTTTGTTTCACATAAAAAACATAATGGCTTTAATTACTAATGCCAAGAACTTAGCGGAATTAAACATTAGGCGTAATTCTGTTAAGGGCCAAGTAAAAAAAGATCAGAAAATATTTAGAAAAAATATGTCGAAAAGACCCTTTTACTACATCGCGTAGGTACCATTTTTTTTTTTTTTGGATGGGAAATCATCAAATTACTTCTCCCGCTCTGGGCGGAGCGGGAGGGCGTGTCAGACTTTTACTGACTAAAACCCACCCGTGTTCTCTCAGTTGCCTGTGTGCCAGGGGCCGCGGTATCTCTTTCGAACAACCCGCACCCCTGGCAGGCGTAGGTCCCATCAGGGCACAATGTGGTAAAAGGGTCTTACACTTAAAATTAGCAAGCTTGAACTTTATCTTCAAAATTCAATAACTTGCAAAGTCAAATTGAAATTTTTAAAACCGCCCAAAAGCTTGTCTGAGCACGCACATTAAAGAGTTTCGTGGTTATGATTAATTTATCCCAATAACTTAATATTGTTTCCCCATACATTCAAACTGCGAATGTATGTTTGTTCGCAAAATCGATATTTAGCACACAAAACCTCTCACTAGAGATTTATCATTTTATTTTAAGACCATATAGACTTCATAGAGGATATCTTGTTATCGTTATAATATAGAACAGTTATGTATTTTTTTTAACTAATCAATGTTCATCTATTTCTTTAAATGTTAGAACAATTATTTAAAAAATATACATAATTATATTAGAGACCCTTCATTTCATATAACATAGGTACAGTTTGCAAATCTATTTGGTTTCATTTTAGTAATTGCCTCCTAAAACTGACCCCCGTATTCAAAATTCATTTGTTTACATTTCACTTGGATAACAAAAATTAATGTAAACTTATTCGGTCCATAAGACTTGAAGCAAATTAGCTATAACAAACGAACAGATGAACAGACACATGAGCGATCCTATAAGGGTTCCGTTTTTCATTGTGTTATGTTATGCAATAAATTATAATGACAGCGTAGTTGTTCTGGGATTTATATTGGGGCAGCGTGCATAGATCATTAATGGAGATTTGTAAAAGTGAAGGTCGTATCAAGTTGCCTTGTGGGACTTCTGTGTGACATCTTCCAATTTAGTTAGACATTAAATCATTTTGTCGGCTCTTCCAAAAAATCTAAGGGTTACCATAAATACTTTCCTGCCAGGGGTGCGGGTTCTTCGAAAGAGATACCGCGGCCCTTGGCACACAGGCAACTGAGGGAATACGGGTGGGTTTTAGTCAGTAAAAGTCTGACACGCCCTCCCGCTCCACCCAGAGCGGGAGAAGTTATTTGATGATTTCCCACCCAAAAAAATAAATAAATAAATACTTTAACGTATTTTACAATTTAATGCGACGATTGCTTTGAGGAACTTTGCAATACGCTTTTTTTTTAATCCAGGAAAACCTTTTTGATATTGTGAATTAGCAATAATGTCGTCTTCTTACAGCTCTTGTTGATGTGCCCTACACAATATGTATTTTGTATGTTAATTGCATTCAAAAGGAAACAGTAGGAAGCACTGGGTATCAAAAACCGCATCTTTAAATCTTTAGTTCAAATTATTGCCGCATTTGCTTGTTTTACCTAGGCATGTAATATATTTGGTCATTTCTATTTCAGAAACTGGGTGAGCAGGTTATGCAAATGGGAAGTTTTTGACAGCCAACCAGTTTTACAAACGATCACTTTTTTGTGCCAAGAAATGTTCTGAATGATTAAAACAACATTTTCATTTATTTATGTGTTTTTATTGTTTACATTTGGTGGACCACATGACATATATGGCCAACTTTTCGTTTTGTGATTAAGTGAAAGCTTAAAGTTTGTGTGCCTGTGTAGGCACACAAATTTTAAGCTTTTCATTCCACACACATTTACCGATTGGTCCGAGCCTTCGCCGACCATTAGGGAGGATATCAAGAACGTCATATTGTCGTTGAGCACCTGAACGTCTGAGGTTTTCTATATCATCCTGACACTGGATCCTGACCACGTTGATCATCAAGACAAACAGGAGAAGTAGCTTCAACATTTTCAGTTTCTTCTTTGATTTCGTATGTGGTATGTTGAGATTTTAAACGATCACAGCCAACTATTTATCTACATAGTACGTATAGTATTTATACTAAACGCTTACCAATATGGGTTAAATTAATTCGTCACATGTACTTTAGATTTGCATCGTTCGTTATGTTCTTTTTAAATTATTCATGCTCATAAATTGGATGTTACGAGTAATAAGCGCAAATCAATTTATTCGTGTCAAATTTATCGAATTGTTTCGCTAAATCCATTTCATAATAATTGTATTGTGACTACAACTTAGAACCGGTTATACAAGAATGGTTAATTAAGTTTTAATACCTACCAGTAAATGTATCGTTCCTCCATTAAATAGATAATCAATTAAATATGTATAATTATAATACTCCGGGAGACAGAAAAACCTTAGCTTAATTATTTTATCTTTTTATTTTATTGCTATTTATTGGACGGCTTTCTTTATATGTTTCAAATTGATTTGCTCCAAGATTAACAAACTGAAACCAATCAAACAACATAAAGTTTATAAAAAGCCCTCAACTTTCAAAGTTACTTTACAAAAAAAAAAATAGCATCATAGACTGCTCACAAGATTTTAGTACAATTACAATCCGTAAAACGGCAAAAAGTGATTCACTAATGTTGAAAGTAATGATCCTTGTTTTAATAATAGGCCAAATAAATACGTCATCGAACATTAATAGTAATGCCATACCTAAACAAGGAGTTTTGGGGTCCACGCGAAGGAGCATTTGCCGTGCTGGTTATACAAAAATTGACAATGTTTGCGTTAGTAACAAAAAACTGCTGTATAGAAGACAAATAGATAATGGATGTCATAATGAGGTTTGCTCATAATATACCTTTTCACTTCTCATGCTCTAAAAAGACATCACTATAGCCCTACGAAGCAGGACTAAAGTGACCACTTTAATAAATAATAATAATAATAATAAAATCGTTTAATTTATAAAAGGGGCACGGTTTACAATAAATACCTTAACAAATAAAATAGAGCACAATTGCTAATTTGCCTGAACTAGGTTAAACCTGTGCTTCAGGCTACAAAAAATGCACAAATACTTAAAGTAATAAATTAACAATGTGTATAAAGTAATAACTAAAATAAAACTTAGGTCAACAAAAGTAAAAATGCATGTTAGCGGTTTTATTTGCAGACAACAAGTAGATCTTCTGTCTGTGCATAATCAATGGATAGTAAATGTTTAAGTACAGTTTTTTTACAGCTATAGTAATTTAATTTATAGATACTTAGTTTTTTATTTAATCTATTGTACAGAAATGGGCCTAAGAATGTATAAAATCTTTCTACAAAGACATGTTTTGAGGTTGCATTCGTTACGCATACTATGTCATTCCGTCTCTTGTTAGTATTGTCAGCATTGTAGGTAAGCATGGTGTGCTGTTTTAATACTAAGTGCATAATGAAAAGCTGGCGAACAGTGAGTACGTTGCAGGATTTGTATAGCAGATCTGTAGGAAAGAAGAAGGGATGAAAGTTTGCTACCTTTAAAATTGCTCTCTGAGCTCTTTCAAGAGGAAGCAAATTAGTTTTAGGTGCACCACCCCAAGAAGTGATACAGTATTGAATAATTGATTGACATAGGGCCAAGTAAACTTGTGTGATTAATTTTGAATCTGCTAACGTTCGCAATTTTTTAAATACATAATATATGAGTTTGCGCACTCTTTTAGTTAGGCATTCAATATGTTTTCTAAAAGAAAGTGTGTCGTCCATTATTACCCCCAGGTATTTAATGTAGCTAGTTTTAAGGATAAAAGGGCAATTACACATGCTGGCTTTACGGTTTCCACATTGATGGGCATATAGATGAGGGTTAGTAAGGTTAAGTTGAGGCTTGCGCATGGAGAAGTGAATATATTTAGTCTTGTCGGTATTTAATGTTAGTAAATTGCTTTGAAGCCAATTAGTCACAGAATTTAAACCTAATTGAGCGATTTCAAACAGTTCGCTACTGGTTTTAGCGGTAAAAATTAACGCCGTGTCGTCGGCATATGATATAATTTTACCGTCTTTAATATTTAGATTACACAAGTCATTAATATAAATCAGGAATATTGTGGGGCCCAAAATACTCCCTTGCGGAACACCAAACCCAGTATTTTTCTGCTCATCACTCGTAATATTATCTATTCTTACATACTGGTATCGGCCGTCTAAATAGTCAGTAATAAGTTTCAGCGGCGTTCCTCTTATTCCTATGGTCTCTAATTTGTCCAGGAGAACAGAAACAGACACCGTGTCGAAGGCCTTGGCTAAATCGAGAAAGACTGCTAGGGTCTGGTTTCCTTTGCCGAGGTTTTCTGAAATATAATCAGTCAGGCTATGCAACGCATCGGCTGTCGATAGTTTGGGTCTAAAACCAAATTGCGCAGGGGACTTTAGTCCCTAGGGAGTAAAAAGTAATTTGTTTTTTAATTTCCTTCATGTGACATAGATAAACTCAAACAGCCAGTAAATATACTATTATCTGTGGAGTGTGGACTATCTTCATTGCGAAAATGTTGATTTAGTTCCATGGTTTTTGCCAAGGTGGCGCCATGTGTTTTAAATTGTTAATCTGTTACTGGTTTAGAAGAAAAAAAAGACCGCGAAAATTTCAGAATTTTTGTCGAGTGTTTTGTTCGGCTTTAAATAAATTTATTAAGAATGTCCAGTGACAAATATTATGTTCCTTGGTGAAGAGTTTGACGTCAAACAAAGAGCAAAAGACATACCTAATAGATATTGTGATTTTTATTTTATTAACCGACTTCAAAAAGGAGGAGGTTCTCAATTCATCGGAACCTTTTTTAATTTTTTTTTATGTATGTTCCCCGATTACTCGAAGATGGCTGGACCGATTTGGATTTTTTTTTGTTTGAAAGGGTATACTTCCCAGGTGGTTCCATGATCATCAAGTGAGGATCTGATGATGGGATCCTGGAGAAATAGAGAGAACTCTTCAAATTTTATAGGCACGCGAAGCGATTTAGGTATTTTTTGGAAGAGTACTTTCTCGGAGTGGTCTCATTTCAATTTGGTGAAGATCTGATGAAGAACTTTGGAGATAGGCAACGGAACTCCTCAATAAATGATAGCAAATGAACTGGGATTGCTGAAATCTCATGTCTGTCTATTGTTTACACCAGTTCATAACATAACATCACGCCGGTACGCTGTGAAGGGGTAAGCACATGTGAACCACTAAAAAGTAAAATAAAAACTTTTTCCAAAAAAAAAAAACAACCGACTTCCAAAAAAACACTACAAAGTGAAAAATAACTTTAATTTCGGAAGGCGGTGACAGCAAATTCAAATTCAGCTCCAAAGACACCGACTTCCGAAATTAAAGTTGTTTTTCACTTTGTACTGTTTTTTTGTTAAGTAATATTTATTAGGTAAGTACATGTTTTTGTACTAAATTGACTATTTTTCTCGCACTCGAAGTGAATATAATAAATAATAATAAATAATAAAAATGTTTATTTGCACCTTAAAAAATAACATAGAGAAACAGGTTCAAATAAAAATAGGCCGAAAGGTAGTTACAATATTTTATATAGAGTTGCTACTAATACCTAAGCTAAGATAACTTAATATCTTGTAATATAGGTATCAGCACCCACCCTCATTTGCATTCACATATTATTAAAATACATTGGAGCCAGAAAGCTTAATATTATACTTATCGTTTTATAATTAAAATTCCCGTTATAAATTTTGACAAGAAAATGGAGCATTCTAGGTACAAAAATAGTAGGTAAATGTTTTTTTTTTTTAATATTTTTTTTTTTTTTTTTTTATAATTTTAAAGACTACAAAAATTAAAAAATTACCATGCAAGAGGAAATAAAAATAAGAAAAAACAAACAAATTGCGGTAAGTACTTAATACTAATAAAAACAACTTTTGGGCTTTTGAAAAGTACAGTTTGCACCTCGAGACTAAACGCCAACTTAATATACCCTCGGTTTCATTGACTCCCTCGCACGCTCGGGAGTCAAACCACCTCGGGTATATTATGGCTTCGTTTAGTCCCTCGTTATAAAATATACTATTTTTAGCGCAGCCGTGAGGCATAATTTTATGCTAGTTTTTGACATCGCACTTTATACTTTTTTATCTTCTTTTTTTTCTGTATAGTAAGTGCCTTTTTAGTCTGTGCTAAGTAAATGTATTTTTTATCTCTCTTTCTTACAACATAAATATGTCTATTCTGTATTTCTAACCAGCACGTAAGCATGACCACCGATAGAAGTGGAAGAAACCAAATTATAGATTGCACAAAGATTTCTACAGAGCCATGGTAAAAATTAAGAAAGGTGATGCTTTGCATACAAATATAGAAGTGATGCGCCCTGCCGATCTATTCTGTTTTAAATGTCACCGTGAGAACTTAGGTGAAGTGAGCTGTCATTCTACCTGGCACTAGGGATTGATACTAATGACTGCTCACTTCAAACTCACTTCACCAAAGTTCTCACGGTGATATTTAAACGATCGGCAGGGCGCATTACAGAATAGCACCACTGGACGATGTCTCTATTAGTCCACGTCCACACAGATGTAAAAATATCGCGGCGGGATTTTATCGCGCACTGAATTTTCAACTCTCGGCGTTGAACCGAGCATTGAGGATCCAATAGAGTACACCGCCAGTGAGTCTCAGCGCTTCAAAAAAATAGTGTTCGATTTTCAACTCCCGGCGTTGAACCGAGCATTGAGAATCCAACAGAGTGCAGCGCCAGTGAGTGTCAGCGCTTCAAAAAAGCACAGTGTTCGATTTTCAACTTTCGGCGCTAAATGGTGCGTTGTGGGAATTTGGGCTTAGTGATAAAACAATGAGGAATGGGCTGATGATCTGACAATTATTCTGGTTTACAATAAAGCATATTGCTTTTTTTTTGGTTTATTAAACAAAAATATAACGTTAACTTTAATCCCACTAACTAACTCACAAATATTAACTAATTTTTTTTTACTTTACTTACAGGAACCGAATTGCCTAGCTGGAATAAATGATTTGACTAAAAAGTTAATTAATCTTTCCAAAGAGTAACTCCTCTGGAAAAGAACGGTCATGAAAATGTACTACCTACTACTCTTTGAATCAAGTCCAGCATTCAAGGTAAAAAAAAAATTGTAAATAGATGAATTCAACAAAATCGAGCTTTATTTATTTAGATTACAATTGTAAAAAGTACACCCCACAAATAAGTATCGATTGAATACATCATTAGTAACCGAGTCTCTTTTTTAACCGACTTCAAAAAGGAGGAGGTTATCAAATCGTCGGAACCTTTTTTTTTTTTTATTTACCCGACTGCGCCAAAAGGAGGGTTATTTTAACATTTAACTATGAGCCCAAAAGTTGTTTTGGAATAGGATCAGCATTGTTTCTATCCATTAATCGATCAATAACACTTTGCCAAATACTGACAGGCAGCGTCCGCCCTATATTCTTTGTCTTGTGGGAATTTGCAAAACTGAAAAAAAAAGCCGTGAAAAGGGGGGTTATCTGGAAAGTTTTCCAGAAAATTAGTGATCTTATTGATTTCAACGTGCTCTTTTTTAATTTTCACTTTGCCACCTCGTATATTTTCCCCGCGCGCCTCGATGTCAAATACGACTAAGGAAATAGAGACAAAAAAAATATCATTTTGGCTGCCATTTTTCCAATATGGCGGTGCGAGCGGCAAAGAAGTCAATGAAACACACCAATTTTTTACCATTTCTCGGAAAACTTGCCAGTTTATTCTTTGGTGGATGAAATTTTTATTTGTTCCTTTCGTTGATACTGAAAACAGTTAACTCGCAAAACCTGCTCCAAACTAACACGAATGATCTTATCATATCATATCAAGAGTGCGACACCAAGGAGAATGCGCTAAATGTTGTAATATTGTATTACATGTGTATTAGGCCTACTGGGGATACCACAAAAAAACAATGTGTGTGAAAATCTACTATTTGCAAAAAATCGTTAGTCTTTGCGGCACTCGTATGCTAAGACTATCCATTTTACAAAAAAAAAAAAATCCTATTCGTGATTTTTTTTTTTACTATTTTTATCGCGAAATGAGTCGGAAAGCAAATCTACACCATAAAGAAAACCTCGATGCAAAATTGGACTGGGCGTTGATTAGTTATTCAGTGAGTGACTCTTTCCTTTTTAATTGTACTGACATACTCTTTGAACTTCCCAAACAAAATACTTCTAGATATTCGCATGATATACTTAAGCTACCTCAAAATTTCACCATATTTTGGCATCTAAAATGTATAAAAAAGACACCAACCAGAATCGTACAGACGATATATCATAAATGCAGACAGCGAAACGGGCGAAGCCAAAGGTTTTATTTTACTTCGCAACGAATTTATCGCTTCCCACTTCCTGTACGCCATTGGTGTGTGTACATCGATGACTGTACTCCGATGTATATCTATGAAATACTGATAGGGGAGCAATGAATAATGCAGTTTAGATTTTTTATCATAGTGGTATTTGAATGAAATAAGGTGCGAAAGTAGGTCAGATGATGGGAACAGATTTTTTATTGATTGAAATCGATAAAGAAAGAGCAAATGAATTAAATTTTGTAATATTACTGATTAGCAATAGGTTTATTAACTCATACTTAAACCGACTTCAAAAAGGAGGAGGTTATCTATTCGACATGTTTATTTTTATTTTTTTGTGTAAGTTTGGTCATAACTCCATTATAATATATTAGGTCTTTACCTATGAAATTGCCGTTTTGCAGTACTGGCCATTTCAAATCAAAATATTTTTTGTTTGGGTAAGAATTCTAATTTCAAATTAATTTTATTTTAAAAACATGGATTTTTTTTTCCAAAAGTAGTCATTTGTTTATTGATTAGTGTTACATTTTCATCGCATTTCAATCTTTTTCGTCATCATGGATACGTTAAAAATTCGAGTAATTATGGAATATGAGTACCGTCGTGGCAGCAACGCGGCACAAGCGGCACGCAACATCAACGACGTTTACGGAGCTAACACTACAAACCAACGCACCACCTGTTATTGGTTTGCTCGCTTCCGTTCTGGAAATTTCGACCTGAAAAATGAACCTCGCGGTCGTCCGAAGACTTTGGTCGACAATGACGAATTAAAGGCGATTGTGGAAGCTGATGATACACAATCTACGGCTGAATTAGCAGCAGCTTTCGACGTTAGCGTCAAAACAATATTGGTCCATTTGCGTCAAATTGGCAAGGTAAAAAAGCTTGACAAATGGGTGCCCCACGAACTCAATGATCGTCAGCGCGAAGTACGCGTCGAGACGTGCCTTGCACTGCTCAACAGACACACAAATGAAGGAATTTTGAACCGCATTGTTACCTGCGATGAAAAATGGATTCTGTTTGATAACCGCAAGCGCTCAGCAAGTTGGTTGGATCCTGGTTCAGCACCTAAACAATGCCCTAAACGAAAACTTACCCCTAGAAAAGTGATGGTCACTGTTTGGTGGTCTAGCGCCGGTGTGATTCATCACAGCTTCTTACCAAACGGGGTGAGCATTACTGCAGATGTGTACTGTGAAGAACTGAACACAATGATGGAGAAGCTGGCACATCTCCAACCAGCATTGGTCAATCGCTCGTCTCCGCTGCTCCTGCACGACAACGCGCGACCTCATACTGCACAGCAGACGGTCTTCAAGTTGCAAGAACTGGGGTTGGAAGCTCTCCGTCATCCGCCCTACTCACCAGACCTTGCGCCTACAGACTACTACTTTTTCCAGAATTTGGATAACTTCTTGGCGGGAAAAAAATTCAATACCCGAGAGGCAGTACAAAATGCCTTTGAAGAATTTGTTGCCTCCCGTCCAGCTGATTTCTTTAAGAAGGGCATCAATAAACTGCCACTGCGATGGCAAAGATGCATTGATTGCATGGGTGATTACTTCGATTAATACAAATAAAAAATACATGAAAAAAATTCGTTTAAATTTTTTCATACAAAACGGCAATTTCATAGGTAAAGACCTATTACAAGGTGTAACAGAATGTACGCAAGACCTGAAAGTAGTTTGTTCCTTAATTGACTACTGAATCGATTTCAGTAACTTTTAATATAAGTTTTATTTTATTTTTATTTTTATTTTGCCATACCTACCACTGATTGAGCCACAGAAAATTCAACCTTATTCCATAAGAAATAAGACTCAATTTTAAATGCATAAAGTAATGCTTGGGTCGACACGTTTTTCTTAATAATATCAGTTAGCTTTAAAAAAAATAGTTTTGGTCATCGTATTATGCTTTTAACTCAATACTCAAATTGGGGTGTATGAGGTCTTGCGTTAATTATGTTACTCATTGTATAGACGGAATTGCAATATTCTTTTTTTGTTCGAAAGGGGTTTATTCCGAAATAGTCCCATTTAAATTTTATATAGACCTGATCATAAGTTGCGGAGACAGACAACGGAACTCTTGAAAAGATTACTTTATTAATGTTGCATAAATATACATTGTTTTGATCCCGAGATAATGTAATTTCGAATTGGTGTGGGGTAGGAACTTCAACTAAAAGGTGAAAATAATGGCCCAAGGAACATATGACTAAGCAAGGCCTTCAAATGAATCCAGGTCCAAAAAAGCGAGTTAGACCCCTTCTCTCTTAGATCTCTGTTGTCAACAACGACCTTCAGCAAGCCCAAGTGAATGAGTCGACGACCCAGAACCGAAACGTTTGGTGAATAATGACAAGGAGAGCTGACCCCAATTGCAATGAGATAAGGCTAGGCAAAGAGAGAGATCAAGATGAAAAGGACTGGCTGTTCAAGGTGTACCGTGCATACATTCCAACACCACCCGTGGAGGCTCATCATCATCTGCCTAGTTTTACTATGAGCTAAACGGGTGCAGCTGAATACCTGTATTTTACATGGATCAATAGTGGAGGCTATAATAATTTATTTAATTTTATGACGGGTGATGAGGAGGGAAGAAACGCATGTGAACAAAAGAGTTATGAATATGGTCATGGATGAAGAGGCAGAGGAAAGCTCAAGAAAAGATAGATGGATTGAGGTGAGGAATGATATGAAAGAGAAAGGAGTTAAATAGCCTGATGTCTGACAGGTGAGAATAGAAGATGATAATGTATTGCACCGACCCCAAGTAACATGGGATAGGTGCAGTAAGATGAAGACCGAACCCCAATAATGTTGATGATCCGTGGCCACTGTCACAAAATGAAATTAATGAAATAAGCCCGTGTTGTGGAGGTCAGACACGCAGTCGCTCCTTGTAAAATACTTGTATTGGATCCGGTTAGACCGAAAGCCGACCCCAACATAGTTGAGGAAATATGATTCAAATATAATTTATATTGAAATCATAACACTCATAATTCGGAAGACAACGAAGCCTTATTCAACGCAAACGATGCCAACATTTCAAATTTATGGTTTTCTCAATGGTTCGATATTATTTTCTATGTTGAGATGAAAATAAAAACGATGTACGTTTCATATCCTGTTGTTTGAAATTGTGGATCATGTGTGAGTTGATGTTGGCAAAACATTTATTGAAAAGTTTAAAGAGATTCAAATTCATTAATTTACGGTAACGCACATAAAGTTGTCCACGAAAGACTTTTACGTATTTTTGTCTGTTTGTATTAATATAACAAATAATATAAAGTGAGAAATACATATTCGATTTTTTTATCATGTGAAATCATCAATCTTACATAAAAAACGCATTATACTTCAAAGTAAATGAAACACCCAAATATAGACAGATTTAAGTGTACCAAAACTCCAATACATTACTGAAAACTCCAAGATCTAGAAGTAGCCAGATTTGGTCACATCCAATGCCAACGGATGCACTCAGGCAAATTGCTGGCCTATTAACAACCAATTCAATTACGGCGAGAACTTTGTACAGCATCTTGAAGTATACCTAAATACGGTTCTAAAGCTAGAGAGAGTTTTACCTCGTTGTGGAACGATGATTTTATTTGATGGTGAAAAGACGATTGTTACGTAAAATTTTTGGGATACACTAAATTGTGTTAAATCAAGTGTGTGATCGGGAGACCTCCGTCAGGAACGAAGTTCCTTACGTGATACTCACACGAACATAGGTACACTCATAAACAATAGAAAGACCCCTACCAGGCAGAGAGAAAGTATGAACCTGAGCTTAAGCACCATACTATGTATATTATCTACACATGTTTTTGGAAAACAAATAAATCTGAATCTGAGCCATCTTGTTTAAATTTTGGAAAGTTCTTATAAATTGTTCGCCATCTTGGATTTTCATTTTGACCTAGTAAGGTTAAAGCCTATATATATATATAGCCTAGATAGTAATCTATGTAGCCTATATATACATATAGGCTTTAGCAACCTCGAAACCCAAGAAGACGATTTTTACGTGACATTTTCTACCAGTTTATTTTAAAGCCACGCTATAGAAGGTCGTTAAAAAAAAAACTTAAGTAAACAAAGTATTATTATTTCAATATGAATGAATTTAATACTAGGTGTGCGACTTCGTTCGCGTGGATGTCGGAAAACAATGAAGTGTTTCATTGATAATTCTTCTTTTACCCGTAATTTCTAAAAGCCTAAGTTACTCCATATAACATCAGCTACATCGAAATCAGTCCAGCCATTTCGCAGACTAACCGGAACAAACAGACAAACATTTTTGCTATAAGTACCGTTAAAATTTGTGTCTTTATTCCAATATACACATACAAATTATATTTTTAATTATAAGAATATAAAATACATAAAAACATTTAAAAATATAAAAAATTGTAGCCCACCGGTATCAGGAACAGGATACAAGCTACCGGCGCGGCGGCGGTCAGGGCTCCAGAGAGAGGAACCTCCTAACAATGCGAGCCGTGTCCAGGAGTACCGCTAAACTAAATTAGTTTTATTATTAAGCATTCAGTAAAAATTTATACTACATTAAAAATACTAAATGAAATACTTCTTAGCTGATAGAAATCAAAGTAGATGATGGGCTATATTTTCGCTACGTGGAAAAAATATAGCCCATCATCTAGGGGGTTTCATAATATATTCAATGAAACCCCTTGGCTGATTGGGCTATATTTTTACCAAGGCATGAACTACTCTTTCATAATGAGGTATGTAAACCGTACCAGGAAAAAAAAAGAGTTCTTCCAACATACGAACGTCTACATACCTAAAATTATCACTTTCGTCTGTGACATGACTTAGTCTTGAACGACACCAAAATATTCAAAATTAATTCAGAACATAAGTTGAAAGCAAAGCTTTCTGTATTCAACGGAATCATTGAAACTTGTTTTCACAAAATCCTACCCGGGTTTCAGGCCTGAAACAATATTTTGTTTTCATTTAGTACTGTTCGCAGACATGGTGGGATTAGCAAAATAAACACAGAATACATTAATTCTGCTAGGCGTACCGGACTTATTTTATGACTAGTTTACTTTCCCGTTTGTTTAGCGGTATGGGTTTAATTAAACATCTGTTATAAAAAGGAAGTGATTATAACTTTTTTTAAATACCCATGAGGCTAATTTCAATGGTCAGTGCAAGGTTAGTTTGGCCTGACTCAGGGGAGCAATTGCGCCATACACAATCAGTAGGAATCGCTTTCATTTTGACAGTTCCACAACATTCATGGCGTTGTTTACGTTGCTAAGCAGACAATTTTTTCGAACATATAAAAGAATGGATTTGCATTATCCTTCAAAATGATACAGATTAAGAGTATGTTACGTAATAAGGGTGCAGGTCCTTGCCACAAAATGGTGGAACTGTTTGACTTTGCGTTGTTTAGATTTTCAACAAGTACTGTTCGCTTCGGCCACTCCGTGTGCATGTTCCTCGTTCGTCATCATAATATTAACTTCATACATTCAGAACATGACTATGAAAATCATTCTTTTATATAGTTTGGACGACACATCCAAAATAAAACAAAAAAAAGAGATTTAAGAAGTAGGTATTTTATTAATGTCATAACTTCACTGACAGACTGCAAATATACTAAGCCATTGGGTCTAGAAGCTTAAAATTTTGCACAAGAGTTTCTCATAACGGAGATGAGGACCGAAATCAATGTTGAAATTTTTGTTTTTTTTATGGGTGAAAGTAAGTCGATCAATCAACTCAACCTATCGCAGTCCGCTGCTCGATATAGGTCTCTCCCAAACTGCGCCACATTTCTCTATCCTTCACCTTCCATATCCAGTCTATCCTAGCGAGCGGGGTCCTCTTCAGGACTCGTCTGGTTCACTGGCCATCAGTCCTTCGACAAACATGGGCAGCCCACTGCCACTGGAAAGTAAGTATCCAGGGTTAAATAAAGAGCGAAGTTTTTTGAAGTTGGAATCGTGGAAGTCGGTACTTAGACTTCTATTCATAAGTAAAAAATTGTTCGCTCTTCGTTTTTTGGAAACTGTCTTCTAAGGCAAAAAAAGGGAAAGTCTCCGATGGAAAATCTCATCGAGCTTGATAATAATAATATTGCTTAACAATGGCACACCAAATGAAGAATAACTTTTATACACAGTTGAAACAGATTTCCAATTATTTCAATAAAAAGGAGGAAACAAGAGCTGCAAAAAAGAGCAAGAAAACACTGATAAACAATGCCCAACACTGATTACGAGAGAATTGCCTTTTCTGTACTGTAACGGTATAGTGGAGCAAATCACGGTGCGTTCTCAGTCATCTAACCTTGCAAATAAAGTTCGAAGCTGATTTTGTCTAACGACACAAAAACGATATAGGTCCTAGGATCGAACCCAAGCAGGCACTTTAGTTTGTGTAAATTATTTCATCACTACTGCTCGAAAATCGATGAAGAATAACATCGTGAGGAAACCGGCATGTCCTAGAACCGAAAATTCGAAGACATCTAACATTCGCCAACCCGTACTAGGACCGCGTGGTGGTTTATGGCCCGCTCCCATCGAAGAGCGGAAGCCTGTGTCTTCAATGCAAAAACTATCCTTTCTGAAAGTTCATTTTTATTATTTAAGGTGTTTTTCATTAGTTATTCGACTTCAACAAGACTTCTGTTTGTAATAACTTTATTTGAATGAAAGAGGCATTTACAGTGTAGTATGTGTAAGTGCATGCCAAAAACAAGCCTTATCTGCAATGATTGTACTCACCAATCGCTTGTCGAACATTAAGTAGGTAATCTGGAAGTTCCTTTTAACTTTACAAATGATGAAATAGCGTAAACTAATAACATATTCAATCTGATTTCCTTCCATTAGAAAATTGGGACCTCGAAACACAATGTTTGCAACATTATTCTATTCAAAGACCTCATTACATACAACCGGCAAAATCAGAGGAGACAACTCAAAGCATTTTCTACAAAAAAAGACAAAATAAAAATCACTAGCAAAACTTATTCTCGTAATTTAAATACACGAACCCAGATGCAGAACAAAATGTTAGTTGTAAAAAAATGTGTGGAGTCGAGGGACTCTGGCAGGAACGAAGTTCCTTAGGCGGACAAACAGGCACGTCTGCGGGCGGCCCGGCGGGCTTGGGACTGTCGTACGTGTGCTTGTACCGCAGTACTGCACACACATAAAACCGACAAATCAATTTACGAAAGGAGCTGGAGTGTGGTTGAATGCTGGAGCGATGGTAAAACTACGCCAAATTGGTTTAAGCCGTCACTCTATTCGCTCACTAAGCTTATGGCCGGGCAACATCTTGCGAGCAAACAGTCCAGTTCGTGAATTCCCCGTTTTTAGCGTATATTACTACAATATTTATTTATTTAGTTCGTGTATAATAATTCAAAAATAAAGGTTATTAGAAAGTAAGATTCTTAAAACTTAGACATGGTTGGTTAATTGGTATTTTTATAATTGGTAATTATATTCATAACGTTAAACGATGATGTTATGACTTGAAAATAAGATGTATCCAAGTCACAATTTTAACAGTAAACGCGTGAGCCTGCGTTAATAAAAACTAAAGTAATCATTTAGAATTTCATTTATTTAAAGATCGGATATCCAGATGCGGTAACTCATAGATACTCTACAGGTAGTAACGTTTCTGCCATTTCCTATTTGCCTACAGGCCAACCATCTCTCCTGGAACTAGCTGCTTCGAGTACCTCTGGATACACATAACGTCTATAAAGGAGTCTTGGATGCAGCAGGTCGTTGGTGCTTCGTCTGTTTGGTGCAGTTCCTCCTTTGTCATTATAATCTGCGTTCTGACCTTTAATTTCAGCCAGGCTAACTAAGCAGATAAAAAGTACGAGTAATTTAAACATTTTGCGTTTGCCTTCGAATTCCAAAAGATTACTGAATTTTGAATAGACTCTGTAGATATATTTATACAAAGAAAATATGATGAATCAATTAGTTACACATACCAATTTGAGGTTGTTCTGTTGAAATGATTACAAATTACTTGTACGACCAAATAAATTGCTCTCATGTACTTGGCATGTTCGAGCATGTATCCAATTTGTCAATCAGGTCAATTATTAATATGGGGTTCTATTAAAGAAGGATGACTGGACAAAATTTTAGTTGCTACAAAAATATACAAATCAGTATGGCATAATGATGCTAATTCATACTTTTGGGACGGTTACCTCTCTGGGCACAAAAATGTGCCTCTAAACTTTGAGGGCTTTGTTCATAAACGTTCTTTACGTCAAAAATACATGGTTAAATAGTCGCTTGTGTTGGGATTTTATCCGGATAATTATTTAAAACTGAAAAATAACCATAAATATCCGTTTTTATCTAAAGTTTTCAAAACGTAAATTTTGTCAATTTACAAATAAAAGGATTGAAAGAAGAAGTAGGTACTGTACTTTATTAATCACTTTAACAATTACAAAACACGAAATTAACAATAATTTAACTCAATCATGAATATAATAATTACTTCTAAATTTAAAATTGAAACATTAGTTCGTCAGTCACTGGTGCCATGTTTTTTTTTTTTGCTTCGCGCAGCCTCGACGTGTTTTTTAAGGAATTTTCCACTTTTTATATGGACAATATGAAAAATTATTACCTACATGTTGAATGTTAGAGGATTCACGGTTTTATAAAGGGGGTCGAAATTTTCATTATTTTTGCGATATAAGTAAAAGAAAATAAAGATACAGTACCTATACTGTATCTTTAAAAAGTGGAAAATTCCTTAAAAAACACGTCGAGGCTGCGCGAAGCAAAAAAAAAAACCATGGCACCAGTGACTCCTGAAGTCGAGATGTTGGCATGAATTTTAGTTCATGACAACTAATTTTATTCCACACCTTTAGGCCTCTCCAAAGCTGCGCGACAACACCCCATCCCAATGCCTTGGCCCGAACGTGTTAATGATCAACGGGGCCAAGATCCAGTGTCAGGGTGATGTAGATAACCTCGGTTATTCAGCTGCACAACGACAGTACGACGTTCTTGACAACCTCCCTGTTGGTCGGCGACATAAACACCCTGATGGTCTCGTCGCATAAAGGTAACATCGGTAAATGTGTGTGGATCGACGACATATTTTTTTAACCAGTGGAATAGAAAGATTGGCCATTCATCAGATTCTCCAAATATAAGTTTTTTGTTTTAAGGATAAGGGGTAAATATTTGAACGTCGAAAATTAAAATACCTATGGGTAAAATGTCAATGTTCAAAATATCGACTATATCGAAATAACGAAAATTGCTAAGCTTAAAATGTCTAAGATTGCAATACCGAGTTATTAAAATATAGAATGATTAAAAATGTCGATAGTCATTATACCTAAGTTCAAAAGTCACTTTTGTAGATAATTAGATTTTAGATTTATTGGACGTAGGTTATCTAACCATTCGACAATACAAACCTACGTTATTTTAATTTTCGGTTTTATGGTCGTTTGATATTTAAGTTTTTGATATTTTGAACATTGACGTTTTACCCGTAGGCATTTTAATTTTCGACGTTCAAATATGTATCCAGAATAAGAGCATGTTGTAAATATTTTTTTTTTCTCTACATGCATGCATGTTAAATCTTCTTCTTTTCGTGACGATGGTATTCATAAACTTTTTTCTATAGTTTGAGCTCAGTAACTGGTCGCGTTTATTGCGGCATCTAGATTATCCAAGGTGCAGGTAAATGGGCACTTAGGACAGTCTAGCAAGTGAGGCATGATCTGATCAGAAGCATCGCACTCGCACTGGGTGTTGGATGTGTCAGTAATCCCCCACTTTGTCAATTTTTTTATTATAATAAACTAGTAGCCTTCCCGATTGGCGTTATCATATTTGTGCTGTGATAAAAAACGTCCGATGCTCCCTGGAAAGCTAGCACTTGAAAACGCAGAGTCTAGCTGACTTATCCTTTCACCATGATGGTACACTTGAACGGCCTTCTTCAGAGCCATGACCAATGGCTCTTATCAGGTCCAAATAAAAATAACGATATTCTCCAAGGCTACCCACCACCAGCTTCTCAACCTCGCCCTTACTGTCACCTCAATAAACATTGAAGGATTTCCTGAAAACAAGTCTAGTCTAGTAAGAGGAATATTTATTTCACCAGTGATGGTTGATAGAATGAAATTGGCTTAACGAATCAATTGTAGGTATACATTGGACGATGAGGAATCGATTAGAGCCGACTGTTATTATAACAAGGGTATTATTTGCGTAAAAAATTGTTATTTTTAAATGCGCTTTACATTATCTGAGACCCCAGGGCCCCGAATCTTTGGAAAATGTCCTCTCGTATGCCGTCCAAAGGTTCGGGATCCTGGGGTCCAAAGCCAACTCGCAGAGACCCCCAAGACAATTTTATGTGATGAAGTGTGCCTCATCGTAAGGTTGGGAGACGTGTTTGTTTGGCAAAGTTTGAGAGTATAATTTAATTTACAATTATTTGAATGAATGTCGGTAAAGGTGACATTACCGAGAATGTAAAAATATGGTACTAGGGTAATTGCTACCGCCATATATCTACATTGACGTTGAGGTGGGGCTTGTCGGTCTACTCTAGGCATGTGCTGGTAGAGTTTACTTTGCTGAAACAGGGCTAGGTTAGCTAGACCAAAAAAGATAATTAAACCTTAGAGAGTAGCATGTGGCAAGCTGTTCGGCAGTAGCGACCCCAAGAACCCACCCAATCGCCCGGGAGAGAATACTTGTTACTCATCTCTGGGTTACCTTTATTGAACGGCCAGAGAAAACACTGTCGAGGAGCTGAGCCGGCCAATAAAAGCAAGAAAGAGGTAGGACCTCGTTCTTGCTTTTATTGGCTGGCTTGAGTGGAGATTCGCAAGAGCAAACGTGGTCGGAGGATAGAAGTATTCCAGTGAGATGTTCGAACAGATCTTCACCGTTCTAATAGACTCCAGAATTGTCCTCATAGCCATTGAATACATCTGCACTCCTCAAGCACCTCAGGATATGTTGCCCCTAGTCGCTACGTCACTATGTGCTAACGTCAGTTTAGCGGGGCCTAAAAAACATGGTCAAATAAATTAACAATATTGGGGTGGCCCAATATTTTCCGGGCCCCATTTATAAGTGTGCAAGACGGGTAGTTTTTGTGATACTGTGATGATTAATGTTATATGATATCAAAACTTTTACCTACTACTTAGTGCTCAGCATGATACCTATTATCACACTTAGGATATCATTTCATGCCTAAGCGCCAGAGATTAAGCCACTTAACTAAAATCAATCAATCAATCAACTCAACCTTTTGCAATGAGTACATACAACGAGCACAGTCATACACTTTACAATTATTATAAAAAAGATTATAAACCCTTCTTCGATACCTTATTTCGACGACACTTAAATCACTGATATCATCATCATCATCATCATTTTAGCCGATAGACGTCCACTGCTGGACATAGGCCTCCCCCAGGCTCCTCCACTTCGACCGGTCTTGTCTCTGACTCAGTCCGGTTTAGCCCGGCCGTTGATTCTTGGTAGGATTACTGATATAAATGAAAATAATTGCAAATTATAATGTAACGAACTGATTTATTTTTTTAATGTGTACCGTACCCGTTTGCAGTTTAATCAGTTATTTATAATATTTACTCAATTTATATATAACTATGCAACCATAAAATCGTCAGTGGTCTTCTAGAGTCATTAGAAACCGAGAATGTTCAAGTTACTTGTCATTCTTGTTGTACTTGTCAATATGGGTGGTACCAACCGCCAGCGGCCTAATTGCGTAACGTTTTAACTTCCTGAATGCGATTCCGAAACGAAGCAAACTGCATTCGGAATCGTTTTCCGTAATCGGAATTGTGTAATTAAAATGAATCAAATTCTGCCTCATTTTATAGGGATATTAATAAAAACCCGCCCAATCTATTAAGTTTAGGCATTTTGTTTCATCACATATGAACTATTCGCTTCCGAATTTTTTTACTTTAAATTAATATTGTTAAACTAGAACTGGTGGTCTACTATTGCTTATAAATGAAAATACTTATACAATGAATGCATAAAAAACGTAAAACCAATTTATAAAACACTTTCTACCAAAAACTACCATAGTTGAAAAAAGCAACAAAACGTTTTACAGTTCACGTTTTAGTTATCTGTGGCCAATGAAAAAATCGTAGAAAACCAGTGTTGTCAACTTAGTGGGATTTCCGCTAAAACTGGTGGTTTGGACACCCCAACTAGGTGACTAAATTTTGCTTTTAGGGGCTGGTAGTTTTGTTTCGGTTAGTCTAATTTTTGTTTGTGGAAAACAAAATAGTCAACTACTAAAGATTTAACTAGAGAAATTATTATAATAACACGATAGTGGCATGTTTATTTTTACTATTTACGTGAAACCTGTGTTAGTAATTTCACGATTTATTTATTTTAAATGCGGAAACGTGACCAAAGGGCTGGCCAATTCTTAGCTCAAAGAATCAGCGTTGCCATCCAACGTGGCAACGCTGCCAGCCTTTTGGGCACTTTTCCCACTGACAGCGATGCGGACGAATTCTTTGATGCCCAGTGAGCTTTTCCCTTTTTACTTTATATACTTGTTCATAATTCTAATTTTATTATAAGTTTTAGCATCTTTTGAATAAATTAAATGACGTTTCAAAAAAAAAAATGCGGAAATCACTTTAGATTCAAACGCTAATATGGAAAGACTGTTCAGCATGGCAAATATAGTACAGTCACATAGAGGCTGTGCCCATGTCGAGATCGAAAACCAACGTCATTTCGACAAAATAAATACCATAGAAACATAATTTCAAAATATAAAAATCAACCGATAAGCCATTATTGTGTATCGAACAAACATCTATACAGAATACATCGATAATCTATACAGAACATACCTGTAATGATGTTAAAAAATAACTATGATTATGACGTAATAAGACTGATTTATTTTCATTTTCAAATCTTCAATGCTTTTACCGCGTTAATATTATGTGAAAATAAAAAAATTGCATTCAGAACCATCCCATTCACCACACACCAGCTCTGTATTGAGTTCAGATCAGTTTGGAGTAGAGGAATGTCATTTTAAGTTTTTATTTGACGATAGATTTCAAGGTCATCGGCATATAAGGAACATTGGCTATGTTTGATGCAATTTACTCTGTCATTTATAGATGCAATGCTATGCTGCTATGAAAGCCACAACTGAGCACGTAGCACCATTACTATTCAACCTTGCAAAGACAGCAACGGAGGAGACCACGCTATGTGAAATGAAAAAGATGAGGAATGAGAGTGGCATGAGAAAATAATGGCACCCGTCTTTGGAGAAAGAAGAATTGGAAATAAAAAATAATGAAGTTATAACACATTATATAGCTTTATTGTATATCAAAATAAATTGCGACTCATAAAGAGTATCTTATTTTAATGTGCATGACTGCCACAATGTGGCTTTTCTTTCGTTCTGGGCCTCAGAAGGCGTCATCAGTACAACAAACAAAATAGTCATCAAAGTACTTTGTGGGCGTAATAAAACGAGGGGTACATGGATAAAACACATTGGATAACCACTATCTCCGATGAGCTTCTGCACGAACTCAATCTCTTCAAACCTACTGAGCCTCTTGGCGATTGAACTTTCCCTACAAATCCTATCATCACGTGGACTTAGAATGAGGAATATGTATTCTCTTAGTTGATTTAAACGAGTCTTGTAGGTCTTCCTCCGTTTACTAACCACAGGCGCACGCGGCGTTGCAAAATTATTTCATTCTTCGGTGTCGTCCTGAAATACCCTAAAATATTGTCGAAATCCATATTTACTAAGGCACAATTCGATATTAGGAACAAAATAACCTTGAACCACAGAACAATCCGCTATGTTGCCTTTGAGCAAGCTTTAAACAGGACACCGGTAGTGTTTCATTTTGATATCTGTAAATCAATTGCTTAGCGACCTCATAGCGCTAAACAGCGTTTTTAATAAGAATTTTGCTAATCAGTTAGTTAGCAATTGATTAAAAGTTAAGAGGGGTTTATAAATAAGACCGAAAATGTTTAATTAATCCGCTATTGACAACATATCCCGAGAATTTTGTTAATGTAGTATAATCCAAACCCAAGTTATAAGGGTTCAAAAAAACAACGCAGCGCTTCGAGAAAATAGCGGGCGTTAAGTAGCTCTCCGTCATTGATGTTATCATTGAGCCATGTCTCGATCACCACAATCATGTCATATCGAATGACATTAACCGCCATATAGATTTCACTCAATTTTGTTTCTAATTCCTTGGAGATTTTGGTAGTAGACTGTGCATTTTAAAAAAATACTTACGGGTTTCCGCTCCTGGGTTTTTGGGTAATTACATTAAAGAGGCAGCGTGCAGGCTCTTAATCTGTTTAGCGCATGCTCCATCTTCTTTACGGACTAATACGCGCCCATCGCCGACCAATACATATTTGTAGGTCTTTTCACGTTCCATTTTCTTAGCTTCTGCATGTATGGCTTAGTTCAAGGGTGACAGATGTTCAGAGACGAAGACGGGTTGTTTGGTGCCACCATAGCCCAAGTGACTTGATTTTCGGAAACATAAGCACGGTTGAATTTTGTTACTAATGCTAAAACTTCGTCACGTTTCCTTGTATTTTTTTAGTATAACGGTAATTGATCGTGGACGGCTATTCTGCATTCTGCAAGTCGAGGTTTTTGACACGAGTTATTCAAGAAACATCATCAGCATCAATACTTCATGAGATAGTTCTTCCTAGTGGTACTACCGTGCTCAATAGATTTTTGGCTTGATTTTCAGGAACTCTAAATTCTCTAAATTATCCTGACAAGAGTGTTGTTCTACAATATTAAGCCTTATAGAAAAGTCAGAAATACAGGTTTTTTATTCCTCATTTTCTATCTTAAGTTGATCGATAACAGTCCAGTTCTGGCCCAATTCCATCTTCATATCATCATAGTTCCATGTGGTGCCGGACGTTAAGAATAGCACCATCCCATTTCTTCCCGTGGGTGTCGTAGAAGGCGACTAAAGGACTTACTAGAGAATGGGTAGCAGCGTTCTCTATGCATTTTACCACCATACTGCAATCGCCAACCCACCTGTCAAGCGTGGCGATCATGGCAAACCCCCCAATTTTTTTTGGGTAGGCCTATGTCCAGCAGTCGACGACTATTGGCTGAAATGATGATGATGATGATCATCATCATAGTCCTCGCTCATAAACTCAACTGAATCCACCAGTCCTCGCCAAGTTTTTTTTTAACTCGACAAATGACGCTAGCGCGATAGCCGACTATCGTTAGTGCAAGCGAACTAAGTGCGCTGTGGTTCTTTGATTCGTAAAAGTTTAGTCATACGATCTCCAAGTAGCGCAGGCGCAGGAGGGGATGAGGCGCGGTGCGCGCGAGGAGTATCGGGCGCTCTGCGGGTTGAGGTAGGTCCGGGTTCGGAGGCATTTTTTTTTTTGCTTTTCACCTATAACTTTACAGTCCGTGGGTGTATTGTTTACAAATTTTCGCTTTTCAAAAGTTCATTTCACCAGAAATGCAACAATATCACACACCTTGATAAACAAACACTTTTTCTGTTTTCGAAATAATTATAGGAGCAAAACAAAAATGACCTTTACGGGGCGGCGGTGACGCGATTTTGTTTAGCGTCATTTTAAACTTGTTATTAAAATGGAATGAAAGAACTGTCTAAAACTCAAACTCTTTATTGCACACTATTAAATGGCGCCGTGTATTTTTTCCTCAATCACCTTCTTGTATTATGTATTTCAATCTTGTATTTATACAATTTCCACACATGAACCGTCGTCAGCTCTGTCGGTACCATTAGGACACCAGTCTGCAGACAGAAAAGACCGTCGGCCATTGTCCAGCTGGTCATCGCTGCCAAGACCCTGGCAGTTGATACTTCCCATGCTAACGATCAAAACAAGAAGAACAAGTAAATTGAACAGCCTCATTTTCCTTATTTTCTTTTAAACAGATTAGAATTCTTGTGAATATTGAAGATCACTGACGATTTGGTAGTTTGGAATGCTTATTTATATCAATCCACTCTTGAACATACTAAATCAATTGGTTACAATTAATACAATTTGAATTTATTCTTAACTAGCTTCTGCCCGCGACTTCGTTCGCGTGGAAGTCGTAAGTCACCACAATGTACTGAAATGACGGCCACAAATTATAAAACTTTCCTGTACACGACGCTTTTAGTTTTGGTAACAATACAGTTGTCCGTGTGAGAAGCAACTTGTTCTGAGGTCGACACCCGTCCAATAGTCGTATGCCCATTGGCCTTCAATTTGCTAGAGAATAAAGTGGTTGTTCGCTGCAGCTTGATAATTTTTGGGCGTTAAAGTGGCCCGTCCACACACCCAAGAAATTGAAGTACACTAGACGAATCTGATCTTCTAAAGGTGGAACTACTCTACCAAGAGCCGGTAGCGAGCTGGTGGGTTCACTTATAATCGCTCTACTCTGGTAGAGTATCTTCACTAACTTTAAACCGAACTCACATGTTGATGATCAAGCGCTGTCTATGAACTTGCGACCATAGAGTCGACCTATTCAATATTGCATTCACCTCGTAAAGTTCCTCACCTCGCCACTAAACAGAACTGTGACACCACCCATCATGTCTTTGTTGCTGCAAATATCTTGTTCTGGCGTGCCCTGTTTTGCTACCAAGAACCAGTGTGGTAGCGATTCCAGAAGACACTACCATGGTTTTCTGATTGTTATCGATCTTTCTGTTATATATTTGGAGCAGTCCTGTTTTAGGAAGAGTTGATTTCCTGGAAGCAGTTTTTTGCTTCACTTTAACTCACTATCCATTATACTTATGCCTATCTTTGTTATGGGTGTTTTTCAGAAGCTTTAATCTGACATGCCTAATAAAATAACGAATTAACTTATATTTCGTCTATTTTTATTTTTGCATTTTTCTGTTTTTTCTAGTCTAACTATACTATTTCCAATAAAATTGACCTATTAATCAAAATAGATCAACCATTTTTCAGATTAGCTAAGGTGCATACATCTTTTATGGGGTACTGTGTTAAATGTTATAACAAAATACCTTTTGAGATATTGCAATTAAATGAAAGGAAATTTAAAACTCATAAAAGTAAACTTTGTAAACAAGCGTACTACAAATTCGAGGATTATATCCAAGATAAGAATGCGTGGAAACATGCTGGTCCTGCTCCATAGGACAATCAAGAGTCTAGACAAAATCAAACTGGTTGCTAATTGAATTGTATAATTAAATATATTTAAGACATTGATTTACACTTAGTGACTACTTTAAGGGGAACCTATTTGCGGGCTCGAACTCACTGGTGGGCCTGGCTAAAAATCACGGTGTCTCACCATGCTTCGTGTCCGACAGAGATAGATCAGTGATGAGTAGTTAGACGCTAATCTACACGCACAACGTTATTGAGTGAGATGCAGGATCATTAAAAAAAAAAATTGTATTTCATTATACATATATTGGCTTTATTTATTCACATATTATGAACATAAGAAAAGTAATATTCGCTAGTACTAAGCATTTTTTGAATAAGCATCTGGTATTGTACTGGGTCTAGCACACCCGAGTGCGAATCTCTAAGTGTTAACAGCGTTCGTTGTGACTACTTGCGACAATAGAGATGATCACTGACTATTTCTTAGTGGTATTGTATATTTATATAAATATATATGACAAGTAAAAAAAAAACAATCAGTTCGTTACATTACGATTTGAACTTATTGAAATTTATGAGGACCGTCACCAAACATTTCTTTAATAATTTTATATGAAGTTTAGGTAATTTCCTTTAATAGATAAAAGGGAACAAAAGACATAAAAGTCATGTGATAATCACTAACAAGTAGCCGCGAGTCAATGCGACCGAAGTCGCACGTAAAAATGTACGGTAGACGAGTACATGATTAGCCCCAGCACAACGTGGTTTACTTTGCATGAAGTTAACCACCCAAATGGAACAATTAGATACATCAGACTCTGATAAATTGAATTGAGCTGATTTACTGCAGTCACAAGCATAGGAAAATACAGGATGTGGCGTCAATAGTGGTCCACCGTTAAGGATTCGATATACCAGATAATTTACTATAACATATTACAATTTTAACCATTTTTACCCAAGGATTCCGAAAACATTTATTTTTTGTTTTTTATTTACGAAATTTCTACCTTTTTGTAACCAATGAAACAATTAAAAAAATATGGTTTTCGTTGAAACTACATAAATATTTTCGGAATACTTGGGTAAAAATGGTTAAAATTGTAATATGTAAATTATCTGGTATATCGAATCCTTAATGGTGGACCACTATTTACGCCACACCCTGTATATTGGTGAAGAAATCATTACCTCGTACCGAAACTAATAAAAAAAAATGATTGATGTAACCAGTCGATTTCTCGCAGTTACTTTGTATAAATATGTAAGCACTACCTACTCATTATTCACAATCATCCGTTGAATTACAGAAAAAGCTAAAGAACATAAGAAAAATGTTTAAATTACTCATTTCAGTTCTCATGGTAGTCGTGAGTGTAATAAAATGTCAAAACAGTGACTACAGTGATCATGGGGTTGAACCTAACCGGCGGATCAACGGCAACGGAGTCCTCTATGATGTTCTCCTGCCATTACGCAGACAAGAATTCTCGTGGGATGACGTTTTTAATGCGACACTTCCCGGTGAACAAAGTATCTACGGCTACAGTGATGATATTCTTTTGTTACCTGTACGACGAGGCGGCAACGGTGACAACCCTGGTGATAGGGTTATACCTTTTGGGAAATAATTGCCCGACGCTTTGCAAGCATATTGTGGGTGTATGAAACTATATTCATATAAAAATATACACCTTGTGAATCTAAATTGCCTTTATAATTTTTTACTGAGACCTCATAACCCAAAAATAATTCCCACCAAATACAAAAAAAAGGTAAAAGTCGGTGTCATTGGTACTGTACTTCCTTTTTTTGCCACCGACTTCCGAAATTAAAAGTAATTTTTCACTTTATAGTTTTTGTGGTTGTAAAAAGTTTTTTTTTTTTTTTACTTTTTAGCTGTGGTACCTACCCCAAAGCAATTCTTAAACCACTACTTGCTATGTTCATCACAGAGTGGTTGCAAGCGCCACTGTTGAACCCCCTCTGGTCCTGGTGGAACCCCGGTTTGGGATAGATTCCCAGGTCGGGCAAAGTGTTATTGGGTTTGTCAATTAGGGATTTCTTAGTAACAGTCTGGAGTTTGGAAGTCGGCGGTGGGAAAGGTGGGTCCCGTTCCTCAGAAAGCACGCTAAACCGTCATGCGCCTAAACTCTCTGCGGACGACTCGGGTTAGTGTCGTTCCATCGTACTATGTAATAATATATTTATTTTGACATGAAGTACACAGATACAGGTGACACTTAATTTAAACGTGCAATTAGCCTCGTACAGAATAAATAATCAATGACCCCTATGCTAGAAAAACCTGTGTTACAGGGATCATCCATCCGTCCATTATGAATTTTATAATAGTTCATTCAAATTAGTAATGTGCACTTTAGAAAATAATAATAAAAACTATACTAATACAATTTTCGAGGATAAAAAACGAGGAAAAAGTAAAAGGAGTTTAGATGAATTAATAACAATGAAAAGAGAGTGTCTATTTGAGTGCCGGATGTGGGTTAGTCTGAGTGTAGTTGTGTTTGTGCGAGTGTAGAGTGAATGTGTGAGTGTAGATGTGTATGGGTGAGTGTAGGTGTGTATGTGCGAGTGCCTGCCTGATTTGTTTTGTTTAAGTTATGGTTTGAGTAATTATTCTGTGTCGTCATAATTTAGGGTGAGCAGATATTCCTGAGAGTGATGGAAGAGAGAGTGTACCTACAGGTACACTCTCTCACAATGTGCACTATAATATTTCCCTCACCGAAGGCTAGTTTCTGTTGAGATTCGCCGCCATGGCCGATATACGGTCTGGAGGATTATTATTTTATGGAATCACCGCGCAAGCTTCTCCTACCAAATGTAAAAAGAATTATCAAAATCGGTTGACGAAAATACGATACGATTCAGTAGTGAAGCGGATCTTTTACGCATGATCGCTAAAAAGTCATCTGTACGCGCTGCTGCAACCATTCCTGACGCGCTACAGAAACGTGGCTATGACAGTAGTATCCTAAAAGAATTGTTGTATTGCACACGCAGGGCATTGAAAGGTTTTTTCGTGTATCTTTTCCACAGACTGCAGGTATAAAAAGCCAGGCAATGTGGCACTAAACAGTAACTAAGTATTTCATATTCAAACTTTTTATTCACAAGCACCCAAACTGGAACAAAATAATGCTGTACATATTTAAGAGGACAAACTTTCACGGGAGCTCTGTTGTCAGTACCAAAGTATTAAAAATTTATTTTACAAAATTCATAATAGTTCAACCAATAAATTAGAGGACCTTCTCAAATTCCAGCTTCCAAACTCAAAATAACAAAGGCGACATAAATGCTTAGCAAAGCGACAGCCGAAAGCAGACCAGCGGCGCGCCGCTCGCAAACATCGCGTTTGTTTCGATGGCATAATTAACAATTAGGTAATTCAAGCTCAAAGTGGGCTATAGTGTAGTTGTCGTGAACATGCTTGTGCCTAGCTCGGCCGAGGAAACATTGTTCTACTTGATTTCCCAACGGGAACTTATACTTATGTTAATGCGATTTAATTTTCAACTTATGTGATGAGATGATGTAATGCGCGATGACATAATTTTATTACCAGGTGAATATTGAACTGCGTTCGAAGTATCCTTAATTCTTCGTAATATTTGTATATAGGTAAGCAGGTACATCGACGTATAACCTGATACCATGGATTCCTTAAAAGATTCTGAAGCAATTGTCGGTTAATAAAATAAAATAAAAATGGTTGATCCATATATTTTGACCACGTATTCGATTTCCACGATTTCCCACAGTTAAAAGTTTATGGTCGAATTGTGGAAAATTATAAAAAAAAATGTTCGATATCTCCAAAACAATGCATTAAGTACACAACGTTGTTGGTGTCAAAAATATTGCAAATTAGCGGTGTTTTTCTCTATTTTAAGGACTGCACCCAATTACCCATCCTGTACTGCCTAATACCAAACCTGTGTTTGCAAAACCTTTTAAAATTATATTACAATAATGTCTCTTTATTACAAGGTGTAAAACTAAAGGACCATAAAGAAATATTTTGCTTAGCAAACATATAAAACACACTAACATGGATTATGTTTATACTTCTATAATATTACAGTGATTTGAAACTAAAGACCTAAAAGAAAAGGCAAAATTAGCTTTGGACTTCAGGTTAGTTCTCGATAAGGTTAAAAGTTCAAACTGTAGGTTTATCGTTAAACTGTCAAGCTAAACCCACTTCCTAAACAACCATGCTTAATACACTTTTAAGCGGTTATTATCAAGGTAACAATAAGATTATTGGTAGTAATTTCCAAACGAGCTCCTACACAAAGAGATCTACTACTAAAGAGAATCATTGGAGAACCAGGACTCCTACTTAATATTATAAATGTGAAAGTTTGTGATGATGGATGGATGGATGAGTGGATGTTTGTTACTTCAATCACGCAAAAACGGCTGAACGGATTTGCATGATATTTGGCACACAGAAAGTTTATAACCTGGATTAATACAAAGGGTACTTATTATTGCGGTAATACGTACCCGCGGGATAATTTCTTACCTCCACGTGCGCAAAGCCACTGGCAAAAGCTAGTAGTATATATATTTCCTAAATTAATGTGTTTGGACAGCCCCATCCTAATTCCAGCCGTACAAACAGTCATTCCATTCGCATAAACAAACACCAGCGTCTTCAATGAAGCTATCGCTCAGTTCAATTAGCATATACCTGTATGTACCTACTAACGTACAGTGTGTGTAGTTACTTAAAAGCATAATAATATGCTAAACTATATTACTTATGCTGCATCATGAGTTTAGTGATCGCAACCGCTACCGCTGGGTTCAATTGCCAGTTCGAGCAGTGTGTTATTGTGTTTTTTTTAATCTGGAATTTAGATTTTGATCTGGATTTGTGCCTGGTTAATAGCAATAAGCTTGCCTAAAATACTTAACTGGCTTAAACATAACGGGCAAAAATGTGGGTGTACTATAAGTGCACCTCAATACTCAATACTCAATATCTTTATTGCTTTATCATAATGTGTACTTACATAGATGGCAACTATATAATTGAAATCATTATGGACCCTGTAGGGCACAGCAAAAGGGTAGGAGAGAGGAAGCCCTGTTTTAGGAGATAGTGAATAATAATTATTATAATTCTTTTTTTATTTTTTTATATTATTATTTGTTATATTATTTATATTAATATTATGATTTATTAATAATTACCATATCATTAATTTATTTTAAACATACCTATAAATTGCATGATTATTATTAATTAAATGTATTAATAATAACATAATTACATATCTTCAATATCTCTGCCCAGCCCTTTGGGGAAACAAGGCATGGTGTTATGTTATATTACTAATGCTATTTCTATCAAACTGATCCATTTTAATTGCAAGGTGCGGGAATTAAAAGTACAGTCCTCCCAAACTTCACACCTCGTCTAGTAGCAACCCAACTGTAACTTTACAAGGAGACAGGGTCATCGACGCGCAAGCTGTTATTATGAATTGAATGTTGAATAGATAGGTTGTCAGTTCATCCAAATTAAATGCAAAGAATAAAATAGTAATAAAGTCAACCAATTTATTACTACAACTACGGCGCTTTCGCTTAAGCAATAAATTCTCAAGAGAAACACCTAAGTCGGGATAACATATTAGTTTTAATGAAACTTCTTAAGGTTCCCGGGGATTTTAACAAGCTTGTCGCATAATATGGCACTGGATTTGCAAAGATTAAAGCTGAACTGCCAATTAGGTTAATGATTTAGTGTTCATAGTATGGTACAGACGCCAGCATATCAAGCTACCCCAATTCCCTATTGAACATGAACCTTATACTTATGTTATAAAGTTGAAAATCTATCAAAGAAATTTGACAGATTGGGGTAGTTTAATGTGCTGATGTCTGTACATAAGTTTGAAATATATTTGGAGCAGGAGATTCTACATTCAAATTAGGTAGGTACATTGTATGAAGAATGCAAAACAAGGGCAGAACTTAAATAAAATCAATCATGTAAGAAATGTGCAGGGACTCAAATAGCGAAATAAAACAGCGCAGCGGTAATTTTGATCTTCAATATCTCCGTAATCAGAAGGTTATCAGGCGTGGTCCAACAAAAAACCGGCAAAGTACGTGTTGGATCACGCACAATGGTTCCGTAATTGCGATGAATTAATTCATCCCAAAAACACACTTAACAGTGTAGTTAAAAAAAGTGTTCTCCCCTAATATTGTTACGGTCAATTCTCGAACTGCAAAATGTAAGTTTATAATCGACAGAAAATATTATTCTATACGATGAGACTACAAATTAACGATTACCGGACAGCATAAGTCTTTACTTATGCTGTGAAAATAATTGTTTCTTGCCAAGTTTCATGATTCTGGGTCAACAAGAGACGCCTTGGAGTGTAAATGTGGTACTGTTCCACAAACAATGGGAGACTTAAGATATTCTGCGTTACCTGTCAGCTGCACGTTTCAAGAACTGATGGAAGCTAGGATGACGCCAAACACGTAGCCGAATTCTGGACTGATTTCATTTAGATTGCCATCGAAGCGCTAAGAAGAAGAACGGAAGTAACCTATAGGTTTTGATTTATTTGCGAGTATCAAAATATGTCACAAAAAAGGCCGTATTTTTTACACGCTTTATATTAGCTTCACAAGTTCTATTTTTGTATGTAACCGGCTCCTTAGAGCGCGATTTTGACCCACTTTAAACGGTCAGATTTCATTGAAACTTTGTAAACTTATCGAGGACCGATGACTATTCAATAATTTAAAAAAAAATGAGAAAAAGAAAAAAAGACCTGTTTTTGTAGTTAGCAAAACTAAAAAAGGAGAAAATAATTTAATTCAATTAAAAAGCATGGGGTGCTTGACATTAATTGATTATAAAAATACATCAAAAAGAACCCCACGCTTTTTAATTGAATTAAATTATTTTCTCCTTTTTTAGTTTGGTTTTTAAAGCGTGTGTTTTAGTTCATTAACTAATATTAATTTCATTTCGTTGACCTAGAAGCTTGATGTTGTAAGAGCTCTACAGAACCGTAGACCTACGTATTTGATATTAATTAACACTTGATATCTTCACCCGTTATAAAAAAGTCTTGACAGATAGAGGGATAACCAAGTGATACTTTATGGATTCCTTTTTATTCCTTTTGAGGTACGGAAACCTAAAATGATCACAATGATGGGGAAAACAAGTGACTCTCAGCTTCCTTATGCGTAATTTTTATGGCCATATCGCTCACAAATAATTATGAAATCATCTGTCACAATCTGTTACATCGACATTTCCCATTATATAAATTTTAATGAATAGACAAAAAAGTGAACCTCGATTAATCACAAAGAATACATTTTTTGTGATTAATCGATAAATGATGATAAATCGCAATATGGATGGCGTTATGGAACTATGGAGAAGTGTCTTGACGTTGCGTGAGAGTGCGTGATCCATCGCCGCCCGTTCGATATCTATCGCAGCCCGTTCGATTTCCACCGCGCACAGCATAGATAGAAAGCAGCAAATGTAATATTTTTTGCTCCGTTGGCGTTGGTTTAATTGCTGTATGGCGTTCCAGTGGATGGAGGATATAAATAAATAAATGACGAAATTGAAACGACGAAAAATTAAACAAAGGAATATATTCCTATATTCTTACAAATCCCAGAACTAAACTGAAATTCAGAACAAGAGTCGCAGAGTTACTAAAACAATTCAAACAAATATGGTAGCGGAACTAAAAGTCAAACTGCTAACTTGTAACTGTTTCACTGCTTCAATCAGAATATAATTATGTTGAATTTTACTGCATAAAATGAAAGTCCGTTTTTAGAGGCAGGAGCTCCTGAGATGAATATTATGATTTTATTCTGTCGCTAGTGAAAGTCTGATAGTCTATCATCTTCCAAAAAATTAGATAATCAAATATCTTAAATATATAAAAGAAGGCAGAACTTGTATAGTCTTGCAATTTATAACGTATAAGTCGTGTGCTGATTGATTATTTTCCATCGACAAAAATTTTGAACTTCCATACTTGACAAACGTTCCTCTATTTAACCCCATTAGTAACAGAATCTCACTTTCGTTATAAAAGGCACTCTTGCGCACATGCTTCTAGACTGCAAAGTCTTAGGGTAAGGGAATTGATTAACACAACTCACATTTTAAGATGTTTAGATTAGTAGATTTCCTTTAACCATCTTTTACAGATCGTAAAACTGTAAGAATCCTCTGGATAGCACAAAAACCGTGTTGTTCTAACTTAAAATACGTGCCAAAGAGAATTGTGTAAAATATTTTGCTATCCAGTTAGTTGTGCAGTATCTGTGACAACGAAGTTCAGGGTGATGGTCAACAGTTCACACCGTTTGCGGTACAAAATGGTTTGACAGTTGTGGAGTATCAACATACATGACACTGCAATTAATGTTTATGTTAAGTTGACCTGCTACAAGAGACCGAAAAAAAAACCCGAAAACCGGAAACCGAGAAAACTTATTCCGTAGAAAGCACTATAGACAAAAGCATATGGTATGGTAAGCGGGAGACGCCCTGGGCGTCGGGAATCCCAGGATGATTCCCGGCCACCGTAGGCGCGGGCTTGCGGACGGCGAGTAATGGGTAGCTCGCTGTCCGGTAAGGACCAAGCCCGGGTCGACGGCGCGTTGTGTTCCACGCGCGCCTCAAAGAGAAGTCAGCACCAACTGGTGGGGTCCGCAAGGGCCGATGCCTGCCAGGGGTGCGGGTTGTTCGAAAGAGATACCGCGGCCCCTGGCACACAGGCAACTGAGGGAACGGGCACGGGTGGATTTTAGTCAGTAAAAGTCTGACACGCCCTCCCGCTCCACCCAGAGCGGGAGAAGTTATTTGATGATTTCCCACCCAAAAAAAAAAAACCTTACATTATAACATTACTCATAGTAATATTCGACGACAGCGACATGACGACGATAGCATGACGAGTTGAAGAAAACACAACTATGCTGCCACATAATACGTATAATTTTGTTAATTAAAAAAACACCAAAGATATAAAAATATAACAAAAAAGTAAAAAATGGGGTAAAAAATTGCAAATCAGGATTTGATGGACGAGCGAAACTTAGTAGAAAAATGTATGGTTTTAAAACGTAAATGATTGTGGTACACGACCTAGCAAGCGATTGTAATCGATTAAAAATCAAGGCCTATGCACGCAAATGCCAATGCACTATTATCACCGGAATGTTTGTTATAATTTAGCAGAGGGACCCTATCCGCTGTCAATAAATGCCCGGTACTTAAGCAGGAAAAGTTATAATATAAAAACAAAATGCAGCAATTACCAATGTTTATGTAGGGTAGGTACGTAAACTGTAGGATGCAAATTACATCGTGTGACGTGGATTTCATACAAAATGCGCGTAATCCTTTAAACGGTGATATTGTTATACCAGAACTTTGTTTGTTACTGTCAAAGTTTGATTTTGATTAATAGAACTTTGCCTGTTACGATTTTCGTTTGAAAGTTATGTTAAAATTTAAATTCTTATTTTTTGTTCTTGCTTATGGTTTTGCAATTTGTTTTATATTCGGTGTAGGCTTAAGCGTTCGCTGGTCTTCTGTATACAATAGTATCATCAGTGGCAGTTGTTTTTGAGCTAACTTTAGAAAGGAAGAGGTTCTTAATTCAACTGTACTTTATTTATTTTTTTACATATTATTATGTTACGCCATATCTCCAGCAATTGTGGATCGATTTCGAAAATTAGTTTTTAATGCCTTAGTCTTATAAATTTTATTATTTTGCTTGGGTAGCTTCGTTTTTTAAAAGAAAAAATACAATCGCATTAAGAACCTCCTCTTTTGGAGTAAGATACAAAAAAAACTCAAGAAAGTGAAAAATAACTTTAATCTCGGAAGTCGAAAGACAATTTTTTACTTCTTAGCCAGGTGTTTAGTTTTTGTGTACAATCATTATGGTCCGTTCTATTTGCAGAATTAATAATAATTTATTTCACAAGGAGTCATTTTATTCGCTGGACTGGACAGCGTTTGAGGGGCTTTTGGTTCGTGTGTATTACATAACATCACGCCTTGATCCTCGAAGGGTAGTGCAGAGGTGCGAATTTACGCACATTTTGCCATTTATTTTTAAATCCCATGGGTAGCGAGGATATTACCATCAACCGATAAAAATTCCAATAATAACACTACCCAGTGTGTGATTTTTTTTTTGGAATGTTGCCTGGTTTCGCTGAATTAACAATTTTTGTAGCTTCTTTTTCTAGCGTCGCATAACGTCCACATACCCTACATATATAACCCAAAATCATGTTACATAGTTTATTTGATATCAAGCAGTTCACATCACCTTATTCCCTCCCCATCCAAAATGTTCTAACACGAATAAACGGTAATAATATCTTCTTAAAGGCTTACGTATTTCCAGGAAAATATGAACGATTACACATCAAACGAGGCACGCTTCCCTTAGATAGAATTACCAAACGGGCACATACGTAATGTACCAAATTCGCTATTTCGCGTAAAAAGGTAATGACAGGAAAAACTTGGAAATTCAACAGGTAAAAATTCATAGTGAAAAAGAAATGCCGCAGGTATAACGAGAAAATTACGAAAACTCTATTTGCATCCGGCGGGTGATTTAGGCAGGAAGCGGGTGCCATACCGTCTCGCTCACTCATTTCCGATTTTGTTGCCCCTTCGCGCCAGTAGATGGCGTTGTGCTTAAAAAAATAAACATCGTAATTTAGCTTACTTACGTGTCCCACCGCCAGCGATTAGACCAAGCAACTAAAACCAGTTAGCGAGTGCACGATTGCGACGACCGATTACTCGCTGATATGCGTATAATTATAGCAAACGTTAGTCTCTTAGTGACTGTTTTGCCGACAAACGAGTGTCACTTAACGAGTACAGATCGCGGCACGTTAGTTGAACCAAAATGGCGGATTTTGATTCAACTTACGTGTCGCGATCTGTACTCGTTTCAATAGCTCTTATCGCTACGACAAAAGGGTACTCGCCAACGGTGTGAACAGTCAGCAAATAACATAGTCAGCCTAAATATTCCAGCTGCTAAGACACTGGCCTTCTCTCAGTGAGAGAGAATGGGCTGTAAACCATCACGTTAGCACAGCGCGGGATGGTGGATATCACATGTCTTCGAACTTTTGGTTCTAGGACATTTCGGTTTCCTCACGATGTTTTTCCTTCACAGTTTTGAGAACAGTGGATCAAATTATATACAGAAAGTAAAGCGCCTATCTGGGCTAAACTATGACCTACAGCTCGTAGGTCGCGGCCACCGTTGCCAATTAGCCATCACTGCTCCCACCAGAACAGTCACCGATCAACTAAAATATAATGGATCTCGTTTACATACTCGGGATTTTTTTTTAAAGCTTGACGCTTCCTCGTCTGTCCTATCCCACCGAATAGGTGCCTTAGATCGTGCGTTCTATACATACTTAAGTTTCCGCTTTTAATCTTAACAACGACTTCGTTCGGTACATGTTGGAAGTTTCTGATGTTATGTTTTGCTGCAGTTATATGGACTCGTGTCTTTGTTTATATGATTTTTTATGCTGTGTTGATGTTAGAACGGCGGTTTTGCGACGAAATGAAAATGTTAAATCAATGTTACTATTTTTTTTTTATAAACTACGAGTTTTTACCCGTTTACAGTTGCGTATCCAAAGGGTATCAAGGGAACCTTATTGCTAAGGTTCTGCCATCTATCCGTCGGTCTGTCAAAGGGTTGTATCTTTAGAACCTTAATAGAACACTTCTAGTACCTAGTATTATGGACGCTATAACCATCCCCTGACAGAAACGGTTTTTTTATATTATGTAATGTTCATGTACGGTGGTACAGAATACTTCGTTACTGAGTCCGACTCGCGTTTGTTGAATACTGTCCTTTTTACGCACTTTATATTAGTTTCACTTGTATGTTTGTTTGTTTGTAACCGACTCCTTTGGACGCTATTTTGACCCACTTTAAACGGTCAGATTACATTGAAACTTTGTAAACTTATCGAGGACCGATGACTATTCAATAATTAAAAAAAAAAAAAAAATTGAGATAAATGAAATAAAAAAACGTTTTTGTAGTTAGCAGAACTAAAAAATAGAAAATTAATAATAGTTTAAAAAACACGCTTTAAAAACCAAATTAAAAAAGAATAAAATAATTTAATTTAATTAAAAAGCGTAGGGTGCTTGACATTAAGTGATTATAAAAATACCTCAAAAAGCATCCCACGCTTTTTAATTGAATTAAATTATTTTCTCCTTTTTTAGTTTGGTTTTTAAAGTGTGTTTTTTAAACTATTATTTTTATATTATCTAATGTTCATGTACGGTGGTAAAGAATACTTCGTTAGTGAGTCCGACTCGCGTTTGTTCATTACTGTCCTTTTTTTAAACCCTCTGATGTATCATCTGATCAATTAGAATTTAAATCAACCCTAACCTTCTCACGCAGAACTTGACACCACAGTTGTAGACCAGTTCCCAAGACTGTTTTTCGTAAAATTAAAATAAATTGTTCTTCAAAAGTCGCCGACTCCGCAACATCGATTCATCATTTTCATACGGTGTCTACTGTGTTATTTCTCGCGCTGTTATTCAAACGGATGAGTAATAGTCTTGTGACTAACGAAATAAAGTTTTCCGGGTTATAGTTGATTTTTGACACCAGCGGGGTAGTTGCGGAACACACTAACAGTAGGAATTGCTCACATTTTGAAATTTCAACAACATTCATTGCGTTATTTACGTTACGGTCAGGGAAATTGATTGGTTTTCAAATTGACTACCAACCTGCAACCCAACAACGTTTTTAAATAAAAGGGTTAATTTCGATGACCTTACATAGGGTTAAAATCTATCAAAATCTTTAAAAAAATACCGCATAAATTATAGTTACACGGTCTACGGTGTCTTTTGAGCAAGATTTTGTGTTGGCAGCACACATAATGCATGTTATACGAACGGAGGGAGACTGAATGAGACGCCTCCAGGCACAGTCCTGAACGAAAGGACACAATTGTTGGCGCTCCTACATGGCGATGTGATGTTTTTGTGTATTTCATCCCTTTTATGAGAAATTTCTAATCTTTTCTGTGATGAAAAGAGCGAGGAAGACAGATTAAAAAAAAGTATGACAGTTTTTTGAAAAATATCGTTGCAGAATTCATTTTTGACTAGAAAAAAAAGGGCCTGATTCTTCTGAATCAGGCCCTTTTAACTGCTTTCTGGCAGTCCTCCTCGATAAAGCTCACATCGTGAGTAGGTTCATATCTCTGGAGCTCTAACCACCCTGTAGCCTGGACCCTGATCCCGATACCGGCGGACCAGCGATCATTATGCCGATAGTCGTAACAGCCAATGGTTTGATAGCCAAGAGCCTTAACCAACAGTTAAGGAGGCTCACGTTGGGCAGCTGGATCAAGGGCATGATTAAGAAAGCGTTACTTCTCGACGTGGCTCGAATTCTTAGGAGGTTCCTCTCTCTGGAGCCTTGACCACCGAAAGTAGGGAACTGTTCTCTACTATTTTTTATATTTCTAAATGTTTCAATATTTTTTTTAATGGTTTCTTTTCGATCACCAAAGCTCTTTGATTTGAAAATTTTAATTCTGTGGAACATCTAAAAGACGCAAACTTAGTTATCAATTTACGTTGACGATACCGAGCGACACTAATGCGTTCCGTAATTATAATATTGAAATTACGTTGATGACTTAATTTGTTGTAGCGGAATTTAAAATGGGAGCTCATCATTATTTGAGGAAAAATTACACGTAAAATTATTACGAGAGGCGAGTATCATATTACGCATGTTGGTTTTAAAGATAAAATTGCATACAGCTGGCATGAGATTCGTAAAATGGGTAAGAGGAATGTGTGGATTACGTAAAAAGCTAAAATTAAAAATGTTTGTTTTGCAGAAATAAATACTCTTACAAATACTACGTAAGTAAGTACTCTTTCTCTATGCATTTTACCACCATACTGCAATCGCCAACCCGCCTGCCAAGCGTGGCGATTATGGCAAAACCCCCATTTTTTTTTGGGTAGGCCTATATCCATCAGTGGACGTCTATCGGCTGAAATGATAATAATGATGATGATGATCATCATAGTCCTCGCTCATAAACTCAACTGAATCCACCAGTCCTCGCAAAGTTTTTTTTAACTCGATAAATTTGTTTCCACACGTTTGTGGAATACATTGCCAGTTGAAATTGAATCCGCGCAGTCGTTATATTTGTTTAAAAACAACCGACTTCCAAAAAAACACTACAAAGTGAAAAATAACTTTAATTTCGGAAGCCGGTGTCTTTGGAGCTGTATTTAATTTTTTATAACCGCCTTCCGAAATTAAAGTTATTTTTCACTTTGTAGTGTTTTTTTGGAAGTCGGTTGTTTTTTTTTCACTTTTTAGTGGTTCATATGTGCTTACCCCTTCACAGCGTAGCGGCGTGATGTTATGTTATGAAATGGTGTAAACAATAGACAGACATGAGATTTCAGCAATCCCAGTCCATTTGCTACCATTTATTGAGGAGTTCCGTTGCATATTATCTCCGAGGTTCTTCATCAGATCTTCATCAAATTGAAATGGGACCACTCCGAGAAAGTACTCTTCCAAAAAATACCCAAATCGCTTCAAATGTGCCTATAAAATTTGAAGAGTTCTCTCTCTTTCTCCAGGATCCCATCATCAGATCCTGACTTGATGATCATGGGACCACCTGGGAAGTATACCCTTTCAAACAAAAACAAAAAATCCATATCGGTCCAGCCATCTTCGAGTAATCGGGGAACATACATAAAAAAAGGTTCCAACGAATTGAGAACCTCCTCCTTTTTGAAGTCGGTTAAAAAGACACGTAAAGGATCATTACCTTTTGTTGTGATCTGGTTCTCTAACCTAACTGCAATTTTCTATGTAAAGTCTTAATTTATTTTCGTTCCTTATACATTTAGTATGTATGTATTTATGTATCTATTATATAGGATATGTATATATCTGTGTATATATTTTAGTGATTTGTATAAATAATTATTTGCAACAAAGACATACCCATTTTATGTCCAGACTAATCACTGTCCATGCCAAGGTTGCCTGGAAGAGATCGCGGAAAGCGATAAGGCCGCCCATTGTGTATTTTGTAGTGTACCTTGTTTTTTTGTTATGTATTTTTGTGGTGAACCATAAAGTATATATAAATAAATAAATTTGAGCGAGGCCTGTAGATGCACTGTCATCACTAGAGATCGGATATTCGGATGCATATTAACCTAAAGTTGAGATGTTGGCTAACATGGAATGCGCTTTTGTATCGAAAAAGTCATAATTTAGGTAATTTGTTTACTTTTTGTTTTAACTAATACAAACCACCCCTCCTCCAGTACATACACATATTTGTGTTGGGTTAAACATTAATTTTAAATAAATACCCATCTGAATAGTTATGCAATCCAAGAATCCCGGGGTTTTTAATAAATATTACAAATCATTTATAAAGCCGCTTCAATACTTTCATAGCTAAAACTTATCTTTAGGTAAATATGCATCTGAATATCCGATCTCTGCTCATCACCGACTCAATTTCCTTGCGAAGTTCCAATATTGTTGCTCCGGAGTGAGTAACCAAACCCTGGCCGATCGAGCAATCTTATAAAATTTCGTGGTAGGAAACGTCTTTGTTAGGCGAGTCGTTCGGTGGTGGTCGCTTAGACCTTACACAAACAAACCGCTTGCTTCTGTGAAACTTCTTCTACTACTACCAGGGGTGGTCGGCGTTAAGACCGGCTCAGGCCCTTGAGAAAAATTTTGCTTAGCTATAGCTGAGGGAGGAGAACGCTTTCTGCGCAGCATTTGAATATTATCTTTGCCTTCTGATGCGCATTAAGCGCCAAATGACGCTAGCGCGATAGCCGATAATCGGTAGTGCAAGCGAACTAAGTGCGCTGTGGTTCTTTGATTCGTAAAAGTTTAGTCATAGGATCTCCAAGTAGCGCAGGCGCCGGAGGGGAGGAGGCGCGGTGCGCGCGAGGAGTATCGGGCGCTCTGCGGGTAGGTAGGTCCGGGTTCGGGGGCGTTTTTTTTTTTAGTTTTTCATCTATAACTTGACAGTCCGTGGGTGTATTCTTTTAAAATTTTCGCTATTCAAAAGTTCATTTCACCAGCAATGCAACGATATCACACACATTGATAAACAAACACTTTTACTGTTTTCGAAATAAATTATAGGAGCAAAACAAAAATGACCTTTACGGGGCGGCGGTAGAAGTTTAGGGGAGTTCCAGTGACGCGGTTTCGTTAAGCGTCATTTTAAACCCGTTATTAAAATAGAATGAAAGAACTGTTTAAAACTCAAACTCTTTATTGCACACTATTAAATGGCACCGTGTATTTATTCCTCAATCACCTTCTTGTATTATTTTAATCTTGTATTTATACAATTTCCACACATGAACCGTCGTCAGCTCTGTCGGTACCATTAGGACACCAGTCTGCAGACAGAGACCGTCGGCCATTGTCCAGCAGGTCATCGCTGCCGAGACCCTGGCAGTTGATACTTCCCATGCTTACGATCAAAACAAGAAGAACAAGTAAATTGAACAGCCTCATTTTCCTTATTTTTCTCTAAACTAGATTAGAATTCTTGTGAATATTGAAGATCACTGACGATTTGATAGTTGGAATGCTTATTTATATCAATCCACTCTTGAACATACTAAATCAATTAGTTACAATTAGTACAATTTGAATTTATTCTTAACTAGCTTCTGCCCGCGACTTCGTTCGTGTGGAAATCGTAAGTCATCACAATGTACTCACGGTGGAGCATACGGTGGAGGTCCTCCCTGGCTTGGGCGGAGCACCGCCGTGTCCTCGTGGAGGCGATCGGCGGCGGCGATCTCTCGCGTCCGGCCCTGGTGCAGGCCATGGTACGGAGCGAGAGTGAATGGTTAGCCGTCACCTCCTTCTGCGAAGCAGTAATGCTCGCGAAGAGGGAGGCGGCGCACGTGAGGGAGAGGCAGTATATGCGCCCTCACGGCCGTAGTCGCCGCAGGAGAAGCCCTGGGCGTCGGGAATCCCAGGCTGATTCCCGGCCACCGTAGGTGCGGGCTTGCGGACGGCGAGTAATTAGTAGCTCGCTGTCCGGTAAGGACCAAGCCCGGGTCGACGGCGCGTTGTGTTCCACGCGCGCCTCAAAGAGATGTCAGCACCAAAGGGTGGGGTCCGCAAGGGCCGATGCCTGCCAGGGGTGCGGGTTGTTCGACAGAGATACCGTCGCCCCTGGCACACAGGTAACTGAGGGAACACGGGTGGGTTTTAGTCAGTAAAAGTCTGACACGCCCTCCTGCTCCACCCAGAGCGGGAGAAGTCATTTGATAATTTCCCATCCTCAAAAAAAAAAACCACAATGTACTAAAATGACGGCCACAATTTATAAAACTTTCCTGTACACGACGCTTTTAGTTTTGGTAACAATACAGTTGTGCGTGTGAGAAGCAACTTCTCCTGAGGTCGACATCCGTGCAAGGGTCTTTTGGCCATTGGCCTTCAATTTGCTTGAGAATACAGTGGTTGTTCGCTGCAGCTTGATCATTTTTTGGCGTTAAACTGGCCCGTCCACAAACCCAAGAAATTGAAGTGCACCAGACGAATCTGATCTTCTAAAGTGGGAGCCGTTAGCGTGCTTAAACTTGCGACCATAGAGTCGACCTATTCAATGTAGCATTCACCTCGTAAAGTTCCTCGCCTCACCACATGTAGTGTTTGCCGGAAATCGCCACTAAACAGAATTTTGACGCCACGCATCATGTCTTTGTTGCTGCCAATGTCTTGTCCTGGCGTGCCTCGTTTTGCTACCAAGAAGCAGCGTAGTAGCGATTCCAGAAAACACGACCATGATTGCAGTTTTGCCTTTCTCCGAACAGTTTTTTTTTTCAAATTGTGTGTTTTTATCCTTGTTAATATAAACATTAGTCTATAATGGTTCAACTGCTACGACCTAGGCCTCCTCTCTGTAAGAGGGAGTGGGCCGTAAGCCATCACGCGGGCCTGTTGCGGGATGGCAGATGCCACATGACTTCAAAGTTTTGGTTCTAGAACATGCTTCTTCCTCATGATGTTCTCCTTCATCGTATTCAGAGCAGTGGTGATGAAATAATGTATATAAAGTAAAGCACCAATGTAGCGGACGACACGGGCGCGTCCAGCCCCACTTCCAGTTTTGTTGACGTGCGCTCCCTACTTTCTGAGTCAAGTGACTCCACTGGTGGCAAACGTCATCACGCAGCCCTGAATGCTGTAGTTTAATGGAGTATACCTGTGTTGCAGTACAATCAATAAGTACCACAAAGAGAGACGAATAGCGATGAGGAGGCTATGTTGAAATAACATTATTTTAGCTTCTTCTTAGTTGTTGCCTCTTCGAGAACTGTGTTGCGACTGATCAAGTGGTGTACTTTTTCTGGGATGGCATACTGCAAGTAAACCTAGGCGGCTGTCGGCTGCATAACCGGACTTGCCTGTGGCTGTCTCCTTATATTAAAGCCTCCTAAAAACATTAAACAAAGCGACTACACGCTAAGGGCATCCTGTAGAGTATGAACCTTGGCTTAGGCATCGCTAGGGCGTGCCGTGTGTTCTGGTGCGCCGGTGTTGGGAGTCATTCCCCTAAGAGGAGGGTCCGGTGACGGACAGCTGCGGCGGGTTCGCGGATGGCTTTCGCGTTCCCGTGTTCCCGCCATAAGCGGCACTGGAGGATACCGTGGAGTTTTAGTGGGTTAGAGTCCCACATAACTGCGCTATCTCCCCGTGGTAGCGCAGTATGCATGAGCATTTCTCCACGTTAAAAAAAAAAAGGCATCGCTAGGGTACTTGGGGCAGCAAGGAGCAGGCTGGTTCGGATTATATAATCAATAATTAGGGACGAAATTAAGGCTACAGGCTCAGCGGCGCGGGCTAGTTCTAGTAAAGGTCGGGGCTTGGAACGACGCAGCCGTTCTGTGTATATGTATTTTGAGTGTACTGGTGTACTTGCTACTCTTCTGGAGAACGGTTGTTGTGTCGTCAGGAAAGGTTAGGGTATGCCCCCCCCCCCTCTCGTATGAGGATTGGCAGCCCGTGTGGGAGTCGGTTGCCACAATCAGAGGATTGGGTTGCTTTATAGTGGAGTCGAGCAAGTGCCGATAAATAGCACGCCTTCCATACGGGCCTACTTTACCTCACAGAAAATTTTTAGTACTTATCCTTCCTTGATCATATAAAATACCAAAATTGAACACGTAATAAAAAATCGTAGAAAATAAACATCAAAAACTGTAGTTTGTACCCTTAAGCAAACCTTAAAATAACCTTCTTCGATACCAGTGGTCCGATTTACATGATTCCAACTGGAAAACCCGTTTTATACATTACTCGATTATTTGAACCTGAAATTATAAAAATGTGTACATAAACAAAAAATCACATGTTCAAGTTAAGTAATTCAAATTGAAATTCATTTATTGACATAATAGGTTATAAATCTTCTTTGAAGCCTCTGACTCCCGAACTAGGTGTACCTGTATGTCAGGAGTCAGCGCCCTCTCCCATTTTATTTGGCTTAGAAACTAATGTCAACATAGGAATAGGCAAACAAATGTGCTACAACATACAGTTTTAAAAGAAGTGAAAACAATATAAAAAAAAGAAAATAAACATCAATAACGTATGTAACTTATTCTAAAATTATTATTATATCGTGCTGTGTGTGTGTGTGTGGAAGGTGTACGTGTGCGTGTTGGTGAGTGCCAATTCGTGTTTGTATATGAGTAGGTGTATGAAAGAAAGGTGTGTTCTATGTATGTGTTCCTTAGTAGATAGAGATTCATTATTCATTATTTTCTCTACATCCTCATAATCAAGAGTAAAGAACCAGTTATTTACTTTAAGTTTACATTCGTGTAGTATTAACGGATAAAAATGTAAGGTTCTATTAATTTTGTTGTATAAATATACAGACAGAAAAGCGTTTTGTCGTCCTGCAAAAGCCGTGCGACATTTAACAGATTCAACTACGTTTGGAGTTGTTCGCTTATTTCGACGTTTATCTGGATCATATGGGGTAGATACGTGTTTTTTAGCAATTATCTAGAAAATAAAAAGTTGTCTTACTGTAAATACCCGGCACAACTCGTATAATGTCTTTGTGGGAAATCTGTATGGTTTGAACAACATTGTTTTAAGCAAGGACCGTTGTGCTCTTTCCAGACGTAAGAGATGCGTTTTACATGCACCTCCCCAGACCCCAATACAGTAACCAATAACTGATTGTGCCAATGCAAAATATACTGAACGGAGGAAATCGCTGTCAGCCACATGCCTCAGATTTTTGAAAACCCAAACAAGTTTCCTGACTCGTGACGAAACCATGTCGATATGCGGTTGCCAGGATATTTTTCCGTCTAAGAGAACCCTAAGGTATTTGACTGTATTAGATTTACTCAGAGTTGTACACGAGCACTGTTGTGTGAAAGGTAATTTGCATGTGTGAATCCGGACCTCCACATTGGGCTGTTTTATGCGAGCGTTAGTGAACTGTACAAATGAGATTTTGGATATATTAAGTGTTATTAAGTTATGCCTTAGCCACAAGCAGACTTTATGGAGCCCCACCTCCGCATTTTGTTGGACTACATCCCAAGTCTCTCCCTGAAACACCAAGGCTGTGTCATCGGCATATGTAAATATTTTGCCTTTGTTTAGTGTCATTTTACATAAATCGTTTATATAAATCAGGAAGAGACTGGGATCGAGAATGCTACCCTGTGGGACTTCATATGTGACTCCGACATCCAAACTAATAGCACTACCCACTTTAACCCTCTGCAAACGGCAAGTAAGAAAGTCTTTATAGATTTTAAGTGCCAATCCCCTAATTCCACAGTTTTCCAGCTTGTCAACAAAAGCAGAGATCGAGACAGTGTCAAAAGCCTTGGCCAGGTCAATAAAGACTCCAACACACTTTTGTTTATTATCAAGACAAGCTGCAATATAATCTACTAACGAGCTAACGGCTTTTAACGGCAATTATACGACTGATTATAAAAAATACCTTCTAAACTTACTTTAATCGTTCTTATCCTCCGCGTTCCTCCACTTCGACCGGTTTTGTGCTTCCTGCATCCAGCGTCTTCCTGCCGCCTCACAAGGTCAAATATACTGCTCATCCACCATGGTAAAAAGCGTCATAATTATTACCCTTTGGCCTGCGCAGACATATAGAGAATATCTATGCAAAATATGAACAAGATTTGTTCGCGTGATGCTGGAACATCGGAATCGAACGAATCAACAGAATCGTTTCCAGATTTCGTAGAAAATACGAAAACAAATTAATCAATGTACAGTTTTGACTCCACTACGATTTTACTATAATTATGTATCTTTACTAATATTATAAAGAGGAAAGTATTTTTTGTTTGTTTGCTCCGAATAGGCTCCGAAACTACTGAACCGATTTTAACGATTTTGTAACCAATAGAAAGCTTATTTATCAGGAAGTAACATAGGGTTTAATTTATTTGAAAGAAAATTGCAATAAAGTAGTAAATTTTTCCAATAAATTAAATTTTTCAATACACGTTTTTGCATACGCTACGATTTTATTATACGTATAGATTATAATTAGAATGTTTGTAGAAAACGTTTTTATCAATAATTCGAGCAAATAATTTTCTTCTAGTACGAATCAATTTATGAATGTATGAAATTGGATAATTAAGGTCAGGTGAGATAGCGGTCAAATGCAGCATTATGCTTCATTTATTTATTTAAGGAAAAACAAACAGTAGCGCAATAAGTGGTATACATAAATTATCTTAAATATTAAATTTTAAACAGTTATGCTACCCACTACGTTCTCCACAGATTACAATTTAAAGTATTTAAAACTAGCTAGTAACACAGATACAATACTTATACAACAGTCATTGTCATAGAATTCATATGGATTTTTAAATTTGTAAAATAAAATAAAAGAAAAAATAAAAGTAAATTTGTGTGCGTACATTATTAAATATTGCGCTATTTTAAATGACTTTGCTGATCCCGTAATACTTGGATTTGCTTCTTAGATGCGTTTTTACTATGAAAAAGAATGTCGAATGCTTTGTAGTAGGTATATTAAAAAACAGTTAATGCCCGTGCCTAAGTCCCGTGGTTTACTGACAAAGACCGATCTTTTGATGTCATCAAAACTGGTATACTTTTCAGCTCATAAGCTATCCTACTTATAATTTTTTTTCTTTAAATCATGAACATCTCTGTGATGGAAAGAGGAATTAAAGCACACACTTTTAGCTGAAAATCGCAAAGAATTTTGCCATACATTTACGTAGGAAATGAGACTAGTTGAGAGGAAGTACCAGTGAATGGCAACAGTCGAATTATTCCACTACCTCAGTGGGTTAATAGGGAACAAAGCAGATAGTTACAGGTATAATAAGAACCCTACTATTCCTTTCAAAAGCTAAGCCTTCAAGCAGTCAATTCATGAAAGAGTAAAAGATCGGCTGTTTACCTAACTTTCGAAAATGTTAAATAACTAAGCGGTTGTACGATTGCTTTGCGATCCTCTACTGGTCAGTTCGATTCCCAGGTATAAGTATTTTTTAGAAGTAGCGGGAGGTTCCCTATGAATAAGAAGTCGTGAGTCAGACTAATTTTGTAAGAGACCAATTAAAAGAAGAGATTTTGCTTAATTAGATGTTAACGCTTCTAAATTAGTTTATCTAGCTTAGATAATTTGTTTTAATTTTAAAATCTAATAAGAACGATTAAAGTAAGTTTAAAAGGTATTTTTTTATAATATATAAGGGTAGTCGTATAATTACGTAACTTGAAAATGTGATTTTTTGTTTATGTACAGGTTTTTATAATTTCAGGTTCATTTCATTTCATTTATTTTCATACCATAGTGTGAATTAAGTTGTTACAAATAGGCTTTAAGCATAGATACAGTTATGAACCCTGTAAGACCACAGCAACATAAGTGTGGATAAATAATTAAAATAAAATAAGTAACAGCATTTAGAATATGAATAATTGTTAATTAAATTAAATGTATTTAGATTATAATAATTGTACAATATTTTTTTTTATTTTATATGTGTGAATGTAATTGGCAAATGTAGAAGTAATTCAAATAATAGAGTAATGTATAAATGGATTTTCCAGTTAGAATCATGTAAATCGGACCACTGGTATCGAAGTAGGTTATTTAAAGGTTTGTATATGGGTACAAACTATAGTTTTTGGAGTTTATTTTCTACGATTTTTTATTACGTGTAAATATATTCAATTTTGGTATTTTATATCATCAAGGAAAGTTATGTACTAAAAATTGTCTGTGAGGAAAAGTAGGCCCGTATGGAAGGCGTGCTATTTATCGGCACTTGCTCGACTCTGCTATAAAGCAACCCAATCCTCTGGTTGTGGCAACCGACCGCCACACGTGCTGCCAATCCTAATGCAAGAGGGGGGGGGGGCATAGCCTAACCATTCCTGACGACACTACAACCATTCTCCAGGAGCGTAGCAAGTACACCAGTAAACTCAAAATACATATACACAGAACGGCTGCGTCGTTCCAAGCCCCGACCTTTACTAGAACTAGCCCGCGCCGCTGAGCCTGTAGCCTTAATTTCGTCCCTAATTATAGATTATATAATCCGAACCAGCCTGCTCCTTGCTGCCCCAAGTACCCTAGCGATGCCTAAGCCAAGGTTCATACTCTACAGGATGCCCTTAGCGTGTAGTCGCTTTGTTTAATGTTTTTAGGAGGCCTTAATATAAGGAGACAGCCACAGGCAAGTCCGGTTATGCAGCTGACAGCCGCCTAGGATTACTTGCAGTATGCCATCCCAGAAAAAGTACACCACTTGATCAGTCGCAACACAGTTCTCGAAGAGGCAACAACTAAGAAGAAGCTAAAATAATTTTATTTCAACATAGCCTCCTCATCGCTATTCGTCTCTCTTTGTGGTACTTATTGATTGTACTGCAACACAGGTATACTCCATTAAACTACAGCATTCAGGGCTGCGTGATGACGTTTGCCACCAGTGGAGTCACTTGACTCAGAAAGTAGGGAGCGCACGTCAACAAAACTGGAAGTGGGGCTGGACGCGCCCGTGTCGTCCGCTACATTGGTGCTTTACTTTATATACATTATTTCATCACCACTGCTCTGAATACGATGAAGGAGAACATCATGAGGAAGAAGCATGTTCTAGAACCAAAACTTTGAAGTCATGTGGCATCTGCCATCCCGCAACAGGCCCGCGTGATGGCTTACGGCCCACTCCCTCTTACAGAGAGGAGGCCTAGGTCGTAGCAGTTGAACCATTATAGACTAATGTTTATATTAACAAGGATAAAAACACACATTTTGAAAAAAAAAACTGTTCGGAGAAAGGCAAAACTGCAATCATGGTCGTGTTTTCTGGAATCGCTACTACGCTGCTTCTGGGTAGCAAAACGAGGCCTGCCAGGACAAGACATTGGCAGCAACAAAGACATGATGCGTGGAGTCAAAATTGTGTTTAGTGGCGATTTCCGGCAAACACTACATGTGGTGAGGCGAGGAACTTTACGAGGTGAATGCTACATTGAATAGGTCGACTCTATGGTCGCAAGTTTAAACTCGCTACCGGCTTCCACTTTAGAAGATCAGATTCGTCTGGTGCACTTCAATTTCTTGGGTTTGTGGACGGGCCAGTTTAATGCCCAAAAATGATCAAGCTGCAGCGAACAACCACTGTATTCTCAAGCAAATTGAAGGCCAATGGCCAAAAGACCCTTGCACGGATGTCGACCTCAGGAGAAGTTGCTTCTCACACGCACAACTGTATTGTTACCAAAACTAAAAGCGTCGTGTACAGGAAAGTTTTATAAATTGTGGCCGTCATTTTAGTACATTGTGGTGACTTACGACTTCCACACGAACGAAGTCGCGGGCAGAAGCTAGTTAAGAATAAATTCAAATTGTATTAATTGTAACCAATTGATTTAGTATGTTCAAGAGTGGATTGATATAAATAAGCATTCCAAACTATCAAATCGTCAGTGATCTTCAATATTCACAAGAAATCTAATCTATTTTAGAGAAAAATAAGGAAAATGAGGCTGTTCAATTTACTTGTTCTTCTTGTTTTGATCGTTAGCATGGGAAGTATCAACTGCCAGGGTCTCGGCAGCGATGACCTGCTGGACAATAGCCGACGGTCTCTGTCTGCAGACTGGTGTCCTAATGGTACCGACAGAGCTGACGACGGTTCATGTGTGGAAATTGTATAAATACAAGATTAAAATAATACAAGAAGTGATTGAGGAATAAATACACGGTGACATTTAATAGTGTGCAATAAAGAGTTTGAGTTTTAAACAGTTCTTTCATTGTATTTTAATAACGGGTTTAAAATGACGCTTAACAAAACCGCGTCACTGTCACTCACCTTCATATTTTTTTATATCCGGCCATGCCTTGGATCCTTCAGGTTACGGAGATATTGAAGTCATTTTTTTAAACCCCTTTTTAATGTTAACTTTAAAGGTTACACACAACTTACTTACAACTTTTACGCAACCAAAAGCACTTTGTTTTGCGTTTGTAACATTGCGCCTTGCAGGCTTAGCTCGGGAACCGTAGACAAGCGTTTTGTCGTCGGAAAAGTAGACAAAAAAAAAGTCTACCGCCGCCCCGTAAAGGTCGTTTTTGTTTTGCTCCTATACAGGTTGAAATTGAAAACATGCGACAAACCGAAATGGGACATTGTACTCATCATTATGAACAACTTTTACTAAGGGACCAAAGATGCAATCGCGAAAAAAAAAACATCTGTTCCCTACATTTATGTTCGCATGACTTGTCAAAATGTAGGGAACAGCTGTTTTTTTTTGCGATTGCATCTTTGGTCCCTTAGTAAAAGTTGTTCATAATGATGAGTACAATCTCCCATTACGGTTTGTCGCATGTTTTCAATTTTAACCTGTATATGTAATTGAAGGATTATAAAGAATATGAAATCGTCCAAATAGTGTACAGCATTTACTCCAGAACAATGTTCTGTTAATTGGTTAGTAAGATTTCAACGCAATGTGATATAGCAGTTAGAAATAGCGGCTAAGCTCGGCCGCTTATGTTGTTAGAAAGATCAGACAGTTAACAGATGGAGAAACCGCGCGTTTGGTCTATTTTAGCTACTTCCACGGCATTGTGTCGTATGGCATTTTACTGTGTGATCGGGCTGCTGACATTGAATCAATCTTTATTTTGCAAAAGAGAGCTGTCAGAGCTATTTATAATCTATGTCGCCGCGAATCCCTCAGGGAACTATTTAAAAGGATTAATATTATGACGGTAGTAAATTATGAATTGGCAAGGGCCAATTCATTTATGAAAATATCATGTATGTATGAAAAAATCTACATCTTTTTAATCAAAAAAATGATAGACATAATTTTAATGCTAGAAACAAAAACAAAATAGATCAACCATTTTTCAGATTAACTAAAGTAAATACCTCTTTTATGGGGTACTGTGTTAAATGTTATAACAAAATACCTTTTGACATACTGCAATTAATTGAAAGGAAATTTAAAACTCATATTAAAAGTAAACTTTGTAAACAAGCGTACTACAAATTAAAGGATTAAATCCAAGATAAGAATGCTTGGAAACATGCTGGTCCTGCTCCATAGGACAATCTAGAGTCAAGACAACATCAAACTGGTTGCTAATTGAATTGTATAATTAATTATATTTAAGACATTTATTTACACACTCCGTGACTACTTTAACTCACACACTGACTTATTACTTGTGTAATGAGTGTTTTAAAATAATATTTAAGTATAGACTTATTTTCACAAGCGACAGATGGCGCTAATGGTCCCAGGAACTTTATATCTCCGTTTTAAGCATCCGTGTTTAGAATATCGGTAATATTGTATATTTATTTTGTATAATTTATAAATCATATTGTTTAAATTTAACAGGTTAAAGTATTTACATTTAGTCATAGGTCCTATTGTATTTTAGTTAATCAAATGATTGTATGTAATGTTTACTCTGCTCTGATTGGTCGGATAGCCGCTCGAGAATTGACTTCCGCTTAAAGTGGGGAAACATTGAGTGGGTTTACCGATTTACTAAAAGAGTCAGTCAATTTGGAGGCATTGATAAATGATTTTATTTCTGTAAGTAGGTTTGTACATACACTTTTACACGTCAATCATATTTTTTTAAACTAGATGAGGTCGCATAACTTGTGAGGTGACCTTGTGAGGGCCGCAGGAGTCCGCTGGATGCGGGAAGCACAGAACCGGTCGAAGTGGCGGAGCTTGGGGGAGGCCTATGTCCAGCAGTGGACGTCCTTCGGCTGAAATGATGATGAATGATGATGAGATGAGGTCGGCGTTTCCTATCTGACTACTCTGAGAAGAAAGGTCGAAACAAACTCAGAGGTCACAGTCTCTTTTAAAGTCCAGACATAATCTTGGTCAGATCATGTGAAGACCATGTGGATTGGTGTCTGAAATGGTCTTTTGAGGAAAGAACCACACAGATTGAGTGGACCTGTCCAATCAGTGCACGCATTTATCAGTAATCATGCAGCTCAACTCAGAACTTGAGGAGCTCAAAGATTTGACGAACAATACCAAAGAAAGGACATTTGGGTAGGCCGCATACTTACTCAAACTGCCAGATTAACATTAACATTAACTGAAAAAGAGATGAAACACAAAACAAAAAAAAAACAAAGCATGACCCACACAGTCCTCACATTCACAATAATTAAAACAATAATAATATTATACTTCCCAAAGTAAATATTCATGTCAAAGTGTATATAATAATAATCAAATGTCGAAGAGTATAAGTTTGCAAAAAAAAAATGCAAAAAAAACATAATTCAGTATGCAAAAGTTGGAGCAGGTCAATCCCAAGATTTTTTTGAGCCGTAACGATATCTGACGGATCTGTACTACTTTTGTTATGTTTTTAAATAATAATTAACCGATCACCGTAGAAAAGTGAATAAACATGATATATATTGGATTGAGGTGTATGATTTATTATACTTGTTAATATTTTAGGAAAATAGTATACTTACTTTTACAATGTTTATAAATATGTGAGCACCATGTATCTACCATAGAATTATTTTTTCTGTGTTGCTTTAATTTCATTCTTTTTACCTATTTTGGTATAGTAATTTTATTCTGGGTGCATCGTTTTCACACACAATTATACTATGTTAAATATTGTACTTAAAAGATTTTAAAAGACTAAGGGTGGAGTTTCTTGCCCATTCTTCTCCATACGAAACTAAATTTTGGAAGGGGCGACTAGAATCAATTCTATATATATGTATGTAAATGTTGACGTTCCAAAGTGCCTTTTAAGTGCCTATTTGAAATAAATGCTTTGACTTAGACTTAAGTGTCCGAGATGGCTGCAGATGTGCAGTAACTTATGAACGCATGGATTTTTCGCTTGTTTTAGTAAACCATCTAGATAGCATTTGAAGAAAGTACGTGTTCATTAAGCAAGAGATTATTGAAACTGTCTATTCATTATGCAGACTTATACAGGATAAGTGTATATCAGTGCGCAAACTGTAACCATGAATTCAGCATATCATTCTCGACCCCCAGCCCATAATTTTTTCGCCAGTTATACAAAAAAGAATCAGCTGTTCCATAGATTTTGACAGCGTAGGTATTGCACTTTTCTAAGAAACAGCTGATTTTTTTTGGGTTCTAGACTTATATGCTGAATTCTTGGTTACAGTTTGCGCACTGGATAAAAACTTATCCTGTATACAAGAATATTTACATGCCATGTCGACCTGCACAACAAACGCATGCATACTGTACCTGTTGACTCTACGGTTAATAATATTGTTTTGCAGTGGATTCCAGCACACCAAATGGAACAATAATAATATTAGTTAGAAAACGCTTGTTCTGTTACACAATTCATAAATGAAAGAAATATTTCACACTCAAACTCTTTATTGTACACTTTTAAATGACATCGGGTGTTTATTCCTCAGTCACCTTCCTGTACTTTTAGGAAGATTAACGTCTGCGATTTTCTTACATGAACCGTCGGGACCTCTGGCTGTACCTGGGGGACACCAGTCTGCGGAAAAGACTTCTCGTCGGCCATTATAGTCCGGTTGGTCATCGCTGTCGTAACCCTGGCAGTTGATACTTCCCATGTTGACGATCAAAACAAGAAGAACAAGTAAATTTAACAGTCTCATTTTCCTTTTTTCCTCTTTATTTTCTCTCCAATATACCGCTCTCCTTGTGACTTTTGAAGACAACTGACGATTTGATAGTTGTAAATCCTTATTTATATAAACCCACTCTTAAATATACTAAATCAATTGGTTACAGTAAATGCGATTTGAATTTATTTAAAAAAAACCTACACTAATATTATAAAGAGGAAAAATGTGATTGTTTGTAAAATTGTTTGTAATGGATAAACTCAAAAAACTACTCAACCGATTCTTTAAATTATTTCACCAATTTTATGTTCCGGGGTAACATAAAATTCACGCGGATGAAGTCGCGGGTAAAGTGCTAGTAACTAATATGTTTGTGATGTCTTTAGATTTTGTTTAAATTCGAGAAAAGAATTGGCTTCTGATACTAAGCAAGTTATGAATGTTTCGCGTATAAAATTGGATAGTTATGTTCAGATTAGATAGCGGTCAATGCAAGATTTTGCTTTGTGGTACATTAAAAAACATTTATGCCCGTGCATTTAGTCCCGTGGTATATTATATTTCAAAGACCGATCTTTTGATAGCATCAAAACTGGTATATGTCACTTTCCAGCTCATAAACTATAGTGATACACAATTTTTGTGACAAAATCTATGTGATAGAAAGAGGAATAAACCACACTCTTTCAGGTTTATAAATATTTTTTTTTTTTTTAATGTAGTTCATTATTGCTATCAAAAATTATTTAATTAATTTTAAAGATATTTTGTCGTAAAAAGAAATAGGTTTTTTTTCTGCGATTAGGCCAACAATAAATTGTGGCATCTATTAACGAAATGTATGGTGGTTTATTTCTTATGGTCTCTAGATTACAGTTATTAGTAGCAATAATTTTACATCGTCAGAGCATAACCTGATAATTCACTAGAAAGAGCGATTGTTTAGTGAGTGGGCTCATCGTGCATCGGTATTATAAGTTAATAAAATAGTGCACTGTTTAAAAAATCACATTTAGATAAGAAATCATTTTTATTTGTGTAAGTAAGTGTATCAATTTTAACGTCAGACGACTTAGCAGTAGATAGTATTTTATCGCGACCTGCACCCGTTTGGTGCAGGTCGCTCCACTTCTATTCTTGATACTGTGACTGTCTGTCATCTATTTAATAGCGGAATGTAATAATTATTTAAAGTCATCACACGTTTCCGGGCCTCTTGGAAAGCACATTAAGTCTCAATTTATGACCTGACAGCTGACCCTAATAGTTATCAAAGTATCCTATTTCTTTAAAATTTTAAAATAATTAAGAACTCCTAAGAAACCCATTAGAGCACTTATGCTAGTTATTAACAGTCGAAGGCAATAAAGTACGGCACCTAATGTTGCAATACTTCGTACAAATTCTAAAAACAATGGACAAATTAGCCGCATTTGGTTACTATAACTTGGGCCCAAGCGCACCCTTGGAAGTAGTTGAGAGATTGGACAAAAAAAACAGCGATAAAACGATTCTGTGAATTGACGCTGAACCCACGCGTGGTGATTTTATGATGGGAAAAGGATTTTGAAATCAAGCAGTTGGTTTTGGACGGCGAAAGACGATAGACAGAGTTAAATAATAGTAGTTTAATGAGTAGTATTGCAATATGTAGTTAGCTAGCGACCTCGACAATTCATAATATTTTTACCAGTGCAACCGGCACGGCAGCAAGCTCGTCATGCTCCCTTAGATGTCACTGCTTGCGGTAGCATCGGGGGTCGGATTGCCTCCTTCTCTCGTTATGCTCGTGAACGGGTGCTGCTCGTGGTGACTGGTCGTCTTGCTAACCATGGTTTTGTTATTGTTAATTGTATTAAGTTTTTATTAATTTTAGTCCAGAGGTCCTAGTTTAACTTTTGTTACTTCAAGTTATAGCTATATTTACATAATGCAGAATTGCATATGTAAGCGGGCATGCCCTTTATGCCTGGAGGCTTTTATTTAGATTGTAAGTTCTCTTTGCGTTTTATTATATTTTTTTATTATTTATTTCTACTTGTGTACCTATAGTTTTCAATGTTTTGATGGTATATTGGCGTGTGCTAGCTGTCATATGGCAAATTTAATGTTTTTTTTTGGGTTTCGTAATGTTAATTACCTACTCTTGTATAGAATCAAGTTCTTCTAACTTAACAGACAGCTGTGCTGCTGGGAGTTTGTTGCGCTACTTCTTCCCAGCTAAAGCACTACGAAGTGGTGAAGGGCGGGCGTTTTGGGGGGACTGTCTTATGTAATTTTGATGTTCAAAAAGAACTGACTCTCAGCCTAGTTTGAATAAATGACTTTTGATTTTGATTTGATTTTGACAGTCCAGGCTTGTTAAGTTAGGCGAAATATTATAAGCGAGATAAAATAGTGCTGTGAGGGATAGTGCAGGGAGAAACTGGTAATAGACGCAGTATTTCGTAAGTCAGTTGTATACTAAAGATTGATTGAGTGTGTACATTGTAGTAAAGGAGATCTCGTTTTATTTTTCTCGCAGGTTCATTGTATAAGTATTGTGAATTATAACATAACAGATTGGTGATAACACGGTGGAGCTATTAATGATCATTTATTTCAGTATGGCATAACTAATTTTATGTGTTAACCAACTTTATAATTAATGTAATTTTCTCTTGTATGGCGTGTCCACTTCCTAATCCGTACCTTGGCAGATATTTGTCACTTGCGGTTGGTAATAGGGAAACTGGGAAGGACACCCGCTAAACTTTACACTGAGCGATATAGCTCTGACTTTTCACGACTGTTGACCTATTGACACTTCACATTGGGAAGGCTGAACCGTAAATAACTCATTTCAATTAAACTAGGCTATAAAGCCGATCTATGATTGCGTTATAAACCAACCAAACGTTAGAGATGATTTCTGTTTCTAAAAAGGTCTCGCCACAGGACGCATTGCGTGAGGCTTGGTATATGCACATCTCCAAGAGCGGGGGTAGGCTTTACATACTTTCACTAAAATACATTGGTAGTTGTTATAAGAACGCTAGGGACCATTTCTCGTTAAAACCGGCTGTTTGTGAATCGGCCTATTTCTGAATCGACACTATTTATCGAGACACGAAATCTGGATGCACTGCATCCTCTAAATGGGAAAGAGTAAGGAAATATGAAGTGACGAAATCTCACTTCGGCAGGCACCAAGAACGATCGCAATGAGTTTTGCTAGAGACTGAGTCTACGGTGCGCTTGTGCTAGTCTTGTGATATCTTAAAAAAGGGATAGACTGCCCCAAGGGTGACATTCACATGTTAACGTGTTTTAAACTACTCAAAACTTGTCTTTCTCAATAACAGTTGGACTCCGGGGTACTCTGTCTTAGGCTTGAGTAAGACTTTTATTTGCTGCTTAGGGAGCGTGCTCTGTTAGAATCGAGCTTGTGTCCTTAGAGGTTCTATGCGTTAGGTCTAACAGAACACGTACAATGAGGAAACGTTGTAAAACGGACGGGTAAAGTGGGAAAATAATAAACATAAATTAACGTAGTTATAAATAATGAATTTAAGCGCAAGCGTAACGATCCCTTCACCCTTCCGCCTATTAAGTCTTAATTGTAGATATTGCACCTGTGGGGCTGGAGGATTATGTGTGTGTGTTTGTTAGTATGACTGGGTTAACTCAGGTTTAGAGTGTTATTAAAGTTCTTATAATGAATTAGACAGATACGTGTTGCTGGAGAGTTTATTGCGCCACTTCTTCTTCCCGGTTCAAACACTAGGAAGTGGTGACGGGTGGGCTCTTTGGGGTTATCTATAGACTTTCATGAGAGTTGATCCACAACTCTATTTGAATAACAATTCTTAGGTTTCGATTCTCTACCCTTATCTACTTAGTACTAATTCTTGAATATTACTTTTCTTACTCCGACCAATACTAGAGCTTTTAGAGAGATTATCCACCGTCTCATAAATAATTATTCTTGAATCTAGATTTTCAACTCTATTATTAGTAATCTTTATGATCTCAGATCGATAATTCGGTCAGATTGACATGAACAGGTGTCTTACAGTTATCCTTGTTATGCAACGGGTGAACTTCTAGGGGTTTGGGTGACCACATCTATCTCAAATTCAGTCCAAGGATTGATAGGGACCATGTCTCCAAAAGAGCATGATGACGACGTTATGCTGCGAGAACTAGCCACTCCGTTGCTAGACAAGGGCGGTCGCACGGTTGCCGCAGGGAAGCCGCTTCGTCACGATTATGAGTTCATGAGAACTGTTAGGGACCATGTCTCAAAAGAGCATGACGACGTGAAGTAGCTGAAAAGCAGCTTGCGTTACTTTATGGAAGTGTTGCTCTAAGTACTCCGAGTGTTGACTGTTGATGTGAGTTATCGTGTGAGTAACGATTGACCAGATACCTGATACGCTATCGTATGGGTTACTCGTACAATTATATAATAATGCAAGTACTTTGAGTATCTCTGATATTTATTAGCTTTCGAAAACCACATCCAATGTGTTTACATATTTAAATTAAATCGGTGGGAGAGTGACCAGTTCGGAGACGAGCTCTACAGGGTCGTACGGGGAGGAGTGCGGCCCTGCCCCCCTAGGGGGAACCGACCTAAGAACTAATATTAACATAATTAGGAAAAACGAAAATTTTATCGGCCTGGGGTCATTTAGGTACAGTCACACGAGGTTGTCGACATGTAGGATGTGAACTCACCGTTCATTATACCGATAGTCGTTACAGCCAATGGCTTGATAACCAAGGGCCTCGACTCTCGAGGAGGCTCTCGTTGGGCAGCTGGGTCAAGAGTTTGATCCAGAAAGCGGTACTCCTGGATACGGCTCGCATTGTTAGGAGGTTCCTCTCTCTGAGCCCTGACCACCGGTAGCTTGGACACTGTTCCCGATACCGGTGGGCTACAATTTTTTTGTATTTTTTAATGTTTTTAAATGTTTTGTATTCTAATATTTCAAAATGTAATTGATATGTATTTAATGAAATATTATCAGTAATAGCACATATAGTTTATCGTTTAAAAAATACAGTATACTAGTATTCCCGTCCCTTTGGATAGGTACATTATAACACATACCTACACACACAATTACACTCGATTAAAACCATTTAAAACCGGATTTTCCCCGGAGCTAGCAATAAAACTTCTGGGTTAGACACCAGTTCCGCCCATCTCTCATTTTGTGCTAGAAACCATTTAGATGGGAGGAGTTTGAAGAGCCTTAATTTTTGGCTCCCTGTTTATTTGGTCAGCTGAAATAATGGGCTGTGGAGACTATATTGTACCAATTATTCAGTAGTTATAAAATCTTTTATTGGATGTAAGGAAGTAATAGAGTTATATTAATTTCAGACACAAATTCTAAGTCTAGAAGAACTGACCACTTATAACATCATCCTACACTATCTTACTAATATTATAAATGTGAAAGTTTGTACCTATGTTTAGATGAACACCAAATGATGAAAAACAACTGAACGGATTTCAATGAAACTTCCCAAACAGATAGTTTGTAACCTGGAGTAAAACATAAGATACTTTGTATCCCAATGGTACGTTCCCGTGGGTTAATTTTCGGAGTCTACACGGGCGAAGCCGCTGCCAAAAGCCAGGATTTAATAATTACTGTTTTGGCGTTAAAATGTTTCAGAACTTACGTTTAGGAGGTAGATATTTTACTAACCGCTTCTTCGCGATTTAAATACGCAATTTATAATAGCAGTTTCATAGAAAAGTGCAATAAATATGCGGTCAAAATGTATGGAACAGTGAATAAAAAAGAAATTACCGACGAAAAATTTCAACGCAGGGTTGTTTAGAATCTCATACTCATAAACTGTTACCTGTATATATTATACACAAGTTGTGGATAAAACCGAAAAATAAATGAATGAATTACCTTAGAACTCAGATAAACCACATAACCTACTTCAGAAATCTCAGTACAATTATAATATTTATGAAATCTCTTCTCTGGCTCACAAGCTTCCGATATTACTATTTTAACTCCACCAGCTATAGACTCACTTATATTGGCCATAATATCCATCTCCAAAGGAGCAATTAGTACGGCAGCCGTAGAACTAATGCACCTGCTGAAGGCAAGCATGGTAATAACGCGTTAGATTATAGACTGTAGGTAATATTGCTTAAGTGGTATTAGCTTGCTCACTCGAGTATACCTACATAAATGTTGAGGCGTCGACAGTTGAAGCACGGTTTCTGTTTATTAACTACGAGGCCAACCTTCATACGACGACTGTGTTTAACTCATTTGGTTGTTTGTAGACAAAGTATTATTAAGTCGATTTACGATTTCAACTCTGGTTAAAGTTAAAAAAGTTTTTTTTTTTAATAGTATTAATTAATTTCTCACAATAATCATGGCGATTCAAGAAAATCATGAAAGTATGGCTCTATAACTTTCCAATTATGGCATAAATAAATCATTCACGATATTAGTGGTTGCTCCGTGGTTGGGTGACTGAACATCTTTACATACCGAGACCCGTCCGTGCCTCGGAAATCACGTTAAGCCATTGGTCCCGGTTGTGACATTCGTGAATCTTTGACAGTCGTTACGGGTCTTTAAAAGCCCGAAAGTCTAACAACCACTCTTACCATAGAGTTTTGTGTTACCCAGTAACTAGGTTGTGCAGGTCAGATAGGTAATCGCTTCATGTGAAACACTGGTATTCAGCTGCACCCGGTTAAACTGAAAGCCGGCCCCAACATACTTGGGAAAAAGAACTACGTATAATAATGATCTCATTTCTTCCCGTGGGTTTCGTAAGAGGCGACTAAGGGACTTACTAGAGAATGGGCAGCAGCGTTCTCTATGCATTTTACCGCCATACTGCGATCGCCAACCCAGGGCCAAGTGTGGCGATTATGGCAAGCCCCCCCTAGATTGGGGGAGGCCTATGTCCAGCAGTGGACGTCTTCCGGCTGAAATGATGATGATGATGATGATTCAAAATCATCACTTAGACACATTTTACAGATGTAAGGGATTGAACTTAAAAACAAAATCTTCAGAATCGTTTCTCCCGATTGAAAGTAGGCGCGAGTTTATGTTTATGTAACTTACGGATTATAAATAAAGCCAGAAAATCCATCTACATTTCATTTCTTCTCTCCAACCTCAGCATTTGTTACTAGAACAATGAAATTCAAAAGCCGAACCCTAATCATCTAAAACCAAAACATAAATTAGGCCAAGAATTTCCGATTCCGAAATGATTTCCTGTAACTCCGACGAAACAAAGAAACACTGGGCTCATACTTCACAAACGATAACTTATTTACGATAAGACCTTACCAACAGCGCTACTTCCACGGAATGCAAAGAAAATATAGAAAAATCGAATGGTACCCGAACAAGACTATTCCATTTGGAACAGAGTTGTAAGTCGTTCTTCATTACTTCGGATCCTTGGCCGCAAATCTTTGGAAATTTAAACCGTCTTATTAAGAGAAAGCAGATTATTGGTCGTTAGTGCCTTTTGCCATTTACGGGAGCTTAGGAGTTCTTGGAGAATTAGTATGTTTGAAAGATCTGCCACTTAATTTTTGCAAATTGTTTTTGACTCAGATTTAATCTGTGCGCTGAAATAACACGAAGACTAATGAATTTTGATGAACCTGTAATATTTAACTAGTTTGTTAGTTAAAACTCTGAACCCAGAATTTATTAGTTGTGGGTTCAGAATTTTACATCTCTAGTTTAAATTATGTAGTATGTTAAATTTTACACGTAATACATAAAAATGTTATCATGCAACATAATTTAGTCAGTGTGTACCTTTATTCATGTACTTATTTTTAAAGTGAATAATATCTTAAAGAACGTATTTATGATATTTTTGACAAAAGATCAATGAGACCACACGGGAAGCATCAGCTTTCAAAAAATAAAAAAAGAATCATCAAAATCGGTTTACCCAGTCGAAAGTTCTGAGCTAACAAAAAAAAAATACAGTCTAATTGAGAATCTCCTCCTTTTTTTTGAAGTCGGTTAAAAAAGGAGTATGTAATGATCGTACAAGGTCGAAGGCATTCTATACTTTCAGCCTATTCTCATGGAAAAAAGATGCAATGTTAGTACCTATATACATTATCATAACAATCCGCCTGTTTTCCACGCAGGCATAGGCACAGGTGCACCTATAGTACTGTAAAGGTTTGTTGCTTATCGAATGCAACCTTTATGTAAATACAGGCAGATAATGAAATGGCTTTGTCACATTTGAACTGTCAAGAAGAGGATTCTAGGATTCTATCCTTAAAAATAGAATAGGATAGAGTTTGTTCCGGAAGAAAATATAATTCTTGTATAAGGCGCGGCCATGTAAAGTGCTCACTTCTTAAAATATACGTGGAGTTCCACGAATTTAAACACTATTAAGTATTTTATTTATAATTAGATTCCCGTAGGTACCGGGGAATTCAACAGAATTCTTACAGTACCTACACCAAAATTACATGAGTTATCTTTGCGTCTCATTTATTTTATTTTAAAGAAGGCTTACAGACTAACAAATCAATGATACAAAAAAAGTAATATAAAAAAAATTGCTAATAACAAGCCTCCACATATACTCATGCAATAGAGGGCGAGCCTATTGTCATCAAACAAGCACAAATCCAGACTCTGGGCGGCTACTGAAAAACCCAATAAAACTTTGTACAACCAAAGATACGAATCCAGGATATCGATCTCATTCATGCTCCGCAGTAGTGCTGGCGACCAAAGACCAACGCGGTAATCTACGTATGTCGTCATCTACTTAGCCTTTTCACAACTATGTTGGGGTCGGCTTCCAGTCTAACCGTATGCAGTTGAATACCATTACTTTACATGGAGCGACTGCCTATCTGACCTCCGCAAACCGATAACTGGGTTATCCGATACCCCTTGGTAAGACAGTTTTTAGACTTTTCGGCCTTCTGACGACTCGTAACGACTGTCAAAGATCCACAAATGACAGCCGGGACCAACGGCTTAACGAGCTTTCCTTTCCGTATGTATGCGTATTTTTTATATTAAGCAATTTCCGTTTCTGTCGAAACAATATCTGGTTTATTAAGTTTGATCATTTTTAATGCTATGAGATTGTGAAAATAACCACAACTTATAATAATGCAAACAAACACAGCGTTAAGTTAGTTACGATAAACATTGACTTTCGAGAAACTAGCCACAAGAGAAGATTGCTCACCAACCCGCAACGCGCTCCGGGTTATTTCGAAGATTAAACTCTCTATTGACTTTTCTGCTTGATACGGCTTCAAAATTTGATTCATAGTAAATCGGTAAATAACAAACAAAGGTCAATTTTGGGATTATCCGCTGCGAAATTGGGTAGAAGTTATTTTGGAGGAAATTGGGGTAGGCAGAAATTATGGCGACCTGTCGTCGTCGTGCCTAATTTGCTTTTTTCTGAATGCTGTGTTTTGTGTTGTATTTTATGATTGTTAAGATTGTTTTCAGGTTTTAATTTTTATCTTTGGTATTTCAATCATTTATTTAGTATGTAGTACTTTAGCACTATTTAATTTCTGAAATATTTCCTTAATAGAAGTACCTACTCGAACAGAACATCACGTCATACCAAAGCATCGCCATTTTGATTTCAGCTCAAATGGCGCAGTATGAACATTATATTTACGCATAAAATAAAATGTTATAAAATAACTTCTATTGTTATTTAACTTTTTTATTCCCCGCACATTTTTCACCGCTCAAGATTATTATGAGCCATACAAAATGATTAGTTCAGCAAATAATTGAACAAAACTAGTTCTGTAGCAGTTAGGAGAACCTGGGATAATGAATGTTCGACACGCATTTGGCCGATTTTTCGCTATGCCTATGTTACTTAAAAAGGTAATTTCGAAGCATTAAGGAGTTTGTTTACCCCGAAAAAATTGTGAAGGAAAAGAAAAAGTTAACCAACTTGTTTAACCTTCTCCAATTTCTTTTAATTTATTTAAAGATGGAAGCGGTATGGTAGCTCGCGAAATTAAAATGTTATTACGTTTTTTTGCAATTTGTAGGTCAGTGTCAGACTCTTTGTTGAACGAAATATGATTCGAGACCGTAACACGTACTTATTTAAAGAATTATAATCATTAAACCAACATAATCCTCTAAGATTATTTAATCCCATTGTTTTTTTTATTTAAATGAAATAGTCATTCAATGGGATTAATTTAACTTGAGATGAGATGATTTCAATTTCGGGTGCTGCCTTGGTGCATCCACCTTAATCAATTTACTTGGGTCCATTTTTTCGCTCGGTAGTTTGAGGCGACTATCTATAAAAACTTAAGGTGGCAATTTTCTCCATAGATTTTGTAAGAAAACGGTGGGTAAAGCTGTTTAAGAAATAAAATAATGAGTAAACCTATCTGAACTCTTTGACCTTCAGACATAAATGTTGAAACAATAGCTTTCAGCTGCATTTCTATGATTACAAATGAATGTTTTAAGTGAAATGGTGGGTAATAAACTAATAACTTAAGTAATTTGTAGTGGTAAAAGGTATTGGTTTTGGTTCTTTTTTATGGGGTCGACAGGTTCTGGAGTGGCGACCGCGTACCAGCAGACGTAGAGTTGGAAAGGCCCCCCACAAGGTGGACTGATAACCTTGTGAAGGCTGCAGAAATCCACTGGATGCGTGAAGTACAGAACCGGTCGAAGTTGGCGGAGGAGCTTGAGGGAGCCCTATGCCCAGCAGTGGACGTGTTTCGGCATGACGATGATGAAAAAGACTGACTATTTAAATAATTGTTTAAAAAACGTGCACTTTTCGCCATGTCTCGTCCATGCAAATAATTTGATTTTGACAGAATCTCTATCTCGTGCCAGTCAGGGCGGTTTTCGTTGCTCAAGGGTTGCTAACGTGTGACAAAATAGCTACTTATATGAATGAAAGTACCTAATATTCTTAAGTCGTACAACCAACTTCTTCTTCACCATTAAAACTGGCCAACTGTCAGGGGATTTCATATTAATCCTCAGTTCTGACTGGTCTTTCATTAACTGATTTTGACAACCTTTTTAGGGTTCCGTAACCAAACGCTGCCAACAGGATCTTAAAAGGCTCTGCTGTTCGTTCATGCGTCTTGCACAGGGCTGTATATTTTGAACTGTAATAGGTACCGATACACTTGACATTTTTACAGAGTGTGTATCACTATTGCTGCTACAACAACGAATAATAAAAAATAAAAAAGGGTATCCTTATAAAAGAAACGAGTGAAAAATATGCAGTGTTAAACATTGACGGTGGTACGGTGTACGGTTTCTTGTGCGAGTCTGACTCGCACTTGGCTGTTTTTTTAATCTCGCATGGACGCCATCTTGCCAATCAGTCTATCAACATCACACTGAAATTCCTTAAGAACAAAACGGTATAACGTGCACAAAAGTCAGTCCTCACGACCTTTCCGTCTGTCAGTTTATCCCACTACTTCATGAGGTACAAAAACCCTGGCAGGTCATTAGGTAGTTTTTCTAGCACCGTTTGCGACGACAATGATGAATTAGCTGGTTTCCAGCAAACTGAACAGTCTTAGATACTTTTGATTGGGCTTTCGTGTTTGTTGCAAAGCTTGACATCTATAAGTATAAAACAGAGTCGCTTTTCGCAGTTTATGTGTGTGCACATAGTTCTTTTAAACTACTCAATGGATTTTGATACGATGTCATCATAATAACACGACTGCCTCGTTGGTCTAGTAGTCGCAAGCGCTACTGCTGAGCATGAGGTCCTGGATTCGATTCCTAGGTCGGGCAAAGTGTTATTGGGTTTTTCTATCAGGAATTTCTCAGTAGCAGCCGGGATTTTTGCCTAGTTGATAGCAATAGGCACGGTCCCTATTACATGGAACTTAAACGTAACTAGTGAAATATGCGTACCTAATCTAAAGGTACACTTCTGCCAACCCTTCGGAGAAACAAGGCGTGATGTTGTGTTCATCATGGCTGAGAATTCATTCCGGAATGTATTTGTGTCATTGATGTTAACAGAGACATAGCATAGAACTCGATAGTTTAGATCGTAGTAGGTTGCGTGTATTCCCGTTGTCCCCGTAGGCTATGTCCCCATTAAACGCCGGGACAAAGGTAATTTAATAAAATAATTAAAATTAATTCCCGTTGTCCCTGTTAATTTATTGTACTAAATATTATTATTACTACTATGTTTGGTAAGCTCCTACCAAGTTATGACAACCTGGTATTCGATGGCATAAAGCGTTTTCTAGCTGACAAACCTACCTATGTTAGGTGAGCTCCTACTAAGTTATGACAACCTGATACTTCTTCGTGCAGGATACCAATTTCCAAAAAAACTCTACTTATGATAGCAAGCATTTCTTATTTTATATTTTAATTTTAAATCTATTATGCACAAAATACCTTTCATTTTAGTTCTAGGATTGCCGCTACCCACGTTTAAAAAAGAAATAAAAAAATTTAATGGATAACGATACGTGAAATCTTAACTGTCCGTCGTCCGTATGTACAAGACAACGGTAAGGAAATTTTTGACGTCCCGTCGTCCCCGTGACGGGGACACAGATTACGGGGCCAACGGAAATACAAATATAGTTTGGTTAGTAGGCGTACTGTAGTATCTGTCCCGTAGGGAAAAGGCGTGAGTATATAAATTTAATTAAGTATGTATATCATAGAAATATTAATATTCTATTTGTGCGAAGCAGGGACGTGGCGCTAGAACGTAGGTGTATAATGCGATGAGCGACTCCAATTGTATGAAGTTTTGGAGAGAATAATCGAAGTTTCTGAATCAGGAATGAAGTGATTGATTCGTCTTTGGAATGAAGGTGAATTATTCAAGGATCGGATTCATTTGGAGATGAAAGTTAGCGGGTTTTGTTCGTAAGCTGTGTTTTATGTCGTCCTTGTTTTTTATGGTCCTGAATGTGGAAATATATTAGCTGATCAAATGTTCCTAGTGATCTTCATATTTTTAACTTAAGGAGTTTAGCTGAACAACATTAAATATAGTATATATGGTTTGTTCCTTGTAATAATTTTATGGAACATTTGGCTTATTAGTAGATCCGCACGATTTTACCCGCCCAAATCGAGCGAATCGACGCTCAATGATATAATATTTTTATAGGCAACTGGCACTAAGTTATTTTATTTATCTGTGTATTTAAAAGTGTCGAGTGGCCGCACTCGGGCGAATAGTATTAAATTTACCTATTTGTTCCTGTTGCTTATAATTTATAAAAACAACGATGCCATTATCAAAATTAGTAACTATACTAATATTATCTTACTCATAAGGTTTTTTTAGACCAATTAATTAAACCGAAAATAGTAACTGGCCATTGAAGTAAAGTGTGGTAAATCAACCCCGACTTACGAGTTGTAGGCCATGAGTCCGAACCTAGGCAGGTGCCTTAGTTGTGTATATATGTAGGCAGGCACTACTGGTGGCAAGTACTGGCGGCAAGTACTGGCGGCAAGTACTGGCGGCAAGTACTGGCGGCAAGTACTGGCGGCAAGTACTGGCGGCAAGTACTGGCGGCAAGTACTGGCGGCAAGTACTGGCGGCAAGTACTGGCGGCAAGTACTGGCGGCAAGTACTGGCGGCAAGTACTGGCGGCAAGTACTGGCGGCAAGTACTGGCGGCAAGTACTGGCGGCAAGTACTGGCGGCAAGTACTGGCGGCAAGTACTGGCGGCAAGTACTGGCGGCAAGTACTGGCGGCAAGTACTGGAACTTCGTTCCATCCGGGTGTCCCTTGACACCTCTCAAGTTTTTTTTATTAATAAGTACCTACCTCAATTAAGATATATAAAGAGTAGGTATTATTGCAAGACTCAAGATTAAATTTTGGCACATCATGGCCACATTAAATAGTTATTTGGAAAAAATGGCACGTCGATGTACAGGGGTTCGCCATCTCTGATGTAGGGTGACAAAAGTGGGCCGGCACCAGCCGGCGATCGTGGAGGGCGCACAAGTTCCTATGATCCGTCCCCGGTCCAAGTGCGGGAAGGGAACACCGGCATGGTTTTTAGTCAGTGAGTCTGCCAAACCCCATCTGCCCTTCCCAAGGCGGAGGACATCTATGAGGATTTTCCAACACGGAACAAAAAAAAGGGTGACAATTGGCTTAACAATTGGCATCCCTGTGTATGCGTACAAGAGCACGTAAGTTCCATTACACCTCGATCGATACAAGCGTAAGTGAAGCATGTCTTAAATGTTTCATACAGTAATAAAAGCCAACATTAACTACTTCTTGCGTAGCACATTAATCAAACACAGCCACTTCCATACAGTAATGGAACAGGTAATAGAGGGGTAAAAGCTGCTGATGAATTTACGAATAACGTACGGCATACTTAGATGTAATTACAGTACCTAGCACTTCACACACTTTGCTAGTAGATATTGTAGATTTTAGCTGAAAAGGACTGCGTAACACGCGCACTTTGAGTCACAATCTGAAGGTTTTTGACGGAAATTGCTAATCCATTGCTTCATAAGTTTTAAGATTTGTCTGCTCAACTACATAAATCACGCAATGAATGTTGCTGAATTGAAAACTCAGAAAAACTGAAATTGATTTTTTTCTGGATTGAAGTTTGGACAGGACAACGTCGGTTCAGCTAGTTTTAAATAAAAATGATAGTGTAACTCTACTGATACCACAGCACATATTTTCAAAAATGTATAGTCACAGATCCATCATTCGTTCCATTTATTCTGTTTTTTCCTTTAGAGCAGCCGTATACTATCATTTTTAGTCATCATCAGCTTCATAACCTTTTCCTAAATATATGTATATGTTAGTGAATGACGTCTCTGAAACGTTACTTAGGAAAGTACATAAGTTGATTTGTTTTCTAGAGAGCATTTTTTGACACTGTTAAGTCAAACCCCGCTACCATGATTTTCATGAGCCATTTTCTGCAGCTATTATGTGGCGGCTAACGATCTTCTAAGAATCCTAAGCTTTACTAAGAACCAGTTTTTTAAATGGATCAACTGCCTTTATGACCTTGATAACCCAGTAACTAAGTTACACGTTACCTTTGGTGGGATTGGCTGTCGGACTTTCGTCCCATTTCGAAAACCACATTAGTGAACAATTAAAAACAATTAAAAAAAAAAAACAACTGACTTCCGAAATGAAAAATAACTTTAACTTCGGAAGGCGGTGACAAAAAATTAAATACATATCCAAAGACACCGACTTCCGAAATTAAAGTTATTTTTCACTTTGTAGTATTTTTTCGGAAGTAGATTGTTTTTTTTTAAACAGTTTTTATTTTTCTCTTTTTATTACTAGTACAGACCTCACACGAATTCGAAATTTCATCATCCTATGGGTATTCCCAAAGTCAATCAAATCAAAACAATGCATAATTATGCGATAACAGCAATCGCGGTTGATTTGCTGTCATTTTTTTAAGAGTTCCGTTGTCTGTCTCCGAAACCAATCATCAGATCTATATGAAATTTAAATGGGACCATTTCGGAATAAACTCCTTCGAACGAAAAAATAATTTTGTAAATCCGTTTATAAACGACGGAGCTCTGCCAGAATATACATTAAAAAAAACATTCCAAATTGATAACCTCCTCCTTTTTGAAGTCGGTAAAAAAAATGATCATGTCCCAATAACCCTACATTCAGAAGTCAGGAAAACTGGTACACGAGTCATTATAACATTCAAGGTAATAAAAACCATACGCCATTATGCTGAATTTCGATAAAACACACTCAAAAGCGTTGAAGAGCTCGTTAAACGTATATTTTATATGAAAACTCGAAACGAATTGTTGCAATCAGCAAAATAAGTGAATGGTTCTTGAAAATAACGGGTCGGGGGAACGTGATGGTTGATATACTTCGGTAGGTACCTATTGATATACACACGTCATACTTGAGAGGATCAAATACTTACGCCTTGAATAATTGAAACTCAGCTCTTTGATGTGTCGATTGGAAAGAACATTTTTCAATTCTCATTTTAGAACATATAAAATGCTTACTTTATAAGATCAGTGATGATTTATTTTATACATAAAATTGTACAAAGTAAGGATGTAGACCATATATTTAGAACGTAACTACGTTAGTAGAATAGTAACAGTTATTTATAACTAGTATCTTCAAGTTCTTATAAATGTCTCATAATTTTAAGAGACAAAATACACATAACAGATGTCTACAAAGCAAAAAAGACAAGAAAAAGATCTACAATTTTCTCTCGAAAAAAATACCTACCTAAATTATTTCTACGCAAATATTGAAGCCGGTTTATACGATTTTTTTGCTGTAAACTACTGCTAAAGAAATAAATATCCAAAAGACAAAATTTTGTTTTATTCAAAGTCCCTAGTCGCCTAACTACATAGAACGCTTATAATGGACCTGTCAACTTCAATTCCTTAACAATTGCCTTAGAAACGGCGGGAAACGTTTTACCCTTGGAACCGGGGCTGACGGCATCGGTAATAGTGGCCGTTATAGGAAAGCATTTCTCCTTTTTAGCTAATGATACAATTTGTATGACAGGGCAATGTAAGGTCAAGGGCAGGGAGGGCTGGAAGCTGTTTATTAGAAATCGTGTGGAAGCAAATGAGTGTTGTATATCACTTTATGAAGCTTGTCTTACAGACGTTAGCTTCTGTTTAGTTAGTGACGCAACATGATATGAGAATTTATAAGACGTATCATTTAATAGTACATTATTGCAAAGGCCGTGAAATAGGCAATTGCAGGTCGAGTATGAGTTTGAAGGCCGAGCCGTAGGCGAGGACTTCACTAATACGAGACCGGCAATTGCCATTTCCGTCGAGGCATATATACTATAGTGCTTTTCTCAAAAGAATGCAGGGAAATAAAACATACTTTTTATATTAAGCATTTAATTTAATTAATATTAAAAGTTACATTAGTCATATTGGGGCAATTACTAAAAGAAAATGTTATTGATTTCCCCGGTACATATGTTTGTTTGTTGAACTTCTGATGAGCTTTGCAGGTGGGCATTGGATGTAGTGGTAGATGGCTGAATATGCTGTTTTGAGGTGGATGACTGTGGACTTAGATGTTACCAAGTGGCCAGCGGGTGAGATTCTGTTTCCGAATTAGGTTGCAATGTGATGTTTTGATTTATTTTATTATTTATATCAGTTTTGTTTTCAATTGAGTCCTCAATGTAGCCTTCAGCCACTTAATTGGACTTTCAGCCTCCGTGTCTTTTCAGAGTCGTCAAATTCGCTCCAGAATCAGCCAGACGAGTGGCTGAAGACCTACGGAAACAATTTCCAGTAAGTATAACATTCAGGATTTGTCAAGTTTAAATAAGTTGCTATTTCTTTAGGTATTTTAGCTATTTTTCGTCTTCCAATGACCTGCTTCGTGCACATCCCTTTCTGAAAGTTAAGAAAAAACCTGTCTGATGTTGTGTTCGCTGGACGAAGATTATAATATTTTTTATTAAGTATGTAAATAACAAATCAAGACGAATTCTCAGCTTTGCCGCCAATTTTCTGTTTATCATCTGTGCCGAAAGGCAAACGCAATTTCTGGATATACAGCCACGTGAACACAATAGGGTATTTTCCAATTTTATAAAAACTGTTTTAATTTGAAGATTGGGACGATATATTTAACAGAAAAATAAAAATAAATTTATTTATAGCCATTTTCTCCATTAAAATCAAATTTATTTTTCGTTGTTTTGAATTTACCGCCAAAACGCTCCTTATGATGACTTTTTATCACGTGAAATCGTGACGTCAGCTTTGTGTAAACAGCACCGGTACAAATACTTAGTTTGGCGCAGTTTTAGAAGTATTTGTGCACAGAGGCACCGCACATTAGTAATATCACTTTCTATCCATTCAAAATCTCCTTAATTATGAACTCTACATTCACTTGTTTACTTACTAACTACTTTAGTTTACACAAAGTTGACATCACGTGTGGTCACGTGATAAAAAAGTCATCGTAAGGAGCGTTTTGGCGGTAAATTCAAAAGAACGAAAAATAAATTTTATTTTAATCGTTTTTAATTGAGAAAATGGATATAAATCAATTTACTTTTATTTTTCTGTTACATATTTCGTACTAATCTTCAAATTAGAATAGTTTTTAATAAATTGGAAAATACCCATTTGTACTAAGCAAAGAGACTTACTTTGGTAAGCCAAAAATTATAAAAGAGTATTTAATAACCCCAGCACGCCGTTTCATACAACATTGCTGGAGCGTTGTAATGTTCCAAATTCAAAAAACGCTCCTGCAATGGATTTGATTTTCTTTGTCCGTAAATTCGATACTTCGCGTGTTCATTTTTCGTAAATAATGAAAATATTTCCATGCATGTTTGAAAAAAAATGCATTGTCTTCCAAACAAGATCGAAATATAAAATTTCAACTCCGTAGGTTAAGAGGAACTGGTTTTTACTCAGTTTGTATAATTTGATCAATAGATACTAATTCACTAACCAGCAAGACATGTTAAATAAAAGTTTGTAAAAAACACAGCAGTAAAATAAAAAAACGATGAAATGACAGTGTGCTTTTTTTGATTTGATTGAATTGGAGTATCAAAAATTAAACTTCATCGTTTGTAAATTCCAAAAATGTATTAATTTCTATATGTTTTCACTGTTGGCCAAGCGTCATAATCATAGTTACAGGAGCAGTAAACGTCAACGGTACAGGCAACTGCAGCCATCGGACAACCTGCCGCTCGTGTATTTGAGTATGTAGCTTAAAAACACGAAAGGCACGTTGTTGACGGTAGCTTCGACGTCTCTACGGCTGACGCCGACTTGTGTTGATGACTACAGTTGTCTTTGCCGTTGGTAATGTGCCGTTCATGTATATGAGAAGGTACTTAGTAACGTCGGTGACGTGAACCTTAATCTTATAGGTTGAGTTCACCGACACTATTCACTGCCCTATCAAATAATAACGCTCACTTTTCACATCAAAAATGCTGATGGTAAAAATGATCAACTCGCAGCTGGATGTATCATAAATGTATGCATAGTCCTGTCTATTTACATCATCTTGCATATTTCCTACGTCAAACTCCATGCAATTTATGAAAATCAAGATATCTGGTGTAATCTGCTAACGATTCTTCTCAAGGGTGTAAGGCTATGCCTAAAATAGTTATTTTTTAGTTAGACACCAAGAAAACATTGCTTAGAAAAAGGATTTATTTTTAAATTACATAAAACCTTTTCGGACACGATGTGCGCAATAAATCTTTAGAATTCTAAGAATTAAAGAAAAAAATTTGGAATGAAATATCACTTCATCAATTTTTCGTTCAGAATTGCTAGACCTCACATGTGTGAAGTCTGACAGCTTTTAAAACCCCAAAAACTTGAAGTTAAATAGAACATTCGGTTTAAGGACGGGCTGTATGACTTTGACTTTTGCCGAATAAATTACCGTTTTTGCACGACATTAATTACAGTTAGTGAGACCGCTGCCGCAGGTGCAATCACTCTTGGCTTGGCTTAGATGACCGACCTTAACTGTTTGACCTTGGCTAAACGATTTTGTCTAACCACAATTTAATAATTACTTTGAAGGTAAGTTAAGGACAATGTTAAGCTAGTTAGAAAGTTAAAACTGCAAAGAATGTAGCAGACTTTTCTTTACCTACTTTTATTAAATTTTGTCGTATTTTCTGCAATTTTTTAAAAAAGTTACTATATTAACTTTACCAGTGGTTTACAGTTTTTTCACTGGTGGGCAAAAACTCTTTGAGATCGGATATTCGGATGCATATTTACCTAAAGAGAATTTTTAGCTATGAAAATATTGAAGCGGCTTTATAAATTATTTGTAATATTTATTAAAAACTCCGGGATTCTTGGATTGCTTAACTATTCAGATGTGTATTAATTTAAAATTAATATTTAACCCGATACAAATATGTGTATGTACTGGAGGAGGGAGTGGTTTGTATTAGTTAAAACAAAAAATAAACAAATTACTTACCTAAATTAAGACTTTTTCGATACAAAAGCGCATTCCATGTCAGCCAACATCTCAACTTTAGGTGAATTGCATCCGAATATCCGATCTCTGCTAATAAGTTTAGAATCTCAGTTTATTTCAGTTAGTACAATGTGATATTGCACTTGCTTGGTTTGAACCCACAACTCCGTGCTTGAAAAGCGTACCCCTCAACCTCTGAGCCATCCCAACATCCATGTCCTAGCGTTATAAATATTATATTAGGCTAATAATTCTGATGCATGCAGAGGGTTGGCGCGTGACTGCGCAACTTTCCCCACAATATTAGCTCATCATGGCGTTGAGCAGCAAAATATTTTGTTTTGTTTATTATTTTGGAGTGGCACTTTTGCTGAGAAACTGTTGGTATTTTAGTGTTAGAAAAATGAGGCTGAATAATTTGTTTGCTTTGTGTAAATTTATTTTATCACCACTATTCTTAAAGATGTTGAAGGAACACATCGTGATGAAACCGGCATGTCTTAGAACTAAAAATATCAAAGACATGTGACGACTACCAACCCGCACTGGGCCCGCGTGGTGAATCCACCCACGCGCTATTTCGGTGAGAACCAGCAACATTTATAGGCTGATTATGTTCATATATCTCGGTCGCCATCTTGTTTTTTTTTATTGTTTCAATATTTTTTAGGTAGGTGCAGTATGAATTGGCAACTTACATATAATCTTTGGTCACAGGCTATATTTGTGTTTGCTACTATAAAGTAAGATACTTCGCAAAGGTAAGAAAAACAGATTGCCTCCTTGTACAAGGTATTTGAAAGGGTGGTACATATGAATCTTTAAGAGACGATGCTTGAAACCCACTAGATAAGTTAGGTTTAAAAAAAAAAACTATCATTTTTATACGAAAGATTTTTAACTCCTCTAATTTTGTCTTTTTTCGAAAAACCTATTTAAGTTTAAGTTAGCGTTTTTACTTGAAAACAAAGAAGAATACTTTTTGCTTTAATCAATAAACTGTGTTAGAATTAGCACAACCTTTAATAAAGAAAGAAGGTGTGAAATCTTATGAAAGCTAAGGCCGACTATTAATATCTAAAGTAAACCTAGCAAAGTCGCGGTAAAAGCCAGTCTAGGATCAAAATTTAGATATTTATCGAGGCGGAGGCGTGGTAGTTCATGTAGAAAATTACTAGTCTCAACGCAAAGTTAAAGGTTTAAGTTACACGCCACGGAGGGTGACTGGTAACTTAAATCTATGTTACTTGTCGACACCTTCGTGAAGTCAGATTACGTCGGTATTTTAAAGTATGCTTCAAGTAAGTCATTTATTTAATGAAAAAGCAATGTAAGCACTATACACGGTAGTGTAACTTAGGGTGTGAGTGTATTTACTTTTAATTTCTGTTTTTTTTGTAAATGGGTGTTAAAAGCTTTTATTTAGCTAAAAGCAAAATTGAGTTTCAATAGCGAAAACCCTAAATAGCGAAAACCCTAAATAGCGAAAACCCTAATATACAGGGTGTATGGGAAACGCTTCCGAAAACGAAGACAGGTGATAGGGCTAGTGATTATCGATACAGTACCAGCAAAAATCTAGTATTTTTTGCCTAATTTTTTTAGCATTTTTTGTACACTTTGCTGTGAGAACAGTTAAATGAACCATTATTTGAGATTAAACACATTTAAAAACGACCCCAAGACCAGGCGGCGACTTTAGGTTTAGGCATCCTTTGTAAAGCGCCGTCAAAATAAAATAAGTAGAAACATTAAAGAACCGTCAAACGTTTTGAATTGATGCAAAATAACCAAGGCGAAGGGTTATTGGTATCCGTTTGCATTTAGGTTGTATATAACGTACGTTCTGGCTTCGGAAGGTTTCCTCTTACACCCTGTATAGCGCTTTAATATTAAATTAATATTAAGATTATTATCTTAACATTGAATGTGATATTAAAGCACTTATGGTGACTATTGCGTAGTGTAGTTTCTCCTCAACAGCAAGATTTTTTGGCAATTTTAACCATAAAATCCATGTTTACGTACGTATTTACACACTTATACAAGTTTTGAACTACAGCAAACTTGCCGGTATTATGAAATAATTGAACGAGGTGTTTCGATGGTACCAGTCAATTGTTGTTTCAATCGGTTTATGGTATGTTACAGGCAATAAACTAGCACCGTATAAATGAAGCTTAATTATTTACTTATTCATCGTATCTCTATATCAACCCAAGACGAATCTCACACTCACGTCCAACAATAGTTATATCATGTGCATCAAATTGTTTAACAAAATACCAAGCAACATAAAAACCTCCCATTTTTCAAATTTAAGCTTAGCTTAACAAAAATGCTTAATGATAAATGCTTTTATAGTGTACTTGAGTTCTTAGATTATAAGTTGTGAATTGTTGTATTTCTTTTTTTGTGTTATTTGTGTGTATTGTTGTGAATTGTGTGTTTTTAATGTGAGTTGTGAGTTGTGGTATTAAAAATAATTGTGTCCGAAATTAATTTAATTTAATAATTGTATCTGAATTTAATTGATTCTAATCATAATTTACTAATCGCATGCATTATTCAACTCTATTATTTCATTTTTTAAATAATATTTAAGCATGTAAATTTGCACGCCGACATTAATGGCATAATAAGTGGTCGAGTAATATTTTAAGAACTTTCTGTACCTTATTTACGCAAATAAATGATTTTGATTTGATTTGATTTGATCATTTCAGCCGGAAAACGTCTACTGCTGGACAAAGGCCCCCCCTAAGCTCCACCACTTCCACCGGTTCCAGCGAATGTCACCGGTCCACCTTGTGGGACGCCTTCCTACGTCTTCCTATACGTGGTTGCCACTCCAGACCTTTTCGGGCCTTTTCTTTTGTTTTGTTAATATATCCTTACTAATATTATAAACGCGAAAGTTTGTAAGTATGGATGGATGGATGGATGGATGGATGTTTGTTACTCTTTCACGCAAAAACGGCTGATCGGATTTGGATTAAATTTGGCACACAGATAAATTATAACTTAGATTAACACATAGGATACTTTTTATCACGGTAGTACGTTCCCGCGGGATAATTTCCGACCTAGATCCTCAGAATTATATCGAAAAGGCATAAATGAACTTCCGTTTAGATGGCAGCAATGTATAGATAATGAGGGTAAATATCCTTATCCTTAGGTACTAATATTATAAACGCGAAAGTTTGTAAGTATGGATGGATGGATGGATGTTTGTTACTCTTTCACGCAAAAACGGCTGAACGGATTTGGATTAAATTTTGCACACAGATAAATTATAACCTAGATTAAAACATAGGATACTTTTTATCCCGGTAGTACGTTCCCGCGGGATAATTTCCGACCTCCACGTGGGCGAAGCCGCGGGCGGAATCTAGTATCAAATAGTGCATAGCCGCATTCCGTGTGGTGCCGGACGTAAAAGAATAGCAACATCCCATTTCTTCCCGTGGCTGTCGTAGAAGGCGACTAAGGGACTTATCAGAGAATGGGCAGGAGCGTTCTCTATGCATTTTACCACAATACTGCGAACGCCAACCCGCCTGCCAAGCATGGCGATTATGGCAAAACCCCATTTTTTTGGACGTCTTTCGGCTGAAATGATGATGATGATGAGTGCATAGCCTGCAGCGAGGCGATAGGACTCAAGATAACGGTGGCTCGAGATATTGAGTCAATCACGTCACAATACGTACCGTATCCAAGACGACCGCCTTCTGTGTCTGACTCGTGTCGTATATTTAGCGATCGTTTTATGGCCAAAACTCTGCTCGTATACCTATGTTTTCTTTTCTTTGGAAGACGTACATGCTAAACAAAAACAATGTACTTAATAAGAATAAGAATATTTTGTATAAAATAGTTGGTAAAAATGATTATGGAGTATAAGTACATAAAATGATATGGATACCAATTTTAAGTGTGATAAATTACGTTCATTCGGGTTACATCAACCAGTATGTTACAGCGATCCCTTATTGGATACTACGTATGTTTATCTTCGGTTCTCAGCTCAACGGAGAGGTATTTAGGTGCGCACTGCCAATAAAAACATTTACAGCCCTCTTGAAGCCTGAAACAAAGCATTTATATTTTGTTACTTTTTACACAGTGGTTGTTAAATATTATATTCTTTTGTTATTTCCGATTATTGCGCCTATGCTTCGAATAACGGACATCCTGTAGGTATATGGATCGGTGTCTTTGTTTTTTGTATTTTCGTTATTTTTCCACAGACTTTATTAATTATTTTATCTTTCACTTTTCGAATGTGTACCTAGTGTTTTCTTTGGAAGTCGGTTATTTTTTTTTAAATACAAAATAAACTTTTTATTCTTGCTTTCCTTCTTCAAGTACGAGTTTAGAAAATGTGTTTTTATACATGCCAAAGATTGCGATTTCAGTTCGAGAAATTTAAGTGTTCTTACAAAACCTACAAACGTACCTATATTAGCACAATTATAATAATAATACCTACAACCTTCTCCATATATGAACGTGACCTTTCACTTCAATCCTCAAAAAGCCCTTAAAAATCAAGCACGAATACTAAAATTAAAGCTTTTCATACACAAATCTGTGAGGAGTGCGCACTTCAGAAAGGTACCCACTCCTACGGTTCTTTTGAGCTCTCACAAAAGCCCGATTAATTGTTTAATTCGTTTCGGAGACTTGTGCTGAACTAAGGTCGTAAAAAAAACACGCTTTAAAAACCAAACTAAAAAAGGAGAAAATAATTTAATTCAATTAAAAAGCGTGGGGTGCTTTTTGAGGTATTTTTATAATCAATTAATGTCAAGCACCCCACGCTTTTTAATTGAATTAAATTATTTTCTCCTTTTTTAGTTTGGTTTTTAAAGCGTGTTTTTTAGTTTTTTAAACTATTATTTATTTTCAATTTTTTAGTTCTGCTAACTACAAAACCGTGCTTTTTTTTTCTCATTTTTTTATATTATTGAATTGTCATCGGTCCTCGACAAGTTTACAAAGTTTCAATGAAATCTGACCGTTTAAAGTAGGTCAAAATCGCGCTCAAAGGAGTCGGTTACATACAAACATACAAACAAACAAACAAGTGAAGCTAATATAAAGCGTGTAAAAATGGGGGATAGGCAAAGGGCATAACTTCTATAAGGCTTCACGGAGTTTAGTTTGTTCAGAAGCAGCTTCTGAATCGATTTCTGTGGAAATGCAAAAGGAAGCTTGTTTGTTACGCTCGTTCTCGCTAAAGCGGCTGATCTGATTTGGATGAAATTTGGCACACAGATAGAACATGACCTGGGTAAGGACAGAATACTTATTATCCAGGATTGCAAACGAAATCGCAGGCATCAGCTAGTTATTTATATTATGTCAATTATTTATACCGCTAAAATGTTTTGAATGAATTTAATTTAAACCTTATTTTTTTATTAATATTTTTTTTTTTTTATGTTAGCATCCCCAAAACTTAGTTGATAGACGTCTACGACATGCTGGATAAAGAACCTCGCATTTTATGTCCAACCTATGCCCATGGCCGGCTCATGGAACAACGCTTAGGCGACCGGTCCTCCGCTTCCGGCAACGAATGTTATGGTACCCATAAATAAACTAATCTAAAATGCCGACATTGTAACATAACATCACGCCTGGTTTCCGCGAAGAGTTGAGCAGAGGTGTATTTAATAGTACTCCCACATTGGGCCAGGTTTTTAAGTCATACCATGTAATGGAGGGTAACCCTATTGCTATCAACCGGGCACAGACTACGGCACCCTAATTGCGTAACTCACGATTCACCATAATTTGTTTCGTTTTGAAACAGAAGGCTAAACCATTGCTTCATATGTTCGAAAAATGTATATGCTCAACAACGTAAATAACGCAATGAATATTGTTGAACTGTCAAAATGAAACCGATTATGATTAATCGCGTGTTACGCAATTAGGGTGCTGGTTGATATTGAAAAATTCCAGATGGAAAATCTCAATGACACTATTTCCTACCCAGCATCCTTAGCATGAGCACCGATTTGTTGACGGAAGAATAGACATGACTATTAACTAAATGATATACAATCGGAGAAGATAGCTATCTACTCTTACATTTAAGACTCTTATAGAGAGAGAAGTAAAATATAAGAGTCATAATTTCAACTTCCGCCAAGTTACAGTCAATAAATAAAAGGAATCAGCCATTACACAACAGTAAATGTACCAATCAAAAGAATCAATGACGAAAAACATTGTCACATAGAAACAAGCGAACAACGATTGCAAGCGCTGCTGCTAAGCATGAGGTCCTGGGGTCTGCGGTTATTGGGTTTTTCAATGAGGACTCAGTTACAACCCAGAGTCCGAATTTGCACCAAGTTGGTGGCAAAAGGCTTGCCCCTATTACATGGGACTTAAACATAACTGGCAAAATGAGGTGTATCTACATAGTAAAATCAACCTATATCGTTCCCACAGCTGGGATACAGGCCTCCTCTGATCGAGACGGCGTGGGCTGTAATCTACCACGTGGGCCCAGTGCGGGTACATGTCACATGTCTTCGAATTTGTGATTCTAGGACAAGCCGGTTTTCTCACATTTCTCGTCGTTTCTCATGTTTTTGTTCACTGTTTTGAGAACAGTGGTGATGAAATTATTTAAACAAAGTAATGCGCCTACCTGGATTTGAACCCACAACCGACCAATTCGTAAGTTGGGGCCGTTACCACAGGGCCGCCATTGCTCTCGATGTATATACGAAGGTACAATTCTGCCCGACCCTTCAGGGAGTTACAGATGTGATGTTATGTAGTCAGCATTCTGAAATCCTACCCAAAACCAGAGCAGTCGTTAATATTTACCGTCTAAATAGTACTAGTTGTTATAGCAAGTCTCCAAGGCGCTCAGCCTAGAATACTAAGTGCCTATTATAAGCACTAACCATGTCTGTTTACTTGTGGCTTCGTGTTTGCCAACAGAATAGGTTCCTTTGCTTGTGCAGTCAGATTTCTTGAGGTTTAGTTAAGTTTATTTTTATTTGAAGCAAACTGATGTAATTTTCATTTATTTGTAGCAATTTTTAGGTACTGCTTTTTACAGGATCAAATCTTGCGAGAAAAAATATTTCAGTACGATATTTTTTTGTTATTAAACTTTATATTAGAAACGAAAATATGCTCTAGAAAATGATGCCTGGAAAGATTTAGGGGAGGCCCTTGCTCATCAGTGGGACAAGCTAAATAAAAGAAAACAACAAACAATTAAAAACGTCACATTTCCATTTTATTGTTTTTTTTTTAATCCTGTACTTGCTTATGCCAGTGGCTTCGCTCACGTTAACCAATTTACACAAACTTTAACAAATTATACATCTCCTCCCAACCTTCTCCATCACTCTGTGTACTGACATACATGAAAATCCGTTCCGTAGTTTTTGAGTTTATCGCGAACAGACAGACAGACAGACAGCTGAATACCAGTATTTTACATAGAGCGACTGTCTATCTAAAAATCAAAATCAAAAGTCTTTTATTCAAATAACGCTGAGAGTCAGCACTTTTTAACCGACTTCAAAAAGGAGGAGGTTATCAATTCGTAGGAACCTTTTTTTATGTATGTTCCCCGATTACTCGAAGAAGGCTGAACCGATTGGATTATTTTTTTTTGTTTGAAAGGGTATACTTCCCAGGTGGTCCGATGATCATCAAGTCAGGATCTGATGATGGGATGCTGGAGAAATATAAACTCTTCAAATTTTATAGGCACACGAAGCGATTTAGCTATTTTTTGGAAGAATACTTTCTAGTAATGGTCTCATTTCAATTTGGTGAAGATTTGATGAAGAACTTTGGAGATAGGCAACGGAACTCTTCAATAAATGATAGCAAATGGACTGGGATTGCTGAAATCTCATCTCTGTCTATTGCTTACACCAGTTCATAACATAACATCACGCCAGTATGCTGTGAAGAGGTAAGCACATGTGAACCACTAAAAAGTGAAAAATAAAAACTTATTCCAAAAAAAAAAACAACCGACTTCCAAAAAAAACACTACAAAGTGAAAAATAACTTTAATTTCGGAAGGCAGAATATAATCTTCAACTTCCCGATTGCCTTGCGAAGATACGTACGCGTCGAATTGAGGACCTCCTATTTTCAGTTGTCCAAACATCTTTCTATATGCTCCCTCTACCTAGGAACATAATCGTCTGAAAGCTTTGTATAAAATAACTTTAATTTCGGAAGACGGTGACAAAAAATTCAAATACAGCTCAAAAGACACCGACTTCCGAAATTAAAGTTATTTTTAACTTTGTAGTGTTTTTTTGGAAGTCGGTTGTTTTTTTTTGGAAAAAGTTTTTTTGAACGTCAAAGTTACATAAGACAGTCCCCCAAAACGCCCACCCTTCGCCACTTCCTCGTGCTTTAGCTGGGAAGAAGATGTGGCACAACAAATTCCCAGCAGCACAGCTGTCTGTTAAGTTAGAAGAAGACCAACTACATTACTATCTGACCTCCACAACTCAGTTACTGGGTAATACGATACCCCTTGGTAAGACTGGTTGGCAAACTTTCGGGCTTCTGACAACTCGTAACGACTGTCAAAGATCCACAAATGACAGTCGGGACCAACAGCTTAACGTGCTTTTCGACTCACAGAGGGGTCTTGGTATGTAAAGATGGTTACCCATCCATGGACCAACCGTGGCAAGCGTAGCTTAACCTGATCGATCGACATGTGCGGCTGTTATTACTTAGTCACAAGTCCATGGATGGTATACGTACATACTGTACGTCATACAGATAATTAAAATTGGAGTGTCTGATTGTAATATTAAAATAACGGCTTTTTACTAAATGCATATGGATGTATACACGGTACATATACCAAAATAATATCATTTTTTGCTTTAAAAAACCCTATACCAAACGAAAAATAAACGAGGACTATACAATAATGAAAAGTTCAGTTGAAACAGAACACTATAAAATTCACATTTTAGCCGAGTTTCAATGAGATTTTGATCCTATGAGATTTGCAGTTTTACCCGAGGTTAAAACTTTATTACCTGCTATCAAGATTGGCTTTGAATGGTCCAATGAAAAATAGGGATAACGAACATGTTAAACAATTAATATGACTCACATCAAGGCAGCATCTGTCAGTATAGTACCTATTGATATCTCAGGGAACGACATGCGCTTAACTTATTAGTTTTAAAGTGTACAAACACGATATGAATGTGTGTGTAAGCGCAGGACCTCTCGGTGCATAGCAGAGCATTTTTTGTACACGCTTTATATTAGCTTCACCTGTATGTTTGTTTGTAACCGACTCCTTTGCACTTGATTTTGACCCACTTCAAACGGTCACATTTCATTTAAACTTTGTAAACTTATCGAGGACCGCTGACAATTTAATAATAAAAAATAACGAATAGAAAAGAAAAATCACGCTTTTGTTGTTAGCAGAACTAAAACACATAAAACAAATAATAGTTTAAAAAACACGCTTTAAAAACCTAACTAAAAAAGTAGAAAATAATTTAAAACAATTTAAAAGCGAGGGTGCTTGATATTAATTGATTATAAAATACCTCAAAAAGCACCCCACGCTTTTTAATTTAATTTAGTTATTTTCTACTGTTTTAGTTTGGTTTTTAAAGCGTATTTTTTAGTTTTTTAAACTATTATTTTTTAAATTACTTACGAAAAATTTAAATGCAGGGTTCCTGAATAGTATACTTAATCAATGGTAGAAGGTTGCTCTTAGATGTCTTTGAGATCCTGTATACTTACATAAATAATGTAATGTATATGTTACTATTATCATTATCATCAATTCAGCCACTGCTGGACATAGGCTTTTCAAGCTCTGCCTCATCAACTGGTTGTGTGCTTCCCTCATGTAACCTACATAATAATAAGGAAACCTCGATGTCTAGTCATTAGAGATCCGTACAAAAAGGGACGAGTCACTAGTTGTTGATATGACTTTTACTGCCCGCCTCGGTATAAGGTTATGCCTTGCACCGAGACTTATAAAGCCTCGAGGCAGCAGGATATGCAGCCGTGCCACAGTGTATCGTCTCTATTCAAATGATTGCGGCTGTTCTGTAATGTTAGCCAGCGCTTGGGGAATCTCGACCAGCTATGTTTACATCTTATTGACTGTGAGAATTGATAATCTTGAGGAGTTTCTGTTACAGAGAAATACAATACAGGTAGGTATGTAGGTACCAATTGTATTTATCTGTAACAGAAACGGAGTTTGTCTCCTTAAGATTATAACTGATCTATAAATCTGAAACACAGCCAAGCAATATTCTTATAGCATTTATACCACATTAACAATGTTTACCAAAAAACCATGTCCTATCCGAAGGGTACATATAGGTACTGCAATAAAGTTAGCTAAAAGTATTATTTTTTTTTGTTTAAAATTAAAAGCGAAAAGAAAATGACTTTGTAGACCCGCTTCACAACGCCGCCCGCTCCATGTATGTCAAAATAAAATTCGCCATGAAAAAAATGCGGTATATTTTTCATTTTCTGAAAATTGCCACTTCAATAAACATTTTCAAAACAACTTCACGATTCGGACAATTATTTTTTAAATATTGTGTTCGGATTTTGATAACTCCATGTAGACTTTTATTATTTACCAAGGTAACCATAAGAAGGATCCTGCCAGGGGTGCGGGTTGTTCGAAAGAGATACCGCGGCCCCTGGCACACAGGCAACTGAGGGAACACGGGTGGGTTTTAGTCAGTAAAAGTCTGACACGCCCTCCCGCTCCACCCAGAGCGGGAGAAGTTATTTGATGATTTCCCACCAAAAAAAAAAAAAAAAAGAAGGATGTAGAGGTCAGATAGGCAGTCGCTCCATGTAAAATTCTGGTATTCAGATGCATCCGGTTAGAGTGGAAGCCGACCCCAACGTACTGGGGAAAAGACTAGGCAAATGATGGTGTAGACTTTTATTATAGTGATGGATATTATCTAACTAAGACCCACAATAAACGTTTTCTTATTATACTTCATATTATGAACAGTTGGTATTTGCCTCGTAATTCCTCTTCAAAGAAAAATGAGGTATGGCTGTGTCGTGTACACGGCCGTGTGTATTTTTTAAATAAAGTATTTTTATTTATGTATTTAGGAAAAAAAACAAGGAAACAAATAATTATTGTGTTACAATATATAAAACTTAAACGAACATCGTTGCTTCTCCTAGTCCAAAGTTATACTAATTGCAAATCTCGATATGCAGCAAAATAACCTTAAAATGGCGGCGCTTTCCGATCCACCGCGCGCGATGCGTCACTGTTCTCGTTTATTGTAATGAATTCTTTGATCCTTTAGCTAGCCAGTGCTATAATGTAATTTTAGATGTAGGGGATGGTATCGAAACTACAACGCCAAACTGTATCATTTTTATTTTGTTATCATTAAGTTTTTTGGATTGCCCCCGTCTGGTAGAAAATTTAAAGACGTACGAGTATTCACGTCAAAAACACCTTGTATATAAAACAATAACAATAGACTCGTTGCCAAATCAATATTGAGCCGCAACAGATTAGTTTGCGAACATCACTGTTTACGCATTAGGTATGAGCTCCACGTAAGTTTGATCAACACACTTGATTATCCTTCCTGTCCATCGATTACATTGTGCTGTTAGATATCACAACGCTGAGGTTGATGTCATCGGTTTTAGAATCACCGATCTAGCTTCTGACTGATGTTTTGTGTTAAGATTTACCTCGAGATACAATCATGAAATGAAGTTACAAAATTGGATAGTAATAACAGTAATATCACTTGCATCAATCAGCGATTTGGCAATAGATGTAGATAGATTAAATAGATTTTGTAATTTTCGGAGTCCTTGCATCCAGCCGATTCCGGCGACCTTCACCAAGTCATCGCTCCACGTTGTGGGTGGCCTTTCAATGGTACATCTTCCTGCCAGGGGTGCGGGTTGTTTGAAAGAGATACCGTGGACCCTGGCATACAGGCAACTGAAGGAACACAGGTTAGCTTTACTCAGTAAAAGTTTGACACGCGCTACAGCTCCGCCCAGAACTGGAGAAATTATTTGATGATTTTCGATCCTAAAAAAAAGCAGCACATCTTCCGGTCCGGACCGGTTGAAGTGGCGGTGCTTGGTCCCATACCTACGTCAAGCAGTAGACGTCTTTCGACTGAAATGATGATGATTTTCGGAAAGCCGTTCTCTTCTCAATCTTAATCTTACATTTTGCTGCAACTCCTAGATGACATCATCATCTAGATCCATGGATTTTATAAAACAAGTGCCACTTCATAGAATGCACCACGTGTGTCATAATGCCATAAATACGAACAAAACAAGCCAACAGTTCGCAGTTACAATAGTAACGTATTTGCAAAATAAATCATAAGTCAAGCAGTGCATGAAAGCTGTGCTAAGGGGCATAGATTAAGTCAGTAGGTAGAAGGTCCAAGACTTTTTACCTACTCATCATCATATCAATCATAATCAGCATTTAATGTTCCCACTGCTGGGATGCAGGCCTCTCTGTGAGAGGCTGTGGGCCATAATCCACCACGCGGGCCCAGTGCGGGTTGGTGGATGATACATATCTTTGATTTTTTTGGTCCTAGGATGTGCCGTTTTCCCCACGATGTTTTCCTTGACCATTTTGAGAACAATAGTGATGCAATTAAATACGTACTTGCCTGGGTTTGATCTCATGACCTACAACTTGTTACTCGAGGCAGATAACATTGGGCCACGGTTCAACACCGCTTACTTACTCACTTGATCCTATCATTGTGTCGTAGAAGTTGAAACGTATTTTATCAATTATCATACAGAGAAGACTAAAATAATTATCACCACGCTTGCTTACTTCGTATCGGCGCTTTAAGAGCCGTGTGTTACACAACCTCACTTAAAAGTCTAGCATTACTTTAAACTCGTTTCAACTAATAAAACGACTCAAAAATTGTTTATTAAATATATTTTTCAGCAAAAGTGTCCTAGGTATGGCCCCAAAAATATATAATAGTATACCAGCAGCCATTAGAAATAAAGAGTGTCTGGGATCCTTTAAAATTTCCTTGTTATTCCTTCTAGATAGTTGTTACTACTCCATCATTGCGTTTACTACTGATAAATAGATGTATGATGATTTCGACTTGCTTATTAAACTTATATGATTTTTAATTATTGATAAGTATGAATGTGTTTACCTATTTATCTAAAATTGTAATGACCTGTTTACCTACCTGACATATTTTTAAATTGATTTTTTTGTTATGTATTGGCATGCCACCTACTAATTTTATTTGTTTGTGTAAATTTCGTACGCCATTTAATGGTAAAATATAGTGCACATATTTTAGAAAATACTAACTGTAACCATACCTATGTTCGGACGGCGAGTAATGGGTAGCTCACTGTCCGGTAAGGACCAAGACGGCGCGTTGTGTTCCACGCGCGCCTCAAAGAGATGTCAGCACCAAATGGTGGGGTCCGCAAGGGCCGATGCCTACCAGGGATGCGGGTTGTTCGAAAGAGATACCGCGGCCCCTGGCACACAGGCAACTGAGGGAACACGGGTGGGTTTTAGTCAGTAAAAGTCTGACACGCCCTCCCGCTCCACCCAGAGCGGGAGAAGGTATTTGATGATTTCCCACCCAAAAAAAAAACCATACCTATGTTTAACAAAATAAATGATTGATTGATTTTTTAAATTGGATTTTGAGTAAGGTTCTGTAACACTGAATTGAGTTCAATTTCCAGGTCGAAAAAGTGTTAATAACTTTCATCATTAGAAATTTCGTTTGAATTTCGGCCTGGTCAGTGGTGTTACTCTCTCCACCTCAATCAGAACTAGCGAATTTATTATCTACTAGTTTCTTTCAGCGCCTTCACTCACGTGGAGGTTGGAAACTATCCCACAGGAATGTACTACCGAAATGAAAAGTATCCTGTGTTCCAGGATCCAGGTTAGAAACTATGTGTGTGCCACATCCAAATCAGTCCAGCAGTTTTTGCGTGATTGAGTAACAAACATCTAAACATACGACCAACATCTCGTGGCCATTCCCACTGGGCCACTGCTCTAATCCCCTTTTTAGGCAAAAACAGTGTCCTGATGTTAAGTTACTTATGTTTTTCGACGTCAAAGTTGTCTCCTCTGTCCGTAATACTCTGTGTCCACTGCCGGCAAGCTGGGAATTGGGTCAAACGTTCCAGAAATTAACAATTTACTTACAACCCTTACTGCGTAGCCAACATAACGCTTAACAAATGTCTTAGTTCAGTAAATGTGGCTGTGATAGTCAGAGGATAAGAACTCCGGTCTTTAGCATTTAAATTTAGGGGTTATTTTTGAGCAATTTTTGTCTACTGTATTTATTCTTTTATATCTGACTGTTATGCTCTTTCCTAATAACACTGTATTTTTTAAGTCTTTTCGTTTCTTCTCCATAGGAAACAGCCAAATTAGAAACCGTGCACGTAGCTTCTGACATTTCATAAGTGCCCATGTAGATTTATGTGAAATGAAATATTTTCATTTTGAAAGTCTGTTTGGACCCTTTTCGAATTTTTCTGTACATATCTCATAGTGAAAACTTCGGTGAAGTGAACTTGAAGTGAGGTCCGAGGAGTAGGGTCCGCAGGGGCCAATGCCTGCCGGCGGTGCGGGTTGTTCGAAAGAGATACCGCGGCCCTGGCACACAGGCAACTGAGGGAACACGGGTGGGTTTTAGTCAGTAAAAGTCTGACACGCCGTGCTGCTCCACCTAGAGCGGCAGAAGTTATTTGGTTACTTCCCACCGAAAAAAAGCGCTCACTTCATTCAAGTTCTCACAGTGAGATTATTAGGTACAGAATAGATAGGCAGTACTTTAACAAACTAAAATTGACAACCCGCACTTTAAGTATGTCTCTGTATTCCTTGATTTCTTCAAGTTACAAGAAACTTTTTATAGTATAGAGTTCAAGTCTATTTCTGTTTAATAGTTTTACTAGTCACTGTTAAACTAGTAGGTTAGAACGTACTCCCGGTCAGTGAAACCAAACAACATTAGTAGACCCGAAACTAAAATTAGTACTGACAAGCACAATAGTTTTACGAGCTAAGTACCAAAAATACTTCTGGTTAATTGTTGAAGGGTACAGCCACAAAATAAATAAGTACAGAAGGCTGGCTCCATTCAATGAGCGATAACAGGCGCACCCATACATAGACGAGTACGTACAGGAACGCAGGATGCGGCGATCGAATTTCAAACGAATGCTTGCCGGCCAAAAAGTATCTTAACAAAATTTAAACGAGCTGTCTAGGTTAAATCCTAACGCAATCGTTACGGGTCGTCAGAAGCCCGAAAGTCTGACTACCAGTTTTACCAAGGGGTATCTTTTTACCCAGTAACTGGGTTTTGGAGGTCAGACAGGTAATTGCTCTGTGTAAAATACTGATACTCAGCCGCATCTGGTTAGACTGAAAGCCGACCCCAACATAGTTCTGAAAAAGATAGGCAGATTTATTGATGGACAGTCGTGATTGCGAGTAAACTTTGCACTCGTTGTACGAAAAGCGTGTCGTATGTATACGTGCGTTTTCGCACGTTGTATGAAACCGACCTTCTGTTCTTATATTCAATTTTGTGGTATAGTCATGCACAGTCATTAACATGATTGTTAACAATTTTGTGGAATGTTTTTAATTACGGACGGTTTAGTGATGTCTAATAGATAAGCGTTGGATTGTTTTAAGTGTTACTTTAAAATTAACTTTGCTGGGTTTCTGAGGTCCGTACATTGAAGGCCTGTTAAGTGGTTTATTTAATTAACATAGTGTTCTTTTTTTATTCATGTCATGCGACTTAATTCTTAAAAAAAAAGGCTTAGGCAGCATTGACAATATGTAAGACGTTTTTTTTTATCTCAATTACTGATAGAGTTATTCAATCACAACTTTAGAGAGTTAAGCACACCAGAAAAACCACAAAAAGTTTTTCACAATTTGTTGTAAAGTTAGGTTATTTTTTCGGCAGCAATAACCAACAACAAGCAGAAACTTGGCCAGGTGGGACCCGATGAGCCGTAGTGCGACTGTGGAACCACATCGCTAACTAGGAGGAGGAGCACATCTCTTGTCGTGCTCTCTGTGCACTAACACCTGTGCTTTGGATGACCTTTGCGAGGCCAACTATAATGCTGTCGAAGTGCTGCCAGGTGTGCGGGTTGTTCATAAGAGATACTGTCATCACATTAACATAAAATGTATATAATTTTCCTATTAGTTCGCTGTACCAGTAGTTTCCTAATAATTGTTTAATGCACCGGGTGACGTCATTACGTCAAAGCCGGCTGTCCCTGAAAACCAGCGCTGGGGCCTGTCTTGCATAGGGTCGCAGCATAATGCTGAATGATAGCCGTTTTGCGTGGATGTGACGCAAGTTTCCCTCAACCTTTTCTTATTTTAATTTTTTTGTGTTCCTTTTCTTTTTTCGTCATGTTTACCGCAAATAAACGTTTTTTTCTTTCTTTTCTTTCTTCTTCTTTCTGTGGCCCCTGGCACACAGGCAACTGAAGGAACACGGGTAGGCTTTAGACAGTAAAACTCTGACACGCCCTCCCGTTCCACCCGGAGCGGGAAAAGTTATTGATGACTTCCCACCCTCAAACGCTGTCGAAGTGACCCAATTCTGGTCGAGGTTTATTTAAAACCAACAATTGGAATCACCAAACAGCCTTACCAAGGGGTATCGTATTACCCAGTAACTGGATTTTTGAGGTCAGATAGGCAGTCGCTCCATGTAAAATACTGGTATTCAGCTGCATCCGGTTAGACTGGGAGCTGACACCAACATATTTGGGAAAAGGCTAGGCAGATGATGATGAATTGGAATCATCGAAGAAGATGGAATATCTAAATAATATTTCTCATCATTTTACAACAAAAATAAACATCGTTCTCAGCCATACTACTTTCATCTTGAATGGCATTGCTCCACACAGAAAATGTGTGTAGATAATATTACAAACACTGCCCCCCAATCCTCAATCGGCTATACCAACGACCCCAAGATTCCAAACATCAGATAAACTCCACATCTCCACCCCCCTACCCGGGCAGCATACAAATTCGCCATAACTGCGCATAAATGCCGGTCAATACGAATAATATTTAATCGCCGATCCCCAATCCATATTTAACTTTAAGATAATAAGATTATCATAAATTCATCTTGAGCTTCCTCCCATGCCGGATCAGACCTTAAAAGGACGGTAACAATAGAATTAATTCTATTCGAGCGAAGTAAAGAAAGATAATTAATTTCTCATATCTCCATGTATAAAAAGGTTTTTGTGAGTCTTTTTATGAATAAAATATACTTGCTTAAGTCCCTTCTATTTTGGGCGCTGTTTAGATTTTATTAAAAAAGATTTTTGCATTTCTTTACTTTTGTTTTAGGTGCAAACAGATTAGGGTCCTGAAGTATTGTTATTTTTCTCAAACATCATCTTCTCATCATCATTTTGAAATCATTTTTACTGATGCAGCTTGTAAACTGAAAACAAAGAACGAAAGAAAATATATTTTTCAGCACACTGACTAATTTCGATAAACTTTTTAGTTCATGGAAATAAACTACATCAATCTATCAAAAGTCTGTTATTTTGTATTTATTTGCTTTAAACTCGAGAAGAGAATTTTTTTTTTTTTTGTGAACGCTGAACGGATGTACGGATTTAGATAAAATTTGGCACATGGGTAGACTATGACTTAGGTTATGACATAAATTACTTTTTATACCGATATTCCTATAAGATTGAAACTTATTCGGCGGAAAGCGGTAGCTAGTATTTAAATATGTTTTTAATTAATTTTATACGAGTTCATTGTACAGTCGAACATAAAACCTTTTTAGATTATTAAACAAATATTTCTTAGTAATGTGGACCATGAGTGTGATTATACTATTCTTGTTGCTTCACTATTTTTAACCGACTTCAAAAAAGGAGGAGGTACTATGTTCACCTGTATGTATTTTTTTTTAATGTATGTTCACCGATTTCTCCCCCATTTGTGGACCCGTTCACAAAATTCTTTTTTTATTTGAAAGAGTGTACTCTTGAGGTGGTCCCATTGGCACCAAGTCAGGATCTGATGATGGAATCCCAGGGAAATCGAGAGCAACCCTCAAATGTAATAGGTATTAACAATGTTTATCTTATATTTTCTAAAGTTATTGAGACATTTGCGTATGGTCATCATCATCTCATGACGCTGAGCTGATGAAGGAACTTCAAAAAATTACAGCAAATCAACCACGATTGCTGCTATCACATAAATATGCATTGTTTTGACTTTGGATGATGAAATTTTGAATTGGTAAGTACTATAACTAAAAAGTGATAAATTAAAACTTATTCCAAAAAAAAACAACCGACTTCCGGAAAAAACACTATAAAGTGAAAAATAACTTTAATATAGGAAGGCGGTGACAAAAATTTAAATACATTTCCAAAGTCACCGATTTCCGAAATTAAAGTTACTTTTCACTTTTTGGTGTTTTTCCGGAAGTCGGTTGTTTTTTTTAGTATCTTTTAGATGTACTAAAATTATTTGGAAAATTCTTGGCCGGCAAGACGTGGATACATTCCAGATCTTGCCAGCAGTCCATATTCTGTAACAGATTTGTACTCAGGATATTACAGAATTATTTTTTTTTTTTTTTTTTAAATATGGTAAGTATAAACAATTTTCCATGAACAAAATATTTATTTATATTTTTTTAGAATATTGATCTTTTTACATTCTTCAGGTTCAAAGTTATCAAGTGCTATTTTTATTAAGCAGATTTTTTTTATATTTTTCCTAGCTTGCTACTGTGTAAATCAACAATGACCCTCAACATAAAAAGTACATCACGCATTTCCATACAAACTTCCAAAAAGCGCGGACAAATACATTTTTTTCACAGCACACACATGTTTATCCTTTTACTCAAAGAAATATAGCCGGAAAAAATTCAGAAAAGGCTATCACGGTCCGATTCTTTGCTCACTCACAACTAGACTCCCAGCAACACAAGTGAAAATCAACCTTGAAACAAACTACATAGAGTCTTACTAAAACGTAAAAATAACGTGGTCTGACCATGTAACTGTGTACTCATAAAAATAGCGTTCCGTTTACGAGCGACCGATGATAACCGAAGACGCCCCGAACTTAGCCGAGCGGCTATAGAGTCAACAGCCTCCGGTTTTCGCTGACTTTGGGTTCGAAGCGAAAACTTTTTCAGTAAGGCAATTTGGAGTAGAACCAAATTTACATATGTGATTAGATAGTAAAAGGAAATTTGTCTTCAGTTCGGTCGGGGAACTTGGGATTTGGATAATACGGATTGAATCTTTGATCAGTGACAGTAGTTTGTGGAGCGATTGTGCTGGCTAGTTTTCCACTGGAGGGCTAGTTGAACGCCTTTTTAGGATAGACACGATAATCATTCTTTTCAAAATTATTAACTATCGTATGACTAATACGAGGCTTACGCCAAGTTTCCAATCATAAATGCAGTACTGGTTTATCTTGGGAGGAAAATCATTCGCCCGCCCGCCTGCGACGTTGACAAAATTTCGTCTGAGGTAACCGGCGCGTTTTAATTTACCTCAACGCAAATACGTTACGTCGTGTGTTCTCATAAAATTACACAACGCCATTATAAAGCAATACGTATTTGCAATAAGCCAACATACCCATAAATCCGTAACACAATAACAGAATTAACTGCGATTTATCGCCGTACGACGTTACGGAGGTACCGTTAACGAGGGCCGCGTCACGGCAGCTGAGAAATATTCGTCACAATTCGGCGTCCGTTCGCTAACAATCGGCACGCGCCATTTTCATCCCTTTTCAGACGAGGCTGCGCGGGCAGGCATGCGCAGTGCCCAGTCCCCGTCAAACGCCGTCAGTGGAGCGGCGCGCCTTGCCGCACCGCGTTATAGCCGCGCCCTCGATACTACCGATGTAAAAATTAACAATAATATTTTAAATTATAACGCGTTCCCCATCCCACGTGAGTGTACCGAAATCGATGTAAAAAAATATAACCTAATTTTATTGAAACACTTTTCTGCGCGAACGACTCTTCGCGTAGTGTATACGATAATTCGAATTTTGTAGTATAAGTGAGTTACTGTGTATGTAAAAGTGCAATGGAGTATGCCGGTTTAGTGTGTGTGTTTAGACTTTTGACGATTGTGTGTTTGATTGTACTGGGATTATCTCGATGGTAAGTTTTGAAAACGTTTCGTACAGTCGTTACTACTAGTAGTAGTAATTTAAAAGAAATATTAAGAGACTCATTAAGGTAATTGGAATACACAGTTCAGTGTATTTGATAAAGACAGTTCTTTTGGTCTCGTGTTTCTTATTTTCCGGATTTATGTAGGTTTGACATAGATATAAACTCGCTACTCGGTGATAAAGATTCTGCGAAGAATTTTTACGATCCATAAATTTAATCATACCTACTACGAGGCGTTTCGTAGATTTTTTCGATGAAATTGAGTATTTATGGAGCATTTACGTCACGATTCGATGGAGGTTTATCAATTTTCTTAGTTTGATATTACGTCCACGAGTGTTAAACCAATGCAGACATATTAAAGTTGAATTATTTTGTTTCATGCATGAAAAATTCTTCTGTTTAACAAGCTTTTTAGAGGAAAATTTATTACTTAAAGGTAAAATCGTAAATTTTTTATTTGAATGTACAGTGGGCTGCATCAATTGGGTACCCTAGTTGTATGAACATTTTAATACAACTGGGGTACCCAATTGATGCAGCCCACCGTACCTTTAATTACGGCTATACCATTATTATCTACGGAATGTAGGTTACACTCAATTTAAGCTGTCCGTCATTCGCGACTTTTCCGGGTAGCCCCACAAAATCACCAATTCACACGACAGGTTCCACATTTAAGTATGATAAATTGTTTCCTAACGCAATCAATCCTTTTAATGTAGTAGGCACAAACTTGTAAAGTAACTTATACCTCATACTTCATAAATAAACATTAATCATTCCTCCTTTGAAAGTTAATCAACCTATTTAAATTTTAAAAGTAATTAAAATGTCGATGGTACTTTGCGATAACGTTCTTTATTCCAAAGGGGTGACGCCTCATTCTCGTCACTCAGGTCTTATGTAGGGTTATTTATTTTCGTCTACCCGGTACAATGGTATTGGCCGGTGCTCATTTAAGAAAAAAAAAACAATTTTGCCTACCATCGACAGAACATTTCGCCCGCGGCTTTGTCCGCGTGTATTTTGGAAATTATACCACGTGAACGTGCTACCGAAACAAGCCTATCTTACTCCTTACAACATCAGCTATCTGCCAGTAAAACTCCCGTCAAAATTGGCCTAGCCGTTTCGGAGATTAGCCGAACAAACAGACAGACAGAAAAAAAAAATTGTTTTTTTGTTTAGGTACCGTATATACTTACATCCCTCCCTCTCACAGAGAGAAGGCATATGTCCCAGCAGTGGGAACGTTATAGGCTGACTATGCTGATGAATATACTTATATACATTTAGTAAAAAGCTGTTATTTTGACGTTACAAACAAACACTTTTAGCTATGTTTATTTGTATAGATTTAACAACTTTGAGTAAGTATAAGACTGTTGTGTTGCAAGCATGGACGCTATCATTTATAGATCCCATAGTCTATCTTTTATAGGATAGCTTAGATAAATCGGTGCACAGTCTTAAGTAACTAGTTTGTGGGACTTAGGGTCTTAACTCCACCAGTTTTTTTTTCATTGCAAGGGTAAAGGAGGGAAAATTGGACCAACATTGGAAATTGTCAACTTCAAAAAGATAGCCTAGCATAATAATGGTCACCGTGTTGGCGTCAATTTTGTACACCCCCGAAGACATATATTGCTCTAATGCGGTATCAGATGAAGGCTTCCATGGCAAGTTTTCCACATTCTAGTGCTGTGAGTTAGCACATACAACAGCTGGAAAAACCCTTCACAATTGATGGTACTCAACATTTCATTGATGACACATCCTGGACAGCCGCGCTCCCAATCTATGGTCTATTCCTAAAGCATCTGATAAAAATGTAAAAAAACCCTGTTCAGGTTTAATTATAAAGCAATCACTTACTATAGGAATTAGTACCAAAATCATGTGTAGCTCACCAGTTTATCAAACAATTATTGTTTGAAGAACATTATTAAATTGTCATTGAACATTCTTCAACGAGAATTGAAGTTACAAAATTAACCTCAATTATCAAAATGCAAAAGTGCAAACTTCTTGAAGTTGATTTAAAATAAGAACTACGGGTTTATGTATTTAAATAGTCAAATCAATGCATCCCATTTATGAGTGGCGTCCACGTGGCGTCACAAATTGTAATCTATTGGTGTGTTTTCTGATCATTTGTTTTTATTTTCCTTAGATACTTTTGAAACAGACTATACTGATTGGCATGAGCTAACAGTCCTTCCCAAATAACTTATGCCAGACACGAAAGAAGAACATATAATTGTCGCAGAAGTTCACAAAACCATGTTGTTCACTCATGTAGCAAATACTGTGCTGATGAGTTCCGACAGAATATAATAGATGCTTGTTTGAAGTGTCGATAACTTGTTTGAGTATCGTGGCTTAGTTTGAAAACGTTATTACAGTTCAATCTTTAGGGGGAGCGGGGTCAGTGGTTTGAAGAACTTTCGGAAGCGATTCCTGTAATTATGTAAAGTTCTAAATTGGAGCGTGTTGTAAAAAGTAAACTTTGTAACTTAAGCATACCTCTATGCGTTAGGAAGAAGGGGTATAAATTATAATGATAGCATGATCAGCCTATATTGGTCTCTCTGCTGGAACACAGGCCTGCTCTCTGTGAATGGAAGTAGGCCATAATCCCCCACGCGGGCCTAGCGGTTGGTAGACGTCATATGTCTTCGAGTTTTTGGCTATGGGACTTACTAGTTTCTTCACGATTTTGCCTTCATCGTTTTGAGAGCAGTGATTTCATCACTTACTTTGCTACTTCGTGTCTGCTCTAATTACAGGCTTATGGTTATTTCGTCATTATTATTCCTTTATTCCAATGCCAGGGTAGGCAGAGCATGACATGACGTGATGACGACTGAAATAGATTTATAGAAGAAGTCAATATAGAATAGAATACTCTTTATTATGTACACCATATAGATTACAGATGTAGGTTGACACAAAAGGTGCTTTCATCGCTAAAAAAATATTTTAGAAACAAACTTGAAAGAGATGCAATACTGTAGGTAGTCTGTCTGACACCACAGTGTACATGTACAAATTTCTACTTCTATACCAACATCTCTTTGAGCCGTCATGTCATGTCACACAATCAATCCATCGTTGAATTGGTCTTCTCAAAAGACCATACCTACTTAAATTATTCATCCATTGTCTACCTATTACATATTACGTGATAATTTGCTATATGAACACTCTAGGCTTGACTAACGCAAGTAAAGATGAGCGCATAAATTATGCTATTTAATACACATACACTCATGGGGTAGGCAGAAACCATTTGACGCCACATGCTACGATATTTCCAGACTTATTTTTCTTTATTTAAGTTTTCGGTAGAACGCCACCAATAAGTATTCACGTTTGCATTTCCACTCACATCTGCCAAGTTAACAATTTTTGTTAGTCACCTTTAATTCATCTTCTCAACAAAACCAAAACATCTTAGCATTCTCATAAAAAAAATTGTACTCATCTTGTTTTAAACCACAAAGTTTCCTTATCATAATTCATAGTTACACCACACATGCTTCACAAGGAACGTAATTCCACACCATTACGATCATGCCTCTTTTGCTACATCCAAAATTCAAGCGTAATAAACAAAATTCACTTCAATAAGCGTAGACACAAGCACCATTATTGAATAATTTCCAATCAGACCGAAAGCAAAGTAGGTAATGCCGTCATGTACGCATCAGTTCATTCAAGTTGTAACCACAAAGGTACTTACAATATGTAAACTCAAGAGACAATTCCCTATTAACACTAACTAATTGAATTGTTCATAGGTAATGTTCCAACAATATTGTCGCCAGTAATATGTTGAAACTATGTGTCTAGCTTTACACAAATCACACATCTTATTATATGGAGCATTTTGACGTAAATTCAAACTGTTAATTTATTGATAAAAACGGGTTACTTACCAACTAGACACCAGAGACTGGAAACGCGTGTGTCCAATTGATGAAACTCAGAATAAGTAGGTATCACTTATTATTTCGTCATCTGGACACGCAAAGATTTTTACTAGTGTCCACATAGTGAAATCAAATCATTTTAAGCTTTCGCCAAGTGGACACACTTTCGCATTTTACCCGAATTCATGATAAAGTACAGTCACACATAATTTTTTTTTGTGTCACAGTCATCATAGTGGGACGTTTAGTAGCTTTTAAACGTCCCACTACTGGGAACGGGTAATTTTGTATGTCATTGTAAAATTATTCACCCTTTGTGAATTTATAAAGACCTACTAACCGTAGTTAAAGATATTATTTCTATAAAGAATTACAAATTCACTTAAAGAGTAAACATATGAAAAATTTCAACATGGGTTCAAAATCATGCTGTTGGGGGGACTTGTCGCTAAACAACAACAGTGGCACGGATCGATCGATCAGGTTAAGCTACGCTTGTCGCGATTGGTCCGTGGATGGGTGACCATTTAACATACCGAGACCCCTCTTCTCAACGTCAAGCCGTTGGTCCCGGCTGTCATTTGTGAATCTTTGACAGTCGTTACGGATCGTCTGACACCCAAAAGTCTGACAACCAGTCTTAGCAAGGGGTATCGTATTACCAAGTAACTAGGTGGTGGAGGTCAGATAGGCACTCGCTCCATGTAAAATACTGGTATTCAGGTGCTTTTGGTTAGACTGGAAGCTGACGATGGTTCAGAATCATGTACCGAATCCATGTTACAGATTGCTCGTCAATGTCCCAACCAACCTGTATAAGTAATTTTATTCCAATAAAGTGTGAAAATAGTTCACTAAATAATAGTCAGGTAGCAGGTTTGACTATCCACAGTACTAAGTAAAAAGTGTATGAGTAATAAGTATGACCACTCGTAAAGCCAATGTAGCATGTCTATGCAATTCAACATAAGTAGCAAAACGTAGTTTTGGTACACATATTAACCGGTACATAACTGCTGATCAAGTACCTCCTAGTGTGTTAGGTACACGGTGACTAAGCGACTTTTGTTTGGTAATTCTGATTTCTATGATAGTGCTGAGTAAAGTCCAATTTGGCTTGCTCCCACCATAAATAAAACAGCTTAATGTATGAACGTGTTTTGAAATACACAAGGGATGTTCACTAACATGTCGAACTGTTCTCTATTTAGATAGTTTGAAGGCTTCAATACAAATTATTTACATGACAATGGTGGACGGGATACAAATAGAAATGTTTTTTTAAATGAAAACTTGCCTTTCAACCTACACCCACACCTTATCGTGACCCTTGAATCCATGGACCTATGTAATAGGGGATGAGTTTAAAACCATTAACCGGTCACGAAATAAGGCTATGAGATGTTACTGAGATATCCTAATGGAAAACCCAATTGAACTGTCCGAACCTACGACCACAAGACGTACGAGGCAGTCTAATTAAATTATTGTACTTTCAAGTACTAATGGCGAAACGCAATCAGCACATCTAAGCCGTGTTCAAGACAGTCAATGTCAATATTCAGTAACAATTATGACATTGTCAGGTCTCGGTTTAGATGTGTTAATCGGGTTCATTCCACCACTGGTGAAATTCGTCCTAAGACGCCATTGCGGAGAAAGTCGAGCGGTGGATACGCCTTACAAAAAAAAAAGAAATGACTGTCGAACTTAAGAACATTCATTCCGCGCGGACTGGCAACGTCGCATTTGTAGTGGTTTTTCTTTATTATTTCATTTAATATAAACAAAACTACTACTCGTATTTTTATAAGCCAAACACTAGATCGTTGGTATTCATAATTATTTTTAACATTTACTCTTGAATAAAAACGTAAATACCAAAATAACATAAAAATAGCATACAAACTTATAAATACCAACGATCTAGTGCTTGGCTAAAAATAGTACTCTGATTTAAAACTTATAAGAAAATCACGAAAAACCACTTTAAATGCGACGTTGCCAGCCCGCGCCGGATGAACGCTTAATTCCTTTTTCAAACGCAAAACACGCAATATTTGTTGAAATCCTGTAGGCACAGTAGATAATACGTGCCAAAGCGAATGACCACCACTTTTAATAAAACGTACAAAACTAGTACGCAAATATTTACTCGTATCTAGCGCGTTGCTACTAACATACATCGACCTTTACCACTACACCGTTTACAATCGTATTGAGACATTACGATGAACAAACATTCTGTTATCTTCAGTTAGGTAGTATCATATTATATTAATTCCATTTGTCTTTAAATCGGTTAACATTCTTTTTCAGAGTTAGGTGCTACCTTTCAATATTCTATAGATTGTAATATACAATCTGAGAGATGATATGATATAATATAATATGATGAATATAATCTCTTATGGACTCACTAGTTATGGATGCACTTTTAAAACTTACCTCGATAAAATTCATAATCTGCAAACACGTCTGCTGAAACTGGTGCTACCAAAGTACGCAAGAAATACCGCAACAATCATACAGGTCTATTTAAACATTGCAATGTATTACCAGTTCTAGCCCGCGCTGAGTACTTGTTTCTCATTGAACATTTTGACAACATTGGAATTCAGATTCCAGTGAATTATGATGTGAATACCCGCCAGTCAAAGATAAAATCACTTAAAGTGCCACGTAAAAATATTTTTTTATGGTAGGCGCACTGCATCTTTCACAATACCCGTCTTATTAAACCAAATACCTATAGACATTCGCGACTGAATGAACAGGAAAAACGTAAAACACAAGCTCAAAGAATATTACCACTCCATTTTACCTTAACTTCACAGTAGCGCGTTGAGTAATTCCAGACCATGGCATACTAAGACAGACCCAGAGGTCTAATAGTGTGCCTTGTATAATTATAAGAACAAAAACCTGTGTTTTTAGATAAATAAATAAATTAAATAAATAAATGAAAACATCACTAGGTACTTTTAATAGATCTTAATTATCTTTTCAGTAACCCTAAACGAGGTATAGGTACACTTTTATCAAACCCTTCGAAGAAAACAAGCATGATGTTATGTAACTTTTGCAATATCAAAACTTTCATAAAAGAAAAGTCTTCCCATTTCACTCAGTCATGAGAATGCGAGTATTCAATTTAATACTAAAGGTCCGTACAAGCCAAAGACGCAATGAGCACAAAAACCTCTAATAACGCACAAGTTACACCCCTTTCAAACCACAAACAATTACAACACCACCACTCCAAACTGCAGCCAGCCCTCCTCACCTGTTAGACAAATCGCCTTCCGAATTTCTGCCAACAAAATTCGCGGTCGTAATCGATTCGAGGGCTTCGGTTATTTGCGTTAAAAGCGATACATCCGGCCCCGACGGTCCATTAGCAGGACGACGATGCGATAAGTGTTCCCATTCTCTGTAAATACAGACTGGTATGATGCGAAGGGGTCCAAAAAAATTTGAATTATTTTTCTCTGCGAAATGTTTGATTTTCATGGGACTTGATTGACGGGAATGCCCGTGGAATTGATAGGCTAAGGGTCAAATATGGATCTTAATCTGAGGGAAGGTTTGAGTAAAAATTAGTATTAAAATCGATGAGTCATTGTTTTTACATCACTTTTTACTGCATTCTAAATCCAGCACCCTAATTGCTTAACTCACGATCAATCCTAATTTGTTTCATTTTGTCAGTTCAACAATATTCATTGCGTTATTAACGTTGTTGAGCAGACACATTTTTCGAACATATGAAGCAATGGTTTAGCACTCTGTTTCGAAACGAAACAGATTATGATAAAACGTGAGTTATGCAATTAAGGTGCAGATTGGTCATGGCAAATCTAAGTATACAAAAGTTTCAACGCGTAACATAATTCTAGCATTTGTGAATTGGTAAAATAATTTCCGACAAAAAGTAGCAATGTACCATTGGTAAATATTTCGACTCGTTTCTGTATTTAAAAAAAACAACAGCTTTTTTCCCTTGTAGCATTAAGTCCGCCTATGTAGCGCTATTGTACATAAAGGTTAAATAAATAATAATAATAATCTCATATAAGTCTTTATTAATAATCCAGTAAAACACCGCACAAATAGAAAACAATAAAAGCAAATACAATGATTACCAGTTTCTATTTTCCACAAACAGAGAATAATATTCTCGAGACAAAGAGCTACACTTGAATTTTAAAAGCCTTTTTCAATGAATATTGTATTTTAGCTGAAGTAAAAGTAAGTGCGATTTTAAATTCTGAATTCAGTACGCATAAAAAGGCGTGGGTAACGCTGATTTACATTTTTACTTAGGTATAACATGCAAAAGCCTGCGAACGTAATGTATGCAAAATTTTATCCTTCATGAAGAACAAAGAAATGTTAAGATACTAAGTTTTTCATAAAACTATCAACCACATAGAATTACTCACTCTCCGAAATAAAGTATTCAATGTTAATGAAATAACCAAAAATGTTAATGATTATAAAGAATTCGAATAATTAATTCGAAAGTTGTTTAGTCAAGCGTACGCAATGGCCTGAGTATTTGAAGATTATTTCAAGACTATTTATTTATATTAATTTTAGTACAAAAACATGAGCTAAACGATAAGAACCTATGAGTAAAAATTTTGAAAATGTCCACGCAAATTGAGTGAGTTATTGCCATTCACAATAATTATTGTGAATAATAATGATATGTGTTGAAAACCATAAAAAGACGTAGCAGAAAATGACTCTAACTGAATACAGACAATTTCTCTCAGGTTTGACACCCGACAGTTTGACTTTTAATAAAACCATCCAGTTTCAGCAAGGAACAGGTTTCAACATGAAAATCATAGTGAAGTTCACAAGACCAAGAAGGTAGATCTAAGTCACGGAATTATAATGCTTTCTACACTTCGCCGATTTGAACAATTATGGGACCGACAAACGACACCAACTGACAGGAGGAATACTGTAATTGCGAGCTTGCCAGATGACCCGACATGATCCCATGGCGATCATAAATTTGGACTTTCTGTTACAACCCTAGAAATGAACAGCAAGGGGTCTTACTGTAGATACCGCGGCCCCTGGCACACAGGCAACTGAGGGAACACGGGTGGGTTTTAGTCAGTAAAAGTCTGACACGCCATCCCGCTCCACCCAGAGCAGGAGAAGAAATTTGATGATTTCCCACCCAAAAAAAAAGGGTCTTACTGTTACTGGTTTCATGTAACACACCACTATGGTTATTCTATTTCCATCGCCCTTCATTAATTAGCATTTCAATTATTTTATTAATTATTGTATTGCCATCAGTTTTAATTGGATTTGTAAACTTTGCGTCATCAGCGCCAATCTTTTAAGTAGCTTACACAGTTCTATAATAGTCAAATAATTTAATTACGGTCTTCACCACTTCACAAGCACAGGGTGTGAAATCTGAGAATACTATATTATAACACAAACATTACAGTATTTCAGCCATTGATAAACTAACAAAAATCACAGAGTTTAAGATTTTAAAATAGGTTTCCACGTATTTTTCTCGTTCAAGTTTTACATTAACAACTATATAATAAAAGCACTAGGTACCTGGCAAACTCTCAGTCAAGCACATTAATTCATACCCATTACTCTTCGTTCACTTCCAGATCACCACACAAATCTACATACGTATTCTAAATTATATGAAAAAAAAAACTCACAAAGCATTTTCACGTTTTAACTCGAGCGGTATTCCTACCTTTAAGCGTACTGTAATTGTTTTGAACGAGAAACATGTGCCCCTAGAGGGTTGCGAACACAAATAAAATTGTGTAAAAGCCTACAAAAAAATTCGCTGGGGAGTGTTTTAAAGACATCCGCCGCGTCAATAGTCTGCTTCACTTGGCTGGCTTCGTGTTGAATATCGCTCGTGTGTGTTATGGGTGAAGGGGTGAGCAGAATAATTACTTAGCTTCACATCCACGGTAGCAGTCTGTGGGCACTATAACAATGTATGTACAAAAGATACGACAGATAAGCCAGAGACAACAACACACATAGAACAGTGGATAGCTACAGGCGAGACCAGTAGTGTAATAACAAAGGTAAAAAAAAGTGATGACAGAATTCGATCGACATTAATTTGAACATTTGTTGTAAATGGTTACAGAAATGATTGCTACATTAAAAGAATTAGATAGTAACAACAGAGGTAGTAAACTGGAACAAAGTAAAAGGATGGTGTAAAGTTGACATGGGTCAATAGTTGATCCATTCAATAACTTACAGGGAACGCCAATGAAAACAGAAAGCTTTTACTTCAATTAGTTTTTGTTATGTTAGTTCTGAACAGTATATAGCATTTTTTCGAAACATCTTACTAAAATTGTTGTCTGTTATTCTTATAGACTTTCAAGGCTTAGAATTGGACTATCTATACAACGTGTAACGAAAGGGTATGTACACACCAAGACTTCTTCGGATTATATCAAACTATATTGGAAGGGTTTTTAATCCTATCTCTACATGTTCCGAAATGATGAGAATTCTTTTATACATTGATACCAGAAACCGAATTTTTCAAATTGAAATAAACACATCACTCGGAAGAGATTTATCGTGATATTGGTAAGTAACGTGGAAAGTTATTGATCTACGTAGTGCGGTGACACGTTTGTTACGATTTGAATTGAAGAAACATATGAAACCGAAAATTTGGTATCAATTATTCTAAGAGTAGTTTATTTTGAGCTGAAACTATGTATTGTGATTCTATACCAGCTGTTATCTTTAGTGCTTAAGGATAGCAATAGGGTTTCAGTTACACCCTGCATAAACGTAATTTCTTTCACTCACTGACTGACCATTGGAACTAAAAATCTGACAGTTTGCACAGAGCTCCCTTTTGATGGCGACAAGAAATACGACGGATTTTTCTAAATTCCCATGTGATAGGGAATGTAAGGCAAGTGAAGTCGCTAGTAAAATGCCAGTCACTTAATAAGTCTCATTTATAAATATAAATTATTATCATACGCGTACTTTGACACTTAAATGTCATTTTCATAAAGTAAGTATTACCAGGAGGAGACGATAAGATTTATAAAACTTTGGTACACCTACGAGTTCTTTACTTAAGTCCCTTGGAAATTCTACACGCATATCTTTATCACTTAACCTTTAGGAAGTTTTGCTTCAGGATAATAATATATCTTCATTTGTTTACTCTACTACGGCGAAGAATAAAGGAAGTTTATGATTTTTAACGGTACGTATGTATGTGGGTGTGTATGTATGTGTATTTTTACCCTCATAACTTCTAAACTGCTTATCATAATTCTACAAATAAGGTATCATTGGAAGCGTTTTGATTGTCCGCTGCTTAAAAGTTATGCAACGTCACATTAAATTGATTATGGTGCTTTCCAGAAGACATAGTCATGAACTAAAAAAAAGAAAAGATTTATACATTTCATGTAATATTTGTTTGGTATTAAATGAAAGCGCTTAGTTAGCATCTTTTAAAAAGTTACGAAATTATAACCCCAAATAACTGTAATAAAAAGTGAGTTCAAAAACTAAAACCCAACTTCTGAAAAATCACGCTAAAAAAAGTATGAAACATGAAAATATTCTCATCTGAAAGCCGATGCCACTTACCTAAAAAAACAATACTTTCTAAAAGTAATAAACGATCATAAACTATTTAGACCGTGATTTTTCAGTAGCCGGTTTTTACTTTATTAACTCACTTATTTATTATTTTATTTTTTATATTTTAGCTTCACTTGTATGTTTGTAAGCATATTTGTAACCGAATCCTTTGGACTTGATTTTGACCCACTTCAAACGGTCAGATTTTATTAAAACTTTGTAGACTTATCGAGGACCGATGACAATTCAATAACTTCATAATTTTTTTCCATAATATAAAACAATGTAAAAAACTGATAAGTCACGCTTTTGTAGTTAGCAGAGCTAAAAAATAGATTAAAAAAAAAACAAAAAAACACACTTTTATAGTTGGGTTTTTAAAACGTGTTTTTTATTTTTATTTTAAGATGAACGATGTGTTGTTTTTTATAACTACTTTAATTAATGAAATACCAACTATTATAATATTTTTGTACCTATTTTTACATACCGTGAGTAGGTAACTCCTATCAATTAACTTTTCGTTTGAAAAGAAGCCTTTGGCCTACATATTGGGTAATTACAAGCTGATATTTAATTACATATTTATTGAATAAAGAGAACCAATTTACAATTCTCAAAAGGGGCAACTTATACAAAAAAAAATACATTACACAGAATTATTAAAGTTATTGTTCCATTAATAGTTTTTTAATATAAATTAGTGTATTATTATTTATTTACATAGTACTCAGATACAGTTTTATTCATCAAAGAGAATACACAGGCGGGCCATTCGATAAATCAAGTTTATGCTCAATCCAGCATTTAAAAAAAATATATGACCTTCCGGAAGCTTCTCTTTTTTAGTAAACCTTTACGGGATGCTACGAGTATGTGGTGTTTCATCATCATAATTTCAGCCGAAAGATGTCCACTACTGGACATAGTCCTGCCCCATGTTTGAGTATATAATATTATTAAATAAGGTGTAGATAATAAAGTTTTATAGTCAAGAAATAAAATACCCGAACTCCTTTAGCTACATCATCAGAATTCAGTAACATAGCTAGTAATTGATTCATCAGCATCTCAGTTCGGAGTGCTTGAGTGCCTGAGGCCCTCCCCAGAGGGCCGTAACAATGACGTAGAATTAATGATCCCTCACCCCTTGTAATTCGTTTCTTGCGAATAAAAGTCGCAAAGTTGCGGTTTTGATGTCTGTTGTTGAGATTCTAGTCTTTAGCTACACTGCGTCTTTAAAGTAAGATTAAATTCTGCTTTTGTTAAGACTTGTTCGTTTCGTTTCTTGATTTATATAACGGGCTTCAGTTTTTAATCTAACCTGTTAATATATTAACTACACTCATTTTAATCTCTAAATCTGATATCATTTATACAGTAACTATTGTATCATCTATAAATCAATAAAGTCCCACACTACAATGTTTATTGTTCCATAAGTTTGATATTAATGAGTTGCAATAATATTCCCCAAATACTATAATAATTTTACTAAAATCATTTTGCTTAAATTAACAAACAAAATGTTAATCGTGATTTGATGGTATCCGGGTGAGCATTGCTATGATATATCTGGTTACACAGCGTAGCAGACGTCCGATGCGGGATTAATCTGTTATCAGTACAGAGCATAACGTTCAGCTTAAATAATTTACTACCGATTGACTAGGTTTGTACTAAAAAGGTAGGTTGGCTTAGTTTAGTAATTGCTCGTGTTTGATAAATACCTATAGGTACAATACCCATTTATTCAAAAAAATAGGTTATTATTAAGAGTAGGATTAAACAATCAAGCTAGTTTTGAATTTAGAACCTAATTTGTGTTGAAATTCAGTTTTTTTACAAAACTGACAGTTTAGTCCGGTGTTAAGTGGTAATTACAAGAACTTTACCAAAATTGGATTAAAGTTATAAATGAAAAAACTGGAGGTAATTGTATTGTAATAATGATTCTTATTGTTTTTCTTCATGCTCATGTCTTAGACATTGACTTTACGGCCAAAAAATGATTAGTTTTGAAAGAGAAATTCTTCAAGTCGAATTTAATTCAAAGTACGACTGAACACACATGCTCTTAAAATCACTACCACAATTAAACACGATCCGTATCTCTTACTTCGCAACATTCTATTTTAGATGATTAAATATGAACCACAAGCTTTATCTAGACGCTTAGGCACTTCACAAAAGATAAGGACAGAATCCAATGGATTACTGTTGTGATCTGTGTTGTTCGTCTACTGCCTACTGACAAATCTCTAACTATTTACCAGTATAAACATCCATCATAACATAATATAATACACGTGAAATTATCTACACTATCCTCCTAAGAGAGAGAAGCGTGAGGGATTATTACCATTAATTTTATCATCTCAGATCTGAGCAGCTTACTTACATCCACTGCAGAGTACGTAAATACTACTGAAATATTTATCAGTCATAAAATATTTCAGTATCTCCTAAAGTGAGTAGGTTATTGTGCTTATGCAAGATGGAGTATCTTTATTTTTACTCCAGCGTAGTTTTAGAATGGTCCATTTTGTAACATAAGTGTTTTTTTTATGGGTTTTCTTTTTGGTCGAAACATAGACCTTTTACTATAATAATATATGAAATCTGTGCTTACAATAATCCAACTCGATTTACACGCAACCTGATAGACGTAGCGTTGAAAGGCCTCCCACAAGGTGTACCGATGACCTGGCGAAAGCCATAGGAATCCCCTGGATGCAAGAAGCACAGAACCGGTCGAAGTGACGGTGCTTGGGGTAGGACTATGTCCAGCAGTGGAAGGTTGAAATGATGATGATGAACACGATTTATTAGTACCTTTCAGGAAAACGTAAGTCAGGTAATAAGATGTGTTTATGAAGTGACTGGCGAGAATGCGTCACTCTTGAAACTATAATTAAGACTAAGTAAAAAAGATGCCGATTATAACGCTCTATTTTAGTCTAAAACACGAAATAATTACATCAAAAAGCATTCTATAAATAAAAACAAATGAAAATCTACTCCCACATTCATTCTCCCAATTACAGCCAGCCAACCATATCATCCTCAGTTGTTAATATTAAGACGTAATCTGGTTATTGTACCAGCTATTACTGATGAATGTGCGGTCCATTTCAACTATTACACGTGTAATAGGATTACATCTCCATAATTGAAATGTGGGCAACCATATTAAGCAATAGCGCTTAGCATCAGACGATTTTAATTGTGTTATTTGATATTTTAAAGGCGTTATATTTTAGTTGAATTAATAAAGGTTTTTTTAATTGGTCAAGATGACCATAGATTCATTATTTTGCTTTTAGTTAACATTGGGGTTGACTGAACGTAATAAATTTATTATTTTAAATCAAACGTTTACTGTTACGGTTACCCTGGCGGTGTAGCGCGTCTGGTATGTTTGCCGAAAACAGAGTCGACGATTTTTATGCTGTATTACGTAGGCTTTAAGCATCATTTCATCTGAGACTAATTAAGTGTAAGAACAGCATTGTGACTACTGCATTTCGCACCATTTACATGACCACTAAGTATATAATTTTAGTATGACTCTTTGAATTTAAACCTTCTTGACAATTATAAGAAAACTAGTAATCTAAGGAATGTATTATAATAATAATTTAATTTTAATATCTGTTTCAATTTTTTTTTCTAATACTATGGGTTTATGTGTAAAAACTGGCCTGAATTTTTTTTATAAATAATATTTGTATTCCTAAGATCTCGTAACGATCTGATCTTTTTATCGCTGTGACGAACTATTTAGGCTTTGAAAAGAGAAATTTCATTTACGCCATCTTCTCATTTACGCCATCATTTTCTTTTTCTTAGCGTACCATAAAAATTTACATGGATGAACTTCACTACAAAATAAATTTCTGTTTTACAAAAGAATATTAGTTGCACGAATCGATCGATCAAGTTAAGCTACACTTGCCGCGGTTAGTCCGTGGATTGGTGACCGTCTTAACAGACAAAGACCTCTCCGTACCTCGGAAAGTACGCTAAACCGTTGGTCCCGGCTGTCATTTGTAGATCTTTGGCAGTTGTTACGGGTCGTCAGAAGCCCGAAAGTCTGACAACCAGTCTTTCATAGGGGTATCGTATTACGCAGTAACTGGGTTGTGGAGGGTAGATAGGCAGTCGCCCCATATAAAATACTGGTATTCAACTGCATCCGGTTAGACTGGAAGCTGACCCCAACGTAGTTGGAAAAAGGTTAGGCAGATGATGAATTGACTATGAATGAAGCAGTGCTTCGCGCAGGAGACATATTAAAGTAAACTAAGTTAGAAAGACGTTTACCAGTTTACAAAAGAATTATACAATTTTTAATGCCTTACAAATCGTCAAACACAACGTGATTGTTCGACATTCGACGTTATTTTTGTCATAAAGACCGTCACTTTCTATGTAATTCAAAGTGATAAATGGTTTGCGTCTCGGACAGTTTGCCGACTCATCCTACGCACTGCTTGTACCTACCTATGGGACTCTCCGGCTATTTTAGTATGGCGGCCGGCCGTCAACTACCTACATATATCTTTAACTCCATATTATCTGTCTCGAGGGCCACTTATACATTACTGTAATTAATTAGCCTCTGTGTATAATAGAGGGTTTAATTCATTCAGAGTTAATTGCGTATTGCTTTGTGGGACTGTGTTTAGATATTACTTGATTATTTGGGTCTATTACGGGACTATAGTTGGTGATGACTTGATTTCTAGAAGACCTAGGTTAAACCTAGTTTGATTTCTTTACTAATAGAGATAAAATGTGTAACGGTTACTATACCACACGAATAACGCATTTAGAGTATTGTGACGATTGCCGCACTTCTGTAGTGACTCGGTAATGTTTGTAGACACACGCACTGACGGGTTTGATACACTGGGCACTGGGCTACTTTCCAAGCTGCGCAGCAGTCACAACACTATCCTGCAATCGATAAATGCCCTAGCAGACAGCCCGCTGGTGTGGGCACTCACAAATAGGACTCGATCTGGTTTTGTTATTAAGTACAAGTAAGTAAGTAAGCAAGTAAGTGTTAGTAGTAAGTGTTAGGTAAATTATTTTGTTACTAACACTGTAGACTAAATAATTAAAGATTTATAATAATTATTGATTTTATTTCGCTTACTGAAAGACATGTTGCTATTAATTTTGATTTAAAGACTAGAACACGAGCATTATTTTTATTATTGAAGTATCCAATAAAAATGTAGTAACTAAAACTTTTTTTCTTATAAGTATCCACTTACAAGGAATATGATCTCAATAGACATACATTTCAGTTCAGGATACGAATCATTTTCCAATACAACTCTTCATACGATCTAATGAAGTGCCTGAATTCTAGTGGAAATCGAATTCCAATTGACATTTTCTGTATCCCTGACTTGAAACGAAACAGATCTCAATAGCCACTAAAGTTACAAGGTATCGACACAAAATAGACAATTACAAAAGGTCCGCTCCATTCAGTGAGAAATCACGTACGCACACATAGATACACTCACACGTACGTGTGGCGTTCTCGGACGAATGTCAGTCGCGAGTGCGCTTGCACTCGCTGTACGTGAAGCGTGTCTATGTGTGCATGCGTTTTAGCTCGTTGTATGGAGCTAAACTTCTGTAAGTACTATTCTGTGGTGTTGCTGTGTGTCGCAGATTGGGTAATATTGTGCTAGGACAAACTTGTTTTGAGACTGAACAAGATGTTAATGAACGAATAACAGGGTTGTTGGGACTAATTTCGAAAGCAATTATTTTTGTTCGTAACGTAGATAATCGAGTGCTTCTACTAAAAATCGGTTGAGGACTGATTCTTTAAATTGATTTGAATGTTCCAAGTCCATGTTTTCTCTAGTATCGTTATGAACTAATCTCATTCCAGAGTTATTATATTAGCCAAACTGCGCAGACTGTTCAGTCCGTTATAAAAATGTTCTACAAAATGTAAACATTTCTACTTGTTGGCTATCATGAATTGTTTAATATTTGAGAGCAATCCGCTCTCGCTGATAAAATAATACACCTGGTTTGGCTGGAGACTTTTAATTTAAATGTTTGAAGAAAATAACTAAAGCCACACAAACACATTATAACACTTGTACCATTGTAAATAGTTATCGAAATAAACTTATTGTTACTATTTATTAGTGAAACTGATCAGATCACTAGAGGGATGATTGCTTAGCACACTATCAGTAGGAATAGGTTTCATTTTGACAGTTCAGCAAAATTCATTGCGTTATTTACGTTGTTGAGCAGACGAACTTTTTAACAAGCTGTTTTACTAACATCACCTAAATGTTTGTAAGCAAATTTGTAACCGACTCCTTTGGACTTGATATTGACCCAGTTCAAACGGTCAGATTTCATTTAAAATTTCAATCAAAAATCAATCAAATCATTTCAATTTTTTTTTTTTTTATTTTTTTATTTTTTTTTATATGCTTGTAAAAGGCTGCTAAGTCATAAGTACTAACACCAGATAACACCAACACTACACTTAGTTCGCAATAAACTTTGACTTTGACTTTGACTTTAAACTTATCGAGGACCAATGACAATTCAATAATTTTATAAATTTGTTCCATTATGTTAAAAATTAAAAAAAAAACACGCTTTTGTAGTTAGCAAAACTAAAAAATAGAAAATAAATAATAGCATTATGCATTTTACGACCATACTGTGATCGCCAACCCGCCTGCCAAGCGTGGCGATTATGGAAAACCCCCCCAAATTGGGGAAGCCTATGTTCAGCAGTGGACGTCTTTCGGCTGAAAAGATGATGATGATGACTCAGGCTGTGCCAGACTCATCACCACTAGTGAAGGTTTTTTTAAGGAACTTTATTGTATTGAGAGCAAAAATCAGAATTTAAAACATGAAATTATTAAATAATTATTAGGGAGCTCTGACCGTTAAGCCAAATATTATTTTTAGGATTGACTAGGTACTTCAACAATACCTAAGGTTTATTGCTCAAAGGCAATAAACATTTTGCTTTGTTCTTAGGGTCAAGGTGAAAGCAGAAATTATAAGGAAAATAAAACAAATGAGGTCTAATTTCGTGGTACTCCTATTAGCGGGAGGAAAATAAATGGAGTAGGTTGTAACATTTTTATTTGTATGGATCTATAAATCTTTTAAAATTGATCCTATTGGTTCCATTAATACTCGTAGTACCAGTCTATTACTGTGCCACAGACGGCAACGGCATCTTCTCATACAGAGAAGGTACGAGCATTCATCACCACGCTTACGCGCGTATATTTTTAAATTAGAGTTTAATTTGTAATTTTATGATTTTCCTTCTACTGTTATTACACGCGTTGTCTACATCTCTGTTATCTTCTCTCCTATCGCAGGTGTGCTGGAAGAGATTTCTGTAGAAATAAACATTACCTTTGTACGTATTTTTCTGTTCCTTTCTTCTTGTCTGTTTATATGTGTGTGCATAAATGGTTAAATAAATAAATAATAAACAGTTTGGGGATTCCAGAATTACTTATAAATATAATGTACAACTAGCCCAGATTTCCTCAAGTGGATAGTCGTTACAGGTCATCGGAAGCCCGAAAATCTGACAGTCAGACCAGTCATACCAAGAGGTATTATATTACCCACTGGGTTATGGAGGTCAGATGGCAGTTGGTCCATGTAGCTGCATCCGATTGGACTGTAAGCTGACTCTAAAATAGTTGGAAAAACTAGGCAGATGATGAAAGTCCCGGTGTTTTTCCTTCACCGATTAGTCTGATATCACCTACCTGTCTTGAGCAAGCATGATGATCAATGCTCGTGCTTACAGTGTATCAGAAGAGGCCTTTGTCCTGCAGTGGGATACTATTGAGGCTGGTATTATTATATGTCAGTTATGTCCAGGATAAATTAAGACAATGGGGAAACATTTCAGAGACTAGCGCTTACGATTTTTTGTTTCTTGTCGGAACACGTTTGGTCGTTGGTTTTGGCTCTAAAATAACAAAAAAAAACACAGATAAACGTCTTTCTTCGTTAGTCTCTGTTGAAAATAAAATAAAATAATAACGTAGCTATGGTAACGTCTCGTTTTATTATGAAGGAAGCGAATGGGTGCTTTCTAGAATTTATTGTAAGCAATATATTACGTTTTGAGAAAGAACCGAGCAGTCGTTATGGTAGATTTCTTAATATAGCTCTGAATTCATTTCTAGAAGGTAAAAACAGGAAAGATTATATTAAATGATAAAAATATCGTTACTTCAAGATTAGTGATAGTAAAGCATCAGGGATCAAATTTTCTGAGATGAATCTTGCAGTTTCATTTTTATCGTTAGTAATAGCTGTACAACAATTTTCATCGTATTTTATACTTGAAATTGAGGTCTAATATCTATATTTTAATGTGCAATTTGTTAGATTACTGACCAAAAAGTATTTTCACATTTTATGGGTACAATATTACTATGTTGAACAAACAAAAGCAACAATAATTTACTTACCACAACATACACTAAGAAAATATTTATGTAAACAGAGGAATTGAAGACTACCTTCTTTTTGAATTTGGCGAAAAATTCAATGCATTGTATTGATATTAAATTTATATGCACAGTACCTAAGTGCTAAAAAACTCTTTCTCAAATCCTTGAGTTTATAAGACAAGATTTAATCAGTACGGGGCCCGCGTATGGGATTAAGGCTCACTCCCTCTCATAGAGTGGTAGGTCTGTGTCTCAGCAGTGGCAACATTATATGCTGATTATACATACTACGACGCGACTTGTAGGAGGCTGTAATCGTGGGCAGAAGCTAGTTATGCTTTAAGACTTTACATTTCGGGTTTAACTTTTCATTTTCAATTGAAGCGACTAATTTCAGACAAATTAGGCTACTTAAAACTGATCCCCAGCCAGCAGGGAGATGTAACTAAGTGAATACGCAGAAACTGCACCGAGAATTAATTCAGTTGCTCTCATAACTTGGCTTCAGTTCAAAATCGGGATAGCTAGCTAGAAGAAACTTTCTTTTGTAGGTTTTTTTTTTAATAAAAAAGTTGATCTTTATTTGTGTCAAAATTAATTATGTACTAGTACTCACGACTGGCCAACAGTTTTAGATTTTATTTGATCACGAACCGAGTTTATGTACCTTACAGACTGACCTACTCTTTTAAAGGTCATGAATGTGACAGTATACTCATCTGCCAAGTTAGTCTCAGGTTACGTGGGGTCAAGCACTTACAAATGCGCTATTTTGGGACAGCTCTTTTAGGCCAGACTTCTCACACGACATTTAACTTTAAAATTTCCTCCAAAGTTTTTCTGTCGCTACAACGCCTTGTGCGAATAGTCGCACAAGGCGTTGTAGCGACAGAAAAACTAAAGATAGATAGAACCTTCATCTTCTATCTTGCCCTCTGTGCCCCAAAAAATGCAGTATAGTGACCTCTGCGCTGCCACCGATGATGACGTGGAAGTGGTAAAGTTTTGGGTCAACAAAATTGAATACATTATAGTGCCATCGACACGTCGAAGAAGTAGACCTCGAAGTGAATGAAACAGCATGCTGTTTAGTGGAGCTTACAATTGGGCGGGTTTGAGAGTTTGACCGTTATACAAGGGGAGCGTAGCTATATATAGCTACTGTCTGACGCTTTACTTGAGGTCAACATAATTCGACATTAAACTGTCCTTCACAACCAACCTCGATTCTACAAGAAATCAATTTAATCCTCCATCGATTAGCTGAAGTTATAGCAGATTCAAATTACGCTGATATCTGTGCCGTCCTCTGGGCTAAGCAATAAGGCGTTCATTTCCTCAATATATATCAACTAACGAGATAGTTTCACTTGACGCAGGACGGCGCACAGCCATGAAATTACTTTCAAAGGATTTATAGCCTTAAATAGTTTGCGCTGGTTTAAGTTTTTGTTTATTGTTTTGGATTTGAGTTTCGAAAGTTTGCCAATTGAAATTGAAGCTTAAAGTATTTGAAATCGTTGGAGGTTGAGTGTCATTTAAACGGTTTAGTTTGGCCTGTGAGGACTTAGAAATTAAATCTGAAGTTTACTAGTATTTAAGTTTTGCAGTTATTTGATTTGTTTATTACTTTGATTTGAATCACTATAGAATAGATGATTAAACGATTAATAATTGAACAAGAGAAACGTTTACTGAGTTTCGATCCATTCATGGCGTATAATCATTATCTGCCTAACCAAGTATGTTGGGGCGGCTTCCAATTCAATTGATTTTAGTGCTGTATAATGGATCAGCTGAATACCGATATTTAATAAAGAGCGACTGCCTACTTGACCTCTACAATCCATTCATTTGTAACGCATTGTGCTCAAATTAATATAATGACATAAATAGTTTTAGAAGGAGTCGTAAGAGGTAGGTTAAAGTCGAAATTAAATAATATTGTTTTCTGTAAAAATAGGCCATCGTAATCACTATGATGCGTCTAAATATAACCTAGATGAAATCAACATTTCCTGATAATGTCGTAACTAACACAGGGGTCACAGGCTCTTATAAAGTCCAGACATAATAATGATCAGATCATGTGAGGGCCATGTAGATTAGTGTCTGAAAAGGTTTTCTGGAAGAACCCCACAGATGTGTTTGAGCCTTTCCAGTCAGTGCAAGCATCTGTGATTCATCCTGTAGCTTAGAAGTACCTAGCATCGGTATTTTCTAAAATAAGGTCCTCCACCTTTTAATCAAGTTTGAATTCAACTTAAATACTAAAGGAGACCAAAGGATTTTAAAAGCACTTGGCCTAATTTTATTCTGTTTCCAAGGGTTGATTTTGTTTTAGACGATTAGTCAAATGAACAGTAATTAAATATATTTCACGTTATAGTTAATTCCCTTTTTTGTTAATTATAAAAGCACAGCATGGTATGTTGGAAATTCGGATTATATAACTTTCGAGTTATGTATATTATACACCCCCCCCCCCCCCTGGAAGGTTGGGTAGAGGTGTATATAGCACACCTTCATTGAATCAAGTTGTAACAAATTAGTTTTCACCTGTATCAAGACTTATTTCGTGAGAATATTGTGACAGAAAATTCATGGTCTACCCATGTGATGAATTTCATCCAAATCCGTTCAGCCGTTTTAGCGACAAAGTGAAACAAACATATTTTTTTTCTCTCTTCGTAGTAATTAGTTTAAACATATACCAGAAATAATGTAGCAAATGAAGGAAAATCTTCACTAGACTTAAAAACATATTTTCTGGAAGAAATGATCAAGAAACATCAAAATACATAGACATAAACCAACCATCGGAAACATTATTTGAGGTTTATCATAATCTCTCAAGCTATTTACCATTACCCTACATCGAAATGTATTAAATATAGTTATACTTTAAGTAAATTGTAATCTGCTAACCCAAAACATATCCCCGAGTCTTCAAAGACATACCGAGAATAACTGCCCCTTAGCTTTTCCACGAATTTACGTAGTTTACATTACCTGGTTCAAAGAACATTGTTTCTAAGTCCTATGAAATGAAATGTTTATTTATGTAAGTACCTATATCATAAAATACAATTTTACACGTCAATATTTTAAAACTAGAAGACGTCTCGTGCTCTTTCACGCAAAAACGGCTGAAGGGATTTGGATGAAATTTGGCACACAGATTATAACCTAGATTAACATTTATGTTTTTTTTTATCCCGGTAATACGTACCCGCGGGATTATTTCCGACTATAAGCTACATCTGCAGGACGGATACGAGTATTTTTTCAGTATTTTGTATAGACAAAATACTCAAAACCGCCGTACAAAAAAAAGTCACCATTATATTCCACGTGCAGTTATAAAATCATGTATTCAATCCAACCTGCATGGTACTCACATTCACACAGTTAGTTTTTTCTTTAAGTGTCAAAATATCATAATGCTGTATGAATTAACATATAATATAATAAATTCAAAATTCATTTGTTTAAATGACTAAATGATAATAATTTTTATAGCATTAAGGAATACTTTGAACATAAGTTGTACTAATCATTTTGCATGCTTTAATCTTAAGTAAAACATGTATGATCTCATCCATGTAACACCTTGTATACCATGTTTTATGCAAATAAATAAATAAATATGAAATGTGTACCTACTATGATTAGTAAATTGATATCAATTAATAAAATCGCGTGGACTCTTCGAAATCTATTAAACACCAAAGAGTGGTACCACGATTTATTCTGGATCTCATTTTCCGGCGCCATATTGAACAAATCAGAGGATGATTTCAAAAGTTAAGCAACTCAGCACATACAGCAGTTACAGCGCTTCTTTTATGACTATTGTTTTCTTGAAGCAGACGTATGTTACGCTAAAGCGCTTGAAATCCCTTGGCGACGTTATTACGAGTGACACTAGCCGGTATTAACTGTCAAGCTCTTGCATGGAAATAATAAGTACTATCGTTCTTTAGTCGGTGTTCAATAAAATAAAATAGCCCTCAATAATTCTTTATCGGTGTTCACAATAAATTGATAAAAATAAATAACTTGTAGGTTTTAGTTATCTTTATTTTAATACCGTATTATTGTGTTATGCCTCATTCATAACCGCAATAATGTTATTAATTAATTATATCCACGTGTATTGATTTTTCTTCTTAGGCTTTTTTTGAAACTGGACTTCGATTATTTATTCATCATTATCATGATTTCAGTCGAAATACGTCCACAGCTGGACACAGGCCTACCCAAACACCGACACTTCGACCAGTTCTATGCTTCTCGCATCCAGCGGATTCCTGCGGCCTTCACCAGCACCCTAATTGCGTAACACGCAATTTATCATTTTTACTGTTCAACAATATTCATTGCGTTATTTACGTTGTTGAGCAGGCACATTTTTCGAACATATGAAGCAATGGTTTAGCCATCTGTTTCAAAACGAAACAGATTATGATTAATTGTGAGTTACGCAATTAGGGTGCTGGTCATCGGTCCATCTTGTCAATTTATTAGCGTCACTAAAATACTTTACAAGTAATATTAAACAAGTGTCGTTATTCTTAGGTTGCTTCTCAGGACCAGAACATAAGAATGCGATAAGTTTGCCAAGTTTTATGACTTTTCTAAAATAACAGCAAAAAATTTGAGCAATCTTAGATTAAGAAGCGAACCGTCTTACCAGTAGGAAGATGATTACAGAAAATTATACGTTCAGAACGCGAGTTTGTTTGAAGATAAAGCTAAGTTTGTATCTCTTGGGTTTCCTGGTAGCCTGAGGAATAGATAAAAGATAAAGAATCGCGTAAAGTTTATTTATTTATTTATTTATTTATTTATTTCCAACTTACAACTATCATTACAGGATTGCACCTAATGCGATAGTGTGTACATCTAAATTCTTATCTTAACTTATTACTAACTTATAATTATTTTTATAATAGTTAAATTTTGTAAGATATTACAAATAATGCATTTTTTGTGAACTCACTCAGAGAACAACCGAAAAGGTCTGAGTCACTAGCTATGAGGTTGAGAGTGCGGAGTTACAAACTGTCATTAATTTTTCATATTTCTACCTGAGTTTTTTTTTGTGTGCGTCTATAAAAGCATATTATGACGGCACGGTTGGCGCAGTGGTTAAGCGATTGACCGCTGCGCTGCGTGTCGAGGGTTCGATTCCTGCACGGCACAAATATTTGTATGACCTGCAAGTAGTTGATCCGGGTCTGGCTGTTAGTGTATTTAATTTTAAAATGTTTGTAAACGCCCTACAATACAGAAGCAATTCCTAGTGTGTGCTTACAACAAAAAAAAAATGCTTTTATTCGGGTCACGCATTCAAATTTAATTTTTAAGTGAAAATATAAAATCACAGTGGTTATGATAAAAGGCATTGATTTTAGCTTTTATCTACTAGCACGTTAAGCCGTTGGTCCCGGCTGTCATTTGTGAATGTTTGACATTCGTTACGGGTCGTCAGAAGCCCGAAAGTCTGACAGACACCCAGTTACTGGGTTGTGGAGGTCAGATAGGCAGTCGCTCCAAGTAAAATACTGGTATTCAGCTGCATGCGGTTAGACTGGAAGCCAACCCCAACAAACAGGCTAGGCAGATGATGATGATCTACTAGCAAATGAAACTGATAGGTATTTGAGGCGAAAGTGGAGACGGGTTAATTTATATGTCTGTGGTTAAACCAGACTTCAAATAACACCTCATTGTAATACTGTTTACTGTTTTTTTCTTTTCTTTCTTTACTTGAAATTTTGCAAACACTTAATCTCCTAGTACAGTGAGGCATGTGGAGTGACGTCAGGTTAAGATACGTCCGCAAGGCAAACCCCGCATGTAGCAGCGACACGTTTTCACTCTACTTTATCATTTCATCGTGGCATGAATAATTCGTGCCTAAGTTTTCTTGTTGAAACTGTCCTTATGAAAATTTGAAAATACTGACACGTTTCTAAAGGTGCCTTCAGCTAGTGGAATACATTACATTTACGTAGTGGAACTTTTTTGGCAGCGATTTGATAATTGGATGAGAATTGAAATGAGAACATTTTGTTACACGAGAGAGATGAAGGATATAAATCTCTCTTACTCTTAATTTTAAGTTGTTTTACTTCGATCATGTGTAGTTACGCTGCTACAAGCACATTTTCTGATGTCTCAGCCTGAGACATGCGTCACAGGCGTAATTTACCGAAGCACATGGCTTTACACTCGCCGCACCGTCAGAGACTTCGAAATTTATCTAGATTTTAGTCATTAATAATGACTGCTATGTTGGTCTAGCGGTAACCGAAACTCCATTAGAATCTTAAAACTACTGATGGCCCAAGAGTCAGTGATATGGTTTCCAGTCTAATTATGGTAATGCAAACTGCGGTCGATCTTGTTGATCTCGAGAGAGGTGACGGCGGTCTTACCAAGGGTTATCGTGTTACCCAGTAACTGGGTGGTGGAGGCCAGATAAGCAGTTGCTCTATGTAAAATCCTGTTATTCAGCTAAATTCGTTTAGATTGTCGACGAAGTCGACCCCAAATTAGTTCGGAGAAGGCTAGGTACATGATGACGTTGGTCAGTGATCATAAGCGTGACTGCTGAGCAAGGTATTCTGTGCAAAATATTTTTGGATTTTTTTAAATAAGGTTTTTCCCCTTCAGGAACTAAAGGCAATCAGAAATCTCGCTCGATTTTTTTCTACTCATGTTCCAAACAGCAACGCACACCGAGATAAATAAACAGTCAGCTAAAATTAACACACCACTTCATCACTGCTGACCCAGAAATAAAAGCTAAACGTCAGAGTGACTGGCCATTCCCAAAACAATGAGGGCAAACTAAAAATATATCAGAAAATAGGAAGCCTTTCTATTTCTGGTTCAGGGCTTCTTTATGAGCACGTTGTATATCAGAGCTATTGTGGGATGAAATTAAATTATTTAGAAAGGAACGTTTTATATTTAATTTGGCTTGATTTGTTTTGACTGCTCCACCATTTTTTGCTTGAGCTTTTTGACCTTGATACCTTGAAAAAAAGTCCCACACCAGGGCGATAAATAAATCCAATCAATTAACTTGGCGTTGCCTTATCATCGTATTATCATTATTATGGTTACTTCCTTTGAAGCTTTAAGTAACTCTTTGTATCGTTTTTCTGTGAGTATAGTTTATGACTGAGTGCCAATTTTAAAAATGAACTGAGAGCAAATTGCGTAATACACAGTAGGAATTATTTTCATTTTGACATTTCCGCAACATTCTTAACGTTGTTTACATTGAAAAGCAGACAACTTTTTCGAACATAATATGAAAGAATGGACTAAAAACCTTCAAAATGATTCAGATAGTGTTTTACGTAATTAGGGTGCTGAACGCGATCAGAATATCTTAACTGCGTTCAACTAATGTTTTCAGTGTCTTTAATATAACAATGATTACACTGACAGCTCTAAACCGCGGCTTAGATGTACGGATCCGGTTCAGTTTAATTGCTGCAATCTGCTCTAAGGGATTGTTTCAAGAAGTTTTAGTTGCATTATTTACTTTAGCATCTATTTTATGTTTGTAAAACATACCTCACAGGGGGTTGATTTATTGATTTAAATAAAAAAATTGTCACTGTGTTAGCCTGTATCATCCCACTGCTGGGCAAAGGCTTTAAGGGTAGGCCCCATGACTTTCAGGGCTAGCGAGTCAGAGCGAATGTTGACCACTGGTCATTTGTTTTGTCCAGCTCGTCCCGCCATCTTCATCTTCTTCTTCACATTAAATTTAACCAAAACATAAACTTATCCAAAACATACAACAAACAATAATATATTGCACCCAATGAGACATAAGAAATAAAGGTTTTTATTTCCTTCCAAGTCAATAAAAGCAAGCTGTGAGCCACAGACAATGTCTATTGTACTTATTGTTGAACGGGATGAAATTATTTGCTCTAGTCGAGAGCAGTCTGAGTGGGTGACTAAACTTGGGTACAAAAGTGAAATAGAATTATTAATGACTAGCTTCAGCCCGTGACATCGTTCGCGTAAAATTTCTTGTTTTGACATAAAACTTATCCTATGACACTTGAAATACTGTATTACCGATCAATAGTCCCGAAGATTACGGCAGATTTATCGACGGAAGAATTGACATGACTATTAACTAAATTATGTAGGTACAATAGAAGAAGATAGCTATGTTTTTCTATTAATTATCACAGTTATGCGTTCTAAACGAATCATGATTTTGTAGATAATCATATATACTTTGTGGCCATCGAGTAGAAAGTTTGTTGTCAGTGTGATTTTCACAGCTCGGGAAGAAATATTCGTTTGAAATAGTCTACATTTATAAGGACCTAGACAAAGATCGTTAGAAACGAAAGACAAAATTACAGATTGTAGAAGGATATCTACGGTGCGATGTCTCAAATGTAGAAACGAAATGTCACTTTGTATTGAAAAAGCACAGTCCATTCTTCGTAGAAATAGCAAGCGTCATGCTAAGCCTGCTGTTTGTAACAGGTAAGCTCCCCATGAACACTAGGTGAAAATTCATGGAATTTAAGAAAACCCACGTACTTATGTGTTTTTTTTTAAATTCCAAGCCTCCACACTAAATATCACTTTACTCTAAACACCTAAACACCTTATCTTCCCAGTCCAGTGCTACCTATGCGATACACGGCGATTGTATCTGCTTTGCAAACTACGAAAGGATCATCATTCTCTAAATTATTTATATTGTACCGTACCGTATCCAACTAATCTTTACATAGGTTATTTCCAAATCAGTTCTTATTACCTCTCTAGAATTCGTATCCTGAACCCCAAGATACAGACTAACTGTCTAGTTTGGGGTTCACTGGCAACTAATATATGTAACTAGCTGTGGGTAATATTTAAGCTACTCATGTCGTCTCAACTTGTTGTTAACCTATCTATGCTTAATGTATTACCTGGACAATAAATGTTTTTCTTTTTTCTATTTTTCTATTTCAAACACACATAAAACTTTTCACCAAATAGCTTTCACGACTGCAGCTTGGCTTACTTTGAAAATCCATTTTCCATCCCTTTCCATTTTATTTATATTGTTGTTGATCGAATGGCGCGGCGCCTTTAATATTAAAGTTAATCTGCGAAGTACTAACGGTACGCTTACACGGACAACTAAGATCGCGCAATTCTTGGCAATTGTGTTTCTATGACGTCATGGTAATAAGAAATGAAATAAGATGGACAATTTTATACCACGCTACCTTCTGCCCGCGACTTCGTCCGCGTGGAATAGTTACTCTGGGCTAACTTTAACCGGCGACTTCTTTTACGTAGAAGGTAAAAATATTTTACTTGATCATTATTTTGCTGCGATGTTATTTTAAAACTGCGATATCTCCTAAGATATTTATTGAAATTGAATGATGGAAAAGGCAATTTTGTTTTAAATTAAATACTTGTTATGAATAACGTATTTATTTTGATACGGATTAATATCATGTTTATAAAAACACCTTCGCAAATAATGCATTATTTTAGAACAAATTTGGTTAGCATAAAAAAGGTTATAGTGACCCAACCTTAAAAGATAGACATATGCTGTCGCAGATTTTTTTAGAAATTTTAAAGGGAAACGATTCTGTTATACATGATTTTTGCGAAACTTTAACCGTTTACGCAATGCACGCAGCGGAAGCTCTCAAAAGGAAAAAAAAAACCCCGATTTTGAAACATTCTTCATTGGTGCTCCGCTTCTATCGATCTAAGCGTAATGATATACAGCCTATAGCCTTCCTCGATAAATGGGCTATCTAACACTGAAATAATTTTCAAATTTTCAAATCGGACCAGTAGTTCCGGAGATGAGCGGGTTCAAGCAAACAAACAAACAAAAGCTTCAGCTTTATAAATTAAATACTCGTATAGATTAAAATTCAAATAAAAATAAAAAGTATATAAGTATAGACTGAACTATTGCATAGGATATTTATAAAATAGAACAATAAGAGGCAATATGGCCGAAACAATTTTTCGTTGGTGTAGCGGTCGCGAGAGCTACGCAGGAGGTTCTGGATTCGCTTCCTATGGAGAGATGTGAATATTACTATCTGGAATTTCTGTTCAGCCGCCCGAGTCTGAATTTATGCCCGGTTGGTACATGGGACTTTTGGGGATATTTCCTGCCGTGTAATCGCAACCTTACTTCGAGAAAAATTATAATCTAATAGGTCTGAGTGTACATTTGAGCGAATTAAATTGAAAATGTAGGTAGGTAAGTTATTGGTACTTGTACGAGAAAATTGTCTTCGTGATCGAAATAAGTCTTAGAAAAGTTTATTGTTTAATAGTGAGTTATAAGTTTTTATGTCTATTATATTCTTCTGTTCAAGGGGCCAATATCTCTGAGTACATTTTATTATTAATAATAGATAGTTACCGTTTTAAGTTTATAAACTTTTCAGTTAACTTTCGTTTTAAAGTTGTTATTCCCACAAGTGGGCTAGCTTTGCCGTTGTCATGCTGTTACATCTTTCTATATCTTTAAATCTGTAAGTGCAGTTTATAATGCTTTTCTACGCCTTTACCTGATTCGATTATTTATTGCATTTGTAGGGTGCATGTTGATAAAAATCCAATTGATTTAATCCAAGATTATGTATCTTAATGTTGAACAAAATACTTCCAACAGAGGCTTGTTATTACTATAACTACCAACCCAAATTCTATACTAGAAAATAACATATTTCACAAGACCAAATTAAAAAAAACAAATTGCTAATATCAAAACGATTCGCCTATCATGCAAGCCACTAAAATCCACCGGAGATTATAAATCATATTCAATGATGTTCATTCACGAAAAACTCCTAAAACTAATTGTAATTTAAAAAAGCATATGGGGTCGGATGTAAGCTTGTTTTTCCACTCCGAATATACCGTCGACATATTTACCACTATCAGCTTCAGCACCTTCGAAAATCACGAAAACGATCCTCCATGATGAGCTTCCATTTTGGATTTTTATTTTGACCTCACCATTGGTTTCAGCACCCTCGAAAACCATGAAAACCATGTCACTCTCTCCCTCTGTCTCTTTCTCTTGTATAAATAGAAAGTCACATGAAAGGGGCATGGCACACCATAGGCCATGGTCACCCATCTACGGACCAACCGTGGCTAGCGTAGTTTAACCTGATAAATCAACTCGTGCGGCTATAGCCACAAGCTTCTTTCATAAACCATAAAGAAAATTCCACTGGAAATAATATTACACAAAATAAATTCGATATTGCAGCCCCAAAGCCGCTAACCATAGCAAAACGTTCAGGTAATGATGTGTACCCCAGTTACTAGCAGTTAGTAACTGTAACCCGCCGCTGCCCATAAATCATGGTACGCCACGGATCGTTACTCTCCCGTTTCCTGCCAATCGATATTTACGAGCATTGAGTTATCCTCGCGGTGGATAATGTTTTCTGCTATTTATGTATATGAGTATGACCTAGTGAGCGGGTTGTTAATGTATGGTTTAGGGGCTGGAAGGTGGTTATACCATGTTTTGGTGATATGATTGGTATAAAGGACATTCTAATGTAATTTTTTGCAGTAAATACACAGTCATAAAAATTAACAGTTCAACAAAAACACATAACATCACGCCTTGGTTCCCGAATGGTTGGGCAAAGTCAAGTACCTATAGTACAGTTATGTTTAAGTCCCATGTTATAGGGGGTGAGCCTATTGCTATTAACCGGGCACATATCCAGGCAACGGGCTGCTATCGAGAAATTCTAGATTGAAAAACTCAATAATACTTTGCCTGACCTGGGCATCGAACCCAGAACCTCATAGTCAGTAGTAGCGCTTGCGATCACTAGACCAATGAGGCCACTTACATAAAATTCCCACAATGATGGGTAATTAACGTGGACTTGGACTTTAAATTTTGAACGTATTTTTTTACTCTAAAGCAAAACGTTTAGAAAGCAAGAAAAAAACTGTTATTTGCGGTAAACATGACGCAAAAAGGACAGGAACACAAAAAAAATAATAAGAAAAGGTTGAGGGAAACTTGCGTCACATCCACGTAAAACGGCTATCGCTCAGCATTATGCTGCGACCCTATGCAAGACAGAGCCCCAGCGCTGGTTTTCAGCGACAGCCGGCTTTGACATAACAACGTTTTGCCATCTCTTGTCTATAAATATGATATTTACACTTAATTTAATATTGGAGTTAACAAAACCGTCTAGAAAAACCTGGACAGTCTAAAATCTCCAACTAGCAGTTAAAGATCCAAAGTTTTCAATAGATTTTGGACCTTTTTCGCAAAAGACGTTTCTTTTGGCTTACAGTTTAATGGAACAAATAGTACAGGCTGAGAATACAAATTAAAATCATCCAAGTACCTGTTATATATTCACAAATAAATTATTCGATCGTTTCCCGAATTCCAAATGTTTCAATTGCTGGCTTGCCCCAAGCGGTGTTGTAGTTTCCCATACAATTTGTTCAGTGAGCCGACAAAACGCAACTGTACATTATAATATCATAGTCATAACAATGACCACCACACAATTGTCGTGTGGCAGCTAAAATGGCGCATTTATGTGAGATAGTGTGGTCGCTAAAATGGCGCATTTGTGTGGGTAACACGCACCTATTTAGCCACCGTTTACATCTGGTTAGAGTTTGGTTTGCGGAGTCATGTTTGTGCTGATGAAGTCATATTTCGAATTTTGATGATATCTGGGCACAGTGTTAATTTCTCACTTGCAAACTCCAAAGAATTTATTTCTATTATAAAAGGCACTTTTGAATTGTCAAGGAATCGGTCAGTCCGAAAGATGAAGCCAGTTGACCATTCCCAAGCATAGTAGGCACTTATTCAAAAGAAAGCATCGGAAATCTCATGAACACTATTCGTGACTGAGCATGACAAACTTAACTGCCTGTATACAACGTGTAACGGAAAGGGTATATACATACCAAGGGCACGGCTTCTTTGGATGATATCAAACGATATTGGAAGGGTTTTTTAATCCTATCTCTACGTGTTCGGAAATTATGAGAAATTTAATACATTGATACTAGAAGCCGAACTTTTCAAATTGATATGAACACATCACTCGGAAGAGATTTATCGTGATATTGACAAGTAACGTGGAAAGTTATAGACCTACGTAGTGCGGTGACACATTTGTTATGATTTGAATTTAAGAACATTTAAGAAACCGAAAATTTGGTATCAATTCTTATAGTATTTTATTTTGAGCTGAAACTAGGTATAGTGATTCTATACCAGCTGTTATCTTTAGTGCTTAAGGATAGCAATAGGGTTTCTGTTACACCCTGTATATTTGAGTCATTGAAAGACGTTCCCAGTAAATGGTAGCTTTACAGTACATAGTATTTACACATGTGCCAAAAACAAGTGAAAACATACACCTCTGTTTTAGAATTCCGTTTCTTTTTTGGTCATCGTTCTGCCAAGTAGCGCAAATTAGATGAATAGATAAAATGACAAGATTACTTTTTTTTTCCATGTCTCAAAATTGTTTTACAAAACTGATATGTATGTAACTAAACCATTCCAAATAAAAACTAGAAAAAAAACCTCTGTTGTTAACGAGTCATGGTCACCACTAGAAATGATAAGGTTAAGAACAGATAAATTGGGATAAGAAACATTATGGTTACTCGTATAAAAATACGCATCAATTTTAATAGGTATCCTATTCCATTCTTTCGTTCAATAATCCTAGCTACGTTTTAATATATCGCCTATCTTAAATATTCTAGTCGATCAGATTTCGACAGAATAGATTAAATAACTTTGGATTACCGAAGCCTGTTAACAAAATACCATCGGCAATTATAAAGCTATTTAGAATTTAGATTGCGTTTTAATTGTTGTTAAATTCTATTGTTAGGGTACTCGTAATTTGTTTGGCATAAATTAATAGGCACCGGAAAAGTTTTCGGAATTACAAAAATTTTCGTCGCCTCATTAGTTTCGTGTTAAATTAAAACCAGTTTTGGTGATTGGTTTTAATTTAATCGGTAAAGTACTTCAAAACAAATTAACCTACGTAAAGTTGTATTTAAATACAAAACTTATTTTTAGTTTAAATTATTCCAAAATATACAGAAATGTCGTGAGCGAGGCTTAAGCTTAAGTTATGGTTAGCTTCATTATTTTTAGACTCTAATTAAAACCATTGCTGATCAACTCAGGTCTAACACTATTTACATAATGTAAGTTTCTTGCATGTGGCATATCTACCTACAGAAAAGATGAAGTAACAAAAAAATTGTATCGTCTGAACACTGTTTAGACGGTGATACTTTTGTAACTACAACTAATGGTAAGTCACATGAAAATAAACAGGTACTTACTCAATTGATTCATGTTTTTTCACTAACCCTACGCAAATTGTCGTCTGGAATATAAAAAGGTATATCAAAAAAAATACATCAGCATTTTCTTAATTAACCCTGCCTACTCCGTAAGAGTTACGAGCTTAGTACATAGTTGAGGCTCAAATTTAACACGTTTCGAACAATATGTGGAACTCCACATATTCTCACTAAATTTTGGTTGAACTAAATTTTGGGCGCAGTCTACATTGCGGTTCGTCGCGTGCTACATATCGGCTACGAAGTGCTACGACGTAGCAAGTAGATATGCGCTACGAGCCTACGAGACACGTAGCATGTTGAGCGTAGCACTGTAACAAATGTAAAGATTTAATTTAACGGGATTTGGTTTCCAGTTTACAATGTCCGCGTTGAATAATAACTTAATGATTTACTACCTAACTTAAATACTTATAAGTACACTCACAATGTACTCTACGACTCTCTACTCGTACTCTTACAATGTTAATTTTATTTTTAAAGCTGGATGAGGTTAGGCTACTCTGAGAAGAAACTTCGAAACAAACTCAGGGGTCACAGTCTCTTTTAAAGTCCAGACATAATCTTGTTCAGATCATGTAACCACCATATAGATTGGTGTCTGAAATGGACTTTTGAGGAGAGAACCACAAAGATTGAGTGCGCCTGTCCAGTCAGTGAACGCATTTGTCAATAGTCGTGCAGCTCAGAACCAGGAGCCTAACGGTTCGTCGAACAATACTAAAGAACAAACATTTGGGAAGGCCACAAAATCTACTCAAACTGCCAGACTATGATTTATCATCATCATCATCATCATATCAGCCAAAAAACGTCCACTGCTGGACATAAGCCTCCCCCAAAAGGGGGGATTTGCCATAATCGCCACGCTTGGCAGGCGGGTTGGCGATCGCAGTATGGTGGTCAAATGCATAGAGAACGCTGCTGCTCATTCTCTAGTAAGTCCCTTAGTCGCCTTCTACGACACCCACGGGAAGAAATGGGATGGTGCTATTCTTTTACGTCCGGCACCACACGGAACCATACATAGTCCTTTTTTTTCTTTTTTTTTTTGGGTGCGAAATCAAATAACTTCTCCCGCTCTGGATGGAGCAGGAGGGCGTGTTAGACTTTTACTGAATAAAAACCACCCGTGTTCCCTCAGTTGCCTGTGTGCCAGGGGCCGCGGTATCTCTTTCGAATAGCCCACACCCCTGGCAGACCCACATAGTCCTCACATTCACAATAATTAAAACAGTAGAATACTTTATACAGTAAATATTCATGTCGTTAGTAAAAATAAAAGTAAAAATGTTATGCAAATAGTAAGTTTATTTATGTAATGCCTTTTGTATAGTCAGTCTTCATTAAAGTCCTATCTGTTAATGAATTTCGACCAAAGCCCGACCTTACCACCTCTAAACCAGCAAAAGCAACCTTTCTTTATCCCCATACATTCAAAACCCTCATAAGTACCACTTATCTTATCGGTAAAACATTTCACCTTACAAGGTGCAGTCCGAAAAATAGAAGCCATCTAATTCTACCATAAGACGTTTTCTAATTATGGGACCTCCATTGAGTTTCATAGAGGGCGACCGTTTTACGAATTAATCTGCTTTGTTTGGGTCCGGGCATAAAATATTCGTGGGTGAACCATGGCGTGGGATACTGTGGTCGATGAATCAGGTCTTAGGGTGGCTTGAACGCTCTGTCAATAAAATAAAAGGCGCACTTAGCATCTCTTAAGCATGTCTGTGTTACTAACCATTTAATGAATGAAGTAAATCTGAAATAAATGAATCTAGTAATAATAATGAAGTTTTTTTTGTTAGAGTAGGTAGTGATAAATAAAATAAATAAAATTTGAAGTATCTGTTTGTAATTTAGAATTAACAGCTTTTTCCTAAATGTTTATGAAAAAAGTACGGCTTAAAAAAAAAAACAAAAAACATGTTTTAAATATGTTGGACTAGCTTTTACCAGTGGCTTCGCCTGCGCGGAACTTTCTCCCCTATTTAACTCCCTTAGGGGTTTAATTTCGAAAAATCCTTCCTTATTCCTTGTCTACATTGTAAAGGCGACCTCTGTGCAAATTTTCAGCTTTCTATGTCCGAGGGTTTGGGCTGGGCATTGATGAGTCAATCAGTCAGAACTTTGATTTTTATTTATATAGATGTCTGTTTGTCTGTTTACTCAGCCTAATCTCCGAAACGGATGGACGGATTTGGACGGGATTTTTACTGGCAGATAGTTGTAGCAGATATGAGAAGTAGTAACATTTTTGCCTGGGTAGCGGCTGGGTTGCCCGTGGGATAATATCGGACATCCACGCGGGCGTAGTCGCGGGCACAGCTAGTGTTTATTTAAAATAACTTTCAAGTAGAATTCATGCAGGTTTAGCCTACATGCCGTAGAATTTTCATTGGTCAAAATTAACGCCAGAACCTGAACCCGTTTACAAGCTGCTAGTGTCAACATTATACTCAATCATTTATTGCATTCCACAATGTAGGTATATGCTTAGATGGTAAGTAAACATTTGTTGTAAGAATCGTGGACCCTGTTGGGTAGAGCAACAGATAAATTTGAAGGAAGAGGACTTATTTAGGTATACATGCAACTAACTTATTCTAAGTATAGTCTAAGGTAACCTTTGATTAATTATTAATTGTATCATTAATTTATATAATCATGTCAGATCTATGCATTTTACCAACATACTGCGATCGCCAACCCGCCTGCCAAGCGTGGCGATTATGGCTAAACCCCCCATTGGGGGAGCCCTATGTCATGTCCAGCAGTGGACGTCTTTCGGCTGAAATAACGATGATGATGATAATAACATTTATTTAGTAATAACTTTTTTAATTTATTTGTAAAAACAGCTATCCTTTTCTCATTCCTAAGTGCCGCGGGTAGTTTGTTATACATTTTTACTGACAAAACAAGTAGACTAGATAAGTGCATTTTTAAACGGGATTTCAGTAGGTTTAATTGTGTTTTGTGTCGGAGTGTGTATCTTGCTTGTATGTCTTCTCGTTGTGTGTAAGCAGTTTTGTGGATTGTGGAGTATTGACACTGAAAGCTCTTGAACGCGTTCAGAGGGGAAATTCTCGTAATTTTAAAGAACGTTCACAATCTGATCTCAGTCTTAATCTGTCAAAATACCTCGAGTTTCCAAACATTTTGACAAGTTTTTGACATTTGATTGTCACCGAAATGAGACTGCGATTAGATTTTGAACGTTTTTTTAATTAAGAGAATTAGTCTTCAGTTCATTGATTAAATCTTTGTGCTGATCGCGTTCAGTTTCATCAGTGAAATTGGCACTAAATGTCACCTAAGCATAAAAGTTCACAAAATTATCACGCTTTCGTGTTCACACTAATTCATGGTCTTGCTAAAGCTTATTGTTGCCTTATACTAGGATTTTCTCCTGGCTTGTGTTCGAACGATGTAGGCTATGCAAATATTTGGGCCTGTACAGGAATAATTCATAAACCTCAAAAGCCAGTGCACTATGAAGCCGGTGACACAAACAAGAAAGTCTAGAATGCAATTTCAAAATGGCATATACATGTTTAACCAAACCTCAAATATTTACCATTTTTTATTTCCTAAAAATATTATTAAACTCTCTAATCTAATGATTGCCCTCTTTTTGTGAACTTTAAATAATTCCTGTTTTGTCTAAAACATACTAAATAGCCAAGTAACTGCAACCAACTTAGATGTAGGGCTGCCGTGAGCTGCCGTGGCACTGCATGCACCGCTCGCTTTGCTCGCTCGGCTCGCGCGCTTTTGGTTACGGTTCTAACTTAGCCTAACCTATATGGTTGGTGTGCCCTAGCGAAGTTACTGTGACCAATTTGGCTCGCGCGTTGGTCATAGTTGTAACCTAGCTTAACCCGATTGGTTGGAGTTGGTCGCAGTAAGATACTGCGACCAACTGTGAGAAAAGGTCAGAAAGTTAAAAAGCGGCACATTTATTTTCAAACGTGTACTTATAAAGTTTTTCGGAGTCCATTAATTAAACGGTTTTTCTTTCGAAATGCCTATTTCAACAAAAGAAGCAAGCTATAGCAAGGGACCACTGTTAAAAACAGAAAATGTTTTAACTTAGTTTGAAGATTTATTATGGTTTTGAGTGCGTCGTTGGTTGCAAGTGCTACCGCTGAAGGTGCGATCCTGGGTTAAATCCGGATTAGTCATAGTGTGCGTTTCACACTAACTTACATTTATTTAGGTGTATTAGTTTCAGGGCATCAGTTGCAGTCGGCAATATGAATTTTGTTGCCGGTTGATAGCCCCGTGATTCATGGGAATCATATTATAACTAGAGGAACATTAGTGTTCTGTAAAAGCCATATCTACGCTGTCTACACATCAAATTAAGTAACATTGAACAAAAAGTAAAGTATTACTGGGAAACGACTATTACTTTTGGTGTGAAAAATCGTTTTCGACTGCGCGGTATGTAACGTACGTACGGCTACATATCAAGCTATACAGTTCCAGTATAAGCTGGCTTCTCATTGTGCGAAAAGCCTATACAATGGGAGATCAGCTGGATATGTACCTACTTTGATTGATATGTCGTGGTGTGCACCTACGCATAACGTTTTCCTATTGAACGCATGTAACGGTACAGGAATTGTGAGGGTATTTCTAGTTAAGTTCATTCAAAACTTGTTTTAATCTTCTTTTGTAAAAACTTAAGAACAAGTCGTTACTTTTACCTTCAATATCTGCATAATCTGAAGGTCCCAGGTGTGGTTTACTACAAAAACAGGATCACAATTTGTAGGAATACAGAACCCGTGACTGTCGGCTTCGTTAAGCATCTTTACACCCGTTACACCGCTAACTACTCTTTGGGGAATAGAAGCGTAATGATGCTATGTCATGTAAATGTTGTCAATAGAAGCCGTGTGACGTAACTCGAGGGTCATGAACTTAAAAGGGAACCTTCGGGCCGCTATTTAAAAGGTCCTGTAATTAAGCATTAGAGTAATGGAGGCTTAAGCAACTAGAACAATTACTTAACCACTAAAATAGATTTAATTAAACCGGAGGAGACCTGAATTTAGTGTACTGGGAATTTAAAGTAAATTGAATATACAGTTTTATTTATTTTATTCTACATAATAAAATCAGTTACAAATTAATGAGTCACTGCTACTACTGGGACGAAATAGAAAATTAATTTATATTCTGCTTTATTATTCTGTCATGACATGTGTCATAACAGCAAAAAATCGAGAAAACTATTGTGAAGTGCATCCTAACACTGGGAAAACGATTGAACCTTTATTACAAACTAGCGACGGCCTCAGTTTCGCACGGTTTTCACTACTTGACAAAACTAAGGGTTTAACAAACATTACCTAAATGATAGTGAAAACCACTTGAAAATCCGATTTTTGGAATTTAATGTGAAAACCAGTCTATGAACAAGCCAGATCTTGGTGGGTTTTGTAAGATCTCTGTTCCTCCAGACCTTTTTTAGTGTGTCCATCGATGATTTAGTATCTCCATACGTCTCTTAATTTCGTCTATGCACCCACCTCCTTTTGAGATTAATATGTATAGATAATGTGTTATAATGTGTATAGATATAGCCAAATAAGCAACAGTTGTCCAACTTAGCCAGAACCTGGACAAACCCATAAAATGTAACTGAACACATAAACACACCGATATTGGAGCAATTCGCTTACACGCCTTAATGCACATTTTAATAGTATACTAACACTGTACATTGTGCAACACTGTTTTAATAGTGTTTACAGTAACTGGACAAACAATAAACAGTTTGTTTATAAAATAGCTTTGTTAGAATCCATAGGGAAATTGAAAATTTAATGATGGGATGTTCTTTTTTGTAATTTCCCGTTCGCCCTCTTAATGGGAATATGATACGCTGGCTGTTCCTATGGGCTTTTTTGCATTTACTTAAGTGCAAGTTAAAAAGAAAATACACCAGTTATTTTTGTACTCAGGAATAGCCAGAAAAATTAATTGTTAAGGAAGGACTGTCAACTTAAATTGCTCGTACATTCAAATCACAATTATCATGGCATTATTTAGCAGTTGTATGAAAGGACTATAGTACAGCTAATTGACATTGGGTGTAAAATTGTAAATCAATTACGTAATACGTAAACTTGTAATTCAAGTGTCTCAAAAGTAACTAATGCTAAGCAACTAATGGCCGATTCCTATAATTGACGGGGCGTTGGTTTAGTATTGGTTAAAATTAAGACTGAAGCAAATACCTCATCGCTTTGCACATCCTTCCATAAGGATATAGCTATCACATCACAGGTAAAATTAGCTTACGAATCTATTTATGTGTCTAATTTAGTCATAGAAAATTCTACCATAGGTAAGAAAAACGATTCGTTTATGTTTATAGAACATAAAGGATCAATCTCTCCTAACCTCGTTTAGAGATGGAATTTTAAATGTTACTTCTAAACTTCTAAGAATTAGCCTTAATTTAGAACTTGAAATTCATTCTAAACTTACAATTTATTTAACACGTAATCCTAACTTTCATTCATTTATTTAGTTTGTCTGAAAATAAAAAAGGAAACTTTCTAATTTTAGTTTGGTTGTTCAGCAAAAACTGTGGATTGAATTATAAATCACTATTTTTACTTTTTTTACCTTTCGTCAATCCTTGTAAAGCTAGTGTAATAATGTTCAATAGAAATCGCTAAAATGTAGATCGCAACGTTTTCCGCCATATAACGCCTCGCTTGAACTTTCTTTATGTTGGCATACTCATATATTATTAGTACGTACATAAATTATATTTAGTTCAGAAGACTAATAAGGTAAGCTTTTCAAAGTTCCCTACAATTTTTCTGTGCTTGACAGGCTCCACAATGATCACATACAATTATAAGTCACCATGTACACGATGTGGAATGTAAATAAAGAGAAGATATTTTTGTGAAGTTTGTTAGACAAGTATAAGCCATTTTTTTTTCGAATGATACTGTCAATTAGTACTTTGCTTGTACCTTCTGGTTAAATTTTAAGAAAGCGAAGCTTACATAAGTGAATTAACATGAACGTAAATGAATAAATGGTTTATGATTATTTTTTATGGTATGTCTAGTTGGTAAAAGTCCTGACTTCATTTTCGTATGTCGTTTAGTACAAGTTATAAAGTAAAATTAAATAAACAGATTTTTGAATTTATTACATTTATAACCATGATAAATATAAAATAATACTTTTATAGCAGAACGAAAGTAATGAGTATTACTTACTAACAAGACATAATAGAAACTCAATAAATACAAGCTATAGTTAATATTGTTACGTTTGGATAGGCGTGGTAATTACCCGCATCAGACGAGGCAGGGGATTATTATCTAAATAGTTCATAATTAATAGCACCGCCACAGCGCTAGAGTTGGTTTATTAATAAATTAATAATTATCTGTTTCAATATAAGATGTTTGTGTAAGGTTTTGTAAAAGTGAATGTTAGAGAGGTTTAAAGGTTTTTTTTTTTTTAAGGAGGGTAAAGGTTTCAAGTCTCTGAACGGATCTTAACTAATATTTATAAAGAAAAAATGTATTTTTTTTTGTATGTTTGTTTGTTACGCTTTCACGCTAAACGGTTGAACAGGATGAAATTTGGCACAAAGGTAGAATATGAACTGGATTAGGACATAAAATACTTTTTATCCATTTATTGGTACGGAATCGAGATTTATGCGACTATGTTAGACATAACGAGGCGAACACAAAAAGTTAACAAAAATTAACTTATTTACTTAAGACGTAAAGCTAATTTACATTATTTTGTATGAGTTAAGCAGCGAGTTTAGTGTAAAAATTGGCATGTTTAAAATAGAACGTGATTCAAATTAATTTCACCCTTATCGTCAACTAACTTCTTAACTCTCAAAGTCCTGTACAAACAATGATAATAGTTTTCTTACTAACGCTGGACCAAAAATTGATGTGCATACATTTTTTTTTAAATTTCAGCATTATTAATGTAACTAATATTTTACAGCACTATTTTGGTTTAAAAGAGTGTCCGAGCGCCGTTCTTTTGTTTTCACGTGGCCTAGTAGCCTAACAGCCGTAGAAATGGCCATTAGGACCGACATGTTCTTTGCGTGGTAGAAACAGCGAATAGCAAAGGCTGTATAGAACCGCCAGTTTAGCGGATTAAGAAGTCTAAGAGTTGTTGAGAATTTAGCTTCAGTAGCATGGCAATTGGACTCCTATGTCCAACAGTGAACCGCTGGTGACTTTCCAAAGTATGGTATTTAACCGTCTTCACCACTAATTCCATGATTTAAAAGTACACAAAATACACTGAAAGTCGAAGATTAGGACAGTTGAGATTATAGCAGTCAATTCCGAAATGTTAATTATTTGTTAAGGTGTTAATTGTTTTCCGTTCATCTCCATAGGAACCTACTTCACTTTGGAATAGCTATATTATATTTCTGACTAAATTCAATTCAACTTATTCACAAACAATTTTAATTTTGTTTGAATCGATTTTTGTCTTTCTGACTGAACAATTCCTTTACAATTCAAAAGAGCCAGTTTTATGAATTTTGAAATTTTACAATGAAAAACTGGCACTTTTTGACTGACGTATGGACACAAGTTTCTACTTAAACTAAACGTTACTAACTAATTCAGATTTTAATCAGCTATTATGTCAAGTAATATCAGTAAAGTGTTGTAATTTCACTCAGAGCAGTCAACAAAAATTTGACAGTCAAACAATTTTTTGTGATAATAAACCTACTCCGCAATGCTTGAAGACTAAGGTCTTCAACCAGTGCGTCCTACCCGTAATGACACACGGTGCCGAAACGTGGACACTGACAGTTACGCTGGTCTGCAAATTTAACGCTATGGAGCTGGCTATGCTCTGAGTTTCTTTGAAGGATAAAATCAGGAATGAAATTATCCGGAAAAGAACCGGAGTCACCGACATAGCTTGTAGAGTAAGCAAGCTGAAGTAGCAGTGGGCTGGCCATGTTTGTTGAAGGACCGATGGACGGTGGAGCAGACGGGTCCTGGAGTGGAGACCCCGTATTGGCAAACGTAGTGCGGGACGCCCCCCAGCTAGATGGACCGACGACATTAAAAATTTGACAGTAGTTAGACAGTAGTTTAAAAAGGCGACTGGGACAGACTGGATGCGGAAGGCGGAGGATAGAGTGTTGTGGCGCAGCCTGGCAGAGGCCTATGTCCAGCAGTGGACTGCGATAGGCTGAGTTGAGAATAAACCTTGCAGGAACCTAGCGTAAGATTAATTTACTTTGAAGTTCTACATGCTACCAAAACACTGCAAAAACCAATTACATTTTATTGTCCCTACTTGACAACAAAGCTAATAAAAGATTTCACCGTACATTTAGAGGAGGACGTAAGGAAAACAACATCGACTCGTACAGAAAACGCAATTTTTTATACGAACGACAACCTGATTACTGGAGTGACAGATGATACTGACATGTGTTTTATTTGACACTGGATATTATTTATTTTTTTTGTAAGGAAATAAAAGAAAACACATCTTGTTAGCTACCTACATATATCCACCTTCTCAGATGTAAATATTTAATGAGTTTATTTAGGCGGAAACTGTGCTGTTGGGATGTTTGTTGCGCCAGTTCTTCTTCCCAGCTAAAGTACTAGTAAGTGGTGAAAAGCATTTCGGAATACTGCCTTATTCAGTTATGACGTTCAAAAAGTGCTGACTCTCAGCCTAGTTTAAATTAATGACTTTTGCTTTGATTTGAGTGATGGCCCAGTGGTAACAGCCGCAACTTACGACCTGTAAGTTGTAGGTTCGAACCCTGACAGGCGCTTTACTTCGTGGAAATTATTTCATCACCACTGCTCTCAAAAGGTGAAGGAACATATCGGGATATCCTAGAACGAAAAATCCGAAGACATGTGACATCTGACAACCCGCACTGGGTCCGCGTGGTGGATAATAGCCCAATCAGAGAGGAAGCCTAGGTGATGATGCCTATTTCTTTTTGATAATAATGACGTCACGCACTGGCAACAAAACAGTTTCATAGTCAAAGTTATCAAAGGTAGAGAAACCGTGGCCCCTGGCACACAGGCAACTGATGGAACAGGGGTGGGTTTTAGTCTGTAAAAGTCTGACACGCCCTCCTGCTCCAAAAAATTGATGATGATGATTTCCGAGGCCCAATTTTTTTTTTAATATAATATCAAAGGTACTGATAAAATATTTTGACAACACAAAACTGTTCTCTCGCTAAAGGACAACGTCATTCTATGTCGTTTTATGTCATCATCATCATCATCACCATCATTGGCAGCCTGGCTGCACCCACTGCTGAGTAAAGGCCTCCACCTTTGTGTGTCATGGTTTCCTGGTATATGCGAGTCTTATCCAGGTCTTCTCCGCGATCATCCGTAGGTCATCCACCAGCCTAGCTATTAGTCTGCCAATGCCAATAATTTATGTCATAGTCATGTTTCTTTTTGAATCATTTGTTAAAGTTTTTAGTAGACCAATTTAAAACTACAAACCAATTCTGTAATTCTAACAATATACATGAAAATTAAAAGCGACCTATTTCTTTGTATCGTATCCATTTTGATTATAAATTAATACTAACGTGTATTAATTAATAACTGAAATGAAACAACGCCCAAATGAATTATATATGTCCCACAAAATTCTCGACCCGTCTAGAATTGAGAATATTAATAAAAAAAAATCCTTTCCAAACCTATTTCGAACGAATATTTAGCTTAACTCTTGCAAAAAAGCCTCATTCATCCCATTTGATCCAACAAAGGCCGGACGGCTTTATAAATTCAATTAATAATAACCGGATCGCCAGCCGTGTATGGAAGATCAAACCGGGCCGAATTAAAATCAATACCCGGGTGAGATTGTGTCACCCGGATAAACTTGGGACGTTTATATGCGAACTAATTCGAACGGCTATTTCTATTGTAGTTTTTTGTCGGATAAATCGAGTATTATGTTATTGCGAGTTGTTGTTCAGAATCAGAGCATTTTTGTGTATTTAGTTTTTTTTTTTATTGAGGATGACTAAACTGACTATATAGCAATATATGTATACCTAGAATATCGTTTCAGGCTTATCGAAACGATTCGATATGACCATTTTATAAATAAGCATGAATGAATTAAAATATAAATATTTGAATAAAGACTTAAAACATTTTTTAAATATACAAGACTAGGTTTTGCAAGCGACTTCGCCCATGTGGACGTAGGAACTTAACCTACGGGAGCGTACTACCGGGATAAAAAAAAAATATATCTGTGAATTTCATCCAAATCTGTTAGGCTGTTTTAGCGTGATGTTGTTTTGATGTTTAGATGTTAGTTACTTAAACAAACATCCAAACATCTTAAAATACAAAGTTGTACATTTATAATTTAAGTAGGATTAGCAGGATTCCAAACAGCAAAGTTAGCTAAACGAAAACATTTTACAATAAGCAACCTATTCGTTTTTAGAAATAGAACATAGGCACGCGTTTCTAAAGGAAAATTATTATCAATGCCCGCCTAGCTTGTATTGTGCTCATAAACTTAGAAAAGGAAGGTTTCCAGTTGAATTAATTCAATACCAAGATATTTTTGCTCAAGGGTGGTGAGATTAATTTTGGCTTAAGGCCTTGCACAGCCGTAGACAACACAGTCTTATGTCAGACTTCAGAGTTTCTGCTCTCAACTTCTCCCGCGTGATTTTTTTGTTAAATCATTCTCTATGTACCTATACAGGTCATGGTCTCATATTGTGTCTTTATTCGTAATCCGTTCAGCCGTTTTAGCATGAAAGTGTAACTGTTAATTAAGTGATTCTATTTCTGTAAGTAGGTTTGGAAAAATACTTTTACACATCAATCATATTTTTTAAACTAGATGAGGTCTTCGTTCCCTATCGGGCTACTTTGAAAAGAAAGGCCAAAAAATCTCCGAAGTAACAAACAAACATAAAAACATCTAATATTTTCTCTTTATTTATAATGTTAGTTGAGATTCCATTCGGCAATATCATAGCTCCTCAATGTGTTTTGTAAATTACTGGAAAATCTGTGTTATTTAGGTCTATGCACAGCCTTATTTCTGGAGAACGAACTCATAGTCAGGATATTTTTTACCGAATTCGCACACTACGCCAATTTAAATAGAATAGAATACTCTACATAATGTATTTCACGTGAATGACAGATATACCTACCTACATGTAGAAATTTTTCATACGCTGACACAATAAGCAGTATTATGTCTTTAAGCAATTTTTCAAAGACAATCTTTGGATGAATTAAAGGAAAAGGAGAGGAATACAGTTACTGCAAGTACTGTGTTATAGCCATTTTATACAACTATCAAAGAATGGCAGCTGTAATTTAAGTTTACGGTCAATTTAACATAGCTGTCCATTTGATAAGCAATTAATTTCTCTGACTGTACATAATATTCTGCCCATCCCGGCTTCGTACGGGTGGGATCCCAATTTTTTTTTCGTTCGACCGTTTTTTCTCTGATTTACTTTGCAAATCCGACTATCAGCATTTTTTTTTTCATTTTTCGCGTTAATATATAGCCTCACAAATAACGTGGCTTTCTATTGATAAAATAATTTTCAAAATTGGTTTAGTAGATCCAGAGATTACCCCCTACAACCTCACAAACTCACAAACTTTACCTCTTCAAACTCAAACTCAAACTCAAAGCATTTATTTCAATTAGACCATTTAAAGGTACTTTTGAATTGTCAAAAAGTCGACCAGTTGGAAAGTTGAAGCTAGTTGCCCATTCCAAAACGTAGATCTCTATGGGATAGATCTCTCTTCTTTATAATATTAGTATAGATTTACTTTTTATCTAATACCTTTAAACGAGCAATTCTTGAATATATGTATATAATCTAAATCGTGGAAACGGGTCCAACGATTTACATGAAATTTAGTATGTAGGGGTTTCGGGGGCGATAAATCGATCTAGCTAAGTTTCATTTTTAGAAAACGTCAAACCTAAAAATAAAACCCGAGCAACGCTCTGTCATCCAGATATTAATATTAATGTAGGTAGATAAAATGGCTATTGATGTAAATTCGGTACGCAAAATAATTTAGATATCAGTAATAGGTATTATTAGTTTTATGCTAAATTAATTAATAGATTTATCAAATATTTAACCAACCAAACTGTAGCTGACTAATCACAAATTGATTAGTTTGTTACTTGGTTAATTAACTCATTGATTGATTCCCTCAACGCGTTGATTGATTCAGGGATTAACGCAGTTATTGATTCAACAAATGCTTGATTCGTCTCTGAAAAGCCGTAATTCCTTTCAAAATTCATCTCAGTGATATTAACTGCATAGGTACTATGGTATTGGTACCATTTCCATCGTCGGTATTCAAATATTTGCGAGGAAATGCTGCTAAAACCTTCGTCGAGTTCTATAAAAGTACGGAGCAAGATGTTGACTTACCACTTGTTAATATTTGCGTAACGCAAGATCTACGAGCGAAAACATCTGTATTTGTCAAGTTATAAAAAATACGACCGCAACCTTCCCACTTTTATATGTATATCGTAAATTTGCTCTGATTCTTATTACTTTACTTAGCAAAGTAACACCAACTCTGAAACAAAGAAGATAAAGTTTATTTTTGCTCCTGCTGTAGGCGTTCTTTTACTTATTCCACGTTTGGAACTGGACTACGAGTGTGACGTCAGTAACCCCGATCTGTCGTGCACTAACAATACACGCTGGTATTCGCCTTAATCGTTTTTAATCAACGTTCACGTTGACGTGTTAGCCCGTATGTCAGGGTGCAATTATTTTCGACTTACGATCAAGTGCTGATTATGACTGTGAATTTTTGTTTCGGTTCAGGAAAAATTCACACAAATGAGGGCGAAGTTCGCCTTTGTTGTGTTTCGTCAAAAGTATGTTTTTAATAGCCTGTTTTTTTTTGTATGATACTGTGTTAATTGAATACTTGGAAGTTTTAAAACGCAAGTAGCAAACTAAAAATGTTGAATAATTTACACGATAAAGTAATTTTCAGAATATTTTGTTGCAAAAATGATCCTTATATTTGGAGGGTCTTATATTTATCTGTGGGCTTACATAAGCCAAGTAAATTAATTTATTGATTCATTCATTCATTTAGGTTGATTCGTGATTGATTCAAGAAGCTTATCAAAATCTATTTCTAACATTTAGAAATTGCTTAGCATTCCTTCTCCTCTTGAGAGGGAGCGGGCCGCAGTTTACTACGCAGGCCCAGTGTAGGTTGGTAAATTGAATATGGGTTCAATGAAAGAATTTACACAAAGTAATCGCACGACAAATACTACAATTCGTAAGTCACGCTCACATTACCTTTGGACCACCACTGCATGCGGATGACCCCCATAGAGAATGTTCATGAGCTAACTAAGCTAGCCATGGCTTATAGAAACACACACAGCTATTGTTAGATAACTGTTTAAGTACAAACACGACATTATTACGGAAAACTAGTTTATTTTACTTCAACTGAAGCACAATTTTATAATTCTGCTTATATCAATTAAAGCAATAAGGGATAGTTTCACCTTCAAAATAACGTTGGTAACAAGACTGCTGGTAGCCAAAAACACGAATGCTACGGCTACATTGTCGCTATAATGCGAAATACATCGTGTGCTTACTGTTGTAGAGAGAGACGTCGAGCGGTGTGAGAGAGAGCGAGGCATTGCTTTCAACATGATAATGATTTACATGACCTGTAAAGTCTGAAGACACTAGTCGTTAAGGTATAATACCGAACTAAGATACATTGAGTGCCACTTGGCACTCCATAGCATCTAAGTTAAAGTACTCAGTTTACCTTAGGAATTAATATTGAAACTTCAAGTTTAATACGAGTTCGGACTTAATGTTACACAAAACTTAATGGTAAAAGCTGTGTTTCAAAGAACATAGAAATTTGAATAGCTACAAAAGACGAAATGTTAAAGCTAATCTCGGAGACTGTTTAAAATTTACTAAAATCGTCGTGCCAAAAGCTTATGCAACTAATTGGGGAACTTCCACCAAATAGACTAAAACATATTCTACGTTGAAAAGTCAAAAATGTTTTTAAAACGTTTTCAAAGCATAAAATAGCGACACAAACCTAAAATTTAGCTTTCTGCTGGGCTAAAAGCGTCTCAAACACATTTTATCTGACCGAACCGAGTGCACGTCTCTATCCCCATGATATTTCACCGAATTTCTGCACTTCATTATAAATGTATGTGCTGAAATCCTGATATTTCAGGATTTCCGCGTCGGCTTGAAAATTTAATATCTACGCCCCAAGTTTTTTATTCGCACCGGATTTATTGAGGACTCCTGTTATTTGCTTTTAATAACATGTTTTCTGCACGTGAAAATCGAAAGGATTAAATTCGACGCGTGATTTTTGTTCAAGTAGTCACTTTTGGGAATGTTTTCAGTAGTGTAAATGTATTATTTTAATGTACACATGCCAGCATATCAAGCTACCCCAAAATGTCAAATTTTCCCAATTGAACATGAACATAAGCTGAGATGTTCCAAAATGTATGGAGCCTGGGCCAGGTCCTTGTACACTATACTTAAAAATAGGGAAATTCATTTAAAATAGTTCTAAACTGTCCAATTAGTTTAAAATGGCTTTGTTTGCTGGTAAACACAAGAAATTACACTTGAAATTGCAACACACAACAAAAACCCGTCATGGCGGTAAGCTGTCATTTTGATTGATTAATGACGTTTGACATGATTCTTTATGTGGAGGTTGAAGCATAAGGTAAACAGATGGGAAAGAAACGGTATTCAATCCAAAAAATTAAAGTGATGTTGTTAAAAAACACTCCAGAAACTCAAATCACAACGAACACAATCACGACCGACGACGAGACAAAAGTGACTGACACTAAAGTGACACTGTTGTGACAGCTAACGGTTCTCTTTCTATGATCTATGGTTTACTGTAATTGTTTACAGGGCAACTAAATCGGTGCCGACGCCATGTTGAAAGTCGATAAAAATAATTGATAAATATCAATTCACTACCACAACAGTATACATTTAATTGAATTATCTGTATCTTTCCCGTATTCTACAGATTTTTCTCTTTTTTTTGAGTTACTGTACAAAGACCTGCACCCTAATTGCGTAACACGCGATTAATCGTAATCGGTTTCATTTTGATAGTTCAACAATATTCATTGCGTTATTTTCGTTGTTGGGCAGACACATTATTCGAACATATGAAGCAATGGTTTAGCCATCGGTTTCAAAACGAAACAAATCATTATGAATCGTGAGTTACGCAATTAGGGTGCTGACCCATTTTGAAACATCTCCTTTGACAGATTGGGATAGCTTGATGTGCTGGCGTCTGTACCTGGCAATGGAAGATTTTGTTGGTTAAGTTATCATTTTAAAGTTATTTAAGTAACATCATTAATGTAAAAATACCTACCAATTACATTATAAATAGAACTTGAGCGAAAAACGAATTTCGAACATTCATTAACATACATTCACAACTGAATCATTGGAAACACGACTCTCGTAACAACAAAACATTCTGTTTCATATAATTGAGAAATGTATAAATCCGCTTAAAAATCGTCGAGTTTGTTCGTTATATTATTGAGACGAACGTTAATAAGTTTTAATAATAGCACTGGATCCAATTACACGATGCGTGGAAATATTTGGATATGGTATACAGATGAGAAAAAGAACTGGGTAAAAAAGGTTATTATGATAGCGAGGCAGATCGGGAACTTGGAGGATAAACATTAAGGCCCAATTTATTTCAAAAAATTCAGTGAAACATTCTCGTATGTTAAACATTTTGACGAACTTTTGGCATATACCTACTGAAACACAGTATTAAGTATTATAGCTACGTCTAATGGATCAACGGAATCCGAGTTTTTGTCGTTGTTTCCATTTGGAGATTCCTAGTAGTACCCCGGAGTCTGATTAAACTTGGTAGCGAAAAGCGGGTGTACTTACAGCTCTGCCTCCGGATTCATGGAAAACAAGCTTCATACACGAAGAAGTTTAGTATTAGAGAAGTCGTTCTATCGATATTTTTTTAATGGGTGCTGCTGGGGATAATAGTTAGCCACTAAGCATGGTTTGTGAAGGACACAGATCAAGGGGAGGTGTGTCAGTGCCGCTTCTTGAGAGTATGAAATTTGGCAGTTAAAGTTTATATGGAGAAAGAGTGCAGAACGCTAATGTTTTTGTATAATAATAAATAAAAAATATATAAAGTTTTAAATGAATTATGGTCTATTTTTTTTCTTATGTCCATGATAAGTTTAGATAGGTACTTAATCCATACTGTTACCAAACTTACAGGAATGTTAATGTTATAATTCAACGATCCTACAACGCTTTGTCTACTATTTGCACTATTGTCTATTATCATTATATCACATAATCTTAAATCTGTGCGCAACTATAAGTGACAAGGTCACAATAGTATTAGTTTAAGATATTTTGTATGTATGAATGTTTTTGTGACTTTTTCGTTGAAGTGCCTTAACAAATAAATAAATAAATGGTCGAATTTCGACCTCTTGGCGACCACTACTAGTTCTTATAAATTGCAGATTTAATTGAATAGTAAAAATATTAATAAGGTTAGCTAAAGTATTAAAAGGTCGATAAAAAACCTAACAATTGTTTTTGTAGGTTAGGGTCCCGTAGTTAGGGTCTTATATCCAGTACGTAATGACAATGATAAATTTTATTTGCCAAAAACAGTGCTTTACATTTCTTTATAGTTTACATTAATAGCTAGGTTTACGTTAAAAAAAAAAACGCAAAGTAAGCATTATTTAGCTTATGAGTCGTTCGGTGGTGATACCTTAAGAACATTCGCATAATATTAACGTAGCTATTATAAATCTTATAGCGATATCAAACATAATAAACAAAGGTGGAGTTTTCATCAACCAAAATCATAAATGCATTATGATACGCAGCACAACAGGACATTGTTTTCGTATATATCGAAAGGCCAATGCAGCGAGTTGGTTGAATCGAAACCAAATACATTTGATTAACGATCGCAACGTTAATCGTCAGCGGCTCGATTAATGACTCGATACTACTCGATACTGAGTAATGGACTTTCGGCTCGACTGAGATCCGACCATCTATTATGGGAGTAGCTTAGTATTGGTTCAATGTTGGGGTAGGGTTTTAGCATAGCGTGGATGTAGGTATAGAGTAACGTTGTCTTAGGTGATGGTTTTCGAAGTGTCTTTTGTGGGTTTTTTAGTCAATTTGCACGAATTTTCTCGCCCGAAACGTGAGAATAAATAATAAACTTATAAATAATATATTATTTTCTATAGACGATTCGCACGAAATTGATTTATTTGTGAGTGAAATCGACAATTCCAGAAATAGATACAATACTATTTACTTACATAAATATTTTCAAATTCGACATAAACAGAACGTCCTTTTTTCTGTGGTATTTTTGGGGTGAACTAAAGACTTAAGTATTAAAATTTGAACAGGACAACTTTTGTCGGGTCAGCTAGCTTAAAGTGCATCTAGTCGACATCTTTTCCATACAAACTTCGGGAGTGTATTACTCCACTGTTCGACAGTGTACATCAAAAATTAAACATAGCATGGTTTTGTATCATTATTCATTTTGTGTGTGTGGTGGATACAGAATCCTAAAATAAAAAAAAGCTATTAAAAAGTTAGGAGCCAACAACGTTTCATCTTTCTCGCTTATTTTAAAAAAAAAGAAAAGAAAAGAAAAATTGTTTATTCTGCACAAACAAAACGCACATCATATTTTTTTTTTTTACAATTTTGTCCATTACTTGTTAATGTCAGGGCTAGTGACCAAAGACAATATATATAGACGTTACGAAACTGGCAAATTATTTTATGATCAATCAAAACAAAACCACAATGCCGATTGTAGAATTTGCAGAGTGCATTATTGAATACTGTTGCAAACAAACATACCTAACCTAACCTAAACTTAACCTAACTTTGGTGTGTGTGTGTGTGTCAAACCTCCAAAACCATGTCGGTACTGACAAAACTCAAATATCCAAAAGTTCAATAATCTTTATTGGTCATTGATTTATGCAGTGTTTTTTTTTCATTAAACCCGATCTTTTGAAAGACTTTTCTTAATTTTTACGCGCCTGTTTTACAATAAATGATCCTGCATCTCACTTCACAACGTTGTGCGTGTAGATTACCGTCTAACTGATCAGCACTGATACTACCTCTATCGGACACGATGCCTGGTGAGACAGTTTTTAGCCAGGCCCACCAGTGAGTTCGAGCTCGCGACTAGATTGCTCTTAAGATACGAAAAACGCTTAATGAACATATAAACAGACAAATAAATAAAATTGACGTGTCTGTTTGTTATGCAGTACCAATCTGACTTTCAATATCAGTAGCTGATGTTATAAGGCTTACTTTTTGTCCCGGTAGCACTGTAAAAATATTGTGATAGTAATTTTGTTAACATTTAACATCACAATATCAACAGCGAGAAAAAGGTCAGCACCCTAACTGCGTAACACACTATTAGGCAGAATTCGAATCATTTTCAAGGTCCATTCCTTCATTCAAATGTTCAAACAATTAATTGTTTGCTTAGCAACGTAAGCAAAAATTAAATCATATCAAATCATTTATTGGTTTGCAAATATGGATGTTTTATTTTATAAGTCCTCTATGTTCTACCGTCACATGGGCATGCAAATCATATATTATTATTATTATTGAATTTATACAAATTTAAGATCTAAGGTATTATAATTTAAAAGTAAGAGTAAGGAATAAAAATAATACAAATTAAAAATTAATGTCGAACAACAGTAAAAATTTCACAATAATACGAAAATGTCAAATGTCAACCATGTTACAGTAATACAAAAAAACGTCAAAGGTCACTAAGGATACACTAATCAAACTGTCAAAATTAAAGCGATTACTTATAGTGTATTAAGCAATTACCGCTCAGTTGTTACAACATCCGACACAACTATCATCCATATAAGGGTCTTTGATGCCTAAATGTCCTAGCTCTAATGTGGGATTAAGGGTATTTCGGTGACCTTTAAACCCGAGAATAGCCCAGCCTAAATAATGTCGCTATCCACCTAAAGTTAAGTCTATTAACAGATATCCAGCCCGTCGCCTAGCAACAGCACAGTTCGCCCGAAAAGACGGCCCGTTAAATAATTAAGCACCATTTACTTCTCTAATGAAACTGACCTTATTTAGTATTTCATGTACAATCACATATGTCTCTATATTTAGTGGAAATCATGATGAATTTGTTTCAGCACTCGTTTCTTTAGAACAAGATTTCGGTTTTAAATCTGGTACCTATGTATAGTTTTATATATGTACATATTTATTTGCACTTGACTATACCTGTAATATGTTTTTTTTTAAACTTATTTATTTATTATTTATTTGTCTAGTGGTCGCAAGCGCTGCTACTGAGCATGAGGTCTTGGGTTCGATTGCCGGGTCGGCCAAAGTGTTATTGTGTTTTTTTCATCTGGGGTTTCTGAGTAGCAGGCCGGAATCTGGATTTGCGCCCGTTTGATGGCAATAGGCTTGCCCCTATTACATGGGATTTCAATATAATTGACAAAATGTGGGTGAGCACATCTGCCTAACCCTTCGGGGGTAACACGCGTGATGTTATGTTATTTATTTAGCTGTTTTTTTTCAACAGCTTTATCTGCTATACTTAGTTTCCTTTATAAGCCTAAAAATAGCCACGTTTAATACAACAAAAGCCGTGACTTATTTCGTATGACGTCATAATTTTAAATGAAAAATGTAAAAGGTTATTATTTAAAACTTTCCCGGCTTGAATGTGGGGCGAGCACGCCATTATAATATTGTAAGATTACATGCACATTATACGGTTGGCGAAGTTTAAAGAGGTATGTTATGCAGAATTCTGTCGCAAAAATTAATTTCGTCCCAATTTCGTTACAGGAAAATTGTTTGGTCCTGTCAATGTTTATAAAATAAATAAAATTACATTACGTAATTATAATAGCGTTTTGTCGTCGTTTTTAAAGTTCCGACCTTGTAAGGAAAACGGATCTATTATCAGAAAACTTTCTGTGCAGACACAGAAGTATTTTTATAAATATATTTTTTTGGTCTTCTACAGACTGTACTTCGGAGAGTGTGCGCAAGAGCTCCACGAACTTAAATTATCCCACAATTGCCATTTTACTACCGGACTACCAGACGCACTGCAAGGTACTATCCGCACTTGTTTGTTGTCCCGACCAGTCGTACTCAGCGCTACTCCTCCACATTTATTATACGCACAGCCAAAGTTTAGAACTCTCTGCCTGCGTCTGTGTTCCCATCCACATTTAACCCGTCTACCTTCAAAACAAGAGTGAGCAGGCGTCCTCTGGGTAGGCTCGATCCATCATAGAACTTATCAATCGCTTCATCAGGCATGATCGAGGTCAAAAGTAGGCCCATCTATATATATATAAATAAAAGGAAAAGTCCTGACTGACTAACTCATCAACGCCCAGCCCAAACCCTTTGAACCTAGAAAGCTGAAATTTTGCACAGAGGTTCCCTTTATAATGTAGACAAGAAATAAGGAAGGATTTTTCGAAATTCAACCCCTAAAGGAATTAAATAGGGGATGAAAGTTCTGCGCGGGCGAAGCCGCTGGTAAAAGCTAGTTTAGTAATAAAAATAAACTAAAAACAAAACTGAAGTTGTATAAAGAAAAAGGTGTGGAAAATAATTATGATTCCAAGCAGAACTGAAGGTTAAGATGACCTACTTATTATGAACGCTTAAAGGATTAAATCAGATGGATGAATCGTCTTATTCACAGTGAACGGTTTCCTGGTTTTACACAGACCTATTAGTATATTTGTGCTTTCTTAATGCAGAATAAACTGGATCTCGCCTTTCTAAAAGATTATAATCAGCATATAAAGTGCCCACTGATGGGACACAGGCCTCTTCTCGGTAAGTGGGAGTAGGCCGCAATCTAACACGCAGACCCAGTGCGGGTTTGTAGATGTCACATGTCTTCGAATTTTTGGTTCTAAGATGTGCTGAATTCCTGGTGATGTTTTCCTTCACCGTCTTATAGATTATTTTCTTGTAATGTGGACATTACTAGTAGTAAGGTATGACTTACTCATTTATGCTACGAATGAAGGGGATGTCTACAGAGACGACGAGTAATAGAGAAGTAGGTATGGAAGAAAGAGACATGTTGAGCCGACCCCAAATAAATTGGGTTAGTGGCAAAACTGATGATGAATAACTACGAATGATCTACTGATTCGTGTATAATATGTGCAACTGTAATTAAGGTTAGTGATCCTTTTATGCGGAAGGCTACGTAATCTTGCTGGGATCGGTCTGTAGATCAGTGACCACCTTTACATACCGAGATACGTCCGTGCCTCGGAAAACACGTTGGTCCCCGCTGCCACTCGTGGATCCTTGATAGTCGTTACGGATTGTCAGAAGCCCGAAAGTCTGACAACTAGACTTAGAAAGGAGAATCGTATTACCAAGTTACTGGGCTGTGGAGGTCAGATAGGCAGTCGGTATCGGTAAGTACCTGGTACTAATTGACTGGCCTGCACTGTCCTCCCATACCTATTATCACTGTAATTTGGAAACATTGTAAAAGCCAATTATTTTTAAAAGAGTAACCGTGGAGTTTCTTGCCGGCTCTTCTCCATAGGAAACGACAAATTGGAACCGTGCACCTAGCTTCTGACGTTTCATAAGTGCCCATGCAGGCTTATGTGAAATAAAATATTTTGATTTTGATTTTGATCATCCGGCTGTATCCGGTTAGACTGGAAGCCAACCCCAACTTAGTGAGGAAAGCGCTTTATAGGCAGATTGATTGTGTGTTTTTTTAATGTTAAAGTTCACAAATAAATGGTAAAGAATAATTTGTTTAATTTATCGGCTGTTGTCGATACACTATATTATATTCTTTCGTTTGATAAAGTTGTGAAATAATAAGTAAGCATATTTAACATGAAGGGCTACATATTCTAATCAATACGAACATGAAAACAAGCCCCAAACTCGCGAGGGAATATTATTATATCCATAATCACTACAACGGAAAATGAATTAATGATTGAAGTATGTTGTTATTACCCCAAAAGCGAATACTCCTGGGTCAAAGACGACATCGTAAAACCAACCTTGCTTTTTGACATTAAGGTTTAATATTGCGATGGACAGAAACCGTCACGCCTATCTGAAAACGTGCGGCAGTAACATCGCGTGACTATCATGCTCAGTCGTGACGTTGAGCCAACATTTTTAATTATTCCATTCAAAATATAACTCAGTAATGAAGTTATCATTTAATGTTTTAACACCATCCACCCTGGGAGTGATTACTTTTCGAGCTACAGTAAAATACTCGTAAAAGTCGTAACTACGAGTTTGCTAATTAATTTGTTAGAAGCAACTTTGTCGTGACTTCGTCCGATGTTAAATATTTTATGTTTATTGCCCAGTTTTGATATACTTTGTGAATTAAGTGGTCATTGTCGCTCTGTGACTAGGATTTAATGAAACGTCTAATAATATCATTCAATTCATAATAAATATCATTCACTTGGTATATCATTTATATTTTTGACACTCGGTATATCATATGCAAGGTGTAACAGAATAGACGCAAGACCCGAAAGTAGTTTGTTCCTAATTGACTACTAAATCGATTTCAATAACTTTTAATATAAGTATTTTTTTTTGCAATTATGTATTTTACCCTACCTACCACTGATTGAGCCAAAGAAAATTCAATCTTATACTAGAAGAAATAAGACTCAATTTTAAATGCATAAAGTAATGCTTGGGTCGACACGTTTTTCTTAATAATATCAGTTAGCTTAAAAAAAAATAGTTTTGGTTATCGTATTATGCTTTTAACTCAATACTCTAATTGGGGTGTATGAGGTCTTGCTTTAATTATGTTACTCGTTGTATACCTACCTATGTATACAGGGTGGTATCGACGCGAAAACAGAAACCATGGACTCAGTACATGATAACGGGTTATCGTAGAAAAAATTGTCGTTTATCAAAACACAATCTGCTGTTACTAAAAAAGTGCAATACTTTTTCTACTTAAAAAAGTAGAACATTTTAACGTAGGGGGATTCAGAATCTTAGGGGTACGGAATCCATGGTATCAAGCTACGCGTTGATGTTCCTGCCACCTTGTATACTTAATGTGGACAATTTTAAAGCTTTAAATCTACCATTGATTCTAGACACAAGGGGTCGAATGGTCGGATGTGCTGAAGTGCAGGATCAAGAACTGAATCCACGGTAACATCTGTGGTTCGATGTCCCTGTTACCCTGTATATAATATATTATACAGACAAGACACGTTTTACTTTTGTAAAATACAGAATAATTTTGACTTCATTGGTAATGTTTTATATGATGAAAATACTCATGCCATCAAACAACTTTCACTGCGGAAACCTGCTCTAAACAAATTAAAAAACAACAGCAACTTAACAGTAACAAAAATCAAAACCAAATGTTCCATTAAAAAAAAGAGCAGCGATTCGCGAAATTTAATTAAGCACACAACAGCGCAACCATTCTAAAGCTTAGTTTACACTCGCAACATATCGCTTGAAATCGTCTCGCGATAACAATGAATAACTTTGACTACCAAATTGTGCAGTGTTACAAACACTACCCGACTTGTTTCGAAGATTTTTCTCACAATAATTCTGTTATTTTTCGCTGTTATACAATACTCTTTTCAGTCACAACCGACACGTTAGTCAACAGACAGAAACACGAAACGCTACAAAGGCAAAGAAGAGACAATATTTGATTTGGTGTTTACTTTATTCTGGTTTTATCTTTGTCAATAATACTGCTGTGTTCTTGGTTTTTGTGTAACTTATTTTGGATACATACTTGCTGACACCTAAGTGAACAAGTGATCTGAAAAATTGTAGATAAAACAAAAGTGTCGTATTGGCATTTGTCTTGAATATGTGAGCCTAATATGTTGAACACACATACATAGGTATCATAACGCCTCTTAAGCAGAGGTATACTTATAGTACTCCCACATTTCGCCAGTTATGTTTAAGTGCCATGTAATAGGGGCGAGCAATAAATCAACCGGCCAAAAATCCAAACTCCGGGCTGCCACAGAGGAAATCCAAATTAAAAAAAACCAATAACACTTGCCCGACCAGGGATAATAGGCCCTCATAGTCAGCAGACCAAAGAGGCGTACTCTATTCACAATTAATTTCTATTATTAGCATAATTAAAGACAATAATTACATTTCTACCAGTTTTATTATATAAAAATCCAATATATTAAGCCCGGCTTATAATAGATAGGTACTCAATTAATTGCCTCCGTTTTTCTCAAGCGACACCAAGTTATAAAACTTTTCTAATTTCGATTTGTCAATCAATATCTCGGCTTCTTCTTAATGTGTTACTAACTTTGTATTGAGTTTAACAATGCTTAAGAAACAAATGGATTTTATATAAAGACCATTTTTATAAAAGGTCTAACGCCTTTCCCCAGTGTGTCTCTGGAGTACGTCTGTGCCACGAAGGGTTGGGCAGAGTAGGTTAGTAACAGTGGAGTTAGTTTCGCCAGTTACGATTAAATCTCAACCCCCTAATATTTAGTGTTTGATAAACCTAGTTCTTTTAAGGTGTTAGAATCTTTAAAAATGCGTTACCTTTTATATAACTGTTACAATCAATGTTAATGACAAATCCTACATAAAACTCCCAAAAAAACACTACATTTTGAAAAATAACTTAAGTTTCGGAAGTCGGTGGCAAAAAACGAAAATTCAAAACCAAAGACATCTACTTTTATACATAAAATTTGTATTCTTCACTTTTTATTTGTGATACCCACCCCACACGAGTTGGTATAATACACTTGCTAAGTAAATAACGGTGACAGCAAATTATCATAACATCATCAACATTAACTAAGTGGCATAAATATACGTATTATTGAAGTTAACTCAAAAACCACTAATCAGACCTTGACCATTTTTATATGGGACCACTCAGTTTTATACATACCGAGAGGTCCCATATAAAAATGGTTCTTTCAAACCAAATCAGATTAAATATGTTATTTACAAACATGTTACCTCAGTGGAGTACAGAGGTAACAAACATTTATAAGCCGATTTGAAATATTCTTCTTTTTTATATTTTGTAGCATCGTAGCAAATTAAAATATTCCCATAGGGCCATATCATGACAGCGGAAACGCATGTTTGCGTCGTTGACACGATCAGTGGGATTACTCGCGAAATTGCCTGTAAATGGCATTCCATAAAAACCCTACAGATAGAACCATGAGAGATAAAGATAAAGATGCATTTATTTGTATAAACATGTGTAAAATGATACATAAATGTGCACATATGGATGGAAATTCGTTTAAAAATGCTGGTTCAATATGTTTTGCCATATTCGGCGTACAAAATAGTTTATAATATTTAGTTTAAAATTATAAATGAGAATGTTTTTAATAATAGTCAAAATCCAATCAATTTCAAATACATAATCAGTCAATGCAAAAATAAAGTCAAACGATAATAATAAATAATTGAAACAATAAAATGACTAAAACTAAAATACTTATTAAATTATCTAAATTCAAAATTTGTCATTCAAAAACTCCGTAACATTATAGTATCCCTTACTAATTAGCATTTTTTTCAGTTTTCTCTTAGAGGAATTAACATTCATTATCCTATGGGCATTAGGAATTTTATTGTATATTAATGTAATCACAAGGTTTCACAAAGAGATTGCGAAGGCAGTAGGATATTTCATAAGGATAACGCAGCTTCTCTTTGGCATCTGAATCCTACTATATCATTTAATATAATCCTAGTAGTTCCTACTAATCCTTTCTACTAATATTATAAATGTGAAAGTTTATGGATGGTTTAGGATGGATGGTGTGATGGATGTTTGTTACTCTTTCAGGCAAAAATTACTGTACGGATTTGGATGAAATTTGGCACACAAATAGTTTGTAGCCTGGATTAACACATAGGATACGTTTTAACTCGGTAGTACGTTCCCGTGGGATAATTTCTTACCTTCACGCGGGCGAAACCGCTGGCAAAACATAGTTTTATAAATGTGAATGTTTGTATGTTTAGATGTTTGTTACTCAATCTCGCAAAAACGGCTGAACATATTTGGAAAAAAATTGGCACTCAGATAGTTTATAACCTGGATTAACTCACAGGATACTTTTATCCCGCCAGTACGTTCCCGTAAGATAATTTCCGACATCCACGCGGACGAAGCCACTGGCGAAAAGCTAGTTTATAATAATATTATTTGAACCTACGAGTGATTTTCTGTAGTTTCTGCCTAAACCGATCGAAAAAGGCATGAGTTTATGTATGTAAGTACAGCAAGGACGTATAAATCTACGAGTTTACATTCTCATCTCACTTCAGACGCGACAAATTTTTAGCAACAAAGTCCTCATCACTAAGACAAACAATTAATCTTAACCTCCATTACAAAATTAAACAATGTGTCACTTTACTTAACATACTAAGCACTTTAAACTGTATCAAATTCAGCATTATCAATTCGGGGCAGGTACAGGTGTGTCAACCTCAGAACGCACATAGCGATTACGCGATACGTTGCCCGTGCATACTAAGCTTAACTGTCAGAGTCGGGTCGTGGCGTGGGGGCCGCAATTTCCTGTAACAGAACCGAGTCGACGCGACCGCTTCCTGTTAGAACGGACAATACGTTGCGGTTTTAAATTAAAAGCAGTTTTTAGGAACGTCACTTACCCTGCAATGGTGAGGCTACATTGCGAACTTTTAGTCCGCGTTGTAATTTTCCTCGGGAGGTATTATGGTAATGCAGTTTCTCGTTTTTGCTGTAATAAAAGGAGTTATGAATGAGATGTTTTATATGGGTTTTAAGTAGTTCGTTTTTTTTTGTTGGTGCGCACAATTTATTTTGTTGTTACGTGTGTTTTATGTTCTGTTTGTGCAATTTTCTGGCGAATGTATTTCGTGCTTTAAATTTATAACGCCAGGGTGGTTTTTTGTTTGTTTTACACCTATACTTTAGCAATGTCTACAATACATCATGACGTATTATTAGTTCTAAAGTTGCACCTGGACCTAGTTTGGCTTATCTTATTACGACACCACATAATCAGCCAATAATGCTCCTACTGCTGGGACGCAGTCCCTCTCTCGGTGAGAGTGGGCCGTTATCCACCACGGGGGCCCTAGTGTGGATTGGCAGATGTCACATGTCTTCAAAGTTTTGGTTCTAGGACATGCTGGTTTCCTCACAATGTTTTCCTTCACCGTTATGAGAGCAGTGGTGATGAAATAGTTTACAAAAAATAAAACGCGTCTGGGTTTGCATCTACGACCACTTACTTGTAAGTCACGGTCTTTACCACTGAGCCATCTCTGCTCTCCACACGACACCACATATTTGAATTTAGATACGTACGCATTTATACTAAATTCAGCCCTCAGAAGCGACCATCTTTCTAAGCTCCTACCTCATATATATTAAAGTGCTTAACTAGCGTCTAAGTAACATCATTCTCCAATCCCAGACCATTCAAACCAACCCTTAATATCTTCTGCTCAAATACAACTGGATCTTTTTCACTTATACCTAATGCCATTGAAGCAAGTCATTTGTCAGCCAACTATAGCCCTATAGCGATGACTATAGGAGTGAATAGACACGTCTGGCGGGAAATTGCAGTCTCATGGTCCGTGTAGGCGCATTGAATTGTACTTCTGACGTCAGAACTCAGGAGTGAAATGAAAAGCGCTGTATTAGAATACAGTGCTTTGTGTTGAGCGGGAAAAATTTAAAATTTATTGTGAATTACATTTTAAAATGATTTTTTTTTTCTTAAGTTGAAAATCCAGAATGAGAATGGGTCCCAATGTTCATGGGGACCCATTCTCATAACACGATGTATGTAAATTGAAAATGGCGGCATTTTACTCACATAACAATAACACACGTCTGGACCTGGCCTAAAATTAAAGTGTTCCCTTTGATTGACATACATTACCGTTGTACCTACAATTTACTCATGCATATGAACCACAAAAAAAATACCTACCTTCCCAATCAAAATGTATTAAGTAGCACTTTTTTTTAATATTTCAGACTGTTTCTCTTATCAGAAAAAATTAAGTATTTAGGTACTTTATTTCTTTCAAAAGTTATTAGTAGGTATTCATGAGCATCCCTATTCTAGAACCAAAAATTCGAAGACATGTGACATTTACCAACCCGCACTGGGCCCGCGTGGTGGATTACGGTCCACTCCCTCTCGCAGAGAGAAGGCCTGTATCCCAGCAGTGGGGACAACATAGGCTAATTTTGATAATGGCCTACTTTTAAACTATTACTTTACACGATTGCACACTATCGTTAAACAAGTTTTAATAAACAACCTATTTCATAACCCGCTGCAAGATACAGACTCCGTATTCCCCAGAAAGTAGTTAACAAAGATACGTATTGCATTGCTTCCAAGTGAATCCCAGTTCTGTAAACGTATCAGTTGCTTATTGTTCTGCAACTTGCGTTTAATTGGAGAACAGATCCCTAAGGAGTGCAGCTATTGACTCACAAACTGACTACGTTTGCAGCTATTGGCTTGCAAAGTGGCTCCGTTTGCAAAACTGCAGTTACCACGTAATATTGTGCCTCGGGCGACTAGCAACATTCTTTTAATAGAACTGTTTGTGTTTTGAGGTTATTGGCTTGTCTTCACGTGCATCCAAATCCTCACTGGGCACGAATTGGTTTTTGCAATTTCATTATCTTTCTCCTATGTAAATGTAGGTTTAACTTCTTTATCTTTGTGTTAAATGTTTTTAGTCGAATTCGAGTAGATGCGAGCAAATTCAGGTCATACCAGTTATTTATTTGAGTTATAGTACTTATTGCTTTTTAGTCTATTTCATTACACCTGAAATACTCTATTTATCTACCCGAGTAGGCAAATAATAGTTACTACATTCTCAACCCAAACTAAATTATGTAAAATTCTCTATTTTATTTGGCAAAGTCCTTTTCGTTTTACATATTTACAATGAACCAAAAAATTCAAATTTTTGTTCCATCTTAATCTTTTACAACACAGTGCATGAGACATTTTCAAAGGTCGACGGCCATTTAGCAGCATTTTATTGCAGATTGTCCTATTTGACCTCTACAATGGCCCTGGACTGTTTTATATAGCCGTTTTATGGGGTCGAAACATGCTACAAGGACATATTAAAGCGCTGATACTATCTAAGAAAATTTTACAAAGAATATTTTTATATTTCTGTCTGATGTAAATTGTGTTGTTTCTACTAAAATAAAAAGCAGTTTTGATAAGATTACGAGACAGACACAAAAACGCGAAGTTTTGACGCTTACAACTGTAAAAAAAGTAAAAAGCGATTTAAAAAGAAGTAGTTTTTGCAAGCTCCCTTATTTTTTTTTTACTGTTACTTTTTGTCAATGTCTTTCGTAAGATTAACCCGTTCTATGGCCGAAACGTAGATCTACGCGAGACACAATGGTTTTATTGTGTGTATCATTACCAAACAGCATCAAGGCAAAAGCTCAAAACAGAGTTCAAGAAAAAGGATAGCTTAATAATAATAATAATAAATGACGAACAATTACCGGAGATTTATTGTGAAAGATGGCACGGTTGACATCTGTCGGGCATGTCACCGTCCGGGAGAATCAATCAGACACATAATCTCCGGGTGTTCTCGTCTAGCTAACGAGGAGTACTTGCATAGACACAACCTAGTAGCCAGGATTATCCACCAGCAACTTGCTCTGAAATACAGCCTTGTGGAATCAGAAGTGCCGTACTACAGGTATGTGCCCGACCCAGTTCTCGAAAATGGACATGTCACACTGTACTGGGATCGATCCATCATCACTGACAGGACTATTGTTGCCAATAAACCTGATATAGTGGTGGTGGATCGACTAGAGCGGCGTGCAATGATCGTTGATATAACGGTCCCGCATGACGGGAACCTCGTGAAAGCCGAGAAAGATAAACAAATCAAGTATCTTGACTTGGCTCACGAGGTTGTCGACATGTGGGATGTGGACTCAGCGATCATTGTACCGATAGTCGTTACAGCCAATGGCTTGATAGCCAAGAGCCTCGACCAACATCTGAGGAGGCTCTCGTTGGGCAGCTGGGTCAAGGGCTTGATCCAGAAAGCGGTACTCCTGGACACGGCTCGCATTGTCAGGAGGTTCCTCTCTCTGGAGCCCTGACCGCCGGTAGCTTGGACCTTGTTCCCGATACCGGTGGGCCACTATTTTTTATATTTTTAAATGTTTTTATATAATTTTATACTAATATTTAAAAATGTAATTTATATGTATATTGAAAGGAATAAAGGAAATAATAATAATAATAATAATAATAATAATCGTTTATTTATAAAAAGGAGCACATTTACAAAGTATCTTAAAAATTAAAATAGAACACAGTTGCTTAGCTTGAACGAACCTAAAGACGTGCGAAACACGACCTTAATATTTTAGAAACCAGTATAGATAAACCACGTAGTGCCTGAACTAGCTAACCAATCTTCAAGCATCGTTAACTCCTAAACACTAAGTAAAGATCATTTTTACATGCCATTTGTCACCTTATCCTGACGAACATAACTCTAGAACATGATTTGGAAACCTTTGATATATATTTAGAAAAATCTTTTTCCAATATTCTTTAGTACTGGTTGTGTTTATTGATGTAAAAGATAAGTGAAGTCAACAAGCTAACTCGATCTTCTCAGAATATCTATGAGAATTATGATGCGAAAATATCCTTATTATGGGGTTCGATTTCATCTTGAGTTTTCCTTTTATAAAGTTTGTTACAGACTAGAGTTTGGGACTGTGCCTTATAATTGACTATACCTAGGTTTATCCCTATTACAATATATTTCTTGTGACGTTTTCTGACAATATGTGGGTATTTCAGAATACGTTTTCTATTGATTAAAGTCGAATCAGCGCGCTATACAGCAGTTTATTTCTCAGAGTTTCTTTGAAGGATAAAATCAATGAAATCATCCGGAAAAGAACCGGTGCTACCGACATCGCTTGCAGAGTAAGCAAAGTGAAGTGGTAGTCGGCTGGCCATGTCTGTTTAAGGACCGATGGCTGATGGAGCAGACGACTCCTGGAGTGAAGACCGCGTATCAGCAAGCGTAGCGTGGGACACCGCCGGCTAGATGAACCGTTGACCTTAAAAAAGTGGCTGGGACAAACTGAATGCAGAAGGCAGTGGACAGTGGGTGTTGTGGCACAGCCTAGAAGAGGCCTATGTTTAGCACTGGACTGCGATAGGCTGAGTTGACAAAGTCGAATGCAAATCGCTAATTTTAATAAGACCATTAACAGCCAAGTCAATATTTGGTTTACTTTTAATTATTACAAAGAACAGGAGAAATATTAGACTGAAGAAAAGTCAGTAAAACAATTCAGAAATAAAAATAAAGTTGGCATTCCGTAGTGACAGCTTGAATGGCCTACTCTAACAATAAAAACAAACCATTATCCTTAATTTACTGTGACCTTAATCACTGCCCAACAGGGTTGGTCATCATTATAATGTTGGTAAACAGGTTCGTTCAAATGGCCATCTTCATCTAGTGCGAAAAAGAGATGGAGCTATACAGGAAATATATAGCTATTCCTATTTCATACTGGTTAGCTTTGACAGTTCGTTAAGTCAAGTTCTTTTAACTTAACAGACATAAGTGCTACTGGGAAGTTGCACCACTTCTTCCTGGCGAAAGCACCAAGAAGTGGTGAAGGGCAGGCAATTTGGAAGACAGTATCATGTAATTTGGAGGTTAAAACGTGTTGATTTTCAGCCTAATTTTGAATCAATGACTTTGGATTTCGATATATTATTACTTCTTCGCTTCCTCGCTATAGGGTTGCACAATTCCACTTCATACCTGTTAACACAAACCTTACGCAAATAGCTCAGAATTATAAACCAACTGTTAGTCTCGGGGGATTTTACTCCACCTGTGTTGGCATTAGCTAAATGGAAATAACTGGTATTGTGGTGAATAGATTAGGCCAGTCAGCCATGTTGATAGTAGAGCTGACTTAGTGTGCCGGACGAATATTTTGACGTGTGAAGATTTATCATCCGTTTTGCATGCACTCCTTGGGTATTAGAGATTTGATTGTTAACCTTCGTATTATCAATTCACTGATAAATTTTAAATAGTAATAACTGCTGTTTTCCTATTTTTAGGGTTCCGTGCCTAAAAAGGTAAAAAAGGAACCCTTATAAAATGACTCTCTTGTCCGTCTGTCTGTCCGTGTGTCATCACCGATTTTCTCAGGAACGGGTGGACCTAGCTAGTTGAAATTTATACCAGATACTGAAGTCTATAGTCCCTATTAGGTGTATAAAATCAAGGTTCTGCATCAACACGATAAAAAGATATGGGCAAATTTAGATTTTCGCGAAAACTTGTAAGTACCATTTACTTTTTTCAACATTTTTTATTTTTCGGAATATTCCCTTTACTTGTGCTGTAAGACCTTGCTTTTAACCAAAATTGTCAATTCTAGATTTTACTAGCCTATGCTGTCTCACTCCAGGGAAAACTCTTCCTTAAAACTTCGCCATTATTCAGATATTCGAAAAAGATTTTTTATTACCGAGTCTCCTCTTTTTCCTAGGTTCGATAATTCAAATTAAAATAAATAATATATTTTTAATTATAATAAAACTTATAGTAAAATTAGAATTATGAACAAGTATATAACGTAATAAATAAATATAAATAAATAATAGTTTAAAAAACTAAAAAACACGCTTTAAAAACCGAACTAAAAAAGGAGAAAATAATTATATTTCAATTAAAAAGCGTGGGGTGCTTGACATTAATTGATTATAAAAATACCTCAAAAAGCATTATTTTCTCTTTTTTTAGTTTAGTTTTTAAAGCGTGTTTTTTAGATTTTCTAAACTATTATTTATTTTCTATTTTTTAGTTCTGCTAACTACAAAAACATGTTTGTTTTTTCTCATTTTTTTTTTTAATTATTGAATTGTCATCGGTCCTCGACAAGTTTACAAAGTTTCAATGAAATCTGACCGTTTGAAGTGGGTCAAAATCGCGCTCAAAGGAGTCGGTTACTTACAAACAAACAAACATACAAGTGAAGCTAATATAAAGCGTGTAAAAAGAACCTGTCCACATAATACTGTTTTATATTTGAACTCTCAGTAATCGTTGTATGCAGCAGTTGAATTGACATGTGTATATTTGTAAATGTATCTTCCCATACACACAAACAAAACACAAGCTTCCCCCAAACGGTCCAGTCACATTCAATAAAACCGTATTTCCGATTGCTAAACGTTCGGCTGAACTTGATTGCAAATAACGAAATACAAACGAAAACCGTCGTTCAGAAGTAAGCTGTTTTGCGTGGAATTGGCTTATGTAGACCTACCGCATCTATGCTTACGTGGACCTACCGCATCTATGCTTACGTGGACCTATCGCATCTATGCTTACATGGTCTTACTGTGTCTTTATACTTACGCGGACTTACCGCATTTTGACTTATATGGACCTACCGTGTCTTGGCTTAAGTGGACCTATATCTTGGCTTTTGTGAACACAGTTCCTACTTCTCATCTAGACCAGACAGCTTCCTGACTAGACTTAAGTTTGCTCTGTACAATATGATATAGTATATTTTATAACGAGGGACTAAACGAAGCCATAATATACCCGAGGTGGTTTGACTCCCGAGCGTGCGAGGGAGTCAATGAAACCGAGGGTATATTAAGTTGGCGTTTAGTCTCGAGGTGCAAACTGTACTTTTCACTTCGAGTGCGAGAAAAATAGTCAATTTAGTACAAAAACATGTACTTACCTAATAAATATTCCTTTAAGAAAAAAACACTACAAAGTGAAAAATAACTTTAATTTCGGAAGTCGGTGTCTTTGGAGCTGAATTTGAATTTGTTGTCACCGCCTTCCGAAATTAAAGTTATTTTTCACTTTGTAGTGTTTTTTTGGAAGTCGGTTGTTTTTTTTTTGGGAAAAGTTTTTTTTTCACTTTTTAGTGGTTCACATGTGCTTACCCCTTCACAGCGTACCGGCGTGATGTTATGTTATGAACTGGTGTAAACAATAGACAGACATGAGATTTCAGCAATCCCAGTCCATTTGCTATCATTTATTGAGGAGTTCCGTTGCCTATCTCCAAAGTTCTTCATCAGATCTTCACCAAATTGAAATGAGACCACTCCGAGAAAGTACTCTTCCAAAAAATACCTAAATCGCTTCGCGTGCCTATAAAATTTGAAGAGTTCTCTCTATGTCTCCAGGATCCCATCATCAGATCCTGACTTGATGATCATGGGACCACCTGGGAAGTATACCCTTGCAAACAAAAAAAAATCCAAATCGGTTCAGCCATCTTCGAGTAATCGGGGAACATACATAAAAAATAAAGGAGGAGGTTATCAATTCGTCGGAACCTTTTTTTTTTTTTTTTTTTTTTTTTTTTTTTTTATGTATGTTCCCCGATTACTCGAAGATGGCTGGACCGATTTGGATTTTGTTTTTTTTGTTTGAAAGGGTATACTTCCCAGGTGGTCCCATGATCATCAAGTCAGGATCTGATGATGGGATCTTGGAGAAATAGAGAGAACTCTTCAAATTTTATAGGCACACAAAGCGATTTAGGTATTTTTTGGAAGAGTACTTTCTCGTAGTAGTCCCATTTCAATTTGGTGAAGATCTGATGAAGAACTTCGGAGATAGGCAACGGAACTCCTCAATAAATGATAGCAAATGGACTGGGATTGCCGAAATCGCATGTCTGTCTATTGTTTACACCAGTTCATAACATAACATCACGCCGGTACGCTGTGAAGGGGTAAGCACATGTGAACCACTAAAAAGTGAAAAATAAAAACTTTTTCCAAAAAAAAAAACAACCGACTTCCAAAAAAACACTACAAAGTGAAAAATAACTTTTTTCGGAAGGCGGTGACAAAAAACTCAAATACAGCTCCAAAGACACCGACTTCCGAAAAAAGTTATTTTTCACTTTGTAGTGTTTTTTTGGAAGTCGGTTGTTTTTTTTTTCGCAATGAAGATAGTCCACACTCCACAGATAATAGTATATTTACTGGCTGTTTGAGTTTGTCTATGTCACATGAAGGAAATTAAAAAACGAATTACTTTTTAGTCCCTAGGGAGTAAAAAGTAATTCGTTTTTTAATTTCCTTCATGTGACATAGACAAACTCAAACAGCCAGTAAATATACTATTATCTGTGGAGCTTCAATGCGAAAATGTTGAGAGTTTTAGTTCCATGGTTTTTGCCAAGGTGGCGCCATGTGTTTTAAATTGTTAATCTGTTACTGGTTTAGAAGAAAAAAAAGACCGCGAAAATTTCAGAATTTTTGTCGAGTGTAAATTTGTTCGGCGTGTAAATTTATTAAGAATGTCCAGTGACAAATATTATGTTCCTTGGTGAAGAGTTTGACGTCAAGCAAAGAGCAAAAGACATACCTAATAGATATTGTGATTTTTATTTTACTAACCGACTTCAAAAAGGAGGAGGTTCTCAATTCGTCGGAACCTTTTTTAATTTTTTTTAATGTATGTTCCCCGATTACTCGAAGATGGCTGGACCGATTTGGATTTTTTTTGTTTGAAAGGGTATACTTCCCAGGTGGTCCCATGATCATCAAGTCAGGATCTGATGATAGGATCCTGGAGAAATAGAGAGAACTCTTCAAATTTTATAGGCACGCGAAGCGATTTAGGTATTTTTTGGAAGAGTACTTTCTCGGAGTGGTCTCATTTCAATTTGGTGAATATCTGATGAAGAACTTTGGAGATGGGCAACGGAACTCCTCAATAAATGATAGCAAATGGACTGGGATTGCTGAAATCTCATGTCTGTCTATTGTTTACACCAGTTCATAACATAACATCACGCCGGTACGCTGTGAAGGGGTAAGCACATGTGAACCACTAAAAAGTAAAAAAAAAAACTTTTTCCAAAAAAAAAAACAACCGACTTCCAAAAAAAACACTACAAAGTGAAAAATAACTTTAATTTCGGAAGGCGGTTACAACAAATTCAAATTCAACTCCAAAGACACCGACTTCCGAAATTAAAGTTATTTTTCACTTTGTACTGTTTTTTTGTTAAGTAATATTTATTAGGTAAGTACATGTTTTTGTACAAAATTGACTATTTTTCTCGCACTCGAAGTGAAAAGTACAGTTTGCACCTCGAGACTAAACGCCAACTTAATATACCCTCGGTTTCATTGACTCCCTCGCACGCTCGGGAGTCAAACCACCTCGGGTATATTATGGCTTCGTTTAGTCCCTCGTTATAAAATATACTATTATTTCTGTTAGTACGTTTATACAAAGACTGTTTAACGTATATAATATTTATTCAAAATTTGAGGAGGTCGGTGTTTTCTATCCGACTAGTCTGAGAAAAAACACTGAAAAACTCAGAGGTGATTTAAAGACCAGATGTAATCGTCGTCAGATCATGTGAGGACTATGTAGATTAGTGTCTGAAATGGCCTTTTGAGGAAAGAGCCATGTGTGGACCTGTCCAGTCAGTGCACGTATTTGTCAGTAATGTATTAGTTTAGATTAGGTAAGAGGATAACTTTTAAAACTTGTGGCCTGGAGTTATGCAGGTGGCATTTTGGGGTAAAAGGGCAGTTTGCGGCCAGTCGGGCATCTCGCTGGTCTACCTCGGAGGTTGTTGGGTGCGTAACTGGGCTATCCAGTGGATGCTTCATTATTGGGCCTTGAATAAACTGTAGATAAAGAAGTCTAAAAAATATATTTATGACATAGCTTAGTATAATTACTTAATTAATGTTTTACAAAAACTGTAACCTCTGAGCTTGTTTCGGTCGTTGTTCTCGAGTAGTCGCATATGAAACACCGAAATAACTTAGTATCAAAACAATGTATTTGAGACGTTAAAAAGTGTTTGTACAAACCTACTTACAGAAATAAAATCATTAATAATGTATCAATGAACTGTTGCAAATTCTCTTCTGTATCCCGTTTTTTGAAAGCCTATTCGAGTTTCTTTTAATAATTTGATAGTTGTGATTTAAAGTAACCATTGACCTCAGCTTAATTTATACTTGGTTGGCAGCATCAGGGAAGTTATCAGGTTTCCAACAAATCCAGCAAAACAAGTCTATGTAGATATATCTCTCCTCATATAAATATCTCGAAACCCATACAACACAGAACAAAATCGCTAGGTCGAAAGAAATAATCGCCAATTCTTATTTATTTATAACAAAATCCGGATGAAGAGTATGTGAGTCCTCCCTAAAGGCATCTGTATCGCGTTCCAGGCATTGTGTCTCTCGCCTTATCTGCTGGTGTAAACCGGGCACATTGTCCGATCGACTACAATGGCGGTTGATACGCTTCAAAAGTAAGGTCGTGTTTACAATATACATTGTTGGTCGTGTAATGTGACTTTCTTAATCACGCTTCGGTAAAATTGTTGGTGATTAATACGTATCCTGTGCAAACCGAGAATGCTTAAATGTATCAGATGGACTTAGAGGATAATGGGTTTGTGACTGTAATGAAATTCCGATTCGCAGTTTATTGGTGTTTTCTTATCTTGGAGATGTGATATCAGCGGGACATTGCCATCAACATCATCACCAATTTTGCCTTGTGTTTATACCAATAATATGTATTGGAACAGGGAGAGGGAGGACTAGTGGGACAATACAGGCTAGTTAGATTAGATTCGATATGTATTGGGGTCGTTTTCCTGTGTACCGGATTCAGCTGAATATCAGTATTCTATATGGAGCGACTGCCTATCTGACCACTATAACCCAGTTGCTTAGTAACACGAAACCTCTTAGTAAGACTGATTGTCAGATTTTCGGCAAATTCTGATCATTGATTGTGTATTCAAAGGTCTAACCCACGACCAGTTGTCAACATTTTCCATTACATATCTTTTCTTTCATTACTATTTTCAGCCACATGCTAACCCGACGTCACTACATGATCCCAAAAATAAATCATTCAACACTGAATTTTATTACGGAACCCAAACTATCCGTCTGGTTGTCCACTCGCTATAAATATTCAAAGAATACATATCACGCGTTTTATGTTCGGTAAGGAAGCGATTCCTTTGGGAGAGGACACTTTACGACTACTGTTTACATGTTTAGCTCTAGCTTGTTTATCTGGAACGTATTTATTGTACCAATAACTCAGAGTACGTGGCATCTGATCAGCATGGATAGGGTTAACAAATACGTTTGGTGAGGAGATAAATAGGGGATCGAAAGTAGGTTGGTGGAATAGTGACTTTGTGGTGGACGCTGAATGGCTGAATAGTGCTTGCATTTTGGGAGAATGGAAACTTTTTGCTGTTTTATTGGCAGACAAAAAAGTTTTTTTATGGCTTTTATGAAGCGCGATACTATAATTGGCATATAGCGCATCATTCGTGGTCAGCAAAGTTTTCCACAGTATCTCGTTGACTGCATTTTTTGGGACACACAGGGCAGCCTAAGAGGTGGAACATAGTTTGCCACAAGGCTACATATGCATTTTATAAATTTAATTGTTTCTTATTTTATTTTATTTTTTGTCGTTTGTACTGGTTGACGTCATTTCATTAACGCCGGCTGGAGCTCTGTTTCACATTGGGTGTGCTCTGTTGTACGTGTATTTGACGCATATTCGCCCAACCCCCCCCCCCCACACTTATTCATTTTTGTGTTTGTGTTCTTTCTCTGCGTCATGTTTTTCTCTTCACATCTACACGCTACTGCCGTTCCGTCCAGGTAGTAGGCCCTACTATACCAGGTTGGAGTTACATATACCACAGACGTCACGTTTAAGTGGCGAATGTTTGGGCTAACAAGATCAGAGATACAGTCGTGCCAGCGATACGATGAAGAAGAAACATCGTTTTCATCTTTCTGACTGACAAATACGTTTACCCAAAGCAAAGCCCAAAGCCTCGAAACCTCTCTCAGCTCTAAACTTGGATTTACCCAGCTTTCTGACACTTTTCATCATCATCATTATCATCATTTCAGCCGAAAGACGTCCACTGCTGGACATAGGCCTCCCCCAGGCTCCTCCAGTTCGACCGATTTTGTGCTTCCCACATCCAACGGATTCCCGCGGCCTTCACAAGGTCATCTGTCCACCTTGTGGGAAGCCTTCCCACTCTACGTCTTCCGGTACGCGGTCGCCACTCCAGAACCTTTCATTGGCAATCTGTTCTGCGAGCAATGTGCCCTGCCCACTGCCACTTAGGTTTGGCAATTCTTCGGGCTATGTCGGTTGCCTTGGTTTTCCTGCGGATCTCTTCATTCCTGATTCGATCACGTAGGGAAACTCCGAGTATAGCCCGCCCTTTGGGTGACTTTATGCCTTCTGATAAGGCCCATTGACACTTTTACCTAAAGATATAAATCTATGCTTTCACGTAGGACATGTGTTCATCGTAATAGAAATTGGTAAATATTCGTATGTACGAACATGTATACCTATCATGAAAGTGATCGTGAACATACATATGTGTATGCACTTATATAAAATTGCTTATGAGTCTTATAATCTAGCCGATTGTAATCAATTGTTAAGAACTGGGTTCTTTTTTAATAAAGGATGAAAAAAAAAATGTGTATGTACGTACCTGCTCATACGAATTATTTCTTTTTTTCGAATACTTTTTAATGATGACGGTGTTTTTTTTCTTTTTAGTTTATAAATATTATATTAAAATAGGAAAACGTCTCTCGGATGAAACCTCACAGAACTAGATACCTCATAATTATTTTTGTTATAATTATAATTTGTGGTTATTTAATTAATTAATTCGGCAATTGCGGCTCACTAGTAATTATGACTGTTAACAGGCGTATTGATTATAACTCAATTACAGCCATTATAATAGTAATTTTGGGCCGTTTAACGTAAATAATTTTGACTAATGAACTTTATAGCATACCTACTCACACTTTATTTATTTTGATGCAAGTTAAAAGCAACAAATTTATAATATTTGTATTAATGCACATTATATAAATACATAATCAGTTCATAAGATTCCCACTGCTGGGACACAGGCCTCCTCTCGATGAGAGGGAAATCATAATGAAGCATTTAAAATTTCAAAATTAAGTATATTCGTGTAAACGAAGTGTTCACTTCATTTTATTTGAATTTCCCGCGCGTAGTATTTTATGTATAATACATTGAACTATGTTAGAACCTCTATAGAGCCTGTACCATATGCCATAACTGAGATCTTATGTTATAAACTTACGATTGAAAGTTACTATGAGTAAAACAACAAAACTAAAAATAATTTACGAATCATCGTAAAAGTTGTTTCTCTTTTCAGTTAAGATTTGAATCTAGTTTTAAGTTCATAAGTATGATTTAAAAGTTTAAAAACATTCTCGTTCAACACACAAAGAATTCTCTTTTCCGAGCAACTCAATTAGTTTCTGTTTCAAAACCCTTAAGTGATTATATTATCACATTACTCCTATATTCATTTTGATAATAATCTATAATTTTTAAATTTTTCTATTTGTCAGCTCTTTAACATCATTGTTGACCTGAAGCAAGCAATTAAAAGCTAGGCTTCACAAATGTGTCTGCCAGGAAGGAACGCTGACACCTGAGATACAGGACATGTCCTACATAGTTTGGGTGTCAGGAGTTTCACATAATGTGCATGTACTTAGCCTATATAGATAAGGATATAGTTATTTAAAAATGCATTTGTAAACCTCTTTTTCTCTCCTTATTGTATTATAGGCTTATGAAATAAAATTTAATTTAATTTAATTTATATAAATAAAAAGAAAAGTCCTGACTGACTGACTGACTGATTCATCAACGCCCAGCCCAAACCTTTGGACCTAGAAAGCTGAAATTTTGCACAGAGGTGCCCTTTATAATGTAGACAAAAAATAAGGATGAATTTTTCGAAATTCAACCCCTAAGGGAGTTAAATAGGCGATGAAAGTTCCGCGCGGGCGAAGACGCTGGCAAAAGATAGTCCATGGTATAAAACGAAGTCGCTTTTCGTGTTTGTACGCTTAGATCTTTTAATCTACGCAACGGATTTGAATGCGGTTTTCATCAATAGATAGAGTGATTCAAGATGAAGGTTTATATGTGTGTGTAGGTGTGTATGGTTTGTGTGTGTGTTTGTATGTGTCATCGACCTCTACGCGGGCGAAACCGCTGGTAAAAGCTAGTGTGTAATAAATGATTTTCAAAATGAATATAATCACTCATGGTAAAACATTATTTAGAGGTAATATCTATGTTTTCCTTCCAATATCCAGAAGATTCTTGTTATCTTCGATAAAGTGTCACTTTGTACCCTCGGATAAGTGACCCTTATCATCAACATCATCATTAAAGCTGAAAGATATCATCAAAGATCCGCCTTATTAACGCCAACAGACGATGCTGCTTCCATTTTGACACAAACTCATTACAAAACGGAATGTATTGAACTAAATACTATTTTGTATAATAATGCTAAATTCTAAGGCGAATATGATTAAAGACGTGCCTCAGTTTTGATTGAACATGTTCTAATAATGAGAGCCGCGAGCGAGTAGGACGTGACGTAGCGACTTATACCTGTAAAATACAAGTAACAGAAGGTTTAATAACTTTGCTAGACAGAGAAGTCATGATGCAGTAGATAATATCTATGGTATGAGTAAGAGTGATAGAGTGTTATGCACACTACAGAGAGTAAGCTTTCAATGTTATTGAGTGCAATTGAGTATTTTATATCTTCGTAATTTTTCAAATTATTTCCTCAATCAAGTCAGGACACATACCTCTAACCTTTTGAAACAATGGCACTGAGCAGTCTATTGCATAGATAACTATATATATTAATTACTCGTTAATAAAGATCGTAATAGCATACACCTTTGACCGATGTCGAGTTGACATAGACCTTAAAACATTTTAATGGCTTGGCTATTTATGAAATATACTTAGATCATTTTTTAAACTAATATCAACGTCTGTCAATATCACATTTTTATTCGGCCTGACATTTAAAGAAGATGGCCGAATGTCATCCTGCGGTATTATTATTCCGGCGAACTATATAATGTTGAGTCAGTAGCAGATTCTATAATGCAATGAGCAGACAAAAACAGCCCTTAAGGTGCAGAACATATTTTGGCGAGTATAACTATGTATCGTTTTTTAAAACTTAGTTTGAAGTGGACTTTCGGTTATTTTTTGGTATTTGTCTGTCTAGTTATTGTTGTACCTCATGTTTCATTGAATTTGATTGTAATGAAATATACGAACATACAGGTGTTTTGTTTATTAGAAAACCGAGTTTTGCGTTCGTTATGAAAGTCGACGATATGATTTGTTATGATCTACTCAGGTATATTCTGGTATTTTTATAATCGAAAATCTGGGTAGCGAGTTTCTTAATTCAGTAACAGTAGTATGACTAGTTTATCAAAACATTCTCCATTTTAAAGTATTCCATTTATTACGGTTTCGTACAGTAAGAAATAGGTTAAAAATATAAATTCGACGAACCTCACCTTCATTCGTTTTGGGCACGTTACGTTTGTGGTGGTAAGTCCCCTCTCTGAGAAGTAGATTGAGAGGCGCCACGGCGTCCTCACCTTCCGCTTGACGCAGGTCCTCACCGGACACGGGTGTTCCGGGAGATTCCTGTTTCATATAAAGCGGGAGGAAACGTCCGGTTGTTTTCACTGTGTAGATCGCTCTGAGGACACGGTGGAGCATACGGTGGAGGTCTACCCGGCTTGGGCAGAGTACCGCCGCGTACTCGTGGAGGCGATCAGCGGCGGCGATCTCTCGCGTCCAGGCCTGGTCCATGCCATGGTACGGAGCAAGAGTGCATGGGAAAGGCAGTATATGCGCCCTCACGGCCCTATCCTGCGCAGGAGACGCCCTGGGCGTCGGGAATCCCAGGCTGATTCCCGGCCACCGTAGACGCAGGCTTGCCGATATCAAGTAATGGGTAGCTCGCTGTCTGGTAAAGACCAAGCCCTGGTCGATGGCGCATTGTGTTCCACGCGCGCCTCAAAGAGATGTCAGCACCAACTGGTGGGATCCGCAAGGGCCGATGCCTGCCAGGGGTGCGGGTTGTTCGAAAGAGATACCGTGGCCCCTAGCACACAGGCAACTGAGGGAACACGGGTGGGTTTTAGTCAGGAAAAGCCTGACCCGCCCTCCTGCTCCACCCAGAGCGGGAGAAGTTATTTGATGATTTCCCACCAACAGAAAACAAAAAACCCTCATTCGTTTAATTTTTCCTGAATCGAAACAAAAATTCACAGTCATAATCAGCACTTGATCGTAAGTCTAAAATAATTGCAATTATGTAACTATGTTGGTAAAAAATAAAAACAACTAAAACGTACGTGGTCCAACACACGTTAGCACGTGTTTCCATACCAGTGTCTTATAAAAGGACTGTCCACTTTGTAAATTAATGTTTTTAAAGCGCTACATGTTAAGCTAATTGTTAAGACCTTTTGTATCATTTGTGTCCATTCCTCGATAACTCCAAAATTACGACGTTCACTTACCATTACATTTCTTTGTTACAGATAAACCAGTAAATGATCTACAGAACCGTACCAAAACTACAAAATGGTCGACTTATAGCAGTCAGCGGCCGGGGACATTTACTCGGACGGTGGCGGTGGAAGCGGAAACATGTTAATTCTGATGATCATACACTTCATTACGCTACCAGTACTAACATCCAGGCTCGTTAGGGGCGAGACCACAATGGATGACAAACAGCCGCAACCGCTCATCAGTTCCCGGGTAGTAAGGACTAAGTATGGTGATCTCAGAGGATACATAGTGACTCCAGAATCTAGATTCCTAGAACCAGTTGAAGTCTTTAGGGGCGTGCCCTATGCATCGCCTCCTGTAGGTTCCCTGAGATTCATGCCTCCAGTTTCCGGCGCGCAATGGTCTGGTGTCAAAATTGCTGAAGAGTTCAGCCCAGTATGTCCCCAAGTGCTTCCCGATATAAGAAATGAAACCGCTGTATTAAAGAGGATATCAAAAGGACGGCTGGAGTACTTGAAAAGGATACTCCCTTTCCTCACAAACCAGTCTGAAGATTGCTTGTATTTGAACATCTACGCACCCGCTCAAGGTAAGTCTAGTTAATGTCATCGGCGTCTCTTTTTTGTATTGCAGCTCCATTTTGTTATTCTCGCCTAAACAGGCTAGATAAGAATAAAAGAGTGCTTACAAATCCGATTAGCGTCTCAGAACTTATTAACATTCAAATGGATAAGCAGGCTAAGAGACGCCGTGCATTGTAATGTTTCTTTTATAATAAAATTAACATGTAAATAAATACAAAGCCAGCTCTCCTTGATTACTGCTTGGTACACGTCTACCTAACTAGCTAGAAGTGCGTATAGCATGAAAAATGTGACCCATTTCTGAAGGAATGCCATCAAAATGTCGTCACCAACACAACCTCCACTTTCTCATTCCTGATAAATTTATTCCCTTACTTTGTTACGACAAAGTGGCAACAGGGATGTATAAACAAGGCATTTTAATCCAAATTTCGTCAGGCAAGCATTACACTCGTAAATTGAGGGTGGGAACAAAAACTTGATTTATAATTTCAGTTAAAACCTCCCCAAGCTCCAGTGAGCTAATTTTCAAAAAGACTTTTGTCCTTGTCTGTGGAGGTACACATTCATTTTAGCAGTTGGCCGGACAGGGATATTTTTGAATGGCTGCGGGCCGGTATTAAAAATAAATGAAATGTCTTTTATTACGGAACCCACGGATGTGACTAATTGGAACGTGAATGGTGGTAATGATGTTGCGTTTCTGCGTTGATTTTTGGTTCGTGTTGGAGTTGCGCAATAAAAGAAACAGGATAAAATCTCGGATTTAAAATTCGTTTAAAGGATCTCCACATAATATGTATTCAGAAATCCGTCAAACGGATTAAGGTGGTTTTGGCTTTCGGTAGGGAAGAGAATGGAAGATAGCCAAATAAGTCAGGCGTTACATTGCCCAAATCCATTGTAATTTTTTTGCGCAAAAAGATTTCCCATTAATTCTCAGATTTACTTAATTCCACATTCACACAACAAAAACACATTTAGAAGCAAGATCCAATTCATCACTTCATTAACCCTAAAAGTTTTAGAAACCCACCATTAACCCTTACCAAACTAATTAAGTGACTGCACCTTAATCCGGACCACTCCAATAGAACCCTGTCAAACGAAAGTCGTATTAAAGAGCACACATGGTTATGTCCAAAAAAACGTCTTGTTCTCTCATATTACGAGGCAGCCGTATATTCTCTCTCGTCCTCTGTACGAAGTACGTCACTGGCTTTTGTCACAAATGCGGTGGTACGGCTCTGCACATACGAAATACTTTTTCCACCTAGGTTTGCTTTTTTGGCCAGGATCTGAGTTTGGAACGGGGAGCGATTAGCGAGACTTTTCTGAATTCGTAGCTTGCTTTTGTTTTGTACCCTTTTTTCATTCTTGTCTGTTGCTGTGTCTAAGGTAATGTAAGATGGATTAAGAAGTTTTTGTGTCGATACCTCTGCAAAAGAGTATGTCTGTCAATAGTGAAACATTGTACTACGTAGGTACGTTATTGTTAATAAACAGGCATTAAAAAAAATACAAATAAAAATACTTAAATATGATTATATTTTGTATAGCACTAATAATATTGATCTTTTGAATAGCCTATGAATAATTCTTGTTGTACTACATTATTATTAAAATAAAGATGTACTATATAAATTAATATTAATATAATGATTATATTACTATTAGTATTTTATAACATCATACCTGCAGGCTTAGCATGACGCTTTCTACTTCTACTCTACCGTAGAATAGAAACCGTTTGTCTACATTTCTCAGTACAAAACTGTCAATTGTCTACATGGAAACGTCATTTTTGTCTACTCTTCCGTCGACAAAATGCTTCTCTACGGTTCTCGTGTTAAGCCTGCTGTATTTATTACCGTGGACGTCTAGTCATTAAATAGGTACAATTTAATATCAGTAGTTGATCCTTCACGACGAAAAGTATTATTTTTTTCATGAATTTCAGCAGCATAACCTTCCATCCTGTCATCTACAATTCTAACAACATAACTAATGTGTAATACACCGTGAAATTTTCGATCTACATTGAAATTCAGATGATTTTCCTCGTCCCCAAAAATGCGATTTCCCGGAAAATTTTGCGCCAAACTCCCAACACGTACGTGCGCGGTTTCGGGACCCTACTCCGAAATAGTCCTCTGGCTTTTTAATAACCGTAAATGACGCTCTATGCCGCTCCCTAAAATTCTCTTCTACCTGTGTTTATAACGCTGATGTGAGACGGAATTACTATGAGTATAGCAGATATATTTAACACCATGGATATTTGGAATTACGTAAAGTGGTGTTTGTTATTGATGAAGAGTAAGACTTATTTACATTTTCTTCTGCCGGTTTAATTAAAAATATATTCTTGTAAATATGGTTTAAAGTGGACCACAAAAAATTACCGAAAATAAATAGATAACAAATAACAGTATGTATTTTTTAGCATAGTAGCACACGACGGTTATCCGCGAATTATAAATAAATTATCTCAAAATACTGTGTCGTTTGTATCTTGAGATAACGACAAAGGTTCAACTAGTAATACTACAAAATAGGCTATAAGCATTTAAAATTGTTGACCCGTTGCTAAATCACATAAAACGTAAAATAATCTTATATTCATCGCACAAAATTCTACGACAAACTACTAAGGAACTTGTTAAAATAACAAAAATGAAATACCAAAAAGCCAACGATCATTTTAAGCATTTACATACTTCCCTTAGCGTCGTGCGTTCCGGAAAACTTCCGAATTACGGTACGTCGGATTCCGGTATTTGAGTCTAAACGGTATTACGGTATTCGTACCCGAAGCGTTCATAATTCCGGTACAGAATTTACGCGGACCAAAACGTGGTCATGCAATTTGAATGTACTGAATAAATTCTAACTCGCGTGAATTGGGCACGATCTTCCAAATTTGTGTTTTGATGGATGACCATCCACTGATATGTAATGTTAAATTGGGCGACCATTTGCCTCTAATTACTTTAATTTTGACTGCTAGTGATGTTGTTTTCAGTTGTTCACATTTCCAACGATGATTCAAAATATTTAAGGTAGTTTTAAGTAGTGCAACGAAGTGATTAAAAATGTACGTGTGATTAACATACAAAGTAGAGTAGGATGACTCGTATCTTTGTAACAATTACATTAGACGCGTGTCCACTAAAATAACCTCAACATAACACCTCATACTCACATAGAACCACTTACCAGCACGACGTTTACGACAAAATTCTTCTCTATTTTCTCGCAAAAACAACCACTTTAGGAGAATGTAATCTCAAAATAGAATAACAAGATAATCTAACCACGAGGTTATAGCAAAAAATTGATTTGACAGCCGTGTGAAGCTATGGATTTATACAGCGAAAGTTGATTTATGCCCCCGATGCGATCCATCAAGGGATAACCGATAGTGTTGGCGGTTTATGAAGCACGGGATCTACTTACAATGATGTATAGTGTTGTTACGTTTTTCTGGTTCGTGGAAATTTTGTGGCGTAGGCGTGAACTGTTTTACGGTTACAAGTTTTGCGTTCGACGTAACATAATATACTTAAGTTTTAAACAATAAAATTAGGGGTATATTTATTTTGTTTGGCGTCTTCATCGTAGGTTATTTTAATTAAGCCCAAATACCTACAGGCAGCTATCAAATCAGCAAGCTCTTAACTGTCATATAAAAAACTCCAATTGCTATGCGTCACGGCTTCCAACTACCTAGAGTTCATCTTGATACATTCAGAGATATCTTTCAATTTTTTTTTGATCCAGTGCCTTTCAAGCCTAAGCAATACATGTTTTACCGATCAAAGAGTTTCACATCGCCAAATTAGCGAGCATAATATTAAACTAATCGACCAGTACCTACAACATCACAAAGTACACAACAATGTCAAGTACAAATCCAGTTTTTCGTTAGTCTCTTTCGCTTCATGACTAAATATATCTCGAAATACTGAATGCTGCTTTGATATGAGATTTTCTTTATAAATGTTATATCATATGAAGCTTCGATTCGAGTGAATTGCTCAACATTTAAAGCCAATGGTGGGGAAGTGATTGAAGAATGGTAACTCTATTTGAACGTAATAGGGATACGTTAAATGAAATATTGGAAGCGTAACATACTTTTGTTCGGTTAAAAGGTTATTTTCTAAATATATCTGATATTTACAACGAACTTTTACATTATACCAATACGGTGAAAGTTACTCATTCTCGGAACTTTTAATTTGAAACTGATTCTAGGATATGGGGCAAAATAATTAATCAATGAATACCCACAACAAGTAGTTATTAATGTTTTGTTTGCTACAGAAAACGAATAATTTGTACGGGTTGATAAAGTTGTTTGTTTAAACCTCCTTCCAATTTGAATAAAAACAGATAAAATATATTATTATATACAACTAGGTTCTAACCACGACTTCGTCCGCGTGACTTGTTTCGTTACTTTGTAGTGGCACTACAGACAATACTTCGCAACAAAAATCATAAAAACAGAAAAGAAAAGTGGCGCTATCTACAATGCCACATGCGAACTACGCAAAACTCACGTCACACAAAATCCTGCATCGCGCAAGCAGAGTTTACCGCGCGACCGACTCGCATAGGTACAACATCGCGACATCAACCGTCGGGCAGTTGCCCACCAGACACAACACCAGTCTGGTCGGAGGATCCTCCCTTTACCAATAGAGTATGAGCGAACTTTAAACCCTGTTCCTCATACCTCTATAACTTCGTTTCCGCTTAACGTTATTTCTGAATTTTCTTTTTAGTTCGGCACCCAAGAGTCTTAGCGTGATATTATATAGGAATGCTATATGTTAAATAAATTAATATATAGCGTTCCTTAAGAATCGAATGCGTAAAGATATTTCCAAATTAGATTGGTAGTTCCAACGATTAGCGCGTTCAAACAAACAAAAACACAACTAACCTGACGTATGGATGAGGAATTTATAACATTAAGAAATAATGCAAAAAAATAACTAACAAAAAGCCAAGTATTGCTCAACATTCATCTTTGGTTAACACTAACACACACTCATATAAAAACCACTATAACGCTACATTAATATAGAACCCTTCACATAAAAGAAACATGAATGACGTACTACCGACGCGCGCCATCTTAAAACAACTGCCACGTAAACATTAACACACTTTATCCCCAACGTGAGACCTAGATTCACTCGCTTTAACCGAAAAAAAATCCCAACGGACCAAACCGGAGCAACGATCACTTTTGTGGATAAATATTTCTTTATTCATGTCTGGATGTAGGCTAAAGTTTTCTATACTTCTCCCCAGAGAACCTTGTTTGATCGAGACTAGAAAGTTTATAAAGATTTTTGGAACTCGTAACAAAAAACGTTAAAGAATTTTCTGAAAAAGTCTACGTCTATTTTGTAATGAATGGCCTGCAGACAGAAAAAAAAACTTTCCTTTGTTAGTTCTCTAGAATTTCGTAAAAACTAGAAAGTCGTCTAGATAACATTTTGTTACTACGGAGTTACGTCTTACGACAATTATAAATAATTGGATTAACTTTCTTACACATTTTTCATGAGAAATGCTAAACTTTATCGCAACAGATTATACAGAGGCCTGAGTTAGAGTTTATTTTTAATCTTTCGTGAAACATCTTTAATAGACCATAACCCAGTAACGTATCATAGTTAAGTATTTTTTCCTATGTATAGTTTCAAAGACCACTCATCTGGAATTTCCGCATCACCCACTCCTTAAAACTTTACTCAACCCTTTTATAAAGAGCCCGAACAAAAAAAGTCAACAATATTAAATACCAACGTCAAACTGCGTATCTCCGCTCCACGGTTTTTTATTAGAAACGCTTCTTATATCATCAACTGAATAAAACACGATGGGTACAAGTAAATGGTGACCCAAATACGGATTTATTGCTTCGGAACTCCGGATTTGATTTATATCCAGGAGTGGATTGACTTACAACACATCGATTTTGTGAATTGCATTACAATCGATGAGGAGGATATGATGTATGGAGGAGTATGTTTCAATTTGGACGTAGTGTAACTTTGGAGGGTGAATTATTATGAAGATGATACGGTTGAGTTTCGACAAAGTTTCGGTTAAGTTGTAAAGTAAATGTAATGTGAATGCCTCAGATGTGATGATAGCGATAAATTACAATTAAAACACGCAAACGTAATACCTAACAGTAAGCACAGAAGATGACTTCATAAAGAATCGATTCAAACGGGTGTTGTACTTGTTTGACGTTGATAATCTTAAGGTACGCTTACATGAGCAACTACAATTGCTCCATCCTGGGCAATACTCGTCAACTATGACGTCACGACTACATCCAGTAATTTAGAGCAATGGCAACATGTAGCAACCTGTTACCAGAGATACGGCCACTCAATATCATGCAATATGGAGCACCTTAAAAAACTAGGCAATACGCAAAATCGAGATAGAAAGAAAATTGACAAAAAAAATCCAAACCGATTGGAAATTCGGCAACTCATTAAATTTATGGAGCAATCAGAAGCAATATTCCCGAAACATATCCGCAATTTAATGTTGTTGCTCCTGATTGGTCCACTTCATTAATGGACCATTCTGTAGCAACAACATCCAGATTGATCCATTAGTGTTGCCGAGCAATAATTGCTCAAAAAATTGCCCGTGTAAGAGCACCTTTAGAAATAAAATATGTAATACCGTCTTTATCAGAAGCCACATAGATAAGCTTCCCAATTTCTTCCGAAGCTTTCTAAACCAGAAGCCATTCTTTTTCAACATCGTTAGCATTACACATTATGCGGTGGGATCATACAAACGTACATCTATCCCTTTCTACCCTCATTACTGTGCAGATTTGCAAGATAGCCTTGATGTACCCGGCCACTGTTTATGAAAGTCCCCACTGTAATGGTCTAAGTAATAAACTGGTCATTTACAGGATGACGTGCTAATTGCAGCATGTCCGTGTTATTTTAAATGGACATTGTGAGATTTAAACGTGTGTGGTGGGTCTCGTACCAATTTTGGTGACAACGTTAATGTAGTCATTTTTTTACAGTGTTTACAGGCAAAACATAATTGAAACATTGATAAATCTGAAAACAAATACTTAAAAATATAAGCTTACAAACGCTTAGTATTGCAAATGACGTATCAAACGCCACAAAATTCTCTGATGTTCCATTATGCTCGTTTATTTCAATTTTTGTGTCGTTATTAGCAGTCTGGCGTTGTATTTCAACTGCAGTTCTTAGTTATACGAGTAAGTTCCAATTTCAGTTTTTTAGTCAGTCTGCAAAAACTACAGTAGCCAAGCTATCCACTCCCGTCTTGCACCACACATCTAACTTCCAACAAAAACTTGATTTATCCTTTTCTTCCCGATCCATCATGGCTGAGATAAGACGAAGTGGGGGCTGGGGGGAGGACGGCCGAGATATCTCGAACCTTCACTGGAAATTCCCGTCGAATCCGATAGACAGCTATCCTTTTTTTGTTTCCATCCGACAATCTGAATGGAAAGATGCGAGATAGTGAGTGTTCGGTATTGTTCAAACTGTTTGAATTTTTATGTGGTAAAATTTTTTTTTCGTCCTTTTGTTGGACAGACAATGCTTCTTGGATTGGTACTGTTTCAGTGATTCTCTGTCCGTGAAAGGAAAAGATGACTTCCTGTGATTACAGAGAATGAGTTTTTGACAAAGATCTTGGTAAAAGGTTTTTGTACAGAGCAATAACTTAGGTACTGTGTAGAGTTTGTAGGTTTGTTAGAAAAAAAACGTTGAAACCTAGAATTGAATTGATTTCTTATAAAGATTTCTCAATCTAATACATCTTCATACAACCATTACACTGCCTTATTTAAAGGTACCAATTACTCATTTGCAAGCATCGCTACCATGCCCCACATTCGTCGCCTCCGATTAAATGTGTCATCTCCTTTCACATCAAATTAGCTCTTATTACCAGCGTCCAAAGTCGATAATCATCTCCATCTCCCCCGATTCAAAACTGACAAAAGAACTTTGCAACGAAAATAAAGAAAAATCGAATAGGGTCATTCGGGAAAAATAGGCTAACTAGGTTAGAAATTCCTTCACTACGCCCCTGTGTAGTGGCTCTTAAATCTTCTATACCTACTTATGCCTTTAACACCGCCGTTCATACATTATCGACCTTTTAAAACGAAAGTAGGTACGTTTCCTCGCATTTTTATCTTTGCAGAGTGAGCTGAACGCCAAATTTTAACACTAAGTGCGTTGGCATTATTCCAAGCTTCAGGCGAGCAGTAAGTAATATGTTGGGTTAAAAGGTCACAACTTTGCATAAGTAGTGACAGGTTTGGTATATTATCGCCTCTAGAATTTATTATAATGATCCATTTTCGTCTGGTTTTCGGTTTGCATATTCTCTATTTCCTCTTGAGCGATCAAGTTCTCGACACCCAGTTCAATGGATTTGGTGTTCACATCGTCTAGCTAGAATTTAGTTAGCAGTCGTGAGGAATTAGTTCGTGAAAATGTATATTAAAATTGTAATACACGTAGGTAGTTTAAGTTTCCTTCTTTATCAGATACATAATATTATCAACTATGTAGGTTGGTAGATACTTAGGTAGAGTTGACTAAAATGGCTACACTATCTGTTACCGCCTTGAAAGCTATCATCACTACATTTATTGGTTTCTAGACGCTCATAAAAATAACATATAGGTATAGCATATATCTTGTCTGTCTTTCTGTTGGGGGGACGTATTAGTTCGGTTATGACCCGGGCTATATTGCTCTTTTGGATAAGTTTGGTGATTATCTGTTATCGTTCTTTCTATATTGTTGATTAAGTACTATTTGTTTTGTGGGGCCTGTTGTGGAATGTATTAAATGTATCTGGAATTATGTTTGTTTCTGTTAGTTGGATCAGCATTTTATCCCAATTGGAATGGTGCTAATAGTATTCTGATATGAGATAGTAATTAAAAGAAAGAAGTCCACGAAATTTGCCTTGATTGACTACCAAGTCACATACATAATGCTAAGCTTTTGGAGACCAAACTGACCAGCTATGTAATACCTATTTCTTGTGTCGACATCTCTAACCTCTTTCATTTTTCTAGCAGGTGTAAGAGACGCAGTGGCTCGCTATCCAGTTCTAGTCTTCGTGCACGGAGAGAGCTACGAGTGGAGTTCCGGTAACCCCTACGACGGCACTGTCTTGGCCTCTCATGCTGGCCTGGTAGTCGTCACTATCAACTACAGGCTCGGGATCTTGGGTGAGTCTATCAACTACTATAATTTTTACAAAGACAGTCATCTGTTTTGAAATTTGTTCGAAAAACTCATTATTATGTTTCCATTGCCATCTGTGATCGTTACTGTGACTGATTTTGTCTTAGACGTCGGAATTTAAATTTGAATAAATCTTGAATCTCTTTTCAATAAAAAACTAACCAGTGAGGCAGAATCAATATTAATAAAACGATTTATAACCATACCAGCACCTTAGTTGTTTAACACACTATCAACCAGAATCTGAATTATTTTGAAGGATATTGATAATCCATTGCTTTATATGTTGGAAAAAATTGTCTGCCCAGCAACATAAATAACGCAATGAATGTTGATGAACTGTCAAAATGAAACCCATTCCTACTGGTGGTGTGATACGCAATTACCCCTCAAAGCCACCCAAAAACGTTGGGTAGATGATATCTGATAGCCTTGTAAATAAATGTGAGAATCCTGGTAGTGGAATGTGGATTACATTTCACAAGGACTAAAGGCGTGCTTATGTTTACTTATTTTCAAAGAAAACTAAAAATACCCTGCTTTCAACTTTGTGCTTGTTATAGCACACGTGGCCCTCAAGGTTGACACTATTAAGTACAAGTTGTGGGTAAGTGAAATGTTTGAATAATAAGTAGGGTAGAGGACCTCTCTGTGGTAAGTTAAGGGTAGGGGTTTGGGTCTAGCAGTAGGACACTCGTGCCCTCTTGTGTTGACCATCGATTAAGACTGAAGTAGAGAGGTTTCTATAAAGTTGAATTCTTAAAGACGTAAGCTGAGTTTATAAATAAATAAAAATAAGTTATGCATTTCCAAATTTTTTAAGTGCAAACATTTTTTTATTTGTTTTACGTATACTAATATACGCTATTTTTCTTTTTGAGATAGTATACAGGGTGAAATTGAAAACATGCGACAAACCGAAATGGGAGATTGTACTCATCATTATGAACAACTTTTACTAAGGGACCAATGATGCAATCGCAAAAAAAAAACAGCTGTTCCCTACATTTTGACGAGTTATGCGAACATAAATGTAGGGAACAGATGTTTTTTTTTCGCGATTGCATCATTGGTCCCTTAGTAAAAGTTGTTCATAATGATGAGTACAATCTCCCATTTCGGTTTGTCGCATGTTTTCAATTTCAACCTGTATACCTTATCTGGTTTTCCAAAATTAATATTATGTATCAAAGATCTCTTTATTTCTCAAAAATAGGTAAGGCTAACGTAAAATGTACAACTTCAAACAGGTATAAATTCTAACTAACCCGTAATTGGATATCAAAGTACAATAAAACTACGTTCAAAAATATCTAGGTTCAAACAAAATGAATTCTCGAAAGGGATAAAATGATTATCGTTCCGTGACTCCGTGAAGAGATACGGACGCGCCGCGCCGCTCCGTTAATTTGGGTCTTGAATAAGATTGTTACATCAAAGCTGCCCACTTCCCGAGCTATCCCGAATCTTCCCGAGCAAAAACGAAGCTGCAATGCTAATTGCATTGCAATTTACTCCAAGGATAGTTCTTAAAAGAAATTCCTGCCAACCAAAACTATCTGGCTGTTCACCTATCTTACTAAAAATTTATTATTCAGAACAAGATTGGGCAAGTTGCAATTCGTTCATTTAAATTTGAAATGACCAAAACTTAAATTATTTCAAATTGAAACTTGAATTCTAGTTGTTGAATAGTAAATTAATGCTTTAACAGATTGCGTGTTTAAATTAAATGGAGTATGGGATTTAAGTCCTCAAAAGGGATTATTTATATAAATGTACCCTTCATCATCATCATCATTTCAGCCGAAAGACGTCCACTGCTGGACATAGGCCTCCCCCAAGCTCCGCCACTTCGCCCGGTTCTGTGCTTCCCGCATCCAGCGGACTCCTGCGGCCCTCACAAGGTCATCGGTCCACCTTGTGGGAGGCCTTCCAACTTTACGTCTTCCAGTGCGCGGTCGCCACTCCAGAACTTTTCGACCCCATCGGCCATCTGTTCTGCGTGCAATGTGCCCTGCCCACTGCCACTTAAGTTTGGCAATTCTTCGGGCTATGTCGGTTACCTTGGTTCTCCTGCGGATCTCGTCATTCCTGATTCGATCACGCAGGGAAACTCCAAGCATAGCCCTCTCCATTGCCCTTTAGGTGACTTTAAACCTTCTTATGAGGCCCATTGTGAGCGACCACGTTTCGGTTCCATATGTCATCACTGGCAACACACACTGGTCGAAGACTTTCGTCTTGAGACACTGCGGTATGTGGGACGAGAAGATATTGCGAAGCTTCCCGAACGCTGCCCAACCGAGTCGGATTCGACGAAATGTACCCTTACGGCAGCTATATTTATGCTAGAATAGCTGCAGCCCGTGGTTTCACCAGCATAAGTCCTCGACCTGGAAAGAATATAGGTATAAAAAAGTATTCTATGTTCTAACTTAAGTCATGGTCTACCCATGTGACAAATTCCATCCAAATCTGTTTATCAGTTTTAACGTGAGAGTATAACAAACAAACACACTTACTTTCGCATTAGTTAGGATAGATCAGCACAGTTAATTTCACAGAAGTATCTTAGCAGGTGGCATTCTGTAGTAACTCCCTTCCCCCATGGCAAGAAGGCGTTATTTTATGGATGTATCTATATTACAATAGTAATGAAACCAGGTTAAATCACTCATCAATAATTTGCCAAGAACGCTATTACAATTTATAACTTAAAAGAGAATAAAGTTTATTATAAAGAATAAAGTTTATTTGGAACAACTTAAGTTTACAATTTACAAAGGAAAACGAAGATAGCCACAAAAGTAAAATTCTGTGGCGCAGCTAACAACGCACAACACAAAACTATATACGAATGCATTGTTCAAGACTTCCCAAATAAAGTAAATTAATAATAATTTGAGGATTTTTTTTTTTGTTAAAGGAATTACACCATGGAACCTAAAATAGGTACAAAATAAACACGTCACATTTACTTATACTATTCCAAACAAAACACATGCATTTTCACTCTACTTTGCATGCACAAACAGCCAGGATTTTCAAACAAAACAAAACCTCCAAAAGCGCTGACATGAAGAAATGTAAAGTTAACCTGCCCTTACCTCTGCACCCGAAAACATTCCCCCACATTCAAACGAACGTTTATTTAACCCTAAAAATACATACTTACGCAAACTCCACATTTACATTACGTACTTAAGAAAACAAGAGCTCTTCAACGACCATTCTATTCACAAAATCATTGTCTCAAAAGGATAATATTCCACTTAGCAAGACAATCCCACTTTATTCTGGCATTATTCTGAGTTTATTCTCTGTGTGGGCCATCATGGCCGCAGGGAATTTGATAAGACCCTGTTGTTAAAAGGATATCGCTGATAAATATAGACAATAACCGTTCTGGTACTTTGATTGTGCTTAAGAATCTTAAGTATCCGAGTCAATACCTGAGGTAGTTGAGCCAATAAAGAGATGAAGGCTGTAGGAGTCGATTGTTATTTGTTAGTTGTATTGTTGACTGAGACTATTCTGGACCGTTTCTATTATGTTTATTTTTATCTTTTCCGGCTGTTCCAACATGCTTCATTGTGTTTGCGATAACTCCCTCTCACAGAGAGGAGGCCTATGTCTCAGTAACGGGATCATTATAGGCTGATTATACGTTAATTTGAAAGATACTGGTTTGTTTTAACACAATGCAGTTAGCTTCTGATAGAATTTACTTGCATTATCTTTGTCATAATTGCTTATAAGATTATATAGGACAGTTTCCATAAACAAAGGTACGTGGTACATAGACAATCAAAATTATTCATCTCTAGCCATGTGTCCGATGGTTTCCCATCCGAAAAAATGACGAGCTTCCATACAAACTTTTATCTCCTATTATACCCCCTAGGGATGAACTTCCGAAAATCCGTCCTCAATGCTAACCTTCACTAAAAGGAACTCTTGTGGACATACTTCCAGATCCAGTGGTTAAGGGTGTACGTTGTCTGTCAGTGAGTGAATTTCAGATTTTTGTAAAATCAATTTTGCAGTCAGTCACATGCACCCTAATTACATACTACACTACCAATCAGAATCTGAATATTTTTTTATGGATAATGCTAATCTATTGCTACTTATGTACATATGTGTTACGCAAGCATAGCCGAGGCAAATTGTTATAGCATGCATCGCCCTGATTTCACACGGCAACAACACCGCGCAATATCTAGAAGCTGACGCTGCACACGTGCCTCGTGTCGTCGCGAAGCTGACACCGGACGCTAGCGACCCGATTCCAAATTCATGGATATTCTTTGGTCAATCGTCGACTGAATAATACCTTTAATAATTAACTAGATTTATAATATAATTGTAATTTTTGGTAATAATTAAATTCTTATAAGTAAATAAAATCGGTTTTCTTTGCATCCTCTGCTGCCACCAAACATAATTGGCGCAGCCGGTAGGATTTTCGAAGCGTAATAGGTACGTGACGCGTCAAGATTTCCCCCAAAATCGGACCGAAGTCCCGCGTGGCTTATCGATTCTCGAGAATCCTGAACCTACATACATCGTGAGGCGCCAGCAGAGGTGAATCCAGACATCGATTCGGCAGGAGAACTATGTTGTAAGTACTTTGAATCTTTCAAGTCCCTACTGTCCTGATTTTATTCTAACCTAGATCCCTACCTGTCATTTATAGTCAATTTTTTATCGCAGTCGCTCATCGTATAATAGAGATATTGTGTGTGTAAGATTTATTTTAGTGTTTTATTTAATAGCTTTCAAGATTTTCCACCCAAGAGAGTCACGTAACCCTAGTTTAGGTAGTAGTAGATCAAATAGGCTTAGCACTATGGACGAGTCTAGGCAGTTAGGTGAACCAGCACTGCTGGAAGCAAGTAAGTCACAGGGCACGATAGGAGAAATTTTTAATTCACTTAAGGTTTTGCCTGATTTCGATGGCAACCCTCACGTGTTAACCCGTTTCATAAACCTCTGTGACCAACTGGTACTTGCATATTTCAAGACAGAGCCGGGTAATGAGTTAAACAATTTGGCCCTCATAAACGGCATATTAAACAAGGTTACGGGTTCCGCAGCTCGATTGATAAATACTAACGGTATTCCCGAAAATTGGATTGGTATTCGAAGTGCACTAATCAATAACTTCGCTGACCATCGCGACGAGACCGCATTATATAACGATTTGTCATTGCAAACTCAGGGGTCTTCTACCCCACAAGAATTCTATGAGCGCTGCCAGAACCTATTCAGTACAATCATGACATACGTCACATTGCATGAAACGGTGGCCACTACAGTTACAGCGAAACGTGACCTTTATAAGAAACTGACCCTACAATGTTACTTGCGCGGTTTAAAAGATCCCTTAGGTTCTAGGGTCCGTTGCATGCGTCCCGAAACGATGGAAAAGGCCTTAGAGTTCGTTCAGGAAGAGCTTAACACCCTTTATATGCAGCAACGCACTGAAGGCGGGTCTAGTAAGAAAGATAACAATCAGCAGCCCTCCAAGCCCAACTCCAATTTACCACTAAATAATTTTATGCCCGGTCCCTCAAGACCACAGATATATAGCATGCCGGGTCTTTTGCGCCCCCAGCAATTCTTCCCTCAACCTTACCAAGGTTGGCGGCAAAATGTACCCCAACCACAACAACTACGTGGCCCTACTCGGACTCAACAAATGTTCCGGGCACCACCTCCAAATTATAACACTCAGGGCAATGCCTTTAGGCCCCCGAATGGATCACCCGTGCAACCCACCAATTTTAACAATACGCCGCGTCCTATGAGTGGCGTCAGCCACTTCGTTCCTAAACCTTTACCCCCGACTGGACATGACTGGCGTACAGCTGGTAATCCACCACCCAGCAACTATTTCAGAACACGAGAGGTTAATAACTATGATTGTGTATTTGATCCCTATTACGACTTAGTCTGTGCAACGTATAACCAAGACTATGATGCTTATCAGGAGTACCTAGATTTTTACACTAACTATGGACAATATGAAGCCGCAGTGGTAGAGGAACTTAAGCCAAATGCGGACGAAGCCGGAAACGAAAACCGGAAACCGGATGGAAATTTTCCCGAGGTCCCGAAATCAGAAAAGCCAAAATAGATGTAAATTTTAACATACAGAGACAACTTGGATACATACAAATCCATAACCCACCTTTAAAATTTCTTATAGACACTGGAGCCAACCAGTCGTTCATATCGCCTCAAGCTGTTGAAAAGTACTTTTCCAATGTACCTCTTAGCTATAATCCGTTTGAAGTAACCAACGTGCGCACTGTTTATAAAAATAACTATACAATAACCTTGCCTAGTTTCCCCGAATTTAAAGAGGAAGGCGATATTACCCTATTCATCTTAGATTTCCATAAGTATTTTGATGGCCTTATTGGCTTTGATTTATTGGACTCATGGGGTACTAACATTGATCTAAGAAACAGGAAACTAATCACCAGAAACACTGAGATACCCATTACTATGTATGACTCTCGCAATGCTAATCTCTATGAGGAAATTATACCAGCTCAGACAGCTAAGTTAGTAAGATTGCCCATAAACTCCCACGATGGTGAGGTATTCGTTCCTGACCAGATAATTAGTAACTGTTTAATTTCTGATTGCTTAACCACAGTAAAAGAAAACAGAGGATGGGTACAAATCTCAAATAAGTCACCTAATGACGTAATCTTTTCAATGGACCGTCCCGTTACTGCCGAACTATTTAACGTACAGAGCGAACATGTAGAGCAATTGTCTGACCGCACACAGGAAGTTTTATCGCGTCTCCGGACCGACCATTTAAATCCAGAAGAATTGGCAAATCTAAGAGCTTTATGCGCACGGTACTCAGACGTGTTTTATCTCGAAGGAGAACCTCTAACATTTACGAACAAAATTAAGCATAAGGTTAGGACGACTGACGAAATCCCCGTCCATGCTAAAAACTACAGATATCCGTATATCCATAAACAGGAAGTTAAAGACCAGATCAATAAGATGCTCGAGCAGAATATAGTCAGACCGTCGGATTCTGCATGGAGCTCTCCCGTTTGGGTGGTCCCCAAAAAGGCAGACGCTTCGGGTAAGACCAAGTGGCGCCTTGTGATAGATTTTCGCAAAGTCAACGAAAAAACTATTGATGACAAGTATCCCATACCGAATATTTCAGACATAGAAATAGAAAATAGAAAATATTTATTGTCCAGGTAATACAGTAAGCATAAATACATTAACAACAAGTTGAGACGACATATGAGTAGCTTAAATACTACCTACAGCTAGTTACAAATATTATTTGCCAGTGAACCCCAAACTAGACAGTTAGTCTGTATCTTGGGGTTCAGGATACGAATACAACAGTGGAGACTAGAGAGGTGCTTTCAAGTATGGTATTTTATGAGTCTATGTATGTGTAACGTTTGTGTAGTGTCTGGCGTGTGTGTGGGGTGTGTGTGTGGTGTGTGTATGTGGCGTAAAATGTGTGTGTGTAAGTGTGTATTTTGTTCCCCATACAATATACTTCGTTTGATTCAGTGTCAGGTCAGGGTCGTTATATTAATTGTTCCGAGTCATCATAACCAGTAATATGCAGCATTTTCTTAACAATTTTTTTGCATTCGAATGACGTAGTGTTTTTAATTTCGCAGAGTTTGCAGACTTTATTGTACGTATTAATCAGAGAGTAGGCCGGGGAGCGTCTAGCTAGCAAAGAGGTGACGTCAGGTGTTGGGATTCTATAGTTTCTTTTGCTGATTATTGAAGTATAGTCGAATCTACTTTTAATATTTTTGTGCGTTTTAATACAGGCAGAAAGAATGAAAAGCTGGCGGACTCTGAGAACTCTCGTTTCGCGATAGAGTAAATCAGTGGGAAACCGGTAGGGCTTCTTAAAAGTTACTTTAAGAAGCGCTCTCTGAGCTCTTTCAGCTTCAATCAAGTAGGTCTTTCCAGCACTACCCCATACGTTGATGCAATATTGAATTATTGATTGGCAAAGCGCTAAGTAAACTTGTTTTAGTGTGTCTGTGGGTAGACAGTCTCGTAGTCTACGCATGGTGTGAATAAGTTTTCTAATTCTGCCAGAAATTTTGGATATATGGTGCTTAAAGGTTAGGTGGTTGTCGATAAGAATTCCGAGGTATCTAAGAGAGGAAGTACGTTCAAGAGGAGGACAGTCGCAAGGGAGAGTAGAAATATTAGAAGAACAGTGATGTAGTTGGAGTTTTAGGTGTACTGGTGGGATAGAAGCGGCGGTCTTGGAGAAAACAATATATTTTGTTTTGCTGCCATTTAGCGTGAGAAGGTTTCTGTCCAGGTTATGCGCGATTAGAGACAATCCCTCTTCTGCTAGACGATGTACATGTTCCCACGATTTTCCGTGAAATATCACAGCTGTGTCATCTGCATAAGTTATTATTTCAGCATTATTCACAGAGAGTTTAAGTATATCGTTAATATAGACAATGAAAAGCGTGGGACCAAGTACACTGCCCTGTGGAACTCCAAAGTCAATGGGAAGTTGATCACTAGAAAGGGAGCTTACTTTTGTGTACTGCTTTCGGTTTGTCAGGTAGCTTTTAAACCATTCAAGGCAAATTCCTCGTATTCCTGTCCATTCTAGTTTCTTGAGGAGAAGGCCAGTTGAAACCGTGTCGAATGCCTTTGCAAGGTCAAGGAAGATGGCAAGGCATTTTTCATTTTTCTCTATATGAGAAGAGATACAGTCGACAAGAAGAGTGGCAGCGTCTTCGGTTGACCTATTCCTTCGGAAACCAAATTGGTTATTAGAGATGAGGTGATTTTTCTCAATGAAAGAAATAAGACGGGAGTTAACTATCCTCTCTAATATTTTAGAGACAGAGCTTAGTAATGCTATAGGCCGGTAGTTGTCTGGTGCATGTTTGGGACCGCTTTTGTGGATGGGGGAAACCGCAGCTATTTTCCAACACTCTGGGAAGGTACCGGTCTCAAGGCTCAAGTTGAAGATATGTGCCATTGGTGTTATTAGAGATTTTAGAGCTCTTTTGATAAGGTAAACCGAAATTTTGTCAGGTCCTGGAGCACTGTCGACTTTAAGTTCGGATATAATTTTGATAATTTCGTAAGTATCTGTCGGTTCAAGGAGAAGAGACTGTGGGTTTGATGTGTCTGAGGTGTATGTATTTATTAAAGATTCATGAGATAGGTTAAGTTTTTCAAGTATTTTATCTGCCAGACGTTTTCCTACTGAGGTGAAGTGTGAGTTAAAAGAGTTGAGTGTTTCTTTTTCTCTATTGGGGCTCAGTAGTTGGGAGGTTTCGTTGTTTTTAGGAGATATGTGACCTATTGATTTTATTGCTTTCCAGAGATGTTTTGGATTGTTTTTGCTATCAAGTATCTGTTGGTTGTTGTATTTAGATCGGATTCTTGAAAGAAGTTTGGAGAAAAAGTTTCTGTATCGAGTGTATATTTTATTTCGAATGGGGTCATCAGGGTTAGATTTACAATCATTATGCAATTTATCGCGATGGATCATGCATCTTATTAATCCCGGGGTGATCCAAGGTTTGATGCATGCCAATTTCCTACCAATTTTTACATTTTGCGTGTGTTTATCCACGGTAGATGTAACAATGTTTGTAAATTCAGTAGTTGCGGTGTTTACATTTGTGTCATTTGTGATGACGGACCAGTCAACACAGTTTAGGTCAGCAATAACAGCTTCAGTGTCTGTTTTGCTTATCCATCTCTTCGCAGTACTGGTTGAAGGTTTGTGTAAGGAAACATTAGCAACAACTATATCATGATCAGTGATTGAAGACTTGCATACGACCCCAAAGCATGTGTTCTGAGTTTTTATAAATATGTGGTCTAGGCACGCTTTGTCCCTAGTTGGGCTAGTTATGGCAGGAAGTAGCCCATGGCAAGACATAAAAGTAAGGTACTCTGATGACTGACTATTGGTAGAGTTGCAAATATCAATATTAATGTCACCAGTGACAATCAATGATTGTTTATTTACCAGTGAGCTTAGTAAGGCGTCTAATGAGTTTAAAAATGGTTCAATATTGGTAAACGACGGGGATCTATAAATGCCTAGTATTGCAACTTTATCATCGATGGTTATGAGAAGTCGATCCGCGTCTAGTATTAACGGTTCGATTGCCACAGTTTTGTAATCAGTTTTAACAAAGCAAATTACACCTCCGTTTTTATTTTGCTGAACCATTGTGCGATATGAACTATATCCTGGCAGAGGATCTATAATACTACTGTCAGTCAGCCAGCATTCCGTTAAAATTATAACATCAAAGCAGACAGTAGTTCGTTGTAGCATTACCGCAAAGTTTTCAAAATTGTGTTGGAAGCTTCTGATATTGAGTGACAGAATTTTAAAATTTGACTCAGTATTTTCCATTAATGTTTGGCAATGTTCAATAGTTTCAACGGTATGACAGTTTACTTGTAGATTTTCGTCTAAGTCTTGTACTATATTAAGTAATGTCATTAATATAGTATTTTAATTTAGAGAAAGAAAGTTTTTTTAAAGGGTCTGTCAGTGACCAACAAGTTAGTGTGAGGCATTTTCCATTATTAACCAAAATACATTTTGGAAGATTTAGGATTTTCTGACACTGAGGGAAACGTCGTTTGTACGATAGGAAATGTCTGAATATGTGTAGGTACGCGGTTAGTGTGTTTAGAGTGTGTGTGTATGTATGTGTAGATGACATAATATGAACATGAAACATTTTAAAAATTAAGTTTCTATAAGACGCAAAATAGTTAAAAATTAAAAATAAACAAAAAATATTACAATATGACACAAAATATCTCAAGATTAAGGGTAAATAAGAAGAATAGGTATCTTTATAACACAGAAAATAGTTGTTACCAAGTAGAATTAAACAAGGACAGAAAAATATTCTGTAAGACACGAAATAGTTAATAATTACAAGAAAACAATATGAGTAGGTATTTTTATAAGACACATGACAGTTATTAGCAGTTAAAAGTAAACATGAACAAAAAGTAATTCCGTAGGACGCGAGATATTTATCAGTTAAATGTATAAAATAACAAAAATTACTTCTATAGGAAATGAGATAGTTAACAATTAAAAGTAAAAAAGAGCAAAATAGTAAACAAAGTTTTCTATACGTACTAGTTGCCATTATCAAATGAGTTTGTTTGTAGAGAGGTACAATCTTGTGCACCGGGAACGTGACGATGAAGTTCGTCAAGGCTAGTGACGTTGATGGGTGGTGTTCCCTCCCGTTTACGTATGTAAATAGAACCATTTTTAATCCAGCAGTATTTGAATCCTGCATTTTTGCTGAGTTGCCGAGACTCACGAAATAAACGACGGTTGTCTGGTGTTAACCGCTCATTAAAAAATATGTTTCCCTTAGTACCTTTGATGTCAATGTCGGTGCAGTTAAGGTTACGTCTGTTTTTAGCGGAACTTAAAAATTCATTTCGTTTGTTCCGTCTCAGAAATCGGATGACGAGTGGTCGGGGTAGCATGTTGTCAGACTCGGATGTTATATCGGTTGTACCATTACTGTGCTTTTGGCGGCGCGGTCCAGCACGCGTCACGTAATCCAAGTCCTTCTCATCAAGATCAACACCTATTTTATGAGCGATGACGCGAACTATGTTAAGACATATTAGATAAGTTAGGCAAATGCCAATACTTTAGCACCCTGGACCTTGCCAGCGGATTTTACCAAGTCGAAATGGACACTTCTGACATACACAAAACTGCTTTTAATGTAGAAAATGGACATTACGAATTTCTAAGAATGCCGATGGGTTTGAAAAACTCTCCGGCAACATTTCAGCGTGTAATGGATAATATCCTAAGAGACCTTCAGGACATCTGCTTAGTGTATTTGGATGACGTCATTCTGTTCAGTACATCCCTACAAGAGCATATTAATAATTTAGAAAAAGTTTTCAAAAGATTAAGGGAATCCAACTTCAAGATACAGATGGATAAGTCCGAGTTCTTGAAGCTGGAGACCCAGTTTTTAGGGCATGTCGTCTGTAGAGATGGAGTTAAACCAAATCCAGATAAAATTAGCGCTATAAATAACTACCCAGTACCTAAAAATACTACAGAAATTAAACGTTTCCTTGGTCTCCTTGGATATTATAGGAAATTCATACCGGATTTTGCACGTATCACAAAACCCATGACCCAATGTTTAAAGAAGGGATCCAAAATAGTTCATGACCAAAATTACATCAGCTGTTTCGAGCACTGCAAGACGCTGTTGACAAATGACCCAATTTTACAATACCCGGATTTTACCAAAGAGTTTTTATTGACCACTGATGCCTCCAATGTCGCATTAGGGGCCGTGTTATCGCAGGGTCCAATAGGTTCGGATAAACCCATTGCATACGCCTCCAGAACTTTAAACTCAAGCGAACTTAACTATAGCACAATAGAAAAGGAGTTACTAGCTATTGTGTGGGCTTGCAAATACTTTCGACCTTATCTATTTGGTAGAAAATTCAAAATTATTACCGACCATAAACCTCTACAATGGGTTATGAGCCTCAAAGAACCCAATTCCAGACTTACAAGATGGCGTTTGAAGCTATCGGAATACGATTTTTCGGTAGTTTATAAGCAAGGCAAACTAAACACCAATGCCGACGCCTTATCCCGCATAGAGCTTCATAACGAAGAAGTAAGTTCAATAGCTGTAAACCCGTCTGAAAAGAACCAATCAACTGACGATTCAAGAACGATTACAGCCTCAGAGGCCGCAAATGACTCTAACACCTTAACAGTCCATACCGACGGCGAAAATCCTATCCTAGAAGTCCCTATCACTGAGCAACCACTCAACAAATTTACTAAACAGCTAGTATTCACTATCGTAGGCGACATCAAAGGAAGGCCAACCGTCACAAAACCCTTCGACACGCACACGCGTACTGCCATTCAATTGACGGAATCCAATCTGGAGGAAGATGTCATTAATGCTATTAAAGAGTATGTTCACCCTAAAATCAAAACAGGCTTACTAATAAATCCACCGTTAGCAATGTACACAGTTATACCCATAATCCAAAAGACTTTTAAGAACTCAGCCATGAACCTAGTACTAGCAAAAACCGAATTGGAAAATATAAGAGAGTACTTAAGACAGCAAGAAATAATTAACAAATATCATGACGGTAAAACAAATCATAGAGGTATAAATGAGTGTTACTTAGCCCTGTCTAACAAATACTTTTGGCCTAAAATGAGAGAGCACATCACTAAACTAATCAACGAGTGCACAGTATGCGGCCAGGCTAAGTATGATCGCAATCCCATAAAACAACAGTTTCATCTCGTCCCTCCACCTAGTAAGCCTTTTGAAACCGTCCATCTAGATCTACTAACTATTCAGAGTGAAAAATTCCTAACTATTGTTGATGCTTTCTCAAAGTATGCTCAAGCCTATTTCTTAAGAGACGGGACAGCAGTAAGTGTAGTGCAAGCGTTATTAAAATTCTGTACCCATCACGGAGTACCTTACACTATAGTGACAGACAATGGCCCGGAGTTCACCAACCAACTGCTCGCCGAGTTCACAAGACTACATAAAATCCAACACCATAAAATAGCACCTCACACTCCTAATGAAAATGGGATTGTCGAGCGATTCCACTCAACCATCTTGGAACACCTACGTCTTTTAAAAATGCAACAAAAGAACGAATCCGTTTTAAATTTAATAAACTATGCCCTCTTGGCCTACAATAGCTCTATACATAGTTTGACGAGATGCAGACCAATCGACATTATTACTGGACATTTCGACCCACGAGACCCATTGGACATAGATTTAACTACCCATTTGTTACAGCAGTATACAGTCGAACATAAAAACAAAATGACGAAAGCTTATAATTTAATTCACGAGTCTAGCATGACCCAACGCAAAAATTTAATAGATGCTCGTAATAAATCTAGAGAGACGGAAAACCAGTACCCACCGGAACAACAAATATTTGTGAAAAAGCCCTTTGCCTCTCGCCAAAAGATAGTACCCCGCTACACGCACGATACTGTCATAACTGACCTACCAATACATATATATACACGCAAAAAGCGTGGACCCATTGCTAAATCAAGATTAAAAAGAGTACCTAAAAGTGCCCGATTGTTACAGGACCCTCCTAGTACTTCATCTGCTCCTGCATTCGGCCCTAACACAGGAGATAAAACTTGAAAATCTCGACGATGGCCCCGGTGTATTACCTTTTAAATTAGGTCCCTGTAGAATAGTATCTCACCACCATACATTTTTACAACATTTAAACCTTCAAGAATTGCAAGATAAAGTCAACACCGTTCGTAATCAATTAAGAGAAATAAACCCCTACCTTAATAATAGAAGCCTTTCTTTATTCCAGCCCCATATTAAATACTTAGAGGACCAGCTCCAAACCGTCCTTGACCAATTGCAGTCATTTGAAACTACCCGTTCTAAAAGAGGTCTCGTAGATGGACTCGGTTCTGTCGTTAAAAGCATAACCGGTAACCTTGATTATACCGATGCAGTACATTTCAATAATGCTATAAAATCTCTCCAAGATAATGAAAACAAATTGTTAACAGAATTTAATAATCACGTGAGTCTAACCAAAACTTGGGTAACACAACACTCGAAAGTAGTAGATAGCATGGTAGACAACCAGAACAGATTAATGGCCTTGGTTAGAAATATTAGTCAGAATTTGGATAAAGGAAATCAAGAGTTAATTCAGTATGCTCATCTAGGACAAACCATTTTAATAGTTAGTGACAACGTTGATAGGCTATCGCGAGAGATATCGAAGTTACAGATCATACTAGCATTCATAAGAACGTCAACAGCACACCATGACGTTATTAGTCTAGATACCATTAGATCTATAATAAGCAAATTAACTAGGTTATATGGTAGTGATAAGGTATTAGATATAGGAGCTAGAGAATATTATGACGTTATACAATTAGGTTCATATTATATAGGTAATGAAATAGTTATAGTCTACAAGTTCCCGATCATTCTACCCCAGACATATGATCTATACAAGATATCCATAGTCCCCAACAAAAACCACGAAATACTCGTCCCTCACTTCCAATTCCTTGCAATCCATCCGAAAGATTTCAAGTACATAGAGGCTGAATGCCCGAAGTCCACTAAAGGGTATCTATGTGAAGAGATACACAACGTACAAAGCAGAACTTCGCCGGACTGCATTGGAGCCCTCATCACCACGCAGACGAGACTTCCTGAATGCAAACCAGTCACGATATCTCTTCAAAAATCAGCCTACGAGAAACTCGATGACCGACACTATACCATCAGCTTCCCGACCCCGACGAAAGTACGTCTATCCTGCGAACAAGATCTCCACAAGTTACTGCAAGGAAGTTACCTTGCCATACTTCCTCACAACTGTTTTATTCAGACAGAAGAGTTCACCATCTCAAACTCCAATGATCGATTGAAAGGTCAAGCTTTGAAGATAATAGATGTTCCTAAAGAAGATATTCCCAGCCCAACGGCACGCCCACTATTCAACCTCAACTCTATTAACTTGGATGATCTTCACGCTACCAATAAGGAGATTTCACTGCAGTCACCGATACAGTTCGACACACACTCAAATAGCAGCATCTATCATACAACTATACCGCTGTACGTGTTACTACTCAGTGCATGTGCACTAGCTGCATACTTCACTTATCGAAGATGTTATCCGAAGCAGATCAATCTTAAGAAAGAATCCTCCGATGACAAGGAAGTTCGACCGCAGATCATCTACGCTATACCAGAGACACAAAGGGATAGAACAGATCATCTCCCAGCGCAATTTACGACCAAGGTCTTCAATAGTCGCTGTTCTTCGGGGGGAGGTGTTACGCAAGCATAGCCGAGGCAAATTGTTATAGCATGCATCGCCCTGATTTCACACGGCAACAACACCGCGCAATATCTAGAAGCTGACGCTGCACACGTGCCTCGTGTCGTCGCGAAGCTGACACCGGACGCTAGCGACCCGATTCCAAATTCATGGATATTCTTTGGTCAATCGTCGACTGAATAATACCTTTAATAATTAACTAGATTTATAATATAATTGTAATTTTTGGTAATAATTAAATTCTTATAAGTAAATAAAATCGGTTTTCTTTGCATCCTCTGCTGCCACCAAACATAATTTATGTTTGAAACATTTGTTTGCCCAAGAACATAAACAATGCAATTAATGTTGTTGAACTGTGAAAATGAAAGCTATTGCTACCGTTAGTGTGATACGTAATTACCAAGCTGTACTCTGAAGGGTCTTTGGACACAATAACAATTAAAATAGGTACTAATAAAACTCTCGTGTAGACTCTTAACTTAAATACATTGCATCTTAACATGCAAACAGGTGCTTGTAAACATTAAGTAATTAAAACTTTTGATTTGATATCCAATTTTTATTGTCAAAATTTTGTTTAATGTTAGAAGTGAAATAACACGCAATGTTGTTTGTCAAGTGGGGGAATTAATGGGAATTATGTTACTTTCGTGACTTGTAATTTTCTTAAATTGAGAAAATGTTTTGTGAGATAGTGAGAAAAGAGGCTTTATATTTAAGGGTTTTTGTGATTTTCAATTTGGATGAATGCATGATTGAGCTGTATCCGGTACCTAAGACTGAAACCCGACCCAAACCTACTAGGAAAATATAGCTAGGCAGATGATACACCCGTGATTTAAACATTCAATATTGGTATATTGGCATGGCTGGCTTACATATGTATGACTAATTATTTAGTTAATGTTCTGTGTATCTCAATGTTTATATTACCTTGTCTATGTATGTATAGAATCAAGTCTATCCGACTAAACAGGCAGCCGTGCTACTGGGGAGTTTGTTCTGCTACTTCTTCTTCCCAGCTAAAGCACTAGGAAGTGGTGACGGGTGGGCGTTTTTGGGGGGACTGTCTTATGTAGACGTATTTTGACGTTGGAAAAGTGCTGATTCTCAGCCTAATTTGAATAATGTCTTTTGATTTTGATTTTTTGAATATTACTTAAAAAAATGGACTAAAACGTTTTTAAAATCAACTTAGCAATATCAAGATACAGTAAAACTAATTTCAACTACGTGCATTCTACCAAAGTTAACTTTACTTCGCCGCAAAAGAAACATGACATTATTAATTTCGCGTTTCTAAGAATAAATAATTTTATGAAAAATTTCGCGACTTTGAAACTACGATCACCTAAAATAACTATATTTATATAATATTTATGCGAATAATTTACGCGAAACTTCAAATTATCTCTTTGACTCCGAGTTAATTGAATAAACACCTGGTTAATGGAGTTAGTAATATTTATAATAAGATTGTGGCACAAAATTAAGTCTAGACTTAAATAAAGACACTTAAATTCAGTGCTAGGTACTTCATTTTCGTAAAATGATGAAAGAAAAACCTTGCAAGAACTGTATTTTCTGACAAAATAGCGAAAATAGAAAACAAAATAGTAAAAGAAAAATGTCTCTCGAGACTAATGGAAGTAAGAAAACTAAGAAATAAGTGAAATACAAAACATTTTTCATGTACCACTAAATTACTTGGATGCACACAGCGCGTTAGAACAAAATAATATTTAGTCTTAACGCGCTGTAGACTTTGCAGTGAGTTTTATCAATCATAATACGCTAGGCTTGTCCTTATAGTTTGGAGGTCTGGAGGCCTGTAACACAGGTATTCCTAGTACAGGCTCCAGTCTCCACAACATCAATGTATTTTTTGTAAACACTATTATGTTTTGTACTGATTTTTTCATTATGTGGTGGAGAAAATAAAAGTTTTTATTATTATTATTTATTATTATAATACACAGAGTGGTAGGGACATCGCCGAGCATTTTGTTGAATGAATAATCTCATGCCGATTTCGACTACGGTGACTGTTTCATGTTTTCGACGCGCATCTTGTTACCATAGATTCAGTCATGATCCAGAAATCCGTAGAAATTAAATAAAAAGCTGTTTTATACATTTTGACCGCGTAGGTATTGTATTTTTTCTACTAAACAGCAGATTTTTTTTTTTTGATAACCGATTAATTTCTACGCTAGTAAATAATACTTAAATAAAATGTTGCGTTAATGAAATTGTACGAGAATACTAACTAATTAATACAAAGAGGCTCAAGGCTAGTAAATAATAGCCACACGGGTCTCGTCACTATCTGCAAGGATAAGCAAAGTTTGCCGAGGTCAATCCGTGGATGGGTTACCATCCATTATATAGTACCGGTTGTCATATGTAGTTCTTTGAAATACGTTAATCAGAAGCCCGAAAGTAACAACTAGTGGGTATTGCCCAGTAACTGGGTTTAGGTCGCCCGATGTTAAATACTGGTATTCAGCTGCATCCGATTACACTGGAAGCCGACGCCGACATATTTGGTAAAATGCTACGCAAATAACTACTAACTAACACAAAGCAACTCTGTGTGAATCGTGTAATTCTGGTATTACGTAGATACAGTCACCGAAAGAGATAAGTGACCAGGACCGTCTGACATAGTTGAAGTTTAGTAAGATGTTTTCAAATGAAATTAACTTCGATAAATGAGCTGTTTCTTTTCTATCAACTCATACACTGACTCATTACTTGTTAATATTGTAGGAAAATTGTACCTATACTTACTTTTACAATGTTTGTAAATGTGTGAACACCATGTATCTTTCACAGAATTAATTTATCTGTATTGCTTCAATTTGATTCTGTTTACCTATTTTGGTATGGTAATTTTATTCTGGGTGCATCGTTTTCACACATAATCATATAATGAATGTACTATGTTAAATATTGTACTTGAAACATTTTAAAAGAGTAACGGTGGAGTTTCTTGCCCATTCTTCTCCATACGAAACTACATTTTGGAAGGGGCGATTAGAATCAATTCTATTTTAATGTAAATTTTGACGTTCAAAAGTGCCTTTTAAGTGCCTATTTGAAATAAATGCTTTGACTTTGAATTAAATTAAATTTTATTAAAAAACCTTCATCGATTCCTTACTTACATAGTTTTAACTTTATCCGAGGATGGTTACTTATCTCTTTTGGTTACTGTACACGAGATTTTGCATCAACCCTAAAACAGAACATGGAGCACTTTGAAACGCTTTTCCGCAAGCACCAATATAAACGGAGCCAGCATACCACATCCGGCATGCTTTTGTAATAGAGAACGACACAAAAAGGGAACTTCGTCACATTGTTGCGGAAATTTCCACTTTATACCGAAATAACTTAGGCGGGGTCACACGGGGAAAGAAATTAGGGATGACGCGCAGAAAAACAAGTTTTCTTCGGTAGATCGGAGGTAGTATTTTCCAATTAGCTGGCTTTAAAGCTGATCATTGTTTATCCCAATACTATTTAATCGTAATGTTACCAGGCTAATATTGCCCCCTCGCCCCCCACTTTAGGCCACAGGCCTCGTATCATATACTAAGAAGTCACAAGCATTGATCACCTCATGAATGGCGTTTTCAAACTTATATTGACTACTAGAAGGATATGAAGAGGCACTCAATCACTAACCAACTCGCACATATTATTTATATGAATCGAGCTTAAGGTAGCAGCTTCGCCCGTGCGGAGGTCAGAAATTAACCCAAGGGATTACTTCCGGGATAAAAAGTATTTTATGTGTTAATTCTGTTCATTAGCTATCTGTTCGCAAAGTTTCATCTAAATCCGTTCAGCCGTTTTTGCGTGGTTTAACAAACATCCAAACACCTAAACATACAAATTTTCATATTTATAATATTAATAGGATAGTAGGATAAGTCCAGGTCTTTAGAAGCTTGAAAGTCTGACAACCAGTCTTACCTAGGGGTATCGTATTACTCAGTAACTGGGTTGTGGAGGTCAGATAGGCAGTCGCTCCATGTAAAATAGAGGTATTCAGCTGCATCCAGTAAGACTGGAAGCTGACCCCAACATAGTTGGTAAAAAGCTAGTCAGACGATGAGTGTGATAAATTCAAATTTCCTCCCGATGTTTTCCTTCACCGATGTCAGTAATGTCCAAGATAAACAGACTCAGAATGTACATATGAATGAAAAAAGTCACACTGGGATCTACCCGGATTTGAACACACAACCTCGTGAATCAGAGGCGAGGCCTTTACTTTGGACCACCAAGACTATAAAAAAATCTATTAATTAAAAACAAATTGTAACGTTTGAAAACCACTCATTGCTATTAACAGGAATTCTAGAACAACGAACTAGATTATTGCAAGGAAAGCTCTTTCTTACCCCAAGACATGACCTTATAAAGGAAAAACAACATTGTAATTTTCAAACTCATCAATATTCAATATTATTCCAAACTAAGCAAATTTTAACCCCAACATCACCCATAATGTATCGTCCTATTTTAACTCGATAAACGCTAACGTAATTTTTTGCGTTTAAATCAAACGTTATGGTTATCGTAGCTACGTAGGTTTTGTGGCGCAAACATAATAAACAAGACGCAAGTTCAGTTTAGTGTTGCAGACTAGAAAGTTTTCGGTTTCGGTTCAATAAAGTTGAAAAGTTTATTGGGAATATTTTGGATTTATGAGTTGTAAATAAAGTTTTCGTTATTGTCCTGGCGCTTTTCCTTACCAATTTTATATTTATGTCAAAACTTTTTAGTGATGTGATTCTTGCATTCTTTACCTACTCGTTTGCAGACACCGCCTAAATGTAACCAAATAAAATGGTCACGAAACTAACATTTTGTTAGCTGGGAATTTGTGGACATTCTTTTTGATAGATTCAAAGATTTCACTAACTATATCAGTTGACATCGTTGGCGATACGACTAAGGTATTGAAGTATTAGAAGTTTGACTCAATCTGTGTAGTTCTTTCCTCAAAAGATCACTTCATACACCAATCTACATGGTCTTCACATGATTTAACTAAGATTATGTCTGGAATTTAAAAGAGACTGTGACCCTTGAGTTAGTTGAGGCCTTTCTTTTCAAAGTAGTCCTATAGGAAACGCCGACGTAATCTAGATTATAAAAAATTATTGACTTGTGAAGTGTTTGTACAAACCTACTTACAGAAATTAAATTATTTATCAAGAATATCGTACAACTTACATACCTAAGACTACGAACATGCCTGGTGTCTATACTATTATTATGTATTTGTTTTAAATGACTTCAATAGTCCGTACCTACCTATACGTAGCTGCTACTCACTTGTCTATTTTTCTTCTCTACGAATGAAAATTTGAGAAGATACCAGAACGTACGGTCAGCTTAAATTGCCAATACGCAGTACAAACGTGACTAAATGTAAGGTACAAAATAACAAAGCGATCATAACAATTTTCATATACCTACAATGAATTTAAGAACCAACAAATATTTTACTGAATATAAATTGGCTCGAAATTCACGTAGCAAATAAATACGTGTTGTGTACCGTTTCACGTTTATTATTCAAATATTTTAATACAGTAAACGTTCATGCTTCACCGTTCGAATGAACATGTCCGGTTTTTTACAAAAAAAAAACGTAAATGTATGAAAACGAGGATGCTGTGATGCGACGAAGCAATGGTGGCCTAGTGGTTATGGTCGCGACTACCGAGTTGTATGTTGTAGGTTCGAACCAAGGCTATCACTACTCTCAAAACGGTGAAGGAAATCAGCGTGAACCAAAATTTCGAAGACATGACGTCTACCAACCCGCACGGGTCCATGTGGCAGATGACGGCCCACTCCCTCTCACAGAGAGTCGGGCTTGTATCCCAGCAGTGGGAACATTATACGCTGATTATGATGATGCAATGCGGGCGTTGAATTATTTTATTCTAAATACATCGCCTTCCTATATATATCATTAGGTATATAATGTAATGTATACCAGATATTGTAATACATTTTAAAAACTTTTTCCAAAAAAAAAACAACCGACTTCCAAAAAAACACTACAAAGTGAAAAATAACTTTAATTTCGGAAGTCGGTGTCTTTGGAGCTGTATTTGAATTTTTTTTCACCGCCTTCCGAAATCAAAGTTATTTTTCACTTTGTAGTGTTTTTTTGGAAGTCGGTTGTTTTTTTTTTTTTGGAAAAAGTTTTTATTTTTCACTTTTTAGTGGTGCACATGTGCTTACCCCTTCACAGCATACCGGCGTGATGTTATGTTATGAACTGGTGTAAGCAATAGACAGAGATGAGATTTCAGCAATCCCAGTCCATTTGCTATCATTTATTGACGAGTTCCGTTGCCTATCTCCAAAGTTCTTCATCAAATCTTCACCAAATCGAAATGAGACCACTACGAGAAAGTATTCTTCCAAAAAATACCTAAATCGCTTTGTGTGCCTATAAAATTTGAAGAGTTCTCTCTATTTCTCCAGGATCCCATCATCAGATCCTGACTTGATGATCATGGGACCACCTGGGAAGTATATCCTTTCAAACAAAAAAAAACAAAATCCAAATCGGTCCAGCCATCTTCGAGTAATCGGGGAAAATACATTAAAAAAAAAAAAAAAAGTTCCGACGAATTGATAACCTCCTCCTTTTTGAAGTCGGCTAAAAAGGGTAACTGTGGAGTTTTTTTTCTATTCTTCTCCATGCAAAAATACCATATAGAAGAGGCAACTAGAGTCAATTTCGTTTTCGTATGAATTTTGACGTTCAAAACTGCCTAATAAATTATTTGAATTTGACTTTGACGTGACCTGAAAAGACATTTGCGACATTTGAAGCTATTAAAATCTGCCTTTCTGTTGAAATCTGTTAAACTAAACCTAGCCTAGGTTTGGTTGTGATATTGGTATAACCTTCTGAACACTATTCAACGTTGAAGTCTCAAACTATGGCTATTTATAAACAAGCTTCGAAACCATTTGCTCCAGGCCTTCTGCCACTCAAAATAACATCTTCAAATTGGTAATATTATCCATTCATCCATTCAATCAAATATAATCTAGAGAATAGAGAGATAATATTTCCATATATAGCCTTCAAAACTATCCTCAAATCTTAGTAAAACGTACGTAGTTACACAAACGGACAACTTGACAAGTCAGACGGGTCGATAAACTAGGAATGAACTCATTTATTTCAATAAATACTTGGGCATCTTTGAACGTTTGTAACTGAAGTGTTTAAACAAAGACTAATTTCTAGACGCGAGTAATTACTTGGTAGTTTTGTACCGTTTCGTCCTTCGGAGCACTTGTAATAGGTCCTATTTCTACTTACTCCTTTTGGCGTGGAGTTAAATAACTGAAGTGTTTAGTATTTCTGGAGATGAGATGAGATGTTAGTTCACAGAGTTTGTTTATGACGTCACTGTGGTACCTATTAAAACTGCTCTATAAATTATTATTCAAACTAACATCATTTTTGCAGAGTCACCATGGCCAGGGATAGAGAAGAATGATAATGGGGAGGTTTTTGCCCAGCTGTGGGCACAAAACAAAGAGGTAGCAAAAATAAAAAAAAATATTATAAGTTCCTAGATCCACATCTAGTTTACGTACTTTTTCTTTGTAATGTTAATGTTTAAATAAATAAGATTTTCTTCGACACAGCGAAACAAAAATAATATTCAACAATTAAGTTTAACTAAGTTATGAAATGAAAGTTTAACAAAAGCCTCTTAAATGTTTCCTTGTCGCGACAAGATTTTTGTGCTCTTAAAAGCCAAACAAAGTAATGACTACCCACATTTTAATTAAAATAAACAAATTATTTTGAGTAATTTATTTATTAATTCTTATTTCTTTTAAACAAGCATTACGGAGAAAGAAATTAACAGCTTTTATTTTCTTTTTATTTTCGTGAAAAATATTATTATACTACTAATATAATAAATTTGAAAGTTTGTGCGTTTGGAAGTTTGTTACTCAATCATGCGGCAACGGCTGAATGGATTTGGATTAAATCTGGCACACAGATAGATAATAACCAGGATTAAATAAGATATTTTTATCCCGGTTGTACGTTCCCTTGGCTGCTGGCAAAAGCTAGTAGGAAATAAATATTATTTATGATTTTGTTGTATACAGTTTGTTGTTTACAGTACCGGAATTACCAAAATCATAAACTATGAACCTTTTCTTTTTGAGGGTGGGAAATCATCAAATAACTTCTACCGCTTCTAAATGAATTGCCTATGACACGGAGGTGCTGCTGGTATAAAATACCTATTGCCTGTACCGTTCTTAACCTCATGCATACACTGTGACTCATTCGTACTCACATTCACACACATTCGACACTCTCACATTACCACACCCTCACTCTCACTCACCCAGTCGCGTGCCTGCGTGCGTGCTGCATATTTAATTCTCTCTTTGTTATCCGAGGAACAAAAAGGAGGAGATTATCAATTCGTCCGTATAATTATATGTATATTTTATGTATGTTCAGCCCTCACTCTGTTATTATTTTAGTATTTACATTTTACTCACATTTTTATGAAACAACTTAAAGATACTTATTTAAGTTATGGAAGACTGGAGTCTCCTAACACAGGCTTAGCTGCTTAAAAGGAGACTCCAATGACGAGTTGTTAAGTTTAAATTTTGTAAATAATAAAAGATTTTACGAACATAACTGTCCAATGACACTCGGTGATAAAGTTAGCTTTCTATCAGTGAAAGAATTTTGGTGATTGGTTCCGCAGTTCCAGAGAATACCTTTTACAAACAAACAATTTTAAAGTTAAGAACTAATGACACACCTAAATAATGTTCAAATCGTGATTTGGAGACTACTACATTACATTATTTTATTACAAAATAAAGTCATAATCACGACTCTTCGTGATATAAGCAGACAATAATAGGTTTCGGTTCTGGATACCCACTCTTAATTGCCATGAAAAAGTAGTATTTTTCAAAAAATACTCTAGTGACAGATTGCTAGGAAGTAATAGTTAACTCAGTTTAATAAAAAAAATTATAAGGCGCTTTAAAAGAAACAAGCCGAAAATCTAGTTAAGTATTTAGTTTTGAACATACCATTTTTTACGTTAGTAACAGTTTCATAAAATGTTTGCGTCAAAATATATTTTCGAACCTAATTTTTTTTAAATACGATAGACAAAATTCAATCAATTTACGCGACGTACCAGGCAGTGCCTGTAAAAGATTTTCACTAAAAATGTTTGCGCAAAATGATTTACGTACCTAAATATATTTTTTCATATAAACGTATTTGTAACATGATTAAATTACGTTACAAATTCGATATCTTTTATGAAATGGATACACTATTAGGCCTTTTCTGTTTATTTCTTCGTTATTAAAGGTTAAGGGTAGTCGTAGTAGACCCATAATCTGGCAAAACTATTTATAGTACAGTTTCCAGCGAAGGTTGATAACACTTTGACCTTGAGCTGGCCCGTAATTCGGAGTTTCAATCTATACAAAATATACAATTTTATCATCATCTGCCTAGCCTTTTCACAACTATCTTGGGGTTGGTATTTTACATGACCCGACTGCCTATCTGACCTCCACAACCCAGTTACTGGGTAATACGATATCCCTTAGAAAGACTGTTTGTGAGACTTTCGGGCTTCTGACAACCCGTAACGACTGTCAAAGATCTACAAATGACAGCCGGGACCAACGGCTTAACGTGCTTTCCGAGGCACGAAGGGGTCTTTTTTTTAAAGTGGGAAATCATCAAATAACTTCTCCTGCTCTGGGTGGAGCAGGAGGGCGTGTCAGACTTTTACTAACTAAAACCCACCCAGTTGCCTGTGTGCGAGGGGCTACCGTATCTCTTTCGAATAACCCGCATCCCTGGCAGGACGGAGGGGTCTTGGTATGTAATGATGGTCACCCATCATGTCATGATGGGACCTGTGCGGTTGTGATTACTTAATACACAATATTATAAAGAGTTGAAATTTGTTAGTTTGTAAGTTTCTATTTAGGATGTAATTTCTGGAACTACCTGTCATATTTGAACAAAAGGTATTACATTTTTCATAGCCGAATTCTTAAGGATGGTTATAGGCTATTTAACATCACGCTATGACCCTAATGATTTTTTGAAAAAAGAAAAAATGTGAAAGATTTTGAGAAAATAAAGTAATAGTTTGGGCGGGCCATGCGATGGATATGTTCTAGGTTAAAACAAGAATGTACACGCGGACAAAGGCGCGAACAGAAGCCAATATAGCATAATACCGGTTTTGTTACCACTGACGTACCAACTTTATTTCCTACTTTAAACCATGGAGTTTATTACCGATTCATCTTTGACATTGTTGTTGTAAAATTTTACGTTTCGACGTAATTTTTTTGAATCCGTACCCCAAGGGTGCCTAAAGGACCCTATTACTAAAGGCTCCGCTGTCCGTGCATCTGTCACAGGGCTGTGTCTTTTAGACTATAGACATTTTAATATCTATACGTACAATATTTAACACTAAATTTTTCCAATATATTGTCTTGCTAAAGATCCTATGAAATACCAACTTTGCAATAAAAACTCATCTCAAGGAAATCTAAAAAAAACTCATCAATTACAAAAACAGCTACACAGGTTTGATTGTTTGACGCGCCAAGAATTCACTAGACTATTGTCTTGAATACTTTTACTTGCAAAACATTTCCTTGTTCTACTGAAACGTGTAACAGCCATCCTTTACCCTCAAGATTGTAATCAACATTTTCTTTCCAGGTTTCCTCAACCCTCGGTCAGACGAGTACCCTCGGTCCCCTGCTAACTACGGTCTTATGGACCAAATAGCAGCCTTGCACTGGATCAAAGAAAACGTGGCAGTCTTCGGAGGAGATCCCACGAATGTCACCCTCATGGGCCACGGCACTGGTGCTGCTTGCGTTCACTTTTTGCTTACTTCCTTGGCTGTGCCAGAAGGTACGTGTTTGTTTTAATACAGAGTATCTTTCTCTTTTTATGAAACAGTAGATTTTTGGTATACAATCATGTATATGCTAAAATGTCCTTGCTACATAAATTTAGCACATACATGATTCTTGACCAAAAATCTGCTGTTTCATAGCATAGTGCAACACCTACGCGACTACGCGGATTTTTTTTAATAACCCTCCTAAAATTTCAACGCAGGGAGAAGAATCATGTACTGAATCCTTGGTCAGGTCGCGCGGCGATGCCGTTGCCAGCTTGTAAAGTTTTATAGTCCCACGTTGGACCACTATATTACCCGATCGTAAGTGATGATGTGGTCGAAAGTAACTAAATCACGATCAAGTTAATTAAACAATTACATTACATTATCGAGATTCACAAAGCGTATGCGAGACTTCAAGTAAATCTATTTAAAGCGGTTTGGGTGGAATTTTTACCGTCGTTCTGTAATATCTGTTCTGTTGTCGTTATTGTTTAATATTGCTAAATGCAAAACATGAATTGTGAATTACAAAGAAACGTTTGAAAATTTGAACATAGCAAATCAAATAGTAGTTTTGTTGTCTTTTGAGTCTTCAAGTTGGAGGAACGATTTTCATAGTAAAAAACTTGACCCAGGTAGGTAAGCGCATTTCTATGTAATTGTTCTTATTTTTCTACCAGCAATAGTAGCCCACCCTATTGAAAAAGAATAATACAAAACTATCAGTTAATTTTTGAGGCTCGGCCAGATTTCTGATCGAGGAATCAATAATTCTGGCTCTTCTTTTATTTTTAAATATATTGTGGCCACTTGAGGGGTTTGTGGCTAAGACATAAAATCCGCACGTGTCGATCGATCAGGTTAAGTTCGCTTGCCGCGATTGGTCCGTGGATAGGTGACGTTTCCATACCAAGACCCCTCCGTGCCTCGGACGTACGTTAAGCCGTTCGTCTCGGCTAATTTCGTCGTGGATCTTTGACAGTCGAGTCAAAAGCCCGATGTCTGAAAACCAATCTTATCAAGGGGTAACATGTTACCCAATAACTGGGTTGTGAAGGTCAGATAGGCAGTCGTTCCATGTAAAATACTGGTACTCAGCTGCATCTGATTTGACTGGAAGCTGACCTCAACATCGTTGGGAAAAGGCTAGGCAGATGATGAAGCAGTCAACTAGTTTAGCTAATTGTGCGGGTTGTTCGAAAGAGATACCGCGGCTCCTGGCACACAGGCAACTGAGAGAACACGGGTGGGTTTTAGTCAGTAAAAGTCTGACACGCCCTCCCGCTCCACTCAGAGCGGGAGAAGTTATTTGAAGATTTCCCACCCAAAAAAAAAAAAACGTTATAATCGAAGGCAAAAAACAAAATTTATTTACCTACAATGTGTGAATGGAAACGCCTTAAGAAGACATGTACTGAGCTTATTGGTTCTTCAAAAAGGTCAGGCACGTGGTACTCGCAATTGGCGTGCGTGTATGACCAGGTATAAGAACGTAAAGGATGCATAAGGAGTATGTAAGAAACGCAGAATCGTATCGTAGCATGTATGTCTATTTCCTTTTTCTTTTTTATATTCCTTTTTAGTAAAATTATATTATTTTTCTATTGGTTCGCTGTACCAGTACAGTCTCCTAGTAATTGTTTGATGCACCGGGCGACGTCATTATGTCAAAGCCCGCTGTCGCTGAAAACTAGCGCTGGGGCTCTGTCTTGCATAGGGTCGCAGCATTATGCTGAGTGATAGCCGTTTTGCGTGGATGTGACGCATGTTTCCCTCAACCTTTTCTTATTTATTTTTTTGTGTTCCTTTTTTTTGCGTCATGTTTACCGCAAATAAACGTTTTTTCTTTCTTTCTTTCTAGAATGCAGCGTTCTTTGATTTCTATGGAAAAAAGCCTGAATTGATATATGTTACTGCTAATATTCATATTAATTTCTAAAGCTTAATAACTGTCCCGTTTTTTTCAAATATAACTTTTCTGATCAAGCCAATCAACTCAAGATATTCTCAAAACAAACAGGAAGAAAACGAATTTCAATTCCATAAAGCCACCGTAATAGCAATTCGCATTTGCAAACACTTCCCACGGCGGAATAAAATGTAAAAATAAATAAAACTCATTTGGAAAACGGCGAAGAATCTACAATACTCGAGGAGAATACTGGTTTTAATTACAAAAGCAAACTAGCGGAACAATAAACCATGAAATGATGTTGTTCCGAGACGGCCAGTTTGCTACGTGCGAAGTATAAAACCGAGCAATAAACGAAGACATTGTTTCTGTATTGAATTTTTCTGAAAGAAATTACGTTTTATTGTTTTCTCGGTTTTGAAAGCCCACTTGGTCATACTAAGCGAGGAATCTTCAGAGATGTATAAAGGGTTGCAGACTTTATTAAATATCCGTTTAAGGATGGAATATGGCAATTGGCTTCAATAAACTCATATTCGCATACTTACTAACCACCGTCGCACTGACGTAAAAATATCGCGACTATATTTTTTCGTCTTTGGGAACGAGGACTTAAGCTACGGTTTTCTATATGAGTGGTTGCCGCTACAGTGATGGCCGTCATGAAAATGTTCATAGCGAACTTTGACTTTACGGTGTCAAAAAACTCACTCTAGGGATACACAACAATTTATTTTCATAAGAAATGTTTCAGTAACCTCTTTGGACGGTAAATGGCGGACACTATGCAGCGGCAACTGTCTTCCCACCAAGTTTTATGCTGTAATCTAAACAAAAAAACCCACGAAAACGATATCCATAGTAACATTAAATGTGTAAAAAATAATATAAAATATATATCACACTATAAAATATTTCAAAATGCATTAAAATATTGGTGAACTCAAATCAGTCATAATTTAACAAAATCCTTAGAAATATTCCAAAACCTAACAAAATATTTCTATTGCACGTAATATATTGTGACCTAGCAAATCTTCAAGTTGGAATTGAATAAGGGTGCAATGCTGATAGGAAATATTTCCGAGGTATAATAAAACGGAGCGCGTCTTCGTTCAATCCTTGCGAATGAATGGGACTTGTGTGTTTAGAATTATAGGCCAGCTGGGGTTCTAGCTTGTTCTGATTTGCTAAACTACATATATATTGGAAAGTCTACAATCGTTACGGGTCGTCAGAAGCCCGAAAGTCTGCCAACCAGTTTTATCAAGGGGTATCGTAGTACCCTGCAACTGGGTTGTATATGTAGGTCAGATAGGCAGTCGCTCCGTGTAAAATACTGGTATTCAGCTGGATCTGGTTAGACTGGAAGAAGAACCAAACAAAGTCAAGAAAAGGCTAGCCAGATTATGCTGATTCGAAAATCCACCATTAAAAATGTGTAGATTTCGTCGTCGCAAGCGCTGCGCGTGGTTCAATTCTTAGGTCGAGCAGAGTGTTATTGGGTTTTTTGGAACGAAGTTCCTCATCGCGCGTTGTGAAAGGGGGCTAGACGGAAAAAAATCATACGAAAAGTAGTAACGACACTTTTGGCTATAGTAAGCTATTGTAAGCCGTGCGGCGTGCGCATATTTCTCTGTCTGTCTCTCTCTCTCTCTTATAGAAAGCAAGCCAGATATTTTCATTTCGTCTTTTATATTATTATTTATTTTTTTTATTTTTTTAACTTCGTTCCATCCGGGTGTCTCTTGACACCTCTCAAGTTTTTCAATCAAAAATTTCACAGCAGCAGCTTGGAGTATGGAAGTTGGTGGTGTAACATCTCGGTTCCTCAGAAAGCACGCAAAACCGTTGGTAACGCACTGTATCTATCCCCGGTCGTGTCGGATTACAATCTCATCTGAATATAGAGTAAAGGAATGGAGACTGCCCCTATTTTACGCACACACTTGTTCAGTAAAATACCTCCTGCGCACTCGTCTAGTCTCTGTTCAGTCTGGTCGCTGTGATCAAAATTCAGTCGAGTGGATAATATTGTTATTGGGTTAAATGAGAGGCTCATGGCTAACTAGGTTGTCGCGGTCAAATGGGCAAGCGTTTCATGTAAAGTACTAGAATTATTCGGTTGCGTTCGGTTAGTCTGAAAGCCGTCCATAACGTAGATAATTGGGAAAGGCTAGGTACACCTATCTGACCTTCACAATCCTAAAATTGTGTTGGCTTAAAATATCACGTGATCTATTTGTCTGCATATCTATTCCCATTCCGAATTTCTCAGTAGTTAGCAGCCCGGAGTCTAAATTTGTGCCCTGTTAATGACTATAGGGTCCCCCCTATTACATTGTACTATTAACATAACTAGCGAAATGTGGGTGTACGTATAAACACACCTCTGCCTAACCCATCGGGGATTACAGACGATGTTATGCGTTCATCACATCATCACTTCAGCCGAAAGACGTCCACTGCTGGACATAGACCTCCCTCAAAAGGGGGGGTTTTGCCATAATCGCCACGCTTGGCAGGCGAGTTGGCGATAGCAGTTTGGTGGTAAAATGCTGGCATAGAGAACTGTGTAGAGAATGCTGCTGCCCATTCTCTAGTAAGTCCCTTAGTCGCTTTCTACAACACCCACGAGAAAAAATGGGATGGTGCTATTCTTTTAGGTCCGGCAACACACGGATCTACTTAAAAATGACTATTTTAAAGAATAAATTCTAATAATAAGAATGATACTCAATAAATCAATGTCAGAAGTTTAATAAAATACTTTTCAATCATGTCAGACAGCTGCCCATCACCCTATGCATATAGACATGTTTTAACAAAGAGATGCATGAATATCTGAATAAGCAAATGAATTCACTTCACGCTCGATTTTTATATGAAATTCAGTGTAAAATGAATATTGCTTTTGAAAACCTTTTCAACCCTTAACTGATGGGAAGTATGAAAGCTATTGTGTGAGTTAAACGATGAAAATATTCCAAATACTTTTTGAATTTTCGAGGTACAAGTATAATTTAAATGTGGTTATTTCTATACAGTTTTAGACCGGTAAACGAAATACTAATTGTGAAATGAATAAGTAATAATTCAACCTCTTTTGATCGGCGATCCAATCGTGTGTAAAAAGGTCTACTTTAACATTCATCCGGTGAACTAAATTCAGCCTTTAGAAGTGTAAAAATACACAAGCATCAAAGACTGGTAATATTGGAATGTAATTTGGCTTTCTTTACCTACAGTACCAGTAGAACAGTGGTGGTCCAGAGGTAACGGCTGCGACTTAAGAGTTATAAGTCCTAGGTTTGTACCTAGACAGACGCTTTAATTTATGTAAATCAATAATCAAAAGTCATTTATTCAAACTATGCTGAGAGTCACTCACAGCATTTAAAAGTCTTAACATAAAAAACACTGAAGACTTATGGGGGATTTCCGTTAAGGTTATTGAAAATATCATTGACACAATTGCCCCTGTCCTAACAGGCATATTTAATCAATGTTTAGACAGCGGTACGTTTCCTGACTTAATGAAACATAGTAAAGTAGTACCAATTTTCAAATCGGGTAGTAAGAGTGATCCCTCTAATTATAGACCTATATCTGTGCTTCCAGCATTGAGCAAAATTTATGAAAAAATCATGCTGGACCAGATGTTGTCACATTTTAACTCAAATGGGATTTTACATAGTCGACAGTTTGGTTTCACGAAAGGTAGGTCGACGACTGACGCGGGAGTAAAACTCATCAGTCACATTTTGGAATCCTGGGAGAGTTCTCAGGATGCGATTGGCATTTTCTGTGACATCTCAAAAGCGTTTGACTGCGTTGACCACAATACACTGATCTGTAAATTACACCACTACGGAATTCGTGGACAAGCTGATCTTGTACTTTCCTACTTATCAAACAGGCAGCAAAAAGTAAACGTTAACGGGGCGACATCCTCGGGGTCTCTAGTTAGGATGGGCGTGCCTCAAGGTTCAATTCTTGGTCCTTTTTTATTTCTAGTTTATATTAATGACCTTCCCTATCTGATGGCTAACTTCTCGGATATAATTTTATTCGCTGATGACACTTCTCTTATTTTTAGAATAGATAGAAAAGATACGGATGTCTTACATGTCAACGAAAGCCTAGCTGTTCTATCGAAATGGTTTGCTGCTAATAATCTTTTACTCAATGCGAACAAAACTAAATGTCTTAAGTTCTCGCTACCAAATTTACCCCAAGTAGGTCTAAATTTAAAACTTGATGGCAAGAAACTAGATGCTATTTCGGAAACTGTATTTTTGGGAATTACTTTAGATTCAAAATTGCAATGGGGTGCCCACATTAGAGCGCTTTCAAGCAGATTAAGCTCAGCTGCTTACGCAGTAAGAAAAATAAGGCAGTTGACTGATGTAGCCACAGCTAGGTTAGTATACTTTGCTTATATTCACAGTATTATGTCTTATGGCGTTCTGCTGTGGGGATCGGCAGCGGACGTAGATTCAATTTTTATTTTACAAAAGAGGGCAATCCGCGCAATCTATAAAATGGGGCCTCGCGAGTCTCTTAGAAACAAATTCAACGAAATTGATATACTTACTCTGCCTTCTCTTTATATTCTAGAAAATATCTTGTATGTTCGCAAAAACTTAGGTCTTTTCAAAAAAAGATGCGATTTCCATAATCTAAATACACGTAGTAAAGATGAAATTGTGATTCCAAAATTTAGATTAACTAAAACTAGCAAGTCATTTCTAATAAACAGTATCCGCTTCTATAACAAGTTGCCAAAGTCGGTTACAGAACTTAGCGATGGAAAGTTTAAAACTCACATCAAACGTGTCCTTATCAAAAAAGCATATTATGTATAAGATAAAAGACTACGTTGAAGACAGGGAAGTTTGGCATTAATTCCTTCTGCACATGTGGCTTCCCTGGTACCTCATTAACAGCAAAACCGTGTGAAAGTCTATTAACTGCTCCCAAATTGCAATGTTAATTTTTATTCTTTTTATTTTTTTTTATTTTTTTTACAATGTCTGACATATTCTCGTCATTATTTGACATTATACATCAATTTTACTACCTACCTACTATTTATTTTCAGTGATTGTCATCGAAATCATGTCACTTGGTTCAAATAGATTCATTTTATATAGGTAGATTCTTTTACATATTGTGAATGAGAGAACGTTGTAGGCCTTAGAGACTAGATTTGTAGACGTTTTTCTATTCTGTATTTTCATTCCTCTAAGTACCTGGTACTTATTGACTGGCCTGCACTGTCCTCCCATACCTATTATCACTGTAATTTGAAAACATTGTAAAAGCCAATTATTTTTAAAAGAGTAACCGTGGAGTTTCTTGCCGGCTCTTCTCCATAGGAAACGACAAATTGGAACCGTGCACCTAGCTTCTGACGTTTCATAAGTGCCCATGCAGGCTTATGTGAAATAAAATATTTTGATTTTGATTTTTTTGATTTTGAGTCAGCTCTTTTTTACCGACTTCAAAAAAGAGGAGGTTATCAATTCGTCGGAACCTTTTTTTTTTTTTTTTTTTTATTTTTCCCGATTACTCGAAAATGGCTGGATCGATTAGGATTTTGTTTTTTTGTTTGAAAGGGTATACTTCCCAGGTGGTCCCATGATCATTAAGTCAGGATCTGATGATGATATCCTGGAGAAATAGAGAGAACTCTTCAAATTTTATAGGCGCACAAAGCGATTTAGGTATTTTTTGGAAGAGTACTTTCTCGTAGTGGTTCCATTTCAATTTGGTGAAGATTTGATGAAGAACTTTGGAGATAGGCAACGGAACTCCTCAATAAATGATAGCAAATGCCAGTCCATTTGCTATCATTTATTGAGGAGTTCCGATTGCTGAAATCTCATCTCTGTCTATTGTTTACACCAGTTCATAACATAACATCACGCTGGTATGCTGTGAAGGGGTAAGCACATGTGAACCACTAAAAAGTGAAAAATAAAAACTTTTTCCAAAAAAAAAAACAACCGACTTCCAAAAAAACAGTACAAAGTGAAAAATAACTTTAATTTCGGAAGGCGGTGACAAAAAATTCAAATACAGCTCCAAAGACACCGACTTCCGAAATTAAAGTTATTTTTCACTTTGTAGTGTTTTTTTGGAAGTCGGTTGTTTTTTTTTGGAAAAAGTTTTTATTGAACGTCAAAATTACATAAGACAGTCCCCCAACAACGCCCGCCCTTCACTACTTCCTAGTGCTTTAGCTGGGAAGAAGAAGTAGCGGAACAAACTCCCCAGCAACACAGCTGTCTGTTAGTTAGAAGAACTTGATTCTATTTATTAGTAGGTAATTAAAATTACAACACACAAAAATCATTAAATTTTCCATATGTCAGCTAGCACATGCCTATATACCATCAAAACATTGAAAACCAAAAATAATAATAAATAAAAATAAAACGTAAACAGAACTTACAATCTAAATAAAAGCCCCCAGGCTTATAGGGCATGCCCGCCCGCTTACATATGCAGTTCTGCATTATGTAAATATAGCTATAACTTGAAGTAACAAAAGTTAAACTAGGACCTCTGTACTAAAATTTATTAAAAAAACTTAATAAAAACTGAATACAATTAAAAATAACAAAACCATGGTCAGCAAACGACCAGTCACCACGAGCAGCACCCGTTCACGAGCATTTCATCACCTCATCAAATTATATAATCACCACTGCTGTTCAGTGCTAGTACATGGGTTTTAAAATATTTTTATTGCAATAACTTAGCCAGTAGCCTTGCGTATTTGCACTTTGTACGCGACTTACATTTGGCAGTGCATTGATACTGACACATTGCATTATTCTATGCATTTTATGAAAATTACATTTTAGTGTTCATTTAGATGTGGTTTGAGTTGGACAACTTGCATTTTTATTAAGATTCATCCCGTTGAGCATTCACTGACATTTTCTGCATTTAACTTTAATTTGGCATTCTGCATTAAATTGCCACCAAGCACAAATCCAGAATTCTGGCTGCTACTGAGAAACCTCTGATGGAAAAATCTAGTAAACCGTTTGCCCGACCTGGGAATCGAACTCAGGATCCCACGCTCAGCAGTCGCACTTGGGACCACGAGACTAACGGGCAATTGTTGTTGACACTCATAAAGATGTAATACATAAGTCTTTGACTACAAAACCATTTGTAAACTTTCGTAAACTGTAAGCATATGTCCTCTTAAATCTAATATTAAAAATAATACAAGTTGTAAATACAACTTAAATGATTTAAATATCTTAATTTAAAGCAGGATCTATTTCCCGACACTATCCCCATGAAGGACCATTAACAATTTTACTTAATCCACCTCACATTAAATTTGCACCTCTGTTAATGTCCAAATATCATTAGTATCCCACATTCAAGCCAGCTCCATAATAAGCAAGCAAACCAAACAAACTGAAACAAAATTAACAAAAAGTTCATTCAAAACTAGTCTTTATTCCCTCAACATAAGTTACCCGTGAGTTTATTTTAGTTTTGCTGATAAACATACTAGAACAAAATTAGCGAATGTTTATTCAAAAGTAGTCTGTATTCCGTTGGGGTAAGGTGCAGTGGATTTTATTTTAGTTTTCCAAAGTTTGAGCCCCCAAATTGTTTTGCTCCCTTCATCAGGTATGCTGCGAGGGGCGCTTGGAGCGAACTGAACGCAAAATTACTTCCTTACAAGCTGTGGCCTCGAAAGTGGCGGTTAGTTGGGATTTATTGGACTTCACACATATGATAAAAAAGTATTAAAACTACAACTCACGATATTCGAGCTATATGAAGACAAGCAAGATCGTGATAAATAGAATTACTAGTTTGTTAGTAAGTTGATATTGATGCAAACTATCCAGGGTGCTGGAGGCACATAAGAATCGTCACTCAAAAACATTTTAAAAAGGCGTTGCCTAATGATGCAAACTATAACGATCTGATATGGAAGAAAAGACAAATCCATAAAAACCACTCTTAAGGTGGATCTTGCCGATTTTTTTTCATACAAACTTCGGAAGTATATAACTCCACTATTTCTCAATGTACATCAAAAATTAAACATGGTATAGTTTTGTCTCATTGTTATTATTGTCTGTATGGAAACTAAATACTAAAATAAAAAGCGATTAAAAAGTTACGAGCCAACAAAGATTTGTTTTTCTTGCTAATTTCACCTAATTGGGCGTGCTGAAGTAATAAAAGAAGTATGAAATCTCCAAAACCAAGTCGGTACCGACAAAGCTCAAATATCGAAAAGTTCAATAAACTTTATTGGTTATATAGTGATTGATTTATATAGTGGTTTTTTCATAAAACCCGATCTTTCGAAGAACTTTTCTTAATTTTTGACACGCCTGTTTTACTATAACTGATCCTGCAGCTCACTCAGTAATATTGCGCGTGTAGACTAGCATCTAACTGCTCATCACGAGTACTATCTCTGTCGCACGATGCCTGGTGAGACAGCATGCTTTTTAGCCAGGCTCACCAGTGAGCTCGAGCCCGCGACTAGATTCCCCTTAACACAAAATCATGGTAATAGCACTGTACACTAAACTCGGCTGTATTTGTCCCAGGTGTCATTTCTGTGTCAATGACAGACGTTACGGGTAGAACGCCCGTAACACAGATAGACTTACCAATAAATATCGTGTTACCTACCAACTAGGTTGTGGAGGTCAGACAGGCAGTCACTGGTACTGGTATTCATCTGCATCAGTTAGAGTAGTTGGGGTCGGACAACATATAGTTAGGAAAAAGCAGGCAGATGACTTATGAGATGTAGGTCGCAGGTTCGAACCCAGACAGTGTAAATTATTTCATTACCACTGCTCTCAAAACGGTAAAGGAAAACGTCGTGAAGAAACCGACATGTCCTAGAAACGAAAATTCGAAGACACGTGACATTTACCAACACGCACTGGGCCCTGATCTTGGATTACGGCCCACTCCCTCTTGCCTTTGTCCCAGCAGTGAACATTATAGGCTAATTATAAGGCAGATGAAGATGAGTCCTGCATACTATTCAGACAGAGATATAACATCTGTTTTCGTTAGCTAAATCTACAACATGCTCTATTATCTCATGGTATCTGTTACCGTATCAAATACACTGTTTGATGTGATTGTCAACTATGTAGACAGACGAATAAATTATTGAGGATATGTACGATTCTGCGTTGTTGTTTGAGTGACAAACATCACGCCTCTCAACGCTACAAAGAGGTTTGCGTTGGAAGTTATGTATAACTTAGAAGGCAAAGCTATTGTTATTAATAGAAATTCAGGCATAGGGTTGCTGCTGTAAACTTTCTAGTTGCTTCATAATATTGAACATGTTGGCGTGAAAACTGTTGGTACCTGCGAACACTGGGTGGGCATGACCAGCACTACAGTTTTTTTTTTTTGTAAATGGCAACTTGCAGGACAACCTAAGAGATTATTAACTGCTTAGCTGGATTTGCCTGTGGCTGCCTCAGTAAACGAAGGCCGCCAGCCAGGGTTTATGAAACTTAAAACTAAGCGACTACATGGATGGTAATTGCACCCCTTGTGAGATACGGACCTCGGGTTAGGGCGTCAATGGAAGATGGTAGTAAGAGACGGGCTGGATCCGAATGCTTATTATTTAGGATCGGATTTAAAGCTACAGGCTGACTTGAGAATACGTCGAGGCGGTCAAAGTGGCCCACGGTATTACGTTATGGTTGGTTGTTCCATTAATTCGTTCATTCAAACGTTTGTCGAGGCGGCCATCGTAGTGCGCGGGAGACCTTATTACATTTCAAGAAGTAACTGGCCTCCAATATCCAAAGCGATCAATTTTTTAAATTTGTCACATGCTTAAGAGATCTTTCATTTTGTAAATTTTTAGGTAAATACAAATTCTGTATCACGCTAATTCTAAAGCCCCGAAACCACGTCCCAGGAAACGCGATAATAGGCAGCAGCGATTTACCGACGATATACCGTGCGTTATCCGTGACATGTAATCTGAAGGTAACGCATTTATGAGACGGAGGGGAATTTAAACTTCGGCAAAATGTTGTTTTAGATTGAAAAATGCAGGAATTTGTTGGTGAACATATATTACTTCCTATGCACCTGTTCATATTGTAATGTTTTACCTCGCTGAGCGTGGATTTAACCCCTGTGAAAAGAAGCATCTATTATATATTAATTATATAATCTAGATTTGGTCTCCGTTGAAAAAAGGCTCGTCTTCTATTAGGTACCTACATCTACATGGGATTAAAATATAAATGTGGCGTATGTGGTATTTACCTCTGCCTTATTAACCCTTTTGCAATATACGCGTGATGTTTTTGTATGAAAGTAAGATATTTCTGGTTATACGAGTATTTTTCTTTACCGTCAGTCAGTGATGTTTAAGATAATAATAATCCCGTTACGAGACTTCTCATACAATATGAGGGCGCATTTTAACTAGGTATAAGGTTATGGGGGAATTCCTTGGTTTATGGGGGCCCGTTCTGTTTCAGTAATAGGGTGAAGAGGGTTGGTTCATGTTACTGAAACTTTATGGTGTGTCCTCACCATAAAGTCATGCATTTTGTTACCGATCTTACATTACGAAGGGGAAGCATAAAAGTGAAATATAAGCCATTCGATCGATTTTAAAGTCTGAATTAAAAAGTTTTCATTTGATTTTATTAATTTATTTATAAGTGATCTGGTCTGACATGTTCCATCATCATCTGCCTACCCTTTTCTCGTCTATGTTCGGGTCGGCTTCCAGTCCAACTGGATGCAGCTACCAGTATTTTACACGAAACGATTGCCTATTTGACCTTCACACCCCAATTAGTGGGTAGCGAGATTGAAGAACGCTTGTCGCAGTTGTTCCGTGAATGGGTGACCGTCTTTCTATATCGATAACCCTCCTTGCCTCCGGAAGCACGTCAAGCCGTTGATCTCAGCTGTCATTTGTGGATCTTTGACAGTCGTTACGAGTCGACAGAAGCTCGAAAGTCTGACAACCAGTCTTACCAAAGCGTGTTGTATTAACCAGGTACTGGGTTGTGGAGGTCAGATATGCAGTCGGTCCATGAAAAATTCTGGTATTCAGCTGCATCTGTTTAAACTGGAAACCAACCCCAAAATAGTTAGAAAAGGCTGGGTAGATTGATTGTCTGCCTTACCGGTACTTTTCCTGAAAAAAAAAATTACTAATTTGAAGAAGTACGCTCGTACTATATTATTTCAGTACTTGTCATTGACAAAGCAAAGTGTATAACTTAAAACCCTCAAGTTAATGTCACTCTTAAGAGGCAAAGTTACCGAAAAGGCAGATAAGTTGGCACTTGTCGATAACTTAATTATAACTTGTACAAAAGTTTTGTCCCCGTGGCAATTTCGTTTTGTTTACTGATGCTCTTATTTATATCATAGTCTCGCCTGTTCCCCGCAGAGTTAGGCAGAAGTGTAGGTTCCTAAAGCAGTAGCTATAGGTACACCCACTTCGACCGTTATCAATCAATCAATCAATCATTTTATTATCAGGCAGCTGAGGCCCATAGATAAAATACACAAAATAATCTTAAAAATATTAATAAACTAATACATATTATGAAACTTATCAAAACTATAACTATACACGTAAAGTGGTCGGCGTCGTGTATCGCTGTGAGGTGCCGCGTAACCGTCCTCGGAAACGCCGATATACGACACCTTTCGGCCAAAAGTCCTCTTTCAAGCAGGTCTGTAGATGCTGGGTTGGAACTCGGACCACGAACGACTTAAAGTTGACGTCGTGGCGCGATTCCAACCTTTCGACCCTCAGAGTCCAGTTATATCTAAGTCTTATGTAATAGGGGCGACCCTAATACCATCAACCGGGTATAAATCCAGACTTTGGTTTGCTACTGCGAAATTCCATATAAATACCCAATCACAATCACACTTTGCCCTATCCGAGAATTAAACCCAGGACCTCATGCTCAACAGTCACGCTTACGTAGAGGTTGTAAGCGCTACTGCTGACCAAAGAGGCAGTCAAAGTCTTATAAATTTATGTATTACTAGATTTTGCGGCTTAGCCCGCGTGGAGCTCGAAATTTATCCCATAGGAACATTGTACCGGGATGAAAAGTATTCTATGTGTTAATGCAGGTTATAAACTATCTGTATGCCAAATTTCATTCAAATCCGTTCAGTCGATTTTGCGTGTTTGAGCAACAAACATCCAAATACCTAAACATAAACTCTCACATTTATAATATTACTAGCTGACCCGACAGACGTTGTCCTGTCTTAACTATGAATATTGAGTTCGCATTATAACAAAAAAAATGGGGTGGACCACCCTTAACATTTAAGGATATGAAAAATAGATGTTGGGCGATTCTCAGACCTACCTGATAAGCACACGAAATTTTATCAAAATCGGTTCTGCCGTTTCGGAGGAGTTTGGGAACAAACACCGCGACACGAGAATTTTATATATTAGATTTTTGAATTAGTAGGATAGTAGAATAAATACTCTTATTGGATCTACTGTTGATATCCGGCAGCTTATGATTCAGTTTCTAAAAAAGATTACTGCATATAGAGATACAGAACTTAATTGAACATTTTCGAAGATCAGTAACTTGGCTTTAAAATCTGAACAGTCTTGCGAGTTGTAAACATGTTTATCATCATTCTCATCATCGACAGCCATTGTTTCACCCATTGCTGAGTAAGGGCCCGTTCTCTTTGTGCCTTGCTTCCCTGGCGTGATATTGATGATTATTACGAATAGGTCACATTAAATTCTGATCAGTATAAGTTCATATTCCCACTCGACTACTACATAATCAAATTCACTTTAACTCAAAATAAACATTACCGAAAAAGATACACAAACGTCCGTGCGATCGCGTTGTTCTTATCTCTGCAACGGATTTTGATGCCAAATAATATGTGTAGGTATAAAAGTATGTTAAATTAAACTAACACCGTTTAACAACACAGTTTTTACAAGTCATAAAAACCGTGCGAAGCAGGGGCGGGTTGCTAACAGAAAATAAAACAATTTAACCCTTCGAACTATGGGTGAAGTACTAGAGAATGATAACACGGAACATATTGTAAACACACAGGCGCTGCCTCCGTCGGTTAGGACAGTTTACACAGGACAACAGGTCATAAACGTGGGAGTAGTTCAGGAGTGTAAACACCGGCTTATAATGAATGGAGTTACGGTGCTCATCAACTGCCGTGTAACAACAGGGGATAATAATTTAGTAATGGCGAATGTTAGTTGACAGTTTTTTGTACCTATACTACATCATCATGCCAGTTTTCCCTGAAGGCTTAGGCAAGGGTGCATTGGGCACGCCACGATAGCGGCGGTAAGTCCCCTCTTTGAGGAGTGGCTTGAGAGGCGGCATGGCGTCCTCACCTTCCGCCTGACGCAGGTCCTCACCGGACACGGTTGTTTCGGGAGGTTCCTGTTTCGCATAAGGCGGGAGGAAACGCCCGGGTGTTTCCATTGCGAAGATCGCCCTGAGGACACGGTGGAGCATACGGTGGCGGTCTGCCCGGCTTGGGCGGAACACCGCCGTGTCCTTGTGGAGGCGATCGGCGGCGGCGATCTCTCGCGTCCGGCCCTGGTTCAGGCCATGGTGCGGAGCGAGAGTGAATGGTTAGCCGTCACCTCCTTCTGCGAAGCAGTAATGCTCGCGAAGAGGGAGGCGGCGCACGTGAGGGAGAGGCATTATATGCGCCCTCACGGCCGTAGTCGCCGCGGGAGACGCCCTGGGCGTCGGGAATCCCAGGCTGATTCCCGGCCACCGTAGGCGCGGGCTTGCGGATGGCGAGTAATGGGTAGCTCGCTGTCCGGTAAGGACCAAGCCCGGGTCGACGGCGCGTTGTGTTCCACGCGCGCCTCAAAGACATGTCAGCACCAAATGGGGGGGTCCGCAAGGGCCGATGCCTGCTAGGGGTGCGGGTTGTTCGAAAGAGATACCGCGGCCCCTAGCACACAGGCAACTGTGGGAACACGGGTGGGTTTTAGTCAGTAAAAGTCTGACACGCCCTCCCGCTCCACCCAGAGCGGGAGAAGTTATTTGATGATTCCCACCAAAAAAAAAAAAAAAAAGGCAAGGGTGCGTAGCTATTTAAACAGTTAATTATGTATTTATTAGAAAAATATTATAAGGAATTAATAGAAGTAAAATATCCATTATGATGCCTGTATGTCTTTACACAAAATGTTCCATTTATACGACACCCCAAAAATTATCATACGGAACCTTGAACATTAAAAATTCAGTTTTGCAGTGTCAGGCTCGTAATTAACTAAGTCGTTAATTTAAATTTATTAATACGCAAATCAGTGCTGTGCTGTGGGTCCCCCATATCACAGCATCATGCTGAGTTGAAGCCGTCTAGTCACAGTCAGGACATGCAGCTGCCGACTATTTCTGTTCTGTGTTCGCAATTATATTTATTTCGTTTATTTTTATTATTCACGTTAGCTCATTTTTTTAGTGACAAATAAGCCATTTTTTTTATTTTAGTTCATTTTTTTAAATCTAGAATTAGAAAGAACATTGTAGAGTAAAACATATGACAAAGTGTTAGTTTGCCTTTTAACATCTTGCACAGCGGTTATGTATGAGACGATGCAGCTAATAGCGATCGAAAGTGCATTATCTCTTGAAGGGTTCTGCCGAGGCTGCGAGCATTGTCGTGATGGTGGTGTTAGTATTTAGGAAACTTACCTAGCTAAAGAATTTGAAACAAGATGTGTGCGTGGGATCAATGTGTTTGTGATTCAAATCAAATCAAAGTCATTTATTTAAACTAGGCTGAGAATCAACACTTTTTGAACGTCAAAATTACATAAGACAGTCCTCCAAAACGCCCGCCCTTCAATACTTTCTAGTGCTTTAGCTGGGAAGAAGAAGTGGTGCAACAAACTCCCCAGCAGCTCAGCTGTCTGTTAAATTAGAAGAACTTGATTCTATACAATAATAGGCAAAGTAATTAACATTACTAAACACAAAACATAAAGTTAAATTATTTGCCATAAGTCAGCTAGCACACGCCAATATACCAACAAAACATAGTAACAAAACTCAAGCAGAAATAAATGAATAATATAAAAATATTGATTGATTGATTTACTAGTTACCTACCTATGTTTAGAAATAACAACTATCAATGCACTTCGTATTTAATTAAAAGGTTATAAGGCTCTTAAGGGATGTTAACCTATATCCGTCCTCAAGAGTCAAAGTCAAATCTAACTGGTAGTTTCAGAGATTAGCGCTTTCAAACAAACAAAAAACAAACAGCAGCTTTATTATTGTGTGTAACATAAAAAAAAATCTCTTTATAATATTATATTTAAGACTTGGACTACAGCATACTCCAGAGCTTTAAATAAAAATATGCCAAAATAAGGAAACATGAACTATGAAAAAAAAATATTATAGCTAACCAGTCATAAATATTGTTGACCTAAACATTAGATAGCATACTTCCATGCATCGTTTTTGGTGAAAAATACAAAACCATAAGGAAAATTGTTGCGATATATAGCCATGGTTACAAACGGGTACGAAATATATTTCAGAAAAGAACAATGAAAAAATCGCCGGACATAAATAATGGCGCAAAAATGAATAATGGCCTCTTCTAGACGTATTGAAAGTATGCTAGGAAGAGAATAGTGTAAATGTGAAATAAAACAGAAATCGACGGTACAGGCGAAGACAACGGTCTTGTTTTATATTAAGTATGCCTTTAAACTATGATGACGTTGATTTTTTTTTAAATAATAATATAATTTATTTCCAAAAGTAAATTTCAAAGTAGTTATGCGCAGCATTTACAGCTTAGGACTTACAAGTGCACAGAAATTTGATCAATGACCCCCATGCTAGGTGGAACCTGTGTTACAGGGTCATCCATTCGTCCATTATACAAAATGAAAGGTAAGTAAGTAGTATTTTTTTAAAGGGTACTTTTTTTTTTAGTAACCACTACTTCAAAGTACATATTCTGTTACACGTTAACTTGCAATTTTGTAAGTTGTGTTGTGTTTTGTTTTTGTTTTGTAACACTGCAGTGGTTAGAGATCACCAAAAAAAAAACCTTAGTATCAAAAACCCATCGCTCTAGCTACTAACAGTTATACAGTGCTAAGGCAGTTTTGTCATCAAAATCCAGATTTATAATTAAATACATAAAAACTCATTGGAATCAAAACCATCCTAATAAACCAAGCTCGAAGACACAACATCCCAGCAATGCATAACATCAAAACAAGAAGAAAAATTTACACTCGGTACATTCGCTGCGAAATAAAGCAACTCCTTCAATTCAGCGTATGCAACGTTCAAGTCCATGCAATTTCCACTGAATAGGGTTTCCATTCATCTTATTTTACGGACATCGACCTACATTGGAGCTTGAGAAATGTGGCTATTTTGAACTAGCCCCATTGTTCGCTAGGGATCGAATTCAGAAGCTTGAATGATGACTATCATTTTTGTTTGAAGTGTAATGTTCGTGGTGGGAGGCTCGATGAGATAGACTAAACAATAGGGTTGAACTGTTTCTACGACTGCTGATACTGTTTTTTCTAGTCGTGTGTGATCTGTGTTGGAGTAGTATCAACCTGTAGGTACTTAATTTTTGCTTACTACCTCATCATTATCATCATCAGCCTACAGCAGTCCAGTGCTGGACATAGGCCTTTCCAATTGCACGCCATTCAGCTCGATTCTCAGCAACTCTCATCCAGTTGCTACCAGTCACCCGGCGAAGATCGTCACTCCACCAAGCCTGAGGGTGTCCTACCTTACGTTTGCCGATTCGCGGTCTCCACTCAAGAACACGTCTACCCCAACGGTCATCGGTTCTACGGCTAATTTGGCAATGGGCCGGCCATTGACACATCAGCTTACTAATTCTGTAAGCTATGTCGACAACTTTGATTCTCTGCCGGATGACCTCATTCCGGATTCTATCTTTTCTATTATAGCTCGCTGAGCGACTTTGAATTGATGGAACAGCCGTACCGTGAGTGTCCACGTTTCGGCTCCGTAGGTCATAATACAATACACAGATAAAATATATTTTTGAATATGAGCTACTCTGGAGTAAAATAAAGCTGTCTGGAGGAGACTATTATGTAATCTTCTTACTATGTACATTCGTAGTGGTGTTATAGTATTGATCACTTAATTGATAAATTTTATGTATCACTAGCTTTTAAGAGCAGTTGTGGCCCAGTGTTAAGTCGTGGGTTCGAATCCAGACAGGTACCTTATTTTGCGTAAATTATTTAATCACCACTGCTCTCAAAACGGTGATGAAAAACATCGCGAGTACACACGTCATCGAAAATTTTTATATATGTGACATCTACCAACCTGCGTGGTGGATTACGGCCGACTACCTCTCAGAAAGAGGAGGCCTGTGTCGCAGCCCTGGGAAAATTAAGGGCTGATTATGGACTAGCTTTTACCCCGGATTAATATACGTGGATGTCAAAAGAAAACCTATAAACGCCTCCTTCATTGACAACTACATGTATGTGCCAAGCTTCATGGTGATCGGTCAAACGGTGTCCAATCTCACATCTGCCAACATTAATTTCAGTTCAATAGACATTCTTATTTTCCTTTAGAATAAAATTCACCCCAGGCCGCAATCATTCGATATTGGCTGAAAGATAGTACAGCTTCTAACGGTAACACAAATACTCAACATTCCTTCATTTCTATAACTGCACTTGTGCATCTTCAGAACCCACTTTTTAATCAAATCTTAATACTCGCGAAGGAATATAATATCTTGAGAGCGAAGCAGCTCAGAGATATTCAGATCTGTTCTTATTTTTGCCTCGTTGCCTCGAAGCAGCGTCGGTAATATGCGCTTATTTTTAAGTCTATTACAGAAGCTGTGCTTGAATATCTGCCTTAAGTTCCACGGAGTTTAAGCGTAGCGGTTACATTATTATTAGTACCCTTAATATCTGAAGTTGGAGTTGTTCTGCTTGGGTGTATTCAAAGGAGTTTGGGCACTTTTGTATTTATGTTCTTTTTTGTGTTTTGTGGACGTATTTTTGGTTTATCCATTGAAAAACTACTACGTGTTATTTATGTCGCTTAGGAAACTAAAAAAATGGTACTTGTTTATAGACCTACACTGTCCTCCATATCTATTAAAAATGTGATTTGGGAATATAATTACGGTGAATATTTTTTCAAAGAGTAACCGTGGAGTTTCTTCCTAGCTCTTCCCTATAGGAAACAGCCAATTGGGACCGTGTTCCGTGCTTCTGACGTTCCATAACTGCCCATGTAGGTTTATCTGAAGAAAAAAACTTTGATTTCGATTTTAAATTCTGTCTAGATTTTATAAAAACGCACGCAAAAGCAGAATGGCCGCAATTCATTCAAGATACTTGATAAATCGTGGTCTGTATTAAAATGAACTGTCTCTTGGTATCGGAAACTGTATTTCTTTTATTTCTTATCCGTTTGTTCCGGTACGGCACAAAGACTAATGAAGAGATATTAATAAGGTTCTCTCTTTGAGAGTAAACAACTTGAAAAACAAAGGAATGAAGAAAAAATCACAAATGAAGAGGCTATGGTGGGTATCGTCATGTTTTTTTTAATCTTTTTATTATCTTGTACCTACAGACTTTTTTATTATAGCCTTTCGTATCCTTCTATACTTACTATAATCTTACACGTTTATTGTATTTATAATTATGTTTATTATGTTCTTATTTTCAAAAGTGAAAACCAGTTTATTGTTTATAAACCCCTAATGTATCTTTGAAAATACCTCGAAAACGGTCTACACCAACGACAAAATGATTTATTAACAAAAGAAAAACATACCTAAATGCGTAATTACACAACAAATAAACAAAGAAACGAAGCAGACAGCCCCATATCTAAATTCAACTCATTCCACAAAAAGAAAAACAAGACATCTCCAACGCATTTACCCCAAGCGAAAATAAACGAACAAATCCCTGTAAGTGACATTTTTACATCCATACATTTAACTTTCATTTCACATTGTGTGCAGAGATGCTTCTGGCTGACGCAGCATAGAAACGGGTATTCCTTAACAAGATGTGAACGTAATTTAGTTTTTAAAACCGTCTTTTGCAGAAGCTCCGAGATTCGTAAATTTTATAGTTATTTGGTCGTGTTTGAGATTAAAAATATTCTGAAGGCGTCCTCTATTTCGGATTACGGTCTTTCCTAATTAAGGTGGAATGCATTTCGTTGGAAGTATAAAAGCCTGTTAAGGCAATGATAGTCTTTTAGGTAGCATTGCTGAGGGTAGTTGTGATTTTCTTTTTTCCGTTAGCGTGTCCTTATTTTATACAACAAAATGTTCATGAAATTTTAAGAAAAAGATTTGTAACCAAGCCATTTCGGATACTAACTCATTGTCAAATAAATAATTTATTTATTTGGATATTTTTTTCAACGAGCACTAAAAAAACATCATGAGGAAATCGCCATGTCCTAGAACCAAATAACATTGGCAATCCGGGAGTGCCGATAGAAGTGAAAACTTGAACAATTACGTGTGTATTTTTTTAATCGTCAATACAGGATTTCACATTGGGTCCTGGGGTCTTGATTGCTCTCGGTAAAAAATGATAAACGAGCAATCGATTTCAGCCATTAAAGGTAACAGCGCAGATTTTTACGATAAAAATACAAAGGGAATGAAAGGGATAAAAAAATTAGAATTTCCTAATGAAAGAAAGGGACTTTTCCAAAAGACATCAACGCGCGACTCATCCGTGTGCTCAAGCGTTCGGTGACGATGACGTGAGTTCCATGATTTTTATTCACCCAAAAAGTGCTCAACGCGCCTAAAAAAGTTTTCACTTCAAAAATCGAAGACTGTGACATCCGCCAATCTGCTTTGGGCCTGTGTGGTGGATTATGGCGCACTCCCTCTCACGTAGCCTGTGTCCCAGCAGTGGGAACATTAGAGGCTGATGATGCATACTAAGTCCCATGGCCCACAAAGCTGATCAAAATTAACTCAGTAATATACTAAAATCACCATTCATTTTGTAACTGGTTACTTTTGTAATATCAAGTTTAGCTTAATACAGTAAACCATATCAGGTATGACATACCAGACGGTATGATAGCTAAACTACCTACTTGGACACAGGCTAGGTACTTATGTCATGAGAGAATATTGTAGGAATCATAAAACATTAAACATCTGGAAACGTCCTGTCTGCATTGAAGATGTCTGAGAAAAGCAATTTGAGTGTAATGTTAGGAACGAGTGGAAGCCAAAACAAAGCTTGTAAACTCTTTGTTGGCTCACAAATTTTTATGTGTACGTCTCGTTGACCTTTGCTTTACTTTGAATACAGTTTTTCACCGTTTTCGTTTATTTGTCTAATTAATTTCTTTGTTTTTTAATAAAACTTTCATTGTTTTTAATGAATAAGTAGGTAGCTATGTCAACGACTCCACTCGAATTAAACTGTGTTTAAATAATAGGCCAGAAAACATAAAAAAACACAATTTTACCAACAGGTTTAGCACGAGCTCCGTTTTGTCGACGGACAAAAATGACGATCCGTGTAGACAGTAGAAAGTTGTCTACTCAACTTAGCATGGCGATTACAAAATTAAATTATCTTCCCTAACTTAGACGATTGTCAGTGTGGTTTTTGCAGTTTGTGATAGAAAACTTTCTTCTAACAAAGACAAAGACAAAGATCGTTAGAAACGAAAGACAAAATTACAGATTGAAGAAGGATTTCTAAGGTGCGATGGCGAGAATGGAGAAACGAAATGTCACTTTGTATAGAAAGAGCTATCTATTCTTTCTAGAAATAGAAAGCGTCATGCAAAACCTGGAGAAAAGTGGTTGTGAACATGCAAATAAACTTCTGAAGTGTCAGGAAAATGAATAAGGAGCTCCATAAATCATGATTTGATGAACTTAAATGCTTTATTCCATCTCAACATTTCGAAACCGTCCTTCCAAATGTACTTAAGCTGCTGTTTTCGTATCATATCTTTCTCACTAGTTTTCCCGGTAACATAAAGACGTTCTCAAAAAGCTATTATTAAGAATTACCACTCACTCCACAATGTCCCGCTAGAGACGCTCCTAATCGGCTGTTTTCACACAATTGAAACTATCGCCGGCTCTGAGCTTCCAGACTTTCCACCACGTTCTGGCTTTACATTTTATTTCCATTCCGACAAGGGATTGTAAGAAAAATATTCCGGTTTGTATCAGGTACTAGCTGCGCCCCGTGATTTCACCCGCGTAGTTTTCAATTCCGTGGGAATATAGGGATAAAAATTAACTGCTTTATACCTATCAAGTTTCATCGTAATCGGTTAATTAGTTTTTTCAAAAAAAAAAACATAATAAGTACATACTGGTGGCGCTGTGGCCAATTTAGTGGACTGTATTTTTGCGGTGCGGTATAAACGATTGACAGACGCTTGAAGACAGGTAATTCGAGTTGCTAGGAGTTCTGGACGATAGAATACAACCCGAGTAATTAGGGAGGGATGCACAAACCTTTACGGGAGACACGTGCTTTCGCCGTCTTCGTCGGTGCACCAGCTCATCCAGGTTCAGGCGCAGCTGAACTTCCAGTAACTGTCCTCACACGTTACACAAACACAAATAATTGTCGTTTATAAGTCTTATTACACAGTTTTCAATAATTTTAGCGGAGCTGGCTATCCGCCATGCGTTAGCGGAGCGGTTCAATCCGGAAGTAACGTTCTTCGCGAAAAATGGCGGAGTGAATGCTCTCATTCACTCCTTCATACACACGAGGTATGTGCGGGAAAAGGGAATGAAGGGTCTAGGAACGAATGTCAATCATATTAGAATGTTGGCGCAACCATTCCCCCCCGGTTTGAAGGGTTACCTTCAAAAACAATAAGCTAAACTAATCAAATAACCAAATTTAGTTGTAACCTCTAACTGCTAACCTATTCCTAAACTATATATAATGCGTTACTATAACTACTAAACTAATTTGAAACCTGCTGCTGATTAGGCAGAGGACAGAGGCGAATAACCGGACGTAAATACGAACCGGTTGCGGTTTTGACTCTAACTATACGCGTTACTCCCTTTGAATCAGGGAAAACTTCCTCCACTACACCTAGAGGCCAGTGTAGAGGGGGCGCATTCTCGGTCATTAAAACTACCACAGTACCAGCGGTGACTGGATTCGATGGAGTATTCCATTTTTGACGCGACTGCAGCGTGTGCAAATAATCTGTTCTCCAACGCCTCCAAAAGGATTGAACTAATCTATCCAAAACAGCGTGACGCTTTAGGAGATGCAGTCTGTCTTCATCAACATCCATAGCGGGAAAAAACTTAAGAGGAGTCGTGGTTAAGAAATGTGCCGGCGTTAAAGCTGAAGACTCCGACGGGTCACTAGATAAAGTTCGACACAGTGGACGAGTATTCATTACTGCCTCTATCTGAGCGAGTACAGTACTCAGCTCCTCATAAGAGAGAATCTGTACGCCTACGACGCGGAACAGATGCGACTTGAGGCTCTTAATATTAGCCTCCCAATTACCACCAAAGTGACTAGCAGCGGGCGTATTAAAATGCCATTCAATACGATTTTCGGCCAAAACATGAGCGAATTCACTCTGATAATACTTTGACCGCAATAATTCGTGTAATTCCGAGATACAACGGCGAGCTCCTACATAATTAGTGCCGTTGTCCGAATATAAACGTTTGACGGGACCACGGCGCGACAAAAAACGCTTAAAAGCGGACATAAAACTTTGCGTGCTTAAATCACCGGTCAATTCTATGTGAACAGCACGAGTTGTCATACAAATAAATAGACAAACATAAGCTTTCATGGAGCGTATACCACGACCCCGGGTAATAGTTACCCTAAACGGGCCGGCGAAGTCGGTACCGGTGTGTACGAAAGGTTTAGCGGATTGAACAACACGGCAAGAGCGATGATCGGCCATTTCAGGCGCGATAAAGCGCGGGCGAAGCTTAAAACAGGGCACACATTTGTGCACTCTGGCGCGAATCAAATTGCGAGCGGAAAGTATCCAATACTTCTGTCTAAGGATAGCCATCAACAAATCCGGACCTGCGTGACAATTCACCTTATGATGATAATCTACAATCAAATCTAAAATATGGTCCTTGCGGGGCAAAACTACTGGATGCTTTTGCTCAAATCCTAAATCGGAATTTCTCAAACGACCACCTACTCGAATGAGACCATTCTGCAAAAAAGGTTTCAAATGTTGAAAGCGCGACTACAAGTTTTATGGGACTCTAAACTACTAAATTCTGAAGCGAAATAAAATCTCTGCAATTCACGAAGCACGACTGACTCAGCTTTATCCAGATCAGCGGCGGTTACATTACCGCGTGTGTGTAACAGTTTTAGAAAACGACAGACATACACCACACAACGCAAAAGTCTCGACCAAGACGAGACGCGATTAGACAACGAAAAAATAATCGACTCTTCACGTGGAACCGAAACTACAAGCGAATGCTTCTTCTCCTCGGGTGGTTCTGAAACGGAAGCTGGGTTAAATGGCCTAACCGGCCATTCTTCAAGCACACTATGAGTCCAAGGCGGAGCGCAGAACCACAGCGGATGATCTAAAATTTGAGAAGGGAGCAATCCACGGGAGAGACAATCGGCGGGATTATCTGTGCCAGCAACGTGAAAGAGATTTTGTGGTGGTAATTCGGACTGAATTTTAGCCACCCTATTAGCGACGAATGTGTCCCAGCGATGGGGCGAAGAATGTGTCCAACACAAAGCAACAGTAGAGTCAGAAAAAGCCATAATTCTATCAATAATAATGCGGTGTCTACAAGCATTGACAATAGAGCTGATTAATTGCACTAACAAAAGTATAGCGCACAGCTCCAGGCGCGCTAAAGAAACGACCTTGCGAGGGGAGACTTTGGATTTAGCGCTTATAAGACTAACCGAGACCTTATAAGTATTCAAAACGTGAAAATAAACTACTCCCCCGTAAGCCTTCTCACTGGCATCCGCGAAGCCTACAACAGTAACTATACTGTCTGAGAATATACCAACATGACGTGGAATTTTTATTTTATTGAGCAATGGAAGCTCCTTCCGAAAGCGAGCCCACAATTTAACAATATTGTCGGGCGCGGGGTCGTCCCAATCACTATTGGAAAGCCAAAGTTCCTTTATAAGCAACTTGGCATATAAAACGACGGGAGCTACAAATCCCATAATATCCCATATACGTGCTACACACGACAGGATAATGCGCTTAGTACAAACTTGCGGAGTCGAACTAACTTTAAGACTGAACATGTCAGACGCGGGTGACCAACTTAAGCCTAGAACCTTGTGCGTATCATCACCTTCAAATTCCTTGACCGAAGATAACTGGTGTGATAGTGGAATCGAATCTAGAACTGTCTGCAAGTTACTAGTCCACTTCACAAGATCAAACTGACCGGCTTTCATAAGACTTATTACTTGAGCGGCGGTCTCAACGGCCTCTGCCTCGCTGGCGACACTATAAACAAAGTCATCCATGTATAACCCAGTCTCAATAGTGTCTTTCGCTTTCGGGAATCTTTCACCCTCATCAGCGGCTAATTGCTTGATAGTGCGAAGAGCATGGAAAGGACTCGACTTAAGCCCAAAACAAACACGATTAAACTCATAAACTCTCAAAGGTTCTTTAGGCGAAAATCTATACAAAAAACGTTGAAATCTGCGGTCGCATTCGCGAATACCAATAGAAAGAAACATTTGCCTTATGTCGGCGGAAAGCGCGACAGCAAACAAGCGGAAATTTACAATAATGTCAAACAAGTTACCTTGAAGGTTTTGACCACAATACAAAATATCATTGAGCGATACAGAAGTGCTAGTCTTAGCACTGCCGTCCAAAACCACACGAAGCTTAGTAGTTAGCTTGTCTTCTCTAACAACTCCGTGGTGCGGAATGATGTAAGATGGATGATCGTGAGTCTCGTCAGTCTCGGCGGTGGGCGCAGGTGAGATGTATCCTTTATCTAGGTATTCGATAACAACATCATCATAGGCTTGCTTCAACTTCGGAGATGCTTGCATCTTACGTTCTAAACAAGAAAAGCGTCTTTCAGCGGAAGCGTAGGAGTTACCGAGTGAAAAAATATCCTCCTTGAATGGAAGGGCGACAACATAACGACCATCATTATCTCGAGTAGTCGTGCGACAATAAATCTCCTCAGCCACCTTATCATCAGGGCTTAGGATAGGCGGGACATTGACTTCTTCAATTTCCCAGAATCTGCGGATGGTAGACTCCAGCGGCGGCTCAACAGTGCAGCAATGTGACACAGTCGAGTAACTATTTAAACGTGCGGGTGCGGAACCAACAATAACAAAACCTAGAACTGTTTCTAGGGCGTGCGGTGCGGGGTACGAAGAATGACCTTGAACCTTACGTGATAGCTGGAGGTGCGGGAGAATCGATGCGCCGATCAACATATCGACGTCTCCAGGGAAACCATAAGATTCATCTGCCAACGGTAGGTCTTTAAACTTGGTCAACAAAGACGTGTCAACCGGGACAGTAGGTAATTGTTCCGTAATTTTATCAACTATAAGCGAATCCATATCAAAACAGATATCGGAATTAAAACGCGATGCAAATTTAATTTTAATCGAACCATGAATGGTTGATTTTAAACCACCGAACCCTTTAACTACTGAGTGGGCTGGCTGGTTATTAATACTAAACCCAAGGCGTTGACAACAATTTTTTGTTAAGAAATTACTCTGCGAAGCGCAATCTAACAACGCTCGGACAGGACACGGATTTCCTAATGCATCGCTAACAATAACGTGAGCGGTTGCGAGCACCACGGTAGTACGTGCACTGCTTCCGGACATCGAACACAACGTGACGTCACTCAAGGCGGTCTGCGCGCAGGCAACATCGCGAGCTGGCGGAGCGGCGGCGGCGCGCGCTGGCTGAGCGGCCGCAGAGTCCGCACTGACCGGCGGCAACGACGTGTCACCGTTTGATAAACCAGCTGTGCTCACATTGGATGCGGCATTGTTATTACTTTTCTCCCTGTGAAGTAAAGTATGGTGCTTTGAAGGGCACTTACGACAACTTTGATTACTATTACAAGACGTAACCCGATGCTTGTCACTAAGGCAGTTAAAACACAAATTGTTGTCGCGAACAAACCTATAACGTTCATAAGGCGTTAATTTTAAGAAACCGGAACACTTGTACAATTGCGAATGTTCAGTTTTACACAAAGAACAAATAGATTGTACAGGTGTAGACGCGGTATTCACATACGTATGTGTTGACTTCGAAGGCGCATCCGTTCGACGGTCGGACTTAGTAACTACTTTCTTCGTAACTTCATGGTTGGATGAAGTGCGTTGTAATATTTTAATATGATCTCGAACAAAACATTCTAGATCATTGAATTTTGGCAGTTTACTACTGCCATGGTTCATTTCAAATAAACGAACAGTTTCACCATCTAATTTCTTTAAACCCAAATACAAAAACAAAAAGTCGCAGAGGTCATCGACCTTCAGATTCTTTACTGCTCGAACGGATGATGCAAAAGTATCTAAAAACCTCTCTAAATTAGGTTCATTACAAACAGTAATATTTTTCAAGTCGAATAACTGATCTAAATATGCGGTAGCTACTAATCTCTTATCTTCGTATTTAGACTTTAATGTTTTTAAAATTAATGAATAATTTTCAGCACTAAAAGTAATGCCGGCACAAACATTTTTAGCTTTACCAGTTAACTTTTCAACTAGATAGTATAATTTTTCATGATCTGTCAAAGAGACGTTCCTATCTATAGTGTTTTCAAAACTATCTATAAACAGATTCCAATTGCGAATATCACCATTAAATTCAGGTATCTGAATGGGCGGTAATCTTGGTCGATCGCGAGTGTGATTTGCCGGGCTCTGATGGACAGACTGCGTCTCCAAGCTTCTCGCGACCCGTTTAATGCGACAGAATAAATCATCAAATGACGCCAAAGCTTGGTAACTCACAGCGTATTCTGGATTTAATTCTAACTCTAAAACGTTAATATCGTGAATTACGGATTCAAACTCCGTGCGCGAACTATTCAAGTTTTCTACTGAACATAAGAACGAATCTCTAATGGCTAGATCACCCGTTTTAAGTGCATTATCACAAATAGATTGCACGCGGGAAAATAGCATGTCTCTTTTAGCATATAAAAGTTTCAATTCAACTTTGTTGACCTTTGGAGACATGGTGAACAATTATGACACTCACTATCAGAGCGGCCAACAAACAAAATAAAGTTAATTTTGCTAATTAGCGGCAGAGAACAGTGACGCGGGCAATATCTAAGTACAAGTGGGTAGGTAGATAAAACGAACTGCGGGAGAAATCTACGACTACCGACGTTGTGTCTCTGTTTCTGATATTCTAATACTTTTTGACTTCCGAATGAATAAGTAATCGAGCGATCTATATCTACGCATGTAAGTACTGCTTACGTACGCAGGTAATAGATGAACGATTTGCAGCGAAACAAACAACAAATTGCGTTAGGTATATGACTGCGGTGCGGTGCGTTTATTCCCTATGGAATAAATACTAATACAATAACTATAACAAATATGTAACTAATTCAAATACCTAACTATCCGGTGAGAGGGACCAAAGAAAATGGTGGCGCTGTGGCCAATTTAGTGGACTGTATTTTTGCGGTGCGGTATAAACGATTGACAGACGCTTGAAGACAGGTAATTCGAGTTGCTAGGAGTTCTGGACGATAGAATACAACCCGAGTAATTAGGGAGGGATGCACAAACCTTTACGGGAGACACGTGCTTTCGCCGTCTTCGTCGGTGCACCAGCTCATCCAGGTTCAGGCGCAGCTGAACTTCCAGTAACTGTCCTCACACGTTACACAAACACAAATAATTGTCGTTTATAAGTCTTATTACACAGTTTTCAATAATTTTAGCGGAGCTGGCTATCCGCCATGCGTTAGCGGAGCGGTTCAATCCGGAAGTAACGTTCTTCGCGAAAAATGGCGGAGTGAATGCTCTCATTCACTCCTTCATACACACGAGGTATGTGCGGGAAAAGGGAATGAAGGGTCTAGGAACGAATGTCAATCATATTAGAATGTTGGCGCAACCACATACTAACACAAACTTTCACGATTAGAGTAGGATTTGATTAATCATGCACAAGATTTTGTTTATGTGTCATCAATAGTTTTCTCAGCGCACTCCAAATAATTAATTTTATAGGGAAAATTTTGCTACTATAGGTTACATTATTGCAATTTTCTCGACGATCATTTTTCTAAACGATCTCTATTTTTTTAATAAATTATAGCCTATGTTACTTCCCGATAATTTAGCTTTCCATTGGTGACAAAATAGTTAAAATTGGTCCAGTAGTTTCGGAGCAAACAAACAAAAAATCTTTCCTCTTTATAATATAAGTATAGATTTAACTATGGAGATTGTTAAACTTTATAAGAGTAGTAGTCTATTGTTTTTTTTTTTTTTGGATGGGACATCATCAAATAACTTCTCCCACTCTGCGTGGAGCAGGAAGGCGTGTCAAACTTTTACTGACTAAAACCCACCCGTGTTCCTTCAAATGCCTGTGTGCCAGGGACCACGGTATCTCTTTCGAACAACCCGCACCCCTGGCAGGCATCGCCCCTTGCGGACCCCATCAGTTGATGCTGACATCTCTTTGAGGCGCGCGTGGAACACAACGCGCCGCCGCGCCGACCCGGGCTTGGTCCTTACCGGACAGCGAGCTACCCATTACTCGCCGTCCACAAGCCCGCGCCTATGGTGGCCGGGAATCAGCCTGGGATTCCCGGACAACCAGGGCGTCTCCTGCGGCGACTAGGGCCGTGAGGGCGCATATAATTTCTTAGTAGTCTATTGTTAAGTAATTATCCTCCAGTTGTATACCTGTGAGGATTAATTGATGTATACCTCCAAAGTATTTGTTTTTTGCTAATTGTAACTGGTTTGCGTACCATTCTAGGGAACATTTAGACATTGTATTCAGTTAAAATAGCAATATATAAATAAAGACTTTTCGAAACTCACAACAGAACATTCCAACACCTTGCTTCGAAAAGTGTTTGGTATCGCTCAAACTTTGCCTATAAAAAACAGGCAAACACGTGTACAAACTATTTGAACTGGTGAAAATTGAAGCGTGTCTACACGAAGAGAGATTTCCCTCGCGAGTACTTCAGTTTAAAACGTTGACGATGCTCCGTTGTTTGACGTTCGAGATTCTGATGGACAAACAAGGTTAAGTGCTCCAACAAATTAGGAACGTGAAAATGTTCATCTATTCTTGTACTTTGTAGTCGATGATGAAGATTGAAAGCGTTTTAGGAGCTGTTCATGCTGTGGAATAACAAGCGTTTAGTTTATTTGTAAAAGTTATGACACTACTTTATTAGGTGGCAAACAAAAAGGCGGTCCACTTTGTGGTATGTAATCACCGCTCAAACATAAACTCAAAACATTTATTTCAATAAAACCATTTACATGCACTTTTGAATTGTCAAGGAGTTCGTCAGAAATAGTAGTTGCCCATTCCAAAGCGTGATATAAAATAACGGGCAATAAACTCTATGGGCACTCTTTTAAATATTAGTTACAAAAATATTAGTTACTTAATTAATGTTGAATTTATTATTATACTAGCTGCTGCCCGCGGCTTCGCCCCCGTAAATGACGGAATTATCCCACGGAAACGTATTGCCGGGACAGAAAGTAGCCTATCTTACTCCTTATAACATCAACAATCTGCATGTGAAAGTCCAGCCAAAATCGGAACAGCCGTTTCGGAGATTAGTGGGAGCAAACAGATAGACAAAATTAAAAATATATATATATTATAAGTAACCTATGTACTTTCATAGTAAAAAAACTATTATTTTGACTTTACAAACTGACACTTTAATTTTATTAATTTAAATGTATAGACGTGAGAACGATGTTTAAAAAAGTCATACACTTTAAAAGCCTCCAGGTTACAGCAAATAGAAACAAAAAAAAAAACAATCCAAAAAAAATAAAAACCGTGGCAGCTAAGAGATATCCAGTCCCAACAGACGGTGTCATGACGCACGAACATGACGCATGGATCAGCCATCTAGGGACATCTGCAATACATTCATGTGCTTAACCTTCACCCAGATACAAAGCTGAAGATAGTATATTATGTCTCATACACCTGTATTTAAACCTGCACCATTATACTTTTTATACCCTGCAAACCGTAACATAGCAACGCCGCTTGGAGGCAGAAACAGATCTTTATTGTTAGTTCTCCCCCGGATGGATGAGCTCCATTTTAAATTGCGCTCCATTTGTTGCAGGTCTTCTCTTCCACAGAGCAGTGCTCATGTCAGGGTCTGGGCTGAGCCCCTGGTCGCTGGTCGCAGATCCAAGCAAATACGCGGCGCTAGTCGCCACACATGCAAACTGTTCTCCTGGTAAGTGTGTACTTCCTCATGTTATTTCCAGTATTTTATGTAGATTCTTACAAAGAATAATGTAACGAACATTGTGTGCATGCAGTAAATTTTCTGGAAACTAATTACTAATTCAGAGAAAGATCCACATTTTAGGTGACTAAAACAACCAAAAAAATCATAGACAAACCGTGAAACCGGTTTTGTGGGGCTTATTTTTAAGAAAATGACTTCTAAAAGTCCAATAACAAAAAAAAACTAACCAAATTATTATGCGTAGTAAACGGTAAATATGGCAAAAGAAGTCTTAACTTTATTCAATTTAAATATTTTCTATCGACAAGCTAAGAAGATGACAGAGTCTAAGATGAAGTTCGGCTTTGTAGAACGTCATCTCAGACACTCATGCCTGTGTAGCCCTTTTACTAAAACTCGATGTTAAATATTAATGCTTGAAACATTTGTATTGATTTCCCTTTATTTATTTACTTATTACTACTTTATATTTAGTACAGCGCATTCTTCATTAATACTAAATTAAGTTATTCCTATCACTTTGCCTACTCACAGAACTGCAAACATTCTAACATTATCATCTCCATTCATTCGACCCCGGGGTTAAGTCTCCTCGCAATATATGCATCCACACGTCTTTAATGTAAAATATGTAAAATAATTTGTTTCTAACTGTTTATGAAGTAACTAACTTTTCTAACTCCATAGTATCACATGCTATTTCATAAATAATCAAAAGCATCTGTCCGTAACCCTACATTAAACTAGAACACAGCTATTCGCACATACGCAATGGACAATCCAGTAAGTCCTTGTTAAGTGAACTGCCTCAGTATTGGGGCATCAGGCTTGGCAAGCCTCCAATATGACGCACGTGGTGCTTCGAATAGGCGACACACTTCATGTTACCAGGTTTGTGAAGTCTGGGTTATAGCTACCTAAAATGCAAAGAGAATGATACAGCTTGTATAAAATGACAACGGCCACATTGGTATATTATGTTGTAGTAATGACCGTCGAAAAAAAAGACACCTAATTTTCCCTATCGATAAGTTCCATCCTTGACTCTTAAAAACATGGTTTAGGTAAGTATTGGACATAACGACGAATAGGAAAAACAACTATTTTGACCTAACAGAAAACATTAAAACAGAACTAAATATGAAAGCCAAAAGCTTGAAAAGATTCCTGGCTCAGTATGCAACATTGCAATGTTTCCGGTATTCTCAATGAGCACAATAGTGAAGAAAGAAAAGCTACGGAAGCATTCCAAAGTGAATAATCAGGTCCCTGAAATTGTGAGACTGCTGTCTTGAAACATAGTAAGCATTCCTTCAAAATAGGAAACGGATGATCACAAAAATACCTTGGAATGATCCTACTGTCGAAGTGTTAAATATTTACCCCGTTTATAATAATGATGAAAACCAAATAAGCTATTAAAAGAAAATATCAAGAACCGTCAGGTTTCTGACTACGTATTGATGCCATTTTGAACGATAATGACAGTGCAAAAAGGTTTGAAAATAAAATAAATATATGCAGACCGAAATTTTAAAAAAAACTTAAAAAAACACGTCATAAAGTTTCGGTCTCGACCAATTATTTTGATGCTGGGAAAATTGCTTCTATGAAAGCAGCAAAACTTCCAAAATCTTTAAATAATAATAAGGACGTAACAGTTATGCCAAATCCACAAACTAATATAGTTCATATTAGATTGAACGCTAGAATTTCCGAAACGAAAATTCTAGGCCATCCAATTGTGTCCCACAATCGCGCTACAGCCACGTCAGTAGTGGTATTACTCGTAAGTGCGATGTGTGCCAAGCGTTGTTTAGTTTCGACTGTGACATGAATACTGTGACAATGAAGTGACACCAGGCACCTGGAGTTTAGTGTTCAGCAAATGTCACTAGCAGCTGTTTCAGAATGGACAATAGAATGTGCATTTGAGGGGTTAGTTTGCAAACAGAATTTTAAGGTGATGTTTAAAGATTGGTTTGGTATACTGGGTGGCTTGGACATCTATGTGCAACCGGTTACCATGAACGGCATATGATTCTGAAATCAGAACCAGTGTACTGTTTCATAGAAAAATGCAATACCTACGCGGTCAAAATGTGTGGAAATAGTGTTTTTTTTTTAATAACCGACGATAAATTTCAACGCAGGGTGATGTTGCAGAATCATTTGCTGCCCCTTGTATTTTAATTGAATGATAGACCGCCGGTCTTATGTACCACCATTGTGATTGGGATTAAATATAAATTAATTAATAATTATTTTGTTATTTATGTGAATATAACCCTTGAAGTATCTGTACGTTTTTTCACAATTTTATTAAAATATTACCTTCTGCCCTCGATTTCGTCCGCGTGAAATTTCTCGTACCCCCGATCCACCCCGCCACATCGCATAGCCTACTTGCATTGTTACTCTGTTTGCTGACTCTTTTTCATTTTGCTGGGCTCCTTAGGTCCTAGCGTTCCTCAATAATAAGGCTATCAAATTTAAAAACATTTCTTTTAAATCCGACTGCTAGTTCCAGAGATTATCGCGTTTAAACAAACAAATTCTTCAGCTTTATTGTTAGTATATAGAATATAGATAGAGAGTATAGATAGATGCATAAGTCAAATTGCTAACTTGAACAAACTATACCAAAATTTAAAAGATTTACGAAGATTAAAATTATGTTTAGACGTAAAATTATCTTTATTTTATCTTGCTTTTCATGTAAGTGAAACAATTAGAAATAATTGAGAAACAATACTTAGCAAACAATGCTTGCTCTTTTATTTTCCCTTTATTAATTAGGTATTTAATTATTCATAAGAGCATTATGTCGACTGCATATACATGACGATTTACAAAACAATGTTGTCCACAGAACTAACACCACCTGCGTTGCTGCGGTGTTTGCGGGAGCGGCCGCTAGAGGCGCTGCTGTCCGCGCCTGTGCAGGCCCCTGACTTCGCCTACGCCTTCGGGCCTAGCGTCGACGGCGTTGTTATAGGTAGAGTATCATGTAAATACAAATCTGTAATATTAGTAGATTTTAGACTAGTCTAGAAGTTCATGTCTTCAGAGAATGATGGCAATGGGCCACCATAGCCTCTCATAACTTCAGAAGAAGAATCTTCCTATTTGAATTAATTAGTAGGTTTATTTTTGTTATTTATTGGGTCCGAGAAGGCCTTAACGTCTACGTAGTTAGATTTTTACTTCTTTTGGCTCAATTTACCAATCATGCTGAAGTACTTAAGAAGAGACTTCGTCTCGTGGACAAAAAAGGTCGTTTATTTTCGGTCAATGACTCCTTTTATACGTCTTTTGATAACTGTACAAAAAGGATTTGTGTCAAATAAATAAACGCTCTCCACTATTGACAAGTATTTCAAAAGAAAAACCCATTTCCAAATACATTTCCCGATAAATATACAAAGACGTCTACAACGGAATCGCCAGTTTTATTACATCAATCGCGAGGCCCCAATAAACTTGTAACTACGCTATTATTGTATCAACAAGGAATAGTAGTCTCTGTTGAAGTATGAAAAAAATAAAAGATAAATAAAATCTTTAGAGATCAGAAACAATTGAATCCAATTATACTAATACCTTTCATGGATAAATAAGCTAATATGGAGCTAACTCTAGACTAAAACTTGACACTTCTTAGTACAGCTGCAACTTCTTAATTTATCAAAAGAAAAGTAGTAAATTATTTCTTAGAAATATCCATCAACGTTGGATATTTAATGGCTGACAATGTTTTCCCATGTAATATGATCAACATTATAATTAAGTTGTGGGTGTTGCAAACAGATGTGGACCTAATTGGATTCATTTAACGTTATCCCATTAACCAATTTTCTACGGAATCCCCAGTAAAAATCTTTCTAGGTCACTTCAAGAGTTACTTGGTTACGACTCAATTTGATTGGCTGACGCCCAAATAGTTCATCAATACATTTCGGTCCGGTGGGAAAACACGAGCAAGCTAATTATCAGAAGATTCTTTCATTATCTTTCAAGTTTTTTGGATTGCTGATAAATATTTTGGGAGGTCAAAACAAACGGGAGTTTATTCTTTCTTATACAGTCATTTATGATTTTGTACTTGTAATAAACACACACACATCTATAAGCTTGACTTAGAGCAGTGGTGGTCCAGTGGTAATGGCCGTGATTCACGGGTTGTAGGTCGTAGGTGCGAACCCAGACAGGCGATTTATTTTTTGTCATTTATTTCATCGCCGCTGCCCTCAAAACGGTGATGGAAAACATTGTGAAGGAAGCGTGTCCTCGAACCAAAAATTCTAAGACATGTGACATCTACCCACCCGCACTGGGCCTGCATAGTGGATTATGGCTCACTCCCTCTCACCGAGAGAAAGCTTGTGTCCCAGCAGTGGAAATATAATAGGCTGAATATGCTTAGCTTAACATTGTACTCCAGATACAATATTGCTTTTTGCGACGTAAATAATTGCTGGCAACAACATTACGCAGCATGTTGTGAACAACACTGCAAGATCCCATGTTGACAGCAACATGTTTTCCGTTACACAAAACAGTGTTGTGCGACTTTGTTTCCAAATAAATACGCGTCTTTAAATTCTTTATTTGTTCTGGTACCTGCTCGTACATAACTCCATTCATCTATTTCTGTATCTCCGTAGTCGTTTCTAGTTTAATCATTTTGTTTTTCCTTTTCTTAATTATCGCTGCTCTATTGTTCGTCTCTTGGTAACAATTGCTCGAGGTTTGCGGGCAAGACTGATCTGTGGGCGGTACTTTTACAAATCTTCAAAGAAACCAACAGCTGTTAAGAAAGTGGAGATTTGTTGCAATTCATTTGGATGACCCGAGCGCTTCTGTAAATGCGCATTGCGAATTTCTTAGCGGAGATTTGATGCTGTTTAAGACGGGTGAATTTAACATGGAAGGATTGGGTAGAAGGAGACGAAGGCTTTTGTACTTATTTTTATATAAATGAATATCAATTATTTATGACTGTCATCAGGACGAAATTATATTATTTGCCCACGAATTGATTGTAGGATTCAGAATAGTAAACCTATGTAATTTTTATTCTGATCCATGTTTTTTTCTCCGCCTGTAATCTAGTTTATTCGTTATATATTAAATTCAAAATGAGGCTGTATTATGTTCTCACTGCTGGGACACAGGTCTCCCCTCTTTGAGAGGGAGTGGGCTGTAATCTAGCACACGGAGACATGCCGGTTTCCTCACGCTGTTTTTTCTTCACCATTTTGAGAGCAGTGATGATGAAACTATTTACACAAAATAAAGCCCTTCAAATTCAGTTTTAACTAAACCGAAACTATTCATCTCTTCTTCAGAGATTCTCAGAAAACAGATTTTGGTTATACCTATAGCCAACATTGGCTCACCTACTTACTTGTAGAAGTATTGCTTTCAGAGTTTTAAAATTTAGTTACTACTTGTAGACCCTATATAAAACTGAGTTCTTCAGAATTAAGACTCGAATAGTATCCGTATCTAGAAGTGATTGACCGCTGTATTTGTTAAAACTTATCACTAAGAACTCAAAACAGTAAATTGTACCGTCAGAATAGGTATTAAATACCGATATTTCTGAAAATAAGATTTTAAGAAATTAATTCTTAGTTAGAGACTTGTCTTTGTAAAGACAAAGACAATCCTGGAATGGCGTAGCTACTATATACAATTCCGACGTTTGTTTTGTTCCTTTCATTTTCTCCGCCTTTATTTAGTTCATTATTCTTTTCACCCTTCAATTTCGTCACATAACAGCCAGAGACAAGGATCTCATGAAGTGCAGCCATCATAACCCAAACACAAGACATAAATTCAGAAAAGTTTTCGTGTTTTCGCATCGGCATTCCGGCGTCTCGTCCACCCGGTGTTATTAAATTGTCTCAGCGAACTTTTCTCATCTCTAGCTCTTGGAGCGACAACGTCCTCTGTTAGCTCACTTTGTTGAACAAGGATTTTTTCTTAGCTTGATCTCCGCTCTTTGTGATGTTGGACAATTAATGACCGTTTCTGAATAGCTCTTGTTTTTCGCTTTCATTGCTTTGATAATTTTAAGTTTGTGTAGTTTACGTCTCCTTTTGTGACATTTGTAAATAAAGTTGGAAAGGAGATTTAGAATATTTCTAGACGGCATTTATATGAATAGTAAGGTTTCCTTGTAATATAATTCTTTTCTGTCAATGCAAGTAAGTCCAGAATTGTGCAATGGAAGTAAACTCAGGGAAATGTAATTGTTTACCAAATTGACTAGGTACTAGACTAAATTAAAGCTTGCAGCATTGTCATACTGGGTGTTAAAAAGACACATCACATAGCCATTAATTATTTAATAGCTTTTTTTGGGCATTTCGTCACTTGTTTGCTATAAATAATAATAATAATTACTAGGAAACGTTATTCAAATCACAACTGTAATTCTGTGACAGTTGTATGAAAATTAACGTAGTGATTCTATGTGATAAACAGTTAATTTCCCCGTCTACCTAAATTGAATACTGTCTTCATCAACTATTATAATCAGAGTGTCTACCTTAAAACTGTTGTTGCAAATAACGTTCGTAGTGAACCAAAAAAATAATATTATACACAGGAAGATCAAGATGCTCATCTTGGTCTTCCTGTGTATAATACAACCCTGTCTCTTTCTGACCAGACACCGGCGACCTGCTAGTGAACCCAGAGAATGGGTACGAGTGGGGGGGACAGACGGTGGCACACGCGCCGCTCGGCAAGCAGGCGCAAAACGCCATCAACATCATAAATGCTGTGCTGATGAGGAAGAGCGCTGTTGCGCAGCTTACTAAGTAACTATCCTTTTATTTAACTTGTCGTAGGTACTGGAGATTCGTAGTTTGCACCTTTTAATAAGAAAATGAGAGTCAAAAAGGTCTTAACACCAACGATTCCACGTTTACACTATCGGACAAATAGCTGTATAATTCGTCGAATCATTAATAAACGGATACGTCAAGTTCACGTATTCCAATAATCCCTTGATCTGTGCTTAAAAACCGATATCGAGTGGGGAAAAGAGGAAAATTCGTGTTGAGTAGCGAATATATCAAAACGAGGCCTACAAATGTCTGTGCCAGTTTGTATTTACTCTGCAAATTCATCGTTGAATTCGATTTTGTGTATAATGTGAAAAAATAATTCTAAATCAGACTAATCTTCATATATTATTTTATTTTACCAGTCATATGAAAAATGTCGCAATAAATATCATCAACAAAATTGTTAATCCATTGCCTCTTTCACAGGTACGACCTAATGTTAGGAGTTACAAAAGCGGAAGCTTATTTCGCCTTCAGCGGAGATGACGTACAATACGGGATCGAAGCCGACAGAAGATCGAAGATCCTCAAATCTTTCGTCAGGAACACATACAGCTACCATTTGTCTGAGATCCTGGCCACCATTATCAATGAGTACACTGACTGGGAGAGGCCAGTGCAGCATCCAATTAATATTAGGTGAGTCAAATGCGTTTTTTTCACTCACGCTAGGCACTAAACAAAGCGCGCTTTTGGAATTTTAACGCTCGGCTTAACACCGAAAGTTGCATATCGAACAACACGCTTTTGTTTAGGCGTTCCTACATTTAAATGTCGCCAACCGTTAATGGAAATGGACAGTACTTTTGTATGAAGTGACGCAAGTACCCGCGCACCAATCGCTTACGGTTAGGATGCGGCTATAGGCTACGGATTAAGTATCTCTGAAATTAGCTACGTGAAAATAACTGTTACTAAATTACGTGCTAGTAGAAAGACTATCTCTTTCAGATATTTTCTCAATCGATAGCTTACGTAAGGGAGAGAAATCACCAAACGTATATAAGTAACCAACTAGTGTCAAACTATAACAAACTAGTGTTTATCTAACTAACTAGTAGGTAACAAAATGTAAACTGAATTAAAAACTACTATCTAGAAATAGTAACTCTGCATAATTAAGACTGAAACTATTCGAATCTTAAAATGTTGAAAGGAAGAATGCTTAAATACAAACTTGCAGCATTGTATCTTTTACCTCTTAACAGACAAACTCTTTATTTTCTTCCAAGACAGAGCCAGATTGTGTTTCAAAATTGCAGACCAAGATAATATCTTCAAAGTGCAGAGTGCAGTGTTGAACTGGGCTAAGTTTAGTCTGTATTTAGAAACTGTTTAAAACCAAGCTTAGACTTAGCTTGCTAGGAAGCTGGGTTTAGAAGAAACTTAATACAATACCTAACATATTCTGAGAAGGAATTGAAGGCTACTTACTTACTTAGAACTTATGAGTTTACTGTTCCATCGTTTGAAACGTAGGTTAGCACACCATCAAATTGAAAAGGTGAGTTACACAGTCTCTATATACAGGGTCACTTTATATTAGCTGGCAATACTTTACCCACGTGTTGGGTGGATATCGAAGACCTAGAAAAAAAAAAATCATCATTCCTACACTCAAATTACATAGACATTAAGTTAAATAAACGACTGTTATGTTACGGTTGTGGAAATTTCTAAAAAAATATGTATGTGCCATGAAAAATTACAAAAACAGCTGGTCGATTACGGGCATTGGCCTTCGCTCATCGAATGATGAATATATTTTTTTCGTTTTATTGGTCCATTAGTTTTCAATATCGACACTCACGTGGGTAAAGTATTGCCAGCTAATTTCATTTGACCCTGTAGGTTAGCCACCAGATTAAAAATATTATTAACCAGGTTATTTAACTGGAGCTGATTTGGCGAATAGGCATTAAAACTATACTGACGTTAATCGATTTTGCATGGAAAGAACATATATTTCAAACTAGCTGACCTGGCAGACGTTTGTTCTATCCAAATTTCAATAATTCATATAAAATGCAATGCAATTTTCCCGATTTTTCGGCTGTTCCTTTGCGTTTTTCCTAATTTTCTTTTTTTTTAAACCACCCCTATATTTCTAATAAAACAAAAAATAAAGATATCTTATTTATTACATTAGGTACGGGGTTATCAAATACTAACCAAAGAGAAAGACAAAAGCATTTCTACCCTCAAGACCTGGCTAGAATTAATTAATATTACAATTAGTCCGTGCACCAATTCTATTGAGAATAATTAACAAGACATCGGACAGTAATTAGAATTAATTGTTTAGTGTCCATCCAACTGTTAAGTTAGTAATTGAATTGTTTCCTCGGAGATTTAATTACAGAAAAATGAGAAACTAATGTGTCAAAGATGAATGTAATGATTTAGATGATGTTAATAATGATGGAACATGAAATAAACATATCGTTTTAGTAACCCACCTATTCTATGAGTTAATCAACGAATTTTCAAAAACATTCCTATGCCATAGCGGGAATGTGTCACCTTTTCGAACTGTCAATTTCATTCAAAATGTTGGCAAAAGATTGGCAAAGTGTTGGCAGTCGAAAAATAAAATAGGGTGCAAGGAAAGAATTACCTCAAGTTGTTTAACATATTCATAACTTGACTGCACATGCCACCATCTTATCCATTTATTTCAAACAACATGAAGTGCACTTTTTAACGTCAACATACAATTCAAATAGAATTAACTATAGTCGGGCGACTATAATTAATTATTATGTCTATTATTCCAAAAGGTCATTTCCCATGGAGAAAAATGGGCAAGAAACTCCACCGTTACTCTTTTGAAATGTTTTACAATATTTTGTAAACATTAATTCTATAATTATACGCGAAGTCGATGTAACTTGAATAAAATTACTAAACCTACCACAAAAGGTGTATCTACGAATGCTCGAATATATTAGGCTACAAAATTAGTGGGAAGGTGTTTTGTGGACTAAGTATATGTCCTTTTTAGCGATTCTGTATATACGTACTTTACCGTACTGATGCTCCTCATTTTTTCATCAGAGACGAGACGCTAGAAGCACTGAGCGACGCTCAAGTGGTAGCCCCGATGGTCCTGACAGCTGACACGCATTCAGCGCTGCGAAGAAACTCCTACCTCTACGTGTTTGACTACCAGACCAAGTATGGAGACTACCCTCAGGTGAGTTAATGGTGTCAAAGGAGGTTGTATTTATAGGTGATCCTGCGCAACATAATCTTAGGCAAGATTGATAAATGTCACTTTGCACTGTCGCACAACTGTCAAACTGATGCAAAATAAATTGGGAGAAGAGGGACAAAGAAAGGAATTAGAGACCAGAGCATGATGATGCCTATCGAGGAAACTAATATCTATACGCCGTAAGGACTATTATTGCTTGCAGCGCTCAGCCGCTATGGTAACGCTTGCTAACAGATGTGGTCATTGTGTGCACAGGATTATGTTTTTAAATTGGTCAGATGTAAGTTTCCTCGATAAACAAGAACACAATGTATCTTATATGAAATTACATGAAATCTGTATTTATGCACGTCAGTATTTTGCTGGTCAATATTTAAAAACTAGATGGCGCCGGTATTTCTTAGGTAACTGATCCCTGAGAAGAAATGTCAAAACAAACTCAGAAGTCATGAGGTCTCTTTTAAAGTCCAAACGTAATATTAGGATTTTATGTGATTCTAACAATGCAGGGCCAAGTCTGCAAGGGCCTTTAGAAGAAAAAGCCATTGTAGCTTTGAGCTGACCTGTCCTAACAGACGGTATGCATGCATTAGTCACCGTGTAGCTCAACCTATTTTAGGGAGCTCAACGACCCGTTACATGACGCTACCAGATCTGCAGGAGATTTGCGTAAACCACATACAAAATACTCAAAACTGCCAGACAGTTAGTAAAGTCATATATTCAATCTAGCCTGCATGATTCTTTCATATTTTCATTTTCATTTTCATATTCATATTTTAGTAGGTACTACTAATATAATACCTACGAATATTCATTAGAAATACCACTTCAGGTTTGAACCTGAAGTGGTATCTGAAATGAATATTCTTAGGTCTTACATAGTTAGAGCTAAATAGATTTTGCAAATAAAACCACGATAACTTTATTATTATTAAAATTTTGTAATTCAAAATAAATTTTATATATTGTACAATATGGAAAGAGGTAATTTTCCTAAAGTGGGACACTAAAAGGCTGTTAATTTATCATAATTTCAGCCGAAATACGTCCACTGCTGGAGAAAGGCCTCCCCTAAATTATATAACGTTATTTCAAATAAATGCCCAACGAAATTCACCCCTTCTGCCGATTTCGCAACTTGTTTTCAATGAAGCAGTAAAAATACTAAAAACACAATACATTTCAAAATATCCAAACATTCAAACTTATGTCATTCTGAATTTCGCAAACACGAATCGTTAAATGAAATTTCAAAACGCAATTGTTTCTCCGAAACTTATTTCATAGGAGTTCATCGAACAATTAACTTAGCCTTGAACAGCTCACATTTTGTGTTAACGAGCCGAAACTGGGCACAAATTGGATTTATGAAATTATTCCATTATGTGAAAGTTTTGCATAACTTAGGTTGGAGTTTGTTTAGTTTTTGAAGTTGAGAATCGATTAAGTTTTAATTGTAAATAGTTTGGTAAACTGATTCTTCATCTCTTCATTAACAGAATTCATAATAGATTCTGAATTTATATTCCACTTTCGTTTGGCTACAAACATTTGGAATTAGAACAAACATTTGTGTAGGCCTTGCAAATATCAGTACCAATGAACTCGTGGCCCTGAACACAAAAGGTGTACGTGCCGTGGAAGCATTTAGGTCATCTATCTTTAAAAAATTGCAGCATAGCTTACCCAAGCTGGAACAAAAATTGCTTTGAGTTTCATTACTAAAATTGGTGCTGAAATTCAGCTTTTTGATCGAATACTAAAATATGCAATTACTAAATTAGATAACTCGACTATTGGAATGATACGTAAAATAAATTAATCGCATTTAAATCCCACAAATAATGTATTTAACTGCGTTCAAATAACACGGTTTAAATCCCAAATTAACCGTTTTACCGCATAATTTGGTCATCAATCGGAGATAACACCCGTCCTAATAATAGTGCGCATTCACCTACTCATTAACACCGATACATCATACAACCAACATAAACCGGTTTCCGACAAACTGCTAACTACCCACATTTTGAGGAGCAATTACTATCCGACCATTTAACGAAGATACCTTACACGAAGCAATTATAGCAGAGTTAGAAGTCTATCTAAACTGGACGTGTTGGCGATGTTCCTGTTAATATGGAGGTGTGGAGTTACCTTGTTTGCTAAAGATGAACTAACGAGGGCAATGAAGTGGCTTAAGGAATAATTTTGGATATTGGAAACAGTGTTATGAAGGTCCCATGCAATAAAGGAGAAGTAACTAAAGATATTCACACAATGCAAAATACACACTTATTCTCATGTGGTATCTCGCAATGGTGATATAAGAATGATAAGACATTCACAATGCGTATGTCGCATTAAAATCACCTCAAATATCGGAATAAACGTGTTTACTATGACCGGAGAGCACAGGTTAGCACGTGCGATTTTTAACGTGGGGATTTTGTTTGGCGCCCTGAACCTTACCTTACCTAACGATCGAATGATTGTGTTCAAAAATGGCGGATTTTTAACTTTCGGTCACCTAAAACCTAGTGCGCTAAAAAAAATCGCCCGTAGGTAGAGGTAGAGGGCTAACAGAGTTAAGCCATGACAGGCTTCCAAACTTGTTTTTTTTTTTGGTGTCTATATTGTTCAGGGGAAAGTGTACGAAGAGAATTAAATCGTTCACTGTCTTTTAGACGTTTGTAATCAAGGATTAACTAACTAAAGCAACTTAGCGATAACTCACATATAAATTACCATTAATATAACCAAGCAAGCTACCAAGAAGAAAACTGTGCAGAAATAATCTTTATTTTTAATTTTTTGTAAAGAACCAAACTAAATGTTTCATATTTTTGCAGCGCCAAGGTTGCATCCACGGTGAAGAGTTGCCGTACGTATTCGGAGCCCCACTGGTGGGGGGCCTGGCCCATTTCGCGAGGAACTACACGAAGGCAGAGGTGGCTCTGTCAGAGTCTGTCATGCTATACTGGGGGAACTTTGCTAAAACAGGGTAAGTAGAATTTGTGATGATATTACTGCCAGGAAAATTAATTGTTAAGCTAAGTAGCAATTTGTCGTGTTATAGCCAATTCATTCAAACGTCAACGAACGCCAGTTGTGAATGAATACATGGATAATTTAAATTGGTAGTCTAATTTATATAGTTTAATATTCTTAACAATTAATTTCACTGACTTTACAATCACGTTTCAGAACCTTTTATCACTTTTGGGCGTTATCACGTTAAAATGCAAAATGCAAAATGTTTGTTTGAACAATCCGAAACATGATTTTATCGTCGTGAATTCTTGCAAAGTCACTGGGACAAATTCTAAGTAAAAGGGTCTTTGAAGAAACATTGACCCCCAGTATTCCCTCCTTCATAAAAAGATTCAATTTATTTTTTTATCAAAGAAACTGTTAAATTAAAGTATGAAATTAATTGACGAAATGAAACAATGTGTGAACAATCTTTACAATCCATTTACGCCTCTATTTGAACCCTTCTAATCTAACTTTATTATCTTAGAAAAATAAAACTGGATTTTTAAATTCCACCTAGAGAGTTTAATATAAAAATCCAGTTATCGTTTTAACAGCTGCTAGCACCAATTTCAAAATAATTCAGAGATTTCATAGCGTCAAATTCATCAGAGCGCATTTAGTTAAAATATTGAAAAATATAACTAAAATCTGCTCGAATCTCTACCAAACGAATAAAGTGATAAATGATCAAGCACGTATCTACTCACAGTGTGAACAATGAAAGGTTAATTGCTACAGTAACTAGTCACGATAAACATGGATTATTAGCTGAGCAGCTTGAGGTGGTAAACATTTAGCATTTTGATTGGCACTCCCATAATGGACTAACTACTGAAGCAATTACCTTCAGGCACAAAATAGGTATTATAACTACCTTCGTTTGCGCTTAGTAGGTACACAGGTTTCTGTCATAAAGTCAGATTAAGTGGACATAAATAGGCCCGTAATTGTTGAATTTATCATGTAACCAAACTACCAAATATATTCTTACAATTCAAAACCATTTCTGTAAGCTGACCTCAATAAGACTCATAACTAAACTAGAATCTTGTTGACGCTAAAATCTTCCTTATTCTTTGTCTAGGAATCCCAACGAAGCGCAAGAGAGTGACCCAATAAGGGCAGGTCGACAAGAGCGAGTGAGGATGAAGAACATAGAATGGACGGCGTATGAAGCAGTGCACAAGAAGTACTTGAACATCGACACCAAAGCTAAATTGAAGAACCACTACAGAGCTCACAGGTACGTCTCATCACAAAAGAAAATTTCAAAGAACTTTTCTGCAGTATTTTTTTCGAGAACTTTAGTTGTATTTGATTTCTTTAAGTAAACGATATCATTAAAATGTATTCCATGACTATCCTTTTACGAAGTAATACGTTTAACGTGAATAGGTATATTCATTGTTTTAATCAACGTTGGGTTTAGTAAGAAAGGTATATATATAAAGACACTGTTGTAAGAAAATATGTATTTTGTCAACAGACTATCATTCTGGTTGAACTTAGTGCCAGACCTTCACCGTCCTGGAGGAGAAGATGTTCCTCCTTCACATCATCAGCTTGAGCATGAAGACTCGGCTCTCCAGCCGACCATCAAAACGTTCAGCCCACCGTTCAAAAAGACGACCGATATGGTCATCACCGATACTGGGTTGGCAACTAAGATCCCAGTCTTAGGTGTCCTAAATATTACTTCTCCTTTGAACTTCAATATCATCGGCATCAATCCTCCCACCCAAAGTACTGCCGGTAGTGAGGTACATAAAACAGACGCAACTACTGCCACTCCACCTGAGGATGGTTTCGCAGCATATTCTACGGCTCTTAGTGTGACCATCGCTATCGGATGCTCACTGCTGATACTGAATGTTCTTATATTCGCTGGAGTTTACTACCAACGGGATAAAACGAGAATGAACGGGCAAGACGGCCACACAAATGGCGCTCACTTAAAAAAAAGAGTGGAGAATGGGCAGATGCCGAACAACATTTGTGGTGACCTAGAAGGAGCGCTAACTTATCAAACTAGTTTGAAAAATGATCCAGCTACCATTTTAAGTCATCACCACCATTCACATCATCAGTTACCGCCACCAGAATTCGCTGATCTTCCAAGCAATAACGTTGCCGGTATGGCGACATTACCTCGGGCGCCTCCGCCGCCAAAACTTGGGAAAAGTAATATAAATACTTTAGCAAGTGGACAGCTTCAGGAAAACCAGCCTTTGTTATCGGCACATCAGATGCAAATGATAAACACAAACACTTTGACGAAGAAGAACACGCAACTGAACGCGAAATCAAACGTGACGATGGAGGAGCTGCGTGTGTGACGTCAGAGAGCATGACTGCAACGAGCCGGCAGTTGCAGCGACGTGGTTCACCACGACGAGATCGTGTGACTTGAGCCGGACCTTCTCAAGTGTGTCACAGATTACATATAGACTTTTACTGTGCCACTTGAACTTTGAAGGTTATTAATATTAAAGACACTTCTCTTCCAAAGACAATGTGAACTGAATCAGTGATTTTTTGAAACTCAAAGTGAGATATTTGAATAAGTCGTTAGTGATTATCATATCTGAGACGTTGGAGTGTATAATAGCGTGTTATTGGACGATTTATCGATGTATTATAATGGTTGTAAATAGTGAAATAATTGTATATAGTTCAGCAGCTCGGGCGCATATCCATCCTAATTACAATTATGATAATCTCAAAAATAGTGAAATTTAAACAAAATATTAAAGATTAATCGTCGTTGTTCTCGTTCGGCTGTTAAAATTCTAGGAATGTACATTAAGTTTCGTTGTTTCAGCGCGTTATAAGAAATTATATTATTTCTTAAACGTTATTTTCGAGAGATTTACATATGTTCTGGAATAACTGACGGGGTAATAAGCTTACATTCCACCCATTTGAGATGAGGTTTTATCGTGTTTAAGTGTAGCTATTTGCGTTAATACTAGCTATTAAGATGATAAAATCCGATACTAAGATATTGTATTAAGCTGTACGATTGAAAAATGAATTTCGATTCCCTTACAACGTTGGCGTCGGTTCTAAATGCGAATCAGTGTATTTTATTAATAGTTCAAGCGGACAAATCTAAGAGAGAACAGAAGACCCTTTTAAGGCCCTCTTGATTTCAAATATAATTTCTCTTTGAACATTTCGAGTAACGAAATTTTGGCCATTTTCTTTAAGACATTTTTATAAAATTCTAACAGCCGATCGAACTTGGATTTAATATTGAATTTGAAAACTAGATATTTGAAGAATGAAAAGACACCAATGTAATCTTCCCTAAAAGTTTTATCGAAGTTAGAAGCAATAATGGTTCTTCGAAAAAGTCAGTTTCCAAGCGATTTTAGTTTTTAATAGAAAAAAAAAAAGTTTTGCTGGAGAAACACGATGATTGACAAGTTTATTCTTTGTTTTAAAATTTATAAATTGTGTTTCTTTTTATTAATTTTTCGAGCTTAACACGCACATCCCAGACAATGTCTTCTTTATACATTTTCTTCTTGTGTTTTGTCTACATATTTAATTTTCTTCTATCATCTGTTTCTTCAGTAAACGCTTCATTTTGAGTTTTCAACATAGATGGACCAATAGTGTTTGTAAATATGTAAATAAACTTAGGAAACGGTATAACAGGTTGTAAAACATCCTTTTTTATTTAGATTTCCGACCACGACTGATCCCGTTTATTTTCAATGTTTATTATCCTAATTTAAGTGAAATAGTAAAAATGGTTGAACAATAAAAATAATCTGAGAAAAACTCATCAGCCTGACAAAGGAAGACAATGAGTCTTGTCAGAGTTTCATATCTAGAATGACGATGAAGTATTAGATTTTGTGCTTAAATTTTTTAATCAGTAATTCTGTTAATTTTATAATGATATTCCTTCTCCGTACGCACTTGTTTTGTTGTTGTAAAAATGTAAGTGTATTTATAGATATCAATAAAGTCTGTAAAAGACTTCATTATAAAGTACTCACCGGAAAACAGACTAAAAATTTTAATAAAATAAAATCCAAAAATTATTTTCTTTGTTTTATTTAGTTAAATACACATGTTTTGATAAGGTATTTTAGTACATGGTTCATGTAAGCTTCAAAGTCTCCTAAAGACTCGTATGGTTCCGGAACCGATATGCACTATAGGTACCTATAATACAGATGACAAAAATTTTATTTAACACATTTTAGTTATGGCGCACACAATGCCACATGCAACTGTGACAGGAAACAATTTTTATTAGTTTTGTTGTTTATTTTATTTGGCGTCGAGTGCGGTTACGATACGTAGACTAGGAGATTCGTACACTCTCACAACTTGCTGCAGCGACTAAACGCACGGTGCACGTGCACATCAGACAGTCGATTGCGTTACGTCTCGCATGAAAAGCACCAAGGCAAATATAACGGAAATGATCGCTTCCTGCACGACGTTTGTCGTAACGACAAGACACACAGACAGCGCTAGTAATTACTCTATGCTGTCAAATAATGCAATGATAATCATAATCATATTTTCTTCTGAAAAAAATGCTTGGAAGGTACATTAAATAAAGGGTTTTACAAAAGTTTGTCATCTCTGTACAATCAACCGTTTTAACAATGTTTGTACATTGAACAGTAAAAACATATCAGTAAAACGAAACCTGTCAATCAAAAAATAATTTATACCAAGTATTATAATTATGGAAATATACAATGTCATAAAAGACCAATCTCAGTTGAAATAAGATTTAATCAAATTTAGTTCGTCATATGCGACACATAGTGATAATAGTGTAATAAAATTACTTATGGATTATATTAACTTGGTTGACTCTATTGCTTAATTTAATCCGCAATGTTTCATTTCTTTGACAATCAGATTGAGGCGTAGCGTAAACCAATTAATATAATCTTCAATATACGCAAAACATTACTCTTCAAATTAATTATTGTGGACTATATTCGTGTAATAAGAACTTGGTAAATATTATTCTACTAAAATCTATCTCTTCCAACGTGCCAATCGTATTTAATATCTTCTATAATATCCAGACGTCTCTTAATTGTCAATACTGATTTTATTTCGATTCTGTGAAAATGAAACAGTAGCTTGTTTGTTTATTTGCTAAGTCTTATTTTGTCATTTTATTCGTTGGCTTAATTTGATTTTAATGATGGAGATAGTAATGCTTTAGTTTTGTATTGTTTATATTTTTTATATAATAATATATTCTTTCTATAATATTAATTTTTGCTTGGTGATGACTGTTAAATTGTCACTAAAGACTTCATTCGGTAAAATTGCCATATTTAATGACAAAAAAAAGGTTTTTTCGGTATAAATAGGTTACCCACAGCCGCAACTCAACTAAACTCATCGATAGTAAAACACGTTTGAATAAAAATATTCCGGTCTCATTAACTCTTCTAAAAAAAAAACACCTTAAAAGACAACCAAGATTAAATAAAACGTAAAATAGAAAAAAACTCTACAAAATGTGCGTTTATTTTTTCAGCGCTAAGGCTCAAGCGTGCGAGATGCTCCCAACACTTGAAACTGCTTCCAGCAAAATCCTCTTTATAACAAAGCTCTTTAATATAACAGGAAAATATTTAGTGGCGCAGCGTCTACAGCTAAACAGGAAAAAGTTAAGGTTAATCGTGATGAGGACGAGAGTAAAAATTTAATTGAATTGAAACCACTTTTACGGATGAAATCTCGCGGTGTTTTGTTTTATGATTCGGTACATCTCGGGCACTTTGCATTACGGGCACGGATTAATAATGTTGAAGTTCTAACAATAGGTAAATATTTATGAGATTTTTTATGAGGATTTTTATGAGGAAGAAGAAAGGAGTAACTAAACTTTTATTTTAACGGACTTCTTTTGGATTCAGGTTTTGCCATCGTTTATTACTTTCTTTAGCTTTCTTTCTTTCACAGTTATCAATTCGTATGCCAGGTAGGTACAAGGCTTGGAGGTAGTCTTTATTAGGCTTACCTACCAGCATTCATAATACCAGCCTATAATGTTCCCACTGCTGGGACACAGGCCTCTCTGTGAGAGGGAGTGGACTGTAATCTGACACGAGAGCCTAGTGCGGGTTGGTAGATGTCACATGTCTTCGAATTTTTGGTTCTTGAGCAAGCTGGTTCCCTCACGATGTTTTCCTTTACCGTTTTGAGAGCAGAGGTGATGAAATTATTTACATGAAGTAATTTAAAGCGCCTACCTAGATTCGAACCTAACTACAACCGTAAGTCGGGGCCGTTACCACTAGGCCATCACTACTCCTTCAGGCATGAGCCTGAAACCAGAATAAAATAAAGGATAACTGCCTTTCTTCGAATGAATAATATGGTTTTCTTCGTTCTATAATCAATTACATGAGCTGCCATTACTGATTGGTATATCCGTCAAAAATGGTATATATCAACTCAATTAATTATCCTACGTCCCATCTATTGACGGACTTACGCCCGACAATAACCGATCACGTTTACAAGGACCACAATTCCCAGATCTTCACAACCCAACGATATAAATCTACCTTATATCTTAAATCCTATACCTCCCAAGCTAATGAAGCTTACAAAGTCTGTGGAGCTAGTTATTGAATAATTAATCCTGGCTGTCGGTAACAGACTAAATAAATTATTTAATGCTTGACTGTTAGCTTCATCCGTAGTTATACGGACGGGTCGTGGTTTGGGAAGATGTTCCACATTAATTTTACTTTGTTCGCTTTTGCCGAGGGCAGAGGAGTCGTGGTTTTATATGGGTTAGACAAATCTGAAACTAGCTGTAGTGTTGGTTTTACTTTGGATCTTCTGGTGGAGTTAAAGGCTGTGAACAGGGTTGTGTACATTTTACTATACGAATGTGTGAAATGACGGAGATAACAAAGCTTTGAGAAGAAAGATTATCGAAAATGCATCGATAGGATTACCTATCCAATTTTTGACTTGGTGGTATCTATGTAGTACCGCCTTGCTTTTATAAACTTCTACTTTTGCAGGTGCGTTGCCAGACTCAAGAGAAAACTGCCAACGTACCTTGTTATCATAGTGAAAGTGATTATGTTGCTGTATTTTTTTCTTGCAGCAAGAATGGATCGACGTGAATTTTTGCATCCTTCTAATATTATAAAAGTAAAAAGTTGTATATTGGTGACACAATCACGCAAAAACGGCCGAAAAGATTTGAATGTAATTTGGCAGAAAAATAGTTTATAACCAGGATTAACACATATAATTATTTTATCCCGGTAGGAAGTGCGTTCCCGTGGCACAATTTCCGAGCTCCACGCAGGCGAAGTCACTAGCAAAAACTATTAGTTCACAAGTCAAAGAGTGACATACGTTTTTGATCTAGAAACGATACAATGACTGTTCCTTAGAATGAGACCACGGGAGTGACACCGCGGGAAAAAGATAGTACTATAACTTCAACCACTTCTCTCCACACCTTACATTCAAAGTCCTTACACCCAAGAGGCTCGCTTACACACAATTACGTCGTTAGTGTTAACGGTTCAACATTTGTTTAGAACACACGACCTCGTAAACTTGCATTAATTTCGATAATGACCGCCAGATAGTTCGCTAGCAGACTTTATGGCGGACCCTTGAACCTTAAGGGTAAGAACAAAGAAACTTAGGGTTAATGGTAAGTGTGGATTAGCGCTGTTGTTACCCAAGAGGATCTGCTAAGATATATCTTATATGCTGTGCTGTGCCCGCGAATTCGTTTGCGTTTAGTTTCCTAATACTATTTTTTTTTAAATAAGCCTTAGTTACCTACTTCTTATAACATCAGGTGTCTGCAGGTAAAAGTCCCGTCAAAATCAGTTCAGCCGTTTCGGAGATTAGCTGGTACAACTGACACAGATAGGTATTACGGTAGAAAGTGGATTGTACTCGAAAGTTTCGTCAAGTTTAAATGTAATTTTATTGTTTTTTGGTTTAGTACGCTTAGTATGGTAAACAACATTACAACCGCTTATATCTGTTCCGTATGTTGCCGGACGTAAAAGAATAGCACCATCCCATTTCTTCCCGTGGGTGACGTAGAAGGCGACTAAGGGACTTACTAAAGAATGGGCAGCAGCGTTCTCTATGCATTTGACCACCATACTGCGATCGCCAACCCGCCTGCCAAGCGTTGCGATTATGGCAAATCCCCCCCTTTTAGGGGAGGCTTATGTTCAGCAGTGGACGTCTTTCGGCTGATATGATGATGATGATGATATCTTTTTCCATGGAAATATGTACTTCACTAGACATTTTGTGGACGAGTTTCACGAAAATAGAAACTTAAGGGTCCCTGAAACGATTAGTTGCAATTGTTAACATATACGTGATTGATACCTACACATTGATGCACATATTGACCGTCTATCAAATGCAATTGAAACGATTGACAATAGTATTACAATAGCAATTAATTGCAATTATTCAATAGCAATTTGTTTTATTTTTTCAATTGCAATTGTTTAAATATTAAAATAAGCATATAATAACTGATAGACTATGTGAATATTCACACACAGAAACGCTGTGTGAAACAGTTCAAGGGCAATTAAGAGCTAGTAGACTAGTACTTCTACTAGAATACTGCCATACATAATGATAATATTATACAAAAGCAGAGATCCTTTAATCTAAAATAGTATGCCGCTCCACTTCCTGTTGTAACACATTTCAAATGTCTGCAGTATAGTAATTTTAGTGAAGTGGGGTACAAATTAGATTAAACTGTCTCTAATTGTTTGTCTGTCTAACACTTGTTCCCGCCTTAACGGCTTAACGGATTTCGATGATAATTCGGCACACAGGTAAATCATAAGCACATACGGTACCAAACATGAATACTTGGGCTTATCCACAAATTCATGGTCGCTCAGCGCTATAGCCGGCTATGCTCGGAGTTTCTTTGAAGAATAAAATCAGAAGTGAAATTATTTGTATAAGAGCCAGAGTTGCATGTAAGAAAACTGAAATGGGCTGGCCGTGTTTGTCGAAGGACTGATGATTTCTGGAGTGGAGACCGCGTATCGGCAAACGTAGCATGGGACGCCCCCGCTAGATGGACCGACGACCTTATGAAAGTGGCTGTGAAAGCCTGAATGCGGAAGGCGCAAGATGTTGTGACGCACCCTGGGAAATATTTAAGTCCAGCAGTGGACTGCGATAGGCTGAGTCGATGAGGTAGCCCATGACCTTGGTAAAGACATAAGTAGGACACTTTTCATCTTGCTACTAGTAGCATGGGATAATTTGCGACATCCGCGCGGGCGCAGCCGATGGAAAAAGCCAGTATTAAATTAGTAAATGCTTCCAGAGAAGCATTTATTAATTTAATACTTGAAAGTTCTAGCTAGAAAAACTTTCGAGTGACAAGCCGTTTATCCAGCTTTACCTATTGTGTCTTTAGTACCGTAATTTAAGATAAATATCAGAACTGCTTCTCATCAGCGACGAGCAGTAAAGTTGATATTTTCTGTTTACTTTTAATTAAGATTAAATTGTAGGTAGAGAATTACTTTAAAACTTCGTTTTAAACTTTAATCGGAGGTTAGCGTTGGCGATCGAAATAAGTACCGTGTAGTTTAGTTTACTTAATGGTAATTGAAGATTTAAATTGAAAATCTGTTCGAGGTGGTTTACAACTATTATAAAATCTGTTTTGTACACAAACTATTATTTAAGACTTAGTTAGGTAACTTAGCTTTCTCGTTTATATTATGTTTTTCATCAAGCTGCTGTTTTTTTTCACTCGATTAAAAAATAATCTCAGTTATTTTAAATGAAGATATCATCACGCCTGTATTCAGAATTAGGATCAGAATCAGAATGCTTTATTTGTAAACATAGGTCAAATTACAATAGTTTTCGAGATGTTACAGATAGGTAGATCCTCCATGTTTTGCCCAAAGGCGTACAAATATATTTAATTAACATTGTCGAATTTATATAAAATATCAATATTAATAGGTACATGCATATCAATACAAATTGCAGAAAATAGAATCAATTTCATTACAATCATGTCAAATAGATTAAAGTTACATGCCATAATAATGCTAATTAATGTCAAACAAAATTCTAAATCGTCAAAATAGGTGAGATTATGTACAATTTTCTGAAGCAGTAATCATAGAATTATCGTCCAAATATTCCTGTAGTGGGTAATAGCATTTATTTATCAATATTCTTAATAGTTCTGTTTTGAAATGGTCCAGACTTTGCGTTAGGGTTAGGCAGATTTGGACTTAGGGTACAGTGTACACCTACATTTGGCTAGGTATGGTCTAAGTCCTATGTAATAGGGAACGAGCCTATATTTTATCATCATTTCAGCCGAAGGACGTCCACTGCTGGACATAGGCCTCCCCCAAGCTCCGCCACTTCTATATTTTATAAATAAGATAAATAACATAAAATCACGGCTTTTCTTTACCTTCTTCCTTGTGTGTTGTGGTGTGCCACATTTCGCCAATTACAGGAACAAATCCAGACCCCGGGCTGCTACTGATAAATTCCAGATAGAAAACCCAATAAGACTTTTTTTTTACACGCTTTATATTAGCTTCACTTGTATGTTTGTTTGTGTGTTTGTTTGTTTGACTCGACTCCTTTGAGCGCAATTTTGACCCACTTTAAACGGTCAGATTTCATTGAAACTTTGTAAACTTGTCGAGGACCGATGACAATTCAATAATAAAAAAAACTGAGAAAAAAAATAATTTAAAAAAAATCACGTTTTTGTAGTTAGCAGAACTAAAAAATAGAAAATAAATAATAGTTTAAAAAACTAAAAAACACGCTTTAAAAACCAAACTAAAAAAGGAGAAAATAATTTAATTCAATTAAAAAGCGTGGGGTGCTTGACATTAATTGATTATAAAAATACCTCAAAAAGCACCGCACGCTTTTTAATTCAATTAAATTATTTTCTCCTTTTTTAGTTTGGTTTTTAAAGCGTGTTTTTTAGTTTTTTAAACTATTATTTATTTTATAAAAACTTTGCCCCACACTAGGAATTTTTCCTGTATTGTGGGTGCGTTTACAAACATTTAAAATCACATACACAAACAGCCAGACCCGGAACAAGTACTTGTAGGTCATACAAATATTTGTTCCGTGCGGGACTCGGACCCGCGACACGCAGCGCAGTAGTCAATCGCTTAACCACTGCGCTAAACGTGCCGTCGAGACTTTACCTGACCCCGTAATCAAACCCAGTGCCACATGCTCATCAGTAGCGCTTGCGACTAATAAACCAACGAAACATTATAAAATCACTGATAATAGGTCATTTTTTTCAGTCAATTCAATTCTCGCGATACAATTTCCTGCTATCGGATGTAAAAGGCCTACTTTTAAAAGCCATTTTACGCACTCTGATTAATATGATAATCGTGACACCCATTTTATTCGAACATTTATATGTAAAGCAGGATTTTTAGCCTCACACGAGACAGTGGTTCAAAGCTAAAATTGTGCCGGGTCTCCCCTCCCCGGATATTAAGTTCGCCCGACCTCCCCGGATTTGGCACGGGAGGGGAAAATTTTAATTTCCAGCGTTTGCGTGTATGCGTGACTTTTTAACATATGGTTATCAAGTTTTCTGGGTCAACTATAGTTATTGTGCTGACGTTGTGGGGTAATTTGCCAATAGTTAGGTCTCGGGTTACGTTTTTGCTCTAGTTTTAGTGAAAGAATGAGTCAGCTGTTTTTGTTAGAGCTACACGTAATAATAACAAACATCGTGAACAGTCCTCTGCTAAGCGAAAAGGGTCACTACTCTATAGTAGTTAAAGTGTACATTGAATACGTTGATACTGTGCATGGTACAAAATATTGCTAATCTGCTAATTAGATTGTAGTTTAAAAACGAACAAAATATATATTTCGTTCTGAGAAAATTGTACCAACGGACCTCTTCCAAAATTACCCCCAGCCAACGTGACTTCTCGCGGTAATTTCACGAAACATTTCGTAAAACGTGCTCTCGGCTCGGTATGAAGGACCTCACGCACCTCCGAGCTTTAATACCTTACCTGTCATCACTAATGTCTTACTACAAAGCCATGCAACACTCTCAGGAATGCGCTGCATTGTCGACCTGAAGACCCTCCTCATATCTTTATCATACCCCATCTCATCGCGCTGTCAAACTTCGTAGGGATCATCCCATATCCACACAACCATCTATCTCTGTCTCCCTCACACAATACGAAAGAGAAAACAATAAAGATCCTTTCAAATCCTTCACCTCCAAAGCAAACATTCAAAACATTTCACTTGAAAACAATGGGTGCCATCAGAGGGCGATGTGGGCATCATTTATTCAGCCTAACACCCTCGCACGAGATGTTTCTTTGTCAGCGCAGTGGATCCGTTGAAAACATGCAAATATTCGACGCGAAAAGCTTTCGACTTCACCCCTTTAATGGTTAAGCAAATACAAGTACGTTGACTTTAAGACTCGCTCCAAAAATAAAAAGTGTTTTCAAGTCCCGACAAAGAAGGCGGAAACCCCTCGAAGTCTTTTCTTAATGGAAAACTCTGGTGTATTTGAATAGCAAGTCTAATTGGTCGAAAAGTTCGCAATGTTGGTTAGCGAAAAAAGTATATAACATTAAAACTTTTCTTTGTGATGAAATTACGTAAGAATATTGTCGGCATCTTGTTCCTGTTTCTCTTGTCGTAAAGCAAGACGTCGTTGTAGGAAACGCTGTAGTTCAGTTGTTTGTTTTGAACAACAATTTTCTCAAGTTCTAGGTCGTGCTTTGTGGGGATAAGGTATAACACATGTTTCATTCAAAACTTACACACATAAAATCAAAAACGATTGACTATTAGCTAAAGGTCTGTGCATGAGTTCCGTGTTTTCTTCCATTCTCATAAAGCAGAATGATTAATATAAAGCCCTATGAAGACAGTCACTGAACCCCATTGAGTTTTATGAGACCTCTGGTCTATTATTGGATTATCAATAATCAATCGTCCCAACTGTATAGGAATTCAGGGTCAGCGTGAAATTGACGTAGAACAGATTGCTGTCAGTTGCAATGAAGTAGAAAAGTTAGTAAAATAAACTGCAGATTTGGTTATCACTGGAATTACTGTTGTGTTAAGAAAACGTAATGTAAATATCGAGACACAAAATACAATAGGGATACGAAGAAAACGCATTAAGTCGTGTGCACCAATATGGAGGACATATTTACAGAGAAATAGACCATAATAAAAGATAGTTACAAAGCAACGTGGACAGTACGACCACGAAAAATTAACTATTGTTGAAGGACACCCTTTCCTTGATTTCTCGAAGCAATTTTGGGACCATACAATTCCATCTTAGCAAAAATGGAACCAAAATAAAAACCGTCGTTGGAATCAGACGTAAAACAAAGTCATCGTCTTTACCGCTTGATTATCCGTCTGCCCTACCTGGCGTGATGTTACACGTGCATAAAGATTCGTCTTTAATAACAAAAACACGAACGTCTTTCTCTGAATTTTTTATCGTTGTAAGCATTTCTTTTTTGTGTGCACGGCAAATTGTCTGTAGTCACGAAATGTATGTGTTGTGTAATTTTCTTTTATTGCCCATACACAAGTAGTATCGATGCTTTTAGTTGATGACGAAATTGGCTTTGTTCGAACATAAATAAACTGGGGTCGTTTCATTAGTAGTAAACCTATTTGGGAAGGAATTCGACGTGTAGAAAATTGTGTAGGTACGGAGGTGAATGTAGGTCGTTTGACAAATGAGGATGTTTGTGGCGCATAACGAATGGTTTAAAGTGTCGTTTGTGATGTGTTTGTTTTGTGGGCTTCTTTATTTTCTATCAATGATGTGTTATTTTTACGTGTGGTTTGACTTTCGTTGAAAATTAACACACACTCAAACACCCGAAGCGCGTGGAGTGATTTCGCGGAAGCCAGTGCAAAGCTAGTATTTGATTGGAAATGGCACTTACTTCATAGGCACAACGCCAATCGATTCAGTAATTCTCATTTCTTGAACATCTTTCCACCAGCAATTTTTATGATCGTTGCTTGATTCCAAAAGCCGTTGGTCCCGGCTATCATGCGTGAATTTTTGAAAGTGGTTAAGAGTCGTCAGAAGCCAAAATAAAAATCACCAAATCCTGGTGAAAACCACATTGAAATCTAGTGTCTCTATAGTTTAGAAGAACTAGGGACACACACATAGACATGAAAAGCAACATTCTGTTATCGATACTATATAAAAGATTAAAAAAAAATGTTAATATCACCAGGTGCCAATATTGAAACATATGCATCGACATCTTCTCTAACCCTTTACGACAATTCCGATCGAAACTTCTAACTAGCTCGGAGACTCGAGTCGTCGAACTTCCATTCCTTGTTTGTCAGAATATTTTTTGTTTTTTATTTTTAAGTATTTTTTGTATTCCAATCTTAGTTGTGAACATAGCTCATTTTTTTAAACTATTTTATTTTATAATTTTTTATGTAATGTAACTAACGATATCTTGTGCGTTATTTTAAATACTCTGCTAGTGCTGTGCACTTCTGTAAGTGACTAATTCACAATTCCTAAAACTGTTTGTGATTCCTGTTTGTGTTTGTCTTAGTGAATAAGTCGTTGAAGTGCCTTCTCAATAAATAAATAATTAAATATGCATGCATCACAAAACAAAGAATCCCATTCATCAGCCGTTCGCTGATGAACTGCACCTGTCCATAATTTACAGCAAGATTACAAGCAATTAAACTAAATTCGTCCGTCTGTCCGTCCAAATTCGATTTGTATGCTAAGCTGTGATTGGCGTATGTAAATGAGGCGTCGCTTCAAAACCGTTCATGTGAATGGTTTTGCCAACTCGTATTGTTTAGATGGCGAAATTGTGGTATTTTGGAGCAGAAAACTAGTTTCTGTTTTGTGAGTGTAATTGTATTAGTTTAGTTGTTTTTGGGTGAACGAAAGGAATATATGAGAGAGAGGTTTGAGGAGACTTGACAGAGACAGATGAAGATACAGAGTTGTCTTTCATTATCTTTGTAAAATCTCAGTCAATTGATATTGCGGTATAGAGATATACAAAGAGTTGCAGGTTATGTTATCAATCATGGCCGTAAGAAAATTTAAAATTGTAGTAGTGCCGCTATACATTAACCTTGACTTTTGTCCAATCTATTTTAGATTTTGTTTCAACTTTTTTCGGTAGTAAGATGTCAATTCTACATTACAAAACAAACAATACCACCAATTCACTAAAACAATCATCATGATTGTCTCTAACCATAACTTCTGAGTGCCCCATCCCCACAACACAGGTAGGTAGACTACCCTGCCCAGCCCGCGGCCATCCATCCAAATATAATACAGGTCACTTAATATTCACACAGTGAAACTGATCATATCGACTCGTTATGATTGGCGGCGACTTTGAATAGCTGGGTTATCGCCCGGTTCGCTGAAATGTACGCGGAATATTGCAGAACCTGAAATTTGAGCTGCAGATAAAATTGGGCCTCTCAAAGGCCGAGTAATCGAATTCAGGCCATTTTTGGTCAGCTATTCAAGGTACGCTATCATTCTGAGTGACCTAAAAGCTTTATCGGTTGACAATGTTGATGTAAACATGGTTTTGCTAACGTTAATTATTTCGAACCGGCATATACAGGGTGTTGAAGAAATTGCGTGCCATAGCTTAGGGGTAGATTCAGTATCGATAAAGAATCCTAGGAAAAAAATTAAAAAAAAACAGGAAAAAATTATTGCAAGATCAACCTAATTTAGTACCTACGAATTTCAAATAGCAGTCGTTTAGTTTACACTAGCAAATAATGCGCCGGCCCTAAGTATTCGGACGCAAGAAGTGAAGGACAAAATGACAACGCGTTCGATAGTAGGTAAATAATTAAAGCATTTAAACAAATAAAATAATTTTTATTCTAAACGATTGCTATTTTAAGTCAGTAGGTACTAAATTAGGTTGATCTTGCAATATTTTTTTTATGTTTTTATTTTTATTTATTTTTTATTTTTCCTCGATTCCTTTATCTATACTGAAACTACCCCAATGACAGCAAAGCAACAGTAATCGTAAAAAGTCTATTTCATTTTAATGTTGAATACTGTCTATAGAAGCAATAAAATATTAATATACTGATTCAGAAATCGGACAACCGAGGAGAGTCTTGGCACAGTGGGACGACGGACGCTTCACTTCTTGATCGAGTCGTTATCGCGTAGTCAGCAAATTAAGTTTTCCAAAGAATGAATAAATACTACCTGTTATTTCATGACCGTTTTTAAAACATAAATAAAAATAAAGTTTATGACTGTTCATTGACAAAGAAAGATTCTATAGAAATCAATTATTAGAAACTCATATTAAACGGTATTGTTGAAAATCAATGGTATCTTTACCTTTAGATCCTAAAGTCTTAACACATTTAATATTAATTTGATGATTCAGTTTACAGTTGGGGTTTTGACACCTACAAAATGTTTTAAACCCAATGCTGTTTGATTATTCCCGTCACAAAACAGTCAGCTCTTTGCCACCTGACACTAATAACCCGTCATGCAGGCTGTTACACGGATAATCATATTTATACTATTATGCTAATTCTGCGCATATATCACCTGTCTTGACGGCTGCCGTGTCACTACATTGTTTACATACAAGCTGTGCTTTGCACCTAATATTAACTGCTTAAGGAGAACCTAGTCGCGGGCTCGAACTCACTGGTGGGCCTGGCTCTAAAAATCACGCTGTCTCACCAGGCTTCATGTCCGACAGAGATAGTATTAGTGATGAGCAGTTAGACGCTAGTCTACACGCACAACGTTATTGAGTGAGATGCAAGATCATTTATAGTAAAAAAATCGCGAAAACATTTAGAAAAGTTCTTAGGAAGATCGGGTTTTATGAAAAAGCTAATGCATAAATCAATGACCAATAAAGTTTATTGAATTTTTCGATAACTGAACTTTGTCGGTACCGACTTGGTTTTGGAGATTTTACACTTCTTTTGTTACATGCCCAAAGTTAAGTAAAATTAGCAAGAAAAACGAATCTTTGTTGGCTCCTAACTTTTTAATGGGTGTTTATTTTAGTATTCTGTTTCCGTACCGACAATATTAATAATGAGACAAAACGGTACCATATTTTACTTCGGATGTGCCACGTCAGACAGTGGAGTAAAACACTCCCGTAGTTTGAATGCAAAAAATGTGGACTAGATTCACCTTAAAGGCGGTTGCCAGAGTGATGGTGAAACTTAGTACATTGAGCAGTGGTGGGGCAGTGGTGGCCCAGTGGAGGCCGCGACTTACCGAGTTCTATGTCGTGGGTAAGAAACGATGCAGCCACTTTACTTTGTGTAACCTATTTCATCACTACTGCTCTCAAAACTGTGAAGGAAAGTATCGTGGGGAAACCAGGTGTCCCTGAACCAAAACTCGAAGTCAAGTGGTATCTACTAACCCGCACTGGGTCCCCGTGGTAGATTACAGCCCGTTTCCTCTGACAGAGAGGAGGCTACCTGTGTCAAAGCAGTCTGAACATTATAGGCTAATTATGCTATGCTTATGCTATTATTTCACCTCACACGTCAGGTCCAGTTGAAAACCAGCATCAGGCACTAATTGTCTGGCATTTCTGCTTATCTGGGCCTTTTAAGCGCAGCTGTGAGGCACACTTTGACGCTAGTTTCTGACAGCGCACTTTACACTTTTTCTTGGTTTTTTTTTCTTTTGCAGTTTATTGTGTGCTTTTTTAGTCTGTGCTAAATAAATGTATTTTTTTTTTCTATTTAAAGGGCATTACAGAATGGGCGATTAGCGATAGTCACCTATCGGAGGCTTGATACAGCAACTGAATGCTGCTCACCAGATCAGATACATTCAGATATCAGTCGCAGCGATTTAGTGAAACTGTGGAACACGCTTCGATGCTTAGTGTTTTATCGTACCATTAATGCAGTCACAAAATCGCTGATTGTCGGTGCGAAGCACCGTCTGCTATGTCCCTGAGAGTTTATTTAACTCTAGCATCTTTTGACTCCCAAAAAAACTTCTGCAGGCTTAGCATGACGCTCTCTTTTTGTACTCTACCGTAGAATAGAAATCGCTTGTCTACATTTCACGGTACAAAACTTTCAATTGTATACACGGACACGTCATTTTTGTCTACTCTTTCGTCGACAAAATGCTTTTCTACGGTTCTCGTGTTAAGGCTGCTGGAAGATAAAAGCGATGGCTTACTGATGGGCTTACAAATTCAGGCTATTCGTAACAGATTGACGAGTAACAGTCTGTTAACTTAATAATTGTCGGACAAAAACTAGACTGATATTAAATTGGTAGCTCAAAGATCCAAGGTAAAGTTTTCAGTTTACAGCTAGGTTATTGAAACCTTGAGTGGTAAACTCAAACTCTCCGTCAACTAGCTGCAATACTTCGGTAAACTTAATAGATTAGCAAGAATAACACTAATGTTATTAACACAAATTTGAGTGACGTTTATGTAACCTTTACATGTTTATTATCTCTTCGTAGTGTATACTAAGTTCGATCTAAGGCTTATGAATAGTTATCAGATCATCCACCTACATAATGTCATGTAGGTACTCTAAATGTTACCCCTAAAATATCACTGACAAATTGTTACTACAGGACAGAGGTTGCTAATATGTAATTTCACCGCATTCTGGAAAGATCAGACCATCTTTATTAATTGGCAATTTTTTTCCATTTTTTAGGGTTTCGTACCCAGAGGGTGCCAACCCTAGAGCCCTATCACTAAACCTCCGCTTTACGTCCGTCCGTCTGTCTGTAAGCGGGCTGTATCTGATGAACCGTAATAGGTCGACCATAAAAAAAATCAGATTGTGTATTTCTATTGTAACAGTGTAGTAGTCTAGACAATTAATCAACATTAGCATCATTTTAACCGAAATTTGGGGGGTTTGCCATAATCGCCACGCTTGGCAGGCGGGTTGGCGATCGCAGTATGGTAGAGGTGGTGGTGGTCGTGTGGTGGTGTGCTGCCCATTCTCTAGTAAGTCCCTTTGTCGCCTCCTACGATATCCACGGGAAGAGATGGGATGCTGGTATTCTTTACGTCCGGCACCACACGGAACAACAACAACTAATCATAACAATACAATAATTTATATAAAAAATAAATATAATAAATTGTATATGGTGTCTGTCAACGTCACTATGGAAAAAATCACACTCAACATTTTTTACATAAAATAAATCGTTTCAAAATCTAGATCCCACATTACTACTAAGAATAAGAATCTTTATTTGTAAACATAGGTAGTTACACGGTGTGTGAGATGTCACAATATTAGTGAAGATTCTCTATGTTTTGCTGCGAAGCGTACAAATATTATCAGATTTGAATTGATTAATTTATAAACATTTATATGTCAAATAATATTGAATAAGTTATACACAACTGGTAGTCAAAATCACATTGCAATTAAGTAAAAGAACAATTATACAAAGGTCTATATAAAAACATCACTAAAATTAGATGTCAAGTAACAAAGACATGTCAATAATTAAAAATCATAGTGATATTTTATCCTTCAAAATAAAAACATCTACAATAATACCAAAATGAAAGTTTAAACGAAAAACCCTACAAAAACGGACTACATAATTATTTATATACTAAAAAATAGACCAAATAATATGACAATGTGATGTGGCGTGAGTGACAATGGCGGCGAAGAAGAGGACGGCCACCAGCGGGCTTGGGATCCCAAAAGCCAACAGGCCTTGAGCAGGGCCCCCGCTGCCAGTGGAAATGTGTCGCGCATGCGTTGGACCCAGTCCATGAACGAAAATGGAATGCGCGCATATTATGGGGCTACAGAGGGAGGAATTAATCTTACAGCATATCCAGTTCGGGAGCTCTTTCTGTTTCAGGTGCTTGAACCAACCGTCAACGTCTCAGCCCAATGATTATCGGATGGGCACGCTACGATAGCGGCGGTAAGAACCCTCTTTGAGGAGTGGCTTGAGAGGTGGCACGGCATCCTCACCTTCCACCTGACGCAGGTCCTCACCGGACACGGTTGTTTCGGGAGGTTCCTGTTTTGGATAAGGCGGGAGGAAACACCCGGGTGTTTCCATTGCGGAGATCGCCCTGAGGACACGGTGGAGCATACGGTGGAGGTCTGCCCAGCTTGGGCGGAGCACCGCCGTGTCCTTGTGGAGGCGATCGGTGGCGGCGATCTCTCGCGTCCGGCCCTGATCCAAGACATGGTACGGAGCGAGAGTGCATGGGTAGCTGTCACTTCCTTTTGCGAAGCAGTGATACTCGCGAAGAGGGAGGCGGCACACGTGAGAGAGAGGCAGTATATGCGCCCTCACGGCCGTAGCCGCCGCGGGAAACGCCCTGGGCGTCGGGAATCCCAGGCTGATTCCCGGCCACCGTAGGCGCGGGCTTGCGGACGGCGAGTAATGGGTAGCTCGCTGTCCGGTAAGGACCAAGCCCGGATCGATGGCGCGTTGTATTCCACGCGCGCCTCAAAGATATGTCAGCACCAACTGGTGGGGTCCGAAATATTTCTTTCACACTGACGTGAGGATGCATCAAAATCTGGTCGCAGTGAACAAGGGCCTCACCCTGCTCTCCTTGGCGAAAGAGAACTGGCGCAAAACCTGCAGTACTGGATACTAACGATCGTAAGGAAGTATGGCAAGGCAACGAACTTCACGAACGCTTTTTCCGGGCACTTCATGGGCCTGATGTAGACTTTTTGTCGTCTGTATCCTAGCTGCGTTTTGCCGACCTCTTCGGGGAAAGCGAAGGTTTTGTCTGTGCGATCAAGGATGAAGTTATCATGACGAACAACTATCGAAAATACATTATCAAGGATGGTACGGTTGATATCTGTCGGGCATGCCACCATCCCGGTGAATCAATCCGACATATCGTTTCCGGTTGTTCTCGTCTTGCTCACAGCGAGTATTTGCACAGACGCAATCTAGAAGCTAGGATTATCCACCAGAAACTTTTTTAGCAGTGTAATCTTGTAGATTCTGAAGTTCCATACTACAGGTATGTGCTCGACCCAGTTCTTGAGAATGGTCAAGCCACATTGTAGGTACTGGGATCGATCTATCATCACTGACAGGACTATTGTAGCCAATAAGCCTGATATTGTGGTAATAGATCGACGAGGGCATCATGCAATTATTGTTGATATCGCTGTCCCTCATGACGAGAATCTCGTGAAAGCTGAGCAAGATAAGAAAAATCAAGTATCTTGACTTAGCTCACGAGGTTGTCGATATGTGGGACGTGGACTCAGCAATTATTGTACCGATAATCGTTGCAGTAAATTGCTTAGTAGCGAAGAGCCTCGACCAACACCTCAGGAGGCTCTCATTGCGCGGCTGGCAGTACTCCTAGACACGGCACGCATATTCAGGACTTTCCTTTCTCTACAGCCCAGACCACCGACATCTGGGACCCTGCTCCTGATGCTGATGGGCCACTATTTTTTATATTTTCAAATGTTTCTGTATGATTTGATTTTTGTAAAAAATATTTAAAAATATACTTATTATGTATGAAAGAAACTAAACGAATAATAAATATAGTAATAGTAAATACCAATTATTTTGATATCCAAATTTTACCTGTACCTCGGTCCTCTCTTCTATAATAGGCTTAACCCGAAAGCAAACATTATACCCTAAACTACACAAATTGTAAGAGAACTCTCAATGATGCTCTCCAAAGTATGTCTTACGAAGAAATAGAGAATTTACTGTGTTAAAGTAAATATAGGTGAATATTTACGTTAAGTATTTATCAAATTAGAAATTAAGAGTTAAGCTTTCAACATTCATAAAATTATTTGTCTATTGTCCACTTTTGATTATATATGAACTTTATAAGACTATTTTAGCTCTTCTTGCCTGAAATACAGGATTGCCATTTATTTTGTGAAGACTTGACCAGCGGTCATCGTGCATGCGGCTGTTGTGACCCGCCTAATCCCATTTGAGCCTGGCATCCTTCTTGCCTAGGTCCAGTATACCCGTTTTGCAACCTTAATATACCATATTATACTTTCTTAACGAACACAAGAAAAAAAGTGAACAGCAATAAAAATTGAGTAGCTCTCAGCAATGGCTGAGAGAGACCAAATTATAAATTCACGGTTTCATAAAATCCATCAGAATAATGTGGAGTATAAAAATGTTATTAATATATTAAAGCTGACGGGGGAAAGGCTTATTTTTAATAACGTTGCTATTTTGATTTATGGCTTAAAACATTTTGAGCGACAACCCTTATTTTTTACGAGAATAATGAGTATGCAATTTTCGAACACCTGGCTTCTTAAAAGAATGTATTACGGTTGAAAATTGCTTGTCTCATTTTGGAATGAGAGAAGTCTCATTTTCTTTTAAAGTAGTTATGTACTTTATTATATTGTATGCAGGGCATACCGGTATTTTTGGGAACCGGTAACATTGGCTTTGGTTTGATACCAGTACCAGAATAGTACCTGTACTACCGATACCAGTACTAGACGCAGTACCTGTATTTTCGGTATTCTAATCAGTATCGGTACTTTACCGGTACCAAACAAATACTTCCGTAAGTTAGAGTGAGAAAACTGATAAGTAAGTAAAAAAGTATAATTAAAAAAATAACTTAACTTTTTTTTAAACGTTGCTCCACACTAGGAATTTCTCCTTTATTGTGGGTGCGTTTACAAACTTTTAAACTCACATACACAAACAGCCAGACCCGGAACAACTACTTGTAGGTCATACAAATATTTGTTCCGTGCGGGGATATATGAGACTTATTATACGCGCCGGGTACGTGAATTTAGTACCAGCACTTGTTAGGTAGGGTACGGGTCAAACTCTGGTAAATTTCCAAATCGGTACCCAGCAGGTACCGAAATGGCAAGAACCGCTTAGTACCGATACAGAACCTGTTCTATTGGTACCGGTTCCAAGCCCTGATTGTACATAATATATGTCGAGTAATATCATTGCGTAAGTACAATCTACCCTATGTAACCTAGGTAGGTATATAGTGTGATATTAGGTCTTTACCTATGAAATTGCCGTTTTGCAGTACTGGCCATTTCAAATCAAAATAATTTTTGTTTGGGTAAGAATTCTAATTTCCAAAAGTAGTCATTTGTTTATTGATTAGTGTTACATTTTCATCGCATTTCAATCTTTTTCGTCATCATGGATACGTTAAAAATTCGAGTAATTATGGAATATGAGTACCGTCGTGGCAGCAACGCGGCACAAGCGGCACGCAACATTAACGACGTTTACGGAGCTAACACTACAAACCAACGCACCACCTGTTATTGGTTTGCTCGCTTCCGTTCTGGAAATTTCGACCTGAAAAATGAACCTCGCGGTCGTCCGAAGACTTTGGTCGACAATGACGAATTAAAGGCGATTGTGGAAGCTGATGATACACAATCTACGGCTGAATTAGCAGCAGCTTTCGACGTTAGCGTCAAAACAATATTGGTCCATTTGCGTCAAATTGGCAAGGTAAAAAAGCTTGACAAATGGGTGCCCCACGAACTCAATGATCGTCAGCGCGAAGTACGCGTCGAGACGTGCCTTGCACTGCTCAACAGACACACAAATGAAGGAATTTTGAACCGCATTGTTACCTGCGATGAAAAATGGATTCTGTTTGATAACCGCAAGCGCTCAGCAAGTTGGTTGGATCCTGGTTCAGCACCTAAACAATGCCCTAAACGAAAACTTACCCCTAGAAAAGTGATGGTCACTGTTTGGTGGTCTAGCGCCGGTGTGATTCATCACAGCTTCTTACCAAACGGGGTGAGCATTACTGCAGATGTGTACTGTGAAGAACTGAACACAATGATGGAGAAGCTGGCACATCTCCAACCAGCATTGGTCAATCGCTCGTCTCCGCTGCTCCTGCACGACAACGCGCGACCTCATACTGCACAGCAGACGGTCTCCAAGTTGCAAGAACTGGGGTTGGAAGCTCTCCGTCATCCGCCCTACTCACCAGACCTTGCGCCTACAGACTACTACTTTTTCCAGAATTTGGATAACTTCTTGGCGGGAAAAAAATTCAATACCCGAGAGGCAGTACAAAATGCCTTTGAAGAATTTGTTGCCTCCCGTCCAGCTGATTTCTTTAAGAAGGGCATCAATAAACTGCCACTGCAATGGCAAAGATGCATTGATTGCATGGGTGATTACTTCGATTAATACCAATAAAAAATACATGAAAAAAATTCGTTTAAATTTTTTCATACAAAACGGCAATTTCATAGGTAAAGACCTATTATTAGCGTTGACTGAAACATAACTTTATTTATAGTAAAAAGGGTTAAGAAGCTGTAACCAGGACCGTTGCGTCTGGCATTGGTTTTTTTTTCTTCGAAAAACCTATATTAGGCACCAGTCTCTCATAAGGATGGCATACAGCTGGGACATTCTATGTACACTTTTAATTTAATTCAGCTTTGTGAAGAGAGAATAAATGATAAATTATTACAAACGAAACCTCGATTCTCGGAAGGCACCTGAACTTGTCTTCTACTTTGCCCTGAAACGAGAAATCTGACACTTGCAAACAAACTAACTGCAGAGCAATGCCTGGTCCATGAAATAAACTATTTGTATTTTAAAATGACGATAGACTTAACCACAGGATCGGGGCGATTTCCGTATTTTTAAGGACGTTCGCATTCTAATTTCACAGCCAGTTTCACAAAGACAAACATTAATGCCACATTACATAATGGATCATTAACCCATCAATTTCGAAACCATTATTTCATTAATTTAATGATGTTGCACAAAACTTTAAGGAGCTTAATGGTGTTTGCTTTGTGCAACAAAAACTGTGACAGATTGCCTCATTTGACACTTCATTATTTAAAAATTAAAGAACCATAAAAAATGGAGTCTAATGTTTATTTCTACAAGAACTTAATGGATGATTGGTATTTAATGACGGCTTTAGAAGTTTAACCTGTCAACTAACTGCTAATGAGACACAATTAATTTTCTATTGTAATGGCCCCTTAACTGGGCCAGCGGTACTTAACCCGTGTTCGTTTCTGCAACTGGCTTGTCTCAATCTGTCAAAAAACCTTTTAATTTGCCTACATTTTGAAAAGTTTTTGGCATTGATAACCGCTGAGATAAAATTGCAACTACATTTTCATCGATTTTAATTACGGGCTAAATATGGCCTAGAGAACACATAACAATGAAATTCTGACTTCTCTTTCGTGGAATACTGCATTCAGTAACGTGTACCATTCTCAGCGTAAAATAAAAACTAAACACGGAACGCAATGATAAAGAAACATCACACAACAACAGCGTCCGAATCACTCGCCAGTTTTGTCAAAAAACGAAGCCACAGTATAACAAATCCCACTGACACAAATAGGCCAGCATCCAGTTTACAAATGCCGCCACTCGCTCGTCCCCTGCCTATCTATTTTTATCGAGTCGCGTGAACACTCGATTAATTTATCGATTATCGGACAGGCATGCCCCGCATTTGCTTGCTCTGATGTAACATTGGTGTCATCTTCCTGATCTGCAACAGCTGTAGTTTAGATAAAAAAATATGGTATATCTACTGATTGCAAAGAACCTATTTAAAGTTTCACTGTACTTAAAAACTTAAGATCAAAGTGGCTTTCTCAAGCTTTATGTTACCGGCTATAGAAAAACATCGTAACACCTGGATTTTATGGTCTAAAAAAGCCGACAAGCAGTAAATTTTAGATATTTGTAAGAACTGAGTCACTTCTGTTGCCGTTTGATATTGGATTTCAAAAACGGGATGGTAAAACTTAACTAAAAGTTACCCGAATCAGATCTTTTGAGGCCTAATTTAGCAAGAACTCTGATTCGCGCGCAATCAGTAAATGTCATGATTGCAAGATGTCATAAAAGTGAACATGTCAGTTTCACCAATTTTTCAACGCTTCATTTTTTCAATGTATTTAGGTATATCTCTTCTTGGCTTCAACTATAATTTATTAGCTCCAAAATAATTATCAGTCATTCCAGTCTAGACGGTCTGACTCTCTGCAAACATTTCTAGAAATTCTTTATTCTCGTATGCATTCGAATTACGAACTAATCAGTTTTTACGGGCGATAAAGCAGTGAGATAAAGTATTGTCTTGTATATGACAGAACATAACTTTGTGTTTATTTATGATTTGAAATACTGGAATACGTTTTAGGTAAATTGGATACTCGAAGATTCGGATAAACGAATCAGTAAGTTTTGTTTTACAAGTTTTGGAAGAATAATAAAAAGTCGCAATGTATTATTCTATAAAAAGTCTCCTTTGAAGATATAAATACCTATGTGAAATGATTATCATGTTACGAATATTATTCTGAATAACTTGTTTAGATTGTATACATGACTTAATTTTAGTGGATCTCATATAATACAGAATGAGTATGAATTCTAGACTTCATTATTCTCATAGAATTTAATTTTCTCATATTAAATGGGGATCTTTACAATTCGTAGGCATTGTAATAGAGCTAATATATTTATAATAAAAAGCCTTACATAAATAATTTAAGATTTGGGATTTCTCTACCTTTTTAGTTGTCTACGGAGTAACTATGCTCATTAATATTTTTAAAGGGATTCACAGATGACTTCGTCACGTAGAATATATCTGATGTCGTTACAGCTACTTGAAGTTGCGTTATGGCTGCCAAAATAAGTGGAGAAGTGGAGTGGAGTGAAGACATGCATGCATTAGGTGGTCGGCCACTTGTGTGTGAGTGGTTACGTTTGTGGCCGTGATGTGTTCGGCTTTAACCACACTTTCACGATAGTCGATTGCATTCTGCATCAAAATGAAACCACACCTTTCCGTATAAACTGGCCACAATTTTGCCGCTAGTTGTGACGCAAATGAAAGGACCCTTAGTTTAATATTCCAATAATGGGTAGGTACCTACTTTTATAGATAGGCTTCTATTTTTGCTAGCGACATTGCCCAGATGGAGTTTGTAAATAATCCCACTAAAACTTACTACCGGAATAAAAGGTATCTTATGTGTTAATCCAGCTGTCATCTATCTGTGTGCCAAATTTCATTCAAATCCGTTACTCTGTTTTTGGTTACACCCAGAAAGAGCTATTATCTGCTAAGAGGCGGGTAAATCCCTACCTACCTATAATGGTTTGCATGCTAAAAATAGTTCGCGTGTAAAAATAGCGTGGGATACAATGATAGATTGTTGCCCCTCGGCCGTTTGTGACCTAATTTCAATGGAATTGGGTCAGATAACAGAAAAATGTATCAACTGCTCATCTAGCGTGCTTTCGCCGAAATGACTGGCTAGTTTCTTTCATTCGCAAATCAACGGGAATGCTTACAAATGTTGTTGTCAATGTTTCTGTTTTTCCGGGAACCGTCTAATTGCTTGCTCGTGTATCTGACAAAAAATCAACAGAATAATGATATTGGGTAGAAAATGAATTTGTAGAATTCTGAAAATAGGGGCGGAATATTAAACCAGTCTTCGTTTTATCGTATCTAATAGATTCTGCCACAAGTTCTAGCTGTATATGTAGAAGCGGTGATATTGATCTTCTTTTTCAGACAGCGTGATAATTGATCTAAAGAAAAAAAATATTAGATGCTAATGCAGAAAAAGTCTTCACTCAATTGGTGGAAGTGACAACTCACAAACCTTTATCTGAAAAAAAAAGGCTAAAACTACACAGGTAAAAATAAAATAGCACAAATTCCAATTAACGAAAGAACTCTAAAAGCAAAGGAGTCTAAGGCTCTAAGCAGTTACTGCCAGCTGCAGTAAATAAGTAGAGTATAAATTTTATTAGAGGCAGGCGCGAGATTGCAGTGAGAGTGAAGTACAGCGTTTATTGGGTTTTGGGAATTAGCAATAAAGCTCGCGTGGCTACTGCACGGCCGTCTATGTTATAAGATTTAAGGTTTTTTAAGCTCAAGAACATTAGGGTCTGAATTGGCTATTTGTTGAAATTATAAGCAGTAAGTATAAAGACACGATGATGAAAGAAAAGAATGAGGACATAAGATTATAATTATAAATACATAAAAATGTAATACTGAGTTGATTGGTGCTGGAGCTGAGAGAATGTTGTATATACGAAGACAAATAATACTGAGCTAATCCAAAATAAATAGGAATAAGAACCGGAGGATCATGATGTGTAATTACTCACATTATTTTTAGTAAGTGGTTCTTAAACCATATTATTAAGATATTATATTTGTTACAGAGCCATGGCACGACACGCCAGATTTCGCAGATTTGCGTCCCGGTCGTATAAGGAGTACTTTTGAAGCATACAGTAAAAGTAAAAAAATAAAGATGTTTTTATTGTAAAATAATTAAAAAATATTCATCAACTCGAAAACGTGAGAATTAATAATAACACTAGAGGTAACTTGTAGGTACTACTCAAATCGCACGCGCCACTGATAAAGGAAACAGGGATGCATAAATCTTCAAAGCAGAATAGACTCACACGCGTGGTGATTTTTCACAATGGTTAATCTGCCATTTTTTTGCTTCTAATATTTTATTTGTTTATAAAACGATTGTATTACCAAGACAAAACCATTTCGCTGCGGGAAAACAATCATCAAAACTCGGTGTATATATAAATCTAGTCTTATCTAATGTATATGAATCTCTTGCAAAAAATATACTTACCTTTTTATAGAAATATATTTACCCTCACCATAAGGCAAAGTAAAGTGTCGTCTACGTACATTTAGTTCGTTCCACTTGGTTTGCTGCTTAGCCCATCAGGGAAAACTAGCGAGAATAGTAAATTACCGTTACAGTCAGGAAACTGCAATTTAATTATATAGTGCGTTTGTGGAATTTTTAACTGAACATGGTGCCTTTTAAAGGGTAGGTAGTGGTGGTTCATAAAAATTTTGGCCCAAATATTTTTATCAATAAAATTGTAAATAGATGGGATAATCCATTTGGAAATTATTGTAACATCCAGAAATAAAAAATCTGACAAATTACATAATTGATACCTAGTTCAAAAATGACACACGTCATGTGGAAAAATGTGATGACATTCAGCAGTCTTTCTGAATTAAAAAAATAATTAAAGTAATTATACAAGGCTTCTGTCAGTTTTATTAAATTTACGAAAACAGTTTCCTCAACCATGATTGTCGAAAGCAAACAATTTGTTTTTAAAATTCCACTTTAAATTATATTATTTTTCACTTTGTAGATAGCGGGAAACTTTCCTTGTCAGCCTGATATTCCTTGTTTTTACAGATATATTCAGGACCCGTAAATAATTAAAAGTAAGTCACCTTGTCGCCTCTGAATTCCTGGAAGTAAATAATTGTTTTCTAGTTACTATTTAAAGGTTTTATGCATTTAAAATATAAAATACCTTCTAAAACACATTTTCACTGCTGTGTTAACTCATGCTTTTTGTGCCCACTATTTCGTCGTTTTAATATTCAACCCAAAGTTTTGACTTATTCTGAATGTTCAATCATTGAGTCAGTCTTTTGCTTTTTTACCTAATATCATAGCAGTACTTTCTTATGTTGAATTTTCTTAAATATGTTTTCTTAATTTTTTTCTTATTTATTTGAAAACTTTTTAAAGATATAATTATTCAACTCATCATACAAGTTTTAAAATAATAATATTAAATACAGCAAAACTTTTTAAATCACATCATCTAGTTCTCCTATGACTTGACCCACACAGCCACCCAGCAACACGTTCACCGAAGTGGAAAGGTGCTCAGCGTGGTTTCAATTAGTTGCTCGGCCATCCCTTACAGTCAGCCAATAGAGAGTCACTTTAAAATATATCCCAGTCTAGACGCACCAGGTTTTTGAATTAAGAATTTCAAACTGACTACTTGACAAACTCTACTAGACCATTCCTTAATGTGATTCCTACACGTTCAAGTCTTCGGCAAAGAAATTTTGTTTTCAACGTGCTTCGAGTACATCATCTTAAGCAGAATGACAAGGTTTCAACTTCAAATTCTAAATTCAAATACTGGTTGTTAAAGTATCTGAGCGTTGTCAAGATTAACTAGAAATGGATGGCTTCCAAACTTTATGCATAGAGGTCCTTAGGACGGACAGGGATTACAGAGGTAGGGTTTTGAAGGTAATAATGATAGCTTGTCTTAATTGGTTTATGGGGATACTAAGGTGTGTCTCGTTATACTATACCATATAAGGTCTAGTATAACGAGATGTGACTAAAAGAGTGTCGTATTTATGAGGCTGCGTTCATACCAAAGGTATAGTTGGCCTTCAAATGGGAACATGAAATAGTTCATTTAATCCCATTAACCGAACTCAGAGGGTTAAAATTATTATTTTATTTTATTCAAGATACGGCGACTGACAGCAGTGGTGGCCTAATGGTATTGGCGCCAACTAACGAATTGTTGGTCGAGGATTTGAACCCTGGCATGCTTGGTGTAAATAATTTCATCACCACTGCTGTCAAAACGGTAAAGGAAAACGTGAGGAAACTGGCATGTCATAGAACCGAAAATTCGAAGACATATGACATTTACCAACTCGCACTGGGTCTCCGTTGTGGATAACGGCCCACTCCTTCTCGCACAGAGGAGGCATGTGTCCCAGCATTGGGAACATTTTAGACTGATTACGCATGTTATTCAAGATACGACCTGACACTAACCGTAAAATTGCAAAAAAGACGAAAGATAATTTAAGATTCGCGCACAACCCAGGCGCTTTCACCTTAAACATGATGATCCTATAAACACGTGTAGTCATTTCCTTACCCTGTTAGAAAAAATAAATGACAAGATATAAAAGGGTTCCGCAATAATAGCTCTAAGGGTTCAGCAATATTTCAGTAGTTTAATGTCAAAGTAGGGTAGTAAGCAAACATAAACAGAACCTCGCATAGATAGCCATCGGTAATAATTCTCCAATGAAGAATAGAAAATGTTATAGAAACTGAGTTCGTAAACATTGACGTCCAGTTTCTCTCGATTTTGCCAAAAATCTTGATGAATTTTGTCTGGAGGTTATTTGTGCGCGTAAAGGGAAACTTTTGGGGAAAAGAGGCAAAGCTTGCTCAACACATACAGAAAAGTTTGCTCGAAAAACTCCATTCATTGGCAATCATTGAAAAGGTCATTCAAAGTCCGATAAAAGTGGCATCAATGTTTTTGAGTAGTTTTTCAAGGATTGGAAACATAATATTCCTTTTCTTTGGCTAGAATTAATTCAAACAGGTATTGAATTATTGTCTCAAGAAATCCAAAAGCTTTAGATAATTATACATCGACGATGATATAATACACATTAGTTCATCATAACATTTTGGTTTATTCACAATTACGTATTTCGGTTTTTATTTTAAATAAATACATAAATTGATCTCGTCATGACTAACATAGCTTTAAGATAATGTAAAGGCTTCAGCAGATAGGCGCGACGCGACTCTACGAGTAATAGAACAATTTCTCCGGAAACTTCATGGAAATTGATCTACTAGAGTCGTGTCGCGCCGGTCTGCGAGAGCCATAATACTAATAAAAAAAATACATTTAAATAGTCTAAATTAAACGAGTATTATATTCATTAATATTGAAACAAAATTAGATATATTTAACAAGATCCGTAGGTTTATGCGATAAATAATAATGTTAGCCATTATCTAAATAAAATAAATATAATGGGTATTGTAGAAAACATCAATCCAATGAATCTACATATTCAAATAACACAATAAAGTACACACAAAGAACGAATTAAAATTTATATCTCAACTCCGTTCTAAAAAAAAAAAATCCAAAATGAAATTCGAAACATAGAATACAATTCAATTTCAGGCTCGAAATGATCTGTTCCAATTGAGTTTGTATGTGTACGTAAATAATTTCAATCCAGCACATATTGGATATTGGATTATTGACAATTGGGCAACGTGCGACGCTTAATTAACTTGGCACATTTTAATTTCCTCCCTTGACAGAGCAGCAATGAACCGTTAAACGAGAAAAGACACTGTTCCGAACAGTTTTTGTTCCATTATAAAGTTGAATAGACTTTTTTTGATGTGCTAAATTGAAAATAACGTCGCAAAAAGTGTTTATAAATAAAATATCCTATAGGTATTAAGTCTAGAATTTTTCTAAAAATATTATTCTTAGAAAGGTAATTTACAAACTGACATTAACCTTTACTTTAAGAAGACAACCATAAACAAAATAACTTTTTAAATTCTACCCTAAATTCAATCTTCGAAAAGGTCGAATCGGAGTTATCTTTAAGATTCTAAATAAATGAAGCCTCTAAAGACAGTCAACTTTAGTTTTGTCAACACTGATGCTGCATGTTTACCAGAGGAATTTCAAATTATTACGACGAAAAAAGAGCCCTGACTTACGAGTCGTAGATCGTTGTTTTTTTTTTAATTACTTCTCCCGCTCTGGGTAGAGCAAGAGGGCGTGTCAGACTTTTACTGACTAAAACCCACCCGTGTTCCCTCAGTTGCCTGTGTGCCAGGGGCGACGGTATCTCTTTCGAACAACCCGCACCCCTGGCTGAGAGATCATGGGTTTCAACTCAGACAGGCGTTTTATTTTGTGTCAATAATTTCAACATTATCAAATGTTTGCCTTCGCCGTTTTGAGAGCAGTGTTTCTCTCAAAACGGTGAAGGCAGACATCGTGAGGAAACCGGCAAGTCCTAGAACCAAAATTCGGAGACATGTGACATCTAATAACCCGCGCTGGGCCCTTGGGCACTCTCTTTCGAAGAGAGGAGGCCTAGCTCAAAGCAGTGGGAACATTATAGGCTGATTATGCTTTAACGAAAATATGTGAAGAATTAATTATAGAACCAATTATTATTAATGTTCAGATTAGTCTAAACGAGTGCATGCAAGTTCTATTCCCTCTCTACCGAATTCTTTTTTGTAAACGAGACATAAGATCGTGCTTTCGTTAATCTTTTTTATACTAAAATGTTAAGAATATCAATAAAAAATGCTTTTCCTCTTGTTCTATGTCCATTTGGAATAATCCCATTTTATGACCAAAACAAAACTCCCCATCACTTACCGGGTGTATCTTGCCTTTTATATTTGGAAAAATCCTCAGCTGCGTTGTACTGGTTTCTATTTCACCCACTTCTTTGTGGTGCTTATCCACATGGAAAATCAAGGTGACATATTATGAGGAAAGTTTCTTTAACCTACGCACTAAAATTACATTTAGGACCTATTAATAAAATTATTCTGTATATTAATGAGGTCTCCCCAGGTATAAAAGCTCGGGATTACTGAGTATCAGTACATTCAAACCAGATCCGTGGGTCCAATAGTCTACATCCTACACTAAATACAATAAAATCATCCGTCAACATGAAACTGACTTTGGTCCTGATTCTCGTGGTAGCGTGCTCTTGGTGCTCTGATGCAAAGGATGGTGCGAGGTTAGTATAGTTTATTAACACAGTTAATATTTATTGGAACGAAATTCCTTATCGCACATTATAATCTGGCACATTAGGGGAAGGAAAGCTAGAACGAAAAAGTGGAGGGTCTATCTCTCATTAGCCAAGTGTGCCAAAACCGAAAGGGCCTTCGTTCCAACCGGGTGTCCCACGCCACCTCTTGACTGTTTTTTTTTCCAGCGGCTTGGCCCACGTTAGCCAGTTTACATGAAATCTTAACAAACATGAATCATTCGGTCTAATGGTGAAAACCGCATGAAAATCCACACAGTAGTTTTTGAGTTAGTAGTTGAGACGAACAGACAGACAGACGCAGCGAGGGATTTTTTTATACTATGTAGTCATTATACACCCTATTGTATGTTACAGAGAAGCTTTTTTTTAATTTTGAGCATTTTAATATTTTGTCAATCTGCCTGTCATCATCATCTTCCTGTGCTTGCCCCATGTTACCTGGGGCCAGTGCAAGACGTTACTTTCTTCCATTCTTCCCTGTCAGATGTCACTCTATCATTAACTCCTTTTCTTTTCATATCATTCCTCATACAATCCATGCATCTTTTCCTTGGTCTTCTTCTCCCTCTTCATCTATTTACATCTGCAGATATTATGACAACAGTAAATTCTATCCTATTCTATTTTATTTTTATTCCTACTCTACCTTTTGCCTCGTTGATTTAGTGGTCGCAAGCTGACTGGAGGTCCTGGATTCTTCCATCAGAAATGTCTCTTTATGAGCCTGGATTCAGGCCCAGTTAATAGAAATAGGCTTGGTCTCTATTACATGAGACTTAAACATCATTCACGTTTGGACAGTTAAATTTAGGTAGTTACACCTCTGCCTAACATTCGGGTACAAAAGGCATGATTTAATGTTATGTTTCATTTTATTAAAAGGTTTTACTGTGGACGACAGCTCTCCGAAGTTCTGGCGACTCTCTGCTGGGGCTCTGACGAAGTGAAGCGTGATGGTGGGTGGTGGGTGTCGGAAAACTCTGTGCGGGCACTGGGTGGTGTGCGCGGCAAGCGAGGCGTGGCAGACGAGTGCTGCTACAAACCGTGCACTATGGACGAACTTTTGTCGTACTGCTAGCGATGAACCAATGAGGCATGACTGATTGTACAAATTGTAAATAATGAAGATGATGAAATGTTGATGAAAATAAATTATTGAGTTTACCTAATTCGTGTTGTCTGCTGTATAAGTCTCATATGCCTCTCATATTTTAACCTCTGTATTGTTATTCCTTGAAGACGCTCGTCTTTGTTTATGCGAATGAAATGACCGTTTGTAAGCCTGGAATTAGGATGTGTCTGTCCAAACACATTTAGGAAATATTTCTCCTGCTAGCTTTTGCCAGCGGCTTCGCCCGCGTGGGAGTCAAAAATTATCCCACGGGAACGTACTACCGTACTACAAATTTTATCCAAATCCGTTAAGCCATTTTTGCGTGATTGAGTAACAAACATCTAAATGCAAACTTTCGTATTTATAATATTAGTAGGATTTTCTAAAGTGCATCGTTTTAATAAGGCCATTATCATTATCATTTGGGACACACTTTTAAACACTGTGGAAAATGGAAATCATCATCTTTTTCAGCGATATTCAAGTACTATACTGAAGTCAGGCCAGAAAATGAGCAGAATTTATAAATAACCTAAAATTCCTATCAAGAACAACTAAACGAAATCTGAGCACAAACTATCAGGTACCCAAACAGGCTTTGCTAAGAAATTCAATCAGCTCCCCTAAAGGGCGTATCTATGAAAGGGTTGAGCGATGTTCCTGCCTAATGGCTCGGAATTGTTCCGTCGCGATACCATCTGAGATTCCTATCAAAGCCCCGGTATTTACAAAACTATACGGTTTCTTTTCAAACGTCTGTTTTTTTTTTTACTTTAAGATCTTTCAAAGGATTAAGGTGTAAGAATTTGTCGTTGAAAGTTTGTTTTAGATTTGTAGATAATTATCTGTTGGGGCCTTCGGATTTTCTGTTACCATAAGGAATAAACGGCAGATAAATTTGTACAAATTGTGTTTTCTGGTAGATAATATTTAAGACAAACTCTGAAACAGCCCCAAAAATATTACTTCATTGTCAAAATGCTCAAAAACTGCCAATTTTTTTGGCTAAAGATCAGCACTGCTATACAACGTGGCAACGCTGCCAGCCAGCCTTTTGGGCAATTTTCCTGTTGACAACAATGCGGCCGAGTTTTGTAATGCCTGCCCTATACTGTTTTCTTTTTATATACTAGTACATATTATGATTTTAAGACTACGCTGTTCAATTATATAAATATTTTAAGACGATTGATTTACCTTAAAAAAGTTGACTTTCTAATTTGACATTTACCAGACAAACTCTTAAAATGTTAAGAACATGATAATATCTGTAAGAGTTTTAATACTCTGTTAAAATGTCAGGGACATCTTCATATTAGTTTGTAAAAGACATAAGTCGGTACATGAAGCTTAATAATGTCATTTGCGACACATGGCGCGATAATATTCCATGAGTTCGCAGTAAGTTTACCAGTTAGCTTATACGACACTTTCTTTATTGTTTGTTACTATCATTGTTTCAATGTCATGCCCTATTAAGTACATTAATTGTCAAGCAATTTGACACTTATCTACGTCACTACATATGCCTATTTCATACAGATATGATTTAAACAATATGGGCAATATAGTTAGGTAGGAATTTAGTCAACAGATACTGCCTTTAACTTTACCAGGTTACACGTCATGGATCATTTAATGACATACATATTATAGCGACAAAAAATTGTGGTGCCTGAATAACGCTTCGCATCTCATCGTATTGTCATCATTTCTATATCCAGCTAAAAATAATGTAATCTCTAGACTCTAGGGAATCGTATGAGAAAATGTCAAAGTATGTACTCGTACATAGGTATAACGTCGTGGATTTAAAAAGAAGACAGTAATGCTTTCGTTGTCCGTTACATTTTGTCATAAGAAGTGGAAAAAGAGGGATTACCATCTTTCCCCAACTGAATTGTTCTAAATTATAGCATTTCAACCAGTTCTCTATAACTGCAGTTCACATCATAAGAGCATTTATTCTGAAAGTTGGCAACGTTGCAAATAGCTGTCAAATAATTCACTGTTTTGATTAATTTGGCGATATTACTTTAGGGAAATATTAAATATCGCTAACTAGTGGCCTAAAATACTTCTTATGAAATGCAATAATTAATATCTTAACATCGAATATGTAGTTTTAGATGTAAAAAAAGAACTTGAAACCTTTCCAAATGGCCTTTTTACACCTAAAATGGTTACAACATCAAATTTAGTAGTATAGGTTTTATAGTTATTCATATTTTCGGTCACTAGTTAGCGATACTTCCATACAGTAATATTAGCAAATTAATAAAAACGGTAAGTATTTGACAGCTATTTGCGACGTTGCCAACTTTCAGAATAAACGCTCTTTAGTCGTGCTAACATCCTACTGTAGTTCAAGACATAAGTATTCCAATTAGCTCACCACTAAGCTTCATCTTCGTCTACTCTCGTCCATCCAGTACAAGCTGCATGAAACGATCGTCACTCCATATTACAGTTTAGATTGAGCAACTAGCTTCACCTTTCTGTCTGACTGAACCCTTGATAATTCAAAAGTCCCTCATTATATGTCTAACCTTTTTCCAACTATGTTACGGTCAGCTTCCAGTCTAACCGGAAGCAGCTGAGTACCCACATTTAAAAAAAGCGACTACCTATCTGACCTCCACAATCCAGTTACTGGGTAAGACGATACACCTTGATGAGACTGGTTGTCAGACTTTCGAGCTTCTAACAACCCGTAACGACTGTCAAAGATCCACGATTGACATCCTGGACAAACGGCTTAACGTGCTTTCCGAGGCACGGAGGAGTCTTGGTAAAGATTGTGCAAAGATATTCACCCCTTACGGAGCGTTGTGTTCCACGCACTCTTCAAGGAGATGTCAGCACGAACTGATGGGGCCCGCAAGGGCCGATGCCTGCCAGGGGTGCGGGTTTTTCAAAAGAGATACCGCGGCCCCTGGCACACAGGCAACTGAGGGAACACGGGTGGGTTTTAGCCAGTAAATACTGACATGCCCAGGTGGGCGTGTCAGACTTTACTTTCTTTAAATAGAATAGATAGATTTACCACCGAAAAAAAAAACTTATTTTCCCATCCATGGACTAATCGCGGCATGCGTATATTAACCTGATCTATAAACCCGTGCGGCTCTTATTATTTAGCCACAAGCTCTCCATAATACAAATGTCCCTGTATTGGATTTAATTGAAAACTTAAACCCTTTTCAAATCAGTATCCTGAAATTCTGATCCTCATAACTACAAACAATTCATAAAGAGCTAAAAAAAACTAATTTGTTTAACAAGCCGCTAATAACTGGATTAGACTTGCTGAAGTAACTTTAGTCCAGTTTGCTTACTCAACATAATCTTTGAAAATTTCTTTTAAAATTCAGCTCGTTGATTGTCCAGTTTTACTGTAATTGCGTTCTCTGTAGTTTCTTGCAGTTTGAGATAGTTTCATTAATTCTTGTGTAATGGTAATTGAATGCGGGTTGCAGTTTACCGAGTCGTAGATTGTGGTGCCTCGTTGATTTATTAGTCTGTCGATTTCGCTACGTGTTTTTACTTCTATCAGTTTATTTGGCTTTAGCTAGTTTTCAATTGTGAATGGACTTATTTTATCACAAGAAAAATAAATGACAGTGTAAACGATATTTTGATAACTAACAATCTAAATTATGAGGCACTTTGTCAAAAAAATCGTTATTATATTTAAATATTTAATTATTTGTGTAATCGTTAAGCTGCTGGTCTCGATTGTCATTAGTGGATCTTTGACAGTCGTTACGGGTCGTCAGAAGCCCGAAAGTCTAACAACCAGTCTTACCTAAAGGTATCGCGTTACCCAGTAACTGGGCTTTGGAGATCAAATAGGCAGTTGCTCCATGTAAAATAAAGGTATTCAGCTACATCCAGTTACACTGGAAGCCGACCCCAACAAAGTTGGGAAAAAGGCTAGACAGATGGTGATGATATTTAATTATTAGTGTTCTTGTTGTCTATTTTGAGTGTGTGTTTACACACACTCAAAATCAGGTACACAGGACACATCCCAGGTACTTCATCGTCGACTGTGAAAATGTTTTAACAACTTTTCCAACTTTTCCAACATCTACTGTAAACCGATAATAACCTTACATTAAAAATGCCAACAATAAAACTCTAGCCTGAATCTCACAATATGTCAATACTCGTATATTTGAACAAAAGTTATTAATAACAGCACACCGGCAGAATGCTATTAAGCGCAGGCAATTTTCTGCATTCAAAAACTGTTAAATAAATTTTATGAAGTGGGAAAAATTGTTTTTCAGGTGATAAAATCGCTGAATACCAAATTGCGATAAACAAAATGGCGTTTTTAAAGAGTAAATTTTAAGTAATTATGAGTTTATTTTACGCTGATACGAGATATTTTTACACGCTTTATATTAGCTTCACTTGTATGTTTGTTTGTTTGTATGTAACCGACTCCTTTGAGCGCGATTTTGACTCACTTTAAACGGTCAGATTTCATTGAAACTTTGTAAACTTGTCGAGGACCGATGACAATTCAATAATAAAATAAAAAATAGAAAAAAAATAACATGTTTTTGTAGTTAGCAGAACTAAAAAATATAAAATAAATAATAGTTTAAAAAACTAAAAAACAGTTTGGTTAGTTTGGTTTTTAAAGCGTGTTTTTTAGTTTTTAAACTATTATTTATTAATTAATTAGTTTGTGTGTAGTATGTGAGTTTAAATGTTTGTCAACGCCCCACAATACAGGAGGAATTCCTAGTGTCCCCACACACTAGGAATTCCTCCTAGGCAACGTTTATAAAAAAATCCAGGCGAGGCTTGTGGCTTAATAATTACTGACGCACAGGTCGTTTCATGGTCACGCCACGATTGCGGCGGTAAGTCCCCTCTTTACCGTGGCCCCTGGCACACAGGCAACTGAGGGAACACTGGTGGGTTTTAGTCAGTAAAAGTCTGACACGCCCTCCTGCTCCACCCAGAGCGGGAGAAGTTATTTTATGTATTCCCACGCTCAAAAAAAAAGGCTCGATCCAAGGGTCAGTTTGTGGATGGGTGACCATCCATTACATATAAATATCCTCCCTCCGTGCCCGGAAAGCACGTTGAGCCATTGGTCCCTTGTCTTGGCTGTCATTCGTGGGCAGTCATTACGTCTATTGCCATGATCTGGGCACAAATGTGACTCCAGGTTGCTACTGATAAATTCCTATTGCAAAAGCTCAATAACACTGCCCAATCTGGGAAGACAACCAAGGCCCAGGATCATGTTCAGCATTAGCGCTTGCGACGACTAGACCAACGAGGCAGTCAAAATAAGTAGCAGTAAATAATCATTTTTCGTCGTAATCCGATAAAATTGATGTCCCTACTTATCCCTCCTAATACTACAAATGCGAAAGTGTTTGTCTGTTACGCTTTCACGCCTATACCGCTGAACCGATCATCATGAAATTTGGCAGAGATATAGCCTGGGATATGGAAAAGGACATAGGCTATTTTTTTACGTGATAAGCGACATACACGCGGGCGGTGCCGCTGGCAAAACCTAGTAGGCAATATATTACAAATTTGCCAGCTCAATAAAATAATGTTGAAATGTCACCAGTTACCTCTGTTTATCATTCTAGTATGAACCACCTAGAGGAAACCCCAACAGCCTTACGTATATAATAACATCTGACGGGTGTAATGCCCTGAAAATGGGATCACTAATGATATCTGTCATGTCTGGCGTGAAACATAGAGATGCAACGTGTGAATACAAAATACAAATAGTGATCTGTTTTTGTTGTATATTAAAACTTATTAGGTCTACCTATTTACAAATAGTTATGGACTGTACTCTTAACTCTATACTTGTCACCTTTTACATCTATGATCGTCTGGTTCTGTTCCTGTATAATAAAATTCAATATACTTTTCTAACATTATTCTTTTAATAAGTTTACATTATTCTTCCAACACGTTATCAGCACGAAGCTGCTTATTTTAAAAGAAGATAATGTCGGGGAATAGTATGAATTTTCAAGGGATCAAGATGTTAATAAACCGAGAAGGATACCCAACCTGGAAGTTCAAAATGAGGATGCTTCTCATTCATGAGGAGCTGTGGACGTCCATCACCGGGTATGATGATTCTGACAAAACAGCGGAGGATGTGCGCTCTCGTAATGACCAGAAGGCGTTGTCAAAAATTTGCCTTACGGTAGACGGAAGTGCAATTTCGCACGTGCGGAATGCAAAAAACGCTAAGGAGGCTTGGAGTGCTTTACAAAAAGCATACGAGGATAAAGGTATGGGTCGAAGGCTCTCTCTAGAGCGTAGATTATACAAATATACCTTGACCGATTTCCAAGACATAGAATCTTATATCAACGCCATTATAAGTACTGCTCAAGATCTTGAAGATATTGGTAAGAAGATCGACGATGGATCTTTGGCTGCGATTATTCTCGGAGGATTGACATCACGGTACGAACCACTGATCATGGCTTTAGAGAACTCGAATGTTGATGTAACCAGTGAGTTGGTTAAGGCAAAGCTATTAAACGAGCTTTCTAAGGATCCGCACCAGAATGAGGTGGCTGCGCTACGTTCAACAGGTTCTACAAATAAAAAGAATAAGCCGATAATCTGCTTTAAGTGTAGAAAACCAGGACACAAAAGTCCCGAATGTCCAAATAAGAAGGATAAGAAGGCTATGAGTGTGTCGGGAAAGGTTTTTAAAGGTACAGATTGTCATCATAGTGAAAAGGTGGAACAGGCTGTTGTGAAGGAAATGGCTCTCTCTGCGCCGGCTGCAAATGATGTGAAATGGATTATTGATTCCGGTGCAACCATTCACATGACTCCGCATCGCGAGTGGTTCAGCAGTTATCGGCCAGTACTAGGTGGAACGATAACTGTGGCCAATGGACAAAAAGTGGCAGCTGTGGGTATTGGTGATGTATTCATTGATACGGATACTTTGGCGAACAGAATAGAGAATGTAGTTCATGTTCCTGATTTGAACTGTAACTTGCTTTCAGTGAATAAAGTGGTAGAGAAGGGTTTCTCTGTAGTTTTCAGTAAAGAAGGCTGCACTATCTATGACTCAAAGTGTGATGTAGTAGACAGTAAAAATGTTTTAGCGTATGGTTCCGTATGTGATGGGCTATATACTGTCGATTGTTCAGTTAAAATGTTCAACAATGTTTCAGCTAAACTTGTGCACTCTGATTGTTCCAATTTCCAGCTTTGGCATAAGAGGTTAGGACATTTGTGTCGCATTGGCATGGACCTACTTAGAAAAGGTCAGGCTATCGGCGTGGAGTACACGGAGGTTGACAAGGAACCATGCATACCCTGCATAGAGGGTAAGCAGTCTAGAAAGCCCTTCAAAAGCTTAAAATACAGGAAGGCTACATCACCACTTCAATTGATTCATACCGATGTTTGTGGACCTTTTTCTACAAATTCATTTACAGGTAATAGATATTTTATTATTTTTATAGATGATTAAACACGTTTTATTTTTGTGTATTTTATGTCTTCTAAAACTGAAGTCAAAACTAAGTTTTGTTCCTTTCATTCTCATGTCGAGAGACAGTTTGGTGGAAAAATTAAGACTTTGCGGTCAGATAATGGAACTGAGTTCATTAATAAGGAATTTATGGATTATGTTCAGTCCCTGGGTATCGATTGGCAAACGACAGTACCTTACAGCCCTCAGCAAAATGGGGTAAGTGAACGGTGTAATCGTAGCATAGTAGAGAAGGCTCGATCTCTATTGTCACATGGTTCTCTCTCAAAACTTTTTTGGCAGGACGCAGTGGAGACAAGCGTCTACTTGAAAAATCGATCACCACACCGCGCGCTTAGCAGTAAAACACCATTTGAAATGTGGTTTCATAAAAAACCCGATCTGTCTCATCTGAAGGTTTTTGGATGCAGAGCACTTGTTCATGTTCCATCAAGTCAGAGATGTAAATTGGACATGAAAGCTGAGGAACAGATTTTTGTAGGATATTCAGATGATCCTCATACTTATTATTTCCGGAATGCGGCAAATCCTAGACGTTTATTAAAGTCAAGAGATGTTACATTTTTTGAAAATAATGTCATTGGACTGAAGGAAAATATTGAGCCTGTAGGCACTGTGAACTCTGATATTGTTAATTTGCTCTCACAGTCACCATCGCCAGCTGTTTTAAGACAAGAAGTACTATCCTCCTCTTCACCTGGGAGATGTGAGGTAGATGCTTCTAGCATAGATACTTCTTTCGTGGATGCTGAGGATACCGATGTTGAAATCAATGAAGCAGTCAATGAAGAGGTCAACAATGTTGATGATCAGCAGTCAAATGAAAATACAGATTCCTCAAATGAATCTAGGCGATATCCTTCAAGAGCTCGCAAACCACCGGATTACTTCTCTTATAATTCGCTGCTAAACGATGGGTGCGATGATCCAAATAATTATCGTGATGCCATTAACAGCGACGAGAAAGATAACTGGATTTCAGCAATGAAAGATGAGTACGATGCTCTAGTCAGAAAGGGCACATGGATCTTGGTAGACAAGCCAAATCTTAAAACGTGTATTCCTAGCAAGTGGGTTTTTAAACTGAAGCGAGATGCGAAAGGTGGAGTTTTTAGATATAAAGCTCGCCTAGTAGCAAAAGGTTTTCGACAAAGGGAAGGTATCGACTATCACGAAACTTTTTCTCCGGTTGTACGCAATTCATCGTTGCGAACCCTGTTAGCGCTTGCTGTGCAGGAAGATTATAAGGTCCGGCATATGGATGTGGACATAGCTTTTCTGAATGGCAGTTTAGAAGAAGAAATCTACATGACGCAGCCAGAAGGTTTTATTAGGGAAGGGGAAGAGTCGAAAGTGTGTCTTTTGAAACGGTCACTCTATGGATTGAAGCAGGCACCAAGAGCCTGGAATACAAAGTTAAAACAGACTTTGTCAGTCCTTGGTTTTATGCAAACATCTGAACCGTGTATTTTTAAAAACAATGCGAACTTAGACTCCTTGGTTCTGGCTGTATACGTCGATGATTTAGTAATCTTATATAAAAATGAGACTACGCTTGACAATTTCAAATGTCAATTTGAAAAATGCTTTTCATCAAAAGATCTTGGACAAATTAATTTCTTTACGGGAATAAATATCCACCATGATAATTATGGAATGAAGCTATCTCAGAGTACATATATTGAAAAGATGCTGAAAAGATTTAACATGCAAGATTGTAAGGGTGTTTCTACCCCACTGGTCAAGAAAAATCTTGAGCCTGGTACAGATGAGTGTGAGTACCCTTACAGAGAGTTGATTGGTTGTCTAATGTTTTTGGCTGTAAATACTAGACCAGATATAGCCTACACCGTGAGTTACCTTAGTCAATTTAACTCTAAATTTGATCAATCACATTGGAATATTGCTAAACGATGTCTACGTTATCTGAAAGCGACAAAAGATAGTGGTATTACATATAGGAAACAAAAAGGTAATACTACCACTTTGACGGGTTTTTCAGATGCAGACTGGGCAAACTGTCCAACTGATAGACGATCCTACACTGGGTTCTATTATGAACTTGCAGGCGGTCCTATTTCGTGGGAATCTAAAAATCAGCCCACAGTAGCTTTGTCGTCCGCTGAAGCTGAATATATGGCATTGGCTACAGCAGTAAAGGATGCGTGCTTTTTAAAAAGACTGATATCCGAAATAACAGGTAAGTCGCTTAACATAGTTTTGTATACGGATAGTCAGAGTGCACAAAAAATTTCCATGAATCCGGTTCACCATAATAGGACAAAACATATAGATGTTAAGTTCCATTTTCTCCGAGAAAAGGTAAACGACAAAACCGTTGAACTTAGGTATATGCCCACCGAGAGGTTACCTGCAGATGTTTTGACGAAACCTTTGGGTCCAACAAAGCATCGCAGTTGTTTGCAAATGATTGGTATATCCTAGTTTTTCGTAATTGTTTTCCTTACTGGTTTTTTATGCCTTTGTGTTATGAGTACAATGCAATTAACTTTTTGAGGGCGCATGTTGTATATTAAAACTTATTACGTCTACCTATTTACAAATAGTTATGGACTGTACTCTTAACTCTATACTTGTCACCTTTTACATATATGATCGTCTGGTTCTGTTCCTGTATAATAAAATTCAATATACTTTTCTAACATTATTCTTTTAATAAGTTTACATTATTCTTCCAACAGTTTTACTCATAGCAACAGGGATTTACCTGGTTTCTTAAAAAAGGTAAGCGAAGCAATGAATCGGAACTTCAAATAATGATTATACATACATAAACTACATATTAAACATTAAAAAAAACAATACCGGTAAAAGCATGAACGAATTAAATTAAAATCCAACGCGTTGTTATGTAGCACGCATCAATTTGTGGAATATGTAATTATTTTGCGTGATTGGGTCGAAAGTAATATTTACATGAAATGATTAGATATATATATATATATTATAGGTGACGTTGGTGGATGCTTCTATTACTAGCAATGGACGTCTATTGACTAAGATGATGATGACGATGGTAATCAAGAGAAAGGATATACTGCAATCTCAATGGTCCTAGTTCTACTATTCTGGACATATTGTCTAAAAATGATTACAAGAGATTCGATGTAGATCATTGCATAAATCCCGCGAACATCAACTTGCAACATCATAGTGATGGTTGGTGCTCATATCATAATTCAGTCATCACAATAACCAGTTCTCGTCTCAAACTCCAAATGACATTACTTACCCGTATCATTAATCTTTACTATCTCTTCGAAGACTACGATATCACTATCAACACGATATCACCTTCTATGATTACCTTCAAGCTCATCGCAACACTGAACACCAGTCAACCGGACAAAATTGCCCCTACAAATTAGTGCCGCCACTGATGTTAACAACACTTTGATGAGGTAATTACAGGCCAATTACTCAGTAGATGGTAATTATAGCACCGCAGCGCGCTGAGATGTTATCAATATTATTATAGCGTCTTCACGATAAGTTTTGCCTCCTTGGGTTGCCTCCTTCCCTCAAATATGGCGAGGGGGGCAATGGCTGATCTTTGCGTTATGCTCGTGAACGGGTGCTGCTCGTGGTGACTGGTCGTCTTGCTGACCATGGTTTTGTTATTGTTAATTGTATTAAGTTTTTAATAATTTTAGTCCAGAGGTCCTAGTTTAACTTTTGTTATAAGTTACTTATAGCTATATTTGCATAATGCAGAATTACATATGTAAGCTGGCATGCCCTTTATGCCTAGAGGCTTTTATTTAGATTGGAAGTTCTGTTTACGTTTTATTTTAATTTTCTATTATTTTTAGTTTTCAATTTTTGATGGTATATTGGCGTGTGCTAGCTGACATATGGCAAATTTTATGTTTTTTTTTGTGTTTCGTAATTTTTATTACGTATTATTGTATAGAAACAAGTTCTTCTAACTTAACAGACAGCTGTGCTGCTGGGGAGTTTGTTCCGCTACTTCTTCTTCCCAGCTAAAGCACTAGGAAGTGGTGAAGGGCGGGCGTTTTTGGGGGGACTGTCTTATGTAATTTTATTTTGACGTTCAAAAAGAGCTGACTCTCAGCCTAGTTTGAATAAATGACTTTTGATTTTTTTTTTTGATTTTTTTTTTTTTTTTTGCTAACGAGCTGTGTCGTGTGGTTTGCGTTAAGGTAAATATTGGGTGTAGTTGTAGCATGCTGCTATATGGTAGACTACAATGTCTGCCAAGTTGTCCCTTTCTAAGTCATGTTGGGGTCAGCTTTCAGTCGCTGCAAAATTATGTCAGTCTCATATTTAGGTAAATTAGCAAAGGCAGTCTCTGACAATAATGATATTGGCATTTGAATTGGAGTTTTTCCCTGTTTTCTCCATAGGAAACTACTACGCTTTGAAATGGGAAACTATATAGCTTTATTTTTCGGAATGACAGACTCATTTGACAATTAAAAGGGGCCTGTTTATGTTTTAATTGAAATAAACGCTTTGAGTTTGAGCAACATTTTCTGAAAGAACTTCTTAAAAAGAGATTCTAAGGAATCTCATTACAGATTTGCAATGGCTCGAAAAAACAGTACAGCTGGAAGTTTTAGTGCGCTACGAATATTCACATCAATACAAGTAGTGTAGCACGGTAAAATTTTATTTCAATTTTAATATGAAGACGAATTTTGATTTTATATATTTGATGGTGTTCATCAAATATATAAAATCAAAATTCGTTTCACCCACCACACCTCTCACAATTTCCTCGACCATTCATGCCTTTACTGCATGCATTTTATTTTTTCATTTTTGGTTCTTTCACAATGTAAGCCAATCATTTACAAAAAAAAAATGTCATATTTACTTTCAACCGAAACATGTTTCAAAAGATATTTTTCACAGGCATGTTCTTTTTATCACCACCGAATATATTATTAACACAGTGACTCATGAAAAACAATTTAAACGTCCGTGACGTCAAAGCATTGTCAAAGCCATAGCGTGTAACTGGTATACGGCACACATAAATCGCCATGTGGCCACATTAAACCTGATTACCCCCTGACCTTGTAGAAGATTGATGATTTATAGGCTGGACAATAAATTACGGATGTAATTTGAGGTCCTTTGTAACGATTTAGTGGCACTGCGAGAATCGATAGCACTTAAAACGAGAAAAATGCTTTTGGGAAAGGAATTATATTTTTAGACATTATTAATGGTGGACTTTATTTTTTCAGAGAATTTTGTTTCTGGTGCTGATATTGGAATAAGAGGAAAATGGAACTCTTTGTGTTTGCCAAATAAAGCGTCACCTACAGTTATTTAATTCTGTGAACATTTAATTTGGTACTCGGAATCAATGAATTTAATTATCTTAAATATTTCTGTGAAAATTAACACAACTGCACAGTAGTCATGCCATCATCATCATCATTTAAGCCTGGGATCTTTTTTTCTATTGCCTAGGTCAACAAATTGGAATTCATCACCATAAAAACATCAAGGCCCTTTTAATCCAATCTCGAGCCTTTGACCCTTATAGAAAATATATCTCTCTCTCTTTTCGTTCGCTATGCAAATACCTACCAAACCTCTTGTAAACTAACCAAGAAGAATGTAACACGAAATAACCTTAAGATACCACATATCAAGAGATACAACAATTTTTGTGTGCGTATGACCGTAACTCACTCCCTATGTCAGACCCGAATGAATATTTACGGCAAATTCTGCGGGCGATGCGCTGATGTGACAAAATTGCCGAATACCGTTATAAGTTATTGGGGCTTATTTTTAAAGGGTTTCGGGACTAAAATACCTGTTCATTGGTTAGACCCTTTATATTGGGAGCTAATTGTTCAGTTTCAATTAAATCCCTAAAACCGTATGAGTACCTTTTTACAACCTATGTAATGGGTAGATGCTTTTATTAGGTTTTAATTTAAATAGTGGCCTGGGTTTAATATTAATAATCAAAGCCATTCTTTAAACATTCATGATATACGAGTATGTGCTTATACTGTGTATGTACTCATTTCAGCGTCGAAATAAATTTTAATAATATTTTCGCGATATCATTTTGCAGGAACGGTAGTGATGCATGTACCATTATTGGCTTTTTAATTAAACTGCACAATTTTCTAAGAAGACCACTTTATGATTTTATGTAGGTAAGTTACCTACAGAAAATGATTTTAAATAAGAATTTACAAGTATGTTCTAGTAATAATATTTCATTCCAGAATGAATATTTACGGAAAATTCAGTACATTTGTGGGAAGAAGCGCTGATGTGACAAATGTGAATACCGCTATAACTCATTGCCGGTTATATTTTTGCATGATATTGGAAACTAAAATACTTTACTTGCAAAACTATTAAAGAAAACCGTTTCATTTCAGTTTTCGGACTAGTCAAGTACTAGTACTTTTTGCAATGTTGGCCATATTGGTTTTTCTTTAGCTTTTTACCACTATCATTTTTAATTGAGGATTTAAGTAAAACAGGCGACAATATACACCCTTGGGGTACTCCTTTATTAACCCCTGTTTATTTTCTATAACAATTCCCGCTGCACCTTTGCGGCCCCTGTGTGAGTACTTTATGAGGGTTACAAGATGTTGCGGTACGCCCATTTCAATCTTAACCCAAAACATGCCAAGTCCTGGTATAAACAACGTAGTCAAAAGCCTACTTGAAGTCAACAGAACACGAGATCAGGGTACTATTGACCCTGTAGGTCGTATTATTAATGTGTCTTACTTAGAGAGTATGCGGTGTCTTTAGGATAAATATAACCTACTTTAATTTATTTAATAATACAGTAGTGGCTCCAATTGCATGATACTACAAACATAACCGAACTCTTCTAATTTTAGAACATAATTTATATAAGATGTGTAAAAGTGTTTTTTGGAACCTATATACAGAAATAAATAATTTAGTATTTAACTGAAAATGTAGGTGCACTATTTATACAGGCTTGCCCACCAACTCAAGGAATTCGGGCGTAGTGTTATGATAATTTATTTTAATTTACTCAGAACAAGTAGGCTAACATTATGGTAATATTTTGGTCAGTAACCATTCCAAGTTCAAAGCATAGCACCATGTCAGAGAAGTTCTTAAAGCACGACTTATGTACTTATTTATCACTTAGCACAAATTGAAACAGTTTGAGGTTGCCGTGATCACTAACAAGTTAAGTCCTAGTCGGTCATTGATTAAACTGTTGATTTGGAATATTGCTACTGGACTATGAAGATTAACAGCTATATGATATAAAATAGCGGATAACATCGTTTAAAACACTTTTTTTTTAATGGACCATTTTTAGCAAAGAAAAACCTCAAGCATTACCTATCTTGAATGTAATGCAAAAAAGAAAAAACAGGGCAAGAATAAGTAACTTCGCTAAGCCTCCCTTTCATCCACATTCTTGTTAACCAATCAAACCGCGACTATCCCAAAATTTTACCAAATCCTATCTCAACTATTCTGCTTAGGAAATAAATAACGTAAGTACAAACGGCCTTTCCGGAGGTGTAAGTAAAACATCCCTTCCTGACCCGGACCAAAGTTACAAGGTAAACAATGACTCCTTAGAGTTTTGGCCTTAAACGCTTCTACGTCTGTTGAATACAGAGCGAAGAATAATATTTGTTGTGGTTGTAAGAGATTTGTGGTTTGTGTACGGCGCTCGGAAAGTTGAAGATGTACCAACCGTGTGTGCTCCAGTGATGTAAATATTTATTGAGTTTTAAAGTGCAATGTGAAAGTTGAACGTACAGGATTATAAGATGCTGTTGTCAGTATTTTTGTTTGTATTCTTATACGAAATGAATAATGCATTTTATGTACATATTTCTGCCCAGATTCATGCCGTTTGATGTAAAAAGACGGTACACTACTATGAATGAAGATGTTGCTATATTGTGCAGATATTGTCAGATAAAAGAACTTACAGTACTGGGATTTAAACAATAAATTAATTTGATTTACGGTCAAATGAGATTTATAAAAGGTATATAATAAAAGAATAACAACAAATTCAAAATCTCATTTTGCCAACGACAAAGCTAAAAGAGCTTAAGGATAATTGTAAGCTTAGGGATTAGGCCAGCTCATATTTAGAACATAAACCCAATATAATTTCACTCAAACATAAGCCTATACCAATATACCCTACTAATATGTAAACACCTGAGGGAAATAATCTCTGTTCACGTACATTGTTGGTTATGTGCGAGTAGCTATATATATTAAGATAACTGAAGCGTCGATGCATCGTGTATTCCATTGTCTATTAGCTGCGAGACGTTAAGTAATGAATATTGAAACTGCATTAACTAAGCTCAAGGGGAATTTGCGAAATCAATTCGTAAATGCTACAAATTTATTTGGTGAGGGGATTAATAATACATCATCAGTTTGGGTTATAAAATAAAGCTGCTGGCTGAGTCTGCCTGTATAATCATACTAATCTGGTAGAGTTTGCATCGTTCAAATTGCTACGGTAATTATCCTAAGCGTGAAGATAATGGAGCCGATATTAGTGTTACAATATGAATGGAAGATAGATCGTTTGGTGAAACTTTGACTTGAAAAGACAATTATGATTCAGAGGAATTTTTGTCTATGAATTTATGATTGGTGACATTCTCACAGTGATAATAGGAAGAAACGTTGAGATATCTTAGGGCCAATTCTCGTAATTAAAAACCTTCACAATCTAGTCGCAGTCTCATCTCAGCGACAATCAAATGTCAAAGAGTTGTCAAAAATGTATGGAAACAAGAGGCATTTTTGACAGATTGAGACTGAGATCAGACTGTGAACGTTCTTGAAATTACGAGAATTGCCCCTCTGTTATCTAGCAACGCCGTGGTGTTATCAAATGTTTTTTTAGCTATCAGCTGTCATTGAAGACCTAAAGTTAATTGTACAATATTATTTTTACCATGTACATACCTACCTAACAGATGTACTGAACAAACTCAAAAAAAAAACCTCTCAACAGTCTCCTCCAAACACACGTTAATTCAAATGATTGACAGTTACGTCCGCCATTTTGTAGGCCATGATTGTTCCATCGTCGCGCGACACATGACGCCTTTAAGTCATTATTTTTAACGAACACGCTGTATCACATTACTCAGACATAAAAATATTTGTTACGTGTGACGGGTATACGTATTTTGTGTATGTAAAAATGACGATTCTGTAGGGACAATGACTTGGTGCTGAAAAAAGATTAGTTAGCAGTTCTTAAGTATTTCATGAAGATGTGTGTTGGCAGGTTGCAGGAAAGTCGAAGACTGATGATTTATGAATAGTTAAAGATGGTCTAATTGATAAAACTTGTTTACCCCAAAATGTGCTAATGATGTAGCATAGAACTAGGTACTCTGTACGAGGACTTAGGACAAGTAATTACATGATTTTCCCAAAAAAAAACTGGATTAGCGTTCAGCAGAAGAGGCCATACCTCTTACTCAACAAGGGAAGAACGTCAGACATGGATAAATAATTCTAAATTACGCTAAAGCATGATGACAAGGGACTGTTACATTCAATATTCCTACACCCATATCAACATTAGAATATTTTATATCATATCCTTTCAAATATTCATTTCATTCCTCCATTTCCTTTCATAGACCTATCAATAGGTACAATAAAAGCAGTTATACAGATCATAACAGTCCTTGAACCTTAAAATATACGGTTCGGGGCCCAATAGGGTCATTCGATCTACATAACAAAAAGATATTCACACGTTATGTAATAAGGGCTTATATAGTGGTTGTTTTATAGGGCGTTAAATCTTACGCAGTAAGTTGATAGGGCCTTTTAAATGGTCGAATATTTGACGGCTTTGTTACGCCTGAGTTATTGCAAGCTATGTGCTCTTTTGATGGTAATCGTGATTAATGCTTGGATAACTACTCGTATTTGTGGTAATGAGTTTGGGTCCCATTGAATTTTAGTTTTGAATATTGGACTGGCCCTTTATGAAAAAAAGAACATATTGTTTGGATACAAGGATTTCTTTGCTATTGAGAACAACATAATTAATATTTTGAATAGTCCAATTGTTACAACTGACGTAATTGTTTCTTACAAGAAATCACGGCAAATTTAGCTCACAATATCAATATATTTTTTTTTCACATTTCCATCCAGAAAAGTCCAAAATTCATACAAACTGTGGCGACATCTTTGCTAAAACTTCCGGGTACAAACAATTACATTACTAAAATCTATATTAGCCGAATGGTGTCGTCCAAACAAAGTTCCGCCGTCACGCGAATAACAGTCATTTTCTTATCAATAAAAGAATGTCAAATTTCGAGGTTATGTCCGTGATAACTTACGCTCCATTAAGCTTAAAGCATAAGCTACGTTGCTTAACTTTCCCCACACATGTCAAAAGAATCTCAACCTTAGCTCGCTCAACGTAAAGTCTTCTAAAGACGGCTGACTTCTACAATGAATATTTATTTCGTTCTTAGGATACACAATTTTTATAGCATGTTTTTATAATCTTGCCAATGTTACGATGTCGTTCCGAGCTTGGAGTACGTTATCTCTGCTTTTGTTGCCAGTTGATTCTGCACTGCAATTGGAAATGTATAAAGATCTGGTTTTATGTTGAGATAACGGAGGGTGAAGATTTGAGTCAGCGAAACTACAGAAGTTTTATGGATTCCCAGATTTGAGTCAGCGAAACTACAGAAGTTTTATGGATTTGAGTCAGCGAAACTACAGAAGTTTTATGGATTCCCAGATTTCTAGGTCATGCCAAACCAAATCAAAATTAGCTAAAACTTTTTTCTTCGTAAGTAATCTTAGTTAGATAGACAAGTGAATATAAGTTTTTTAACCGACAAAAAAGCGGAGAAGGTTATTCAAGTCGACGCGTATTTTTCTTTTTAATGTATGGCCACGCATAACTTTTTACAGAGTAGTCCGATTTGGATAATTCTTATTTTATTGGATAGGGTATACTTTGAAGTTAGTCTCATATAAATTTGGAAAAAAAAATCCTACCCTGAGGGTGGGAAAATAGGGGTGATTTATTGTTCACTCACAGATTTAAATGCTAAGTGGTGTATTACAAAAAGTAATCAAAAATTAAGCATGTAGTAATCAGAAGATTATAGCCACAAAAAATTATAAAATAAAATCTTTTTGACAAAAAAATTAAACAGCCGAAAAAAACTGAAAAGCAAAAAATAATAAACCTTTTTTGTTTAACCTCAATAACTAAGTCCGGAAGTCGACGACTTTGGATATGTATTTCAATTTTAAGCCACCGCCTTCCGAACTTAGTTATTGAGGTTAAACAAAAAAGGTTTTTTTTTCTTTTCAGTTTTTTTCGGCGGTTTAATTTTTATCATACGGAAGAAAACTTTGAAGCAATGAAACATGAACAGTTGCATCAGTCTTTAAAATTTAAATAATCAGTGTGATTGGCACCTGTCAATCATGCTGATGATTAGGTGCGCCATGCCTATAACGAACTATTTCTGGACAACGAAGCAACCCCACATAACAATTATTCCATTTAAGCAAAACGCAAATTAGGACAGATGTCGATAAACAGTTGCAGATATCTACCTATCTCTATAATGCTAACTATAGTTTTCTTAATGGCAAACTACATACAGTTTGTCGTATCGTAACTAGGTCAGGCGTCATTTGCTCGTTGCTCCAAGTTTTTGGCGAAGTTGATAACTTGCGATGTATGTAAGATCTAATCGTGCGTCTGCAACGAACCCACGCCACGGATCGAACTTCTCAAGTTTAACGGGCCTTGCATGATGGGGTGGAAAGGTGGTGGCTTTAGTCGCGCATTTGTAAAAAGAGTACCCTACGATAGAATTTTCCTGTGGCACCACTATCGGCCAAAAATGAAGCTTATGGAGGCCTCATAGAGCTAGTTAGGTTAGTCTTTACTTTATTGAGTAAAGTAAGCGTTCCATACAAATATGAACCTTATTTTGTGCATATAATTGTCATATTGGTAAAAGCGAATGTGAACGAGCATTTCATTCGAATATGACCTTAATTGCTAAACACATAATGTTCACATTCGTATGCGATGCTTACTTTTCTTGGCAAAGTAAAGTCGAAGCGTATTTCTGTTTACTCTAGGAGAAAGTGCTTATGCAGACCATATAAAACAGGCCCTAAGTCTTCATAATAACTCAACAAACCCGTCAAAACTGTGTTAAATCATATATAACTAAAGCCTAAACAAACGACGAAATTATTGAGACTAAAGATACTGGGGTCATAGAAATCCCGAGATATCCAAGCCCATATACAAGGCCTCTAATACAAAATCATACCAAAACTTGCAAGTTGGTTCAACGCTAAATATTACGTAGTACACTTTGATAGTTATTGGCCATTAGCAAGTTTATGTCGTAGATACCTGGAGGATCCCACTAATCTGATGTCAAGTGTTTGATCGACCGTCACTGAAGTGGGTGCCTAAGTTATTGGCTCGAAGTTTGGAGTAAGCACTCTTTGTTGTGGGTTATATGGTGTGGGTGTTCTGTTTGTGGTTTTAGGATCGACACACATAACATAACATCAAGCTCATATTCCCCGAAGGGTTAGGCAGATGCACACTATAAAGTACACCCACAGTTCGCAAGTTATTTTTAAGTCGCATGAAATAGTGGGGAGCCCATTGCCATCCGAGTACAAATCCAGCTCTGCTGCTACTGACAAATTCCAGATGGAAAACCCAAATAACGCTTTGCTTGACCCGGACATCGAACGTAGGTTCTCATACGAAGAAGTAGCGCTCTCGACCATTAGACCAACGAAACAGTCCGAATTCCTGAAAGATGATCAACCGTTGAAGTATATTTGTAGAAAACGGGGTTTACATCGCTTAGATATACAAAATCTTTGAAAATCTTTGCAAATATATAATAGGTACCAATTTTTGATAACATATTTAATGTTCTTCTACTTATCATAAGCCTCTTAACTTCAATAAATCGTCTTAACCTACATGTATCTTTGATTGGTCTAGATAGTTATTCATGAAATCACTTTTGATCTAACAACCGTCTGATATTTAGCTTTGTATTTATCAGTAACAAGTTCAACTTTTTACTTTTATGAACACTACAAAACCAAACTCAGTTCCAACGTAGTGCCTTATCTCATTCGTTCGTACTCCGTTTACCTTACCGGTAGGTAAGCGCGCCTTCATTTACCTGTGGGTCGAGTGCCCAAATAGCCTTGTTCAGCGACATTGTCCGTGGCCTATCTAGGGTTGGACGGACCAACTAGGTGCTTAAGTACACTTGTTTTGTAAAGGCTGTTTAACTTTTGTGCTTGTGAAAAGATGTTTTCTTATTTCAAGGGATATTTTTCTGTTCTTTTCAACACCATTTTGGATGATGAGGTGTTTGAAGAACTGAGACATCGACCAGACTTACAAGCAAAGAATAACTTAACCGGTTTTCACTAAAATCGAGGTTTAATCAATGAATTTGTTACTTACAAAAACAACACAACATAAATCACGCGTATATTCTCCAAAAGAGTACCGATATTTCACCAGTTATTTTTGGTCATAGTTTTGTGTCATTTAAACAAATTACTGCAACTAAGGGCCAAACGCTTTTATCAAATACAATACAGAAATTAATAAAAAAGACGTCGTCCGAAAAATATTTTTAAACACAAAACGAATCTCATCAAATAAAATCATTCAGAATCAACTTGAATACAAAAAAAAGCGATCAAAAGTGTCAAAATCAATAACAAAAAATTACGTAAAATGTCATTTCAATTTTAGCAGCCCTATTGTGGCCGCAATTGGGGACGTGGGGTGTCGACGTCGGACTGCAAGCAAGGTCAGTTAGTCGACGAACAAATAGGTTTAGTGTGGGAAGTGACCGCCCAAAGATATTGAGGGTTTATAGTTATGATTAGTGGGGTTTGTAGACAAAGATTTGGTTTAAGGGTGCTGCTAGAAGGTGATTTGGTCAGTAGGTACTGCAAAAGTAATGCCACTTATATCTACAAACCTCGAGGACTGGTTACCATTTTCAGCACATGTAGCATATGAGTACTCTGTCATAGCTTTTAACGGCATCAAAGAAGATTTTAAAACTGGTAACGTATTATCATAATAGGATTTTCAAAACAAGCGATTTCAGTTTTCTTCTTTTCGAGTCAACGAATTCGTATTAAATGACTTGAGCCCAGTATACGGCCACGACATTCACGGCATCTTGTATGTCCTCAAAAGTCACTGTATCGACACTTTGGACAGTCCAATATGACCAAACCATGCCGTATTAGGTCCGACACCGCACTTGCTCTGGGCTTGAGGGATCTAATAGGTATAATCAAAACATTATACCAGATTTTTATCTTACAATGTTGGTAAAAATGTACATAAGTAAGTAATTATTTTTTTTGCAAAACTTCTAGAAAGATCTCAAAAAGTATGCTTATTTCAAAGCTTTGTACAGAAGTGAGAGAGAAATAAAAAAAATAGCGAAGTCAGGCCAAATAAACACCTAGCTAGCCATAAATATTTTTTTTGTTTCATATAAAGTATGCCCAAGTTAATGTCAAAACCGTTATCACAGTACAATTTAGAACAGTACACATTAATAAACAGGCCCAAATAACATGGTAACCGTGTAGGAGTCAGCAACGTGGCAGATATTAGCGTAATCTACACAAACGCTCCTAATTGGCAGTCGGTTTAGCCGACAGAGTTTAAGTAATATAAGTATTCGGGCTTATCAACTCCTAAATACTTTATGAACTGTTTAAAGATATAATTAATGATTTAGGGTATATATAATTATGGTTTGCCTCGTTGGTGTAGTGGTTGCAAGCGCTGCTGCTAAAAATGAAGTCTCGGGTTTGATTCGCGGGTCGGGCCAAGTGATATTAGGTTTTTTTCCTTTACGAACTTTCAGTAGCAGCCCGTAGTCTGGATTTGTGTGTATTGCATGGGACTTCAACATAACTGACAAAATGTGGGTGTTCTGTAGGAACACCTCTTCTCATCTTTCTGGGGAAACAAGGCATAATGCTATGGTATATTATTATGTTTTTGTAATAATGTCTTGCAGCAGTAAGTTACGGTTCGACCTAAATCTTAACTTGATGGGTACACTGCAGAATTTACTTACCTCTTACTGAGCGTACCTCAAGTGAAGACAAGTAGGTAGTAGTAGCATAGAAAATGAGGAATTAGTCAGTTTCAGTTTTTAAAATAATATGGGTGGTTTTTTAAATAGGTTCTTAAATTAAGTAAACTTTTTAACTTTACATAATTCAAGAATCAATTATTATTCAGGGTGGCAGGAACATCGACGCACAAGTTGTTCAGTACTCTTCATGATTCTGGACCCTCCTGCGTCAAAATTTACCACGGTTATAGAAAAAGCCCCGAAAAAGGTCACCAGTACATAGTATCGTAGCGACGAGTTAACCTGGCAACCTGTCTTGAGGTGCTTACGAGAAGTGTGAAGGTATTCCACAGCTATCAGGACAATATCAGAATTAAGATCCAAATCCCTACCAGCATCTTACTGAAATACTTACTTCCTCCAAGTACGTTCTCAAGCCGGGCAAGAAAGAGGTAGGGGCTCTGAGGGGCAATTCTCGTAATTTTACGAACGTTCACAGCCTGATCTCAGTGTCAATCCGTCAAAAATACCTCGATTTTTTCATACATTTTTGACATTTGCTTGTCGCTGAGATGAGACTGCGACTAGATTTTGAACGTTTTTAATAACGAGAATTGGCCGTCTGATCGTCATCAGTGTTCACTTCATCCGGCCAATAACGGCAAGCCAGAGATAAAAGGACAAGACTTCTCCGGGGAGATAGGGTTCGTGGGGTTGCTACTGCCCAACAGTTTGCGCCAAGCTGCCCTACGAGTTTCTGTATCTCTCTTGTTCTGGCACCACACCCTAGACCTGTTTCGGCAAAGTGAATTCTACCGGCACAGCTCTAGAGTTCAGGAGCACGCAAACCCCACCACGTAATGTCAACGTTGAAGGGGGGTACACACGGGGTTATCAGTACATCCTTACTAATATTATAAACGCGAAAGTTTGTAAGTATGGATAGATGGATGGATGTTTGTTACTCTTTCACGCAAAAACGGCTGAACGGATTTGGATGAAATTTGGCACACAGATAGATTATAACCTAGATTAACACATAAGATACTTTTTATCCCGGTAGTACGTTACCGCGGGATAATTTCCGACCTCCATGCGGGCGAAGCCGCAGGCGGAAAGTAGTTAATACATGAAGCAAAAACTTTGTAAGTACACCATTTTACAAAAATTACGCTCTCGGAGGAGTAAGAAATTTGGCACAGTTAAATTTTGTATGTAGAAGGAGCGCAGTAAAAATATTTTTACACGGTAATTTTATATAGTAGGAAGGGTACCTACCTACATTAAGTCCAAATTTTTCCGCATTAGGTACGTTTTGTATACAAAGCAAATTATTTTTCAATGATAAACTCGGAAATAATTAATAAACCACTATCTAATCGGTCTGAAACGTTTTCAAAATTTCATTAAAAGTACTTTATTTTAAAGCTCGCTTCAAGCCTATAACTTTGAACACACAAAATTACTTTTATAATGGAATATCAATAGATATTTAACATAAAATATATTTTATTCAAATAACACAATTAGCTGAGTTTCTCATTACATAAATAAGGTAGAAATGCTCGTAATACAAGAATAATGGGTCGTTACGGCAGACGGAAGTTTATTTATTGATTTTATTGTTTTATTAGCAACCTACCCCTGTTACGGTACTTTACAAAACATCCAGTTTTATTTATTAAGTACTAACTTTTGCCAGCAGGTTCGCCCGCGTAGTGGTCGACAATCATCTCACGGGAACGTACTAGCGGGATAAAAGTAGTCTATATGTTATTCCAGGTTGCAAACTATCTGTGTGCCAAATTTCATCTAAATCCGTTCAGCCGTTGTTGCGTGATTGAGTAACAAACATCGAAATGTCTAAATATCCAAACATCTAAACATGCAAATTTTCACATTTATAATATTTTATTACGATTTTACGATAATATGTGAATGAAATATTTTTGATTGGACCTCTTTGAATCAATTCTCTAAATTATGTTGAATTTATTCCACGAGTAGATTTTGATGTGGTGACATCTAAAAGGACAACACGGTCCCACAAACAGACACGAAAAAGAACTTTAATACATAACACGAAGGCATAGATTACAGTGGCAGAGTATTAGAGGGCTTTTAGATATCGATATTGAGAATGTTCTGTGAAGTCACATTTTATCGTAAATTTCAGATCAGCAAGATAACCTACCGTACCTACCATAGTAATAACTTACTATTTATTATGTTAGTAAGCTCTCTCGAGACATGAAGCTTCAAAATTGTTCAAAATGCACAAAACTTGTCGACTTCAAAGTCAGAGCATTTATTTCAAATAGGCACTTTGAACGTCTACAATTACTTACATTAAAATATAATTGATTCTAGTTGAAATTATTAAGAGTTTGTGTATTTTTTTCCCAACCCTTTATTTCCAAAAATACATATGAAATAGATACAAGACATTAATTCATTTCAGATTAAACATATGCCAGCTAATCATTTAAAAGTCGTAACCCAAACTGCCCATACCCCGAACTTCGTAAAAGGCGCACAACACAATCGATAGCTAACAACACGAACGAAGCGATCTAAAATAAATTAACCCCCACTTCCGAACCTAAGATATGTATCTTGTGCGTTATTTTTCTTCGGAACTTCTCGGAGCGCAATAACGGTAACGACTATGGTGACTGCAAACTTGGACAATGTTGCCACATTATTTCTTTTGGGGACACTGATTCGGGGAATTGGAAGGAAATGTGGAGTATTAGATTGTTGGGAACTGAATATTGGGCAAATCAGTGAGGGTAGTAAATTGTCGATTTTATTCGAGAATCTGATTTCCTACAGATAAGTGAATCTTATTTCTAGTTTGCTGAAGTCATACATTACGGTACACTGATATCAGATGAGTACTTACCTTTAAATGATGTATTAAAGTAGAACATTGTTCAAAAATAAGGTGAAGATCAAGAAAAATAGAACATACTCTAAGATTTTTTTATTCCGTTGAACTAGATTGTGAAACTTTTTAAAGCAATTTTATATGAATAATTCAGACGAGAACAGTAAGGGAAAAAACGCGTAGAAAAGGCTTTGGAAACAAAATAATCGCGACATTTCGAAAAGTTTAACATAGTCCACAGTTTCAGGGAGTTGTAATATTTAACAAATTACCGCTTAAGGTAAAAAACATACTGTACACAGGCTCAGTTTATGCAAGGCTAAAGGCCCTAATTCCTGTTGGGTAGATGTGATAAAATGTGTATGAAGATGAAATAAAAGCTTGTTACATATTGACGGTTAGAAATAGGTGTAACATGCTAATAAATGTTCTTTATTTTTCTCATGCTATCAAAATGTAACACGCTTTTATTTAAACAATCGACATTAAATTATTTTTAACTTTTTAGTTCGTTTTATTACCAAGTAATAATAAAAGCTTGTTTTTTAAAAAGTTTTTTTTTCTTTTAAATTTTATTATAATTATTTAATACTTATGTTTCATCCTGCCTTATATTCAAACGCAATGTTAAATTTTACTGAATATTTTAAATGAAACGTTGAAAATTAATAACCAGTCCTGGTACAAAAATCGCATCACACCAAGAACAAAAATCAGTTTATCTTAGATGTGTTTCAAATAAAGACATTGTCAGCGAACTCAATACACTGTCTCCTAGTTTTCGGATTCCCTGCTAGCTTCCTGGTTTAGATGAATCGTACATCTGTATCGCTCCTCTACCCCGGGGCGACGAGACTATCTTATAAAATGTTATCATAATTAATGTTAATGTTGTTAATGTTATGTGTTGTGTTGTTATGTGTTGGGTTTGTTATGTTATGTTTTGTTAATGTTATGTTGTTACAAATAACGGGAAGTTTAATACTAACACTGTTCTTGACCATGGTGTTATCACGATCCATTGTATTTTGTTGTAGATTAATGGTCGATTCCTTTAATTTACGGACCGTTTTTGGTTAAAATTAGGACACTTCTATCTTTGCTAATAATGAAGCAAAGACCTCATAGTTTCGGACAGTAAACCCTCTCATTTGGAAGTAGCTATCACAGGTAGAATTAGCTTACGAATCTATTTATATGCCCAGTTAGGCCTTAAAAAATGCTACCATTGATGAGCAAAAAGATCCGTTTTTTTAAAGGAACCTAGCATAAAGGAACAAAGTTAGTTATTAATTTAGGATTGCACCTATTTTATGAGGTGGAAAAGTGTCTTTGGAAATTAACACACCCAGTTTCATTACTAAGAATATAAAAAGTCGCAATTTTTTTTATCAATTTCAGACTATCAGTAAGACAACTTCGGTCAACACAGTAGTGACCAGAGATCGGATATTCGGATGCATATTCACCTAAAGTTGAGATGTTGGCTAACATGGAATGCGCTTTTGTATCGAAAAAGTATTAATTTAGGTAAATAATTTGTTTATTTTTTGTTTTAAATTTATACACATAATAGTTATGCAATCTAAGAATCCCGGGGCTTTTTAATAAATATTACAAATAATTTATAAAGCCGCTTCCATACTTTCATAGCTAAAACTTATCTTTACGAAAATATGCATCCGAATATCTGATCTCTGGTAGTGACATATGCGTTGTTCTTTCGGTCAACACAGTAGTGACATACACGTTGTTCTTTCGGTCAACACAGTAGTGACATATGCGTTGTTCTGTCGGTCAATACAGTAGTGACATATGCGTTATTCTTTCGGTCAACATAGTAGTGACATATACGTTGGTCTTTCGATCAACACAGTAGTGACATATACGTTGTTATTTCTCATATTTGATTCTACCCGCGACTTGACCGCGTGAAATTTCTTATATTTTATATTTAACTTGCAGAGTAAGCAAACTGAAGTGACAGTAGGCTAGCCATGTTTGTCGACGGACCGATGGCCGGTGGAGCGGACGATTCCTGGAGTGGAGACCACGTATCAGCAAGCGTAGTGTGGGACGCCCACCAGTTATGTAGGCGTATCGAGGACCTTATAAAGGTGGCTGGGACAGACTGGATGCAGCAGGCGGAGGATAGAGTATTGTGGCGCAGCCTGGGAGAGGCCAATGTCCAGCAATGGACTGCGATACGCTAAATTGATTGTTTGATTACTTATATTTAAATTTAATGCAACTATTAGAAGTGTTTAGTTCTACGTAGCAATATGCTATCTACCAAAAAAATTAACAGCAAGTTTTATAACCCAACTGCACCAACTTTACTTCTTACTTAGTATTCCATCTATCTTTTCACTCCCTCAGAAACAACCATTTCATCCAGCTGCATTTCACCCAGTCTAAGACCGTGTTGTCGATCAAAGTCTGCAGGTAGCAACGACGCGGATCAACACGGCTCATGCGGAGCGTCGTGCTTCAAAGGATGCCGCGCAGCTCATATTAGGTTTCGTCCGGCACCGTTTGATGTTAGGCCTGTGTTACATTGGCCGGAAAAACGACTTGTTGACGATGTGTTGAAAAGACTGTGGAGGTGTTTTTATAGTGTCTATCTGGATGCGGGAAAATATTGTGTTTAAAGTATTTCTTTTAAAATTATTTTTCTGCGAAACTCTGTAAGTTTCATTAGATCAATACATATTTGGGCATACATACACAGACAAGAATACGTCACCAACGTACGTCTAAATAACTATCATGGAAAATAAATTAGAAATTGATAGTTACTCGCTTTAAACCAAAAAAAAATATTTTTATTGCAATGTATTAAGTATTAGGTTTTTAAGCGCTTATAATACATTCCTATTTTCCTAGATACAATAAAGCTTTTCATGAAATTCTGCTCAACTTTCTATAATAATATACTTTGTTCGTGTGGCGCCGGACGTAAGGAATAGCTTTTTTTTTTTTTGAGGGTGGTAAATCATCAAATAACTTCTCCCGCTCTGGGTGGAGCAGGAGGGCGTGTCAGACTTTTACTGACTAAACCCCACCCGTGTTCCCTCAGTTGCCTGTGTGCCAGGGGCGACGGTATCTCTTTCGAACAACCCGCACCCCTGGCAGGCATCGGCCCTTGCGGACCACAACAGTCCACCGCACCAGGACACATGGGACGCCGTGACCACCCCAGGAACCAAGTAGCACAAGGGCCCCAGACTACCCTGGCACCCTTGGCACCCTTGGACCCCCTGCGACGGGTCAGCGCAGTGGCTCCGCCGCCTACCACTTCTCGGCCGCAAGGGATAGGGAGAGCGGCCAACGATATACCGACACTCCTCTTCCCCTGCGGCCCCATCGCGTCCGCCATCTACCGGTGGCGGCCCCGTCCAGGCCACGGAAGGGAAGAGCGCTACTCAGAAGTACCGGCACTCCTCCTCCGCCGCAGCCTGTAACCCTCAGCCGCGATGCCTCCCATTCGACATCGCGGCCCGCCTCAGTTCCGGTGCACCTCACCGCAACCTACTTTATGGCCGCTACGTCGTCGGCTTGGAAGCAAAAGCCCTGACGAGCGGCCCCACCTTGGGGTTCCTCTTCGCTTCACCGTGGGAGCGGACCACGGCTACTGAGCCCCCCCGCAACGACAATGCGGGAACCCAATGGGGGGGACGTCAGGAAGGAATAGCTTCATCGCATTTTTTCCCCTGGGTGACGTAAAAGGTGGCTAAAGGACTTGCTAGAGAAGGGCAGCAGCGTTCTCCATACATTTTACCACCATACTGCGATCGCCAACTCGCCTGCGAAGCGTGGCGATTATGGCATACCCCCCAAAAAAGTATCCGAGAAACACAGAACCGGTCGAAGTGGCGGTGCTTGGGGGAGGCCTTTGTCCAGCAGTGGGAGTCTTTCAGCTGAAATGTTGATGATGATAATCCTTTGATAAATCTCTATCTTAATTAAATACAATATACAGGTTGAAATTGAAAACATGCGACAAACCGAAATGGGAGATTGTACTCATCATTATGAACAACTTTTACTAAGGGACCAATGATGCAATCCCGAAAAAAAAAACATCTGTTCCCTACATTTATGTTCGCATAACTCGTCAAAATGTAGGGAACAGCTGTTTTTTTTTTTTGCGATTGCATCATTGGTCCCTTAGTAAAAGTTGTTCATAATGATGAGTACAATCTCCCATTTCGGTTTGTCGCATGTTTTCAATTTCACCCTGTATACAGCAACTTTAGTTTCAAACGCTTAACTGGGAACTTAATATTACTATCACTACGCTCCGCCAGCCAACACTATTCTCAAACGCGCACCACATTTCTTGTGACACTTCCTAGGATTGCCAATAATCTGACATAGCGCTCTCAACGTATTGGTGGTCACATTTAAACACTCCAACACGATCCAGACACGATATTAAGTTTCTACTAATAATCTTAGGCGGTTTATACAACACGTGATTAAATGTTTTGGATATAGGTATTTGTCAGAAATAAACAGCAACAACTTTTCTTCAGCTTTGGTAAGGAAAAACATATAAGCAAGTAGAGTATTAAGTAAAGTCAGGGAATTAATTTTTATGTGAATGGATACTCAATTTAAATTAACAACCGTCATCCTTTTACAGTTCTGCGAAATGGTGCAGTTTCAATTTAAACAACAATTAATATTTCTGCAAAGAAAACAAACGCCACGCTCTGCAATGCTTGGTACTAATTCTCGCATGCGATTTATTATTATAGCTATATGAGAGGTTAGATTTTTTTTTATATGTAATGTTATCTCTTTCTCGACAGTAGCAGCATCTAACATTCTTTGACTTTTCACCACCTATCCACTATCCTCGACAAAATACCTCACAAAATCGCGGCCAATCGCATGTGTGTAGCCCACCTACCCTCCTACACTCGATCCGTACAATAATCGAATGCCTCAGGTCTTTGATAGCAGCCGTTTGGGGTCCCATTGTACCTCCAATAGATCGCTTGCAATTCAACGTCTAACAGAGCCAGTGAACGTTCGTGTCTTTATAACAACCTGCTTCCTTGTAAACTTGCCTTTGTTGAACGGTTGTATTTTTATTTTATTGTTGTATTGGGTGTTTATGTTGATTGTGAATAATGTTGAGGAGAAATATGTTGCTGATCATCTGCCTTTTACCAACTATGTTGGGGTCGGCTTCCAGGCTTATCAGTCTCACCTGAATACCTCCGCAACGGAGATCTGACCTCCACAACCCAGTTACTGGTTAATACTTGGTAAGACTGGTAATTGGACTTTTGGGTTGAATACCTGTATCGACTGTGAAATATCTACGAATAAAAGCGATGCAAAGTCGCAATATTATTGTAGATGACGTCAAAACATTGAAACTTGTGATGCCGTAGGAATCCGCTGGATGCACAGAGCTGGTCGAAGTGGCAGAGCTTGGGGAGGCCTATGTCCAGTAGTGGACGTCTTTTAGCTGAAATGATGATGATGATGAATATGTCAACTCCAAAGTGCTACTACTACACAAAAAATGCAAAATAATTTCAAGCATAGGCCGAAGGGAAGCATGGTACAAAAAGGAGGAGGTGGAGGAATGGGTGGCACAAGGCAGCCAATGATAATAGTGATAGATCAAAGGTGAGAACCAGTATGGAGGTTTCTGCTTACAGAAATCAGCTGTCTTTGAAATCAAACGTTCGTACCACTGTGTACAAATATATAGTAATCGAACCAATGTTTGTTCACGTTTGCTCACCGAATCCTCCAATTAAGTACCTACTTCTTGGTAGGTACGGTTTGCATAACAATGATAAGCTTAGAATTGATACCGATACCTGTATGTTAGATTTAGATATCTATGTTACAAAGTACTGTGTGTATAATGGTTGATAGACATTATTGATGATTAATTTTACAAATAAATTGTCGAGTGGTTCTGATTGATTTCTCAAAATGATGTTATGATCTAAATGGTGCAACTAAAAATAACAATTTAAAAAGAATACCAATTTTATGCCATAATTAAATGAACTTAATAAAAATATAACAACAGGCCTTTTTCTTCGAAAGGTAAGCAAAAGTGTTCCTATACTACAAGTACCCAAATTTCGCCAGATAGTTTAAAGTTATATGTAGGGGGCGAGCATATGGTCATAAACCGGCCACAAGCCCGGGCTTCTACTGAGAAGTTCTTGATAGAAAACCCCAATTTAATTTGGCCTGATCTGGGATTCGAACCGAGGTTGAGCTGAATGGTGCTGATCCATACGTCATGTTCGTGAACGGGCGTTGCCAGTAGGGACTGGTCATCTCTTAGCTCCCACGGCTTATTTTAATTTCTAATTGTTATTTTATTTTTGTTTTAATTACGGACGCTTATAATGTGCACGTCTTTTTACATCGTTCTCACATTGATAATTTCAACATAATGATGTAACCAACTTTTTGTAACAATATTGTAGGGGATTCTATTGAAACACCTTTTTTTTAATTCCACTATTCACATTTATTGAATCACGCACTAATAACTATTACAAAATACTGAATTACTGCTAATTTAATATGAACATAACTTGTCTCATTGACGACTAACTTTAAACTGAGCAAAATGTGTACAATTCTATGTGTAGCTCACTGTGTAACTCATTACTATTTTCCTTAGAGATTTCCTTAAGTAGTTTTCTACTAGAGTACAAGTAGCGGTTATGTTTGACATCAAACATTTGTTCTAAACCAGTCACATTAAAGGGGGTGGAGCCTAATGGTCAAGCGTAAGCTCGATTTCTCTCGACAAGTTTAAACCTGCGCCCGATTCCTTCGAGAAGCTTCACTTGGATCGTGGGAAAACCGGTCACGTGCCGATTCTTCGTGGAATATTACCAATGTTTACGTCTTTGCTTTAATTTTACTGCGCATAACAGATTTGGTTGTTTGTTAATAGCAGATTAGGTACTGTAGGTATATGCAGGTAGGTACTTATGTATTTAGGCTTAATTCTAGTTAGGTTTTGCCTTTAATCATGTACCTTTCAAGATAGTTTAAATTCTAATTGAGTGATTGGCTTAGACTTACATTCCTACTTGATCTGTAGGTATTCATGGACTTAAAAGTATGGGAAATCAAAACCAGCCCTACGCTTAGGTATGCAACAATAATTTACTTATATTTACCTAATACCAAATCTCTTTTATTTAAAATAATCAACCTTATTTTCTAATTTAGGACTTGACGTCGCCAACAGTCTCCCCCTTAGTGCGTTGCACTCCATCTTGTTGGGGCGACGTTGAAGGTACGATCAGGACTAGACGTGATGCTGGCCGCCGCAGGATACCCGCTGCTGTTCGCACGTCGACGATCCTGGTTCTTCCGTCTGGTCCGGGATGAGTGGCGATTATTTCGCCGCGTGGCCACGAGTAGCGTGGCAGAGTGTGGTCGACAATTAGGACTATGTCGCCCAATGTTGGGTCCTGATAATGAGGACTTTGGTTGTAGCGTGGCGAGAGAGTGGGTAGGTACTCTCGCAACCACCTTGACCAGAAATGATCGGCCAGGCGTTGGGATGTCTTCCAGTTGGGAGAACTGATGACTTCCGTGTCGTCAAAGGGGCCAAAGAGGGTGGCTCCGTTTGGCCGCCCGATGGAAAAATGGTTCGGGGTCAAAGCTTCTTCTTTTTCTGGATCGGCGCTGATGATGTGTGGCAAGAGGCTTGAATCGCCTACGGTCTGATTTGATCCATGTTATTGCTGTTCTGGAGTCGGTCCAGAAGTATCTTTGGGTCGCGGTCAAATTTATATGAATTGATCTTGTGGTGAAGCCCGTTAATAATGCTCCCCCTCGTTTCTTCGTACGTCTTCCGATAGTGACGAGCATGGGTTCAACGTCTACTCCTAGGCAGGTGAAAGGAGGATTGGTCTTCGTCAGACGTTCAGGTGGCAGGTCTTCTTTCTTTTGTAGGGCAGCTAATTCGTCTGGGAAGCTGTCTTCTTGCACTCTTCTTATCTCGTCTTCATCGCGAGTGTCGCGCAGACTCCAGGTGGAATGAAGACTGTCTTTATTTTCATCGTTCTGGGGGTGGACAATAGTGAAATCAGGCAGATACCATGATTTTGAGGCAGGTTCGTTGGTTACTTCCTCAGTGTATTCGTTGTTGATCAGGTTTTCAATTTGTTCTTCTGGTTTCTGATCAAATTCTTTGTCCATTCCCGTTAGTAGTCGTGCTGCAGCTGTTCTGCTTTCTGGTAGACCTTCGTCTTCCGTCTTCCAGATCAGGTCTGCGCTGATTCTTTCATCAGGTAATCTGGTCGTTGTTGAATGCAGCACGTCGAGAGCTCGTTGGCCTATGTCGCTGGATGGTTCCCTTGCGGCGACTTCTAGGGCTTCGATGTCGCAGTGGTCTCTAGTCGTCTTCTCAAGATAATTATCTTTTCCCGTTGGTGTTGAAAGATGATTAACCATTCGCTCCGTTTTGTTTCTTGTCTTAGTTCCGTGCAAGACCCATCCCAACAGGGTTCTGGAGGCTACTGGCTTGCTTAAGTCACAAACTTTCATCTCTTGGGACACGATCAGATGCCAATTGTCCTGACCAATGAGTACAGTCGGACGATCGTTAGGGTATTTTACTTGATCGGCTATTTTTTCTAGATGTTGGCAATCTTCCAGGTCATTATCGCTGACTTCTTGGGGGGATAAGTTCAAGGTTTTAATGGTGTATCCTGATATTTTCTCTATGTTGCGCTCGAACCTTCCTTTGATCTTGATGTCAACCTTCTTTGACTTATGATTCATTTGGTGACCTCCCACACCCTTAATTCTTAGATCTTCTTCAGAACCTTGGGCTCCAATCATGTTCGCGATATCTTCTTCTATAAGGGTCACTGTTGATCCTTCGTCCATGAGGGCGTATACTTCGGCTTTGGCCTCGGGTCCCCATAGCTCCACTGGCACGATCTTCATGTAAGCTCTTGATGTTGTTTGTGTTGCATTCATTGTTGATACTACAGCTTGGGTCTCTTGCGAGGTTGGTTTCATCCATTCTTCGGAATGTAGCATCACATGATGATTTCTCTTGCATTTTTCACATGGCTTTGCTTGGCAACTGAATCTTCTGTGTCGCCCTAGTAGACATTTGAAACATATGAAGGCTCGCTTGGCCTGTTCCCATCTTTCTTTTATTGAAGCGTCGACAAACTTCTTGCATTTGAACAGTACATGTTCCCCAGCACATTCAGGACAGACTATCTTTTCTTGTTTCTTGGCGTCGTCCTTGCATGAACATACTGTCGCCGCTTGTTGTTCTTCTTGCTCTCTATCTGAATCCTCGTCGTATGATGAATATTCTTCCTCATCGTGCCGTTTAACTCGAGCGGCGTTCACGCCCCGGGATCCTGAAGGTCTCATTCGGCTTCTCATTCCTTCCTTCTTCACTCTGGTTCCCGTGAACTCGTGCATCTCGAACTGGTCTACCATCTGATTGAAGAAGTTCATAAGGCCAATGAGGATCGGTTCATCATCTTCTTCTTTAGATGCTCTGTACTCGTACCACCGGAATCGTACTATAATACACATCTTCTCTATTATACGATTCGATATATCACTCGAGTGTAGATAACTTTGTTTCTTCATTTGTTTCACAACGCTGACTGTGTTGGCCACAGCTCCAGCGTATCTCACTAACTCTCTTGCATCTTCTGACATGGGAGGCAGCTTCTCTATGTTTTCTATCTCGCTTCTTATTAGGTAAGTGGGTCTCCCGAATCGACGTTCCAATGCAGTCATTACTTCTTCCGGGTCCACTTGTGTATAGAGAATGGACTTCACTGCCTCTTTGGCTTTTCCTCTTACTGCTCTTCTTAGTCTTCCCATATTTTCGATTCCACTGAAGAGAGCCTGTGAGTCTTTGTACGTAGCTTTAAAAGCCATCCAGTCTCTTGCATCGCCGTCGAATTGATGTAGCTCACTGACATACTTCGGCGCGTGCTGCGTATTTGTTGCTGCTTTGCTGTCAGTGGCGGACTTGACTGCTTCCATTATCGCTTCTGCCAACTGACTGGTGGGGTTCGTTGCGGGTTGCGCTTCCTTCGCTTTTGAAACCCACCTTTCAGTGGCCTTTTCAGCAGCCGCCTTAGTTGCAGCATCCTCTTCGTTATCACTCAAGTCTGTGTCTTCTTCGTTGACACGTGTTAATTCTAACTTTGTATTTGCCATCTTAGTCTTCAGCTTAATTTCTTCCAGCTGTAGTTTTTCCAACTCTAATCTGGCTTCTAGCTCTTTCTTCTTATTCGCAGCTTTATTCGAAGTAGATTTCGCCTTCTTCTTCTTCTCCACTAAGGTAACATTAGATTCCTCGACCATGGTTGTATCTTCGGTAGCCGCGCTAGTATCTGTCACCTCTTCGGAGGTAGTAGCTGACGTCTCCGTAGTTTCTTCTTCCGTGGTCGAGCGCGTGCTGTCTCCTTTGCGGCTTCGCGTCATCATTCTTATTCACTTCACTTAATGTCAATATATTGTTCAATGACTCACCTGAGTTTATATGAAGTCCTTAGCGGAGACTGCTATGTTATAGAGACGTACACACACTTCGAACTTAGAGTACATACACACGTTAACACTTATATACTTATTCTACACGTTCTTATTATACAGGGTTACGCCGGGCTTCGAGTGATATTCGAGCTTCGAGAGGACGCGGCGTTGTTCCTAGCCGACCTCCCAGCAATATTCTTCACTCAGCTAGTTGCGCTCCCACAAATAGGTATTTCTTGAATACCTAGCCTCGAGAATAAGCGATCTTCCTAGTCGCTTATTCCCAGCAATTTCCTTCAGCGGCACACGTAAAGCTTCAAGTGATACAGGGGCTTCGAGAGGGCGCGGCGTAGTTCGTAGCCGACCTCCCAGCAATATTCTTCACTCAGCGGGTCGTGCAGCCACCAATAGGTATTTCTTGAATACCTAGCCTCGAGAATAAGCGATCTTCCTAGTCGCTTATTCCCAGCAATTTCCTTCAGCGGCACACGTAAAGCTTCAAGTGATACAGGGGCTTCGAGAGGGCGCGGCGTCGTTCGTAGCCGACCTCCCAGCAATATTCTTCACTCAGCGAGTCGTGCAGCCACCAATAGGTATTTTCTAGACGTCCTAGGTTCTTCAGCGGCACACGTATCTTCAAGTGATACAGGGGCTTCGAGAGGGCGCGGCGTCGTTCGTAGCCGACCTCCCAGCAATATTATTCACTCAGCGGGTCGTGTAGCCACCAATAGGTATTTTCTAGACGTCCTAGGTCTTTCAGCAGCACACGTAAAGCTTCAAGTGATACAGGGGCTTCGAGAGGGCGCGGCGTCGTTCGTAGCCGACCTCCCAGCAATATTATTCACTCAGCGGGTCGTGTAGCCACCAATAGGTATTTTCTAGACGTCCTAGGTTCTTCAGCGGCACACGTAAAGCTTCAAGTGATACAGGGGCTTCGAGAGGGCGCGGCGTCGTTCGTAGCCGACCTCCCAGCAATATTATTCACTCAGCGGGTCGTGTAGCCACCAATAGGTATTTTCTAGACGTCCTAGGTTCTTCAGCGGCACACGTAAAGCTTCAAGTGATACAGGGGCTTCGAGAGGACGCGGCGTCGTTCGTAGCCGACCTCCCAGCAATATTCTTCACTCAGCGGGTCGTGTAGCCACCAATCGATTTTTCTAGACGTCCTAGATGTCCTAGCTTCGAGAATAGGCGATCTTCTTAGTCGTTTATTCCCAGCAATTTTCTTTAGCACACGTAGGACTCGTGGCGTTATTAGTGCGTGGCTCGTAGAACTGATCTTCACCAATAGCTTTCTTGGTATTCGTGATCTTCTCTTAAAACGCTGCTAATCTTCAAACAGCGATTTATCTTCACGTAACTTCAGACTCAGGCTTCAGTTCTTTTTATTCGGCTTCTGAAGGACCATTATTGTAGGGGATTCTATTGAAACACCTTTTTTTTAATTCCACTATTCACATTTATTGAATCACGCACTAATAACTATTACAAAATACTGAATTACTGCTAATTTAATATGAACATAACTTGTCTCATTGACGACTAACTTTAAACTGAGCAAAATGTGTACAATTCTATGTGTAGCTCACTGTGTAACTCATTACTATTTTCCTTAGAGATTTCCTTAAGTAGTTTTCTACTAGAGTACAAGTAGCGGTTATGTTTGACATCAAACATTTGTTCTAAACCAGTCACATTAAAGGGGGTGGAGCCTAATGGTCAAGCGTAAGCTCGATTTCTCTCGACAAGTTTAAACCTGCGCCCGATTCCTTCGAGAAGCTTCACTTGGATCGTGGGAAAACCGGTCACGTGCCGATTCTTCGTGGAATATTACCAATGTTTACGTCTTTGCTTTAATTTTACTGCGCATAACAGATTTGGTTGTTTGTTAATAGCAGATTAGGTACTGTAGGTATATGCAGGTAGGTACTTATGTATTTAGGCTTAATTCTAGTTAGGTTTTGCCTTTAATCATGTACCTTTCAAGATAGTTTAAATTCTAATTGAGTGATTGGCTTAGACTTACATTCCTACTTGATCTGTAGGTATTCATGGACTTAAAAGTATGGGAAATCAAAACCAGCCCTACGCTTAGGTATGCAACAATAATTTACTTATATTTACCTAATACCAAATCTCTTTTATTTAAAATAATCAACCTTATTTTCTAATTTAGGACTTGACGTCGCCAACAAATATCATGATTTTAAAAGAGTGTCCATGGAGTTTCTTGCCCGTTCTTCTCCATAGGTACCTTCGCTTTGGAATGGGCAACTAGCTTCATCTTCCTACCTCACCGACCTTGAAAATTCAAAAGTGCCTATAATTGGTTTATTTGAAATAAATGCTTTGAGTTTGAGTTTGAGTTTGAGTTTGATCGTGGTGAACAGTAGGCTTTGCAGCTACTAGACCAACAAGCAATCAACTAAATAATGTTTGTTTCAAAACTAAAGCAATAATTTATTCAAAAAACTAAATAATATCTCGCGAAAGGACAACGATCTATATTCCCTCCCGGTTCGGATCTGCACAGAACTATTCACTAATATTACCATAATCTGGTAGGTAGTCGTGATAAATATGCTAGTGGCCTCCTACCATTCGTTATTTACGGTATTAATGCATTCAGCGAGATAAAACACGGCTGTTACATATTTATGACCTAATAAGAAAGTAATCTAATGGAGAATCTTGTTTCAAAGGTCTATAAAATTATGAAAACAATTTTACCAGCAAGCTATTGGACTTTGGCCCTATTGGGATTTTTCTATTGTTTTTTTTTTTAAATCATATTATTTACTCTTTGATAACTTCTTTCTTGACGAACGAGGCAAACGAAAGAGCTGTCCAGCGGGTAAATCTGTAACACACTTACAGTGGCATAGCTTTGTATTTCGATAATTTAACAGCATTCATTGCTTCCTTCATCAAGCAGACAAATTTATCAAACATACGAGCCAGTGGATTAGAAATTCCCATCAAAATCCTTCTGATTGTGATTAAAAGTGTATTACGGTATTGGACAGCGGGTCACTATGTACACGTCGGACCAAACATTATTCAACGATACAAGAAGAAGAAGAAGATATTTGTAAACTATAATCAAAAAAAATCTGCAGCTTAAGTTAGTCAAACTGCGCGCAAAACCAATCTCTCTCCTTTTGCAGTCAAACTAATTTCTTTGCAAAACTGACTTTAAATAGAAAGCACAGCTTCAGATCAGAGAAAAACATTATTACTTTTCCGTAGCAACTGCTTTTGTGTAATAAAAATAAAATCTAATATCTATCTACCGTACATTGGTCCAGTTTCAATTTTCTGCTTATTTTGCGAAACTTAGTTTTCTAGATCACTGAGTTTTTTTAGCAGAATCATATAATGGATTCAGTAAAGTCACATTAGGCTAATTTATCCAGTTAGCGATTTATTGCTTAGTAAATGACCTCCACCACTCAAAAACTCACTGGTAACGACCGCGACTTATGAGTTCAAGGTCGTGAGTTCGAACCCTGGGCCTGTGGACTAGGGCCCACTCCCTCTTACAGAGAGGTGGCCTGTGACCCAACAGCATTAAAGCTGATTATTTATGATTATGAAATTAGCCGCAATGAAAAAGTTTTTTAGCTGTTTCAATAATTGTCTGCATAATTGCGCTCAATATTGATTACAACATAGAAAGAGTACAGTTAGTTTTTGCATGCCAATATTACAAACATGTGTGATGAATGTGTGAGTTTCTGTATTTGCTTCTTGAAAACGAAATAGTTTCCTTTCTTTCTTGATTGTTATTTACAAGCTGGGCCCCTCAAAACTTTCAATCCCATGGGAATATCGAGATACAAAGTATGTTGTGTCCAAATCTAGGTCTACCCTTGTGCCAAATTTCATCCAAATTCGTTCAGTCGTTTTAGCGTGACGGCGTAACAAACAAACAATCCTTTCTTTTTATAATATTAGTTTAGTTTAGTCTATCATTACCAGTTATGCTGCTTACCTATTACTCTGCCAGCACTGCCAGCTACCAAATACTTAAAAGCAAAGTCGCTTTACGAAGCGTACCGGGCTTTTCAGTCACAATACCTATAAGCTGCGATAATAATGGCTACTGCTGTATTATTTGCAGCCACGACTGACCGTTTAACTTGAACCACAATAATCCTATCAAAGCTGCATTACCGTGATTTGAGAGCTCCTATTCCTGGATTAAAGCGAAATAGATAAGCATAGAATTCATCAGTAGAATACTTTAACAGAGTAATATTTTTCCTAACTCAATAATTTAATCTAAGATTCCAACTTCAGAAAACGGTTACTAATTTGAAAAGTTGAAAGTTCTCTTTCAAATATGGGAGAATATTATAAAAAATCCGCTTTTTTAGGGATGTAACTAAATATTTGTTAGGGATTCTTTATAAGGGCTAAATGAGATTCAAGTCTTGATAAAAAATAAGGTTATGACGAAAAATATAGAGATAAGAAAATGTGTGTTTAGGTAAGTAATTTAAGAAACGATATTGTTAGAAAGTTAAATAAGAACCTTCTTTGTTTTTTAGGTACTACCCGGCCTATTTTTAGGCTTTTGAAATGCATTTTTTTATAAGTTACTTAATTATTTGTGACAGAAATATCGTCATCATATTAAAACTATTGTGAAAATACGAGATTTTCAGGCTCGCATAAATGGCGTGAGTATTAAAATAAACTTAAAAATCCTATGTACCCCTTTGGGGAACATAGGCTTAATAATAATAACTCAATAATATGTGTTTAACTAAAAAACAAATACTGCGTCAAAACTACCAGAAAATCCGCCCGCTAACCGCTCACAGTGTAGGCCCCATATCATGGCAATAAAGTTGAAAAAAAGAAACTCGCGAGGTGCCGTCCTCGGGCATAATTTGTTACAATTACTGGCATCTTGTGCCCCAAAGACAAACTACTTAATTAGCCTAAGTACACTCCACACAATTACCTTACTTTGCTACATAATTACAGTAGGTATACAGATTTTTAGGAAGGCAGCGTTTTGTGAGGCGCTGTTTAGCTCAATCGATCGCTGGCTTTGTTCTACCTTCATACGTCGTCTGTTAGAAGAGACGGTTTATTTCGCATTTTTAAGTTGTACTAACCGCTCGACCGCCCACCGAATTTAATACAAGTTTTTTTAGTCTATGGCCTTAGTTTGAAAAGTTCGTATAAAATTATTTGAAAATTACCATTTGGTTACTTTTCCAGCTAACCTTTTTAAGAAAGCTAAAGTACCTACTGCTTGTAACATTTCTTTGGTAACACTCTTCATTATTTAAGTAATTTATTTTATTTTCACGAAACTAATCTCTTTTTAATTCACCTTGCTTCCATTTTTTTATTTTAAAAAAATATACATTCCGGACAAATCTTCCAATAAAAAATCTATACTAATTATTAAGAGGTAAAATTTGTGAATTTGTATGTAATATTGGGAATTACTGATCCGATTCCGAAAACTCTTTCACTAATGGGAAGCTAGAGTACTTATTGCCTGGTGTCATGGGATATACTATTGTTGATAGCTAGCAGAAACTAGTCAGCCAATAAACACGGATTCTACCAAGCACTATCTACGCATAAACAGGTATGTAATCCAACTAACCGCACTGTGAATATACGTCACAGATCTACCGCTCCCGCCTGGATCACACGCTCCATTTCACGCGTCTGCCCAATCATATGACAAATAGGACGTGAATGACCGCCGAGGGCAGACAGTTTTTAGATGTCATCTAATTTGGGGAGGTCACTTTGATGAGTTTCGTCGTTGGTTGTTAGGTTTTACGTTGCTTTTTGCGAATTAATTAGGCCTTCTTATACGACAGGCACAATTAGGATTTTCTATTTTCTAGTTCAAGCAATCTGTTTAACCTTTCCGCTATGTCGGGGTTGCTTTCCAGTCTAACCGGATGCTGCGGAACACTAGTATTTTACATGGAGCGACTGCTTATCTGACCTCCACAACCCAGTTACTGGGTAATACGATACGCCTTGGTAAGACTGGTTGTTAGTTTTGGACATCTGCCGACCGTGACGACTGTCAAAGATCCACGAATTACAGCCAGGACCACGTGTTTTCCGAGACACGGGGATGTCTTGGTACGTAAAGATAGTCACCTATCTACAGACAAAACGCAGCAAGTATAGTTTAACCTGATAGATCGACCCATGCGGCTGTTATTACTAAGCTACAATTCCCTCTAAATGAAACCTATTTCCTAAAATTATAGCTTTTGAAAACCCTAAAGTTACAGGTATTTAAACAGAATAGTTTCAAACTGACACACATGGGTTAGTATCTGTGCATTGGCACAATTAATAATACGGTGTTCACGCATCACTAATACTGATGGCAGTCTATTCTAGTGTGTAATGTGTAAATGGCCGACAATTGTATTGTTACCCTATGTTTTGGTGTAATAGTGATATTGGATGTTCACGTGCGTAATTGTGTTGGAATTGCCTAATTATTTGTAGGATTTGTCAGTATAAAATGGTCGGTGAAATTTAAATGGTTAGTTGGATGTCTTCCTAAAGAATTAAAGCATTTTTAAGATAATAATAATGTCACAGACTTACTGTTATGGAGAACATCATGAGAACTTTGCTTAAGGGCTACCTATCCCGGGTCTGCAATTTAGTTACCAAACATGTGTTTTTAAATTACTTTAATTCATATAAATAAAGTTCCTTTTCTATCAAATCCAGGTTAAAAACCACTCGTTTAAATTTTTCACTTACTTGCCTCGTTCTGCCTCATCAAAATATACGTAGACACGACACTGAGCCTCACAAAGTCAAAGTCAAAGCATTTATTTCAAATAAGCACTTAAAAGGCACTTTTGAACGTCAACATTTACTTTAAAATAGAATTGATTCTAGTCGCCCCTTCCAAAATGTAGTTTAGTATGGAGAAGAATGGGCAAGAAACTCCACCTTAACTCTTTTAAAATGTTTCAAGTACAATATTTAACATAGTACATTCATTATAATATGATTATGTGTGAAAACGATGCACCCAGAATAAAATTACCATACCAAAATAGGTAAACAGAATCAAATTGAAGCAATACAGACAAATTAATTCTGTGATAGATACATGGTGCTCACACATTTACAAACATTGTAAAAGTAAGTATACGATTAACCTAGAATATTAACAAGTAATAATGAGTCAGTGTGTGAGTTAAAGTAATCACTGAATGTAAATCAATTTAAATTATAGTCTAAAAATATACATACATATTCAATGAGTCTATAATGTTCCCACTGCTGGGACACAGGCCCCCTCTTTGTGAGAAAGAGTGGGCATAATCCACCAAGCAGGCCCAATGCGGGTCGGTAGATGTCACATGTCTTCGAATTGTTGGCTCTAGGACATTCCAATATACTCACGATCTATTCCTTCACCGTTTTGAAAGGAGTGGTTGGTTCTGAAATATTTACACAAAGTAAAACACCTGTCAGGGTTCGAACCAACGACTTACAACTTGTAGGTAAGTCACAACCATTACCACTGGGGCATCACTGCTCTAAAATCCAAATATAGATCCAGAATCACTCCACAAATCACATTAAGGTACCTTCTGTGGGTTCCAAGATACAAGTTATTACCCTCTGTGCATAAATAAATGACTTAAACTTGGTACAAAGCCTCAATTTTTTTTAAGTCCAACGAAGTTTGGACGACATATTTCATTTGAATATTTGATCTGAAATGTTTCCCAAGTTTTCAGACTCGATAAAGTTTTTAATGTATATGTTCTCTCTTTTTGATGGTTTCAATTGAATTTTATGGATTACAAACATTTACTTTTTATTGGTTTGACGAAAATATAAATTGTTGTTTCCAAAATATTAAAATTGTAAGTACACAATTCCATTGGGGGTTTTCAGACCTTAGTATTTTTGGGATTCCTATTGATATTTTTATTTGTACGTATTGTGATAATAATAAATAACTGTCAGTTGCGATGTGCCCTTTAAGTGCCCTTTTGTTATCGTTTGACATGCGAAAGAGAATAATATAAGGAAATAATATGATGTATTACGTTGGCAATTTAATGAAACATTGTAGGTAGGTACCTGATGTTTTCCTTTACAGTTCACAGGTGAGAACTGTAATGGAAAACACCGAAAGGAAACCGGCATGTTCTAAAACCAAAAAAATCGAAGCGTGTGACATCCACCAATGAGCACTGGGTTCACGAGATGTTATACTATGAAGGAGTCTGCTGCAGGCGATGTTTATACAGCCTCATATTTAAGTGTGAGTTATGCTAACAGGCACCAATTTCAAAAACGGTGTTTGAAATGTTTTGTTTGGTTAAATTTATAAACGTTTTCAACACTCCTTTCACTTCATAAGGTCTTATCGATTTTGTTTCATCATTACAAGCAGTTTATTGTAAGACCTTTAGTTATTTAGAAGCAAATTCGACTTCACCTAAGAGCTAAAGCGGTCAAGATGTCCATTTTACGCGAGAAAGCTTTTCACACGTTTCGAACCCGATATTCTAACACGAGCGACTCGCTTTCAATATTCAGAAAAGATCTTACAATTCACTTCATGTGGAACAAGGGTTAAAACGCGACGTTCAAAGATGACAATTCGGAATTTTTCGAAGAAAAACTTCGAAATTCCTTCCAAGTCAAGAATTTTCGCGGCCTTTTAGAAGGCTGAGAGGACTTTTTCATTTTTTCAACGTCACGACGTGCATCGGTGGGCAACCTGAGAATCATAAAATGCATATCGTATAAGTGAAACTCGATGGAGCGCGAAATTTCTTTGAGATTTTATTCAGGAACCGATACCGGCGGGTAGACGAGTTCGCATATTTATGAGATGTTTGCTCTATGGAGATTATGTAGCAGATCGCTACGGTCACTTGACGTCAAATATTCAGGGCCCGTGCCGTGCTGTGGCAGAGGTGACAGGAATACTAAGAAGAAGGATCTTGTGATATGCTGCAGTGAATTATTTGAACCGGAAATTTTGTTGAAAGGAACATTTTTTTTTTAACCCGAATTAATAATACAGGATGGCAAGCCTATGGAGTCGCAAACTGTAGCAATGGATTCAGTACATGATTCTAGATCCCTTATCATATAAATTATTCATTAATTCAGAATATACATAATTATAGGTACTATAAATATTAACTTATTTAATCAAAAGATGCTAAAACTTATAATAAAATTAGAATTATGAACAAGTATATAAAGTAAAAAGGGAAAAGCTCACTGGGCATCAAAGAATTCGTCCGCATCGCTGTCAGTGGGAAAAGTGCCCAAAAGGCTGGCAACGTTGCCACGTTGGATGACTTCACATGATTCTTCACGTGACCAAAGGGCTGGCCAATTCTTAGAAATTATTTGTTAGTAATAAAAAAAACCATACATTTTGACCTCATAGGTATTGCACTTTTCTATAAAACAGCAGATTTTTTTTTTATAACCGACAAAAATGTCAACGCAGGTGGCGTTTCTAAATCATGTAGGTGGGTGAATTTCCCAAACGACTTTTTTTTTGTCTTCATTGAAATTAGTATTTGAAAAAAGGAATATTGTTCTGTACTATTTTTTTTGTATTCATTAGGTATTTATTGGGTTGTGGCATAAAATATTATTTGTCTAAGTCTATTTACAAAGGTAGAAATAAATACATAAACCTCTATTTTTGTCACATCGGTGCTGTCCCTCTACTTTTTTTACAAGCAAAAACGCTTATATCGTTATAAAAATAAGTAACTTAAGAATATAACTTATTCTATTTCATAGAATATTAGTTTTATTATTAATATGTAGCATATTTTATTACGTAATTCATAATATTTATTACTGAGAGGCATAAATGTACTTGTCTCGCAAAATTTTGTCATATCGCTGCACAAAAGTAATTTAAACCTAACTTTGCATCGATGAGTCCGACAGTGTCCCCACCCCAATTTTATTTCCCTCGTTAGTGTGTGCTAGTGCGCAGTCAGGACGGACGTGTGTCAAATCGCTGCATATTCCCGCCAATTACGTAAGTACGACATTTCAGTTACTTCCAAGCAATTATTTTATATTATCGGTGGTTGCATTTTTCTAGTGTAATGTGAAGTTTTATTACGATTGTTTGGTTCTAACAGACATAGTAAGTAAATTAGCATCATTATAGGTACTTGAATTTAGCCTAAATATTATACATTTTTCATAATTTTCAAAAAAGTCGATAATTTCTCACGTCGCTGTTCTCATATCGCTGTAATCGGTGGTCTTTTTTACCACCGATGTGATAATTTACACCGATGTGATAAGAAAAATCAATCGGTGTCTTAAATATCATATCGGTGTTTTGATTCATGATCGACGCATAGTTTTGTCACATCGGTGGATTGTTTTATCACATCGGTAGATCATATTATCACCTCGGTGTAATTTTATCATATTGGTAGACATAGTGTCATTTCATTAAAGTAAACAAAAAAACAATGGAGCATACCTACAACCATACATTATATACATACATATACACATATTATATTTTTTAACTTTCATAAATATTAACTTGTGTGCAGCTCGTGCCGCACACAATTCGTTCGAGTAATTTTGTTTAAGATTAATTTTGTTTAAGAATGCTGAAATCAAAACTAAACGAGGAGGAGAAAAAAGAGAGAAAGAGGTTGATGGAAAGAATAAGAAAAGCTAAAATCAAAAGTGATCCTGTGTTAAGAGAGCAGCATTTAAGAAAAGACAGAGAACGCTTAGCTAAAAGAAAGGCAGCTGGACTTATCCTAACCCGAAGCCAAATGACTGCACATGCACGTCGCAATGCACAAAAGAAAAACCGAATCAGTGCCCGTGCATATTATCAGCGGAAAAAAAATAAGGCAAATGGTGCCCGCAACAACCCAACAAGTGTTTCAGAGACCAATGACGCAGAATCGCTACCGAAAAATCAAGATAATGAGCCCGGTATTTCTCAAGAACTAATAGGACCTCATAGCCCACGGCTATTGCGACAGAATGTTCGATGTAATAGTCCTAATTTGCGTATTGATGCCATAGTAGCGAGTAGTTCCCACTATTTACGTACAAGCAGTCCCCTAGATTTATCAATAGCATCTCCTTTACGAACGCCAAGTATTAGTTCTATAAATTCAGAAGAATCAACATTACGCCCAAATAGTCCTAACTTAGACACATCCTTTAATACTGTTAAATTCAAACAAGACATTAAAATGAAATTTCGTAAATATCAAAACGTTAAAACTCAGCAAATACACGATTTAAGAAAACAATTGGCAAAGGCTAATAAAGAGAAACTAATGTACAAAAAGAGATACATGAGACTACATCAAGAATTTAAGAAATTAAAACAGAGTAATTTAGAAGTGAGACGAATCCCAACGAAGCCAAAAAATATAGACCTGCAAAAACGTATCCGTAAGATTGTTGTTCAGTTTTTTGAGGATGATGAAAATTCAAATCTTTGCCCAGGTAAAAAGGATACTGTCACACAAAATGGAGTAAAAAAACAGAAAAGGCTGATGAAAGACACAATTAAAAATTTACACAAAAAGTATTTGACTTCGGGCTACCCTCCAATCAGTTACGTCACTTTTACAAGAATGAGGCCGTTTTGGGTCACGCAGCCAAAATTAAACTTGAGAAATACATGCCTATGTGAGAAACATGAGAACATGGATCTTGTTATATCATCTTTAAAAAGAAATCGTATCATAAAAGAAAACACCACGACTGAAATTCTAAGTAGTATTTGCTGTGATATTTTTAAGGTAGAATGCCTGCAAAGAACATGTCCTGTCTGTAAGAATCGTCATTTAAATTATCAAGAATTTGATAATTCCAAAGATGTTATTTATTGGAATTGGAAGAAGATAAAAAAGAATTACAAAAAAAATGGAGTCGATAAAATAGCCGTTAATGTAGAAAAAGTAAAAATAACCGTTAAACCATTATGTAATGATTTTCTTAAAATAATATTTAAGTATAGACTTATTTTCACAAGCGACAGATGGCGCTAGTGGTCCCAGGAACTTTATACATCCGTTTTAAGCATTAATGTTTAGAATATCGGTAATAATGTATATTTATTTTGTATAATTATTAAATCATATTGTTTAAATTTAAAAGGTTAAAGTATTCACATTTAATCATAAGCCCTAATGTATTTTAGTTAGTCAAATGATTGTATGTAATGTCTACTCTGCTCTGATTGGTCGAATAGCCGGCCGAGAATTGACTTCCGTTTAAAGTGGGGAAACATTTAGTGGGGTGACCGATTTGCTAAACGAGTCAGTCGATTTGGAGGCATGAAGCCGTAAGCATATCTGACGAATCTGTGCTACTTTTGTTATGTTTATAAAATACTAATTAAATGGTAAGTGATTGTTATTTACCTGATCACTGTAGGAAAGTGAATAAACATGATTCATATTGGATTGAGGTGTGTGATTCATAATATCTCAGAAGCGGGATCAAGATCCGTAAGTACGCCTACATTGTATGTTTGACCAACCTAAAATTATTATTTACTCCGTGAATGTAAAAATCCGTTATTCGTACAAGTGGTATTGTTTACTTTTTAATTTCAAGGAAATTATATGATCAAGTTGTACTACCTAGGTACTTATAAAAAAAAAGCATAATTTGATTCCCTAACTTCTAGTCTTCCATCATAATTTTAAATTGCACGGCAGGACCGTTGTCATTTATTCGAAGTATCATTGACTGGTTTAATTTTCCATTTTACCACATTGGGAATAGTATTGTGCATCATATGATTTTAAATCTTAATTAAAAGTATCATCGACTGGTTGAATTTTCTTTTCTACCACGTTGGAAATAGCAATATGCAGGATATGTTTTTAGATCTGAACTCGAAGTTTCATTGACTGGTTTAATTTTCTATTGTACCACGTAGGGAAAAGTAATATGCATCATACGATTTTAAATCTTAACGGCTGTTGAAATTTTCAACTTAACTGAAATTGTACCGGTTTGTACAACGTTGTAGGTGTAGTTGAACTCGTTTTGCTTGACTTTTTAGTTGTATATAGACGATACAATGATGGATCATGGATGGGTACCAGGACTATGGAATCCAATGAAATTTAAGGTCAGTGGGTCGTCTTAGGGGTAATGGTGTATTGGTTTCTCTGGTATGCCACACGATGAGCGTGCGGTTTTTAAAAGGGGGTGAAATTTATCAGTAATTTTGCTCTAGGATGCACCGTTTTCGAGATAATTAGCTAATGCCTTTTTTTTCTGGTGGCGAGTTTCAGATTTTGGATGGAGAAAATGAAACCCATCGGAGCAGGGATACAGGAGTATCCCGCAGGAGTATCCGCAGAGGACTGCGTGATTGCTCACGCTTGAAGTTAAAGCCATGTGTGCTAAGGATAAAGCACAAGTGTGCTTTAAGAAGTTTTTATTTGGCCAAGTGAGCTAATGATAATGATGATGATAATGATAATGATGATGATAATGATGATGATAATGATAATGATGATGATAATGATAATGATGATGATAATGATAATGACTTGGGCCAGGTGTGCCCAGGGCCATGTGTGCCCAGGGCCATGTGTGCCAAGGGCTATGTGTGCCCAGGGCCAGGTGTGCCCAGGGCCAAGTGTGCCCGCCACGAACAAAGCTATCCTCAAGAACGTAAGTAAAGTATGAATTTATCGATGAAGTATTATCTATTTATTAATGAGTTATTTTGAATTGGAAATTTTGTAAATGTACAAAAATTCATGAAGACATTATAAAATGAGCTTAAAGCATATAGTATGCTCTGAATTGGATTATTATTACTAAAATTACTCATGTGACAGGTTACTAAGTTTTATAAATATTCTAATCAATGTTTTATTATTATCGTGAGGATCCATGGAACCTGATGGTGCAAAAACACCAGAAGTGCGCTAGTCGCGATGGGCGATCGATGAAAATGCAAACGGGCAGTCCCTGTGTCAAACAAGGCAGACACAAAGACGGGACGTGCAAGAAAGCGATCTAGAAGGAAGCAAGCGCACGAGGTCTACATCGACCTCTTCTTCTTCCAGCAGGACAACTGATACTACAAGTACACCACCGCGATGCAAGAACTATGAAATAACTCCAAGTTGGTCAAGGAGAAAGGTATTGAATATTTCGAATGTTTGTCAAGAAGGAACCCATAAAAGGTCTCGTAACTTAAACAATAATCATTCAAACAATGTTATACTGGAGTTAGACCCTTTCAGTAAAAGTTAAAGTATTGAAAATTGGCTTAGAAAGTTGAATTAATGTACTTTATGAACGATATGAATATAATATGCAAATGTGACGAGAAGCAGACCATATATATTGCTCAAATAGTAGTTTTTACTTGGACTTTGTGATAAGCTAAACTTATAAAGGCGTTTCCAATTATTATTATTATTTATTACTTATTTATTAAAATCTCCCTTACAACTATCATTACAGGAGTATACCTAATGCGATAGCGCGGTCTTAAAGTTAATTTAATTACAATTGTATGAAAAACGAAGAAGAAAAATGGAATGAATAATTGATTGAATTGATTGGAATTGAGGAAGATCATGGTCAGTTTCTGGAAGAAATGTTAGCCTGTAGAAGTCGCAGTAATGAAAAGTTATCTAAATATTATATTTTTGTTTTTACGACAATTTATGCTTATACATAGGTGAATAGAATAATATAGAATAATTCTTTATTTCCAAAGAAAGTAGGAACATGTTACATATTTTCAGTTTAAAATGGTCCTTATACCAACTACCTTAACTAGGGCATGCAAACAGTTAAATTTAATGGATTTTGTATAAGTCGAGAGTACAGAAACCTCAATATTGATTTATTGGTTGATTCACCAGGAAAATGTAAGCGTATCTCATTGTGCAAATAATTAAATTTAAAATCAATATTAAATGAAGCGACTAGAATAACTGGAACCACAGCCTCATTCATAGACAATGTATTTACCTAGATTGCAAAATAAAAGACTCGTCCTTAATTAGTGACATCAGGTCTGACCATACTGGTCAGCTTGTATCGTTTGACTTAGATAAAAGTTACACGTAGATAAAACCATTAAATCTCTGAATAAAAATAAATTGAAAATGTTTAATAATAGTGTTCTTAGCAATCTTTCAACGACAACGAAGAAGTTAACGAGGCGAACTCCTCGGGGTGTTTGGTTAGGATGGACGAGCCTTATGGTTCAATTCTTGATCCTTTCTTATTTCTAGTTTACATTAATGGCCTTCCATACTTTGACCATTTTAAGTTTCAGCTGTCTTATTTGGCTACTTGAACTTTAATCATTACTTTCAAGGATTAAAATTATGAACAAGTATATAAAGTAAAAAGGGAAAAACTCACTGGGCATCAAAGAATTCGTCCGCATCGCTGTCAGTGGGAAAAGTGCCCAAAAGGCTGGCAGCGTTGTCACGTTGGATGGCAATGCTGATTCTTTGAGCTATACTTGATTACTAACTTCTCAGATATAATTTTATTCGCAAATGACACTTCTCTTAAAAAAATAAAAGATTGAAAGATACGGATGTCGTTCATGTCAACGATAGTCGATGTTCTTTTGAAATGGGTTGCAGCTAATAATCTTGTACTTAATGCGAATAAAACTAGTTGACTTAAGTTCTCATTACCAAATGTGCCGAAGCGGTTCTAAATTTAAAACTTGATGGCAAGAAACTAGATGCTATTTCGGAAGCTGTATTTCTGGGAATAACTTAGGATTCAATACTGCAATGGGGTGCTCACATTAGAGTTCTTTCAAATAGATTAAATTCAGCTGCTTTTGCAGTGAGCAAAATAAGGCAGTTGTCTAAAGTGGCCACAGCTAGGATCCGAAGTCGGTAACAGAGCTTGGCGATGGAAGGTTCGAAACTCACATCATACGTGCCTTGTCAAAGGGGCATATCTATATATATAAAAATGAATCCCTATTTCCCTTGGTCACGGCATCACACGTGAACGGCTGGCCCAATTTTGCTAATTCTTTTATTGCTGTTTGTTATTGTCAGGAGAAGGTTTTTATGAAAGAAAAAATAAAGAAAGTTGCGAATTCAATATTCATAAATAAAAAAGATGCGCGTAACATTAGAAAATTTAACAAAACATATTCATAGTTAAGACAGGACAACGTCTGTCGGGTCAACTAGTTATAATATAAAATGCGGCATTGGAGACGGGGAAGTTTGGCATTGATTCCTTGTACACATGTCGCTTCCCTGGTAACTCATTGACAGCATTTATATGTGAATGTTTATTACGAGTAAGTGCTCCCAAATTGCAGTGTTGATTTTTAAACTTTTTATTTCTTTACAATGTGAGACATATTTCGTCATTAATTAAGATTTTGCACCTACAATTCTCATTTATACGCTTTATTAGTGGTTTTCATGGAAATCATGTTAATTGGTTTAATTAGGTTTTTTTAAATATTGTGAATGCGAGAACGTTGTAGGCCTTGCAGACTGTACATTTTGTAGAACATTTTCTATTCTTAATTTTCATTTCTCTTAATAAGTACCTGGTGCTATTGACAGGCCTGCACTGTTCTCCAATGCCTATCATCGCTGTAATTTGAAAGCATTGTAACAGCCAAATAATTTTAAAAAGAGAAATCCAATATTTTGATTTGTTTTGGTCATATTAGTGGTAAAAGAGCCAAAGATTGTATACCCACGGTATTTATGATAAATCAATTAGAAATGGAGCCCAAGCCTTAAATTATACTGAACCGGAAGACTTGTCACGTTTTGTCTGTAAAACTTTTTGTACACTTAGAAAGCGCCATGAGCTTGCCTGAACATCAAATTATTAGTAGCTCATTGTCTTGTGATAAATGACGAAAACCATGCTCTGGAATCGAATCAGATATCAATGATTAGCCGAATGTAATGATGTGTCGTATGTAAGGCTCATTTTAATTTAACTATTATTAGATTTGTAAAATCGTGCGTCAGGAGACATTGCACGATGTCGGATGGCCGAATGTAATGATTTTCTTAAAATAATATTTAAGTATAGACTTATTTTCACAAGCGACAGATGGCGCTAGTGGTCCCAGGAACTTTATACATCCGTTTTAAGCATTAATGTTTAGAATATCGGTAATAATGTATATTTATTTTGTATAATTATTAAATCATATTGTTTAAATTTAACAGGTTAAAGTATTCACATTTAATCATAAGCCCTAATGTATTTTAGTTAGTCAAATGATTGTATGTAATGTCTACTCTGCTCTGATTGGTCGAATAGCCGGCCGAGAATTGACTTCCGTTTAAAGTGGGGAAACATTTAGTGGGGTGACCGATTTGCTAAACGAGTCAGTCGATTTGGAGGCATGAAGCCGTAAGCATATCTGACGAATCTGTGCTACTTTTGTTATGTTTATAAAATACTAATTAAATGGTAAGTGATTGTTATTTACCTGATCACTGTAGGAAAGTGAATAAACATGATTCATATTGGATTGAGGTGTGTGATTCATAATAATTACAACTAATCAAAATATTTGAAAACAATCTGAAACCGTTCTTAACACATTGTAGTAATATACGAAATCAAAGTCAAGCTTTTAAGCACTACAAACAAAACATGACTGAAAAGGATTGTGTCGTTCACATTGACTTTAGTGAGAACTATAGCTCCAAGTACGGGTCCGAAATACAATCTATGCACTTTGGTGGCAGTCGTCAACAATTCACATTACACACTGCTGTAATTTACTATAAAAATAAGGAAGAGAATATAACAACTCAATGTTTCTGCACTATTAGTTCTTCACTGCGCCATGATGCTGCCGCCGTTTGGGCTCACCTTGTTCCAATATTAGAAGAAATTAAACAGGAAGCTCCAATTGTTCAGAATCTTATTATTATTTCTGATTCTCCATCAGGCCAGTATCGGAATAAGAAATTTTTTTATATTATGTCCCAACTCAGTATTTACTGCTCTTCTCTGACTAACATAATATGGAACTATAGTGAATGTGGTCATGGAAAAGGTGCGCCAGATGGAGTAGGTGGGCTACTGAAGCGAACGGCGGATCGATTTGTTGCACACGATGGTGATATGAATAATATAGACTCTTTTGTAAACTATTTAAAATCTGCTGTCCAAGGCGTGAAAATTAGTACTGTAGAAGAATATGAAGTTGAAGAAAAGGACTGGCTTCTCCCTACAAATTTGAACACATTTCGTGGAACATTGCAAGTCAAACAAGTCATTTGGACTAAAGAAGCTAAAAATCGTATAGTTTTACGTCGACTTTCTTGTATAGAAGATGAATGTATGAAATATGTTGTTAAATGTCCACATGGCAAACATCTAGACTTCCACAATTTGTCAACCGAACACGAAATTAAGTCTAAACCTCAACTTTCTACTTCGAGTAATAAAAAATCCAGAACTAAATCCAAAATAGATATCACTAAAATGCGACCAGTAAAGTTAACTGACAAATTAATTTTGTTCCCACAGCCATCACATTCAAAGTATTTTACACCATCAAATACATTAAAAATCTCGGAAAATGCGGCACCCAGATCATCCTCTTCGACAAAAATGTCTGAAAATTTGCTATTGAACTATGTAGATCTTGATCAAAGTACTCCTGCCTGTTCATTTTTAGAGAAAATTGACACGAACATTTTAGTTGGTTTAGAGGAATCAACTCAATTCGTAAATAAAGAGGATACGGTAAAAGCATCTAATAGATTTTCAAGTCCTACCGTGGAAGACAGTGACACCGATGAGGAAATATTTAGAATAAAATCTAAAATTAACTTTAAAAAAGAAAAAAATGAGCCACGTAAACCAACTCCTGACATCAAACAGAGATTTAATTATATATTTGGTTGCAGTGACACTGATGATGACTTATTTTGATCTGGGCTGATTTGTTTTTAAAATTTTTATTTTTATTGTTTTTAGTTTTAATTGAAAAAAAAAAGGTTTAATTGTTGTAACAGATAATAATTATAAAAGTACGTAATTAAGTGCTGTGATTAACTATAGGTATACTACATAGTCTTCTATGACTTAAAAGTCTAATTATGGTGCAATTTAATAAAAGTGGAGTACGAAGACGGTTCAAGTTCTGTAGTGATTTATGTTGAACTTAAAGGCTGATTAACATAATAACCAAATTATACTGACAGATTTAATTTAAGTTTTTTTTTTAAGGGTAAAGATTATTTGCTAGATGTAAGATATAAGCGATCTCTATGTAATCTATGATACTTACGCACTGAGAACAAAGATTTTAAAAATATTAAATTAAGTGATAATTAAAGCTGTGATTATTGTAGTGTTGTTATGATTAAGGTTAAACTTAAAAGGCTGATTAATTAGGTATATAAAGTTTTCTTATATAAAGTTTCTATTCTTAGTATTGTTGAACCTAGAACGCCACAATGTTTTAAGTGTACACATGGCAAAACAATTAGCTTGATCGCCACATTAATAAATGTGTATTGTACAATAACGTACAAGAAATTTTTGTTTTTTATACTTCTTTTAAATAAACACAATGATAATAAAAAAAAACATTATTTTTTTATTCTAAGAAAATAATACCCTTAGTTCAGGTATTCAGTTCTTAGTCACTCCTTCAAAAATGTATAAGCCTACTATTTCTTTTTTGATGTTCAAAGGTGGATAGATTATCATATCGCTGTATATGTATATCACATCGGTGAATAAATTTATCATATCGGTGTACAGAAAAGATAATCGGTGCCGGATTGTCACATCGGTGGAAACCAGAATTCAAACTGAATTTTCTCCATAGTCTTAAAAGATACGTTGATGGTTACCAATAAGGGAGTATTTAGTATCCTAAATATTACATTAAACATGAAAAAAATAAAAAATATATATAAATGAAAAAGTTCACCGATATGATAAGAAAAATGGCATTTGTTGAAATTCACCCAGGTACTGAATGCATGGTTACAGTCATTTGTTCCCAACGAGTAACACCCTCAAATGTCACACTGTTACTCGATGGGAATGTTTTTAAGAAAAAATTCCCAACCAGTCACACTGTTACTCGATGGGAACTTTTTATTACTAATTTCCCAACCAGTCACAATATTACAAGTTTCTTTTGGGAACAGAATTAATATCTAAGCGGAAACTTAATGGCGAAAATAAAATAGAAAATGGGCATTCATAAATAATATATTATTATTGTATTATTAGAGCAGGTTTAGATTTTCTACATAATCTAGTCGTTTCTGGCACTCGCCGGCCGCTACCGCGGCACCGCTCGCTTCGCTCGCTCGGCTCGTGCGTAGGAAGTCACAGTTTTAACCTAACCTAACCATAAAAAAAAAATAACCTACTCTAACTAGACTGGTAATATATTATCTTTGCCACCCTACTAACATTATTAGTCGCCAAGTCATTATTGTGTTCCCATCGAGTAACAGTGTGACTGGTAGTGTGACCGGTTGGGAATTTTTTCAGAAAAAAATCCCATCGAGTAACAGTGTGACATTTGAGGGTATTACTCGTTGGGAACAAACGGTTACAGTTTACGCACCAATGTTTTGCTTGTATACTTTACCTTGTTATTTAAATCCACTTCTTGCGTCATTTCTTTACACAAATAAATCAAAATACATCGCGATGTTATTTGTTGTTACTCATACAGGCTTTTGATTACAACCCACCGACGCCGACGCCCTATAATACCTGAATACAACCAATGTCCCTAAATACGCATACGCTCTGAAAACAAACCAAAATACTTATACCCCTCAAACTATGGCCTCTATATAAGTTCCGTTACAAACTTATACAGGTACTTACGCTTACACGGGCAACTTTAATTGCGCAACTTTTAGCGATTGAAAGAGATACTTATCCTTACAAATATTATAAACGCGAAAGTTTGTATGTATGGATGTTTGTTACTCTTTCACGCAAAAACGGCCGACCGAATTTGGATGAAATTTGGCATACAGATAGATTGTAGCCTAGATTACTTTTTATCCCGGTATTACGTACCCGAGGGATAAAAGTTTAAATTAGAGAAACAAATAAGAAATGTTTACTAAAATAAGTAGATCTTTTGTAAATTGGCATTCTGAACGAAGTACCAGGTTGTCATAACTTGGTAGGAGCTCACCTAACATAGTTGTGTCAGCTAGAAAACACTTTATGCCTTTGAAGTACCAGGTTGGCATAACTCAGTAGGAGCACACTTAACATAATTATGTTGCTAGAAAATGCTTTATGCCTTCGAAATACCAGGTTATCATAACTCAGTAGGAGCACACTTAACAAAGTTGTGTCAGCATGAAAACGCTTTATACCTTCGAAGTACCAGGTTGTCATAACTTAGTAGGAACAGTTGTGTCTCATAGCAGCGTTTCCTTCACTTATAGGACCACATCATGCACAATAGAGCTAACAACTAAGCTAACAAAGTAAAAATATTAAGTAGATCATCGAAGTATCATGTGTCATAAGTATTATTTTACCGAACTTTTTGCTATTGGCCGAAGCCTCTTTTGAACTTTTTTCATTTGCCAAACGATTTATTTTCCATATTTTCACCACACAGAAACAACATTTTACGGAATATTATTTGGTCATAAATAGGATACTTTTTATCCCGGCAGTACGTTCCCGCGGGATAATTTTCGACTTCCACGCGGGCGAAGCTGCGGGTGGAAGCTAGTACTTACTAATACTATCTAGTGCGTGACTACTAACTGACCAATACGTGTTGCCAGTGATGACATTTGGAATCGAAACGTGGTCGCTCACAATGGGCCTCATATGAAGGCTTAAAGTCACCCAAAGGGCAATGGAGAGGGCTATGCTTGGAGTGTCCCTGCGTGATGGAATTAGGAATCCGAAAACCGACATAGCCCGTAGAATTCCCAAACTTAAGTGGCAGTGGACAGGGCACATTTTTTGCAGAACGGTCGATGGTCGATGGTGGTTGATGGGGCCGAAAGGTTCTGGAGTGGCGGCCGTGTACTGGAAGACGTAGAGTTGGAAGGCCTTCCACAAGGTGGACCGATGATCTTGTGGGGCCCCAGGAGTCCGCTGGATACGGGAAGCACAGAACCGGTCGAAGTGGTGGAGCTTGGGGGAGGCCTATGTCCAGCAGGGGGGACGTCTTTCGGCTGCAATGATGATGAATACTATCACTTCCGGATAACCCATGAGGTGTTACAAGACAGGTGTTCGTGAAAACATCAGGGAGAACCCTCTAAAGACCAATAACACAGACCTTAGGGGCAATTCTCGTAATTTTAAGAACGTTCACAGTCTGACCTCAGTCTCGATCTGTCCAAAATACCTCGACCCTTTCCAAATATTTTAACAAGTTTTTGACATTTGATTGTAGCTGAGATGACACTGCAACTATATTTTTACGTTTTCAATCACAAGAATTGACTTTCTTATTCGTGCCGTCCTTCAAAAGGTCTAGTGCGTGGTATTCGAAACCGACGCGCGAGTTACAACAGATTCTCAGGAACGTGAAGGAAGCTGAAGGAATATGTAAGGATAGCAGGAGAAAATGGAATTCTGTAGTTCTTGCCTACCGCCATTGGAGAAAGATGTAAGGTTGTATATGTATCTCCGGGAACTGTATCCAGAAACAATGACAAAAATTGCCCGTGTATAACAATTTAAGACGAGACAATACAATGAAATTAACGCTCGCAAAAGTTTCAACGGAACACATTCAGGTCGTGGAAGTAAGTTTTATCTAGTGTAAACGAGCAAGATTAAGTTTCTGCAGAACTTTGAATGGGATTGTATGAGATCGTCCCAATTCCTGGTCGGATATTAGGAGTGTTGACTATTGTTGGGCAAGGGACTTTGGCAATGGATGGCGCCTACGTGAATTTGGGTGAGGGTTCTAATTTCAATGTCAGTAGGTGAATGTTATGTTGATTTATACCTACTTGAATATTGTTGAAGTTTCAATTTACTCATTGAAATGTGGTTTGAATTGGTGAAGAGAATAGTTGTTACAACTTACGTCATGTAAGTTTCAGCATTCCCCACGCTCTGACACGACATTCCTTAATTTCACAAATATATTAAGTTTTTTTTTTAATAGAGAATGGACCAGTTAAACAACCTAAGATTAGGTAATTAATATCTAATCTTAACGATAGATTTGCATGAAATATGTGTCAAATTCGCTCGTTGCGGGAAGCACAGAACCGGTTGAACTAGCGGTTGTTGGCGGAGGCCTATGTTCAGTAGGGGTCGTCTTACTTCTGAAATAATGATGATGCTGATGCAATGCCAAATAATTTAAATAGTCTCGTAGGTCTATTGTTCGCAAGCGTTACTGCTGCAAAGTATATCCATATTTTTCTATCTGAAATTACACAGTAGCAGCCCGAAGTCTGGATTTGTGCACAAAAGGCTCGCTCCCTGTTTCATGCGACATATACTTACTTAACTAGTGAAATGTGCACATCTCCCTTACCTTTCGGGGATTTATCGTGCCTTTATAAATAGAACGTCAACTATGTGGCGACACTCTTCTTTAATAAAAAATGCTGTCTTGTGTTAAGAGATACCATGGCTGGACACTGACCCCCAAGAGATCCTCGCCTTGGCCTAGTTTGGGAGTTAGGATCAATTATTTGTACCTAACACATTTCATTTGTGAGACTGTGACTTTGAATTTCCGTCATATTTTTAATGTACCTTCTTCTTTTAGTAATAAATAAACGTTTTTATTTATTTTGAGTAAATTGAAATACTCGTACAAACGATTATTGTTAACTTGCTTTTGCTACCGGGTTCGGCCACGTGGAGGTCGGAAATTATTCCACGAGAACGTACTACTGGAATAAAAAGTATCCTATGTGTTAATCCAGGTTGTGAACTATCTGTATGCCACATTTCATTCAAATCTGTTCGGCCGTTTTTGCGTGATTGAGTAACAAACATCCTAACATCTAAATATACAAACGTTCACATTTTTAATTTATAATAATAATATCACATTAGGTATATAGTACGATGAATAAATGACTATGACTACGAATACAGGCGAGATATTATGTTATTTATTTAATTTAATCAGATTTTATCCTATATTAGTGAAACAAACCTTTCAATTTTAAATTAATCCGAGATTACAACACCAATTCCCTTACATGCTGGAACATTAAAACACTTTACCTAAACACATATTGAATGAGTTATCTTGCACGTACTCCAACAACAATGAAACAGTTATCAAGTCCGTTGTGAAACAAAGTTGTTCCCACGTTTACACAGTGCCGATGCAAACGCAATTGCTAAGTCGTTCCATTGCAGGGCACGCTGGTCCACAAACACGTTTCTGTACTTATTACATTTACTACGACATCGACGGCTGGATCGCGATACTGTATTAACAGTATTGTTTGTGGGATGTTACATACATAGACGTACGTATTTTGCTGCAAAGGAGGATCCATTCGTGTTTATTTGGATTGTCACGAACTGTTAAACGATGTGGAAAAGCAGAATGAAAGAAAAATTTGGTTTATTTGTCACAGAAACACGTGCACTTTGAAAGATGATTCTTTTTTATATTTTTTTTGCCTGTTTTGGTGTGGTAATTTTATTCTAGGTGCATCATCTTCACACGTAATGACATCACTAATGTATAAAACATAAAGTAAAACATTTAAGAAGAGTAACGGTGGAGTTTCTTTCCCATTCTTCTCCATACAAATGTACCTTTGCGGAAGGGGCGAATGGAATCAATTCTATTTTAATGTAAATGTTTACGTTCAAAAGTGCCTTTCATGTGCCCATTTGAAATAAATGATTTGATTTAGTATCAACTCGAATAAAGACAAATAAAAATAGCCTAGATTTATCACGAGCATAGAACTGAAATAATCGGCAGCTGCACATCGTGACTGTGTCAAAAAGGCTTCCACTAAGCATGATGATGTGCTGATAAATTGGCCATGCAAGACCAAAATATTTTATAGTACACTAACCTACATAGGCACTTATGAAAAAGCAAGCAATGTGCACGGTTCCAATAAGTCGTTTCCTATGGAGAAGAACCGGCAAGAAAATCCACTGTTTCTCTTATATGCAACCAGCTGAGCCCTGTTTAATTTAACTGACAATTCGACACTAATTTGTAAAAAAAATACAAAATTGTCGAATTGCGTGAAGTCTAATAAAGCAGAATGCAGCAAATGTTAAAAATATTGTAAAATTGTTGCAATGTCGGATTGTCGCTTTTTATCTGTCGGTTTTACTAAATAGGCTCCCAAAGAATCACTTTTCAGTGAGGATAGTGATGTAATGCGTGGTAGAGTAAACGTACCTTGAAAAACCCTACCTCTCTATTCCTAAATCTTCAAATAGTAAATATATTCGAATATTGTTCGCATTCTTTAACTGTGAGATTGTAGATATGATAACGAGTTGAGTTGAACTGCACGGTTACTGACAAATGTGTGCACTGACTGGACAGGTTCACTCAATTTGTGTTGTTATTTCCTCAAAAGACTATTTCAGACATCAATCTACATAGTTTCCACATGATCTGGTCCAGATTATGTCTAGACTTTAAAAGAAACTGTGACCTTTGAGTTTGTTTCGGCCTTTCTTCTCAGAGTAGTCAGATAGGAAACGCCGACCTCATCTAGTTTTTAAAATATGATTGACGTGTAAAAGTGTTTGTACAAACCTACAAACAGAAATGAAATCATTTATTGACTCCGTGTATCTATGATCAGTTTCCCTCACTGGTCAGTTTCATGTCCAACTCCTAGTCACACTCGCTTGTCACACGTGTGACGACGAGTAATTTTTTCCTCGTTTTCACACCGCTGGTTTTACAACATCTTTTATAAATAATAGTGAGGTACCAGACTTGCACCACTTTACGGACTGCTTGTTCCCATCTGACTATATTTTTTTTCTATCATAGGATTTTGTATATTTAATTAGTCATTTAATTAATTACTTACCTAGTGTAAGTAGTTAGTTGCGTCATAGGATAGATGGAAATTTAATTTGTTCTATCATCGATTTATTTTTTATGCAGACTTCATGACAAATGTTGACGGCTCTATTTATCTATTTTTGAAGGTTAAAATAATATATATGCGAAATCTACTCAATGATCTTGTGTAATTATTTAATTCGCCAGTTCCGTTGATTATTCAGTTGCTCTTAGTAAAATTGACGAATCAATGAGACTGTCGAACGCTGCAAATGGTCGAGTTGACGCAACTGTCTAATCAGCAAAACTGCCCAATCAGCGAAACTGACTCATCATCTGCCTTGCTTTTCCCCAACTAAGTTGGGGCCGTCTCCCGAAGCAGACTAATCAACGAAAATAGCTTATTAAATAAAATTATGACTGAGGGAAACTGTAAAACCAGTGTTACTCGGAATTTTGAAAAATATATAAGATCAATACTGTAAGCCACAGTTTCCAGACATTTTTGTTTGATAAAACCTGAGTTACAACTTTATGTACCTACTGAATTTTTATCTTTTAAAGACATCGTTTCAAAATGTAAATTGCAGTTGCATTTTTGCATCAAATAAAATTGTATCATCATACTATTTTTTGTTTGTAAAGTGTTTTTCTTAATTTGTTAATTATAATTATATTATTGTTTTTTTATGTTAGATTTTTGGACTGGTTTCATTTAAGAGCATTGTAACAACTTCTGGTTTTTCTACTAAAGCATATACCTTATATAATTATTACATAAACTTATGTATCCATGTAGACAGATGCCAATAACGTTTTGTACCTTGTCATTCAGATAAACTAATAATAATACTGAAGTTTCACATAATAATGTTTTATAGTTCATACACGATTATCATGTACCTTATTTTTTCGGGTTGGAAATCATCAAATAACTTCTCCCGCTCTGGGTGGAGCGGGAGGGCGTGTCAGACTTTTACTGACTAAAACCCACCCGTGTTCCCTCAGTTGACTGTGTGCCAGGGGCCGCGGTATCTCTTTCGAAGAACCCGCACCCCTTGCAGATTATAATGTACGTTACACGTACATTCGCATGCATTCGTGAATTCGCGTTCGTTCGCCCGTTGTGTTTCGTAATCACTTGAGATCCTACCACGACGAGGACACACGCTAAAACTTGTATTTACTTATTACACCAGATTTATAAAGTCCACGTATTTTATTTTATTTGCTCCTATAATTGAGCAGTCGACGTATTATCGTCAACAACGACCCTAGTATTCCGTATAATATTACTTCACATGTAGATGCAGCGTGATCACTTTCGTCAAATAAAGGTCCTCGTTCTTTAAAAACAACTATCGAGCAACTCTCATTTGTAATATAACAATACATAGGACACACTATATCCTTTCTAGAGTAGTTTGAAAAATAAGTAAAGATATAACAAGAAACGGCTTAGTCCTTCACTTATACTCTTAAAATACATGGCTAGTGTGCGTTATTTATAACAGGGTTATAAGCAAACAACTGTACTAAAACTTCAAGTAAATCGACTGATAAGTTGATCTATTGTAGATGTGTAATTCAACTATGAGTAAAGAGGTAATATTAATAGTATTAGTAAATCTTCATTTGAAAACCATTTATCAATAACGCTCCATTTAAATAAATTTTCTAGAATAAAGCCTTTTGAAGCCTAAGTATAGTGTAGTAAAAACCTGAATATTCATTACTTACTAAGAGGGCATCACAGACGGATTATGTTTAGACAAGTGGTTATTTAAAAAAGCCTAATACCATTTAAATATCTTTGTAGCAGATAAATATACAAGTTAAACTAAGTTACAAATGAATTATGAAAATATTTTGCCATCAAAGTCAGCCTTTCAACGAATTAATTTACATCCCTTTGTAAAGCTTTAAATATTGAGTTATTCTCACTGACTTTCCCAGACAGTCATCGCCCAATGTCTTTAGGTACGAAATTTTCACTGCTCTCTCAACAACCATGCTATTGGACAAATAATAATTCTAGTGATTTATTTAAGCTTATATCTCTCTCAAAAGAGATAAGATTCAAACGAACAAAAGAATAAAATAACAAAATCCATTCACACAGACTCCGATCGAACGAAAACTTTTCTTTCAAAACATTATTTCAACCTTAAATCGCGACTTTGACGGCAGTTCTGAAATGTTTCTGCTGACATTTATCGTGGCAAAAGAGACGTTTAAAATCGTCCAATTTTTCAACTTCATGTGAGTTTTCGTCGACTCTCATTAAGTCTTTCAACATTTAAAGTTAGACGTCCTCGTGACATCTTATTTGCTTTTCGGAAAAATTCTAAGTGTGTATGAATAAAATTTGAATCTGTTAAAAGTTTAGCTGATGTTTGCTATGTGTATGGTGTGGAGCTAACAAGACTAGATACCGTTAAATAGACTGTGCGACGTGATAAAGTCATAGCGAGCAGTTTTATATGTATCGTACGTTCTCATCGAAAGGCTTGGTGTAAGGTACTAATTTAGCGCAAACTTCGCAATTTCGCCTTTATTTATACGTTGCATGAAGTTAAAAAATATTGTTTACCAGACGTTAACTATAAGTTAACTATAAACAACGTTTTTAAATCAGGGGGTTTATTCTCATACAAAATTTAAGATCAAGCTCTCAAATTGTTGTTATTTTGACAGACACGACATGATACTTACTCTGCCAAAACAAATGGAGTCATACAATCAGGATTACCATTTATATTTTTTATTTAGCAACGCGCTCAATAATGCAACTTATTCCCTGCGCAGATCTCACGGTTTAACAATGTGGTTTGTAATCAACCTGAGAGGCAATTCCTGTAATTTTCGGAACGTTTGCAGTCATATTTAGGCCTCAATCCGTCAAAAATCCTCCATTTTCCGCACATTTTGGTCAATTTTTGACATTTATTTTACTGAGATGAGTTTGTGACTAGATTTTGGAGGCTTTTAATTACGAGAATTGGCCTCCTGGTTACTTCAATAGAATAAATTGATAAATTGTTTGCTCATTACAAAAAAAAAACCTTTATTTACCACAAACAATACAAGTGTTGTGCGGTATACAAATATTTACGTAAGCAAATCGAACCCTTCCAATAGCCCTAAAAACGCCAAGAAGAATATAAACCTCCCATAGAATTGCTGCTACCCTTTCTATTATCCCTTACAAAATCCATGGGACAGGTGGCCCGTAAACACGGAAACATACGAGACATTTTATCTTTACAAAAATACAGGTAAAAATTAACCAACACACGTAAAATTCAGGGAACTTGAAGTATGAATGAGACAAGGTGCATGCATTCACAGAAACTTTCACGCTGATCGCCAATGTGAACAGCTTTCTGTCAGTTTAATAATAACATTTTATGTGTTCTACCAAACCTTATGTATAACAAATCAAAAGTCCGCTGACGCCCCGCTGGTTCCTAAAGGAACCAGTAAGTAATGTACCATTAATTCGTGTTATTCAAATTCATTTACTTCTGTCAGTTTACTTATGGTTATGGCTCTTAGATTGGTTCATGTTCCGCTGCATAATCCCTATACAGTTCTCACTGCTCGAACACAGGTCTCTCGGTGAAGCCTGAAGGGGAATGGGCCATAATCCACCACGCGCATCTTTGAAAAAAAGTAGAGCATCTGTCTGGATTCGAACCTACGATCTACAACTTATAAGCCGTGCCGATACTACTGGGCCACCATTGTTAATGTTGTGCTGAGACTGCCTTAATTTTTATATAAAGCATGGAAGGTAAAATGGATAACTTAAAACTTAGTGACGTTAACGAAAAGTTTCAACGGCTAATTTACCAGTGTACAGTTTTGTTTGGATAATGCGACTTCCATACCCTATGGCCATGAGCTACATCTTCAAGCAACACGCATCTTGCAACAAAACAAATGAAAGAAATTGTTTGACGCATGCAGGTGACCTGTGGAACGACGGACGAAAACTAGTGACGCGCGCGCATGTCACTTTCGGACCTTGGCTTTCAGACCCAACCAGACTAAAGGTCGTAGCCCACTTATACGACACCGCTCCCATGCTGCAAAATAATGTTCATTGCAATGTGAACTTCAGAGCGTCTTCTGTAGACATGCTTTCCATTGACAATACAAATTAACGGCAGACGCTGTAAGCGAGCTTACCGCCATCGTACCACTCGATAGCAGTCATCGCCGTTTAAGGCGGTGTTGGAGTGGGCTGCAGCTACAACTTTTATAGGCGTAGTCTTCTTCATACTCTCACCTCGTCACCGTCCAACTATAAAAGCTACAGTTCCCAAGGGTAGCCGGACTTTTCGAGATACCTCCCCACGGCACACTCTCTGACAAATAGATTCCTTTATTTTGCCACATTTGCATAGGTTTCATAATAAATGCCGCGAACGCGTGATAAATATTCAGTGGCCGCACAGTATTGTAAAATACAGCTGAAATGAATCGTGTCGGGTTTGCACACTTAGCTCTGGCTTCGGATTTGCATTTTAATTGGTATAGTTTTTCGGGGTTATGAAAATTTTAGTTTGTGTTTGAGAGACTTACAATTTGCATTTTTTTTTTACTTTTTGCGATTTTGTTAAATCAGCTTGAATTTTAAAAGCATCGTCGAATACAGAGTAGTTATTTTATTATTAGAAGCGTTTTTGGTTACTTTAATATCTGATTTAAATAAAGGAGGAGGTTAAAATGTTCGTCTATATATATATTTTTTAATGTATATTCATCAATTTTACCTAGACTATGGTAAACGAATTGGTAAAGGGTAGGTATCATAAACAAAAAGTGAAATATAAAAACATTTTTACAAGAAAAACTTCAAGAAAGACTTTTTAATTTTTTGCCACCGACTTCCGAAAAGAAAGTTGTTTTTATAAGCCCACATTGTAATAGTCTCTTCACATACAAAGAATTAAGGAGTATTGATTACCATGGCTGGAGATTTTATTACTGTCAATTACTACAAAGAAATGACAAATTAGGGGACGTCATAAAAACAACCCAGCCGAGAAGTGTAATTTTACTACCATTAAATCGATTTCCAATCCTCATTAAACAAATAAAAAAAGATATTTTGTACTAGCTGCTGCACGCGGCTTCACTCACGGGAATGTCAGTAAATATACCACGGGAACGTGCTACTACGACAAAAATTAGCCTTACTAGTTACGCCTATTAACATCAGCTATCAAAAAGCTAATAAAATTATCGTCAAAATAGGTCAGCCGTTTTGGAACATACAAACAGACCGACGAACCAAAAAAAATTTTTTTTTTTTGGTATGCGTATACTTTCATACGCACTAAGTAAAATGTTGTTATTTTGAAATAACAAACAAACACTTCAATTTTACTTATTCGTATAGAATAGATAGGGAAGTTTTATCAAAGCCTATCCCTCATTATAGTTCAGTTATTATGATTATTCTCTTAATTAAAACAACAGCAAAATAATCTAAACAATAAAACTTCTAACTACAATATATTTATCTATACTCCTCTATAAAATTAAATAACTTAAGTAGAACTATCGAGATAACAAGCCCTTCCAGCGAGTGTGTGTGCGTGAGTTATTGCCCTGCTGGGACCACTTCCCTTTCAAATGGACTCCGATATATTTCGCTTATGAGACTTTAGGATATCATGTTGTACGTACACACATCAAAAAAAGTTTGCGATCACTTTGAAAAATCGAAATCTGTTTTGTTTCGCTACATTATATTATGACTGGCCTGCCGGCTCGCCTGACTTAAACCCAATAGAGCACGCGTGGGATGCTCTTAAGCGAGCTGTTTGGAACCGTCAGCCACGTCCCCAAGACAGTGCCAGAGCTCAGGGAACACGCTATTCAAGAATGGGACAGGTTACCCCAAGAAATGCTGTATAACTTGATTCTCAGCATGCCCAGGAGGAACACCGCATGTGTTCGAGCCAGGGGAGGTGTTATATTATATTGAATATAAACCTTTTATGAATAAATTGTTGTTTAAGTTTGGTTAAACAGTCTTTTTCTTTTTATCATTTTTTTTTTTAACATTATGATTAACTACTCAATAAATTTTTATATATATATTTTTTTTCAAACAGGGTATTTCTATTTAAAGAAAATACACAACAAAGAATTTTTCTTGATAAAGTTCAATTGAAAAAATTATATCAGCTTATGCTAGTGATCACAAACTTTTTTTGATGTGTGTATGTAGGGAATTCTTCATAAAGGGTAGTTGGTTCATTTTATTTTGGTGTTCAAAATGTAATGAACATAACAACACGCCTTGTTTCCCTGAAGGCTTTGGCAGATGTGTAGCTATAGTACAGCCACGTTTCAGATAGAAAAGCCGAATAACGCTTTGCCCGACCTCGGAAACAAACCCAGGACCTCATGCTCAGAAGTAACGCTTGCTATCATTAGACCAACGCGTCAATGTAATGAAGGTTTTTCAGAATTCAGAACTCCAAAATCTGAACTGATAATATTGCACGATTAAATTACTTTCTTCATAATCCTCTCGTGGCTACGTAATATTAGCCACACGCATCGATCGATCAGGTTAAGCTACTCTTGTTGCGGTTGGTCCGTGGATGGGTGACCACATACCAAGACCCCTCCGTGCTTCGGAAACCAAGTTAATCCGTAGGTCCCGGCTGTCATTGTTGGATTTTTCACAGTCGTTACGGTCGTCAGAAGCCCGAAAGTCTGACAACCAGTCTTATCAAGGGGTATCGTATTACCCAGTTACTGGGTTCTGGTGGTCAGATAGGCAGTCGCTCCATGTAAAATACTGGTATTCAGCTGCATTCAGTTAGACTGGGAGCCAACCCCAACATAGTTGGGACAAAGGCAAGGCAGATGATGATGATGAGATTACTTTCTTCATAATCATAGTCTTTATGGCAAATTGAAAAAAAAAACATGATGTATATTCAATGTTAAAGCTAGATCGCCCACTGAAAATTCTTTCAGTTTACTAATGCCTTGCCATGTTTCATATCAATTTGAAAATTAAAAGGGAATTGTAATAGTTAAACAATAGGTAAAACAATTTGACTATCCCTCATAAAATAAAACGTCGGCTACGCAACAATAGTTTCAACGCGTAGCGGATTGGTTATTTGCTACGAAAGCGTAGCTCGCGTAGCAGTGACATCTTCATCGGAGCTGTGGCGTAGCAACAATAAAATGTAATATCAGTGTAGTTAAATAACTTTACTCCATTGAATTCTGACTTCAACTAAATTGCTTTCAGTGAATCTGAATAAAAAAATTAACTCTCACGCAATTAGATTTAATTGAAATCCATTCAAAAAGGTGTATTTAATTGGTAAGTTAGTTCGGTTCAATTGATTCGTGTTAATGAACGCGCCTCTCATTAAAAGTAATGAGCGGCCGCGTTTGACGGTTACGTCATTTGAGCGCGCCGTTTGAGAGATTAACGAGCTAAGGACCAGGATTATGTTATTGTTGGATAAGAAAGTGCAGGGTCAGTGCCTTAGCTACCATAGACTTCCTAAGGTTTTGTCCTTTCCGTTGTTGGTCCGTGGAAAGCTGACCATCTTTACATACCAAGACCCCTCCTTGCCTCGGAAAGCAAGTTATGCCGCTGGTCCCGCCTGTTATTCGTAGATTGTTGTCAATAGTAAAGGGTCATCAGAAGCCCGAAAGTCTTACCGAGCGGTATTGATTTACCCAGTAAATAGATTGTGGACGTCAGATAGGCAGTCGCTCTATGTAAAATACGGGTATTCAGTTGCATCCGGTCAGACTGAAAGCCAACCCCAATATAGCTGGTAAAAGGCTAGGCTGTTGGTGACAGAGGTCACTGTTCTACATAGGTATTCGATATACACAAGTTTGATCATTGCTCTCACAATTTTTAATTTAAATATTTTATAGCTTTAAAAAATATTTACCATACGCTCATGTTTAACAGATATTTTCTGAATGATTGTGAATTCATGTCCAATTTTGCTTACATATATTTCAAAGCGTCGTCGTGTGCAAAAATATTTACCAAACCAACGGTATTTCGGTTTAATAACAAATAAAATAAAACATCAACTTGCCTTTATATTTTTATGAAACCCTTTATTTATAAATAAACAACTAGTTCTAGCAACGATGGAAACGGTTAATAAAATTGTGAATTCCACTTATTTTTGGTTACAATCGACTGAAAAGTAAAAAAAAAATATACTAACTCTGTTTGTCCTTCACGTTGTCGATTCAGAACAGATTTCAATGAAAGGCACACAGGCAGACCATATGTTTTGATGCCGGAAGTACTGCCACCAAAAGAAAACAGTAACCAGAGTCGTCGGATACAGTTGCAGTTTTAGTTTTAGTAAGAAAATGATGGATGTTTTTGATTGAAATTTTGTTTGTTTTTTTTTTCACGTCCCACTGCTGGAAAAAGACCTCCCTACTCTTTTTCCACCTTTCACTGTCCAAAGCTAATAATGGCCAATATTTATTAAAGGAGTCTAGCTCATCCCACCATCTCCGTCTGGGCCTGCCGCGATATCGTTTGCCATTAAGCGGGACCCACTGGGTCATAAGTTTGGCCCATTGATCGTCTGACATACGGCAGATGTGTTCAGCCCAATTCCATTTGAGCGTGGCAGCTTTCCGAGTGACATCAGTTATTTCCGTAATGGAACGAGTTGTTGTATTCTTAACCCAGTCCAGAAGTTTGATCCGTTCCATAGCTCTCTGGCAAACCTCGAGCGTGGACCTCTGCTAAATTATCAAAGACCCTGTTTGAGAACCATATGTGCGAATGGGAAGAATATATACGTCGATGAGTCTTCTCTTGAGCGATAGAGGAAGGTCGCCCTTCATTAAATCTTTCATGGCCCATAGCTCTTCCAGGCATTTTCGGTGCGTTTTGCAACTTCTTTGTTTTTTTTTTCTATTAATTAAATTAAATTTTATTAGAAAACATCCATCAGTTCGTTACTAAACTCCAACTACCTATATCCGACGTTGTCGTGGTTACTTATCTCTTTTGGTGACTGTGCATTCCCATGGGATAAAATCCGAACTAAACGCTAGAGCAGTTTGGTCTTAATTACAGTGTTTTTAACCGACTTCAAAAAGGAGGAGGTTCTCAATTCGTCGGGACCTTTTTTATGTATTTTCCCCGATTACTCGAAGATGGCTGGACGGAGAAATAGAGAGAACTCTTTATATTTTATAGGCACACTTGAAGTGATTTGGGTATTTTTTGGAAGAGTACTTTCTCGGCGTGTTCCCATTTCAATTTGGTGAAGATCTGATGAAGAGCTTCGGAGATATGCAACGGAACTCCTCGATAAATGGTAGCAAATGGACTGGGATTGCTGAAATCTCATGTCTGTCTATTGTTTACACCAATTCATAACATAACATCACGCCGGTACGCTGTGAAGGGGTAAGCACATATGAACCACGAAAAAGTGAAAAAAAACCTTTTCCAAAAAAAAACAAACGACTTCCAAAAAAACACTACAAAGTGAAAAATAACTTTAATTTCGGAAGGCGGTGACAAAAAATTAAAATACAGCTCCAAAGACACCGACTTACGAAATTAAAGTTATTTTTCACTTTGTAGTGTTTTTTTGGAAGTCGGTTGTTTTTTTTTTCACTAACAATACATTATTCTTATTCTTAACTAGCTTTTTCCAGCGTATTCAACCGCGTGGAGGTCGGAAATTATACCATGGGAACGTACTACCGAGATAAAACGTATATTTTATATTAATCCAGGTTATAAACTATCCGTGTGCCAAATTTCAGCCAAATCCATCCAGCCATTTGCGTGATTGAGTAACAAACCTCTAAACATTCACATTTATAATATGAGTAGGATAAAAGGATACTTCCTTATAACACGCAAGTCCAATAAATATACAAGCTTAAACATAAACAGTCCATCCCACACAAAAATATCTTGACGTCCAAATAAAAATAAACCGAGCTATCTGATGTATTCAATTACTACATTCGGACAGGTAGCGTCCCATGAAATGGGCACAAAAAAGGGCAGACAAACACGTGATTGTAAGTGGGCACATGTAATGAAACAATGGTGACGCGGCATAAACGACGCGAGAATTGTGAAAGAAGTATTTTTGTGAGCCTTCTCGTATGGAAGGAGCCTTTTTGATTTAGTTCGAGATGATAGTGGACTAGTGACAGTGTATTGGAGATATTTTATACTGGTTTTATTTCTGTGTAGATTTATTTATGAAATTGATTCGTGGTTTCAGAATATGCCGTTTGTGGGATTCGGAAATGATGACTAAAGGATTGTGATGTGTCAGGATGGACTATCTGCTCCTCAATATTAGAAACCCTGGATTTGGTATTACCGATTTATAAAGTTGAGTACGGTAATCCTACTTATATTTATATAATAAAGAATAGATGTACAGATCCTACTATAATATTATAATTGTGAACTTTTTTATGTTTAGATGTTTGTTGCTCAATCGCGCAAACACGGCTACACGGATTTGGGTGTAATTTGGCACACTGAAAAAAATGATAACCCAGATTAACACATGGGATTTAGACTTGAATCCCTGTAAGATTTTTTCCAACATACACACTGGGGCAAACCGCTAGCAAAAGCTAATAAGTCAATAATAAAATACATAATTCCTTAAGTGACCGACCATAGAAACAATAATTGCAATTCAAGCCAGTTTTAGGACCTCGAAAGGTTTTTTTTTTGTTTTGAAAACTTACTGAAATATTATATGTATGATTAAAATGTTATTAAAACTCATAATCGTCCTGTTACTTGGGATCGGTGCAATAGCGTGATGGTTGACTGAGGAGACAGGAAGAAGAATGTGCTTCCCTTCTTCTCTGTGAACCATCACGCTATCCCTTTTCTTTATTATTATTTCTTACACAAACCATCCATCTTTTCTTTGGCCTTCATTGCCTCTCCATGTAACAACATTACACAGTCTTTAATTATAAAGAATACATTTTAATCATCACGACACATAAATCTTAAGTAAAGCTATCCAGTAAATTTTCCAAGCTTTTGACATTTCTTATCCATTCTCTACAAATCCAGGCCCATCAAAGTTAATTCGTAACCTGCCCTTTTCGCTTTTTAGTAACGCGTGTTTTGCACCGCATGTGTTAGGTTTTGTTTTGCTAATGTATTGGATCCGGTCTCAAAGGTTGATAAGTAAGTAAAAACATCACTTATGAGACCCTCTAAATACTGAAGAACTGTTAAACTAAGTGACGGTAATGGTTGCTGGGTAAGGGCAGTAGATATTTATAGGATACTAGCTTTTGCCCGCGGCTCTGCCCACGTGGATATCGATTATTGCGTAAAACAGTAGCCTATATCCTTCTCTATATCTCAGGCTATATCTCTGCCAAATTTCATGACGATCGGTTCAGCGGTTTAGGCGTGAAAGCGTAACAGACAGACGGACAGAGTTACTTTCGCATTTATAGTATAAGTGGGGATAGCATTATTTCGTGGCGGGATAGTTGGAAAATTGGAATCTGCAAAAATCCTAGGTTTTATGCGTTTTTTAATTACTTTTAAAATATTAAATTTCATATCATTAAGCTTTGTTTTCTCGAAAGATAGGGCAGAGGTGTATATAAAGTACACCCATATTTCACCAGATATGATAAAGTCCCATTTAAAAGGCGATTACCATCAACTGACCACAAATCTAGACTACAGGGTGCTACTGAGAAATTCCAGGTAAAAAAACCAAAAACACTTTGCTCGACCTAGGAATTGGAATAGCCAGGGAATTGACTTTTAAAATCAAAATTTATCGATGATTATGGCTTGTGAGAATCTCTCACCAACAAATTGTCCTGCGACATAATGTAAAGCTCTCTAAAGTCTTCCAGAGATTAAAAATATGTTACAAAAGGCTGTTTATAAGCTTTCGGTATGAAAAACTGCAACTGAAAATAAGGCGTAAGTTGACTCTATTGTGCCGGCTATTTCTAAATTAATCCATTTGTATCCATCCATTGATATTGTAGACGAAATGAAATTACAAACCATTAAAGACACTCTTTGCTTTCGAAAGACACAGATCAAATAGTTTCGAGGAATTGTTCACTTCTGGTATTGTCTTTGAAATGTTTTCGTCTGTATGTTCTTTAGTAGCTTTTGTGAAGAAATCAAGAAACATCTAGAAAATCTACGTTATATGCTGACATATGGAACTACAATAATATATAACCTACATTTTAAATATTTAGACATTTTTAAAACTTTTAACAATTTGACAATTTTACATTTTATTTTTTATACGATTCTGACATTTTTATAAGTTTTTGACAATTTTTACTATAATTATTCGAGTTGTTCAATATTTTAAATTTAGTTTCAACAATCACAATTTTATTTTGGGTTTTACCTTTTTTATATTTTAAAATAGTTTATAATTTAATTGTATGAGTTTGAAACTATAGACTAATGTTATGTCTGAAATAAATAAAAATGATGAAATTGGACCTAGTTGTCTACTAAATAAATGAATAATAATAATAATTAGATCAATTTTAATCTCAACTTTGTATTGAAATCATTCTGTAGCGTCCTGACTGACAGACAAACAGACAATGTAGTTTATACAAAGCTTTCAGACGATTATTTTCCTAGGTAGAGGTAGCATATAGAAAGATGTTTGGACAACTGAAAATAGGAGGTCCTCAATTCGTCGCGTACGTATCTTCGCAAGGCAATCGGGAAGTTGAAGATTATATTCTGCCTTCCGAAATTAAAGTTATTTTTCACTTTGTAGTGTTTTTTTTGGAAGTCGGTTGTTTTTTTTTTGGAATAAGTTTTTATTTTTCACTTTTTAGTGGTTCACATGTGCTTACCCCTTCACAGCATACTAGCGTGATGTTATGTTATGAACTGGTGTAAGCAATAGACAGAAATGAGATTTCAGCAATCCCAGTCCATTTGCTATCATTTATTGAGGAGTTCCGTTGCCTATCTCCAAAGTTCTTCATCAAATCTTCACCAAATTGAAATGAGACCACTACGAGAAAGTATTCTTCCAAAAAATACCTAAATCGCTTTGTGTGTCTATAAAATTTTAAGAGTTCTCTCTATTTCTCCAGGATCCCATCATCAGATCCTGACTTGGTGATCATGGGACCACCTGGGAAGTATACCCTTTCAAACAAAAAAAACAAAATCCAAATCGGTCCAGCCATCTTCGAGTAATCGGGGAACATACATAAAAAAAAAAAAAAGGTTCCGACGAATTGATAACCTCCTCCTTTTTGAAGTCGGTTAAAAAGCTAACTATCCATATTAATATTATAAATTCGCCAGTAACTCTTAACCTTTTCACGCCTAAACCAATTAATGGATTTCAATATACATATGATATGATAAAATTTGGCAAAGAGATAAATGGCATTTTGGAAAAACATACAAGCTTATTTTTGTCTCAGTAGCACGTTCCCGTGGGATAACTTCCTAAATTCACGCGGACGAAGCCACGGGCAGTCATACATATATTATCAAACATTATTCTACGTAGTTGTGTAAGGAATAAATGAAAATTAATAGACATAAAAGCATTAGAAGCGATCGCTCTTCGTTCCAGCAATATGTGAGATGAATTAGCTCTAACAATAATAGATCTCGAGCAATTTGAGAGCTCTTCGTTTATTTCTGGCTATAATGCTTTACTCTGATTCAGAGACCATAAAATAGAAATACATCTAGAGGTCAGAGTCTATAAAGGTCATTTTCGTAAACGGGCGTCGTCAGTAGGGACTGGTCATCTCTTAGCTGCCACAGTTTTTTTTTTTATATTTCTGAATTGTGTTTTATTACGGACGCTTTTAATGTGCACGTATTTTTATATCGTTCTCACATCTAATATTTCGACAAGAATGACGTAATGAATTTTTTGTAACAACATTTTGATTTAAATCGTGTCCGCGGATTTTTTTGCCCGTTCTTCTCCATTGGTACCTTCTGTGCTTTGGATCCTTTTTCTTACTGACTGACCATTCAAAAGTGTCTCTAATTGGTTAATCCTTACTAATATTATAAACGCGAAAGTTTGTAAGTATGGATGGATGGATTTTTGTTACTCTTTCACGCAAAAACGGCTGAACGGATTTGGATGAAATTTGGCACACATATAGATTATAACCTAGATTAACACATAGGTTACTTTTTATCCCGGTAGTACGTTCCCGCGGGATACTTTCCGACCTCCACGCAAGCGAAGCCGCGGGTGGAAGCTAGTTTGAAATAAATGGTTTGAGTTTAGTTTGAGCTTGAGTTCTGACATAGCCTTCTGTTAGACGGATTTCCGCAACGCAATGTATTTATTCTTGGAAATGAACACCCAAAATTTTCTATTTTATTGGTCAAATCAGATAACTTTCTTGTGTTTAGTGATTGGTATAAACCAATACCATTTACCATTTTATGATGTATTTACGATGTAGACTGGGTTCGAATCGACGACCTACAACTCATAAGTCGTGGCTTTTACCACTGAGCAACCACTGTTCAATGTAGTAGGTTCCACCATTACTCTGGCACCATTACTATGCAAACTGTGCGTAACAATGTAATGACACGACAGCCGTCAAGAGAGGTGATATATGCGCAGAATTTGCTTATTAGTAAGACAGAAGACAAGTTGAAATACCTAAGTACCTCTCATAAAACAACAGCCAAATTGGAAGAAAATATCGAATATTTGACGGTTCGTCTGAAATCCGAGCGCTAGCTTCAAACATCCAAACATTTAGGAACGTGATACGTTTTCGTCAAGTTTCTATGTGGCTTACGTTGTTTGGTGTGCCGGGGAGCTGCGAATAACAGTGAGAAAGATAGTACGAACTAGCTGGGTCTGGTTGGTATCTATTGCACTATTGTCACAAGTTTCGTACAATAATCTGGAACCTGCATTGAAGATGCAATAATTGTTCTGGCTTCGCGTTCGAAATAGGTGTTAATACCGCCGCGAAATCGCAAATGCGATTTTTTTTACTGAAATCAAATTTTTATTTCGCCACAGTTGAAAGCGTAGTCAACAGTCTACTGCTGGATAGCGATCATTCTCTTATGTTTTCAATTTCTGCTACTTCAAAGTTGCCTATCGTTGCGATTCTTTGTTCACCACCTGAACTATAATAGGAGTATTGCTATCTCTTACTGACCCCGAAGGAAAAAGACAAAACTGTCAAACTAAATTACGTCTCGATTGCGTCAAATTTAGATTGATTAATTTATTTCGTTGTAGTAATGTCGAAGGTAATCTTCGTTCAATGAAATTTAACTCGCTCTTCCGTCTTTTTCTTCTTTCATTAGAAAGAAAAAGATAGCAACAGCTTAAATAAAGTTTAGTTGATGCACAACAGAATGATTACCGGTTTATTACTTTATATTTAGGTCGCGTCGTCGTCTCGATGGTGCCATTTGGGATCAATGCATACCCAATTCACTCTCATTATTTAGATTCTAATAAACATTATATCTTACACAAAATCACTTTCTAATAATATTGGCACAATGTATTTTGTAATAAAGAAAATACTTTTGCTGGCAACTGCCAGAATTTATTTGATATTAACAAAATATATTACGAAAAATGGCCAACACACCATTCTTCCAACATCCATGTCACTTATACTCCAAGCAATGTTGGCACAAATATTTGGCATAGGAAGTACGTAATCCTCTTTGGCAGCCAAGATGTTCAGTCTTTAAATTACCTACAATATCGTCTGTGTGAAGTCGGAGGGCTTTCCGATATCCCGTGTGAAGTGTCGATTTTGGTTCAGCCTCTGATAATAAGGATTTGATAGAGTATTATCTATGTGGAGGTGAGATCATCAAGGGTGTTGTTATTTTCGTGTGGAGTTGATTTTATATGAGAGAAAGGATTGATTGGAGTTGGTCAAGTTATTGGTCATGAACGAGATCCTTTGTTGGGTTTATAGTTTAAGCCTTCTTTAACCAAATATTTGTTATTCTTTGGCCAAAGAATTAGCGTTGCCATTCAATGTGGCAATACTGCCAGTCTTCTGGGCACGTTTCCTGATGACAGCAGTGCGAACAAATACTTCGACGCCTTAGTATCCGTTTGTTTTGGTATTAATTTGTATAGTTGGTTAGTAAGTAATTAAATTAATATTTTTGGCTCGAGTTCACTTTTACCCTTAGTCTATAACACAAAACAAATAATTCTAAATCATAAAAACAACTATACAGGGTCAAATTAAATTAGCTGGCAATACTTTACTCGAAATGTTGGATATCGATATCTGAAACTAATGATATAAAAATAAAATATTTTATTTTTCATTGACGATGACGATGTTCTTTAAGGCCACCAAACAACTCTGTTATTTTATGGTTTTCGGGAATTCGTAAAATATACCAAAAAATAGTTGATTGATTATCTTCGCCCATGCGTTGATGAATTTATTAATTTTTTGTTTTATTTTTGTTTCATTAGCTTTCGATATCGATATCCTACATTTCGAGTAAAGTATTGCCAGCTAATTCAATTTGACCCAGTATAGTCGCGGTTTTAAAAACTAAATCAATAAAAACACATCAACAAACCACCACTAAAATAAACATCTACGATTGCTGCTCTTTGAAGAAAATATAATTAGATTCCTCTGATTACCCATTTAAATTACATTTGGAGAAGCTCGTAAACTGGGATCATTGCTCATCGCATTCTTCCGGAGCTCAAGCTTGCCTGATGACGTGTAATTAGACTAAGAGCTTACTTTCTTTCCTTACGGCCTCGAAATGTTTTAGCTGATTGAAAAAAAAAATCGTTGAGAAAGGTATCGAGTGAATTGAAGTGTGGTGGAGGTGAGATGGTAATTGGTAAATCCGAGGTTGTTTGTTTTGTGTTGAAGGGAGAAGATGAATGGTACCAGTGTTGATTTAAAATATATTTTTTAATAAAAATATTACAATTTGTGCTTTGTGAACCTTTGGTAGAATTTTACAGTTTTAACAAAATAAGTACGTGAAAATTTTAGAAAAAGTACCTAAGTATCTTCATTTTTAAAGTACTTCAAAAGTATAAAGAATTCTATATAAAAAGATATATACATAGATATATATACATGAAAAATAACCCTGGCTTTACTATGACGTAGTCGGGTAAATATTATATGAAACTGCAAATAACTAGGCAATCCCTAGTTATTTTTTTATATAAACTACTTATTCTTTAGTCGAATTGGTTTTCATTACCTCGTAGTAGGTACGTAAAGTAGAATATTCGCCTTTCACTATCCGCTGTACTCAGGATTCTAGTATTAACTCGTTTGGAGCCTTATTTTGAAACCTTAGTTACGTTCAGGATTCAAAATAGTGCCCGCGGCATTAAGACACTACTTAACCCCCTTATTGCATAATCTACTTCTTTTGAACCAACAGCTTTAGAATAGAATATAATATATTTATTTCAGACAAAGTCCATAGGGTTAGTAACAATTTTGCTTAACCTCTAGTGTTAGTACAGATACAATAACAAACTTAAAATTCAGCGTGGAGCTGCATCCACCTTCGCAACATTAGGGAATCCCACCGATCTGCAAATACACTGAGAACACTGTTGGTGCCGCCTCGAACACGTGACATCAGGGATGCTCATCTCTTTCTAATGATGGCGGCAAAACCAACAATGTGCTGCTTTACTATAGGTACCATGTGTATAAAGCAGAAATCCATAACCCTGTAGCAGTACTCGTGGAACAATTAGCAAGTTTGCAGTTATTAGTAACTGCAAACGCTACAACCAAGCTAAGCTTGCTAGTTTATCGTGGAGGAGCGCTTCAAAACTATAGACAAAACTCGCTAAGTTAAGCATTACACGTAATTCATTACTGGTTGAAATCTTGTGACTTGTTAATCAGTTTCCAAGAGTTCTGTTCTTAATTTTTTCTCTTGCTTTTATTAAAAATGTATTTAGTCGCTGCAGCATGTTCTTTAGCCTCTAATCTTAAAAAAAAAGAAAAAACCAATGTTTGGAACGATGTTTTTTACACGATACCTACTCGCACGCGCACATACTTCTATGTAATAGAAAATGAGAGAGAAAGTGTGAATTTCATTCGCGTTTTAAATACAAAGCCATCTAGTATACATTTTAAGAAGCTCTCCAGATGGCATACTTTTTTTTACAGAAACTCGTGCATATTTTTTTAGTTAACTCGAATACTAAATGATACATAGTAGGTACACAAATCCAAATATCTATAATTACGAGCTTGGAACAGAAGTAGTCGGCAACTGCACGCCTTATGAAGGCTCCCGAAAAACTCAGCATGATGCTTTGCAATGATCCCTCAGCACAGCACTGGTTTGCTTATGTTTTACATTTAATTTAATTTTTGCTTTCGACCCAATCAACCGTAGCTATGTTCTTCCTTTCTTTTTCTTTCTAACAAAATAACCAACTACGGTAACATTCAAAAAGTATTTTCATCAATCGTTCACAAAGATCCGTAACAAAGTTGAGATATTGAAACATCAAGCAAACACCCATTTATAACACACCGATGTTTGACAGGAAGTTCTCAGAAATTCTTCTGCCTCAAGCATTCGATCCATTTCTCAAGTCATACAGAAACATTTTAATTGCAGCCAAGAACAAAGTTTCATGTTTAAAATCGTAAAGGAATCATTTATTTGCTTAATCAAAACCCAATGTCATTAATTACTGGAAGTGGGTGTCTAAGTTGGAGGCGAAGAAATTATGGCTGAAGTTTATCATCGATATAAATGTTTAATTTTGTATATTTTGGTGGAGTTTACTTCGGAGCTTATCTGGGAGTTATGGAGAGGCGGGTTAGATTAGCTTCTGGTTATCTAAGGAAGGGTGTGACAGTGGACGAAGTTGTTGGAATTGAATGTCAAAGATTGTATTTGCGCATAGTCGAGTCTTTTATATGTTCGTCAGTTTTCAAGTTCTTTCCTATAACAAGACAGGTCACACAATACCTTTTCAAACTAAGGCACTCAGCAGGCTATTGTCCATAAAACTATATTTAAGAACTTGGTAACTAAAATATAAAAAAGCAACCTTTACTAATTCGATACTAATTTAAAAAAATATATCTCATGTGTGTACAAGGTCTTAACATTATTTATAAAGTTCACATGGACCCTGTCGGGCACAACAATTGAGTAAAGTAGTAGCATGCTTTTAAATTTATAAGTATATAGAACGTCATAATTTACAAAACGAAATAGGTATTCGGTTATCATAAAAAAAACTAATGAATTTAAAATAAAATAATATTACATTTTAGGGTACCTACCATTAAGATTCAAGTTAGTAATTTGAAGTAAATACATAACATAACAATAACACGGTATATTTGTAGAATACAAATCCATTGAAATAAATCAATTAAGAAGGAATGAAATATTATAATTATGTCACCTTTGGCATGAACCTCAATTAATCTCCTCCTGATCAGCAGGTCTAAGCAGCTAAATGTCCAACAACCGAAACGTCTGATGAGCAATGAGTCTAATAAGCAAAATATCCATGTAGCAAAACGTCCAATTATCAGATGGTCTGTATAGCAGAACATCTATTTAGCAAAAAGTCAGATTCTCAAAATGTCTGGATACTCAGGCACAAAATTCAACACACACATTGCATTGGGAGGGAAACGGACACGGCAATAAAATATGATACAGACTTGTACATACAGACTCTTTGGTCTATGTACTCGTAGCGTATATCATATCTTTTTAATAGTGACAGACACTTATTGTCATTAATACTATTTGATGGCTAAATCATTAATTCGTCCGCGTAGAATAGTGTCTTTGGGTCTTTGTCTCTTGTCGCAAACTTAAAACATTCACATAAACCTTATATATTTCTATACAAACTTTCATCCCCTATTCCCTATTGTTATTTTACACCCTTGAGGGTAAAACTTTTACAAACTTTGAATGTCATATTTATTTATTTCGAATTAACAGCCTAGAAAATAAGTTTCAAGCTTCTAGCTCTAAAAATGACGATACTTCCATACAACTTTTCATTCCCACCTTTCAACCCCTTACAACCCTTTTTTCGCATTAAAAAGTAGCCTATGTCCTTTCTCAGGCTCTAGACTATCTGTGTACCAAAATTTCATTTAAATCGGTTCAGTAGTTTTGGCGTGAAAGCGCGACAGACAGACAGACAGAGCTACTTTCGCATTTAAAATATTAGTAAGGATGAGAGCGTACGTTCAGTTTGGCACAGTACCGGAGCGTAAGTAGATTTAAACACTGTCATACAAGTGACAGAGGAAAATAATAATATGAATAGAAAGATAAGAAAAAAAATACACAAAAATAAGAATAGTAATATATTACTATATTTGGAAAGAAATCGGATTTGTGGACCAACGGTTATATCATTATAAGCGTGATTAAGTCAAATTACAAAAAGGTACTGGTAGCTCGATAAATAATAATATACTTTACTTTATCTACGTCCAAACACATAAATAAGCTTCTGTCTCCTTGCTCATCATTTATATTGTTTCGTAGCATCCTATTCACAAATAAACACAGATCTCGACAAAATGTCTGAAGGCCAGATTAATATTATGGAATATCAATGTCTTAGCTTGCTTAGTAATAACTTAGTCACACGGAAAATAACATGGAAGGCAGTAAGTGTAAGCCTGAATACATTGTATGATAACTTTTATATAAAATTATTTTATTAATGGTTGACACTGTTATTTTGAATTATTTCTTACATAAAGATTATACAAGCTTTATTTTATTGTTTACCTTGAACCTGAAGTGGGTCATTTTAATCATCATTATGAATTTTTTTTTTATATGGGATCAACACTAAAATCGCGATAAAAAATTTGCTGTTTCATCAATTTTTGCGATGTAGGTAAGAGAATACAAATGTTTGGATGAATTTCGGATTGCAATATCTTTATAGATACCAATATAATATACAACAAAACATGATATACATACATATACCCGCACGTATACATTAAAATGTATTTCAATCCGATACAATATTATTCCATTTTAATGGTAATATTACTTTTAATCTATGAAGTGTTCAAAGCTAAGTCAAGTACCTCCTTGAACTCATTACAACCAAAGTTAAAAGTACTAAAACTAACAATTTATAACAACCCCATTGCCTCTTTAATCAGATAAAGGAAAACCAAAAATTTGGGACATTACACCCAATCCGTGAGGACCAAACGATTTTTATCCGTAACGACTTTCGATTCATTTAGTCGCAAAATTGACTTGGCACGCCCTCTCGATTTTACTTTATTATTTACCATTTTCATTTAGCCCACTTGGGCATTACGTCGTTACAAAGTTAATTTTACGCTCAAATTGGCACATTTGGTTCTGTAGCAGTACGTGAATTTAGGTTTTTTGGGCGCAAATCTTTTTGGGTAGTCCAAAAGTTTTGGACATCAAATTTTTAAAATACGGTTCCCGGTTTGGTTACTCGCTTATTTATTTTGTAGGTACAGCCTTGTCTGAAATTTCATTTTTAATTATGAATGGAGATTTTTTTTTTGTTTGCCGCGGTTGAAACTGGCGAGCTTTTGAATTTTTTAATAAACTTCTGTGACTTTTCTTTGTAAGACAAAGGCAAAATTGTGAATCTCATGTTGGTGCATTTTATTAATTGCTGAATTCATCAACTATGTCTTTAACTTCCTTTCTTTTACAAAATACAACACAATGCCAACAAGAAGGATGTGCACTCAAAAACATCTTTAGACAACCTATTAATTACATCCAAACGGACTACCAACATAAATAAAATTCGCAAACAGACAGTCAACACGAAAAACTCCACCGAGCTAATTAATACAATTACCGAACTGTTGTAACGCGATAAAATAATCTCGGGGTTTGCGACGTGTGCCGGCAATTTGTCAATTACGACAAACGACGGCAAGAGGAAATCCCTGGAGGTGCGGATAGCGCACGGCTGGGACGATAGCCATGCGACATTGTTTTGGAAACGTTGCGATGAACATGTTTTTATGGAAAATTGTGAGGGAACTGTCAGCAGGCACGTAGGTCTTTAAAGTTTCTTTCTATTGGTGATAATATGAATGTCGTGCCGTTATTTTGAATATAGTAAGTACCTATATACTCACAATTATTTTAGTGACGCACCATATCCAGTGATACGTGTGCTTGAGCGTAGGTATGCTGTAAAGTGAGTGCTTTTGATATAGTAAAAGCAACCACACCTGTTAGTAATAAAATCCATTTTGTTTAATCCCATCCTTGTCTCGCGATCTGTCGATTCGACATTTATCTGGAAATTATGTACTTAATTAGCTATAGCGAGCGATATTCATTGATATGCCATTTACGGTTTCAGACATTTATTTCTCAAAAAGAATACAATTCACTTAATATGAGAAATACAAGGTAATCTTAAAACTAAATACGAGAATTACTTATGAAGAAGGTAGGTATTCATAAATAAATAAGTTAATTAGAAGACACACAATTTTTACAGTGTTGTGGTTAAAAGGAAAAAGTGGGTGTACTATTACATATCGATTCTTGAAGGCAAGTCAATAGCAATTTTACATTGATCTATTTATATGTACTGTAATGTTTCGAAAATACAGGGTAGGTATTCTAGATATATATATGATTATTTAGTATCGCATTTTATGACGATATCAGATCCTGTGGTACTGTTCTCTTCAAACTTTGAACGGTTGTTTGCCAGTTTGTCCATCAGATTATTTGCTAGGCGGTTAGGAAGCATTTGGACACTTTTTTTTGTGTGGGAAATCATCAAATAACTTCTCCCGCTCTGGGTGGAGCGGGAGGGCGTGTCAGACTTTGACTGACTAAAACCCACCCGTGTTCCCTCAGTTGCCTGTGTTAAATCCAAATGTAAATATTAAAAATTCAATGCTTAGTATGCATCTGTCTAGTACGTAACGAGACATTTTTGAGTACCGAAGCATATTTAGTTATATACGTAAACAAACCTCAGAAAGTTCCCAACATATTATTAAAATAATGCTTGCTCCCAGCAAGCATAACTTTGCTACTTTAATCAAAATATTCCGGTTGACTCAACAGTTTTCAAACTCGCAGTCAACATAAAATATCTACACGAAGCATGGTCCTTTGTCCGTTCTATCGAATTCATACAATTTTCATGCTATTACGGGTTTGAAAGAAAAACTGACTCAGCAGTCAACTACATCTGGTTCCGTACATTTTGTTAAAGGCAGGTGAGAATTTGAACTCAAAGTAATGGCTGTGGCAAACATAACTTTGCATCATTATATTCAACAATTTGTTATGATAAAAGTATGTTTCAGTGGAGTTTAGTTTTTTTTAGGTTTCGCTCATTAAATTAAAATTGATCAAAGTTAGATATTACGACCCACATTGTGAATATGAAATAACGTCATGAATGTTCTGGCTTAGTTTTCATACGTCAAACGAAAATTACTATTTCATAGAACTATGCCACACAAGACCATTATAATAATCTCGTTAACTCACAACTAACACAACATAGCATTGTTTACTAGTTTACCTCAAAATTACACATAGGTAATAATATATTATTATCTGTAGGTATCTAACATCACTAATTATTATCATGAAAACGTCAAAACAGACAGAACAGAAATGTTACCCCGTGTCCTAATACAAGCGATTGCCGCTCGCATACGCGATCGTCGTAATCATTTGTTCGGAAAACCCGAATATGCCCTTTACAGGCACACTTTATTTGCATAAAATACGGTGTCAAATATAATAAAAAGTTAGTAACATAAACATTTTTTATCCATGAATACTTTTAAACTGTAGTACCTAATTATTAAAATTGCCACCGCAGACAAAACCTGGATGAGGCTGGCACAGGAGCAGGGGGATTGGCACAAGTAAAGAGAGGCCTATGCCCGGGAGTGGGTGAAGTCAGGCTGTGGCTATTGGAAAAATGTTTGTATTCAATAGACGATGACTTATCCACGTTTTAAATTTTTTATATTAGTTAATGTGAGACTGGGTAATATTAGTATGTAATAGCAGCTGTAAAGATAGTGAAATTTAATTTAAATTTTTGTATGTTAATGATTTTATTATAATAAGAATGTGTTAGTTTATAATTTTAATGAGCTTGTTTATTTATTTATTATGTATTTTTTCAAATACAATGTGAATTGTTCCTGAAATAAAAAAAATTATTGAATTGTGAATGATGATGATTAAAAATGAACGCAAACATCGCGTATTTGGGCGACATTCGCTCATATTAGGACAAGGCCTGATAAAACACGAGATCAATGAATACCACCATAACGTAGCATTAATTAATGAGACCCCTACAAATTAATTACCATGTTAATTATTGATGTTTGTTCCACTTCCGATTCCGTTGTTAATGTTACTCTCACTGCGAGTTGAATCGGTAATTGTTTTCATTGTTTCATAGCCGACTTTACTTTTCCAATTATTCGTTCAGAAAATGAGTGAGAAAATAATGAGAATAATAAAATAGGAAATAAAACAATGGATCCGCATAAAAATTAATGTGACGTAGGTGTGTTTGAAAACTGATAATGGTAAGCAGAATGGGGGTTAAAAGGGTTGAAATGGGGGCAAAAGGGGTGAAAATGGGAACTCAGTTTGAAAACTTTCACTATTGGATATGGGTTTATCTTTGACTGATACGATTACCAATCCTTATTGACGATGCTTACAGGCAGGAGACCGTTGCAACTAATATTACGCCTGTAATCCCCGGCGGCGTTTTTTTTTTTTCGAGGGTGGGAAATCGTCGTATAACTTCTCCCGCTCAAGGGCGTGTCAGACTTTTACTCACTAAAACCAACCCGTGTTCCCTCAGTTGCCTGTGTGCCAGAGGCGACGGTATCTCTTTCGAACAACCCGCACCCCTGACAGGCATCGGCCCTTATGGACCCCACCAGTTGGTGCTGACATCTCTTTGAGGCGCGCGTGGAACACAACGCGCCGTCGACCCGGGCTTTGTCCTTACCGAACAGCGAGCTACCCAATACTCGCCGTCCGCAAGCCCGCGCCTACAGTGGCCGGGAACCAGCCTGGGATTCCCGACGCTCAAGGCGTCTCCTGCGGTGACTAGGGACGTGAAGGCGCATATACTGCCTCTCTCTCACGTGCGCCGCCTCCCTCTTCGAGAGCATTACTGCTTCGCAGAAAGAGGTGACGGCAACCCATGCACCCTTGCTCCATACCATGGCCTGTACCAGGGTCGGTACCGTTATCCCCGACGGGTTGGGCGGAGGTATACTTACACATAGTACAACCACTTTTTACCACTTATGGTGGAGTCCCATGGAACAGAGGGCGAGTCTATTGCCATCAACGGGGCACAAATACAGACTCCGGGCTGCTACTGATAAATCCCTGAAAGAAAACCAAATTATACTTTGCCCAACCTGGAAGTCGAACCCGGACCTCATGCTCAGCAGTAGTGCTCGCGACCACTGTACTGGACCAACGAGGCAATCTAAAATTACATTACTAACATTAATGTCCCTACGTATACCAATTTGAGAACCGGTTGAAGTGTTTCAAAAACTTAAATTGACCCAGATAAGAACTGATGGGTTGTAAAAGTCCTAAATCCATATTAAAATAATGTGCAAACTTTTGTTCGAATTTTATGTTCTTGCCAAGCTATCTCTTCTAAAATCATAAACTTCTAATTAAGAGTTTGTTTTTTTTTTTGTTTTATTATTATTTCAATTTATACACATAAATTATATTTTTAAATATTAGAATATAAAATGTATAAAAACATTTAAAAATATAAAAAAATAGGGTTACTATTTTTTATATTTTTAAATGTTTTTCGGGAATAGGGTCCAAGCTACCTGTGGTCAGGGCTCCAGAGAGAGGAACCTCCTAACAATGCGAGCCATGTCCAGGAGTACCGCTTTCTGGATCAAGCTCTTGATCCAGCTGCCCAACGAGAGTCTCCTTAAGTGTTGGTTGAGGCTCTTATTATTATTATTTTTATAACTGCATAGTGTCTAACAACCCGAGCAATAAACATTAGATAACCATATTGAGGTCAATCAGATAGGCAGAGGCTTCACGTAAAATACTGGTATTCAGCTACATCCGGTTAGACTGAAAGCCGACCCTAACATGGTAGTGAAATGGCTAGACAAATGATGATGATGATGCATGAAGTCAATCGGCTTTCAATTGACTTATTCCAAGCCAATTGGCTTATTCTTTTTTAATCTACTCTGGGAAGGAGTGACATTCTGTAGCTTATCACTTTATGCACATTTAAGACTTTCATGTCTTTATCAGAATTTCTTCAAAGATCGGACAGAATTATAAGACCTTTTATTTCGAGGAATTATAAATGAATCTTAAATGGTTGAAAAGTAGTAAACCAAGACTTAAACTGAGATATTTCTCTCCTAAAATCTTATCCCTGACTAAAGAAAATGTTCACAGAAAATCTTAGGCATAATACTAAGCTCCAACTCAATAATAATAGGAGTCGTTAAACAAAATAGACTGCCCAGATGAAGCAGAAGTGGGGCTTAAAGCAATTTTCCGGCATTAAACGATTATAAATTCAGACTTAACATTCTGGAACGTTAACTGCGAAAGCGACTGAGGAAAATTTATTTAACGCAGAGAGTTCTCACAGTCCAACCGATCTATAACCAGGAGCACCTTCATACCCACATGCTGAATGCAAATGCCTTTCACTTAGTAAAGAGTAATAGCTTAGATAAGTAGCCCCTGACTTAGCACATTTACCGCCTTGATAATACCTCGAACCGATGTTTCTGTAACATCCATTTTGCCCAGACCCACATCACTCTCGATGGTCCCCCCCTCCCTCCGTCTGCTCTTTGATTTCGTATCATGTTCGGAGAGGAGGGGGAGGTCTAGCTAAAATGGCAGTGTCCGAAGAGATGGTTAGAAATTATGGCCGAGCATTTGTCAAAGTCCTGCTTGCAGATTGTAACGAATAGTGTGTAAGTATGTTTCAATGGAGGTACGGTGTGTTGGGTGATAGTAGTATCCTGTGTAAAATGCAATACGACTTTTCAAAATCAGAATGTTTGTGTACCTTATTTGGGCGTCTACTGTGACAGTCTTCAGTGAAAGATTCCTTAAGTACGACCACAACTTCCACTTTTTACACTCAGTAAGTTTTCTGTTTGCTATGAGCAACTTTGTCACCTATTTGTTTTCATCATGAAAATATTCGCTATGACCTTTTAACCTTCTATAAAAGTCCCACGATCAGCACTTTAAATTCGAGCTGATGGAGACAAACAAGCCTTTATTATTTAACCATAATATCACCGAACACTAAGCGCCGCACTCAAACTGCCAAGGTCAGCGCACGCATTTCAGACAACTAATTAAAAGTTTAAGTTGACGAGTAATAGCTTTTGTTTTTCCGCTTATGAATTCGTAACTCATAATAACAGCACATAATTAGCTCGAGAGTTGGCGGGATAGGGTGTTTTGGAGTTACGCAACTCTTGAATGTTTAAATTTTGAATTTTTAAATGCGATTTGGAATTACGCATCTTGGGAATTGTTGAGTTAGAATGTGTGATTAAATTAAATGATTTGGGGAAAAGTATGGTGATTGTGAAACGAGGAAGTAGAAGGGTTTTCAGTTTAAGGTTGTTGGAATAACTTTGCCAGATTGGGTATCATTGCGTCCTTAAGAGCCCGATGGGACAACGCAGGCCGTTTATTGGATATTGAATCCGGATAGATTGAAATGATACCTACTGTAGTCGGACAATTGAACTTGTTTTTAGAGATTCGTGAAGTGGGATTATCCTGTACATGCACCTAAGATTTAGAATAAATGCTAAGTGAGGGCAAAATTAACAAAGCTATGGAGGTCTGTGGCCTATAGATGTGTTGATGTATTGAATATTGTGTATGAGTATTGTGTATTCGCCCGCGTGTAGGTCGAAAATCATCCCACGGGAATGTACTACTGGCATATAAAGTAACCTATGTGTTAATCTAGGTTATAATCTATCTGTGTGCCAAATTTCATCCAAATCCGTTCAGCTGTTTTTGCGTGAAAGAGTAACAAACATCCATCCATCCATACTTACAAACTTTCGCGTTTATAAAATTAGTAGGATAGGATAATGGGCTTAGCCTAGTTCAGTCTTTTTTCGTGATATCTGTCACTAAGGGCGAATTTCACCAAACTTTTATACCTAGAATAAGTCTTATCCTGAGAATAAATTTTGAATTTTTGACAGATTTTCCATAGTAGAATTGTCAGATGTAAATTATATTCTACGGATAAAAGATATCTGACTTTGGTAAAATCAGCCCTAAGTGATTTAAAAATTTAGAGCATAATTACAGCTGCCTAAGTATTGCATTTTTACTGTATGACGACTAAATATAACACGACTAAAATACAACCTAAAAATTAAATCCACAATTCTAGATCTTTGTATAAAGACTAGTCAAATACGATAGAATCAATACGAGGTATCTTACAATACCGACAACGATATCCGAGCTTAAACCTCTTTGGAACAAAACCAACGGAGTACTAACCTCGCGTAGAGCAGTATATGGGTATATTAGTAAGTAAGTATGTATGTATGTATGAATAAACGGTTGCTGACTTTCAGCTTCGTAATCGTAGAGTAGAAAATAGAAATGTGTATCGTAAATGTTGAGTTTATTGATCTATTAGCGACTAGCCCTTGCTTTGCCCCGTGCAAAGAATGCCGAAATATGAAAGCATCGTAATTTCTGGGCTTTAACTATAACTTAGTTAAATGTATATTAAATATGTATATAAATATAATTAAGTACTTACATAGGCAACAAAAATAATAACCAGTAAGCAAACTATAACCATGAATTCAGCAAATTATTACAGACTCTAGGAGTTCTAGATATTTTTCGCCGGTTATCCTAAAAAAAAAAAACAGCTGTTTCATAGAAAACTGCAATACCGACGCGGTGTAGATGTATGGAATACCTAATGATTTCTATAAAACAGATGGAAAATGTCTAAGCCTGTCTACGCTTTCTAGCCCCCTAGTGTGAACATTTAGTTTTTTTTTTTTTAATCTTAATTATGCTGAATTCATGGTTACAGTTTGCGCACTGGTAATTTTATTATCCTGTATACAATAAACGTTACAAAAAAATATCTCTTATTGATGGTGAAAACCGCATCAAACTCCGTTGCGCAATTAAAAAGAATAACGCGGACACACAGACAGACACGCAAAGCATCTTTGTTTTACACTATGTAATATATGTAGATTAGGTATATATGTAGTTGTATTAAGTAGGAAGGAAAGAAATGATCTTTTCTTTAAGCCCACGTTCAGACGGCCGTAAAAATATCGCAGCGGGATTTTATTGCACCCTGAATATTCAACCCCATTGAGAATCCAACCGACCTTGACAATTCAAAAGTGCCTGTAATTGGCTTATTTGAAATAAATGCTTTGAGTTTTTGTTTTTTTGAGTGCGTTCCCAGAGCGTTGAAGAAACACACTGTTCGATTTTAAGTCTCCGCGGTAAGCAGTGCCAATATGTGGATTAAGATCGTGAAGTATTTATTTATGACTAGCGGATCCGTGCCCACTTCGTTGAGCGGTAAACATTTTTATATCACTCAATAGATTACGACACGGTCGCGGTTCCATACCTATGTCGTATTATCTCTTTAACCATTCGTCCAAATTATATGCAGTTAAAAGGGAAGTCTTTTGTTTTAAACACTTAAAACGATTTTACTTATTTTAATAAGAATTCATAATTGTTGATAATATGACCAATAAACATGACCTAACGATTTAAATGATTTTTTAAATATAAAAAACTACCTTTTGTGACTTTAGTATGAAAGTTAGCTAAGTTGTCGGCGACAACTTAGCTAACTTTCATACTAAAGTCACAAAAGGTAGTTTTTGTCGCTGACAGTTTGTAGGCAATTGAATCAAGCTCTACAACTTTTTTCAACGTTTTTTTGTTTTTTTTTTTGTTTGGGAAATCATCAAATAACTACTCCCGGGGGCGTGTCAGACTTTTACTGACTATAACCCACCCACCCGTGTTCCCTCTGTTGCCTGTGTACCAGAGGCCGCGATATCTCTTTCAAACAACCCGCACTCCTGGCAGATATCTCTCATCGTTAAGGCAGCGTTCGTAAGAAATGTTTTCGTGACCGTTTTTTCGTTTGTTTGTTCGTGTATGTTACATACAATGCGACGCTTTAGTATTTGGTTTTTTGGCCTCCCTTTAGTGTTCCGCGCGGTCTATCTGTCTTGATTTTATAATCTGAGATTATATATAATATAATTATAATTTATGTAGGTAAGAAGTATAGATACAGAGAGAAATGATATGAGAAAGGTGAAGATGAATGTCAAAAAGCTACTGAAATATATCATTCTTCTACCGTATCCATACAAACTTACTTAACTAAAGGGATGGCTCACACCGACATCATTCTCTTCGCCCTTATCCCAATTTATTTAATTATTTATGTACACATATATATCAAGAGACAAGACGAAAAGAACAGAAAAATAGGTACAGAGGTGGTGTTTATTTGTGGCCGGCGCAACATTTAATTTTCTTTCATACTTCTCTATTAGCCGTTATCTCGGTAGTCAGCCACTTTCTAGCCATATCATCGTTCACACAGTCCATCCACTGTTTCTTTGATCTTTCCCTACTCTTATAGCCTTGGACATTCAAAGGGATAATTCACACCATGGTAAATATAATTACCAGTCAGCTAAATGCATGAGCTCAAGCGTGCTCAGACGTAGACTTCAGTATCGCAACACGTGGAGGCAGTTTAAAACTAATCAGAATCTAAAATAGGCTCCACGTGTAGCCTCCCCGTTATCGGAATACAGACGTGTTGTGTTATCTTAGAGCAAAGTACCACTGACTCACTTACTCGTCATCTCTGGGACCATAAAGCCTACAAGCTTCAAATTAGGCACGTTTGTTTGTCTTAGCCACTAGGGTAGGTTCGTTAGGAAACAGAAAACATTGTTTTGTATTTTACGCCACTTACGAAGGCAAACGATTGCTTGAAGTTCACGGTATTCAAGAATGACTCAGATCTCAACTGCGTATGCGGCACCTCCCCACAGACACCTTCCATCCTGCGCCGCACTTGCCGTTACTTGTGCATTTGACGATTTCATGACTCTGTCAGTGAGCAGAATTCGCGCAGCTGAATATTGGGCCAAAGACATTTGATTTTTTTTGTTGCCCTCGATACGCTTGAAGTATTGAATACAATGTATTTAGCGGACAGCTTTTTTATAAAAAAATATTTAATTTTAGGACCCAGATGTGACGTGATGTTCATAAGTGACTTTTTACCGTTTCCGGCGAAGCATAAAGGAGCGTCATAATTTTGAACGATTTGTATGTCTGTGTGTGGGTACGCATGTGTGTATTTTCATCTGTTCCCTTATAACTTCTAAATTTCTTATCATAATTTGACAAATGAGATATCGTTGAAGGCGTCTTAATCGTCTGCTGGTTATCACCTAACCAATATATTTTAACAGCAGTATGCGATCATAAGCTTTAGGCCAAAGTGCTATATGACCACGGTTTTCAGATTAGAACATTTTCTTGTTTCGTACTTTTTAGAGCGAGATTTATCTGTAGTCGGGTTTTAGCTAATAATCTTACTTTCATTAAATATAACTACTTCCTAAGTTAATATAGATATTACTGGCCGACGTCAGTTCAGTGATGTGTAGTGTTTGTTACTTTCCCGCATAAAAAGAGGTATTAACCCATTTCAAACTGGGATCAACAACATTAAATTAAATAAACACACGGAAAAGCCATTGAACTATATTCCACTGTTCCACACCATCAACTACAAAACCCAACTCAATAAACAAATTAAAAGAAAATTAACCATATTAAATTCCCATACAATTTTCCGCAACATTTTGTTTTTAAACTGTTCAACTACACGCATACGTCATTGAGCGTCGTAAAGCTATAACCACACTGTACAGTAAGCCGCTTAAGCACATACTTGAGTGAAATGTACGGAATTAAATCGTAAAATACGGTAACATTGTGTTTTGGCGTAGTTATTACGTGTGTTTATAGAGATAGAAAGTGATTTGATTATACAATATTATGTAACATCCACCCCATACCTCATACCTCCCAATTAGAGTATTAAGTTAAAAGCATAATACAGTTTTTATAAAGCAACCTTTACATATTCTTAAGAAAAACGTGTGAAAAACTTTATGCATTAAAAATTGAGTCTTATTGCCTTAAAATGAGATTGGATTTTCTTTGGCTCAATTGGCGGTAGGTATGGCAAAATACATAATTTTTGAAAAAAATACCCATATTAAAAGTTACTGAAATTGATTCAGTAGTCAATTAAGAACAAACTACTTTCAGGTCTTGTTATAAATTATTTAAATTACTTGCAGCAATAAACAAACAACTCAATAGTGCATACATTTTTAAATGAATGAAATGCACCGACGCCAGCGTGGCTTGCCCAGACTCGATTGATTGAACCCCAAGCACTAGCCCCTGAGGCCTCATGTTTCATGGTGCTACAGAGCACATTGGAAATCAGGGAGTAAACTGGTTGGCGCTGTAATGGTAGGGAAGACGTGCCCTTAGAATAGGAAAGGATTGCGATCCGTACCGGACATGCATCTTAAAGTAGACATTGGACTAGTGGAGAGACGGGTAATATTTATCTAACCAAAAAAAAATACCCGGGCACCGTAAGACGTAAAGTTGGAAGGCCTCCCACAAGGTGGACCGATGACCTTGTGAGGGCCACAGGAGTCCGCCGGATGCGGGAAGCACAGAACCGGTTGAAGTGGCGGAGCTTGGGTGAGGCCTATGTCCAGCAGTGGACGTCTCTCGGCTGAAATGATGATGATGAACCAAAAAAATATACATGATATAACACCACGCTTGTGTTTCAAGCAGGGTTAGTCAAAGCACATATAGTGGTACACCCACATTTCGCCAGCTATGTTTAAGTCCCATGTAAGCGGGCGAGCCTATTGTAATCAACCGGGCAAAAGTCTAGACTCCAGGCTGCTACTGAGAATGGAAAATTACGTATTTGCTTATTACCTCATTAATTTTGAGCAAGACAAGTTTAAGTAAAGATAATGAAGTGATGTTTCTTAAGCTAACTCTAGAGATACTCAGTCTATTTAATATTATAATTATACCTTAAAAAGTCGAAAATTCTCTTAGCAAATTCCAAGTTAAAATTAAACTTCTCAGAAAGTTATTATCACACCAAAAATAAATGTTGGAAAATTTTATTTCATCTAAAATTCAGCATACGAAAAATGAATTAAAGTTTGTTTCGAGACTAATTGAAACTTAGTTTATTTATTTAGAACCTAACTAAATATTTAGGTTAACAGAAATTTCTTTGGGTTTATTTGAGCAAAAACAGTCAAAGCATGTATTTCTGAACCAGCACAAATACATGTGCCTACGGCTACTTTGGAACATGTGCTTTTGAATTATTAGTCATGTCAAGAAATCTTTCAAACTGACACCTAGTTTAAAAGTTGAAACCACCTCGCACGACAGGCCGCGGTAGAATATTTTGATATACTACACACTGCGTCGAGTTGTACATTCGTAATGACGACAGGCTACGGGAGTCACACGCTCTCGCTTCTTGTCGCAGCAACAAGACGCACGCGCACATGAAGTGAAATAAAATGTTGATTTATGTAAGTAGATCTTTTGAGATACTTTTCAACGTCAATATGTTGTTGTTCAATATTTTAAAACTAGGTAGCGCCAGCATTTCCTAGCCGACTGGTCTCTGAGAAGAAATGTCGAAACATTTTAAAGTCCAAACATTATATTACATATGAATTTTATTTGCGTCTAACAATGCAGGGCAATGTCTGGAAGGAAAACTTTTTGAAGAAAGAGCCATTGCAGGTTTGAGCTGACCAGTCCCTCAACTATTTTAGGAAGCTCAACGACCTGCCACAAGACGCGACCAGATCTGCAAACACACACCCGACGACAGTCGCATGCGACAAGTTAGGGTCTTGTCGTCGAGCTGTCCCAGTCAAGGCGCATAGTGAGCCAGGTACTTTATGGTCGTTGACAAAAGTAATTGCCATCACCTTATAGCAACAAATTGCCATCGAAACCACTAATAGCATCACAGGAAATATGAGTAAAGTTGTTCCGGATGGGCCTTGGGAGTGTCAGTCGGCGGTACACGAATAGTGGAATACATTTACATTGTTTGTGAACAGCGTGATTTATTTATTTCTTAGTGTTACGTAACTAGTGTGGAACGTGAGGAGATTGTTTAGAAACGTGGGCTGTTTTGTGGTGGAAATGTTCCAATGTGGAAACGACGCGATCTTTCAAATCTGTTTTCAAATCTCACGTTGAAATTGTGTAAACTTCCCATGAATGTAACTAAATATCAACAATTATGTTATTTGTATTGGCTATCATTCCTTTAATACATTTCTTGTTCCAGATAGGAATTTGGTCCTACGAACCTATACCTATTTGGTTAGCGAAAAATAAATTGAAAGCCGTTTGGCTTTCATTATAAGAACCACGTCTTGAGCTGTTCGTTTAAGTTTATGCCAATTTAGTAGGCTAACTACTGATCATACATAGACTATTTGGGCTTTCAAGAGGTGTACGTAAGTGACAGAATCATGGAACTAGCAGAGGTCAACAGAAGGTCTAAGGCAAATTACCGACACTATCTACTTCATTCCATGCTTTATAAAAAGAAGTAGAAGTTGTCGGTAAACATCGTTTAAAAAGTGTCAATAGGTAAGTGTCTGTAACGTCACAGCCACTTGCGTGGTGGTATTTAATACAGGAATACAGAATAGTTTTTACTTTAAAAAGTAATCAACAAAGGAATTAAGTAAGGGACCAAGAAGATCAAATCAGATCTGAGAGTCCGGATACAATTAGCTTTAGCAAACAAAAAAAATAAAACCGGCCAAGTACGTGTCGGTCTACGCACAATGAAGGGTTTTATAGTTGAGATGAATTTATACCAAAAACAAACTTAACTTTGTTTTACAGTCCGATCCAGTGCCTTGTTGCCCTCTATCAGCGATGCCCTAAGCCGAGGTCTGCACCCCACAGGGAGTGCTTTTAGCAAGCAGTCGCTATAGTTTAAAGTTGTTAAGCCCTGGCTGGAAGCCTTAATTTATTAATTTATTAAGGCTTCCACAGGCAAATCCGGCTAAGCAGCCGACAACAGGTTGACATGCGAGATATCATTCAAAAAAAAAAAAAACATCACGGTCAATTCTCCAACTGCAAATGTATTGTAACCACATTTGGATATTTTGATTTGATAAAATTAAAAATGAACTATTTTCCGACTTTTTTTTAGAAGCTTGATTTTTTTAGAGCTCTAAGGTACCGTAAACCTACGTATATTGATATTAAACTAAACTTGATACCTCCACGTGTTTCTGAGAAATAGGGTCTTGCTAGACGGACAACGGAGTGATCTTGTAAGGGTTCCGTTTTTCCTTTTGAGGTACGGAACCCAAAAAATGCGATTACCAATGCACGGACTGAATATGATTTATTTTTAGAATATCTCATTGAAGACGAAAGCTGGGGACATAAATTCTTCTTCTTCTTATTCTTTTTAAAAACGTTATTAGTTTCGCATGACGAGCACAGGCCGTTAAATCGGAAAACGCTTAGTTGGAAGATTTTCATAGATTTTATCGATTATACTGGCTTTATGGATAAAAATTCGTCTGACTTTAAGATTTTTATGTGATAGCTTATCAAGCCTAACGAATGAGACTCAATAAGTTAAGGACAATAGGATGAGCCTGTAGTCTAAATAATACAGAAGAAGACATGAATGAGAGGTTTTCCTTTGTAGTAGGTACATAAAGGCTTAAAACACTCATTCACACAGTCATTCCAGACGGGTAGTTGCTTATTACATCATCAATAAGAGACGCTGTATTTTTGACAGTTCCACAACATTCATGGCGATGTTTACGTTGCTAAGCACACAAATTTTTCAAACACATGTAACAATGGATTAGTAATAACCTTCAAAGTTATTCAGATTCTGATTAATAGTGACTTACACAATTAGGGTGCTGGTACAAGATTTAGTCTCAATCATCAATGGTGTTTGTATTTTTTTTATGTGGGAAATTCTCAAATAACTTCTCCCGCTCTGGGTGGGGCAGGAGGCCGTGTCAGACTTTTAAACCCACCCGTGTTCCCCCAGTTGCCTGTGTGCCAGGGGCCGCGGTATCTCTTTCGAAAAAACCGCACCCCTGGCAGGCATTGGCCCTTGCGGACCTCACCAGTTCGTGCTGACATCTCTTTGAGGCGCGCGTGGAACACAACGTGCCGTCGACCTGGGCTTGGTCCTTACCGGACAGCGAGCAACCCATTACTCGCCGTCCGCAAGCCCGCGCCTACGGTGGCCGGGAATCAGCCTGGGATTCCCGACGCCCAGGGCGTCTCCCGCGGCTACTACGGCCGTGAGGGCGCATATACTGCCTCTCCCTCAGGTGGCCGCCTCCCTCTTCGCGAGCAAGGTTTTGGTATTAAGGTGCACTTTTGCTTGTTCGGGTTTCTGATAAATGAAATAGTTGTTTGAAAGCAAGTGTATTGGCGACTGGGTCAATATTATAATAAGAAATGCTTTTTAAGCAAACTAATGTAGGTATATACAGGGTGTCCGGTATTTAATGGATAACCTTGAAATGGTTCATGGTAGAACTAATGGCCATTCAGAAAAAAACATTTTTATTTGTAATTAATCGATAAAAAAAAATAAAAAAAATAATCAACTGACTTCCGAAAGAACACTACAAAGTGAAAAATAACTTTAATTTAGGAAGTCGGTGTCTATGGATATGTATTTTAATTTTTTGTCACCGCCATCTGAAGTTAAAGTTATTTTTCACTTTGTAGTGTTCTTTCAGAAGTCAGTTGATTATTTTTTTTTACCGATTAATTACAAATAAAAATGTTTTTTTCTGAATGGCCATTAGTTTTACCATGAACCATTTCAAGGTTATCCATTAATTACCGGACACCCTGTATATAGCTAAGTATGTAGATATGTGACTTGCTGGCTACAGAGACAATTCTCAATCCAGCAATAAATTTAAAAACTATACAAACTCTCTCTTCTTATGACAAATACGCGTTCTAAATTTAATTCTAGCTTAAAGATTTTTTTCAATTTACGTCAATTTTTTTCATTCAAAAATGTAAACTTAGCGGCGGACTAAATTGTCAGGTTTGTATGAAGACCTGTATTTGTATAACTTTTGGGTTATTAATGGAAAAACTAGCTCGGAGGTTTAAACCTGATCTAAACAATACCTTGTTTTGTAATGACATTTGCATAGTCAGCCTATAATGTTCCCACTGCTGGGATACAGGCCTTCTCTCTGTAAGAGGGAGTGGGCCAAAACCCACCACGCTGGCCCAGTGTGGGTTGGTAGATGTCTCATGTCTTCGAATTTCTGGTTCTAGGACATGCCGGTTTCCTCAGGATGTTTTCCATCACCGTTTTGAGAGCAGTTGTGATGAAACAAATTAAAACGCCTGCCAGGGTTCCAACCTTCGACCTACAACTCGTAAGTCACAACCGAATCTAATGGCCACCACTGCTCTCAATGACATTTACCACCTGATAAATGTCTGGTTTTTACCTGCATGAAACTAAATACGACGACTTTGTTAGGTACCTTAAAAAAATGTTTGCCAAAGAAAATTATACAAACTTAAAACACTACAAAGTGAAAAATAACTTTAATTTCGGAAGTCGGTGTCTTTGGAGCTATATTTTAATTTTTTGGCACCGCCTTCCGAAATTAAAGTTATTTTTCACTTTGTAGTGTTTTTTTGGAAGTCGGTTGTTTTTTTTCGGAAAAAGTTTTAGTGGTTCACATGTGCTTACCCCTTCACAGCATACCGGCGCGATGTTATGTTATGAAATGGTGTAAGCAATAGACAGACATGAGGTTTCAGCAATCCCAGTCCATTTGCTATCATTTATTGAGGAGTTCCGTTGCCTATCTCCAAAGTTCTTCATCAGATCTTCACCAAATTGAAATGAGACCACTCCAAGAAAGTACTCTTCCAAAAAATACCCAAATCGCTTCGTGTGCCTATCAAATTTGAAGAGTTCTCTCTATTTCTCCAGGATCCCATCATCAGATCCTGACTTGATGATCATGGGACCACCTGGAAAGTATACACTTTCAAACAAAAAAAAATCCAAATCGGTCCAGCCATCTTCGAGTAATCGAGGAACATAAATAAAATAAGGTTTTTGAAGTCGGTTAAAAACCCATATAATCCACTACCTTCGGTAACTCCAGGGATATTGCAACAAGTTGAGTTACCAAGATATAATGATACGCGAACTCTGTGTCGGAAACTTTCGGCTCAGGCCCCTACTTCGCTACTTTGCAAATTTAAGCAGCAATACTTGTAATGTATGTGCTTTGCAACTCCCGACAGTACTCCAAGCAAGGAAATAAATTTCTCAAAAGTTTTTTGCTTAGTTTGCAGTTTTACGCTGTAATGGGAAGGAGCAAGTTATAGTGTTTAAGTTGTCTGCTTATACAACGCTGTGTTCTTTAAAGTTGGGAACAAGTAGTTAATAAAAACAGTCTACGGGGAAAATATTAGGCTGTTATTATCCTCAAGGCAAAAACCTCTTCTGACACAGAGCTGGAACAAGCTTTGATGCCTTCGTTTGCTCACTGCGTATTGGTGGTGGCAGAAATAAAAGCAGAAGAAAGAAATTCTGGTTCATGATAAACGATTTTCTTACTTGTTTGTCACATTAAAACGTTTTCTTTGAAAATAAGTCAGTGTTTTCTATAAAATGTTCTAAAAAATACAATCAAAAACCTTCACAACTAAACATATAGCAACAAAAAGAGACAAAAGTATTGTAATAAAAATTTATGTTACGTACCGTACTCTTTAAGATAGGTATTACCTACTGCATTTAATTTTAGGAATTTTGGATAGGTTTTGACCCCACAGCTAGTACTCAGGCCTTTGTGTGTAGTAAAAAGGGTTTGATTTTATTAAATTGTCGGCTTGCTTATCGCCTATTCGCTGAGCAATCCGATTGGTCAACGAAGGGCGACAGTGGCGCCGCACTTCCACGTGTTTTTTCACTTCAACTAATCGTTCACAAACTATACAAGACTACCGTGTGCAAAACCTTATTTTCTAATACGAAATGGTCCTTCTATGATTTTGTGCTACAACCCCATCAAGACACGAACAATAACATTAACCAACAGCTGTAGAAATAAATGTGCAGTGAAGTTTAGCTGTATTTAGGACGCAGGAATGGCAGCAGTTCGCTGGTAAGTATTTTTCAAATTCACAACTTTCCTACACAATATCTTAGCTTAGAAAAATGTTTCTCAGTAGTGTATTCACCAATAGTTCCTTTTCTTATCTCAATAAATTAATCTGAAGTCGTGTCTGCGGCTGCTGCTGCATGTCTTCAACTTCCATACAAGGCTATTGACCGTCATCTCAGTATTCACTACATTCTAGAGTGCAACAAAAAATATAGGTACTACCGATAAGTACTTTTTAATTAAATTGAATCTCTTAAAAGAATTAGACCAAATAAATTAACATCAAGCTCGCACATACCGTATAATTATAACACTAGCAATTGAATCCTACTTATAATTTTATTAATAACTAAACAGCTAATTACTTGACATATAGATACACGCTTATGATTATTGTGCCGTGACTTAAATCTGATAACCGAGGAGTTATACCGGCCTTATTACTTCGTTGCCATGTAGATGGCAGATTAAAAGAAATATACAAAGGACCTAGATTTTAATTTATGTAGGAATAGAACACGCTAGAACGTTGTTAGGACATTTTTGCTGAATGTAATAAGATAAGTATATTATTTTAACTTGATGTTCAATATTTGTGGCTTGAACCATGAATATCGACAGAAAAATATAAATAGATAACCTAAGTATATCTATTATATAAAAATTAATCCCTATTTCCCATGGTCACGGCATCACACGTGAACGGTTGGATCAATTTTGCTTATTCTTTTTTGTTGTGTTTGTTATTGCCTGGAGAAGGTTCTTATGGAAGAAAAAATAAGAAAGTTGCGCGTAACACACATATGTATATATAAAATGCGAATTCAATATTCATAGTTAAGACAGGACAACGTCTGTCGGGTCAGCTATATAGTAGAAAATGTTTAATGTCCAGGTAATACAGCAAGCAAGCACAGGTTAACATCAAGTTGTGACGACATGAGTTGCTTAAATATTAATTACAGCTAGTTGCAGTATATTATTTGCCAGTGAACCCCAAACTAGACGGTTAGTCTGTATCTTGGGTGAACCTCAAGATACAGACTAAGGGTACGAATTCCAGAGTGGTGATTGGTGGTGAGTGGTGATCCTAAACAAAAATTAAAAGCAACCTGTATAAGAGTTTTGAGATTGACTGGAATCGTTCTTCATAAACAGTGCATGTGACTCACATAGGTAGGGTACTTACAAATAGATGTTTACGGCTATCGTAGTTTTTACGTACAAATTATTTTGAATGTACCTACATTGTTTATTTATTAGTGAATCAACACATTAGTGATTAAGCAATGTTATCGAATTAGTGAATGTGAGTATCAATACAAACCATCTCTGGTTTAATGATACAAATAAACGAACTTGTTTTAAGATAATATATCTACGAATAAAAAAATATAAAAAAAGTGATTTCAGGTATGGCATGAGTGTAAGTGTAAAGTTTGTGTGGTGAATGTGTGGTGTCTAGCGTGGGCGTACTGTGGCGTGTGTGTGGTGTGTGTATGGCGGGTATATGTGTGTGTATTTTTGTGCCCTATAAATATGCTTCGTTTTATTCAGCATCAGGTCAGGGTCGTTAAACTAATTGTTTTGAATCATCATAACCAGTAATATGTAACATTTTCTTTACATTTTTTTTGTATGCGAATGAGGTTATATTTCGCAAAGTTTTCAGACTTTATTTTAGGTACGTATTAATGAAAGAATAGGCCGCAAATAGTTTACATAGACTAATAATGAAATCCATAATGAAATACTTGAGATAATGAGCTGATTACGAATTATTAATACAGTCTGTAGGCTAATATCAACTGTAAAGTTTCTTTCAGCTTAATAATTTTTGTGTCCCTTTAACGCCTGCTTTTGCCAACGTTCAGACGCTTTCAAAAATGAAGTTTAGAATAAACTGAAATACTTCATTTATTACTATTGTTTTAATTAAAATCCAAAACACAATCAACCCTTTGCCAAGTCAATTGTATTTTAAAACGACGATCTCTAACTGAAGTACATTTAATCATCTTACTTCTGTATTTTCGAGTATCCATTCATTCCACTCCATCCGATTCTAAACCTTATAATTAACGCTGTCCAAAACAAAAGGATGGAAAACAAAACCGTTTCAAAAGGGGGTTCTTCAACAATGTCTCTTTTTCAGATTTTTCGAAACTTCCCTTAACAATTAGTCTCTCAAAGCGTATCTCGGGCGGAATCCTTTCAATCGGTTTCCGATTGTTGCGTTGAATTACTGCAAATAGAAGAATCGTTGAACAAAACAAAGATATAAACCTTTTGTATGCAGGGTTTTATCTATCGAACGAAACCAATTAAAGGCTGGGAACTACATTTGTTGAATACATCCCTGAAGGGTCACTAAACCTTTGTGTGTTTGTTCATACACAATTGTTCGATGACAATAGTTACACGGTTATAATAAGGTTAAAAATGGTACGGCTCATATCTCATAATAAAAGCCTGTTTCGTACATAAAGGGGCTTTTTTACTGCGTATAGTGATTTCTCTGCTATATTTATTTGCGAACGATTCAATACTCAATCACTGTTTACTTCCCACAATGTGTACTTGGGTGATAACTTGTAATTTTAAGATATCATGTTGACCCTATCGGGCACAGCAAAATAGAAGAAGAAAAGATGCTTTAAAACTTAACTTATCAGTCTTCTTGATTATATATAATATTGGTAGTGTTTATTTCTTTTTCATGAATAAGTTATCTAAAAAAAAATCTGTACGAATCATTATTAGATAATATAGCACAGTTTCTAGTTTTTCGTAATATTCTTTTACAGTACCTATTGCAGCATTTTCGTAATAAAAATTGTTTAATTTACATGTAAGTATACATAAACTCACGTTTTCTTTGGGTAGGAAGTAACTACAGGCCCCCACCTGCTGCGAAAATTATTAGATTTTTTTTTTCTTAATAAAAAAAAAAGTTTCGCATTCGTTTTTCTTATAAAATTTCGACATCCACAGTAAATCGAATGCGCTTATATCAGTTTCGAACTACGCCACAATTATGCTGTACCTTTACGGTCTTATTCCTAAAAAAAGGTTATCGAAGCACAAGATGTTAATTAGTTAAACTGCTCGCTAAGCTTATAAAACGTTTGATATTTTTTTTTATTCAGAAACGTTCTATACTAACATGTCGTTTATAAATCAAAATGTTGCCATTTTAATGAATTCAGTCAACAAATTGACCAACACATCGAATTGTCAAACGAGAATGTCTGCCTACACACCGAATAATTGTGACCATAGACGTTATTACGTACTGGCAACTATTTAATTGTCTATAGTTTCGACCATGGACACTTCGGACGCGGTGACGTCATTGTTATTTAAATTTGACAGTTAATTTAAAATTGTAACTGTCAACTGATTGCTTGACTGCCAGGGGTGCGGGTTGTTCGAAAGAGATACCGCGGCCCCTGGCACACAGGCAACTGAGGGAACACGGGTGGGTTTTAGTCAGTAAAAGTCTGACACGCCCTCCCGCTCCACCCAGAGCGGGAGAAGTTATGTGATGATTTCACAAAAAAAAAAAAAAAAATTAAAAAAAAAAAAAAAAAAAAAAAAAAAAAAAAAAAAAAAAAAAACTGATTGCTTGAAATTGACATTTGGTGACACAATATTTTTTAGATCCTGGCTAATGAGACACAATTAATTTTCTAATATTTGGGCATGCATGCGTGCCCTCCCGGACGTTAGCAAAAAATGGTCAAATGTCATTTTCTTAGTAATCAATCAGCTGCTTTAGAGTAGGCCATTTTTTCCATTAAACACTGTTAAAGTAGGTTTCTGGCTTCTATAACTTTATAGTAAGGTTACAGAACGTTTTTGCCCTAAAATTCGTTTATGAATAACACTTTTGGAAAACCAGACTTTAGCAACTGTTTAAATGTTCAATAACTTTTTACGAATAAGACCGATAATCTTTACAGAAAACAGTTGTAATCTTTCTATAATCAAAAGCGAACATCTCAAGCAAAAATCGAACAAGCATCGTTGATTCGACACAAATAAAAGGTACCAGAAAAAGAATGGAGATGTTTAAAATGAATGAGAAACAATACAGATATAAGTTGTCTTCGAAATTATTGATGCCGAACCAACGAGATGGGTTCTTTAGGGTTCTGCGCGCAGAATAACAGATTGCTGTCCTACATCAGAAACAAAATAAGTGATATCCAGAAGTTTCATTCATTGCAACACTTAAAAGTGACACTAAATGTTGATATTTCTGTTTTGTGCTCGTGGTTAATGATGATGATGATGATGATAGGACTCCCTTTTCTGCACGTAGAATCCCATTCGGTCCGTTGTACGTGGGTGCTCGTGGATAAATAGATCTATTATTTTTTTGATTACTCGGGTTAATTATCTTTTTGTATGCACGTACCGGAAACCGAAGCGTTGAAAGGCCTCCCACAGGTGGACCGATGACCTAGTAAAGGCCGCAGGAATCCGTTGCATGCCAAAAGCACAGAACCCGTCGAAGTAGCGGTGCTTCGGGAGGCCTATGTCCAGCAGTGGACGTCTTTCGGCTAAAATAATGATTATAATGCATATAATTCTGTGACATATAGCCAATTTTTCCTTGTGAAAGAGTTTTTGCTGTCGTATAGGTGATAAGATAAAACAGCTTCTAAATTCTGTATAGATTCCATGTGCTTTGGGTTGACTACCAAACTGTTTAGTTAGACCAATATTGGTTATTCTTTTATTATGTTAGTGATATCATCATCATCGTTTTCAATATCAGTGTTTACATGAACTCAAACTCAAAGAATTTATTTCAATTAAACCATTTACAGGCACTTTTGAACTGTCAAATAGTCGACCAGTTGGAAAGTTGAAGCTAGTTGCCCATTCCAAAACGTAGATCTCTATGGACAATAACGGGCAAGAAACTCCAAGGACACTCTTTTTAATCATGTTAGGTATTACAAAATCTTGGGAAAATTATTCTTGTTGCTTCTATATGTGAGAACAATGTAAAAAAAAATGCAATTCTAAATATAAGATTTGTTATACATGAACTTTAGGTAAGTTGTGAGCCTTCTGTCTCTATCCATCATCGTGGTACTGTTCTATAAAAATTGGCTATTCTACCGATATTTCGGGATCCGATGTCCGGGTTTTATTGTTTTTCTATTGATTAATGCTGGCGCTGTGCAAAATTGGGCCAGAGGTAATTGTTTAAGGACGTGATTCGGGACTGCGTGGCGATTCTGTTTCGCGTGTATAGAAACTGCTGATCAGTAATTTAGTTTTGTGATCTCGCTGATCTGCTGTCTCCTATTGGAGCAAAGATTAAAAAAAAATCCAAATGATAGAAAACAGGATCACAAACGTTTAATTTTTATTTAATTGTTTAGAAAAACTGTAGATACCTATAGCTCTGTGTAATTATTTTTTTTATTCGTGTTTACGATACTGAAACAATTCTAAAATATTGTGTAAAAGTCTGACACGACCGTCCGCTCCGCCCAGAGTGGGAGAAGTTATTTGATGATTTCCCATCCTCAAAAAAAAAACATTGTTATGTTTCTTGGTAGAAATATTGCCTAGAATAAACCTACCGTTAACTTTCTAAAACCACGGAAAAAATATTCTGGTCAGTTTCAAAATGACGGCATCTTTAGGTTACATCGCAGTACCCACCGCTTTCTAGAAAACCCAAGCTTATCGAAACAATTAAGTCTCAGTGTGGTCCAAAAAACATTATAAAATAATATGCCCTTTTCAATTCCCCGAAAAACCCACTCAAATTAGAAATCTCACCTCGCCACAAAATATAATTAATTTTAATCGCGGAAATTGCGAAATTTCTAATTTATCGCCCATAATAACCCTACCAATGCCGGCGAGTTTTAGTTTTGAAATAAATCTCGGCTCGAGCGGGGGCTATTGTAGAATTTGAAATACGAGCCAGAGTGCCATCGAAACTTTTTCAACGTTTCGTCCATCCGTCTGTAGCTCAGGGTTATCTCTATTCTCCACAACGTTTTCATTTAAAGTCGGTCTTTAAAAGAATGTTTGGCGTTGGCGAACGGGTTGTTGCTTTCGAATGATATAGCTAACTGTTTTATGTTTTGTTTTTTCAAGTTCTGTGGGTAAAATGTTTCTTAAAGTTTATTGGCTAACGAACTTGTTTGCAGTCGTTACAGTTCTGAGATGACTGCATTTAAGCTTTGTTGTCTACACTTGCATTCTATTTTTCAGTATATTAATGTCGAAAATATTCAAAATATCCTACTGTCTTCAGCAATTTATCTCATTCTTGTTTTAAATAAAGCCTTTTATTTTTCTGTGATTGCTAAAATCTTCCATTAATGGCTGGAACGCCAAGTCACAGTCGCCATTTGTTTTTTAGCATCCTTATTAGGCAAACATGGATCCACAGCTGCATAGTGTTACAAAAAATCATACCCGTCTTAATAACTTGTTTTGTTACCGCAGCGTGAGGGTTGGCTCAAGTCCAGAAAAGGAAGCTCGACGGAGGTTAATGCATTACCTCCTATTTGGAAAACTGTGAATCTAGCAGACATACATGTGCAATATGTACATAAGTAGATAATAGCGTAGCGCAATCTTAGCTTGACTTTAAGGTCGTAATTCCATAGTCAGCCATAATTATAGCAGGTTTTGCATGTCAGTATAATTGAGGGGCGCCATTGTCGCACACATATTGGCAAACAACAGGTGCGTTATTAGATTTCTAATACTTTTTTTCGGGTGGCAACCCTGACAAGCGCTTAGGTAGCGTCGTCTGCCCCGGCGCGATACCATTCGATCGCTATTCAAACAAACACGCTCAAACCTACTTTTGTTTCTTTTACTAAAGCTTAAAATGTAGGTTAGCACGAACTATTGTTTGTGCAAATATCAACCATTTTGAACCGTGTTTTTTTTATTATTTTGAGTATCGAGAGGAAGTGTGTCAGGTGTGTTTGATGAAGCCGTTTATTCAACGCGACCTTTTTGAAGATGGGTCGGGTGGAAAGTAAACGAAGAGGTGTTGACCGAAATATAATTTGAGGGTAGGTTACGCTAAGTTACCATAGCTAATTCTTCTAAGTATAGAAGATATTAATGAACGAGGGAGGAGGAGTACTTCAGCTTATGCGTTACTAATTGGTAAAAAAACCACTGTTATTATGTTTCAAACATATTATTTTCTGATGCTACGGCTACATTGTCGCGATAGGGCGAACAAAGTATACTTCGCACGCTCTGTATCTCGCACACTCCTCGACGACGCCTCGCTGGAAACAAAGAGCGCTCGAATTATAGTTCGGTTTATCACGACAATGTAGCCATTACAGTTTGCCTAAGACACTACCTACTCACTGTGGAGACGAATTATTATTGTAATTACGTCATAAACATGATTTAGTACATATTGGCACGTCATAAAAACGCAAACACACGAAACACCGTCCCTGCAACTGTAAAAGCTTAATACCGAACCAATAGCTACACACAAGCCACAAGTCAATAACTCTCTCACGACAGCAAAAACTCGATAAATTATAACTTTTACAGCACACACGTGTGAAATGACGGTAGTCGCAAAAAATACGCAACACCAACAACCACTATAAATGCAAATGAAAACGTCGTATCTTGATAAAAAGCGGCACTACGAATTGTGACGCACACACGACGTGACGAATGTGTTATGCGTGGTGACGGGGATTCTGTAAGTGCTGACGAATTGGCACTAAAATTCTAGGTATTATGTTTTTTTGGAAATGGAACATGGAGTTTTCAGCAGTACTTTTTATGTTGAAAGTTTAATATCTGGATCGATTCTGTCACAATTCAAAAAGAGCTTTGAGAGTTAAGTGTACAGGTGACACCTCTTATACAAAAGCTAGAGCAGTGCTGGCTTAGTAGTAGCGGCCGCGACTTATGCGTTGAAGGTTATGGGTTCGAACCCTAACAGGTGATAACGGCAGGAGGGGTTCGCATCGGCGTCGAGTCGACGATGAAGTACTTGGGACTCGTCCTCGACAGCCGGTGGAACTTCGCGGAGCATTTTCGACGTTTGGCCCCCAGACTGGAGCGGGCCGGGGCTGCCTTGAAGCGGCTCTTTCCCAATCTAGGGGGGCCAAACGCCTCCTGCCGGAGACTCTACGCGGGGGTCGTGCGGTCCATGGCCCTATACGGGGCGCCGGTGTGGGCGCCTACATTGAGGCGCCAGCCAGCCCGAAGGCTGAAGGCGTCCCATAGGGTCATGGCGATCAGGATGATCCGGGGATACCGCACGATCTCAGGTGAGGCGGCGGGCCTCCTTGCCGGATTACCGCCATGGGATCTGGAGACAAAGGTCCTCGCGCACATCTGGGAGTGGCGCGAGGAGGCCAAACGCCGGGGCGTTACTCCGCTGCCGCGAGAAATCGAGGTGCAGCGGACAGAGCTCCGGCGGGATCTCATGGCGACATGGAGAGTGCGATTGTCGCAACCCAGTGCTGGGCACGCCACGATAGCGGCGGTAAGTCCCCTCTTTGAGGAGTGGCTTGAGAGGCGGCATGGCGTCCTCACCTTCCGCCTGACGCAGGTCCTCACCGGACACGGTTGTTTCGGGAGGTTCCTGTTTCGCATAAGGCGGGAGGAAACGCCCGGGTGTTTCCATTGCGAAGATCGCCCTGAGGACACGGTGGAGCATACGGTGGCGGTCTGCCCGGCTTGGGCGGAGCACCGCCGTGTCCTCGAGGAGGCGATCGGCGGCGGCGATCTCTCGCGTCCGGCCCTGGTTCAGGCCATGGTACGGAGCGAGAGTGAATGGTTAGCCGTCACCTCCTTCTGCGAAGCAGTAATGCTCGCAAAGAGGGAGGCGGCGCACGTGAGGGAGAGGCAGTATATGCGCCCTCACGGCCGTAGTCGCCGCGGGAGACGCCCTGGGCGTCGGGAATCCCAGGCTGATTCCCGGCCACCGTAGGCGCGGGCTTGCGGACGGCGAGTAATGGGTAGCTCGCTGTCCGGTAAGGACCAAGCCCGGGTCGACGGCGCGTTGTGTTCCACGCGCGCCTCAAAGAGATGTCAGCACCAAATGGGGGGGTCCGCAAGGGCCGATGCCTGCTAGGGGTGCGGGTTGTTCGAAAGAGATACCGCGGCCCCTAGCACACAGGCAACTGAGGGAACACAGGTGGGTTTTAGTCAGTAAAAGTCTGACACGCCCTCCCGCTCCACCCAGTGCGGGAGAAGTTATTTGATGATTTCCCACCCAAAAAAAAAAAAAAAACCCTAACAGGTGTTTTTTTTTTGTGTGGGTAAACATCAAATTACTTCTCCCGCTCTGGGTGGAGCGGTAGGGCGTTTCAGACTTATACTGACTAAAACCCACCCGTGTTCCTTCAGTTGCCTGTGTGCCAGTAACAACCCGCACCCCTGGCAGAATAACAGGTGCTTTACTTTGTGTTAATAATTTAGAAAGAAAGAAAGAAAAGAAAAAGTATTTATTAGACTCGCACAGGAATATCACAAACTTAACTACACAATATGCTTAACAAAAAATTGAAATTTAAAATAATATAAAAGTAAAAAAATAAAAAACAAAATTCTGTACGGGGCCGAAAGGCCTCTATCTCAGCATGATGCTGCGACATTTAAAGGTGTCGCAGCGCTGGTATTCTGATAGGGCCCACTGTGATGTCACGGACAGATACAGAAATAAAATTTCATTCGCAATAAATTTTCAATTTCATTGCGAGTTCTCTCAAAACGGTGAACGAAAACATCGTGAGGAATCTAGAACCAAAAATTCGAAGACATGTGATCTCTACCAACCCGCACTGGGCCCGCGTTGTGGATAACGGCTTACTCCGTCTTACCGAGAGGAGGCCTGTGTCCCAGCTTTATGCAGCAAAATGTATTTATTATACATAGCTGGTACACACGGCTACACATCAAGCTATACTTTTCCAGTATAAGCTGGTCTCGCATTGTATAGGATTTTCGCACAGTGCGAGATCAGCGTAAACTGGAAAATTTATATCTTGATGTGTAGCCGAGTGTACAAGACGATAAGCTATAGTCCAAATAGCGACTACATAAAGTATTTAGTGACACATAAAATAATTACCGGTATAAAAAAATATAAGTGCCAGAATAAAAATAATAGTTGAACGAAAGTGTGTCTGGAATGCGTCACAACGTGTGTGCGTCACCGTTGCAATAAATGTGCTGGAGGACGTGATGACGAGGATTCAGTGAATGGTGACGAACGTAACTAAAGATATTAATTACATTTTATCCAATTTTATGAAATCAGCCAGGGCTGAAAAGCATTATAAAAAAAACACACGTAAAACTTAGAGTTTTAACCGTTGTGAAGATGCTGGTCAAAATTTATCTGGTCATCTGAATGCTATTTTTAACACACAAGACATGTGAACGGAATTTTATTTGTTCAAACTACATACGGGATGGGCGGGATATCGAAACGCAAACTGAAACCTCAATCCAACACAATCATGGTTCATAGAAAAGTGCAATACCTACGCGGTCAAAATGTATGAAACAGCATAATATTTTTTTATAACCCACTAACATTTTCTACGCTAGGGGCTAGAATCATGTGTTCTAAATTCATGGATTCTGTTTGCGCGTCGATATTCATGCCAACCAGTGTATTTAAATGGTAATAATCATATTATCATACGAGGACGATACGCAGGAGAACCAAGTCAACCGACATAGCCCGAAGAATTGCCAGACTTAAGTGGCAGTGTGCAGGGCACATTGCTCGCAGAACAAATGGCCGATGGGGCCGAAACGTTCTGGAGTAGCGACCGCGTACCGGAAGACGTAGAGTGGGAAAGGCCTCCCACAAGGTGGACCGATGACCTTGTGAAGGCCACGGGAATCCGCCGGATGTAGGAAGTACAAGACCGGTTGAAGTGGAGGTGCCTGGAGGAGGCCTATGTCCAGCAGTGGATGTCTTACGGCTGAAATGATGATAATGATGATAACAATATTATACGAAGGTATTTCATTCACAAAGCGTGCTCATTTCGATACACACAAAGTTTAGAAGAAACACTGTTCATTAGACAGATATGTATACCTTCACTCTGTAACTTTATTTATCACTCGAAACCAAAACAAGCCACTCAAAAATATCAACTGTAATTAAGACAAATGAACACAAACTCCGTAACTTTATACTGAAACTCGTTCATCTAACAAGTTCGCAAATGAGTGCTGTATGAGATAATGACGTATATTTAATATCGTGAAACAATCAACTTGAAAACAAATTAAAAAGTGTGAATATTAAATATGATGCGAATGTTGGCAGGTTTGTTTACTTTAGGCTGTGATGTAACGAGTTTTTTTTTTGAAGACTTTTATTTTTATTCAGAATTAAAATGAATTAAACATAAAAACCAAGTCATAAGTAATTAATAGATAACAATATTAAATCCTAACCTAACGAAAACTATTAGCAAACTATAATATCATCATCTGGTTAGCCTTTTCCCAATTATCTATTAGCAAACTAAAACTATTAGCAAACTAAAATATCATCATCTGGTAAGCCTTTTCCCAATTATCTATTAGCAAACTAAAATATCATCATCTGGTTAGCCTTTTCCCAATTATCTATTAGCAAACTAAAACTATTAGCAAACTAAAATATCATCATCTGGTAAGCCTTTTCCCAATTATCTATTAGCAAACTAAAACTATTAGCAAACTAAAATATCATCATCTGGTTAGCCTTTTCTCAATTATCTATTAGCAAACTAAAACTATTAGCAAACTAAAATATCATCATCTGGTTGGCCTTTTCCCAATTATCTATTAGCAAACTAAAACTATTAGCAAACTAAAATATCATCATCTGGTAAGCCTTTTCCCAATTATCTATTAGCAAACTAAAACTATTAGCAAACTAAAATATCATCATCTGGTTAGCCTTTTCCCAATTATCTATTAGCAAACTAAAACTATTAGCAAACTAAAATATCATCATCTGGTTAGCCTTTTCCCAATTATCTATTAGCAAACTAAAACTATTAGCAAACTAAAATATCATCATCTGGTAAGCCTTTTCCCAATTATCTATTAGCAAACTAAAACTATTAGCAAACTAAAATATCATCATCTGGTTAGCCTTTTCCCAATTATCTATTAGCAAACTAAAACTATTAGCAAACTAAAATATCATCATCTGGTAAGCCTTTTCCCAATTATCTATTAGCAAACTAAAACTATTAGCAAACTAAAATATCATCATCTGGTAAGCCTTTTCCCAATTATCTATTAGCAAACTAAAACTATTAGCAAACTAAAATATCATCATCTGGTTAGCCTTTTCCCAATTATCTATTAGCAAACTAAAACTATTAGCAAACTAAAATATCATCATCTGGTTATCCTTTTCCCAATTATCTTGGGGTCGGCTTCCAGACTAACTGGATGCAGCTGAATACCAGTATTTTATATGGAACGATTGCCTATCTGGCCTCCACAACCCAGTTACTGGGTAATACGATAGGCCTTGGAGAGGCTGGTTGTCAAACTTTCGGTATTTGACCACCCGTAACGACTGTCAAAGTTCCACGAATTTTTGTAACTGAAACTGGTTTTATAAAAATAATAAGGATCATATCAGTAGGCCAATTCTCGTAATTAAAAACGTTCAAAATTTAGTCGCAGTCTCATCTCGGCGACAACCAAATGTCAAAAACTTGTCTAAAATGTATGGAAACTAGAGGTATTTTTGACAGATTGAGACTGACATCAGACTGTTCTGTTCTGTTCTGTTCGTTCTTAAAATTACGAGAATTGCCCCTCTGATTTTTCCCTGTAATAATCATTGTTCCTAAAGCCAATAAAAAAAAATCAGTGGTAATTAATTTAATTTTCCAATAAACTCCACTACATTTATTATTATCCTTGGTCACCCGCATGTGAACATGCATTATCGCCACAAATGAACTGTGAATTCCATATCGCTGAAATAATAATTTAAAGTTCACTCCGATATGATTGGGAAAGTATTAACTACTTTTTTATATACAGGTTGAAATTGAAAACATGCGACAAACCGAAATGGGAGATTGTACTCATCATTATGAACAACTTTTACTAAGGGACCAATGATGCAATCGCGAAAAAAAAAAACATCTGTTCCCTACATTTATGTTCGCATAACTCGTCAAAATGTAGGGAACAGTTGTTTTTTTTTTGCGATTGCATCTTTGGTCCCTCAGTAAAAGTTGTTCATAATGATGAGTTCAATCTCCCATTACGGTTTGTCGCATGTTTTCAATTTCAGCCTGTATAGGTTGACTTGTAGCGAACCCTATCTTTTATGTAGCATCGATGGCGAAACTTGTAAAAGTAACTTTTAGATAAATTAAAGACACGACGAAAGTATACAGTGTTACTCGCTAAATAACCAAATAAATATTGTAACAGTGTTTATAATAACGAATGTAGTACCAAATCACTAAAGAGAGCAGTGGTGGCCCAATGGTTTTAGCCCCGACTTATGGAGTTATAGGACGTGGGTTCAAACCCAGGCAGGCGCTTTACTTAGTGTAGATAATTTCATCACCACTGCTCTCAAAATGCAAAAAGCTCAAGAAGCATGCTCTCAAAAAGGCTCTGAACTGAGTAGCACACAAAAAAATCATTTACATTATTTATTTACGTATTCATAAACATTTTTATTACTATTATTCAAGTATGTATCTATTTTATTTGCCTGCGTCCGTGTGTCACTGCGGAGTGCCAACTGAAAACCAGCGCTGGGTGTCTAACACCCAGCAAATGCTGAGATGGTAACCCTTTCGGTATGGGCACGCTCAGCAAAATTTTACTGCAATTTTATTGTTTTCTTTCTTTTTTTTATATGTTTGTTGCTGTTGTGTTGTGTCTGTGTCGAATAAATGTTTTCTATTCTATTCTATTCTAAAATGGTGAAGGAAAACATCGTGAGGAAACCGGCGTATCCTAGACCCAAAAATTGGAAGACATGTGACATCTACCAACCGGCACTGGGCCCGCATGGAAGATTACAGCCCACCTCCCTCTCGAATAGAGAAGGCCTGTGTTCTAGTTGTGGGAACATTATCAACATTAAAATATAATAAATAAATATAAATAAATTAAAACGACTTACCCAAAAAATATGTTAATCAGTCCCAACTGAGCTCAAAGCTAAATTACGAACAGCTATTAATATTCAAGCTGGAGTTATCCGAGTATCTAAGTGGCTTAGTATCGTTTGCAGATTGTTTTAGTTTCCACGAAACTGCAAGCTGCAAGGTTTGCTTGTCACTGTATTACTTAGTTAAACTACGGTGTTGCTAACTGTAATATAGTTGGTTCTACGCGTCTGATGTTTTTGATTTTCGACATCTCAGGAACATAAAAAAACACATCTTAGTAAAAATTTGAATGAACGAAATTGGGTCCACGTTTTTTGATAGCCTGTCTAAGACTTTTTGTTGTAACGGTTCACGTCATTCTGTAGTGTATAGACTAAAATTACAGCTGCGATCGACCTTTTTTGTCTATCAGAAAAATTTGAGTTTATAAAGAACAGTTAAAATCAGATTTTTCTGATAGACAAAAAAGGTCGATCGCAGCTGTAATTTTAGTCTATACACTGATTTTTTATTTGCTAGACTAATATGGAAGCTGCGATCGACCATCGACCTTTTTTTGTCAACATGACAGTTAAGCGATAGCAACAGCTGTAATTTTGGTCTAGCAAATTAAAAACCAGAGTATAGTTAGTTAAACCACTTATACAAGAAACAGTTTTGGGAAAAGGTTTTATTTAGTTTATTTTATTATTGTCGTCTCATTACTAGCGTACAAGAATTTTTAATTTGTTGCAAAAAATACAAAATATCATCACGCTGGTATTATCCCAAGGGTAAGCAGAGATGTACCTACTAACAGTAACACGCTTGTCACCAGCATGTAATGTTTAAAAATACCATGTGTTTAAGGTATTTAGGTATCAAATTAAACATACCTACCTATTCATTCATAATGTAGCTTATTTAAACAACGCGTCTTATTCACACTATTTTCCAAGAAACTAACCAGCTAATTAAAGCGGCAACTACTAACAAACTTCCAAGATTACTTGACGTGAAGTACCCAAATCATCGCGTTCGTAAAGCGAGCATATTAAACTGTAGACGTGAGTACGTGACGTCAGAGCTCCCCACATTAGGGCTCAAACAACGTGTGCTTGTAATTACCATTTTAATAACTAAACGTGTGCCGACTGTTAGGGTGACGTGTCGCAGCCTTCACTCTGCAGTCTGCAGCCTGCAGAGCTCACGTAGATCTTACTGGCATTTTAGTTAAAGCCTATTTAATAGTTAACTCGGCAATTTGAAATTGTTGATGTGTTTGCCTATTTGATGTTTTGATTGTTCTCTGATGTGCAGTTTGTTTTATAGTGATGTGTTAATTTAGCGCTTTAGGTGTAATGTTTGTATTTATTTTAGTTCGGTTTGCTTTATTGGCGTTTTGGTGAGGGTGTGTATAGAATTTGCTCTGTGTTTTGTTTCTGTTATGCCGTTTAGGTGAATAAAGTTTTGGAATGTTTATTGTGGTTACGCCTAAATATCAGTAATCAGACGTAAGGACATACCAATATGCACGTTTAACATTTTATATGTAATTCTTAAAACATCTGCATAAAAACAAATTCTATGAAACAATATTTTTTTTGTCATACATTTTTGCAATACTGCAGACCTGTGTCGTCAGCCTGAGTCTTTATAGCTACAATGTATTTCATTTAAACTTGTCACTGATAAAATGAATGACGGACAAATAGAAAAAGCCGCAGTTTTAAACGCCCAATGAATAAGCTATATGCAAACTACTATTTAACGTCACTGTTAATTTATTTTCAGTGTTTTTGCAAATGCGTGACTGCATGTTGTATTAATAATTATTTTGAGTTTTCAGTTTTATGCTAAGTATTAAACAAACGTTATTTGTAGGTAAGTAGGTATGTACAGTGTCTTTAAGAAACCTAATAAAATATTTTTGACGTTTAAAGACTTTAATTATAAATATAGGCTAGCTGGATGCGGGAAGCACAGAACCGGTCGAAATGGCGGAGCCTGCAGTGGACGTCTTTCGGCTGAAATGATGATGATGATGATAGGCTAGCTAAGTATAAAGCCTATAAATGTGCCCACTGTTGTGACACAGGCCTGCTCTCGGTAAGGGGAAGTGGGTCGCAATCTACCATGCGGAATCATTGTGAGTTGGTAGATGTCAAAGGTCTTTGATTTCTTTCTTGGTTCATGGACATACCGGTTTCCTCAAGATGTTTTCCTTCACCGTTATGAGAGCAGCTGAGATGATATAATTTGCACTAAGTAAAGCACCTGTCTGGATTCGAACCTGCGATCTACAACTCTTAAGTTGCAGCCGTTACCACTGGGCTACCACTGCTAAATAAATAAATACGACTTTGTTATAAATTCTATTAAAAAGGTTTCTCTAGTTTCAAACACTTGATTACCTTTCATCGTCACAGTAATTCATCAATCCGAAACAGTCGTTGAACAAGTCGTTAACATGTTCGTATACATGTCTATGTAGTATTGTAGGTACCCGGCTAGTACCTATCTAAACGTTACATGATGTTCACATCTCGTCAAAGTAATTGTCTCCAGTTTCTACGACTATAGTTTGGTAGTGTTTCCTGCTAATGTTTTACCCTCTCTCTTCTTGGTCGCGTATATCATAACCAGAGATCGGATATTCGGATGCATATTTACCTAAAGATAATTTTTAGCTATGAAAGTATGGAAGCGGCTCTATAAATTATTTGTAATATTTATTAAAAACCCCGGGATTCTTGGATTGCATAAATATTCAGATGTGTATTATTTTAGAATTAATGTTTAACCCGATACAAATAAACACACACACACACAAAAACAACAACAAAACAACAACAACAACAACAATTTAATTTTTTGTTTTATTTTTATTGTTCAATTTTATGTTAGTGTATTTTATAGATATAAATAGTTTAATAAGTCTGTATAACATCGTTTTGGGAAACTGTTAGATGTTGTACTTGTTGGTGTTAATAAATAAATAAATGTGTATGTACTGGACGAGGGGTGGTTTGTATTAGTTAAAACAAAAAATAAACAAATTACTTACCAAAATTATGACTTTTTCGATACAAAAGCGCATTCCATGTTAGCCAACATCTCATCTTTAGGTGAATATGCATCCGAATATCCGATCTCTCTTCATAACTGAAGGTCGTGTCTGCAAAGCCTTCCTGGCTTTTTGTACAATGTTCTTCCTCTTTGTTCAGTTCTCAGCTTCTCTCATAGTGGTCGTACCAGAGAGTTCAGTGGGTTACATGGTCGAACCAGCGGTTAGGTGACCATCCCCGTCCTTTCATCACCAATAACTTTTCTAAGTTATACCCTATACAGAACAAAATTTAACTATAACGTAGTAACAACTACCTAATTCGTAAACGCGCCAACCTGGCCCATATTGTACACGCCCCATTACCCAATGGGCAGGGCTGTCAGTATTAATCAACGAGCATCATTTAACCTGCCCTAATTCATCAGTATTTTTGTCTTTATGGGTTCTATGCACGGCATCCCATGATTGTGTTTTAAAGACCGTCCCCATATGGTTGAAGTGATAGAGAACATCGTGAGAAAACCAGTATGTTCTAGAACCAAAAATTCTAAGACATGTGACATTCACCAATACTGCGCCTGCGTGGTGTCTCGCTCCCTCTCACAGAGAGGAGGCGTGTATATTGCTTTTCTGTGCCTCATAACGTACAAGTTGATGAAAGATTCTTATACAAGATTTAAATGGAGTTAGGTAACCTGGATGCAATTAGTCCTAGGTTACCAGCATAACAGATATTCAATTCTCGAAGGGAACAAATATTTGTATGGACTAATAATTCATGTCATAAAGTTCGGAGTACTCGTGTATGTGTCAAAAGAGTACTAATTCCTAGCAGGGAGCAATGTTTTCTCAGATAAATAAAGTGGTTTTTAGAGAAATAGATGCTATACTTAGCCTAAGTACAGTAGTCAACACTGGCGCGATGTCATTGACTTATCCTACTATACAAAGTGTAACAGGATGGACGCAAGACCTGAAAGTAGTTTGTTCCTAATTGACTACTGAATCGATTTCAGTAACTTTTAATATAAGTTTTTTTTTTATCATGTATTTTGCCATACCTACCACTGATTGAGCCAAATAAAAATCAATCTTATGTCAGAAAAAATAAGATTCAATTTTAAATGCATAAAGTAATGCTTGGGTCGACACGTTTTTCTTAATAATATCAGTTAGCTTTAAAAAAATAGTTTTGGTCATCGTATTATGCTTTTAACTCAATACTCTAATTGTGGTGTATGAGGTCTTGCGTTAATTATGTTACTCGTTGTATATAATATTATAAATGTGAAAGTTTGTGAAGATGTTTGGATATTTGTAACTCAATCACGCAAAAATGGCTGAACGGATTTGGTTGAAATTTGGCACACAGATAGTTTATAAGCTGGATTAACACAGGATACGTTTTATCCCGGTAATACGTTTCAGTGGGATAATTTTCAACCTCCACGCGAGCGAAGCCACGGCAACAGCTAGTTGAAAATAAAATGTCGTGGCTAAGTCTCCTCATCTACCTAGCCTTTTCCCAACTATGTTGGGGTCAGCTTCCAGTCTACCCGGATGCAGCTGAGTTCAATATTTTACATGGAGCGACTACCTATCTAACCTCCACAACCCAGTTACTGGGTTATACGATTCCCCGTGGTAAGACTGGCTATCAGACTTTCGGCCTTCCGACGACCCGTAACGACTGTCAAAGATCCATTTCCTGGCTAAAAATTATATTCCCAATTTGGACACTCCCTGAACATCCTTTAATCTTGCGATATATTATGGCAATGTTTAATTACTTAATAACAGTCACATATTAAAACAGAATTCATGAACAAATCGTATGAAATGCAGAAGTAGGTACCTAAACACAAAATCCCCTTATCAAGAATTTAACGTTACACAGATAATCTTATCACAGAAAGCAAATCAAAAACCAATCTAAGAAAATGAAATAAACAGACAAAAATACAGGAAAATTTCACAAAACACGTCGAAGTCACATTCACGGGATTATTGTCGCGAAAAACGTCTGTCGCGTTTCTAAATCGCGTTACCTCGGTAATTTGTCGTAAAACCGTATTTTATGAGGCCTTACACGGCCCGTGTGACATTACAACTGAATATTTCCTATAATACATCAACTATTCCTGAGGTTATATCTCACAATTTCTGGGAATCGTTTTACTGAATATTTAGAATTATTTTGATGTGTCAAAACTGTTTTATTACTGTTGGATTATTTCACAAAAGAGATTGACATAGAAGCCCGGTTCCATAAAACGTATAGATGGTAAAAACAAACCATGTCCCATGAGCTGGACTGACCTTCTGAGAAAGTTCCTTAAAATCGCCAGTGATGCTGCGATCAGCGAGGCCCTCCAGTGGGCCCAATTAATCTAATCTATATATATAAAGCGAAAGGTCACTCATTCATACATTCAATCACTCACTGATTAATCAAGTAATCTCAAAGACTATACAGGTTGAAATTGAAAACATGCGACAAACCGAAATGGGAGATTGTACTCATCATTATGAACAACTTTTACTAAGGGACCAAAGATGCAATCGCAAAAAAAAAACAGCTGTTCCCTACATTTTGACGGGTCATGCGAACATAAATGTAGGGAACAGATGTTTTTTTTTTTCGCGATTGCATCTTTGGTCCCTTAGTAAAAGTTGTTCATAATGATGAGTACAATCTCCCATTACGGTTTGTCGCATGTTTTCAATTTCAACCTGTATATAAAGCGAAAGGTCACTCATTCATACATTCAATCACTCACTGATTATTTACGTAATCTCAAAAACTACTGGTACCATGATGAAATTTGACACAGAGGTAGATTATGAGTAGAAGACGTTAAGACCGGGTAAAGGGGTGAAATACGGGGTGGAAGTTTGTACGACAAATTTTCAACATTAAAGCGGGCGGATCCTCGAGCAGCAGCTAGTATAATAATATAATTACATTTATCATCAACTCAAAAATAACAATACTTACGACGACCTCAAACGGCGAGAGTGCGTTAGCACTCGAAATAATACTCATGGCTTTGTGTAGGTGCGTTTTCTATCGTTGTATAGAGCCGGCGTTCTATACAGATCGACCAATTTGAAATTGCACGCCCCTCCACTTAGACCACTAGACAAACATTTGAAATGTCTATACAATATGCAGTGGAAGACAATTTAAATTAGACGATCTACCTCTCCATCTTGTGGTACTTCAGACTATTGTTTCTAGAAACAGCTTTTCCTGAAAATCTAACGCGTGATATTAGTTACCAAGAGTAAACTTTTTCCTTGAATCTGTGCAATGGGTTGTGAACTGCACCATTATCAAAGCTACGTTGTGTACCTACGCTGTCATCGCTGTTCTCGCTGTCATTCGTATGTCTGTAGTTTAATGTCAGGATTGGATCTTGCAACCTCTATCTTTAACGAAATGAGTATTTGCTAATAACCTCAGGTATACGGCTCAAAGCAATAGAGACGTCTCGTTATTATTTTAATATCAACTATAGAATAGTGGTGGTTAATGAAAATCATGTGACTTGGTTGAAATAGGTTCATTGTATGTACCTATGTAGATTCATTTGAATATTGTTAATGAGAGAACGTTGTTGGCCTTGCAGACTGTAGATTTATAGACGATTTTCTCTTCTTCATTTTCATTCCTCTTAATAAGTACCTAGTACTTATTTACAGGCCTGTACTGACCTCCCATACCTAATATCACTATTATTTGAAAACATTGTAAAAAACATTGTAAAATTCTTTTAAAAGAGTAACCGTGGAGTTTCTTACCGGCCCTTTTCCATAGGAAGCGATAAATTGGAACCGTGCACCTAGCTTCTGACTTTTCACAAGTGCCCTCGTAGGTTTATGTTAAATAAAATATTTTGATATTGAAATAAAATATATCTTCTATTATTTAAATAGAAAAAGCACTATGAGAAAATAAATAAAATAGTACGCAATAAAAGGACATGAATATCTGTTTTAATGTCACTTGCTAGACAAAAAAAAACACAAAATATATAGTGCCCATTTGTAACATCGTTACCAGCAGACCACTTGTGTTTATTTGCGTAAATATTTCTATAAAAGGACTAAGTATTAGGTATTTCTTTTATTTTTCTTCATAAAACTATTTCTTGAAGCCAAGATCTGCCAGAGATAAAATATTTTATTTAGAAATAATAAAAAGCTATTGTCAAAGGGCGAAGCTATTTATAAGAAAACGTGGCATTTTTAGGGTATCATGAAAATATTGGACCCACATTAAGAGCGTTCATTCCATGCGGGCTGGCAACAACACATTTATAGTAGTTTTTTGTGATTATTTCAATAAAAACAATGTAGCAGCAGCGGTGAGGTTTGGTGAAAACCAAGGTGTATGGTAGATTGTGTTGAGGATTTTTCAATGAAAAACGATGCGTTAGGTTTAACGAGTAAATTATGTATTAGCCATTTTGCTTACAACATTCAAGGAGAGGGGTGTGGGAACAATATTTTGAATTAAACCAATTACGGTCGAGAGACAGGTATGACGTCGCGTGTGGTATTGTTTCCTGCCTCAAGATGTCGCTGTTAGTCCTCGATATGCGTTTATTGAGCAAGAGATCACAACATGCCCCCGGCCTTGGAAGCAGTGGCTTTCAATGGTCTTCAGTCACTGCATCAGTGTCGATCATGTCCTGTAGCAGAGGACAAATCTTGGTGAATGCGCGCCTCACCACGCCTGATGACGTCTGTATATCAGCCACCCGGGATATACCATCCTTTCCTGGGATAGTGCGAAGCACGCGTCCCAAATGCCACTTCAAAGGTGGGAGGTTATTTTCCTTGATAACCACTAAGGAGTTTGGTTTGAGCTTGTCCTTATTCGCCGTCCATTTCGTCCGCACCTGCAACTCGGAGATGTATTCCTTCGCCCACCGGTTCCAGAAGTGTTGACGAAGTTGTTCTACCCTCTGGTATCGCTGAAGTCGACTAGCAGGAACATCGCGTAGGTCATCGCTGGCTGGCGCAATCAGTGGTCGACCAATAAGGAAGTGACCGGGAGTGAGAGGGGAAAAGTCGTGAGGATCGGGGGAAAGAGGAGACAGAGGTCGAGAGTTTAGTACGGCTTCTATTTGAGCCAGTACTCTGCTGTACTCTTCGAACGTGAGGTGCGCGTTACCTATTACACGACGAAGATGGTATTTACTGGACTTTACTCCTGCTTCCCACAGACCACCAAAATGCGGAGAATAAGGGGGAATAAAATGAAATTTTATATTTTGACTAGATGCGTACTCTAAAATATCGCTACTACAATTCGCTAAGAATTTAGAAAAATCGTTCATTACACCTACAAAATTACGACCATTGTCAGAGTATATATCTGCAGGCTTACCACGGCGTGAAATAAATCTCTTTAAAGTAGATAAATACGCTTCACTGGAGAGGTCACTGACTAACTCCAGGTGTATAGCACGTGTCACGAAACAAACGAATAGACAAATGTAGCCTTTGATGAGCCTAGCACCCCTACCCTTTCGGTTCAGAATGAGCACTGGCCCAACGTAATCCACCCCACACTGAACGGATGGAAGACTGGGTGTAACGCGCTCCCTAGGCAAGTTACCCATCATAGGACTGAGCGTCTTACCTCTAATGCGAGTACAGGTAACACAACTATGCACCACCTGGCGCGCTAAATTCCTACCACCAACAGGCCACCATGATTCGCGTAAATTAAATAGTAATGCCTGCGGAGCAGCGTGGAGTAGCTGACTGTGCTCATGACGAAATAATAAAGTGGTAAAATAATGTTTACTATGAACTACAATCGGATGTTTTTTACCGTAAATAAATTCATCAGAATTAACTAAACGACCACCTACGCGCATTAATTTGTGATCATCTAAAAACAAATTCAATTTAGACAAACAACCTTTATTAATAGACTCATTATTAGATAATGCCTTATATTCAACCGGATAGGATTCAATTTGACAGAATCGAGCTAAAGTTTTATCTGCATAGTCTAGCTCGTCTATACTAAGGCCGCCTGTACGCTTATTATTTTTACATCGACTGTTATTAATAAAACGTAACATATAGGCAGCCGCACGTCTCATACGTTTAAATTGAGAGAACCGATGGAAGGGAAACAAAGATAATTCACACCAATCCTGAGCTAAAACGGCAGTGACGCATGACTTAATCTCAGGTAACTCACGATGTTTGAACGAATCCGAACTTCTGTGATCGTCTATTGAAAAACTAGGATCACGAAGAAATCCAGGACCCTCCCACCACAAGGTAGACAAAGAAAGTTCTTCCAATCGAGCACCGCGTGACGCCAGATCGGCGGGATTATCCCCACTCCGTACGTGGCGCCACGGGGCGTCTAGTGTGAGGTCATGAATTTCCGCTATCCTATTTTGAACGAATGTCTTAAGTTGGTTAGGCCGCATGTGCAGCCAGCCTAAGACAATCGTAGAATCAGTCCAAAAAACTACACTATTAAATTTACAACGTAATGAGTTACGTACTCTGTCATACAGACGAGCACCTAATAAAGCTCCACAAAGTTCGAGACGTGGGATACTAATAGGTTTTAGAGGCGCGACCTTTGTTTTTGAAAACAATAATCTAACAGATACTGTTAAATCATTGTTAACTGTGCGAACATAAATACACGCGCCGTACGCCGTCTGTGATGCGTCGCTAAAAATGTGTAACTGAATATACATAGGCTGTGTACCTATAGCGTGGCGAGGTATGCGAATAGTGTTTAGCGCTTGCAATGAGACAACAAACCGGTTTCACACGTGCGCCGTGTCATCAGGAACGTTATCGTCCCAACCTATTTTTAATAGCCATAATTGTTGTAAAAGAACTTTGACAACAATTATGACAGGACTCAACAAGCCGAGAGGATCAAAAATTTGCGAAACGTTTGATAAAATAGATCTCTTCGTAATAGGCTTGTTATTTTTCATATTAACACAAGAATTAAAATAAAAGTTGTCGCTTGCGTTATGCCAGCCGATTCCTAAGGTTTTAGAACTTACATTTTCATCTAAACTTAAAGGTTTAAACTGACTAGATGACTGACGGTCATCATCGTGTTTGAAATTAAATATCCACTTCCTAAGTGGAAAACAACCTGACTGCAGCGTTTTCTGAGTTTTGTCGCATAGATCTAATAATTTAATTTTATCGTCTAAGCCCGTAATGTAGTCGTCGACATAAAAATCCTCTTTTATAGCTCGTGCAACATCAGGATCAGGAGTTTCGGAAGCTAATTGTTTTAAGCACCTAACACTTAGAAACGGCGCGGAGGCGGTTCCATACGTAACTGTGTTTAGTTTAAATATACCTAACGGCTTTGAGGGATGGTCACGCCACAGAATCATCTGCAAGCTGCGCTGGCCCTCATCTACTAGGCATTGCCGGTACATCTTCTCCACGTCGGCGCACACAACGTACTTGTGCTGCCGAAAGCGGAGAAGAATGGCAATAAGATCACCCTGTATAGGAGGACCAACTAGCTGCAAATCATTTAGTGACTTACCAGAGCTCGTTGGTGCGCTTGCGTCAAACACCACGCGCAACTTGGTGGTGGTGCTGAGCTCGCGGAACACGCCATGATGTGGCATGAAATAACACGGGGATTCATAGGAATCTACCTGTGTCATATGGCCTAAACTCAGATACTCCTGCAAAAAATTAGAATAAAGAATTTTATATTCAGGCGAACGCTGCAGACGTTTTTCTAGCGCAAGAAATCGACGTTCTGCTTGTGTATAAGAATCCCCCAAGGTATCAGGTGACTGATGGAGTGGAATGTGCACGCAGAATCTCCCCTCGCTATTGCGAGTTGTAGTGCGAACAAAGTGATCTTCGCATGCACGTTCTTCCTCAGTCTGTGCGTCTCTGACCTTGGATGGTTCCTCAATCTCCCAGAACAATCGAAGTTGCGTATCTAGGGAATTAATAATATTGCAATGAATTGGCGCATTTTTGCGCGTATAATTAACGATAGGTCCGGAAATAATCCAGCCTAGTTTGGTATTCTGTAGAAACGGACCACTAGACAAACGAATCTTACCGTCTTCTAACAGATCCCAAAACCTATCTGCGCCAATTAAAATATCAATATTTTTGTAGTCTAGAAACTCCGGATCGGCTAACCGTATGTTGTCTGGAATACAGACTTGCGCGCTTAATTTACACACGGCAGGCATCGAAGCCGTAATCCTAGACAGCACATAACAATTAATGCGCGTAGTAAATGAATTATCGACGCAGGATTTGATAACGATATTACAAGCTTGCGAACAATGTACTACCGAATCACCCACGCCTCGAACTTCGTTTGTGGACTGTATTAATGGTGAATTTAATAATTGACATAATGATTTAGAAACGAAACAGCGCTGGCTTCCATTATCCAGGAGTGCCCGCGCTTTATGATATCTACCGTGTACATCTGCTACTTCAACGAGAGCTGTTGACAATAACACGGACTGCACACCTATAGACTTACTCGATTGCGTTTGCATGTGTGCCTTGTTTACTTGAATAGGGACTGCGGTGTCCGAGGCGGCTGGTACGGCCGCGGGGAGGTGCGCAGGCGTTTCACTCGCATTAGCACTCCGCGCGTCAGTGTTCGTTGTGGAATGCAAAGCAACAGAACTATTAACCTTATCATTGTGCAATAATGAGTTGTGTTTTTGATTGCAGTGTCTACAAGGCCCAAACCTACAATCATTTACCGAGTGTCTCGAATGTAAACAATTCTCACATAAGTTGTGCTCGCGTACAAGTTTAAGCTTTGTGTCTAAGTCGCTTTCGATAAACTCTTTACACGTGTACAGTGGATGATTCGCGTTGCATTTTGCGCATGTTAACTTACCGCGTTGTTTACTTGATTTACTCGGCGCGCTGGAAACATTGCAGTGTGACATATTGTGACATTTTGAGTGTTGTTTTTTGCTGTCAGTGCTTTGAGCTTCTTTGCTATGTGAACGCTGCAATGCCTCCAGCATGTCTGCTTTGTTGCGCAAAAAGTTAGTTAAAACATCCACCGATAAACGTTTGGAACTGTTCTCGTTAGGGTTTGGGAACAATGTGCACTTGTGAGACCCCCATTCTCTTTCAGTTATTTTATCTAACTTCGACACCATTATATTAATAATTAAACTATCCCAGTAGTCTGTAGGCTCACCTAGGATCTTAAGAGAGCGTAAATTTTTCAAAATAGTGTCTATTAATTTTCTAATCGAAGAAGGCGACTCTTTAGTTATTGCAGTTATGTTTAACAACGCTTTGATATGATGATCAACTAAAAGTCCGCAATTATTATAACGGTTGAGCAACAAGTCCCATGCTACCTGGTAATTATCAGAAGAAAATTCTATGGAATGTATTACTAGTTCTGCGCTGTCTTTAAGAGACGATTTGAGATAGTGAAACTTTTGAATATTGGAAATATCTTTAGAATTATGAACGAGTGAGGTGAACGTGTCTCTGAATTCTAGCCAGTGCTCATAGGAACCATCAAATGTAGGCATGGAAATAGTGGGTAACTTCACAGAATGTATTTGATTGTTATTATGACTATGACATGACTTGGTACAGTCAGCAACCTCATCAGTGTTCAGCATAAATTCAGCAAGTGATATTAAATTGTAGTAACTATCTTCAAAGTATTCTCTTTGATTTAATTGTTCGCCTAATTCACTATCAGAAACTCTTTCTTCTATTTTAGTTTGAATGTCGTTAAATTCAGAAAATAAAGTAGTACATCCTTGAATCCTTAACTTTAAATCAATGCGTTTTTGATTAGGAAAGTCATGATCACAATCTTTTAAAGACTCTAAATAATTGTTGAATTTGGTAAGCCTGCCCTTAATAATACCACGCTTCCTAACTAAATCACGAACTAACTCACTACTCTCTACACTTAGCAAATTAGGAGATTTGTCACGGGATTTAGCAGAGTCAATAGGCATTTTGGTGGTCAGTGAAAAGAGGAGTACTCACGGTTTGATAATCGTCAGATCAATCACACAAGGCACTGATGCTAGCAACGTCATCAGGCTGGTAATTGACTGGAAATCCGATATTCCGAGACTACAATGCGGCAATTTCACTGAAATAAGAGCACAGACACACTATAGCACCAAATAGAACTCAGGAGATGATGGAAAGGTATATGGATTGGCCCCACCAATTGCGTATTATCTCCGATGAAACCTTTTGCGTTTTCTTCTCTATCCGCCACGTGCAAGGGGTCTCCGTCCAAAGGTCGCTCGGCGATCTTGAAGGTCAATATCCCAATATCCGGCTCGAAGGACCAAAATGTAGCAGCAGCGGTGAGGTTTGGTGAAAACCAAGGTGTATGGTAGATTGTGTTGAGGATTTTTCAATGAAAAACGATGCGTTAGGTTTAACGAGTAAATTATGTATTAGCCATTTTGCTTACAACATTCAAGGAGAGGGGTGTGGGAACAATATTTTGAATTAAACCAATTACGGTCGAGAGACAGGTATGACGTCGCGTGTGGTATTGTTTCCTGCCTCAAGATGTCGCTGTTAGTCCTCGATATGCGTTTATTGAGCAAGAGATCACAACAACAAAAAAGTACTATTGTTTTTCAGCCAAGCACTAGATCGTTGGTATTTATAATTATTTTTAATCTTTACTCTTTAATAAAAACATTTAATCGTACTTAGTACCTATTGAAAAAAAAATTAGACGGTATGTCGATTTTTATAAGTAAATACCAAAATAACTAAAAAATAGCGTACAAACTTGAAAATACCAACGATGTAGTGCATGACTGAATTTTTATTTTTTACTTTTGTTTGTTTATAATTAAATAATCACGAAAAACAACCATAAATGCGTTCTTGCCAGTCCGCGTGAAGAGAACGCTCTTAAGACTCCTTACACTATAGTAGGTACAATTTACAGGGTGACGAGCATCGACGCACAATCTGGCATCATAGATTCAGTACATAATTCTGGACTTTTGGTCGGTTATCAAAAAAAAACAAAAGAACAGAGCCGATTTCTTCCTGAAATAAGATATGCTTTAACAACGGCCACGAATGGTACTTAAACCTAGGATTATAACATAGCATATCCATAAAATCACGCCTGTAAACCCTGAAGGGTAAGGCAGAGGTGTAGGTACCTGTAGTACACCCATATTGCGCGAGTTTTGTTAAAAGTCCCATGTAATAGGGGGCGTACGTTATGCCATCAACCGGGGTTAAATCTAGACTCTGGGCTGGTACTGAGAAATTCCGGATTTAAAAATCCAATAATACTTTGCCTGACCTGGGAATCGAACCCAGCAGTAGCGCTTGCGACCAATAGACCAACGAGGCAGTTCATAATACCCAGTTATTCGTTACTGAAGAACACCATACTAACCGGTGCTTATGAACTAAATATCTAATAATAAATATATCACGTTATCAAAAAACGATTAAGAATCGAATAAAAATAGTCTTTAATAAACACGAGAGCAATAACCCGGCAGGTTTTCGTAGAAAATATTCACTTTATACGATTCCTGGAATATAAAATTGTTGCCGCGTCTACTAATAAATTGGTTTATCTGTCTGTACTCTCATGTATAGGTGAGAGATAAATATTAAGGTTCTAGTGTATTTTGTGGCAGCTTTTTTCAAACAACATGTCTGTGATTGAGGAAATTACAAATGTAGTGGTGTGACTTGCCAGTAAACCTAATTTGTCAAACGAATAAACGAATTTCTTTGAACATTCAAACTGTATCGTTTTTTTTGTTTTTTGTTTTATTATGATAGATAACTGAATTCTACTTTATGAAGTTCTGACATGCAGTAAGTACAAGAAGTCTTATTGGGTACTGTTGGTAAATAAACTTTCGTCAACACATGGTAAAGAGCGGGCGTTTTGGGGAACGGTCGTATGTAATTTTGACTTTTCAAAAGTGCAGACTCTCAGCCTGGTTTGAATAAATTACTTTTGATTTTTGACATTTACATGTTTGACAAACTAAACTGCTGAATGTTGAAAACACAGTACTGTATCGACTTGCAAAAAAATATTAAAAGAAGGTCGACTTAAATCAAACTTGATAAAAAACAAAACCCTTCTTTCCAATACTTTTTGCAGTTCTGTCAAAGCTAGCATGCAAATGAAGTCACTACAGCAGCTCATAGTAGGTAACTGGAGTCTCAAGTCTATGCCACCGGCTTCTCGGTCACGTGCGCGCTATTTGTAATCACAGTAAGAACTGTACAGCCATGAAATGAAATTCTGCTCCGTATTATGTTTAAGACTCCTATTGTATTGTTTTTGAGATAGAAGCTTGAAATAAAAGTAAAGATAATGTGAACTTTTTGAAATTGAAGTATGTTTTTTTATGCATTATCGCGGTAGGCCACGTCGGAGCTGGCGAAGGAGGAGAGGGAGGTCTTTGCCCAGGAGTGGGACAGCGTATGCTATTTAAAAAAAAGTAGATTTTACAGAGTTGTAGCTGGTCTACAAAAACTATGTAGGTCTCTACAGTGTCTGGATAGACTATTATTATGTAAGTTTTTAATCATGGAACTGTTGAAGTAATGATCAGCTAGCTGCCTAACCCTTTGCCCAAATATACTGGGGTTGGTTTGCAGGTGCCATGAAAATAACAATTGGAGCTCCTCCACAACTAAATAACTAGGAGATACCTACATAATATCGTCAACCTGATGTCACTCATAATCGATTTTCCAAATATTCGGAAAATTAAAATTAACGAATGTTTTCATTTACAGGAACCAGTGTAGTCTGCATGTAAAGAGAATGTTCACATATCCACAAAATGACTTCTGCAAAGTGCATCAATACATATCTAATTAACGGTTGAAGTGCGCGTTCTTTATTTATCCATAAGAACGAGAAGGTTATGCAATCTTCTGGAGACTGCACGGGAATTCTTGGAACCAATCGACCATACCGTAAGGCTCGTCGTTCACAGCGCTACTCAAAACCAATGAATAGCCAGTATGTTACAGTGACGTGGTCTCGGCCTCTGTATAAACGAACGATGTGTACCTCCATTTAATTTAAAGCAAGCATGAAGAAGCAATCATGCCAATATTTCCTCAGCTTTTGTAAAAGTAAACCAACCAATTAAATACCATTCGATCAGTCGCGTAAAATTCAGTCTCTGTGCATTTCATTAATCCTTGGTAAATTAATTATGTTGTATTAATATTCTACAGTGATAGTTCAATTTATAAATAAGGTTGCTCAAATTAAATGTTCGTCAGTTTTTGAAATGCAATACTATTTACGCCATCTTTATGTGTACAATTTACGCCATTATGTTAACAATTTGACTTCATAATGTTGACATTAATTATTAATGGCATAAATGGACTATGAATGAATAAATGAAAATAGTTGTTTGTTATAAAAAGGAACATAGATATTTTGATTTTCAGTAACAATTCAGTTGGCTCTCAAAATTGTACTTACAAATTTCGTTGCGGGAAGTATAATAAAGTAAAAAAAAGCAAGTGGACAAGGTCTTTATTATTAAAATACTTGCATTTTAATAACTATTTATCTATAGGAAAGCAAATATTATAATAAAGTTGTACCAAGATTCAAGAATATGCTTCAGCTGGCATGTGAAAAATTAAAACGTTGCCGGATTCAACAATATACGAACCACCACTATAAATTGATAAAGGCAGTGAGGATCGGATCAAAAAATCGTATTACTGTACAATCGTAGTGGTCAGTTATATATTATAGTAGTTACATGTGTTTAGTAAAATTAAAATCTCAGAAAACATACTATAAGGGCTGTTATTTTCGATAAACACGCTTCTCAATCACTACGGACATTGGCAGAATTGTTCCGGCAAAACCGAAACTCTGTCATAGTAAGAAATTGAATTGAATTAAAGGCAAACATATTAAAAATGATCAATTAAAAGCGATTTATATCGATACTCGGACCGAAATGATCCATTGTGAAACAGAATATCGATACAAAGCAACCTGATCGATCATCTCTGTAAGCGATACAATAGGAGTTGCTAGGAAAAAGAAAAAAAATCTGACAATAATTGATTTATAGAAAGAACCCTTATTCTAATCTACAAAAATATGTTATAATACTAATAACGTTTTTAATTGTTTTATTTTATTTATTATACATATATATATATTTATACAGTATTAAACGGTACTCGTTTTGCAGACAAACACTTTTTTTTGGTCACCATAAATTGATTATCTAATTGATTACAGACTGTAATTGATGTTTTATTTCCGTGCTGGTAACATTGCGTCAAACAAATGGCTATGCTTTTTAACTGGTGGATCCAGTTTATTATATTGTTGAGTAAAAATAATTATTACCGGGCATCTTATCCACGCTTAGCCGAAATTGGTGATTCCCAAATATTACTAAATTCGTCTATAGTAGAATAGCATTTACATATATTTATGTATTAGTCATATTTAGTTACTTTTAAGAAGTCTGGTAACTTATTTTATAGCCTGAGTGATTTCCAGCAAGCTTTTGCGCATTAGAGCTATTTTACATTTCCTGGTACATAAAACAACACAAGCTTATTTTTTACATACCCTGTTTCATCAGCTCAACATCAGTCAATTAGCATGCCCTGCTAGACATGGGGAGACCCATAATATAGCACGCCATAAGAAGTGAATCCTCAGCCACTTTCATCCGGCTCCTACTTAGGTAATAGGTCAAACGGGCTGGTGTCTGCAAGTCCACGTCAAAGCGCGTATTTTGCGTACGGGTGGGAGAACCGGTTATTTGATCCACCCCATCTTCTCAAGGAAAGTCAGCATTGGCCTGGTGTTACTGATGATCTTTGCTGAGCTGTCTAATGGTCAGCATAGTTGCCTTCCAGATCCTATTTCATATTTGTGTGAGTTTTGGCCGTTTTGATGCCACATAGTATCACAACGAAGGTGGCACTATTTAGGTACGGTCAACTGTGGCATCTTTAGTTTCCATAGCAATTTTACCCATGAGTACTGTATTTAATTTCCTCTCGGTGACTAAAAATCTATAAAAAAATAAAAATATAATTAAATTCATTTATTTCAGATAACTTCCATAAAGTCCGATTCAAAATTAAAATATAAAATTAAAGTTACATAAAAATTAAAACCAAATTAAAAAATTACAATTACAATCAAATTCAAAATTAAAATTGAAATTAACGTTAAAATCAAAATTATGATTGAAATCAGAATTAAAATTAAAATCAAAATACATTCAAATTATGCGCTTGAAGAATCTCCATAGCGGAAAAGAGATCCTATCTGCGACAGTTTTCAGAATTCCGTTGCAGCTGCCACGCATTCTGCAAATCAGGGATACAGTTTAGGCCGCCGTTTAATATCGAAGCGATACAGAAGTAGAATAATCTACTATTTGTAACATTTTTTTAATAATCGAGAGATATTTTAAAATAGTTTTCATTGGTAAAGTTGCTCATGGAAAGTAAAGGTGCCACAGTTGAGGTCACTGTTCTCATTTGCCTCCTTATTACGTAAAACAAACTTGTAATACTCCTAACTGTTGACTAATAAACAAAATCGGGGACCAAAATCACCCTCGTTAACAATG